>OV815287.1:7879122-12679122 GCA_929108145.2 Limnephilus rhombicus | reverse complement strand
CAATGACGCTAGTTCCTCGGAGCATCTTCCATAGAAATACCGGTAGAACAAGGATAGCATTCCCACCCGACGCCTGTGCTCTAAAGATTGCAATCCGTCTGTTAAATTAGGAGAATCTTCCCCAGTCGAATCATTCCCTGTCTCCTTCCCCTCCCCACTACCTTCAGCCTCACAACATACCCCAATTGGGGATGCCATAGTCTCACTGACTCCAGACGGGAGCAGTTGGGACTCTTATGCGGTATTCATGTAAAAAAAAACGACAAAAAACTTCTACATGGCATAACTGATGACTCAACCGCCTAACCGCCCAACACCTCACAGGTTTAGATAGACAGACCCTGTCTGTATAAACCTACTGGTTTTTTAATGTTTTATGTTAAAAAAAATAAGCATTAAAAATGTCACCGGTGACCCAAATTTCATTTAGGTACATTTTTTACTCCAAATAATGCCAGGAATCACTGGTTAATGTAAGTCAAGAGTCAAGTATGTCCATTAACACCCTGTTTAAAAATATGTATGGTTCTAATTTCTGGAGAGTGTAGTGTGTAGTGGAAGAATGTTGAAAACAGCTGGTCATATATTTTCAGCGTCTTTTTATTTCCCTCGCCGCCCAAGACTACCCCACACTCCGATATCGACATGGTGAATAGACTATTAGAGGACTATCTCCAAAAGGATCTCAGAACACTTTCGAGCGTGCAAATTCGGCCATCCTTACGAATCCGCAATATATATATCCCGAAAACAAAAAATAACACCAGATAAAACTCAAGCACTAACCGCGAAAATGAATGTAAACGGAAATAAACTTTTCTAATTCCAAAAACCGTAGAGAAATCATTTCTTTTTCAGTTGGAAAAAATCTTTCTGAAAATGAGTATCCTTCTAATCCTAATCTAATTATCGATTCAATGCTTCTGTTTATAACATTACGCATTTGAATTCAAAGTTTGTTGCTGTCGTGCAGGTAGCTGTGATTCGGATGAAATGAAGCCTCGGTTCTCCCAATTTCTACCGATTTCTTACAAATCTCCCTTAAACATTTGAAGTTTTTAAGCTCTTAAAAAAATATATGTTATTTTTGAAGATAATATCTAGAGAATTATCGCGCCGAAACGCAAATTATAGAAAATTCCCTCGATAGAAAAAAATCACAAAGTATGCTCCAAAAATTATTATTAACACGTTTGTTTCAGTTATTTTACAAGTTATATGTATGAAAAAATTCACAGCGTTTCTTTAAATAAAACTAAAGACAATTATCGCGAGATTTTTGCTCTTTTTTCAATAAACCGTGATTAATTAAATATTTTAACAACAGGCGCTTACGTTTTTTAATTCTAAAGATAATATTTACAGGCCATCTCTATCTAACGTGCGTGTAACCTATGTGCCTTTCAAATATTCGTCATTCGCTGTCCAGACAGCTCGCCACACAGACGTGTAGTCCTACGTTTCATGATTTGTTTAATATACACGTACGTAAATAATAATATTATTTTGCGAAAATGGAAAGACAACAACAAAAAAGTCATTAAACATTATCTCCAAAATCGAGAACGTATGATGGAATGTATAAGGTAAGAAAAAAATAAAATTTTGATTTTATTAATATAATACATACTCGTATTATTTACTATTATGTAATATTTATTATAAAAATAAATTTTCAATTTATTTGTGTATTATATAACAAAGGTGACAGTTATTGTTTTATTTTTTACAGAATGCGTACTTTGGGAAATAAATCTATTTCCAATGCTTCGGAAACTGAAATTCCCGGGCAAGTTTTTTTAAATTAAATTACGTTTTTTTTTAAATGACCATTGGATGCAAAAGCTTTTATTTTGCTCATTTATTAAAATTATAGGACACAATTAATTTACGCCGTTAATGGAATAAAAGCACGTGGAGAATCAAGCCAACTTCTATTTCAACTGATTCCAAAAGTATTTTTGGGCCCTTTCGTCTTTATTGACAAAATCGCGTAAATTTGACAGCAGCAAATCGTTGTTGACAGGAAGAAAACTTACAGATTAAAATTACGTGTCTAGCGGTCCCCGTGAGAACTCAAGCGAATCAAACTTCCGAGCAACTTCGGTGAGCGGTAATTAATTACCATACCATAGTAAGCATATATAAACACTCCTGTGAGTAACTTATCAAAATCTTGCGCCGTAAATTTTACTTACGAGTGTAAAGCTAGCCTTAGGGGATTGACGAACGCAACAAGGTATCACGTCTACATAAATACGCAATTTACCACAATCGTTATCTGGCCTGATGATGAACACTGTGAGGTTCTCAGAAAGATTGGCTAAGTAAGGAGGAAGCTTAATAACTAGTGACCGACCGAAGGCTCGGTTTCGGTTTCAGCAAGTTTCGGTAAAAAAATGTAGTTTCGGCATCAGAAAATCTGCCGAAACCGAAACTCTGCGTTCGTGAATTATCGCGCGTCGTTCGGCTGACTTCGAGTGATTCGTGGCTCGAGCGTCACCCGCCATCATCGAGTTTATCTTTTATTTCTCGCGCATAGTGATTAGGTAAGTGTTTAGTTTCGTTATCAAAGAGTAGTTAACATGTTTGTTAATTTTTGTTTGTTTTATAGCAGTAATGTAAAAAATATATATGTATTTCTTTACATACTTAATTCAATTATGATTTTTTATTTCATTTAACACGTGTTAACTGTCTATATAAGTGTTAAAAATAACCCAAATAGATTAGAACAATAGATTTTTAATACTAAAAAAGTTTCGGTTTCGGTTTCAGTTTCGGCCGAGACTGAGACAGACACCGAAGATTCGGTTTCGGTTTCGGTAGAAATTGCTGTTTCGGTCGGACACTAATAATAACCCAGAAATGAAGCACGATATTTCTTTTGGCTGCGAAAACCTCAAATCATACCAGGGTGAATAGAATATGCACAGAGAATTGGTTAACAGAGTATTTACAAGTTTAGTAAAAAATACTCACCACAGCCCTCCTGCTGAAGCCCACTCCGTCCAAGTTCTTAGGGCGGACGATCTTCGCGTACACGATTCCAACCATCCCCCCTATCACGACGTAGCCCGCCACAACCTGCACACAAACAGCACACAACAATATTACTTATGGTATTGTATTTTTTGAAGTGAAAACTTCTTTAGCACCGTTGTGATTTGAAACACGATGAAACGAAAAAGCGATCCTAAAAAGTGACAAACACATCCACAGGATTTAGCCTGCGAGAGAATGAGATAGAATAATCGGTCTCCTCTTTGTGCGGTGCTTCGTAGCCTCCCCACTCTTGTCTACTTTAGTTTTCTGATGGTTTCACTTCTACCGCGTGTGAACTGCACACTTGTATTTTTTTTAAATTTTAGTAGTTCTGTGAACAGTAGACCTCGCGTTCAAAAAGTAGGTATGTTTCTAATTTTCTCTTATTTAATAAATCCAAACCAAAATTTCCTTTGAAATCATAAAATTTGTAAGTAGATACTTACTTTTTTTTTTTTTTTTCAATTATTTCTGGCTTTCACCCTTCAAGGGTGTTCTAGGCCATCATTTATAATTACAGAGAAAGGAAAGGTGAATTTATATATTAATTTTATTTAAATGAGCAAATTTCAGAATTTTATGGAAGATTGGAGTAGAGTTCAGACTTAGAAGAGATGAAATGTTGAATGGAGGAGAGGCAATTTTTGATAACGCTTGATAGAAGAGAGGATATTTATTTAGAGAGGGACAATCAAAAAATATGTGATCTAAAGTTCCCACATCTAGACCACAGAACGTACAGTCTGGGGAGTCAAGCACATGAATTTTATAAAGGTGAGAAGGAACGGAACAATGTCCGATTCTCATACGAATAAGTAAGGAAATTTCTTTTTTGGAAAAATGGGGGAATTTTTGAAACCACGGTTTTGATGGGATAGTCCTTTGAATTGAGGCGTAACGGGCACCCTTGGATTGACTAGCAATGTTCCAATACTCTGTCCAAACATTGCGGGATCTATCTTTGATGATGGAAAAAATATCAGACAGGGGAATATGGTTTACGAGGGTAACGGTAGGGTTAGACGCTCCTTGTTTAGCCAAGGAAACAGCAATATCGTTACCCACTATGCCAACATGTCCAGGAATCCAAATCAGAGTGACAGTTTTTCCAGAGCTTTGAATGGAGGTTATCAATACTCGAATAAGACATACAAAGTGATCATCAGGATGAAGAAGAGGACTGGTTTTAAGTTTTTGGAGGGAACTGAGAGAGTCAGAGAGAACAAGAGAATGTTCAAAATTATTTTTTATTATATATTTGAGAGATTCAATAATCGCAATGCACTCGGCAGAAAATATTGAAAATTGGTTTGAAATTGAATAAAATATTCTTTCATTAGAATTATTGTGGTAAACGTTAATACCAATACCACAGTTAGGAGAGTCCGGAGATTTGGAGCCATCAGTAAATAAAAGAGAAGAGTTGGGCCATTTAGAAGAAATAATGTCATTGAACATATTATTGACAGTGCGGGCTGGGAGATTGGAATGACTTTTAAGGATGCCGATCCCTTCTAAAATCGTTGGGGATAGGATGACGTGACTATATTTTAATTTGTACAAAGGAAGAAGATCATTTTTGATAATTTGAAGCTCTGAGAGAGAGCGAAAATTTTTACAGATGGCAGGGAGAGGTTTAGTTCGAGCTCTGATTGTAGATGAATGTGTTGAGTCGTTGAACAACGAGACTCTGGGAATAACCTGATGACTTTTAGAATTTAAACATTTAAGAACAAATTTGTCAGCAAATAGTTGACGCCTTAAATAAAGAGGAGGATCAGAACATTCTACTTGAAGGGAATTGATAGGCGACGATTGCATCGCGCCAGTTATTATTCGCAATGACTTAGATTGAATTTTGTCTAATTTACTGAGTGCATTTTTGGATGCAGTACTAAAAAGGGGGCAGGCATAGTCGAGATGGCTTCGAATAAGTGCATTGTAGAGCAACTTAATGCAGATAGGATGTGCACCCCACCAAACGCCAGTCAATGATCTGATAATATTTAAATTTTTTTCACATTTAGTAACTATATTATTAATGTGGGAAGACCATTTAAGTTTCCTATCAAATGTTACTCCCAAAAATTTAACTTCGGAAGCATTGGAGATTGGAGAGTTTTTAAATAAAATTTGAACAGGGTGGTTATTATGACGATTTGAGAAGGTGACACACTGACTCTTTTGTACTGAAAGTTCAAGACCATTTAAAGTGAGCCATGTGCAAAGGGCATCCATGGCTTCATTAAGATATTTGACGGCGGATGGAATGATTTTGGATGATAAGAAGAAAGCTATGTCATCTGCGAACTCAACAACTTTTACTTGAGGGGGAATGGTGACATGCATATCGTGTGTGTATATATTATACAGTAAGGGGGATAATACATCGCCTTGGGGTAAACCCTTCCAAATTGACCTACTCTGAGGAGTAACATCTGGTAGCTCAATGAAAATTTTCCTATCGAGAAAAAGATTAATAATAGATTGGACAAACATGAGGGGTAAGCCAAGGCCTAAAAGTTTTTTTTTAAGAATTGGGATGGAAACATTGTCAAAGGCTCCTTCTATGTCTATAAAGACTGCAAGACATACTTCTTTGTTAGAAATGGATAAATTAATATCAGTGCTGATGATGGCAAGGTTATCTTGTGTAGATTTCTTTTTCCTAAATCCAAATTGGGATGGAGAGAGAAGATGATTACTCTCGACAAAAAATTCTAACCGGTTTTTAATTAATTTTTCATAAATTTTACTAAGGGTGGATGAAAGAGCAATTGGCCTATAGTTGGATCCAGAATTGGGTGATTTGTTTAATTTTAGAATTGGGATGATTATTTGAGAACTCCAGTCATCAGGTATTATGCCAGTCTGGAAGATTTTATTTAAGATGCATAAAAAGTGATTTAGAACATTATCATTACTATTTTTGATAATGCTATAAGGTATACCATCTCTGCCTGGAGATGAGTCCTTGACTGTTGATAAACAATTTTTTAATTCAATTAAAGTGAATGGAGAGTCTAGCCAATGATCAGACATAGGAGTGTTGTGGATTGGAGTTATTTCATCTAAGTTAGGTACAGAAGGGGGGGCAATTTTGTCCAAGAACTCGTCTATCCATTTAGAATGAGAAGCTCGAGGAGATGTTGGACTGAAGGAGGATCGAAATCTTCGAATCATAGACCAAACTTCCGAAATTGGAGTGTTCGGAGATACTGAACTGCAGAAGTTGTACCACCCGGATCTTTTTTTTGACCTCAATACCCTTTTGGCATTGGCTTCGGCATTTTTGTATATGAGATAGTTCTCCATAGTCATATTGTGACGATAGGAAAGAGATTTAGCTTTCCGAATTCTCACTACTTTGGAACATTCCTCATCCCACCAGGGAGTCGGAGGGAGTTTTTTGAGAGATTTGGTTTTAGGGGGAGGATTTGATTTATTGATTGCAGTTACGAGCATTGATTTGAAGTTATCGTAGTCATCTTTGACAGATAATGTATCGGTATAGGATAAATTTTGTATAAACTTATCCATATGTGAGTTAAATTCGTCCCATTTGGTGTGTTTTGTTTTAATCTTTGTCGAAATATGGGACTTGTCTGAATGGAAAGAAGTTTGATAAGTGATGGTGATCGGGAAATGATCACTGGAGCAAGGGTCGGGGGACACCACCCACGAGGAGAGAGGTGCCAGATTAGTAGAGCATATGGAGAGATCCACTGCACTGGGGTTTGTGTTGGGGCGAGAGATTCTAGTAGGAGATCCGTCATTCAAAAGAAAAAGGTTGGATTCATCTAGGAAATCCACCATACTTCGACCGTCTCGATCACAGAAAGCAGAACCCCAGACGGGGGAATGGGCATTAAAATCACCCAATAAAAAGAAAGGAGGGCTTAGTTGACGGACAATTTGCAACCACGCTTGTTTATTGAAGTGCGATGTTGGGGGAAGATAGATAGAAACAAAGGAAGTGTCCTTTATTTTAGCTGCAACCATTTGAAAGTCAGCATTGGGGGGTTTGATATTAATTGGGAAAAACGAAAGGGATTTTTTAATAAAAAGGGCAGCACCACCGCCCGTACCTTCCGGGCGATCATCGCGGAGACAGGAGTACCCTCCCACATTAAAGTGGGTGGATGGAGTAAACCATGTCTCCGAGATAGCAGCCACAGAAACAAGGTTTGAATTTAATAGGTTAAGAAGGTTCGATTTGTTAGAAATAGCACTGCGGCTATTCCACTGAAGAATTCTGACATCTTGAAGAGCCATTTTGAATAAATGATTTTAATGTGGAAATAATAGAAGCAGCGTTGGACGGTAGATTAGTTTGAGAAGAAATTAGGTCAATTAGAAGCATAATAAGAGTTTGAATAAATGAAGAATTATCTTGGGAGAATTGTTCAGAAAGCTTTTGATGGTTTGTTGAGGATGAATTATAATTGTTTGCGCACCCATTTGTGGCATTTGAAAGAGGTGAACCATTGGGATTTAAGAGAAGTGAGTTGTGTTGTTGCTGATCGTATCCAGGAGCCGGTTTAGAGATAGGGTTTTTGTATGTGAATTTAGTTGAACGAGAAGATGTTGAGGAGGAGGCGGGTGGGTTAGATGAAGAGTTACTGGATAAAACCTCAGCAAATGATTTTTTGACAGGCGGGAATAGTTTAGAAGCCTGCAGAAAAGACAAGTTCTCAGAGGCCATAGAAATTTTTATATTTTTTTGGCGAGATTGTTCCGGACAAGAAGAGTTAATGGCGGAATGAGCACCTGAGCAGTTAAAACATTTAGGTGAAGAGAGAGAAGAACATTGGTCAGCCGTGTGGTTTTCTCCACATTTGAAACATCTGGGAGGGGATCTGCATGCAGCTTTGGTATGACCAAAACGACAGCAATTGTAACATTGAGTGGTGGGATAGGTATACATTTCAACTGGTAAGGAGTTGAAAAATAAATAAATATGGGAGGGAAGAGATTGTCCTTCAAATGTGATGACGACAGATTGGGAGGGCTTCCAGGAAACGATGCCCTCAGAAGAGTCCTTATAATTTAACCTCCTGGCTTTTATGGGATTGCCGATATGTTGGGGGGTTGAAAGTGAAGACAGGATTTCTGGAATGGACAGATCGGTCGAGATACCTCTGACGAGGCCCATTCGAGTGACATTGAAAGTTGGGATGTACGCCTTGAATTTAGAATTTGATGAAATAAATATGTTTTTGATAAAGTTGTTGGCGGCTGAACCTGAGAGGAATTCAACAGAGATTCGGAAGCGACCCTCAGCTTTTACACCTCCAGGCTTAATCGAAAGGTTCTTGCTATTTGATAGAAATTTACCAAATTCAAGAGGGTGGATAGTTTTACCTTGCTCAGTTTTTTGAGCGTACACAATGAACGGGCCACAGGAATGAGGAGAATAAAAGTTTGTAGGAGGAGATTGAGGAAGAGCAGGTGAAGACTGAGAAGAAGGAGAGTCATGTTTTATTGAGGAAGAGGGACTAAACTTCCTTTTTTTTGTGGTAGTCAGAATGACAGATTCACTGTCTGAAATTACTACATTTTCACCATCTGGGGGGTCAGGGGGAGGATCTGGGGGCTTTTTAGGGTGTCCAGGGGGGTCCTCCTCCATTGTTCACAAAATTACAAAAGAAAAAATGTATGGAAAGTGACAGAAATAAAAAAGGTTATAAATATCTGGAAATCAGCGACGAAAAGTGACTCCTGGAAGATCAGAGGGGAGAAGAATCCTCAAGTAACAACACACTACACTTTTATTGACCAGAAAACATAAAAATATTAGTTAAAATAATAAAAAAAGATTATTTTTTCCTAGGCGAAAACAAAATAACTGTGACAGCCAGATGTTCAAAATTAGAATCTAGATACTTACTTGAAATCGTATAATATTTTATGTAACATTTTTAAAAATTACAAATATGGAATTATAAAATTTATCCAAAGAAATATCACCATCTCAATGCCAATTTTTTTTCAAACTTTCTTCAGATAGGTAGGTACCGTAATATTGAAAAGTTCAGTTAAAATTAATCGCTTAGTCGTAGTTAGCGTTCTTGTCAAAGTAAGGCTAGCTTAAATAATAAGGTGGATGCAGCAGATTTTTGAAACTGGAAACGCAACGTGCAAACAAATTTACAGACAGAATATGACAGTTTAGGACAGGTTGAGTTAAACAGGACTTCGCTACACTCTGTCAAAAGATAATACATACTAGAAAAAATGCATTGCCTGTACATTTGAATAGAAATCAATGTCACCACTGACTTGTATTATTTATTCTATTCTTAAGGGGTAATTTACCAAAACCGAAATAATATTTCGGGGTGGGGAAGTATGAAGTATGCTCGAACGGGGAACCGCTGCGCGCTACCGACGAAGTCAGAGCAGCGAAGAATCTAGACTAGATGGTACACTTGAGTAAGATTTGAACATGAAACGTTAAATATTGGGCATCTTTCAAATCATGTTTATTAAATTGAATGCGCATGTTTTAGGTAAATTTAGATAGAAACATTACCTATTGGAGGAGGAGCTCATGATTTTATGACTCTTTATCAGATTTTGATCAAACTTGTTTGATAAATTATTCGATACAACCAACTACACTGCTGGACGGTAGGCATTAGTTCTTCATTGACAGATGTCAAAACAATACGGTATTCAATATCGCATTATTTTCGTAATATGTGATCATAATTATATCTGAATATATTGGAAAGATAAATAAAATATCGGTCATTTTCAATATTTATTATTATTGTTTACAAAAAGTTATATACACGGTGTCCGGAAACTCGTAGTACAAGCGGAAAACTGGTGAACCTACATCACATAGAGAACCCAAATAAACATAAAGATTTTCAATTTAAGCATTTTTAAATTTAAAATTAAGAAAAAAAAATTATTTTAAAAACATTTCGGCTTTTTAGGGTTAAAATTTTTGAAAAGCGGAAATGTCATGACAGATGGAAGATGTTATTCTAAAATTATTTATAAGTTGCTAAATCTCTTTTCGTGTCCATAGTTTATTTATTTTCATCTTAATAATTTATTCTCCCACCTCTTCTAGGCATTACAATATGGTTAATTAGCGGGTAAATATGCAGTTAGTCCACCTCACGGATAACACGAAACGTTCGTGTTGTCGCAGTTTGATGCACGGATAATACGGAATGTTCCTTTTTTAACTAATAAGACAATCAAATATGACATTTGTCGGAAGTACCAATCTTATAAAATAAATTCTTTAAAATAAACTCGCTTTTCATCATACTTTTAAAAAACATCCCAGGTTTTGAATGGTTTGTTTGGCTACGCAGGGTTTGTCTAGCGGGTTTGTGTAATTATTTTAATACATTTCTTTCAATTTTCGTTACTTGTTTTTGGGGTGTGATCTACCGGATCTGCCGGATCTGCCCTGATGATGGACACTGCAACGATGTCCGAAACGTTGGCTAAAGAAGGAGGTAGCGCAACACGGCATAACACCCCAAAAACAAATAACGAAAATGCTTTTGGCCGTGAAAATCTTAAAACTTATCATTTCTTTCAATGTTCTACTGTTATAAATACAGGTACAAACTTGTCAATGATGCATTCACTTTGTTTTACGCAAAAATATTTTTTCTATGATTGGCAGCATTGATGAAATTTTAAAATAAAAACAATGAATAAACATGGCGTTACCGCGCAAGTGAAATTTTAACAAAATTAAAATGTTAAATGCATATTTTTTGCATGTTTTTTGGTCTCCCCCGACATAAATACTCACTTTTCGTAATAATAAAGCTAAATCTAACTGTTTGGATAAAAAGTTTTCCATATTAACGAGTAAGCGGTTTAATGCATAAATAATAATAAGCGTACCTATTTATTTTGTTGTGTGGCGTTCCGTATTAACGAGTTAGCGGTTTATTTTGATAGGGTCCCGCACTTGTGGCTAATCAAAATATATAAAGTTAAACCAATTATAATTAGATTTTTGAAAAATATTATGTCCTTTTGGAATACAGTTTTACTAGTAAATTTAAAAGGTAAGAAAATAGTAGTACCGGGCATTTCAATAAAAAGAGGGATTTTTCAAGGAGACTCATTGAGTCCTCTTTGATTTTGCTTAGCATTGAATCCTCTGTCTAAAATGTTAATTAAAAGCAAGTTTGGAATAAAAATTAACGGTAATACAAGAGAGATTAGTATAGTTTCACATCTATTATATATGGATGATATAAAATTATTTTCAAATTCTGAATCAAATTTAGAGAAAATGATTAAGGTAGTTAAAATTTTTAAGATGATATTAAAATGACTTTTGGTTTAGATAATGTAAAACGATCCATATAGAGAAAGGCAAAATTGTAGATGGAGACATTAAAAATGATATTAGGATTAAATTTCAAACTAGGATCAGAAAATTTTTAAAATGCAATCTATCTGCTAAAAATTTTGTAATAGCAATAAATACTTGGGCAATACCTCTACTAACGTACTCATTTAGCATAATTAAATGGTCCAATACAGATTTAGATAGTTTAGAACGATTAATTAGAACAAAGTTAACAAATTTTAATTGCCATCATCCAAATTCAGCTATAGAACGAATTAATTTACCCAGAAATTTAGGAGGTAGGTGTAATCAAAATAACATCTTTGAAACACAATCAGGTAGAAATGCTTAGAAATTTTTTCCATAGGAAAGCCAATAGCTCAGAAATGCACAAAATAATTTGCAAGGCAGATATAAACATTACACCTTTAAATTTATATGACGAGAATGCCAAAATTCTTATAAATACTAACCAGGAATAATTAGATTCCTGGTCAAATAAAATTTTTCATGCAAATCACTTCAATTATCTCAACCAAACGTATGTTGATAAACTTTCGTCAAACAAATGGTTGAGTATTGTAGAGTTGAGCGCAGAAATAGAAGGATTTATGCTTGCCATTCAAGATAGAGTCATTAATACAAAAATTATAGGAAGCATATAATCAAAGATATAAATCAAATTGATGATTTATGTAGAAAAACTATAGAACATATTATATCGGGATGTTCTATATTAGCGCCGTCCGAGTATACATTTAGGCACAATCAGGTTTTAAAAATAATCCACCAAAGTTTGGTAATTAAACATAACTTGATTGACTTCCGTAATACTTGACCGTACGATTGACTACCATATTATGAATATGAACCAAATTCATTTTAGAAAATGAATTTTATAAAATATATTATGATAAAACTATACTAACAGACAGAACAATTAGTCATAATAGATCTGATATAGTTTTACATGACAAAATTAAAAAAATAACTTATATCATTGATGTAGCTATTCCAAATTCCTGTAATATTAGAAAAAAAACAGTTTCTGAAAAATTAGAAAATACATAGATTTAGGAAATGAGATTAAAAGAATTTGTCACTCTCAGACTATAAAAATATTACCATTTGTTATTTCGGCTACTGGCATTATACCTAGGTCTCTGAAAATATTCATATTATATCCCATAGTTCTCATTAAAAACTTGCGGCAGGAATGTGAACTAACATTTTTCAATATGAAATAGCACAATTTGTTGGTTATTCACATTTGGTAGTTTTAATTATTGCTACAAGGTTTGTTAGATTCGTACTGGGAGATATATATGGTGAGGATCGTTTCGTGTTATTATGAAACTTTTTCCCTGCTATTCTCAATTATTATCTTTTGTTCACTAAAAAATACTAATAATATGTTTGCAAAGTGAACAATACTATATATATCTTTATCTTTACCTAATTTATGTAAAAGCACAGTAGGACGTAAATAAATAAAACTAGGAATACGAAAATACGGGTAAAGGGGCACTCTAAACCATTCTATGCCGCTGGTTGCAAACAGGCTGCCGCTAAATGGAAGTTCTAGTAAAAAAGTCAACTTGGTTCTGAAATAAAACACAATAACATAACTACTAGCCTTTAGTGTGACCCCTTTTCTTATGTGCCTACACATTTACGTATTTATTTTTTGTAAAATTTGACGTGCTTTCGCTCTGAAATCATCTCGCATACTGACTGGAAATAACTCGTGTCTTGGTTTATATAATGGCGTGAGACAAAATAACAATATCGTGATATTGATAAACTGTTTTTATTTATTTAAGCATTGTTTTAATGCTTTTTAAAATAATTTTATTATTCAGTCGTTTAGACAACATTGATGTGGTGATAATGTATATTTTTTATAATTCTCCTGTATTTAGAATTAAAAGATATAATCGAACTTTAAGCTATTTTTAGAGGTTTTGTAAATATTTTTTCACGCAATTGTTTTAAACATTTTAACACGTTTTTTTAACGCACCATTTAGAAGAATAGTTTATATTTTCAAAACATAATATTTTTTTCTAATAAAAAATATAGAAATGTTCTTAAAACTGCATCAAAAATCCCTAAATATGCTGCGCTTGCGGTAATATACCCTTAATATGTTTTGGCCCTTGCCCAAGTTTCGTAGAAATATACAAGGATCATTGGAAATGTACGAGTATCATAGAAAATGTACAAGGATCATAGAAAATGTGCAAGGATCATAGAAAATGTACAAGGATCGTTGAAAATGTATGAGGATCATTGAAAATGTACAAGGATCATTGAAAATGTACAAGGATCATTGAAAATGTACAAGGATCATAGAAAATGTACAAGGATTATAGAAAATGTAAAAGGATCATTGAAAATGAACAAGGATCATAGAAAATGTACAAGGTGTGTAGTAAATGTTTTTGGTTTCACCTTGGTTCTAGCCCATTTATAATGCGCTCTGTCTCTCTTAGACTTGTATGACATCGTATATCGCCACCCCATTTGAATGATGAAACACAATACCGTTTTTGAAATTTAAGGTTCGATTTTTTTTTTTTTACATGTATACCGCACAAGAGTCCCAACTGCTCCCGTCTAGAGCCAGTGGGACTACGGCATCCCCAATTGGGGTATGTTGTGAGGCTGACGGTAATGGGGAAGGGAAGGAGATGGGGAAGAGGGATGTGGGGAAGTACCTGGCTATTCAGATCTAGTCACCAAACACGGCTAATGCCATTTCAAGCAACGTTTCAATTCTGAATGGTGGTCTTACACCAGGGCGATACTAAGAGTATCTTCCACTCTGGAACGTGCCGCAAATATACTATATATTATTTTAAATGAATAAATTGTGAAATAACACAAATTAATCAAATAAAATTTATTTGCCACGCCACGAGTGCTAGTTAAGAGCCTTACCGCTGGACAGGCCTGTTGACAGGCCGTCACTTTTTGGCCAGACTTTTAGATCACGAAACATGCCCACATCGCATTTCTTGTGTTCTTTTTTATTCCATTAGTACCTACCTATGTAGAATTCAGATAAATAAAAAATGTTATGCATACCTCCATGACTATTATGAAAATGAAATTCAAAAAAATAAAAAATGTTATCCGTACCTCCATGACCATTATGAAAATGGTTTCCGGACATTCCTCGGTCGGCGATTTCTCCCCGTATCCTATTGATACCTGAAAAATAAAACATTATTAGGTATTCCAAACTAGCTGAAGTCCCCGGCGATGCCCGGGCTTTACACAAAGTTTTCCAAATCAAATTTAGATCGTGACCTTCCTTTTGTTTTAAAGGTCACATGTGCAAAATTTCACCAACCTCAGCATAAAACTGTAGATTTGCATACAAATCAAATCCACACCCCTCGCTTGCCAGCCCGCTCGTCCACCACATACAGACATTCTCCTTTATAATATTACTAGCTGACCCGACAAACGTTGTTACGCCATATAAATTATTTCTAGTGAATACTTTGGTTGTTAAATACAAAATTACGAATGTATTATAAGTGTGTGGGGATGGGATCTGTGACAGAAAGAGGAATGGAGCGCTGTAGACGACGACCGCCGATAAAAAAAAAAACGCCAACTAAAGTAGAAAATACAATATGAATTTCGAAGCAATTGAGTGTACGATATTTTTTGTCAGTCCGTCTTTAGCCAACACAAATAAGCTCGATAGTTTGCCCACGCGAGAACATGATGCCGAATGAAATATCAAAATGACGCGACGCTTCTCGTGAATGTCTTGCGCATATGTGGATGAAAGTTCGATGTGGCGGACGTAGCGCCATCTGTCATTCAACAACATGAATATAATAATTTCGTTATGTTTGAAATACGAAAGACGGTTAAATTTGTTCACAAAAATACTAAAATCACGATTAAAAAATGGAAAGTTGGAGGTGCGAGAGTTAAAATTAGGGGTAATAGCTATTTTTTGATGACAAATAAAAAAAATGTCGAAAAAATGGTTTTTTTCTGGATAGGGACGCCCTAATCAGTACTAATCACCTAGCGGTATGAAATATACTTTAAAACCTATTCTCATACCTACCAAATGCACATAAAAAAATTCATAAAAATCGGTCAAGCCGTTTCGGAGGAGTGCTACCACAAACACCGTGACACGAGATTTTTATGCATTATATATTTCAAGCAATTTACAGAACCTTGACAAATCATTTCCTAACCTTAACCTTGACAAAACCTTCCTCTTGAATGACTATCTATTGGTGAAAACCGCACGAAAATTCGTTCAGTAGTTTTTCAGTTTATCGCGAACAGACAGACGCGGCGGAGGACTTTAATTTATAATATGTAGAGACAATGTTTGTCTCAGTGGTCAGTGGTTACTAAAATATGGTTGGTCTTCAATAAATGCCTGTAATAGACCTCTGCCATAGGTTCCCCCAAATGTTTCGCTACGTTGGGTGACTTAGCAGGGGTGCCCGGGTTGACAGCGGTGAGTTTTGTTCGTTTCTTGGCAGCGGATGTGTCTGCCCACCAACTGACCTATCCAGCAGGACTCTCTCAGAACATCGCCTTGCACCACAATGGGAGGAATGGATTCACACTTCCGTAACTCCTGGACAAACTGACCCCCAATTTCCTAGCCATCCCTCATACCATTTTCCTTCCAAAAACTTCCTGTCCTAAAAAGACCCTCCACACAGAGTCCCCAAATATGACAAGAATATGTCTATGTCAAAATAACGTTAAAAAAAATTATTAGCAAACTCAGAAAAGCCACCACCGTTTAAACACCTCATAATTTGCTCCCTTTTCCTCTTATATTTTTGTTTAAACACTGCATTTGTTTGAAGAGGTGCAAACAGTAGTATTTGTTATCTCGATGCGTAATACGCGTAGTACGTCGTGTTCTCGGTATGATTCATTTAGTATTTTGCACCATTTACCTGATATAATTACGTATTACCAAGGCGGCTGTAAACTAGAGGTGCCACGAGTAGTGATTTTGCTGAATATCGAATATATTCGGCTAGGCTCTCAGCCGAAGCGACGAAAATTCGGCAGTCGAATATTCGGTGATAGTACATTTCACGGGTGACAGGTTCCGACCTGTTTCATTGAAGTTGTTTTTTTTTTTAATTTGTTTTGGTTTCTTTGTTCTATTTTTCTTTTTAGTCTCACAATACTACTTTGCTTCGCTCAGAAGGCTGAACTGAACTGCATCTATCTATTTTGTTATGTTTCTTTTTCCCCTTCTGGGGGTGGGCTAGACCTCGTCCTTGCATCAACAGGAGTCGGTCGGCGATGGCACGGTGCCCTCTAAAATAAATTGCGCCACTCCCAGCAACATGTGCAGGCGTTAGGTTTGGGGGGGCGACCTTGGCGCTCCTTCGCCTTGCCTCCGGCTACTCGACGCTGAATTCCTTAGGGTCGTCGGGTATTTCTCCCCAATCTCCCATTTACTTTTCTTTGAGGCATCACCGAGGAACCGGCTAAGGGGCGCGGAAGCTGAGTGTGGTTCACGACTAGACCGAACGTCATGCGCATTCTTGCTGGGACTGCCAATCGATTGGAGAGGTCTCCCAACCGTTTGCCATGCCGTTATTACTTATCTACTGTGTCTTCCTCGCAAACAGGTGCTTGTAGGATACGCTGGATACAATCACCCAGCCCTTGCCACCTCGTGGACTTTCACCAACCTGTCCCATTGTCTTGTCTATATTTTGTTATACTAACACATATTGTATCTGTATTTCCCGCTAAGCACTTGCATACTGCTTGTTAACAACGTATGCAGGGACATTGGAGGTCTAGTTTCGTTATCAAATGTGGAGTCGTTTTTACCAAAAAAAACGACTCCACATTTGATTTACCATTCCACAGTAGACAGAATGAGAAAACTGATCTATATATTTTTTAGACTTAGCAATACTGTAACATTAAAATTACTAAAAGATATTTATTACGCACTTGCGCACTCTGTACTACAATATGGAATCATAGCTT
Organism: Limnephilus rhombicus; assembly: GCA_929108145.2. NCBI lineage: Eukaryota > Metazoa > Arthropoda > Insecta > Trichoptera > Limnephilidae > Limnephilus > Limnephilus rhombicus. The sequence continues at coordinate 12,661,718 of OV815287.1, read as the reverse complement.
GGGGGGGTGCATATAAATCTTCCCTACTTCCACTGGAAACAATTCAAAAAATATTAATAAAAATCATCTTAAAAAAGCCCTATTACTACCCAACAATAAATGTTTTCCAAGATTTCACGGTTCCCCCACTAACAAAAATCTATGACAAAATTGCACTCCTACAATTACATAAAGATTTCTTTAATAAAAATACTATACCACAATTAAATATTAGTAAAAGAATCATATCTGTTGGAGGATTAACCGTACCATTAGTATGAACTACAACAGCACAACATCACTATACATTCAAGGGTTTAAAATTATTCAACAAATTACCCCTAGATATACGATCGGATGAAAACTACGACACATATAAAAAAAAATTAAATTGAAATACTCTAGTACCACCTCATAACTTTAATTATTGTTTAGAAATATGTTGTGCTTTATCAACCCTTTGAATCATTTATTAACTAACCAATAATTTTATGACATGTATCGTATTTTCTATAAAATTGCTATTAGTTTTTGTAATAATATTTTTAATTTATATACTTAGATGTAAAAGTATTTAGTTGTCCTCTCCTAAACACAAGCAACTGCTTTATTAGGAGAGCGATTGAAATATTGTTGTTATATAATGTTGTAAAATTGTAATTATAATAAATGTTTCAGTGAATAAAAAAATAAAAAAATTAGAGTCCTTGCAAGAGCCTTGAAGGGGTAACCATCTGTTACCTATACCAGTGCGGGTATGTGGTGGGTCCTCCAATGTTTCATTGAAGTGTGTGTGGAAACCACGCATTATTTGTTGACTGTTACATCCATTGACGTATAATATCTAGACGAGCCGTCTCATACAAAACATCAGGATAAAAGCAACCCCAGTAACAGTAATTCCGCAATAAAACTCTCCTTCGAATTCCGCCATCTTGCATACGAATTCCCGGCAATATACAACTGACCACCGAGTTAACCTATTGTGTAATTTTTCGCACCAACACATCAATATTTATTAAAGGAAAACAATCACTTTGTTTGTAACCACGATTTATTGATTTAATTTTTATTTACCGACCGGTTTCGCTTAATACAAGCATCTTCAGGGTATAAATTAAAACTGATGAAAAAATACATTGTGTGAGCTTATATATACATACAGACAGAGACAAAACATAATATAAAGTAAGAGTGAGAGATTGTAATTAACATCCTACATAGTGATAGAGAGAAAGAGACGGGTATATCTAATGAATAATTACATTATATCTACCGGGACAAAACGTCATTTGAACAGGTGATTAAGGAATAAAGTGGCTACGGGTTTTTTTAGTTTATGGGAAATATTCATAATATCGGACTGTTGGATACATTTAACTGATTATTAAAGATTTGGGTTTTTGTTTTAACGGCTTTCTTTATTTCGAGTGCTTCTAAATTATTAAGCCTGTTACCATGACCATGACCATGTAAAATCTTAACACCGGTGTTTTGATTGAAGGTATGATCTTTATCAATAAGGTGATTAGCGAATTCCGAAAATCCATTATTATTTAAGCATCTAAGATGCTCTTTGATTCTAATATTGACATTACGCGTCGTTTTACCTACATAAAATGATGAACAATCATTACAATCTAATTTATATATTCCTTATTATAATAAAGAAAGCCGTTAAAACAAAAACCCAAATCCTTAATAATCAGTTAAATGTGTCCAACAGTCCGATATTAGGAATATTTCCCATAAACTAAAAAAACCCGTAGCCACTTTATTCCTTAATCACCTGTTCAAATGACGTTTTGTCCCGGTAGATATAATGTAATTATTCATTAGATATACCCGTCTCTTTCTCTCTATCACTATGTAGGATGTTAATTACAATCTCTCACTCTTACTTTATATTATGTTTTGTCTCTGTCTGTATGTATATATAAGCTCACACAATGTATTTTTTCATCAGTTTTAATTTATACCCTGAAGATGCTTGTATTAAGCGAAACCGGTCGGTAAATAAAAATTAAATCAATAAATCGTGGGTACAAACAAAGTGATTGTTTTCCTTTAATTAATATGTCAAACCACAAAGTGACTGCTTTCTACCAAAAAAAAAAAAAAAAACATCAATATTTGTTCACCTTGGCCTCATGCATATTATCGACACGCTGGGTGTAATACAGTGGTTTTCAAAGTGGGGGACACGAGACATTTACAAATTTAATTGGAATTTTTTTAAAACTTTATTATGACAAGCGATTTAATTTCGAAGGCGAGCATGGGTACCGCCCACGACACCTCGGGAACCATTTATTGGATAACCAACGCCTCTGCCATAGGTCACCCTAAGTGGTTCGCTACGTTTGGTGACTAAGCAGGGGTGCCCGGGTTAATGGAGTGATGTTTGTCCAGGTCTTGGTTGCGGATGCGTCGAAAATATTCAAAGGCTGTTCTGTTTTGCAAAAGGTATTAGCCCAAAACGATAATCTTTCTTTAAAATTTTGAATCAGTTGCTCAAAACATTAAGTTTTTTTGCGTTTATTAAATAAAAAATGACAGAAATTTGTGGCTACTTAAGAGGCCCGCCAGTGAGCGCTCAAAAAGAAGAGGATGGGGAGAAATGTTAATAAGAAAGTTAGAAGGAGCGCGCTTATATTAAAAACGATAATATTTAAGCGAAAATTGTGAAAATGTTTAATAAAACATCACTCGTTTAAAATACAACAAGAATCTTGCGGGAAATGTTTAAGGGCCCGCTACCCGAATTACTACTGATTTCTTACATATCTCCCTTAAACACATTAAGTTTTAAAGCTCTTAAAAAATGTATATTATTTTTGAAGATAATATCTAGACATTGCCCGCGCCGAAACGCAAATCATATAAAATTCCCTCTATAGAAAAAAATCGCACGGTATGCTCCAAAAATTATTATAAACAAGTTTGTTTTAGTTATTTTACAAGTTATATGTATGAAAAAAATTACAGTGTTTCTTTAAATGCTGTTTAAGACAATGCCCTCGATATTTTTGCTCTATTTTAAACGAGTTGTGTTTTATTAAACATTTTCGCAATTTTCGCATCGAATTTGTCGTTGTAAATGTAACGCTCTCCTCTAACATTCGTAATTTCGTATCTCTCCATCTTCTTCTTTTCGGGCCCGGTTGTGGAGCCTTAAATAGCATTTAAAGAAATCACGATTTTTTTCAATTATTTATAATAATTTTCTGAGCATATCTTACAATTTTTTCTGTCCGGGGAATTTCATATAATTACCCTTTGGGCATGGCAAATGTATAGATATTATCATCAAAAATAATATGTTATAAAACGGTAGAAATTCGGAATGCCGTGGCTTCAGATAGTTTAACTTGCGACCTTAATCGAAGAATAGTGCAACGGTTTTTTGTTGAGTTCTGTGTTTAATGTATTTTAAAGGTTTCCGTTTTACAAAATAACAAAAATTATCTTGACGAACTATTTTAATTCCGAACGAAAATAAATCAACACCATTTATTGGTTTCACCTTGGACGCAGTAAAAATTTTGTCTCGTAATTTTTGCCCTCTTTTCGCGACTAACTTTTTTAAACCAACCGCCAAAATTCTTTAATATTTCCAAATGAAAAAATCGATGGCATTCATTGTTTTAGCATTGCGGATATAAATATTTTACCTGCGGCGCTTTATTTTTACCCACTTTGATAGTTTTATTAAACAAATTGTTTTACAATATGTTAAGTAGTGGATACGCGCCATAAATATATTTGGGCATTAATTTCTTTAAATTGATAATTTATGCTATAAGACCATAAGGGCGCCATCTATGGGTTTTGTATTGTATTGAATTGAACCTATGTGACTTGAGATGCAGTGTATTCATGCGTTTCCTTACCTTTGTGAATCAAGCAATTGCTTCTGACGGGAGTGTCAGTAAAAGGCCAAGAGATGTCTCTCCTGGTCAGTCATAAGAATAATTCATCCAGTGAGTGAATTATTGTTGTACCTAAGATTGGATTTTTGGCACGCATTATTAATATGCAAATTTTTCTTGGTTGAAACTTCCTTGCTGTGCGAAACATCTGTCAAGATTATGCAATATCGCCTTGACATTTTTATTGAAAAGAAGTGTCTTTTTGTGTGGACATCGTGGCTGAGCTGCATTCTCTGAGTGAGTGTTTGTTTGTTTTCACTTTGGTTTTTGAGATTGCTGGGTCAACTGTTTTTTGTGTCACATAGGGAAGAATTCAATTTTCGTTAATTTTACATAGGGTAGTCACCCCTCGTGTCAGGGGCTATTTACACGCCCCTACATATTTAGTGGTCCTTCGTAGCCTGGATTATTAATTCATTTATACATTCAATTCGAGATTATAGCTTAATTACATGGATGTTTGAATTTACGTATTTTTTTTGGTAAATTTGAAGTACCTCTCATTTTTTGAGAACTATAGCTGGTCTTGTTTTTTGCTTTTGGATGACATATTTGGATGTTCGCAGAATTATCGTAATTTTGGATAATTATTCGCAACATTATTATTATTAATTAATTGTTAACATTGTTCGCAGAATTGTCGTAATTTTGGATAATTATTCGCAACATTATTATTAATTAATTATTAACATTGTAACATTATTGTAAAATTTTGTGGTAATCTTTTCGCATATATAAAAAATGCCAAGAATTACGGAGGAGGGTTTTGATGAGGCTCAAGACAGATCGCTTATTCTTTTAACCGCAAAAAAGGAAAATCTTTTTGTTCGTATGAACGATCTGTATAATGCAACAAATAATATATCTAATTTTGAGTCAAGAAATAACGAAGTGTTTATGGCTCAGTCAGAGATGATTGATCAAATGCGAAGTCAATTTGAAAATATTATAGATAGCATCAATGATCGTCAGTTAACTTTAAATCCAGAATTTAAACCAGATTTTCAAGCTTTAAATGCTTTTGATGATCTTTTTTTGAAGGTCAAACGAACTAGATCGAATATGAAAACTTCTGTAAGAGAGTCACTGACGTCACAAAATAAGTCGCGGGAGCCGTGTATGATTAATCTTCCTGCAATAGATCTTCCAACCTTCGATGGTAAGAATGAAAGTTGGTCGAAATTTTTTGAGTCATTTAAAGCCAATATCCATAATAATAGACAGCTAACTGACTCGCAGCGTGTGCAGTACTTAGTCGGAAAACTCACACACGGGGCTTTGAACATAACCGCAGGCATTGTGCCTTCGGGTGATACATATCAGATCATTTGGGAGAGTTTAGTTAAAAAATATCAAGATAAACGTACACTAGGAACACATTATTTAAATAATATTCTCGATGCGAAAAACTGCACGAATACATCTGCCAGTCTCAATTCTTTCATTGAAAGATATTCTTCGTCAGTGTCGGCATTAAAGCAGTTAGGTATTGAAGATTTAACTGATTTTATTTTGTTTCACTGCGCGGTAAGAAAAATTGATTCACAGACGGCTCAGAACTTTGAGCTGACAGTTCGTAATAAAGAAATTCCTTCTTATAATGAGTTAGTTTCGTTTGTACAAGATCAAGTAAAGATTTTAGAACGAACGAGTAACTCGCATGGTGTCGTAAATAAAACGCATCCCATTTCGTCCTCCCGATCAAATAATACTAAATCGTTCGTCGCGAGTAATGCGAATATTCCGCGCTTCCCAGCTCCGCCGAAAGGATGTATTCTGTGTAACAAAACTGATCATTTAATCAACGTTTGCTCAAAGTTTAAATGTATGAGTTCCCCACAGGCTCGATTTGAATTTATAAAATCGAAAAATGCCTGTGTAAATTGCCTTAGTGGTTCACATACAATCAAGTCATGCAAATCGGGGTTAGTTTGTGATTTGTGCAATAAACGTCATCATACATTCTTACATTTCGGCAGTGTGAATAATATGAAAACCAATACTCATGTACATACGTCGCAAGTACCTACCAGTGAAGAACCGTCAGTCCCCCCTCCAGTGTCATCCAGCATCAATGGAACTGGCATTGGTGATAAGCAAGTGGAGGGGACCGCGAATGTCAATCCTTCGTGTTCGCTTTGTGCCAAAGTAACACCGAACTCTTCTATTTTACTTTCGACCGCACAAGTATACGCGAAGCTTAAAAACGGAAATAAAGTTATTGTTCGGTGCCTAATTGATAATGGCTCTCAAAATAATTTGATTACGGTCGATTGTTGTAAGACGCTGAATTTACCAATAATTCCTTTGAGTAATTCGTTTGTCAAAGGAATTGGATCAACGTCTCGACCAATTTTCGGTTACGTGTATTTGGATATTGAGTCTCGCGTATACCCAGAGAATAAATATAATATACATGCGCTTGTCGTTGACAGTATCACCGACCAATTACCTAATCACTATATAGCCAAGGGTGATATGAGGTACTTAGAGGGCATACCTCTCGCAGACTTAACATGGAATATTCCTGGATGCGTGGATGTCGTCATCGGTGCACAACTGTTCCCATATATTTATTTAGGGAACAGGGTTGAATCGGGTACTAGTGCACCCCCCGCGTTATCGACCGCTTTCGGTTTCGTGTTGATGGGTGATTACCCCAATAATGTGCTCAACACAAACACATCATTCTCGGCACTCGCACTTAATGATTTAGTGCAAAAATTTTGGCTGTTAGAAGAGATACCTAATATAAAATTTCTAAGTCCGGAGGAGACAGAATGTGAGAATCTCTTTACTTCATCAATTTCTCGCACTGATGATGGTAGATATTCTGTTGCTTTACCTTTCTGTAAAGATCCAAGACAATTGGGTAATTCTCGTACTGCTGCCCAACGCCGATTTTTGGCATTGGAGCGAAAATTTAAACATTCCCCTGCTTTGCAGGAGAATTATAACAAGGTTATCAGTGAATATATTGAAAATAATTACCTATCAGAAGTCTCAGAGTCTGATATCACAGAAGATGGATATTACATCCCACATCATGCTGTCACTCGTCCAGACAAACCAATGCCTCGTATTGTGCTCGATGCTAGTGCTAAAATACACACAGGGCTGTCACTGAATGACATTATTCATACTGGTCCCAATTTGCAAGCCGATTTGTTTCTGCTTTTGCTTGACTTTCGTCTTTTTCCCATCGCTATGACTGCGGATATAAAGCAAATGTACTTACAGATTGAAGTTCCTAGCAAGCATCGCAGATACCTGAGGATCTTATTTCGATTCTCAAATAATGGTCTCATACGAACTTTTCAGTTCAATCGAGTTCCTTTCGGCTTGACGGCAAGTCCATACTTAGCAATGCGGACGGTTCGCCAGTTGGCCCAGGATATGAGACCACATTACCCGGATGCTGCCAAAGTGGCAGAGTCCAAGCTGTATATGGACGACCTGGTCTATTCTATTGCAGATGAGCCCAGCGCCATACATCTTTCTCGAGAATTAATCTCGTTGTTTAAGTCCGGTGCCTTTGATTTAGTAAAATGGACTAGTAATTCTCAAGTTGTACTTGAGAACCTCCCGGATTCTCACCGCAGCCCAGTGGACTTCACTGTTGGTTCTAACAATACCTCTAAGGTGTTGGGCCTTTCGTGGGAACCAGCTGATGACAGCTTCTTCTTTACGACATCTTATGTTCAGGAGAAGTGCACAAAGCGGAGCATACTCTCCATAGTCGCCCGTTTATTTGATGTCCTTGGCTTGGTCGCCCCTGTCATTCTGTACGCTAAATTACTTATCAAAGAGCTATGGCTGTGCAACATTGGTTGGGATGATACACCCCCTGATAGCGTTATTCGTCGGTTTTCGGCGCTTACACAGGAATTTCCGCTAATTTCAATGATAAAAATCCCTCGCCATGTTGGTGTCCTGAAAGACAGTACGGTGCTCGTTGTTGCTTTCTGCGATGCAAGCATGAATGGTTATGGCTGTGTGATTTATTTGCACACCACTGATCTGTTTGGAAAAATTACAGTGAGATTGTTGTGCGCAAAATCAAAGGTTTCTCCCACCAAAGTGACGACCCTCGCTCGTTTGGAGCTCTGTGCCGCAGTATTGATGTCCAAATTAATACGGACGGTTCAAGATAATTATTCTGAGCGTCTTCCTATTGCAGGAACATATGCGTTTTCCGATTCTACCGTTGCGCTCTCTTGGATACATTCTTCACCGCATCGCTGGTCGGTGTTTGTTAGTAATCGCGTAGCTCAGTGCCAAGAAAATTTGTCTCCAGAGAACTTTTACCATGTTGCTGGTAGTGAAAACCCGAGCGACTGCCTTTCTCGTGGCATGCTTCCTTCCCAACTCGTTTCACATGATTTATGGTGGAACGGCCCATCATGGATTCGCAGCCCACCTTTGGAATGGCCATTAAAACCGTTTCACCCTACCAATACTGGTGAAATGCCTGAACACAAGGCTAATGTGCTCATTGCAACATTTCAGGGTGAAAAATCGGTCCTGAGTGAACTGGCTCAGCGTATATCCACTTGGGATAAACTACTAAGGATTGTTGTTTATGTCCTCCGATTCATAAAAAAGATATCACTTTCCTCTGGAACGGTCAATAATCTTATGACTGCTGAAAAGGCTGTGATTCGTGCTGTGCAGAGTATTCATTTTGCAGGAGATATTGCTGCACTCCAGGAAGGCAAATTTCATTCCAAAAGACTTCAGAGTTTATCTCTATTTCTTGATGGAGATAATCTGTTACGTATTGGGGGGCGGCTTTCTAAATCGGATTTACCTTTTGAGGTTAAACATCCGGTTTTGCTTCCCAAACATGACTGTGTTGTCGATCTGATCATCGCTCACTTTCATGTCGTGAACTGTCATACAGGCCCAGGACTTCTTATGTCTATCTTACGTCAACGCTATTGGATATTAGATGCTAGGACTGTTATTAGGGCGATGGTGCGGAAATGCAATTGTTGCTTCCGCTTAAATCCATCGCATCCTACACCGAAGATGGCAGATTTACCGTCATATCGTGTTGCAGAAGCAAAGGCCTTCGTACATACCGGTGTAGATTACGCAGGTCCACTCCGTATTACGCTGACTCGTCGGAGAGGACAACATTCTCAAAAGGCATATATTTGTCTATTCGTATGCCTTGTGACCAAGGCTATTCATATTGAGTTGGTCTCTGACTTAACTTCAAATGCTTTCCTGGCTGCTTTCAGCCGTTTTATTTCTCGGCGTGGCCCGGTAACATGCTTGTATTCAGATAATGGTACTAATTTTGTGGGTGCGCAGGCACAATTAGATGACCTCTACAAGTTTTTGGTTGAATCTGAATATGAGCCCTCATTAAAGCGCGAACTCGCTAAGCGTCGTATAGAGTGGAAAATGATTCCACCACGCGCGCCTCATTTTGGGGGTATGTGGGAGTCGAACATAAAGAGCATGAAGACACACTTGTACCGTGTGATTGGAACTCAGCTTCTCACCTATGAGGAGTTACAGACTGTGCTAGTTCAAATTGAGTGCATAATGAATTCGCGTCCACTTACAGTTATGTCTTCTGACCCTTATCCAGAAGTCCTTACGCCTGCGCATTTTTTAATGTCGACACCATTGCAGTACTTGCCTGCTTCTGTCCTGGCAGACGGTAAAATCAATTTGACTCAGCGTAAGCAATTATTAGACAGCATGGTTCAGTCCTTCTGGAAGAAGTGGCGTTCAGAGTATCTGCACACCTTGCAAGTCAGGCAGAAGTGGACTACTTCTGATCATCCGATTGATATCGGAACTGTCGTACTAGTGGGACAAGAAGATTCCCCTCCGTTAAATTGGCCTTTAGGCGTGATAACTGAAATCCATCCCGGAATGGATAAAATTGTTCGCGTTGCGACGGTAAAGACAAGATTTGGTTCTTTTAAACGTCCGGTTGTCAAATTATATCCCATTCCAACGCAATAATTTTATATTTTATCTATTTTTGTTTATTTTTATTTATTTATTTTTTTTGATTTTAGTCATTGTTTCAATGATCTCTGACCCAGACATGGCATTACTTAATATCCGTTATCTTGGTCAATTGAACTTTATTACATTGTATTTTTAGTTATTTTTCTTTATTTTATGAGATTCTGCGAATTTCCAATGCGTGTCATTCCTGAATATTACCGGTGAATAGTCACTCTATTTCTATTTCATTTCTTGTTTCATTTGTATTTTTATATTCTTTCTTTTGTAAGCTCTACGAACTTCCAAGGCGGGGAATATGGATACGCGCCATAAATATATTTGGGCATTAATTTCTTTAAATTGATAATTTATGCTATAAGACCATAAGGGCGCCATCTATGGGTTTTGTATTGTATTGAATTGAACCTATGTGACTTGAGATGCAGTGTATTCATGCGTTTCCTTACCTTTGTGAATCAAGCAATTGCTTCTGACGGGAGTGTCAGTAAAAGGCCAAGAGATGTCTCTCCTGGTCAGTCATAAGAATAATTCATCCAGTGAGTGAATTATTGTTGTACCTAAGATTGGATTTTTGGCACGCATTATTAATATGCAAATTTTTCTTGGTTGAAACTTCCTTGCTGTGCGAAACATCTGTCAAGATTATGCAATATCGCCTTGACATTTTTATTGAAAAGAAGTGTCTTTTTGTGTGGACATCGTGGCTGAGCTGCATTCTCTGAGTGAGTGTTTGTTTGTTTTCACTTTGGTTTTTGAGATTGCTGGGTCAACTGTTTTTTGTGTCACATAGGGAAGAATTCAATTTTCGTTAATTTTACATAGGGTAGTCACCCCTCGTGTCAGGGGCTATTTACACGCCCCTACAAGTAGGTTTGCGACTCCACCGATAACAAAGATAACCAGGTTATGTTGTACATACCCTCCCACCAAGGTCCGCGTACAAAATAATAACGGATAGATATAAGAATACTTCGACCAAAAAGGTTGATCATTCCTAAAAAAGAGCGGAGGATGAATTTATGTAATTACTAGCTTTTTCCCGCGGCTTCGCTCGCATAGTATTAGCGGATTTCCACTCAGCCTCCTCCACCTTCCCTCTCCCCACCCCACTCCCGCATCAATCCCCCTCCCCCTCCACCCATCCCTATCCACACTCCACTCCCCATCAACCCCCCCCCCCCTCCCCCTCCACCCTCCCCTTCCTCCACCCCTCCCCCTTCCCTTCCTTCCCTCCCCCCTCTTCCATCCCACTCCACCTCCTCCACCTTCCCTCTCTCCACTCCACTCCCCCCATTAACTCCCTCCCCCTCTCCCTCCACCCACCACTCCCCTCACCCCCTATCCCTCCACATTCCCTTTCCCCACACCACTCCCCCCCATCAACCTCATTCCCCCACCCTCCTCCATCCTTCCCCTTTACCCTTCCTTCCCTCCCCCCTCTCCTTCCCCTAACCCCCTCCCCCCACCCTCCTCCCCCTCCCCTTCCCCTCTCCACCAACACCCTCCCAACACACCCAACCCCCTCCCCACTCCCCCCACTCACCTCTCGCATTCCACACATTCATTCCCGATACATTCAGTTTTCTAACTGCTCGCATGCCACCTATTATAATTTCTTGGTAAAGTTCGGTTTATGGGCGAAATTCCTAAAAAATAAAACTAGTTATTTTTATACTAATTTGGGGTCGGGGAATCCGAATCTGAAAGAATTAGGCGGCGGCAAGCAATATTAACTGAATTACACGACTTTAAAAATTTTTATACACATACAGGAAAATAGCCATTTTGGAAGCATTTTGATTCCTAGAAAATCAAACTAGTTATTTTTATACTAACTATGGGCCGGGGAATCCGAATCTGAAAGAATTAGGCGGCGGCAAGCAATATTAACTGAATTAGACGACTTTAAAATTTTCTATACACACACACATGAAAATAATCATTTCGCAAGTATTTTGACACACGTAGTACAAAGATCATAGAAAAACAAGATAACATAGATGTTTTTACCACACAAAATTAAGTGTTGCCATTAAGCAGTAATATTAATAAGGTAAAATAACATGTTTATATTTTAAGTACTTATTTTTTATAAATTATAAATTTTACTCACTTTTGTATCACAAACCATGTTACATAAACCCGGCGTAGCTGCTAAACTACTTGAAAACAGGGATGTTTTTTTGCCGTGACGCGAGCAGGCGGTATAAAGGGGCACAAACCATGTTACACAAACCTAGCGTAGCCGTTAAACTACTCGAAAACAGGGATGTTTTTTTGCCGTGACGCGAGCAGGCGGTATAAAGGGGCACAAACCATGTTACACAAACCTAGCGTAGCCGCTAAACTACTCGAAAACAGGGATGTTTTTTTGCCGTGACGCGAGCAGGCGGTACAAAGGGGCACAAACCATGTTACACAAACCTAGCGTAGCCGCTAAACTACTTGAAAACAGGGATGTTTTTTTGCCGTGACACGAGCAGGCGGTATAAAGGGGCACAAACCATGTTACACAAACCTAGTGTTAGGTTAGGTTAGGTTACGGATTTTTAAGACTACGAATTTTCATACTTTTGGTTTAAGAATACGGCCGTTGAGATAGTCGTAATTCATCAGGTTAATGTGTTATGTGAGGAATTATCGTGTCGGAAATTATTGATATAGGGATAAATATTTTTGAGAGCTGGTAACACTGCCGGCATATAAGAATACTTCGACCAAAAAGGTTGATCATTCCTAAAAAAGAGCGGAGGATGAATTTATGTAATTACTAGCTTTTTCCCGCGGCTTCGCTCGCATAGTATTAGCGGATTTCCACTCAGCCTCCTCCACCTTCCCTCTCCCCACCCCACTCCCGCATCAATCCCCCTCCCCCTCCACCCCCTAATTTCTTATACAAATTTCATAATGCCAGAACTGAACGGTAGTTTTATACAAAAAAACCAACAAAAATAATTATCCAATTTGGTTCAGTCGTCGGGTTTATACATTTCGCATACATATGTATATTTCGGTGATTCATTTTTACAGATAGTTATTAAGTACGAATTATTATTCTTCTTTTTATATTCTACCAAAAAATCCAATACGGCAGTTTTATACTTAAAAAATGCGATACCTGTCTATCCAATTAAAACAATAATTGTTCTGTGATGTCAAAATTTGAGAATGACATTTTGCAAAACAAAGATTCTTAAATAAAAATTCTATGTTAGAAAATATTTAAATTAGCGAAGTACCTACTTCCCCAATAATTTGAATCGATAAAAGAATTATAGATATCTTACTAATCGTGCCACCTTTTGCAATTTTTTCATACAAATTTCGTAATGCCAGAGCTCTGTGCTATAGCCTATATGTTTATATTATTGTAAAATTTCATTAAAATCCATTCAGTAAAGTAGGAATTAGTATTTTATACGTATTTGAATTTTAACATCAAAGGGATGTCCATAGTAACCTAATTAAAAAAAACATCGTTTCCAAGGCGACAATTGGCGTTTGCAATAAATCGATTTTGTTAACGACAGAAAACGTATGAAAAATAATTAAATAAGAGATTATTCAAAACGCCAGAGCTTACCAATATATATAGCCTATAGATCTTGCAAATAATGTAGCTTTCTATTAGCGAAAGAATTTTTTAAATCTATTCACTAGTTTTTGCGTGAAAGAGTAACAAACATACATCCATACAAACTATCACCTTTATAATATTAGTAGGATAATTATAATTTATGGAATAAATATAATCTATTATATTACTAAAAGCGGGTCGTGCTTTAAAAAAGTTTGAAAACCACCATTATAGTCGAGCTGTCGTGATGCCACCAGCAGTATTGTAGATTTGATGACGTCAGAAACTTTGTTGGTAGGAAGCGCAATTCTTTAACATTATTACGTTTATTAAAACGCTGTCTAAAAGACATATTTAAGGTGTATTTTTTTGTTGTTATAGTTAGATAGGTCACTACATTTTCTAAAATAAAGTCTGCGGGGTGTACCTTGTACAACATTCGGAAGTTAGGTATTTGTGTGTTCGAAAAAATTAATTCCGGCCCGGACCGCTGGAAGACGAATTAGTTTCAGTGTAGACCTTGTTGACCAATAAAAGGTACAACACAAAGCACTATGCGATCTAAACGGTGCAAAGCAATACAAGCACTTTTCCATAAATGGGCCTTGAGCCAGTTTTATTTTGGTTTCGGGCACATTATGAATTTCACAGGGCACGTCTAGGATATACTTGGTCGAAGGTTACATCAAATTGTGTTACTTATCTCTACATATTATAAAGTAAAGTCCCCCGCGTCGTCTGTCTGTCTGTATGTCAGTTCGCGATAAACTCGAAAACTACTGAACGGATTTTCATGCGGTTAGAGTGTTTCGTGAGGAAGGTTTAGGTATGTAATTTGTCAAGGATTTGTGTAAATTGGTTGAAACATAACGATAATTGTTAGAAGTGTCGGAAAAAGTCAGAGCGCCTGGTAGCTTTCATCGAAAACGCTGCCTAATCCTTTTGGGATATAACAAAACAATTCATGGTGGGATACTCCTCTTTTATAGATCTACAAAAAAGTCCGCGAAGGCATACATCTATCTTTTACGGATAGCTTACTATACCCATTCTATCTTCTAAAAAAGTGGTCACGTACATTGCGGTAATTGAAAAGTTATTTAGACGGATACACTATTAATTCTTATTAACTTAAATACGTTAGTTACCCCAAGCATTTCATGCACATTATTATAATCTTTCACACCATCTCTAAGTATTATAAATTAAAGTCCTCCGCGGTATCTGTCTGTCTCTTCGCGATAAACTCAAATACGGCGGTGGTTATAAAGGTTGGATAACCATCCAATAGATGTGTTTTATTAGCCACAGCCAACGCCGGATCTGCCATACGTTCAAAAACGTGCAAAAACCTGGCGCCAACTCCGAAGGGGCGCCGTGAGAAAATAAATATTGTATTAAAATTTTGTTATAATATTCCCCGAATCGTTTAAAAATTACCCACAGTACGAAATAATTATTACGATCTAGCAACACTTTCCAAAGAAACAGAATGCGCACGCATCAGGTTGGTATCAACGGCTTACGAATTTATAGTCAGTTACAGATTTTTTTTACAAATTCCATATATTTAGTTTAAACGTAAGCTCTATTTTTTCCATATATCTTTTACCGTCTTTTACGACGAATGGGTGCGATCCAAATTCAATAACCAATCGTATTTTTGTTCTAGTCGATCAAACAAACCGACGCTGACAATTTTAGTTAGCGTACGCTCGCTATTGTTTTATTTTGTTCGATTTGAGTCTCTAGGAGAAGGTAGTTAAAGACCATTTTCTTATGAAATCTTCAGTAAATCCCATTAACAAAAACATCGCACGGTTTGCAGGATTTGCAGGTTGCAACGTGTTGACAGTTTCATCATTGATTTGACATATTATTATTTGAAGTTCGTTAAATGTATAATTAATTTCTATTAGATTTGTTATTTTACGGTGTCAGTGTAAGCGTCTTTCGTAAGCCGTTGATACCATACGTCAGTGTTTAGTGTTTGTATGGTGTTTGTTCGCTCAACACAGGGGAAATGCAAGGTTAGTGTAAAAAAAATAATTAAATAAAAAAAAAAATTAAAAAATTGGGGTGAATGAATTTTTAATCAAAATAAAAATGTAGGGGGGGGGGGGGCGCCATCGGTACCTACTGCACAGGGCGCCAGATTTCGTAGATCCGGCCCTGGCCACAGCAACGCGTGGCCGGGTCAGCTAGTATTGTATATATCTTTTTAGAAAAATACATTGCAACTTGTAGTGTAATCTTTAAAAATACATGAAACTGTTCGCCTAGATCGGATAGCAGACCATTACAAGTGGTGGTCAGCAAACGCAAAACAGTATACAAGCCCAGCAGAATTTATTAAGATTTATTTATTATCTCCAGGGAGCAATGTAACATTGTAGTGGTGACTTTTTTCGGAAGCAGGTAGTTTATGAGGAAAAACGCAATCGTTTGCTATCAACATTTGCTGAAAAAAATGTTTTCATTCGTCATAAGTCATAGATCATAACTTAACACTGATAATTTTAAAGTATTAAATATGCTGATTTTTTGTTAAAAAAATAAATTTTGTGAGTACCTAATATTAGGCGTTTTTATCATGATTTAGTATTCGGTATTCGGCCGAACGGTTCGCAATATTCGGCCGAATACCGAATAGTAAAAAAAAGTAGCCGAATAGACATGAGAGAGCAGAGACGGGTTGCGAAATGAAAGGCGTCAGTCGATGTACTGTGAGTCGTCTTTATTGTACTACGTAGCGATAGTCAATGAGCCAGGGGTGTAGACGGAAGAGTAGACAGTGATGGTGCGCCGGAAGATGTGATGATGGTCAGGAAGCTGCAGTGGTGAAGATAACGTTTCTTCAGATCACTAGAGTAGTAGAGGATGACCAGTTCCAGGCGGTCGCTCGACGTTATGAGAATGGAGATGACGGCTGTGACTTCGGTAAGCTAGAGTCACACGCAGGGCAGAGGAAGAAGACCTTGTGAGGCGATGAGGAGAATCTCTGCGGCAGCGAAACGTGACAGGCTTCGGATTGCCGGAGATCGAATTGCTTCCCGAACAGAAAGCGCGGCGGGCTTTATGTGTTTCGGGCGAAGACATCTCAAGTCGTGGTGCGGCGGACCGGACTGCAAGACGGTGGTGGTAGATGAGAGCCTCGAAGGTGTTACAGAGAGTCCGAGAAAGTTCCGTAGTTCTCTGTGTTCCCAGATGCTGCGCTGGAAGAATGCGTGTAGTTCACATCGTAGCGTCTAAACGGTTCCTCGCTGGCGGGCAGGCGTTGACTGACGGATTGAGACTGACTTGAGACTGACTGGAGCGGGCGAGCGAATCTGCTGCTTATATAGCCGCAGCGAGCGGTAGAGTAATTACTCTCACGGTAGGTAATACGTGCCACTCGGCATTTGACGAGAAGGTTGATATTGTATTGATTGATATTGATCTGTACAGATATTGTACGGTGCTATCTCGAGACTTTTCTAGGCGGTGGCGATATTATTATTCATCGAGACGGCACGGCAGACGACAAAGTACATCGTGGCTGGCATAGGTAGGAAGGTACCTAGGCAAGTAGCTTGCCGGCGCCGCGCGAATATTAGAAGATGTTTCTCGTGCGTTCTTCCTGATGGCGAAAAGAAATGCGTCGCCACAGACCGAATACCGAATAGTAGACGAATATTCGTGGCATCTCTACCTACTGTATACACATCTGCAGGGAAGAAAGTAGGAACGGCTGCGCGGCCTCTTTCGTACAAAATTAAATTTTGAATTCGAGTCCAAAATACCCAATTAAAACTGAATATATATATGTATATTTTTTAAATGGTATAGCAAATATCGCCACAGTTTTCAGCTATTTTATTGTATTTTAAATTATAAAATTTGAATTTGATTTTCCATGCTTTAAAAAGGCAACATTGGCAATTTTCCATTACTTTATTAAAAAAATAATTTCGCCCAACCTACTTACTATGTAAATACATTTTATAATGAAATAGCCTATACCTAATATCTTAAAACAATAATAAAAATATCTTACATCCGTAGCAGATATTTGCTTTCATATTGATTAAAATAAATAACATTCGGTTTGGTTGGATAATTTGACCTCAAATCCAAAATTAAATTTTTATGAAAAAGGCCGCCCCAAATCTTAAAAATCTGGTATTTTTTATCATGCATTATTATTATTAGTTATTAGTAGATATTTTTTTTATTTTTTTTTTATTTCATAATTTTTTTATTAGTTACAGATATTTGTTTTTTTTTTGGCTACCACACTGGGCTCATGCCCGTGTTATGGTAGTCGTATATTTAATATTTATTTAAATTAACACAAATACTATTTTATTAAAACATATGATTAAATATACTAAATAAAAATTATGAAATATTTAAAAGTAAGTGAAAAATAAAGAGAAAAAAGATCATATTTTAAAGAAAAGTAGAAATAAAAATGAAAATTCATATTTTGAAATACAGAAATTAATAATAAAGATTAAATGTTAAGAACTCAAGTGTTCTATACAAATATATAAATTAAAACATATAAGTAAATAAATTAAAATTAAAAATAAATAAAATTTAGTGAAAAAATTAAGAGAAAAAAAATAGAAATAAAAATGGAAATGGAAATAAAAATTTTGAAATGCAAAAATTAATAATTAAAATGTAGTGTTAAGAACTCAGGAATTCTTTAAAGTACGCTCGTCCACTTTCGAAAATCCAATGTTGTACACGTGTTATAAAAAGAGAATTAGAATTACTTGACTTTATGTCAGTACTCAAAGCATTATATATTTTAGGAGCGATGAACCAGAATTGTCGTTGAGCGAATATTATTATTACGTTGTGTTTCAACCCCGGATTGAAACCCCGGTAGGATTGGGGTGCCGCGTTAGCGTATAGCACACGTCAAACTTTACGACCGGCCTGAATATGGTACGATGCATTCTCGCGTAGTTACTGACTTAAGCGAAAGAGAAAGACGCGTAAAAACATACGTGCGACAGGGAAAGAGTGGGCGGGGGGCATGCCACTTTTCCGTCCTTAAACTCTCATATTGCGACGATTTCTGATCAACGTCAGTTCGGTCTTAAATTTTGGCTCGTACTATATCTACAGTGTGTTGTACAACCTTCCACCGAAATCAGCATTCACACCCGTCGAAAGGTGTTGGCAATTCTGTTTCGGAGAGTTTTAATTAGAAACCGGTAGAAAATTTAAAATTTAAAGTACCAAATGTACATTTAAAATTAAAACTCTTCAAAACAAAATGTCTAGAAATTGTTACATAGTTAATGCCCAAGAAATACAAAAAAAAGGTTTTGGTAATAATGATGGTGGACTCGCCTGAGTTTCGACGCTGAAGGTGAAGATACCGGTGAAGGTATTGCCGTTCTCGATGCAAGGGATGTCCCCCGGATTTTCAGACATGTCCCCGTTGGCATAAGAGGCCAGGTAGAACATCAGCCCGAAGGCCAGCCACAGGAGGAAGTGCGCCACAGCGAACAGCATTATCACCCATCGCCAGCGGCTCTCTATCTGCATATGCACAAGTGGGCAAAGTATCAGTTGTCTACTTAGTGTAAATACTCATTTAAATACTAATTATTATCACTTATAATCACCGAAAACACCATCGGTCCCTAATGTGACCCATGTGGAACGCCGCGAGAAATTTAAGCAGTTCTAAATCACAACAGTTGTGAAAATTTGAGTTTAACTGAAACTTTCACACTGAAATGTCACTAAACATTCTATAAATATAATCTTTTTTATATTTAGATTTAATTAAGTTGCTTACATTAACCAAAACATCAAACGAAACAAAATTTTTCGACCCATGTTTTGGATATTATGATATAGAAAGATAAAGAAAGATCTACCAAGATGAATGATTTAATCGATAAAATCACAGAATGTATTGCGCGGCATCGATTCGAAGCACATTTTTTATTTTTTTATTTATTAAATTATTAAGTTAAAATAAATATAATATTTCGCTTTCTTAACTTAAGTACAGAGCATATATAGTATAGTAGTAATATTTTTAATTTTGTTTCAACATCTTAAGTTTAAATAGTTTTTTTTAAAGGTTTTTATATTCTTTTCCATTTTTAGGTTATCTGGAAGGAGATTATATATGTGAACTCCCTCGTGACCAATACTTTTGTTGCCACTTTCAGTCTTGACAGTATTTGTGTACAATTTATTGTGTTGTATAGTATAATGTTCGTGTACTTGTGATGTTTTTATAAATGTTGTGTTTGTGTGTATAAGTCCATTTTGTATTTTGTAGATTAAAAGGCATATGTTATATTCGTACAATGTTCTTATGTTCAGAAGGTTCATTTCCTGGTATAGTTTTTTGTGGGAGTGTCTGGGTTATGGTTGAAGAGTTTTTTTAATTACTTTGTTCTGTATTATTTGTAAGTCGTTTAAGTACGTAATGTATGTGTTTCCCCATATTTCTACTAAATAATTTAGGTGGGAGGTGGGACCAGTGGCGTGGGTTTCGGCCGCCCGAGGCGGAGGAAAATTTTGCCGCCCCCCCCCACCCCTAACTTCTACAGGTACTTCTTCCGCAGATTTTCAAGCGCGGACCGGGGGGGGGGGGGGGGGGGGGGTGTAGAAATCCTATTTTTTTATGCTGATTTTTATAAACCCATATGCCGAGTACTTGCTGCTCTCAGAAATCGAGAATGGTATGCCTGTAATAGAATGTGGCATCTTCACCACGCATACGTGTGGAATGCAACTCAAACACAACACAAAACTGGTTTAAATTAAAATAAATATGCGGTGTACCAAAACTACACTCAGAACCAAAAAATGTTTTTTCTTTGATTCTAGCGGCACTTATATTCTGGACACAAAACTGGTTTTAATTAAATCTATATGCGGTGAATTGAAAACACACTCAAAACATGAAAAGGGTTTTTTTTATTCTGCCAGCACTTACATTCTGAATACTAAACTGGTTTTAATTCAATCTGTATGCGGTGAATTAAGACTACACTCAGAACATCACGGCGGAGGAAAATTTCGCCGCCCCCTTATTTGGGTACTTCGAGCAGCGGGGGGTTGTATTCGGAAATCTTATTTTTTTATTATGACCTATTTACATTCGAGCCAGATTTTTTAATAATCATATTTAACGAGTATTCTTTCAACGAAAATAATGTTTACAAATTCTACTACTAAGTTGATTGATTGATACTGCGGTAGAGTCCCCAAATAATAGTTACACACGCAACAACCAATTTCTCATTAACAGCATTATGTAACTCAAATGTAAAACTTCACTCGATGCACGATGATTCTGCAACTCGTTATTTAATTTTTCGTTGTATTCTGAACACAAAACCGGTTTGTATGCGTTGAATTAAAACTACACTCAGAACATGAAAATGGTTTTTCTTTGATTCTGGCATTAAATAAATAGTCTGCAACTAGAATTTTATAACTGCACATCGAATAACAGAATGTTTTCCATCGAAATGTGACAGCAGATGAATCCAACTGGAATTTTACATTCTGTACCGGTTTAAATAAAATCTGTACCTGGCGAATTAAAACTACACTCAGAACATGAAAATGTTTTTTTTTTTTTATTCTGGCAGCACATACATAGTCTGCAAATAGAATATGATAACTGAACTTCAAATTAGAGGATGTTTTCCCTTGAAATGTGTCAACAGATGAATCCACAACTGGAAATTTACATTCTCAACACAAAATTGGTTTGAATTAAGTCTGTATGCGGCGAATTCAAAGTACATTAAGAACATGATAATGGTTTTTCTTTGATTCTGGCAGCACATACAGGATACAGAGTCTGCAACTAGAATTTTATAACTGAACTTCGAATGTGATAATGTTTTTCTTTAAATAGTGTCAGCAGATGAATCCTTAAATGGAATTTTACATTATGAAAACTGGTTTAACCCTTCGAATAATAAGAAAAAATATCTATAAGTTTTTGCCTGTCAAGGTATGCGCACAAAATTTCCGGTTCTTGCCTTGCATTTTAAATGTTCCTTTTAATTGTTTTTTTTTATCCTTTTGCAAAAAAAAACAAAATTGTTCTAAAATCTAGATATAGTAATTTTTCCGACGTGCTATTAGAACATTATTATTTCTAAATATTAAAATTTTGTATTGGAAATGTGGATTGGCTCATAAATACGCGCCTGCGAATATTCGAATTAAAGTACCTAAAATAGAATAAACTTAAAATTTTAAATACAGATTCCTTTTCTTAAAAAAAATGTCATAAAACTGGATTTTGACTTTTTATCGCAATCACAAATTTATTTTAAAATTAAATGTGTAGGACATAATTTCACATTTTTATTTTAAAATTACATATGTGGGACAATTTGCGTCTCCTGTGATTAGACGGGTTAAATTCAATCTGTATTTGGTGAATTAAAACTTCACTCAGAATATGAAAATGGTTTCTTTTTGATTCTGGCAGAACATACATAGTCTGCAACTAGAATTTTATAACTGCACTTCGAATACATAAAATAATGGTCTTTTTCAAAATGTAACAGCAGATGAATACACAACTGAAATTCATTCGTTAATACATTCTGAACACAATTCTGGTTTTAATTAAGAATGAATCTGTTTGCGAGTTATCAGCTTTAATTAGTATTACTCTCATAATAAGCGTACGGTTTTCCTACGAATTGCGAAATTTGCAGCTTAAAAAATAGATTTATTGATATTTTTAATATACAAATAAAAAAATTTGGATTCGTAAACGAAAGTATCGTAGAACATTTTCAAATACTGATTTGAAATGGTTTAAATTTTTCCAAGATAATGTAATTATTTATTGTGAAAATTTGCCGCCCCGCTTAAAAGTGCCGCCCGCGGTGGGCCGCCCCCCCCCCCCCCCCGCCCCCCCACGCTACGCCACTGGGTGGGACTGAATTAAGCTAAAGTATAAGCCCCTCTTTACCTCCGTTCGTAGAAGATGAGCAATTCTACTAAATGCACCAGTTAATCGGATGATTTTTGTTTTTAGCTTTTCTACGTGTTGTTTAAGTGTCAAATGTTTATCTATATATAAGCCCAGGTATTTTTCGCTATCTAGAATATATGTAGGTAATATGTATTAATTTAACATAGTTTAGAATATGTAAATTATGTTACCAAAGTGGTGACGATGTCCTTCATGAACTTGCCGACCAGGCCGGTGATGTGCTGCCTTTTGGGAATATTAGTGGCCCCGTTCTTGAACACGACCCTCTTGGATCTCCTCGCCCTGAAGCCACCATTTTCTTGCGTTCTTCTGTAATTTCAGATAAAATGTGGGTCATCTCACCATCAGCACTACTCGCGATTCTATCATAAACATTTGAGTGCACTTACACATAAAAATCCTACTTTAAACCATTTATATTAACAAACTGTTCCTTAACCTGGAAAAATGTAACAAATGTAATTTTTTTTACAATAACTCCACGTAGGATGCTCTCCATTGTAATACCGATAGAACAAGGACATCATACCTACCCGATACCTGTTCATCTAAAAGACTTATTAGCATTCCATCAATTACTTACACTAGAAGAAATGATGAAATATAGCCAATAATTTTTTTTTCATAATTTTCAACAACGCTGTTGGCATCGATTATATTCTAGAAAACATTCGTTTACTTTGTTCAGTACGAAATACACGATCAAACCAACAATTCCATATCTCGCACTTAAAAACTAATTACATAAATCATTGATTTTTCAGAAGGAGAAGGATGGGCTTATGAAAAAGCAAATGCCAAAATACTTTAAGGATGAAATTGTTTTTAATAGTACTTACATAATTACGGAACAAGAAATATACACAGAGTTAGATTCCCACATATGAAAAAATCAAAATCACAGAACTGCCTAATGGAGAGAGGACTAAAGATGTATAGTGAAATGACTGAAAGTATGAAGAATTATGTATTTAAAAAGAAATTTTATGCTTACTATAAAAGTATTGAAGTGTATCAAATGAAATGTTATTGCGCTTATTAGTTTATATTGATGTAGTATAAACTAACTCAATAAATAATAATAAAAAATATAAACAAATACTATAATTTCTTTTCAGACGCTGATGTTTTCCATTTGTCCTGAGGTTACTAAATGTATGTTAGAAAATATTAAATCAAATTGTTAATTACCGACCCTCTACAGTGCAGTGTGTAAGTTTAAATTGTTTTCTCTATAACTTTATGTTTTTTTTTTTAAATTTCTTTATCTTTGAACATTATTTTATGATGTACATACCTAAATATATATATTACTAGCAGACCCGGCCACACGTTGCTATGGCTAACGAAACACAACGCCATTCCCAACCTTTATAAAATCCACACCACCCGCTTGCCAGCTGCCCGCTGCCCGCTGCCTGAATTGAATATTTGAATTTCTCGACTTTTCTCTACTATAATAAGCATGTTTTACATACATATAAACCTTCCTCTTGAATCATTCTATCTATTGGTGAAAACCGCATGAATATCCGTGGCGTAGTTTAAAAGATCTATGCGCACATACATTTTGAGCGAACTCATCAAATAAAATAATTCAAATCAAATACCTACTTACTCTAGGACATCTATTTTCCAATTTCTTCCGTAGAACGAATTTCAAAAGTGACTATAGTACGGCCAGCCAGCCGTTTTAAATCACACAAAAATAAGTTTTCTTTAAATTTCTCGGCTTTTATCTAATATAATTTACATGTATTATACATATAAACATTCCTCTTCAATCACTATATCTATTGGTGAAAACCGTATGAAAATCCGTTGCATAGTTTAAAAGATTAACGCGCACATACATTTTGATTTTGTAATGATAATGATTTGTAAGTAGTTTTTTTTATTAAAGTTTAATTTTAAAAAAATTTCTGTGTTCTTTTTTAAATTTTCACTTGTGCATGCGACTACGTAGGAACAAGTCATTATTAAATTAATTTTGATAATGAAATTTCGATTCAGAGCAAATTTAAGTTCATTGAACACATCACTTAGAAAATGGTAGATTTTAGTTAATTTTAAATTATAAATATGTTTACACTGTATGATTGTTTTGTTTTGCATTTTTACGTAAAAGAATGTTTATCCTGTATTTAAAGCTGTTTACACCGTAAACAAATAAATAAATCACAGTTAACCGAAATGAGTAATTATGTTTGATAAATGAAGCTGTAACTCACTTGATCTTCCTGGAGCTGTTTCTCCCCGTGTAGAGTAAGGGCACGATGGTGGAGCCACTGATGTCGCTCATTGCGTTGTTCGGGATGACCAGACTGTTCACTCGGTGCATTCCCCTCTGTGCGGTCTCTACGATCTCGTTGGCCTCCCCATCGAACTCCAGGATATTGTCATCGCTCTCGTAGCGCGACTCCCTGGACACCTGGTCATCACTCAGTTCATCATCCTTGCTGAACTGCCGGTTGGTCGCGGAACCCTCGCTGCTCGACGATTCTCTTCGGCCCTGCTCGTTGTCACCGGCTTGCACACCGTTACCCCCGCCTTGCGATATTACATTCTTTAAATCACTAGCGTTGAAACTCAAAATGCGATCTGCTGATACAAAACCAGAATTCCTTGGAATTACCTCTTCATTCAACATATATTCTGCGCAGTTGTTGTAAACCTCGTCGATTAGCTTATTAGCGTCGCTAGCACTCCTGTTGGGATGTCTGCGTTCAACCACTTCATCATCATGTTCTATGTGAATATGCAAATCTCTTTCGCTGTGGTCACTGTGGCGGTTCATATTGCCGCCATAATTACCGCTTAAATCTTGAAGTACGCCATCTATGGACGCGCTGTTACCACTGTATATGGGACTGCTCAGATTTTCTGATCGAATTAAATTAATGTCACCGATGTTTTCAGCGCTTGCACTTTTCACTTGCACTTTGATGTTATTCGGGTTAAGGTTTGTATTGAAGGCTCCGGTCACCATCGAATTACTCGCCTCCAGGAGGTCGTAAACCGATCCTTCCGCCATGGCCTCTTCGTAGCTTCTCTTTCTTTGCATTTTTGTAATTTAGATAACAAAAAACCATGTGATTATTATTATCTATTATCTCGCTTTCATTTAAAACTTGTGATTTTATCATGCGAAGACGATGCGTCGCGCTCTACCCGATGAAAGATTCACTAGTAAATTAAAATAGATAAGAATTTTATGGTTCCGCCTGTATTTCTGTATCTTATCTTTGTAATAAGACATTTTACTAGTTATGTTTTAATATCACAACTCGCGCAGTTACACTGATAAGGCGAAGAATCCTCGGTTCGGTCACTCCGCCCACTCCAATCCAGTGATCGGATATGACCACATTCGTTGTTTCCTCCATTTATCCACTACTTCTCTCCAAAATATGGAGATTAACAAACTAAGTATGTATGTTGCAACCGCAGCCAAATCCCCGTCTCCCCGACCCGCTAGGCGCTGATTGAGCCGAAATGCCAATCTTTATTTACCAACACAAGAGCCGTTGATGAATTCAAATGTCAACTGGAGGCATTATGATAACAAAAACGCGGAAAATAGTCGTTTTTAATTATAATTATACTTTTTAAAGAAGAAACCGCATAATGAGTCTACCACAATAGATAGGCGCGTTATCTGAGAGGAGTCACAAAGTCACGAAGCCGAGCGATGAGAAATTTTATTATTATATACTAGCTAAAGTCCCCGGCGTTGCCCGGGCGTTACGCAGATTTTTTCATCAGATGTAGACACTGACTTCCCCCTTGTTTTGAAGGTAACATGTGCGAAATTTCATCATCTCGTAATAAAACTGTGGAGTTTTTTATTTTTTTATTTTTTATTAAGGAGAAAATACAGATACAGACGTCAATTGACAAGAATATACAAAACAATTAATAGAGAATCCGCCTGCATCCAAACTATTTCCCACGAATTAACGTTGACAGCAGATAAAAACATATACAAATATTTTTACCGTTAAATACGGAAAAGACGTATGTATATACACATAAGTAAATATTATTTTACAGAGAGATGAAAAAAAAATGCGCAATATCCTTATAGAAGTTTACAAATTGTTTTTGGAGAAATTTTGATGGTAAGACCAAAAATATACATAGATAAAAAATAATGTCATACAGAAATTAAAAAAAAAAGAAAGGTAGTTAAAATTATAAACCAAGCAATGTCTAAGGTATTGTACTTTGTAGGAAAACGGCCTTCAATTTTCTACTAAAAGTACTGCGTGTATCAAAAAATAAGTCGGAATCCTTGATGTTTTGATTTTGATTAAACGATTCGCACATTCTTCTGATTGGATCCCATTTATTATTATTATTATTATTATTATTATATGTTATTGTTACACTAGTTGTTATCAAATCCCCCGACAGTTGACCTCCCGAAATTTAAATTATTTTAAAATTATATTTTTTGTGCTTTATTTATCAATATAAAACCTGAAATCGACTTAAAAATACCTTTTGATAGTTGTTATGGATATCGGACGAATTTATTTACTGTGTCAATTTTTTACATTTTATTTTATTTTTTTTTAATTTTCGGGAAATCGACAGTTTACATTTTTAGTTTGTATATGTGTAATATAGCCAAAATAAAACCAATTATAGATTTCCCCCTTGAGACTTTAGCTCTGATTAGATAGCATAATAAAGAATAAGAAATAAATAAATTTATAATAATATGTATAACTGGCTTATTAGGGGGGTTCGGCTCCTCCACCTTCCCCCCTCTCCGCCCTCCTCCCCACACCCCCCCCCCCACCCTCCCCCCCCAGCCCCCTCCCCCCTCCCCCCTCCCGCATTCCATACATTCAGTTTTCAAACTGCTAGCGTTCCACCTATTGCAATTTTTTTAAACAAATTTCATAATGCCAGAGCTCACCAGTAGTTTAAAAAAAAAATCCAATTTGGTGCAATCGTTCGGAAGTTATACGCGTAGGTACATATATTTCGGCGATTCTTTTTTAGAGATAGATATTAACTATGATGCCAACATCGTTTCCACGGCAACCGTTTGTTTTGCTTTTCTTCTGACGTTTGCAATAACTCGATTTTGTTAGGGACAGAAAACGTATGATAAATAATTTCATAACGCCAGAGCTTATTAAAATATACAACCTGTATTACTCGCAAATAATGTAGCTTTCTATTAGTGAAAGAATTTTTAAAGTCCATTCAGTATTTTTTGCGTGAATGAGTAACAAACATACATACATCCAGACATCCATACATACTTTCGCCTTTATAATATTAGTAGGATGTAAGAATAAATATAATAATATATGTAACTAGCTGGTCCCGGCATGCGTTGCTATGCCATTTAATAAAGAAATTGTTTCTCCCTAAGTGTCCTTTTCCATTCGTCCCGTTCCCCTTCCGCCCCCCCCCCCTTTTTTTCTCCCGTTCCCACTCCGTCATTTCAAAGATTTTCAAAAATAGAATTGTTTTGCAAAATGTCATTCTCAAACACGTGAACTGTCAAACGTGCGATAGTCGTTAGGTTTTCTGAAAGTATCAAATTTTCTGCGCAATTTTCTTAATTTTTCTCTCCGTAAGAACCATCCTCGTACTTAAAGGAATATTCTAAAAAAAGAATTACCGAAATCGGTTGAGCTGCTCTCGAGATTTGCGCTTGGCAACACATTTAGCGATTCATTTTTATATGTAAGAAGATATGAAGCTAAACATTATAAAAAAAATTATGTGAAGGAAAAAATTACATATTATTATTATTTAAATTCTTATTAAAAAATAATATTAATATATATATATATATGTATACATATATTTTTTCTCTTAGTTTTTAACTTAATTTTATTTATGTTTTAATTTATATATTTGTATAGAACACGTGAGTTGTTAACACATCTTTATTATTAGTTTGTGTATTTCAAAATTTGAATTTTCATTTTTATTTCTGTTTTTCTTTAAAATGTGTTTTTTCTTTATTTTTCACTTACTTTAATGTATTTCTTAATTTTTATTTAGTATGTTTAATTATCAGTTTCAATAAAATAGTATTTTTTCATTTCTATTTAAAATATTAGTAGTGTAGTAGTACCTAGCGTGGTAGCCAAAAAAAAAAATTTGTAACCAATAAAATTTTATGAAATAAAATAAAAAACATTAAAAAAAAAATTATCAATACATTGATAACCAAAAGAAGAACAGAATTATAAGCTAGAAATATAACATGTTCAGGAAACATCAGAGAAATACTCTTGTATCTCTACATATTATAAATTAAAGTCCCACGCGCCGTCTGTCTGTCTGTCTGTTCGCGATAAACTCGAAAACTACTGAACGGATTTTCATGCGGTTTTCACCAATATATAGAGTGTTTCGTGAGGAAGTTTTAGGTATGTAATTTGTCAAGGATTTGTGTAAATTGGTTGAAAAATAACGATAATTGTTAGAAGTGTCGGAAAAAGTCAAGCCGCATAGGAGATTTCATCAAAAACATCTCCACATCTCTACATATTGTAAATTAAAGTCCCCCGTGCCGTCTGTCTGTCTGTTCGCGATAAACTCGAAAACTACTGAACGGATTTTCATGCGGTTTTCACCAATATATAGAGTGTTTCGTGAGGAAGGTTTACGTATGTAATTTGTCAAGGATTTGTGTAAATTGGTTGAAACATAACGATAATTGTTAGAAGTGTCGGAAAAAGTCAAGCCGCATAGGAGATTTCATCAAAAACATCTATACATCTCTACATATTATAAATTATAGTCCCCCGCGCCGTCTGTCTGTCTGTCTGTTCGCGATAAACTCGAAAACTACTGAATGGATTTTCATGCGGTTTTCACCAACAGATCGAGTGTTTCGTGAGGAAGGTTTAGGTATGTAATTTGTCAAGGATTTGTGTAAATTGGTTGAAACATAACGATAATTGTTAGAAGTGTCGGAAAAAGTCAAGCCGCCTGGGAGATTTCATCAAAAACACTGCCTAATCCCTTTGAGATATATAACAAAACAATGCATGCTGAGATATTCCTCTTTTATAGATCTATACAAAAAAAATCCGCGATGGCATACGTCAATCTTTTACGAATAGCTTACTATACCCATTCTATCTTCTAAAAAAATGGTCACGTACAATGGTATAATTGGAAAGTTATTTAGACGGATGCAGTATTAATCCTTATTAACTTAAATACGTTAGTTACCCCAAGCATTTCATTCACATTATTATAATCTTTCACACCATCTCCTACGTATCTGAAAAAATTCTCCAATCCCCCGTATATGCGCGCAATATAACACGCAATTTAACAATATCGATATTCTTAATAATACTCTTGTGAAATGCCGAAACGAAGTCAAACGTACGACCACAAATGTTAATTAAATTAATGCACAACTATAGAAAAGGTATAGCATGAGCATCTCCTGTCCCCATCCCACCTTCCTCTGCCTCTTGCCCTTTCCTATCCCTTCTTCCTTCTAATATACTTATATATATATATTTTTGTTGTTGTTATTTTCATTTTCATTTTCATTTAATGGTTATTACCAATTACAATTGTATATTATATCATAATAACCAACATTAGCATAAGAAACTGTTTTGGCTTACCTCATGTTTAACCTCTTGTATAACTCACCTGTATATAAATTGCTGTTTGTTTCTTACAATAAATAAATAAATAATTCAAGTATCTGTCTCTTCGCGACAACCTCAAAGACGGCGGTGGTTACAAAGGTTGGATTTTACAAAGTGTTTTATTAGCCACAGCAACGCGTGGCCGGGTCAGCTAGTGGATATACATTTTATACGCTGGTATATACAGTATATAGACAAGTAGTTATTATTATCTTTGATGCATTTGAATGAAAATATGTTTTATAATTTTCTTATTTGGCGGTACATTCTCTCTGCACACACCTTGGGAGACACTTCTTAGTGATATTTTGTCTAAGTAGGTACACCATATTTTCCCTAAACCGACTGCATATTATTTGTAAGTATGACGGCGGGCCAACTGTCTGCGGATCATGGAACCCTCACAGACACTTCTTTATATAAATAGACTAGCAGACCCGACCACACGTTGCTGTGGCTAACGAAACACAACGCCATTACCCAACCTTTATAAAATCCACACCACCCGTTTGCCAGCTGCTCGCTGCCCGCTGCCTGAATTGAATATTTGAATTTCTCGGCTTTTCTCTACTATAATAAGCATGTTTTATACATATAAACCTTCCTCTTGAATCACTCTATCTATTAGTGAAAATCTCATGCAAATCTGTTGCGTAGTTTAAAAGATCTATGCGCACATACATTTTGAGCGACTTCATTTTATACTATGTAATAATGATAGATTAGAAATAATTTGTATTATTATGAAACTGTCACTCAGATTATTATTATTTTGTTTATATTTTTTGTCGTGATAACCGTAGCGAGCGTAAATAGGCGTACCGCTGAATGTACGTCCATTGTTATCTCTCGTAAGCGACGCATAATATTATGTGATATTTATTTATTTGTTTACGCCTTGATGGCTTTTACATGTAAGGTAAATTGTACAGGAGCATTATAACAAGTATGTAGCGTCATAACAAGTCTATGATACATAAAATAATAAACAGAGCATGAAAGACATAAGTTGGCACAACACAAGTAGGTATGAGTATTCGATAAGTAAATTGTTAACAAAGGAGTTCAACCAGCATATTCGTATTTGGGCTCAGGCTATTTATAGTAGTTTCAAAAATTACTGTCACAATATTACACCAAAAATGATTACAAACATACTCGAAGCTTACCGGTTGGCAGAGGGGTAAAGCGTATTTTAGCGATTAATATAAATGTTGGTAAATTTCTTGTTATTAAATTTTTTTTTGCTATTATAAGTGTACGTAAGTTTTTTTAAAATTTTATTTTTATTTTTATTTTTTAGAAATTTAATTAAAATTAAATTTGATAATATTATTATCGAGTTCTGCAAGTTTTTTGGTTAGTTTTTAGTTACAGCTGTTTCGACTTGTAAGGTTATTTTCAAACTGTGGTGAAGCCATGTACGGACGACTTATTTATAAGGTTTTAAATGTCAATTTTTGAAGGTGTCTAAGTTGATTTATTACCGGTTAAACCAATTTGTAGAGACACTTATTGAGAGAGTTCTAATGTGGGATTCGGAGTATTTCCCCTTGGTTTGCCTTGCACTAAGTGTAAGGGTTTTCTCAATTGATTTAGAATGACGTTATTGCTATGACTCATTTAAGTGCATTATATTTTTTGGGTTTGGTAAACATACTAAGTAGTGGGGAATAAATAATTTTCCTTACTTTATTAATTAGCGTTATGTTGGGGTCATTCGTTCTTTGTACTTAAGTTTGTTATTATTATGAAAAAAATAAAAGATACACATCAATTACATATACAAAGAAGTAAATAGGTACTATGAAAATTGTTACAGAGTAGTGGGAATTAAATTAGTTACTGTTAACAAACTGGAACATTTAAGGATTTTTGCATCTGCATACAAATACGCTTTTTAAAGGAAGCGATGTTTTTATTAAAAAATATGTCAACAGAGCAAATTTCATTCCCCACACGATGCAATCTCTGAAGAAGAGAATTAAACATAAAATTAGTGCGAGAAGCAACTATGTTAAATGAAGCAAAGGCGGATTTAAGGGCGGCAGAAGGTATTTTTGTGTACTGTGGAGATTCCATCACAGTAGAGAAACTGTCTTTATTAAACATTTAATTTTTCTGAAGTTTCGACACTTTCATAAACCTTCCTATACATACTTGAACTTGTAGAAATAAACTTGAAGTATGATACTTCAAGTACGTTTTAAGATTTTCACGGCCAAAAGCATTTTCGTTATTTGTTTTTGAGGGGTTATGCCGTGTTGCGCTACCTCCTTCTTTAGCCAACGTTTCGGACATCGTTGCAGTGTCCATCATCAGGGCAGATCCGGTAGATGTGTGATGATGTATGATACTTCAAGTTTATTTCTAACAGTAATAATTGTTGATTTTTTTGCCCGTCCGCCCCTTGTGCCCCTCCCAGAAAATCCTGGATCCACCCTTGAAATGAAGCATGGAGTAGTGTATTGTAATTGTTAGGTACTTGATATAAATAATATAGGATACAAAGGAGCTCTCTGTGGCAAGACCATATTAGAAATTTTAAAGTAAAACTTCAATATTTAGTGCTGCACTCACCATCACAACATTCCAACTGAAATTCCGTTTTATTTTTATGTCACGTTCAAATAATAACATATTGTGTATGCATTAATTTATGCCTACATATTTTGTCATGTATCATTGTCAGGTAAACCACAACACGCGTCAATCATATTTAGTGATTTACAGCCTTACTAAAAAAAAACCACAGCACGCCCGATAACCCGTGTTGCTGCAGAAAACACGAAATATTACTAATAAGGTTTGTTCTTAAAATGTATTTTAAATCTGGCAACAATGTAATTTTTTATAGTGTAAGTACTAAATGGTTTGTTTTCCTTCATAACCGCTAGGTGGCGGCGCCTGAGCATTCGTTGTTCGCGCTCATATCATAAATGAACGTTCGCGCTGAAAGCGCGAAAAAATTTCGCTTCGCGGATGTGTGTGCAATATTACATGTGATGGTTAATTTCTAAATATGACTAATTTACTCCTATATTTATATAATTGATATATTTACCGTGTTTTTTGTGGTTTTTCATAAGTTTTAGTCAAGTTATAAAACAATAAATCGTACATTGAAAATTGAAATATTAAAAACTATTTTATTTATTTATTTATTTATTTATTTATTTATTGATTTATTGTGAAAAACAGTATAATCCATTTACATTTCACAAATAACAGTTTATAAATTACAGTTTATAATAAGTAAGTATATACATTTATTTGCATGGGTAAGTACATCAATACTATCTGATTAGCCAGATTTGGTAAATAGTATGCTTATTGCTGTCTTAAATTCTCCTTCGTTCAAATTGAAAATGTCAATCACAGAAGAAATGTGATTTAACAAAGTAGTTATTCTCCCCAAAGGCATGATCATTGGTAGGTTGGTCCTGCCCCTTGGAAAAATAAATAATCTGTGCTGTCTAGCTCTGATGAAATTATCAGGGACATAAAAAGAAATTCGTTCCAGAATATCTGGATTGCAAATGTGCCCATTTAGCAGCTTGTGCGCCACTAACACCATTGCAATATTTCTCCTGACGTCTAGACGTTCTATCCCCAGCATTCCAGCGAGAAAATCAGAGGTATACAATAAAGGGTAATATCCGAACTCTCGCATGTAGAGGTATCGCATAAACTTTTTTTGCACCTTTTCTACATCATTTGAGTAAAGGGTATCTTCGGGTCCCCATATTATCGATCCACTCTCAAGAATGCTGCGAACCAGAGTAAAATAAAGCATTTTTATGACTGCCGTATTCGTAAAAGATTTCGAATTACATATAACAAAACCCAGCATTCGCATTGCAGAGTTGCACACCGAATCGATATGAGTTCGAAAAGTCAGACGTGTGTCAAAAATGATTCCTAAATCCTTCGTTATCGAGATATGTTTTATAGAGGTACCAGACATTTTATAGTTAAAATATAAAGTACGCTTTGCCCTTGTAATGCACATAATTGTACACTTACTACTGTTAAAAAGAAGTTTATTTTGATGACTCCACTCTACTATACCGTCGATATCGTTTTGTAGACGAATGGAGTCTTCATTTGTCGTTATACAGGTGTATAGTTTAATGTCATCCGCAAATAACAAAAATTTTACAAATCTTATAAACAACCCTATGTCATTAATAAACAATAAAAATAAAAGTGGTCCTAAATTAGACCCTTGAGGGACCCCAGAAGTTGTGGCGTAGAGTTTCGATGTGAACTGCCCGTAAACAACGTATTGTTTTCTGTTAGACAAATAATTATGAAAGAACAAAAGCAGCATGTATGAGAAGCCGAAGCTTTCAAGTTTATTCAGTAATATGAGGTGATCTACTTTGTCAAAAGCTTTCGCAAAATCATTATATGAGACATCTACTTGTTCGTTGTTGTCCAATATATTTGAGACGTAATCCGTAAATACCATTAAGTTGGTCGTCGTAGACCTGCCCTCTCTAAACCCATGCTGCTGGTTTATGAGAAATGGTTCTACTTTATAGTATATACGTTTTTGTATTACGAGTTCAAATAATTTGGCCGGTGCCGAAAGAATTGCCACAGGTCTGTAGTTAGATACACATGATTTATCGCCGTTTTTGTGTAAGGGCGTGACCTTTGAGATTTTCCAACGGTCGGGGAATTTACCGGAGTTAAGTGAAATATTAAAGATATGTAAAAGCGGTACCATTAACGGATCGGCATATCCCTTCAGGACAATTGTGTTAATAAAATCCGGTCCAACAGATTTTTTTGGTTTCAGTTTTTTAATTGCAGCTAGGTAATCATTTTTATTTACACTTAAAATGTCAACATTTTGAGCTAGTGAAGAGTAACCGCCTGGGGTGTATGAGTCAAATTCTGCACTATGTTCGCTATAGACTGACTTAAAGTAATTCGCAAATGCTTCCGGAATATCGGGCCCAGTATGAGTACTTCCGTTCCATGACACTGAGTTTAGAAACCCACCGTCTTTCCTCTTTTCGGATACAAATTTCCAGAAGGATTTCGGATCATTCTTGACGTTTTTTTCGATATTATTTATGTAATCCTTATACGCAATATTTATACTACGTTTGATTTTAGATCGTAGAATACAAAACTTTTCCCGATATCTCATCAATCCGGTGCGCCTCCAGTTTCTGTGAAGTTTGCATTTCCTTTTCAGGTCACTAAGAATCTCACCATTAAACCATTTAGGGTATCTTCTTTTAAAACAAGGTACACGCTTTCTCTCAAAACACATGTCAAAAAGGTCATAAATTACATTATAAAAATATTCTACTGCTAAATCTGCATCTTTAAGTTTTAATAAGGGTTTCCAGTCGTGAGAATTCAAGTAAACATAAAAATATTCGAAATTACCACGTTCTAGGTTCCATCCTCGCTTAACACAATTTCCATTGTCGTCATTTAATAAATTCCGACAATAGGCTTTGCTTACATTGAGCGCGAATTCTATACATAAAGATGGGTGGTATGAATCTTCATTAACAAGTGAGTATACGGATTTGAACACTTTTAAGTCAAAATTACTGATAATAACGTCCAGTGTCCTGTTCGTTATATTAGTGATTAAGTTTTTCTGTTCCAATTGAAATAGTTCCATAAAATATAACAAATCTGTTTGAGTTGCTTTGTGACTCACACAGGAGTGTAAGTTAAAATCGCCAACAATAATAATTTTTTTATCTATTAAAAAGTTAAAATTAGCTATGGTTTTATCGAAAAACTCAGAGTAAGTAGTTCTCTGAGAAGCCGGTGGAATGTACACTATACATATATAAATACTAATTTCATTTATTTTAGCCTTAATCCATAAGTTTTCACCATCATTTTCTAGAAACATGAGTCTCTGGCATTGATTGACGCGGTCACGCCTCGCGGCTAGTAGCACTCCTCCTCCTCTTGATTGGCCTGAAGTTCTGTCCTTTCTAAAGACGTTATATCGTTGATCGAACAGTTAAATATATATGATACATGAAAATTCAAAAGGATTTTATTTTACGAGAATTCCGCGAAAGTGGTGTTTTTTAAAAATAATAATATCTAATACATGTGTTCCTAAATGTATCAAAGAAATTAACGTCTTTAGTAATGCAAGAAATCTGTTATAAAAAGCTGGTATAATTTTTAGGTTAGTTTTTTAGCAATTAAAAAAAACTTTGAAATTTTTTATTATTTTTTTATTGTATTCACGAGGAAAAAGTGAGGTAATAGTTTCCTTACAAATTTATTATATAAATGGACTGTGTTTTTGAAATTTTGATTTTTTTTTAATTTCTCTACATTTTAGTCAAAAATATTTTGGTAAGAAATTATTTCCATTTATTTCCGAGTTTGAATCTTAAAATATGTCAGTTTTTGAAAACTAAACTGTATTTCAAATACACAAATCTAAAAGGTAATTTTATCTAATTTTCATAAATGGTATTTGTTTTTACCACGCCTTCAAAAATAAGAAATATATAGAACCACGGAGGAAAGAATAGATATAGAACATTCAAAATACTTGGAAAAATTCCAAATTTCGTTCGGACATCAATCGTTAAAACAGAGATAAACTACCCTCTCAGGCCGTGTAAACCATGTGTATTTCTTTCAATGAACAAATTTTTAATTACTAATGTTTTCACATCCGTGGCCGTTTGTCAATTGAATAAAATTTTCACTGGGTTTTTTATTAAGGCTGTTAGAGTTCTGTGGGAACTTACCTATCAAACTGAATACAATCATTTCAGATTAGTTATCTTTTATTAAAGAATCTAATCTCAACCACTATCAAATAGATGATAATTAAAAAATCCCCTTAAAATTTGCGAAGTAGTTACGTTAAAACTTTATATAAACAACTTTAAACTTAAGTTCATACTTAAGTTAATCTATCTATCTATCTAAGTAGATAAATAAAAAATTAATGGCCGAAATTAATGTACGCGCATAACTTCCGAACGACTGCACCAAATTGGATAATTCTTTTTTTTGTTCGTTATTGTCAGGACAAGGTTTGTATAAAACTACTGGTGAGCTCTGGCATTATGAAATTTGTATAAAAAATTGCAATAGGTGGCACGCGAGCTGTTTCAAAACTGAATGTACGGAATGCGGGAGGGGGGAGCGGAATCTAGGAGGGGGAAGGGTAGGAGGGAAGTGGAGTGGGGAGAGAGAAGGTGGAGGAGTCGGAGTGGGAACGCGTGAGGGGAAGGGGACGCGGGAGAGGAAAGGGAGGCGGAAGGGGAACGGGACGAATGGGAAAGGACACGCAGGGAGAAACAATTTATTTATTAAAAGGCATACCGGGAACCAGCTAGTACTTAATAATAATTGTTTCTTCCAGAATGTATGCAGAGGTAATGCAGTGCAATACACCTCATATTTTGAAATTACAAAAAAGAAATCAGACAAACACTAAACAATAAATTGGATAAAGTAACAGTACATAGGTTCATAAAATAAAAACAGAAACGAAAAAATAAATAATGCGGAAAAGAAGTGAAAAAATGTTAAACACAGAAGTGTATGCAAACAGCCGTTCACGGAGGAGTAGACCGTCTCCCGTCTCCAGGGGACCCTATCCAGACAATCGTGGCGCTGATGATTAACTTAAAATAATACAGAATTGTGAGGCTGAAGGCAGTGAAAGAAGTTGGAGGAGAGGGAGGTGGGAAGGTACCTGGCTATTCGGGTCTCACCAAACACAGCTAGAGCCGTTTCAATCCTGAGTTGTGGTCTTAAACCAGAGCGATACTGAGAGTATATTCCACTCTGAAACGTGCTTCAAATATACTATATATTATTTTTTTTTTTTAAATTAATTAATTGTGAAATAACACAAATTATTCATAAAGAAAGAAACTTAAACAAATAAAATTTATTTTTATTTTTAACTTAATGAGTAAAACCTCAAATTTTAACATCTAATTAATGAAGACAATATTAGCGAAACTGAATCGAAAATCTGAAACAGAAAAATCAAAAAAGATACGGTCACATCTGGGACTCGAACCCAGGACCCAGGATTTACGACTTACCGGGTCAGTGCTCTACCAACTGAGTTAATGTGTCCCTATCCGATTCGGTCATATTTAACAGTAAAATTCTTTTACCAAGAACTACTTACCGGCATTATCTTCATTTTCTCGCATATTTTTATTTGCTGCTATTTTCATGTATGATTGCAAGATTCAACCAGAACTAAATGCTATCTAGATTTTTTTTTACATTAACTCCACATAGGAGGCCTTGAGGAAAATAATTTCCCTCAGGGCCTATGTCATCTGGGATGCTGTGTGGAGGGTCTTTTTGAGGAGAGGAAGGAATGAACATTGGTCTTGAAAAGACCTATCTATCTAGGAAGGAGGAAACACAGAGGCCGAACAACGAATCGAAGAAACGACCCGTTCTCATGTGACAAATGTCAACCGTGTACAAATGTTGGGCACGCGTTTGGCGTGTTTCCCGACTATGCACCGGTGCCGAAGGGATCAATGATCAATGTCTTGGATAAATTTATCAATTTTAATTTAATACGCGACATCTATTGACTTTTCTGAAAGTCTAGGATTAATTCATATTTTTATTTTGTTCCTTTTCTGATTTTTCTATTTCAGATTTTTGATTGAGTTTCGCTAATATTAAAATGTGAGGCTTTACTCATCAAGTTAAAAATAAAAATAAATTTTATTTGTTTGAGTTTCTATGTTTCTTTATGATTAATATTGTTTTCATTAATTAAAAATAAAATTTAGTTGCACACCCCGGGATTTGATCGGGTGACCTTTGAATTGCTAGGCGAGAACCTTACCCCTCGACCACGAAGGCCGTCAAAGAGGTTAATTTAGTTGTGTCGTATATCGACACATTGTCATCGCTCCCTTTATTACAAATATTGATAAACAAGTACCACACTATGATTGTAATCGCAAAAATAATAAAAACTCTAAATTTTTAATTCCATATTCGATTCGTCTAAATAAATAATGCATTTATCAAATTGACATTTGGTTCAGAGTTTGTTTACCAGAAAATTTAAAGTTCAGTCAAATGTTATCTAAAATTTTGTAAAATCTTCAGTTTTAATTACGAGTTTTAAAATTGACTAAATTGTACGTCGAGTTTGATGTCATGTAGGTCTTGCTGCAAAGCTCACACTAAATACTGACCAGTTTGGTTATGAGTTTTCAGTACTGCGTTGTGGTCATTCTTGTATGTATTGCTGCAAAACTGAAGGCTGGAAATTACCCCGCAATTGTAATAGTTTTTATTTCTATCGTCTGTCCTGATCTGATTTATTGTATCTCTGTAAGTTGACACATTCGTTGATTTTAATTCATATTTAAATATCTTATACCTGCAAATAGCTGGCTAAAAGGAAAAATTGTACCGCAACTATTCATCCCGCGACAAAATATTCGGGTAAAGTTCGGTTTATGGGCCAAATTCCTAAAAAATAAAACTAGTTATTTTTATACTAATTTGGGGTCGGGGAATCCGAATCTGAAAGAATTAGGCGGCGGCAAGCAATATTAACTGAATTACAGGACTTTAAAAAATTTTATACACATACAGGAAAATAGCCATTTTGGAAGCATTTTGATTCCTAGAAAATCAAACTAGTTATTTTTATACTAACTATGGGCCGGGGAATCCGAATCTGAAAGAATTAGGCGGCGGCAAGCAATATTAACTTAATTACACGACTTAAAAATTTTCTATACACACACACATGAAAATAATCATTCCGGAAGTATTTTGACACATGTAGTACAAAGATCATAGAAAAACACGATAACATAGATGTTTTTACCACACAAAATTAAGTGTTGCCATTAAGCAGTAATATTTATAACGTAAAATAACATGTTTATATTTTAAGTACTTATTTTTTATAATTGATTCTCAAATATTTTAGGAAGGTACACCAACTAGTATTGTGGAGTTTTTATGCCTTGACGCGAGTAGGCGTTATAAAGGGGCACGTTCTTTTGTATCACAAACCATGTTACATAAACCCGGCGTAGCTGCTAAACTACTTGAAAACAGGGATGTTTTTTTGCCGTGACGCGAGCAGGCGGTATAAAGGGGCACAAACCATGTTACACAAACCTAGCGTAGCCGCTAAACTACTCGAAAACAGGGATGTTTTTTTGCCGTGACGCGAGCAGGCGGCATAAAGGGGCACAAACCATGTTACACAAACCTAGCGTAGCCGCTAAACTACTCGAAAACAGGGATGTTTTTTTGCCGTGACGCGAGCAGGCGGTATAAAGGGGCACAAACCATGATACACAAACCTAGCGTAGCCGCTAAACTACTTGAAAACAGGGATGTTTTTTTGCCGTGACGCGAGCAGGCGGTATAAAGGGGCACAAACCATGTTACACAAACCTAGCGTTAGGTTAGGGACGCGAGCAGGCGGTATAAAGGGGCACAAACCATGTTACACAAACCTAGCGTAGCCGCTAAACTACTTGAAAACAGGGATGTTTTTTTGTCGTGACGCGAGCAGGCGGCATAAAGGGGCACAAACCATGTTACACAAACCTAGCGTAGCCGCTAAACTACTTGAAAACAGGGATGTTTTTTTGCCGTGACGCAAGCAGGCGGTATAAAGGGGCACAAACCATGTTACACAAACCTAGCGTTAGGTTAGGTTAGGTTAGGTTAGGGACGCGAGCAGGCGGTATAAAGGGGCACAAACCATGTTACACAAACCTAGCGTAGCCGATAAACTACTTGATTGGTGGTTATTGTGCCTATGCTTACTGAAAATTCATATGTATGTTGATTGTTTAGTTGGAATTTATATACTGCAGCGTCGACAAGCAATTATTTGTTAATAATGCCTAAAGGAACCAAAATTTAAAAGATTTTACTGGCAGTAAAAATAAGTACTTAAAATATAAACATGTTATTTTACGTTATTAATATTACTGCTTAATGGCAATACTTAATTTTGTGTGGTAAAAACAGCTATGTTATCTTGTTTTTCTATGATCTTTGTACTGCGTGTGTCAAAATACTTCCGAAATGATTATTTTCATGTGTGTGTGTATAGAAAATTTTAACGTCGTTTAATTCAGTTAATATTGCTTGCCGCCGCCTAATTCTTTCAGATTCGGATTCCCCGGCCCATAGTTAGTATAAAAATAACTAGTTTGATTTTCTAGGAATCAAAATGCTTCCAAAATGGCTATTTTCCTGTATGTGTATAAAAATTTTTAAAGTCGTGTAATTCTGTTAATATTGCTTGCCGCCGCCTAATTCTTTCAGATTCGGATTCCCCGACCCCAAATTAGTATAAAAATAACTAGTTTTATTTTTTAGGAATTTCGCCCATAAACCGAACTTAAGCCAAATATTCCCGACAAATAATCCCTCAACAAAATATCAACTATAACCTAACCTAACCTTTACCTAACCCCTTTGAATAACATAAAAATAATAAATCTTGATATGTAGCAAACACTTTGTGGGAATACATAATTATAATAAACACAATTAAATAACTTTGTTTCAATTCCACTTTATTATTTTTTAATCCAACCGGTTTCGGTTCGTACTGAACCTTCCTCAGGGGTGAATAAAAATATAATATATAATATAAAAAATAAAAATATAATATATTTTTATTCACCCCTGAGGAAGGTTCAGTACGAACCGAAACCGGTTGGATTAAAAAATAATAAAGTGGAATTGAAACAAAGTTATTTAATTGTGTTTATTATAAAAATAATATCTGTAAACTTTTGCCT
This sequence comes from Limnephilus rhombicus, assembly GCA_929108145.2. Taxonomy (NCBI): domain Eukaryota; kingdom Metazoa; phylum Arthropoda; class Insecta; order Trichoptera; family Limnephilidae; genus Limnephilus; species Limnephilus rhombicus. Next base: position 12,619,791 of record OV815287.1, on the reverse strand, counting down.
GTCAAGGTTTGCACGCAAAAATTCTCGTTTCTTCCCACGCATTTTAAATGTTAATTTTTATTTGTTATTTTTAATCCTTTTGCAAAAAAAAACTGTTCTAAAATTAAGATAAAATAATCTTTCTGATGTGTTTATTGGAAACCGACATTTTTGTTTCTAAATATTAATATTTTTATATTAGATATGTAAATTGGCCTAAAAACACTTACCTAAGAATATTCAACTTAAAGTACTTAAAATAGATTTAACTTAAATTTTTAATACAGATTCCTTTTTTAAGTAAATTTGCAATAAAAGTGTGACTTCACTTTTTATCACTTTCATACAACTTTATTTTTAAATTAAATGTGTATTACGTCACAAATTAGCGCGAAATAAATCCGTCACTTATGATCGGGTTTGTAAAATATTTGAACAACATGACTCATATATTTCAAGGCAATTAAAAGCATTATTTTTTTCGCTTTTTGACATAAAATAAATCACAAATATTCGCATAACAGGAAGGGAGATATCTAACTTTTAATAATGCACGGTCGCTTTGGGACAATCTGGGTCTCCTGTTATTATAACGGCATATTTTGGGACAACTTGGGTCTCCTGTGATTAGACGGGAAATAGGATAAAAAGAATACAGACCTCTTCTCTGTAAGATAATAAATTATTGCTATTTGTATTATTTTTGTCCTATTTTACTATTTTTTAACAATAATTTATTGTCTTTACAGGATGTCTGTATTATTTTTGTCCCATTTTTTTAGGTTAGGTTAGGTTATTTTTTTTACTTTATATGGTTACTTTCTGAAAAACCCAATAATGAACCTGAACCTTCTGAAGCATCGGAATTTAGCAAGTGCCTTCCATCTTTGTTGGCTTAAATGCCTCAGATTTAGAATAGCCAGGCTTTTTCAGACTTTGACCCCAATTTTCTTCATATCCACCCTTACAACATTCTCCAAATTGAGAATGCCATTTATTGGATAACCCAACACCCATGCCATAGGTCACCCCGTGTGGTTCGCTATGTTTGATGACTTCTCATCTGGACTCTCTCCCGTCGCAGTAGAAGGGTTGAATTCAATCCTGGACATTGGACACATTGGCCCCAATTTCCTACCTACCCCTCGTATGCCTTTCCTTCTCAGAACTTCCACCCCTTCCTTTACTCAAAAAGACAGGAGAAAATTTAACAAATAAATAAAAATAAATATTTTCCTCAAAGCCTGTCTGAAGTTAATGTAAAAAACGGACGTACGAATCCATCCCTTCAACTGCGATGCAAGGCGATAGGCAGGGCCGGATCTACGTAGGTACCGATGGCGCCCCCTACATTTTTATTTTGATTAAAAATTCGTTCACCCCAATTTTTTTTTTTTTTTTTTTTATTAATTTTTTTTTTACACTAATTTATCAAATAAAATCAAGACATATAAAGGGTGTAACTTTTCCAAGTGACCTGGCGGTACCTCTCACACTCGTTTTTTTTAAAGAGAGAATCACCAGGAGCCCTATACTCTCTGAATCTGTTGGGTAAACATAAAATTATGGTGCTATTTTAATTATTTTAGGAAAAACTCTTTTTGCAAGTTATGCTTTAAAATAATACAACGAATTGTTTGTTTGTGCCCGTACCATGATTTAAAATATAGGTTACGAGACAATGCGGGTGGTTTCGCTGAACTAGGTCCATTAGACATTCGTTTATGTATATACCCAACGCGAATATGAATAGAAAAAGCAAATACAAATACGTTCTCATGGCAACGTACAAAACAAGAATAGCATCTACAGCTTCTGACTAATAAGAATATAACCTCAAATTTGTACCTTGCATTTCCCCTGTGTTGAGCGAACAAACACCAAATTGAGCGAACAAACAGTAAACACTGACGTATGGTATCAACGGCTTACGAAAGACGCTTACACTGACACCGTAAAATAACAAATCTAATAGATATTAATTATACATTTAACGAACTTCAAATAATAATATGTCAAATCAATGATGAAACTGTCAACACGTTGCAACCTGCAAATCCTGCAAACCGTGCGATATTTTTGTCAATGGGATTTACTTAAGATTTCATAAGAAAATGGTCTTTAACTACCTTCTCCTAGAGACTTAAATCGTACAAAATAAAATAATAGCGAGCGTACGCTAACTAAAATTGTCAGCGTCGGTTTGTTTGATTGACTAGAACAAAAATACGGCGCTGTGATTGGTTATTGAATTTGGATCGCACCCATTCGTCGTAAAAGACGGTAAAACATATATATGGAAATATAGATCTTACGTTTAAACTAAATATATGGAATTTGTAAAAAAATTCTGTAACTGACTATAAATTCGTAAGCCGTTGATACCAACCTTATGCGTGCGCATTCTGTTTCTTTGGAAAGTGTTGCTAGAGCGTAATAATTATTTCGTACTAAGGGTAATTTTTAAACGATTCAGGGAATATTATAACAAAATTTTAATACAATATTTATTTTCTCACGGCGCCGCGGCGCCCCTTCGGAGTTGGCGCCAGGTTTTTGCACGTTTTTGAATGTATGGCAGATCCGGCTCTGCAAACGAAAACACATCATTGACGTTACATTTAACGAACTTTAAATAATATGTCAAATCAATGATGAAACATGAAACTGTCAACACGTAACACGTTGCAATCTGCAAATCCTACAAGCCGTGTGATGTTTTTGTTAATGGAATTTTCTGAAGATTTCATAAGAAAATGGTCTTTAACTACCTTCTCCTAGAGACTTAAATCGTACAAAATAAAACAATAGCGAGCGTACGCTAACTAAAATTGTCTGTTCGGTTTGTTTGATTCTCTAGAACAAAAGTACGGCGCTGTGATTAGTTATTGAATTTGGATCGCACCCATTCGTCGTAATAGACGGTAAAAGATATATGGAAAAATAGATCTTATGTTTAAACTAAATATATGGAATTTGTAAAAAAAATCTGTAACTGACTATAAATTCGTAAGCCGTTGATACCAACCTGATGCGTGCGCATTCTGTTTCTTTGAAAAGTGTTGCTATAGCGTAATAATTATTTCGTACTATGGGTAATTTTTAAACGATTCAGGGAATATTATAACAAAATTTTAATACAATATTTATTTTCTCACGGCGCCCCTTCGGAGTTGGCGCCAGGTTTTTTGCACGTTTTTGAACGTATGGCAGATCCGGCGCTGGCGATAGGTCGAGAGAGTCCGGCTGAAAAGGTCAAGAACCTCCCTCAACCAGTCTCTCTCGATCCGGTCCGCCGCGCAACAAATGGGCAAATCTCGAGTGTGAACCACTTGGGGTGGCCTATGGCAGAGTTGTTGGTTATCCAATACGTGGTTCCCGGGGCGGCGATACCCTTACTTCTTCTTGTTTGTGTGCCGTATAGGTCCCCCCCGACGTTGGCGATCACTCTTGAAAATGTCTTTCTGTCTTGCGCTGCCCGAAATAGCTCCTCCACACTTCTAATTCCGGTCCACTCTCGTATATTTCGCAGCCAAGACATTTGTCTCCTACCACGCCCTCGGCGACCCTCTATCTTGTCTTTCAATATTAAATGAAGCAAGTGATACTTCTCCCCTCGAAGTACATGACCCACATATGAAATTTTCCTGATTTTTATTAATATAAGCAGTTCTCTATATGCTCTAGTCCGCCTGAAAATTTCTGTGTTGGTGATCATGTCGGTCCATGGGACCTTGAGCATCTCCGGTGAAGCCACATTTCAAAAGCCTCTAACCTGTTCATGGTACCCATACTCTACTACTAAATTGTTGAGACTCTTGTGCGGTAGTGTACATTATGTTGTATTATATCTTGGCATTACGAGTTATTCCACATTAGATAACCTAACATTCAATCCATTCATACGACACACATCATAACATTGAGATCCGTGAAATCGTCATTCGTGAAATCGATTGTAATGGTTCGACTGCAACGCTAATTGGTTTCAGCTTTTCCGAATATCAAATGTCCCACAGCGCAATGCCAAGGTTGCCAGTAATCTGTTGCAATTTTATTTTTCTGTGGACTGTGGCTAATCAAATTACAAGCTATTAGTTCTTCTCTGGATTTAGCTGTCTACGAGACTTAGATATGTAGGTACCCACCATTTCACGACAGACAATCGTCCCTTTCACGTTAGGTACCTTATCTCCTTCTTTTTTCTGTTTGCACAGAAATAATTTTCTTGAAACATGTTTTTTGGGATTTCAGTTATTGTTCTTTATTATGAATCGATAGAGAAATACGCCCGGTTGCATATTGCATATAATCAGTTATTGGGATAGGGTAGACAAGGGTCAATTGTAACAGGGGTAGTAGTAACAAACTGAATATCTAGTAAATTATTACCAATATTTCTCTGTTTAATCCTTTATTTTTTTCTGCTTTACTACAACAACACTCTAATACTTACAATGTTCTACTACATGCCTACAACTCTTTTAAAAATTTAATATTTTATATATTTTATGAAATGAATGAACCAAAATGTTGAATGTTTATTATCAGAATGTAACTGGACTGCGATCCAAAACAAATAGTTTTTATTTTAATGTTACTAATAACAACTTTGATATTATAATGATAACAGAAACTTGGCTTTTAGATAGCATTGCCAGTGAAGAGCTATTTGACAACCGTTACCTAGTTTTTAGGCGTGACCGCAAAGAACAAAAACGAGGAGGAGGTGTACTAATTGCGTTAAAGAAGCACCTCGTAGCTCACGAACGTAATGATTGGATCACGAATGCAGAAGATATATGGGTGACTGTTTCGATCAAAAATATCATAAAAATTCACTTATGCTGTGTATATATTCCACCAGGAGTCAATCACTCTCATAACATTAATGAATTTATGAATAAATTATGTGAACTTAGAGCACTTCATCATGACGATCATTTTGTGATCTCGGGTGATTTTAACTTACCAATAATTAACTGGTCTCTTAGTAACGGAAACAGTATGCAAATTATGAATGGTTATCAATCTGAAATTATCTCAAAACTATCTGACACCCTTTCATTTACAGATCTATCGCAGTATTGCACCTTTCCGAATAATAATTATAAATTCCTAGACCTTGTTTTTAGTTCGACCCCTGTAAATGTATCAAATACTGACCAGTATCTCATCCCGGAATGTAAACATCATAAAGCCATTCTCTTTGACATAAATATAGCTCTTGAAACCCCTATGGTGAACAATAAACGGACAATCAATCTCTTTAGGAAAGCTAATTTTGAAACAATAAATAACATTCTCGGTAGTATTGATTGGGACGCTGAATTCTTAAATTTATCAACTAATAATGCCATTGATCGTTTTTATGTTATATTATATGAAATCATTCGTTTAAACGTCCCATCAAAGGATGTTCATATCAACAACTCTTATCCCTATTGGTTCAGTCCAGCTCTGATAAAACTGACTAAAGAAAAATATAAAGTGTTCAAAACTTGGAAAAAATGGTCCAATCCTTTAGACTACCATGAATTTTGTATCCTTAGAACAAGGCAGAAGAGAATGTCTAGGGAATGTCTCAAACAATTTATAACAAACGCTGAACTTAATATATCCCGTGATCCCAAAAAATTCTGGTCTTATGTTAAAGGAAAAAGAAATAATTCTAGTTTACCTCATGTAATGAAACTGGGCGACGTTACTGCTGTTAATCCTTTTGCAATATGCAACCTGTTCTCACAGCACTTCGTCTCCACCTTTAATTATAATACTACCTCCGATGTACACTCTACCAACCATCATAATATAAATAATCAAGTTAACATCTCTTCGGTATCAGTTTCAAAAGAAAAAATAGAAAAAATAATCGATACTATTTCTAACTCATTGGGTGCGGGTAGTGATAAAATTCCAGCATTCTTTATCAAAATGTGTAGCAAGGTAATCTCGAAGCCCCTATTATTGCTCTTTCAATCCTCATTGAAAGAAGGCATCTTTCCGGATCGTTGGAAGTGTGCTCTTATCACACCAGTATTTAAGTCTGGGCCTAAAAATGATGTCCAGAACTATCGTCCAATATCTAAGTTACCAATCTTCAGTAAAATTTTTGAAAAAATTGTTCACGAACAACTTTATAACTGCGTCCAGTCTGTAATACTCGTGAACCAACATGGCTTTATGAAAAAAAGATCGGTTGTCTCTAATCTTGCCATATTCATTGAAAATATTACGAAATCAATGGATGATCAAATCCAAGTTGACGTTATCTATACAGATTTCTCGAAAGCGTTTGATAAAATTGATCACAGTCTTCTTTTATCCAAATTACTAGCTTTAGGAATTCACGGAGATTTGTATCGATGGTTAGTCTCTTATCTTAATGGGCGCACTCAAGGAGTAACAATTAATGGCTTCATCTCTGAGTTCGTAAATATACCTTCTGGTGTACCCCAAGGATCTCACCTGGGACCGTTACTATTCACAATTTTCATCAACGACATTATAAAATGCTTTAATTATGCAAATGTTCTACTCTTCGCTGATGATATGAAAATATATCTTCCGATTAACTCTATCATTGACTGCATTAAATTACAAGAAGATCTTTATAGGCTTAATGACTATTGTATAATTAATAAACTCAACATGAACACTTCTAAATGTTATGTGATTACCTTCACTAGAAATAAAATTAAATTTGACCATAACTACCATATAGCCAGCCAATCACTCAAAAGGGTTACTCAAATTCGTGATTTAGGTGTTCTACTTGATAGTAAACTTACATTCGAGGCACATATTAATATGATTGTGAAGAAAGCCCTTAGAATGTTAGGATTCTTATTCCGTATTGGAAAAGAATTCAAGAACATCCAAACACTTAAAATATTGTATTTTTCATATGTTCGTAGTCATCTTGAATTCGCTTCTCAAATATGGAATCCTCAATATAATATTTATATTAAACGCATTGAAGCCATCCAAAGAAAATTTGTTCATCATTTAAATTTCAAGTTTAATATTGGTTATCATAACATTAACAGCTTGCAGGACCCTTATGGACTTAAATCATTAAAAATTAGAAGAGACTCCGCAGATATAATATATCTTCATAAAATTATCAATGGTTTTATTGATTGTTCACCCCTTTTGGCTGAGATTAATTTTAGAGTCCCCTCCGTTAGAACCAGAGAAAAATCAATTTTTCATCTTCAAAAATGTTCTACTAATCTCAGACAAAATGCTTTTATATTCAGAACATGTAATGTATTTGATAAGAATTTTAATGATATAGACATATTCTCATGTAATTTAAGTACCTTAAAAAAGTATGTCATAGTCAACATTAAATAATTTTTTGACCGTATTGCAAGTTACCATGTTATTGCTTTGAATCCTTTCCAGTCAGTTGCATACTTGTCATTCGACTTACTATTGTATTTACTCAGTTGTAGGTATGTACAATGTACATATTATTATTATTGGTGTTGTGAAGTGAGAACAAATTTCTGACTCCTACTTCATGTTTGAAATTTTGTAAGCAGATTATTACAGTTTATATTGTGTTTTTATATCTTTTTTTTTTAATAATTTTCAGGGTTATATTTTTGTTAAGTTCTTATGAGTACAGGACCCTTACTTTTTGTTTTACTTTTTAATTATAATTTTAATTATGTGAAAATCTATCATTGGGTATTATGTATATTATGAATTTTATTATTACAATTGTAAAATATCTGTTGATTTTCCAAAATAAATAAAATAAATAAAAATAAATTTAACCACAGAAGAACGAGTGCAGATCTGTCACCAGTAATTCGTATGAACTGATAGAACGCGAACGTTTGCGGTTGGAAAATAAATTGATTTTTCGCATCCGAATGTAAGTTTTTTTCGATGTTGTTAATAGTTTGATGACTACGATGACTATGCCCTGTTTATTCCTGTCTCACTGTTCATGTATTACATTCATAAGTTTATTTAATTGTGATGATCGTTTTTGAGCAGAAAATATTCTAAATTTTTCGTTTTGATCGTACAAGAAAGATAAAATGATTATTTGATTATTGAATGATTATTATTTTTTTATTATTTAATGTTGCAAAAATCTCCCTTCTAATATTAAACCAGCTTTTTATACAAGAAATAAAATCGGTAAATTTTTGAGAAATACTAAAGATAAAGACCATAAATTGACTAATTCCGGAATATGCAGGTGTCCGGGGGTAAAGTGCATTAACTTCGGGAGGTGATTCTACATGATAGTACAAATAAAAAAGTTTTGAAAAAAATACGGACATAAATATTCTTCATATTAATCATAAAGGAAAACGTTTAGATAACTTAGAACCCTTGCAAATAAAATAAAAATCCCTTAAAAATAATGAATCTATTATCAACAAACAAAAAATATTGTCTTATAGCCCAATCATGGATATGTTCCCCTACCCACCCACTCTTCATTAATACCTAGCAACGGCTCCACCCCTACCATAATAATACATTGTTCCCATCCATATTTCAAAACTGTCAAATCAGTATACATTTGCCCTGAAGAAGGAACGGTCGTTCTGAAACCGGTCGGATTTACTCAAATATAAAAGTGGTTCAAACAAAGTTAAATTGTTCATTTATCTATAATGGATAACCACAAAGTTATAGCTACATTCAAAAGTATAAATTTAATTATAACCTTAATTTATTTATTTATCATTTCATGCCACTATTTAATATATACGCTCTGAGTGTACCTGACGATGACTATTAGCGTTCGTATTATGGTAAGATGGTAGCTTAGTAACCTTCCACATACTGCCACACAGCATGCCCAAAGATTTCTCAGGGCCTCTGGTGTGGAGTTAATATTAAAATAAAAACGCTTCTAGTTCCCACCAGGGCGTCTTGGGTTCATACCTCTACTAGTAGCCAGGGGTCCTAGCATGGTCGATCGATATAACCCTATATCAATACGATATCGGTATAATCCGTCATTTATGGTCAGTTATCAATATGTGCTAGCACGCTCAACAATTGATAAGGGATATTCCGACCGACGATTGACAAAAGCCCACCAAATCGTATGCATTCTTGTATGGATAAAACCCCAATATTAATACGAAATGTAATAAATCCGTTGTCTATGGTCAGTTAGCGATATTTGCGAGCACAGTGAACATACAATTCCGACAGTCGGTTGACAAAAGACGCCGTTTTTACCGTGGCTTCCGGAGTGACAGATAAGCTGTCAATGTACAGATTTTTAAAAATAATGTCGTTTGTTACGCAAAATAACTGGCTAATTAATGAGTAGAGGTGAACTAAAAAAACTCTTAGAATTTAAAGAAATCGTATACGTGACCCATAGACTCAGTTAATTCATAAGGCGATCAATTAATTGCTTTCAATTTCGAGAAACGAAATTTGTTAACATACATATGCAGCTTGAATTTTTGACTGCACTTTGAATGAGAGAATGTTTGCCTTCGAAATCTTACAACAGCAATTTTACATTATGAACTGGATTATATTAAATCTGTGTGCGGCGAATTAAAACTACACTCAGATGAAAATGATTTTTCTTTATTCTGGCAGCACATACAGAGTCCGCAAGTAGAATTTTATACGTCGAATAAGAGAATGTTTTCCTTCGAAATATGTCAGCAGATGAATCCAGAACTGGAATTTTACATTCTGATGACATAACTGGTTTAAAATTAAGAGTGAATCTATTCGCACCCATTTTGAATTATTTATTAATAAACTTCGAATCGCCTTCAATTTACAACTCGGGCTGACTGACTCATAAATAAACCAAACCACACACAGTTTGTAAAAAAAAATTAGAAATGGGGTAAAGCTAACATAACAATCTGTAAATGCTGCATAACAACTTGGTGGGATTTAGCTTATTCATAGGGAAAGAAAATCATACTTTTCATCAATTTTTTTGATGCCTATAGACATTGGTCTGTTTGTAAGCCAATATTTTTATTCCTACCAAATTTAGGGAAGAAACACGACAATCATTTTGTAGGTAACTTAACTGTCAACCGTTGAGTATAAATATATTTTTTTATAATGCTTATAGCTATGATGCAGAGCAAGGAAAACACTAATGGTAGAATTGAGCCCGGTCTACCCCATGCCTTATTATAGTTGGGATTACTGTGTTCTTGTGCTTGTGGGATTCGTTCTCACGGAAAGAAACTTTGGACTCTATCCGGCCTCCGTGTTCGCAGCCATTGCCCTCTTTCCCGAACCGGTCCTGCCCCTGTCTGTGAGTGCAATTCTTCTCTACCGGCTGCGCCAATGTTATATTATAACTTATTGATAAATATGAACATGCCTGAGACTAGCGGCTATTCTAGCTGAGATCTGGGATGAGAGAGAGTCATCTTGACCAAGTGCAATTATATGTATACATCTAGCTGACCCGGCCACGCGTTGCTGTGGCTAACGAAACACAATGCCATCTACTGGATGGTTACCCAACCTTTTAACTCACACCGCCATCTGTTAATTTGCATACAAATCAAATCCACACCACTCGCTTACCAGCCCGCTCGTCCACCACATGCAGACATTATCCTTTAATTATATATTTCAACCAATTTACACAAAACCTTGACAAATTATATACTTAAACCTTCCTCATGAATCACTCTATCTTTTGGTGAAAACCGCAGAAAAATCCGTTCAATAGTTTTTGAGTTTATTGCGAACAGACAGACAGACGCGGCGGAGGATTTTTATTTATAATATGTAGAGATTTAAGGCGCAATTACGTTTGTCTGTCATGTTGTGACGCGACAGAACGGTTTCATACATTTGTGATTTTCATCACGACACGACACGACACGACAGACTAATATAAACGTCAGAACACGACAGACAAGTGTAGCGGCACCATTAGTCTTTTTGTTTCACTCTAACACTGTTGCAGTCATATTAGCATTTTACAAATCCCACAACACTTCTACCTACTCCGCACTCTCGGTGGGACTAGGGGTAAAGCTAGAGACCGAAGGGTCAGTGGATGTGCAAGTTCACCGTTCTTCGGGTCGGTCGATGGCGCTCCATCCATGTCGGTCTTTGTATCCTATTCAAAGGCCATCAGAAGGATGAACATCGCATATGGGGCGATGGGGAGGGCGTACGGGCAATGGGCGAACACAGTCACCGCGTGACTAATTAAAACCATGTAACAACTGCACTATACAAAAGTGAAGCGGTGGTACTCGTTTTCATCGGTTCCATCCACACGAAGCCCATGTATACCCATGAGCCGATCCCAACTAGTGCAAAATAAAGTGTACCTTCTTTCCCATCAATGTCCAAGTATTTATCATCTTACTTGCTTGTTTGGAGTGGCTCAGCACCTTGCGAATGTCTTGTAATGACGTAACCTATGAAAGTCGCTAGAAATGTTGTCATTTTTGTCCTGACAATTATGATGCATTCTTAATTAATAACCGTAAACAAGGGCGGATCCTGGATTTTTTTCTGGAGGGGGCACAAAACTTCCCCTTCTCTCCCAGGTACATTTCTTCGAGGCAAAATCGGGGAACCGGCTAAAGGACGCGGACTTCGAGCATCGTCTGCGGTTGGGCCGATAGCTATACGCATTCTCATTGGGACTGCCCGGTGGTCTATGGAATACTTTCTCTGGCTTTTTTTAATATGTTTTATTTTATTTCTGCTACTATAGTAATTACTTACATTATAACATAATCATATAACTGTTTTTTCCTCATTACTTATTTTATTCACAGAAGGTTTCTTCGACTGGTAATAGCCGTTATTTTTCTTTTTCTTTTACTAACACTATTATCTCTTTTTGATGTTACCTATTTCAGAAGAATTATTCCACGGGCTGCTACTTCTATTTATCTTTTGTATAATGTTAATGTAAGTACTTGCATACTGCTTACTAACCCCGTATGCATGGACATTGGAGGGTCTAGAGTCGTTCAAATAAATGTAGCTTCGTTCTAAAAAAGTAGAGTCTTGACGTGTGCGGTGAAGGAGGAAACCATATGTTTCCTTATAACGCCGTTGGGAAAGTGGTGTGTCCCCTCCAATGGAGGGGGCACAAGGGGCGGACGGGCAAAAAAAAAACAACAATTACTGTTAGGATTTTTTTTTGGCGGGCACAAGGGGAGGACGGGCAAAAAATCAACAATTACTGTTAGAAATAAACATGAAGTATCATACTTTAAGTTTATTTCTAAAAGTTCAAGTATGTATAGGAAGGTTTTTGAAAGTGTCAAAACAATAGAATAATTAAATGTTTAATAAAGACAGTTTTTGCTTCTAAGTATGTACTGTGATGGAATCTCCACAGTACACGTGCCCCGTGCCCCTTCCCCTAAATCCGCCCTTGACCGTTAATATGGCGATATGAAAAGACTTGTGGTTTTAGACTTTCAAACGCGTTCCCGACATTTTTTTGACCAGGGACCACTACGACCACAAGGTAAAATAATGATAAACTGTTAATCGCGTAATTAAACTTGTCCTTGCAAGTAATATCATTTTGCTATTCAATGTGCTCTCCTTGGACTTCTTCAGCTACCTCTCCATCATTAATACCAAAAGGGTTACGAATCAGCTTTTGGATACCATTCAATTCGGTTTTGTAGTAAATGAATAAATGTTTCGTGGACCACATCTTAGATCTCGCAGACCACCTGTGGTCCACGGACCACTGGTTTAAATCAAAATGTTTTGCCGAGATCGTGGAGAAGGCAAAAAATGTGCTGTTTCCAGACAATTTGCGTGAAATAAATTTGTGGACTCTGCTCTTCCCAGTATACGGTAAGTACACTATTTTCTATTTCACACAAATTGTATCAAAACAGCCCGTTTTTTCCAACAGTTTGGGAAAAAAGTTAGCGTTTTATAAAAAAAAACAGTTTGTTTTTTAAAAATAACAAAAACGCCCATCTCCAGTGAATGCTCGCCGAGGCCTGGCAAGAGCGTGGACGCAGCGTTACACTCGGATCGTTTTGGTAAAATTGAGAATTCCGCTTTAATTGTGCACAAATCATTGAAATAACACTTCGTTTCAACATAACTAGTATACAAAAAGCAACTATTTTCATCGTGAGAGATGGAAAAAAATACACAAATTAGGTTAAGATTAAATTCTTAGTTTGTGTTATTTAAATATTTTGTGCGTATTTAGATTGAATCGTAACGTTCTGGCATCACATCATACTAACAAGATCAAACATGGCGTCAAAACTGGTAAAAAAACACGGAAAGTTTTGAACTTTGAAAACAAACTTTAATGATAGTGGCACACGACGCTATACCTACTCTCAAAACGTTATTTGGGCGTGGCCTATAATATCACCATATCGCGATATCGCTCGTCGTATAATCCAATACAGACGTGTCACACGAAACAGGTAATATATTATACGTGTAGGCGTGGCCTAGACGATATGCCATGATATGAAATGATTACATTATCGAAAAATGAAGCAATACAACTTTGTATAAACCACTTATATAAAGCGTAAATCCGACCGGTTTCGGAACAAACGTTCCTTCTTCAGGGAAAGCTTATAATAATTATCATTTCATTTCATTATCATTTCAGATCTAATATTAAATCATGATTTCATTGAAACGAAGTGTTCTTTCAATAATCAAAAGTGGATTTCTAAAATTTCACCCTTATCACTCATCACAAACGGAGGCTATTTTCCAAAGCACAAATTCCAAGCAATTTTACGGGTTTACGTTGATTTTTCACCATAATATTTTGGTTTGGTTTCAGGTGTTGGGGGCGTTATACATGATAGATAAATGGCTCTAGCGCAGTTCCAGAGGTGGCCACAATGCTGACTGACTCCCAGTCCAAGTTCATAGACGCCATTGTATATGACAAGCGCCGTAGTCCCATGTATTACGCCAAACTGACGCAGGCCGAGAAGTACCGCCTCTCTCACAATCCTAAAGACGACTACGAAATCGTAAACATTCAGCTCTTGGGGTAAGGTAATTTATCTTTTATATATTTGTTTTTCCATAGGTACATATTTACGTAAAAACAGACAGACAAACACACCCCACAATCCAGGACATCCATATACTGTTGTCACTGATAGCCATCTTTCTTTCATACTGGTAAACAGCCGCTTCCTCCTCACATTTTCTATGATTTCCCTCATTTCCAAAGGTGAATGCGAAGGAATTCCAAAAATAGGCCATTGCTGACACAAAGGGCGTGTATAAGGGGGAACGGGGTTATTTTATTAATGGGATATATACAGGATCGTACTCCCCCTTGGGTACACCCCCCCCCCCCCCCTATGTGAATGCTATAGCTACGCCCTTGGCCGACACCCTCACATCCCAACACAACACGACACAAACAGATAAGAGTATATATGGCCATGGTTGATTGTAGGGATGTCGAAAGTGAAAAGAATATCGATATAATAATAATAATAATCTAGTATTTATATAGCGCAGTTTTGTGATGTTTCACTTCAAGTGCGATATATCGATGTATCGATATTTATTAAAATATCAATATCGACGTCGATATATCGATATATCGGTCAAATTTTCAAGAGATTTTGCGTTTTTAAAATAATTGTGTATGTAATTTTTGTACACAATTTGCTTTTTTTAATGTACAAAAATCTCAATAAAAATTAAGGTTTTTTTATCACTATTCATTTTTATTACGTACCTAATAATTACAAAAATATCAAAAACTAAAAAGCTGTCTTTTAACTTATATGTAAACTGAGATGCATACAAAGTTTGTATGCGTCTCAGTAACATTCTATTGGCGTATTAATCTGTCAAAAAGGACTTCGTGTTTGGAACAAGGTATAGTCAATAATCATAGACAATTGGGAACCAACACATAGGAGTGGCTTAGAAAAAAATGGCGAAAAATAGCATACATTTCTATGTATGTACCTACACACATGAGATAGTATTGGTGATCACAAATACTAATGCAAAGACAATAGATTTGTAAGCTATTAATAATTAAAATTTCAACCGCCAGATGTCATGACCCAATACAGTTACTTTTTTCCGTTCGTTCCTATACGGTTTTGGATTCTAGTGACTTTAAATACATAAATTAAAAAAAATATCATTTTTGATACAATTTTCGATATTGGATATTTTGTATCGATATATCGGATCAAAATATATCGGCTAAAAATATCGATATTTTGAATTAAAAATATCGATATTTCGATATATCGATATTTTTTCAACAAGCCTAGTTGATTGCTACTGGTGATGCACAGGCTGATGGTGATAGTGATTTATGATGCTGCAATTTTTTCCCTACCTACCGAGAAAAAAATTAATACCTCTAAGTCTAATAGCCAGGTAATATTTTAAGAGGAAATTGGGCGGCGTTATGTCGATACAAATGTATTCCCCAATTTCCTCTCTGAATTTTGATACTGGTGAAAATATTTATATATTATTAATATACTTAATATACGTTTTGCTTTTTTTGATAAGTTACTTCTTATAGGAGTTAAGACCCTCCTAAAAAAATGCCTGGTTTGAACGCCATCAACACATATTCAGTATACAAACTAGACAATGATTTAAAATAAAAAACGTAAAGGCATAGAATATTTTCTTATAGTATAGTGGGTAAGAAAAATCTTTAAAATCGTCCCGTTTTAGAGGAGCAAACAGGTAAATACAAAACCTCGATTTTGACGATTTTATTTAGTTATACAGGGTGTCCCAAAAGAAAGTTGATATTTAGTGGATCGATTTTAAAAAAAAGGGTTCTATCGAAAAAATGTTTATTAAATACTAAAATACACAATTTGGGAATTTATTTCTGAAAAATAATATCGTCCAAATGTAAACTCTCACGTTCGCGGCATTTATTTAATCGAAGAGTAAAATTTCTTATGACGGCTCGCCAGGTAGATTTCGTGATGGCTGCCATTTCGTGACGGATATTTTCTTTTAATTGCATCAGGGAAGTCGGCTTTTTGGCATAAACTTTAGATTTGAGATAACCCCACAGGAAAAAGTCCATAGGGGTTAGGTCAGGACCACGAGGAGGCCAATTTATGTCACCTCTCCTGGAGATCAATTTGCCAGGGAAAATTTCACGAACTCATGGCAGAGACGTATTGGACGTATGTAATGTTGCTCCGTCTTGCTGGAACCATGTTCTTTGGTTATAGCCAGTAAGTTTGTAGGGGTGCAGCATTAGGTCTTTGTGCAAAATGCTGTATAACGATGATCTATGCACATTTAAAGCACTTGCGCGCTTCCGAATCGAAAAGTTTGAGTCGTCACGAAAAGACTGATAATCGCTCTCTACGTTTTCTACCGTTCTCGATGACCTTGGTCGCTCAGATTTTGGTTTTACCAGCGTTGTACCGATCTCTTCAAACTTTTTGACCCATTTTCGAATGAGAGGAATGCTTGGCGCATCATTGAATTGATGAAACCTCAAATATTGCAGAATCTTCTACGCGCTACAGTCGCCGAATCACCATTTTTGTAAAACTCACGCACGCAAAACTCCCGAGAAATGCTTCATAGCGACTAAATTCCCAAGAGCCAGACTACTGATCGACATACCCCCCGCGCCCCTCAGAAAAGTTGCGTTCACACAGAAAGCAAAACAAGTATCAACTTTCTTTTGGGACACCCTGTATGTCAGCCTGAGGTGCAGTTGTAGGTACTGTTCACTCAGTATTCGGGGAGGTAACAGCGACAGTGAGAGCAACAGTTTGTTAAATTTCCAGTCATTCAAATTTCTCAACGAACGTTTTGCTTGTTAATTAATTAAAATTTTGACAAATATTGTATCATAATTTAAATGAGTAATAGATAAATAGATACCAATGATTCTTTGTTTCTATCATCTCATTCAACTATATTGAAGTGTTTTGTTGCAAAATTAAGTTATTGATTACCATTACTAATATTTAATATTTTAGAATTAAAAGTATACACAAGAAAAACGGAAAATTGAGTGAAACTTCGATTACACCAAATTCCAGTACCTATCAGATTGACCAGAGATTTCCTAAAAGGGCTGGGACTTCCATACCTGTCAAGAAAAAACCTACCCTTAAAAAGAGTCAAATTGCACCAAAAGCCAAACCGAGTTATGTGAAAGATTTTTTAGAATCTGAAACTTTTGTGTGCGTTTGTGATGAGTGCCCTACTACGAGCTTCTCCAGGGAAATAGACTCTCACACATACACCAAATATTCTCCCGATTGTCTGCTGAACATGGATTCCCAGAGTAGCACGAATACTGATCCATCGAGACAGCCACCGGTCATCAGCGATAATCTGTGTTCCGCTGCCGGCAGATCCGATACCAGTTACAAAAACGATCACAGCGTCCACACTTTTCAAAAGTTCAACAAAGGACCACATCTTTGCTCCTGGCAAGCGTCAAACTTATCGCAGGCCGTGGTGCTTTCTCATTCACAATCGCGTAAAGATGGAAATGCTTTCAAATTAAGACATAAACACGAGGATAGAGAACACCAGCCTCAAACCGATCAACTCTCCGCGAGGAAAGAAGTAGAAGGACACAGTTCTCACAATAAGACCCTGACTTGGGAAACTTTGAAGCCTCCTCACACCACGAGTGCCCTGGCCAAAACGTTAGCTGAGGATCCCCGCGGAAAGACAGAGGTGGAGGCCAAGCCATCAGTGGAAGACTACATCAATACATACATCGTAATGTCACCGCGGATGAACGAGAAGTCGACCAATACCAAGGAGAATTTCCACCACATTGTTAAAGAGAGGTTTTGTCTGCCGAATAACATGTACGAGTCCTCTTCCTCGCCCGCCTTCTATACGGATTCTTCCAAAAGTTGTTGCAGAGAGTAAGTTGTTTAACTTATCGAATTATATTTGTGTGTAGGAGATTTTGCAAGGTATCAATGCGCAGTAATGTTCACAAATTAATTCAGGTTTGGTTATTAATCTGAGGCTCTGCGGTGCGATGCGATGCGTCGAGAGTCTCGTTGAAGATGTCAAAAGGTCTCCCTTAACCGTTCTTACCGAATCCGGATCCGGCCCGCCCCGCAGTAGGTGGGCAGAAGCATCCGCCGCCAAGACCTAGATTAACTTCACCCCTTGAATCCGGGCACCCCTTTTAAATCACTAAACGTAGCGCAACACTTGGGGTGAATTAATAAAGATGTGATGGTTATCCAATGATATGTAGGTATTATTGGCATAACACACCCACTCACATATTTGGATTTAAAATAAAATGATTGCTTACGTTAGGTAAATGGCATGTATTTGATATCCCATTTCTAAAATAAGTTGCTGCTTTGCAGAAAGATATTCATCAAGCATGTTTGCTCCAACCACATAAGTGAGGACGTGGCCCCCTGCATCGTAGGGGACCAGCTGGAGCATCCCTTGGAGCCCGCGCAGCCCGAGGAACTGAACGAATCTGGAATCTTCGGGCAGGACCTCGAGGAAGAGGAAAAGGCGGAAGATAAAGCGAAGAAACAGAAACGTAAAAAGGTAGCACACAACTTATTATTTTTATTGTAGTCCAGTCAAGTTAAACATGTAAAGGGGGTTGTGTTTGCAAAAGGTCCAGTCATTCGGAATTTTTTATATGTGTTAGGACCTAAACCATTATTAAAAAAAAATTTGCAACTTCGAAAGTACTGTGCGAGCGGCGGTGGACCCCCAAAACCAGGAAATTTTCGGATTTTTTTCAGTTTTTGCTCAATATCTCTGTGAAGGAAGGGTCTGACCGGTGTAGTCAGTGTACATACATTTAAAGTAAACAAAATTTTCTATAATTTGAGGCTAAAGCTAGCTATATACAGCCATTGGTTTCCAAGATACAGTTCTTCGAAAATAGGCCATTTTTTCCAAAAAGTGAATTTTTTTCGAAATGGTCACTTATTTTGTAAAATAATTTCTAAAATACGCATCGCCCGTCAAATATTATATGAAATAAAGTTGTTGTAAATTTAATTAGCTTTCATTTGAGACTAGATTGATACCTGTAGACTTTAATGGTTCTCTTTAAAAAATGGCAGATAACCAAAAACAGTCATAAATGGGTTTTGGGGTAAATGCAAATAAACTGTTCTCAAGTCTTTTTATGGTGTTCTTGTGCTGTGAAGTAAATCCATTAGTCATCGTGGCTTTATCCTAGGGTAATAATATAATTACGACCATTTCAAATTTCAAGTACCCTTTAGTACCTATACCCATGAGTCATCATGGGTTTATTTTATGGCATAATTATCGACCAGTATAACGACCTTCAGTCAAATTTAAACAATACAATAATTGGGAAACTTACTTAACTCAAATTTAAAAGAACCATTAATATTTTAACCAAGTATTTTCATTGTCCCCCCCCTTGACCTCCTTACCCGCACCCGGCCTTTCCAGAGCAGCTCTCAGTGTGTTGCGAAATGTCTATCCGTCAGAACTGGAAAGTTTTTGCAGCATCTCATGTCCTACTGGAGAGCAGCATGTAGACATGAGACCTTCTCGAATCATCCGAGATAATAGTGATGTGGAAAAACTAAAAAAACTGGTTTGCTCTCCACCCTCCATTTTCCAAAACTGACAGTTTGATTTCTATCAGTAGTGGTTTACTGGCAGGTCCTGAAATTAATTGCCACACAGCCCAGAGAGTTGGAACGGACGGAGTGATGAAAATTGTGGGGCAAATGTACGACAAGGTAGTAATAAAACGGAAAAATAAAGTTACCACGCTGGCATCGATCGCCTCAACCGTTAAACTGCCGGACAAAAACAGAAGAGTGGCTGTGGATCCGCTCACAATTTTCCAGCGAGTGTGTATTGCGAAGCAATCTGAACAGGATTTACAGGATGACTTCAAGTATGAGTTGGCCCCGTTCTCGATGTCTCTGTTCAATGAACAAGGGATGCGCAAGGGCACAAAATCTACTCTGTACTCTGCCTTCACTGCTCTTTCCAGCCACACGCCGATAGATGCCAGCACTCACGTCATTTTGGATGGTGCCTACCTCTTGCACAAGGTCTTGTGGCAGCGGAAGAGCACGGTTCGAGCACTTTTGGCGCGTTATACCACCTACGTCCGAAACCACTTTGGGAAGAACGTCTCCATCGTTTTTGACGGCTACCCCGAAGATAACTACAAAAAAAACTCCAAAATAGCGGAACGACTCCGGCGCTACGCAGCTCATTCCAGCTACGAATTGACGTTCGATGAATCCACAGTAATTCAAATTGCTCAAGAGCATGTATTGGGCCATGAGAACAATAAGAGACGCCTTATAACTCTTCTCTGTGACGCGTTTCAGAAGGAGAGAGTAGAAGTGGCTGTTACCGAAGAAGATGGGGATCGAGAGATCGTCATGATGGCGCTATCAAAAAGAGCAGTAGCCGATCGGGTCGTCATAGTGGGAGAAGACGTCGACCTGCTCGTTCTTCTCAATGGTTTAGGCGCTGAAGAGGCAAACGTCTATCTTCAAAAGAGCACGAAGGGTGAAGCTGGTTGCTGTCACTACTCTACGACCTCCTACAACCACCAGGACTCCCGGCGATTAACAGGAACGGCACTATTCACCCACGCGTTTACCGGGTGCGATACCACCTTAGCACCGTTTGGCCAAGGAAAGACCAAAATCACCACACTTCTGAGCAAGAGTGAACCACTTGCTGAGCAAGTGGAGGTCTTCTTTCGGCCAGACTCCACCCCACAAGCCATAAGTGAAGCAGGCATCAAGTGCTTTGTGGCTCTATATGGGGGTGACATCGCGAGGGATACTTTGGATTTTCTGAGGTATAAGACGTTTGTCACTTCAACAAGCATAAACCTCGCCCGTTTGCCACCGGAAGATGCCGCAGGCCACCATGCAGCAAGGTGCTACCTCCAAGTGCAGAAGTGGCGGGGAGTCAACTTGAATCCCACTGAATGGGGGTGGAAGCTGTCTTCTCAAGGACTCACCCCCATCCCCACCACGATGGATTCCGCACCTCCTGCCCTTCTGCGAAAAATTTCATGTAAATGCAAGAAAGGATGCTCTGGGAGCTGCTCGTGCAGAAAGGCTGGGCTCCACTTGCTCAGTCCTCTGTCAGTCATGCGGTGGCAAATTGTGCATTAACGTCCCGGATGTGGAGCTGAAATGCTCGGACGTTGAAGATGACCCGACTACCGACTGGGCGCCTCTCCCACCTTCTTCGTGCGAGCCTAAGCCCGGGCCATCTAAGATAAAAAGAAAGACATGATTTGGCAACCAAGACACAATACCTACACGATTTATGTTAGTTTTATTTTTTGTGTACACGTAATTTGTCCTTATAGTAGGTACCATGATGTTTGTACAAGCATTTTAGTATGTAGGTATATAAAACAATGTTTGAAGATGATGTAATTCCCGATAGATGTGTATTATCTTTTCTTTTTTCATCAAAAATGTGTTAACAATAACAAAAAAAAAATTGTATCTGTTTGATAAATAAAACCATAAAAAGACGTGAGAACAGTTTATTTGCATTTCCCCCCAAAACCCACGTATGACTGTTTTTGGTTATCTGGCGTTTTTGAGAGAACCGTTAGGTCTACAGATATCAATCTAGCCTTAAATGAAAGCTAATTAAATTAACTACAACTTTATTTCATTTAATATTTGACGTGGGATGCGTGTTTTAGAAAATGTTTTACAAAATAAGTGACCATTTCGAAAAAATTTCACTTTTTGGATAAAATGGCCTATTTTCGAAAAACTGTATCTTGAAAACAAATGGCTGTATATAACTCGCTTTAGTCTCAAATTGTAGCAAATTTAGTCTTCTTTAAAAGTATGTTTACTGACTATACGGGTCAGACCCTTCCTTCACTGAGATATTGAGCAAAAACTGAAAAAAATCCGAAAATTTCCGGGTTTTTTGGGTCCACCGCCGCTCGCACAGCACTTTCAAAGTTGCAATTTTTTTTTTAATACTGGTTTAGGTCCTAACAACATATAAAAAATTCAGAATGACTGGACCTTTTGCAAGCGCGGATGTACATCTTGACTGGAGTATTGATAGACATCCAGCCAGCCCATTAGGGAAAGGGGAGCAAACAAGTCGCGCGGAGCGGGGAGGTGGCGTGACTGTCTCCCTTTTAGTGATTTGTCAATAAATGAATCTGACAGTATACAGGCAACTCGCATTGTAATATACCTATGTAGTCCTCGAAAATTGCAACCGCGAACGACGCGAGACGCCGCTTGTGGTTGCTTAGTTCCTTTCTCTTAATTCGTGGCTCGACTCGCGCTTTTTTGTCGTTTGTATACGCGGCCTTAGCAAAATTAACTTTTATTCTCTCGAGTCTCGTTATTTCAATATGCGTTCTTCGGCGACCAACGTATGACTGATGTCGTAGTTTATTCAAAGCCATTCTTGAACCCTCCTCATGCCAAAAATATGGTCATGTGGTTTGCCTCCAATTCGTTGAAATGCTTTTATGTTAGTGCAAGTCTATACATTTGTTTGTCTATTGATAAAATATACTATACCACCAAGGCTATATATATCTAGATTCATCGAGGCATCTAGAGTCTGTCAATTAAGAGTAGAAAATATTAAAAATTGAACTACTAAATTTGTAGGCTGGCAATACCAATTTTACTGTCAAATATTCTTTCAAATCGCAATGACACTGAATGTATAAAACACTGTAAGTAACATTTAAAAAACCTTTTTTTGTAAAAAAAAATAATTCGAAGAAGCACTATTGTTAAGGTATCTTATAAATTTGATTAAATGGTGTTTTATAATGTGATTTGCTTTCTTTAATATAACATAAATTTGAATTTATCAGTAGGTAAAAAGGAAGAATCACTAAATGGTGAGTGGTTACACTACTTTTAGGTCGGAATGAGTTAAATATATTCAGATCTAAAATTAGAGACATGATCTAAAACCCGGGCAACGCTGGGTACTTAAGCTAGTATTAAATAAATGTGAGCAATCTCTAAACTGTGCTTTATATTTTATTACATTACCGTTTTTCTTCATTATGTTATCACAAAATTGTGAAGGTATAATAATAATATACCTACACGCAATTCTAATTTTGAGATCAGTGGGTAGCTATAGTGTAATGAAATTTTTTTTTCACTTTTACGCCTTTTGAATTTTTTATAAAAATTTAGGTTACACAGCAGTGGCGGACTAAGCCCGTCAGAGGCCCGGGGCGGCAAATCTGAATGAGCCCCCCCCCCCCCCCCCCTAATTTAAAAAGTTGATATAATTTTACAAGATTTTTATTCAGTTCATACTGGCCTCTGGTCCTGGGGGACCTAAAAGCGCCTCCATGTTCCCTTGATCAAATCGAATCCTAAACAAGGCTTTAAGGCACCAGGGTACTGTAAAAATAATTGTCATATTTTTTTTCACTTTCTAAAGATGCATTTGTTAATAATGCTATCACCTCGCTATTTCCATAAAAAATCGAATATAAAATTCGCTGGTCCACCATTTTTCCTTTTTGCATGCACCAAGTTTTAATGTGTTCGATAATCCAGTCACTATAGCCATTAAAGTATTATCCATAAGACGTTTTAACTGCCTAGGGGCCCAGCATTGGGTAGGAGCCTCTAGGGTAAAGGGCCCCGAGACGTGCATTGCCTAGGGGCCCCGACATGTTTAAGCTGGCCCTGGCATACTTCTTTTGTCCATAAGGCAGTGTAGGCCACTGCTTAGGGGCCCCGCATGAGTAGGGGGCCCTAGGGTAAAAAGGACCCAAGACGTGCATTGCCTAGGGGCCCCGACATATTTAAGCCAGCCTTGGCAGGGCCGTATTGCCCACAAGGCAGTGTAGGCCACTACCTGGGGGCCACGCATCAACTAGGGGCCCCTATGGTAAAAGGGCCCCGAGACGTGCATTGAGTAAGGGCCCCGACGTGCTTAACCCAGTCCTAACTATGATACCAGACGAAGAAAGTTTACCATAAAAAATAGAAAATAAAATTCATTCAAAAATAAAACGCATTAAAAATTTTGCTGAAGGATAATTCATCACGCAAACTGTTCCAAACTGTTTCACATAAAATGCTGTATCTCCGTCAATTTTTATAATTTCCTTAAAAAAATTGGTGAGAGCATTCTTAACAAGTCCATCTATGAAAAAATGAAATAAAAATTGCATTTTTTTTACAGTGGTGTCTTAAAGCCTTGTTTAGGGTTTGATCAAGGGAACAAGGAGGCGTTTGGGGGGGCCCCAAGACTGGGGTCCCGGGGCGGACCGCCCCCCCCGCCCCCCCCCCTTAGTCCGCCGCTGTTACACAGCTTTACATCAACACCATGAGTTATATGTTTAGTATTTTCATTTGAACTACAGTGGCGCCCTCGTATAATTTCTACTCTTATTTGACAGACTGTACATCTACATATTACAGGATGGGATATGGCCGCCTCCATAAAAATGTCTTTTACGGCACTTACTCTTGGTCAATCTCCTCCAGTTCCCAGGCCTTTCAATCATTTTCTCCTTTTACCAGGGTATTGATATCATTTACTATAATTGGCATTGAGTAAAGAAGAAAACAATAAATGCGATGTTGGCGTGTTTCGTGGTCTAAAAGTCTGGCCTAATGAGCGTTTTACAAATTACCCTTTTATTTGTCGTCCAGTTTCCATATAGGTCGTTTTTATTTTGGTACCGATTTTCATAAAGTATTATATGGCGGACATTATTTGCAATCATCTATCATCTGTCATTATTTTACGTAATTCAAAATCTGTGGAAATGTTTCTTGTTTATTTATTTTAAAAAATTGACAAATTGTTTATTACAGATTGTGAAAGTGTGGTTCCAAGACGATGTTGTTTTAAAAAAAATTTATTTAGTAATTATATATTTATTATTTTTTACATTTTTATATGAAACATGTTAACACTTGACAACGTGTTTTTGTTTTCATTTCAACACCTCTTTGTAAAGTCCAGTGATGATTTTTTTTAAATAGCCCGAAGTTTGTCAAATAAGAGTAGTAAACATAGGAGGGCGCCACTGTTGTTCAAATGGCATAGATACTAATAATATAACTCGTGGTGAAAATGGAAAACTGTGTAACCTACATATTTGTAAAAAATTAAAAAGGCATGAAAGTGAAAATTATTATTTTTTTCAATATCCCACCGATCTCAAAATTATAAAACCATATAGGTATATTATACCTTTGCAATTTTGTGGATTTTGTAATAAAATATTTTTAAAAAAAGCAGTTTAGAAATTGGTCACATTTATTTAATACTAGCAAGGTGATTGCCCTTGAGGTCATTTTTCACAAAAACGGCGCTATACAAATTATCCGATTATTATTATTATTAAGTGCCTAGTGTTGCCCGGGCATGATCATGTCTTTACTTTTAGATCTGACTACATTTAACTCATTCAGATCTAAAAGTAGTGTAACTTAACTCACCATTGGTGATTCTTTCTTTCTATCTACTGTTAAATTCAAATTTATGTTAAATTAAATGAAAGCAAATCACTTAAAAAACACCATTTAATCAAATTTATGTCATTGTAGGCAATGACGTTGTATAAATAAATAGACTCGCCATTGTCTCATATACTCACAATATAGTGTGGAAAGTAAGGAACACTCTTTTGTTTTCAGCGATTTTCAGTATAATTTCTGAATTCAAAAGTTTGCGTGTGTATGAATGACATGGATATATATGAGCGGGCAGCGTATTGCTTGTCAGTTTTTAATGGAACGTTCGCTGTCTCCTTTTCTTGAGGCCCACTAGAATAAAAGGTCCGGCTGCCTGTCTGAGTTTGATATGTCAAGTTATACAATAAATACAATTAATAGGGCAATGACAGTTTTCAAATGGTGGCGATTGTCATCAATAGTTGTTAGAACTACTGATTATGTGTTGTTTTACCGCAAGCAAACAGATAAACAGAGTGTTTAGGCTGATTAGTCTACTTTTATTTTATTTTTTTTTTATTTTTAAGTTTCTTTATTCTTTGAATTATTCATTACATGAATTGGGGATTTTTCGACCACCATACTAGGCACATGCCTGTGTTGTGGTGGTCTTTAAAACAGTGAAGTTTACTTAGCAACAGAAATTTGGCTGTTGCGTGTCCAAACCCTTTACTTTAGTAGGACTTGAATTTTCTCTAATGACATTTAAAACTGCGAGCGGGAAACATGAAAATTAATTGAAATATTTATAATAATCGATAATATTAAGTAATTTGCGTGTACTTACAAATGAAATGTTATTCATTCGCCTTTACTATTATTTGCCGTGTAATTGAAACATTTTCTCATCATACAGGAGGGCATTTTGACACTTTTTAAAATGCAATTTACTTACTGGTAAGACGCAACCTTACTCGACGCGTAGCAGTTTAGTACCAAAGTACTAGATATCGAGATCGGTACAACTGTCTTGTTCTTGTCTTCCCACTTTGAGATTTCTACCCCTCGTCTAATAATATATAATGTCATTGATTGTAGGTACCTTAAGAACAGATTTTTTTAAGAATAAAAATATTTTTTTAAATGTGATTTACAGTGTTCTATAAATTCATTGTCATTGCGCTTTAAAATAATATTTGACAGTTAGATTAGTGTTGCCAGCCTATATATTTTGTAGTTCCATTTTTAATATCTTCTACTCTTAATTGACAGACTATAGACTTATAGTCCTGGGTCGATCGATCGTTTTACACGATCCGGGTCGCTCACGACACACTGGCGTCACGAGCGGGTCCCGAAGACCCGCTCTTTTCGCGACACAAAATACGAAACTCGATTATTCATCACCCAGTGACTTTCTACGGTCGCGCCGCGCGGTAGACGCTCGCCGCCCAGACCGGTCAAGTCAGATACGAAACCCAGGTTATAATTGTGTGAACGTTCTCTCACTACTCACACCTGTAACTAGTAATGTCATGTCCCAGAAATAAATTTTTAAAAAGACATGCTTCAGGGGTAAAAAAAACAATGTTTTATCATGTTTTGAAGGATATAAAAACCTTGTAAAAAACGTGTTGTTCTGAAGCTTTTATTGAGAATTTAAATAAGTAAATTATCTGTAAGCTGTAATGCTTTATTATAATTTTTTTTTATTAAAGTCAGACATTTTATACTTTTACCAGTTTATAGTTTCTATTACAATGCACAGTTACATTCACACTCACACGAAAGGTGAAAAGTTTTTATGAAAACACCACTTAGCACTTTGATTAACAATACCAAGATACGCTCTAATTAAAAACGTCTCCGTGTCTAGTCGAATATTCAAAAATCGAATCTACTAAAAAATCCCGCGATGACGTGACACACGGGCAAGAAGCAGAATACTGTTACGTCACGCACGTGTGTGCGTTGATCGGCAATTGGCGACCGAATGTGCCGCAGTTCACAGTTCGCGAGTTCCGGGAGCTGACACGTCTCGCCACTCGCCACATGGGCACCCGGCGATCGGTCCGTGAGTCATGGGGTGCAGGAATGTGTCGTAGTTCGTGGGTCGCGGGAGTGTGTCGCGGTTCATGGGTCGCGGGAGTGCGCCTCGTTGTTCTCGTCGAGTTGCGGATCGTGAGACCCGGGTGCTGACGAATAAATAACCCGCTCGCTCTTTGGTGGCTCGTGAGCGGGTTTCGACGATCAGGTCTTTCACGATCGACACAGGACTAATACCTTACCCCACGTAACCTATTTAACCAATTTAAAAAAAAAAATTAAATCAAGACTATAGTCTTTATGTAAGACTCAAACACGAACTAAATGCTATCTAGATAGTGTCTGATTTTTTTTTCCATTTTTTTTGTGTGCGACATCTACTGAGTTTTCCGCAAGTCTAGGATAAATATTTTTATTTTTATCTTTTATGAGTAAAACCTCAAATTGTAATATTTAATTAAATGAAGACAATATATTAGCGAAACTCAACCGAAAATCTGGAGAAAGAAAAATCAGAAAAAGATATTGGCACCTATGGGACTCGAACCCAGGACCTTCGGCTTTCCGGGCTGTGTATTTACAAAACCTACACCGTTTCAGTCACTTTACATTTTCAAAATCAAAATTTAAATATTTAGAAATAAAATTATTTATTTCTAATATACACATTGGAAAGATTATTTTATCTAGATTTTAGAACAATTTTA
This sequence comes from Limnephilus rhombicus, assembly GCA_929108145.2. NCBI lineage: Eukaryota > Metazoa > Arthropoda > Insecta > Trichoptera > Limnephilidae > Limnephilus > Limnephilus rhombicus. The sequence continues at coordinate 12,591,665 of OV815287.1, read as the reverse complement.
GTTTTTGCAATGTGATAAAAATAACCAATATAGAGGTATATTTAAAATGTAAATTGTCACTACCGCGACTGAATCGGTATAGGTTTTGGAAATACGCTTCCGGGCCACTGCTCTGACCACTGAGCTTAGGTGTCTATCCGATTCGGTAATTTTTAACTGTATCATACTTCGACTAAGAATTATCAATAATAATAATAATATTTGGATGATTTATATAGCGCCGTTTTTGTGAAAAATCACCTCAAGGGCGCTGTATCACCTCTCATTTTCTTAACCCTCCCGTTGCTGAAAGGGGTTCCCATAATTTCTAAATTTACTATTCTCCATGTAGAATTTTTAAAAGAGACTTAACGATTTCGATATTTTTTGTATTCCTACAAAACCTATAAACACATAATCTGCCATTAAAAAATAAATAAAAATAGTACTCCATTAAAGCATAAAAAAATATTTTGTTAATGTGTAGGTATCATTCCTTGCCGCATATGATATTTCTTGCTCGCTGGAACCACATCCACAACAAAATAAACTACGAAAAATGCTCCATCTCTCTCCCGCATTAGTTCGCTTATGGATAATGTTCCTCTGTTCTACTAGAACCTCGGCGATTTACGGAATCTCGTTCCCACGTACTATATTGAAAGCTGCATAAGGGAGTAAGGACATAGTGTCCTTTACCTAAAGGCGTCGCCAGTCTGGCTGTCCCGAACAGCTGTGCTATTGGGGTTTATCTACAGTGCGTGTCGAAACGCTGCAGCGGACGGTAAAAAATAATTTGAATAGTAAAATGTTTGAAGTGCGGTTTTTGTGATAACGATGCACTTTTTTATACGTTTCGCCCTTACAATTTCATACTAAAAAATAATTAAAAATATAACAATCTACGTATTTACCTTCATAGTTTAAAAAACTCAATAGTAGTTAGGTTACATTGTTTGAATTTTATTAGATAATAAAAAATGTGAAAGGTTGGCTACTGACAATTATATTTTTATTATTAGAAGGGTATTCCGAGTAATTTGTAATCAGTGGCAGTACGGTATTTTTAAAATAGGCAATTAAAATTAACAACAGGATAATGCAAATAACATGAAATTAATTACATCTGGGAAATAACCGGTAATAGTCTATTCTATTGTATAACAGGTATTATTATTTTACAGATATTCATGGATTCTTAGGAGCATTGTTTCCATATCATTGTTGTGGTACTGCCTTCTTAGAAATTTATAATGATTATTGCAGCACATGGAACTCCAATTTTTCCTGTTTCATGTAAGGGGCACTTTAGAGGTCATTTAAAATCTTTTATCTCAAAAAGGGGTTCATAATAAATTTTTTTTAGATTTTTACATACTCAATTTTTCGATTTATAAAACAGTTTTAATAACGTTCTTCAACCAGTTTCTAGTGTAGATAATTTTATATAGCACACATTGACTTACTATAAATGATCTTTTATTTAAAGTGTTCTACTTCTTTGTTATAAACCACTGTATAGTTATTGTAATTTATGGTGTTTGATTATTTGCATTTCTTTTATGTTTTACTTTGCCCTTCTTAAACCTTCTTGCTAAATAACTGTTTAAGAAGATGATTCAAATAAATACATAATTTTAGAATTATGTGGTGAAGTTAAATAAATGATTAAATTGTTAAGTTTTTTTATGTAATTGTTGTAATACCGACAAAGTTGTTTGTACATCTTGGGTAGTTTAGCGTTTTACAATTTTTGATATCTGTTTATTTTCTTATGTGTGTAAGGCAATTATCATACACCCAAATATATTTTTTTCAATCACGATAAATCATTTGTTTTGTTTTTAATTTTATTTTTGTTATTTTGGAAACACCCGGTTACAAATTGCTCTGTAGGCCGCCGGCCGCTTTGGGCCGCCAGCAGGTACCAAAGTACCGATTTGGAAGCAAGTCAAAGCTGTCACGGCCCGTTCGTTGATGAATGATTTTTGTATGAAATTAACTGAATAGGTTTTATATTATGAAATTAACTATATAAATATATTTATTTAACGGAAATACATTAAACGTGTAAGCCATAAGAGTAATTTTCTATCAAATTGGCGAATTGTGGCGTCACCCCTCATGGTACCCAACGGTTTGTTTTGCATCTTGGCATGCCGAAGGTTAACATATATTTTAAAATTTTCCAGACTACATAGATAGCATTTAGTTCGGGTTTGAATCTTGGAATCATACATAAAGATTTATTTATAGTCTTATAGTCTTCTTTCATTGCACGTCTTTGTGAATGATTGTATATAATTTTGTTTGAAAATTTTTGGTAGGAAACAGGTTATTTTATTTTATGTAGATAAATATCATCGCATTCAAGGTTAACATCTTCTAAGGGTCGCAAAATAACAGGATCTGTCTGTGAATAATTAACTTGTTCAATGCCCATTTTTCAGCTGCTTCTCGAAAAAGATAAGAAAGCACATTATTATTAAAATTTTGTCATGATTTTAACGTTTGTGTCCTTTTAGGTAGGTCGTTTCAAATTGTTCTTTACAAAGTTAAGCTGCAGACAAAAAAACGACTAATGAAAAGCAGCAATGAAGCACGAAGAACTCTTGAATTAGAATTTCTCTACTTATCAGAACACAGTCGCAGCAGTATTTGAACAGTTTTTGTCTATTTTTGGTTCTAACCTTCAGACAATGATTTATCCTTATTATTTTTATAAATTTATTTTATTAATAAATAATATGAAAACTCGTCGAACACCATGAACATTGTAATAATAAATATTGTCCTTGGTCGAGACTTTTATTTACTTTACTTTCTTAAGAGGAAGACACGAGCCAAACATGTATTCTTAGTGTTTTTTTTTGTGAATACCTCACAAGAGTCCCAGCTGCTCCCGTCTGGAGCCGGTGAGACTATGGCATCCCGGTATGGCAGGGTATGTTGTGAGGCTGAAGGTAGTGAGGAGGGGAAGGAGATGTGGAAAAGGAAGGTGGGGAAGTAACTGCCTATTCAGATCTGATCACCAAATACAGCTAAAGCCATTTCAAGCAATATATCATTTCTATACTATATATATTATTTTAAATCAATTGTGAAATAATATAAATTACTCAAATAAAATTTATTTGCACACGCCGGGTTCAAACCCGCGACCTTCAGATTGTGAGTTGAGAGTCTTACCTTGGGACCACGGAGGCCATCAGGCTACGGAGGCCGTCAATCAATGGAAACTGTCACAAATAATTTTCAAATGAAAAAATACATTTTTAGGAGTTCATGCTTATATTTTTTATAAAGTAGGTAATTAAAGTTTTTTTTTTAATTCTACTCAATGGAAACGGTAGGAAAGGCTTAAATTTGTCCAAAGCTTATTTTTTTGTATTTATAATCTAAACCGATTCGTAGTAAAGATTAATCTAAAATGGTGATTTAGCATTAATCTTCTACTTAAAACAGTCAAAAGGACTGCTGTAGTCTGAAAGGTAAGCATAACAAATAATGAAGAACAAACAGTCCGAAGTAGGCATAACGAATAATAAAGAACAAACAGTCCGAAGTAGGCATAACAAATAATAAAGAACAAACAGTCCGAAGTAGGCATAACGAATAATAAAGAACAAACAGTCCGAAGTAGGCATAACGAATAATGAAGAACAAACAGTCCGAAGTAGGCATAACGAATAATAAAGAACAAACAGTCCGAAGTAGGCATAACGAATAATAAAGAACAAACAGTCCGAAGTAGGCATAACGAATAATAAAGAACAAACAGTCCGAAGTAGGCATAACGAATAATAAAGAACAAACAGTCCGAAGTAGGCATAACGAATAATAAAGAACAAACCAATATTTATCTTTAGAAGTTTTTAATAATGAGATTTTTACAAAGTACAACACGTGGAATCTTAACTATATTATATACAAGCATTATAATTTACATGTTAGTGAGATAAATAATATCTGCAAGACAACTTATTTAACAACCGTTTTTAGTAAATGACAAAATAACAAAAACAAGAAACGAAACTATTAAAAATACTACACAAAATCACTCTTAAAAAAACAAAATAAGTAGGCATCTTATTAGGTATTCCCTTAGCACTCTACCAGAGTTGACTGTTCAGATCAGTGATGAGCAAGCCCACAATAAGTATGGCCCACTTGACCGAATAAAATGTGTCAACAATTACGCTAAAAAATATTTAATGGTTTCTGTTCTGTTTTGCATAAGGGTTCAGCGAAAAAGTTCAGTCTTTCTGAAAAAAAATTGAATCAACCGCTCAAAATAATAAGATTTTTCTTTCATAAAGAAAATTTTCCTAAAAGACATAATTTCATGGTTCAACTAAATTCAAGTGTAGAAAAAATTTCAGCTTCGCAACTCAGAGTATTTTTGTAGTGATCTATTTATGTTTGATGCATTGTGATGGTTTCGGTTTTAGAAAATACCATAAAATATCTTGAGTAGACAATAAAAATATGTTTGTATGTTCGAAAAATCGACAGCATTTATTGGTTTGGCCTTGATGATATAAAATTTTTGCAGGCGGCGATTTCATTTTTGCGTTCTATATAGATTGTAGATTAGAAAATAATAATAAGCGACACTACCGACTGCAAATTTAACAATATTGAGCTATAGGTACCCTGCCCCGAAAACAAATTGAAAATTGTTAAATTTGCCCTCTGCCTAAAAAGGTTGATCATCACTGGTTTAGATATTCGTATGGTAATTCGTTACTCTATCGTTGTTTGGAAATTACAAATATTTCAACAAAGTGAAGCTATTTATTCATTTTAAAGATTACCAGGAAATCTTATTTCTAAATATATATTGAAGATTTTTATTTACATTTCAAATAAATAGATAAGTACACTGAATCGACCTAAGGGAATGTGCGTTGTTTTTCTTCATGATTTGGGAAATACTTTTTTTACAGATAAAGGAATCTAGCCTCCTACTTTTTTGAGGTTTATTTTACTTCATTATTCAATTCAGTGCATTTTACAGGAGTTGTTTACAATTTTGATTAGTTTTAAGCCCGAAGGACATGACTCAGATCTCTTATTATTTTGACTAAAAGTACAACAATATTTACAATTAACTTTGTCGCAAAGTGTCGACATAATCGTAGACATAGATATTATTTTAGAGTGAAACTAAACAACATCTGCCTTGATGTTACGAGATTATATAATATTCAATTCACGAACAATTCAGAGCTAAGTGATCTGAAATACCAAGTATTTATTTGCTAACTTCTTGAACCCATTTCAAACTACTTGGTCTGATGTCTGAGAAAGTTACGGGACACTTTCTAAAGCTCACTTTTTTATGGTTTTAAGGATAGTTACCGTGTTGTATTGAACAAACACACCAGGGCATTTGGGACCACCGTAATGCATACTTGGACACTGAAGGCTGTCTGAAACATTGGCTCACGTTTTGGGAAAAAGCGCAACACTCCAATAGTAAAACAACATAATTCTCTTGCCTTATGAATCTTAAATCCAACTAACAAAAATACTGTTCCAGCAGTATTACTATAGGTACATAATTGCCACAAAGCTCTGAATCGTTTCATCACAACATTTTAAACTATATCCCGTTTCTTACAAAACCTTACGCCTTTCCATAGTGCACGACAAAGGTAAGGACGCACTGGGAACACGTACGCAACGTAAACAACGCATTAAGACATCTGGACAACTTACAATCCATACATTTTCTATGAAAATAAAACATGTTAAATAAAATGCCAAACAAATTGTCACACGCAACGCAATCATACGATTCCTAACCAACGCCGATATGATTCATATCCAGATGGGCGTGTGACTTGTGAAATAAAGAAAGATGGCGGTGGTTCACCATCTTCAGGCCGTCTAACAAGTTGATTTGAAGTTTAAGGTTATGTATTTTTTTCACGTTTGGCGTTTGTTGATAAAATGAGAGATAAACAACAGCTAACGGACTTAATAAGATGTTACGAAATCATTTATAAGAATTCAAATTTGCTTTGTGTACTTGTGGGCCTGGGAACGTAGTACTGCATACGTTGCGTACGTGGGTCCAGTATGTCCTTATGTGTCATTAAATATCTCCTGCGCTTGGTACTGCGATATATCAACATTCTACAGTTCTACATCTTCATGCTCTCCGTACTGTCGTTGGTGTTCATGGCCTCCGCGAGGTCCTGCTTCTCCTGCCTGGACAGGACGTACACCGGCGGCTCGGAGGGCAGGAACCTGTCGCTGAAGGTGGCCACCTTGCTTCGGCTGCCCAGGCTGGATACCTTCTTCCTGTACAGCATGAGGAGCACGCTCATGGTGCTGATGATGAAGGCGGAGGCGGCGGCCAGCACGATGATGGCGGTGTGGTAGGAGGTCAATACTGATACCTGGAAGAATTACAAATAATCACAAACCTTGGTTTTTATTCGTTGGGTCGAAATGAGAAGTAAGACAAGGGCGACTCGGCACTCGCAATTTAGAGGAAGCTATAAGTTAAAAGTGTACGAATTCTTTGTGCGCCTTACATCACCACTATTATAGGTAATAGGCATAAGAATCGCTTGGCAAATGGAAGATAAAAACGGTCAATTTTAGCGCAAAAGATGTTTTTGTTTATTTTGTAAATAATTTTCTAAATCAGAAATAAAATTTTATTTTTTAAAGGTTGTTTCTTTTATGACTCCATACATTTCTAATGGAAAAAAATATTGACAAGTTAAAGTATTTCCCCAAAAAGATGTAGACATAATTTGTCTCGACGCCACCTAGCGAGAGATTTAGCACTAACAATGTCTCTCTCACAAAAATAAAGTTGGTTGTTTTCAGGTGGAAAAATGTAATAAACAGTAATTGTTGAATGAAACACTAGTATATATTGAATTATTTGGCGGGTATTAGATAAGCCGCCATAGCTCAGTGGTCAGAGCACCTGACCGGCAATCAGAAGGACAAGGGTTCAATTCCCGTTGGCGGCAAGTATCTTTTCTCGGAAGATTTTTTCAATGTAGATGAGTGTTTCAGGCTGATAATTATTGCTTATAATAATTGTTACCCTTTGTGCTATACATAAAAATCTTGCCTTAAATTAGTTTATCAATTTAAAAAAATATATTATTATTATTTTTTAGTAGTTTACGCTTATTTTTTTTATTAAATAATCAACAATTTTATTTTAATTCTACTCAAGGAAAACAACAAGAAAAGCATCATTTTATCTGAAGCAAATTTTTTGATGTTCATAATGCAAACCAATTGGTAGTAAAGATTAATCGAAAATAATGATTCAGCGTTGAGCTTTGCCGCAGGTTCTCCTAATTTACTTGAGTTGCTTTATGGTGGGATTACATTTGTCAGGCGTGTTGTGTCATTATGTGCTCTGTCGTGATGGCTAGCATTCACATCTGTAAGTCGTGTTCTGACGCCTTATGACTATATTTACATATACGCGTCACTACACAGCACGTGGGACGTAACACTAGCCAATATGCGGTTCCTCATCTTCTCCGTTCTGTCGAAAATCGATATAGCTTCTGTCGCGTCATGACAAAATGCATCATGACACAACACGACAGACTAATAACCATACTAAATGTATGAAACCGATATGGTTATGAAGCGTCACGTCACGTCACGACAGACAAATGTAATTCCGCCTTCACTGGGCCAACCTGTATTGATATATTTTGGCTGGTTCCATGGCAACTCAGAATGAAACCAACTCAGAAACACCTCAGAAAGGTCATTAAAAGCTACAAAAAAATAATTTTAAAATATCCGGTAACCCTAACCTAACTTAACCTATTTAACCAATTTTTTATATTTTTTTATCATCACTCTTAATGACCTCTCTGAGGTGCTGACCTTTCTGAGTTGGTTTCATTTTGAGTTGTCTGGTCACCATTTTGGCTATGGTTTGTTCTCAAATTTTGTGTTTTATTATTGGTGCTTGATTGTGTAGCACTTTGGTGGAATTAATTGACTATTGTATTTCAATCGTGGAGCTTTTTAATTCGGGGGGTTCTGGTACAACGGCCGTAGTCATCACCACGACTTATTTCAGGATACCACATGGTAGAACAGGTGTTCTAGCACGGCATAGCATGAAAAGAGGAATGGTACTATTGAATGAAATTTCTAAATCACTAGATATATTTCATTGGGTACTCTTTAACCCCTCAGTCTAATTTGTTCGGTTTTCGGAACAACTCATATAGGTCTCATAAAAATCATTGTCTCTCTTACTATCATGGTTAGAAATATGATCTAAATGGTGTTAGAAAGAGAAAACACCACGCTTTATATGCAAATCTAAAAGCTAACCGCAAAATAATAAAAATTTACACCTTTATGAAGCCAAAGTTTCCGACCGCAATTTGAAAAAAGAAAATTAAACTTTGCAAATTTTTTATGAATTATTTTTACACGAAACATCAAAAAAGTGATTTGACGATAAAGTTTATAATATATTTGCAGAATAAAATATATACGTCTTTTTAGTTTTTTTCATTATCAGTAATTTTAGTTAAAAATGTAACTTAAAACTTTTTTATGTTTGTATTAGAGATGAAACGGATATCCGGTAACTATCCGGTATCCGGCCTATCCGGCCTAAATTTACTATCCGGCCGGATACCGGATAGTAACTCAATATCCGGCTGGATACCGGATATTAAAAAACTACGACAATTTCCTATAATAAAATGCAATACATTAATCTTTATGAGGTAAATATCAATAAAATGGCTTATAATTATGACGGCTTTTATTTAAAGTCGAAAAAGTTACAAAAAAGCCATAAGGCCTTCCAAAAAACTAAAATTTTCTTCTGAGATATTCTTTTATCTTCTGAGATATTATTTAGTAAAAATTCACAAAAACCTCGCAGAGTAGCGAAAACTTAAATTAACTAATCACAATCACCATTAAAGTGAAGTAAAAATCGTAAAAAACACAGAAATTATTGAAATGATGAAATACTGACATTGAAGCACCATAATATACCTCTTGTTCTTCTTCTTATCAAAGAGAATATTTTGAATTAATACTCAAAACTAACAAGTGGTAAATTATGGTGAATAAAATATAAAATAATAATAAAAACAGTGCTAAACTCATCACGACATGCAACGAGACAATGGGCGGATTATCCGGCCGCCGGATATCCGGCCATCCGGCCTCGCAGCTCGCCGGATATCCGGTATCCGGCCATCTATCCGTTTCATCTCTAGTTTGTATCAAAAAAAATTGTATTTAAAAAAATTATAGATATATTTAATTCGAATTATTATAAAATTTGAAAGCATATTTCATCACCTTTCAAAAACAGTTTTTAGTTTTGGGATACATTCAGAATGTTTGTTTTTTTATTTTATTGTAAAGCGAACATATTTTGACCTTTCGAAAAAATAGGCTCGAGTCCTTTTGTATACCTATCTTATAGAATGATAAAGTAAGAAATCTTATACTATAAATGGATGATTAACCTGTCGTACAGTATGTCAAATAAAATTCTTTGAAGATGTATATAATTAGATTGTAGATTTGGCAAGTTTAGAGAAGACTTACTGTTGATTCTGAAAGAATCTCCCGATGCTGGAGGGCGATGATCTTGTTGTCAGCCATGCTCTTGGTCTTCATGGCGCCCAGCTTGTGGTGGAAGGTGGACTTCCTGATGTCTGCCACCATTGTGACCCCCCCTTGCACCAGCTCTTTACTCAGAGACAGTTCCTCCTGCTTCACCTGTGTTCAAGTAAAAAAGCAATAACGTCAATAAATTAATTGTGGGTATAGGTAACATTTTTCCATTCCTACATTTTCACAAATATTTTATAATGTTTTTTATAGTAGCTCCACACAGGAGGCCTTGAGGAAAATGATTTCCTTTAAGGCCTAAGTCATATTTGGGGATGCCATGTAGAAGGTCTTTTTAGAGAAGGGAAGGAGGGAAGTTGTGGGAAAGAAAACTGTACGAGGGATGGGTAGTCAGTGTGTCCAGGAGTGGCGTAAGTATGAATCCATCCTACTGCGGTGTAAGGCGATGTTGCGAAAGAGTCCTGCTGGAGATGTAAAAATGTCTCCCTCAACCTGTCTCTCCCGATTCGGTCCGCCACGCAGTTGGTGGGCAGACACATTCGCCGCCAAGTTACCAAACTTAGCAAACCACTTGGCGTGACCTATGGCAGAGGTGCTAGTTATCTAAGCGGGCGGGGGGGCAGTAACCATACCCGCCTCCCAAAATGAATAAACCCTCTGTGATCTTAGGGACAACATAGAAGTCGATGAAATGAAAATGAAGGTCGACATATTTACTTAAACTGCTAATGAGAGGGTATTTCAATTACCAGTTCTTCCAGGTGGTAAGCAATGTCCACTTTGTTATTTCCCACAACGGTGAAGTGTATATAAGTCACTCCTGGCTCCTTCAGCAGCTCTATCTGCTTGTCCTGTATGGTGGCGCCCAGCTTGGCGAGGTCTCTCAGCAGCTGGGACTTCATCATGCCGCTGACCTCTGACGAAAAGTCGCCGAAGAAGCCTAGGGTTATGTGAACCGCTTCGATCGGAGTGGGCACTGGAACCGGCAATAGCATCACATTCAATACACCAGACATTTTTTTAAATTAATAAATTCACGACATTCTTTACATTATTTTATTTCATGTCACAATAAATAATTAAATGTGGATGGCAGTCTCAGCTCTACCTTTGTTACAGATTTAAATGGTTGGGTTTGTGTAAGCAAGGTATGGTTGTGTATATTATATAACCCGTTTTTAAAATCGATGCCGGGTATGGGGAGGCAATAGCACCCGGCAAGCGACATTTTCTGTCGAAGTAATTTCAAACATAAATAAACTAAAATAATAACTCAGCTAAACATAGATATAGCACCGCCATCTTAAACTCGTTTTAAAGAAAAGGGATAAAAGTTTGTGCCAATACTGCTCCGGCATTCCTGGCAGCCGGACACTGTGCAGTGCAAATGCGCAAAGTAAACCCACGATTTTTGACTTTCCGGATTTGACACGTGTCCGTAAATGGGATCATAACATTCTCGGAGACTAATTATTCGATCCAAGTGAATTAAGTGTTGTTTTTAAGGGAAGTGTATATATTCCAACTCATTCTGAGCTGTAGGTAGGTATGTATCTCAAAACACAAGGCTCAATAAAACACAAGGCTGAGAATTTGAAAACATTTTAAAATATCCCGATTTATTTTTAAAAGTCGCGATATAGGAAGGCAAAGTACAACACCAGAATTTCAAAAATCAGACCCGAAAACTAGAGCACAAAATTGCAGAGCACGTGCATACCATCGGAAATTCGTCAAACTTTAACCAATAAACGATTTTGATAAACCAACTATGCAAAGTAGTATGCATTCAAATAAATTTAAAGCCATAATATGTATCCTCCTTTTTATACCATTACCCTACATGTATTCAATTAATGTAAGTTGAAAGTGAATTAAAGAATATACTCGTATCTCTGGGTTCACGTTTATTAATTTTTTTTTATTGTGGAATATTTGTGATATCTTTGTCCAAAGTTTTGTAGGTTTTGGGAGATTTTGTGTAAAGATATTAACGCAAATATAATTCATATTAAAATTAAACTCACAGCAAATACTATCGCCCTTTGAGAAGGTCGAAGTTCCAGAGAGCTGGTTACCAGCTTCATCCACGCACCAGCACTTGGCATCTCCTGCGCTGCTCTCACACTGAGTTGGGTTGAACCTTCCGCTGGAGTCGCAGGTCACCTCGTACGCTGCTGAGGACCCGGCCAACCTCTCCTGGGTCGAGAGGCAGCGGCTTTTCAAAAAGGCCAACTTTTGGGTCGTCTTTGGTTGGACTTGTGGCCTAATGACCGGCTCTATATCAGTTTCTTCGATGGAGTCTATGAAGTTGTAGTCAGTCATGTGGCGAACGAGCTCTTCCAACACTAAGCAAGAAGAAGAAAAAATAGAACCTTAGTATCTAATTAAACAATTAAATATTAGGTGGGACTAAGGAATCCCAAGTGAATGTTCTGATGTGGTCTTTAAACATAGTCATTTGAAGCAGCAGTGTTTTAACTCAGAAAAGGAAACGCGGGCTGCGTTTGGTCTACACAAACCCCTTCCCCTATAAGGGCTCCTGTGAAACGTTACTGTGCGTTACGGTGTTACGGGGGGGGGGGGGGGGTTTCGAACACCGTGTTACATAACATGTTTTTCTTTATTTAGATAAAAAAAACTAAGAAATTAAAATCTTCCAACTTGGCAATCCTTTTCGTTCTCGAAATCTCTTGTTTTATTTATTACCGCAAATGCGATTAAAACAAGAAGAAAGGTATTTAAGCGACTTTCCAGTACTTAATTGTGACTTTCAGGTAAAAATTGTCACTTGGGCGTTACGTAACGTTTAGGGGGAGGGGGGGGGGGGGGGGGGGGGGGGGGGTGGTACGGGAAAAACGTTATGGCGCGTTACATGGGGGGGAGGGGGGGTCAAAAATCTTCAAAAATTGCATTACGTAATACTTGAACGGCCCCTTATAAGAGTTAAGACCCCCAAAACTTCTTAAAATTACCAGGTTTGAACGCTATCAACGGACGGTCAGTATTCGACAATATATTTTTAAAAAAGCAATATGTACAGACATAAAAAAATTTCTTCAAATAGGTACGGTTGGTGAAAAAAATCTTAAAAATCAGTCCAGTTTTGGAGAAGAAAATAGAAAGAAGAAAATATATAAATGAGGCAGCAACAATCGATAAATTTTCTTAAATACCAATTGTTTAAATTTTACCCCCCCCCCCCCCCCTCCCCACCCCTCTCCCTTCACCCCCTCCACCATCTCTCCCTCAATTCCGCTTTCCATATATTCAATCCCAGTACATTCAGTTTTTAAACAGCCCGCGTGCCACCTTTTACAATTTTTATTCAAATTTCCATTTTTCATGTATATTAAATTTGGTACCTAACATGGTACCTATTTAAAATATCTGAAATTCAAGATTCGATTCAAACTATTAGGGGAGTATCTACCTACTTTAAATAAATTTATCAACTTAAAGATTTCCAAAAATAGAATCCTGATTTAACAATGTCATTCTCAAACACGCGAACTGTCAAACATGTAATAGTCGTTAGGTTTTCTGAAATTATCCGATTTTCTGCGCAATTTTCTTAATTTTTCTCTCCGTAAGAACCATCCTCGTACTTCAAGGAATATTCTAAAAAAAGAATTAGCGAAATCGGTTCAGCTGCTCTCGAGATTTGCGCTTAGCAACACATTTAGCGATTAATTTTTATATATAAGATAACCAAAGATATTTGAAACACCTTATAACGAAAACCAAATTGCTTTTATTTTTATTACCAACGCCCCTAGATGAATATTTGGAGCAGGTGGATGAGTTTGTGTATCTGGGTAGTATGTTTACGAGAGATGGGAAGGCTGAAAGAGATATTGAAAGAAGGGTGAATGCCGGTAACTCCATTAATGGTGGACTGAATGCCGTTGGCGCTAATAAAAAACTGTCAAAAAAAGCGAAGCTAGCAGTCCACAATGGAGTCCTGGTACCTACCCTGATGTATGGCAGTGAGGCATGGAACTGGCAGAGGAAGGATGAAAGTAAACTGAATGCTGTTGAAATGAGATCCCTGAGACGTATGTGTGGTAAAACAATGTATGATCGTGTGAGAAATGTGGATATCCGCAAAGAATGTAAGGCCGATGTAAGCATAATGAGTAAGATTAAGAAAGGGACCCTCAGATGGTTTGGTCATGTAGAGCGAATGAACGAAGGAAGTAGTGTAAGAAGAATATACAACGCGAATGTGAATGGTAGAAGAAGTCGGGGACGCCCGAGGAAGACATGGCACGATCAAGTGAATCAGATACTTGAGTCGGGTCATGTCAAAAGTCAGAATAATAGAAGAGAATGTATGAGACGATGTATGAATGTGAGTGAGGCAAAGAGTGTGTGCCAAGACCGAGTTGTTTGGCGGTCCGTCCTCTCTGCCTACCCCTGCGGGGAAACGGCGTGATGGTTAGTTAGTTAGTTAGTTACCAACGCCCCTATTGATTTTCGAATAAATTGTCCAAAATTATCGATGATTTTTATATAGTTACTAGCTGACCCAGCAAACGTTGTTCTGCCATGTAAATTATTTCTAGTGAATATTTTGGTTGTTAAATAAAAAATATCGAATGTATTGTAAGTATGTGGGGATGGGATCTTTTTTCATTTTCGTTAACTTGTTGGATTTGTTCGCCTGTTCTTTCTGCTTCACTATTTTAGGTGTTTGATGCTTTATTTGTTTGAGGGCCCAATTCACTGTAATACACCCACATAAATAGATAAATTAAAATATCGTTCAAAATTTTTCTCGCACTGCGTTCTGATACATAACAAATGCCGAATAAAATTCGAAAGTTTGATGAGGCGGACGTAGCGCCATCTGTCAATCAACAACATACATAATTTCGTTCTGTTTGAAATATGAACGACGGTAAAAAATTTTCATAAAAAATATGAAATCGCGATTAAAAAATGGGTGGGGGGGAGCAGGAGGGTGAAAATTTAGGGTTATAGGTATTTTTTGATACCAAATAAAAAAAAATACAAAATAAAAAAATTGTAAAAAAAAAGAAAATATATCTGGGTAGGGACACCTAATAACCTAGTGGTACGAAATAATTGAGGAGTTTTGGGCCAAAATTTCAGCTCAACGGTAGGATTTGGAACAATGGCTGATACCTACTGTTTCTGCACATACATAGGAGATTACAATAAAGCTCTAAGCGGTAGGACCATAATAATATTTAGTAGTTACCATCATCATTGTTTGCGAAGTCCATCCTGCGTCTCGCCTGCCTGAAGTTGCAGGCCGGTTCCTGACCGCGCACCAGCGAGCCCCTGAGCGGCTCCCCACGGCCGCTGGCGCACCAGCAGACTCCGATGTGCTCCATGCACTGCACGGCCTGCCACTCGCCCGTGTCGGGGCGGCAGCGCGGCATGAACGTGTCCTTCTTGTAGCGGATGGCCGCCTTCTGGTTCTTCTCGCGGAGGCGCTCGCACTGGCTGAGCACTGTCCATTCAACAAACAAACAACACCATGTTAAATTCTAGAAATCTTTCCATGATCAACTCTCATAAACAGGGAGAATTCAAATGGAAGACTTTCATCCTCAATTTAGTCTAAAACAGCGATTCCCTGGTAGGGAGTGGGGAGGTCAAGAGTTCCAATGGGTTGGTGTTGGCCACAGAGAAAACATGAAGACTTTGAATGGTAGCCAGGGTAAAAGAAGGCATTTGAAAAAGTTTGGACGCCACAAATATTTCTCCACAGTAGAAATAATTAAAAAACACCTTTTCCAGCGAAAACGGAAAACAGTGGAAACGAGACATTTTGATTTTATGTTTTGCAGTGTTGTGTTGTAGTTTAATTTAGGTTTCACCATTAGGTTTTCCAGGTAATTCTTTAGGCTGGAAATAGTGCGACCGGCGATGTCTGTCGACCGATGATGTAGTATTGACGAGCCGAACCGATGGTCCTCGTACGCAGTGCCTAGCGAATTACGAGGCACTCAGCTTTTCATTCATTCGCCTACATATTACTGTACGTAACCAACGTACTCGTCGCACTATTTCTATCCTTAGATTTCTTAAAATGCTAATCACATAATAACCTCGCTTAACTGGATAGGGAACTCTGTGTTCAAAGTGCTATCATTTTTTTACCTGGGCAGACGGTGTTGCAGTGCTGTTCGGTCTGGAAGTTGTTGTGGTTTCCAGAACAGCCGTCATACTTGAACTGCAGACACTGGTTCTTCTCCGGGCTGAAGTGCCATCTGACGGTGGAGTTGCGTGGCTCCTGGCTGGGGCGTGCACACATACCCTCGTCTTTGGGGTCGAAGCAAACAGAACCTGCAATCAACAACAAAAAATGGTACATTAGTAAATTTCAAGAAAAAAGTTATTATAGAAAGTTTTATCATGACTTTGCTAGCCATTTTCACACATTAATCTTCAATTCCGCTTGAGTCAAGCAATTCTTCTTCGTCTTCTTTGAATGGTTGGAGAGTTTTTTTATAATAGCTTGGAGGGCCTATGAAGAAAATGAAAGAGAGGCGGTTCTGAGAAGGAAAAATGTATGAGGGGTGGATAGGAATCTAGGGATCAGTGTGTCCAGGAGTGACAGACATACGAATCCATGCCTCCCACTGTGGCACAAAGCGATGGGTCGACTGGAGTTCAGCTTGATAGGTGAAAGGGTCTTTCTCAACCACCCTCTCCTGGTCACAACGCCTCACCCTGTGAACCCGGGCACCCTTGTCAAGTCACCAAACGTTGCTTGCCATTTAGAGTAACCTATAGCAGGGGTGTAGGTTGTCTAATGAATGATTCCCAGGGCGGCAGTGCTCACACCTGTCCCCCAAAATAAGAATTGGTGGTAGCTGCTTAATATATCCATTCAAAGGCATTCGGTGTTGTATTGTGCAGCGTCTCTGTACTCCCGAGGGACTGGTAGAGTTGATCCTCTTCAACAATATGCTTAGTCTTGTCTTTGACTTAGAATATTACATTCAAATTTCTGTGAAACAACCCGTCCTAACTTACGTGGTTTGGGACAGCAAACCGGTGGGTTGTCGCCAGCGGTGGTGAGGGGCGGCAGGTGGCACTTGTGTGAGGAGGGGCACGGGGGCTCGCTGGGGCCGCAGCGCCGAGCTGGAGCGCCGTCAGCACCTCCGCAGGACGGAGCCCCCTCGGAACCCGAGCCCACGCACAGCGCCACGGGCGGGCAAGGTTCGCTTACGCATTCCACTTCTGAAATGTTCATAAAACATGTTAAAAAATGACGAGGATTTTGACCAATGAAAGTTTCTGTTAAATTCAAATTCACTTCAAAATTTTTGCTCCACACAAAAATCCAATAAGTTTCCCTCAGGGTCTTTTGTAATATTGCAAGCTTCAGAGATGCTATGTGGTGTGTGTAGCAAATCTGGGTTAAATGCATAAACTGGAAAATTATTACACAGCCGAGTCAATGAGCAGACATTTTATAAAAACGGCCCGTTTTCACATGGAATACGTCAATCGCACTTGTAAAAATGTTAACAGTGAATTATTTTTTATATTAGACCAAGTTGCACTACCTCTTTCTTTAGCCAACGTTTTGGACATCGTTACAGTGTCCATCAACAGGGCAGATGTGCAATATTTACGTTCATCTTCTCATTCACATCTTCTCTGTGATCCATTCACATCTTCTCTGATGTTGGACACTGTAACGCTGGATGAAACGTTTGCTAAAAAGGAGGTAGCACAACATGGCATTATAAAAATAAATCATGTTAATGCTTTTGGCTGTGAAAATCTTAAATATTATCTGTAAAAACGTTTTTTTTTTAAATTTTTTTTATAAATAATTTTTTTTGTTACATACATAAAAATATTACAAAAAACATTTCTTTTTGATAAGAAGTAAAAAAAAGGAACTATAAAATTAAATATGTAGCTTAAAGATAAACAATAATACAATTTAACAAAAAAAAAGAAGATATTACAATAGTAAACATATATGTATGATAACAAAAAAAAATCCCAAATAGGCATCGCCAGTTCGTGGGTATACTTAAGTTTTTTTAATGCAGTTAAGATACAACTTGGCAAATTAAACTTTAAATTAGTAAATTAAAACATAATTATGTTTTAACATATTTACAGAACAAATAATTCCGTATTTACAAAACTAAAGTTAAGAAAAGAAGAACAAAAAAAAAATATGAAAAACAAAAAAGGTTAAATAAAAATTAGGATTTGTAAAGTTATAACAGGTAAGATGTTATAGCAGGTATGTATTTGTGTCATTTGTAGTTACCCAAGTCTTTATTATGATATATTAGGATATGTTTTTAGATTTAATTTCTATAGTCTGATACAGTGCATTATAGATTTTTGGTGCAATGAAAAAAGCATGTCTCTGCGCGAGCCTAGTTTTGCATAGGGGAACCTCAAATGCATTATTTACTCTACTGCTGGAGCGATTTTCATTTTTTGTAAAATATACATTTCGTGAAAATATATATTTCAGACATTGCATACAGTAGATTTTTCTTATATCTAAGAGTTCAGCTTCTTGGAATAATTGCAAGGAGGGGTAGGTAAAATCTTTATGCAACATTATGTTTATTATTAATTTTTGAGCTATTTCTAGTTGCTTAATATGGGTATCATAAATACCCCCCCATCCAATTATTCCATAAGATATTGATGATTGCACCAATGCATGATATACCAGTTTCATTCTTTTAATATCAACTATGTTATTTAATCGTTTGAAAATGTAAGTCAAATACCTAAGTTTATTTACAAGGTTTTCTACGTGATTTGTCCATTTTAGTTGGCTGTCTATAATAATTCCTAGGTATTTAACTGTGTTCCCCGAATTCATTTCTATACAGTTAGAACACAAAACAGGGTTGCAAGAATTGTTGTGAAACCTTATATTTAGGTGAGTTAAGGGTGCCGCCCTTTTGGTATTATAGAATGGAATATACATAGTTTTTTCACAGTTCAGAGTTAGAAGGTTTTGGTTTAGCCATTCTTTGACAATGGATGTGCACTTATTTGCGTTTTCAGAGACTTCTTTCCGTGATTTACCATGTTGGTTATACCTTTAAAATAGCGCCAGTTATTCCGAGCACCTTGGTGTAAATTGATGATATTTTGTAGTTTTATGAATTTAATTTCCAATTTAAAATAATTGATTGGTAAGTTTGAATTTCATAAAAAGTATTTAATAACAAAGTATGAAAAAATGGAATAAGAGTCCTGAAATTTAAATATGAAAATACTCACTGACAACCTTGCAGACCTCTCCTTCGTTGGGGCATTTAATATCCTCACAAGGATCCCTGCAGCGGCAAGTGCTGCATCCCTGGTTGTCTAAGGCATATCCATGCTCACACTCCTTGAAGCATTCCATCGCAGGGCAGGTTGATGGTGCTAAGTATGAAAATATCAATGTATGAAACCTTTCATTTGAAAGCAACAATTTGTTTTGGTGATAGTTCGAGCTATAAGACATAGATGGATCTAGGGTAGATAGATCTTAGAGGTTAAATACTTATCCGATAGACTTGGCAGTATTGCCGACAGCTTTGTCTCTCAACGTTCAGAATCGAGGTGCGCTAGCAGTTAGCTTCCTAGCAACAGAGAGGTTTTGATAGCATAATGGAGCGGACGCTGTAGAGCCTTCAGGTCGTTCTAGATACTTGTTCCTGAATTTAAGAGTTTTATGTCTAAATAAAGGCAAAGTGTTTTGTCTGTTGTGTGGGATGTGTAATTATTTTCAAAAACCGTTCACAACATTAATCTTACCTTGGCACTGTGGTTTCTTGTCGCCGCTGGTTCTGGTGCCAGAGATCTCTTGTCCCGCCTCGTCGACGCACCAACACGTTCCCTTGAGCTCGTGGCACTGCACCAGCTCGAAGCCCCCGTCCGCCTCTCTGCAGGCCGGCACGTACAATTGGCGTCCGGGGATACCCTCGTCTGAGGCTTTGTGGAGGACGATTGCCTGGAAAACCACATACGTCAATATTTATAACCGCACCATTTCTACATTATAAGCATTGAACATAGAAGTCTTGTATAGATGTGCTATATATATGTGCTGGAATATATCTAGAAAAATATTCTCAGCTATATCAACATACGGACCTGAAACTTATCATAGCTTAAATGGAAACCAGACGTTCTGCAAATCTTGCAATTCTTAGTATTAATATAGTGCATAACTTTATCGATAGCCAATTCCTTTTTGAATGCTATGACTTGCGTCTGAAAACTTCAACCGTGGTCGTCGCCATGCCTTGTTCAAGTTACCATATGGCAGAATAGATGTTCTAGCACAGCATAGCATACAAGAGTGTTTGAATGAAATTTCACATTATAATGAATTATCCATATTTTGTTGTATACCAATCTATTTTCCCAAATGCTAAAAATATTAAAATAAGAAATCTTGTACTGTAGTTGGATAATAAAATTAATCTATCGTACCATAAAAAATACATTGACTGCCGACCGCAAAAAAACTTCTGGCAGCACAGCGGGGAATGGTAAAAATTGAAGACATTTTACGAAGACCTACGCCATAGCTCTGGATGCTAGAAGACTCATGAGAAAGTGGAACTATCAAGAACTATATAAATGTGAATGTGAAGATTGATTAACGATAACACCATCAGATCAGGATAATTACCCGTTGGTGTTGGCAAGCGGTCTTCATGATGGGTTGCACGCAGTGGGTACCACAGCCGTTACTGCAGCAACGGTGATCCCCACCGCATTGCGCGTCCGTCTGGCATGCGTAGTCGCACGAGCCCGCGCCTGCACCTTCGCTGGGCACCAGGTAGGGACATTCGCCAGCCTTTTGGGGCAAGCCTGAAACCAAACATTAACATTAGAAAGTCAACAAACACAGTCAACAAACAGGTAGATGAAGAAATTAACAAACAAGAAGAAGAGAAAATCATAAACACTTACACAACAACCTACGGTCCGCCTCGGAACAGGAATCCCTAATTTTTATTTTTTTTTTAAAGAAAGACAAACATTCCCGGGTTACGAATAACCCAACAATGTTTGAAAATCTCCTACTACCACCACAGAAAGCCGAAAATGTTACTTGTGTTGTGATGGAGGACTTAGCCAGCCGAGGAATCGAACATGCGACACCTGGGTGGGACCCAAGCGCTATGCCCACTCAACCACTGACCGGTCATTTTAATGAGAGGACTATGTATATTTAATAGGCATTAATAAATAAAAATAAAATAAAAGTATCAGGGGGGGGGGGGGGGGGGGGGCTGCAGGAGTCAAAGTCAGTCCTAGCCAGTGGTGGCTCTTTTTACGGATCTAACGGCTCAACGCATTGAATTCTTTATTTGAAATGAACCACAAAATAACAGGCAGCTAGCGGCGATGGCTCGCTGGGTGACGAGCAGTGACATCTATCGTCTCAAATGGAAGCTCCCATTCTCACATTTATTCAGATCCCTCCCCAAAATGCCCTCGCTTTGGATATCTTCTGTCCCTATGCACGCCATACAATAAATGCGATGGCACTATATTTTTCTCCTGGAGTCAAAATTCTCGCATATAGATACTAATGAAACCCTAGCGACTATTTTGGTCATGACCCAATGTCATGAGACAGCATTATGAATCTTTATGTGTTGTTGAAAGAGATGGCGATATAAACATAGGTCGATTATGCATTTTGCACGCATGTCTCGCTTGAAACAGTGTTTGTTAATATTGTATTGGACAGTTCGGGAAAGATTTGGAAAATGAACTATTTATGTTGTTATCGGCAACGCGCGACGTTTTGAATTTAGTTTGGTGGCATATTGAGAAGTAGATCTTTTCAAAGATTATTAATTATTATATTATGATCACTTTACAACGGACATAGAAAACAACTCGATTTAAAACAATGTTTGTTTTTTAGGTTCCTAACCTAAGTGACAGCAGATTCTATACATTTAATTATCTAGTTACAGGTAAATCATTTTAAAGCGACCTTTGCTTGTGTAGTGGTGTATTAGATAGATAAAAATGATCTAATATTATTAAATAATAAATATGTTTTTTATTTTTTATTTTAACTTTATGAGTAAAACCTCAAATTGTAATATTTAAATAAATGAAGATAATATAAGCGAAACTCAATCGAAAATCTGGAAACTGAAAAATCAGAAAAACATATTGACACCTCTGGGACTCGAACCCAGGACGGAAAGCAAGAGGTCCAATGGACGGAAAGCAAGAGGTCCTGGGTTCGAGTTCCAGAGGTGTCAACATGTTTTTCTAATTTTTCTGTTTCCAGATTTTCGATTGAGTTTCGCTTATATTATCTTCATTTATTTAAATCTGTTTTTGTTAGGTAGCTGAAAAATGCAAAAAAAAAAAACAAAAAACATCGTCAAATTAAAACGTAAGTCTAAATTTAAATATAATTGATAAACGTCGTTTCTCACCCAATAACTTCGGGCATTTTAGGAGTAAAGGGGGACTGGGACGTGTGTTTCAAACCCAATTTTTGTTTTTAAACCTTTTGATATTACCTTTGTCTATTTTTTCTAATCTAATTTTGTTTTTAAATTTTGGATACTTAGGTAAATACAATCGGTGTGCACAGCTACATTGAAAAGTGCCCTCTTTAAAATGATATGCCTGCAAGTAGTGATTAATTATGTAGCGATTTTGCAATTTATAAATAAATACCTATGTAATTTGAGTTGCGGATTCATGATCCTACTTTAAATTGATATAGATAATAATATATCGGCATTTTTCACAATATCAAATAAAGATTAATTTCAAATGATCTCCCACACCTGGCGCCCTAGAGCCGCCTCTGGTCTTAGCTTAGCCTAACTCCTACCATGGTGACCCCGACGTGATGTGTATGGATCAGTAGTATATTATGGGATGCGCGACGTTGGCTTCAGGTTATATTCGATGAAATCGATACAGCGCCTCATGTAAGATGCGTGCACCGATTCGGCTAATTAACCTCCATAAGGTTTGAGAAACAGATCGTCTTGAGAAATGAGTTAAAGTGATCGCATCAACATTGCGCTTGTGTCATCTAAATGGTATGCACTGTTGTGGAGTGTGGGGTGAGTATGAGAATAAATGTGCAGGGAGGGACACTGCTTACTACAACAACAGGAAGCTTGCGAATGAATTACTGTAAATGTTGGACTCACAGGCAGGTACGGGAGGGCAGTAGTCATTATCGCAGGCTACATCCACCATCTGACAGCCCTGACCCGCAGGGCACGTCACGTCTTGGCAAGGGTTGCGGCATTGGCATAGCGGGCACTGGGTGGCGGCGTTGAACACAAACCCATAGTCACAGCCCAAGCGACAAGTCAGCTCGAGGCACTCGGACGTCTCACGTAACCTGCAATCATTATAAGGTCACCGTTATTAAGATAATAGTTGACACTCTCCTAAAGTTTTTTTTTTTTTACATTAGCTCCACACAGGAGGCTTGAGGAAAACAATTTCCCTCAGAGCCTATGTCATCTTTGGGGATGCTGTGTGGAGGGTCTTTTCAGGGAAAGGAAGGAGAGGAAGTTTATTTTTTATTTTATTTTTATGGAGGAAGTTCTGGGAAGAAAAAAAGGTGTGAGGGGTGTCAGCATGTCCTGGACCCACAAACGTTTGAATCTATCCCCACTACTGCGGTGTGAGACAATATTCCGAGAGTCCTGCTGTAGAAGTCAAAAGATCTCCCTCAACCAGCCTCTCCCGATCCGGCCTGCCATGCAGTTGGAGGGCAGACACATCCGCCGCTAAGATCCGGTCAAATCTCTTCCCATGAACTCGGGCACCCCTGCTAAGTCACTAATAGTACTACTTTACTGACATCTTTTTTTTTTTTTTTACATGAATACTGCACAAGAGTCCCAACTGCTCCCGTCTGGAGACAGTGGGACTATGGCATCCCCAATTGGGGTATGTGAGGCTGAAGGTAGCGGGGAGGGGAAGGAGATAGGAAAGAGGAAGGTGGGGAAGTACCTGGCTATTCAGATCTGGTCACCAAACACGACAGAAGCCATTTCAAGCAACGTTTCAATTCTGAATGGTGGTCTTACACCAGGGCGATACTAAGAGTATCTTCCACTCTGGAACGTGCCGCAAATATACTATATATTATTTTAAATGAATAAATTGTGAAATACACAAATCAATCAAATAAAATTTATTTGCCACGCCAGGATTCGATCCCGCGAACTTCGGAATGCTAGTCAAGCGCCTTACCGCTGCACTACGCCGGCTGTGTTGAGACACCTCAATACTACCTACACTAAATATGTTGAAGGACATTGAAACTATGTAAGTACATATTTCTATACACTACACTTACAACTGTTGTCCCCAGTTTCATCCATTTCAGTTTAAACTTATCATCGCGTACTTACAAAGCACAATCCACAGCTGCCTCGGTTCCATTGGCCCTGGTGGAGGGGATCTCAGTACCGAAGCTGTCCACACACCAGCACGCTCCGGCCAGACATTGCTTGAAGGTGAAGGAACCATTGGTGTGGCACTCTGGCTTGGGAAGTGCCAGCTTCATGCCATCATCCGTGCCTTCCATCTTGTCGTTGAAATCGCGTAGGTACTCGCACACTAAAAATAAAATAGTTTCATTATTTAACTACCTGACGTCCCCAGGTTTGCCCGGGAAATGCAGAGTTTTTCGAAATCAGATTAGTAGATAGTAATTTTTGCATTATTTTGAATTTCAAGTGTTAAAAATTTTGATCTCAGGGGTGTGAAAGAGGCTTATGAGTGGTTCTTTGAAATCTGTTGAAAACAGTCTTGTTTTTAAGGTCAAGTGTGCAAAATTTCATCAATCCCAGAATAAAACTGCAGATTTGTATAAAAAACAAAGCCACGCCGCCGCAGACACTCTTCTGCACATATTTGAAGTTTAATGCTAGAAATGCATATGTCAGCTTTTGGTAATTTGATTTAGGTACCTATCCGAGAAAGTATTAAAAACTCCCCTTATTTGAACACCATTCATACCTAAGTCAGCTGCTCTGATTGGTGAAATTGTAATCAATCTAACGTAGATGTCAAAATATGGTTTCGGCGTTTTTATGCCAAAAAATCGATAAACAATCCTCATTCTTGAGCGATTTACAATTTTGACATAGGCACTTCTTGCATTAAGCCAGGTAGGTATAAGGAAGAGAGATTTATTTGTGTGTGTTTTTTTTAAATAGGTTCATAGTTACCCATGTCCTAATCCAATACTTATATGTGCGTATTATATTATTTAAAACATAATTTTTAGAATAAGTCAATCACATATTTTCGTAATTTGTTTATAATTTCTTTTTTTCGTTTTATTTCTTTTGACAATTCGCCAAATATCTTAATTACTCTGAACATCAACAACTTTGATACTGGGTGTCTTAATTAATTTCTTTTCCTCGACTGATGTGTGGGTGTGTAGGTTTTCAAATTTTCTTAGAAATTCAATTTAAGTAAGACCGTTAATTATTTTGCAGATTAAACTAGTTAATTTAATTTTTTATTTTAACTTTTATGAGTAAAACCCCAAATTGTAATATTTAAATAAATGAAGATAATATAAGCGAAACTCAATCGAAAATCTGGAAACAGAAAAATCAGAAAAACATATTGACACCTCTGGGACTCGAACCTCTGGGATTCTTAGTCGAAGTATGGTACAGTTAAACATGACCGAATTTCATATTGACCGTGGCACAGTGGTTAGCGCGTTTGCCCGGAAAGCAAGAGGTCCTGGGTTCGAGTCCCAGAGGTGTCACTATGTTTTTCTGATTTTTCTGTTTCCAGATTTTCGATTGAGTTTCGCTTATATTATCTTCATTTATTTAAATATTACAATTTGAGGTTTAACTCATAAAAATTAAAATAAAAAATAAAATATTCATCCTAGACTTGCAGAAAAGTCAATAGATGTCGCATATTAAATAAAATGGATAAAGATTTATCCAGACACTATCTAGAGAGCATTTAGTTCGGGTTTGAATCTTGCAATCATACATAAAGATAGTTGCCAATAATATACGCATTAAAGAAAATGAAGATAATGTAGGTGGTTCGTAGTTGAAGTATGGTACAGTTAAACATGACCGAATTTCATATCGACACAGTGGCGCAGCGGTTAGCGCGTTTGCCCGGAAAGCAAGAGGTCCTGGGTTCGAGTCCCAGAGGTGTCAATATGTTTTTCTGATTTTTCTGTTTCCAGATTTTCGATTGAGTTTTGCTTATTTAAAAAATAATTAATTTAACTTCCCAAGATTTCCTTCAGATCTATTTTTCATCAGTATAATTCTCGTAGTTCTATTTTGTAGCATTGTGAATTGGTTTCATTAATCCATCAGTGGAATAGAATTGAATGAATTAAAAAAATATATTTAAATAATTAATTGGTATATAAAAAAGTACCCAATCAAGAGATAGAATCTGAAGATGCCCCTAGCAGGTTGAAACCGGATCACTTTCAAAATCAATAAGGCAAAAAAAGTTTTTAATTTGTTTTATCACATCAAAATCACGATGCAATCAATGATCGTTATAATTAATCTCTTGTAATATGTATAGATATTTTTAAACTTACTTGATGGCGATCTGTCAAAGTCTAAATCATCATTATTAGTGTCTTTGAGTTCTACTTCTGCGCAAACTGATCCACAGCTGGACGTGAGGCAGCACTTGGCGTCTCCGTCACACTCATCGTCAGCCACACACGAGCGGGTGTCGTTGAGGCCACAGAGCTGACTGACGCTGAAGGGGCAAAGTCCTGGCTTCATGGAGTAGTCCTCCCCTTCGTCTTCTTCTTCCATCATGTCCTCGGAGGGACAGCAGACTGCCTGCGCACTGTTTGCGACCTGAGTGGAAAGAATTGTATTAAAAAAGGACCATTTATGGCGAAGCTTAGCGTGAAAATACAATTTTCGATTAATCTTCACTGCGAACGGATTTACATTATGAATACCAAAAATATGCTTTGTGTAAAGTGAAGTTTTTTCTATCATTTCGCTTAAGTAGAATTAAAATAAAATTGTTAATTTCTTTACAAAAAATATTTTTTTTTTTTTTTTTTTATATTATAATATTTAATCGAGGCTTCTGACTCGCATACTGCTGTCATTTTTTGCCTCATCTGTTTTATTTATTTTAAGGTTTCATTTTTTTTTTTTTTTTTAAATATATCCTATATATTAATGTTGCAATATTAATATATGTATGTATCTTTATAAAACAATGTATCATATATTTTCCATGTTGCACCATCTAATGAATTTCATGAGTCTTGAAATGGCATAGTAGTCGGTTGAAGCTATCAACTTATGAATTTCCGATGGGTTTGAGGTCATCAATATTGTTACTCTCTGTTGTTCAAATTTAATGCACTTTGTGAGAGTGTGTTCAATGTCTTCAAATTCTTCACATATAGAGCACATTGGAGAATCAGAGAGGCCTAACAGACACAATATTCTTCCCATTAGTGCATGTCCGGATCTTAATCTAAAAATGACTCTCATTTCTGATCTCTTCAGATTGGTTTCAGTGAACCATGGTGTTTTAAAGGGTTCTTTTTGAAGCTTTCTATACCATACGCCCTTATTGGCAGATAAATTTTCAAAATGCTCATTCCACATATTATTACATAGTAAATGTATTTTTTGGGAGTAATCTTCGTTATCTGGCGTCCAGTCATACTCGTGACCTTTCACCCCTGCTTCGTCTGCCAACAAATCCGCCTCTTCATTTCCATGTATCCCTACGTGAGATGGAATCCATTGTAAACGTATGTCAATGTCTTTCTGATGTAACTTCATTAAGTGCTCTACAATATTATATGCTATTTTTCTGCAGGCAACTCCTTTCGAAACTCTCTTTATATGTTGAAGCGCACTTTTGGAATCACTTAATATAAGAATTTTATTCCAGTTGTTTCCATCTGCATACTTCACCGCTTCTTTGATTGCTATCAATTCTGCATTCATAATAGGGCAGTCTTTGTTCAATTTTATTTGACGAGTGAAGTTGTTTTGCATTGATATGAAGGCAGCTCCAACTTGTTCAACTTTTTTCGATCCATCGGTATATATCTGTTTAAAGCCTGAGTATTTATTAATTATCATACCATTTACGACGTTACTAATTTCACTCAATGAGAGTTGTCTTTTGGGGTAATTGAAATTGTCAATCTCAACTGAAATACATTCCAAATCGATTGCTCCTACCCAGGTTTCTAGAGAGTACATATCTAGACATTTATTTGAATTTGTTTTCCAATACACTGTTTCTGTACAAGTTTGAACCATCAAAGGTAATTTTTTATTATTCCAGTACTTGTTTTGGGTCAATGATTTTAGTTTGAGGACCTCTGAAACCAGTGGATTATTTTCAGTTGATACAGCTCTAAGCCAAAATCTTGCTGCCAGTTTCCAAGCTCTTATGTGTAACGGGGGGGCACTCATTTCACTTTGTAAAACATGCACAGGAGTTGAGTTCAAGAAGCCTCCACATATTCTTAAAGCTCGCGATTGGATTCTCTCTAACTTTTCAATGTTGCTTTTGGTAGAGTTATGGAAAAGTATACTACCATAGTCTAATCGACTTCTTATGAGAGATGTGTACAATCTTCTCATATGAAGTGGGTGAATTCCCCAACTTTTACCTGACAAGACTTTCAAAATATTCATCGGCTGATTCAATTTTAGACAGGTGTTACTTATATGCTTATTCCAAGCGAGTCTATAATCCAACCACACACCAAGAAACTTATGGTTGTCTACTCTTTCTATAAGTACATAATTTATTTTAATATTCAGAACATTTCGTCTCTTTCCTCTTGCGAATATACATATTTTCGTCTTATGTTCTGATATTTCGAGTCCTTTTATTTTAAGAGCATTCTGTAGTTCTAACAACGCTTTTTGTATAACATCTTCACATGTTTTTACTTTCGAACTTGAAAAATATATACCAAAATCATCAATGTATTGTACGCGCTTCACTTGGGGATAATTTCCAATACCTGTAGTTCCAATATTAAAAAGGAGGGCAGACATGGGATCTCCTTGCGGTAGTCCTCTCGAGCATGTTTGTACGGCAAATATGTTGGGTTCTTTAATAATAAGGATTCTTTGTTTAAAATATTCCCAAATATATTTAATAACTTTCCCTTTAATGCCTTTAGAGATCAGAACTTTAATGACTTCTTCGATCTTTATGTTGTTGTATGCGTCTTTAATATCTACAAAAGCGGCAATTGTAACAGCATTGGTTGTTTGGGCAACTTGAATCTCTGTAACCATTCTTCCCAGGTTATCCATGGTCGACTGCTTTCTTCTGGATCCTATTGTAGACTTGTCAAATAAGAAATTACTTTCTAAATACCATTCTAATCTCCTTGTGATTATAGAGTTGAAAGTTTTGCATACAAAAAATATAAGCGTAAGCTATTCAAAAATGTGTTTCTTCATTGGAACGCATTAAAGAAACAACATTAAAAAGATACCATTTTATGGATAAGATTATTAAAATTTGTAACGGTTTCTCTTGATTAACTTTTTTTCTTTCGTATAAAATTATTTACAAAACTAATAAAAACCACTTTTCGCTAAAATCGACTGTTTCCAGACTCCGTCTGCCATGTGATGTTCATGCCTATTACCTAGATGCGTGGTGATATAAGTCACACTAAGAATATTCACTTTTCTGGTTTGTGTACTGTTTAAAATAGTCTAATCACTCTGTTTATTTAATATGCTACCTACAAATCAGCCATAACGAGTATCGATAACAATGGCTGCCATTTGCCAACTGTCATTGCTCGATGGCACTGACTTGATCAGGACACATTTCAATTACAGTATAATCTCACTAATCCGGCACTTCAATAGACCGATACGTCCAATAATCCGGCAACCTCCACCCGCGCCTCCCTCGCCCTCTACGCGCTTCATCGCCGCGTCGTCGTATAGCAGTCTAACCTCAAAACTTATCTCATGTCCATGTGCGTAAGTATTTACCTATTGTTTTGAAGTGTGAATAGTGTGTATATTCTCTTTATGAAAAGCTTTGTTTTATTTATTATTATTTTTTCTCTATAATCCAGTAATCTGAACATTCCAATAATCCGGCACCCTCTGGTTTTTAATAGTGCCGGATTAGTGAGATTGTACTGTATAACGGAATCAGAGTATCCAGGAGTGATGTATGAATCTATCCCTTCCACTGCAATGCAAGGCGATGGGCTGTAAAGGTCAAAGAGTCTCTCTCAGCCACGAGGACCATAATAAACCTTACCCCATGAACCCTGCTTAGTCATCTAATGTAGCGAACCTACGGCGACCTATGGCAGAGATGTTGTTTATCCAATAAATGGTTCCTAGATGGCGGTACCCTTAACAGCCTCCCAAATCGGTGCTTAAAATGAGTGTTCAAAGATCTTTTAGTTCGGGGATTGCTGAAATGGGCGGTATCAACACCTGTATATGCCTAGGAAAAGTACTATTTTCCATTATCGAAAACCTGTGATTTATAACGACTCACCTGGATGCAACGATGGCTTACAGGACAATCGGATTGACTGTCCTCGTCATTTTCAGGGTTGCAGTTGATGATCTCTCCGGTGGTATCGTTGGTCAAGGGGGCGTCGTGCATGCAGGGGTTCACGTATGTCACTTTGGGACGACCTAGAACATGAACCTCAATAAATAAATATATAATTTTAACAACATTAATTTTGTGTCAATAAACAACGAGCATTGCTAGCTGGCTTTTACATCAAATACAGTAATGTACACAAATATATCTTTAATGCCAACCGGTGCAGACCATCGAATATGTGGTCAACGAATGCCTTCTCCATTCTTTCCCCGGCCGGATTGATGAGGCGCACAGGGCCCTAGACTGGCTCGCAGACCTAGATATCACCCTCTGACCCCTATCACATGAAAGAAGAAGAAGAAGAATGCCAACCTAATGAAGTAACTGTCGTCTACGAAATTGGTTGGTAAACACCAAATACTATGTTTTTTTAACGCTGCAGTGACTGCTCAGTGACAGAGGCATTCATTCTTTTAATTACTGGAGTGCTCAATATACCACAATCTCTTTTGAATGCTGCCAAAATAAATAATCATGCAACAAAATAGGAAGCCAAATAAACCAAAGTTGCTTTTCTCGCCCTAAAAATGGGGTGATAAATATGTAAAAGGTATTAGATTCCATGCTGCAAAATTATGTAATATCCTTCAAAATGAAAAAAACATCATGATGAATAAACAAGTTTATAAACAACATCAAAATATGGCTACGTAAACATGAAAATGAGGAAGTCATAAAAAATAAGAAGTAACATCAACACAAGCTACAGTCAACAATCATTTTGGTTACGCCCATACACATACCTTCACATACACATACCTAAAAAGCACGCATACATACTGTCACTGCTTGGGATTGGTATTAATATTGTTGCAAATTCCTTTCCTACCTATCCCAATTGCCTATCCGTCAATTTTACCCGGTCTGTAATAAACGCCCTCCGCAACATATAGCCATTGTGCTTCCGCTATCGGTTAATCGCCATTAAAATAACTCCGCCGTGTACTATAAAATAAACTAAATTCACGCCTATTGCTGTTTGTGCCTGTTGGATGGGAGAGAAAGCAGACAAGTGCATTTGCCAGCATACAAGTTCTTTTATCCTTTTCGGTGAGTCCTTTCCTTTCTATGCCTCATGTATTTTTATCATTTCAAGCAGTGATAGTAACACAAAATCAAGGTCCTTTGCCAGTCAGTCTTTACACAAACATATCAATCCACTCTACACAACATAAATCTCATTCACATTTAGATGGGGAAAATAACAAACATAGTCAATTAACGTGAAGTTCATGAAATCAACAAATCAGAAGATGAGGAAATCATTATAATTATCTACAGACCGCCTAAGAACAGGAATCCCTGGTGAGGAGGACTGTGAATAAACTTTGTTAATAAAATAAAAAATAAAAAATGAAAGACATTCCATGGTGGTATGGTGGTGGTAAAACTTACAAACAGGATAAGTCGGGCAGAAGTCGTCTTGGCAAGAGGCCTCCTTTACGGGAATGCACTCCTCAGCGGCGGCGCAAGGGAAGCCCTGGCACGGGTCATCACACTCGCAGCTCGGGCAGCCATCAGCGTCCACGCGGAAGCCGTACTCGCAGATAGAGGCGCAGATATTGCGGTCACACAACGCCTTGCTCAGCGAGCGTGCCTCTGGGCGGCCTGGAAAACAAACAACCATTACTTTATTTGCTGCTCGAATATCAAAATATACACTCTCGTAACGCGCAATTTGGGAGGGTGTAGGTACCGCCGCCTCCGGAACCATTTTTTGAATAACCAACACCTCAGCCATAGTTCACCCCACGTGGTTCGCTACGTTTGGTGACTTAGCAGGGGTGCCCGGGTTCATGGGGTAAGATTTGTCCAGGTCTTGGCGGCGGATGCATCTGCCCAGCTGCATGGTAAGCCGAATCGGAAGAGAATGGTTGAGGGAGTCCTTTTGACTTCTCCAGCCGTACTCCCGCGAATGTCGCCTTGAGGGGGCGGAATGGATTCATACGTCTGTCACTCCTGGACACACTGACCCCCGAATTCCTACCCACTCCTAATACCCTTTTCTTCCCAGTATTTCCTCTCCTTCCTTTCCTAAAAATACCCTTTATACAGCATCCTCAAAGATGACAGAGGCCCTGAGGAGAATTACTTTTCTCAGGGTCTCCTGTGTGGAACTAATGTAAAACAAATAAGTTTTTAGGAGGCCCAAAGTTTCCCACAGGACCTAAGCCATTTATGAGTATGCCGTGTGGCGGGTTTTTATAAAATGGCCCTGAAAATCTCAAATCATATCTCCAATGAATTAGTCTTTTAGTCTTTAGTTCTTCTCTTCGTCTTCTGTTGAACTTGATCTCTTCGCCAGCAGTCTGGTAAATATCTTCAATAAAGGGATGGGAAGACTTTGGTCGTCACACACTGCATTCTTTGGATCATACTGCATGTAAGTGGACATTGACTTCTTGAGTTCTATGAACTTTTAGCGTATATTTAGATCAGATAGTTTAGTTCACATAAGTTTGCACTCTACAATACCGACGTGTTTTCATTTCTCTGTGCCTCGGAAGAGCTATCGGCTAATTCAGCATAATTCTTCAGCATAGTTCGGAGCCACGACCATACGATTTTTTGTACCTTTGTCAGCCTGGAACTTGCTGCAGTCAACGCCCTTGGCTGGTCCCATGGAGCCCTTGGCTTTGAGCCCCTTGGGATCCACACACCAGCAGACCAGCCCGTTTCGCGAGCACTGCCGCTGTTGGAAGGCGCCATTTTCTTCGGAGCACTGCGGGATGTAGCCGCGGCCTTCGCGCTCATTCAGGGATAGAGCCTCAGCCAAGGCCTTCTGCTGCAAGCACTCTGCAACAAATTATTCTATTAAATACTAACTAACAAACCTTCATGCCATTTCTCCTTGAGGGTAGACAGAGAGGATAGATCACCAAACACACTCTTTGCCACATTCACATTCATACATCGTCTCATACATAGGTTCTCTACTGTTATTCTCACTCTTGACATGACTCAAGAATCTGGTTCAATTGATTGTGCCACATCGTCCTCGGCGTCCCCGACTTCCCCGTCTACTAATGACATTCACATCATACATATATTGTCCATTTGATCTACATGGCCAAACCATCTAAGCATTCCTTTTTAAACGCATGCATCAGCCTTGTACTATGTATTTGTGAATCTTCACATTTCTACGATCGTACATGATTTTTCCATAAATGTGCCTCAGGGATCTCATTTTTACAGCATTCAATCTACTTTCATCTTCCTATTCCATTTCCATGCCACACATCCATACATAAGGGTAGGTACCAGCACTCCACTGTGGACTTCCTGCTTCACTTCTTGTTAGCAGCAACCGCGTTCAGTCCTCTATTAATGGAGTTTGCTTTCAATATCTCCATCAATCAGCCTTTCCACCTCTCTTCAATCATATACATGTGCATTCGGAACCTCCAACTTCACACCATAAATTGTGCTGTTTTGAAGAAAAGGCTGAAAAAAGAGGGGATTGAAAAATATAAAATGAATATGAATGCACCTCATATTGGTTTACTTACCAGTAAGGTTATCAGGGAAGACACAGTGTTTCCCGCACGCATCGCTCTGGCAGCACTTCTGCATGGAGGGGCATTCCAGGTCGTGCGCACAGGGCGAGTCGCATTCGGCGGCAGTGCTGTTGGAGGCCGCGGGGCACATGCCCGGCTTCTGAATCTTCAGCGAAGCGGGGCAACACACTCCATAGTCGTTTCCTGGAACACACACAAT
The DNA here is from genome assembly GCA_929108145.2 of Limnephilus rhombicus. NCBI lineage: Eukaryota > Metazoa > Arthropoda > Insecta > Trichoptera > Limnephilidae > Limnephilus > Limnephilus rhombicus. Next base: position 12,557,693 of record OV815287.1, on the reverse strand, counting down.
CTGCATGAGTCACCTCATTCACTAATTATAACCTCCAACCTCTATTAGGGTTACAGCTACTACCCATTTTTATTTATCTTCCTCTTCTTGACTGAAATGCTATAACCTTACCTTAATTTTCTGTCAATGCCAGCTTGAAGTCGCAGGCAATCAATCCTCAATATGTTTTTAAAGAAATAAATAAAAAATCGTCAGGAAAATGAGAAAGCCAGAAAATGGATGACTCCATCAATGAAAATAATAGAAAAGAGCAGAGGCCCTAGGACTGAGCTTTGGGGAACCCCAGAAAATGACAGAAACTCAGCGAATTGGAAGATGCTATGTATGATATAAATAGTTTAATGTCTATTTGAATTTCGTAATCATGGTGAAACACAGTTTTGTATTGGAAATTTAAGATCCGATTGGCCAGACATTTGTATCACGAAACACGTCATTTTATTGTGTTCTTTATTCTTTGTTGTTTTCCGTATATCCTCCTTTATTTCATTCTTCGCGTCCTCCGCTATGTAGATGTCTATCCTTTTTTATCTTCCAATGTAACTGAAATCGTAATGTTTTAAAAATAGACAAACCTCTCTGAACGAAACATTGGTACAGTGGAGGGCACGTTGGCTTTCCAGGGTCCGTGCCGCACAGGAATGGTCGCTGCGTGTCCGAGATCATTAGCGGGTCTCCCACGGGGCACACGTTGTCAAGACTTCTGCCGCGCTTACCTTCAACAATGCAATAAAATGGAAGCAAATTATAAGTTATTCTTTTGAATGTATCTTTGTGGTTATCAATTGTAAATATGTGAAACAATATTGCTTTGTTTGAACTTTGAGGAAGGAACGGTTGTTCCGAAACCGATCGGCGTTAATATAAAAAATGTTGTGGTTGAAACAAAGTAAGTTTTCTAAGAACATTTCTTCTAGAGGTAAATTTTTGCTCTGTGATGACAGAATAATAATATATTAATTAATGAAGTGATGTAAACAAAGCAATTTGACTTTAATTAATTTAATAAATAATAAATTTATTATTATGTAAGTGTCGATGATGAAATTCTTAAACGAGATTACGATACACTGGCAACAATGTAGTAAAATAAATTATTTGCAACATCTTATTAATTGATGTGAATTAGTAAAATGTGTGATGGGTGTCTGTGACTGTCTCTACAGCTTTATTTCGAGATTGATGAACAATTTGCACACTTTATCTTCAAAACAAGGGAAAGGTGGCTGTCTACATGACGTTTTGAAAAACTATCTCCATCCCCTTTTCCCAACTCTTATTGCAGAATGTTGACACTTTTCGATGAAATTTTGCGCACTTGATGTTTAAAATAAGAGGAAAATTACTGTCTCCGTATTATAATTTTCAAAAACTCTGCATAAAGCTCGGGCAACGTCGGTGACTCCATTGTCTGTATATAAAGAAGAATGTGTAGGGCGGGCGGTGTGGCTTTGTTTTTCTTTTAAATCTACAGATATTGATGAAATTTGGCACATCCGAACTTCAAAATAAAAGGAAGATTGCTGTTTACATGAGACCTCAAAAAATTAACCCCTATTCTCTTCCCACTTTTCCACCCTTTAAAGCAGAATATAGCCCTGCCAACGCCGGAAAAAGCTAGTGTTTCCGGTCGTTTTTATGACAAAACTATGCATTTTTAAATTAAGCCATCCCATCGTCGTCCGGGAATTACAGGAATTATGGGTATTATAGTAAATTTAACATTTTTTGAGTGAATCAAATATGCTTGGGATAGTCCATTGAATAGATTGTTAAATGCAGGTTTGTTTGACTCACAAGTGGGCACCGGTGGACAGGGCTGCCTGAGACAGGCCACCTCCTCGAGCTGACAGGCCAGCTGGCCGGGGCACTTGACGCCCTGACAGGGGTCTCTGCAGCGGCACTGCGGGCAGCCGTCTTCCGCAAGTGTGAAGCCGTGCGGGCACAGCATGCGGCAGGTTGCTGCGGCGCAAGCGGCGGGAGCTGATCATAGATACGGACACATGAACACGGGATATGGTTGGGTACTTTTGACAATAATAAAGGACAAAGAGCTAATAGATCAGGCCAATTCTTACAGAATTCAGACCTGTAACGTAAATTTGGAAGCCATACACATGAACACCGGACATTGTTGGGTAAATCGTATACGTAAACACAGTTGGGTAATGATAAAGGACAAAGAGTTAATGGATTATATTAATGGAGTTATCACCAGGTCAATTTTACTTGCCAGAACTGCTCTCGGACCAGTAATGTAGATATCCATACACCTGAACACGGGACATTGTTGGATAAGCCATACACATGAACACAGGACATAGTTGAGTAAGCCATACACATGGACACAGGATATAGTTGGGTTCTCTGGGCAATCATAAAGGGCGAAGAGTTAATGGATTATCATCAGGCCAATTTAACTCACCAGAACTGCTCTCAGACCAGTTACGTAGATTTCAAAGCCATACACATCATGAACACAGGACATAGTTAGGTTCTCTGGTTAATTCGATAAATAACTTTTAAATTATTGGTTACCATGCCTCTTCATTGTGAAAATACGTTTATTTTTTCTGGTGTAGAGCCCATACAGCAGAAACATAGGTACTCTAGTTTGAATCTTATAATGGCATCGAGTTTGGTAAACTGTTTGCTAGATATTATAACAAATCTTAATAGTTTCTAGCACGATGTACACAACCCCAGCATATCGGTTGGAAAATGTAAGTTTGGAAGCAAAGACTGCCCCTAGATTCTTGATGGATCTAACAGATTGTATTATAAATATTATCTTCTATCATTTTATAATTAAAATCAATAAAGTTTTTAGCACTTATATCTTCTCATACATATAATTTTGCAGCAATTTTCTTTTATTTTATTAAAAACTATCTTTAATTTTCCACCGTTTTAACAGTGTTTAAGATGTTCCTTTTACCATGAAAAAAAGTGTCTGAAAGCAAACCTGTGCAGTTGACGAGTCCCCTGGCGGGCGCCTTAGTGCCGGGCAGCTCGAAGCCAGCCTCGTCCACACACCAGCAGCTGCCCACGATCTCGTTATCGCATTGGATGGGGTCGAAATCTCCCTCGTGGGTGCAGCGCGGGACCCGCACGGAGCGGCCCTCGGCCCCCAGCGCCCTCGCCCTCCGCGTGGCAGCCATCTGCAAGTGCTCGCAGCCTAGAGGAAGAGGTTATTATTGATATTTTTTTTCAAAATTAAGGTATTGGATTATTTTTTGAGACTATCATTCGAAAATCAAGTCAAGAAATTCGAGAAACCTAACTGAGTCTGAAGTGGACGAAGTTTTATTCACTGAATAGTTAAATTATTCTGAAGCCTTTCATCGTAAGTGTCCTATCGTAAGGATAATATCGTTTAGTAGCTAAGGATTCTACCTGACATCCAAGAGAATCGAAAATAGCACGTAAGGAAAAAGTCATTGAGTTTAAGGATAAGTACTTAATAATAAATTTTCAATAATCTTAAAATTAACGACTTATTCGCTGTCATCCCAGAACCGGAATCTCAGATAGCGAAAAAATCATTAATTATAAGGTTAATGACAATTCTGCTATCATCCGGGAGAACTGAAATCACAATTAACGTAAAAGTCGTTAATAAATTTAAGGTTAAGGATAATTCTCTTTAGGTTAAAGATAATTACTCTTGTAGTACTGGAATCTCCATCACCCCCTGGAATCGCATTCAAGGAAAAAGTGGTTATTTTTAAGGATAAGGAAAATATTCCTTGCCCCTAAGTAGGACCGGAATCGCCACCCAGGCTCAACTGAGTATTCAACCATCTCATTTCACAACACGCATCAGACTTTTGAACATACGATAAATGAAGATTTAATTTATTTTTTTAATTCTTTAAATTTTTTAATAAAGAAAGACAAAAATTCCCAAGTTACGAATAACCCGACAAAATTTGAAAATCTCCTACTACCGATAGATAGGTTTGTTGATTTGCAACACTGCCACTGGTTTGCTCGTTGTTTTCGGTCTTCGGAACCATTATCAAACTGTTTGATTGGCCTTGTTGGACGAAACTTCTTGCCGCGCAACAAGTTAGGCCTGTAGAAGTTAAATTGTAAATGTTGGCTTACCTGTGAACAGGGGCTTGGTGCACACCCCTCCGCAGGGGCTCTCGCAGCAGAGCAGGTCCGGGCCGCAGTCCTTAGCGGCCGAGCAGGCGAGGGCGTCGTTGGGGCACACGCCCCACTTCATTAAAGGGGGACAGCGCCCATTCCTGGCTTCTTCTGGAGAAACAAAATTTCATCATCAACTGATCATAATGGACCCCAGGCCCAGAGCAAATTTTAGAGATATTTCTCCCAGACGTCAAACATCCATATTCCATAGAGTATTTTTGGGAGATATTGTTTCTCCCAGCCTCGTGATATTCATTTAGTATTTAGTGTTAGCTCACATAAGCGATTTATAACAATTGAAGAAGAAAATAACAATAATAATCTAAACGAAAATATGAAAGAGAACAAGACACAGAAAAAAGACAATGGTCGCAACTGGGACTCGAACCCAGACCTCTCGTCTAACCGGGACGCGCGCGTTAACCAATTTCATTATTATTGTTATCTTCTTCTTCAATGATATATTACGTTGATGGGAATAACCTTCAAAAGTTATAAAAGAGAGTTTTTCTTTTAAAAAATTTAAGATTTATAACCAAATTACCAATGTAAATGACACCAAAAGTCACTCAACGTAATTTGTAGCATATTTCTGTTTTTTGACAGGTCTAACCGCGTCCGCGCGAACTTCCAGTCATCCTACAGCTTATCAAATCAGTTTTATAATTGAGAGACTTGCCGTAAGAAATGGTACCAAAATGCGATGTTGCAATTAAGACAGTTGTTTTCGTAGGATTTTTCCCTATAAAACCAAAGTGATATAATTTATTTTTCAGGTGGAAAAAGGTTTTTTTTTAATTAGCACCCTTCTATTCAATTATCGATCCAATCCTTTCTAATCTCAAAATTTTTGTTTGTAACATTACGTATTTGAATTCGAAGTCGGCTGCTGTCAGGTAGCTGTCATTCGGATAAAATGAAATAACATCTTCTTCAAACTTCAAACTTAAATCACTATATTGTAAACAATATATTATCAAAATAGTTATTATTGTTTATAATATAGTGGTTTATACAAAGTGATCTGTTATTCATTATATGAAATAACATCGTTCATTCCACTTTTATTCCATTAATTACCAAAAGTTTTTTTTTCTTCATTAATTACCAAAAGTCGCATGCATATGTAAATGCTCCTGTGAGAATCTTGTCAAAAACTTATGTTAAATCGTAAATTTTACTTATGAGTGTAAAGCTAGCCTTACGGTGATGTATGGTGATTAAGAAAGTGAGAACACCACACTTTCAGTTTGCATACGAAAGTTTGCCTGAGAAGCTCCCGAAAATTTTGAAATGCTCGTAATTCCGAAAAATAACATTTAGCATTTGAAAAAATTCGTCAAGGTTTACAATTTTTTGTGCAAGTGAAAATGTGCGCTTTAATAATAAATTATTACCTTAACGATTCACGGTTACGTCGTTCCCTTTTCTAACGCCTTGCCAACGCGTTAGAAAAGGGAACCACCTAACCGCAACCCGCTCACGCAATCTTTCTCATCACATATTTTGTGCGGTATTCATGGTCCTGCTGCCAAGGACTCTTGCAACGTCTCATAGATGAATAAAAGATATGTGAGTCGAGGATACGCCGCAATACAGATGTGAATACATTACGACCCAGTCAACATTCGTTTCTAACTAGGAGGGCGTTTCAAGGATGCTGTCGATTTTATGGATCCCAAAACTGTAGTAGAAAACCCGAAAAAATTCAATCAATATTATTGATTTTTGAGAAAAATTGAGACATATCAAAGCAGTATGCCAAACGCACCCAACTGTATTTATTTTAAATTTTAAATTTTCTTCAATGTTCTTCATCATTCTTTTTTCATCGTTTTTTAGCTCCACACAGGAGGCCCTGAATAAAATAATTTCCCTCAGGGCCTATGTCATCTTTGCAGATTCTGTTTGGAGGGTATTTTAAGGAAATGAAGGAGAGAAGGTTTTGGGAAGGAAAAAATATGAGGGGTGGGTAGGAATCTGGGGGTCAGTGTGTCCAGGGTGCAAGGCGATTGGTCGAGAGAGTCCCTGCTAGAGAGGTGAAAGTGTTTCTGTCAACCGGCCTCTCCCAATCCGGACCATTTCGTATAATTATATTGTTAATAATAATAATAATAATAAATTTTGGACAACTTATATAGCGCTGTTTTTGCGAAAAATCGCCTCAAGAGCGCTGTACAAATTAGCATGGATTTTACATTAGAATTTACTAACTTAGGAGGCTAGATAACAACTCGTCTTGCAGCTATCAAGCGCATGGATTATTGGAATTCTAACCCCCGACAAATTAAATAAAATATATATATGTATATACAGGGTGTTAAGGGACGTACTTGACTTACTTTAACCAGTGATTCCTGACATTATTTGGTCTCCGGTGACTTTTTTTGACGATTTTTTTTTTTTTTTCAAAAATTTTTTCTTCAAAATCAAACAAAAAAAAAATTCTTCCACATGTCATCATTGGTCACTCAGCCGGGTGTCCGACGAACCCCTTACCCCGCCTCCAACTGTTCAACAACTACCATTTTTTTATGTTTTTGTAGAAAAAAAAAAAAAAAAAAAACATCAAAAAAGTCACCGGAGACCAAAATTTCATTTACATTTTTTACTCCAAATAATGTCAGGAATCACTGGTTAAAGTAAGTCAAGTACGTCCCTTAACACCCTGTATATATATATATATATTTTTTTTTCATATGTACGTATATCAAGATTATCGGAATATACATTTACTTAACTTATGTAGGAGGCTAGATAACCACTCGTCTTGCAGCTATCAAGCGCATGGATTGTTGGAATTCCAGCCCCCCAATAAATTAAATAAAATATCTTTTTATATGTACGTATTTTAATTTACTTAACTATGTAGGAGGCTAGATAACAACTCGTCTTGCAGCTATCAAGCGCATGGATTATTGGAATTCTTGCCCCCCACTAAATTAAATAATTTTTTTTTTTTTCATATGTACGTATATCAAGATTATCGGAATAAACATAATTACTCTCTCGCTTCAACATTTGAACCTAGAAATAAGAATTAGCTACCGGCCGCTCTTGTTTAATAAACTAATAATAATACCTGCTGCGGACACAATCGTATTGCAGTCTTACTAGAGGTAATGCAAAAGCATTGCACTCTTGTGATCACTCATGTATTTAGTAATCTATTTAACATCCTTAGTCTAACTTAATCTAACTTAATCTACTTAATCTAACTTAACCTAACTTAACTTACTCACACATACTCAAAACCTATATTTAATAAATCTGCAGTTCATAACAACAATTGTAAAGAAACGATAAAAATAACATGTAATCAACGCTGATGAAAATGTATATACTCGTAATACACTGTAATAATTGTCACTGTGAACTGTTTATTATTATTGATTGTTGTTTTATACACTTTCTCTTAGGTATTTTATTTTGTCATTTATCACTCCATACGTACGGCACTGGTAGAAACGGAGAATTTGTCCGTAAAATAATAAAAACAATAGTTTATGATACAGCCACTAAAAAAACACTTACCACCCGTTAAACGATGTTTTAGTAACACACTGTAGAAAGTTAAATTTTGAATTCGATTTGTCACCAATAAAAAAAATCTCCAACTATATTATTACAATCGGGTGGCACTGAATCACGCATGCGCTTATTTTTACCACGCACTGAGCTGCGGTGTGCAAAAAAGGTGTTTAAAAATCTCTACATAAATCGTGTTTCCTTCGAAATTTTTCTAATTTACTATTATTTTCGTTTAATTCTATATGTATATTTACAACATTTTTTGACAATTTCTAATTGGTAAGGTTTTCACATACACGATCGTTTATCAATTGAATAAAATATTCACACCTTATTTAGTAACGCTATAGAAAATGTTTATTCTATAAAATATTACAATATAATATTCAATAAGTTATTAAAGTAGCTATTTAAATAAATCAGGAATTATATTATGAGGTAATGAATGGGACATGGAAAATGACTGCATACATAATATTACTGTTATTATAGTGTTTTGTCGGTAAAAAGAAGAATAACAAATTAATAATAGATAACCAATTCTAGAACTATCTCTACTTTATACTGGTTTGACTGAATACAAATTACATGAGTATTTATTTATAATATTAATGTGTGTTAGAATTATTGCGCAACAAAATGTTTTAATGTAATTTAATTGTTGACATCGATTTTTACTAGGTAAACTAAATGACGCTTATTATTCATAACATTTTGTGAAGGTCATTTTCCAGGATGAATTTATTATTTTTTTTAAACTAAATTAACACGGGAGACCCTGAGGAAAATAATTTCCCTCAGGGCCTATGTCATCTTTGGGGATGCTGTGATGTGGATGTGTGTTTTTAAAGAAAGGGAGGGGAGGAATAATTGGGAAGGAAAAAGGAATAGTGGGTGGGTAGGAAACTAGGGGTCAGTGTGTCCTGAAGTGACACACTGAATTCATCCCTCCCACTGTGGTGCAAGGCGATGGGTCGAGAGAGTTCTGCTGTAGAGGTTATAAGATCTCCCTCAACCAGTTTTTCCAAATCCGGTCCGCCACATTGCAGGTGCCGGTGGCAATACCTTGACAATCCCTACCCCCATGAACCCGGGTACCCCTGCTAAGTCTTCAAACGTAGCTAACCACTTGGAGTGATCAATGGCAGAGGTGTACCCATACTCGCCCCCAAATAAAAAAAGTGCTGCATTGTGCCTATATAATAAAGACATTTTACTCAACTTAACTGCTACTAACCTAATTTACAATACTGCCACCATGGGTGAAACCACACTATCACGAGTCTCAAAGTGCATACTGTGTTTCTCCTTAGGACGGCATAATAAATAATAACACTTATGTACAGTTCACACGCGGTAGAAGTGAAACCTTCAGAAAAGTAAAATGGACAAGAGTGGGGAGGCTATGAAGCACAGCACAAAGAGGAGACCGATTATTCTATCTCATTCTCTCGCAGGCTAAATCCTATAGATGTATGTGTTTGTCTCTTTTTAGTGTCACTTTCTGGTTTCATCGAGCACCAAATCACAACGGTGCTAAAGAAGTTTTCACTTTAAAATGAGAACACCTCAGCGCGGGTTTTCCTGGTGAGAGGTGTTCACCAAAAACCTACTGCATTCATGTTTATATTTTGGTAGAAACACTTCGTGGTTTCATATAATATTTTATGATGTAAAACAATAACTTTGTTTATAACAACGGAGCTTTATTTAATTTATTAATATCGAAAGCATCATCATGGTACAAAAATAAACATAAACTGGAAAATACCTTATTTTTTTAATTTTTTAGTTTAATTTTATACCCTGATGTTGCATGTGTTCAGCGAAATCGGTCAGTGTTAATGGAAGATATTGAAATATAAGATACATGCTGTCAGGCCGCCCGACTGTCAGCGGACTACGGTCTAATTGTCCTAGTTTGAATACGGAATTTAGTTGATTTTTTTAAGGTGTGAAGTAGTATTGGTTAACAATGTAGTTTGAATACGGAAAGAATTCGTTCATCATCAATCATCATCAAACAGTATTAATAGCCTTGCAACTGCGTGGTTGAATTCCAGAACCCGACTAGTATTGCATGTCTGAAGCCATGCCTTACGCGCCGCGCAACAAATAACATCTGTGTTCGTGAAATTTCAAGCAAAGCTACCGTTGTAATTCGGTTTTTAATTCAAGAATCTGCCAAAAGATATCACTACTTGAGTCAGCAGCTCGCATGTGGACGTTTATTCCTATGTATAAGTATTACGAATTTAGAGAATTTAAGTATATTTTTCCGGATATGAAAAGAATGACGGCAATACTTGAGGAGTTGTGAATATCAGTATTACGCGGTTATATGCAATATATATAATATATGGCGTCATTGCGTGTCTCGGTTACTTTGTCTCGATGACTAGCTGTCACTGGATGATAGTGGATTCGAGGAACTGTCTATTTTTGGAACCAGTTCCAACTGGATTCATAAAATGTTCACCAACACTCAAACTGGGCGAAGCCGAACTAAAACCCGCTCCGCAAGTTTTTGCTGCTAGTTTAGATGAGTTTTTGAAGGTGTGCAGTAGTAATGGTTAACAATATCAGCAACACCAGGAAGCACAGTCCCACCCAGTAAAAACTACCGATAGCACATCTCTTATATATTTAAATATCTTTGGTATTAATAAATTAAATAAAGTTTTGTGGTTATAAACAAAGTAATTGTTTTATTTCGTATAATATTTACATTCAGTTACTGATTATTAAAATTTTCTGTATTGCTAGAACTTATTATCTAAGTTAATTGAAATCATCTGAATATGAATGTGCGGGAAATAAATAAATAAATAGTAAAAATGTAAAATCCTCACCACCTGCCGAAGCGCCGAGCACCAGTAACGATACCACTAATATGGTTGAAATATGATGTAAGCCCTCCATGATGGCATTTGTCTCATTCAAGTCACCTGCAACAAATTAAATACACAATAGTCAATGTTGGTTCATTTGTGACATTCATTTCAAACCAAAATATTTATTTTCGCACTCCGGGAGTTGAACCCGCGACCTCAAATCAGTAGTCAATGATTCTTTCATGTTAGTCCTTAAATGAATAGCTTAATATATTATTTTATATCAAATATCAACACATGGTTTCCCTACATGTTTACATTATAATGTTTTTGCTTCCTCCAGCTTAATATTAGGTACCCGTTATCTGTAAGTAACATTATTTGTATTTTATGTTATTTTTATTGCTTTATACAATTATTAACCACGAAACCGGATTATCCTAGTGAGGTTAAAAATTGAACTCTGGATAATAATACCTATAATGTAAAGAAATAATCAATATTTATATTATAAAAAAAGGGTAAAAAAATGCGCGTCTTGCTAAAACTCAGAAACGAGTCCCGGTTAGATCAAGGGATTTATGTGGTGTTGTAAAATGTTCTACCAACATACTTTAGAGACTTACGTACACCATACAAGACTGAAAGAAAACATTAGACTAAAAAAAAATTTGCGAATCAAAAATACAAAAATGTTTACTGTATGAAGGAATACAAAGTATAGGTTAGTTCCCAGAGAAATTAAAAATGTACGTAAATTAAGTAAATTCAAAGCTAAATGTAAAAATTATGTATGTAGTATTATTAAAACGTATGTATTAAAATGTAAAATGTATCCATATTTATGTGAAGTGAATCTATTTCAAATGTAATAAAAAATAAGTGTATGTATGTATATGAATATGAATGAAGTAAGGAGTGTTTTCTGAGACTGAGTTATTTTGCGGTCCAACCTCTATATCTACCCCTGCGGGGAAACAGCGTGATAGTTAGTACTTTAGGAAACTAACTGTACAAAAAGACGTGAAGTTCTTATGTCCGTGATGACATCTGCCATCTGCCCTAACGTTGGACTCTGCAAGGCTATCCGAAACATCGGCTCGAGTGGGAGAAAGCGCCACAGTCCATAAACTTAATTGTGTTATGAAGAATGTGTTAGGCGCCGGAGCCATTTGACGGTTGACTAGGTCAGTGGGACAATCGGCCTGATGAACTGAATCGGACCCGACCAGCACACTATATACTGCTCAATGCACCAAACACCTGCCTTCACTAGTAAGCATCTAGCCAACAGACAACCTTCCATGGCCGACTACAGCCTATCCCAAATAGGATATTGAATACATTATTAAAATGATGACGCTATTATGCATCGACACGGATCCGAGCTGAAGGAGTGGCAGCTTGCCATACCAAACTACGAATTGAAAGGTGTATTAAATCCCAGCACTGGCAGGAATGGGAGAAGCCACCCGGGATTATTTCAACAATCCAAAGAACGGATAAACGGACCAGGCAACTTTACTCAAGACGAACCAGAAAACATGGACAGAAACTCACTGAGGTAACATTTTTTTTCCTTTTGAAGTCTAAACTACTTTGGCACCGTTGTAATTTGAAACTCGATGAAGCGAAAAAGTGACACTGAAATGAGACAACACAACACATACATCTACAGAATTCAGCGAGCGAGAGAATGAGATAGAATAATCGGTCTACTCTTTGTAGAGGTCTATGAAGCCTATCGGTCACCTCTTTGCGCGCTGTTTTGTGGTCTATTGTCTGCTTTAGTTTTCTGAAGGCTTCACTTCTCCCGCTTGTGAGCTGCACTCAGATCTTTTTTTTTCATTTTCTTTATCCGTTACTTTGATGGTTATATAATTTGTGGATTTTACAACCACCATGCTAGCCACATGCCCGTGGTATGGTGGTCGAACTACTAACTGGTAGGACTACTAATGGAATACTGCCGTCTCAGGAGACAAATGCAAATTTTGGGAGTGGAAAACATCAACAGATGCAGGAAATGTGGAAAGGACGTTGAACAACGTCCCGCCCTTTTTTATGTGAATACATCACAATAGTCCCAGCTGCTCCCATCTGGAGCCAGTGAGACTATGACATCCCCCATTGGGGTGTGTTATAAGGATGAATGTGGGGAAGGGGAGAAGATGGGAAAGAGGAATTCGTGAAGTACCTGGCTATTCAGATCTGGTCACCAAACACGATTAAAGGCATTTCAAGTAACGTTTCAATTCTGAATGGTGGTCTTACACCAGGACGATATTAAGAGTATTTTCCACTCTGGAACGTGCCGCAAATATACTATATACTATTTTCGAATGAATTAATTGTGAAATAACACAAATTAATCAAATAAAATTTATTTACGCATGCCGTTATTTGATCCCGCGTCCTTCGGATTGCGAGTCAAGAGCCTTTTCCCTCGACTTCGGGAACAAGTAGGAAGGCTGAGGTAACTGGGAAGACGTTTTGGGAAACCACTAAAATTAAGAGAAATATCCGAATATCCAATGATAACCCCGGTGAACATTTTCAAACGGAAGAGGAGAAATGGGAGATAGCACAAAAGGACCATGAAATGTATTGATGATATGGTACCCCATGTGCGTTGCCAAATAAGAAACGTGGAAAGTTTATTTTAATTTTAAATTAAATACGTTAATGACAATGAATTTATGGCATCCACGTGGTTGGAACAGACTTTCGATGTCCCGAGTAACGGACAGTCCCAGTTTCGATTCCCAATCACGACAATAACCTTTATTTCCCCTCTTGTGTATTTTTATGACTGTGTGTTTACTGTTTACATTTGTATTTATTTTACAAAAGTTATTTAGCACATCTCTGCACCATGTCATGTCCAACTTGAGGTTAAGTAGAAGTTATCAAGATCTGTAATAAATTATATTATACAATACCTGTATGACCTTTAGAAACTCAGACATTTTATAAAAATCACTTCGTTGAACCGGTGGAGAGTCGCGGCAAGGGATTATTTATTCAGAAAGTTATGAATGAAATTAAATTTTAAAATTTTACGCGGGTATATAATAATTTACATAATTTAAAGATTTATTCAAAACATACCTGACTTTTTCCAACTTGAGAAAATATCATCAATTATTTAAAAATATTCCGCCCGGTTTCTTTCTTTATCTTCGTATCTAATTTTTTTTCACAAAGTTCAAAATTTTATCGTTTGCTTAACCGGATAAGATTTTAAATTTTTTTTGACACAATTCTAAAGACAAGTTTGATTTGACATAATGACATGCCATATATAACAATGTACCTACACGGAACTTACTCGTATAAACACTTGTAACTTGTTTCATTCATTCATCGTACGACAGACTGCTTCACTTTATCGTGCCATGTATCCATGGGGCGTCCCCAACTTCTTCCATTCTCTTGCGCGTCATGTGCCATGGACGAACTAATTAGTTTGACACTCTTCTTCTATCACTCCCGTCACAACTTCTATCCGTTCTACATTATTTAACCATCTGAGTGACTCACGAGCATTCTAATTCATATACTAGCTGAAGTCCCTGGCGTCGCCCGGGCTTTACGCAGAGTTTTTCGAAATCAAATGTACACAGAAATTTTCCTCTCATTTTGAACTTCAAGTGTGCCAAATTTCATTAACCAGTATCAAAATGCTGTTTTAAGGGGCTTAAATGAATTAGTGGTTTTATAATGCCGTTGAAAAGGGAATGGGGGTGATTTTTCAAAATCTATATAAACAGTGACTTTACTCTTATTTTAAAGGTCAAGTTTACAAAATTTCATCAATCTCAGAATAAAGCTGTAGATTTGTATAAAAAACAAACTCACGCGCGACTCTGGAACACACTTCTTTATAAACAGATAATATAGAATATAGATAGAGAGAAGATTTTTTTTTATATTAATACCCCACAAGAGTCCCCAACTGCTCCCGTCTGGAGCCAGTGAAACTATGGCATCCCCAATTGGGGTATGTTGTGAGGCTGAAGATAGTGGGGAGAGGAAAGAGATGTGGAAGAGGAAGGTGGGGAAGTACCTGGCCATTCAGATCTGGTCACCAAACACGGCTAAAGCCATTTCAAGCAATGTTTCAAAACTGATTGGTGGTCTCACACCAGGGCGATACTGAGAGTATCTTCCACTCTGGAACGTGCCGCAAATATACGATATATTATTTTTAATTAATTAATTATGAAATACCACAGATAAAATTAATCAGACAAAATTTATTTACGCACGCCGGGTTCAAACCCGCGACCTTCGGATTCTGAGTCGAGTCTTACGTCGGGACCACGGAGGACCAAGAAGATGGCTAGATAGAAGATATATAGAAGGTAGAAGAAGGTAGATAGAAGATATGTAGAATATAAAAGAAGATAGATAGATAGAAGATAGAAGAAGATAGATAATGATTATTACGATGATAGTATAAGAGGAGCCTACTTTATCTTCGTACGGCTTGCCGTAATAACTGGTTCACCTACTGGCCCAGAAATGAATTATATCGAGGAACATTTAAAAGCCCGAATAAATTAGACCTCGTCAAAACGCGGAGTAATAGGCCACTTGCATCACATTTTTTTATTTTTTTTTCCGGTTTAGGCAAATATTCTAAGACATTCTGTTTTTTTTTTAATCGTATTTTTGAAACCCTGGCGATTTTAAGAAAATTTCAATCCGAAAAATCAGACCATTTTTTATAAACCGGAAAGACGGGACATAATTTTATAGGTGCGATAAAACGATAATTACATAGCCGAAAATCATTTTAAAAAAAGAACGTTTTCCACAAGAAAGGGCACAGGAGAATAACGAGGCATACCAAAAATATTACATCTCGTAAATATTTTTTTCCTTGATCCATCTTATTGATCATAAATCATTATAATGTTCATCGTCTATATTACTAAATCCAATATAATACACTTGTACTTGTAAATTATAATAATAATAAGAATATATTTTTTTTAAATCAGCACCACTACCATTATACCTCTAAAACACGTACACAGCGTAAAATATGCGGGGTTCTCTTCATAACATCTAGTCAAACCAAATGATAAGTTCGCAGAGAACAAACAATAAATGTAGTGAACGTTAAATGTCAAATTCAAAAATTCGCATGAAATCAAAGTGTTGCCATATAACAAAAATAAATCAGTGTGGAATTTTACAAAATTAATACGAATATTTCTGAGACGGGACATTTTCATATAGTGACGTCACGGGTCCAAATAATGGATATGTTTATTTTTAAAAAAAAAGGTACATTTCTAAAAAAAAATACTAACATTTTCGTAATCTTAGTAAAAAAATCTATCCACACGATTTTTTCCAAGTCGTTATGAAATCCATGCAAGTGGCCTATTCAAATGAGCTGTTAAACGAAAGTTTCGCTTGGGATTGTCCAAACAAGAGAGTTGCCTTGTCTTACGCACTACGCTACTACTTTATCACTTAATATAAGATTCGATGGTTCTTTGTTATGTTTTACACTATTCATTATTTATGCATTTTTTATTTTTTTTTTTATTTTTTTTTTTTTATTTTAGCATATAAAATATAATGTTAAATGTACATTATGTAATAATTTGTGTACATTCATGTTCAAATATCTTAATTAATACCACTCTTCCATGGAAGCATTAGCTTGTGTCTGGAAGAGTAGTGTACATTTTTTAAATGCTTTATTATATCTTAAGTTCTTAAATTACAATGTGAATGTAAAAAAAAAAACAATAAGTTGTAAGTTCGGTTTAATGTAATTGTAATTATAAGTATTTATCAACTATCAAACAATTCTATTATTTGGATAATGTATCTAGAATTGGAGTATCACTAGGAAACTGAGTTATAAGTTATTTTTGAGATTAGATTAGTTGGAAACTTTTATTTTTATTTTTTTGAGATTATCTTTAAAATATTTTTTAACAGTGTTTATTAATTTGATTTTATCATTAATTTTTCTAATTTCATCCGGTAGTCGGTTGAAAATAAGTCTTCCTTGATAAGTATAAAAATTTTGTGCGAAGGAAGTGTTTAATTTTGGGCATGAAAAAATATATTTATGTCTTGTACGGTTTTCAGTTATAAATTGATACTTTTCTTTTTCTTTTATAATTTGAATCAATGCATTTTTATTGTACAGATCTTTGAATGAAGGTACTTGGAATTCCTTAAATAATTGATCCGTTGGGTAGTCAGAAGGTTTTTTTAATATAATTTTAATTATTAGCCTCTGCACAACTTCAATCGGGGAAAGAGTAGTTTTGTATGCGGATCCCCAGCTAATGATAGCATATTGTAAAATTGATTGAACCAAAGCGTAATATATTAGATATAAGTTTTTTACAGATAAAAAATTTCTGATTCTTAAAAATATATAAATCAATTTTCTAATTTTTTTTACAACTTGACAAATTTGTTCCTTCCATTTCAAATTTTTATCGATAATAACTCCTAAATATTTGATTGTGTTTGTTGTTTTTAATATTGTGCAGTTTGGGATACAATAGTTTTTACTATGTGTTTTGGAATTATCATGGATGATGATGTTAATGTTTTTAGGGGTATCATTTTTGTGTATTGCAAATGGAATTACAAATGTTTTATCACTATTTAGTGATAGTAAATTTACGTCGAAGAAATTTTTTAAAATATTTATGTCTTCGGTGGCTTTAAATGTTACTTTTTCCCAAGTTTTATCGCTAATTATTAGTACCGTATCATCGGCATATGAAGTAATTTGGCCATGTAGTGGTTGAAAAAAAATGTCATTAACATATATGGTGAAAAGGATTGGTCCGATTACTGTACCTTGCGGGATTCCAAAGTCTGATATTTCTTTATCGCTATTAATTTGATTTATTTTTACGACTTGCGGTCGATTTTTTAGGTAGTTCGAAATCCATTTAATCGCATTGTCTTTTATACCTACATTGTTCAGTTTTTTTAGTAGAATCTCATGGGATATACTATCAAAGGCTTTTCTGAGATCAATAAATATACCGGCACATTTTTCACCTTTATCCAATGATTCGTTGATGTATGAGGTTACATTAGCAATAGCATCTTGTGTGCAGAGTGACTTTATAAAACCAAACTGGTTTTTGTGAAGAATTTTATTACTTTCTAGGAAAGTGACCAATTGGTTTTTCACAATTTTTTCAAAAATCTTTCCAATGTTTGAGATTAGACAAATTGGACGATAGTTAGTTACTTGTTGTGGATCTCCAGATTTATAAATAGGTGAAATAATTGTGTTTTTATAGTTTGTCGGAAATATTCCTTCTGTTAAACTTAAGTTTATCAAATGAGTAATTGGTTTTACCAAATGAATTTTCATGGATTTTAGAAAATGTACTGTAATAAGGTCAAATCCGGGAGATGAACCTCCTTTCATGCCTTCTATTATTTTTAAAATTTCACTTTCTGAGGTTTTTTCAAATTTTGATAAATTATTTTGATTGTGTACATTTTCAATCGTTTGTGTTTTCATGTTAAAAGATTTATTGATATTTTTCGCAAGATTTTTTCCCACATTAGCAAAAAAAGAATTAAAGATGTTTGCAAATTGTTTAGGTTGAATATTAGCATCTATGATTTTATTTTCATGTTCAATGAATTTAATTTTTTGTGTTTTTTTAGTGTTATCCATGGCTAAGTTGACTGTTTTCCATATTTGTTTATTGTTATTGTCTGTAGAAAGTATTTTATTTTTGAAATAGTCTTCTTTATTTTTTTTTATACAGTTTGTTAATTTATTTTTAAAAATTTTGTAAAAAGTGCATGCTTTTTCATTTAGAGGATTTTTCAATGCTGTTTTATAAAGTTTTTCTTTGTTTCTAATTGATATTATAAGTCCTTGTGTTATCCAAGGCTTTAAAATTCTTAGTTTTGGTTTAATGTGGACTGTTGTTTCAGTAGTTGAATTTTTTATGTGTTGAGATAATATATTTTCAAAGTTTTTTGAGCAAGTTTCGGTATCATAACTATTTAACACGTTGTTCCATTGTTCATTTCTTAGTTTGTTCGATAAAATAGTCATATTTGTGTAGGATTTTGTCTTTGTTAGATTAAATTTTTTAGGTTTAATTTTGTTATCGTAGAGAAGTATGCATGCATGGTGGTCAGTTATATTCGTTTTCCAAACAATTGATTTCATTTTGTCAATATCTTTAATATTTATATTAGTCCATATATGGTCTAAACAAGATGGAGTGTGATTTTTTATTTCTCTCGTATTTTTATTAATACACGATATGAAGTTAAATTCAGTCATACAATTAATATATTCATTTTTTAAATTATTTTCTACGTTTTCATTAATGTTAATATTGAAGTCTCCTGCAATAAAGCAAAGTTTATTACTAAATTTTGACAGTATGTGTTTAAAGTCATTTATAAATGACGAGATATTCGAACCGTGTGTTCTGTAAACAGCTATTATGTGGTAGTTCGTTTTGTCGAGTTTTAATTGTATTTCAATACAGTTTACTAGATGTATAGGATGTTCAGTTATTTTGACAATACTAAATTTATCATGAATGAATATGACGAGACCACTATTTTTATTTATGTTTTTTTTGGTTGTAACATAATTATATTCTGGTAAATGATAAGTGGGTGATTCGTCATTTGTAAAAGTTTCTGATAATATTATAATGTCAGGTTTTTTATTTAGGTTGTTTAAATTTAGAATTAATTCATCCCAATTTCGTTCCATACTTCGTATGTTAATATGAAAAATGAAAATATTATTGAGATTCTTTGAGATTATGTCATTACATGAATCGGTGTATACACACTCATATTCTTGTATTTTAAAATTATTTTCTAATTCATTAGCTATGAATTCATCCATTTAATAAACATATAAATGTGATATTGATTTCTTTTAAATATATAGAGTATTTTCAAAGTAGAGTGTGACATAGAGTTAGTAATACGAATATAGATTTTATAATGTGTAGATTGTTGAAGAATATTCCGTTTTTTTAATGTATAGATCATAAAATTATTCATTTTTATATCTTTTGGATATTCATATGTATATATATAAGACATTGAGAAAAAAAACATGGGATACTTTTAAAAACAATAGGATACTTTTAAAACACATAGGAAATTTTTGTAAAAAACATAGGATACTTTTAAAAACATCTCTTAAATTAATATTATTGTTCATTCTTCTATTTTGTAAATGCAAATAATTTTTTGTAACATTTACAATTGGTTTGAACAAGAAAAATATATTTTCTTTTTTTAACACCAATACCTTTAGTATATAGAAAATAGAAAGTATTTGTGAATTTAGTAAGTGTATGTTTAGTTGATAACAATCGGTGATTTGATGCATTCTTCGTTTGGTAATGATTTTAAAATAATGAGGATTGTATGCAGTCGATATAATATTTAGGTTTACGTAGATAATGCAAATATTGAGCAAACAAATTTTTAGACAATATATTGATTTTGACATTATCGTATTGTTGAGTGTAATTGTAGGAGAAAAAAAATATATTTTAGTAGAAAAAGTGTTCTTCGAGTTATACATATTAAGAACAGTAATAAAAGTTATTAACAAAAACTCTCAATATAAAATACATATTTATCTCAGATTTACAGTTGACAAAAATATTCATAAAACGACCTTTAACAGTTGTATTTGACATGGTCAAATATTTTCGTAATAATAGTAAGATGTATTTAAAGTATGTAGCAATAATATTTATTTTAGTTTGCATGTTAAAATCATTTATGGAGTGTAAATATATAATGCGGGTAATTAGTACGTGAATAGATACTTATGTATCATATTTCTACTTACTTTACGAATAATCGATTTTGTCTTGAGCGATTCTAAGCATTTTAGCACGATATAAACATTTAATGCTGGATGCATTGTGATTAGTGTCATAACTAAGTTTGTAGTTTTTGTTTTGAAAAGAACAATTATTACATATAGGATCGGAGTTCTTGTTAGTACATTGTTGAAAGTTGTGGTTCCCAGAGCAATGGCTGCATGTAGCCGCATTTGTTTTATCCAGACATCGGAGCGAAGTGTGACCGAATCGAAGGCAATGGAAACATTGCGTCAATACTTTGCTGTCCTCCACCTTAACCCGCTGGTAGCTGATGTTAACTTTTTGTTTATACAGTAGTAATTGTCTCATACTGCCACTAGTTTCCAGGACACAATTTTTTGAATATTTAGTTTTAAATGTTTTTAACATTTTTAGTGAGTCTAAGTCAGGATTCATTTTTAACATTTCCTCCAGGTCCGGGTTCTGTGCAATTAGGTTTGGTACGATATCATCATCTTGAATATCTTCATGTAGTCCTTTTAGAATGATCCTAGGTTTTCTCTTCTTTACTTCTTCAGCTTGGATGTTACGAAGATTTTCATTAAACCGCTTACTCGTTAATACGGAAAACTTTTTATCCAAACAGTTAGATTTAGCTTTATTATTACGAAAAGTGAGTATTTATGTCGGGGGAGACCAAAAAACATGCAAAAAATATGCATTTAACATTTTAATTTTGTTAAAATTAAATGACTAGCGCGGTAACGCCATGTTTATTCATCGTTTTTATTTTTACATTTCATCAATGCTGCCAATCATAGAAAAAATATTTTTGCGTAAAACAAAGTGAATGCATCATTGACAAGTTTGTAACAGTATTTATAACAGTAGAACATGGAAAGAAATGTATTAAAATAATTACACAAACCCGCTAGACAAACCCTGCGTAGCCAAACAAACCATTCAAATCCTGGGATGTTTTTTAAAAGTATGATGAAAAGCGAGTTTATTTTAGAGAATTTATTTTATAAGATTGGTACTTCCGACAAATGTCAAATTTGATTGTCTATTAGTTAAAAAAGGAACATTCCGTATTATCCGTGCATCAAACTTTGGCAACTCGAACGTTCCGTGTTATCCGTGAGGTGGACTAACTGCATATTTACCCCCATTATTTATGCATTAAACCGCTTACTCGTTAATACGGAATACTTTTTATCCAAACAGTTAGATTTAGCTTTATTATTACGAAAAGTGAGTATTTATGTCGGGGGAGACCAAAAAACATGCAAAAAATATGCATTTAACATTTTAATTTTGGTAAAATTAATTCACTCTCGCGGTAACGCCATTGTTTATGCATCGTTTTTATTTTAACATTTCATAGACAATGCTGCCAATCATAGAAAAAATATTTTTGCGTAAAACAAAGTGAATGCATCATTGACAAATTTGTACCTGTATTTATAACAGTAGAACATGGAAAGAAATGTATTAAAATAATTACACAAACCCGCTAGACAAACCCTGCGTAGCCAAACAAACCATTGATGAAAAGCGAGTTTATTTTAGAGAATTTATTTTATAAGATTGGTACTTCCGACAAATGTCATATTTGATTGTCTATTAGTTAAAAAAAGAACATTCCGTATTATCCGTGCATCAAACTTCGACAACACGAACGTTCCGTATTATCCGTGAGGTGGACTAACTGCATATTTACCAAAGACCCTCCACACAGCATCCCAGATGACATAGGCCCTGAGGGAAATTATTTTCCTGTGTGGAGTTAATGTAAAAAAAGACATAAAATAACTTTTACATTCAGATTTTTACAGACATGGACATTTCTTTTGACAAATTGTGTACCTCCTAATTGAAATAAATGCAGGTTTACGCCTAATTAAGTAGGTAGGTAAGTACTTTAGTGGGAAATTTTGGTTTTGATTTACGTTTTGTACGCGAAGTCTACTGTTCAAAGAACTACGAGTAATGTATTTAGTTAACGTCTCTACTGATCTTCTAAGATACTTAGAAAACAGGCAGGTGACAGGACCGCAGTAATTCGGATGTTTTTTTGTCACGCGACGCTGGCCTTGAAAATGTATTAAGACGCAGAATTCCGCCAAAGTAAATTTACTCGACGGGAATGAATACCGTGGAACAGGTAGCGGCCGCGGCTACCATATAATTTATAATACAATTCACCTGTCTGTTGTCGGTAGGGTACTGTATTTTACTTTGTGGCTATATCGATGCGTTCTCAATTTTACAACCTGCATTATTAAGGTAACATGTATGCCCTTATTTTCGCTGTGGAATAGATATCTTGGTGGAGCATTTATTATTTATGCATTACTCCGCTTACTCGGAATATTTTTTATTCAAACAGTTAGATTTAGCTTTATTATTACGAAAAGTGAGTATTTATATCGGGGGAGATAAAAAACATGCAAAAAATATGCATTCAACATTTTAATTTTGTTTAAATTAATTCACTTACGCGGTAACGCCATTTTTATATGTATCGTTTTTATTTGACATTTCAAAGTCAATCAATCAATGCCGCCAATCATAGAAAAAATATTATTGCCATGTAAAACAAAGTAAATGAATTATTGTCAATTTTGTACCTGTATTTATAACAGTAGAACATGGAAAGAAATGTATTAGAATAATTACACAAACCCGCTAGACAAACCCTGCTTTGCCAAACAAACCATTCCAAACCTGGGATGTTTTTTTAAATTATGATGACATGCGAGTTTATTTTAGAGAATTTATTTTATAAGATTGGTACTTCATATTTGATTGTCTATTAGTTAAAAAGGGAATATTCCATATTATCCGTGCATCAATGGACAACACGAACGTTCCGTATTATCCGTGAGATGGACTTGCATATTTACCGAGCATTTTAACAAGAAGAACATTTGCTGAAATTTTCCTATTATGGTATCTTTACATTCATAAGTCTTTTTTTCCGTAAGTCGCACACGTAAGCGACTCATAGCCAAATTACCAATGTGAACGGCACCAAAAATCACCTACCGTAATTTATAGCAAGTTGTTTTTACGTAAATTTTTGACAGGTCTAATCGCGTCCGCACGAACTTCCAGCCTTCTCATAATCTGATTGACAAGTTGATACGCTCACCGTAAAAAAGGTACCAAAATATGCCGATGCTAGATGTCAAAAATTAATGGACAGTTTTTTTTGTAGAAATTTTTTCCTATAAATACTAGTATTTTTTATTATTGTTACTAAAATCTGATTGGATAATTATCTGCCGTATTTTCTCCCGAAAACAATACATAAACTAACACCAGATAAAACTCAAATTAGCACTACCCACAAAAACTTCTTTTTTTTTTTTTTACAGTAAATACCGCACAAGAATCTCAACTGCTCCCGTCTGGAGCCAGTGAGACTATGGCATCCCCAATTGGGGTATGTTGTGAGGCTGAAGGTAGTGGTGAGGGGAAGGAGGTGGGTAAGAGGAAGGTTGGGAAGTACCTGGCTATTCAGATCTGGTCACCAAACACGGCTAAAGCCATTTTCAAGCAACGTTTCAATTCTGAATGGTGGTCTTACACCAGGGCGATACTAATAGTATCTTCCACTCTGGAACATGCCGCAAATACACTATATATTATTTTAAATGAATTAATTGTGAAATAACACAAATTAATCAAATAAAATTTATTTGCGCATGCCGGGTTTGAACCCGCGACCTCCGGATCATGAGTCAAGAGTCTTACCCACTGGACTACGGAGGTCGTCAGAATGGAAACGGAAAGAAACTTTTCCGACTCCAAAAACCGAAGGGATATCATTTATTTTTCAGGAGGAAAAAAGCTTTCTGAAAATGGGCATAGTTTTATTTAATTATAAGTCCAATTCTTTTATCCCTTCCAAAATTTCTAATTTTATTCACAGAATAATACGCCACCCCGAACCTGAACATTAGATTCCTTAGAACAGGCAATATGCCTAACTAGGAAAGAATATCGACCTGATCTATATATATAAATATCTAAAAATGTTTGTATGTATGTACGTACGCTTTGCGTTGCTATATTAAGCTTAGGAAATGTTTGAAAGTTTCAAAATACCTTCTTTAAACCTCCGCGAAGGTTTCTGGATTATTATAATCACATGACAATATACCTGAAAATTTTTTTAATCGTTAAAAAAACCCTTGCAAAACCAATGCGTTATGCAAAACTGTCAAAACTTGAGAATGACATTTTGCAAAACAATGATTGTTAAATCAAAATTCTATTTTCGAACATCTTTAAATTAACGGATTTATTTGAAGTACTCGCCTCATACTTTGAATCAAATCAAGAATTATAGATATTTAAAATAGGTAGGTACCTATGTTAGTTACCAAAATTGATTGATTGTTCTTATTAGTGGAAACAATTGAAACAATTTCTTAATTAGTGGCATAGCAACGCATGCCGGGATTGCTAGTAAGATGTAAAAGCACACACTTATACACATTTCAAATATTTTCATTGAAGAAGAATTTTTAATTTTTTAATTCCATTTTTAATTATTTAATTTTTCATTTTATATAAAAAAAAATTGTTTTATATTTTTTGTTTTATATAATTTTTGGATTCATATTTTTTTTTTTATAAAATTAATTTACTTATTATTATTATGCTGTCTCAGTAGAAGTAAAGTCACAAAGAGGAAATCCATAATTGGTTTTATTTCGGCTATTTAACTATTTTATATGTACAAACTGAAATAAATGTAAACTGTCGATTTCCCGAAAACTAATAAAAAATAAATGACAAAAATAATTTAAACGAATATATGAAAGTGAACAAACACAGAAAAGTAGAAAAAGATAATTGTCGCAACTCGGACTCGAACCCAGAACCTCTCGTCTAACCGGGACGCGCGCGTTTATCAATTCCGCAATTGTCACCTTCTGTCAAACCGTCATATTAGTCAATCTCATATTTTTGAATTAACAATATTATCTTCAACTATATTTTTTTCATATTATAGGCAACTACCCTTTTTATTAAAAACAATCATTCAAAAATTGGTTTGTAACCTAGATAGCGTCTGGGATAAAGATATTCGATTTTATTTATATAGAATTATCGACTTTTTATAAAAGTCTAAATGAATATTCCATTTTTTTATTATAAAAACTCTCTTTTTATATCTTTTTAATGTTATTCCCATCAATGCAATATATTCAATAATAATCTGAACGAAAATATTAAAGAGAACAAGACACTCGTTCGAACGAGAGATTGTGGGTTCGAGTCCCAGTTGCGCCCATTATGTTTTTCTATTTTTCTGTGTCTTGTCCTCTTTTATATTTTCGATTAGATTAATATTATTATCTTCTTCTTCGATGATATAGGTATTAATTACATTGATGGGAATAACCTTAAAAAGTTATATAAAAGAAGATTTCTTATAACAAAATAAGAATTTTCAGTTATACAAAATTTTTATGCTATCTACTATTACTGAAAATATAAACTCCAAACTGATGGTGCCTACTCCGTGTATAGCGCGTGTGTCTTCACTTTAGCCAAATAAATAATTCATCTCGACATTAGCATTATTAGTTTTGAAAGTATGCTTCGAAGGCCGCAGTTGATTCGCACTGCAACAACACTGTACCGTACCTACTGTTTATTATTTCAAATGGCGGACAAGCTGTGCTGAAACTTCTTGTGAAACTGGAGAAATAATGAAAACAAATTAATGGATTAACCTGAACTGAATGAATTATTATTTAAATTATACGAAATAACTTTTCAGTTCTGTCTAAGGTGATGGAACGTGTGATCAACGACAAACTGCTCACATACCTCGAGAAGAACAAAATTATTAACGACCGTCAATACGGATTCCGGCGGAACCGCTCGTGCGGTGATCTTCTCGCGTATGTGACGCATGTTTGGGGGCGATGCCTGGAACGTTTCGGTGAGACCCAAACGGTTGCACTGGACATATCCAAGGCCTTTGACCGGGTTTGGCACCGAGGACTTGTCAACAAACTGCATTCTTACGGACTTCCCGCGTCCTTGTGTACGTGGATTGCCGACTTCTTGAGGGAGAGGTCGATTCAGACGGTAGTCGATGGTTTCACCTCTTCCTCTCACTCGATAAATGCTGGCGTCCCGCAGGGATCGGTTCTGTCTCCAACTCTGTTTTTGTTGCACATCAACGACCTTTTGTCATGTGCACCAATTCACTGCTACGCGGATGACAGTACAGTTCATGATAGCTTTTTGTTTGACAAGCCCCCAAAGGGCTCACAAACTCCAACAGCTCGTAAGGCTTTGAAGCAAAGAATGGACGGTTACCTCGAGAGTGTTTTCTCTTGGGGTAAAAATAATCTCGTTGAATTTAATGTTTCAAAGACCCAATCTTGTCTGATTACGTCTAAAAGGGATCGCAATGAAAATCTAGTCTCTTTCAACGGAAGCAATCTTCCGAACAGGCCCTCCATTGATTTGCTTGGTGTAACCCTAAGTGACCAGCTCAGGTATGGGGGCTCCATCGAAGCCAGAGTAAAGTTAGCCTCCCAAAAACTGGGCGTACTGTACAGGGCCCGCATATACTTTAAAAGTACACAACTGCTAACCCTGTACAAATCGCAAGTGCGCCCCACGGTTGAATTTGGCAGCCACCTCTGGTCTGGAGCTCCAAAATACCTGAAAAATACCCTCGACTCTGTGCAGAAACGGGCGGTCCGTTTGATAGATTCTCCCATCTTAACAGACGGATTGCAATCTTTAGAGCACAGGCGTCGGGTGGGAATGCTATCCTTGTTCTACCGGTATTACAATGGAAGATGCTCCGAGGAACTAGCATCATTGATCCCTTCGGCACCGGTGCATAGTCGGGAAACACGCCAAACGCGTGCCCAACATTTGTACACAGTTGACATTAGTCACATGAGAACGGGTCGTTTCTTCGACTCGTTCTTATGTTCAACAGCTCGGCTGTGGAATGATTTGCCGGCCTCTGTGTTTCCTCCTTCCTACAACATGGGTCTCTTCAAGACCAATGTTCATTCCTTCCTCTCCTCAAAAAGACCCTCCACACAGCATCCCAGATGACATAGGCCCTGAGGGAAATTATTTTCCTCAGGGCCTCCTGTGTGGAGTTAATGTAAAAAAAAAAATAAAAAAAAATAATAATAAATATCAACGAGTTTCGAAACCAATGGTTCCTTCATCAGGTTAGAATAAAATAGGTTCCGATAGTTGGCCCTCCGGCATATTCATACATAATATGCAGACGGTTTAGAGAAAATACGATATACCTAATTACATAAAATCTAATTAAGTGTCCCGAAGGGGTGTGCAGAGGATATAGCGCTGTAAAGCAAAAGTATAAAACATATTTTTATTCAAATTCATCAAGGATAAAACTCCTTGTCTCTATATATACTTTGTATGCCAGCGTGATTAAAAAAAGACACGGTAAATAAAATCGTTTGATATCCAGATCAACTTATTATTAAGAGGGAATAACCAGAGAAAAACGGAAATATGTCATTTTTAGATCAAATTTTAGACGTTTTAATATTTCTATTTGTGAGAGTGATAATAATTCATGGTGGAATTCCATTATAATATATTATAATAAAACTAATATAAAACTTTATTCCACTTAATTTTATTTGACCGTAACCGGTTTCAGCTCGTTAGAGCCATCTTCAGACTGGTAATAATAATTTTTAGTCTACGGTTTATATACACAACATATTGGGGAGGGGGAGAGGGGTGGTCTGCAAGAATTTTAATCAATTATAATAATTATATTTGTTGCTAAGTCGTTTTAGACTGTCGAATTTGTAAATATTTTGGTAATTCCGGCAAGCTTGTACTTGTCCTTGGGTTTGTAGCTCACTTCAATGATGATTAGCGAAAAAATTTAACTTAACAAGTAATATGAGTTACTAATGACCTAATTTTATTGTCAAATCGTTATTATATTTATGAAGTATGGTATTTTTTTATTGCTTTTTGAAGGGATACATGTTTTCATTGAAGTGGGAATGGTCTAAACTAATTACATATTTTAATATCGAAATTATTATGAAAATTACACTGGATACAAAGCGGGGACTTAGCAAATGGATCTTATCTTAACTTAGCAAATGAATTATTTGTACCAGTCTGAAGATGGCTCTAACGAGCTGAAACCGGTTACGGTCAAATAAAATTAAGTGGAATAAAGTTTTATATTCGTTTTATTATAATAAATTTTAGACGTATTGACTCGTTTCCACAAAAAAATATAAATTGATTTCGAAATATTGTTCTTTTATCTAGTAAGGGTATGTTTTAAATTTTGAGAAAAAATGTTTATTTTCAGTATAATAAGGTACCATAGGTCGTTGGCAGATTTGTTAAATTTTCAAAGAAAATTTTTGTTTTATACAACACACATCATGCAGTAAAATAAATCAATAAATTATAGGCCGTTAATTATGGGTTGATAATAAATATTATGTGAACTGATTCCGATAACTATACTTAGATTTATGCTTCAGCGAGTCATCCCAAGGAATAATATCTTATTTTCGATTAAGGTCCACCTGGAGCCAATGAAATTCTTTTACTCCACAAGACTAGGGAAGAAAATAGAAATGAATGTCGTAATTTATATAAGTTAGCTTGTGCTCATAAAATATTCCCGAACTTTCCAAAGTATCGGATGACTTTACCGAAGTGATAAAGAATGCATTCCACTGGAGATAGGAGTGATCTATAAACAAGTACCCGACCCCAATAAGTTTATTTTCTCAGACGAGAATAGCAAATTTAATGTTCAGCTCTTAGATAAGTTGACTAGTACCAACGGAGAGGGCCCCACGGGAAAGCCGCTGACAAATAACATCCGATCGAAGATTCAGGCGATAGTAAGTAAGGGGGGCATACATTAATTACGTGAGCAGTTTTTCTTCCAATCTAGATCCCCCCCCCCCCTTTTTGAGCTCACGTAATTAAGAGCGTTTAACCAGCCAGCGGACGAAAATCCACATTTCGTCGAAAGTTGTTCTTCCGATCGTGCAGGACGGTTATAATGAGAAAGATTAATTATTCTCCGTACCAGATTTTTTAAATTATAACTCAATATCGAATTTATTTCAATCCAAATTAGCTTTAATTTATACCTTCATCCAAAAATGCTGAAAGGCGTGATGATAAAACTATTAAAATAGTGTACTTTTTGTAGTTATTTTTTGATTATAAGTATTTATCATTTTTCAATAATGTCTAAATTTAATAAGAATGTTAAAAAAAATCTGAAATATATTAGTTTGTAAGTGCGCAAATAAATACACAAATGGACCAATTTTCGTCAAGAAACACATGTACGTACATATTTTTTAATGATTTTATTGAAACTAAAATTAAAATTCTAATACATAACTTTGCTAGATAATGTATTGATTTATTTTACTACATGATTACATTATTTGAAATGGGTGTGGTATAATACAAAAACTTTTTTGAAAATTTAACAAATCTGCCAACGACCTATGGAATAACCTTATTATACTAAAAATTAAAAAAAATCTAAAAATTTATTACATACGAATGCTAGATAAAAGAACAATCTTTCGAAATCTATTTATAATTTTTTGTGGAAAAGAGTCAATACGTCTAAAAACTTTTTTGAAAATGACGTATTTCAGGCTTTCTCTGGTAATGCCCTCTTAATGTATGCCCCCTAATGTATATCTTCCATCGCCTGTCGAATTCTATTTACTGCTTTGCTTGTGTGAGATATTTCGATATAAAATAAAACTGACAATTTCACAGAATCAAGAAAAATAAGTTATCTCGAAAAATCTAAATACAGACAAAAAATTATTGTAAACTAGCGAGTTCCCGGCTTGCGTTGCAATGTCACTTAATAAAGAAATTATTTCTCCGTTAGTGTCCTTTCCCCGTTGGTCCCGTTCCCCTTCCGCCACCTCTTTCTCTCCCGCGTCCCCTTCCCCTCATACTTTCCCAAACCGCTTTCTGCGCCTTCCCTCTCCCCACTCAAGGGCGGATCCAGGGGGGGGGGTCATGGGGGTCACGACCCACCCTGGGCTGGGTCCAGGACCTAGGTGGACCTACTTTTTACTTGTATCTATTATTATCAAAATTAAATTATAACTTCTTGTGACTTGACCACGACTATGTGACCCCCCTCTGGCGCTAGATGACCCCCCCTGGCGCCAAAGCTGGATCCGCCTATGTCCACACTCCCCTCTCCCGCTTCCCCCGTCCCGCAAACCACCTTCCCCCCACACATTTAGTCCCGGTACATTCAGTTTTCAAACAGCACGCGTGCCGCCTATTTATTTTTTTTCATACAAATTTCACAATGCCAGAGCTCACCAGTATAAATATATAGAAACCTTCGCGGGCGTGATTACAATAACTCACCAAAGATTCATCGCAATCGATGAATGGTTTAGCAACGCATAATTTCATGACGCCAGAGCTCACAATTATATATAGAAATCATCGCGGGCATGCGCACATCATATCCCCAAAGTTTCATTGCATTGGGATGAATGGTTTAGCAACGTATAATTTCATGACGCCAGAGCTCACTATTATATACAGAAAACATCGCGGGCGTGCGCACATCAAATCCCCAAAGTTACATCGCAATCGGATGGTTTAGCAACGCATGATGAACAAACATACGTACTTACTCGTACAAGCAAGCAAGCAAACATGCATTATGTACAATATATATATTAAATTAGCTTCTATGACACATGATGAAAGTAAAGGGCTGCATGTAAATTTGCGAACCGAGGCGCGAACCGAACCACAAATTATAGGAAAGTTATGAAGCAACCGCAAACGGCGCAAAACGTCGCTTTCAAATATATAAATAAAATATTTTCTGATTAAAAAATTTGGATTAAAAAGTGAAAAAGTTGAAAGTTTCGATTAAAAATTCAAATGAAATTCGAGTTCAATCACCCACAGACAGAACCACAGCAGAAATTAGTATGTTTGATGATAACTATTAGTACAAACGAAAGAGAGCAAAAATTGTATTCAATGAAAATTGTCGTCACTTTGGTCCTCAATGAACTCTATATTATTGCACCGATTTAAATTTTATTTTAAATCGCAATCCTTGCTGATATTAAAAAATCACTTTGTGTTAACAGGTCTTATTTTTCCCGTATTATTTTTAGCGAGAGAATATCTATTATACTGTAAGTGCAAACAGTAGGTACCTAATCATAGTAATAGATTTATAAATTTAATCATTGAAACAGATTCCCGGCAAGTCTAAGGTCCTAGGATCATTTCCTAATTTTTCTGTTACAAATTATCGTTTGAGATGTCTTCAACGATCAAATATTACACTTCGAGGATTTACTAAATAAAGTTATTAAAAAAATTATAAATTAAGCAAATCTTTAAGTATCTACAAAATATTCATCACAAAGGTAGCACTTTAGTATTTATCATACATTAACCTACAAACGCGGGTTGAATAAAACGTAAAAACATTAAATTGTTTTTAGCACGTATTTTCAGCAAGTTTTTGGTCCAAGGCGGCCGTATTTAATATGTGAAAAAAGCAATAATTTTTTTACCACGCCGGGCGTCGAACTATCGACTTTTTGGTTCATAGATGTGCATTGTGCCATGTATAACTAAAACTCCGTTATTCACAGCATATGCCGCGGTAGATAAGATTAAAAATCAAATATTTTGATTATGGTCGATAGAGTGTTGATATGTGGGTACATTTTCAGGTGATGGTACCTCTGGTAAGCATGGCCAAAGTCCACTTGGAGTACTTACACATGGCAACACACAGACTGAACTTCCGCTCTCAATTGGACCAAATTTCCATTTACATAGTGATTCACAATTCATTCTTTCAAACTGCCGACTGTGAATAAAAAACACAGCGCACTGTGAGCTCGTACTGTTTATTCGAGAGATACTAACTGGACATAATCATTTGTAATACTCTATTATTTATTTTAATTCTTTCATTAAAAATTTAAAAATACCACTCGTTGTGTTGATTTGGGAGATAATGCGATGAATTTGCATATCTATTAATTTATTTTGTTTTGCATAACAAATCATCCATCTACAAACTCAATGACAATGTATAGCTATCTACCTGTTCTTATCTTGAATCGGTTGATAAATAAATGCAATGTCCCCCTTCGATGATGTATAAATTACGAAAATAAAACTTGATTTCAAAGCCTTTATATACTTGGAAAACATTATCAAATGGTTTTTAGGAAGATATTTATTTATAACTAGCGAATACATAAGTAAATATTTTTCTCCCTGCGTGGCATTTCCCGTGCTTTTCCGTTCCCGCTTCAGTTTCCCTCCAGCGTCACCTTTTTCTCCCGCATTCCCCTTCCACCTTCCCAGTCTTCCACCATCCCGCGTATTAGTGTCCCGCGAACCCCCTCCCAAATTCCCCTTCCCTTCCCTCCTTCCGACCAAGTCGAAAAACTATTTTAAATACACACATTTTTCAAACAACTTGCGTGCCACATGCTGTAATTTTTTTTACCCAAATTAACTTTAATTAACTAACATAACCAACTTATTAATTAACAACTCACCAAAGTTTCATCGCAATCGGATGAAAGTTGTAGGAAATATTTCCATAACGCAAGAGCTCAGCATTTTAAATAGAAACCTTTGCGGGCATGTGCACGACAAATCACCAAAGTTTCATTGCAATCTAAAGAATGGTTTAGGTTGCACCTAAGAGACAAACAAATCATTTTAATATATTAATTTTAACGGCTAAGTGTCATTTACGTAAATGTATTTTTTATTTATTTATTTTTTAACAGTCATAATACAATAAAAAAAGAAAGAAAGGAAAAATTATAAGATTACGTAATTTAACAAAACAAAAGGCAAAGGATATGCATTATTACAAAGTTAATTAAACCAGTGAAGAAGAAACAAAAAATCTGTTATGCAGTGACCTCGTTAAAATATGTACTGCTAAAGTGTTTAATTAGTATAGTTTTTATGCTTCAGAAGACATGAAAAATAACAGCACCATTGGCGTAAAAGGTACGAATCGTTTGTAATCTATCTATAACATATTTATATGTGTTGCTTTCTGAAAACGAAAACGGTTTCATCCAAAATATAATATAGCAGAACTATATTAGGTAAAAAATATCATTCAATTTAAACGAGTGTTCTAAAATGAGGTTATAAAACAAATCATTTTTGTAAAGTTAGCAAAATGTGTAGAAACCTGAAAAAATTGCAATTGCGATAAGGGGCTATTCATTTACTACGTAAGATGATTTAGGGGGGAGGGGGGTCGACCATGTCTTATTTTTTCTTACAAGGGGTTGGAGGGAGTCTCGATAGTTCTTACGTAAGATCACAAAATTGCGCAAAGTTAAAATTATTAGTACCTTTGTAAGTACAAATAAACATTGACATTAAAACAAACCGAACGTGTATTCATTTTTTCCTTTAGATTCTTACAGAATAAATATTAAACAGGGGGAGGGGGTCGGCCTATTCTTATTTTTTCTTATAATAGGGGGAGAGGGGGTCGAAAACTAGCAAAATTCGTCTTACGTAATAAATGAATGGCCCCTTAACGAGAATTTCGTTTTTTTTTACGCGATTTTCCGTAAAGACGTACATTATATGTATATTCTAAATATTTCTTTGTTTATGGTTTTGACAAGCTTGAATACCCAAAAAATGGAACGCAGCCAACCCTCGAAAAGGCATCCTTTTTGGTGCAAAATGCCAAAATTTAAAGTTAGGATAAGATCACTTTTTTTGCAAAATATCACCACTTTATCAAAAAATTACATAAAAAGTAAGGCGAATATGACCACGGCCGTAAATAAAAACGATGCGAAATTTTCAGGTATATAATGTGTTATTTGGTATGTACCTACCTATTTAATTTTACGTGAAATTTTTTGGAAGTATGAATTAAAATTCACTTTTATTAATGCTTTTTTAAAACAGCCTACTTTTGGTTATACGGCCGCTGGTTACTATCCTGCTTCGACCGAATTTTAAAAGATTTTTTATAAAGTTACACATTTGAAATAAGAAAATACTGAAAATGTGGAATTTATTGAGAAAGTGTTGGCTTAGTTTTGAGAATGACATTTCAATTCTCCATAAATTCGTGGTGAAAAATGACGTCGCAGACTGACTGTTACCATCTCAAGCCTCTCGTTGATCTGGCTATACCTACCCGAGAATGCCGTTAGGTAACCTATTCAAAGCAGCGTGCAATCACGAATTCACCGCGGAAATATTCAATATCGGTAGGTAATTGAACAAAAAGGCCGCGGCTCACAAGGAAGTGTAACGGCGCAAGCCACATAATGCCCCCTAATGCCCTAATGCGCTGCAAATTGCCTTCTCGCCGGCTTTACATGACGGAATATGTAGAATTGGTGATTGGAAATAGACCAGAGATATTATCTTTACGGAATTGGTAAACCTAAACACATTGGCAAACCGTGCGCAAGAGTATTCACGTTTACGGTAGGCATACGTACAAGGACGCATACGGACGGACGCACATACGTAAGTGAATGAATTTTCAGAGAAAAGAGTAAAACTTTGGAATTAAACAATGATTTTTTGAGCTTAATTCGTAATTGTTTATTCAGATTGCTGTAATACGTACTATAAAATAAAAAAAGGAAAAATTTTGGACACCTCTCCAAAAAATATGAAATAGAAACACAAAAGAATTTCAACAGTTTGATAATGCTTTCGGAAGGCGAAATAACTATCACGCGTAATAATAATTACGCAACACAACTTGTTTATAAATAAACTTTTTTTTTATATTCTAAGGTGAGTGTCCGAGATGGCATCGCGTTTAAGTCCCTCCCAGGCGTCGTGTGTTCAATTCCTCGGCAGGCCAACTCCATCACGATATAAGAAACATTTTCCGCTTACTGTGATGGTAGTAGGAGACTTTCAAATATTGTCAGGTATAAAAAAATAGATTAAAATTTAGTTCTACAAATATAACTTAATAATAATTTAAAAAAAAATGTAGTAGCACAAAAAACAAACTAATAAAAAAAACAACTAATCAATTTGGTAGAATAAAAGAATGGTATGACAAAAACGCAACCGCGCTAAGATTCATGGTAGTTATTACTAGCTTTGTTAACAAAGAGATGCTTAGGTCGAACACAGGTGAGATGAGCTAGAAACCTGACAGAACTGTCACTAAGAAATGGAAAAACTCGAGGCGCAATAGAGATCTTTGTTCATGTGGCCTAGGATGGTGGGTATACACAAAGCTGGACGCTAGAAGGCTTGTATAATGAACAAAAATATACTTTTTTTATGGAATGATTCGCAGAAGCTTACGCATAGCTTTACTCTACGAATTCCTCGATATAAAATATTAAATGTTGCGTTTGATGGGCTGGAGATGGAAGCAGGAAGTTGGTTCAACGTTTCGCTTCAAATGGCTGTCCAACGTAGCTTCCTGTCGGAAAGAAGATCTTGCGATCAAGTGTTCATAATACTGTTTTCGTCATACTATATATGGGCAATCTCACAACACGTGAAATACGGTGTAGGGACGACACAGTCCGTGGCCAACACGTAACATTGGAAAGTGGTCACGCCGCGTGGTTGTCTGTTTCTACTCGACACCACACACAACCTCACCGACACATAACATAATCACACCAACCAACACTCACTCATCAGCCAAACTCTACTCATAATAATTCAAATTATTCCATTGTTTCTGTTGCCTTGGAACGCACTTCGCAACGACATATCGCAATGTTTTGCGATGATAATGCTAGAGAAATCTGGCTAGCTAATGGCTATTTCTCGTCAGTAAATCACGATCGAGATTTCTTCTGTCGCCTGTCTGTCTATCACGGACGCGTGAGGAATGCAACATTGTATAATGTATTGTTATAATATATGTTCTGTAACTTGCACTCTCACTAAAACTTGTCAGCGAATGATTTTACGCAGCCCGAACTATGTTTTTATAATTAATCTTCCGGATTTTATACTGAATTCCTCACGTTGTTTTCAACTTATTTATTGTTTTAGACCATTTACAGATTATCAACATGAAAGAGTTATAAGATTAACATCGTGGAGAGCGTAGGTGTAAATAATCCACTTAAAAATGTTCACAGAATGCATACTTTAAGATTAGCGCTTTTTCTGATATTTTTCAATATTTTTGATATTTTTGTCAATATCTTTTCCTGATATTTCTGTTTCCAGATTTTCGATGGAGTTTCGCTTATATTGTCTTCATTTAATTAGATAAGTAAAAAGTATTTTTCATAATATCTGAGACATAACGATATTCAAATAGTTTCTCATGAAAAATTGGCTTAAATAAATATTTACTAAACTATTTTCTCATTAGACTCTTTAGAAAGGAAGAAACTTAAAAAAAAACTATCTCTTAAGTGCCGAGCTTTTAAAGTTTCCTGAAAGGTTCTACTTAATTGTTTTTGTTTGACCGTTGCACTTACGTATTTGTCTACCATTCGACTATTGCACTCGCGTTTATTGCATCCACATAATATATTATATGTTTTACTTATTTTTTAATCAAATTTATACAA
Organism: Limnephilus rhombicus; assembly: GCA_929108145.2. Classification (NCBI taxonomy): domain Eukaryota; kingdom Metazoa; phylum Arthropoda; class Insecta; order Trichoptera; family Limnephilidae; genus Limnephilus; species Limnephilus rhombicus. Next base: position 12,520,694 of record OV815287.1, on the reverse strand, counting down.
TTTTTATTGGAATAACTCTTGTTGTAATAACTTTTGAAGGTTATACCCATCGATGTAATATAATCATTGAGAAGAATATAACAGTAATAAATCTGAACGAAATTATAAAAAAGAACAACAATGATTTTTTTATATATATATCGATGATATATTACATTGACAAGTATAACCAAAGACATATCAATATCAGAGATGTGCTATCGGCAGTTTTTATTGGTTGTGACTGTGCTTCCTGGTGTCGCCGATATTATTAACCAATACTACTGCCAGGGGCGGATCCTGCTTTGGCGCCAGGGGGATGGGGGAGGGGGTCACATAGAGCCAGGGGGGGGGTCATATAGTCGTGGTCAAGTCACAAGAAGTTATAATTTAATTTTGATAATAATAGATACAAATAAAAAGTAGGAAAGTAGTTTTGATAATAACAGAAACAAAAAATATATAAAAAGGTTATATTTAACAATTTTAATTAGTGGTCCACCTAGGTCCTGGACCCAGTCCAGGGGGTCATGACCCCCCATGACCCCCCCCCCCCCTGGATTCGCTCTTGACTACTGCACACCTTCAAAAATCAACTAAATGAACGAATTATTTCCGTAGTCATACTATATTGTTAACCAATACCTCACCTTAAAAAAATCAACTAAATTCCGTTTTCAGACTAGGACCATTAGACCGTAGTCCGCCGACAGTCGGGCGGCCATCATAGCATATCTCTTATATTTCAATATCTCTGAGTATAACCTTCTATAACAAGGGTTATTCTAAAAAAATTATGTTCATTTAGACTTTTAGAAATGGTCAATAGGTGTCCCATATAAATAAATAAGAATATGTTTATCCAAGACACTATATATTTTGCAAATCAATTCTTCAGGACTTTGTAATCATTTGAATAAGTAGCGGTCAAAAATATGGAAAAAATAAATCGAAGATAATTTTGTTAATTCTGAATTTGATGTACGAGATCGACAAAAATTACTTAAAAATAAGAGGTCACAATGGCCGTGTTGGTTAATGAGATGCAAGAAGACAAGAGATGCTGGGTTCGAGTCCAATAAATTTATACATTTTAATTCAGGTTTTCAGGTTATTAATGATATGATTTTAGATTTTCACGACCAAAATTATTTTGGTTATTTATTTTTGGGGTGTTATGCCGTGTTGCGCTACCTCCTCCTTTAGCCAAGATTTCGGACAGCGTTACAGTGTCCATCATCAGGGCACACATGTGACACATGTGTGGCTAAAGGAGGATGTAGCGCAACACGGCATAACACCCTAAATATAAATAACAAAGATGTTATTAATGTTATTTTAGGCCATAGGTATTCGGATCATGAATCACTTAAAAAAAACATTTGTTTACTCCATAACAAACATAATTTATTGTTTGGTATTGTTCAAGTAATATTGCAAAAAGTACATTGTCAAATCACTAAAAACACTTAATCAAATAACACTACGGGATTCATTATTTAAAGTTTTAGTAAACAATCGCGTACTAAATTGTCTGAAAACATATTTTTCTGAGATAAATGAAGGTACCTACTTTGGACATGTTTTTGGCACTAACCTCGGGAAGAATTACTATAAAAAGTCATTAATTTGACTAATCGTGTCGTTAACGTCATACTATGGAATAAGAAGCAATTCATATTGGAAAAGCCTGAAATTTATTTTACATCCACAAATATTTAATGTTTATTCAATTGACAGACAGTACAATAGCGCGCGAAAATTATTGTAAGCTTATTTGGGAAATGTGGATTTTATTGAAATTAACCACATTAATGGCGGGCTGGTGTGTTCGCGTTTTCTTAAATAAGGTTTTTAAATAGCATACATGTTTGTTCAGGTTTAATTTAGAATTTCAACGGAAAATTTTGAAAAGGTGTGTTTCATTAATACTTAAAAAAACCCATCCCATCGTCTTCCGTTGATTGATGTGGACAACTGAATAAAGTTTAAAATATTTAAAAATAAAACATTCATTTTGATAACATCACTTGTAGAAGGATTCGGTTTTACCGGCATAATTTTTAATACAAAGTGAGAATAGAGTAGGCACACACTGCCTAAAGACGACAATATACCCTAAAATATATTCAGAATCTTAACGACGTAAGTAAAGAAGCCGTGTATACAAATTTCGACTCGCGACCCGTGTATTGGACGGACCTACAGTTGAATTTGCCGTATCAAAGAAAAGAAGAAGAAGAAAAATCATGTGGAAATCTTAACGACGTAAGTGAAGAACGCGTGTAAACAAATATACGCCGTGGCACGGCGTATTGTAGAAACATACGGTCGAATTCACCCTAGCAGGCCTGGAGATTCGACCTTTCTGCCGCGTTCATTTTAATTAATTCTGAAGAACGTGTTACAAATATTTAAAATGTGTCTCCATGTTGTCCTTCCGAAGTTATTAATTCATCGTCTAGAAAAATAAAATCTGGTGCTTACCGCTAACTTTATAGTTGAAAAGCGGGTTATAGAGTTTTAAAATCGATGTACGAAAAATATATTAATGGTAATGTACTGTTTTTATTAAACTAAAATATAAATAGTTCGCATTCCTTGTGCGGCATGTCAATAAAAAAAGTTATTATAGTTACGAATTCGCCGTAAATTATTAAAATGTGAGTTTTGAGCAAACAAAATTTTTATTAGGATTGTGTACCGCCCACGGACATATGAATATATCTGGACCTGCCCTAAGTGATAAAAACGTATTATTTCCCCCTCCCCATGGAGCCGGCTGGAGCTCCTCCTTGGAACCGGCTCGCTCCATAGGGAGGGGATAGAGCCTCGCTTGAATCTAAAATGTGTGACGTCATCATTCTTGCCGTGACCAGCGCGAAGCTAACATCCATACATTTAACGAAATAACACGCCAAAACGGTAGCTTGTGCTATACAATATACCTACATATCAATGTGCACATATCGAATGTGGGCGGTTCTCCAGTGTGCTCGTCGCTGGTTACAGGGGTAAGTAAATTATGAAACATTTGTAAAAGTGTTTAAACTAAACACGGCAACAAAATATTGCTATGTGTATTGGGGCGAATCTTTTTGGGGCGAGCATTTAGCCTTAGCAAATATGTTATTAACATGGCAAGCAATTCGCGCTCCCATGTAAAAAGGTCTATTCATTCAAAGCAGATTTGGCTTTTAAGAACTAAATGGTGATATTGTAATGCGAGATGCCTATATACTGTCAGATTGATTTTTTAACGAATCACAGTCATCTTCCTCTCTTCGCCCCCCGTAGTTTGGTGTTACCCCCTCGTCTGTATCTTCTGGTCTATTGAATTCTGATGTCTATGGTACCGCCTGAAGAAGCTACGACAGTAGAAAAATCCTGGTCGGCAATAGATATAAAAAATAAAAGTGATGTTAAAAAAGTTATTGTTTTATTTTAATCTAAAATATTACACCACATAGTATGATAGTATCTGATTCATATTATGAACATGTGAATATGGTTCCTTTTCAATTTGAAAAGAAAAAAATATCTTCTGACCGGAGATTTTGTCGTTTTGTCGTTTTTTTGTAACTTTTAATTTCCTTATTCTTATATTAGGGTGAACTGCTATTAACTACAAGTAAACTCACATAAAGTTTATTAATAATTGACCGAGCGAGCGTAGCGAACTCGTTTTAACTCGATCATCTGGCATTTTATCTGCTGCATCCACTTTATTATTCGAGCAAGCCTTACTTTGCTAACTTAGATTGGGCTTTTCAATATCATTTGAAAAAAAGTAACGTAAAACATTACATGCTCTATTATCAAATAGTTATGGTATTTAAGCACCTACTTACAAATCTTAACGAGTTCCCGGCAAGCGTTACAATGGCACTTAAATGAAGAAATACTTTCTCCCTGCGTGTCCTTTCGCATTCTTCCCCGTTCCCCCTCCGCCTCCCCTTCACCTCCCACGTCCTCTTCCTCAACTCCTTCCTCTCCTTCAACTTCCCCTCACCCTTGGCGTGCTCACAACAACCCACCAAAAATTCATCACAATCGGATGAATAGAACAGGATATAATTTCATAACGCCAGAGTACACAATTATGTATAGAAACTATCGCGGGTATGCGCACATAAAATCACCAAAGTTTAATCACAATCAAAGACAAACCTCATTTTTATTTATTAACAATCAATCAAATTTGGTACCTTATATAGGTACCTATTTGAAATATCTAAAATTCTTGATTATATTCAAAATATTGGATTTGGGTGAGTATCATAGGTGAGTACTTCAATTAAATTTATTAATTTGGTGTATTTGGAGTACTTCAATGGGGTATTTCCACAAACGAGGAATTCTGTTGAAAATGTACGGAATATTTAAAGATTATTTTTCTGATTTTAATAATCCTACTAAAAATGTTTGATTTTTATGTTTTCATTCAATATTATTGATTTTAAAAACGATCTAAAACTGATCCAATCAAAACGGCCCATGGTTGGGAAATGGGTTTGTGACGTCACAGGTGTCGCTCAGCTGAACTAGCATAAATAAACACTGTCAGTGAGCGTCCTCACTCATGACGTCACACGATAGCCACGCCCCAAAATATCGTTTTTGCGGTAATTCCAAAATGGGAAACTTTAATTCGCTGTAGAAAATTTATTCGTCAACATAAAAATAAAATAAAAATGCTGTAATCATCGTAATTTTTTTAAGCAATGAAAAAAACACGTGGAAATACCCCATTGAGTTTATTCGAAAAATGAATTTTGATTAAGAACAGTCGTTGGTTTGCAAAGTGTGGCATGGTTGACAGTTTTGTAAGAGTTTTTTGTAATGGTTAAAAAACTTTTCAGATCTATTGTATGTGGTTGTAATAATCCAGAAACCTTCGCGAGGATGGAAAGAAAATATTTTGAAAGTTTGAAGTATTTCCTACACTTAACATGGCAATAAAGGACAAACAAACAACATTATTTTATTAATGATTAAGGTTTTCACGGGTGTAAGATGTAGAACAATTTTCTGGGTCTTAAGTCTTAGCTTCTGGACCGAACAGACACGCGAAAGCGACCAGTTTGAGAAAAAAACTCAAGACATAAGGCCTCTGAAGATGGACAGTGAGATCTGTCCGATACGTCAGGAGTTAAAAAGTCCTAGAGTTAAAAGGACTACGTTACGCGGGTAAACCGAGAAAATTGTTCTACGTATATAGATGAAAAAGTATAAACCTACTCTTTTGCACGCGAGGTCTATGTTCACAATCAACTACTGTGACGTTCGAGACTGTGAAAGCCTTTACATAAATAATTGCATTAAAAGTCGAGGGAAAACAAACAAACGATATGTCGATACGTTCTCCGCGAAGCCTGGTAGTATTTTTAGTCCCTGTGTTTATTTTGTGTATCAAGGAACTGGGACAAGAGTCAGGGGAATTCCCTATCCTCGCACTCAGCGAGTACACTCGGTACCTACTACGGTAGCTAGTATTTACTGCCAGTATACACACAGTACACAGCGCGGCTTGCCCTAAATAAATACATAACTCGTACCGACAAATAATCCCGGCGAATGAAAAGTTTGACGGAGACACGCGACCTAATTCAGTAAAACTTCTGTGACGTCAGAATACTGATGAAGATTGATGCACCTTAATATTTTATCACTTACTTTTATATCCTTTAAGAGTTTGTATTCTTCATTTTATACTTTCTGTTATTATTGTACGATCTAACTGTGACATAGTTTGTGGTTAACCATTATTAATAAATTAAACAAAGTTTCTTTGTAAGAACCACTACGTATTTCATTTACGCCGACCGGTTTCAGAACGACCGTTTCACCCTCAAGGCAAACATAAGTTGACATTACAAAACACAGTGTTGAGTGTATGACTAAATGTTGTGGTGAGAGTGGGAGCGTGACCAGGGATTAGTGCATAGTGGGGGGTAATTTGATAGAACGGACAGTGAAAGGGAACATGTCTAAGATGGGACCGTAAGATAATAATTTTTTTATTGATAATATACAATCATACTACTTCATCGAAATGGTATGACGTCACTCAAGTCACAAAAGTCTTTAAACACGTTGTATAGCCATTTCGCGAACGTTTTTTTTTAGAATTGTAAAACTATTGTGGCATTGCCAGTTATAGAAAAAGCAAAAAAAGGTTTATTTAATGAAACTCACACTATTGTAATAAAACTCGCACAGAATGAGGAAGACATTTAACATTAATTACATACTTATTCGTTTAAATTTTAACCGTAAAAATAATATGAAATTATCGTTAAAAAGATTAAAAGTTCCTGCCCGGGACGGATCATTTTTAGATTTGTAACACTTCGAATTCATAATATAAGCGATGGAGCCACTTCCTGATGACCTAGATAACAAAAAGTTAACTTTTTTTCAAATTTTATTTTAATTTTTGTATTGTTATTATTTTCTTTTATTTATTTCCTTTCATTATGTAAAAAAAAATATATCTTTCATCTTGAAATATTTTAATTTAATGTATTATATATGTATAATATGGAACTCGTGGGACTGCACCACCCTCCCCGAGATCTGGAATAAACGAATTAAAAAAAATATATATATAATAATAATAATGAAATGGTAAGGTTACCCAATTTTGAACATTGAAATTTTTACAACTTTTCAAAATAGATGAATATACCTGTATCTTGTTTTCCTTTTGAAAATGATATAAACGAATTTTTGGATTAATATTTGTAAAAAGTAACTTTTGTCCACGGATATAATTGGAGTATTATAAATGGAATTTTCAGTTAGTAATTTACAACTGCAATTGGTAATATTTTCAGTATCGAATTTACTGAAACAAAGCATAATTTTCCATGACCGTGTGTGAGATTATCATGAAAATGCATAATTTTTAGAAATTTAATTCAAATTAAATTTGATAATGTTATTATCGAGTTCTGCAAGTTTTTTGGTTAGTGTTTTAGTTACAGCTGTTTCGACGTGTAAGGTCATTTTCAAACTGTGGTGAAGCCACGTACGGACGACTTATTTATAAGATTTTAAATGTCAATTTTTGAAGGTGTCTCTACAAATTGGTTTAACCGGTAATAAATCAACTTAGACACCTTCAAAAATTGACATTTAAAATCTTATAAATAAGTCGTCCGTACGTGGCTTCACCACAGTTTGAAAATGACCTTACAAGTCGAAACAGCTGCTGTAACTAAAACACTAACCAAAAAACTTGCAGAACTCGATAATAACATTATCAAATTTAATTTTAATTAAATTTCTAAAAATTAAAATGGAGTTCTACGAATTAAACACAAAAACAATTAATAAAATGCATAATAATGCACTAATTGCGTGTAACATCACGTAATGAATCCAGTAATGCATATTTCTTGAACTTGTTTGCAGTTTTTAAGGCCGCTATTGCCACCGTGTAATGAAAATTCTCATCAGTCTTGGAAGAAAATCCCACCGACTTATTTGTGTTATCTAATATTTTAAAGAAAGGTATTTTCCAGCCGAGATTGATGAGTTACAAGTTGTAATATGCTTTGTGTAATTTTCCACGATTGTGTCATTACAATAAATTGCGTGAATTACACTCTGATTTTTGAAGTGAAAACTTATTTAGTTGTGATTTGAAACTCGACGAAACGAAAAAGCGTCACTAAAAACACATACATCTATAGGATGCCTGCAAAAGAATAAGATAGACTTATCGGTCTCTTCTTTGTGCAGTGCTTCGTAGCCTATCGGTCTCCTCTTTGTGCGGTGCTTTGTAGCCTCCCCACTCGTTTCTACTTTTCTGAAGGTTTCACTTCTACCGCCTGTGAACTGCACGTTTCGTATTTTTTTAAGACGTACACGTGAAAAGTTGGGTTCTGTGACAATTCATCACATTGGCACTTCAACACACGTTTGAAAAGTGATTTAAAGTAATTAAAAGTGTTGAAAAGTTGGTGACCAGACAACTCAGAATGAAACCAACTCAGAAGCACCTCAGAAAGGTCATTAAGAGTGATGATAAAAAAATATAACAAAATGGTTAAATAGGTTAAGTTAGATTAGGGTTACCGGCCATTTTAAAATTATTTTTTCGTAGTTTTAAATGACCTTTCTGAAGTGTTTCTGAGTTGGTTTCATTCTTAGTTGCCATGGAACCGAAAAAACATAGCCCATGACCAATCTAATGTAACTTATCTAACCCGTTTTTTTTCCTTCACTTTACATGACTTTATATAACTTTTCAAAGGTGTGTTATTTTGCGGCTGAGTCGAGATGTCTGATCACCGAAAAGTAGGTATTAAAAATAAAATAATGCTTTATTTAAATCTAAAAGTTAACATCAGCAGTAAGTTCGTCCACAAATCCACATTTCGTCGAAAGTTGTTCTGACGATCGTGCAGGGCAGTTACAATGAAAAAGATTAATTATTTTCCATACCAGCCTTTTAAAATTATAACTCAATATCGATTTTATTTCATTCCAAATTTGCTTTAATTTATACCTACATCCAAAAATGCTGAAAGGCGTGATGATGAAACTATTAAAATAATGTACTTTTTATAATTATTTTTTTATTATAAGTATTTATCATTTTTCAATAATGTCTAAGTTAAATAAGAATGTTAAAAAAATCTGAAATATATTAGTTTGTGAGTGCGCAAATAAATACACAAACGGACCAATTTTCGTCAAGAAACACATGTACGTATATTTTTTTAAAGATTTTATTTAAACTGAAATTAAAATTCTAAAACATGCGATACCCAGATAATGTATTGATTTATTTTACTGCACGATTATATGATTTGAAATGGGTGTGGTATAATACAAAATCTTTTTTGAAAATTTAACAAATCTGCCAACGACCTATGGTATAACGGTATAACCTTATTAAGTATACTAAAAATAAACATTTTTTCTCAAAATTAAAAACATGCGAATGCTAGATAAAAAAAACAATCTTTCGAAATCCATTTATAATTGTTTGTGGAAAATAGTCAATACGTCTAAAATCTGATTTAAAAATGACCTATTTCTGGTTTTCTCTGGTAAATACCCTCGTAAGAGACAATATTTGGAGGTCTCTTGAAACCTTCAATTCCAGAATAACGTTAGAAAGTTTATTTATTTATTCACTTTTTTGCATTACAATTCTCCTCAGGGTCTATGTCATCTTTGGGGTTGCTGTGTGAAGGGTTTTCTAAACAACATGACTCTTTCATGAATCTTTTTGTCGAAGATGTAAAGAGTCATGTTGTTTAGCAGCACCATATGCCCAGTATATTGATGTGCTGAGTTAATACATCTGCATATTGTGGTATTCGCAGATCGTGGAGCCGCCCCTGGCAGTAGTTGTGTGGTTAACTTAACAACGAGAGTAATACAGAAATATACCTCGGTTTAGTTGATCCCAATACAAAGCCAGACAGTATTTGTGTAGAATGATAACAATGGGAATGAGTGGATTATGCAACTTGAAGTTTGTTTGGAATGCAAATCAGCCATTCTATTTGAGCGGAGACTCATAATATATCTCAGATAATAAATTAAGGCGAATAATATATTCAAAATAAACGAATCCCCACAAAGCACGACTATTATTCACAAATAATAAGTGAGCGTTTACATTTTTGAAGGTTATATGCAAATTTTGTTGAAAATATGAGGTATTTATATGTATTTAATAATATTTAATTAAATGAATACAATGAGGTTCCAATATCATTTTCTGATTTTTCTGTTTCCAGATTTTCGATTGAGTTTCGCTTGTATTATCTTCATTTAATTAATGTTTATTTTCTTGTTAGATATTTATTATTTTTTAAATATTTATTTTCTTGTTTTTGTTTATTTTCTTGTTAAATATTTATTTTCTTTTTAATTATATTTAATAAGAAAATTCCATTTATTATTATTTACTTACATGATTTTATTATTTAATCTAGAATTCCCACACCAAAGGCGAGAGCTACATATGTATCTTTTGGTAAGGACAGGCTAGTATTATTTTCATTTATAACACTGTGTATAACACTTTATGCAAAAAAAATACAAATATTAAATAATAAAATATTAAACGGAATCGAACCCACTTTGACTTACTGGGATGCCTGAAACCTGAATATTTTCCCTAATTTTTACCGATCTCACAGAAATGTCAATATTAGTCTCAACTAAACAAAATAAATATCCTTTTCCTAATTTTAAATATACAAAAGAAGAAAATTGGTAAAAATTATTTCTTTATGACCCTACCCTACCCTCAAATTTTACGGTGTAAATTTAGCAATCCGCAGAGAATGGATGTAAAGTTACGGGTCTGCTGGGAGTAGATTCGACTCTGAATAAATACTGGAATGTAACAGAGGTTTCCCTCGGGGATGCCTTTTTGATAATTTATATTTTTCCTCATTTATTACCTCCCCTGTTAGCGTCACCGCCATCACTTCTCATCCCAATCCCTTTCAAACTCTACTGAATTTCTTCTGTAAAATTTCCATTGTATTTGATATTCTAGGTCAGCGGATATTAGGTGAAATTTGGATGACGTAAATATTAAACTCTTACCGAGTAGGTAAATTAAAACCAAAATTAATATCGTTTTAAGAGCGGTGCCCTAACAGGAACAGGATGAAACAAAATAAACAATCTTTGAACCCAAAATATCTGAGCCTGCGCTAGAAAACCAGTGAACTAGATTCAGAAGGTTCCAAAGACTGCGGTAGACTGGCCATGTGGAAAGAATTTCGGATGAAAATACTCATGACCAAGCAGAAACAACCCAGACAAACCGAGGAAGAAGGGGTGGACTGACTGCGTTGAAAGGGATTGGAAATGAAATAGAATGGGCAGAACTGAGAACTGGAGGTAAACAGCTACTAAGGAAAGCATTTTGTAGAGGGCGCCCAGGTGACAGTGTCTCACCTTGTCTTACACTGAGCCAACCTAACCCACTCCCTGACCAATCCTGCCCCAACTTATCCCACTCTTTCCCATCCTGTCCCCCTCTAACTTACCCTGTCCCCTGTCACATCCTGCCTCACCTTATTCCCTCGTTCCTACCCTTCCCACCCTGCCCACCTTATCGCATTCTTTCCCACCCTGTCCCACTCTTCTCCACTCTGTCCCACCTTGTCCCCACTGTCCCACATTTGGATGTAGAGGATCTCGATGATGAAATTGATGAAGAAAAAAGAATAACGGTTGATTAATAATGTACAAATTTCTACTAACATCCCCGTGGAATTACACCTTTGCAATAAAACTCCCGACTCAATTCATCAAATTGAATCAGATTTAGAAGGAAGAATATTGATCTATTCGATACACTATGTCATCTCCAATTTGGAGTAACTAAGTTGAGAAAGTTGGACGATGGATCACTGAAGGATCGTCACTTCACGAAACTAAAACCTTTTCATGGTGATCTTTCACTAAGAAGGTGCAGAACGATACATTTATACCTAATCACAGTGAGGATTTAAACTCAATTGGTTTTTATGACTATTGACTTTTATGACCATTCTCACGGAGACTCTTGACCCAGATGTGGAGGTTAGATGCAGAATTGAAGCAGCAAGAACTGCGTTCATTAAAATGAAATCCCTCTTCTGCAATGACAATATCAGCCTAAAACTAAGGCAGAGAATGCTAAAATGTTATGTGTGGTCGGTCTTGCTCTATGGATGTGAAACATGGACCTTGAAAGTAAATACCATGAACAGGTTAGAGGCTTTTGAAATGTGGCTTCACCGGAGAATGCTCAAGGTCCCATGGACCGACATGATCACCAACACAGAAATTCTCAGGCGGGCTAGAGCAGATAGAGAACTGCTTACATTAATAAAAATCAGGAAAATTTCATATCTGGGTCATATACTTCGAGGGGAGAAGTATCACTTGCTCCATTTGATATTGAAAGGCAAGATAGAGGGTCGCCGAGGGCCTGGTAGGAGACAAATGTCTGGCTGCGTAATATACGAGAGTGGACCGGCATTAGAAGTGTGGAGGAGCTATTCCGGGCAGCGCAAGACAGAGAGACATTCTCAAGAGTGATCGCCAACGTCGGGGGGACCTGATACGGCACGCAAAGAAGAAGGTTTTTATGAGTATATTTAGGGCCAAACGTAACTCTACAAACTTTTTAACACCGTTTAATCACAGGAGACCATATTTGTCCCAGCCCACATAGGTCTCATAGAAATCGTTTTGTCTCCCTCACTATCATAGTCAGAAATATGATATAAACGGTATTGGAAAGAGAAAACAACACTCTATATATTTAAATCTATTACATAACCACAAAATAATTAAAATGTACACCTTTATGAAACCAAAGTTTCCGACAGTAATTAGAAAAAAATTAATTATTTTTACATGAAACGACAATAAAGTGAAGTGATGATAACGTTTATAATTTATTTTGTCTAAAAAAATATTTGTGTTTTTATTTTTTTTCGTTATCAGTAATTTAAAATCTTTTTAAATTTTGCATTAAAAAAAATTATATTTAAAAAATTACATTAAAGCGGGGTAATTAAATAAAATCCACACTTTTCTTCTACAAACACAATTAGTCTTTTATTGGGTGGGTACAATCAATTACACAAGTAGCCAGTTCAATAAACGTAAAAACAGTAGTAACTACAACAGTAGCTTTATGGTTATTATTATTATTATAACTCCAAAGGACACTTATTATCCTTAATTACCCACTCGTCACTTTATACAAAATATTCACGAGTGCCTTGAAGCCGCGCGAGCTGATCTCGGTAGGCAGACTTCGACTTTTACTATTTTCCTGGAGCTTAGCGCGGGACTCCCCAGCAGGCCAAAACTCAAAACTGTACTTTTGACTTTTGATTGATTTATTTTTCAGAGTTCCTAAACATGAGTTTACTGACTCTAACATAATTATATAATGGATTATCTATAGATACTTTACTGATATTTTATTGTTATGGTTGGTTTGAAAGTGAGATTAAAACTATACTGCGACTATATGCAGGTTTTTTTTATTCCTTCCGGAGGACTATCTTGGGTTTTTTATATTTAAAATTATCATTTTCGCTATATTTCGCGAGCGTATTAATCGTGGGATTTGAGTGGCCGGGTAGGCCGGCGTAGAATTTAGTTGCTTGTGAGAAAATGAAGTCCTTTATCAACGGAATGTTGGAGTCTTTATGGAGACAAGAAATTCTACTCCATTTAGGCGCATATGGCAAGTCTAATGGCTTTGTTTTGAAATATTTGAATCTTCTCTAAGAGACTGGGGGCCGCGTGCCCCCAAACGGGGCAAGCATAGGTGAAGCCAGGCCTTATGGTTGTTTTATATAAAAGTAATTTGTTGTCCGTTGATAAACGACTTTTTTTTCCCATCATTGGATAGAGTGAAGATAGACATTTGTTAGCTGCTTTAATTTTTCCAGTTATGTGTTTCTTCCAGGTGAGCTTGGAGTCTAGCGTTACACCTAGGTATTTAATTGACTTTTTCCATGGAACATTATCCCCAAACAGTCTAATGAATGGGGGCCGTCTTGGCCGTGTCTTTGAGAAAACGGTCGCGGCGCTTTTAGTCGGGTTAATAGATATTCTCCATTTTTTACACCACTTTTCAGTTAGAGTGGTTTGTATCTGTACGCGGCGTGTAGCAGTGGCCTCGTCAGTTGAGCTAGAAATGATGTTAGTGTCATCCGCAAATTGTGTGATTTTAACATTATGATCCACGGGTTTAGGAATATCGCTACAATAGATGTTGTATAGGGATTTTCTACTTTGGCTCTCAAAACTGTAAGGTTTCGCTTGTCTTTATATACCTATGGTCCCGCTAGTAAGTAATAGACAACCAATGCAAGACAGAGAAAGTATTCGAGCGTGAACACTTCTCAATATGCGCTCGAAATAACTATACTTGTTACAACATGGTTTTTTCGAATAATAAAATTTGGCAGCGTATTTTATCACCTTTCAAAAACAGTTTTTAATTTTCGGATTCATTCACAAGTATTCCATTTATTTATATTTTATTGCAAAGCTAAAATACTTCTGTCAGAATATGCCAGATTTTTTAAAGGTCAATCTGTTCAAATCTGTTAGAAAATTATATGAAGACAAAAGATTTTTATTCTAAATTTTCTCTTTTTATTACCAGCAAATATGCGCTTCACCAGTTCAGCTCCAATTATAAATGGTTAACCATGTTTACGCGGAGAATTTTTTCATTAAGTAATAATGACACCTGTCATTCGGACAATAGCTATAATTAGTAAAGTTTCCTGCGACCTAATCATTAGTTACACAATCCACATGATTTGTTTTACTAGTTACACGCGGTACCTGCCTGTTCAGGTATTTATAGTGGCGACATTGTAAACCCATTCACCTCGAAATAGTAATGTACCCTTGATACCTGAGCGGCGCATTACAAATAGGTTTAATGGAAAATTCGTGAAAGGTTTTTTTGTACTATTTTGATTGCATTTAAATAATAATTACGGGCTTTAAAACTATAAATTGTGTAAGATCATAATATTGACATATTTATTACATATCTCCCTTAAATATTTTAAGTTTTTAAGCTATTAAAAAACTATATATTATTTTTGAAGAAAATATCTAGATGTGTTCCACGCCGAAACGCAAATTATATGAAATTCTCTCAATTGAAAAAATATGCTCCGAAAATTATTATAAACATGTTTATTTCACTTATTTTAGAAATTAGATGTATGAAAATATTCACAGTGTTTCTTTAAATGCTATTTTAGATGTCACCCACGAGATTTTTGCTCTATTTTAAACTAATCGTGTTTCATTAAGACGCCGCTTCCCGAATTTCTACCGATTTCTTGCAAAACTCTCTTAAATTTATTTCTTTATTTAACCTCCACTTTCCGCGGTAATACCCATCACAAAAAACAATCAATCAATGTTTCTGTCAAAGTTCATAATTTTCTCATTTCCGAACTCTGTAATTTTATTGTAAAATAATGTATACAACCGTGGGTAAAATACAGTTTTCCTAAACGCCTCTAAAATACGGCAATATAAGAATAAGACTAGACAAATAATAAATTCTCATGAGATTGAGAGCGTCTGAAGATGTGATATTGGTCTGTAGTTAATATTTGGAAGTACCTATTCTTGTTTCTTGTGTGTTGTGAATTGAGATAAATTTGGCCAAATACCAGATGCAGTTAAGAACTTTAGACATGACAATGAAGACTATGAAATTCTGAGTAATAAAAATAGATGTTTAATTAAACAATGGTGAACTTAAATATATATTCCCATGAAAAATAATAAACTGCTTTTTAGATTGTGATGAATGGAAAATTATATCAATTCTGAGATTTATGAAGCAGAGCTTTTTGCGAAACACATTAATTTTATGTGATTGTGCGGTACTTACGTGTCAAACAGTAAAAGAATATTTGTTTCCATCACATTTGATCCCCTGACAGTTACCCCCCGGCATCCTTATATTTAATATGCAGTCGGTTTAGAAAATGTAACTAAGTGTCGCGAAAGGAGTGTGCATAGAGGACGTACCGCTGAATAGCAAAACTATTAATCATTTTATCATTCAAATGAGGATAAAACTCCTCATCAGTATACTGTGTATACCAGCGTCAAAGTACAAAAAAACGACACTGTAAAAAATCCGTACCCACTTATTAAAAGTATTTTTGAAGTCGATTTAGGTTTGAAATAAGTGAATAATGCATATTTTTTTATTGATAATTATAGTTTTGATTAACTGCCGGGTCACCAATACATGTAATTTGTCGTATGAGTCATTTCTACGATTCGTTCAACAGGTCGGCTGTGGAACTGATTTGCTGGCATCTGTATTTCCACCCTTCTACAACAAAGGTCTCTTCAAGACCTATGTTAACTCCTTCCTCTTCTCACAATGACCCTCTACATAGCATCCCCAAATATGATGTAGGCTCTGTCGGAAATAATTTTCTTCAGGGTCTCAGAAAAAAACTAATTCCTCAGATATCATTTTAGATTTTCACGGCCAAAAGTATTATATTGAACTATTTTGGAGGTATAATGCCGTGTTGCGCTACCTCCTTCTTTGTTCATCATTTCGGACAGCGTTACAGCGTACATCATCACACCTCCCTGTCCACATCCTCCCGGATGATGGACACTGTACCGCTCTCCGAAACGTTGGCTAAAGAAGGAGGTAGCGCAACAAGGCACAATACCCCATAAATAAATCAATATAAAGGTAATTCCTCCAACATTGTAAGCAAAAAATTTCACTTATAACTTTGGAAGTAATGGACGTAATATTGCCAGGTTATTTGTAACCCGGGATGTGCTTTTTTTTTAAATAATGTTATCTACAGCGAGAAGATGACTCCAATTAAAACGTTCCTTAGAAGTTGGAAGTCTCATTTAAAAGGATGAAATGTTTTTTTTTTAATTGCTCGTAAATGTCTCCCCGCGGGCTTCATCTAATTCCAGTAAGTTGCAGTCAGGTAAAAGAATATCAGAGTTTTTTGTTCGTGACATATTACTGTGAATATAATAACATTAAAAACGACAAGCTTCGTGGTTTGCGTAACATTAACGTAAACCCAAAGAAAATAGGTTGACAAAAAGTTTAAAGTTTACAGAAATGAAAGAAAGATAAGCGTGGCCTGGGGTACCCCATTCTAAGGCCACATTGTACATGATATGATTACAATGAGAACATAATTTTAGTTGCTTTTATTTTTTTTTATCTTTAATTTCACATAAAGAAAAAATCGACTGAAAATAAAATGAATAAGTACACTAAATAATTATAAACGTAGATGATGAAAAGAAAGGAAGAACATTAATCTCTGCTTGGATTTAGTATGTCCTCAATGTTCAGTTTCAAATAATTCATGTCTTTATATATTTTTCGAAATCTGCAGAATTGGGGATTTTTTAGTTCAAAAGGGAGAGAAATTTTAACTTGATGGAAAAGTAACGGAAGTTTGTTTGTTCAAATGTAGTTTTACAATTTGGGAGGCGGGAATGGGTACCGCCTCCCCGGGAACCTTTATTGGATAAACAACACCTCTGCCCAAGTGCCCGGGTTCATGGTATGAGGTTTGTCTAGGTCTTGGAGGTGGATGACCAGGAAACACTGAAACACCCCTTAAACCCTTTTTCTTCCCAGAACTCTCCTCTCCTTCCTTTCCCTAAACTTCGTGACTTGACACTTATTTTTTCTTCTATTTTCACTGTTTGTCTTTGCTTTCATGTACCATCCGAATCCTTACATTGTTCATTTCTATACTTCGTGATACTTTGTTTTAAATTGGACGTAAGTCCGTAAATAAATAAATAAATAAATAAATAAATAAATAAATAAATAAATAAATAAATAAATAAATAAATAAATAAATAAATAAATAAATAAATAAATAAATAAATAAATAAATAAATAAATAAATAAATAAATAAATAAATAAATAAATAAATAAATAAATAAATAAATAAATAAATAAATAAATAAATAAATAAATAAATAAATAAATAAATAAATAAATAAATAAATAAATAAATAAATAAATAAATAAATAAATAAATAAATAAATAAATAAATAAATAAATAAATAAATAAATAAATAAATAAATAAATAAATAAATAAATAAATAAATAAATAAATAAATAAATAAATAAATAAATAAATAAATAAATAAATAAATAAATAAATAAATAAATAAATAAATAAATAAATAAATAAATAAATAAATAAATAAATAAATAAATAAATAAATAAATAAAACACCTCCACACAGCATCCCCAATGATGACATAGGCCTCGAGATCTCCTGTGTGGAGCTCATGTAAAAAAAAAAATAATAAAATAAAAATAAAGTTTTTGTTTTGGGTTGATGTGTGCATAATTGAGTGGAGGATATTGTATTCTTAACTTCCGAGTTAATGAATTTAAGATATAACCTACTTTTAAAAGCGTGAATTAAAATCGCATTTAATTGTTTAACAGTAATAAAGTTGGGAAAATCCTTTTTAAAGGTTCTCAAAAGGAGAGTGAGGATAATTTTCATAATATAATTGACTTCTGTGCTTCGGTAACCGGTTGCAAGATACATGAAGTTCCCCATCCAGTGATATCATATTGTAAATGAGACTGGCATAGGGCATTGTGTATTTGTATGTTAACACATAGAAGACAGAATGGACTATTGTGTTATCTTTAAACTACGATATAAGAGATCTGAAAGATACATGTAACTTTCTACGCCATTGTCTATAAAAAAGATGGATGATTAATAAATTAATTTCTCCAGACCTTAAAGTAAAATGAATAGATACAATGACATTAACGACGACTTCGGTAACCCCTTGAGAATGGAGGAACGAGAACACTTTACGATCCACATATTATAATATCACGTCGGAGGCTAACGACCCTCAATTGTAGGCAACCAACACAACTTTCTACATCACTACTCCGAGTACTACAGCAAGTGACTGCAGCAACATTGGACAGATATACTTCTCCAGGCAATCCAAGGTTAACAGTTAACATTAACATACAAAGGGCTATTGAAATAATACGTGTTAACACTAAATGATTTGTTGAAAGGAATTTTAATAAAACCTCAAACCGTTGTGACGGATAGATGTCTTGTGGGAAGGTTTCGTCAACGTAAAAGTACGACAATAGTGGTTCGAAAAAAGGCGTGGGAAATTCAGTCCCAATGTATTTTAAATTATTAATAATACAAGAGTTTTATTTATGAAATTAAACATGTTTGTTGAATGTCATTTTAAAAACACGGTTATATATGCAATGTTCATCTTTATTAAATCAATTTTTTTATCGTAGAAAGCAAACACTTTGTGGCTTGAAATTATATACAATGAAACAAGTACTTTGTTTAAAAACCACTTCATTTTTATTTATATTTGTCGACCGGTTTCGGTTGAACTCAACCTTTTTCAGGACAATAAACATATAAACTTGCATTTTTTTTTTTATTACACAAAATATACTTATCAAATTGACTATCCTGCCAGGAAGAATTTTCCGGTTTAGGATGGTCAAATTCAAATTTTAATGCTAATAAAAGAAGTTGATGCCAATATGGATGAAAGATACTCTCAATATCGCACTAGTGTAGAATTCAGAATATAAACGCTGCTTGAAATGGCTTTAGCCATGTTTGGTGACCTGATCTGTATACCCGTTTCTTTTCCTCAACTTCTTCCCATTCCCACTGTCTTCAGTCTTACAACATACCCCAAAAGGGAATGCCATACTCTCACCGGCTTCAGACGAAGCAGCTGGGACTCTTGTGTGGTATTCTCATTGTCAAAATAGATTTCATTTATGAAGTGATACCAATATTGGCTTTACATTGTACAAAAAAAGGCAAATAAAAAAATCACATACAAAATGAGAATTTTACAAAGCAAATTGTATGTACTGTTTAGAAAAAAAATCACCACCTTTCGCAAATAGGTTCGTAAGCACCGACTTAAAAAAATTCTGTTGTGAATTTGGTTTTAATTAAGCTTTTAAAATATCTAAGGTTAAATAAATCTTTCGCAAACTGGCTTTGACATTTATGCAAACATACGGCGATGACAAAATAAATTGCAAAAATAATTCAATAAACGTGTGTTCCTTTTTCTTATGCCTTATTCAAGCTAGTTCTAAGTTATTCATTCTTTTTTTTAATATGTGAAGTAATGTGGGTATTTAAATGAAAGAGTTTTCTCTCTTTGATATCTTTGCATCTTTACTGTGGTATTTTCGGAATCCATCTTACTTTGATGTTCGTTGTTTATTCCCGCACATTTGTGGAATTTGTTTTAAGTTTTCAACTTGGAAGCGGTTTCATTTGTGTTAAGTACTACGGTTGAAAGGTCTAAGGTTTCATTTGTATTTTGGAGGTTGTCCCTCCCCAAACTGAAGTAACTTAAATTTTTTATAATAAAAACTCTCCTTTTATAACTTTTTAAGGTTATTCCAATCAATGTAATATATCATTGAAGGAGAAGATAACACAGAAAAACAGAAAAAGATAATGGTCGCAACTGGGACTCCAACCCAGAACCTCTCGTCTAAAAGAGAGGTTTTCTTATAAAAAATTGAATATTCATTTAGACTTTTATAAAAAGTCAATAGTTCCATATAAATAAAATCGGATATTTTCGTTGTTTATTTTTGGGGTGTTATGCCGTGTTGCGCTACCTCATTCTTCAGCCAATGTTTCGGACAGCGTTTTAGTGTCCATCATCAGGGCAGATGTGTGATGGTGGACACTGTAACGCTGTCCGAAACGGCGAAAGAAGGAGGTAGCGCAACACGGCATAACACCCCAAAAATAAATAACGAAAATAATTTTGGCGGTGAAAATCATAAATCATACCAAAATCGCATGTATTTATCTGGGACGCCATCTAGGTCACAAACCCATTCTTAGAATGATTGTTTCCAATAAAAAGAGTAGTTGCCTATATCCAAAATGGAAAACAAAAATTAGTTGTTAATTCTAAAATTTGAAATATGAGATTGACTAATATGACGGTTTGAAAGAAGGCGGCAATGGCGGAATTGGTAAACGCGCACGTCCCGGTTAGAAGAGAGATTCTACGTTCGACCATTATCTTTTTCTGTTTTTTTTGTGTCGTGTTCTCTTTAATGAGATAACTTCGTTTAAAAATTGAAATTTAAATATTTTGTGCTACAACATCAATAATGCCATATTTTTTAATCTTAGCTCTCTACCTCACGAACAATCTAGAACCGCCCCTGCTTTGTAGACATGCAATGTAATACACTCACTGTGCTTTCTATTCTGTGACTGTTTTGTTAACAATTGGGCGTATTATAATGTTATTCTAAACCATTTAAAACAATGCATATGACTAGATATGGTTTCTACATTCATGGTGTGGTAAATATCCAACTAATAAGTACTGAATGACACAGTGGATTGGTTGGTCGTGATCTAGTGCTGTCGAATGCTGATATAGAATAAGGTATGGAATGAAAGCGCCTTGGAATATGTTACTCGTCGTGACACACCTTCCAAGACTGTTGTTTCCATCCATATTCATGGAGTATGACGAATTACAAACCATCTCCAATTGTGTAGCTTAATGATTCAACACCTATGTATTTACAAACCGCTTACATGAATGAAGAAAATGTATCGAATTCCCTTAAAAAAACATTATTTAGTTATAAATGACAAATACTGCTAAACATTATTTAGTGGGAATCCTTCATCAAACATCTAACTAACCATCGTGTCATTTTGAAGACGGACCGCATAATAACTCGGTCTTTGAACACATTCCTTGCCTGATTCGTCTCTTACATACTCTTCTATTATTTTGACTTTTTGCATGGCTCGACTCAAGTATCTCATTCACTTGATCGTGCCATGTCCTCTGCCATTCACATTTGCGTCATATATTCTCTTTACACTAATTTCTTCATTCATTCGCTCTATATTTCAAATCCATCTGAGCGTCCTTTTTTAATCTTCCATCAATCAGTCTTGCATTCTTTGCGAATCTCCACATTTCTTACACGATGATACATGGTCTTATCACACGTGTATACCTCAGGGATCTCATTTGTACTTTCATCCTTCCTCTGCCAGTTCTGTGCCTCACTGCCATGCTTCAGGGTAGGTACCAGGATTCTATTGTCTTCGCTTCTTTGGACAGTTTTTTGTTAGCGCCAACCGCGTTCAGTCATCCATTAATGGAATTTATCCTTATTTTAATATCTATATCAGCCTTTCCATCTCTCGTAAACATACTTCCCAAATAAGATTGAAACGAATAGACATCAGGACTCGAACACCGATTAACATTCAATGAATAGAGTTACACTTGCGTGTGAGAAAGTGGAGATTGGAAAAGGTCGGAGGCATTCAGGTAAAGTTGGCACGACACCAAGAACATAATATAATGAGGGGGCAACAACTAACGAACACAATTGATGATTTCCAAGGGGAGAGGAATTTGGAGAAAGCTGATTGCATGTCAGGACAGAATGGCCGCGATTCGCTCTATTTTAGTTTACAAATCAACCAACTCCATGGGGACCTGGCGTGCTGTCTACTTCTGAATGGAATGTAAAACGATTCAGTTTCGTTTCAGTGAATTATTATTTGAATTCATGTTTGTGAACAATGAGAGAGACAATTGAAATATTGGCGGGTTTAAATAACAATCGGTTGATTGATTATTCCTGAGGTTGAGAAGTTGAGTGTGTGATCGCATTCCTTCACGTGCGTTATGATCAAGCTGCTGGCAGCTCAACGTTACATCTTATGTTAAATGCGTCTTTTGTAAGAAAGAGAGGAAAGTTACAACTGATTAATCAGCGGTTTGCCTTTAGTCTACCCAGAGAGCCTAACTGCATTTGCCTACTGTTCAAAACCACACAAGTTGACAAATCAATCCAAAAATATTGACAAAACAACCAACCACAAGTTGTTGACAAATGAAACCACTCAAGTTGACCATTGAAACCAAAAATGTTGATAAAACAACCAAATAAGTTGACAAAGGAAACCACACAAGTTGACAAATTAAAACACGCAAGTTGACAAGTATGAAACCACGTAAGTTGAAAAATCAAACCTAACAAGTGGACAAATCAAACCAAAAATGTTGATAAGACCAACATAAGTTCACAAATCAAACCAAACTAGTTGACCAATCAAACCACGCAAGTTGACAAATGAAAACACATGTTGGAACAAAATAATAATAATTTTGCAAGCATGTAAGTAAATCATTATTACTTGTAAACCATTGTTACGCATGTAAATTAAATGACTGAAAAACCTGAGACAGTGTACTGTAGAGCTGTTCCGGTCGGCAGTAAACAAAGTTCGCATTGCCAACATGATAGCTAACGTGCGTTGATGGACAGGGCACGAAAAGAAGAAGTCAATTAAATTAAGCATGTAAATCATTGTTTCAGAAAATAACGTTGAATTCGCGGACTATAGTAAAAAATAACGTATTTTTACTAGGATAAATACTTCATATTCAAACACTCCAACCGTCATAAGTCATAATGAACCTGAACAAAAAACTCTTCACTCTGTACTCGCATCATTCGTACTGTCATTCATGAAAATAAAACCAAAAAGCTTTATGCAAATGTTAGCTTCTTCCAGAGAATTGGAGATACTAAATTCAAATTCCCAGAACACATAATATTGAAATACCCTTCTTAATAAAATGATGGAGATTGTTTCCATCACGTCTCGTGATATGTTTTTGATCTTAAAAGTAGAGACACACCCTCCCCGGGTCCCGACCTAAAGCCAGCTAGGCCCGTCAGAGTGTTTTATTATTTCTTGAATTTTATTATTTATGTAGAACTGAATATTTCGAGTTATTTTTCGGCGAATTACGCGTAATTTTTTGCCAAGTTCGCTTTATGTGTTGGGCAATTTTTGAGAAAAGCGCAAATATTTTTTTATATTTTACAGCAAAAAGGTTGCGTTTTTGACAGGCATTTCGATGTGAATTAAGTTGCGTTTCACTTAATGACGCTTAAAGCTTGTCAAAACAATAGACAAATATTTGGATTTTTTTTTAATGTTTAGAATGTATAATCTTATCCTATTAATCCTATTTAATATTATAAAGGCGAAAGTTTGTATGGATGTATGGACGTATATTATTTGTTACTCTTTCACACAAAAACTACTGAATGGATTTTAAAAATTTCTTCACTAACAGAAAGCTACATTATTTGCGAGTACTATAGGCTATATATATATTTGTAAGCAAGCTCTGGCGTTATGGAATTATTTATTATACGTTTATTTTCCAGGCGAAAAGCAAAGCGTTGCTAAGTAATTGTTTGAGGTGCGCTATCATTTTGTTATCTGTTTAGGTTACTATGGAGATCCCTTTGATAGTTAAAATTTACTGCGCGTTTGATTGTTATGTTTTAATTATTTGCACGCAAGCT
The DNA here is from genome assembly GCA_929108145.2 of Limnephilus rhombicus. NCBI lineage: Eukaryota > Metazoa > Arthropoda > Insecta > Trichoptera > Limnephilidae > Limnephilus > Limnephilus rhombicus. The sequence goes on along the minus strand of OV815287.1, from coordinate 12,496,719 downwards.
GCTTGAAAAATTAATGTAACGGGTATGGGGGGGGGTGGTGAGGGGTGGAAGTGGAGTAATGGGAGGGGGTTGAGGGGGGGCCGGGGGGGGGGAGTGGGGGGGGGAGTGGGGGGGGGAGGCAAATTCGAAAACGACGAACTAGAGTTACAATCGCAGACATAACCAAAATTAGTTAGATATTATCATGAAAAAGTCAAAATTTCGCGTTAACGCAAACGCGAATTTTTCGCGTCTCTAATTGGGAACAATTGAAACATCTTCCTGCAACGACACAATAGAGTCTTGTATTTTCAAGGCGGAATGAAAGAATTATAATTCCTTTGAGAATTACATCAACTCAATACAAGCCAACAAAGTAAACAAAGACGAAATATCATTTGTAGGTACAGACATCAGTCATCATTGTGCCATGTGTCATGGCGAATTATGTCGTTAAATGATGTAAGGGTTTTTTAAATACCTGTATTTTCTGTATTTTGTGAGAGTTTAAATTTAAGCGAAGGTTTTTTACATCAAATGTAATAATTTGTTTTCGTTGCTTGGCCTACGTACCTACATTTAGTTTAGTTTTACGCTTTTTGCTTTTACTTTTACCGTACGGAATGAATGATTCATAATAGGGACGTAATTATTATATTAGATTCCAAAATATGTTTGAGCCTTTTATGTAGGTATTGGAAAGTTAGGTTCGGGTGAGGAGTTGGTCGGTTACTCGTATGCGACCAGTGATGACATGTGAAAAAAAATCAAATACGTCTCTTAACACCGTGTTTAATCGTCTTATATATAAAAATGAATCGCTGAATGCATTTCTAAGCGCAAATCTCGAGAGCAGATGAACCGATTTCGCTAATTCTTTTTTTAGAATATTCCTTGAAGTGCGATGATGGTTCATACGGAGAGAAAAATTAAGAAAATTGCGCAGAAAATTGGATAATTTCAGAAAACCTAACGACTATCACACGTTTGACAGTTCGCGTGTTTGAGAATGACATTTTGAAAAACAATGATTGTTAAATCAGGAGTTGATAAATTTATTTAAAGTATAGGTACTCCCCTAATAGTTTGAATCGAATCAAGAATTTTAGATATTTTAAATAGGTACCTATGTTAGGTACCAAATTTAATATACATGAAAAATGGAAATTTGAATAAAAATTGTAAAAGGTGGCACGCGGGCTGTTTAAAAACTGAATGTACTGGGATTGAATATATGGAAAGCGGGAGGGAGGGAGTGATTGGGGAGGGGTGGAGGGAGAGGGGGTGGGGGAGGGAGAGGGGGTGGGGGAGGGAGAGGGGGTGGGGGTGAGGAGGAAGGGGGTGAGAGGGGGGAGGGGGAAGGTGGAGGAGGCGGAGTGGGAACCCCCCTTACACCATGCGAGCGAAGCCGCGGGAAAAAGCTAGTACTTAATAATATTATATTTAATCATGAGATGGAAATATGAAAATACTGATTTGAAACATTTTTTTTATAAGAGTCCCAACTGCTCCCGTATGGAGCCAGTGGGACTATGGCATCCCCAATTGGGGTATGTTGAGAGGCTGAAGGTAACGTGGAAGGGAAGGAGATGGGGAAGAGGGAGGTGGGAGGTGGGGAAGTACCTGGCTATTCAGATCTTGTCATCAAACACGGCTAATGCCATTTCAAGCAACGTTTCAATTCTGAATGGTAGTACTGAGATACTGAGGTACCAGGGCGATACTGAGAGTATCTTCCACGCTGGAACGTGCCGCAAATATACTATATATTATTTTAAATGAATAGATTGTGATATAACACAAATTAATCAAATAAAATTTATTTGCCACGCCGGGATTCGATCCCGCAACCTTCGGAGTGCCAGTCAAGAGCCTTACTACACCGGCCGAGACTAATTATAGGTATTAATATAATATTACCATGAAAAGTTAAAATGCTTGTTGCGTTCTGTCCAATAAAATAAAATGCAATTTTTTAGAAAAGGCGTTACTTTGTGTTTAACGCAATCTTTACAGAAAATTTTAAAAAGGAAACTGATACGACCACTTTAGAGAGAAATTCCTTAGAAAAACATGTTTATACTCGTACATTCATATACATCATCTTGGTTCTGTGACTCAAAACTAAATTTTGTTTCCAAGCATCCCAGTTTTCTGTTTCTCTGTGAGCAAATTGGATAGGGAAATTTTTACATTACGCTGTAATGAAAGTTTTCCTACGAAATTTTATTTTGAATGTTACGTTTTTTAAACTATTGATTGTAATTTTAAACAGATTAACCAATATTAAACATCAACTTGATGATTTAGCATCACAAAATATCCGTGAAGAAATCAGATGGCCTTAATCGTAAATGGGTTGTGTACGCGTAAAGCAAAAAACGAATAAGCATTTTATTATATACCGCAAATTTAATGTACGTAAGTGCAACCGCAGACAGAATACGTAACGTTGAATTGAGAGAGTCGCTTCTGTACCTACCTTGTGTTTGTGATTATAATTCTTCCTGTGTCACAAGTCCTTAGCGAACAGATTTTACTTATATGTTCTCCTGTGTTTTAACAACAAGAAAAAAGAAATTTTAATTAAGTTAGAGATGTATTGCGATGTTTCTTATCAAAATCCCATGACGCCATTCCTTGCGATCCTTGCAACGATAGAAACCGATTTAATCTAAGATCTAGACTGCGCACGCGACTGAACACTGGCGTAACTCGGGTTAAAACTAGCCTACATAATATTACTGCTGAGGTTTTTATGTGTTTTACACCTGTGTACTTGAATAATTTAACAATATAAAGAAATAAGTGATGTGCATCTTCTCAAACAAGATCATTACGGCGTTGTTTGCAGCCAGCCATAAAGAAGCGGTGATTCATCTGGACTGGATTATTCCGGATGCTGTGATGTTACAACACATTGCATTCTACAGTTTCTACATGTCGATCTTTCCTTCTCACCTTTCGACACGACCACCGTTTCGGGCAACGTTACAACGAACAACATCCGGGTCCGGGTTGGTTTTATGTGACAGTGACCAACGGCGCGATATATCAGATTACAGAAGAGCTTTTGGGTAGCAACCTACGCTGTTTAAAAGTGGCTGTTTTATTTATATTTTTTTCAGAAACACGTCAAGTAACAATAACAGTAAAAAGCTGGTATTTGTAAAGTTTAAGGTTACAGTGTGAAAGAAATAATGTGTGCATTTATGATATGTTTCTTAAGACTCACTAGGAAAATCAATACCCAGGTGTGCGAGTCTCTATGTGAGAAATGTGTTTTGTAAAAACGTAAATTTGTTATTTACTACAGGGAAAGTGTAAGCTTTTACTAAAAATGGGATTTTAAGATAAAGCAGAATTTGGATCAGAAGAGATGGTGTTTTGAGGATTTTACATAATGTTGTCTCATAGAAATGAAAACGTAATCTGTCTTCGAAATTAAAAAGTCCAGATTTTAGTTGTATACTGAAAGCTTATAACTAAGGATGACCTACGCTTAGGTTGACTTATTAAATTGTCAGTCAAAAAAAGAGATTTGCAGTTCAATTTGATATCTACTGATTAAAATGAGTCTAATCTAGAATCCTTAAAACCTTAATTTTTTGTTGTGTGTCTGTAACTCTGGATTAATGGACTCTAGAACTTGGATTTACTTTGAAAATAGATGTCATTTTCACAATAGTTTGAAAATTACTAATAAGTGATGAAGTAGGTAGGTACCTCTCTAAAATAATATAATATTTTAACATGAAATAAAATCAAGTAAAAACAGAGTGTGCAATTCACACGCAGTAGAAGTGAAACCTCCAGAAAACTAAAGTAGACAAGAGTGGGGAAGCTATCTCATTCTCTCGCAGGCTAAATCCTATAGATGTATGTGTTTGTCTCTTTTTAGTGACGCTTTTTTTCGTTTCATCGAATTTCGAATCACAACGTGCTAAAGAAGTTTTCACTTCAATTTATAATAAGTCAAATCGTGAACCTGACACGGAGAAAATACCAGGAGTACAGAAATATAATGGGGTATTTCCATTTGTATTTGGTTATTATTATAAACATTTATTACTCAGCAACATTACTAGTTGTAAAAAATTACTTAACGTTTGTTTGGTTTTAAAATGAGAAATAAAACATTTGTTTGGTTTTAAAATGAGAATACAGGGTGTTAAGGGACGTACTTGACTTACTTTAACCAGTGATTCCTGACATTATTTGGAGTAAAAAATGTAAATGAAATTTTGTTCTCCGGTGACATTTTTGATGTGTTTTTTTTTCTAGTGACGACATGCAGAAGAACTTTTTTTTTGTTTGATTTTGAAGAAAAAAATTTTGAAAAAAAAAAAACTCGTCATAAAAAGTCACCGGAGACCAAAATTTCATTTACATTTTTTACTCCAAATAATGTCAGGAATCACTGTTTAAAGTAAGTCAAGTACGTCCCTTAGCACCCTGTATGCTTAGTTCCTACCAGGATTTTGGGAGGCGGGTATGGGTACCGCCGCCCCGGGAACCATTTATTGGACAACCAACACCCCTGCCACAGGTCACCCCAAGTGGTTCGCTACGTTTGGTGACTTAGCAGGGGTGCCCGGGTTCATGGGATGAGGTTTGTCTAGGACTTGGTGGCGGATATGTTTGCCCAACCACTGCGTGGCGGGCTGGATCGGAGGAGACCGGTTGAGGGGGGCCTTTTGACCCCACCGCAGTGTGAGGAATAGATTCATACGTCCGTCACTCCTGGCCACACTGACCCCCAGATTCCTACCCACCCATCATGCCTTTTTCTTCCCATATCTTCTTCTCCTTCCTTTCCCTTAAAAATTGTTTTCCTCTGTGCCTCCTGTGTGGAGCTAATGTAAAAAAAAAGATGTTATTTATCCAGTTCATACCTCTCTTTAGAAAAGTATTTTAAATTTGGAACAATGGCAAGAAAAATAGTGCAAATTCGAGTGCATTTGTTTTGCAAATGGAAAAAGTTTGGGACTACCTTGGAAACATGTTGTTGGTGTTTTTCGTGTACACAATCTCATTTTTACAAAAGAAGATTGGAATATTGGAATTCGACCATCTCGGAAGTACAATATGTCGTTTTGTACTCATTCGTATTGTTGTGGCGTTAATTACCTCGAGGTATGACAACTATATTGTAATTGTGTCGTGTGCCCCTTTGTAGTGGTAAGTGATTGGTCATCCTTTTTCCTTGTTTTTCCTATATAATTTCACACCCAATTCCAGCAATCACCATTTCGTCCCATTTCGTTTTTGTTATTTACAGTGCATCTGAAGCTGTAATCCGTAAGCCGTTTTGGATGCAACACCATTAATATATTTTTTTAATTCCTTTTTAAATTTTCTGTGATTTTACCGCCGAGTAGTGTCACTAAGCCATATCTAAAATATGCGACACGTTGAGAAACTGGCCCTGAATGAGTCACCCGCGGGCTTTATTTTCTATTCGATACATTTTAACACACTTTATTGCGAGGGAAACGTTCTTTGGCTCATTTATTAGTTATTAAATGTATGTTTATTGCACCAGACAGTGCCAGTACTAGTAGTGAGCAGTGGAAACATTACAATATGTCCGCAATCAAACGATCATTAACTCGATTCAAATAAATCAGAAACATTGTTATGAATTGTTGCCTTGTATAATCATCTGAATATTTTATATATTTATAGAATTTTTCTGTCTACACCGTTTGCTGTATTTATTAAAACAAATTAGTCTACTCAATGTATAATCTGTTTTTTTTTTTTTTTTTTAAATTAGCTCCACATAGGAGGCCCCGAGAAACTGCAAAAGAATGCCGTGCGGAGGGTCTTTTCAGGAAAGGAATGAGAGGAAGTACTGGGAAGGAAAAGAGTAAAATGGTGGGTAGGAATCTGGGAGTCAGTGTGTCCATAGTGACGGATGTATGAATCCATACCTCTCACTGCGGTGTAAGGCGATGTTCCGATAGAGTACAGCTGGAGAAGTCAAAGAGACTCCCTCAACCATTCTCTCTCGATCCGGCCTGCCATGCAGCTGGTGGGAAGACGCACCCACCGCCAAGACCCGAACAAATATCACCCTATAAATCCGGGCACCCCTGTTAAGTCACCAAACATAGCGAACCACTTTTTTAATATATTTTTTTATATGAGCTCCCCACAGGAGGCCCTGAGGAAAATAATTTCCCTCAGGGCCTATATCATCTTTGGGGATGCTGTGTGGAGGGTTTTTTTTAAGGAAAGGAAGGAGAGGAGAGTTCTGGGAAGGAAAAGGGTTTAAGGGGTGGGTAGGAATCTGGGGTTCAGAATGTCCTGGTCATCCGCCTCCAAGACCTAGACAAACCTCACCCCATGAATCTGGGCACCCCTGCTAAATCACCAAACGTAGCAAACCACTTGGGGTGACCTATGGCAGAGGTGTTGGTTATCCAATAAAGGTTCCCGGGGCGGCGGTACCCATTCCCGCCTCCCAAATCCACTTGGGGTGACCTATGTGCAGAGGTGTTGGTTATCCAATAAATGGTTCCCGGGGCGGCGCTACCCATACCCGCCTCCCGAATTGCTGTATTTGTTAATATAAGTTTTTTGTTTCTATGTAAACGCAATTTTCAATTCTGAGTTCTGACGTCTTCGTTGAGCAATCCACTAGCTACGATAGTGAGACAGACAAATAAAACGTTGATACACCAAGTGACGTAGGTACCTCCCGACGCTATTTTAGAGGGCAAATTTTTTTTCACAGAAAATATTTATTTCTGAAATAACATGCTACGAAAATTAAATAACACATTCTAGTAATAAGTTGGGTGGGTTGATTAAAAAAAAATTAAAAAAGTGTGGAAATCTCCTTTTTAAATTGCTTTGAAGTAGGTAGCACTGTAGTAGTAAGTAAATATGTTGGGATTTCATCCTAGGGATTTGGAGTGTCGCGGTGTCATCAGAATAAATAATATTTTTCCCTACCTTTATAATAATTCTGAGGTGAAATTCGGCTAGAGCAAGGCTCTTATTATAAGATTTTCTTTCGCATTTGAATATTTTCCATTTTTAAAGTGTATTTAACAAAAGAAAAGGGAGTTGTTTTTGACAGGTGGATTATTGAAGGGAAACACGGCTTTGGGAGAGAAAATAAGAAGAGAAATGTTCGGTCAGAGAGAGGTTAGAGATTGTGTAGGGATAAGCAATGTGATTGAGAAATTATATTCCTGAAATTTGGGGAGATTTAGAAAAAGCCAAAAATTATGCGCAACTGGTTATCTGCGTAAGCCGTCAATTTTCTACACAGGCTACTTGCATGGATTTCAAGGGATTTCATAACGACTTGGAAAAAATTGTGTGGATAGATTTTTTACTAAGATTACGAAAATGTTAGTAAAAATTTTGGTAAATTTTGGGGATCGCTGGCAACGGTTAATACGCACTTTTTTTGAAAAAATCTTTTGATTCACCTTAATTACATTAAAAGACAACTATTTGCATTGGGGGAAGTGGAAAATATTTTTGTGTAACATGGTTTGTGATACAAAAGAAGGCTAAAGTTCGGTGTTTGGGTAAAATTCCTAAAAAATAAAACTAGTTATTTTTATACTAATTTGGGGTCGGGGAATCCGAATCTGAAAGAATTAGGCGGCGGCAAGCAATATTAACTGAATTAAACGACTTTAAAAAATTTTATACACATACAGGAAAATAGCCATTTTGGAAGCATTTTGATTCCTAGAAAATCAAACTAGTTATTTTTATACTAACTATGGGCCGGGGAATCCGAATCTGAAAGAATTAGGCGGCGGCAAGCAATATTAACTTAATTACACGACTTAAAAATTTTATATACACACACACATGAAAATAATCATTCCGGAAGTATTTTGACACATGTAGTAACAAAGATCATAGAAAAACACGATAACATAGATGTTTTTACCACACAAAATTAAGTGTTGCCATTAAGCAGTAATATTTATAACGTAAAATAACATGTTTATATTTTAAGTACTTATTTTTTATAATTGATTCTCAAATATTTTAGGAAGGTACACCAACTAGTATTGTGGAGTTTTTATGCCTTGACGCGAGTAGGCGTTATAAAGGGGCACGTTCTTTTGTATCACAAACCATGTTACATAAACCCGGCGTAGCTGCTAAACTACTTGAAAACAGGGATGTTTTTTTGCCGTGACGCGAGCAGGCGGTATAAAGGGGCACAAACCATGTTACACAAACCTAGCGTAGCCGCTAAACTACTCGAAAACAGGGATGTTTTTTTGCCGTGACGCGAGCAGGCGGTATAAAGGGGCACAAACCATGTTACACAAACCTAGCGTAGCCGCTAAACTACTCGAAAACAGGGATGTTTTTTGCCGTGACGCGAGCAGGCGGTATAAAGGGGCACAAACCATGTTACACAAACCTAGCGTAGCCGCTAAACTACTCGAAAACAGGGATGTTTTTTTGCCGTGACGCGAGCAGGCGGTATAAAGGGGCACAAACCATGTTACACAAACCTAGCGTAGCCGCTAAACTACTTGAAAACAGGGATGTTTTTTTGCCGTGACGCGAGCAGGCGGTATAAAGGGGCACAAACCATGTTACACAAACCTAGCGTTAGGTTAGGATAGGTTAGGGACGCGAGCAGGCGGTATAAAGGGGCACAAACCATGTTACACAAACCTAGCGTAGCCGCTAAACTACTTGAAAACAGGGATGTTTTTTTGCCGTGACGCGAGCAGGCGGTATAAAGGGGCACAAACCATGTTACACAAACCTAGCGTTAGGTTAGGTTAGGTTAGGGACGCGAGCAGGCGGTATAAAGGGGCACAAACCATGTTACACAAACCTAACGTTAGGTTAGGTTAGGTTACGCATTTTTAAGACTACGAATTTTCATACTTTTGATTTAAGAATACGCCGTTGAGATAGTCGTAATTCATCAGGTTAATGTGTTAATACGACGGACGAATAAGACTTGGTCGATTTATAAGGTATGTTTTTGAGAGCTGGTAACACTGCCGGCACATGTTTTTGTATATTTCTTGTTTTTCTATGATCTTTGTACTACGTGTGTCAAAATACTTCCGAAATGATTATTTTCACGTGTGTGTGTATAGAAAATTTTTAAGTCGTGTAATTCAGTTAATATTGCTTGCCGCGGCCTAATTCTTTCAGATTCGGATTCTCCGACCCCAAATTAGTATAAAAATAACTAGTTTTATTTTTTAGGAATTTTACCCAAACACCGAATTTATTCCCAAAAGAAAGTGCCTCTTTATAACGCCTACTCGCGTCAAGGCAAGAAAAACATCCCAGTTTTCAAGTAATTTAGCGGCTACGCTAGGTTTGTGTAACATGGTTTGTGATTCTGGCGTACAATCTCATAAGACAAAAGCTAATTTTAATTTTACGTAATGAAATTTAGAATGAAATATTTTCCACTTCCCCCAATGCAAAATAGTTGCCTTTTAATATAATTAAGCAAAAGGTTTTTTCTAAAAAAAGTGCATAATAACCGTTGCCAGCGATCCCCAAAAATTAATAAAATTTTTAGAAATGTACAGGTTTTTTTTTGTTAATAAATAAATCCATTATTTGGGCTCGTGACGTCACTACATGAAAATGTCCCATCTCCGAAAATGTTCCTATTAATTTTGTAAAATTCCACACTGATTTATTTTTTTCATATGGCATCACTTTGATTTCAGGCGAATTTTTGAATTTGACATTTAACGTTCACTAGATTTATTGTTTGTTCTCTGCGAACTTATAATTTGGTTTGACTTTTTGACAGATGTTATGAAGAGAACCCCGTACAATTTATGCTGTCTGTACGTGTTTTAGAGATATAATGGTAATGATGCTGTTTATAATATTCTTATTATTATTATTATTATTTACAAGTACAAGTATATTACATTAGATTTGGTAATATAGATGTTGAACATTATAATGATTTATGATCAATAGGATGGATCAAGGAAAAAAATATTTATGATATGTAATATTTTTGGTACTCATTATTCTCCTGTGCCATTAGTGTGGAAAACATTCTTTTTTAAATGATTTTCGGCTATGTAATATCATTTTTTCCCACTCATAAAATTATGTCCTGTCTTTCCGGTTTATAAAAAATGGTCTGAATTTTTGGATTGAAATTTTCAAAAAATCGCCAGGGTTACAAAAATACAATTAAAAAAAAATGTCTTAGAATATTTGCCTAAACCGGAATTAAAAAAAAGTGATACTAGTGGCCTGTTAATAACAAAAAATAAATGTTTCTTAAAACAAAATAACTTGGGCAAAATCTCAAAAAATGGACTGAATTTTTATTGAAATAACTTTTTGAAGGTTATACCCATCAATGTATAATATATCATTGAATAAGAAGATATTACTAATAAATCTAAACGAAATATAAAACAGAAAAATAAAAGAGTTATCGGTCGTAACCGGGACCCGCACCCAGGATCTGCTGACCTGTGTTCGAGTCCCAGTTGCGATAGTTGCCTTTTGAAGTGAAAACTTCTTTAACACCATTGTGATTTGAAACTCGAAGAAACGGAAACGAGCGACACTAAAAAAAGACAAACACATACATTTATAGGATTTAGCCTGCGAAAAATTGAGATAATGATGACTAATAATCGGTGTCCTCCTTGTGCGGTGCTTCGTAGAATAAAATGTTAAATAATGTTTAACTCCTGATACTCTATATTCGTCTCATTCTCTCGAAGTTTAGTGTGAACTGCACACTCTGATTTTTTGAGCCAAAGAAGGTGGGTGTCATGTCATGGATCATGGAATAAAATTCACAAGCCAAAGAACGACTCACTTCGTAATAGAAATCTCTCAGAAAGAAAATGACATTCATTTATGCACAAAATGTGCAGTTACGAAAGTACTTACACGGCCACGAATGTATGAAGCGATGCGCCATGTCTGAATAGATTAATTGTTGATAGCTTCCAAGGATGTAGTGTTGTAATATTGCAGTGCCGGAGATGAAAGGAGGAAAACCCGTCACCGAATAACGGCTCTAGAAAAAACCTCTCGCGAGTGGGAAGTTCAAAATAGAGAGCATGGTCACGTAATGATACCATGTACAAAAAATTTTTCAGGAAAAAAAAACATGTTTTACCATTTTTAAAAAATAAAAAACCATGTTTACACTTTTTTGAAGGATAAAAAAACATGTGTTACCATTTTTTTAATGATAAAAAACATGTTTTACCATTTTTTGAAGGATAAGAAAAACCATGCGTTATAATTTTTTGAAGGATGAAAAAACCATGTTTTACCGTATTTTGAAGGTTAACAATGCCATGGTTTTTGTAAGCTTTTCTCTGAGAATTTAAATTAGGAAAAAAAAAAGTATTTGTGATGCTTAATTGAAAACTAAAATGAAGAATGTGTTTTTGAAAAAAAAACCTTACGAATAAGAAATATTTTTATTTTGTTGCTTTTCTGATATCAATCTTAATTTATAGAACTCCATTTAAAAGTAAATAACTTTTTAAAAATAAACTGTTAAAAAAAAACTTTTTTTAGTTTCATGTATTGGGGAGAACGATTTCTCCAATAATTGACTATAAGTTATAGTTTGTCTGGTCTGTAGTTAGTAATAAAACTAATAAGATAGAGCATTATATAAATATATTATACGTTTGTACAGCGCCATTGTGGTGTTTTTACGACACTATACAAATCATCCAAATATTATTATTATTATTTTGACTCCAATAATTTATTTTTTCTACATTTTACAGTAGTTAGTGCAGGTACCTAATTAAAGTTACATGACGTATTCAAATTTTATTAATGTGTTTAAATTTCAATTTCAATTTTGGAGGCGGGAATGGGTACCGCCGCCCCGGGAACCTTTATTGGATAACCAACACCTCTGTCATAGGTCACCCCAAGTGGTTCGCTACGTTTGGTGATTTAGCAGGGGTGCCCGGGTTCATGGGGTGAGGTTTGTCTAGGTCTTGGAGGCGGATGACCAGGACATACTGAACCCCAAATTCCTACCCACCCCTTAAACCCTTTTCCTTCCCAGAACTCTCCTCTCCTCCCTTTCCTTAAAAAAAACCCTCCACACAGCATCCTCAAAGATGACATAGGCCCTGAGGGAAATTATTTTCCTTAGGGCCTCCTGTGTGGAGTTCATGTAAAAAAAAAATATATATATTATTACACGCTAAACAACTGTATCCCACTCAAAAGCACGGTTCCACGCCAACTCAGAATCAAGTCAACTCAACACCTCTTTGAAAAGTCATTAAAAGCTGTCAAAAAATAAGTTTAAAATAGTCCATATCCCTGTCTAACGTAACCTATTTAAGCATTTTTTTCACCACTTAATGACTTTTCAAAGAAGTTTCTGAGTTACGCTTTCCCTTTTTCACGGCCAAAAGTACTTTCGTTGTTTATTTGGGATGTTATGCCGTGTTGCGCTACCTCCTTCTTTAGCCAACGTTTCGGACAGCTCTACGAAACGTTGGCTAAAGAAGTAGGTTGCGCAACACGGCATAAAACCCCAAAAACAAATAACGAAAAGGTTCTAAGTTGATTTCATTCCGGCCGGAAAAAAAACATGTCTTGTCCGACACGGTGTTATTAATAGGCTGTCATAAGTGATGAATTCTAAAACACCAGCCAAAAATACGTCTATTTATAGTGTCCACAGTAAAATCACTTGGCAAACAGATTACAGAAATTTGCATCGTAAATGTTGTTTTTATTTATTTTGTGAACAATTTTATAAGACAGCAAAAATATTAATGAAGGAAAACTACCAAGAATAAACCTAGGCATAAAATAATTAAATTGTTTAAATATGTTTCTTATGTACGTCCCTAATTTTCTATTTAAAAAATTATTAATTTTATGTTTTTTTTATAAAACAATTAATACATATATTTTAATTTTAGTCAAGCGAAACGATAGGAACAGCTTAAATTTATCCAAAACATATTATTTGGTGTTCATAACATAAACAGATTTGTTGTAATGATCAAACTAACTAATGATCACTGTAAGCTTCGTATTAACAAATTCGGGCGAAATTTGGGCGGTGAAACTCCCAGGGCGGGCCTGCTGGTAATGCGCGATGGGCGGCAAGCATACCAGTGCCGCCCAAGGAAGGCAAGTAGCAAGCGGCAAGTAGTCCACTTTCCAATAACAAAACGCTCACCGCAGTTCGCTGACCGGACAGACGATAAATAGCGATGTTTCATACTTCTCGGTAAAAATGAATCAAGCGAGCGATGAATATGGTAATAGGTTAGTTGTTATTTGATGTTGTTATGAACTGAACACAATCATGACTTTATCTACTAGTTCAACAACAATCAAAAGTACAATGGAGGTATTTTTTGCATTCAGCGATCGATGTAACTTTGATCTTGACTTTATCGCGATGTACTGGTCGATAGAATGTCACTAACAATTTATTGACAATAAGGTTAGACTCGTTATGCTTTCAGTGGTTAGTAATGTTTTTATTTTTTATGTGAATACCGCACAAGAGTCTAAACTGCCCCCAACTGGAGCCTTTGAGCATCTCCAGTTGGGGTATATTGTGGGGCTAAAGGTAGTAGTACGACCTCCGTAGTCCAGTGGGTAAGACTCTTGACTCACAATCCGGAGGTCGCGGGTTCGAACCCGGCATGCGCAAATAAATTTCATTTGATTAATTTGTGTTATTTCACAATTAATTCATTTAAAATAATATATAGTATATTTGTGGCATGTTCCAGAGTGGAAGATACTATCAGTATCGCCCTGGTGTAAGACCACCATTCAGAATTGAAACGTTGCTTGAAAATGGCTTTAGCCGTGTTTAGTGACCAGATCTGAATAGCCAGGTACTTCCCAACCTTCCTCTTCCCCACCTCCTTCCCCTCCCCACTACCTTAAGCCTCACAACATACCCCAATTGGGGATGCCATAGTCTCACTGGCTCCAGATGGGAGCAGTTGAGATTCTTGTGCGGTATTAATTGTAAAAAAAAAAAAAAGTGGAATCTGATAACTGAACATGACTAAATGCAATGTTTCAATTCTGAATGGTGGTCTTTAGAGCGTGCCGCAAATATAATATATATTATTTTAAAATAATGAATTGTGAAACGACAATTCAATCAAATAAAATTTACTTGCGCACGCCAGGATTCGAACTATGGATTCCTTGAGCCTTGCCCCTCGACCACGGAGACCGTCATTCAGATTCACCGGTTTCCCGCTTGTTTAACGAGTTTCCGGACACGGGTGGCAGAATTGAATTTCAGACTTTTTCGGCAAATTACAGCTTAATTCTCCTTAGTAAGCGTTCAAATGAAGAACAGAATGGTTTATTTAAATAAGAATATTAGAGGGAGCGCAGCAATACTAAAAAATCTAGTATTTAAGCAAAAATATATAAAAAAAAACCAACTCGTTTAAAATAATAGCAAAAATCTCCCAACGAATGCCTAAGTCGCATTCAAAGAAATACTGTGAATTCTCTCATACCTACCTATAACATGTTAATAACAGAGCAAAATGTGTTTATAATAATTTTTGTGTGCCTGCGATTTTTTCTATTAAGGGAAATTCATATAATTACCGATTCGGCTACAAATGTGTAGACATTATCTTAAAAAATAACACGTATATTTTTAGGAACTTACAGCGTTCAAGAGAAATATGTTATAAATCGGTAGAAATTTGGAATGCGGGGCCTTAAACCATCGCTGAAATTATCATGTATTGGTCATTACTTATACATAAATTTAACCGCTTAAAGGAGGTTCATTGAGGGTAATTTTGGTAAAATAAATTGATTAATTTTATTATAACTTACTATGAGAACCTCCTCTAAAGAGAAGAACATAAATGGGAGATAACTTTATCGATTAGGAACTCCATTCTAGTTTAAAACATTTCAACAAGAAGAAAAATAATAAAAATCGTGTCGTAATGAGCTTTTCGAACAAGAGATTGCTGGTGCAACACAAAGGAAGGAAAATCTCCTTTAAAAAAATAAAATTAGCAGAAATCCTGGCAATGGAATCAACCAACTGAAACACTTCCACCAACCACGGATCCTTTTACTCCGGTATAACTCCTTACCGGGACTTAATGGGGTGGGCAGGGTGGGCAGAGTGGCCGCTGCCGGTCCCTTGATTATAAAACCGCGCTGTATTGAAGGGTCACTGCACAACCCTTTTTGAAACCCATAACACTTAGACTTCATACGTTTCCTCAGTTAGAGGTTCTATTATCATCTTAATTTAAAGTAAATCAAATATAAAAATCTTAATAACACCATGCACACTTTGTACATTACAGTGTATTAAGTAAATAAGTACAGATTTGAGATATCAGCATTTGAATTTGATTATTAAATTGATTTTCATTTTTTTTTAGTATGACATGAATTTGGATTGACTCACTGTTAAGATTTCAGGTACTGAAATATTAATATTTGTGATTGTCACCCTAATGGTTGTGGCAACATTCTTTTGTGTTGGCAATTGCCAGGGCGAGTTCGTATTGCCACGGATTTTAATTCCTTCTTCTCTTGTTACCATCCGTCTTGGGCGGGTCGTTTTTGGCAAAACGTCTGCTGCCAGGTTTTCACTTCATGTGGGTTATAAAACCGCGGAGAGAGATAGCATCATTGAGCTCACCCTACATGAGCTACCCTACGGGTCTTTTTATTGTGTGAATAAAGACCAATTATTCAAGAGCTGGAGTTGTTATTGAAGAGTTACTCCAGCCACACTTCCCTTTGGAATCTGGTGTTACCACGCCGGATTGCTCTGTCAGGAGAGCGGAAGTACAGATCCCTTACATTGATCCATTCGAGCCGGGTGATCATTATTTGGATTGATTCATTCAAGCTGGGTGATCATTATTTGGATTGATCCATTTGAGACGGAAGATCATTATTTGGAGTGGCCCAGTCAGGCCTCATCATCATCGGGAGTGGTCCAGTCGGCGTCCTCATCACCATCATTGGATTGATCAAGCGAGCCTCATCACGACGCTCGCATGCACAGAAAATCAGGTTGTAGCCTTCCTTTCATTGTCCTTTCAAATTCCATTTTAATAAGCTAAAAATCTGTGTAGATGCCACATTATTTCGCATTGATTATATCGAATTACATTCGGGTGTTCATAATCAGATGCTTTCAATATAGCATAAATTTATTGGTGATAATAATTTTTATTGTTGTATTCAGTCTGCCGAATAACTTTGCTTTGCCTACCTACATTTCTAGCCACGCGTTTGCAAGTTTCGTCTTTGTATGCCATAGTATTGTGATCAGTGTTGCCAACTTAGCAACTTTATAGCTAGATCTAGCTATTATTTGATGTCAGACAGCTACATTTTAATGAATCTTGTAGCTAAACTTTTTAGCTACTTTTTATAGCAACTTTTAGTCATTGTTTTATAGCAATTCTTCCGGTGACAATACATACCAAGATATAAGTACTCTTGCTTTAACTTGCCTTTCACTGCCACATTCTAATGCAGAGGTAGAGAGGTTATTCTCTCAGATGAATTTAGTTTAAAATAAGTAAAGAAACCGAATGAGTTTGACAACTCGAAACGCGAAATATTATATTTCTTTTAACTTAATAATAATAAAAAAAAACCTCTTTTTTTTTTTTTTTTTAAATATGTTTATTTAGTTATTAATTGTACAATAATTTCTCTTACTTAAATCTTACAAAACTGATTAATCAGTTTGATTGTAAAAAATCTCTCATTTTTCCTATTTATTTACTTACAACATATAAAATGTTTGATATTTTGGTGCTTAATACATATCTAGTAATTATTTAATAATATAATACTTAATATTAAAATACTTAACTAATTATTGTAATGCTTATTATAACATAAATTTTATTTTGAACAGTGGTTAAAAGATCTAGGTACCTATTCGTTCACAATATTATTTGTTTTTCATAGATTTAGGTATTTTTATACAATATTTTAGTTTTCATGTTCTATTGAAGTAGAATGATCTAACTTTAGTTTTGATTTTTGAATATGATGTCTCGTTTTTAATATTTTCAGGTAATGCATTAAATATTTCCGGAATTTTATGCCTTTTTGTTCTATCACCGTATACATTTGTAGATTTATTAATAATAAACATTTCTGCTTCTCTATGCCTAGTGGGGTAGTTATGGTTTACAGGTTTTTTGAATTCTGTATTCCAGAATTCATCTAGAGTTAATTGGTAATCTACCCTACTATGTATAGAGAGCACATTACACAAGGAGAAAATTTTTTTATAATCGCCATCACATAATTGAACTTTTTTTTTGCCTGATATCAATTTTAGGAAACGGATTTGTAGTTGTTCTATTTTATTTAAGTACGTTTTGTACGTTAATCCGTAACTATTTATTCCGTATCCTATAATTGATTCTGCTAATGCGTTATATATACAGTATAATATATTTTTATTAACAAAGTTTTTTAGGTGATAAAATTTCCCTAATATGGATCTTAATCTATTACATACATTTTCAATATGAATTGACCAGTTAAAATTGACATCTACTGGTATGTATACTGGTACACTTTTTCTATATTTGGGCAATTACACTGCAGGGATTGGTTTTTTGTGTGCAAGCAATCATATGAATGACTTTTAATGTGCAATTCCTTATCCTGACAATTTGCATGTGGTGAATGTATAAGCATATATTTGGTTTTTTTTGCGTTGATAATAATGCCATTGTCGTGGGACCATTTAATAATATTATTTAGGTCAGTTTGTAAAATTTCCTGAATTTTTTGTGGATTTTTGTCAGCACATATAATGCAAGTATCTTCTGCAAACATGTAGCATTTACCACGTTTTATTACGTTTGGTAAACTGTTTACTTGCATAATATAACACGTAGGTCCCGATATCGATCCCGTAGCTACCCCAGTGTTTGCCAACATTTCATCACTTAAAATTCCGTCAATTTTAACTTTAATTTTTCTATTAAACAGATAGTTTTTAAAAAATTTATTTAAAGGACCTCTAATACCACATTCCTCCATTGCCCTTAGTAATGTTTCATGGTCCAATGTGTCAAAGGCCTTTTTAAAATCTATAAAAATTATGCCTACATAATATTTTTCATTCAAATGACAGTTTATATGGTCAGTGAATTTAGAAAGTATTATCTTAACTCAATCCTCTGCATTAGAGACTCTCAGGAAAAGTGGTAAATGCGGCTATAACCAAAACCTGCTAGACTCCACATGCCGTGGGTGACGCTATAACTGTGTTTTGCCTAAAGATGTACTGCATAAAATGGGTACCGCTGAAAAATATTCAAAATCACTGAAAGATACTGAACCCCAGCCATCGACATCTTCTGATCTTCCTCTTTAAATATGAATGTTCAATTTATTTATTTATTCAATACGTGTATAAGATATTTATTCTCTTTTGTTGGATTTAATGGAAATAAAAACGATTGTCAGAATTTGTCTTTTATTGTATTAACTTATCTACCTACTGTAACGTTTAGCTACTTCTAGCAACTTTTTGGGGTAAAAAAAACTGGCAATCTAGCAACATTTTGTAAGATGTCTAGCAATTTGCCATAGCTAACAGTTGGCAACACTGATTGTGATTGGGTTCTCTATGATCTATAGTACTAATCATTTTTGTTTACGTCAAACCGCGTCAAACTGCCGTATTGTGTTTTCAGTTTTTAAATCAAGTTAGTGTTATTTCGTTAAAAAATGGAACTCGACAGGTTGATTAAACGGCGCGGGGTTTTGAAAGGTTCATTAACGAGATTCGAAACCTATTTAAGCAACGAAAATGATATTACACCTGGCGTATTGTCATCGAGGTTAGACGCCATCAAGCCTTCTCTGATAGAATTCTCCAAAATTCAGCTGGAGATTGATTTATTGAACAAATCAGAAGATAATGACGCGAGGGATAATTTTGAAGGTACATATTTTAATATAATTGCATTAGGACAGGAAATGTTATCAAAATTTAAGAAGATTGAAAATGTCCCAAATATCTCAGTAAATTTACCACCAATCTCTATACCAGTGTTTTCAGGTGACAACCATAAATGGTTGACTTTTAAAAATTCGTTCATTGCCTTAATTCATGATAACAGTAAATTAAATAATGTTCAGAAATTTCATTACCTTATTAGTTATGTGTCCGGAGAGGCACTTGATTTGATTAGTTCTCTAGAAATAACCGGGGATAATTATAGTGCAGCTTGGACAATGCTTATTTCGAGATACGAAAATGTCCGACTTATAGCAAATAGACATTTGAATTTCTTATTTAATTTTACACCGTTAAAACGACAGAATCATCATGAATTACGGAATTTAATTGATCAAGCAAACATTCATTTGAGAGCTTTACACAACTTAAAGCTACCAACAGAACATTGGGATACATTAATCATACATATTCTAACCTCAAAGTTAGATAATCACACACGGAGCCTTTGGGAATCAATAGAGTGCGACAAAATTTATCCTACATTCGTGCAGTTTAGCAATTTTATTTCACAAAGGTCTCAGATCCTGGAAACTATCCAAGGTGACATTGGTGGAATGCAACAGAAATCGGAACCAGTTGCAACAAAACCAAGGTTTTTTAATTTTAAGGAAAGGAATTCTACAAACAAGGTTATGTTAGCGTCGGGCAACGTTAATTGTATGCTGTGTAATGACAGTCATTTCATTTATTCGTGCAAAATATTTGTTAACAAAGAACCAGCGGCACGAAGAAAGCTCGTATCAGAGAACAATTTATGTTATAATTGCCTAAAACCGGGGCACCCTTCAAAGGTGTGCAGGTGGAAGGAAAAATGCAGTGTTTGTGATCGAAAACATCACACTCTGTTACATATCAATACTGATAATGTACAAGCGGGTACTTCAGCTGGCAAGGGTCAGTCGGAGGCACCAGTAAATTTAACATGTCATAGTGACATGAACGGGCGGGAAATTTTACTATCTACCGTAATAGTAAAAATAGAAGACGCGTATGGTGGAACACACAAAATACGCGCACTTTTGGATTCGGGTTCAATGTCTAATTTTATTACAAAGGATACTTGTAAAAGATTAAATTTGCATTGTACAAAGTTGAATATACCTGTTTCAGGTTTGCATAATAATTTAATTCATGTAAAGGAAACAGTTGACATTAAATTTAAATCATTATGTTCTCAATACCGGGATGAAATATCTTGTTTGGTATTAGATGAGATTTCTTGCAATCTTCCGCAGACCTTGATTAATCCAAAAATGTTGAACATTCCAGACGGTATCCAGTTAGCTGATCCGCAGTTTTACCAGCCAGCTTCTATTGATATGCTGATCGGAGCAGAGATATTCTGGCAGGTGGTTCGTACGGATCAGATACAGTTAGGAAAGGATAAACCTTCATTGCATCGAACGGAGCTAGGCTGGATAATATCAGGAGCTGTACAGAGGCGTCATAATTCGAGGCCAGTTAAAGTTTGTCATATTTCATTAAATTCTTTGCAGAATCAAATAGAAAGGTTTTGGAAGGTTGAAGAATATGAAAATAGTAAGCATCACTCTCTGGAAGATAGTGAATGTGAAAAGATTTTCAAAGGCACGCATAAACGCGATGCAAATGGTAGATTTGTAGTCAACTTACCATTTAAATCTAACCTATCTCAATTAGGAGATTCATTTAGTATTGCTAAAGGTAGATTAGTGTCAATGGAAAGAAAATTCTTAAGACAACCTAGTTTAAAGGAACAATACTCGGAATTTATTGATGAGTATCTTGCATTAGGTCACATGACTGAATGTGAACCTCCAAAACGCGATGAAACTACTTATTATTTACCACATCACGCTGTATTTAAAGAATCAAGCACAACTACTAAAATTCGTGTTGTTTTTGACGGGTCGGCTAAACCCGCTCGAGGGATTTCTTTGAATCGCGCTCTAATGATTGGGCCCACCATTCAAAATGATATATTTTGTCACTTGGTATTTTTCAGAAAACATCAATATGCAGTCACCGCAGATATTGCAAAGATGTACCGCCAAATTAATATCAACCCGGAACACAGAAATTACCAACGTATATTATGGAGAAAGGATGCGGAGGATTGTTCGAAACACTATACGCTAAACACGGTGACATATGGTTTGGCTCCTTCGCCTTATTTAGCAATACGTTGTCTGCATCAGCTAGGTAATGACGTTTCATTTACTCATCCATTAGCTAGTAAATCCCTTAAGGAAAATTTTTATGTAGATGATTTTCTTTCTGGTAGTGACTCCATTGATACTTGTCACTTGCTTAAATCACAAATCATTAATGCGCTTGCTACAGCAGGCATGGAGATTAGAAAATGGAGGTCTAATGCGCCCTCGATTAATGATTCTAAAGATAATTTAGAATTATTGCCAAATGAATCCAATGAAGCTAAGATTCTCGGATTAATATGGGACACCAAACTTGATGAGTTTACCTATCAGGTAGAAAGCATAGACGCAAAGTTAGAAGTAACAAAACGTCAAGTTTTATCATTAATGTCAAAAGTGTTTGACCCTTTAGGACTGGTAGGCCCAGTAATCATTGTCGGTAAGATAATTATGCAAAGATTGTGGAAGCTAAAAATATCCTGGGATGACAAGCTACCCAATGACCTTTTATTGGCCTGGCAGACTTACACGCTGAGTCTCAGTAAAGCAAATCATATTCGGGTACCGAGGAAAATTTTCTGCTTTAATAAAAAATCTTTTAGCTTACACGGTTTTTGCGATGCATCTCAAGGAGCATATGGCGCTTGTCTGTATTTAAGATCTACCGATGAACACGGCATTCACCAATCACAGTTAATATGCGCTAAATCTCGTGTAGCCCCACTAAAAAATTTATCGTTACCACGTCTTGAGTTATGTGGAGCACAATTATTAGTTAAATTAATGAAGCGGGTGACGGCAGCTCTCCAAGTAACTGTTGACACCACTTTGTGGTGTGATTCGTCAATAACATTGGCTTGGATTGCAGGAGAACCGTACCGTTGGACTACTTTTGTTGCTAACCGCGTATCAGAAATACAACGTGAAGGTGATGGCGCTATATGGCGTCACATTAATTCAACTGAAAACCCAGCTGACATAATTTCCAGAGGAATAACATCTCAGCAGTTGAAAACATCTTCATTATGGTGGTCAGGACCACCATGGCTCACGTCCGACGAGGATAAGTGGCCACATTCTATATTTGATACTCCCACGGAGTTGCCAGAAACGGCGAGGATAGTTTTGGTTACTAGTAGTCCTGTCGATTGGGAAATATTTAATAATTATTCTTCATTAAGACGACTGAGGCGTGTAGTTGCTTATATGTTACGTTTCATACATAACTGTTCTAAACGAAGACCGATGCGGGTCGACGAGCTTTCTGTAATCGAACTGGAACATGCCATGCATGTATTGATTTTGAACGCTCAGCGATTCGCATTTCATGATGAAATAGCGTCTGTGAGTAATGGAAGATTTGTATCTAGGCGGAGCAAGGTAAAGGCACTAAATCCTTTTATGCAGGATGGGTTGTTGAGGGTTGGAGGTCGACTATCACAATCCGATATTACCTCGCTCTCTCAAAAACATCCAATTTTGTTACCACAAAATCATAAGTTGACTGACTTAATAATAACCCATCTGCATTATGAGAATTTACATTTAGGATGTAATGCTCTGCTCGCATTACTGCGTTTACGTTTTTGGCCAATATATGGTAAAAACGCAGTGAAGCGAGCACTGCATAAATGTATTGTATGTTTCCGAGTCCGTCCGCGCGAGTGTCGCCAGCTCATGGGTGACCTTCCTGCTGACCGATTCCGAATCCAAAGAGCATTTTATGTAACCGGCATAGATTTTGCAGGTCCAATTTTAATTAAGTCTGGTTTAACCAGAAATGCTAAGAGTGTAAAATCTTACATATGTTTATTTATTTGTTTTTCAACAAAGGCAATTCACCTAGAATTAGTGACTAATTTAACTTCAATGGCATTTATGAATGGATTGAAAAGATTTATAGCTAGGAGGGGTAAACCCTCACGACTCTTTACTGATAATGGAACTAACTTTACAGGTAGTTATAGGGAACTTACTGAACTATTTGATTTTTTGAAGGCATCTGATAAAGAAATCCATAATTTTTTGGCCCAGCAGAATATTAGCTGGAGTTTCTTGCCCCCCCGCTCACCGCATCACGGGGGACTTTGGGAAAGTGCAGTTAAAATGACAAAGTTACATTTAAAAAAAGCAATGCGGTCAACTGTTTTGACATACGAAGGCATGAATACCATACTAATACAGATTGAGGCTTGTTTAAATTCCCGTCCTCTGACTCCATTAACATCAGATCCAAATGACTTAAACGCACTCACTCCGTCACACTTCCTTATTGGCGACAACCTGTTAGCATTGCCTGAGCTTGATATCCACCATGTGCCTACAAACAGGCTTAATATTTACCAAAAGATGTCTACCGTTGTTCAATCTTTTTGGCACAGATGGAGCCGGGAATACCTAGCAGAATTGCAGAACCGAGTCAAATGGCAAGAAGGACGTCAACGCAGTTTACAGCCTGGTGACATGGTCATCATCAAAGACAACCAACTACCTCCGCAGTACTGGAGGATGGCGCGAGTGACGGAGATCCACCCTGGCCAAGACGGACGCGTCCGCGTCGTCTCCTTGAGGACGGCCAGAGGTGTCACCAAAAGAGCCGTGACACAGCTCTGTCTACTTCCCATGGAGGATCCTTCCTCCAACCTGGATTAAGAACCAATTACAATGCTAAAAGTGATGTGATGTGTAAATCAAAGTGCCGTCAGGCTCATCAGTGCCAAGTGTTAAACTATTTTCTCATAAGTGGGTGCAGCGCACCAGAAGGTTCTACGTTATTAAACTTTATTTTTTAATGTCAAGTCTGACATAGGGTTATATACTTAGTTATAAGTTTTTTGTTATTATTTTGATATCCATATATTGAATATTGTTTATTTTTGTATGTGAACTCGTTGGGTAAATTCTGGGTACCAATGTTGCAATCTCTTCTTATATTATTGTATGAAAAACAACTATTCCTTAATACTCGTTTTTGGGCGGGAATATGTTAAGATTTCAGGTACTGAAATATTAATATTTGTGATTGTCACCCTAATGGTTGTGGCAACATTCTTTTGTGTTGGCAATTGCCAGGGCGAGTTCGTATTGCCACGGATTTTAATTCCTTCTTCTCTTGTTACCATCCGTCTTGGGCGGGTCGTTTTTGGCAAAACGTCTGCTGCCAGGTTTTCACTTCATGTGGGTTATAAAACCGCGGAGAGAGATAGCATCATTGAGCTCACCCTACATGAGCTACCCTACGGGTCTTTTTATTGTGTGAATAAAGACCAATTATTCAAGAGCTGGAGTTGTTATTGAAGAGTTACTCCAGCCACACTTCCCTTTGGAATCTGGTGTTACCACGCCGGATTGCTCTGTCAGGAGAGCGGAAGTACAGATCCTGAACACTCACACTCGAAAAATAAATGGTTTTTGAATTTTTTATTATTGTTTTTGAGAATACACTACAGCAGGGATGGCGAACCTTTACGCATCAACGTGCCATTTTTCTAAAGAAATGTTTAATGAGGTCATAGACGTGCCATCAAATAATTTTGACTTTGGGATTATTGGGAAAATAATAATAATAAATACTTACTACAATTAAAAACTCTTTATTTAATAGTACTAAATAGGAACATTTAGCATTATACGCGTAATTTAAAGTAAAGTAAAATTAGTGCGACTTCTGTTGTTGCAGGTTAGATGACACATAACATACTCGTATGTTAGGGTTGTAAGATGTTCCTTTTAGCAGAATGCATGCTGAACTGGAGTCATCTGTCAAACGGTAAATAACCGACTCTTTAATGTTATTCATCTCTGAAAATAATGACTCGCAGGCATAGGTTGATGAAAATATTGTTAAAATAGCATGAGCCAGCTTCTTTAAACAATTAAATGTGTCTGGTAACGCATTCCATGTTTCCAAAATTTTGTTATTAGAATTTTCACTTATATTACCTGTTAATCTTTCTGTTTCAATTAATTCTAACTATTTCCTTGTTTCAACAAATTTTTGAATCCATATTGAACTAAACTGGAAATCATTCAACTGCATTTCAAATTCATCAATTTCCAACCAATCGAATGGGGACAAATTCAGTTTATCAAATGACGTCACATCGGGGTAAATAATAAACTTGAGTATTTCCGATAATTCTTTGAACTGAGAAAATCTGAGAACTCGGGTTCGCTCGTTCACCTAATATACACTTCACACTTTTTTTCGTATTGCATAATAAATTTTGTGATCACTGATTTTGTGACGTGCCCAAAATATTGTGTCGCGTGCCATTGGTTCGCCATCACTGCACTACAGTATTACTTTAATTTCAAAATTCTAGAACCCTCCCAAAAGTGATTTTAACGTTTTGGTTGCCGAAAAAAATAGAAAAAGTAAAAAAAAAATAACTGCTCGAATCAAGTGTTTTTATGGTGCAGATTTATTTATTTAACGCCCAGAGGGCTTTTACATATTTGGTAGTACAATTAATTCAAGGGAGATGATTTTTAAACAGAAAGAAATAATAATAAAAATAAATTTCGAAAAAAAATGCTCAAAAGTCATAAAAATTCAAAAGTACAGCGATTTGATAGGTTTACAAAAATACAGATATGTTTAGGAATCCTTTTGGAATAAGTTTTTAAAGATCACAAAATTCGTCAAGTTCATGTTAACCCGTTTAATCACAGGAAACCATATTTGTCCAAAAGCACATAGGTCTCATATTAAACGCTGTAACTCCCTTACTATCATAGTTAGAAATATGTATGTTCTAATCGGTATTAGAAAGGAAAAACACCATTCTTTCTATTCCAATCTAAAAATAGCCACCAAAAACGTAAAATGTACACTTTTATGTACAAAAAGTTTTGAATCGTAAAATGAAAAAACAATTTGAAAGTTCGGGAATTTTTTATAAATTATTTTTACATAGAGCGACAAAAAAGTGAGGTTACAATATGGGTTTGTTATATATTTGTCTAATAAAATATGTAAGTGTTTTTTTTTTATTATTATCAGTAACTTTAGTTAGAAAAAACGCAAGGTGAGCCATTTCGAAAACTTTTTTATGTTTGTATGCAAAAATTTTAAAATTTAAAAAAAAAAGTTTTTTCTCGAATTCTATAATTTGAAAGCTTATTTTATCACCTTTCTAAAACAGTTTTTGGTTTTTGAATACGCTCAGAAATATTCCAAATATTTGCATTCTATTGTAAAGCGAACATATTTTGACCATCTGAAAAAATGCCCAATTTTTGAAGGGTTAAATATGTCAACATCACCTAAGTACTGATTTCCCATAGTGTGAAATCGTTGTATCGGAGAGTGGGCAATGTAGTTCCGCTTATGAATGCTACAGTAGAATAGTGTGTTTTGTCGTGTAGTTATTGTCGGTATTCTTAAGTTTATAAGTTGCAGGAGTTTGAAAGAGTCGAACATAGAGTTAATTATTTAGAATAAAAATGTTAAGTCCTTTATTTTACGTCAGATTGGGCAACTTCCCACCGACACCGTATGTATATATATATATATATAACATAAATAAATAGAATAAAAAAGCCTTTTATTTCTTGCAAATAGGTATGTTGCCGAGTTATAAAAAGTAATAAAAGTATAATTAATGTCATTTACAATCTTGTTGAAAAATATTATAAACGTATCTTAAATTAATTCATATGCAAGAACCCCTCTCTCGGCGAAGGTGATGGTCTCCTTTAGAATTCCATATTTCGCACAAGCCAATTTTGTCGTATTTTATTTCTTTGATTGTTTCACTTAGTTCGATTAAACGTTCGTGAGTAGATAAAGTTCTGACGTTATAGGTTACTATGAAAAGCTCATCTTTTGTTTTGTTCGAAGGGTTTAGAATCTTTTTGTGTTTGTGTCACTTCTTGTATTTTTGAGGAAGTTTGGAATTTCTTCTTCGGAGGGTTTTGGTCTTGATCTTCCACGGTGACCAGCCGCAGCCGGGTTGGAAGATGAGGTTTGGTTTTTATTGTTGTTTTTGTTTTTCGCATGTTGCCTGTATCGGACTTTGTTACACTGAGCTCTGGGCATGTTGTTTTGATTTTTTATTTACTAAAAAGTTAAGCATGCTTGGTTTCATAATTCTTTCAAACATGCTAGAAGTTCTTCTCTTTGAATGCTGTTTATTTTTCTTGTTGGCCTGTTCTTTTGTTCCGTCGTCTGTAGGTGTTTCAAGAGATAATGAAAGCATTCTCTTATTGCTGTCTGTGGTTTTGTCTTTGATTTGTTCGACAAGTTTGTCATACTTAATTTTCGCTATATTGCCTTTCTCTCTCTCATGTATATATATATAACTAGAATTAATTGTAAAAATAAATGCATTATAATATGATCACGGCGGGTTGTGAACCCGTGACCGGATCAAAGCAAAATAGCTCACCGCTTTACAACAGAGGTCGCTCTCTAATCGTGTATTTATCAATCTTTCCCAACCTGATTTGTTTTAATATTCCATGGCGCATAGTCCACACAGACCTTGTTTATGGCCGTCATTGAAGACACTTCTTACAAAAAACGGCGTCATATAATTTATTCAAGTAGGTTTATTGTTATTATTTTAGTAAAGGGTGCGCACTGAATACAAATATTTAATAGAACGTCTTTGAAAGGTTTCTTTCAGAATTCCCAGGCCGGAAATCCGCTTGCGTTTTGGCGTTCTTTTCTCACGTTTCAAAATTTCGCGCATCGCGTCCTCATCCATCGGTCACTCGGTCAATTAAAGCGGGAAAACCAACTCACCGACGCGTGCGGAACCTTCAACACGAGACTTGTGAAAAAAGTGCTTATGAAACTTATTCCTTTGTTTTAAATTAGGAAGACAACCTGAAACGAATCTTTCTCAAGTGGAAGACGTTTTAAAACAACGAAACGATTAAAAAAATGATGATACACAATAAATAAATAAATAATGTATCATTATTTTTTGCAATCGTTGCGTTGTTTCAAAACGTCTTCCATTTGAGAGAGATTCGTTTCAGGTCGTCTCCCTAATTTTAAACAAAGGAGTAAGTTTCATAAGCACTTATTTTCACAACTCTCGTGTTGAAGGTTCCGTATTTGCAGATATTTCATTAAAAAAAAACAGAGTGTGCAACTCACACGCGATAGAAGTGAAACCTTCAGAAAACTAAAGTAGGCAAGAGTGCACAGGCTACATAGCACCACACAAAGAGGAATTCGATATTTTCGTTATTTGTTTTTGGGGTGTTATGCCGTGTTGCGCTACCTCCTTCTTTGGCTAAAGAATGAGGTAGCTAAAGGATGAGGTTATGAGGCTTAAGAATGAGCGCAACACGGCATAACACCCCTAAAACAAATAACGAAAATACTTTTGGACATGAAAATCTTAAAACGTACAGGAATCAGATAGGCTACGAAGCACCACACAAAAAGGAGACCGATTATACTATCTCATTCTCTCACAGGCCAAATCCTATATATGTATGTGTGTTTGTCTCTTTTTAGTGTCGCTATTTTTGGTTTCATCGAGTTTCAAATCACAACGGTGCCAAAGAAGTTTTCATATCAATAATTTTCCTCAGGGTCTATGTCAGTTTTAAGGATACCGCATGGAGGATCTTTTTGAGGACAAGAAGAGTGAAAATGAATCTTGGAAGTGAGGATTACAGCTGCCGGCAGATCGGTCCACAGCCGAGCTGCCTAACTTAATAACGAGACCTTTCTATGAATGTATCAAAAATGTCAACCCTGTACGCCATGTACAAATGTACTTTTATTTCTCAATGCATGGTTCATTGAAATACCGGTAAAACAAGGACAGCATTCCCTTCCGACGCATGTATTCTAAAGATTGAAATCCTACCAACCTAACCGCACGTTTCTGCGTTACATGATTTATTTGTTTAGAGATAGATTCAGAGAAAAACTAATACAAGCAGTTATTAGATATTATACGTGTGGTGTCGATGACACAATAATCGTTGTTATATTCCGGAACTGCGCGATG
Source organism: Limnephilus rhombicus (assembly GCA_929108145.2). Lineage (NCBI taxonomy): Eukaryota > Metazoa > Arthropoda > Insecta > Trichoptera > Limnephilidae > Limnephilus > Limnephilus rhombicus. The sequence goes on along the minus strand of OV815287.1, from coordinate 12,467,590 downwards.
CGGACTGCGTGTAGAAAGTCGTGGTCAGACACTTATTATAAAGATAGAAGAAAGTAGCGGACCGCACTCTGGGTGCACTTGGCTCGGTGCAATCTTCTCCAGTAGAGTGCATTCTCCAATCTGCACTCCATTCTACGTGCCGGTATTCTCTTCACTGTAGAACTGTAGAACGACTACAACTGTAGATGGAGATGTTTTACAATCGTGTGGAGCGAATTCCCGTGTTTTTTGCCAAGGTAATTTAATCGGCTCTTTCGTGAAGTAAGAAATTACAGTTCTATTGAAAACTTTTATCGGCAGTTCAGTGTTCCAATGAACTCTCTTGTCTTGAAGAAAAAGGTTTAAGGCTCCGCAACCGGGCCCGAAAAGAAGAAGATGGAGAGATACGAAATTACGAATGTCAGAGGAGAGCGCTAACATTTACAGCGACAAAATCTATGCGAAAATTGCGAAAATGTTTAATAAAACACGACTCGTTTAAATAGAGCCAAAATCTCGCGGGCATGGTCTTAAACAGCATTTAAAGAAACACTTTGATTTTTTTTCATGCATATAACTTGTAAAATAACTGAAACAAACTTGTTTATAATAATTTTTGGAGCATACGTTGCGATTTTTTTCTATCAAGGGAATTTTATGTAATTTGCGTTTCGGCGCGGGCAATGTCTAGATATTATCTTCAAGAATAACATACATTTTTTAAGAGCTTTAAAACTTAACGTGTTTACGGGAGATATGTAAGAAATCGGTAGTAATGCGGATAGCGAGTCCTTAAGAACCCAAATAATCGTCGAAATACTATCACAATAAACAATAACTAAGGCTATATATAGGCCCTGCGGGCGACTTTTAGTTCGGCTTTGCCCAGTTTGACTGTTGGTGACAATTTTATAAATCCGATCGGAACTGGTTCCAAAAATAGCCGGTTCCTCGGATCCACTGTGATCCAATGACGGCTAGTCACCGGAACAAAGTAACCGTGACAGGCAATGACGTCGTACGTAATATGTAGCCGTGTGATGCTATAATTCACAACTCTAAGTACTACCGTCAATCTTTCCATATCCGGAGAGACACTCAAATTCTACAAATCCGTAGTACTTGTACCTAGGGGAGCACGTCCTCATGCGACCTGCTAACGTAAGTGGCGCCATCCTTTGACAAATTCTTGAATTCGAAACCGAATTACAACAGTTGCTTTTTTAGCGTATTAATAATATACATGGCAGCACTTCCGAATATATCTATTTGTGAATCGAATGTGTACGACAGACGCAAGGTTATTAATACTGTTGATTTTATGATGATGTTTTAGTACCTATCCATGAACGAAGAAAGAAGTGCAAGGAGAAAATCTACAAATCTTACGAATGTTAGTGGTAGAAATCCGAGGAAGACATGGCACAACCAAGTAAACCAAATGAGAGGATGTATGAATGTGAATGAGGCAAGGAATGTGTGCCAAGACCGAGTTGTCGGTTAGTTAGATAAAACCTAGAAAGTGAACCTTCATTAATACAAGTTTTTAACATTAAATTTATATCGCACTTTCTCCTACATATGAAACATTATTCCATAAATTAAGTAATTTAATTGAGACAAAATTTTACCTTTACCTTAATCAGAGAGACCCGGGAGACTCGTTAAATTATTTGGGAAAGTATCTACAAATTAGAAATAAATAAGCTACATGACCCTCATGCTATCTACGTATATTTGTGTATTTGGAATGGTCAGAACACTTTTTATTTCCAATGTTTCTAAAATAATACCACTATTTGACTTTGCTTCAACTAAATAAAACCAGTCATACTGTAATATTTATTTGATTGACCATTTGGTATTTCATCTGTTTGTAAATTTGTTTTTTACGTTCCGGTTCCGGTTTACGGTGGTGGCCGTTAATATTTCAGTAAAGATTATTTTGTCAAATATGTGAAATGTTTCCATTTATTTAAGTAGGCAGGCAGTTCGTTATGTTTGGTGACTATGACTGAGGAGAGACTGGTTGAAGGAGACCTAAACCAGACCTCTCCAGCCGAACTCTCTCGACCTATCGCCTTGCACCGCAGTGAGAGGGATGGATTCATACGTCTGTCACTCCTGGTCATATTGATTGATCCCCAGCTTCCTACCCACCACTCATACCGTTTTCCTTACCAGAACTTCCTCTCATTCATTTCCCTGAAAAAATCCTCCACATAGCATCCCCAAAAGATGACATAGGCTCTCAGGGCCTCATCTATGGAATTACGTAAAAAAATTAAGTAGCTACTTGTAAATCTTATGATTTCAGAGGTAATTTTGGTTATGTTTACAATAAGAAACAAAATTTTTTGGACCCGAGGCTTACTTCTTTTTATAGAACTACTGGTGTAGTAGCATTACTTAACGAAAGTGGACAGATCTGCCCTGATGATGGCCAGTGTAACGCTATCCGAAACTTTGGCTAAAGATGGAGGTAACGCAACACGGCATAAAACCCAAAAAAAAACACAAAAATACTTTTGGTTGCGAAAATCTAAAATCGTCTCTGAAAGTGGACACTTTTATATGTGACTCTATTTATGGCAACCTACGAAATTGTTTATAGATATTGTTTACTTCAGATATTTGTTGATGACCATCGACGAAAGCAAGGTACGCGAGTATCAATTAACAGATAGTACCCGATTTGACATTCTATCTATAACATGCACAGTAGGCTGTACTCACTGTGGTTTAGAGGTAGAGGAAGGAATGTAGAAAACCTTGATGATTAAAAAAACTCTCATAATGCCATGGTCAATGCTCAGAATACACCGGTGGCATTCTCCGGTAAGTATCTTTTCAATTAAAACCTGGATGAAAATATTAAATAAATAAATTAATTATGAATAAATATTAACTATATTGGTTTCCAATTTAATGACAAATAAATCTGACGTTTTTTTCTCGATTTATTCAATTTTCTTTTTTTTTTTTTTTTTTCGCTTGATATTCTCAATTTTTCGTTCATTATGAATGAATATTGCTTTTATCTGAATTCAAAGCTTTCATTTTAATTTGTACAAATATCTCTGCTATTAATTATTCTTTTTTTGTGTAAATGCCTCACTAAAGTCCCAACTACTCCCAATCGCATGAGGCTGAAGCTAGTGGGGAGAGGAAGGAAATGGGGAAGTACCTGGCTATTCTGATCTAGTCACTAAACACATCATTTCAAGCAACGTTTAAATTCTGATTGGTGGTCCTAAACCAAGGAAATACTGAGAGTATCTTCCACTCTGGAACGTGCCGCAATTATACATTATATTATATTTAAATGATTAAATTGTGAAATAACAAAAATCAATCAAATAAAATTTACTTAACGCACACCGGGATATGAACAAGCGACCTCCGGATGGTTAGTTAAGAGCCTTACCCCTCTACCACGGAGGCCGTCAAAGGCCGTTTTCGCATAATTTATTAAACAAATTACTCGTATGTATTTGCAATAATTAAAAAAAATTAATAAGAAACACTGAAAAAAAATTTTTTTTTTCTTACCGTATAAATAAAATCCTTTTTACACCGGCACTATCACAAAACACAAATATTCACTGGTCCACAAACAATAATAACTGTATTTAAAACAATATCACTTAAGTTTTGAAGCCATTTTCAAAATCTAACACTGTTAAATTTCTATTATTATGATCCGGTAAACTCGCAACTTACCAATCACTGCAATAAACAATATTGTAGAGGTAATTCGAGAATCGCGCGCACTTGTTCGTTGATTCCAATAAATTATAAGACTGTGTCTGCTTTTGTAGCGGTAATTGAATTAATAAATCAAGTATTCAGTTTAATAATTTATATTTTTGGGTAGTTTCCGACGATCCAACCGTTCAACTCGAGAGCAGACGATATACAAACTGGCGGAGCGGGCAACTGAAACTATTCGCGGCCATGTTGTTCAATCTCCCTCCAATTCGTTCGAAAATCCCGCGTCGCGAGGCCCGCTTTATAATACAGTGGTTTAGTCTGTCAATTAAAAGTATAAAATTTTTAAAATGTAACTAAAAAGATTTTAGGCTGGCAACACCAATTGAACTATCAAACATTATTTTAAAGCCCAATGACACTGAATTTAAAGAACACTGTAAATCACATTTTAAAAAGTATTTTTTGTTGTTAAAGAAAAAAAAATCGATGAACCACAATTATTAAGGTACCTACTTAATAACATAAATTTGATTTATGGTGTTTCACAAAGTGATTTTCTTTCATTTAATTTACATAAATTTGGATACATCTGTAGGTAGAAAGGAAGAATCACGAATGGTGAGTTTAGTTACACTACTTTTAGATATGAATGAGTTAAATATGTTCAGATCTAAAATTAGAGACATGTTCTAATACCCCGGCCAATGCTCCGTAGTCCAGTGGTTAAGACTCTTGACTCACAATCCGGAGGTCGCGGGTTCGAACCCGGCATGCGCAAATAAATTTTATTTGATTAATTTGTGTTATTTCACAATTAATTCATTAAAAATAATATATAGTATATTTGCGGCATGTTCCAGAGTGGAAGATACTATCAGTATCGCCCTGGTGTAAGACCACCATTCAGAATTGAAACGTTGCTTGAAAATGGCTTTAGCCGTGTTTAGTGACCAGATCTGAATAGCCAGGTACTTCCCAACCTTCCTCTTCCACACCTCCTTCCCCTCCCCACTACCTTCAGCCTCACAACATACCCCAATTGGGGATGCCATAGTCTCACTGGCTCCAGACGGGAGCAGTTGAGATTCTTGTGCGGTATTCACTGTAAAAAAAAAAAAAAAAACGCTAGATACCTTACCTACTCAAGCTAGTATTAAATAAATGTTAGTAATTTTTAAGCTGTGCTTTATACTTTACTAGCAGACCCGGCAACACTTTGCTGTGGCTAACGAAACACAACGCCACGCCATTACCCAACCTTTATAACCAACGCCATCTGTTAAATCAAATCCACACAAACCCGTACTCCAGCCCCCTGCCCGCTGCCCGCTTGCCAATCCGTTCTATTTATTTATATATTTCAACCAATTTACACAAAACCTTAACAAATTATATGCCTAAAAACCTTCCTCATGAATCACTCTTATTTATTGGTGAAAACCCGTTGCGTAGTTTAAAAGATCTAAGCGCACAGACAAGTGGGAGCGACTTCATTTTATACAATGTAAAGATTACAATATCGATATTCTTAATTAAGTTCACACAAAATTACAAAGGTATAATGTACCTAAGTTCAAGCAATTCTAATTTTGAGATCAGTAGGTATCACAGATAAGAGAATATTTCTCTTATCTGTGGTAGGTATCTATATTGCAACGAAAAAATATTTTTTTCACTTTAATGAGTTTTTTATTTTTTTACAAAAATGTACGTTACACATACATATTTACATTTTCACCATGAGTTATATTTTTAGTATTGCCAGTATTGCCACAGTAGCGCCCTCCTACGTTTTCTACTCTAATTTGACAAACTGTACGGTGGTAAGGAAGAATTCTCCGGCCTGTGATTCACCTCACAAAAAGCAGCATGTAATAGCGGTAGGTACCGGCCGTAATCAGAATTCAGAAACACGAGAGGCTGTTTCGTGGAAGGCAGTTTCGAAACGAGGAGAAATTATTTCAAGAAAAAGTTGCGTACGCGTTATGTTATTGTAAAATCGAATGCGCCATTCGATTGGTAAACATCGTTGAAAATGTCGGTAATTTGTTGAAGTCCGCTTCATCGCAAATTAACATGCATAGATGAATAATCGTTTTGAAAACAGTTTAATTATTTGTTTTTTTTTTTTTTTACATGAGCTCCACACAGGAGGCCCCGAGGAAAATAATTTCCCTCAGGGCCTATGTCATCTTTGGGGATGCTGTGTGGAGGGTTTTTTTTAAGGAAAGGGAGGAGAGGAGAGTTCTAGGAAGGAAAAGGGTTTAAGGGGTGGGTAGGAATCTGTGGTTCAGTACGTCCTGGTCATTCGCTTCCAAGACCTAGACAAACCTCACCCCATGAACCCGGGCACCCCTGCTAAATCACCAAACGTGGCGAACCACTTGGGGTGACCTATGTCAGAGGTGTTGGTTATCCAATAAAGGTTCCCGGGGCGGCGGTACCCATTCCCGCCTCCCAAATTGGTTTGAGGTATCATAATTTATACCAATTCATATGCTTGCAGTAAAAAAAGCACACATATCAGCAGTAACAACGAGTATCAACAGCAATCGCCGCCATTTGGAAATATTCATTGCTCGATTTTTTTTACGTTAGTTCCATACAGAAGGCCCCGTAGAAAAAAGTTCCCTCAGGGCCTACCCATGTCATCATCTTTTGGATACTGTTTGCATGCTCTTTTTAGGGAAAGTCCTGAGAAGAAAAAAGGAGGGGTGGGTATGAATCTGGGGTTAATGGGATTGACGAATATAAGAATCCTTACCAACTACGGTGAGGGTCGATGGGTCGAGAGAGTCCGGCTGGAGAGGTCAGGAGGTCTCCCTAAACCATTCTTTCCCGTTCCGCCACACGCAGTTGGTGGGCAGACGCATCCGCCGCCAATACCTGGACAATCCTCATATATTTCTTCGAGGCAAAATCGGGGAGCCGGCTAAAGGGCGCGGACTTCGGGTTTCGTCTGCGGTTGGGCCGATAGCCATGCACATTGTCGTTGGAACTGCCTGGTGGTTTGTGGAATACCTTCTCTGAATATTTTCTTTTAATGCATTTTATTTTCCCTGTGTCATTATTGTAAATACTTGCATTACCTATTACTTTTATTTTTTCGTTATTTCTTCAACCGGGCACAGCTTTTTCTTTTTATTTACTAACACTTTAATCTGTATATATTTTTCTCTATAGATTGCAGAAGAATTACTCCACGGGCTGCCACATTTATTATTCTTTTGTATTATGTTAATGCAAGTACTTGCATACTGCTTTCTAACCCCGCATGGAGGGTCTAGAGTCGTTCAAATAAATGTAGCTTCGTTCAATAAAATAGAGTGAAGGAGGAAACCTTTTTCCTTATAACGCCGTTGGGAAAGTGGTGGGGTCCCCTCCAATGGACAATCCTCACCCTATGAATCCAGTCACCCCTGCTAAGTCACCAAACGTAGCGTACCACTTGGATTGACTTATAGCAGGGGTATTGATTATCCATTAGATGGTTCCTGAAACGGCGGTACCTGTCTCTCAAATTGTGTCCACGATAAAACTTGTGTCAAAACTTGATCACGTGATATCAAATCTATCGCGGGCCAAGGCCTGTACTTCAGTCGGCCTCAACCAGGCGAGAATAAATTTAATTGCAACTGATATTATACCGGTCTATAGTATACCCAATTTGGAGAATGTTGTGAGGCTAAAGGGAGTGAAAAGAGGGAAAGGGAAAGGGAAAGGGAAGGGTTAAGAAGAACTCGAATATTCAGATCTCACCACTAACCTTGCATAGGGACATCTATCCACTTCAAGCAATCAGCGTTCTTAGCTTTACTAACTGCTTTTACAATATGGGGAATACGCATTGTGTTTGATTGATTGATTATTTGGGAAACTTGGCTCGGGTTTCTTTGAGAAAAATCTGAAACTTATTATAACTTAGTCTTGTGCTTCCTCATACAATTTGTACAGGTCCATGTTTGAAGGTGCGCTCGTCATCAAGAGTTTGCATAAAAATGCTGGTATAATACCAGTTCCTAATTACTTTTTTTTATTTTTTTTTTACATGAGCTCCACACAGGAGGCCCTGAGGAAAATAATTTCCCTGAGGGCCTATGTCATCTTTGGGGATGTTGTGTGGAGGGTTTTTTAGGGAAAGGAAGGAGAGGAGGGTTCTGGGAAGGAAAAGGGTTTAAGGGGTGGGTAGGAATCTGGGGTTCAGTGTGTCCTGGTCATCAGACCTAAACACACCTCATCCCATGAACCCGGGCACCCCTGCTAAATCACCAAACGTAGCGAACCACTTGGGGTGACCTATGGCAGAGGTGTTGGTTTATCCAATACAGGTTCCCGGGGCGGCGGTAGCCATTCCCACCTCCCAAATTCTACTACCTTAGACTCAGTTATTTCATAGGATTTTTTTAAAAAAGAGATTCAACTATTGAACATCGCACTGAGAAGACAGTGACCTTGGTTCATTGTAATGCCAACCAGGTTAACCAGCGAATTTTTACGTACCCAGTTATGGCTTGCTCCAGTTGAACAATGCTGCATTCTTTTCCTCAATTGTTCAGTAGAGTTAACAGGAGAGTATTCCACACATTTTTAGTTTTCCCTGGTAAAAGATCAATATTACTTTTTGCTCGCTGTATTATTATAATATACCTACTGTCGAGTACCAGGCACGCGTTGCAATGCCACTAAAAACTCCCGTTCCCCTCCCCTCTCCGGTGTTCCCCTTCCACCTTCCCCGCCTCCTTTTATTCCCCATCCCGCCAAAAATCCTCCCCACAAATCTTTCCTTCGTTCCCCTCCCCCCTCCCGGATTCCCTCCCCCTCCCTTCTTCCCTCACAGCCGCTAAACCATATAGAATACACACATTTTTCAAACAACTCGCGCCCCATCTATTGTAATTTTTTGTACAAATTTCATAACGCCAGAGTTCACCATTATATACAGATAAATTCGCTGGCGTGCGCGCAACAACTCACTAAAATTTTATCGCCATCGGATGAATGGTGTAGGAACGCATAGGCGACAAACGAAGAAACTTTTTTTTATATATAAAGATCTGTGCATATAACCAATATCCATGTATCATTATTTGGCCCAATTCTGAAACCTATAAATTTCAATATCAAATGTAGAATAAATATATATATATATATATATATTTTAAATAAGAAATATTCTGCTATTCAATCAGTGCTGAGCAACCTGCGACCCGCGGGTCCATTTCGTGTGGCCTTCCCACTTCCCACTTTGCTAAATAAAATACCAAAAAATGCGGTATAGAATATTCAACGGTTCCTGTTATTTTGTAAAAGGTTTTAGCAGAAAAATTCAGTCGTTTTTCAAAGTCTTGAACCATCCGCTCAAAGTAATAAGATTTTTCTTACAATTCCTTACACAGACAAAATTTCGGGGTTCGATCTTAATTGTACAATAAGGTCGAACAGAAAAAAAATCACCTTCGCAGCGCAGCGCTTTTCTTGTTGAAATGTAAAATACGAAAAGTTTTCTTGGCTAAATTTTGTTTAACCTTCCGAATGATAAAAATCCAAAGTTGCCCAAAATTGTAAAAGAACATTTTTTATATGTTTTTTAGTATTTCAGAATGATAAAGTTCAACAGCATTGGTATATCCTTGGAGATTAAAACTAAAACTTTTGCCTGCGCCGTTTTGTTTTTTGCAACTATTTATGGAATAATGGATATCAATATTTTTAATAGCCGGATCTGATTCATTAGTTTCACCCAATATTAATCTATCCAATCTCTTTAACAACCTTCCGGGGTAGCACCCGGCGCGGATAACGTGATGTCAGCCCCCCCCCCCCCCCCATTAAAGTTGACAACATCTTGTGTTGTTTCTCGATTATTATATTTCTGCAGTGGTATATACGAATACTATCAGTATCGCCTTGGTGAAAGCCCGCCATTCTGAATAGAAACGTTGCTTGAAATGGCTTTAGCCGTGTTTGATGACCAGATCTAAAATAGCCAGGCACTTCCTCAGCACCATCTACCTAACTACCTTCAGCCTCAGAGCATACTCCAATTGGGAATACCACGGAGACCCAGGCTTCAGACGCTTGGGAGCAGTTGGGGCTTGGATCCCTTGTGCGTATCCCTTATTTATTTGATTTTTTTTTTATTTTAAGCGTTCGGTTCGGAAATTTCCTGCCTCATTAAAAAAATCGTACCTCCGATTTTGTTATACAGAGATATTAAACTGTTTATGGTGTTAAACAGGCATTGAATGCACTTATATTTGACTGTTCATCCCATATTTTTTTGATTCATTAATTTTAGAAAAATTCAACCGTCTGGAGCCAGTGAGACTATGGCATCCACAATCGGGGTATATTGTGAGGCTGAAGGTAGTGGGGAGGGGAAGGAGATGGGGAAGAGGAAGGTGGGGGGGAGTCACATATCTATTCTGATCTTGTGACCAAACCCGGCTAAAACCATTTCAAGCAATATTTCAATTCTGAATGGTGGTCTTAGAGCGATACTGAGAGAATCTTCCACGTTGAAACGTCCCGCTAAAACGCCATATATTTCAAATGATTAAATTGTGAAACAACACAAAATTATCAAATAAAAAATATTTGTGAACACCGAGATGCGTATTTCCAAAACTTATACCGGTTCAGTCGAGGTAGCTACAATTTACATTTTCAATATCAAAATTTTAATATTTATAAATAAAAATATTCATTTCTAAAATATGTACACATTGGAAAGATTATTTTCTCTTTTTTATCAATTTGTTTTTGCAAAGCGATAAAAAATATCCAATATAGAGGTGTATTTAAAATATATATTGTCGCTACCGCGACTGAACCGGTTTTGGAAATACGCAGCCGGGATTTGAATCCGCGACCTCTGTCTTTCACAGATAATCAACTCCATTGGCCTGAGTGAGGCCCAAGAGTCGAAAGATCTAAATTATTATAAAGTATTAAAAAAATAAATGTATACATCTTGGAGTATAAATAAATGCAGAAACTTTACCACACAGAAAACCAAATAATTATTATGTATGATAAAAAAGTATCCAGCATGCACCCGAGTGCTAGAGAGAAGTAGGTGTCTTTACCTGTATACTGTACATATAATAATATAAATACGTAGGTAGTACAGTATGATGGCGGAATGGGAGATCCGGCTCGCAGTCGCATGCCGGTTTAACACAGTTTTCTGAGCCATACTGACCGACTTTCGCATTGGGTGAGTGGTTACCTGGTACATGCCCCCCCCACCCACCGACTGCCTGCCCGTGTCTGGCTCGCCGGGTCCCACTATCCGCTCTACCCACACCCAGTATCTACCTACCCAGCCACTCTGAGAGCGCCATATTACGACGAGAAAAGAAAGCGGCTGCCTGCCGCGAGAAATGCATCATTTTCTCGATCATTCCAAATGAAGCGCTTATTTGGAAAACACCGTTAGTCCATACATTTAGCGAATGTAATGATGTTTATTTATTGGAAACAAACACTTTTTATAACATAAAAGATACATTTCACGTATTTACGAGGTTGTGCAAGGTAACGCCAAAAATATTTCTTATGTTTATGTGCGTTGGAGATTGGAGTTTAATTTTGCCATTAAACTAATAAGAAGGTAATGGAAAGAGGAATATAGGATATGGATAGGAGATCGATACATTCTATACCCTAGCATTAACGGAAAGAAGAACATCGTTTTAAATTTAATTTAACAAAACAAACTAAGTAGCTCTGCTTCGACTTATCTTAATACTTTTGCTAGTATAGATACTATTTTTCCATCTTACGTGGTGGAGTTCTTTGTTTTTACTTTTTTTTACTTTTTGACTCTGTTTTTATTTTAGATTTTCTTTTAGATTTTCCTTTTGTATTTTGTTTTTGATTTTGACTTGATTTTGTTGTGCTTGCTTAGATGTTCTTTGTAATAAAAAAAAATTAGGGCATGAAATTAAAAAAAAAAATGTAAATCGTGCGCATTACGCATTACTTCGGTTCGATATTTCTGTAGGTCGTCATTGTTAAGAATTTCGATATCATGAAATTACTAGCTTTTGCCGCCGGCTTCGCTCGCATAGTATTAGGGGGTTACCCACAGCGCCTCCTCCACCTTCCCTATCCCCACTCCAATCCCCCAATCCTCCTCTCCCCCGCCCCCCCTCTCACCCTCTCCCCAACCCCTCCCCACACATATCCGCCCTCACCCCTCACCCTTCCCCTCCACCCTCCACCATCCCCCATCCCCCCTCCCCCCCTCCGCCCTGCCCACACATCCTATCCCCCCCTCACCCCCCTCCATACCCGTTACATTAATTTTTCAAACAGCTCGCGTGCCACCTATTGTAATTTTTCAATATAAATTTCATAATACCAGAGCTCGAAGCTACAGCCTATTCTGATGTATGAGTTATATTATTGTAAAGTTACATTAAAATCCATTCAGTAGTTTTCGCGTGAAAGAGTAACAAACATACATCCATACAAAGTTTCGCCTTTATAATATTAGTAGGATGTGAATATTATATACGAGGATTTGGGATGTTTTTTTCTAATGTTAATTCTGCACCCGTGCAAAAAGTTAAATTTTACAAAATTGGTAAACTCATACGAGGTCAGAATTAAAAAAAATTACATTTTGAATAATGGGATTTTATAAAAAAATTTATCGTTGTTTGAAGGGAGTTGAATTTGTGGAATTTTGTGGTTTCGGTGCTATTTGTAAAGCGTAGGTTTAATTTACAATAATTTATGTGCTTATAACTTTTTATGTGTTATAAACCGCAAGATTTTACTCATTAGCACATCTTATTCCGCTTTCAAAACTGTTCTGTGAACCTGTGATCATTGAGTTAACTTGAAAAAAGAGATAAATTTGTTTGTCAGTGTAATTATTACAGAAGCCACATTTTCCTTTGTGTTACACATAGGATTTAACCCACAATCAACTTGCTCCGCCCTTCGTTAAAACCACTCGGACCCTAAGCTTGTTCTCGAGACAATTGAGTTGCCAGACATATGCCCAGTTCTGATTGAGCAAGTATTTTAGTCGAGTAGCGAGTATTTTAGTAACTAAACGTGTCCGAACAACATACATTTAGCAGTAAGTAGGAGCATTATGGTCAGTCAAGTGGCGAGTTACTCGCTACTCGACTATTTTTTTTTTTTTTTTTAAATAATCGGAGACGGTTTAAATATATATATATATTTAAACCGTCTCCGTCTCTATATATATATATATATATATATAGTTCCCGTGAGCACTTAGGCCATAGACCCATTGTACTATCTCCCATTTTACCTCATTCCTTTGACAGTAACCTAGTCCTTTTTATAAAGTTCACCAGGATTGTCATTCGAAATGAAGCTATATCTTCTGGTCCGACAATGTGTCTTCCCAGGTCACATTTCCCTCTTCACTCCTCCTTGGTTTCCTGAAGGCCCCACTACGGAAGAGGGCTTCATCTCTCCTCTCCTCTCCTTAGTTCCCCGAAGGCTCCACGACGGAGAGTCCACCTCCCCTTGGTTCCCTAAAGACCCCACAAAAGAAGAGTCCACTCCACCTTGGTTCCCTGAGGGCCCCTGGAGGGAAGAGAACTTCATCTCTCCTCCTTGGTTCCTTAAAGGCCCCACAGAGGAAGAGTTCACCAAGATGGCCTCATTTCTCCTTTTCACTCCTACGTGGTTCCTCGAAGGCCCCACATGGGAAGAGGGTAACATCTCTCCACTTCACTCCTCCTTGGAGGAGCTTGTGCCCTTCCCCTTGGTTCCTTGAAGGCCCCACAAGGGAAGAGTTCATGGAGGTGGCCTCAGCTACCTCTCCACGGTTTCTCCTCTTGGTTCCTACTACGGCCCCAGGAAGAAAATCCACAGAGGTGGCCTCAGCACTCCTAGGTTCCCAAAAGGCCCCTAGTTTTCGAATGGTCCAATTTTTTTGTCCCACGAGTTACCAGGGAAATAGAAGGTCCACTCCAGCAGAGCCCTGAGTGCTGGAGTGAGGTCTAAATACTCCGAGATGCGACCTTGTTTCTCGGAGGCACCGTTCGTGACGCTGTTCCCCAGGACATTCAGCCTGAGCACGGTAGCTCACACTTTGGCTTGGTATGGCTATTGCAGGTTTGTGTTTTCCACTCCCTGAGCGATGGGTTCGCTTCTCGACTAAATTATTTGCCTAGTCAGAACGGGGCTATACGGATGAAGTAGGAGGCGTACCTGACTTATTAAATGAACTAAAGACGACCGCCATACTCGATGACCTCCATGGCCGAGGGATAAGGCTCTCAACTAGCTACCCGGAGGTCACAGGTTCAAATCCCTGTGTGCGCAGCTAAATTTTATTTGATTGATTTGTGTTTTCACAATGCAACATTTAAACAATATAAGGTATATTTACGGCACTTTCGAGAGTGAAAGATATTCTCAGTTTCGCCCCGGTTACAATTACCTTCATTCAGAATTGAAACGTTGCTTGAAATGTATGGTGACTAGATCTGAACAGCCGGGTACTTCTCCACCTTCCTCTCCCTTAACTCCTTCCCCTCTCCACTTATCTTCAGCCTCACAACATACTACAATTGGGAATGCCCTAGTTTCATTGGCTTCAGACGTTAGCAGTAGGGACTCTTTAGAGGTTTTCACACACAAAAAATAAAAATAAAATACTGTTTTACATCCGACAAAATTAAATATGATGTTTGGATCATTGACAGTCCAATGAAAAGGGAATGTTTCCTATAAAAAATACGAATATTTTAAGTAAAAGAGAAAAAAGTTGGACAAATGTTACATCATGATGGATGGTTTTTATTAATTCTATTCATCATCTTAAAATTAAATAATAATACTGTAATATATACATGTAATTGTAATATAAAGAATTTTTTTTATATTTACATTGAGGGATCAGTAGGATTTATAGGTCCAATTAGGAGTTCTACCGAGCCGAACCCTCTGATTTGAATATATCTGGAGGCAAATGCGTTTTAAGATTTTCACGGCCAAAAGTATTTTCGTTATTTGCTTTTGGGGTGTAATGCCGTGTTGCGCTACCTCCTTCTTTAGCCAACATTTCGGACAGCGTTACAGTGTTCATCATCAGGGCAGATCCGGCAGATCCAGTAGATGTGACATCTACCGGATCTGCCTGATGATGGACACTGCAATGCTGTCCGAAACGTTGGCTAAAGAAGGAGGTAGCGCAACACGGCATTACACCCCAAAAGCAAATAACGAAAATACTTTTGGCCGTGAAAATCTTAAAACGCATTTGTTCATCATCACGTTCATCATCAGGGCAGATCCGGCAGATCCAGTAGATGTGACATCTACCGGATCTGCCTGATGATGGACACTGCAATGCTGTCCGAAACGTTGGCTAAAGAAGGAGGTAGCGCAACACGGCATAACACCCCAAAAACAAATAACGAAAATATCTGGAGTCAGTGAATTATTTTCCCATTTGGCCTCTGATAGGTTGACATGTTTTTGTATTTGTATTTATTATACTTATATAGTACAATTGCATAGCGTGTATTGACTAGATGATCATTTGTGGAAAAGTGTGTAAAAGGGTTTAGTTTTCCCTGTGGGGTAGATTTAACCCGGACATAAAATTTGAAAATGAGTTACATTTATTTATAAACATTTTACAAAATATTATATTGGTCATGTATACCTTATCGGAGAAGAGAAGCTCATGTGCCCGATATATGGATACACGGTGTTTTTGAAATAGGCGATTCATTTATAATATCGTGTTGGACATCTTGGACAAGTAAATAACGCGTGTCCATTTGATTAGCTAAATAATAAACATGCGTAGAACCTGCTATTAACCATTAGAAAAGATAAACAGGTACGTAATAAAATTATATTAAGTATAAAGAAAAGTGACCGGATTAGATTCCAATTAGAATCTAAATGTGTAGGAAAAGTTATGTTGCTAGACCAGGAGATACTTTATCAGTTAATTAGAAATACGCTGGTTGAGCGGGTATAACGCCATAAACGTCAGCAATATCAGCTAATCCTAGTGACTGATTCGAATGAGTCAAATGGTAATTGGTACCTTCCAGCGTCTTGTTCCGGCTCCTAACAAACTAATCATTTCTTCGGGAAGTAACATCCGTAGACTATAAATTGATAACAGAGTTGAGAACCCAGTTTTCATACCATGTCCGAAGTACGTCCCTACCGTAAATTTTTTTTCCACAATTTCAGATATAGTATTACAATATAGCGACACATACAAATTTATAAAATATAGCATTATGTCTTATATTCTATCTTTCAGTATACGTCTGTACAGTGTTATTCGTACGGGCGAAATCAGTAAATACCAATTCTCTTATTTTTACCATAATCTAATTTGACAAAGTCATCAAATGGCCATTTTTTCGGTATTCCGAAATACGCCAAGACAAATGATCTTTTATCTTTGCATGTGACGGCAAAACAAAAACACACTATAAATAGCTTATTACAATAATAAGAAACTCCAGTGAAAAATATTATGGCTTTAAAAAAATACGTTCATATAGACCAATAATTCTCATTCTGAATATATAAGTTTTATTTAATAATATTAATAGCAGAGTTTTTAAAAAAATATTAAAAAGTTCATTTTTAATCGGGTCGTAAAAACACGCCGTCAAGTTGGCATTATTGAAATGTTGAGTGGTGACGTCACTGTTCGTCGTGTCGTGACGTAACCGTAAATACATTGTATGGGAATGTAGGTATGACACAAGCCATTGTATTAATTTATTCGTTTATTTACATACCGTTTACAGAGATAAAGTTGTTGTGTTTATTAAAACTTTATTTAGGCCTAAATAATGTTTCAAAAATAAAGATATCTCTTATTAGTTTATCTCTATTATTGAAAATATTCAAAAACTACTGCACAAAAAAAATAGTAATGCTACTTCTATACTTATAAGAATACTTCGAACAACGAAATTCAAAATGGCGGCAGTTGATCAGCTGATTGCCCGATCCTATAGTAATTTTTCAGGAGTGATGACGTCACACGATTCATCGTACATACGGTGGTTTTCGGAGAATTTTGAAAAATTAAAACTTTGGCGATCATTTTAACTATTAAAACTAACTCTAAAAATAAAAAATAAAATGCAGTTATTTAAGTTAGAACGTCAATTCATTAAAAAAAAATCAAAAAATTGGACTGGAGTTCTCTATTAAATCTAATAAATCTATGTGGTACAACTCAATTATCATCATCATCATCTTCTTCCCCTTGTCCTATTCGGGTCGGGAACCCATTGCACATATAATATTATATAATATCCTTTTTATTTCGTTCTTTCCTTCTTTTTCTCTCTTCTTTTTTATATGCTCTTCTTCTTTCTGTAATATTTTAAAATCTATTACTTGTTTGTATATAATTTTTTGTTAAATGGCGGTTAACGCAAATAATTTTTTTTTTTTAGTTGTTTCGCATTTTACGGTTTTCCATATCTTTTTAACTCGAGCTCTGCTCTAAAAAAAGGTATAAGACGAACTATTTAATGTATTTTGAATTGAAATTTTTTATTGAACGTTTAATAATTGTACCATCAATTTGGGAGGCGGGAATGGGTACCGCCGCCCCGGGAACCTTTATTGGATAACCAACACCTCTGTCATAGGTCACCCCAAGTGGTTCGCTACGTTTGGTGATTTAGCAGGGGTGCCCGGGTTCATGGGGTGAGGTTTGTCTAGGTCTTGGAGGCGGATGACCAGGACATACTGAACCCCAGATTCCTACCCACCCCTTAAACCCTTTTCCTTCCCAGAACTCTCCTCTCTTCCCTTTCCTTAAAAAAAACCCTCCACACAGCATCCTCAAAGATGACATAGGCCCTGAGGGAAATTATTTTCCTCAGGGCCTCCTGTCATATTTAATATACAAATAAAATAAATATAAGTGTTAACATTAAAAAATGAAAAGGGACGAAATGGTGTTTGCTGGAATTGGGTGTTAACATATTTAGGAAAAACAATATCTGCAACGAAAATGGATAACCAATCACTTACCACTGTATCTCTGCGAAGGAGCACACCACACAATCACATTAAAGATATAGTTCCACCGCGATACCTCGAGGTAATTATCGCCATAACAAAACGAATAAGTACAAAACGATGTTATGTACTTCTGAGACAGTCAAATTCCCTTTCTTAAATTAAAAACGAAATTGTGTACACGAAAAACACCAACAACTTGCTTCCAATGTAGTTCCAAATCTGCTTCTGTTTTCAAAACAAATGCACTCGATTTTGCACTATTTTTCTTGCCACTGTTCCAAATTTCAAATACTTTCCAGCAAGCAGGGCTGGGCAGTATTGAAATACAAATACGTATTTTGTATTTGTATTTCAATTACTTCCTAAAAATGTATTTTGTAATTGGTATTTCAATTACCTGATGCTGAGGTATTTTGTAATTTGTATGGCTTCAAAATAAATTTTCAAATATTAACATTTAAAAATAATAATACGTAGACTAAAAACACTAGAATCCAAAGCGATATATTATGTATGTTAATATTTAGAGTTAGCAACACGTCCTGTGCTATATATAATAGCACTATTACTGTGCATTTTCTATCATTTTGTATCCTATTATATTATGCTTGTCATTGCTTTGTATTGTACATTTTTGTGTCATAGTATTAGATCAAGCACTATAGAAATAATTTGACTGAATGCTAGATTATTTTTAAGTTAATTACAGTACTTGAAGTGAAATAACACAAAACTGCGCTATACAAATGTCTTTTTTTAATAATAATTGCTATTATTATCTAACACCTGGGTCCTATACTACCAAACTTTACAAGTGGAGCGGAGATGAGATGTGTCTTTTGAGCAATATGATTGGTCAATTTTTGCACGTCTCTGTTTCACTCTGCTCAACTTTGCTTCTATGGAAACGCACCCTTAGATAAGGGTACTTACGACAATTTATTGCAACCAAAGGTTCTACCAAAACCAAATGTATTTTGTATTTGAAATAAAAAAATTGTTAAAATAATGTATTTGGTATTTTAAATACATGACTTGAAAGTATTTTGTATTTCGTATTTTAAATACATGCAAAAAAGTATTTTGTAATTTGTATTTTAATTACAGCAAAGCATGTATTTTGCCCAGCCCTGCCAGCAAGGTGATAGTTAGCGAGAGGTAGGATCTGGATAAATGACATCCCGGTAAGAACCAAACATGTTCTCATTTCAAAACCAAACAATTCGTTACATAGTTTCATTGATCGTTTTCTTCAATGATAACATTTTTAATATTTGTGAAACTCGCGGACGATCGACAACAAATATAGGTACATATTAAAAAAATTAGAAAGAATTTGACCTTTCCATTGACCTGATCACCTGATCACACGTCACACGGATCCAGGTGAAGTGACCTAGAGAACTGAGCCTAGAGAGAAGAGAGGTTAGCTGACTAATATTAATATAACCGATATCCGGTCCTTTGTGCCGGATCCGGTCTGGCGGACCCATAATCTCATTCGGCGTGTCCCAGAGACCGCGGTGCCGAGTGGAGACTGCGGTAGCCGTCACCCGTGGAACAGTCCAAGGGACTCGCAAACTAACAGATTAGCATCAGTGCAGCCGGCTTACTGACCCATGGGATTGGGCTCGAGTCATTTGAGTAGGTACAGATGGCAAATAAGTTAAAGCGAAAAGGGATTGATATTATCTTAAAAAATAACACATATTTTTTTAAGAGCTTAAAAACTTCAAATATTTAAGGGAGATATGTAAGAAATCGGTAGAAATTTAGGGATCAAAATTGATGGAACGTGCTAAAACAGTTTTTTGGTTTTTCCCAAATGTCATGGTTTCGGAGGGAGTCGGTTTTTGCTTTTTTGAAATTCTTTATATAGATAGAGTCTCTTCAAGATACTGCACGACAGAACAAATGTTCTAGCACAACATAGCACGACAAGAGGAATGGTGCTATTATGTTTCTGGTAGGTCAACTGCTACTAACCTGTTACTTTACCATAACTATATTACAGAATCTTTTACAAAAAAAAAACAAGTTGACAGTATCTACACAGATTTTTCAAAAGCTTTCGACAAAGTGTCACATAAATTATTACTTAGTAAACTGTATGCCTTAGGACTGAGAGGCAAGTTGTTAAACTGGTTCTCAAGTTATTTGTCTAACAGAATCTTATTTGTTAAAATTAAACATTCTAAATCTAAGTTGTTATATGCAACTAGTGGTCTACCACAAGGGAGTCATCTCGGCCCCATCCTTTTCTTAATATTCATAAATGATATCATAAGTTGTTTCGACGATGTAGAAGTTCTGCTTTTTGCCGATGACATCAAATTATACAAAGAAATATCTAATATAGGTGACTGCCTAATCCTACAGTCAAACATCGTCAAATTACAAAATTGGTGTGTCGCAAACAACTTATTCCTCAATATCGATAAATGTAAGACACTAACATTTTGTCGAACAAAGACCCCACTATCTTTCAAATACACAATAGATAATAAAATCTTAGAAAAAGTCAAAGAAATTAGGGATCTTGGAGTTGTGTTTGATTCGCAATTAAATTTTATAAACCACATACAACAAATAACTAACAAAGGCATGAAAACACTAGGATTTATAATCAGAACAATCAAAGACTTCGATTCGTTGGAAGTTATAAAAATCGTATATTTGTCACTCGTACGCAGCTTGCTGGAATACAATTCCACAGTTTGGTCCCCATATTATCAAATTCATATAAAAAATATCGAAAGAGTGCAGCACAAATTTTTAAGATTTATTAACTTCAAGTTACACATACCTATTCAACACATTAACTACACATCTTTACTAAATACACTTAAATTGCATTCCTTAGAAAACAGAAGAAAAATAAACGACCTAACTTTTTTGTTTAAAATTATTCACTCCGAATTAGATTGTTGCGAACTCCTGCATCTCATTGACTTTAAGGTACCAACTCGAGCGACAAGGCAAAACACATTATTCTGCAACAATAATTCTCTAACCAACTACCACACACATGCATCAATTTCTCGACTACACACACTAGGGAACAAATATACCTCAAATATCGATGTATTTAATACAAGTTTACCGTTATTCAAGAAATATCTGAACAATATTTTTATGTAGAATATGTTGATATCTAAGGAGCATCACGTAGGGTCTATTGCGTATATTTGTGTATTTCTATCTCTCTGTAAAAACTTATTAACGTTTTCTTTTTATGTATCTTGCATTTTGTCATGTATTATTTATGACATTTAATCAGTCACCTGTAAATTTTGTATTTACTAACATACCAACTAATTTATTTTCTATGCCATTCACAACTAAGGTACTTTCTCTTTTATTGTAATGCACTATCTTTCCTTAAATTTATCTGTATACCTACCTTTCATATGATGTTTACTTGTTATGTTTTTATAGTTTATCTTTTTTATTAAAAAAAAACAACTGTCTCTGTATCATAAACTTGTCATGTAAAAGCCCATCAGGGCGTTGAAAATTAATAAATAAATAAATAAATAAATATTAAAATAGTTAACCAATGGTGGGTACGGGTACCGCCGCCTCGGGCACCATTTATTGGATAACCAACACCTCTGCCACAGGTCACCCAAAGTGGTTCGATACGGTTGGTAGCTTAGATGAATTCAAAAGTTCATCACCTGGACACTGACCCTCAGATTCCTATCCACCCCTCTTACTCTTTTCCTTCCCAGAATTTCCTCTCAATCCTTTCCTTTAAAAGACTCTTCACACAGCATCCCAAAAATTGACGTAGGTCGTGAGAGAAATTATATTATACAAGGCCTCCTGTGTGGAGTTAACGTAAAGAAGTAGATATATTTATTGCTTTAATAACCTTAAAAAGAATTGTGAACTTACGAGTATAATCCCAAATGTAAAGAAAGTTTAAAATCTTGTACTTTACATGGTTGATTAATTTGTTGCACAAAATAAAACAGGCAATAAATATTGATGACTTTATTTATGAAAATAATCCACTTTATTCGAACCAATATATTGTCCAAATACTCGCTACCTGTTTGATATTCGCCATTCTATTTACACACGATATGATTTTTATATGCCCGCTCAGAACTACTAGAGTTGTTCTCCTCTTCTACAGTTCACGTGAGGGGGGGGGGGGGGGGATGGAGGGTGGATGACGTAGCCTTTACCGACTGTACTCTGACTGTACTCTACCAGAACTGAGTGGGGGGGGGGGGGCATTCCCAGTTAAGGGGCGAGCATATTTCGCCTCAGGGCACCGCACTGTGGTACAGTTTATTGTTTCAGTGATGTTTAAATTCTTATATTTCAATCTTTGAAACGATCTAAGAAAACCATGACATTCTAGGAATGCATTAACACTTTCATCGCCCTTTAAATCTTTTCGAGATTTTATTAGATTCTTGATTTTATGTCCTAGACCTGAATGCGAAATAGGTACGGTCGAACATTGTTTAATCTTAAAATCGAATTAATAAATTTGTATTGTATCCAATCGTCTTATCGAAAATGATTTTAGTTCTATATTTGAAATGTGTATTTGTTTTGTTTAATTTCCTTGAGGATAATACGATCATAGCTTAAGTAAAAATAAAGACAGATTTCGTGATTTTTCAACGGCCTGCGCATTGTATATTTTCAAAAAAGCGTTTTTTACCAAACCTTATTTTGTCTCTTCCTTATCAACAAAAAAAATATTATAATCAAAACATTTCTAGAAAAATGGACCATTTTTATTTTTGAAAGATTTTTTTTATTTAATAATAATAACAAAACGTTTATCCATCAATAGATTTTTTTACAATATTAAATATTTTATCCTGTTTTCATTGATTCTGTTGACGAAAAGGTCACTGCTCAGCTACAATTTAGGATTTCTCTTAGAATGCAGCAAGTTTTCAGCAGTGCCTCCAATTAAGGTTAACTTATTTTGAAGTGAAAACTTCTTTAGCACCGTTGTGATTTGAAACTCGACGAAACGGAAGCGAGCGACACTAAAAAGAGACAAACACATACATCTTCGGGATTTAGCCTGCGAGAGAATGAGATAGCAATGAAATATTTATTTATTTCACAGGTAGGTACTTGGTACGATAAATCTATAATACGATAAATCTCTCTCCTTTGGTCTGATGGTATGAAGCGCCCAACGAATCTTAGAGGCCAGACATTTAGAGGCCCAAGGGTCAAATCTTACGAAATCCAAAAAAATAAAAATTATGTAAAATCAATATCCAATCTTGAAACCACTCCAAAATTACCAGGCAAAGAAAACAGAAAAGAAAGCGACATCTAGCGACTCCGAAGAAGAAAACACATACACCAATAAGATGACCAAATGTATTGGAAAAAGTGAACTGGAATTCGACGACAAAAATATAGAAAAAATCATCCTTCACATTGATAAAAAAGTGCTTCGTAGTCTCCCCACTCTTGCCTACTTAAGTTTTCTGAATGTTTCACTTTTACCACGTGTGAATTGGGCACTCCGATTTTTTTTTAATGTGATTTTGACGGGTGTGCGCTGGTTACCTAGTAAGATTCAAATTATTCCCATGTTAGTAGCTTTAATTGAAGTTCCTCCAAGAGGAAGACGGACCACTGTGCGGTGGCGGAACGCTGCAATCCAGGTAAAAGACAAAAGGAATTTTTGATACCCTCTTCAAAATGGAAGGCGATTTTCAATTCTCTTCCAACCGGGAATGCAAAAAGTTGTGTTGAGGAATTTATGAATACGTAACACGATTTTTCTCCGTCAAAACCTCCGTACAAGACACACTACAACTTTATTACACAACATAAATTGTGCCGTTTTTAAGAATTACGGTATTTTTTACCTTTTGAAAAAGAAATTTGCTAATTTTCTCAAGGAGAATAATTTCCCTCGGGAATGTTTATGTCAGTTTTGGGGGGTTATTCTCTGGAGGGTATTTTAATGAAATGAAGGAGATGAGGTTCGGAGAAGGAAGGTATGAGGGTTGGATAGGAATCTGGAGGTTAGTGAATCCAGAAGTGACAGATGAATGACGTATGAATCTATGGTCGACAGAGTCCAGCTGGATAGGTGAAAGGGTCTTCCTGAATCTGCCTCTTCAAGTCCGGCCCGCCACGCAGCTGGTGGGCAGACGCACCCGCCGCCAAGACCTGGACAAACCTCACCCATGAATCGGGGCGCCCCTTCTAAGTCACTAAAAACAACGAACCACTTGGAGTGACTAATGGCAGAGGTGTCGGTAATCCAATGAATGCGGATATAGATATGGCGGCGGTACCCATAAACGCCTCCCAAAATGGTAAATGATAACGATTTAGCAAAAAAATTCTCAAAAGATTTTCGCATTTCAGAGGGTTTTTTAATTAAAAAAGTCTTTATCCATTCGATTCCACCATCCCCAGTCGTAGAGCCAAAAGGAAAGAAGAGACTAAAGTCGCGGAGGCATTGGGAAAACTATTCTATAATTCCAAAATCAAAAAAAGTCTCTCGTGTGCACACCCACATATACCGTAATGGATTTCTACGTCCGCAACTGTAGTAACGCAACTGTCTTCGCAACTAATATCGCTCGTCTGGCTGTATAAAACGAAATATAAGTCTAGTTGAAGTCTTGCTCTGAAAAATTTTAATTAAAAAAATACAAGTTTTATTTCTAGCTAGGGCCATCCCGAGGATAGGATGAACTTACAATTCATAGGTGAGAGTTAATAGGTACAATTTTACACAGGTATTTTAATATCAAAAATATAACTTTCCGTACACTACACTATGAAAATAAAATACAGGTTAGGTAGAACAAACGACAAGAGAAAACAAGTAAAAAAAAACACAAGGATATACAAGTACGGATGATTACAAATAAAGAGAAAGAATGGGAGAGACAAAACAAAAGACAAAAGACAAAAAACAAAGACAAGACAGAACAAAACATGACGAGAAAATGACATATTTTCATTAAATGAAAACAATATTAGCGGAACTCAATCGAACATCTGGAGACAGAAAAATCAGAAAATGATATTGGCACATATCTAATTAATATTTAAAAACCTCTGAATGAATAGACCTTTTTACATGGGAGCGCGAATTTCCCGCCACGTTATTAACATATTTGCGTAGTCCAAAGGCGGGAAAGGAAAGTTCGTTACCTTTTTCACAGAGGAATATTTTGTTGCCGTATTTAGTTAAGAAACTTTTACAAATGTTTCATAATTTACTTACTCCTGTAACCAGCGACGAGCTCACTGGAGAAACGCCCACATTCGCTAAATTCACATATATTAGGGTATAATGTATACTACAGGTTCTCATTTTTGTTCGTAAAATGTATGATGCGTGCTTGGCGCTGGTCAGGAGTAGATTGTGTCACATTTTTTAGATTCAAGCGAGGCTCTCGTCGATCCGAGCTGGCTCCGTGGAACCGTTATGGGGAAGGGGAAATAATACGCTTTTATCACTTAGGGCAGGTCCAGATATATTCATATCATGGGTTTTACTCATAAATTTAACTCATTCTCGTAAAAAATAAACACATACTTTCATTTTTAAATATTCTAAAAAAATAATCTTTTAAAGCATTGTCATCATTGTCGTGGCTGCATCCGAGTGGCACAGTTCCCCACTAAATGAGCGATGGATGCAGTCGACCTCCCTGATGGACAATCCTGAAGTATCTTTTTATTTTTAATTCTGTTTAATTATTATTTATTTTAATGTTATGCTTATTTTTTTGTTATTTATGTGATGAATTTTATTTTCATTTTATGTTTTAATTAGGTACCTACCTAATATGTCAACAATTTTTCTTTTCTTTTATACTTTATAGTTGTTTATGTAATATGGCAGATTGGGATTGCACTACCCTCCCAGTCCTGCTGGAATAAAAACTTAAATAAAAAAAATAAAAAAAATTACTTTGAAATTTTTAATTATTATTACTTTTTTTTTACATGAGCTCCACACAGGAGGACCTGAGGAAAATAATTTCCCCCAGGGCCTATTTCATCTTTAGGGATGCTGTGTGGAGGGTTTTTTTTAAGGAGATTAGAGTTCTGGGAAGGAAAAGGGTTTAAGGGGTGAGTAGGAATCTGGGGTTCAGTGTGTCTGGTCATCCGCCTTCAAGACCTAGACAAACCTCACCCCATGAACCCGGGCACCACTGCTAAATCACCAAACGTGGCGAACCACTTGGAGCGACCTATGGCAGAGGTGTTGGTTATCCAATAAAGGTTCCCGGGGCGGCGGTACCCATTCCCGCCTCCAAATTATGCTGGATGTTTTTGTATATATCTGGAAGCAAATTATATGGTGTGTGGGCAATATAGTTCAAAGATTATATGGTGTGTGGGGAATATAGTTCAAAGATTTTATGGTGTGTGGGGAATATAGTTCAAAGATTATATGGTGTGTGGGGAATATAGTTCAAAGATTTTATGGTGTGTGGGGAATATAGTTCAAAGATTGCATGGTGTGTGGGCAATATAGTTCAAAGATTATATGGTGTGTGGGGAATATAGTTCAAAGATTATATGGTGTGTGGGGAATATAGTTCAAAGATTTTATGGTGTGTGGGGAATATAGTTCAAATATTGCATGGTGTGTGGGCAATATAGTTCAAAGATTATATGGTGTGTGGGCAATATAGTTCAAAGATTTTATTCCATATTTTGTAGTGTATATGTTTCCATGTTTCATATTTTTTTTATTGGAAGACGGTAATGGGTATCCCGGGAAATACTTATTGGATAACCCACACCTCTTCCAAAGGTTATCTCGAGGCCACGTTTGGTGACCTAGGAGGGGTGCCCGGGTTCATGGGGTGAGGTTTGTCTAGGTCTTTGCGGTGCATGAACTTGACACGCCAGATTCTTACCGACCTCTCATACCTTTTTCCTTCCCATAATTTCCTCTCCTTCCTTTCCTTAAGGTGCTGCTACCCGTATTTCTACCAATTTCTTACATATCTCCATTAAACATTTGAAGTTTTTAAGTTCTTGAAAAAATATTTGTTATTTTTGAAGATAACATCTAGAAGCGTTCTACGCCGAAACTCAAATTATATAAAATTCCTACGAGAGAAAAAAATCGCAAAGTATGCTACGAAAATTATTTAAACACGTCTGTTTCAGTTATTTTATAAGTTACATTTGTGAAAAAATTCACAATGTTTCTTTAAATGATACTTAAGATACTTTCCACGTATTTATTAAACATTTTCACAAATTTTCGCATCGATTTCGTCGCTTTAAATACTAGCGCGCTCCTCTAACATTCGTTATTTCATATCTCACCATCTTCTTCTTTTTGAGCCCGGTTGCGGTGCCTTAAAAAGAACCTCGACAGGCCTTGAAGGAAATTATTTTACTCAGGGCTTCCTGTGTGGAGATAATATAAAAGAGTATATATGATTCCGAAATCGAACCGCTGTCAGAAATTTTTACCTTTCAAAACGCAGCTAGTAAATATCTCTACCTCTATGGATATACTCATTCTCAGACCTCAATCGTCTAAGTGAGCATTATTTTTTTTATGTAGCTATTTCAAAAAACCTAAGCATCTATCCATATTACTTGGGATTATAATCAAACTCCTAGTGGTTTTAGCCCTTTTCAAGAAAAGAAAAGAAAGTCCAAAAAAGCGTGCGGCTCGCAATAACTCAGAAACGAGTCCCGGTACGATCAAGGGAGTTATATGGTGTGGTAGATCTCTATCCTCCATCCAGGACGACGGTGTCCGTTTTTACCTAAAGGGAGTGGTTTTGAAGATATAAGGGCTGGAAGTTTCACCCTATTGAAATTTCTAGAACACTCTTCCGGAAAGTTCTATAAGGTTCCATTGAGCTCTAGAAAGTTCTAGAAGGAGTGGCGGAGTATGTCGTGGAATGTTCGGGAATAGGGAACATCATTGTGGAACATTCCAGAACACTCTCGAATGTTGTCCTGAGCGAAGCCGGGTAGCCCAGCTAGTTTTGTATGAAATTAAAAATGACCGGTCAGTAGTTGAAAAGGTCGTCTGGTTCCCACCCTGGCGTCATGAGTTCAATTACTCGGCTGGGTAAGTCCACCGTCGTCGCAAAAGAAACATCTTCCACTTATAATGATGTTAGTAAAAGATTTTCAAATATTGTGAGGTTATTCGGAACCCGGGAATGTTTGTTTTTCTTTTAAAAAGGTAGCAGAAGGTAAACTGAAAACTTTTTTGCGTAATTAATTTAAGTTAAACGTTTCATTAGTTTAAGGTAAACAGAAAACTTTTTTGCGTAATTAATTTAAGTTAAACGTTTCATTAGTTTTGGCGATATAAATAAACCATCCAGGTGAAACTGTTTGTAAAAGCGTTGAACTTGAATTATCTTACATTTAAATTAATTATTTTTTTCAATTTGAGAGGCGCGTTCGCTGCGTTTAGTGACTTAGCAGGGCTGCATGGATTCATGGGGTGAGGTTTGTCTAGGTCTAGGCGACGGATGCCTTTGTCCACCTACTGTGTGCCGAACCAGATCAAGAGAGACTGATCGAGAGAGATTGGTTGAGAGAGGCCTCGTGACCTCTCCAGCCGGACTCTCTCAACCCATCGCCTTGCACCGCAGTGGGAGGAATGGATTTATACGTCCATCACTCCTGTAAATACTGACCCTCAGATTCCTACCCATCCCACATACCTTTTCCTTCCCAGAACTTACTCTACTCCCTTTCCCTAAAAAGAGCCAAAAATGACATTGGCCCCAGGGAAATTGTTTTCCTCAAGTTCTCTTGTAAGGAGCTATTGTAAAAAAAATGGAACCTCGAAGGTAGGTAATTGTGATAATTATTTACCTTTAAATAAAAATATTTTTAACAGTACTTTTTAAAATTACTGCCCCAACACAGGCTAGCCTAGTGAGGCAGGTTATGAGAAACCTAAATTTATAATTAAAAAAAAAAAAAAAAAAAAAAAAAAAAAAAAAAAAAAAAAAAAAAAAAAAAAAAAAATAGAAAAATAATCTAGCAATATTTATTTATTTATTTATTTCAACGCCATAAAATGACTATTACATCCTATGATACATGATACACAGTGGTACATAGGAGGGTAATTACAATAGTGTACATTAAACAAAGTACATATGTATGATAACAACTAGTATTTAGTTATAGGATACAAATATGTTTATAACAAACAAAAAAGAATATGAGCTCATACAAAATACACATTTTTATGCAGAATAAACATAAGTAAATAAAGGTGAATTTTTAGAAAAATTCTCAACATCAAGTATAATATACCTACTTTACTTTTATTTGTACGTATTGTTGGATTCTAGGAATTGGCTAAAATGGACTAACTTAGTAATGATATTATTGTTACCTTCAGTTGAAATGACTGAAGTTTAAAATGACTACAGGTACTGCTAATTAGTTCAGCTTTTCAGGGCTGCCAGTTAGAGAATCAATAATAAATCTTTGGTTTAAAAATAATAATTTTGAAAAAAAAAAATTATACATTATTAGCTATCACTTAACTAGTCTGTCTGATAGTTAATATAAATGAAGCAAGCAGTTTGGAATCTATATTAGAGTATGATAATATGTTTGTATACTGAAATACGAGCGGCCCTCCGAGTGTATTGGCCTTTCACGATAAGGAAAATGATTTTCTATTGCCGTGTCATTTTATCATACTCCCTTGCCGCCCTTCAGTGGAACTAATAGCTCTTGATTTGCAAATTAGTGCATTCATAATCATAGGGGTGACATTCAGCGCACCTGATATTTGTAAATAGATATGCAAATATTCATAAATCCAGTGTTGGTACAGAGCTGACATATTAATTGGCCACTGATATGAATGTAGATGAGGTGTGTTTGGATCGCAGGAGTTTCCCAGCAGCATTAATAATAAGTCAGCGATTTACATTTTTCAAGGAAGCGCACAATTTATTACAATTTTTTTGCTAATCCATTTAATACGTGTGTAAAATTCAATACAATGTCAGAGATAGCACATAAGTAAAAAAAAAAGGTTTTTAAAGATATTATTCTCTTATTATCAAATAGTGCATCTATCAACAACTATATCTGCTATCTCTCTATCTTCTTTACAATATAAATAACTGTCCTGGTGTGGGTTTGTTCTTTATACAAATCAACAATTTGATTTTATTAATGAAACTAGCTGACCCGGCGAACTTCGTACCGCCTCAGAATCAATAACTGTTTGTGTTAACTTATTAGCTGAATTAATTTCATTTTTTTAAATGAATTCTCAAAATGAATTAAGAAATGTAATTTACGTGGCACCAAGGCATTTACTTTATTAAAGCGAATCGAAATAATTCACGTGGCATTATTTTACTACTTTCTGTTAAACTATTTGCTGGGTGGGTTGCACTTGGGTCGATTCCCTTCATTGAAGAACCTTGTAATATACGACATTTTTCGTTTTGTTGTCATTAGATGTCTTCCCAGTTCCACTGGGCGCATCGCGGAAAAATAAGTCACCATTTTCATCATCAAGTGCCTTCATTAAGGTATCGTGCACTTCCTTCTGTTGGGGGTTCAAGAGTGGTACATTCGTTCTATTTGATTGGTTCAATGCATCTTGATCATATTGACGTTCACGTTTCAATTCTTGATTGAAAGTGTCGTTCATTCCGCGATCTGGCGTTAGTATTCCTACATTGACTTACAAACTGCCGTACATGAGGTAATACATGTCTTCGATCAAAAACAAAGCCTGTTTTTGTATAACCTCATTCACCTCGAGATCAGGATTCCCTGAACTGAAACCAATTTGATGTAAAATGTCTTCTGACATGTCATCCTTGTACTTGTTCCATAGTTCACGTGGATTCGATGGGAAACATGTCAAAATAATGATAGCAAATAATGTGCATATCACATTGGAGATGCAGAAATAATTGCTCCAGCGATTTTCATGTCCCAATGAATATTGTTTTCAAGCAAATCGACCTGCTGACTTGCAACACGAAATGTTGGGCACACTACTCCATTGACTTGTGATTCAAACGATGTCAGCTCACGAACATTCACCAGCAACAACCGCAAGTAGAAGCATTCGTCATTTTTAGATGAACTGTGTAAATGCGACCAAGAGCATCAGTAAAACGCACAACCGGATGATCAGTAACCACATCGCCGTGGTTCCGACGTGGAAATCTCTTCGACGAAGCGTCCAAGTGTAATAACGTGGCATCTCAGAGTAGAGCAACGTTTGGGCAAACAGATCGTATTAGCAAATTGAAAAGACACTGGTTAAGTTGTTGCTGGAGGTGTTTCAGCCAATGAGGTTATATAAAGTTTCAGCACGTTTGGCAACATTCGATGCAATGAAATAAACTCGTTGACCATTCTCCAGATTAACCGCCAAATGTACAACAATGGGATGTCGTTCATGAATGGGGATTGAGAATTTACGTCAAATCGCCTCATTGTAGCTCACCAACTTGATAGCATGTGTTTTCGTCGTTTTTTATTTGTAGTTTGAACGCCAAAAACCGCCATATCGCTGACTTTTGTGGCAAATTTGCTGATGTATTTGACTGACTTCACCGGATCGCAATACTCCACGTTGTAATGCGCCTTGAATGTTTTGGAAAGAAGTGGCTGTTTTCCTGGAGTTGTGCAGACATACGTTCACCGTTGGTCTCATTTTCGACTGTTGACATTTAGTGTGTAAGAAAGAGAGGCAGTATTATATATTAAAAAACAAAAGCAAAACAATCATCGCATTGACATTTGACGATTTTGAATTATTGGAATTCACGCAAACTTCAATATTATACCTAACACAATATTGCTGCAGCTCTTTCAAAAGATGAAAATTCGTTCCATACAAAATGTATGAGGAAATGAATTTTCTTCATAACTTTTTTTTTTGTGAATTTTTGCGATGTTTTAATAGTTATTCTGTTATCCGGGGCGGAGACAAATCCAACAAATCAAAATCTGTCTCGCGTTATATATAGTGTAACTAACCCGACTTTGTTTTGTATAATAAGATAATTAAAAACACTTTGTTTTACACGATAATCTTTATTTAAAAAGTCAACATGTTTCGAGAACGATGTTCTCTTCATCAGGACATTATATGTACTAAAACTAAATGATCAAATATAGAAAGTCAGGCGTGGATAGAAATGGAAGTAGTGGGGGAAGAGAGAGGTGGAAAGGGGAGGTGCTTAGAAGATCAACAGGGGGGAGGGGGGGGGGAGAGGTGGAAAAGGGGGTGCTTAGAAGATCAACAGGGGGGAGGGGGGGGGGGAGAGGTGGAAAAGGGGGTGCTTAGAAGAACAAAGACAAAATTATAATGGAAATTTGTTTGTGCAGGGGTGCTCGTGTTCATGGGATGCGGTTTGTCCGGATCTTGGCGGCGGTCACGTCTGCCAATCAACTGCGTGGCACGCCGAATCGGTAGACTAGTTGAGGAGTCCTTTTGACCTCTCCAGCAGGACTCTCTCAGACATTGCCTTGCACGCAGTAGGAGGGATATATTTATACGTCCGTTAAATAATTGAATTGAATTGAGTCACTTTTGGTCACAATGACCACCAGATTCCTACCCATTCTTCATATGTTTTTCCTTCCCAGAACTTCCTCTCCTTCCTTTCCTAAAAAGACGTTCCTTACGGCATCCCGAAGATAACATGGGCCCCGAGGGGAATTGTTTTCTTCGGGGCCTCCTGTGTAGAACTAATGTAAAAATTAAATATTTGATATCGAAAAATTCTACGCAAAGCCCTAGCTACGCCGGGGATTTCAGTTCGTAAATATATAAATAAGAGATCGTAAGATCACTGACCGCAAAATGTGTAAGAAAGTTATTCTCGGATTATGTTAGTAACTCTCGGAAATACTTTTATTGAAAAATGTTGTTTATAATATAATTCGTTATTGGAATAACTGCCGAGCGATTCTATCTTTCGTGGGATCGTTATCGAGATAACGGACGTGATCTCCTGTCAGATATGTGTGATTTAATTGCTCTTTCTATGCACAAAGTACAAGTGAATAAATAATCATGCATAGTTGCAGGAATTCGTGTTTAAACGATCTTAACTAAAATATGTGACATTTGACGTTATCCACCACTTACTCGCCCTGGTACAAGTAATAGATGGTTACTCCTTCAAGGCTCTCGCAAGGACTCTAATTTTTTTGGTAAAAATGACTCTACATTTGATAATGAGACCTCCAATGTCCCCGCATACGTTGTTAGGCAGCAGTATGCAAGTGCTACTATGTACAATTATTAGTACGTAAGGATAGTATAATGAAAATCTTACTTTGACCTCTCTTTGGTGATGGAAATAATAAAGAAAAACAAAAGTAGGTAGTTTGCCTACTCTAACAGATTTATGTACATATAAACACTTAGCATGAATTGAGTATGAGGATAGCATCAAAAATAGTGGATATCCAGAGACGGAGGTGGAGCGACGCGGATCGCCCGGCAGTCCTGTTGAGAATTAGTCGGTGATCAGGCAGACAATCAAAAAATATGTGACAGTAAATATGTAAAAAATCACACAGATCTGACAGGAGATCACGTCCGTTATCTCATAACGATCCCACAAAAGATATAGAATCGCTCGGCTCATCTGCTTCCAGCTAATGGTGCTGGAAGTCCGTGGTTGGTGCATGGTACCTACCAAAGAAATAATCAATTAAATCGTGTAACTTAAATGATTCACTTCTGTATCCGGCTTAAAAAGTTGAACGATGTGAATGAAAATTAAAGAGGTTCAGCCAAAAAAAAAACTTTTTAATTATTGAAGAAGATAACACTAATAAATCTAAACGAAACATGAATAATAAAATCAGAGTGTGCAATTCACACGCGGTAGAAGTAAAACCTTCAGTAAACTTCAGTGGGCGAGAGTGGGGAGGCTACGAAGTACCGCACAAAGAGGAGATCGAGAGGAGAATATTACAAAAGTCTTTGACTATTATTATTATGAAACCGAGCATTTTCGATCGTTGGATAGAGTTCAGTGTCGATATGTCGTGTGCAGTACTGCCAGCTGCCATATACCACAATGCACACCAAACACCACACACCAAACACCAACTGGAAAACCCGATGACCTGTGGAAGGAGGTCATGGTCGTGTTTAAATTTGTCACCGGATACTGCAGAAACACAGCAGAGGCGGACTAACTTGGGCTGATAGTGTCCTCTGGCCTCTTTTCTCTTTTCTAAGAATAATGTGCGGCAGTTAACGGTGTGCTGGCGAAATGCTCAGCCGTTATGATTAACGTTCAACGATTATTTCAACCTGTCGATTAGACTTAACGATAACAACACGGAATTACATAAAACTTACTCTTTTCCTCTGCCAAATATTTACCTACATTTGATTTTTTAAATTTATCTATCTGTGTAATCTTATATATAAAAATCTCGTGTCACGGTGTTCGTGGTCGCACTCCTCTTTTATGAGAATTTTTTTTTTGTTGTTTTTGTTTTATTTTGCATCAAAAAATACCTAAAACACCTAATACCTAATACCAAATTTTAACCCTCCTACTCCCACCCCCCCCCACCCCATTTTTAATCACGATTTTAGTATTTTTGTTGGAACAAATTTAACCGTCTTTCTTATTTCAAACAGAACGAAATTATTTATGTTGTTGAATGACAGATGGCTTTCATCCACGCATACGCAAGACATTCACGAGAAGCGTCGTATCATTTTGATATTTCATGGGCAAACCATCGATCTTATTTGTGTTGGCTAAAGACGGACTGATAAAAAATATTGTACACTCAATTGCTTTTCGAAATACATGTTGATTTTCTTTTATTTAATTTTCCTACTTTAGTTGGTGTTTTTTTTTTGTTTTTATTGGCGGTCATCGTCTACAGCGCTCCATTCCTCTGTCATGGATCCCATCCTCACACACTATTTAACAACCAAAATATTCACTAGAAATGATTTATTTGGCAGAACAACGTTTGTCGGGTCAGCTAGTATATATATTTCTCTTTAAATTTTCAAAACACGATTAGCGTGGATGGCTTTCCTTTTTTTATAAAAATCTACAGTTTTATTTTGAGATTGATGAAATTTTGCACACTAGACCTTCAAAACAAGAGAAATGTCACTGTTTATATGAGATTTAGAAAAACCACCTTACCACATTTTCGACGTTAAAATAAGAGAAAAATTACTTTTTTTTTCGAAGAAAACTTCTTCGGAGAGGTTTTCACTTTGTGATGACATTATTTATTTTAAGAAAAGACAAACAACTTTGTTTACATCACTGTTATTTGTACATAATCTACATGTTTCGTGAACGATGTTCACAAAGTTGTTTGTCTTTTCACCCCTCCGAATTTTCGAGAATATTAGCTTTTGGTGTCTTAAACGAAATGACATTTTACTAAAACTTTGTATTATTACCGCTTCACAATTAAAGCTCTATAAATGAAACATTTCTGAACGTAGCCGAATAGTAAAAACTGTTTTAGACAGGTTACAAAATAAGCTTTCGAATTATTATATTACAAATAAATATTAATATTTGTAAATATTAAAATTTAGAATGCAAACATTAAAAAAATGTGAAAATGACTCACGTGATGTTTTTATGTGAAAACGGTGCTAAAATCACAGATTATGTAAACAACAATACTTATTCTATTGTATATATGTGTAATAAATACTTTTGTCACCTCACTTTTTTATCATTTCATATAAAAATATTTAATAGAAATTAACAATGTCGGGCGCCCGTAGGAAATTTGGCGGGATAAATTATGTGTCAGACTGCGCGTCTGACAGAATGTTCTTTTTATGTATTTCTATGGACAACTTGAATAGAGATGTGCAGCATGATTCACTATCGACCTTTCACTTTTTATTTTACGGATGTAACTAAAACAATAACGGAATTATAACGGTTTCTATGGAGACACGCGCGCTGACGTGTAAACACGCTTATTGTACTTGACTGCTGTCGTATTTTTAACGCATATATCTGCTTACGTCGCGGAGGGGTTTTAAAAGAAAAATTACTGACTGCGTCTGATTTCGAAAAACTCTGCGTAAAGCCCGGGCAACGTCGTTAACTTAATTTACTTGTTGAGGTACTTTATAACATGTTCTTCAGCTATTTTTAATAATACAAACATAATCTAGTGGTTCTCCTAATGAGTGTGGAATTCATTAAAAATAATTCTTAAAATCCACACCATTTACCGTAGGTTTCATTCTAGTATAAAGCGGTGCCAAATATCTACTCCTGCTTTATGAATTGAATAGGTATTGTTGTTACCATCTCAAATGAATAATTTCGAGTTCAATATATCTAATAATGTGACAAGGACTTCATTTTCTAACACCCAATATTTGGATTGCCAACCAGTCCACCTCTGAGCACTACACGCGTCATCCGACTCACGCAGTCTTGTCGCAATAGCCTATTGTTCCGAATACCATCACCAGGTGAGTTGAGTTATTGAGGTGTCTGCTAGCCCAGACTTAGCAATAATTAGGCTAATATCGCAAGGTGAACGCAATACAACGCGAACCCGTTTCTCTTCAATAAACTCAATTAGACCTGTAGGAACTACACGTAATTTGATTTAAAAAATTGGCAATCTTCATTTAGTTGCCATACTGTTACGCGTGGGCATTATAATAGGGGAATCAGATAATCGCAATTCAATATTTTTTAAAACTTAAGTTCACTTGGGTGAACATTGAACATTCAGTATCAGCGAATATTACTCAATTCATCGCGCAAAACAATTTAGCAGCCGCCCCTGGTCTGGATCCCAAATGTATTTGAAGAATAGACATATGAATATTACTAGACCAGAACATAAAGGTGAGGGGGAGAAACCAAGTACAGCGGGGCGCTGAGCGGGAAGATGAATTTGGTGATATGTGATTCGTCAATAACTCAATTTGAGAGTAAATGGGCATCTCGCATTATAATATCTCCATTTAGTTCTTAAAAGTAAACTCTGCTTTTGAATAAATAGACCTTTTTACATGGGAGCGCGAATTCCAATATTTGGTTGCCGTATTTAGTTAAGACACTTTTACAAATGTTTCATAATTTACTTACCCCACTAAACTAAACTACACTAAACATGTATCTCGAGTGATAGTGTGTGTTACAAAAACGACTAAATAATGTGATCTGAATAAGTTTAAAATAAAGTAAAATAATGCTTGCCTATGGAATGCAATTCGACAATTGGGCTTATTCTCTTTTTCACTTCTATTTTTACACATTTTCAAAACACCAGCCATTATTTTTGCCGTGTTATTTCGTAAAATGTACCGATGAGTGCTCGACGCTGGCTCGCAGAAGAATGATGACGTCACATTTTTTAGATTCACGTGATGCCATACCCGATCCCAGCCGGTTCCAATGGAACCGGTATGGGGAGGGGGAAATAATAGGCTTTTATCGCTTAGGGCAGGTCTAGTAATATTCATGTCTATGATTCGAAGAAAATCTTTGACTCTATCAGAATCGAGTTTTCCGTTTGATAGATTATATTCCCTATCTTAACAAACGAACTGCAATCTTTAGAGCACAGGTGTCAGGTGGGAATGCTGTCCTCGTTCTGCCAGTATTTAAATGGAAGATCCCCTGAAGAACTAGCGTCATTGATCCCTTCGGCACCGGTAAATAGTCAGAAAAAACGCCAAACGCGAATCCAACATATGACATTTTTCATACGAAAAAAGGGTCGTTTCTACGACTCGTTTATAAGTTCAACAGCTCGACTATGGAACGTTTTGACGGCCTCTGTGGTTCCTGTTTCCTACAATATGGGTCTCTTCAAGACCCATGTTTACTCCTTCCTGTTCTCAAAAAGACCCTCCACACAAAATCCTTTAAGATGACATACGCCTCCTGTGTGGAGTTTGTACAAAAAGGTAAACTATGCTAAGATATTTTTACTACGAATACCTACTTCGTTTCAATTACAATCCAATGAGACACGAAAAATGTTACCAAAGAAACGCTTTGAAATGTTAATTAATTTTTAATTAAGCACCATTCACTTGTGAAAATATGCTTATTTCACATCCATTGTTTAGTTTTAATTGCAAATTTCAAATGAAGTTATGATTTTGACTTCACAGGAAAGCAGCCACTAGTGTAATGCTACGTTTCCACGCTTGCCAAGTCTCGGCAAGCGTCCACAAGCGCAAACGTGTAAACAGGTCGTTTGGCTTGGCTTGCGTAGGCTTGCAAGAGCTTGCGAGAGTTTGCCGCCGATCCAGTCGGGGTCGGATCCAGCGGCAAGCTTCGGCAAACGCTCAGTGGAACTTTCGAACTGGCGGCGAATGCACGCCGTTTTTGTTCCATGCGGTCTATGATAATATTTATAACATTACGAGACATATGTATGACGTATGAGGCGTGCCAGACTTATTAAAATATATAAGTACATAATTTGAATGCACTTATGTTATGTAATTTATTGCGACTGGATTTACCTAAAAAGTCAAAATAAATAAATAATATTTTATTGATGATTTACTATTTATTATAGTAAAAAAAAAAACTTCTTTAGCACCGTTGTGATTTTAAACTCGATGAAACGAAAAAGTGGTGCTAAAAATAGACAAAAATCTATAGGATTTAGCCTGTGAGATAATTCTCCTCTTTGTGCGAAGTGACTTGGGACGATTTTTATGGATCTGTATCATCCATCATCTTCGTGGT
This sequence comes from Limnephilus rhombicus, assembly GCA_929108145.2. Taxonomy (NCBI): domain Eukaryota; kingdom Metazoa; phylum Arthropoda; class Insecta; order Trichoptera; family Limnephilidae; genus Limnephilus; species Limnephilus rhombicus. Next base: position 12,429,158 of record OV815287.1, on the reverse strand, counting down.
CGTCGAGTTTTCCTTGTTTTTGTTACACTTTGCTTGTATTTCAAATAAAAGTTTGATAAACCAAACGCAATAGCCGACACAAATTTGGCGTCTCTCATGCTCGGGTGTAGGTAGCGCACTGACGCATTCACAAGCATGTAAACGACTTCCAAATGCCAAGCGAGATTTGTGGACGCTTGGAGCTTGTGGAGGCTTGCCAAGCCTTGGCAAGCGTGGAAACGTACCATAAACCATCTGCCAATAAACAACACGGATATCGTACAGTTATGGGTAATTTGTTTAGCATTCTTTTTTTGAAAAATCACCAAACCTATGTTTGAATATTCAAACTCGTTCTTAATTCAACATCGTTACTGTAAGAAACAATAATTTAAGTTGAAGGATATGGAAAATAATGCATTTAAGGACCAGCAACCCGAATTTCTACCGATTCTTACGTATCTCCCTTAAATACGGTAAGTTGTAAAGATCTTAAAAAATATATGTTATTCTTGAAAATAATATTGCCCGCGCCGAAACACAAATTATGTAAAATTCCCTCGATAGAAAAAAATCGCAAAGTATTCTCCTAAAATTATTATAAACATGTTTGTTTCAGTTTTTTTACAAGTTATATGAACGAAAAAATTCACAGTGTTTCTTTAAATGCTGTTTACGTCATTTTAAACGAGTCGTGTTTTATTAAACATTTTCGCAATTTTCGCATCGATTTTGTCGCTGTCAATGATAGCGATCTCCTCTAACATTCTTAATTTCCTATCTCTCCATCTTCTTCTTTTCGAGCCCGGTTTCAGAGCCTTAAAAATCCGATTTCTTAAAAAATAATATGTGGGGACTAGCTGAAGTCCCCGTTGTTGCCCTGACTTAACGGGCAGCACAGTGACCTTCCCCGTATTTTGAAAGTCAACGCATGTAAAATTTCATCAATCTCAGAACAAAACTTTAAATTTAAAAAAAATCATATTCACAGCACCCGCCTGGGGTACGGCACAGACACTCTTCTTTATATAAAAAGAATTTTTTGTTTTTTTTTTCATAGATTAATCTAGATATTGTATATGTAATATCTAACAAAAGAATGATTAAAAAAATATCCCAACCATGAGGAAATCAAGATCAACACCTATAAAACAACACACAGTCCGCCTCGGAACAGGAAAACCTAGTGAGGAGGACTGTGAACAAACCACTTTACTTTGTATTTTTACTTATTTTGTAATTTTACTTTATTTTATATTGTCATTAAATAAAAAAATAAAATAAAAAACCGGAAATATAAGAACCTTTTTTACATTTAATACAAAATAGGGAATTGTGATATACATATAACTGATGTTTTTTCTGATCAACCAGACAATTCGGATGACCGGGAGTTTCATTGATACTTCGGTTCGTCATGTTACGATTCGTATTTATATCGTCTTATTTACAATGAATATTTAACTGGACTTAACGTTCGTTTTAAATTATGCTTTGTGTTCTTCTGTGGCAGGGGGCCTTGACGGCCCCCGCGATCAGGGGGTAAGGCTCTTGACACAAACCGAAAGAGATGTGATCGAATTTCGGCGTGTGCAAATAAATTTTATTTAATCAATTTGTTTTATTTCATAATTAATTCGTTTAAAAATAATATAAAGTATATTTGCTACATGTTCCAGAAAGGTACATACTCTCAGTATCGTCCTGGTGTAAGACCACCATTCAGAATTGAGACGTTACTTGAAATGACTTTAGCCGTGCTTGGAACAGATCTAAAGAGCCACGTTCTTCCCCACTTTCTTCCTCCCCATACCCTTCCCCATCCCAACTACCTCCAGCCTCATAACATACCCCAATTGGTGATGCTTTAGTCTCACTGGCTCCGGACGGGAGCAGCTGGGTCTCTTGTGCGGCAAACACATGCACAGGGGGAATGGTCACTGAATGTGCCCCCTTGTCAATCGGATAATATCGGCTATCTTCGTAAGCGCTCGTGTATTAGACCCGAATGGGCAACAGTCATCTCACTCATATAGTACAACTTTACTCACCTCAGTTTAGACATCTTTTGAGAGAGATTGAAACTACGAGGGTAGGCTGAAAAGTAATGCACACATGCTTGTACGTTGTACAGCTCGAACAAAATGACCTTCAGAAGCGTGCGTGGTGGAATACGGAAGTGAAATTCCTCCTCTATACGTACGCGCAAGTTTGAGGTGGTTGAAATCATTCAGTGTATTTTGAGAAGAGGAAGTATGGAGACGTGTTTTAGTGTGTCAACGCAACGTAAACAGAGTACTGATATCGAATTTTTAACTGCTGAAAAAGTTACCCCTACTGAGATTCATCGTTATTTAAAGGATGTTTATTGTGACGATGCTTTTGATAAGTCTACCGTAAATCGATGGGTAATAAAATTTTATAATTGTGAGCTCGGAAAAGCAATAATTGTTGATTAAACACGCAGCGGACATCCGATCATTAATACATACGGTAAACAATCCAAACTCGTCGACGATTTGGTTCAAAACGAACGGCGAATCACTCAAAAGCGTATCACAAACCATTTTGGAATATCCAAGGAACTTGTTGGCTTCGTTGTTGAACAATTAAGATACCGTAAAATCTGTGAACGATGGGTACCACGCCGTTTCACAGACGAGAACAAAGAGCGTCGATTAGAGCCTCTGCAAACCTGAAGTTTGAACCGATTCCACACCCTTTTCACTCCTCCGATCTTTCGCCTTGCGATTATTATTTTTTCCTCTATTTAAGAGACACCTTAAGGCCTTGTGCGCACTAGCGGCTAGCCGCATTGGCGGTCAACCGCGCGGCCTGTCGCATTTTTATTTTAGTATGCAACCGCTCATATCCGTACGCACCCAACCGCCGAAAAATTTCATACTAAAATAAAAATGCGGCTAGCCGCGCGGTTGACCGCCTACGCGGCTAGCCGCTAGTGCGCACAAGGCCTCGGATGATGAGGTGAAGGCAGCTGTCAAGCCCTGGGTTTAAGAAATGTCGGAAGAATTTTTCAGTTAGGTAATTAAAAAACTTGTTACAAGTTGGGAGAAATGCATTAGCCTTGACAGTGACCATGTTTAAAAATAAATATATGATTTTGAAGCTAATCGTACTTTAATGTAATTTTTGCCCGATCTTGCTATTTGTTTTTGTTCGTGTTTTATAAGCATTACTTTTCTGTCAACCCTAGTACATACATACTCACAAACAGCTCTTGTGTTAGGTTTACATATTTGTAAGTAACCTATTTGAATAGTAAAACTTTATACAAAAATGTAAACGTCTTTAGAATAATATTATGTGTTGTAGTATATAATGTGCATAAATTATTATAATGTGCCAACTTAAAATTCGTAGTGATGAAATAATCTATCAAAATTCTTGGACGGATTACGATCGGTGCATTGAACAAATAGGCCACTTACTCGACTCGCCAGATCAGCAAATTATGAATATTATTACTTCCTGTCTTGAATAAAAATATACTACCGGTCTGTTTTTGTGCTATCTGGTTTTCGTCTGAGAAATATATTTCTTTAACCATTTTTTAAGCCGCTATTCATAAGGTCATTTGACTAGGACTAGTTGAATGTATCTGTGTTTGGTTGCCTGCTGGCTTGTTTACTTCAAATATGATGTTTTTGTATCCACAAGCAAATGTGACGGAATTCCAAGGCTTACAGTTTTTATGGCAAAAGTTACAATAGACGTGATACCGGATACAGCGGAACAATGACTTTTTAACAAAAATTGAGAAGTTCGCAAACAGCTGAAGTCGATTTTTACCTTCCCGTTATCCTTCCAACACTTTTGAAATAATCGTCAACCTTCAACATCATAATTCTTAATACGATATTTTCCAATCCTTTTAAGTACCTAGATCACTTCGGTTCAGTGCCGATATGTTTGGCGTTTATTTAAATTTTAACGTTTTCATAAAAAAAACAGAATATTAGTAGGTTCAGGCGATACATAACCGCGTTTATCAGGGATTTGCCCGAAGCTCTCATTTTAATTTATTTCGGCGAATTCATAATTGAATTATCATTTTTATTTCCATGCCTCAAAAGGGATGCGAGTTATTTATATTTTAAATTAATAAAAACAGTACATTGCCATCATTTTTTAACGTACAACGCCTTTAAATTTTTTTAATACATTGTACAACTAAAGTTAGCGGTGAGCACCAGGGTTTATTTGTATAGGTGATGAATTAATAACTTCGGGAGGTATTCATTTAGAAATATCTTAAATATTAGTAACACATTCTTCACGAAGAACGAAATCCTATTTCACCAAGACAACGCGCCGTCTCACACCTCAGCGGTTGCCATGGCAAAAATCCACGAATTACGGTTTGAACTGCTTGACCATCCCCATTACTCACCAGATCTAGCCCCAAGTGACTTCTTTTTGTTCCCGTATCTAAAAACTGCGCAAAAAACATTTTTTTTTAAACACACATCGACTCACTCAAACGACTGTCAACTAAAAACTGCGCTTCCAAAATGGCCGAAACTTTGGTGAGTAACTGTCAAAAGATGCACAACTACATTCACTAGCTTTTATTGACGAGTGCTGCCATCTTCATGTTCAAGTCGGTAACTTTTCAGACCACCCTCGTATAATAACATTTTAATAGACACGACAACAATAAAATGGGTTGTTAATATTTCATATTACTTAACCCGTCAGGCTAATTTGTTCGCTTTTCGGAACAATTCATACAGTTCTCATAGAAATCGTTATGGATTCCCTTTACTTATCGTAGTGAGAAATATGATCTAAAAGGTATAAAAAAGAGAAAACATCACGCTTTACATTCAAATCCAAAAATTGACCACCAAAGAAGTAAAATATACACCTTTATGAAATAAAAAAAAAATGAAATTTTTTATTAATTATTTTTATACGGAATGACAAAAAAGTGAGGTGACAATAATGTTTATTTTTTTCGTTATCAATAATTTTAGTTAGAAAAAATTGAAGGTGAGCGATTTAAAAAAAATATGTTTGAATGCAAAATTTATATTTTCGATGTTTAAATTTTAAAGCTTGTTTTATCACCTTTCCAAAACAGCTTTTAGTTTTCTGATATTTTCAGAAATATTCTATTTATTTAGATTTTATCGCAAAGCGGAAATATTTTGACCCTCCGATAAAATATGGCCTTAAAAGTAAGGTATATCCCAAACAATATTAACCACTCGAGCGACAGGGCGATTTAAAACATTTTCCTCCCATTGTTTGTGATTTTTCTGAATATTTTCCGCCCACATTAAAAAAAATCATACCTCCTAATTTTAATATGGGGACATACAAACTGATTATAATATATTCGTAGGATTTATAAAAAAAAATATAAAATCGTAAACTTGGGTCCAAAAAAATGTGGTTCAATCGCGGAAAAATAAAAGCGGTCCATATTTTGACCCTAGTCGCTCCAGTGGTTTTAAAGTAGTCTGAGTAAAGATATTAAAGTAACCCGATGTAATTATGTCTACTGCTAATAAATAAATACCTAACTAGACTCCAATCGTCAAAACGACATGGCAACAAATTTGGGAATCCCAAAAAGAAAAAAAGTTTTTAACTACAATTGGTAGTGTTGGGCGTAGGTTATTCTTGTAGTTGAATTATTGATATTATGAACAAAGTTACTTTCAGAAATGTTTAATTTCTCACCACAAAGTGTTTTCTACAAAAATACAAAACATATTTTCTTGAATTATTATCGGAAGCAGGTCTGCATTTATTTATACAGCTGGAGAAATTAGTATTCGTTCAATAAAAAAGTAAGCAGTTTGTGCCAATTAAAGACAGGTTTGTTTGAATATTTAACAACATTATTTTTAAACGTTGTTATTGGAGATAGGTACTTACCTGACTACTGACTAGTACCTACTAGTGAATAGTTACTGCCTGTGTCATGTGGCTATTGAAGCGGCGAGGCTGAAAATAAGTACATTACAAATTATAAGTCAACCACCTTCGTTAGACCACTATCAGAAGTAGGTACCAACAGATTGATTTCAATTAAAGTCATCTAAATAACTAAATATATATTTTTTAATTGGAATTACTCTTGTCATAATATTTTTTCAAGGTTATACCCATAAAAAGATAATAGTACTGTAAATCGAAACGTCTCCTTCAACGGAAGCAATCTTCCCAACATGCCTTCCATTGATATGCTTGGTCTCAGTGGCGGCGTAAGGGAGTGGGCGGAGGAGGCGGTCCGCCCCGGGTGCCAAGCACCAAGGGCTGACAACAAAGATATTGAAATATAAGGGTGACAACGACAACTCACTCGTAGAGCCAAATAATGCGCACAAAATGTCCCTCTATAAAGACATATAAATATTCAACTACCTACTCTTGACCTAGCTACTTACATATTAATATAATTTTTTGAAACGCATCGCGACCATGTTTTTTTTTCAAATATAATTTCTAATACCCAAAATAATATATTCGTGTTGCGCTTGTTCTGACCTTATACCGCGCGTAACATCGAGCGTGGTGTGAAATATTAATGAAAAATGTAGGCGAATCCGTTAAATGACTATCAGAAACAAGATGGAGTGCTCATCACGACGCTGTTAAACCACTTAAGAACAATTTTTGGAAGCTTATATCAACACTCGAAGAGATTTGTGATCCCAGCACCAGCAAAGAAAGCGTTGAAACAAGAGAAGCAGCATCAACACTCATACCAGCTTTGTGTGACTTCAGTTTTCTATGCTATCTTTCCTTTTGGTGTGAAGTCCTAGAAGAAATTAATCAAACAAAGTATATACAAAAATCTGGGCTATCATTGATGAAGTGTGTAATAAAAATTAAAGCTATTAAAAAAAAAATTTCAACATCAACGCAACCAAATAGCGGAAAAGATGTCCAACTTAGACATTCCGATTGAAGGAAAAAGAGAGGAAGGAGGAGATTTCGAAAGCGTATGAATGGAGAAATGGCCCGAGATGCTTGACTTACATTACCAGGGTGCTGCAGAGAGCAAAGTTAGAACATCATGATAGATTTTACGAAGAACTAGACCATCGTTACAGGGCGATGGATTTTATTCTGGTTAAATTTTGTGTTATTCAGCCTAAAACGTTGGTAACATCACCAGAAGAATATCTTCGTGAAATGGATCCAAATTTGTTAAAAATTTACAATAAATTTTCAGGAGAGGACATTGTTTTTAAGATTTTACGAATAAGGTGCCATTTGGAAGTTGTCAACATTTCTGCCCAAGAAGAAGCAGTTCAATGGATTACATTGAAGCTTCTCAGATGCATTGTAAAATGGGGCTATTCTGAGTCTATTTCTAGTTTAGCGCTATGTCTTAGATTTTTTTTAACAATTTGTGTTTCGGTGGCTTCATGTGCAAGAAGCTTTTCAAAGTTAAAAATTAAAAAAATCTTACTTAAGGTCCACAATGAGCCAAGCGCGACCAACAAATCTTTCGATTTTATCAATTGAAAAAGCAGGGAAATCAATTTTGATAATGTGATGGAATATTTGGGAAAATAAAGTCTAGTAAGCATGTTTAGTATATGGTGTTTAACCATAATACGGGCATGTGCCTAGCGTGGTAGTCGAATCACCTGTAAAACTGTATAAAAAGTTATATGATGAATAAGGAAAAGAAAAAAAATTAAGTAGGGGTGCTCAATACAAAACCGCCCCGCCGCCTCAAAATCTACCTTACGCCGCCACTGCTTGGTCTAACTCTTGGTCAACGGGGGGCGTACTGAACACAGCCCGCAGATCCCACTGATAGTACAACTCCTGACCCTGTACAAATCGAAAGTGCGCCCCGCTGTTGAATTTAGCAGTCATTTCTGATCTGGAGTCCCAAAATACCTGAAAAACCCTTGACTGTGCCGAAACGAGAGGTCCATTTGATAGATTCCTCTATATCAACAAATCTTAGCAATCTTTAGCGTACAGGCGTCAGGTAGGTATGTCCTTGTTCTACGGGTATTATAATGGAAGAGGCTCTGAGGAACCAGGGTCATTGATCCCTTCGACACCGGTGCATAATCGGGAAACACGCCAAACATATTATGTACACGGTTGACATTTGTCACATGAGAACGGGTTGCTTCTACGACTCGTTCTTGAGTTCAACAGCTCGGCTGTGGAATTATTTGCCATCCTCTGTATTACCTCCCTCCTACAACATGGAACTATTCAATACCCATATTCACTCCATCCCCTCCACAAAAAGACCCTTCGCACAGCATCCCCAAAGATAACATCGGACCCGAGAGAAATTATTTTCCTTAAGGTCCTCTGTATGGAATTAATGTTTAAAGAAAAGTTCATTCTCCTTGCATACTCGTATACAGGGTGTTAAGGGACGTACTTGACTTACTTTAAACCAGCGATTCCTGTCATTGTTTGGAGTAAAAAATGTAAATGAAATTTTAGTCTAGTGTTCGAAGAGAGGTTTCGGGTGACCAAAGACTGAGCCTTTTCCTGATGTTGAACTAATTATTTTTATGTACAATTTATTGTAGTGTATTTTAAAACTTTTTAAAATACTTTACATATAGAAAAATGAAACAATACAATTTTGTATAAACCACTTATATAATGTGCAAATCCGACCGGTTTCGGAACAAACGTTCCTTCGTCAGGGAAAGCTTATACTAATTTTACAGTTTAGAACAATGTTTTATTATGGTAGGGGTGGAGCCGTTGTTAGTTAATAATGTAGATTGGGAGGGTAGGTATTAGTATAGAGTGGGTGGGTAGGGGAACAAATCCATGATTATCGTTATTTGTTTTGGGGGTGTTATGCCGTGTTGCGCTACCTCCTTCTTTAGCCAACGTTTAGGATATCGTTGCAGTGTCCATCATCAGGGAAGATCCGGCAGATCCGGTAGATGATCCGGTAAATCCATGATTGGGCTATATGACAATATTTTTTGTTTGTTGATAATAGATTCATTATTTTTAAGGGATTTTTTAATTTCCAAAGCTTCTAAGTTATCTAAACGTTTTCCTTTATGATTAATATGAAGAATATTTATCCCTGTGTTTTTTTCAAAACTATGGTTATTTTCAATGATATGGTTAGCGAACTGAGAAAAATTATTATTATTAAGACACCTTAAATGTTCTTTGATTCTGATTTCAAAATTACGAGTTATTTTTCCAATATAAAATGAGGGACAATCATTGCATTATGGTTTATATATTCATAGTTTAGTTTTTACAACATCCTACATAAAAAACTTAGCAAAATTTCAAAAAATAAATATCTAGATAATTCTAATAATATTAATGATAAAGAATGGCGTAAAATTTTGTAAGTATGTATATTAATAATTTTTCAGTTCAATGTTGCAAAAATCTCCCTTCTAATATTAAACCAGCGTTTTATACAAGAAATAATATCGGTAATTTTTTGAGAAATACTAAAGATAAAGACCATAAATTGACTAATTCCGGAATATATAAACTCAAATGCATTGATTGTCCCTCATTTTATATTGGAAAAACAACTCGTAATTTTGAAATCAGAATCAAAGAACATTTAAAGTGTCTTAATAATGATAATTTTTTGAGTTCGCTAACCATATCATTGAAAATAACCATAGTTTTGAAAAAAACACAGGGATAAATATTCTTCATATTAATCATAAAGGAAAACGTTTAGATAACTTAGAAGCTTTGGAAATTAAAAAAATCCCTTAAAAATAATGAATCTATTATCAACAAACAAAAAATATTGTCTTATAGCCCAATCATGGATTTGTTCCCCTACCCACCCACTCTACACTAATACCTACCCTCCCAATCTACATTATTAACTAACAACGGCTCCACCCCTACGATAATAAAACATTGTTCTAAACCTAAACTGTCAAATTAGTATAAGGTTTCCCTGACGAAGGAACGTTTGTTCCGAAACCGGTCGGATTTGCACATTATATAAGTGGTTTATACAAAGTTGTATTGTTTCATTTTTCTATAATGGAAAACCACAAAGTAATGGCTACATTCAAAAATATATACTTTACATATACCTAGTACCTTTACCTGTAAGAACATTATGATTATATGGCAGGTGATATATTTACTTTTTAGTATTTTTAACAGCATTTGGCGTGCAGTTGAGGATGATGCATGGCTTTTTTTTATAAATTTCAACATCGCCTAATATAGAAAACATGCAAAGTAATGCGCCACTATTAGAAAGTAAGTACCTAATGTTATTGATGATTGCGTTTGACGTGAAGTGTTTTAAAAAACGCCGTAGATTATGAATATTATGATACATGATATCATCAATTTTACGGAATGAGCAACCAGTCAGTGTCATTCTATAATATCGCATTTGTCTCCATTGCATGGTCTATGCATTTAACTTTCTTTCGGACGGTTATGGGCTTGATTAAAAAATTATGAAGATAATTTATATGATAATTATAGTAAATAATATAGTATATTGCAAAATAATATATTGCAAAATAATATATTTCATAATAATATATTGCAAAATAATAATTATTAAATAATATAGGTATAATTCCCAGTACAATTACAATTCTATTGTAACTCCGCATTTAAATTATTGTTCTAGTGTTATATTCCTATGAGTCAGGGCTGGGCAAAATACATGCTTTGCTGTATTTAAAACACAATTTACAAAATACTTTTTCGCATGTATTTAAAATACGAAATACAAAATACTTTCAAGTCGTGTTTTTGAAATACAAAATACAGTATTTCATCCATTTTTTAATTCAAATACAAAATACAAATTACAGGAGGTCGGTACCATCGATACATCGCATCGGCTTGACACAGCGAAACATACTTATAGGTGTAAAAGACACGGTTAATGTTGCAATTTTGCAAACCTTGGATCACTTTTAAATTTGTTGGTTGGATTTTTATATTATGTACGTATTTTTTTAATCGTAACATATTGATATTATATATCTCACTGTACAAAATTTTTGTTGCCTATTTTTTATTTAATTTATATACTTTTTATTCACATCGTAACTTTATCTAAATTATTTGTTTTCTCATGTTAAAGATGGAGGTACTGCCTTTATTATTTATGTAAAAGCCCTCTGGGCGTAAAATAAAAGAAATAAATAAACAACTAAATAAATTAATGTTCTCCAAAACGAGCTTGAAAAATCATTTGTCATATATTTGGATTATAATTGTGTAATTTGTACTATTTAAGAAATTCTATAAATTATAGTACTTTAAAATTAAATAGTTATAAATACATTATGAATTCATATGTCAAATATTGGTTTATAAATGTGTAAATTCTGATTATGCAATTGTAAATGTTCTCTAAAATGGCCTGGAAAGAATCTCCTACTTGTGATCTCACTAAAGAAAACACTCATAGAACATTAATAAATGCATTCACTCTGAATGCATTTATTTACGTTCTCCAAATTGACCTTGAAAAAAATCACATCTTTGCGATTCTTTTAAAGACATAAAGAAACCATCCCTTAATTATATACAATTCTTAGTGTTCTCAAAAGTTGTCTTGACAGAAGCAAATTCCCTTGATATCTTGAACGAAACTATTCCTTTGTTAAGAATATTATGAACTAAATATACAATTTGGCTGTCCTGAAACGGGTATTCTGCCCAGTTGGACAGACAAATGATCACATTGTAATGTATTGTAATATATATGCATATGTAAATAAAATAAATAAATAAAATAAACAAAATACATTTGGTTTTGGTAGAACCTTTGGTTGCAATAAATTGTCGTAAGTACACTTATTTAAGGGTGCGTTTCCGTAGACGTCAAGCTGAGCAGAGTGAAACAGAGACGTGAAAAAATTGACCAATCATATTGCTCAGAAGACACATCTCGTCTCCGCTCCACTTGTAAAGTTTTGTGGTATAGGAATTAGGTGTTAGATAATAATAATTATTATTATAATAACACTAGCTGGTTCCCGGCATGCGCTGCAATTCCATATTCAAAGAAATAAATTGTTTTTCCCTGCATGTCCTTTCCCGTGCGTCCCCGTTCCCCTCCCGCATCCCCTTCCCCTCTCGCGTTCCCCTTCCATCTTTCACCCCTCTCCTGCTCCCCCGTCTCGCCAACCTCCCTCCTACGTTCCATATATTCAGTCCCAGTACATTCAGTTATCAAAACAACTCGCGTGCCAGCTATTACAATTTTTTAATTCAAATTTTCAATTTTCACATATTACAAATATTCATTTTTGTATATTATAAGAATAATCAATAAAATCTGGTACCTACCATAGGTACCTATGTAAAATATCTATAATTTAAAAAATCCATAGACAAGTCTTTTGTTACAAAAAAAACAGCTGTCTGCTAAATTCAATTTCATCAAACGCGCGAACTGTCAAACGTGCGAAGTTAAAATAGTCGTTAAGTTTTCTGAAATTATTAAATTTTCTGCGTAATTTTCTTAATTTTTCTTTCCGTAAGAACCTTCTACAAAGTATTAGAAAACTTAAAAAAGTTAATGAAATGGGTAAAGTCGTTCTGAAGTTATGGCGTGTCCAAGGGAAACAAGGATTCACTTTTATATACATAGACGACATTTGTATAGCGCATTTTTGTGTTATTTCACTTCAAGTGCGCTCTACAGTAATTAACTTAAAAATAATCTAGTATTCAGTCAAATTATTTTCTAAAGCGCTTGATCTAATACTATGATACAAAAATGTACAATACAAAGCAATGACAAGTGTAATATAATATGATTCAAAATGTACAATAATAGTGCTGTTATAGCGCAGGACAATAATAATAACTAGCATGACATAAAAAAATGTACAGTACATTATAAAGCAATGATAAGAGAACTACAAATATTCATTAGTAAGAGTGCTATAGCACAATACAATAGGACAATAGTAAAGGATTCTAGCGTTTTTAGTCTATGTATTATCTATGTCAGTTTAATTTTCATTATCATTATTAAGATCGCTAAATGTATTTGAAAATGTATTTTGAAGCCATAAGTATTTGAAATACAAATTACAAAATACCTCGGCGGCAGGTAATTGAAATACCAATTACAAAATACATTTTTAGGAAGTAATTGAAATACAAATACGTATTTAAATTACAAGTAATTCAAATACTGCCCAGCCCTGCGGATACTGAAATGAATCATTTAAGTTACACGATTCAATTATTATTTATTTTTCAAGAAAATGTTCACAATTATCCTACGAGAAGACGCGGAGACTTTAGACTTCCCAAAAATTAAGCTTTGTACACAAAATAGCGCGTTTTATAAAGGGCAAAAGCTTTATAACAGCCTGCCAAATGCCGAAAAAGAAGCCGCAATCTTAGCACTTTTCGTAGGATATGTGCATTATATGTAAAAAATATTTTTTGATTTGTAACACACTTACCAATATTATATTAGTCACTCACAATCTGTTTTTCTTAAAATGTATTTTTGTCTAGTTTTTTTTTGTTTTAAATGTATTTGTAAAAATGTAACTGAACTGTAAATTGTATTTTTTTATATTTTTTTACAAGATGTGTGAAAATAAATTGCCTACATCTAAATAAATATAAAAAAAACAAACAAACAAAATAGACCCTTTTATAATAACGGTGTCGGCAAAAAAGGCACTAAACGTACGTTCCTGATCGTTATAATGCAGCAGCTTATTCTTAGATATTAAATAACGGTGAGACAAAAGATGAGATACACAAAATATGTGCGTCTCTTTTTTCCAAAATACTACCTTTTTTCCTTTACAATAAACAGATACGTGTTATTACGGCTCGGCCACGGCGACGGGAACTGCGTTTAATTTTATTTATACGCTTGAGGGAGATGTATGAAACTGATTAATATTTCCTTTGGGGGGGTGCAGACATACGTTAACCGTTTGTCTCGTTTTCGACTGTTGTTATTTAGCATGTAAGAAAGAGCTCCAGCGTTACATATTTAAGAACAAAAACAAAACCACCAGCGCATTGACATTTGACATTTTGAATTTTCGGAATTCACTCACACTTCAATATTATCCTTGTAACTATATTCCATACTTTCCAAATTATCGTCACGGCTGTTAGTAGTGAAGGGTCTCTCCATACGGTGTGTGAGAGAGATGCAAGAAAATTATTACTTTGTTCATGTGGAGGAAACAGACCTATGTACATCGTGTATCTCATCTTTTGGAAGAGCTGCACATTATTGTGTTAAGGGACGTATGTTTATGGTCTTTTTATGCCGTCACGGTACCGTTACCGTTAATCGTCACGGTAATCATAAAAGAGCCTAATGATATAAATAAAATTAATTTCGGGAAAGACAACATCATGGTATACCATTAAAAGAAAATTATTTTTACATAAGAAAACCAATTTAAGAGAGTTCAATGAAGAGTTTACGTAGATTTTAAAACGGACTAGAAAAACTTGACACAGTTAATTGAAAATATTTCATAAATATATAAATATTTACAAAAAAGTAAGAGAGTTCTAACGAAAGATTGTGTCACTGGTTAAGATAAAACCGGGCGGCGCGCGGCGTTTTGTCCATATAATCGTATTCCCCAATTTGTTCTCTGGATTTTGACACTACTGCGAATATTTTTTTAATATAATATAGATATTGACCACTAGCTTGTCGTTAAGTTTTGATTTTTTTGATAAGTTTCCCCGAGTTAGGACCCTTCAAATTTCATTCATTAAAATTGTGTCTTTTGAATGCCATCACAGATGTTCAGTATAAAAACAAGACAAGGTATTTAAAAAAAATGCAAAACGTTAAGTTATCGAATATTTCTCAACATAGTTGGAAAAAAATCTCAAAACTCGGTCTAGGATAAAAATAGGGAATATTAAACCTTCATCTTGATGATTTTATTTAGGAACTAGCTGGGTTACCCGGCTTCGCTCAGGAAAACATTCGAGAGTGTTCTGGAATGTTTCACTTTGATGTTCCCGATTCCCTATTCTCGAACATTCCACAACTTTCCAGAAGGTTCCGGGATGTTCTGGAACGTTGTGAAAAGCTCTCAAATACTCTGACTGGGGTGTCCGGCATCGCTCAGGGAGTTGATGTGAGATTGAATTGACATTCGAATCCACGACGGATCTTGCTTTACATACCCCATATGGGTAATCCCATACAAAAAATGGTTCCGGATTGTTCCATAATGATCTGGGCTGTTCCGGTATGTTCCTGAACGTTACATCCTCTTCCCGAACGTTCCAGAATAATCCGAGATGTTCTGGAATGTGGTAAAATGCTCAAGAATACTCTGGAATTTTTTGAAGTGTTCTAGAAATTTCAACGGGGCGAAACTTCCAGCCTATATATCTTTAAAAGCACGCCCTTCAGGTAAGAATGGAAACTTTCTTCATGGAGGGCTACCACACAATATAACTCCCGTTATCGTACTGGGACTCGTCTTTGAGTTTTAGCGGCATGCAAATTGTTTTTTTAATAATATAATTATCCAAACTTCTAGAACTTTCCAGAATTTTCTAGACTCACTGACACTCTCCGCCACTCATTTCTGAAAGCTTCTAGAACTTTCTCCTCCCACAATTTTCTAAAGCATTCGTGAGCCATCAGAACCTTCTAAACTCACCGACATACTCCGCCACACCTTCCAGAACTTTCTACAGCTTTATCGAACCTTCTAGAACTTTCCGGAACCATCTAGACTTACCGACATACTCCGCCACTCCTTCCAGAGCTTTGTACAGCCCTATCGAACCTTCTAGGACTTCGTAAAGCTTTATGGAACCTTCTAGAATTTTCCGGAACCTTCTAGACACACCGACACACTCCTCCACTCCTTTCAGAACTTTCTACAGCTTTATCGAACTTTTTTGAACTTTCCGGAACCTTCTGGACTCGCTGACATACTCCACCATTTCTTCCAGAACATTCCAGAGTTCTATCGAATTTTCTAGAAGTTTCCGGAATCTTCCAGACTCTTCTTGAAGTTTCTAGAGTCTTCTTAGAACTCTCAGCCCTTATATCTTCAAAAGCAAGCCCTTTAGGTAAAAACGAATACCCTTATTCCCTAGGGGGGATAGAGATCTACCATACCATATAACTCTCTTGATCGTACCGGCACTCGTTTCTGAGTTTTTGCGTTCCGCACATTTTTTGGGTTTTCTTTTATAATATAATATTGAATATTGATTATCTGTCTGAGCTGCAGTTATCCGTTTCGCTCAGTATTCAGGGGGGGGAGGGGTAACAGCGCCACAGACACCAACAGTTTGGTAAAATACCTTTTTTTTATTCAAATTTCTCGGCCACCGTGTTTCCTATTAATTAAACTGCTGAGAAAATATCATCTAAATTGCAAATATTCTTTTTTCTTGTTACTGGAAGTTTTAAGTTACCAGAATAATT
The DNA here is from genome assembly GCA_929108145.2 of Limnephilus rhombicus. NCBI lineage: Eukaryota > Metazoa > Arthropoda > Insecta > Trichoptera > Limnephilidae > Limnephilus > Limnephilus rhombicus. The sequence goes on along the minus strand of OV815287.1, from coordinate 12,412,768 downwards.
TATTTAAGTATGTACCTATTAAGTTTATGGCGTCATACTTGTTTTAAATTACAAAATTTAATAATTCATGTTTATTTGACTAGATTCTCAGAGTTTTTATTTATCTTGTTTTACTGATTTACGACATGCCTCAATAACTATTAATTCTTCTCCAAAGGTTGAACATCTTACATGACGTAATGGAGCGATGCCTCACCGTCCACCGACAAACAGCTTGAGGATACGTTAGCAATTTAATCAACACTAAATAAATTGACATACATGCAATATAGTGGGAGGCGTTTAATTTATTATAATATTGTGTTGATGGGCACGCAGAGGCGTATCAGTTGCAAGGGCAAAGAAATTGGGTCCCGAACGTAATAATATGTTTTTTATGCACAGTTGCGGAGGTCAAATCCAATAAATGCGCATATTCTTACTCAACAGTAGGCCACTTGCAAAAAAATTTTTTTCCGGTTTAGGCAAATATTCTAAGACATTCTGTATTTTTTTTTTAATCGTATTTTTGTAACCCTGGCGATTTTTTGAAAATTTCAATCCGAAAAATCAGACCGTTTTTTATAAACCGGAAAGACGGGACATAATTTTATAGGTGCGAAAAAACGATAATTACATAGCCGAAAATCATTTTAAAAAAATAACGTTTTCCAGAAGAAAGGGCACAGTGAATAACGAGGCATAACAAAAATATTACATCTCATAAATATTTTTTTCCTCGATCCATCTTATTGTTCATAAATCATTATAATGTACAACGTCTATATTACTAAATCCAATGTAATATACACGTACTTGTAAATTATAATAATAATAAGAATATTATAAAATTTGATTTCGTTAAAATCAACACCATAACCATTATACCTCTAAAACACGTACGGATAACATTAAATGTACGGGGTTCTCTTCATTGCATCTGTCAAAAAGTCAAACCAAATTATAAGTTCGCAGAGAACAAACAATAAATCTAGTAAACGTTAAATGTCAAATTCAAAAATCCGCCTGAAATCAAAGTGATGTCATATAAAAAAATAAATCAGTGTGGATTTTTACAAAATTAATAGGAACATTTTCGGATACGGGACATTTTCATGTAGTGACGTCACGAACCCAAATAATGGATTTATTTATTAAAAAATAAAAAAAAACTGTACATTTCTAAAAAATGTTTGTAACATTTTCGTAATCTTAGTAAAAAAATCTATGCACACGATTTTTTCCAAGTCGTTATGAAATCCATGCAAGTGGCCCATTATATATCAATTTGGGAGGTGGCACCCCGGGAAACATTCATTGGATATAACCAACATTACTGCCATAGGTTACCCTAAGTAGTTCGATACGCTTGGTGGCTTAGCGGGAGTGCCCGGGTTCGTGGGATGAAGATTGTTGTCTGGATCTTGGCGGCGGTTGCGTTTGCCGGACTACTGTATTGCGGGCCGGATTTATGGAGAATGATTGAGGGAGACCTTTTTATCTCTCCAGCAGGACTCTCTTGACCCATCGCCTTGCATTGCAGTGGGAAAGGTGATTTCAAACGTCCGTCCTTTTTGGATACTTCTGACCAGTGGCGGCTGGTGTTCATAGAAATGGGTGGTGTGCTAAAATAATAATAATAATAATAACAGACTTTATTTTAGGATGTGGGGAGGTAAGTGCAATCCACACATCCCATAGAGATATCCCATAAAACTTGGACGTACCTTAGTACTCTAATTAAAATAAATTCAATTATGAAAAAATCATACCTATTTGTAAATTAGGTCGATCCTCCATTGTCTCTGAGTGCATGCAATACATTGTTAAAGAAGAGAAAAGAGTTATAAAATAAATATTGATCCATCAGTATTTGTAAAGTCGCCGCGATCGTAAATTCAAATTCAATAACAGTTCATTCCTTAATTTAAACTTATCCAGAAAATTGTATGGAGGTACTTTGGCACGAAAATCGAGTTCAGATAATAGAAAAAAAAAATTCAGTTTATCACACATCCGAAAGTCTTCCTAACGCTCCGAAACTCGAATGAATATTACACTGTCATAACAAATGTCCGCATTGTTTATGTTGTCACGCTGTCGTTGGTCGATGCTGAGTAAAACATTGAATGAAAAAGAGTAGACATTAAAATAAAGACACGATATGGATAATAATATGACACAAACGTGTCCCCGTTTAACATGCTACAGAACGAACCGTTTCTTTTGATGTGGTGGAAATTTTTCGAGCGCCGTCCACAATTTCGTAAAATTTGCAAAGCATTCAACCTGCCTACGATTTTGCCTCAGTAAATAATTATTGAAGAACTCTTGCAAATCCTGCGATCGATTTGCAAAATGAACCACCAAACTGAAGATAGGCACACAACGACCTGCTTTGTTACGCGCGCAGTCTAGCAGGCACCTACAGGTACTATGATGTATGCATTATAACCGAGTGTATATTGTGAACTGTGATGAGGCGTGTCAGAAATAAGTATGTTTTTTTGGGCGCTCGGGAATTTTTAGATTACCAGAAATTTTGGGAGTGCGGCGCTCCTCCGCACCTTAGAGCTGGCCGCCACTGCTTCTGACTCGCAGATTCCCACCCACCCTTCATATTTTTTACAACCCTTCACACAGCTTCCCCAAATATGCCCTAAGGGAACTTATTTTAACTTAACTAAAGTTAACTAAAAGAAATTGTCACAGAGATTTGATTATTTTCACTTTTGTTTGAATTAATGAAGCTGAAATTAACCCACTTCCTGACAACCGATAGAGCCGAAACTTGGCAGACAGACTCGTTGTCGATGACAATGCATTTATGAACAATCTGGCAAATAATAAATATCGGTCTTAGTAAGAACCTTCCTGCCCAATGAGTGGAATCGAATGCGTTACGAGTTTCGGAAATTCCGAGTTGGAAAGACCATCTTACCAACTCGGAATTTCCAAAACTCGTAGCGAGGTTGATTCCGTTCACTGGGTAGGAAGGTTCAAACCTCAGTCAAACCCAAAAAAATGAAGTTTAGAGTTTAGATACATTATATTTAAAAAAAAAAAACATTGATTTTTAACCCCCTACGCAATGAGCAGTGTTATACTCGTAAGTTTGACTTTCTGTGTGTCTGTGTGTGTTCTGTCTGTGGCATCGTAGCTCCTAAACGAATGGACCGATTGGCGTGGCTGACGTGGTCGAGATGGTTCTTAGCTACAATTCATGAAAATCTGTTCAGGCGTTTCAAGGTCATCAGCTCTTTTTGTGTCAGGGGTTACTTAAAATTTTGAAAATTTTACTTATATCCTTTAAGTTGTTTTTTTCATACACCTTTACCAAAAAAAACATGTCTTGTCTCAAAAATTAGCTCCACACAGGAGGCCCCGAGTAAAATAAGTTTCCTCAGGTCCGATGTCATTTTGGGGATGCTAACTAACTAACTAACTAACCATCACGCCGTTTCCCCGCAGGGGTAGGCAGAGAGGACGTACGCCAAACAACTCGGTCTTGGCACACACTCTTTGCCTCACTCACATTCATACATCGTCTCATACATTCTCTTCTATTATTCTGACTTTTGACATGACCCGACTCAAGTATCTGATTAACTTGATCGTGCCATGTCTTCCTCGGGCGTCCCCGACTTCTTCTACCATTCACATTCGCGTCGTATATTCTTCTTACACTACTTCCTTAGTTCATTCGCTCTACATGCCCAAACCATCTGAGGGTCCCTTTCTTAATCTTACTCATTATGCTTACATCAGCCTTACATTCTTTGCGGATATCCACATTTCTCACACGATCATACTTTGTTTTACCACACATACGTCTCAGGGATCTCATTTCAACAGAACAGCATTGGGGTTGCTGTGCGGAGGAGTTGTAAAAAGTATGAAGGGTGGGTAGGAGTTGTAAAAAGTATGAAGGGTGCGGGTCAGTGTGTCCAGAAGGGACGGACGTTTGAATTCATCCTTCCCACTGTAATGCAAGGCGATGGGTAGAGGGAGTCCTGCTGGAGAGATAAAAAGGTCTCCCTCGATCATTTACTGCGCCATGCGCCACTGGTGTAGGATTAAATCGCATTAGCTCATATCTAAACACTTAATACCGGGAAGACCGAGCCCACGGGATATTTTTTTCATCCTCGCGATTTATTCCCAAATAGGTAATCATCAATGATAAATCTACCAAACTCCCACACTTCCCCAGACTCACCGGGGGAAACGCGAACTTTAAATCTATGCCATAAACAAGTTGTTTACTTGAAGGCATAACTAGTGTGTTTTTTACCATGCCAAAACTTAACTCCAGTGAAAAATATTATGGCTTTAAAAAAAATGTTCATATAGAGACCATTAAACGCTGATTCTGAATATATGTGTTTTATTTAATAATATTAAACGCAAAGTTTTTTAAAAAAACATTACAAAGTTCATTTTTAATCGGGTCATAGAAATACGCCTTCAAGTTGGTATTATTGAAATGTTTAGTGTTGACGTCACTGAACACCGTAAGTCATTGTATGGGATTGTTATGTATGACACAAGCCATCGTATTAACAACGTTTCATCCTATTCGTTTATTTACATACCGTTTATAGAGATTTAGTTGTTGTGTTTATTGAAACACTATTAAGGCCTAAATAATTCAGTTTAAAAAATAAAGGTATCTCTTATAAGTTTATCTCTATTATTGAAAATATTTAAAAAAAACTACTGCACATAAAAATAGTAATGCTACTCTAGGGAGAATACTTCGAACTCCGAATTTCAAAATGGCGCCAGTTGAACAGCTGATTTCCCGATCTTATAGTAACTTTTCGGGAGTGATGACTTCGCACGATTCACTACAAATACGGTGGTTTTCGGGGTATCTTGAAAAATTAAAACTTTGACAATTATTTTAACTATTAAAATGATCTCTAAAAATAAAAATAAATGTGCAGTTATTTAAGTTAGAAGATCATTATTAATTAAAAAAAATAAAATAGTTGGACTGGAGTTCCTCATTATGTATTTACCAAGATTTTTTGTATTATTGTTATTATACAATTTGGGAGGTGGGTAACTGGGTATAGGTACTGCCGCCCGGGAAACCATTTATTGGATAACCAACACCTCTGCTATAGGTAATCTCAAGTGGTTCGCTACGTTTGGTGACTCAGCAGGGGTGACCGGGTTCATAGGGTGAGGTTAACCAAAGGTTATTATTGTAATGAAAAAAACTTAAAAATCTTATTCCACTTTTAGGTATTAAATATTCCTATATACCTAATTACCACTAAATTAAATTTTTTATTATTTTTTTTACTTAATTTTTTAACTTAATTTCAGTTACAATAATAATCATATTATCGTCAATCTCTCCTTCTCTGTCGAGATTCACGACATTACAAATCCAGCATTACAATTTTATTCATGTTTTAGTTTATATATTTGTATAGAACACATGAGTTCTTAACACTTAATCTTTATTTATTATTAGTAGTTGTAATTCAAAATTTGAATTTTCATTTTTATTTCTATTTTTCTTTAAAATATATTTTTTTCTTTATTATTCACTTACTTTTATGTATTACTTAATTTTTATTTAGTATGTTTAATAATCTGTTTCAATAAAATAGTATTTTTAATTCATATTCAAAATATTAAATGTATGACTACTACAATACGGGCGTTAGCCTAGTGTGGTAGCCAAAAAACAAAAATCCTGTAACCAATAAAATTTTATGAAACAAAAAAATATAAAAATTAAAAAAAAAAAACAGTAATTACGCCTGCCAGGCGATTTTCCCCACGCCAGCTGTTATTCGGTTCTATTACAAAAGTAATAGATTTGTGTATAAACCCCACGTACGAAAACGGTTTTGCGGCGTCAGAGTTGATAATCATCTGACGTAAATAAATCAGTTTAAATAAAATATTATTTACAATGGCTATTTCATTTGAAATAAGAATATGCTTAGTTCCTACCGGGATTTCATTTATCCAGTTCCTACTTCTCTCTGACCATGACCTTACTGGAGAAGTATTTAAAATTTGGAACAATGGCAAGAAAAATAGTGAAAATTCGAGTGCATTTGCTTTGAAAACAGAAGAAGATTTGGAACTACCTCGGAAACCTGGTTTTTCGTGTACACGAACTCGTTTTAAGAAAAAAATAATGAATTTGACCATCTTGGAAGTACGAAATATCGTTGTATGCTCATGTGTTTTGTTTTGGCGATAATTACGTAGAGATATCGCGGTGGAACTATAACGCTATATTATTAACTTTAAGCTGAATATTCCGATTCAAAATATTAACTATGTCCTTTTCATAAAACAACTCAACTTAATTACGCTGTCAGATAGGCGGATCATCTCTGACCTTGTATCTATCTATCTATCTCTATCTATCTATATATCTATCTATCTATATAAATAAAAATGAATCGCTGAAATGTATGTACGCGCATAACTTCCAAATCACTGCACCAAATTGGATAATTCTTTTTTTTGTGTGTTTGTTATTGTCAGGACAAGGTTTGTGTAAAACTACTGGTGAGCTCTGGCATTATGAAAATTGTATAAAAAAATTGCAATACGTGGCGCGCGAGCTGTTTAAAAACTGAATGTACCGGGAATTAATGTATGGAATGCGAATGGGGGGAGGGGGGAGGGGACCTCAGGTAGAGGGGAGGGGAACTCGGGGGGAAGGGGGGGAGTGGAGTGGGGAGAGGGAAGGTGGAGGAGGTGGAGTGGGAGCGAGAGGGAAAGGGGACGCGGGATAGAGAGGGGAGGCGGAAGGTGAACGGAACGAATGGGAAAGGACACGCAGGGAGAAACAATTTCTTTATTAAATGGCATAGCAACGCATGCCGGGTACCAGCTAGTTATTAAATAAAATCATTAATAATTGCATTGACAACCCTGAAACTCTCGCCAAAATAAAATTTTACGTACCGAACAGAAATACGAGGCAAAGTGCTACCTTCTTCTGTGACAATTTTATAACAAACTATGAGGCTCATACACCTATAAATAAATAACATCATTTTGGTAATAAATTTGGGAATATTTACAGATTCCGTATTAGTTATAAAACTTTAATGAAATGTATGATCTTAGTTTTAATTAATTTTATTTTTTACTATTAATTTAATCATTATATATTGTGTATTACGTACTTGCCCAACTATTATTATCTATCTTTGTAAAAGCTCCCTAGGGCGTAAATAAATAAATAAATATTGTAATTGTGTTGTGTGCTCCTCCGCAGAGATATAGTGGTAAGTGATTGGTCATTCTTTTTCCTTGCATAACTTGTTTTTCCTACACATACTATTACCCCATTCCAGCAAATACCATTGCGTCTCATTTCGGTTTTATTAGCTACAGTCCATTACAAGTTCTCTGAAGCTGTAATTTTTAAGCAGTTTTGTACGCAACAATATCCAAAAATGGTCTTAATTCAAACATCCACGTCATAATATTACTAGGTACGATTCTATGCGGATCAGAGTAAAACCCATGGGGAATCCCCGTCCGTGGTGCAACCAAGCAACAACCTGCAACCAACCCGCGGCCTTTACAAGTCAAATTATACAATGGTAATCATCAGCACTTAAACTAAATACCAACCATGATCCGCTCCACTTCGGTGTATCAATAGGCGGCAGTGACGTCACTACGAATATCGGTACAATTCGTATAATTATTGTAACCTAAGATAGTTAGATATTTTTTTGTATTTCTTTATTATATTGTGATATCGCACGAAGGTCAATATTCGGAGCCAGTGGAAGTGAGGCATCTTCGCCACTCAATTTCTCCGGTTCACAGTACTGCCATGATAAGTAAAAACACAGTATTTTCCTTGAGGATCACAAGGAAACCTAACTTCCATAACTATTGTTACAATATCCATTTTATTTCATTTTTTCTTTCTTTGTAATTTTTTTCTAGGATTAACCTCATATTATCTTTCTTTCTGTTTTTATTTGGGAGATCAATTTGGAGAGATATCATTTGGGAGACGGGTAAGGGTACCACCGCCCCTGGAACCATTTATCGGACAATCAACATCCCTGCCATAACTAACACCCAAGTACATAGTTCGCTACGTTTGGTGACATAGCAGGGATGACCGGTTTCATGGGGTGAGGTTTGTATAGGTCTTGGCGGCGAATGCATTTGCCCACCTACTGCGTGGCGGGCGGGATCGGGAGAGACTGGTTGAGGGAGACCTAACATAGACTTCTCGTCGCCTTGCACCGCAGTGGGATGGATGGATTCATACGTCCGTCACTCGTGGACACATTTCCAAAACTTCCTCATCTTCCTTTCCGTAAAAAGACAGCATCCCCAAAGATGACATAGACTCTGCCAGATTTTTTTTCTCAGGGCCTCCTGGATGGAGCTAACGTAAAAAAAAGGAAAATTATTCTATCAACCTCAAAGTAGGCTTATTGAAAAAGTATCGATATATCGATGTAACGATATTTTTAATTCAATACATCGATCTATTTAGCCGATATATTTTGATCCGATATATCGATACATCGATACAAAATATCCAATACCGAAAATTGTATCAAAAACGATATTTTTTTATTTATGTAACTAAAGTCACTAGAATCCAAAACCGTGCAGGAACGAACGGAAAAAGTAACTGTATTGGGTCATGACATCTGGCGGTTAAATTGTTAACTATTAATAAATAGCTTACAAATCTATTGTCTTTGCATTAGTATTTGTGATATGTGTAGGTACATACATAGAAATGAATGCTATTTTTCGCCATTTTTTAAGCCATTCCTATATTCCTATGTGTTGGTTCCTTACTGTTTATTGACTATATCTATATACCTTGTTCCAAACACGAAGTCCTTTTTGACAGATTAATACGCCAATATAAAAATACTTTCATTTTTATTGAGATTTTTGTACATTAAAATAATGCACATTGTGTATAAAAATTACTATTGATAATATTGAGCTGAATACACTATTATTTCAAAAACGCTAATTTTTTTTGAAAATTTGACCGATATATCGATACATTGATTTTTTCCTCAATATATCGACGTCGATATTGATATTTTAATAAATATCTATATATCGATATTTTTTTTCACTTTCGACATCCCTGCCTCAAAGAAATACTGTTGAAATATATTTAACCTTAGTATTTATGTATTAAATGTATGTTTGTATGCATTTTTGTACCTCCTGCGTCTGTCTCAATCAAAGATATTGACATTAAAAAAGGTATATCCTAGTGAGACAGGCGGCGAAAAAACACTTATAATCCAACTACATATAAATATTTTTTTAAATAGTGGAATTGTAGAGAATCGCGAAAGCAGTCAAATCGTTTCATTTACACTGCCGTATGACCAAAGATTCGTGAATTAACGAATTTTATCATTTATTTTCATTTTTATTTATTTATTTATTTATTAGTCCAGAGGGCTTTTACATGATTTTAGTACAATTAATTAATGACAGATGATTTTTAAATAGATAAAGAAAAAATAAAAGTAAAATTTGATAAAAAATGCACACAAGTCACAAAAATACTAAAAAATACAAAAATACAGCTATTTGATAAGTTTACAAAAATACAGATATGTTAAGGAATAGTTTTGGAATAAGTTTTTTTACAAGATCCTCAAAAGTTTATGTTAAATATGTCAACATCACCGAAGTACTGATTTCCCGTAGTGTGAAATCGCAGTATCGGAGAGTGGGCAATGTAGTTCCGCTCATGAATGCTGCAGTAGAATAGTGTATTTTGTCGTGTGATTGCTGTCGGTATTCGTAAGTTTATGAGTTGCAGGAGTTCGCAACAGTCGAATTTAGAGTTAAGTATTTTGAATAAAAATGTTAAGTCGTTTATTTTACGTCTGTCTTCTAGTGTGTGTATTTTTAGAATATTTAGTAAAAAAATATATTTTAAGTCTTCTAGTGGGATATTTAATTTAAAATTTATAGTAATTTATTTTAGTTTACTATAAAGATATCGGGACTATGGACAATGAGGTCGTACTGTCTCTGCCTAACCGTACGGGGAAATATGTTCTGGGTTAAAGTAGTATCAATTCAACTGCCCACAATATATTATCGAACAACATTGTTTTTTTACCAGGTTTTATGACGGTGCTTAGAATATAAATCAATACCCACATCATAGTGGTAATTAATTAACTATAAAATATGATATGCAAAACGTTAATCAGGTTAGACGTAAGGCTACATTTTATGATAATACAAACTTGGTTCAACTTTACTAATATTACATTTAAAGAGATAATTTTTATAGCGCCTTTTTAGGAATTTTGACGCCAAGGGCGCTGATAACATAAACTAAATTCTGGATTAACTCAGGATTCATAGTCGACCACTCAACCGTGGAGCTGTTAGGTTAACTTTTCTAATATGATAGAGTCATCTGCCTATAAGAATCTCCGATTGACTGAGCGTAGCCAAGTACTGCTTTAACTCGACAGTTTTGCATTTGGTCTGTCTGTAAATTTGTTGTGTGTTCCGTTCCCGTATTCTAAAATCTGCTGCATTCAATTTATTATACAGTAAAGATTCCTTTTTCAACTGTGAAATCGTTGTGTTTATTTGGACTTTCTTATTAACATCGAACAGTATTAATAGGCTTACGTCTGCGTGGTTGAATTTCAGAACCCAGCTACGAGTGCATGTCAGAAGTCGCGCCATATGAGCCGCGCAACAAATAACATCTAGTTACGTGGAATTTCACACAAAGCTACTGTTGTAATTCGGTTCCGAATTCAAGAATTCGACACAAGATGTCGCTACTTCCGTCAGCAGCTCGCATATTTGATTTTTTTGGTATTAGCTTAAATGATTTCTGTCGCTCTTTAAACAAATGAAGATATTTCCTATTCACCCTAATTTTTGCAAGGTCTTGACGTGACTTGACACTTATTTTTTCTTCTATTTTCACTGTTTGTCTTTGCTTTCATGTACCATCCGAATCCTTACATTGTTCATTTCTATACTTCGTGATACTTTGTTTTAAATTGAACGTAAGTCCGTAAATAAATAAATAAATATGGACGTTTCTTCCCTAGGTACGGATTTATAGAATTTAAATATCTTTCCGGATATGGAGAGATTACATATGGCGTCATTGCTCATTGCCTGTCACGGTTACTTTAACACTTAATCCAATGACTAGCTGTCATTGGATCACAGTGGATCCAAGGTACTGGCTGTTTTTGGAAGCAGTTTTTATCGGATTTATGAAATGGTTATCTACACTGAAACCCTTCGCCCAGGCGATGCCGAATTAAAAACCACCCACAGGCCCTAGCAGCAAAAACAAAAACCTGCGAAGCGGGTAGATTTTCATTATTATGATACCTACCTGCCTGAAGAAAATTTGAAAAATAATTGTCATTGGGATAGTGACGTTTCTTTTGACAAATTTCATAATTCCTAATTTGATTTTTTTTAATGTGTTTGCTTTAGTGCCTCCCCACTTGAAGGGTTCGTTTTTTTTTTTTGACAGTAAACAATACAAACTACATAATAATATAGTGACAAAAAACATTGCGTGAATTCTTATCTAATGTTCCCTGTCTCTGTTTACGCTGTTATTAGGTTAATTGTGTAATCTTATCCTCTTTTGTCGTTTATATTGTTTCGTTTGTTTTGCAATAATGGTATGTTTTTAGTGTTTTGCATCATTGAATCAAGAGTCATTGTCATTATAAACCTGTGTCGAATTTGTGCGCATTTTAAGAAAATATGACGTTGTGGATTTAGTTTGCAATTAGAATGAACTTCTGCATAGCGATTCTACATCTTTTGTGGGATAGTTATCGAGATACGGAGGTGATCTCCTGTAAGATTTGTGTGATTTTTTACATATTTACTGTCACTTATTTTAGTTGAGATGGTTTTAAACACGAATTCCTGCAAGTATGCATGATTATTTATTAATTTAATGTACGTTGTACATGAAAAAGCAAATAAATCACACAAATCTAAAAGGAGATCACGTCCATTATCTCATAACGATCCAACAAAAGATATAGAATCACTGGGCTGATATTTACTCAATTAATATGATAATGTAATAATTATAATTAATAGATACGAGATATCTTTATCAAGTCACTATATCCTCATCTATATCCATAAGCTTATTATATTTATATTTGTGTCTCTCGTGCCTCTTGTGTCTCTTGTGTCTCTTGTGCCTCTTGTGCCTCTTGTGTAACTTGTGTCTTTGTGTCTCTTGTGTTTTGTGTGTCTCTTGTGTATCTTGTATCTCTCGTGTCTCTTGTGTGTCTTGTTTCTTTGTGTATCTTGTGTCTCTTGTGTTTTTTGTGTCTCTTGTGTATTCTGTGTCTTTGTGTATCTTGTGTCTTTTGTGTCTCTTGTGTATCTTGTATCTCTTGTGTCTCTTGTTTCTCTTGCGTCTCTTGTGTCTTTTATGTTGCATGTGTCTCTTGTGCCTCTTGTGTATCTTGGGTCTCTTGTGTCTTTTTTAACTCTTTGTATCTGTGTCTCTTGTGTATCTTGTGTCTCTTGTGTCTCTTGTATCTCTTGTGTCTCTTGGGTCTCTTGTTTCTTTGTGTATCTTGTATCTTGTCCACAGCGGAATGAAAGATTCACACGTTTGTCTCTTGTGTATCTTGTGTCTTTGTGTATTGTGTGTCTTTTGTGTATCTTGTGTCACCCTCACACGAATACGGATGTCAGAAATAATGAATAGGGAGAAAAAAATAACAAAAAAATAATAAATTAAAAAAATATAATAATATCATCATAGGAAACTGAATGATGCCCTCAAATGAGATTATCCTTCGATGGGAAGGCCTAAATCCACTTGTATAGTCACAATTGATTTCATACCATTTATTCTACCCTTTTTAAATTATTTGTGTGCTAGTTGGAAGCGGCTCGATGGGCCCAGATTCGAAACTTGACTAGAGCGAAGATTGCCTTGCTGATAGAAGGAAAGACATAAAACCCAGATTCATCATTTTAACCAATTTCGTTTGTGGCTTCTGCGTCTTGAATTCGCAAACTTACAGCCAAATTTCTAGCAGCCCACCGGTCAAACACCTGAATGTTTCTAATTGGCGTTAAGAAATCACACGTGATGTAATAATTAACTAATTTGGCTCATTGACTTGCCTCAAATAATTCGGTAACGCAATCGTGTTCCTTGTGAGACACCTCCATTACACAACGTAACGCTGAAACAAATTAATAATATATCCGTTTGTCGTTTCCAATTTCACAAGTCGACAGAATAATGTAATAATGGTGCGTGAATCCTCCGCGGAACAGGCCGCGTCACGGCGACTATTGTTCCCAGATTGAAACAACTTGTCTAGAGGTACTATAACAATTATTCATAATGACAACAGGTCCTAGTGGTGGACCTTGAGAAACCCCACTGGTGACGAAACTTTCTAACACGCCATTATTTGTGAGTTGGGTATCGATCAGCGGCGTAGCGATAAACTTTCACACCCAGTGGCGCGGCGATTTGATAAAAAAAGACTTCCATAAACTAGTATTTGGTTACGGAACTTGACTGTGGGTTCATTCCTGAAAGGCGACAGCGATAATCTTAATATTTAAAAATTAATGTTTCTTTATTTGTCCCCTGAGTTCCTAAACCATTCAACCGATGAAGCTTTATATACTGGTGAGCTCTGACGTTAAGAAATTTACACAAAAAATTACAAAAGGTGGCGCGCGTGTTGTTTGAAAAAGTTTATTAGGACGGTGAAGGGTAGAAGACGGGGAAGGTGGAAAAGGAACGTGAGAGAAAAATGTGGGTCAGTGTGTCTAGGAGTGACGGACGTATAAATCCACCCCTTCCACTGCGGTGCAAGGCGATGTTCTGAGTTAATACGGCAGGAGAAGTCAAAGGGATCCCTCAACCATTCTCCGGCCTGCCATGCAGCTTATGGGCAGACGTATCCGCCACCAAAACCTGCACAAACGTCACCCCTGCTAAGTCACCAAACGTAGCGAACCACTTGGGGTGACCTATGGCAGAGGTGTTGGTTAGCCAATAAATGGTTTCCGGGGTGGCAGTAGCCGTACAGTACTCGTACCCGCCTCCCAAATTGCCAAATACATATATATTTGTTCTTCTCGGTCTGCTGCCCAAGCCACCCGGACAGCCGCAACGCCACTGGTGAAGAGGTCGTATAGGATAATGAGAATATTATGTTAATTTCAATCATATCGGTCGGACGTGTGTTGAATAAGGGATGAGGATATGATGGATGTGGAAGAAAAGACGACCATGTCACATGATGGTCCTTAAAGTCCTTAAGAGACGCCCCAAGATTAATGACATATCAGTTACGAGAGAGAAAATACTAAGCTGGGAAATTTTTTTGATTTACCGAATCAGCAGCCATTTTATATCTGCGTCAGATTCCAAGAATTGAACATTTTTTGAAGTGAAAACTTCTTTAACACCGTTGTGATTTAAAACTCGATGAAACAAAAAAGCGACACTAAAAAGAGACAAACGCATACATCTATCTGTAGGATTTAGAGAATAACCGTGTGAAAATACTGCATGATTACTCCATTTCTGGATTGCTGTTAACCTAATCGCGACCTCAGGATCGCTAGTCGAGAGCCTCACCCCTCGGCCAGGCTTGGTGCTGCTGTGACCAACACCAGAAATGCCTTCCGTATAGATCTCAATGGAAACTAATGTCGCCACTGACTTAATATATTTTGGTTCTAGCCCTTCGTCTCTCTTACACTTGCCTGATATCGTATATCGCCATCCCATTTTAATTTCATGATGATGAAACACAGTTTTGTATTGGAAACTTAAGACTCCTCTATCCGCACGAAAATTTTTTAAATAATCAATTGAAGGAAACAATCTCGATTGGGGAGACGGGTATGGCTACCGCTGTCCCGGAAACCACTTATTGTATAACCAACACCCCTGCCATAGATTACCCCAAGTGGTTCGCTATGTTTGGTGACTTAGCAGGGGTGACTGGGTTCATGGGGTGAGGTTTGTCTCGGTCAAGGTGGCGCATGCGTTACCCACCCACTGCGTGGCAGGCCAGATAGGGAAAGAATGGTAAATGGAGACATTTTACCTCTCTATCCGGACTTACTCGAACCATCGCCTTGTACCGCTGTGAGAGAGATGAATTCATTCGTACGTCACTCCTGGATACGCTGACCCCATGATTCCTACCCACATTTTTCCTTCCCAAAACTTCCTCTCCTTCCTTTCCCTAAAAAGACCATCCACATAGCATCCCCAAAGATGACATGAGTCATCTGCACATGGCCTCCTGAGTGAAGCTATCATAAAATAATCTCTTCTGGGGATGTTCTCAATAGAGATTGAGAACAAGCTTAAAAAATATATGCATTAATTTTAGCTTACTTACTAGAAAATAAAAGAATTTCATTAATAATATAACACGTTTATTACTTATACACATAGAACAAATACACACAGTTCGATTTATTATAAATTCATGAATATTTAATATTATTGTGAGGATTATGAGCAAGATAATTAATTTTTTAAATAAAAATCTCCTACAAAGGTCTACTACTATCATCATTTATCGTTTTATATAATTCATATTTTTATGTACATAAATATTAATTATTCTTTCATGTTTATATACGATAAGATGAAATCGTAATAAAGAAACATGGACGGCCGCTTTCACCAATCAAAACTGAGCGAACGCTGGATAACGTAAGAAACTTTTGGTATGAATAAATGACTTTACCTTACAGAAACTACGCGGATAATCAGTACAAATCTTAGATACGGATACCGGATCTGCCCTGATGATGGACACTGCAACTCTGCCCGAAACGTTGGCTAAAGAAGGAGGTAGCGCAACACGCCATAACACCCCAAAAACAAATAACGGAAAGTACAATTTTTTTTTTTGAATTTCGCTCAGTCGAGTTGATGACACTGAAATTGTTTGAATAAGCTGCGTTTAGGTAGCGAGCACTCAGTTCGATTTGTGAAGACGACCGTGAATTTATACTTGATGTAAGTTATTAATAATGGTTTATTAATTTAAACAATGATTTCATGGTCAAAAGAAAATCTTGATTATTTTTGGGTTATTATACCGTGTGCCAAAGAGTCGGTATTAATGGTACTCTAAACGATTCAGCCAATATTAATTTTGGTGTACCTCAGGGAAGCACTCGAGGACCACTTTTGTTTAAAGTTTATATTATAAGCTGTGTAACAGTACCTTTTCCGACCACACTATCACCTTTGCAGATGATATAGTCTTGTTATTGGCAAACACTGGAATGAAGTTCACAATAAGGTAGAAGTGGATGCAAAGAAGGTTAAACAATGGCTAGACAATGACCTACTCACTTTCAACACAGAGTTGCGCTTCCTCGCTCTGTAGTCAACGCTTCGGACAGCATCCACCATTAGGACATATAGCGCAACACGACATAATAACCCAAAATTTAGGCACGACGTACAGAGTTGTACATTTTTGATTTTCAAAATAGAAAGAAAACAGACTTTTATAAACAGATTATTTTTAACCAATATGTTTTGGTTAAAAATAATATGTTTATAAAACAACGCATAAAAAAAAATCGTAAAGAAACGCTGGATTTCTTTATACTGAAGCTATTGAATATTCTCTGTGGGGTGAGAGATTAACACAACTATCTGTCTAGACTCAATGCGCAATCAATTGTTTAATCTGCATATAAATTAGCTGATACTGTTCAAGTCTCTGATAACTTCAAACATAGTTGATTAATTTTACAAGCCAAGATATCAAGAATAAACTTCTCAAAGATTATATTAATATACATGTATAGGTAGGTCTACATATTTCAAATAAGACACATATATAATATTGTACCTACATAGTGACAGAGTACGTTCTTGCAATTCATGGGTCGGGGCTTGAAGACAAATAAGTCAAAAATTCTAATTTACAGTTGTCATTCTTTCAATGCTTTCTCACCTAACAACCGATACGCGAAAACTAAAAAAATACATTGTTTTACTAGAAATACACCTTTCTGTGCACAGAAACCTTGGAATTTTCTCAACCTTCTTAACAAAATAAAGATTTTTTACCAAATTAATTGATTAAAAAAAATTCAATTTTTTTCTACTTAACTGTTCACTTTTTGTTGTTGAATTTTGTGGCGTGTCATAGTAATTATTTTAAACCTTAAAAAATTATTACATTATTTCCTCAATAACTAAACTCCAACAATTTTCAAATATCTTTCTAACCTACAACCAGTTTCCTACTTTTATGCGAGTTTCAAATGCTACCAACCGCCTGGAACCAGTGAAACTACGGCATCCCCAAATGAGTTAAGTTGCGAGGCTAAAGGTGGTGGGGAGGGAAAGGAGATGAGGGAGCGGAGGTGGGGAAGTATTAAGCTATTCAGATCTGGTCACCAAATATGACTATTTTTTTTTATATTACCTCACAAGAGTCTGAACTGTTCCCGTCTGGATCCAGTGGGACTATGGCATCCCCAATTGGGGTATGTTGTGAGGCTGAAGGCAGTGGGGAGGGAAAGGTGATATGGAAGAGGAAGGTGGGGAAGTACCTGGCTATTCAGATCTGGTCACCAAACACGGCAGAAGCCATTTCAAGCAACGTTTCAATTCTGAATGGTGGTCCTACACCAGGGCGATACTGAGAGTATCTTCCACTCTGGAACGTGCCGCAAATATACTATATATTATTTTAAATGAATAAATTGCGAAATACAAAAATTAATCAAATAAAATTTATTTGCCACGCCGGGATTCGATCCCGCGACCTTCGGAATGCGAGTCAAGCGCCTTACCGCTGCACATCTGAATGATGGTCTTTCAGCAGAGCGAAACTGAAAGTAAGGAACGTGTCCTCCTTCTATTCTGCTTACAAAATTTCAAACAATTTCTTATCCCATTTTCGTTACAAAATCTTTTTTTTCTTCTAAATTTCTACTCAAACATGGCTACAATTGATTTTAAAATGGATTTATTTTAAGTGTTATCAATAAAATAATGATTTTAAAATTTTATCTATTTAAGGGAGTATTTATGTTAATCAGTTTAATTTCAATATCACTATTTCGTAAAAATATTTTCTTTTCTAATTCTATGCACTTGTTTTTCATTATTTATTAAAACCCCTCAGTTCAATTTGTTCGCTTTTGGGAACAAATCATTCAGGTTTCAAAGAAATCGTTGTGTCTCCTTTACTATTACGGTGAGAAATGTGATCTAAACAGTATTAGAAAGAGAAAACGCCACGCTTAATATTCAAATCTAAAAGATAACCGCTAAAGAATTAAAATGTAAACCGAAATTTCCGGCCGCAATTTGAAAAAAAATTATGAAAGTTTGTGAATTTTTTATGAATTATTGTTTTTATACATTTATCTAATGAAATAGATGTGTATATTTATTTTTTTCATTATCAGTAATTTTAATTAGAAAAAACGTAAGGTGAGCCATTTTTAAAACTTTTTTAAGTCTGCATTGATTTTTTTTATATCTAATATTAGAAATTACCTTTCAAAAACAGTTTTCAGTTTTCGGGTGCGTTCAGAAATATTCCATTTATTTGGATTGTATAACAAAGCAGAGATATTCTGACTTTCTGATAAAATGCCTGAGGCCTGAGGGGTTAAGTTTATTTTGAAAATGAAAAAATATTCGTAGTTGGATTTTAAATCAGTTAAATTACTTAACGGTCGATGAGAAAGAATGGGTGGCTTACTAACCGTAAAAAGAAGTCTAAACGTGTTGATTCAATATGTGCTAAGTACATTATAATTATATAAATGCATCTAAAAACTTACACTCAAATCAAGTCAAATACTCGAGACAAACCCTGGAAATGGTATATTTTACAAAAGGTAGTACATACGTTAAGATTATCAACTAGCTACTTGTAATGAGACCCGTGTTTCACCTTTCAAAAGGAGTAAATCTTACATAACCTCTACGAAATACACTTGTAATAAATTTATACTTATATTATTATGAAGAATGCACATAT
Organism: Limnephilus rhombicus; assembly: GCA_929108145.2. Lineage (NCBI taxonomy): Eukaryota > Metazoa > Arthropoda > Insecta > Trichoptera > Limnephilidae > Limnephilus > Limnephilus rhombicus. Next base: position 12,393,731 of record OV815287.1, on the reverse strand, counting down.
TCATGACTGGTAAATCCAAAATATTCTATGTACAATATTACATCTCTATTTATTAAGAACATTTGAATTTCCTTAAACATTTTTTCAAACAAAGAACTAAATATTCACAAGATATTTATTTTGTTTTTTTGTTTGATTAGTTTTTAATATATGTGTGAGCATTTTATTTATTTCATTAAGACAATACAATATCATACCGTATAGATTAGGTTAGTTTATTCGAGCATATAAGTTTTTTTCAACAGATAGATTAATATCTATGTGTAACTAAAATGTGCTTTCACTTCAAAGTCAAGCAATGCAGAGTGTTAAGAGACGTATCTGTATACTTAAGATGGGTAATGTATAGTAATGTTTTTATGGTAATGTTTTTTGTTTGATTAGTTTTTAATATATGTGTGAGCATTTTATTTATTTTATTAAGACAATACAATAATCATACCGTATAGATTTGGTTAGTTTATACGAGCATTTAAGTTTTTTTCAACGGATAGATTAATATCTATACGTAAATAAAATGTGCTTTCACTTCAAAGACAAGCAATGCAGAGTGTTAAGAGACGTATCTGTATACGTAAGGTGGGTAATGGATAGTTGTAACCAGATGGATAATTCTCGGTAGAGTGACCAGGGGCGACATGTGAAAAAAAATTGTTTTAAAATGTCACTGGGGACCAAAATTTCATTTTAAGGTGATCCACTAGTCCTGGAGAAATCGACAACGGAATCCCCGCCTCTTTTTGGGAGGGATTTAAAAATACTCGAGAAAAAGTTTTTGGAAAGGTTGGAGAAGGTATTTGAGAGTTGTTTTTCATAGTTTGATTTCGTAAAGGCCTGTAAAAATATTAACTCCTACGAATTGTTTATTATAATAACAAGGAAACCAATTTTTACTCCAAATAATGTCAGAAACAGTCAGATACGTCTCATAACAACCTGTATACTCGGGGTTTACAAGATAACACAGGTTGGACTAGGTACATTATATTTTGCTTATTACAGCCACTAAACTTGTCGATTTTCCGTTCGTAATACGAACTAAGAAAAGTCAATTTTACAATACATTACATTTACATTACCTACAAGCTGTACTATAAAGTCTTATTGGATTCTACTTGCATTTCTATAATATCATATTGTTAATCGTTATCCTTCTAAATTATCAACACTTTTAAATTTAAACACATTACACACTAAACTATTTCACTCTTTTTGGCACGAAGAAGATTCCACAGTAGTTATTTTCATCATCTTATGACTAATTTACATTTTTTTTAATTTGCACAGGGGGAAGTCTGGTCCAGCCGATCCAAAAAATCGATTTTTAGTTTCCTAAAAATCTTCCTGCATATGTGGAGAATACATTCCCAAAGTTTAGCATCAAATTCGACTTTTAAATCTGTACCTTAAAGGGTAAACCACACATAGCTATAGACTTAGCAATGGACTTAGCTATGGATATGGGTACAGAAATATAGTTAGGAGCGGTGTGCGCCAAGCAGGTAGACCGGAAAACGGAGCGACCTGGTTACAAGTGAAAATTTTAAGCACTTTTTTCTCAAAACCACTTTTTTAAGTTGGTTGCTTATTTAAGCTTATCGAATTTTCATCCGATTTATTTCATTCAAAGTTTAAATTAAAGAAAATTAAATTTATATGCGTATGAACTTCGACTATAAATTACTATAAAATAAATTGTATCTGTGAAAAAAACACAATGAAAAAAAAAACTCGGCTAGATCAGACTTCTCCCTTAATATCGTTAATTCTAACTAACAGACTATTTGAGATTACACGATAAACATTGCATTTTTATCAACAAACTTTCTTTATACAAAGTATTCAATAAAAGTGAGCAAATCGGTGTAACCTTGACATATGTATAATATACATAGATAGACTATAAATGTTACTGTATTATTATATACTACGAGTTGTATATTATATTGTTATATATTTACATATCCCTAAAATTGCTATCGCTGTCGATCGTGTTAGAGCATTGCTTTATGTACGCGTAAAGCGCCCTTGAGTCATGTCAATTGTTAATGTGTTTACGCAAATGATATTTGCAATTGAAGTTGTTTTATGTGAATTCCGCACAAGAGTCCCAACTGCTCCCGTCTAAAGTCAGTAAGACTATTATAGCATTCCCAATAGGGGTATGTTGTGAGGCTGGAAGTAGAAGCGAAGGGAAGGGATGGGAAGAGGAAGGTGGGGGAGTACCTGGCTATTCAAATCTGTTCACCAAAAATCGCTAAAGCCATTTTAAGCAATGTTTCAATTCTGAATGGTGGTCTTACACCAGGGCGATGCAGAGAGTACCTCCCACTGTATGACGTGAGGTAAACATGCTGTATATTATTTTTAATGAATAAATTGTGAAAAACAATTAATCAATTAAAATTTATCTGGGCACGCCAGGATTTGAATCTCTAGTCTGAGTTGCTAGTCATCGATTCTCGCGCAGGTACAGTCACTTTACTGACTTTATAATGACCGTAAGCGTAAAACATACGTGCGACAGAGAAAGGCGTACCGCTTTTCTGACGAAAATTAAGTCGCATCATTCCGATTTTCTACCGTTCTGTAACAAATTTCTCTTGAACACTTTAAGCTTAAAAAAAATATAATGTTATTTTTAAAGATAATATCTATATATTTGCCACGCCGAAACAGTAATTATATGAAATTCCCTCAGTAGAAAAAAATCGCTAAGCATACTCCGAAAATTATTATAAACACCTTTTTCTGTTGCTTTTCTAGTTACATATATGTATGAAAAAATGCATAGTGTTTCATTAAATGCTATATAATTTCTCACTAGATTTTTGCTCTATTTTAAACGAGTCGAATTTTATTAAACATTTTAAATATTATCGTTTTTTAATATTAGCGCGCTCCCTCTAATATTCGTATTTACATATCCCCTTCTTCTTCTTTTTGCGCGCTTACTACCGAGCCTTAAGGGCCCGCAACCGGGATTTGTACCGATTTATTACATATTTCTCTTAAACACGGTAAATTTTAAAGCTCTTAAAAAAATATATGTTATTCTTGAAGATAATACCTAGACTTTGCCCGCGCCAAAACGCAAATTATATAAAATTCCCTCGATAGAAAAAAATCGCAAAGTATGCTCCCAAAATTATTATTAACACGTTTGTTTCAGTTATTTTACACGTTATATGAATGAAAAAAAATATTTTTTCTTTAAATGCTGTTTAAGATAATGCCCGCAAGATTTTTGCTCTATTTTAAACGAGTCGTGTTTTATTAAACATTTTCGCAATTTTCGCATCGATTTCATCGCTGTAAATATTAGCGCTCTCTTCTAACATTCGTAATTTCGTATCTCTCCATCTTCTTCTTTTCGGGCCCGGTTGCAGAGCCTTAATATTAGTAAAACCAAATCATTCTGCCTTGAAACTAAATTCAGTAATGGCTCGATAAATAGATCAATTAATTGAATGAACTATCGTCAATCCACAGCGGAACGATTGTTCCACTGCATCAGTGACGCTGCTCGCCATTCTCACATCAATAGGATGTCTAAATGTCAATTGCATCAAATGACTCGCGTAAACGAGCAATTAGCAATAATTGTCAATCGTATCAATGGCGTAAATTGACGTAACCATTTAGAATTGATTTTAACTGTGTTATGTGTTTGATGTAAGAGGATAGGCTGAAAAGTAATGCACACATGCTTGTACAGCGCGAATAAAATGACCTTCAGAAGCGCGCCAGGTGGAATGTGGAAGTGACATTCCCCGCTATACGCATGCGCAGGTTTGAGGTCGTACGTTGGACAACACTCTTTTTATAAATTCAAAACTTTCCCAAGTTCCACCTTGTGCGGGGGTTGGAGTGATTACACTATTTCCGATACATATGATTCTATTGTTTGACTTTTGGGGTAATAAACCTTATTGCGGTTTCTTCTCGTCAGGAGCACAGGAAAAGTCAAATAATATAACAACTGTATTTTTCGTAAGTTATAAACCATATACCTATGTAATATATTCAATTATAAAAAATAATATTAAGAAACATTTATGTTACAGAAGCATTAATATTGTTATTTCAATACCGGTATTACATTATATTATTTTTATTACTTTATAAAATTATTAATCTCAATAATAGGCTTGTCCTAGCAAGGTAAAAAATGGAATTGTAAACAAAAGTACCTACCATGTAAAAAAAACAATAAATAAATATATGTATGTATATAATTTAATCATTTACAAATAATATATTGTGTATTTGCGACACGTTCCAGAGTGGAAGATACTCTCAGTATCGCAATAGTGTAAAACCACCATTCAGAATTGAAACGTTGCTTGAAATGGCTTTAGCCGTGTTTGGTGACTAGATCTGTATAGCCAAGCACTTTCCTATCTCCTTTCTCTCCCACTACCTTCAGCCTCACAACATTCCCCAATTGGGGATGCCGTAGTATCGCTGGCTTCAAGCGGCTGGGAGCAGTTGGAACTCTCACATAAAAAAATAAAAAAAATATATGTATATTAATACTTTTTTAATATTTTCTAAGTCGATTTCACCGCACATCGCCGGTGGTCGCTGGTAACATTGGAAAAGCCAGCTGGAGAAAATAACATGTGAAATTATAAAACTAATAATGACTGTGGTAGATCATTCATACGCCAACAACCGGCTGCAGCTTGGACAGTTGCGGCTGCGGTTGCCTTCAATACTATCATTATTATTTATTGCATTCACTTTCACACGATTACCTCCGCAATGCCAGCTTCCACTTTATTTATTTATTTATATTCTCAAACATACACTTTACAGATTATTACATTGGTTTACATAAATAATAAGTTGCAGTAATAAAAAATATATTAATTATCCGTAAATGTACGTAAATTGATAAAAAGTAGTGTTTCGTGAACACCTCTACGCATTTATAATTTGAGTTGCGATTTGCATTTCGACTCCCAAAGCAGGCTAATTGTTGTTTGTATGTTGTAGTCTCTATAGCTCACAACTGTCTAGAGCCAGTGGGACTATGTATCAATGGACTATGTATCAATACGCCATTGATTCTCCTTCCTACTACCTTCAGCCAACTGAAGGAGAACGAAATGGGGAATCAGGTCACTAAACACGGCCAAAGTCATTTCAATCTTCATTTCATTTGCTTGTGAATTTCGAAGAAATTTGACATTTGGAGTCGATTTTGTGTTTTTATATAACTCATTTTCGTTTTCAAGGAAATTAAGCCCAAGGTTGGAAAAATTTAGGTATTTATTTTAATCTGTCGCCAAAGGATTTATGTGTTCTGTTTAACGTCTCTTAAAATGTGACGATTTTGGGTTTTTTAATTTTTAATCTTTTAGTTGCTGAAAAAAATGAAAAAAAGGTTTAAAAAAATGTAACTAAATTCTCAGATCTCTATGTAATATAGATTCACAAGTTTTCCGATCGTACTACAAGTTTCCAAACAACTTGAATAAAGCAGAGTGTGTGTAGCGCGGCATGGCTTCATTTTTAATACATATCATAGTTTTATTCCAAGATTGAAGAAATTTTGCACACTTGAACTTTAAAACGCCAGAAAGGTTACTGTTTGCATGCGATTTCGAAAAATTACCCCGACCCCCTTCCCATTCCTTAAATTAAATAATTCTTTGTAAAATTTTCTTGAAGTTCAAAATAAAAGGAAAATAAATTACTGTCTTCATCTGATTTCGAAAAACTCCGAGTTAAGCCCGAGGCAGTAAAACTCGAGGATGACACCGAACTTCTAATTTTTTATTGTAAAGAAAAGTGTATGTGGGTTTGGTTTTTTATAAAAACCTACGAGATTTCTGATATTTTGCACGCTTGACCTTCAAAACAAGAGAAGGGCCACTGTCCATGTGAGCTTTAAAAAAAAACACCCAATCCCATTTCCCCACACCTTAAAGCAAAATAAAGCCCTGGCAACGCCGGATAGATACTTCAGCTAGTTAATTATAAATTAGTGTTTCTTCCATAAAGTTCACGAATTCTCTTCATCCTACTGTATATATTATTATAATTATAATTAATGTGTATGTATGTATGTTTGTTACTCTTTCACGCAAAAAATACTGAATGGACTTTAAAAATTCTTTCACTAATAGAAAGCTTTGCGAGTAATGTAGGCTGTATATATTGATAAGCTCTGGCGTTATGAAATTATTTATCATAAGTTTTCTGTCCCTAACAAAATCGAGTTATTGCAAACGTCAGAAGAAAAGCAAAACAAACAGTTGCCGTGGAAACGATGTTGGCGTCGTAGTTAATATCTATCTCTAAAAATGAATCACCGAAATGTGAGTGGGCACATAACTTCCGAACGATTGCACCAAATTGGATTATTCTTTTTTTGTTGTTTAAAACTACTGGTGAGCTCTGGCATTATGAAATTTGTATAAAAAATTGCAACAGGTGGCACGCGAGCAGTTTGAAAACTGAATGTACCTAGTAGGAAAAGGGTAGTATTTTATACAATTTTATTTATTGCATAAATTTTGGCTTTAAAAAGCTGTTCAATCAGTAATCTCAATATTGCTAATAAACTGCCAGCAAACTAACAGAATATCTTAGATTTACACTTTTCACACAGATCTATGAGCATTTTCAGAAACATTTAATATATCATCATCATGCATGATCTTAACGAAAACACAAAACATATCAAAAACCTTTAATTCAGGAAATATTTTTGTAAAACATGTTTCTTAGATTATTCTATACAATACCATTTTTCTTAATAGGGTCACACTTGTAGGAATTATGTACAAAAAATTAAATAAAGCTGTAGAGCAATTAAGGAAAAATTATGAATTATTGATGTCCCAAACCAGACACAGAAGTTATTTGATAGAAGAATTTGAAGGTAGTATATAATCATCAAAAATATTAATTTCATTAATTCATAAATTAATGAGTCAAATTACAGATTTATATTTTACTTTTCATCTCAACAAAGGGGCTGACGTAGTAGTGATAAAAAATATCGAATTAATTGATCTCAAAATGTGTCAGAACAGTTTTAAATTATCGAAAAATACATATATTATCCTTAAGGTCAAACTCGATTTAAGGAACGAGTCTCATTTCTGTAAATTCATAGAAAAGTGAATTATGGTAAATTCTATTTTCGTAGGTTAGTCTGTTCGTTCATTAAATTAATGCACCTACCCATTAAAGTGTGCTTATACAGGGTGTTAAGGGACGTACTTTAACCAGTGATTCCTGGTACTTTGGAGTTAAAAATGTAAATAAAAATTTTGATTTTTCTTTAAATTTGTCTTCAAAGTCGAACCAGAAAAAATTCTTCCATATGTCGTCACTGGTCACTCAGTCGAGTAACCGCATAACCCCTCACCCCACCCCTAACTGTCAAAACCTAGTGATTTTTTTGAAGTAAAGCTTCTTTGGGGAGTAATCTGGTGAATGCGTGACGAGAGCGTTACGAAAGTGTGATCGGGCCTTTACGCACGCTTGACTTGGGGAGTAAGCTGGTGAATGCGTGACGAGAGCGTTACGAAAGTGTGATCGGGCCTTTACGCACGCTTGACTTGGGGAGTAAGCTGGTGAATGCGTGACGAGAGCGTTACGAAAGTGTGATCGGGCCTTTACGCACGCTTGACTTGGGGAGTAAGCTGGTGAATGCGTGACGAGAGCGTTACGAAAGTGTGATCGGGCCTTTACGCACGCTTGACTTGGGGAGTAAGCTGGTGAATGCGTGACGAGAGCGTTACGAAAGTGTGATCGGGCCTTTACGCACGCTTGACTTGGGGAGTAAGCTGGTGAATGCGTGACGAGAGCGTTACGAAAGTGTGATCGGGCCTTTACGCACGCTTGACTTGGGGAGTAAGCTGGTGAATGCGTGACGAGAGCGTTACGAAAGTGTGATCGGGCCTTTACGCACGCTTGACTTGGGGAGTAAGCTGGTGAATGCGTGACGAGAGCGTTACGAAAGTGTGATCGGGCCTTTACGCACGCTTGACTTGGGGAGTAAGCTGGTGAATGCGTGACGAGAGCGTTACGAAAGTGTGATCGGGCCTTTACGCACGCTTGACTTGGGGAGTAAGCTGGTGAATGCGTGACGAGAGCGTTACGAAAGTGTGATCGGGCCTTTACGCACGCTTGACTTGGGGAGTAAGCTGGTGAATGCGTGACGAGAGCGTTACGAAAGTGTGATCGGGCCTTTACGCACGCTTGACTTGGGGAGTAAGCTGGTGAATGCGTGACGAGAGCGTTACGAAAGTGTGATCGGGCCTTTACGCACGCTTGACTTGGGGAGTAAGCTGGTGAATGCGTGACGAGAGCGTTACGAAAGTGTGATCGGGCCTTTACGCACGCTTGACTTGGGGAGTAAGCTGGTGAATGCGTGACGAGAGCGTTACGAAAGTGTGATCGGGCCTTTACGCACGCTTGACTTGGGGAGTAAGCTGGTGAATGCGTGACGAGAGCGTTACGAAAGTGTGATCGGGCCTTTACGCACGCTTGACTTGGGGAGTAAGCTGGTGAATGCGTGACGAGAGCGTTACGAAAGTGTGATCGGGCCTTTACGCACGCTTGACTTGGGGAGTAAGCTGGTGAATGCGTGACGAGAGCGTTACGAAAGTGTGATCGGGCCTTTACGCACGCTTGACTTGGGGAGTAAGCTGGTGAATGCGTGACGAGAGCGTTACGAAAGTGTGATCGGGCCTTTACGCACGCTTGACTTGGGGAGTAAGCTGGTGAATGCGTGACGAGAGCGTCACGAAAGTGTGATCGGGCCTTTACGCACGCTTGACTTGGGGAGTAAGCTGGTGAATGCGTGACGAGAGCGTTATGAAAAGTGTGATCGGGCCTTTACGCACGCTTGACTTGGGGAGTAAGCTGGTGAATGCGTGACGAGAGCGTTATGAAAAGTGTGATCGGGCCTTTAAGCACGCTTGACTTGGGGAGTAAGCTGGTGAATGCGTGACGAGAGCGTTATGAAAAGTGTGATCGGGCCTTTACGCACGCTTGACTTGGGGAGTAAGCTGGTGAATGCGTGACGAGAGCGTTATGAAAAGTGTGATCGGGCCTTTACGCACGCTTGACTTGGGGAGTAAGCTGGTGAATGCGTGACGAGAGCGTTATGAAAAGTGTGATCGGGCCTTTACGCACGCTTGACTTGGGGAGTAAGCTGGTGAATGCGTGACGAGAGCGTTATGAAAAGTGTGATCGGGCCTTTACGCACGCTTGACTTGGGGAGTAAGCTGCTGAATGCGTGACGAGAGCGTTATGAAAAGTGTGATCGGGCCTTTACGCACGCTTGACTTGGGGAGTAAGCTGGTGAATGCGTGACGAGAGCGTTATGAAAAGTGTGATCGGGCCTTTACGCACGCTTGACTTGGGGAGTAAGCTGGTGAATGCGTGACGAGAGCGTTATGAAAAGTGTGATCGGGCCTTTACGCACGCTTGACTTGGGGAGTAAGCTGGTGAATGCGTGACGAGAGCGTTATGAAAAGTGTGATCGGGCCTTTACGCACGCTTGACTTGGGGAGTAAGCTGGTGAATGCGTGACGAGAGCGTTATGAAAAGTGTGATCGGGCCTTTACGCACGCTTGACTTGGGGAGTAAGCTGGTGAATGCGTGACGAGAGCGTTATGAAAAGTGTGATCGGGCCTTTACGCACGCTTGACTTGGGGAGTAAGCTGGTGAATGCGTGACGAGAGCGTTATGAAAAGTGTGATCGGGTGAGGCGAACGGAAGTTGAGAGGGAGATATAAGTTAGTGAAGTTTTACTTCAGTCGTGTGGTCTAAAGCACACTAGTTTTTTTACATTAGTTCCACAGAGAAGACTTTAAGGAAAATAATTCTCCTCAGGGCCTATGTCATCTTTGGGGATGCTTTAGCGTTTAGTTGGGAAAGGAAGAAGAGGGAGTTCTGGGAAGGAAAAGGGTATAGTAGTGGGTGGGAATCTTGGGGTCAGTGTGACTCGGAGGGACGCATGAATCCATCCCTCCCACTGGAGTGCAAGGCGATGTTCTGAGAGAGTATGGCTATAGAAGTCATTGGGGCTCCCTCAACCATTCTCTCCCGATCAGGCCTAACATGCAGCTGGCGGGCAGACGCATCCGCCGCCAAGACCCGGACAAACCTCACCCCATGAACCCGGGCACCCTTGCTTAGTTACCAAACGCAGCGAACCACTTGGCGTGACTTATGGCAGAGGTATTGGTTATCCAATAAATGGTTACCAGGGCGGTAGTACCCAAACCCGCATCCCAAATTGAAGGTGTTTTGTGTTAAAGTAATGTTTTTATTTAAAAAAAAAACTTCAAAAATTTCACCGAAAACCGAAATTTTGTTTACATTATTAAAACCACTGGTTAAAATAAGTCAATTAAATAAGTCAGTTAAAATAAGTCTCTTAACATCCTGTATAACTATTTAAAATTATAGTAAAAATAAACAGCAGGAACGATTTGTAATAGAAATAGAAGGTATCTAATATAAAAATTAAAATATTTGCAATGTTACTACAATACAATACTTATTAATAACGATAAACCATAGATCTTAAAATCTAAGTCTTCATTGTAATATCAAGTTATGTCACACACAGACACACGGGAGCGGGGAATATTATATGTTAGCCATCAAATCTTTATCTAAAAGCCACACAAATATAATCAAAGCATTTACTTTCAGTAATAAACGGAATTTTTGACAAAATCAATTATAATAACATTATTCATAGATTCTTCACCGAATGTACTTATTTTACATTGTAATATTATAAATTATACTAACATAAAACATGGTCAATAAAAACAGAATTTAAATGCAACGATCAAATCACCTTACAGGTGTATTTTATTCATTTGAATACTGCAAAAAAAATATCACTCAAAATTAAGATCAACTAAATGTGTAATTTTCATCTTCTGAAATAAGTTTATCACAGCCAACTCTTAGATTTTATATCTAAAATCGCCAACCACGTCAAAAATAGTTAACAGCCATGTTTGATTCATTTTATCTCCAATTTCATATAAATTCTCATCTAAAATGTTGAGAGTTCAGAATAATCATGCTTATTCAATCATTACAAACAAATCCAACATTCCTCTATTCTCAATATTCCTCAGACTGCGAATGATTATAGAAATTATACGTGTACCTAACTATACGAAAAATTGGATTAACTATAACACGCAAAATTACAATAATACACGCACAATTTTTACTACATATTTCTTACAAAATTGGTGGGAAAATCCAAAATAATGTAAGCTGGTATCTTAGGGAAAAGATAACAATTTCTTAATCAAATTCCTACCTATACCTTTCACTGGACATTCTGCAAATAAATTAAAATTTATATAATATAAATATATACAAGAGTGTATGTGTGTGGGTTTGTTGTTTATGCAAATTTACAGTGTTATTCCGCGATTGGTGAAATTTTGCATAAATTTTGTTCAAAATAATGGAAAATTTCTATCTATCTCTGATTTCAAAACACTCTGCGTTTAGCCCGTACAACGCCGGAGACTTCAGCTTTAGAATACGTTTTGGATTAGAATAAATAATGTAAAATTTTTGACAGTTGATGGGGAAATTTTATAAAATTTCGGAAGGGTTTAAGCAAAATTTCAATAAAATTAATGATTTTTGGGACAAAGTTTCTAATGGGAAAGGCCTAGAAACATTGTTATGAAGTAAGATGACGGTCCCAAAACCTGACGGAGCTCCAATAATTGACAGGGCATCAATAAACAGGAATCCATATTACAATATTATATTTCATACCACGTTTTAATTTGCAAAATAGACCTAGTGGCGCCATCTATCATGTTTTATAAATTGCACCTGGTTTTCGTTTCATTTTCTCCCGTAGGTATTCGTGGTCTTTAGACATCAGGTCTCGATAATTATCACTCACGCGACTCAAATCCTCCACTGTAGATAAATATATATTATTTTTGCCATAATGTATCGTGTCTCTCCAAGAAATTGCAAATCACATAATTGCAGTGACAACAAAGCGTTTGTTTCATTTGATCTTGTCGCTCCTCCGGAAGAGGGTCTTGAGCGGCTTCTTAAGGTTAAAGCATCCCATCTCGAAATGGTGGAATCCTCGACTGAACAGACTGAGCAGCACGAAGAACAGGCACCAGAGCAGTACGGCGAGGCGGACGGGCGCGAAGAGCACGAGGAGCACGGGGCACGAAAGCACGAGGAGAGTCCAGAAGAACAGCGCAGAGATTAGCATACCGCGCTCCAAGTGCTCAAGCCGGTTGGAAGCGTCCACGAACCTCCCTTGAAATAAGTCATTAAACTTGATTAGGGCAGTTCAAGAGGAAAGGGTGAAATTAAATGATTCCATGTTATTATTATTTCCTATTTACTTTCAACCACTGTAGAATTTTTGATAACGATTATATATATATTGATAGGGTCGAGTATCAATTTAGTGGGCTCAGAAACAAAATACAAGTATCTCGGTACGATAGTTTATTTTACAAGTTCACAGAATATAAGTTAATGTGTTTTTTTTATAGTCTCACATGACGCTTCTTAAAAAAAAACTCCTATCTGTCAAAAAAAGAAAAATGAAACAAAACAATTCAATTCGAATTCTGGTGCGTTTAAAAAAAATGGATTTCTGTAACCACCGTACGAAAGTACCTAGACTACACTGGGTAGCTCGATTCGAGCCGTGACTGATTCCCTTTTGCGTTTATTTTTTAGTGACGGGGTTTTGGGTCACTCTTCATGCTCGTATCAATCCACCCGGTCTTCTTGAGTCAAAACCTCGTTATCTTGATCCTCCACCCGGACTTCTTGGATTGTTGGTACCCTTTTTAACTCATCTGCGTGGATTTTAGTGGGTTTACCTCTTTTGTCTACCCAGTATATATTACCTCTTCCACTTTTCATGAGGATTTTGTAAGGTCCACTCCATTTAGGTGCAAACCCTGCGAAATTTCCTTCTGGAGACCCAGATAATTGGTGTTCCTTTACTAACACCTCTTCTCCTTGTTGGTATCTAAGTAAGGCTTCCACCGCTGGGGCGTACCTCTCTTGGTACGCTGCTTGATTCCTTCTTATTTCCTCATCTGCTGGTTCTCGCTGATGGGGTAAAACGATTGCCTCGTTCGCGTTTTCTGGGAAAGCTTGCCACTCTCCTGGTCGCGGTATATCGTATCCCAGTAGTGCTTGACTGGGTGATACGCCTGTCGCTTCGTTCTTTCTGTTTCGGGTCGTCATTATTACTCCCGGCAGTTTCTCATCCCATTTGTTGTGAGGTGAATCTCTGAGGAGAATTCTCAAGCCTTTTTTGATTTCCTGGTTTCTCCTTTCCGTGGGGTTTGAGCGTGGGTGGTATATAGCTGTTGTCCAATGATTACATTGCCATCTTTCTATTGCGGCTAACCATTGGCGGTGGATGAACTGTCGTCCGTTATCCGTGAGAATGCGTTTCGGGTAGCCGTACCTTGGAAATACTTCAGTTTCTAACTGGTGGATTATGGTCTTTGCTATACTAGACTTAATCGGAAATGCTTCCACCCATCTTGTGAATAAGTCTGTTACTACAAGAATAAATTTGTTTCCTTGCAGGGTTCTTGGGTACGGTCCCATGACGTCGGCGGCGACCACTTCAAATGGTCTATTTGGTTTCGTGCCTCCTTGAGGAGCCGCGGGTCTATTTGGGCCACGTTTTGATGTGGCACATGTCATGCACTGGCGTACCAGTCTGCGGATCTCTTCGTTCATTCCTGGCCAGAAGTAATGTGCTGATATTGCTCTCGTTGTTTCTGCTGCTCCCGGGTGGTTTGCGGTGTCCGAGTTGTGGTATTCTTCCAGAACTCTTGGAATTGTGCTTCGAGGGACGAACAGCCGGTCCATCTTTCCTTCGTCTCTTTTCCAAAGTATTCCTTGGTGGACGTTATACCTTGTGTAGTGATTTATATCGACGGCATTGTTTAGGATTTCTCTGTCGTTTAGAGTGTTCCATCGATCTATTCTTTTCCGTGTTTCCCGATCTGTAGGTTGTCCTGATTTTACCGCACTTGCTAGGGTTTGTTGCTCTTCCTCCTCTTCTGAGTCTATTTGGTTTATGCCGTTATCTCCGCCGACTTCCGGATAGCTTTCTCGGGTGTTTCCGGTAACCGTTTCGAGTATCATTTGCGTTGGTCCTGGGTTTCTAGACAGCGCGTCGGCGAGCTCATTAGCTTTCCCCGGACAGTGCTCTACAGTAAAGTCGTGGTCTTGTAGGAGTAGGGCCCATCTTGTGAGTTTGGCTCTTTCGTTCTTTGCCTCGTTTAGCCATGTTAGAGCTCGGTTGTCTGTGATGAGCTTAAAGTGCCTCCCTTCTAGGTAAGGCCGGTATTTCTTAATAGCCCATATTGCTGCCAGTGCTTCCTGTTCATTGCTATGGTACCTTTCTTCAGCTGGTGAGAACCGGGTGCTCGAGTATGATATCACATCTCGTGAACCATCTTCATTTTTATGGAAGAGTACTGCTGCGGCTCCTAATTTACTTGCGTCCGTTTGTAGCACGAATTCCCTACTAAAATCAGGTCTCTTGAGTTCCAGCGGCCCCGCCATTGCATTTTTTATTTGCTGCATGGCTTCTTCGGCTTCTCCGGTCCATTGGAATTTTATCTTATTTCTGGTAAGATTTGTTAAGGGTGCTGACATTTCAGCAAAGTTTGGTATGTATTCCCTCAACCAGTTGCACACTCCTAGAAAACTGCGAAGTTCTTTTCTTGTTTGAGGTGATGGTGTATTTTTAATGGCTTCTTCGTGTGGCCTCTGGGGAGTGTTGCCCGTGGCACTGACTGTGTGTCCCAAGTATGTGATTTCATCTGTGGCGATGATACATTTTTCTGGAGAGCATTTTAACCCAAACTCTGCCAATCGTTCTAGGATGAGGCGGAGGTGTCGTAAGTGGTCTTTTGAGTTTTCGGAATATACGACGATATCATCCAGATAGGCCATGGCAAATTTTCTAAGGAATCCGGCTAATACTTGCTGGCTCATGGTTCTTTGAAATGTCTTGGGTGCACCTTTTAACCCGAATGGCATTACTCGGAACTGGTAACTGCCCCCATCTGGTGTGGTAAAGGCAGTCTTTTCTCTGTCTTCTGGTGCCATCGGCACTTGCCAGTACCCGCTTTTAAGGTCCAGTACTGTGAATACCTTGGCTGTGCTCAGGTCTTTAAGTGTTTCGTGGATGATTGGCAGTGGGGAGGGTTCAGTTATTGTTGCTTGATTCAACCTTCTGTAGTCTATGCAGAATCGTCGCCCTTCTTTTCCCTTTTTGGCCACCATTACTACTGGGAAACTGTATGGGGATCTGCTGGATTCTACTACTCCATCCGCTAGCATCCCTTCCAGTTGTTTGTATAAATCCTTTTTCTTCTCATCCGAAAGGCGATGTGGTGGAACGCAGATTGGTCTGTCGGTGTTCAGGTGGATTCTGTGCGGTGGTACTTTCGCTGTGCCTGTCAAGGGGGAAAATACTTCACTATATTCGGATAATAGATCCGTGAATCCTTTTTTCTCCTGTTCTGGGACTCGATCTAATAGTGGCCCGTGGACATCGTTACTATTTTGTCCCTGGCGAACGGGCACAAAGTGGGTGGATGTCCTGATTGAGCTTCCGAAATTTAAACAGTTCCGCATGAAGTCTATTGAAGCTTCCTCTTTGGACAGCCAATCGCGTCCTAAGATGATTTCCTCCCTTAGGTTCTCTCCCACGAGGAAGTTCCATTCCCGTGTTGTATTCTGGATGTCGAATTTTATCGATATCATACCCTTTATTCGCATCACGTTTCTTTTGTTCGCCAACTTGAGGCATGGAATCGAGGATTGTTGTAATTTGGTACTTTGGGCGATGCCCATTCTTATTATAGAGTGTGAAGATGCAGAGTCTACCAATGCCTGATAGGTTTGCCCCTCTATGGTGACTCTCACCCTTGGAAGGAAGGAACCTGCTATTGCCGTGTGGCACTCTGCGGTTTGTTTCGGTTTCTTCCTTCTTTGCCCGGGTTGCCGTTTTAGTAACGAGCTCCCGGGCGGTACCGGTTTCCCGAGTTTCTATCTCTTCTATTTTGTTGAGCTGGGGATCGCTGGGCCGGGGGATGGCGGTATGGCGATTGGCGATTCGGTGAACGGCGTGGCGGTGATTGACGCTGAGGTGAACTGCGCTGAGGTGAACGGTGACGCGGAGAATATTGTTGAGCTGACCGGCGAGGAGATAAATTGCTTCTTGTTTGGCGTTGGCCTAGGATCTTATATCTGCCTTTAGAATTTTCAAACCTCATGGCCTGGTTCATCCACTCTTCCATGGTGGTGGCATATATGTGTATGTACTGGGGTAACATTTGGCTATTACAAAACGCAGGCACGAATACATCTAACTCCGATAATTGTTTTGCCGGGTGGAGTCGTGCAAACATTTTTTGTTTATTAGCAATAAACTCTGCCAAGGATTCCGTGTTCTCTTGTGTTTTATGGTAGATCTGGTTTTGAAGTCGGAGTTCCACTTCTGGTCCCTCGTATTCCCGAAGGAAAAATCTTTTAAAAATCGACCATTCTGGGTGTTTATAAGTATTCGCCCAGTCCTTCGCTTTGTCCCGGAGCTGGGCCGTTGCCACCCTCGTTTTGTTTTCCTCGTAGGTGTTAGCTATTTGGAAATACTCTTCGCACCGTTCCAGGAAAAGTCGTGGAAATTCTTCCAGTCTCCCAGAAAATATTGCCTCCAGGCGAGGCTCCCTTTGACACACGGCTATGTTAGCGAGTTTTGTTGCTAACATTTCAAGGATTCGTGTCGTCTGGGTGTCTCTCGTAAAGGTTTCTCCATTTGGTACATCCGCTGAGGATTGAGCTAGAGGACTCTTATCCTCATTCTCCACTGTGGTAGCGTTGCCCGCTGTTGTGCTACGTGTTTGTGGCATTTTCAGTGTTTTGAGCCCACTTTTGTTCGGTTTGTTGCCTCTCTTGTCTTTGAATTTATTCGTTAAAACTCATTGATCTGACAAACACGTTGGGCGCCAATTGATAGGGTCGAGTATCAATTTAGTGGGCTCAGAAACAAAATACAAGTATCTCGGTACGATAGTTTATTTTACAAGTTCACAGAATATAAGTTAATGTGTTTTTTTTATAGTCTCACATGACGCTTCTTAAAAAAAAAACTCCTATCTGTCAAAAAAAGAAAAATGAAACAAAACAATTCAATTCGAATTCTGGTGCGTTTAAAAAAAATGGATTTCTGTAACCACCGTACGAAAGTACCTAGACTACACTGGGTAGCTCGATTCGAGCCGTGACTGATTCCCTTTTGCGTTTATTTTTTAGTGACGGGGTTTTGGGTCACTCTTCATGCTCGTATCAATATATATTTTTTTACAATGAATACCGCACAAGAATCTCAACTGCTCCCGTCTGGAGCCAGTGAGACTATGGCATCCCCAATTGGGGTATGTTGTGAGGTTGAAGGTAGTGGGGAGGGGAAGAAGGTGGGGAAGAGGAAGGTTGGGAAGTACCTGGCTATTCAGATCTGGTCACCAAACACGGCTAAAGCATTTTCAAGCAACGTTTCAATTCTGAATGGTGGTCTTACACCAGGGCGATACTGATAGTATCTTCCACTCTGGAACATGCCGCAAATATACTATATATTATTTTAAATGAATTAATTGTGAAATAACACAAATTAATCAAATAAAATTTATTTGCGCATGCCGGGTTCGAACCCGCGACCTCCGGATTGTGAGTCAAGAGTCTTACCCACTGGACTACGGAGGTCCAGTGGGTAATTATTGGTTATTTTTGGCAATCATCTATATTTATTTAATTTTAGCAGGAGTAGTTCAAGATATGAGCGCGGTCTATTCGCATTGTCGTATAATATAATACTCGTATGTACTGAAAACATGTTTTAAATCAGTGAAAATAATCATGTTTGCACATAATTGATTACACATTGTAGTTACAAGTTACAACGCATAAATAATAAATAATAAAAAACATATATATTATTACATACATAAATTATACTTAATTTTGTAAATTTTAATGTAGTTTCTCTTATAAGTGTACTATGTATAATAAGTTCCCACTTCTAAACACATAACCTAACATAACCTCTCTTTATAATATTGTTTATAATAGCATAAACTCTTTATTTTGTAAATCTTATTGTAATTCCTTGTTATCAGGTACCTAGTTTATACTTTTCAATACTACTAACGTACCTGCTCATCTCATACACTGTAAATCCGAATATATTTTACGTTACCAGGTTAATTCGGTAAATCCGAATATATTTTACGGTACCGGGTTAATTCGGTAAATCCGAATATATTTTACGTTACCAGGTTAATTCGGTAAATCCGAATATATTTTACGTTACCAGGTTAATTCGGTAAATCCGAATATAATATATTATGTTACCAGGTTACTTTTCCTATTTTTTTGTTGTTATGTAATTATGTACATTTCTGAGCATAATATGAACTAAACCTGTCAATTTGACTGTCCTGGGACGGGAAACTTTCCTAGTTGGACAGGCAAAGCTTCCTTACATGTAATTTGTACTTTCTTTTGTGTCTATCTATAATAAATAAATAAATAAGACTTGGCCAATTTGTAAACAACCTCGAGCGTTCTCTTACCAAAATGTGGTCAACTTGAAGAGATATTTTAAAACATTTATTAAAATTATTTCAAAAGTTCCCGCGCGTCATTTACTTCGATTAAACATAAAGGTAATTTGTAGTTTCACTTTTTTAACAAGAGATGTCTCGCATAAAAACTGCCCGTTCAAATTTAAATTATTTATGTCTGTGATTATCAACTAAGCTGTAGACCACAAATAAATATCATAATATTTAATATTCATGCGTCTATAAATTTAACGATTTTTTTATGTATCCTAAAAATATGGGAAGAGTTAAATATGGGTGCTTTCAATGGCTCTCTAACACTATTCGCAGTTTATATATGTCACCATATTTATAATTCGGAGGTATGATTTTTTTTGAAAGAGGGCGGCAAATTTCCAAACTGAAAGCTCGAAAATTCCCGAGCGCTCGAGGTTGAAATCGACTTATTTATATAGCAGAACTCTCCAGTGGTTTTAAACCACAAATTGCCAAAGACTAAATGCAGTTTCAGTCCTTTCTAAACCGGTTTCAATATAAACAATTACTCGTAAGTATACTGGTTCGAAACTGGGTAATAAAATTATAAGCCAAGTAATACTATAATGCTGTAATCAAACTGAAAATAATTGATTTAAATAATCTGCGTTGATGTCTCTAAGCAATGTGAGCGCCTACATATAGGCAATCTTATTAACACCTGTGTGTATACATGAATACCGGACAAGTCAGAATGAAAACAACTGAGAACCACCTCAGAAAAGTGATTAGAAGTGATGAAAAAAATATTTAAAAAAATCGTTAAATAGGTTACGTTAGGTTAGGGTTGCGGGCTGTTTTAAAATTATTTTTTTCAGAGCTTTTAATGACTTTTTAAAGAGATGTTGAGTTGACTTTATTCTCAGTTGGCATGGAACCACATGAAAAATCGTAATGATCCACGACGTCAAAATTTATGTCGGTATTTAAAACATAAAAATTATGCAAACAACTTGCAGAATTTATTATTTTTTCTATTCCATAAGGTAGGTACTTAAGTTTGGATCACATTAGGTAAAAGGGGGAAAAGGGGAAAAGGGGAAAAGGGGAAAAGGGGAAAAGGGGAAAAGGGGAAAAGGGGAAAAGGGGAAAAGGGGAAAAGGGGAAAAGGGGAAAAGGGGAAAAATAGGGGTAAAACCCTAGCAAGTCATCCAAAGTATTAAATCGGAAACATTTCACTTTAGCGACCTTTAGCCACATTTAAACAAAACAACAATTAAGCGAGGAAATTCTATTGGAAATAAAGTTAAAAGCACTGTGGTTTTCATTGTAAGTACCTAAACAGAAGTAAAATATTTAGATCGTCTGTAAATGGCCTCACCACAGTGGCGAAACAACTATCACGTGTAATAATAAAACTACATAGTGGAATTTTTTTTATAAATTGAATAAAAATATTTTTGAATACACAATACATATAAATCATCGCGATTTTTTTTAATTAGCTCCAAATAGGAGGAAATTAATTCCCCTCAGAGCCTATGTCATCTTTCTGGATGCCGTATGGAGGATCGTTTTAGAGAAGGAAGGTTACGTAGTTCTGGGAAGGAAAAAGATTTGACGGGTTGGGAGGAATCTAGGGATAAGTGTGTCCAAGAGTGATGGACCCATGAATCTATTCGTTGTTCTGAGAGAGTGCTGAGAGAGGTCAAAAGGTCTCCCTCACCTAGTCTCTCCCTCAGTCTCCCCTCAACCCGGCCTGCCATGCGGTGTGGGCAGAAGCATCCGACGCCAAGATCCCGGCAACCCTCCCAAACGTAGCGAACTACTTGGGGTGACATTTGGCATAAGTTTTGGTAATCAAATACATTGTTCCCAGATCTGCGGTATCCATACGCGCTTCCCAAATAGAATTACTAAAATTACAGGAATTTTTTAGAAAATGAACCTACCATGTTTATAAAAGTCTTTAAGTTGTTCTTCCTTGCACCTCCATCTTTCGTTCAACCAGTTCCCGAGGGACAGTTCGTCTTTGGGCAGAGAACTGGCTGCATATCTGATGAGATTAAACATATCAATAATATAACCAGTAAAGCAATGCAAATGTTGGGATTTGTCAAACGGATTTCAAATGCTTAAAAAAATTAAAAACTGTAAAATTACTAGCTTCTTTTGTTAGAAGTCGACTAGAATTTAACTTCACCAATGGAAATTTCCTTCAGCGAGTCCAACATAAATTCTTACGTTATATTAATTTTAAATTGGGAATATTCATTGAAAACATTAATTATTACTTCTCTCTGTTACAACTAATGATTGAAAAAATAAGAAATTGTTCAGAATTATTTTAGTGATTTAAAATTGTTGACAACTTATTGAACTCCCCTGAACTTCTTTCGTTGGGTAATATGTTTACATGTACCAAGCAGATCAGTTCGTTACCAATTACCTTATCATTACAACCAATTGGATAGGGCCACCATAGCGCAGTTGGTAGCGCAACGGCCCGGAAAGCCGAAGGTCCTGGGTTCAAGTCCCAGAGGTGCCAATATCTTTTTCTAATTTTTCTGTTTCCAGATTTTCGATTGAGTTTCGCTAATATTGTCTTCATTTAATTAAAAATTTATTTTAACTTTAACCCCGTGTTAATATCAAATTTATGGTATATTCTAAAAATGATTTACAAATTCTGGGTGAATCGGAATATGCGTACAAAATGTCCTAGAAGGGGAGACCTTCCAAGTTGGACAGTCAAAGCTTCCTTAAACTGTAAATGTATATTTATAACAAGTAAATAAAATAAATAAATGTACCTGCAGCACAATTAATATAGGTAATGAGTGTGAAAAAATGCAAAGAAATTTAAGAACAAATTGGTAGGTTATTGGTGAGACATTAATAAACTTCATTAGTGATATACAACGAGTTCCATCTGCTCGGACCACTGTGCGACTCTGAGCAGTTGGAACTTGTGATGTAATAAACTTCATAAGTGAGTGTGGCTCACCGCTTGATGCAGAAATGCACTTCAGGGGGGAAGTTCCCCACGATGAGGTCTCGAAGCTGACAGCCGTCGCAGCCCCCGTAGGCGATGGTGATGTCGTACACCGCGGTCAGGCTGCGGCCCATGGCGCGCGTCAAGTGCGAGAAACCGCGGACACGGGGATGCAGCACTTGGCGGTACAACTGGCAAAACATAACAACCACTTGTTGAAGTAATTCCGGATTTCCACAAGGATCCGATTTAGGTCCCTGTTTGTTTTCACTTTAAAACAAGCAAGATCAACTGCAACAAATATTTAATGTAAATAATTTGATTTTCGACCAAAACCAAAACCGAATTTTCTTCCTTCTGTTCTAGTTTTAAAACTTATTTACATAAGTTAAAATACGCTATACATATATCCCGAAATTAGGCGTTTCTGAGTTTAAAATGGTAAGACGTCATTATAAAACGCACGATAAAATAAAATGAGAAAATTTGTTTACCTTTAGCGCTTCTTGGTTCTTCAAAGTAAGCTGTAGGTACTTTAGCTTTATAGGAATTACAAAGATACAACAGATCTTAGAACTATTAACTACAAAAAACAAATTTAATCAGTCTTTGTCTTTAAATAGTCTTCGTGTTAGACAATAGCAATACAATAACTTTATTTTTATTTTTTAATTAACATAACAAGAAACCACAATATAGAAAATAGAAACAAAAGAATAACTTTTAAGTAACTACAATATAAAGGCATAAAATACACAGACAGACAGATATACTCGTATATAACATAGGCAAATTACTCGTAGTCGTATTTATACATAAGATTACAAGCAATTTCAACGTGAAAAGTCTTGATCTATTAGCCATTTTTTTAGATTGTTTGTGCAATTTGATTCGATTTTCATATTCACTGGCATCTTATTAAATATGGTAGGGATAAGATAAGTGAATGTGTCCGTTGCCGGTATTTATTCATAACTAATTTATTTATATCGATAAACTTTTAAAAAATATATTATTTTATAATTACACATTCCAATTTACTCTCTTTATTTTATATCAGCTTATTTTAAAAGAATATTTAATTTATTCTAAAGACACCGGAGTAAAGTCGAACATGATGCGGCACATCACAATCGTGAGGTTAGTTTTTGGCCGAAATCGTGGACGAAACTCGTTTATTGACCAAGACTAGGTTTAGCCAAAACTTCGGTCAATCACTACAAATATTTAGACGTGGATTATAAAACTATCGCAAAAACACAATTACTGATGGGAATATTTAAAACCCAGAGAAAAGTTTGTAAAGCAAAAAAATTGAGAAGCACAAAATGGACGTTTTATTTTAATTTAGACCTACCGGCATATTGTTCTTCTTGGCGAAGGAGTCACTCTTCTTCAAGGTGGAGTCGGTGAGGTCCGTCCCCTCGGGGAAGATGAGTAGCTGGTACTTGTAGTCCATCTCCTCAAGGTACTCCGTCACCTCCTTTATCTCCGCCTCGTCACTCTCCCAGTTGCGCTTTATGTAAATGAAACAGTTTAGCTGCATCACCCATCCTAGAACAGAAGTTGTAAAATGGTTAGCTATTTTATTTTATCTGGAAGACGAAAATTTTACAATATTTGTGAAGAGTTTGAGGAGAGGAAGTTCTGGAAAGGAAAAGGGTATGAGGGATGGGTAGGAATCTAAAGGTCAGTGTGTCCAGGAGTGACGGACATATGCATCCATCCCTCCCACTGCAGTGTAAGGTGAGGGGTCGAGAGACTCTAGATGGAAAGTGTAATGTCTGTGTGAATTGTATGAGTGCAAGCGAGATAGCATGCTTGCGTGAATCTATATAAGGCGATGCATGCTAGATTCGTCCTCTTTTTGCTTTAGGCAGCTCCCTAATAAATACTAGTACAGTACCGTTACTCTCTCTTCATTTGAGTACTACCCACCATAATTCGTCAACACTTTGAATGTAAGTCCGCTGGACATTACAACTGACTCAGCCTGTAGTAGCTGATATCACAGAAAGGTTAAATCTCCCTCAATCAGTCTTTCCCGATGCGGCCCGCCATACCTATGCCAATGCGAGTTGGTGGGCAGACGCAACTGCCGCCAATACCTATACAAACCTCACCCTATGAACCCAGGAACCCCTGCTAAGTCTGGGGTGACCTATGGCAGAGGTATTGGTTATCCAATAAATGGTTTTCGGGGTGGCAGTATTCATACCCGTCTCACAAATTGAACTCAAAGGAAATCAAAAGAGTTACCGATAGACTTACAACCGAAATTAGTATTTTTGACGATAGGTTACAAAAGTTACGGAAGCTACTAGAACTAAGCACAAGTGACTATAGAGTAGGTACCTGGCCCCGGAATGTGTCTAATCTCATCCTTTAGCACATATTTCATCTTCATCTTCTGGGAAAACTCCGAAAACACGCTCCAGTCTCCAGAATTCTTCTTTTTATCAGTGCCCTTGGACTTGGTCTTCCCGTTGCAGACGATCTTGTTGACATTATAACCACCATTTTGGTATGAGAGTCCGCCATTTTGAAGGGCGTCGTAGGTGCCAACATGGTTGCGGTCCCTGTCGCCCTCGGGCCAAGGTTCTCTCGGCGCCCTCTTGGTCGCGTGGAACATGCAAAGCCACAGGTAGTTCCAGTCCACGCGGGTCCTGTGGTTCATGACCACCAGCGCGGTGTCTTCAGGGTCCAGATAGTCCCCATGGACGAAGATCTTTGTGCCGAAAAACATTTGAAGCAGTGCCTGGAAACAAGACCGAAATATTAGAGCTTATTAAAAAAAAAAACGATTTTTTTTAATTCAAGACATCAAAAATCTGATTCCAAGACCCCGACAATTCGCTGATATTTGTTTTATAATATAAGCATTGGGGTAATGATCTCTCATCTGTCGCTCGACCGCCGCGCCGGCGGGCATTTCTTTTTTTTTAATGCGATTTTAATCCTTATGTATAAAGAATTCTGTATATGTTTATGTATAATTACCCTTATGTACATGGGATATCCTTGTCCTTCAATCTGAATTAATTTGTGACCTATGTTCTTTCTGATTATTCCAAACGAATTTATTTACAGAGTCAATTTTTTGATAAATACAGAATATAGACAAGTAGTTTTATCCTACTTGCATTTAAACAAAAATATGTTTCATACTTTTGTTATATGTTGTGTAAATACCGACTGCATTTTGTAAATAAGTTTTCCGGAGAATCAACTGTCACGGAATCGCAAAGGACAATTATCTGGTAAAAAGTGAGAATAGGTAATCACTAGACGCGGGTAATCATAATCTAGTTTATTATTAACTTTATTTTATTTTTATAAATCATCGTAAACGGTATTTAAGCAGTAGTTACTATTTCTTATATCTAGGTACTTATAGAAGCCACGCAGGCTGAGGTGACTTTCCAATTAATAAGGCGAGATTCTATCAAGAATCCAATAGATTTCACTTTTAATTCTCTCATGATTGTCGTGAAATAATGTGACTCTATTCACCAACAATATTCTCACTGGTAGAACTTTTTTGACCATTCGTAATGAAGTAGGTAGATAGAAAAAGCGGACAAACGTCCAGGAAATGTGGAGTTAGAGAAAAATGCTCGGGATTCCATGGCCAGCTAGACGCACGAATGGAAGAGCTAGGCATCCACAACAGGCTTTCAACTATTTGCCTAAAACGCATTTTAAGATACTTTGGACATGTTGCTCGCCAAACCAAGTACTCCAACTTGGGAAACTTATGAACCCTGGCAAAAGGGAAGGCAGAAGAAGCAGAGGTAGGTCACCAATACGCTGGAGTGAGCAAGTATCTTTGTACGTCGTTGTCCGCAGCTTTCCAGAACCGCGAAGAGTGGAGGAGCCTTGTCCACCATGAGATCGGAGTAGTGGAAATAGGGTCACGATCCTCAGCAAGGAACCGACTTAAGAAAAAGTATTCATCATTTACTTTTTGAACATTGTTAACCCCTAGATCACAAACCTTCGTCGAATCGACGACGCAGTCAATAATCAATAACTTTCGCGCGCGCGACCGTAATTCTTTCGTACTCTGGCTAATCTCAATCGGCTCGTTACTTCTGCTACAGACGCTAAAGCGGACAATGCGGGGAGCCCACGAGCGCCATTTCAGCAACCTTGGCTCGTCGCATCGACGTAGGTTAGTGATAACATGACTTTTTACTTTTGCTAGATTTTCACCAAATTTTTATTAGTTTCTAGATTTTCACCATAATTTTTATTTTATTAGTTAATTCAAGTCCTTGTTTTTGATATTTGAATAGTTTTTTTTTTCTAAATTTAGTTATAACAATTCAATTACCAACTTTAAAAATGTTACAATTGTTGATTTTGCATGAAAACCATGATCTCATTCATAAGGCTGTTGATTAATAAATTTAGTTTTTTTGATTATCTAAATATAAGAAATAATTCAAATAAACACTGTTCATTGATAATAAAAAGAAATATGTACATATTTTAATCATTTAAACATATTTGTTTGAATAAAACCCTTAATCCCCTTTATTAAGTACCGTAGTCGAAACGACGAAGGTTTGTGATAAGCGTCGAAAAATAAGGTTAGTGATCTAGGGTTAATGGAGTAGGTATCTTCTCTGGTTCGTGAAAATTTCAAGTAACCGAACTTTAATATTTTTATCGATATCGAGGACATGGAAAGGCAGAGAAGAGCAATATCAGTTAGAGCGAATATGCTGTCAAGACGTTTTTACTCCTGCAGCCCCAAAGTAAAAAGAATACTGTTCAACGCTTTCTGTACCTCGCTGTACACATCGGAACTGTGGGTTGACTACACTGCAACCCAATGGCATAAGTTAAAGGTTGCTTACAATAACTCTAATCGCCAACTTTTCCGCCTACCGAGATACTGCAGTGCTACGGAAATGTTCCTGGAGGGACGAGTACATACTTTCCGTGCACTTCTCCGCCACCGCATGGGAAGTTTATGGCGCAGACTGCGCCATTCGAAGAATGCGATCATCACCGCCATGACTGCCTGGGTGGAATCTCCCCTGATGACCCTCTGGAGACGGGAGACGATGAAATACCCTCCATAAACGGCTATTTACGTTCATTTTAGTGTTTGATATATACATACATTTTTTTTCTGTTTCATTTTTCATGCTTATTCGTTTATTTTATTTAATTTGTGTGTTGTTATTTACTTTTTACCTTAACTTATTATTTATCTTTTTTTGTTATTTTAAAATATGGAATGTATTGCATTACACTTCACCTGCATTCATTCTGGAATAAACATATATTATTATGGTTATAGCTTAGACTGGATTCATAATCGGCGAACAAAACGATTTACTATAACTACAAAATTCGTCTCTTCAGCACATTGTTATTGTGAGAGATTTGGGAATCACATTTGATGCGCACCTAACATTTCACGTCCGCATAGAAACGATATGCAGCAAAGCTCTAAGAATGCTAGGATTTGTGCTAAGCAACTCCAGACACTTTTGCAGCTCAGCCGCGATTCGTTTGCTATACTATAGTTTAGTATGTAGCATTTTGGAAAGTGGTTCAGTAATATGGGGACCAGTGGATTTAACATACTCTCAAATGATTGAGAAAGTGCAAAAGAAGTTTCTGAGATATTTATATCTTAGAGACTTCGGATATTATCCCTGGTTATATCCATCAGCCTTTTTGTCCGGCATGCTGGGTATTAATAGCCTCGCCGAAAGAAGGAAAACTGCTTTGCTGACAACAGCATATAAACTTTTAAACGGTAACATCTGTATTCCCGATATATTACAAAAATTTGAGTTTTATGTCCCCGACAACTTCACAAGAGCGCGCAGACACAGAACTTTTGTTGTTCCGAGATGCAAAACTAACTTACCATTAGTAATGCCGCTCGGAAAAATGATTCTTTTACTAAATTTCCTGCCCCCTGATATAGATATTTTTAAACTAAATATTCATCAATTTAAAAACGCTATTATTACTTAATAAATAAAAATGTATGTTTATAATTGGTTATGTATAACTGTAAATGTGCATTTAAAATAAAATAAATAATACCAGTAGTAGGTATTAGTTACATAATTCACGAAACCTAAGAAATTTTCAATATCATAAGATACTAATCAATTGTAGTAATGTTAGACGTAAGGAAATAGCATGTCAATGTCAAGTGATATAATTCTCTGGTGACTTGCACCGGCGGTAAAGGTAGATTGATACAAAGGTCGTAGGGGAGATCCGACAAAGTTAGCGGATCGCCTAAGACGACGAACACTCGTTTTACGGCATGACCTTTTTCTTATTCTGTATATTTTAAAAATAGTTTTAAATTTGCTAGTGAATGACACGGTTGTGTCGAGATCGGTAGCAGATAAATTAAAATTTAAGTAACAAATGTACATGGAAAATAAAACTCTTCGAAACAAAATAGGCGGATCTCGTGGAAGTAGTGAAAGTAGAGTGTGGAGTAGACTCACGGTGGGGTAGTATTCCCAGAAGGAGAATATCTTGTCGGTGCAGGTCCTGAAAGCGTGGTTGCTGATGAAGAGCAGCGGCAGCAGGGGGCAGTACAGCATCATGAAACCTAAACACAACAGTCAGTCAGTCGGTCATTTCTATTTCAACCAACCTCATGCCTCATGGTTACTTTCAAACGTGATTCCAATTATACAGGGTGTCCGGTCAGTAGTTAACCTTCACACTGAGCATGGGGGCATGGAAGGGTTCCATGCCAACTCAGAATGAAACCAATTCAGAAACACCTAAGAAAGATATTAAAAGCTATGAAAAAATTATTTTTAAATATCCGGTAACCCTAACCTAACTTAACCTATTTAACCAATTTTTTTTTCATCACTCGTAATGACCTTTCTGAGGTGCTTCTGAGTTGGCCGGTCACCGCATTTTCATTTGCATTTTAAAAATTAAAACTGATTATAAATAACTTGTACAAGCGGTAACCATTTTTTTTTAATTAATTAATTAATGTTTGAAGTGTGTAATTTGTTTAAATTTTTGACACATTTGGTAATATTTAAAGTTTACTAACGGTAAAGCTAAATTTCTGATCATCTCTAAAATTGAAATTGTTTTTTTTTAAGACAATGGATCCTGAAGCAAATTTTATTTTATAAATAATATTTTCCATTTCACAAATCCCACAATTATGATAACCAATGATACGCTGATGTAATAATAGTCCCACGGTTTTCGAGTTAATCGAACTTTTACGAAATTTTCTAAAATTGCTCTCTCTCTTCGACGGCATTGTCACAAATGATTAAAATTGTTAACACGAGTTAATAATATTTTGGAAACAAAGATTATTTCAATTATTTTTTTTAAAAAGAAAGGCAAACATTCCCGGGTTATGAATAAACTGACAGTATTTGAAAATCTACTACTACCAACACCGTAAGTGGAAAAATTTTATTGTGTCGTGATGGAGGACTTACAAACGTTACCTTTGATTCTGACCTTATTTTTCTAGCAGTACTACTATTCAACAACAATACATGTTTAATGAAAATAAATAAAACACAATTTCCTTTATCATTCGTCCGTGACGAAGAGAGTAAGCAGGCGTGTAAAATTTATAAATTTAATATAGGACAATAGGCCACTTGCATTGAATTCATAACGACTTTGAAAAAATCGTGTGGATAGATTTTTTTACTAAGATTACGAAAATGTTACTAATTTTTTTTAGAAATGTACAGTTTTTTTTTAATTTTTAAATAAATAAATCCATTATTTGGGCTCGTGACGTCACTACATGAAAATGTCCCGTCTCCGAAAATGTTCCTATTAATTTTGTAAAATTCCACATTGATTTGTTTTTTTTATATGGCATCACTTTGATTTCAGGTGAATTTTTTAATTCATTCACTAGATTTATTGTTTGTTCTCTGCGAACTTATCATTTGATTTGATTTTTTGACAGATGGAATGAAGAGAACTCCGTACATTTAACGTTGCCCGTACGTGTTTTAGAGGTATAATCATAATGGTGCGGATTTTAACAAAATCAAATTTTATAATATTCTTATTATTATTATAATTTACAAGTAAAAGTTTATTACATTTGATTTAGTAATATAGACGTTGAACATTATAATGATTTATGATCAATAAGATGAATCAAGGAAAAAAATATTTATGAGATTTAATATTTTTGGTATGCCTCGTTATTCTCCTGTGTCATTCGTGTGGAAAACGTTCTTTTTTTTAAATGATTTTCGGCTATGTAAATATCGTTTTTTCGCACCTATAAAATTATGTCCCGGCTTTCCGGTTTATAAAAAATCGTCTGATTTTTCGGTTGAAATTTTTAAAAAATCGCCAAGGTTTCAAAATTACGATTAAAAAAAAATACAGAATGTCTTAGAATATTTGTCTAAACCGGAAAAAAATTTAAAAAAATGTGATGCAAGTGGCCTATTAACAAAAAATGTTGGACTTTTACTAAGCATGATAATACTGGGCGTTGGGGCCCCACTCAGAGTTGAAAGGTCACACTACTTACCAGACACCCTGTTTATTTCTTGTCTGTATTATTTGCTTGTAGGTAAATTATATTACATTGATAGATAGTTATAAAATACTTAGAATAATAAATATTTAAAATGTCACATTTATTTTTTAGTTTACAAAACCTACCTTTTTGTTATTATTGTGATGAAAGTTAGTTTTTTTGATAAAAACGTACGACCAAGGTTTGCACAACGAAAAAAAATAAAGTAGATACAGATATATGAAAATTAGGTATATGGAGTTACAAAATAAACACAAAAACTATAAATGTACCTTTCACCTTCAATGATATTTCCATGTAAATTTATTTAATTATATACATACATGACGTACTTGACTTACTTTACCAGTGATTCCGGACATTATTTGGAGTCAAAAATACAGGGTGTTAAAGGACGTACTTGAGTTACTTTAACCAGTGATTCCTGACATTATTTAGAGTAAAAAATGTAAATTAAATTTTGGTCTCCGGTGACTTTTTTTGACGACTTTTTTTTTTCAAAAATTTTTTCTTCAAAATCAAACAAAAAAAAAATTCTTCAGCATGTTGTCACTGGTCACTCAGCCGGGTGTCCGACGAACTCCTTACCCCGCCTCCAACTGTTCAACAACTACCATTTTTTTATGTTTTTGTAGAAAAAAAAAAAAACATCAAAAATGTCACCGGAGTCCAAAATTTCTTTTACATTTTTTACTCCAAATAATGTCAGAAATCACTGGTTAAAGTAAGTCAAGTACGTCCCTTAACACCCTGTATAAATAAAAATTTCGGTCTCCGATAATTTTTTTTACGTTGATAACCACCTTAGGCCACCCCAAGTGGTTCGCTACGTTTGGTGACTTAGCAGGGGTGCCCGGCTTCATGGGGTGAGGTTTGTCCGGGTCTTGGCGGCGGATGCGTCTGCTCACCAGCTGCATGGCAGGCCGGATCGGGAGAGAATGGTTGAGGGAGTTCCTTTGACTTCTCCAGCCGTACTCTCTCGGAACATCGCCTTGTATCGCAGTGGGAGAGATGGACTCATACGTCCGTCAGTCCTGGACACGTTGACCCCCAGATTCCTACCTAAACCTCATGCCCTTTTATTTCCCAGAACTTCCTCTCCTTCTTTTCCTAAAAAGACCCTCCACACGGCATCCTCAAAGATGACATAGGCCCTGAGGGGAATTATTTTCCTCAGAGCCTCCTGTGTGGGGCTAACGAAAAAAAAACTTCCATATGTTCACACTGGTAACTCAGCCGAGTAACCGCATAACTCTTCACCCTTTTTTACATTAACACAGGAGGCTCTGAGGACAATAATTTCCCTCATGTCATCTATCAAGATGCTGTGTGGAGGGTCTTTTTGAGGAGAGGAAGGAGTGAACATGGGTCTTGAAGAAATGTTGTAGGAGGGAGGAAACACGGAGGCCTGCAAATCGTTCCACAGCCGAGCTGCTGAACTCAAGAACGAGTCGTGGAAACAACCCGTTCTCATGTGACAAATGTCAACCGTGTACATATGTTGGGCACGCGTTTGGCGTGTTTCCCGACTATGCACCGGTGCCAAAAGGATTAATGATGCTAGTTCCTCGGAGCATCTTCCATTGAAATGCCGGTAGAACAAGGACAGCATTCCTTCCTGACACCTGTGCTCTAAAGATTGCATTCCGTTTGTTAGGATAGGAGAATCTATCAAACTGACCGCCCGATTCTGCACAAATTCGAAGTGTTTTCAGGTATTTTGGGGCTCAAAAACAGAGGTGGTTGTCAAATTCAACCAAAGGGCGCACCTGCGATTTATACATGGTTAGCAGTTGTGTAGTATTAATAGACCCGGATCCAACATGTCCAATGTGAACTGATTTTGTACGTTTTAAGTTGAAAAAAAAATAAAAAAATAAAAAAATATCACCGGAGACCAAAATTTCATTTACAATTATTTTTTACTCGAAATAATGTCGGGAATCATTTCTGAATGTAAGTCAAGTACGTCCATTAACACCCTATATACGTTTATTTATAAAAAGCTATGTTTTGTATGGCTAACCTTATTTCATTTTATTATTTTTATTCTCAGAGCCTGTTTTTTATTTAGAGATGTGTTTAAGAGGAATAACCAGACAAAACCGGAAATATGTCATTTTTAAATCAAATTTAGACGTATTGACTCTTTTCCACAAAAAAATTATAAATTGATTTCGAAAGACTGTTATTTTATCTAGTAAAGCTATGTTTTAAATTTTGAGAACATATTTTTATTTTTAGTACAATAAGGTTTTACCATAAGTCGTAGGCAGATTTGTTAAATTTTCAATTTTGTATTATATAACATACATTTCAAATCATATAAGCACACAGTGTTATTAATCAGTATATTAACTAGAAAACGTATGTTTCAGTATTTTAATTTTAGTTTAAATAAAATCATTTAAAAAAAAATCAGCACGCGTGTTTTGTGACAAAAATACTTAAGTTTGTCTATTTATTTACGATCTTACAAACTAATATATTTTAGATTATTTTACATTCTTATTTTACTTAGACATTATTGACGAATTATCAAAAAATAATTAAAAAACGCACCTAATTTTAATAGTTTTATCAACACGCCTTTCAGCATTTTTGAAGGTAGGTATAAATTAAAGCAAATTTAGAAGTTAATTGAGTTATTATTTTAAAAAGATGGTACGGAGAATAATTAATCTTTCTCATTGGAACCGCCCTGAACGATCGTAATAACATCTTTCGACGAAATAAGGATTCTCGGCCGCTGGCTGGTTAATGGCCCTTAATGTATGTAATTTAACTATATTTGTTATTTTTCTCGCTTTGTAGAAACAATGAAATTTTCTTTTATTTTTGTACACTTTGTTTATTTTTAGAATATACGTAAAGTCAACATAAGTTTACATGCAAATGGAAAAAAATCGATTAATTTATTTTAATGATATATGCACAGGTACCAAAATGCAGAAAAAAAATTACAAAATAAAATAAAATTATATATTATATATTATTTCCCATTATATACTT
Source organism: Limnephilus rhombicus (assembly GCA_929108145.2). Classification (NCBI taxonomy): domain Eukaryota; kingdom Metazoa; phylum Arthropoda; class Insecta; order Trichoptera; family Limnephilidae; genus Limnephilus; species Limnephilus rhombicus. The sequence goes on along the minus strand of OV815287.1, from coordinate 12,360,532 downwards.
ACCTATTGCATAATGTTATTCTATTTCTGTTATAATTAGTGTAACTCGCTCATCAAGCACAAGAACTAGTTTCTTCTTTGGTGAGATTGCAATTTTAAATAATTTGTGTACCGATATGTAATTTATATAAAACCACTGTACTATATATCTATATTAAATAAATAAATAATAATAATGTTTATCAAACCAATACCAAAAACCAACTTACCAAATAATATGCTGCAGTACCATAGGGTGCAAAACGTCAGTCCCTTGCACACATCCACAACTCCCATCTTGTTTTATGTCGTTAACGGTGTTTTAGAAGCAATCAACAAAAAAATAACTAAAGAGTGAAAACTGGAACATTCAAGAAAAACAAACACTATTAACTCAAGTCAAAAATGAATAAAATTCAACAGTTATTAAATTTACACGCAGTGTTTTGAAGAGGTGTTTATCACAGAACGAACAGAAAATACTAACACTTTTCGAATATAATAAAATTGGTTCTTGGTTGGTTTACGTCACTGAGGGATAAGTCGACAAGCCGAGAAGCCTTATTGGAATACGTGCCCGACATCCGCAGCAAGCTAAGTAAAGTAAAGCCGCCAGTAAGCTACTAACTTCAGCTAGTAATGTAGTAAGCACTAAACTGTAAGCTGGAGGCTCGCTATCACTGATGGGGTTTCCCCAAGGAACTATTACGAGTCCCCCGTCGAATTAAAGAACGAACGATTTGTTTTGCCTGAGCAACGTACGAGTATTTGCGTAATTATATTGTTCAAATGGACTTCAGACGACCTGACACAACTCTAGACCGACCTTCTCAACTTCTATTACGATTAACTCACATTAAATAGAAGGTATTTTAAGTTGTACTCGAGCATGTATGCTAGATATGATCTTTATTTAAAGTTGAGAATATGTAATTTTATTTTTAAAGAAATAAAAACATTCCCGGTTTAGGAATAACCTGCCAATAATTTAAAAATCTCCTATTACCTTCACGTAAGTAAGTAAAAACTAAATGGAAAATGCTGCTATTATCGTCATAGAAGACTTAACTAGCCAAGAAATTGATCTCGAACTATCTCAGTAAAATAATTAGTGAAATTTTTTGTGTTAAAGATGAAATTAATAAAATTAAATTAAATACCTAGTTTTAACCACTTTTATTTTATAAAAAGCCAATATGTTTCTTAAGCAATGTTTACTTCATCGAGGTTTACATAAAACTAATAACAACAATAGACTTAAAGATGCTAATGGATAGACGGGAGTAGGAAAGGTGAAGGGGGGGGGGGGGGGGTAACAGGGCGTAATTTACAAAGGGAACAAATTTAATAAGGGGTCAATTAAAAATATTTGTTGGCCCAAGTTGGTTGTTGGTTATTTATGATATTTAAATTCATCTTAAAATTGTTTCTAATTTCCAAGATTTCTAATTTGTCTAAATAGACACATTTTCCATTGCTTCCCACTTTCACCTATTCGTTGATATCATTTAGTATATATATTTATAGTGTAATTAGTTTTAAGTAAACCCTGATGAAGTACCTAAGCATTATTTACGAAACATATTGGTTTTTTATGCAATAAAGGTTGAGTGAAAAGTGCAAATAAGTGTTTTATTAATTTTTAATCTAAATGGTGCCAGAAATTAAGTTTGCTGTGTTTAAAGAAGACACTATTTGTGGTTTTCGATGATTAGTTTTGTACGACTACAGTCGTCAAGAACCGGATACCAAGATCTATAAAGGTTAGCCTACGGTTTCTTCGTAGCACCCTTTGGGCTTAAAAAAAGTCACAAAAAACAAAGCGGAAGTTATTTTAAACACGTCGAGGTTTTTATATGAACTTAGTGACGACATTTACAAGTAGAGATATAATACTTAGTGAAGAGATTCGAATGTTTTATCAGTACTTATGAGCGACAGCATTCCGTACAACTACGACTGATGCAAAAGTCGTGTTAACCACCAAGTTATTATTGCAATCATTATGCAAATAGTATTATTTAAGGAATAAATATAATGGAATGGGGCCATAGACGGAGATCTAAAAGGTCCTGTCAACACTTGAAACCTCTGTACTGCTCGTACGTGATCAGACGTCATTCGTACTTGGGAGACGTGCACTACTAGTGTCGTAACCTAATGTTACGTATTTCATTTATAGTAAGGGGCCATCCATAAATTACGTCACACCTTAAAGGGGAGGTAGAGAAGTGTCACATTGTGTGACAAGGGGTATGGGGGGCTATCAGCTCTGTGATGTCACATGTAAAAAAATTTGAGCTATTGTTTTGATTATTTTTAGATATAAAATTGCAAAATATGTGACGTCACACTAGGTGGGAGGGGTCTCACAAATGTGACGATGTGTGACAGAGACGGGGGGGAGTCAAAAAAATTAATAAAATTCGTGTGAAAGAAGAAAGGGAGACATGTAAATACGAATGTTAGAGGGAGCGCGCTAATATTAAAAACGATAATAATATTTAAGTCAAATTTGTAAAAATGTTTAATAAAACAGGACTCGTTTAAAAAAGAGGTAAAATCTCGTAGGAAATGACTTAAAGAGCATTTAATGAAACACTGATTTTTTCAGTCATATAATTTGTAAAATAACATTAAAAAACGTGTTTATTTTCGGAGCATTCTTTGCGATTTTTTCGAATGGAATTTCATGGAATTACATTATCAATTATATACAATTAATATTATCTTTAAAAAATATATATATATATATATATATATTTATTTTACATATTTTTAAACTTAAAAACTTAAAGTGTTCGAGAGAAACATGTTATTCGGAATGCCGCGGCTTAACAGAGCTCGAAGGAGATATTTTGACGCCTGGGCATCATTGTCTACAATGTGTACACGGTGATTACTGATTAGTATTAAGGCCCTGCATCCGGGCTCGAAAAGAAGAAGATGGAGAGATACGAAATTACGAATTTAGAGGAGAGCGCTAACATTTGAAAATGTTTAATAAAACACGACTCGTTTAAAATAGAGCAAAAATCTCGCGGGAATTGTCTTAAACAGCATTTAAAAAAACACTGTGAATTTTTTCATACATATAACTTGTAAAATAACTGAAACAAACGTGTTTATAATAATTTTTGGAGCATAATTTGCGATTTTTTTCTATGAGGTAATTTTATATAATATGCGCTTCAGCGCGGGGAATGCCTAGATATTATCTTCAAGAATAACATTTATTTTTTTAAGAGCTTTAAAAAGTACCGTGTTTAAGGGAAATATGTAAGAAATCGGTAGAAATTCGGGTTGCGGGCCCTTAAGCCGGATCCACATGTGCGGGATTTGCTGATTGCCGATTAATCGGCAAGTGCCAAGTGCTCGGCTTTGTATTCGCCAATTAGTGAGCATTTCTTTACACACTTGCGGGCCTTGTCCGAATGCCTAGTATTTTATGGGAACCGACAACATGCCGAGCGAGGCGAGCACTGACAATCCATGCTCGGCGATTTACGAGCATCCATCCCCACATCCTTCGGCAAATAATCGGTTTGGCACTCGGCGAGTCCCGCATATCTGGACGCGGCCTCATATTTATTATTGTACGAAAAGAGACCTGTTATTGTACGAAAAGAGATCTTATTTAAATTACCTATATAGCATATTTTGAAATGTATATTCTAGGAACTACACCTCTGTTGTAACTTGTAACTAGGACATAAATCCACATTGTTTGTGTGGCATAAAATCACCTAAAATAACAGAATATTTAATTTAAAACATGTAAATATTATTATTTCAAAGCATGCTCAACAGAAGATACTAAATTCAAATTAAGTAAATAAAAATTGCGATTTTACCTAGAATAAGTAATTTATGAAAATCAAAAAAACTGAAAATAGGTCCGGAGTACAACAGCTTCCTCTACCCTATATAAATTTATTTCATTTATGAGAATATAATTTATTTGTCATTGTTTGTACACAGCGGAATTTAAGGCCACGACTTCAGAGTTCATAGCCTCGGCGCTTAGGTCACGGTGTCCGGAAACTGGTAGTACAAGCGGGAATCTGGTGAATCTATAATTATTCGACTAAATTTTGCATTATAACTGTTTTTTTATTATTTGAACATTTTGGGAGGCGGGTATGGATACCGCCGCCCCGGGAACCATTTATTGGATAACCAACACCTCTGTCATAGGTCATCCTAAGCGGTTCGCTACGTTTGGTGACTTAGCAGGGGTACCCAGTGGGTGAGGTTTGTCCAGGTCTTGGCGGCGGATGCTAAAGAAGTTTTCACTTCAAAAAATCGAGTCAAAAGCCAAATTTTCTTAAAATATTTTCAAATGAAAGTCAAGTGACAAAAATCATTACATTACGTTAGTGAAATTAAACATTATTTTTAGTTTCAAATAAATTGATATTTGAACTGTTTTTAAGAAACTATCAATCGCTAAGGGACAAAGGGATCAAAAGTTTAATTTTTAAATTGCTTGTTCCATGACCGTTCGTAACACTAAAATCTGAAAGGGTATTTTATGTGCTTTCAAAAAAGTATTTCATTTTCGGATACTTTCAAAAATAGCGAATCTATTATTTGAAAATTAATTTTATTCTATATATATAAAACTGTAAAATGGGGGCCTCAGCGTCAGCACAATCATACTAATGTGAAAAAAGTTATTGTATCAAATAAAAATATTATCCAAAATTAATTTTTAATAAATTATATTATCAATAAATTATTAAAAATATATTATTAACACATCATGTTAACTGTATGTCTAGGCATAAAACAATATGGATCACGGTATTTTAGTTTTAAAATCTTGTGCATAATATTATGAACATGATTAATTTTAGTCCTTTATATTATTGTTATTTATTATAATATATTTATTATGGTTCTGGTAGGAATTATCAGTAATTTTGTTTTGATAATTTAAAGGCCGACCCTTGCGACAATTCCGCGTGGCGAGAAATTATTTTCTTCCTAATCTACAGGTGTCCGCCGGCAGATTTTACACTTAAATAACTTTCGTTGTATTCATATATAAAAATGTATATATGAATACAACGAAAGTTATTTATTTATTATCTCACATAAGAATAATTCGGATTTTAGTTTTTAAAAATATATCCACTCAAATGGCGTCCTTCTAGACGCAAACATTCTTGCAAACAATCTTTCCTTCATGTTGGCTAAAACTCACTTGCAAAGTTCTGGACTGATAGCTGCAATCTCTCGTCGAATATTTTCTTGTAGGGCCTCTATTATTGATCACGAATTGCTGTATACGCGAGATTTGAGATATCCCCAGAAGAAAAAGTCGCAAGGGGTCAGATCGGGTAATACAGGGGGCCAGGCTATGTCGCCGAAGCGACTAATCAATTTTAAAGGAAAAAGCTCTCTCACTTTAGTCATTGAGTCCCTAGCGGTGTTTGCCGTGGCGCCCGTGGCCCCATCCTGCTGAAAATGGGATCTGTTATTGTAACCAACATGACGATGTAGCTCTAGTATAAAAAAAATTGACCAGCATCGCGCGGTAGCGTTGTGCGTTAATGGTTTCACCTCTACAAAAAAAAAAAGGATTTTGTAAAATTTCCCTTCTCATAAGTTCTGCGTTTTCAGGAGTAGTTCTAGTTACAGTCGTTGAAGGTCCAGGACGAGGTTTATTTCCGACTGATCGAGTTTCTCTAAATTTCTGTACCCATTCTAAATTGCTGTACCCAATCATTGGTTCGACGGGCCATCCTCAATCGTCGGATACCAAAGTCAGAAAAAAGCGACGCCTCGCCACATTGATCGAATAATGTTCGTAAAATACGCCTCAACCGCAAAAGTCCACTGACTCATGGCTACTAAGCAACCCGCAACACTAGAGCGTTGGGTGATGCCCCGCTCCCCCCGCTGCCGCCTTCCTACGCGCTGTGAGCTCGGTTCAAAGTGTAAAATCTGCCAGCGAACACCCGTATGTATATATTTTATTTTTTATTATTTCATAAATGTTTACATGATACATTTTTGCCATTTTTAACTACCATACTAGGCTATGGCCCGTGTTGTGGTAGTCATACATGAAATATTATTTTATATAAACAGATAATAAAATATTAGAAGAGGAAAGAAAAAAAAATAATATATTGATTTTGTATTTTTCTTTAACAGAGTATTACCAGAGAAAACCAGAAATATTTTATTTTTAAATCAGATTTTAAACGTTGACTCTTTTCCACAAAAAATTATAGAAGGATTTCGAAAGATTGTTCTTTTATCTAGCATTCGCATGTTTTAAATTTTGAGAAAAAATGTTAATTTTTAGTATAGTAAGGTTGTAAAATAAATCAATACATTATCTGGGTATCGCATATTTTAGAATCTTAATTTTAGTTTAAATAAAATCATTAAAAAATATATAATCTTGACGAAAATTGGTCCGTTTGTGTATTTATTTGCGCACTTACAAACTAATAATATATTACAGATTTTTTTTAAATTCTTATTTAACTTAGACATTATTGAAAAATGATACATACTTATAATCAAACAATAATTTTATCATCACGCCTTTCAGCATTTTTGGATGTAGGTATAAATTAAATCAAATGAATAAAGGATTGAAATAAAATCGATATTGAGTTGTAATTTTAAAAAGCTGGTACGGAGAATAATTAATCTTTCTCATTGTAACCGCCCTGCACGATCGTAAGAACAACTTTCGACGAAATGTGGTTTTTCGGCCGCTGGCTGGTTAAACGCTATTAATTATTAATTGTTAATTATTTTGGTTTACGTATCGGAAGCGCAAGTAAAGTATATAATATGTAAAATTAGTTCATTATTCTTATCAATTTTATTTTGCAAATAAAGTCGAAAACCGGTAAATCAGCTGATGAAAGAACAAAAATGCAAATTATTCACTTCGACAAGATTTGCATTTTAGGGGAGGATTTGCAAGCGGCAGGTACCTACTACCTATCAGGTAGCAGGGATGGGTCATTGATCTTTTACCCCCGGTCCCCAGTCTCAGAGTAACAATATTCCCCAGTCCCAGTCCCCAGCCTCTAGAGTAGTGAAGATCAACCTTTTTAACCAAAGAGCTAATTTATCCATTTTCAATTTGTTCTTGGGCCGCAGGGGTAGGGTACCAAGTACCAACCCTTTTACATTGATAAATTTACTGTCGGTGGTGTTGCAAACCTACTTATATTTTCTAAAACGATAGTTTTTTTTAAGTAAAACAATCATTTTAACTCACAAGAAACAAAGCGCCGCAGGCGAAAATTGTTTATCTCCAAGGCCAAACCAATATATGCCGATTTTATCAATCTAAAATATGAAGGAATATATTTTTTTAAATGCGTGCAATTAACACGCGGTAGAAGTGAAACCTTCAGAAAACTAAGGAGAACCTTCAGAAGACCGATAGGCTACAAAACACCACACGAAGAGGAGACCGATTATTCATCTCATTCTCTCACAGGCTAAATCCTATGAATGTATGTGTTTGTCACTTTTTAGTGTCGCTTTTTCGTTTCATCCAATTTCAAATTACAACGGCGTTAAAGATGTTTTCAGTACAAAAATACTCCCAACTTTGAGACGATGAACCCGTTTTTTTTTCGCGAAACCCTTTCGTATTTTGAAAAGTTAAATATTTGATTACAACACTCGGATATCTTACGGTATCAAAACTCTCGTATTATCTATGTACATAATTTAGAAACGTGCCTACCCCTGTAAATGGAACACATGCAAAACATGAAGACATAAAGTTTAAAATTTTCCGATAAACCCTTTTACAAAACGCAACAGAAAACGTTTATATTTTGTTATCCGCAATTTTTTCGATGTTTTATTTATCCAAGACGAAGACAGGCTCACCGGCCGCCTGTTGCTCATCACTACTCTAGCACTACCCTCTACCTGCCACCCCTGCCGGCCCCTGTCCAACTGGCCCTTACAATGTGCCAAAAATTACAGAAATAATTATTAAATGTTTTAACAAATTCTAAATTAACCTTCTGGCGATCGCGTCTTTCAAAATACCACTGGCTCTGGCGATCGCAAGCGGTGTTTACACAGCACTTCATTTTGACTTATTTATTGTAAGAATATTTCAACTTTTCCTCGCGTAAATTATGGAATTCAATAAAAACAACGTCATACAAACATTTTATATCCATAATTTTATTTAATCATCTACGAAAATAATATCAATAAATCTCAATGAAAATATGAAACTGTCAGAAAAAAAACTGGTACTAGAACCCAGGTCAATCTAGTCTTACAGGTACTGAAACTATAATTCCTTGAGATACCATTTTACTTACTAAATATTCTGTCTGTCTGTTTCATATTTACATTATCTTTGTCGTTGATTAAGATGAATACATACGTGAAATCCTATTTAGATACTATTTTGATTAATCTTTACGACGAATCGGCTTACAGCATGAACGTCAAAAAATATGCTACAGATAAATCGAAGCTTTTACTAGCTTTTCTATGTATTCGAATTACAATAAAATTATTATTTACGTAACAAAAAATATAAGCGTAAACCACCAAAAAAATATTTTTTCATGACTTAACTATGAAGTAATACAAGAAACAATTTTTAAAAATACTCCTTTATGGCTAAGACTATTTTTGATGTTTTCCATGTTCTAACTTTATTTCGTTCTTATAAAATTATTCACAAAATAAATAAAAACCATTTTTTCGCTTACTGGCCTCGTGCAAAAGTTTATATTCCACCTAAGGGGGTATTACCAGAGAAAACCAGAAATATGTAATTTTTTAATCAGATTTTAGACGTATTGACTCTTTTCCACAAAAAAATATAAATGGATTTCGATAGATTGTTCTTTTATCTAGCATTTGCATGTTTTAAATTTTGAGAAAAAATGTTAATTTTTAGTATAGTAAAGTTGTACCATAGGTCGTTGGCAGATTTGTTAAATTTTCAAAAAAGATTTTTTATTATACAACACCCATTTCAAATCATATAACTATGCAGTAAAAAAATCAATACATTATCTAGGTATCGCATGTTTTAGAATTTTAATTTTAGTTTAAATAAAATCATAAAAAAATATGTACGTACATGTGTTTCTTGACGAAAATTGGTCCGTTTGTGTATTTATTTGCGCACTTACAAACTAACATATTTCAGATTTTTTAAACATTCTTATTTAACTTAGACATTATTGAAAAATGATAATTACTTGTAATCAAAAACTAATTACAAAAAGTACATTATTTTAATAGTTTTATCATCGCGCCTTTCAGCATTTTTTGATGTAGGTATAAATTAAAGGAAATTTGGAATAAAATAAAATCGATATTGAGTTATAATTTTTAAAAGCTGGTACGGAGAATAATTAATCTTTCTCATTGTAACCGCCCTGCACGATCGTAAGAACAACTTTCACGAAATGTGGATTTTCGTCCGCTGGCTGGTTAAATGCTCTTTAATATTACAATCAAGTTTAAAAGCTTCTATAAGTTATCCCTAATAAAATTGGACAAATTTTTATTATGAAACCCGTTTTAATAATAAAGGCTATTTTTAACATAAAAATATTCTTGAGATAAGTTGCAAAAATCCTTTAAACGTAGAAACCTTAACCCCTCGGGCCCCATATTTCCGCCATATACTAAAATCCAAATAAATATTTCTGAACGGGTCCGAAAACTGTTTTAGAAAGGTGATAAAATACGCTTTCAAATTGTGTAATTCGAAATAAATACATGATTTTTCAAATATAAAAATTGTGCATGTAAACATAAAAGAGTGTTAAAAATGGCTCACCTAACGTTTTTTCTAATTAAAATTACTGGTAACGAAAAAAAAGGTACACCTAGATATATTTTATTAGAAAATGTATTTTAAACGTTATTGTTACCTCGCTTTTCGTCGTTCCATGTAAAAATAATTATTAAAAAAATTTGTAGTTTCAAAAAAGGTTTTTAAAATTACGATCCGAAACTTTGGTTTCACAAAGATAAACATTTTAAGTACTAATTTAGTGGTTATTTTTTAAATTTAAATATAAAGGATGATGATTTCTCTTTCTAACACCGTTTATACGATATTTCTTACTATGATAGTAAGGGAGACACACCGATTTCTATGGGACCTATATGAGTTGTTCAGAAAAGCGAACAAATTAGCCTGACGGGTTAAAATACTAAAATCGATAACGCTGAAACACTTTGTTGATAATTATGGGAGCCACCCGCCTTCATCTTCACCAATTTGATGTAAAACTTTGTTGCAATTTTCGCAGATAACAAACGATAACAACAATAGCTTTAAAAAACTCGATGACTGCCACTTTGCGAACGAACACCGACAGACAGGGGTTAACAGGAAGTACGATGTATGCGCTATTTAGCAAATCAATGTATAACTAACGAATAGCAGGGAGGCTGATTTTGATAATTATTTCTGATGTATCATTCACTGCAAACACCGCGGGCGCGAGCGCCAAAGGGTTAAATAAGAACTCGTATTGAAGATTCATCTCAGATTTAAACCAACCGAATTACATGTAATTCTTATTGATATATGTCATTTAAACTTGACATGTTTGCTAAAGATAGATACTGCTGTGATTACCAATTTTTACTATTCAGGTTATGTTAAAACTACCACTTTACTGTCGAAGCAACAAGCTCCAGTTTTTTCATCTTCCATCATGACTTGAAAACACTCAAACTTAAATAATTATTTTATCAATGAACCGATGCAATATTTAAATAAATAATTATCACAAACCATGGCGGCAGGTTCGGTGTTCACTGTTAACTAAAAATTAAATGGCAAAACGAAAGCACAAAAAGCTAAAAACACCTTTTCACTGAGGCGGACTCCACTCACTCCTGGCTGAGAAAAACCCGGCCGAAGAAACGAGGGTGGACATATACACACACCATAGTCACTATCCACTATCCACTGAACTGTATTCCGTACAACACTGTCCTATTTATTTAACAGTTGCGAATTTGTGCACTAGGCGCCATGAGCACACGGGCCGTGTTGTAGCGTGCTTCTGAAGCACTTAGGGTGTTTTAGTACTCCAGTAGTCAGTACCTACTCCTGTAAGGGAGGAAAATCAATACAGCTTCCCAGCCGGTCCAGAGATTTGGGACCCTCCTGCTCTCGACAACCGGCGCGGGAATTTTGAATGGAGAGCGATTATATTGTAGTGTTGCCATACTTTGAACTTGAATAAAATTGGGAGCATGATTGGGAGCTTACGAACTTCAAAAAGACTAACTACCTCTTAGTTAAAACCAAAACTTGAGCGAACTTCGCAGGCGGCCGCGGCGGGGTGGGTGGTTTGGTATATTTATGGCGGCGGGATTCGACTGCGGAGTGTCCATCTCAAAGTAGCTACCAAGCCGGAAGCCGGATCAGGGTTCGTTTTTTAGGGGAAAGTCGGAGCTACTCGCTGGCGCGCGCCGTCATATTATGTCTAGGTCGCCGAAAATGGGGAAAGGTCTTTAACTCTTAGACAACCCTCGCATTATGACATTATTATTCATGAGTGAAAAACAGATTTATAGAATAAGTATTTTTTTTAATATATTTTACCAGCATTTAAAAATCCGCTCCGCAGGTTTTTGCCGCTAGGCCCTGCGGGCGGCTTTTAGTTCCCCTCCCCGCTCCCAATTTCCCCTCCTACCCCTCCGCTTCGCACCCTTCCGAGTTCCTTTTTTCCCTTTCCCCCTCCCCCTTTCCCTCCCCCAACCTCCTTCCACTCTCCCTCCACCCCCTCCCTCCTCCGCCCCTTCACCCCCCCCCCCCGCCCACTCCCACCTCACCCCTCCCCCCTCCTACTCCTCACTCCGCCCTCCCGCTCCCCCTCCCCATTCCTCCCTACAAATCCCCAAATTTTAATCGCAATCAGATGAACGGTTTAGTAACTCGTAATTTCATGATGCCAGAGCTCACTATTGTATACAAAAACCATCGCGGGCATGCACAGATCAAATCCCCAAAATTTCATCGCAATCGGATGAACGGTTTAGCAATGCGTAATTTCATGATGCCAGAGCTCATTCAAATAAAAAAAATATTCCACAAAATCTACTCCAAATGATGTGTAGATTCACCAGGTTCTTGCTTGTAGTTTTCAGACACCGTGTATCAGTGGCGGTCCGTGAGTTTTCAGTGAGCTTGAGCGCTAAGATTGAAAAATATGACATTATTGACATTGTTGTAGCTGAAAATGATTTTTTTTTTTTTAAATTTCAACTTTTTCTGTGAAGATCTTCAGGATTCTTTCAGTCAAGGGATGCACCGCATCCACATTTCAGTATAGCTTCTTACAAAAAGTTTAAATTTTGAAAAATAAAAAAAATAATTTTCAGCTGCAACAACATCAGTAATGTCGCATTTTTCAATCTTAGCACTCCAGCTCACTAAAAACTCACAGACCGCCACTGCCGTGTATAGTAAATAATTTGCGCCACATTCCAAAGTTTTACGATACTCTCAGTATCGCCCTGGTGAAAGACCACCTGAACAATCAGGCACTTCCTACCGTCCTCTTTCCCATCCCCTCTCTTCCACTGGCTCCGAACAGTTGGGACTCTTGTGCGATATTCACTTTAAAAATAATAACGAAAAGTACATTAGTTGTGTAAAATTGTAGCAGTCATAGACATTCAAATTAATAAACTAGCCAATCAGGAAAATAACTAAGTTGCGCAGAGCAGGAATAAGACGTGATCATGTCTAACTAACTAGCCATCATGCCATTTCCCACACACACACATTCACATTCCCTTTGGGGCCATCCATAAATTACGTCACACGAATTTCATGATTTTTTGACCCCCTCCCCCTCCCCGTCCCTGTCACACATCGTCAAATTTGTGAGACCCCCTCCCCCCAGTGTGACGTCACATATTTTTCAATTTTACATAATTTAGATTTTTGCGTTTTAATAATTTAAATTTTTACATGTGATGTCACAGAGCTGATGACCCCCCCCATACCCTCATACAATGTCACACTTCTCTACTCCCCCCCCCCCTCCCCCCCTCCTTGTGACGTAATTTATGGATGGCCCCTTTCTGTAATTTGTAAATAAATGAATCTTGACAGTATGATGCCAAAAAAAAACTCATCTCGTCCTCGTCAAAATGTTATCCAGATCAAGGGCGGATCCAGGGGGGGGTCATGGGGGCCACAACCCTCCCCCCCCCCCCTGGGCTGGGTCCAGGAACCTAGGTAGACCACTAATTAAAATTGTTAAACATAATGTTTTTTATATTTTTTGTATCTACAGTAGAAGTCCGATAATCCGGCACGTTCGGGACCGGCTCGGTGCCAGATTATCGAAAATTCCGGTCTATCAAATGTCAATGTATGTACACGTACTGTAAAACATATTTCACTTAGATTTAAAAAAGTCACGAATGGCTTTTTGTTTTCTTGACTTTTGGCGTTTAGTTTAAAATTTATTTCTAATGATAATGATCAATAATTTCTGAAGCACTGTAGCTAGTACTAGTACTAGCCTCAGCAAAAGAGATAAACTTATTTAGTGATTCTGCAGCTTCTTCCCAGCTGATTTTTTCCTTTTCTTTAGTTTCGGCATCTGAGTCACTTTCTTCAAGATTTTGAGTAGGCTGAGGGTTTACTACAATGTTGATAGTGTCCTCATCGGTTAGTTCTTGTTCAACAGGCTCATTCTCGTCGATTAGAAGCCACTCCTCTACCTCATCTTCAGGCAGGTTTTTCAAGGGATTGTCAGCACTTCTAACGACATCCAAAACTTTGGTCAGAGCGTCTTGATAATGAGCGTCAATACCGAGCGCTTCCGGATGATCCCAAACTATCCCGAAAACTTCCGAATAGCTCCGATGCCGGACTAATGGACTTCTACTGTATTATTATCAAAATTACCTAGCTACTTTTTACTTGTATCTCTCTCTCTGGTTTCAATCCTGGGATTGGTTTGCAGCAATTTCCTCTATTCTTTTCTTCCATTCTTCTCTGTATTGTGCGGCTCTTTTGAAGTCTGCATACGATGAGCAGCGCACGTCCACCAGCAGGTCCTCCAGGTACTCTCGGCGTGGGCGTCCCCTAGAATTTGTCCCCTCGGTCATACCCTCCATTATGGCATGCAAGAGGCCTTCATGTCGTATTACATGGCCGATCCATCTTGCACGCCTTTCGGACAAGGTCCTGAACAGGTGCCTTCCTCCTTCGATTCTTTGGAGGACCTTCTCATTTGTAATGTGGTCTCTCCAGGAATATACTTCTTTCTATTATCAAAATTAAATTATAACTTCTTGTGACTTGACGACAACTATGTAACCCCCCCCCCCCCCCCCTGGCGCCAAAGCTGGATCCGCAGTTGATCCAGATTTCATGTTAATGCAATGCAATAATGTTTGGATGTCTATAGCAGCATCAATAACGGGACATATTACTTTTTATTTGGGGAAAAAAATAAAAACATGTTCTTTTTATGTACAAATTATTATTATTACTTGATACATAATATCTTAGAAATATTTATACATATGCAAATAACATCTAGGAGTTAGTAACACATACTTCATACTCTTAGAATGATCCTAGATTGTACTTTATACTGAGGTCAACTAAAGCTTTCGGGCGCCCATAAAGTTACTTTTGCCCGCACTTACGAAATAACATTTTAAAACTGGTTAACACAATACAAATTAAATGCAAACCTCAACAAATCTGCCTATCACAAGTTTACATTATTTTATTAATTCTCTCCCCATCTTACCCCAGTTTGTTACCATTAAATAATAACACCTCCATTCAACACCATTCTACCTAACAAACTGAAATTTTCATTTTTATTCATCCCGGACACTTTCGGGAAAAAATCAATCACTTAAGTACTGAAAATATTTGTGGGCATTGTTTGATTATTTCTAAATTGATAAATCGAGTTTTCACTGTATGAACTGTAAAATGAGGTGACCTCGATCAATTTTTAACTTTTAAAATAAATATTTTTTTTACAATAACATTCTTCGAAAATGATGTCATATTTATTGCACATGTTTAAACTATCAAAATATGTATATATTTTTTAAATTGTTTGTGTTTTAGGAGTCAAAATAAATAAAAACATGGTGATCAATTATGATTTGAGAATTTCATGGCCAAAAGTATTTTCATTATTTATTTGAGGTGTTAAGCCGTGTCGCGCTACCTCCTTCTTTAGCCCAACACGGCATAACAATAAATAACGAAAATGGTGATCAATGTCACCTTTCGGAGTGGGGCGACTTTGGTTTAGCTTTTTTATAAGCTTAATATTACAATGAATACCTCAAAAAAATTGTAAAAAAATGCGAGTTTGAACATTCAAGTAGTATAATATATATAAATAAATCGATACGCTGACATTGTTTACAATGTAAAAGACAAGAAAATATTACTATTGTTTGCAGCATTAACAATTCAAACGACAATAATATTGTTTGAATATATGTAGATAGAAACCAACTAATTTGGCATTTATTTTCCAAGCATCATTGCATCCCAGTTGATCGAAAAAAAAATCATTAAAAAGAAGCCAGTAATTTCTGAGTGGTAGCGAGAATTATTGCAGATGGTATCCGAAATGTTCAAAGTCGCCCCATCTTACGGTATCTCTTTTGTCAACAATAATAATTCATCCTTCTTTTGTCATTCCTTCTCTTATCATAAAATATAAGTTAGATATATAAACAATTTTAAGTGAAAAAAATGTATGTGTTAATATTTTTTTGAACATTTTCAAATTATTTACACTAGTTAGATGTTTGAAAAGAATGAATACCTAATTTCCCATTGCCCACTAGCAGTAAACGGTTAAAATATATTAAAGAAGTAGTGAAATATTAAATAATATTTCGAAACCCGTTAAATTTAATCCATGATTTGGAATAAGATTATCACATAAATAACTGTATGTTCAATTTTGTAAAATTCGAAATTGATGAGAAAAGATAGGGCCAGTATATCAATTGCTCTTTATCCTCGCTAAGTATGTGAATCTTCGCTCAAATTTAAGCAGGCTAATCCGCTTAATCATCGCTAAGCTTGAAACTAGTTCCTTTTTTAGAAGCTGAAACACTATAAATAATGTCAAATTTGACATTTACTAAATAAATTATTGCATACTTTCATTTCACCAAAATTTACATTTATTGCCTACTTTTTTATCAATTCGACTTCCATGATTCATCGAGCGATGAGGAATGTTGATGATATTATTTGATAAAGGATGACATTTTCTATGAAAGTTAAATACCGCATATAAGCCAATAATTTTAAATTACATTGATTTGATGCTTTCTGTTGAATATCACAGGTCACATTGATTTCAGATTTTGAAATTGACCAATAAACTGCTTGTACTGAGTCAAAGTCAATACCGCGAATGAACCATCCCCAGTACACTAGCAAGCAAGATTGCGTATATCCGTAGATAGTTTTTTGTGCCTCCTGCACATTTTTACAAATGGATTTTTCGCAGTACTCAATGTACACTGACGATATTCAATCTAAACCAGCAAACGTAAGTTATTTAAAAAGTTTCAATGAGAGAACAATTTGATTTCAGTTCGACTTCAGCAAAACAAATACTATTTACAGTTAATATCCTCGCCTTAAGCACCAGGCTTATTCAAGTGGGGGACTTTATCAAAAATCAACTCGTTAAATAAACTGCGATCGATAACATTTTAAAACATCATGATGACAGTTTAGTTTTGCAAAAAAACACGGAATTAAAATAATAGACACAGAAGTGTGATATTGGTGATATCTATGCTTATAAATCTATATACGGGTTATTTTCTAAGCTTGTCATAATAACCAAGCAAGGATGAATAGTAAATGATATACCGGCACAGAGCCATACTTCAACAAATAGCAAAACTCATGTGTATTCGGGTACAGAAGATCAATAATTAGACTTTGAAAAAGTTGACTAAATTAAAAAGTATTTTCCTAGAAATCATTATGTATGTAAACAAAATGTTCAAAGACTGCGTTCATAGTTACCGAAAATATCAGGGTTTACTTGGGGATCATTGGGTATTGTTGGGAAACACAGATTAAAAAAGAACACAAGAAATGCAATGTGGGCGTACTTTGTGATCCAAAAGTCTGACCATTCCTTGCTTAAATTTATAACATAAAAATTAGGTTCATCAATATCATGAAATTATTTATTTTGATCAAATAGAATGGAGATATACAATATCAGGCAGTGTAAGAGTGACGTCAGTGGCAATATTGATTTCTACTGTGCATTATTTATTCAGTGTTGGGGAATAATTTTGAAAAAAAAAATTCAAGCGCAATTAACACGCGGTAGAAGCGAAACTTTACCAAAACAATCTAAAACTATGAAGAATCAAGAAGCCTTGAAAAGTGAGGTCATAATCAAAGCGCAGTGAGCACGCCAATGAGCGCAGACCTAGCGTCGTTTCCGTTTTATATCTCAACCAATAGGAGTATAATGCTTCGCAGGTGCTGTACCGAATTTGAATTCCGAATCGCTAACGGGGTTATGTAAGTTTCACTCCAAAAACAAATTAAATCTGTGTTAAAAGAAATAGCTGCGCCATGCTAAAAATATTACTCACTGAAATACTTTCTTTTAATATGTTATATTTTTTTTATTTAAAGATAATTTTTTTTTTTGAAACATTGTATTGAAAATATACTGAAGTCATAATGGAACTCAATACTACATGACACCCAATTTTGGGTATTTTTGTTGTTTAACCCTTGAAGGCCGGAGCCCTGCAATAGCAGTGTTGAAGAATCGTACCCAAGCATGGTACGAAGCACTGCAATTGCAGTGTCGACTTTGTATATTCATTTTGCCTTCGGATATTACCTCTATCAAGTATGGGGCCGTTCAAGTATTACGTAACGCACTTGGGGGGGGGGGGGTCTTGTGAAACGTTACTGTGCGTTACGAGGGGGGGAGGGGGGGTTCGAACAACGCGTTACGTAACATGTTTTTCTTTATTCGTTCTCCAAATCTCTTTATTGCCGCAAAAGCGATTAAAACAACAAAAAAGGTATTTAAACGACTTTCCAGTACTTTGCACAATTTAATTGTGACTTTCAGGTAAAAATTGTCACTTGGGGGGGGGGGGGGGGGGGGGGGGTGATACGGAAAAATGTTACGGCGCGTTACATCGGGCGAGGGAGAGTCAAAACTCTTCAAAAATTGCGTTACGTAATACTTGAACGCCCCCTAAGGTATTGTAACGTATTGGTTTTAACAAAAAAATCTTTTTATTTATTGAAGTTTCTTCCTGGCCATGGGTTAACTTTTTAGTACAATTTTAATTTGTAAAACGGTGCTTAAGTATTTGTCGTGATATAAATTATTAAAAGGGTTTATAAAAGTGTATAAAATAGAATTCATATTAAAAAATTAACACAACCTTTCAAATGTCCCAAATTAATATTATGAAGTAAAAAATTGGTTTTGCAAAACAATACAGAATCGTGTAAAAGATTCGTAGAACTAAAGTAAAGGATAAATAAAAGCTATATTGTTATAATATATTATTTTAAATAAAAGGATAACAGATTTTTCCTTTTTAAAATAAACTTCTAAAAACATTCCGATTTGTTAAAAAAAATATTACCTACATCATAAACATAAGAGTTGATTTTTCCCTTTTTCCTTCACTAAACATTCCTTTCAAAGTCTTACTTTATATCATCGTAAGACTTATAATTCAGTAACTCTTGGTAACTATCAACTTAAGTTAAACTAAACACCAGAAACTGGCATTAATTACACAAATAATAATATGGCAATGAAAACATGTTACAATGAAATGTGCAATGGGCGTATGGAGTCATCCATATTAAATACTTTAAAACAAAAGAAAAAACCTATTCACCAAAATACAAAACAAAGAGTTGACGGGAATAACCTCCATACAATACATATCACTATCCTTACATTAATTATTATTCTTTATGATATATCACCGATGCATTCACCACTCCAAATATTCCTAAACAGAACAAATTATACATTTAATATACATAAATATCTTATGAAACAATTTTAACTTAGTTATCTCTCATACGCGGATTTTCTTAAATTTTGCAATGTTGGGTTAGTTCACATTTCTAACGAAATTTTTTATTTTATAATATTTCAGTACATTGGTGGCATTACGTTGTAGATGCAGTTTTAGGTTTTTTCTAAATTTTGTTTTAAAAAAAGTTACAAATGGTATGTATTATACAGGGAAATGCAAGTATTCAAAACTCATGTTGCGTGTTCACATCGCAAACAACTTGTTGCACACAGAACCTACATTTCGCTACTAAAATCACAAGACCTGCATCGCTACTAATCATTTTATATTTCACCACTGTTGAATTCTCAAACGACAAACTATTCTTTCAAAACGTCACACACAACTAAACAGTTGCTGTAGTCGTCATTTCTATATTCTGTAAATCTTTTTTGACGGTTTTGTTCCTAGTATTGATCTAAAGCTTTGCTACAAAATAACTGACGCAAGTGACTGAATATTTAAAATCTCAACGACATCAGTGGGCGAGTTTACAAAATGTCGGCAATGAGTGCCCGAGTACGAGAACCTCCGTGCAGATGTACGAATATGTAGCGGATACTTTCGTATCCCTGTGGCAGAAGGGCCAAACATTAACTAAGTTATAAAAAGTTATACAGGCAAGTGTGCTAGTATTTAAAGACTTTAAAAATAAATTAATATGGCAAACAACTTCTTAGAATGTGAAGAAATTTATGTTTAAAAATATTGAATTAATTAACAAAATATGTAATTGGAATTACCTAATAATTTTCGGCAAAATTGATTTCAAAATAATCTCTCAAAGCAGTTACAACTTAATGCCAACCCAATGCTGATTTTTTAAAACTATCATTGAATGTAGTTCAGCAATAAATAAAAATAACTTTCATTGAAGAAGAAGATAATGCTAATAAATTTAAATGAAAATCTGAAAAGAACACAACACAGAAAAATAAAAAAGGTAACAGTTGAATCAAGGACTCGCACTCAAGATCTCTTGTCTTACCGGGACAAACGCTTTAACTCGGCAATTGGGATAAGTAAGAACGTATAAGTCATTTTTTTTAATCTCATATTTCAAATTCAGAACTAACCATATTATGATAGACTAATTTTTGTCCATATTTTTGGCTGCTACCTTTTTCAATGATAACAAAATTCTAAAGAATTGGTTTATTATAAATTTGGCTAGATAGTGTCTCAGATAAACATATCCAATTTTATTAATATGGGACACCTATTGATCTTTTCTAAAACTCTAAATGAAATAAAATATTGTTAATTCTGAATTTGAAATATGAGATCAACAAAATTGACTAGTTGGTTAAGACGTTTGTCCCGGTAAGATAAGAGATCCTGGGTTCGAGTCTCATTTGCGTTACCTTTTTATTTTTCTGTGTCTCGTTCTTTTTCATATTTTCGTTTAGATTTACTTATCTTCTTCAATGATATATTACAATGATGGGTATAATCTTTAAATGTTATTATAACAAGAATTATTCCAACAAAAATTTATTTAGACAAAACACATCCCAAGATACACAATTATATTTCAAGACTTATGTTTTAGATGCTTGTCTTACGAATTCAAAGACAGCAGTTAGTTAAAGTATAATCTTGTAATGTCGTCTCTTTGGATGCATTTCTTGTTATGTTAATTTTATACAAAGTTTTCCGTCAAAACATTTTTAACCCGTTCAAAAACGTCATTTTTAGTTGGTTTTAAAATGTTTTTCAAAGTTTAAACTATTCTAATCATAAAGATGAGATCACGCTACTAATATGTATTAACATCTTTATTGAAATTGGTAAATATATCCAGACACGCTGGACATCCTTAATACTCCCAAATTATTTTTAAAACGCTTTGTATTAGATACGTTTTTAGATTTTCACGGCCAAAAGAATTTTCGTTATTTGTTTTTGGGGTGTAATGCCGTGTTGCGCTACCTCCTTCTTCAGCCAACGTTTTGGACAGCGTTATAGTGTCCATCTTATCAGGGCAGATAGCTGATGATGGACACCGTAATGCTGTCCAAAATGTTGGCTAAAGAAGGAGGTAGCGCAACACGGCATAACACCCCAAAAACAAATAACGCTTTGTATCAGTTTAATAATAATGATGAGCATCTATTTCGGACTCTGGAAAACCAAAATATTACATTTTAATAGTTATTTGCTCAAATTATATGGATTATTTAATGTTTGTTGTTTAAGCTATTTTTTTGCTTGACATATAAAAATATGTTACAGTGAAACCCTCTTAAGAAGTTTTCCAAGGGACCAGAAAAAACAAACTTCTTAAGCAGGAAAACCTTATATGTGGGAAAAATTTGGCCAATTTTGGACCGAGGGACCGAAAAAGCCAAACTTCTTAAGCCACAAAACTTCTTAAGCGGGAACTTCTAAAGAGGGTTTCACTGTAGAAGGCTAATTTTTTTTTTCTTTTTTAATTAAACTCAAACTTAGAACCTACGAATCTATTATAGGTTTTTAGTTCCTCCTTGCGAGGATGAAAGCCATAATCTAGGTCCATTGATCAACAAGGCTAAAAAAAAATAATGGTGTTCGACAGGACAAACATCTTTATAAGAATAAATTAACAGAATCAGTGAACGACTTTATATACCAAGGCTCATCTATAAGTCATGAAGGAGGTTGTGAACAGAAGTGAAAAGAAGAATTTGCATGACAAAAGATGCTATAAGTAAAAAGCACAAGATGAGACTAGTCCGGGTGTTGATTTTCCACATTAGAGTCAGCAAAAGAAAGCGGATAGACGCCCTGGAAACGTGGTGCTGGAGAAAAATGCTCAGGATTCTATAGACATCTAGAAGCACATATGTGTCTATTCTGGAAGAGTTAGGCATCCATAATAGGCTTTCAACTATCTGCCTACAACATATTTTAAGATACTTAAGACATATTGCTCGCCAAACTGAGAATTCCAACTTGAAAAAAATTCATAGTCACTGGCAAAGTGGAAGGCAGAAGAAGTAGAGGAAGGTCACCAATTGGCTGGAGTGACCAAGTATCACTGGCGTCCGTACGTCGGTGTCCTTGGCTCTCCGCACAGAGCAGAATACTAGGAGCGAAGGAGCCTTGTTCACCATTGAAATTTTAGTAGGGGTTACGATCCACAGCAATGAGGATCCGACTTAAGAAGAAGTTTGGTTTGAATAAAAGAAAAAGAACTAACTTAGACACGGAGTGTGGCGAACCCATCGCTCAGGGTGTGAAAAACACAAACCTGCAATAGCCATCCCAAGCCAAGGTGTGAGCTACCGTGCTCAGGCTGAATGTCCTGGGGAACAGCGTCACTTACGGTGCCTCCGAGAAATAAGGTCGCATCTCGGAGTATTTAGACCTCACTCCAGCACTCAGGGCTCTGCTGGAGTGGATCATCTATTTCCCTGGTAACTCGTGGGACAAAAAAAATTGGACCATTTGAAAACTAGGGGCCTTTAGGGAACCTAGGAGTGCTGAGGCCACCTCTGTGGATTTCCTTCCTGGGGCTGTAGGAGGAACCAAGAAGAGAAACCTCCACCTCCATGAACTCTTCCCTTGTGGGGCCTTCAAGGAACCAAGGGGAAGGGCACCCTTCCAGCGCGGGGCCTTTGTGGAACCAAGGAGGGGTGAAGTGGAGAGATGATGTCCTCTTCCCATGTGGGGCCTTCGAGGAACCATGTAGGAGTGAAGAGGAGAAATGAGGCCATCTTGGTGAACTCTTCCTCTGTGGGGCCTTTAAGGAACCAAGGAGGAGAGATGAAGTTCTCTTCCCTCCTGGGGCCCTCGGGGAACCAAGGTGGAGTGGACTCTTCCCTTGTGGGGCCTTTAGGGAACCAAGGGGAGGTGGACTCTCCATCGTGGAGCCTTCGGGGAACTAAGGAGTGGAGAGGAGAGATGAAGCCCTCTTCCGTCGTGGGGCCTTCAGGGAACCAAGGAGGAGTGAAGAGGGGAAATGAGACCTGGGAAGACACATTGTCGAACCAGAAGATAAAGCTTCATTTCCAATGACAATCCTGGTGAACTTTATAAAAGGGACTGGGTTATTGTCAAAGGAATGAGGTAAAATGGGAGATAGTACAATGGGTCTATAGCCTAATGCTGAAGTCACATGGTTCATTCGGATGAAGGTTTACTCGATGAAATGATCCATTCTCGTTTCACCGCGTGTTCAGACGGTTCCTTCGAAGGAAGAGTCCACTCGACATTCTCGCTAGAAGTCGTCGAGCGTAGTCGCGGCGCGCATTGGAATTCGTCCGGCGCTGACGGCTAGGTTCGGGAATATTTACGATTTCAATTGATATTTCCGATAACGTCGAACTAAATTACGAGAAATTGGCGATTCTTGTAAACAGTAAATAAATTTCAGCACCATAAAAT
Source organism: Limnephilus rhombicus (assembly GCA_929108145.2). Lineage (NCBI taxonomy): Eukaryota > Metazoa > Arthropoda > Insecta > Trichoptera > Limnephilidae > Limnephilus > Limnephilus rhombicus. The sequence goes on along the minus strand of OV815287.1, from coordinate 12,337,073 downwards.
GAACATATGGTTAAATAATAACCTTAAAACTGATATCTACCAGTATTTTTGCACCATGAAAATTTTTTATTCAAATAAATAGAATATTTATTAACGAATCCAAAAACTAAAAACTGTTTTGGAAAGGTGATGAAATATGCTTCCAAAATTTATTATTAGAAATAACCACGTAATTTTTTAAATAGAATAATTTTTAATGTAAACTTTTAAAAGTAAAAAAATGGCTCTCCTTGCTTTTATTCTAACTAAAATTACTGGTAACAAAAAAAATATAAAAACACACATTTATTTTGTTAGACAAATAAATTATAAACGTTTCTGTCAACTCACTTTTTTGTCGTTTAATATAAAAATAATTCATAAAAAATTCACAATGTTTTATAATTTTTTTTTTCAATTCGATCAGAAACTTTGGTTCCATAAAAGTGTTCATTCGTATTATTTTGTATTTAATTGTTATATTGAATATATAGAGCATTATTTTCTCTTTCCAATACCGTTTAGATCATATTTTTCACTATGATAGTAAGGGAGAAACAACGATTTCTATAAGACGTGTAGGAGTTATTTCGAAAAGCGAACTAAACGGAGCATTTTGACGTTTAAGCCGCTCCGGCTAATCGTCCCCAGAACATTCTCGGCCGACTAATTCGTGAGTGAAAGACTGTTCACTTGAGTGTTCACACACATCATTCACGTCACGTGATGTTAAATTCCGGTTGCGAGTGAATGCCGAAGGAAGCATTCCAACAATGTTGGAATGCTTCCTTCGGCACTGTCTCTCTTCACTTTCGTGTTCACACGGTTCATTTCGAGGGAAAGAGGCGGAATGAAATCACGAAATGAAAGATAAATGAACCATGTGAATGGGCTATAAGTGCTCACGGGAACTATATATATATATATATATGTAAACCGTCTCCGATTATTTAAAATAAAAAAATATAAATAACTTAAAAATAATTTCGTAAATGTCACATCAATGGTATTTTACATTAAAGATGACCACCAAGTGAACACAACGAATTTGTCAATTTTGATTTGAACGAAATAGCTATTAAAACGCATTATTTTGCTTCTCTGGAGACTGAAACAGATGCTTCTGATTTTTATTAAGCTGATACAAAGTGCTTTTAAAATAATTTGTGCATTTTAAGGATGTCCAGCATATCTAGATATTTACCCTGAAACTTATGGAAACAATCTAAAACGTAGATATTTATAGTGCTTACAGATATAATGAATGTTAGTAGTTCAGGATTGAGGATGGTTATAGATTATGATCACAAATATATATATGTACATTAACATTATTAATGGCAAATTATGCCATACAATACAATAAAAAAGTCAAAAATAAAAAAAAAAATTAAAAAAGAAGTCAACCAACCGGCATTCCCAATCCTTGCATATAAAACAAATTTAAAAAACTGTAAAGTTTGACGACTTCATGGTTTGTATGCTTTAATAAGAGCGTAAAATTTATAAACACAGTCCACATCAAGTCTATTCAGTTTGAAGAGGTTTCCTTACATAATTTTATTGGCCCTTAACTTGGAGTGCAGATGATAAAAGTTATCTGTGCAGTCAGGGAATTCCTATTTTAGTCACTTGCACAAAGGCGCTTGTAAATCTGTTGTATTCATTGGGCGCTTTTATATAAATCTCATGGTTACGACAACGGCACAAAAAAAAGCATAAAACATAAGTTCTTATCACAATCAGGCTGCAGCTCTATCTTACACACTACGTAAGAGTTATAACGATGAACGTATGTCTGCTTCCCTCAAAGGAGAAATGCAATCATTGTCAACCATCTCCTTCACTCTTATTAAAGAAATGAGATCCCGCGTGCCGTTGTGGTGGGAATTTTAAAAGCAGCCATTAGAATTAGGTCCACAGCACAAGAGAAAAGTTAAAACTGGATAAAAAATATATTTTTGTAATTAATTCATGCAATGTCTGTATTTTATCATTTGAGGAAGATTTAGAGCTCACGTCCACATATTATAAAATTTGTCCTGATTACTTAAAAAAAAAATGGCAAATGATAAAAAAAAAGATAAAATATGAAAGTTTATTATTTGGAATGACACAGAAAGCACGTTTGACTGACAGTAAGTACAGTAGTTTATACTACACTGTTGCTGTACATCATTCTAATAATTATTTATGTTACAATTAATAATTCACAAAATGATTTTATGTACTAATAAAATGTTTGACAAAAACCTACCCACCAAGTCTAAAAAGTAAACATTTTCTAAGACAGTCAATAGCTTTGCCATTTCTTAGTTTATAAAAAGTAGTAAAATGAAATAACAATCAGTGAAAAAAGACATTTCCAAACATGAATTCTCACCAAGATAAACAACATAACTGGTTAATTAATTCACAATTAACATATTCACTGGTCACTGGTTCCTACTCCTCACCCGTTCATTGCAACAACTCTATCTATATGCAGTCTGCAGGACTGCAGGACTGCTTAGTACTCATGTGATTCAAATATCTTCTACATACATTCACTATTCTGGATTTCATCACATTATAATATATTATACTCGTTTACATTAGAATTGTAATATAATTTTAAAATGCGGATTTTCATTCCCTCTTTAATCTTTTCAAGGTCTAAATACCTCTTTCTCTCGGTTTGTCTCTCTCAAGAAAGAATAAACAAGTTTATGCAATACATCATAATTAAAATCAATCCATGAAATAAGAATGAAAGAGAAACCAAAAAAGTGTAACACATAACATTTGTATGAAACAATTCAGCCCCGAGCCTAACACGAGACACGCTACCAACAACTTCACTACTGTCAAACTATACACTGTCAGCACTTTAGTGCGTAACCCCGCAGGCGTCTGGACACCTCCACACGAGCGCAAAGAACCTCACCCCCCTACAGGCCGCACCACTCAAGAAAGGCTTCCCGTACCATCGAGGAGAAAACCCTCACCACTGACTCTTCACGTCTTAAAGAAGGCCTGACAGGAGTTGAAGAGGTTTCATGGAAAACCTTACAGATTGTGAACCCTCCGAAGAAGACGTTTTCAAGGTACATCAGACGAGATCTCATTCACCGAGCCTTTCAAGCAAACAAGTCTTCCTGAGCCATTCACAAACCCTTCAACTTAGGACTTGTATTCAAGATGGAGCCGACAAGGAATCGCAACCTCTCGGGACACCTTCAGTCTTGTGAGAGTGTGGGAGGCGGTCTTCTTGAGCGAGTCCGCTCTTGCAGCCCGTGGCGCCGGCCTTACCGGAAGAAGGCCTCCAGCATCTCCACGAAGAGCTTGTTCATGTGCACCTTGCCGTCACGGTTCACCGTGGTCCAGAACTTGCGCACGATGTGGTCGGCCTGGCGCAGGGCTGGCAGGATCAGCAGTAGCTGCTGCAGGACACTGGGGGCGTTGTACGGCCTACAAAATAAAACATTTTATTCAAAGAATTTAATTTTATTGAAATCAGATAATTAAGGTGATCCATCTCCGTGTTTAACATTCGAAATCAGATGAAATCACACACATCTTATACATATGGCGTTATGGTTGAAATTCCCACTTAACACCGGACACATGTTTCTACTTATGCAAAAAAACATTGCCAAAAGGCATGTTTTATTTTATTTTGTGAAGTTCAAGCACAAATATTTAAATGTTTTCTGACCATAATTTAAAGAACTTAATTTTTCTCGTTAAAATAAAACCACATCTGAAAAGGCATTCGTAAGTATTTTTTGAGACTGATTATTTTTTCTAGGTTTATACAAAGACTTGTAAAAAAATGCTCAAATATAGCAAAAGCAATTTGGGAGGCGGGAATGGGTACCGCCGCCCCGAGAACCTTTATTGGATTATCAACACCTCTGCCATAGGTCACCCCAAGTGGTTCGCTACGTTTGGTGATTTAGCAAGGGTGCCCGGGTTCATGGGGCGAGGTTTGTCTAGGTCTTGGAGACGGATGACCAGGACACACTGAACCCCAGATTCCTACCCACCCCTTAAACCCTTTTCCTTCCCAGAACTCTCCTCTCCTTCCTTTCCTTAAAAAACCCTCCACACAGCATCCCCAAAGATGACAAAGGCCCTGAGGGAATTTTTTTCCTCAGGGCCTCCTGTGTGGAGCTCATGTAAAAAAAAAAAAAAGCAAGGTGTGTTCTACTCGCAATATTCAACAAATTTTAAAATCAAAAACACATGATTTAGCATTTTTTCACACTGATCTACTGAATAAAGGTAAGGAGAATTGCCATGTAAGGAATTTTAAATGAATTACAACTTATCACAAATGCAATTTGATTGATTGAATGTTTGTTTGTTCGATCATTATTCCGACAAAGACAGGCAATCAGTACAAAAGATGGAATACTCTCAGAGATTCTAGAAATATGTTGAAAGCATTCGGCAGGAATCTCTGCAGGAACTGTAGGAAAGGAGGATTAAGTATAGCAATGTGTCGTACCTGAGGATGTTGAGGCAGTCGTTGAGAGAGGAGATGATGCTGTCCTTGAACTTCTTGAGATGCGTCTGCTCGTCGAGGCGGATATCGGAGTTGGCTAGCACCAGTGCCTTCAGCAAGTAATACTCCTCCTTCAGGATGGCGATGCGCTCCAGCCGCGATATCACTTGCACGCACTGCAAGCAAACAAACAAGTTGACATTACACATTATTTGTCATTTGATATATGTAATAATAACACACCATATCTTACACACCAACCAAGTTGACTTCTACAAGGAAACATAATGTTATTTATATATGGATTGTCTCAAACCATAGTGAACTAACGCTTTTGCAGTTTCAGGGTAGAGCTTGAGAGCTCCAAACCATAATCTAGCTCTGCCAGAGAGAATCAATCAGAGAAATACTGTCTTGACCAAATCTTGACAGTTTTTGTCTTTTCATGACGGTTCTCTCTGGCAGAGCTGGATTATGATTTGGAGCCCTCATTTCAAGCTCTATCTCAGAAACTGCAAAAAGTGAGTTAGTTCACTATGGTTTAAGACGATCCAAACGTACCATATCAATTAAAGCATGCTAGAATTAGAATTTTTTGAAAAACACCAAATAGTACACAGAAAATATAAGCCGTCAAAATGTTGAAATTTGAAGCCAGCTGAAAAGCGTGTGATATCACGATACATGAATATTTCATTGATTGCTTTCAGCAGTTTGAATGCTCGTCTTATAGTTATTATTGTTACCCTTTTACATTCTTACTAAAAAACGTCAATAAAAGAAACAGAGGTAAGTGATTGGTTATCCTTTTCCTTGCATACCTTGTTTTTCTTGCACATATTATCATTCAATTCCAGCAAATAGCGTTTCGTCTTATTTTTAGTATTAACGGCCCATTACAAGTACATCTGAAGCTGTAATACATAATCAGTTTTGGATGCAACAGGCGTTGTTACAAATATGCACACATGGAAAACAAATGTTGATGAGTAACTCACATGGACGTAGAGCTCGTGGGCTCCAGCTTCCTTGGCCTCGCGCTCGTCCATTGTGAGGTCGGAGGCAAAGCGCAGCCGCACCGAGCTGCCGGGGGACTGCGTCAGGCTCTGCTGCAAACAAACAAACAACACATCATCAATCACTCAACCATTATAACACACTGTTGAATAATATTGGACCAAGGACTGTGGGAGCAAGTGAATAGAAAATGCAATAATACCTGATTGGCGGACTGCATGGATCTGAAGGCGACCATCAAGGTTAACATCTCTGCCCACGTGCTCTGAAGCAATCTCATTTGGTCATTCAACTGTAAGTCGGTGAAACCTGGAAACAAACAGATAACATATAGTCACATCAAATTATAGATGACAAGTGCATCAGGTACACGGAGACGCACTGTCTAAACCGTTGAACGCCCATGAATAACCAAAGATGCTTCATCTCGTACAACACCTCTAGGATCTGGCTGTACGCAAAAACAGACCGTCCGTTTGATAGATTCCCCTGTCTTAACAAATGGATTGCAAACTTGAGAGCACAGGCGTCAGATGGGAATTCTGTTCTTGGTTTATTGGTATCTCCGAAGAACTAGAGTCATTGATTCCTTTAACACCGATGCATAGTCGTAGTCGGGAAACACGCTAAACGCATGCCCAACATTTGTACACAGATATCATTTTCCACAAGAGAAAGGGGCCTTTCTATAACTCGTTCTTGAGTTCAACAGCTTGGAAGTTAAACGATTTGCCGGCCATTTCCTCCCTGTTATGACATGGGTCTCAAGAACCATGCTGACTCCTTCGTCTCATTGTTATTGTGCAGTATGTGTTACCTGGGATCTGCTTGGCCCAGCCGATGATGCCCACGAGCTCGCGGTCGTAGAGGTCGCTGAGCAGGCAGAGCAGGTTGTGGGGGGCGGCAGGGGCGGTGCTGGAGGGGGAGGGCGACGCCAGCAGCAACTCCGGCTCGTACAGACATAGCACCTCCAGGATCTTGATGTCTGGAACAACATAAATGACTTTATTACTACAAACTACACACTCAATACGCAGTCAAACTGCCGGGCCGGGAGAGGGCGGCTGAAGGAGACCCTTTAAGACAGTCATCTCTGATGATTGTCTCGAATCACTCAATGAGACAGAGAGAAGGAATTCGTACTTTCTACCAAATTATGGCAGATTGTACGAAGTTTGAATGAATCCCACAAACCAAAGAGAGTATTCCACAAGAAAGTGTACACTTGGCAGAAAATCTTTCATATAGATAGTGGGGGCCCACACTTGTAAAGTTAACTTGTACGATAACACTGTTGATAGAAGATCACAAGCACTGCATAACATCGATTATTATCTCCCAGCGAACACAACTTCAGAAAACCTTGAAGTCCACAGCGATTTTTGTCAAACTGTATAACCTAGCAAGATCGTTACAGAGCAAAAGGTATGTTACGACTGACGGCAGCGACAGAACGTTTCAAGTGCAGAGTTGATGGTGACCCGACAGTTGATCTGCCGACATTTGGCCCTCCGAAATGATATTTACTATAAAATAAAATAAAAATTGGGCATTATTTACCAATTTAAAACGTAAAATCGGCTTAAAAAATACCCTTAATAAAAGTTGGTATGAATATCAAACGAATTTATACACAGTGTCGATTTTTTTGTTCTTGTGCGCTGGTATACACAGTATATGAAGAACCAGAATTTTCCTGGATACATTTGAATATAAATATGTTTTATACTTCTGTTATTCGGCAGTACATCCTTTTTGCACATCACTTCGAGGTCATTTAGTTATATTTTGTGTAATTAGGTATCCCGTATTTTCCTTAACCCCTTCGCAACGTAAGCAGATATAAGCGTTAGAAATAGGACAGCAGTCAAGTACAATAAGCGTGTTTATACGTCAGCGCTTGTGTTTCCATAGAAATCGTTCTAACTCCGTTATTGTTTTAGTTACATCCCTAAAACAAAAAGTAAAGGGTCGATAGTAGATCAAGCTGTACATCCCTATCAAGTTGTCTATAGAAATACATAACAGGAATCAGCTGTCAGTCGCGTAGTTGACAAGAATATTTACCTGCCCAAAATTACTACCGGCGGCTCGTCCGCGCTCGACATTTTTAATTTTTATTAAATATTTTTATATGAAATGATAAAAGAGTGAAGTGACAAAAGTGTTTAATACACATATATACAATAGAATAAGTATTGTTGTTTACATAATCTGTGATTTTAGTACCGCTTTCACATAAAAACATCACGTGAGTCATTTTTACCTATTTTTAATGTTTGCGTTCTAAATTTTAATATTTACAAATGCTAATATTTATTTGTAATATAATAATTTGAAAGCTTATTTTGCAACCTTTCTAAAACAGTTTTTACTATTCGGCTACGTTCAGAAATGTTTCATTTATAGAGCTTTAATTGTGAAGCAGTAATAACAAAAAGTTTTCGTAAAATGTCATTTCGTTTGAGACAGTTTAAGGGCTTAAATGGCGAATTTCGGAGGGGTTAAACTGACTGCGCATTGTACTGACTGATCAACTGTCATGGAACCAAAGTTGATAGGGTTCAAATCCTAGCTCTATCATTGGTGGATAACATTTCCAAACCCACCGAGAACCAACGAAACAGTCTCATATATCAGAATGTGACTATTGCAAAATTCGTAGCTGTCTTTTTGTTTTGACGACACTGCAGAGGCCCCAACCAAATACTTGCTTTACTTACTATGTTTTACTGACTGAAGTTCAACACTGTGTAACGGTAATTGTAACGGTAATCATCAGAATGTACCTTCGGATTATTCTATTTAATGGTAGAGTGAGAGAATCTCCTCAGGATTGTGGGAATAAATGAATACAGGTTCCAACTTGTGAGGTAAGATTCGTTTTAGTAATAAAAGAGTTCATTTCCCAAAACAACCAAATCCCAGTATATTTTTATAAAGAACATAACAATGTTGCCCTTTTGAGGGGCCGGGTTTCACATCCCCAAAAACATAACAGATTCTGAAAATTTGACAGGAACATAATTAAGCAGAAAGAAATATCGTACCTGCGGACCATGGATCTTTATCTAATTACTTCTATACTGACACGAACTCTTAATTTACTTGAAGATAGCGCGTTGAGGAACCGCGGGCCATATTCTCGCGCAATCTCCAGTATGGGAACCGGGAAAAGCCCCCAGGAAGGCCAGAGAATGAGGACCCCTCGCCAGGGAGTAGGATCCAAGATCAGCACCAGTGCTCTGGTTGAGCCCACCGGATAAAAACACGATTTCCGTCAGCACGCCTCATCAGGAAATGAACGCCGAGTATCCATCCGTCACAAATATGAACAGCAATGACCGTACCAGGTCATAAGAACTCTTTCTCGCAAAGCTCTTCAATATGCCAGTCGCGATTATGTAGGTAATTTACAATACCGTTATGTCGCGGACAAATATCGGTCCCAATGGCGGCGACCGATCACATTAGAAACAGCGTTCTGATCACATCAGAAAGAAGCGTTTGCAAAATGTACATCGCCCGGCTCACGATTAAAATCGTTTAAAAACAATTTGTAACGAAGGGATTATCACATTTTTAAATCCAGAACTATCACTAAAGTGACAAGTCGAATATGCACCGGCTTCCCGTACGGTGCGAATTCAAAAAGTGCCTTGCCAGGAATCGTGTTTATAGAGTTGCCAGTCTCAAAAAAAAACCAAAAGCGAATCATCAATTAAATATGCAGCCAGGCGGAGGTTTATCAAGTCAAGATAATAATTATTGCAAGTGCAATAATCATTATCGTGACAACTGGTTGAATGGTTGGTAGCTTACCTTCCAGCGCTGGACGCTGCTGCGTGTTGAAGGGCGACACGATGGCCATAGACTGCGTGTCGGTGTGGCGCCGGTACTTCTGACGGCCGCCGCGCACGCGGTCCAGCCGCACGCCCTCCTTCAGCATGCCGGTGCGCAGGCACTTGCGGAAGCGACATGCCTGGCATGCCTTGCGGCGCCGTTTGTTGATCTCGCAGTCATTGGACGCGGGACACGTATATTCTATGTTTCCTGCAACGAGAGTGAGATCCTTGTGATAACATGTAGCTCATTGGGTTATTGAAGCTTTTTAATGCACACAGCAAAACAGTAAAGGAAATCGTTTTATCAATTTTTGAAGTGAAAACATCTTTAACACTGTTGTGATTTGAAACATGATGAAATGAAAAATAGCGACACTAAAAAGAGACAAACACATACATCTCTACAGTATTTAGCCTGCGAGAGAATGAGATAGTATAATCGGTCTCCTCTTTGTGCGGTGCTTCGTAGCCTCCCCACTATTGTCTACTTGTTTACTGAAGGCTTCACTTCTACCGTGTGTGAATTGCACAGTTTGATTTATAATTTTTTTTTTATTTAGTTACTATATTTTAATTTTTACATTTATAGATACACATTAACCACTTGGACCCATTTGCTTGTTTTCAAGCTACCTACGACACGGCCAGACGTATGTTATGACGTATGAAGTGTACCTGAGTTATTAAATACAAATATAAAATAGATGTAGATTATTTTCGTAGTCCTCCTCACTAGGAGATCCTGTGCTTAGGGGGACTATGTTTTGGATAATTATGGTTTGGGTAAGATTTTTGTAGTTTGTATAAAACTTGTATTTATATGTATATTAGTAAGTTCTTTTACCCATAGTTATCTTTTCACATAAAAGTAAAATTAGAATTATGAAATAAAGTTAAGTCCAATTTCACAGGAGAGACAATGAGTTAAGAGTTTGTTAATATTAACCACTCGAGCAATTAGCATACTTAAAAAAGGTCTAGAGTGATTTTCAGTTTTGGAATTGGCCGCACTCATTCCAAAAATCATGTCTCCAAATATTAATAAGGAACATATAAACTGCTTACTGTGGTTTCAAGCCAATGAATCCACCTATATTTCACTGTTTTTACCATATTTTTAGTTTTTATAAAAAAAATATTATAATCTTTAAATTTATAGACATGCAAATTTATAACACCGACTTTCCGCTTCCTCTTGAACCTACTTATTTTGGGCAATATTACTAATTTAAATATTGCTATTTCTGTATGTTGTCTATGATCTATTGATACAACACTTACAAAACACTTGATACAACTGAGAATTACCGTCAATCTTCCGAAATCTGGGAGATACTCCAGGTTCACAAATTCGCAGAACTTATACCTAGGAAAGGAACATCTCTTTGCATCTTGCTGACGAAAGTTGCATCATCTTCTGACGAATTCTTTAATTAGAAATCGAACTACAATGGTAGCTTTGTCTGAAAATCCACGTACACGGATGTTTACATGGTGCGACGGGCAAGGCGTGATGTTGGACATGCAATCGAAGTCGGGTTCTGAAATTCAACCACGCAGATCCTAGCCTATTAATACTGTTTGATAATAATAAATAATTTTACGCACCAGATTTAAATGTCCGGGTTAAATTTTCCCCACAGGAAAAACTAAACCCTTTCACATACTTCCCAAATGATCATCTAGTCAATCCACGCTATGCAATTGCACTATATAAGTATTATAAATACAAAACAATACAAGAACAACATGTCAACCTATCAGAGACCAAATGGGAAAATAAGTCACCAAATCCAGATATTTTCATATCAGAGGGTTCGGCTCTGTGGAATTCCTAATTGAACCTATAAACCCTACTGATCCCTCAATATAAATATTTAAAAAATCTTTTTGTAGTCCTACACGTATTTAAAATGACTGATTTTTGCATTTTTATATATAAATTCTTTGACAAATCTAATATGCCTAAATTTTGAATGAGAGACCTAGGTATAATGCCAGTAGCCGAAATAACAAATGGTAATATTTTTATAGTCTGAGAATGCCAAATTCTTTTAATCTCATTTCCTAAATCTGTGTATTTTCTTATTTTTTCAGAAACAGTTTTTTGAATATTACAAGAATTTGGAATACCTACATCAATGATATAAGTTATTTTTTTTTAATTTTGTCATGTAAAACAAATAAATAATAAATGTTTTATAATTCGTTTTAATAATAATATTATATTGTTTTATATTCGTTTTTATAATAATTTTAATTTGTCTTATTTTGAATTTTTTGTAACATATCGTCACCTCATTTGGATAGGGTTCTAACTGGCATTTTTTTCAAAAATGACCTTTGAATGCCAAAGCATTTCTTTTGCTCATTTCTATACCCAAAATAATTTTCAGAACCATTTGTGTACAAGGTTCTAACATCACTTACGCTCTCTATTTTGTTTGTATCTGACAGTTGATTGTTATTAGGAGGCGCATTATGGTTCGCCACTTTGGTAGTATAGAGTTCTAACTTAGCCTCTTACTATGTTTTAAGGGTTTTAAGGTTTCAAAGTTTACAAAGATGAATTTTCGTATTCTATTTAATAATTTGTTTATCATATTTTAATGGAAAATATTTATACATTTATATTATTCGTTTATCGTATTTTAATAGGACATGGCTCTAACTTAGAATTGCATTAGGAATATGTAATTAGAACCTTGTGCAATGAATTATTACGCCATAGCCGGTTGCATATAGTTCTATTTAAATATTTTCCTTTAACCCCTCCGAATTTTCGAGAATATTAGCTTTTGGTGTCTTAAACGAAATGACATTTTACGAAAACTTTTAGTTATAACCGCTTCACAATTAAAGCTCTATATATGAAACATTTCTGAACGTAGCCGAATAGTAAAAACTGTTTTAGAAAGGTTACAAAATAGGCTTTCAAATTATTATATTACAGATAAATATTAGCATTTGTAAATATTCAAATTTAGAACGCAAACATTAAAAATAGGTAAAAATGACTCACGTGATGTTTTTATGTGAAAACGGTACTAAAATCACAGATTATGCAAACAACTATACTTATTCTATTGTATATATGTGTAATAAACACTTTTGTCACCTTTTTTTTATCATTTCATATAAAAATATTTAATAAAAATTTAAAATGTGGAGCGCGGTGGAGCTGCCGGTAGCAAATTTGCGCAGGTAAATATTTTTGTCAACTACACGATTGACAGCTGATTCCTGTTATGTATTTCCATAGACAACTTGATAGAAATGTGCAGCTTGATCTACTATCGACCTTTGACTTTTTTTTTTAGGGATGTAACTAAAACAATAACGGAGTTATAACGATTTCTATGGAAACACAAACGCTGACGTATAAACACGCTCAAACAGGTTCAATTAAAATACTTCACACAACCTCAAAATCGGAAATTGGTAAATAGATTATGGGAAATCGTCTTTGCAAACTTTGATACATCATGTTTCAGAACAAGGTGAAGTGAAGTTAGTTCACCTATCCAAATGAAGTGACGATATAGAGATAATGGGAAATTTGAGTAGCTATCGCTCAAGGGCTTTAGCGGTGTTACCCAAATTGGGGTAGCTATCGCTTGAGTGATGAAATGTGGTAAAGTAAATGATGATGAAGCGGTCACCAGTGGATGAATGAAGTATGATAAAATATAAAATTATCTTACTAGTATAATTACCTTGTATAGTCCGCTTGAAAAAAGCCTTGCACGCCTCACAGGAGGCCACGCCGTAGTGGAAACCGGAGGCCACGTCGCCGCACACCAGGCACAGGCGCCGCGGGGCCTCTTCCTCCTTGCCGCTCTCCTGGGAACACAAACGGAGACGTTAATTGCATTTTCCAACTATCTTCTTCCCCATCTCCTGCCATTCTAACTCCCTTCAGCCTCGCAACATACCCTATTTGGGGATGCCATAGTCCTCACTATCTCCCAACAGTTGAAAAAAGGTCCCCTTCCTCCAGAAGCGACCAAGGTTGGACTTCCTCCAAGCAGCCGCCATAGCATTGAAAAGAAAATAAGATATCTGCTCCAACATATATAGCTCTTTTTTTACATTAACCCGTCTGCTTATTTAGGAATAAATACATCCCAAAACACGTAATCGCGTTATACTTTCATAAGACCAAAAACGTCCCGAGTCACCTTACATATTAAAAGCTATATATCTCTCTTCCTCTCATGCATTTTTCTTTTAACCAGAAAGTGAACAAAATAATGCTTCTTATTGTCTTTGACATATGAAAGCTATCTTGCATATATATTTTACAATCTCGATCCAAAGTGATGGTTTCAGAATTTACACATAAAACCGAGGCTTCCTGATTGTGAGGTGCGAATATATTGAACCAAGCAGAGGGGTTAAATCCATAAAGGAGGTCCTGATGAAAGTAATTTCCTACAGGGCATATGTCGTCTATGGGGATGCTGTGAGGAGGGCATTTTAAGTAAAGGAAGGAGAGAAAGTTATGAGGGGTGGGTGCGAGGGACAGTGTGTCCAAGAGTGACATGAATCCATCCCTCTGCAGCGCAAGGTGTTGGGCAGTCCAGCTGGAGAAGTCAAAGGGTCTCCCTCAACCCACAAACGCAGCTTGTGGGCAGACACATCTGCCGCCAAGACCTAGACAAACCTCTCCCCATGAATTCAGACACTCCTGCTAAGTCACTTGCGCAACCTAACTACTTAGGGCGATCTATGGCGGAGGTGTCGATTGTTCAATGAATGATTTCCGGGGCGGCGGTAACCACACTCTTCATTAAGTTTTCAAATAACTTTTCGTAATAAATAACTTATCTAAAATTATTTGTCAAATATTTCAAGATAAAGCTTTTATAGATATGAATATAGAATATGAAGTAAGTCTAAAGTCATGGTATTTGAAAGAGAGAGTACGAAAACAATGTGCAATATAGTTGTGAATGATGAATACTTGGAGCAGGTTTATGAGTTTGTGTTTTCGAGAAGTATGTTAACGAGAGATGAGAAGGCTAATAGAGATATTGAAAGCAGGGTAAATACAGGAAACTCCATTAATGGGGGACTGAATGATGTTGGCGCCAACAAAAAAATGACCAAAGAAGCGAAGTTAACTAACCACAATGGAGTGTTAGTACTTACCCTGATACATGGCAGTGAGGCATGGAACTAGCAAAGGAAGGATGGAAATAGACTGAATGCTGTAGAAATGATATCCCTGAGGCTTTTCTATGGTAAAACCACGTATGATCGGGTGAGAAATGTGAAGATCCGCTTAGAATGCAAGGCTGATGTAAAAGTAATGAGTAAGGTTAAGAAAGGGACACTCAGATGGTTTGGGCATGTAGAGCGAATAATGAACGAGGAAAGGAGTGTATATGACGCAAATGTAAATGGCAGAAGTAGTCGGAGACGCCCGAGGAAGACATGGCACGACAAAGTGAATAAGATACTTGAGTCAGGCCATGTCAAGAGTCAGAATAATAGAACAGCATGTATGTTAGGCAGTACATCCTCTCTGCCTACCCCTGTGAAGAATCGGCGTGGTGGTTAGTTAGTTAGATACGAATGGTAATATTTTTACTGGCCAAGTGTTGATTTCTGTCAAGTGGGAAATAATCCACTTATAAAATGTACCTACAAAAACAATGCTTTTCAATTTGGTTAAACAGTACAATGCAATTTTCCCTGACTGTGGGAATACAATGCACAATGCACAATATTATGTAATTACCGACATTAAATAATCATGCAAATGCTCAAGGTTTGTGGCCTTGGCCTTGTGCCTCTGTCAATAATGACTATATCAGCTATATCAGTCAAACCACCAGGAAAATGCGTTTTAATTTATAATGCAAAACATACGAGGGTCAGTCAAAAAGTATTGCCTCCTATTTTTTCCTACTTAAATAAAGTTAGTTAAGTAAAAAATATGAATTTGGTGCTTTTCCTCAAAATTTTTTCTACAATCTGCTGCAGTAATAACTTTTTGCATCAACAGCTGGCAGCGCTGCAGTCGCTTGCAAAATGCAACCGTGGATGTTAGCACTGCTAGACGATGGGTTCGTCACTGTAAGGAAGCTGAAGGACAAACACCGCTGGCTTACGAAAGCGGAGCGGCGGGCCGTTGATTGCAGTGACTGCACACAACATTAAGCGAGTTGATGCCATTATTGGTGGTGACCCTAGATAACTAGAGATGTCGCATTCTCTCCCTCAGTAAAGGCAGTGTGATGGCGATTATTCGATAACTGATTATTCAACAAAAGTTTGTGCAAGGTGGACCAAAAAAGTTAACCGGCCAGAATAAAGAAACAAGAAAAACAATAGCCTCACAAAACTCGCAGCCCTCAGATACGTTTTTAGGTTTTCACGTCCAAAAGAACGGCCAAAAGAATGGCCAAAATGTTGGCTAAAGAAGGAGGTAGCGCAACACGGCATAACACCCCAAAAACAAATAGCGAAAATTGCAGCACTTAATTTCTGGAAAAAATTGTGACTGGAAACGAAATATGGGCTCATTTTTTGAACCTGAATCAAAGAGGCAGTCAATGAATGGCATCACACAAACTCACCAAGGAGAAAAAATTCAAAGCTTTGTGAACGGCGGGGAAAGTTATGGCAATGGTGTTCTGGATGTAACCGTGCTTTTTACAATACTGTGATATATGCCCTTGTTAAAAAATGGAAATGGATGGAGATTATATTAAAAAGTAACAAATTAATCGTTAAGTGTGGTTTTCAATTCATGTGATTGAATTTTTTTCTTGACAATTAAAAGAGAAAAAAAAAAGGAGATATTACTTTTTGACTGACCCTAGTATTTTACACAGAATGTTAATCAAACTAGTGTTGTATAACCATAGATAATTTATTATTATTGTTCATTTCCTGTTATATAATCAATTCACTCCGATGAGACATGGCTTCTGTTGTCATTTTAATAATAAATAAATAAATACGGAGAAATTATAATTCAAATACTGTCATGAAGTACTTTCTTGAATTATAACTTCCCACCCCTATATGATTATTTCCGTCATCAGGTACTAAATATTTAATATTAGTTGTCAAAAGCTTGCAACATTGGCTAGATCTTTTGATTGGCCAAGAATTCGTGGGAGGGGGGAAGCGGTCAGCCAGGGGGCTGCGGGCTTCTTCCCGGTTTCTGGTTTTAGGTTCGCTACGGGTCGGTCCTCGCATCTTGGCGGGTAGAATAGTTTTGGCTTTGGGTATTCCAACATTTTTTTGGAACACGTAATTTAAAATATAGTTAAATTTTATATATCTAAATCAACTCAGTGGTGTTTCCGGACGAGGTTCTCTGCTCAGATGAAACCCGAGACGGGGTAACGTACGTACAACTTATATAATTATGTGTTATCATTCAACCCTTTTATTCTATCTTAGAATCTTTAACCTTGAGTTCACAAATAGATTAAAAGCTTTTCCTAGAAGCGTCGAGTCATTAATAAATTCACAAATTATTTAAAAGCGACAAGAGATCTTCTAATTTATTAAACCCTATCTTTATTCAATAAATGAAGCGACGATCGTTTTGAATCAGATCCGATCGAATTGAGAACACAATATCCCTGAGAAGAGCTAGCCGAAGGTTTGTATTATAATTTGGTTTTTGTGAGTATTTAAATTGAACCATTGTTGTTGTGTCTTGAACATTGTGGTGTTATTTATTATTAATTTGTTATAAGTTCGTAATCAGGCGGTTCGAGCCCGTCGTTACGCGATAATACATATACTCATATTAGAGAGAATTACTAATAACAAAAAAAGAACTTTCAAAACCAATTGAGACTAAATTAGGAGTATCACAGGGATCGGTTCCCTGACCTCTATTGTTCATACTCTATATTGATGACATGACAAAAATACCAAGCTTCGGTAAAGACGATAATACTAAATCTGTTTTCTAACTAAAATTAAAAATACTCACAATGAAAAATAAACACAAACACATTTTACTAGGCAAATGTATTATAAACATTATCACTTTTATGTCATTTCATGTAAAAATAATTTTTTTAAAATTTCCAAAATTTCATAAATTTTTTTCAAATTGCGGTTGGAAACTTTGGTTACATAAAGGCGTATATTTTAATTATTTAGTGGTTAACCTTTTAGATGTGAACATAAAGCATGGTTTTTCCTCTTTCTAACATCGGATAGAAAGACAACGATTTCGAGACCTATATGAGTTGTTCCGAAAAGCGAACCAATTAGCTTGAGGGGTTGAGAATTAAAGAGGTAATAAATGAATATGCATAAAGGTTCTTGGTTTATGTGTCCAAGAGTGACATTTGAATCAATCCCTCCCATTGCGGTGCAAAGCGTTGGGTCAAGAGAGTCCGGCTGGAGAGGTCAAAGGGTCTCCCTCAACTGATCTCCCCCGATCCAGCCTGCAATGTAAATTCACCAAACTTGGGGTGACCTATGGCAGAGGTGTAATTAATGATTCCTGAGGCGGCAGTACCCGCCTCTGAAATATTTATTTATTTATTTATTTGTAAGAGACAATTAGCTTATACTGAAAATATAGAGATAAATATATATTAAGACGATCACCTAGTCCTGGACCCATTCGGAATTAGGCGGAGCAATCGACTTTAGCGTTGACCAATCAATAGTCAATAACGGTGTTTTGTTATTTCGCTAGTACATTTTTATAGAACAAAGCGACTCGAAGAGCAAAGCACGTCTATTCGGCCCGAAATCCGGGCGGTTACTGAGTGGAACAATAGGATGCGCTTTCATTCCTTCTGCGCATTGCAGTAGGATGAAATTTGCAGTTGGGTATCGCTTCTTTTAATTTCCTGTAAAAGAACATCGCCAAAGTTCATGTTTTCTTTTTGGGAAGTTCAGGAATAAATATCAATTTTTTTGTGATTATTAAAAAAAAAACTGAATTTGCCACATTATACAATAAAACCATATCCTAAAAGGGGATTATAAGTAGGACAATTTGCAACTTGAAAGTGTTTTTTTATAGACCTAATACTTTATTTTTTTCTAAGCTTATTAAAAGACTTATAAAAAAAATGATAGATATTTTCTAAGGCCAAGATGTGTTCTGCTCGCAGTATTTGATTGAAGCATCTATAATACTTCTAAGCGATCAAATTTTCAAAACAAAAACACATGATTTTGTATTATTTAAATATTGCATAATTTCGCATGGCTTCATAACTGTTAAATTAAATGTTAACTGAAGTCATGTCCAAAAAGGTCTCTTATGTTGAAGTTTTTTAAGGTTGTAGTTTTATTGAATCTTAAAATTAATTTTTAGGTGAGCAGGAGAGAAAGAGGAATATAGGATAAGGATAGGAGATTTTTTTTTTTTTTTTACATAAGCTCCACACAGGAGGCCCTGAGGCAAATAATTTCCCTGAGGGCCTATGTCATCTTTAGGGATGCTGTGTGGAGGGTCTTTTAGGGAAAGGAAGGAGAGGAGGGTTCTGGGAAGGAAAAGGGTTTAAGGGGTGGGTAGGAATCTGGGGTTCAGTGTGTCCTGGTCATCAGACCTAAACACACCTCATCCCATGAACCCGGGCACCTCTGCTAAATCACCAAACGTAGCGAACCACTTGGGGTGACCTATGGCAGAGGTGTTGGTTATCCAATAAAGGTTCCCGGGGCGGCGGTACCCATTCCCGCCTCCCAAATGCTCCGAATACATAAATAATTCCACACTCTTATATTAATTTTCGTTCTCACGCATTAATATGTCTTTGTTGTGAAATTTAGTGTTATATTCTGCACATATACAGGATAATTGGGGGTAATAAAATATGATGGTGTACAGTGTTGAAAGGAGACTCACTTCAGGCTGCGGAGTGCCGATGGGTTGTGTGGTGGAGGAGCAGAAGTGGCGGTCAGGGCTGGCCGGGGACATGGGGTACTTGGTGTCCTCGGGGCTCTGGCTGTAGTCAATCTGGAAACAACAACAACGTCCGTTGAAATCACAGCTAAAGTCACCAACAAGGGTCATCCATAATGGTAATTTCGAGTGATGCAAATTATCAGTGGCACTTACCCACCTTAACCAGGGGTAGGGAACCTTTTTGGTGGGTCAGAATCCTCAATAAAATTATTATAACCTCATTTCACAAAGTACCAATTTAGTTTTATGTCACGTATAAAAATAATTAACAAATGGAACGATGCGTGACCAAATTTCATGATCACAAATGAGTATGCAAGTAGAAATCTAACATTGCACTCAGAATGCGTGAATGGTTTTCAATTTGGGAACCTTTATTGGATAATCAACACCTCTGCCATAGGTCACCCCAAGTGGTTCGCTACGTTTAGTGATTTAGCAGGGAGTGCCCGAGTTCACGGGGTGAGGATTGTCTAGGTCTTAGAGGATGATGACCAGGACACACTGAACCCCAGATTCCTACCCACCCCTTAAACCCTCTTCCTTCCCAGAACTCTCCTCTCCTTCATTTCCTTAAAAAAAACCGTCCACACAGCATCCCTAAAGATGGCATAGGCCCTGAGGGAAATTATTTTCCTTAGGGCCTCCTGTGTGGAGCTCATGTAAAAAAATAAATAAAATAATAATAATAATAAAATAAATAAAAAACTTAAGAGTGAATCTGCATGAGAGTCCACAAGCTTAAATTATAATTACACGCGGAACAAGCAAATGGTTTTCCTTCGAATTTTGCACCATATTGTCTGGAAAGAAAATATATAATTGCACTCAGAACATGAGAATGGTTTCCTTAAAAATGTGTGAGCAGATAAAAATCCTAAAAAAAAACCGTTCTTCTGTTCTGAACGAAAAAAAAAATTGTGGTGCTTTCAGCAGGCCGGATTAGTGCTCGCGGGCCCGTCCAAATGGACCCAGGGAACATGCCAAACATACGCTTAACATTTGAAGGCAGTTG
This sequence comes from Limnephilus rhombicus, assembly GCA_929108145.2. Classification (NCBI taxonomy): domain Eukaryota; kingdom Metazoa; phylum Arthropoda; class Insecta; order Trichoptera; family Limnephilidae; genus Limnephilus; species Limnephilus rhombicus. Next base: position 12,316,818 of record OV815287.1, on the reverse strand, counting down.
ACAATTTTTGCTTGAAAATGAGTCATTTTCAAAACCTATTCGTGGGGTCGACAAGCGCTGATCAATTCAAGACTATTCAATTTCTACCACACCACAATCACAGCATTCCCAAATACGATAAAGGCCTTGAGGTACCCCCCCATCATGCACACAAGAAAGATGTGGCGTAGATTCCCCATTGTAAGATGCCCCTATCTTAACCAACGGATTGCAAACTTTAGATAACAGGCATCAGGAGGGAATGCTATGGAAACACGCCAAAAGCGAAAAGGTTGACATTATTTATCACATGAGAACGGGTCTCCCCCATGTTCACTCCTTCATTTTCTCAAAAAGACCCTTCACACAGCATCCCTAAAGATGACGTAGGCCCCGAGGAAAATTATTTTGGGTCCGGTGACTTTTTTTGATGACTATTTTTTTTTTCAAAATTTTTTTTCTTCAAATTCAAACAAAAAAAAAATTCTTCCGCATGTCGTCACTGGTCACTCAGCCGGGTAACCGATCAACCCCTCACCCCGCCTCCAACTGTCCATCACCTATCATTTTTTAATGTTTTTTGTAGAAAAAATAAATAAAAGAAAACATCGAAAATGTCACCGGAGACCAAAATTTCATTTACATTTTTTACTCCAAATAATGTCTGGAATCACTGGTTAAAGTAAGTCAAGTACGTCCCTTAACACCTGTATAAGTGATGTTAAAAAAAGTTTTTAAAATGTGATGAGATGTGTGGTAGGTTGAGTAGGGAGTTGGATGGAAGGCTGGATGGATGGTCAGATGGTCGGGTTGTCGCATGGTCGAATGTTGGAATGGTTGGATGGTCGGATTTTTGGTTTATGGAATTAATGTTAAAAAAGTTTTTTAAATGTGATGAGATGTGTGGTAGGTTGAGCATGTAGTTGGCTGGATGGATGGTTAGATGATCGAATTTTTGGATGGTCGGATGGTCGGATAGTTGAATGGTTGGGTGGTTGGATGGTCGGATGGTCGGATGGTCGGATGATCGGATGATCGGATGGTCGGATAGTCAGATGGATGGTTGGATGGTTGGACGGTTGGATGGTTGGACGGTGGTTACCTCATGCTGCAGCACGGTGGTACCCGGCGAGTACATGTTGGTGGAGGGGGAGCAGGCCTCGGCCTCCTGCTTGACCCGGTGCAGCACCAGCACCCCCTCGGAGCCCGCCCCCTCTGCCGCCCCCGCCCCCGCCCCTCCGGTCCCCGCAGCTGCCGCGCCCCCGCCTGCCACGGCGCCCGACATCATGGACACCTGCAAACAAACACACAACATTAGTATCATTAGTGAATCACCTCAACAATTGCACCACTTTCTAGACTAGTGGATGCAAAATAATACCTCTCATCACTATCATCCAAAGTCGTATCTTCCCCAAGCTTAAACTTTCTAATAAAGTGTGTTTATCGGAAGGGACCTGCCAAGTAAGTAGGTTTCTGTATCAATTTGTAAATAAGAAAATTAGATAAAGCCTAAGAATTTATTATAAATTGTAAAGCGCCCTTGAGGTGATTTTTCACAAAAAACGGCGCTCTACAAATTATCAAATTATTATTATTCTGTAACATTCTCCCTCCATGGCTATGGCAATAGATTACTTAAAAAAATGCTAACCCTTCAAAATTTGGGCGTATTTTGTCAGTAATTAAGTAAATTTGGGAGGCGGGAATGGGTACCGCCGCCCCGGGAACCTTTATTGGATAACCAACACCTCTGCCATAGGTCACCCCAAGTGGTTCGCTACGTTTGGTGATTTAGCAGGGGTGCCCGGGTTCATGGGGTAAGGTTTGTCTAGGTCTTGGAGGCGGATGGCCAAGACACACTGAACCCCAGATTCTTACCCACCCCTTAAACCCATTTCCTTCCCAGTACTCTCCTGTCCTTCCTTTCCCTAAAAAAAACCCTCCTCACAGCATCCCCAAAGATGACATAGGCCCTGAGGAAAATTATTTTCCTCAGGGCCTCCTGTGTGGAGCTCATGTAAAAAAAAAAAAAGTCCGTAATTTTGTCAGTAATAAATAAAAAAATCCGCTTTGTAATAAAATCCAAATAAACGGAATATTTGTGAACGTATCCGAAAACTGAAAAAACTGTTTTCGAAAGGTGATGAAATACTCTTTCAAATGTTGTTATTATTAGAAATAACCATCTATTTTTTTTTAATATACAAATTTTAAATATAAAAATTGCACAACTTACGTTTTTTCTAACTTAAATTACTTATAAAGAAAAAAAACAAACGCATGTTTGATGCACAAATGAATTATAAACATTATTGTCATTCACTTTTTTGTCGTCTCATGTAAAAATAATTCTTAAAAAATTCACAGAGTTCCATATTTTTTTACTCAAATTGCGATTGGAAACTTTGATTTCATAAAGGTGTAATTATTTTGTGGTTAACTTTTAGATTAGAATATTTATTAATCGTGTTGTTTTCTCTTTCCAATTCTGTTCAGATCATACTTCTCACTAAGCAAGTAAGGAAGTCACAACGATTTTTATGAGACCTATGTCAGCTGGGTCAAATATGGTATCCAGAGAATAAACGGGTTAAAATCTGTCCTTTAGGTCTAGCATGGTCGATCAATAAAACTCTATAACAATGCGATATCCGTCATCTATGGTCAGTTATCAATATTTGCGAGCACGGTCAACAATTGGTAAGAAATATTCCGGCCAACGCGACAATTGATAAATTTTAGTCCAGACTCCGTCTATGCTTTGGTTAACTGTCAATGGAAACATTTATTTGGATAATGTCGTTCGCAAAATTACCGGCTTATTAAGGGCCCGCAACCCGAATTTCTACCGATTTCTTACATATCTCCTTTAAACGCGGTAAGTTTTAAATCTCTTAAAAAAATATAAGTATTCTTGAAGATAATATCTAGACATTGCCCGCGCCGAAACGCAAATTATGTAAAATTAGAAAATAGAAAAAAATCGCAAAGTATGCTCCAAAAATTATTATAAACACGTTTGTTACAGTTATTTTACAATTTATATGTATGAAAAATTCACAGTGTTTCTTTAAATGCTGTTTAAGACAATGCCAGCGAGATTGTTACTCTATTTTAAACGAGTCGTGTTTTATTAAACATTTTCGCAATTTTCGCATCGATTTTGTCGCTGTAAATGTTAGCGCTCTCCTCTAACATTCGTAATTTCTTATCTCTTCATCTTCTTCTTTTCGAGCCCAGTTGCAGAGCGTTAATGAACGGAGTTAAACTGACGAAGCTTTTAGAATTGAAAGAAGTTGTTTACGCTATCCAGACTTAAATAATTCAAAGAATACCAATTTATTCCATTCGATCTTTGAGAAACTAAAATGGTTGAAATATGACTAAAGACCTGATTAACTAATTAACTCTCGTTAAGTGTTAAAAGTAAATGCGGACTGCTAATGCATTTTAGGTTAGTATTCAACATTACCAATTTATTAATAGTTTTACGTAATTGCTTGGCATTTGACATTTCATAGTGTCAATTCATAGAAAATATCTCCATTGTTGCCAGTGTATATGGATTTCTCATTTATTCCCTGTCAAAATCGGTTCGGCTGTCAACGGTGGAACTGCGCTCGGGACATCGATATAAAATCATCAGAAGTTACACCTATCGATCCGTTATTGCAAAGTTATCGATTTCACCGAGTAGTGCTAGAGCTCCTGGAAGATATTAAAGTAAAACCGGATTAAAAGACTTCACGATTGATTTGCATTCTCATGTAAAGCAAAAACATTAAACGAGTTTAAAGGCAATGCAATTCACGCGATGCATTTTAAAGATTCTGTGTTTTCTCGCATCGATAAAACTGTGGAATCGGTAATAAATGTGTGAACGATGTTTGCCACGCAGAGTAGAAGCTTTAAAATAGGACATTTGCGTCAGCAGCATTTAATTCTACTAATACATCTGATTTAGTCTTTAATTCTACCAACACACCTAATTTAGTCTTTAGTTCTACTAATACATCTAATTTAGTCTTTAATTCTACCAACACACCTAATTTAGTTCTACTAATACATCTAATTTAGTATTTAATTCTACCAACACACCTAATTTAGTCTTTAGTTCTACTAATACATCTAATTTAACCTTTAATTCTACCAAAACACCTAATTTAGTCTTTAATTCTACGAATGCATCTAGTTTAGTCTTTAAATCTACTTATACATCTAATTTAGCCTTTAATTCTACCAACATAGACGGATTGCAATCTTTAGAACACAGGCGTCGGGTGGGAATGCTATCCTTGTTCTACCGATATTACAGTGGAAGATGCTCCGAGGAACTAGCAACATTGGTCCCTTCGGCACCGGTGCATAGTCGGGAAACACGCCAAACGCGTGCCCAACATTTGTACACGGTTGACATTTGTCACATGAGAACGGGTCGTTTCTTCGACTCGTTTTGTGTTCAACAGCTCGGCTGTGGAATGATTTGCCGGCCTCTCTGTTTCCTCCTTCCTACAACATGGGTCTCTTCAAGAATAATGTTCATTCTTTCCTCTCCTCAAAAAGACCCTCCACACAGCATCTCAGATGACATAGGCCCTGAGGGAAATCATTTTCCTCAGGGCCTCCTGTGTGGAGTTAATGTAAATTTAGCCTTTAATTCTATCAACACATCTAGTTTAGTCTTTATTTCTACTAATACATTTAATTTAGCCTTTAATTCTACCAACACATATAATTTAATCTTTAATTCTACGAATACATCTAAATTAGTCTTTAATTCTACTAATACATCTAGTTTAGTCTTTAATTCTACTAATATACCTAATTTAGTCTTTAATTCAACTGAATTCAATAATTGAAACGCCGAGAAATTGAGGTGTTAAGATAAGCAATATAAATAAAACAATCATGAAAATGCCATTCAAATTTTCAGGTCGACACTTTCATTACATCTATTAAAGGCAATCTATAAAAAAAATCATACCTAATTATGTTAAAATTAAAGGCGTAGATAAATTGTATTTATTTTCGAACGCTAAGATATATATATTTTATATATGAATACCGCACAAGGGTCCCAACTGCTCCCGTCTGGAACCAATGAGTCTATGGCATCCCCAATTGGGGTATGTTGTGAGGTTGAAGGTAGTGGGGAGGGAAATGATAGATTGGGAGGAGGAAGGTGGGATGTGCCTGGCTATTCAGATTTATTTATTTGCAAAAAGTATAAAAACCAATACATTACAAAAACGGCATAGAAAATTACGTAATAAATACATTTACATTAAAGGTACGTACAATTAAAACATAAGTGACATTTCACGCTTAAAATCGTTGTAGGATATGTGGAAAATATCCACATTTCCTGCAGTTAATTAACCTAGTGAGTCTTCCAGATCTGATCACCAAACACGGCTAAACCCATTTCAAGCATTGTTACAATTATGAATGGTGGGCTTGCACCAGGGCAATATTGAGAGTATCTTCCACTCTGTCTTACACCAGGGCAATACTGAGAGTATCTTCAACTGTTCAAGATCATAAATCAATCGTTCAAATCACAATCAACCGTTCATAAAATGTGACATTTAATAGTGACAGTTGTTAAGGCGCCGCTACCGAATTTCTACCGATTTCTTACATATCTCCCTTAAACATTTGAAGTTTTTAAGCTCTTAAAAAATATGTCTTATTTTTTAAGATAATGTCTAGACGCGTTCCACGCCGAAACGCAAATTATATAAATTTCCCTTCTTAGAAAAAAAATCGCAAAGTATGCTCCGAAAATTATAATAAACACGTTTGTTTCAGTTATTTTACAAGTTATAGTTGTGAAAAAAATCACAATGTTTTTTAAATGATACTTAAGATACCTTCCATGAATTTTTGCTCTATTTTAAACGAGTCGTGTTTTATTAAACATTTTCGCATCGATTTTATCGCTTTAAATATTAGCGCGCTCCTCTAACATTAATTACATATCTCTCCATCTTCTTAGTTATGCGCGCCGATGCGGCGCCTTAAGATGAAGCCATACTAAATAATGCAAAATCATACAAAATCACGTGTTTTTGTTTTGAAAATTTGATCGCTTAGAAGTATTATAGATGCTTCAATTAAATATTGCGTGTAGAACATATCTTGGCCCCTAAAAATATCGTAAAAAGTCTTTTAATAAGCCTAGAAAAAAAAGTATAAGGTCTATAAAAAACACTTTCAAGTCCAAACTCTCCTATTTATAAACCTCTTTTCGAATATGTTTGAAAATTTTTAATGTGGCAAATTCAGTTTCTTTAATAAAAATCGCAAAAAAAATTGAAATTTACGCCCGAACTTCACAAAATAAAATATAATATGCATTTTCGCGTTGTTATTTTTGACATCACGGCGACAATACGGCGGTCGACGAATTTAGATTTTCAAAGTGAACCTTATACAATCCACCGAAGAACTAATGAATACCCACGCCCATTTTCTGTCAGTCCTCCCCCGGCCGGAGCGGGGAACAGAAGTTAGGCTCCGCGTCGCTCGGTTTTGTGAAATCAATTTTAAATTTCCGTTTTATTACAATAAACAATGCGTAAAAAAGGAATTAATGTTTTTTACAGGCCTTTACGAAATCAACCTGTAAATTTTTTTCTCTAATACCTTTTCCAACCTTTCCAAAAGCTTTTTCTCAAGTATTTTTAAACTCCTCCCGTAAAGGGCAAGAATTCCGATTTCTTTTTTTTCCTGGATATTGGATCGCCTTGAAGCTGTAATTAGTTATAAACTCTGCCTCCAGTTAGCTCGGTTTCTAGATTTTTTAGAGGGAGTCTAAAAAACTGCACGAATAAATGTACAACTGTCAGATTCCATACAAAACCAGGATGGCAAAAATACTCGTTGCAATAAAAACTCTTTTCGTGAATGAGGCTTCTTATGGCGTAAATGAAGGTGTTGTTTTTTAACTGTGCCGATTCTTAGCTACAACAGGTGTGTGTCTAGAGCCGCTATGTCTATGCCCTAACTCTACCCCCCTCGGGCCGCGTGCTAAAACGCCTCATGTAAATGCAGCAGGTGAGATTAGGTTAGGTTGATAATCTGTCTAGAATAGATCCTGACTGACTGCATGCATGTTCATGTAGTATTGTATTGGCTGTGGGCTAGGCTGACTGACTGACTGGGCTGGTATATATTATATGGCTGCGGTGCCCCGGGGCGCGCGTCTCTGGGTCACGCCACTTACTTTTGTTTTCACATGCCGCCATACTGCCGTACTTGTCACCAGTGGCTGTTCGTAGTTCAATTGGATATTAAAAATGTTAAAAAAAATCTCTCATTCTACTTGAAAAAATCCTTTATTGGTCTTTTCCATATTATATATTTTTACGAAGACGATTACACAAGAAATTAGCTCATTTTAATGACAACTCAAAACATGATAATCACATAAAAAAAACTGTGCTACAAATTTGGTGTTAACATATCTATCTCATAGTCGCTGCGCACCCGGGCAGCTAGTAGATTCCCAAGGTTTGCATGCTCACACAGTTTACTACTGGAGTGTCACTAGAATGTTTTGTATGAACTATTTCTTATCATAGAAAAAACCATAGTCGCTGAATTCATAACGTACACATGAAATTCATTTCGGACTCGCTCTCGAACCCTAAAGACGAGAGGATATATATATATATATATATATATATATAGGTCCCACTACACTTTTTGCGTCCGTACGTAAATCCGTCTTTGGGCGTCCATCAGTTCTAGTTATTTTTTTCAGATTTTTTTTGTGAATATTGCCTTTTATAATGCTCACAATTATCGCTAATATCATGATTTTTTAATATTCATAATAATTCAGGATTTGATGTTTATTATACTTTCATACACCTCTTGCGTCACGTACATACTCACGTCCGGGTGTATATTTTTTGTATATTGTAGGTTTCTTTTAGTATAGGTTTCACGTCCTTTCACACTAATTTAATTTTAGCGTCTAACTCTTCTAATAAAGGTTTCACGTCCAATGTCCATACTGAATAAAGTATTTTGTGCGTCCGAGTGAATATTATTTGTATTTCTTATACCGCTTTAAATATATTTTTCACGTCCTTACACTTTACATTTATTTTTACATCTTCCGCATATTGCCAACTTTTCTAATAAAGGTTTCACGTGCGCACTAAATTATTTATTTTGGCGTCCGGGTGTACATTCCTTGTAAGCTGCTTACCGTTTTCTTAAGATAGGTTTCACGTCATGCACTCTAATTTAATTTTTACGTCTAAGCAAAAAAAGAATCTAAAAAAAAACTTAAATATATTTGTTTGTAAGACAGTAAATAATTAGACAAACTGAAGTATTTTCGACACAAAACACGTGCGTGGATCATGATGTGGATCTGACATCCCCAATTTGAATACGTTGCAAGGCTGGAGATAGTGGGGAGGGGAAAGAGATGTGGTAAATGTAAGTGGCTATTCAGATCTAGTCATCAAACACATTAAAGCCATTTCAAGGAACGTTTCAATTCTGAATGAATAGGTACTAACGAATAGCAAAATACGACATACATATATGTTCAGTATATTTATACGTTGCATCTACTTACGATTTAAGAGGTGAATGTGTTTACCGCCGCCCCGGGAACCATTTATGTTATAATATTAGTTACAATTATTATTATTTACGATGGGTCGAGAGAGTCCGGCTGGAGAGGTCTAAATTATGTCTGCCTTAAGCAGCCTCTCCCGATATGGACCTCCAAGCAGTAGGTGGGGAAAAGCATTCGCAACCAAGACCTAAACAAACCTCACTCCAAGAACCTGTGCACCCCTGTTAAATCACCAAACGTAACGCAACACTTGGGAGGGGGGCTATGGCAGGGGTGTTGATTATCCAATAAATGATTCCCGTGGCGGCGGTACACATAACCACCTCCAAAATGTTAATAATTGTCCATATTAAAATGTCAGACCACAGGTATGCTATGAATGGGTCAAAATAATACTATTCGAACCGGCCAGCCACGCAGTTGGTAGACAGCCGCATACGGTGTTCTGAGGAACTAGCGTCATTGATCCCCTCGGCACCGGTGCATAGTCGGGAAACACGCCAAACACGCGCCCTACATTTGTACACGGTTGACATTAGTCCCATGAGAACGGGTCGTTTCTACGACTCGTTCTTGAGTTCGACAGCTCCGCTGTGGAACGATTTGCCTGGTTCTGTATTTCATCCCTACTACAATATGGGTCTCTTCAAGACCCATGTTCACTCCTTCCTTTCCTCAAAAAGACCCTCCACACAGCATCTTTAAAGACGACATAGGCCCTGAAGGAATTTATTTTCCTCAGGGCCTCTTGTGTGGAGTTAATGTAAAAAAAAAAAATACGCCGCCAATCACTCCTCCCCCCATAAACCTGAGCCCACCTGCTAAGTCACCAAATGTAGTGAACCACTTAGGGGGACCTATGGCAGAGGGGTTGGTTATCGAATAAATGGTTCCCGGGGCGGTAGTACTCATACCCGCCTCCCAAACTGTAGGCCTAGGTTAAGTGGTTCGCAACGTTTGGTGACTTAGCTGGGGTATCCGGGTTTATGGGGTGAGGTTGGTGCAGGTCCAGCAGTGGACGCGCCCGCCCACCATCTGGCATGCCGGATCGGAAGAGAATGGTTGAGGGAGTCCCTTAGACTTCTCCAGCCGTATTCTCTCAGAACATCGCCTTGCACTGCAATGGGAGGGATGGATTCATACGTCCATCACTTCTGGACACACTGACCCCCAGATTCCTACCCACCCCTAATACCCTTTTCCTACTCAGAACTTCCTTTCCTTCCTTTCCTCAAAAGACCCTCCACACAGCATCTTTAAAGACGACATAGGCCCTGAAGGAATTTATTAAGCATTAAAATGAATCATCAACATAAAAAAGTTTTTTTTTCAACTTTGAGGATTACAACAACTAAATTACAACAAATTAAAACTATATCTGGGTTCAGAATGCAACGAAAAATTGCAGTTGTGGTTTCATCTGGTGAAGCATTTTGAAGGAAACTTTCTTGTGTTCAAAGTGCAGTTACAAAATTCTGGTTGCAGGCTACATATGTGCAGCTAGAATTGTAGGAAATTCATTTGCATGTTCTGAGTGTAGCTATATTTAATAAGAAGTGTAGGCAGCTATGTAATAATTTTTTTATTAGCTTCAGTAAAACCAGTTCTGCCCCCCCCCCCCCCCCCGCGGGGTCCAGTATGAACATCCAAATGGCCCGCGACGCTAAAAAGGTTACCCACCTTTGTATATATAGAAATAAAACAAATCAGTCGTTATGTGAAACCTTTTTATTTAATAATTAATGTTTCTATAAAATCGAACACAAACTGGGAATAGTAATCATTTATTATATTATTTTTTTTTTCATGTAGCAATAATTAAAAAAAAATATATATGTAGATATCTGATATACCTACAGCGAAAACTCAAAATCAACCTTCAATGAATACAATTTTAAAAAATATACGAGTATGTGTGTGACACACGGCGAAAAGACTAAATCAGACTTCAATGAAATGATAAAAATGTACCTATTTATGTGTCTGATTCACAGCGAAAAAAATAATATCAACCTTCGACGAAAATAATAACAAATATATTTTGATACACAGCTAAAATTAAAAATAAACCTTCAATGAAAATAATAAAACAATACGTTTGTGTCTGATAAAAAGCAGTATCAACAGACAATGAAAAAAAAAATTGTGTCTGATAAACCGCTTGAAAAAATAACATCAGTCATCAATGAAATTAATAAATATGTGCCTGGTATACAGCAAAATCTCAAAATAAACTAAAAAATATATATCATATTAGAATATTGTTAGAAGTTTGAATGAATATTTTGTATACACACTATTACACACGTACCTACTGGGCGCAGGAGTGTGACAGTTTTGTTGGCCCTTATTCAAAATGTATCGTTTCATAACGCACCGGTTCGCGCCCTTATAGTGTGCGGTTAAACATTTTTAGGCCGGGACACTAATTTACCGCCGGCTCTAAAAAAATCTTATAAGAACCTACTGGGCGCGCAGTTAGTTCTGAATGGCGTTTGGCGTCGTTGTAAATATACCCATTGTTGCCAAATCTGGCGATTTCATTCATCAAGGGCTCAAACAATACATAGCAATAATATTATAGGTATCTACTATCTACTCGCGAATGGCCACGAGGACGCAATACTATCGTCGTTATGACTGTATATGAGTCATAGTCATAGTATACGTACAACAACTATCACCAAGCAGGCATCAGCCGTGCACGTCATCAGCTCCTTTATTTTTGAAAGTGTAAAGTAGCTCTTGGTCTACAGTCATAACGACGATAATATTGCGTCCTCGTGGCCATTCGCGTGTAGATAGTAGATACCTATATAATTTTTGTATTTTTGAGATTTGCCAACAATGGATATATTAACTTCAAAGTTACAGACAGACGTGCACAAATGGTGTAAATGTTGAAAAATCAAAACGGTGTCAATTACAGATGAAAAAGTCAAATAAAACTCAGACAAACAATACTGAACCTGGCAAGCAGGGTATCACTAGACGCGGATTTTTAATCCGCGTCGAATGGTAATGTTTAAAGCACAAAAAAGAAACGTTTAGACACTGTTTTTTAGAAAAAAAAAACAAAAAAAGAAACACAGTTTTTACACAAAAGTTCAAAAATCAACTTGTTTAAACTAGCCCGGATTTTTATTGAGATTTTTATTTCAGATTTTTATCAAATATTACTCCTCGATATTTAATTTTATTTGTTGTTTTTAGTATTGTGCAGTTTGATTTGCATTGTTGGCTGTGAATTTTAGTATTATCATGTATGAAAATGTTAAAATTTTTAGGAGCATCGTTTGGATGGATTGCAAATGGAATTACAAATTTCTTTTCACTATTTAGTAATAGTAAATTAGTGTCAAAAATCTTCTTAAGCGTGTTGATGTCTTCTATGGCCTTTAATTCTACATTTTCTTAAGTCTTTTCACTTATTATTAATACTGTATCATCGGCGTATCATGTATTTTGACCATTTAAAGGTTGAAAAAATATATCGTTTACGTATATAAATGGAATATTTCTGAACGTATCCAAAAACTAAAACTATTTTTAAAATGTGATATTTTTAGTAGGTACTACACATATAATTTCTTAAATATAATTTTTTTTAATGTCAACATAATTTTTTTTTAAATGGCCTACCTTACTTTTTCAACTTACTGAAAAAAAACGAACATATTTTATTAGATGTGTACATTTTAATTTGTTTTATTAAAATATTAGTTACTTAATTAAAATTCTATCGGTATTGTGCACTTTTAAATTAATACCCCTAAGCCCCCGGGCGTATCTTTTTTTTTTTGTTTAAATTTACTCCACACAGGAGGCCCTGAGGAAAATAATTTCCCTCAGGGCCTATGTCATCTGGGATGCTGTGTGGAGGGTCTTTTTGAGGATAGGAAGGAGTGAACATTGGTCTTGAAGAGACCCATGTTGTAGGAAGGATGTATGATGTATCTTGCCAGAAGGTCAAATAACTTTCCGCGTCACGATAAAATCCATTTGTATTTTTTTTAAAGAAAGACCAACATTCCACTAATTCCAGACAAACATTCCAACAATGTTCGAAAAATCCTACTACGACCACAGAAAGCCGAAAATGTTGCTTGTGTTGTGATGGAGGATTTAGCCAGCCGAAGAATCGAACACACCCACTCCAACCACTGACCGGTCGAAATGGAACATTTCTGAACATAGGTATACTAAAAGGAAAAACTGGTTAAGAAAGGAGATAAAATACGCTTCCTTATTTTATTATTAAGACACATATAATTTTTAAAGCATATATTTTTTTAATTCAAGGATAAAAAAAGTCTTAAAAATGGGTCACCTTGCGCTTTTTGTATCTAAAATTACTTAAAAAAAAGAAATAAATACATTTTTGTAAGACAAATCTACATGTATTATAAACGTTATTGTTATCTCACTTTTTTTCGTTTCATGTAAAAAAGACAATCATTAAAAATTCATAAAGTTTAATAATTTTTTTCTGAAATTATATTCGGAAACTTTTATTTCATACTAGGTATATTTTAATTTTTCTGTAGTTAACTTTTAGATTTTAATATAAAATAGCATGATTGTTGTTTTCTTATTTCAATACCATTCAGATCATACTTCTTACTACGATAGTAAGGGAGACACAACGATTTCTATGAGACCATTACATTAATTACATTATATTACAGCCGTTTACGTACAGTACGTGGAGTTTATCCAAGTACTCAGGCTGATGATGATGGTAGTGATGATAATGATGATGATCTTGATGATAGTATAGATGATGCTGGTGATGATGATAGTGATGACTGATGACGATTCAAACATGCCAGGTAAAGAATATTACAAAATATTTTTAGTAGTTATTTAACCGAATTGTGTATATATATAATAGATATAGATAATAAACATATGCAGTGTAATTAAAAATTTTGTTTTTTTTTATAACTTTCCATTCCACAGTCAAATTTTCGGCGTAAAACGTCCCTCTGAATAAAGAGCATTTTCAAGCACTCTTGCGTCGTTATGCACTAAAAGTAGTATCAATAGGTAGAATCGCGTTCATTGGTCAATTCAATGTACATATATTTTCGTATCAGCGATCGAAGAACCCGTGGATGCAATTTTTAACCATAAGTTGTTTTTGATTATTTGTCAAGTTTTGTAGTTCGAAGTAGGATTTTAGAATAATATTTTAAGTTTGTATAGCGCCCTTGAGGTGATTTTTTAAAAAAACGGCACTTTTTTAACATTTAACTCCACATTGTATCATCTTTGAAGATGCTGTGTCGAGGGTCTATTTGAGGACAGGAAGGAGTAAACATGGGTCTTGAAGAGACCAATGTTGTAGGAGGGAGGAAACACAGAGGCTGGAAAATCGTTCCACAGCTGAGCTGTTGAACTTAAGAACGAGTCGTAGAAACGATCCGTTCTCATGTGACAAATGTCAACCGTATACATATATTGGGCGCATGTTTGGCGTGTTTCCTGACTATGCGTCGGTGCTGAGGGGATCAATGACGCTAGTTCCTTGAAGTATCTTCCAATGTAATACCGGTAGAACAAGGGCAGCATTCCTACCTGACGCCTGTGCTCTAAAAATTACAATCTGTTTGTTAAGTTAGGAGAATTTATCAAACGTACCGCCCGTTTCTGTACAGAGTCGAGGTTTTTTAGGTATTTTTTGGTCTCCAGACTAGAGGTGGCTGCCAAATTCAATCGTAGGGCGTACTTGCGATTTTAACAGGGTTAGCAGTTGTATACTTTTAAAGTATCTGCGGGCCCTGTATGTAATATTTTAATAACAATCGCGAATAGGTAGGTACTGTGGATTCCAATTTTATCATTATCTATGGTTTTTTTTAACAACCTTATATAGGCGCTAGAAGGCAGAAAGAACCTTGTTTTCTGATGTTCACGGGTACTCGCTGTACACACCAGAACTGTGGGTTTACTACACTGCATCCCAATGGCATAAGTAAAAATTTGCTTACAATAACACATATCGTCAACTTTTCCGCCTACCGAGATACTGTTCCTGGAGAGACGAGTGCATACTTTCCGAGCACTTCTCTGCCACCGCATGGGAAGTTTATGGCGAAGACTACGCCAATAGAAGAATGCGATCATCACCGCCATGACTGCCTGGATGGAGTCCCCCTGATGGCCCTCTGGAGACGAGAAACGACGAGGAAATACCATTCCGTAAACAGTTACATGAATTCATATTATTGTTTATTATTTTTTCAGTTATATTTCTTATGTTTTTCATGCTCATTCGTTTTAATGTTATTTACTTTTAACCTTAACTTATTATTTATCTAATTTCTTTTGTTATTTCAAAATATGGAATGTATTGCATTGCACTACCCCTGCATACATTCTTTATTATTATTATAACGACGGCGATGCGTCTACACAGTTGGTCCTTCTTACGTTCACTCAGCAATATTATTTTTAAGACATAACGACGGTCGTGCTGCGTCTACACAGTTGGTCATTCTTGCGTCCAAGCAATTATCACGCCATTATCACGCTATTATCACGCTATTATCACGCTATTATCACGCTATTATCACGCAGCAATATTATTTTTAAGACATAACGACGGTCATGCTGCGTCTACACAGTTGGTCCTTCTTGCGTCCACGCAGCAATATTATTTTTAAGTCGTTTAACCGTCGTTATGTCTTAAAAATAATGTTGCTGCGTGGACGCAATAAGGACCAACTGTATAGATGCAGCACGGCCGTTGATATGTCTTCAAAATAATATTGCTGCGTGGACGCAATAAGGACCAACTGTGTGGATGCAGCACTACCGTCATTATGTCTTAAAAATAGTATATCTGCGTGGACGCAAGAATGACTAACTGTGTAGATGCAGCACTACCGTCATTATGTCTTAAAAATAGTATATCTGCGTGGACGCAGAAGGACCGGCAATATTTATGAAAATATACACTACTCAAAATATACTTCGTGTAGCAAACCTGGCGGTGAATCGTCAAACGTTCAATATTCGCTTTCAGACATTCTGAGAGATTTTTTGCTTCCATGACAATTTTTGCCAAATGATTCTACATGGGGTAAGCATCAATCTGGCCAATTTTGAGGTCAAAACATTGTTGCGTCCGAATATCGGACGCCGTAAGTCGGTGGACGCAACAATGCTATAGAGATTTTAGGGGGTGGACGTAACAAATGTAGCAGGGTATATATATATATATATATATATATATATATATATATTTTTTTTTTTTTTTTAATTTTTATTTATTCATTGCGTAAATATTATGGTTACATTAATTAGTGGATTTTTCGACCACCATGCTAGGCTGATGCCCGTGTATGGTGTACGATTTTACATATAGTGCAATAACAATCACACGTTCGTGTAATATTTTTAAAGAAAAACACTGTAAAACAAATTCAAGACAATTTTTTTTACATGAGCTCCATACAGGAGGCCATAAGGAAAATAATTTCCTTCATGGCCTATGTCATCTTTGGGGATGCTGTGTGGAGTTTTTTTTTAAGGAAATGCTTGCTTATATTAAGGCACAGAATTTGAATGGCGTGCGGTTTACGTCCGCATTCCGAATTTCTACCGTTTTATAAGTCTTTCACTTTAAGTTACCATCTTCCCAAAAATATTTTTTTTAGGTGAAAATTTATTTTAGCAGCGTTTAATTTATTTAGCCTTCAAGAGAATGCGATAGACTAATCGGTCTCCTCTTTGTGTGGTGCTTCGTAGCATCAACACTTTAGTCTTCTTTAGTTTTCTGAAGGTTTCACTTCTACCGCATGTGAACTGCACACTCTGATTTTTTTAAATAATATCTGTACATTTGGAGAGCCGAAACGATAATTATATGAAATTCCCTCTATAGAAATAAAACGGAAATTATGAAAACCACATTTTGTTCTGTTATTTAACATGTTATAGTTATGAAAAAAATTACAACGTATCATTAAATGCAACATAGGAATTTGTCGAGAGATTTATGCTCTATTTTAAAAGAGTCGTGTTTTATTATTTTTTTTCACAATTTCGCTTAATTATTATCTTTTTTTTTATATTAGCATGCTCCCTCTAACATTCGCATTTACATATCTCCTTTTCAAACAATCTTTGTCTTCTTTTTGATCGCTTACTACGGAGCCTTAAAGGGTGGTAAAATTATAACATGCACAATTTTGTATAATTTTTCTTAACTCTTTTAATGGGAGTTCACTGCAAAAACACACTAATAAAATAAAATAATACACTAATAAATAATAAAACCGCCACTGACTGTCCGTACTGCACAGCTATACTGTATGCTGACAGGCGCAGCTGACATACATCCGAGGAGTAAAGGCGGGACCGGTTCGCGCAGGGAAGCTCAACTAGAGAATTGCTCCACACGAGAATTGCTTCGTACCAGCTTTTGTTAGATAGAAGAAAATGACGTAAATTATCAAAAAAAAATCTCTGCTAGAAAACTATTTCCCCTTTGAAATCTTAACGGATGCGGGGGTATATAGGTTAAAAGTTAAAACGTTTGACTGTGAAATTTAGATGAATTTCTGTTACCTGCGTATCTCCATAGTTCAAAAAATGCATACATTTTGTTTTAGACATTCGCATATTTCACTAATAATAGTAAAAACTAGATAAGATTCATATTTAATAATCATTCATATTTACTTTGAAATATTCTCGTCACACAGTTTTATTATTTCTGGTTATAAAAGGAATCAAAAATAATAATTCTTGGTTTATGAGGGACGATGATTGTAATCAGGAAATGTTTAAAACGGGTCAATTTAATAAACAACACAGTTATATTTATAATCACATAAAATATCTTAAAATAAATACATGAACAATTATTATAAGCAATAATTGTCAGCCTGAAACACTCATTTACAATGAAAAATCTTCCGAGAAAAGATACTTGCCGCCAACGGGACTTGAACCCGTGTCCTTCTGATTGCCGGTCGGATGCTCTGACCACTGAGCTATGGGGGCTTATCAAATACCCGCCAAATAATTCAATATATACTAGTGTTTCATTCAACAATTACTGCTTGTTATATTTTTTCCACCTGAAAACAACCAACTTTATTTTTGCGAGAAAGACATTGTTAGTGTTAAATCCCTCGTGGCGTCGAGACAAATTATGTCTGCATTTATTGGGGAAATACTTAAACTTAAACACGGGTTCAAGTCCCGTTGGCGGCAAGTATCTTTTCTCGGAAGATTTTTCAATGTAAATGAGTGTTTCAGGCTGACAATTATTGCTTATAATAATTGTTACCCTTTGTGCTATGCATAAAAATCTTGTCTAAACGTTAGTTTATAAATTAAAAAATAATAATAAATACATGAACATAAATATTTCCAATGACAATACTTACATATCGTAAATGAATATATACGTCATAAATACAGTGTTAAAAAAACACTCAAGTGAAGTAAATATAAAACTTTATTAAAGCCAGTCCTGCGCGGTTAAAGAAACATTTACTGATCATTTGGAAGTATTAAATGCGTGTACTCTTAAAAACAAACAGCAAAGCTAAAAATAAGTCAACAGGAGTCCCGCAGGGATCAATTCTCGACCCAACATTATACATAATATTTGTTTCACTCATGAATAAAAAATTCACCTTCATTAAACATTGTGTTATGCTGATGATACGGTGCTAGCCACATCGCGTGAAGAATTATCCATTGCAATAAAACTCATGCAGCACGATTTCTTTTCTTTAAAGAAATGTTCACATGATGCGGGCCTCATAATAAATTCCAAAAAACTAAATTAATGCATATACGATCTCCACTTGCCAAATATATCATTAAGTCTATAATAAAGTCGCTTACGTTTGAGTATAAACACTATAGTTCACAGTACTGTAAATGTGGAACCATTGTACGGGTAATTTATGTATATTTGTTAATAACTGTAGACAAGCCCACGAAATGGGATAATTACATAATGCAACTCTGCAAACGTCTATGAGATTTTGCGGGGCGAATTTACAAATTTTAATATTTCATGCCTATAAGTACTTTGAAAAATCTAAAATACATCTCGGGGAAACTCGTGCAAGACAAATAGGTTACATTGAAATAATCCAAAACTCTATGACTAAGCTCTTGGTAAGCAAAAGTATTGTACTTGTTATATTACATGTTCGAGGAATGTTACGGCTTAAATTTGAATGCCAAAATCTACCGTAAAATTCTACACATATATAAAAAAAGTAGATCATACACCCAACACAAGATATAGTCAAAATGAAGAAAAATTACAAATAACTATGGGCAACGAACCTGCTGCATTTAATAAGATGCCAATGCACATATAAAGCGAATCAAATTGCACCACTGAACTTTAAAAAAGCAAAAAAAAAAGGTTAATAGATCAAGATTTTTTTTATTGTTATTGTTTCTAAGCTATTTTATGTATAAATGTGCCCACGAGTGTGTTTAAGTATGTTGTGCAACTTTGAGTGTGTTTATGCCTATGAGTATGTTGTTTGTGTTATTTATCTGTCTATGTATTAGTGTTAGTGTTATGTATTAGTATTATTTATGCCTTTGTATTGTCGTCACTTAAATGTTATTCTTCTATATCTATTTTCTATATAGTAGTTTCTCGATTTAGTGTTATAATTAATATTGTTAAATTGACCTGCTGACAAACTGCTTTGGCAGTTTAGCGGTTGCTTAAATAAGTAGGTATCAAATGTTGTTAAATATAAGTGTGTAGTTCACACGCATTCAGAAAACTAAAGTAGCCAAGAGTGGGGAGGCTATGAAGCACCGCAGTAAGAGGACACCGATTATTCTATCTCATTCTATCGCGGACTTCATCCCAAAAACCTAAAAAAATACATGTATGTGTTTGTCCCTTTTTAGGTCACTTTTCCGTTTCATTGAGTTTCAAATCACAACGGTGCTAAAGAAGTTTTCACTTCAAAAATGTTTTTTCTGCATTTGATTACATACCTCAAAAATAAATTATAAAACCTATTAAGGAAAATACCTAATAAATAAGGTATAAAATGCAGCTAAAATGCCAAAGAAACGAGTGATTTGTAAAGAAAACTATGTCCTTGTATCGTCGTAGCGCCGTAGACGAATCTAGTGCTAGTAAAATTGCCTATCAATAGGCGCCCTGGCAGAGTTAAACGATCGCATCCATAATTGAACCGCTTACTTGAAAAAATACACCTTATTTGAAACTAATCCGAATTTGAGGTAATCAATACGGTTTACTCTTTATTTACGAGTTTAAACTTTTTACCCTGTCGCTCTTGAATTGCACGGTTTTGATGTTTTTTCGTAATTGACCTGCCACAAGCACATTAAGTAAGAAATTCGTCAATTCCTCGCTTACATAGTTTAACAAACAAAAAATCAGAGTGTGGAATTCACACGCGGTAGAAGTGAAACCTTCAGAAAACTAAAGAAGAGAAGATTGTGGAAACTACAAAAAACCGCACAAAGAGGAGACCGATTATTACTATCTCATTCTCTCGCAGGCTAAATCCTATAGATGTATGTGTATATCTCTTTTAGCTTTTAGTGTCGCTATTTTTCGTTTTATCGAGTTTCAAATCACAACGGTGCTAAAGAAGTTTTCACTTCAATAAACAAATGATACCTACATTTTTAATGTAACAATTTCTACGTTTAAAACATACTTCAACTTTTTTATGTCAACGTATTATTTCTGATAATTTCAGTTTATTATAGTAATTATTACAAGCAATAATTGTCAGCCTGAAACACTCATTTACATTGAAAAATCTTCCGAGAAAAGATACTTGCCCCCAACGGGACTTGAACCCGTGTCCTTCCGATTGCCGGTCGAATGCTCTGACCACTGAGCTATGGGGGCTTATCAAATACCCGCCAAATAATTCAATATATACTAGTGTTTCATTCAACAATTACTGCTTGTTATATTTTTCTTTGTGCTATGCATAAAAATCTTGTCTAAACGTTAGTTTATAAATTAAAAAATAATAATTATTATAGTAATCATTATATTTTCTTCAAATGTATTCAATTGTAAACCACCGTAAGGTAAGAACATATTTTTATTAACCTATTATTTATTACTAACCTTTGTAAAGTTTAAGTGTAAAAAAATGTTAATACTATGGTACCAAATGTAAAAGTTCCATGGGCATAAATAGAAAACAAATAAATAAATATATACTTTTGAATGTAGCTATAACTTTGTGGTTATCCATTAAAGATAAATGAAACAATTTAACTTTGTTTGAACCACTTATATAATGAGTAAATCCGACCGGTTTCGGAACAACCGTTCCTCCTACCATAATAAAACATTGGTCTCATCCATATTTCGAAACTGTCAAATTAGTACACGCTTTCCCTGAAGAAGAAACGGTTGTTCCGAAACCAGACAGATTTACTCAATATGTAAGTGGTTCAAACAAAGTTAAATTGTTTCATTTATCTAAATAAATAAATACTAAAATATCTTAATCTCTCATCTCGAAATCATTTGGAAAACAAACCTTTGTCGTGTATTGTTCTTTAAAGAGTACTGAGATGTTTAAAGATCTAGATAAAACTATTCAGAATGGGAGAAGATGATTATGTATAGGCAAATTGTGATTTTCAAATAAGTTCATTGATTCAATTTTAATGAAACCAATTTGAATATGAGAGTATTTGAAAAATTGCCCTCATTCCACGAAGAACAAATGTACAGACAACCCTAGTTTTACAACCTCTGTATCTGGGGTAAGGTATTACAGAAGTGTGTGATGTGTGATACATATGAATATAACATTATATATTATATTATGTAAACTGAATACTGAGCGTTTAAAGTAATTCGCACATATTATGAAGGGATTACGTGTGCACATATAATGTAGGGTAACTCACTCACGATCTAGTCTCCAGTCAACCGCAGATACTAAAAGAAATAACTATTAACACTAAACACTCCGATCAGCCCGAGACACGCTCGTTAAGACCTAGTACTGCATACTGAGAGGCCAATAAAAATATTAAATTAATTATTTTCATTGGATTTTATTGCAAGTTCGTGACTGTTTTATGCAGACGTAATAACTATCTCAAGCAACGCCATTAACCGTCACATCATTTACCAGATATATATGTATCGAAATAAAAAAAATTACATAAAATAATAGCTAAAATTGCAAATTACAATAATTCCCCTCGATAAATTAACAACCACAGAATCAATATAAAAAAAACCTTTATAACAATATGCATAAAAGAATACAAGATGCTATAGCACAAATTGCGATGATACTATAGCTATTCTCGACTCAATTCAACACAAATTTAGTATTAACATCTTTACCGAGGCTTGACTGAAATCAATTAATATCCCAGGTATTTTTACCATGTCATTAATATAGATTAAGAACAATAGAGGTCCGAGAACAGATCCCTGTGGTCCTCCTAATTTATTCTCAATTGATTTTGAAAAGTGGTTATTTACTTTTGTTACCTGTTTTCGGAATTTCAAATACTCTTCTGTTAATTTAATATATACCACCTGAGAAAGCTTTTCTTTAAGCTTTCTTATCTTTCTTATCTATTTACCAATAAAAAACATTTACAAAATGATGGGGTTGTCGTTTACACGCGCAATGATAGTACGAGTGTCTGTTGAAATAGTTGGGTACCGGGAACCATTTATTGGATAACCATTATAACCAACACCTCGGCCAAAGGTCACCCCAAGTGGTTCGCTACGTTTGGTGACATAGCAGGGGTGCCCGGATTTATAGGGTGAGGCTAGTTTAGATCTTGTTGGCGGATGCGTTTGTCCACCTAATGCGTGGCGGGCCGGTTCGAGAGAGACTGGTTGAGGGAGGCATTTTAACCTCTGCAGCCGTATTTTCTCGACCCATCACCTTGGACCGGAGTGGGAGGACTGGATTCATTCCGTCACTACTGAACACACTGACCCCCAGATTCCTACTCACCCCTCACACCTTTTCCTTCCCAGAACTTCCTTTATTTCCTTGAAAAGACCCTCCACACAGAATGATATGAGTGTAAGATGACATAAGCCCTGAGGGAAATTATTTTCAATAATACAACTCTCACTACTTCATTCTATTTAGGGAACGTACCCGTTCAGGGGGGGGGTCTTCAAAATACCACGCTTGGTACAAATGAGCGGCGGAGGGCTTAGCTTTTTGGTCACCGGGGGGGGGGGGGGGGGTTAAAAATTGCAAAAAGTTGGTCACGTAGTATGGGTACGTTCCCTTAAAACCTTAAGAATGATTTTTAGTTATATATTATGTAGGTCAAAATTTTGCTAATCTTTTGTGCAGTTCAAATAACACCAGAAAGAATATTAAAATTTAAAAAATGCAATCCGTGTTTTACCTGTACACAATATTTCATTATTTAAAAAAAAGTTATATTCTTGGTTGCCCTAGTAAAATTTCTACGCTGCAGAATTCGAAATTATTTATTTTACATACATTCCGCTCGCTATGTTATTCGTTAAAAATCACAAGATTCGTTCATCCATTAAAATAAAATGGACAACTGTTCATGTTTGAATATTTTTTTAATATTAGAAATGAACGAAAGCAGATTCCGAAAATAGAAATAACACAAAAAAAATATTACTTTTGGATGAAGGCACGGAGACAAAAAAATCAGATTGTGCAATTCACACGCGGTAAAAGTGAAACCTAAATCCTATAGATGTATGTGTTTGTCTATTTTTAGAGTAGCTATTTTTCGTTTCATGAGCTTGAAATCACAACGGTGTTAAAGAAGTTTTCACATCAAAAAAATGAGAGGGCTTTTTAATTTCCAACAACCGAAAAAGTCAAAAAAATAGTCGCTGACATGTTAACCCTTCAGGCAAATTTGTTTGCTTTTCGGAAAAAACTCTTATAGGGCTCATAGAAATCGTTGCCTCCCTTACTGTCAAGTCTCCCTTACTATGATCTAAATGATGTGAGAAAGAGAAAACACAATGCTTTATATTCAAATCTAAAAGTTAACAACAAAATAATTAAAATATACAGCTTTATAAAATCAAAGTTTCCGACCGCAATTTAAAAAAAAAAATGAACTTGGTGAGTTTTTTATTAATTATCTTTACATGAAGTGACAAAAAGATGAGTTGACGATTACGTTCATAATATATTTGCTTAATAAAATATGCGTGAGGTTTCTTTCGTTATCAGTAATATTAGTTAGAAAAAAAGTAAGGTGAGCCATTTTTTAAACTTTTCATGTTTGCATTCAACATTATTGCGGTATTAATTATAATTATAATGAATACCGCATAAGAGTCCCAACTGCTCACGTCTGGAGCCAGTGGGACTATGGCATCCCCAATTGGGGTATTTTGTGAGGCTGAAGGTAGTGGGGAGGGGAAGGAGATAGGGAAGAGGAAGGTGGGGAAGTACCTGGCTATTCAGATCTGGTCACCAAACACGGCTAAAGCCATATCAAGCAACGTTTCAAATCTGAATGGTGGTCTTACACCAGGGCGATACTGACAGTATCTTCCACTCATGAACGTGCCGCAAATATACTATATATTATTTTAAATGAATAAATTGTGAAATAACACAAATTAATCAAATAAAATTTAATTACCACGCCGGGATTCGATCCCGCGACCTTCGGAGTGCGAGTCAAGAGCCTTACCGCTGGACTACGACGTACTTTAATCACTTTTCACAAACAATTATTAGTTTTCGGATGGGTTCAGAAATATTCAATTTAGATGGATTTTATTGAAAAGCGAAAATATTTTGAACTTCTGACAAAATACGCCCGACGCCTGAGCGTTTAACCAGCCAGCGGACGAAAATCCACATTTCGTCGAAAGTTGTTTTTACGATCGTGCAGGGCGGGTACAATGAGAAAGATTAATTATTCTCAGTACCAGCTTTTTTAAATTATAACTCAATATCGAATTTATTTCAATCCAAATTAGCTTTAATTAATACCTTCATCCAAAAATGCTGAAAGGCGTGATGATAAAACTATTAAAATAATGTACTTTTTGTAATTATTTTGTTATTGTAAGTATTTATCAATTTTTCAATAATGTCTAAGTTAAATAAGAATGTCAAAAAAATCTTAAATATATTAGTTTGTAAGTGCGCAAATAAATACACAAATGGACCAATTTTCGTCAAGAAACACATGTACGTACATATTTTTTAATGATTTTATTGAAACTAAAATTAAAATTCTAAAACATGCGTTTGTTAGATAATGTATTGATTTATTTTACTGCATGATTATATTATATGAAATGGGTGTGGTATAATACAAAATCTTTTTTGAAAATTTAACAAATCTGCCAACGACCTATGGAATAACCTTATTATACTAAAATTTAAAAAAAAATCTCAAAATTTATTACATGCGAATGCTAGATAAAAGAACAATCTTTCGAAATCCATTTATAATTTTTTGTGGAAAAGAGTCAATACGTCTGAAATCAGATTTGAAAATGACATATTTCTGGTTTTCTCTGGTATTGCCCTCTTAATGTCATTGTCAATTTTGCGAGGCATAAGGCAAGTAAGAGCAAAAACAACTACCTAACACTGAATTATGTGCTGACAGATTTAGAAACGAGTAATTAACTAAATATTCAATTAAAAACTTAAGCTGTGGTCAAGTTTTGCTGATACAAAACCAGTTCAGAAATAAAACGTTAAATATAAAATGCATCTGTTGGACTTACGATGCAAATATGTGCATAATATTATGTGACAAAATAATTGGGATAAAATTCGACAGAGTATTTCAGTCAAGATTTTAAATAAGCGAATTATTTTATTGCGGATAGTTCGCATTCAAAGTCCCGCGGAATTTGGCTTCCCTCTTTTACCTCTTCCCCCTCCCCCCTCCCCCCTCCCCCCTCCTCACAAATCTCCCGGCGCGATAATTTATGATAAAAAATTCCAGCAGACAAGCGCGTGACCCTGAACTTGAACACAAATAACACCACCAACACAAACACACACACACACTCACAGACACAGTGCACACACCACACATGCACACACCACACATAATACACCACACATAATACACCAACCAATAAAGCCGTTGGTGTTGGTAAATGCACCAACATGTGATATGCAATATGGCATTGCACACAGTCGCAACCCGTTTGTTCACATACAATGTGTTTCTTCTTACAAAGTCTAGCTAAGTTTTTTTATAATTATTTTTATTTACATGAGCAGCGTTCAACGGCGAATGCATCTAAATGATTGCGATAGAGATGCAGTGGAATAAATCTACTCTCTTAGAGAAGATTTGCCAGTTTTACAATATTATCTTCAAGTATTTCCTTTTGTGTGAACACTACACAGTTTTTTTTACACTAACTCCACACAGGAGGCCCAGAATAAAATAATTTTCCTCGGGGCCTATGTCATCTTTGAAAATCCTGTGTGGCGGGTCTTTTTGAGGGGAGGAAGGAGTGAACATGTCTTGATAAGATCCACATTGTAGGAGGGAGGAAACGCAACGTCCGGCAAATCGTTCCAGAGCTCTTGAACACAAGAACGAGTCGTAGAAACGATAAATGTCAACCGTGTACATACGTTGGACGCGTGTTTGGCCAACTATGTACCGGTGCCGAGGGGATCAATGACGCTTCGTTCCTCGGAGCATCTTCAATTGAAATACTGGCAGAACCAGGACATCATTCCCGCCTGTGCTCTAAAGATTGCAATCCGTTTGTTAAGATAGTAGAATCTATCAAACGGACCGTCCGAGTCGAGGGTTTTTTTAAGTATTTTGGGGCTCCAGACTAGAGATGGCTGCCAAATTCAACCGTGGGGTGCACTTGCGATTTGTACAGGGTTAGCAGTTGTGTAGGCACTATTAAAGTATCTTCGGGCCCTGTACAGTACGCCCAGTTTTTGAGAGGCTAACTTAACTTATAACCCTATCCCTATGTTCGATTTTTATAAGATTTGTCCCACAAGAGTTCCACCTACCCTGAATCAGTGGGGCTACGAGTATGTAAATGAAGACTTGAACTAGATTAAGATTGATGTCTTACACGAGATGTGGATGTATTTTTGTACGAATGCCTACAATGATGGTCATATTTTGAGATTTTCACGTATAAGTATTATCGTGATTTATTTTTGGGGTTTTATACTATTTTGCGCTTCCTCTTTCAACAAATTGGATAATTCTTTTTTTGTGTTCGTTATTGTCAGGACAAGGTTTGTATAAAATTACTGGTGAGCTCTGGCATTATGAAATTTGTATAAAAAAATTTCAATAGATGGCACTCGAGCTGTTTAAAAACTGAATGTACCGGGACTGAATATGGGAGGGGAACATGGGTAGGAGGTTCGCGAGAGGGGGGAGGGGAATCCGGGAGGGGGAAGGGAATCTGGGGGAGGGGGATTTGCGGGACAGGGGAAGGGGGGAATGTAGTGGAGAGAGGGTAGGTGGTGGAGGTGGAGTGGGATCGCGAGAGGGGTAGGGGACGTGGGAGAGGAAGGGGAACGGTACGAATGGGAAAGGACACGCAGGGAGAAACAATTTCTTTATTAAATGGCATAGGAACGCTTGCCGGGTACCAGCTAGTTTCGAATAAAGTCAAACATCCGGCAAAAATTATATTAGGAAAATATTACATTTAGTACGCGTTCCGTTAAAAGTGTTAAAATTAATATCATTCGTAATCAAATGTTCATTATATTTTATCGATAGCGGAAATTTGAAATGCTGTAAAGGACAATAAAGCCAAAAATTTGATAAATATGTCAATTTCTCCAGTTTTTTTATCTTCCGATCTGCGTTGTCGAAATATTTGTAGGGAAATTCATCATCTTTCGAAATGATTTTTTTCTGAAAAATAAATACTCTTTCTTATAAAAGAAATTAACAGTATTCTGAGAGATCTATTCAAAGTTACTTTATAACAAAAAATCAAAATAACAGTTCTACAAAAACAGGAGATATGATTTTGTGAAAAAATAAAAAAAACTTTCTTTTCGCTCTTCTGAACAATTAACATTTTGTCTTTTACAGAATTTCAAATTTTTGTGATGGATATATTATAAAATTTTAAAAGTTTTTTATTTGGATTCAAAGTTCGTATTTTGAAGGAATTGAAAAATGTTGAAAAAAAAAACATATTTCGGACCAATTTTTAAGACGTGGGTATTTTATACATTAGGAAAAATGATTTAAATTGCCCAGCTAGATTAGTCGAAAAAATCATATATTTGCCTTATCAGAGACAGATTTGAAATTGGTGAAATTTCTAGTAAAATATTTTTATTTAAAAAAAGTTTTTTTCATTAATTCAAATATAATAAAACCATTATGGTGTCGAGTTCAAAAATGTTAACTTTAGTTCCTAAATGGTTACATTAATATAATTTGGGAGGCGGGTATAGATACCGCCATTTATTGGATAACCAACATTTGTACACGGTTGACATTTGTCACATGAGAACGGGTCGTTTCTTCGACTCGTTCTTGTGTTCAACAGCTCGGCTGTGGAATGATTTGCCGGCCTCTGTGTTTCCTCCTTCCTACAACATGGGTCTCTTCAAGACCAATGTTCATTCCTTCCTCTCCTCAAAAAGACCTTCCACACAGCATCCCAGATGACATAGGCCCTGAGGGAAATTATTTTCCTCAGGGCCTCCTGTGTGGAGTTAATGTAAAAAAAAAAAAAAAACCAACTTCTCTGCCATAGGTCACCCCAAAGTGGTTCGCTACGTTTGGTGACTTAGTAGGGGTAAAATAAAGACTGTGAAACTTTAAAGTTCGAATACAAGTTATAAATATCAATTAAATGATAAGATAATACTAATAAATCTAAAAGACAATATGAAAAAGAACAAGACAGAAAAAAAGGTAACGGTCGCAACTTTTTTTTACTTTGTCATCTGAGATGCTGTTTTTGAGGAGAGGAAGGAATGGACATGAGCAACTGGGACTCGAACCCAGGATCTCTTGTCTTACCGGGAAAAACGCCTTAATCAACTCGGTCATTGGGACCTCTTTGGCTTTAATTTTACCCTACTTCAACTTTTTTCGAGTATTGTTTTTTACCACGTTTCGTTTAGATTTAGTATTCTCTTCTTCTTCGATTATACATTGATGGGTATAACCTTCGTAAGTCATTATAACAAGAGTTAATCCAATAAAAAATTGTTTAATAATTAATTTCAACATAGTTGTCTCAATCTGGAAAGTTACCCTCTTGGTAATACCATTACATGACGAACGCGGGCGGGTTGGAGAGAGGTCGGCCAAAGGGTTAGGGGAGGGAAAATGAAATGAGTAAATGAAGCAGGAACACGCTTGCAAATACTGCACAGGAAACAAAGTAAACAATTTAAAAATACTAATTTTAGTGCACGGCGCGCCGTGAATGGCGGCGGGAAAGAAGATGAGTACCTCAAAAACAGAGGTGATGGTTATAGGAAGGGACCAAATTCAGTGCAACATACTCGCTAATGGGACCCAGCTGAAACAGGTGGACAGGTTCAAATACCTTGGGGTCGAATTCTCCAGCGATGGTCGGCAAGACGGAGAAATTGATAGAAGAATGAGTGCGGCAAGCAGTGTATTGCGTCCTCTCCACAGCTCAGTGATAAGAAAAGCCGAGCTCAGCCATCAAGACAAATATAAACTAACTAACTAACCATCACGCCGTTTCCCCGCAGGGGTAGGCAGAGAGGACGGACCGCCAAACAACTCGGTCTTGGCACACACTCTTTGCCTCACTCACATTCATACATCGTCTCATACATACTCTTCTATTATTCTGACTTTTGACATGGCCCGTCTCAAGTATCTTATTTACTTGATCGTGCCATGTCTTCCTCGGGCATCCCCGACTTCTTCTACCATTCACATTTGCATCATATATTCTTTTAACACTACATTCTTCGTTCATTCGCTCTACGTGCCCAAACCATCTGAGGGTCCCTATCTTAATTTTGCTCATTATACTTACATCAGCCTTACCTTGTAAAGACAAAGATGGCAGTGTTTAAAACGGTATACCGCCCGACGGGCACTTACGGCCACCAAACATGGATGTTAAATGAACGAACACGCTCTAGAGTTCAAGCTGCCGAAATGAGATACTTGAGAGGAGTGGCAGTGGTTACGAAATGGAATCATATAAGAAACTCGACGATCCGAGATGATCTAAACATTGAACCACTGCTACTCTTCATAGAAAAATCGCAACTGAGGTGGCTTGGGCATGTACTAATGACCGAATGTCTGATGACCGAATTCCGAGGAAGATATTGAGTGCGATTCCAGAGGGAAGACGTCCAGTGGGCCGCCCCAGACACAGTTGAGGGAATCAACTCCAGAAACTGTATGAGGAGAGGATGGGTCTACCATGGACGGAGGCCGAACAATCAGCAAAAGACAGGGACGTATGGAGGAGCCTTAGGTCCTTGGGTAGGATGCAATGGGTCCCAGACCCGAATAGGACAAGGGGAAGAAGATGATGATGATGACTAATTTCTGTTGTGGGTCTGTCTGTGATTGTGGTGATCTGATTCAATGACCTTCAGAATTGATTGTGGGGACAATTCAGACAAGCGATTAAGTAGGCACCAAAATTATTTAAATAAACTAATAAATTTGAAATGTGTATTTATTATGTTAAAAATTTTGAGTGTCGTAATTTTCAAGTTTATTAACGGTGTTCATTCGAAAGGTAAATTTCTAATCGTCTCTAAAATTAATAATGTTTGTTTTGAAAGGAATTGATCCTGACGCAAATAATATTTTTTGTAAATTTTTCAACTTCACAAATTCTACGATAATTACAATATTCTACGATTTTTCTTGGTCTGCGCTAGTCTAATACTACTATTCAGGCATCTTTATTTTTAACGGTTGGTTATTTCTTTTTTTTTAAGAGTTGTCTGTCTTGTGTTTAAAAATAAATTGTTATTGTCTGGCCCAGTCGTTATTAAAAATGTGTAAGAAAGTTATAAAGGCGTTTTAAACAATGAAAAAGTCATCAAAATAAGGTTGCGTTGAACGGTATAATCTCTCTTCAGCTCCGTATGGAGTACGGTGTTGGGGATGTGGGGAGGAGGGAGGGGATGTACCGTCTGCCCCACTCTGCTAACCGGGTAGCCCCGTCACCACCCCCATCGGGTAGCAGGCAGCAGGCTGTCTGCCCTTGACAATCTCCCCTAACGCACGCAGTGGGCCGATTCCTGAACTCCACAAATATTCTACTTACATTTTTGCTAGGAGTTTACCAGAACTGACTTACAGCGCTTAGTTTTCAAGTGCTATTTTTTTTCTTCTGATACCTTCTCTTTTTCACACCTTCCTCGCTTTAAAAAGCAGAAAGACCTTCTCCACAGCATTCCCAAAAATGACAAAGGCTCTGAGGGGAAATCATTTTCCTCAGGGTGTCTGTGTGGCGTCAAGGCACGAAGACATTGTAAAAAAAGAATTTAGCATTTTTTTTACCACGTAGGGGAAATCTTCATATGGGGCCGTTCAAGTATTACGTAACGCACTTTGGAGGGGGGGTCTTGTGAAACGTTACTGTGCGTTACGAGGGGGGGGGGGGGTTCGAACAACGCGTTACGTAACATGTTTTTCTTTATTTAGATAAAAAAAAAAAACTAGGGAATAAAAATCTTCCAAGTTGGCAATCCTTTTCGTTCTCGAAATCTCTTGTTTTATTTATTGCCGCAAACGCGATTAAAACAAGAAAATGGAATTTAAGCGACTTTCCAGTACCTTTCGCAACTTAATTGTGACTTTCGGGTAAAAATTGTCACTTGGGCGTTACGTAACGTTTAGAGGGGGGGGGGGAGTGGGGGTCAAAAATCTTCAAAAATTGCGTTACGTAATACTTGAACGCCCCCTATTTAAAAAGGGGAATAATGGCCGACCAGCGAATGTTATTTCCAATTTTCATGGAAAATTTTCATCGTTCATGAAAAAATAGAAAGGGCCCTGTATAAAAAAAAAATCCCTACGTGGTGCCATAGAGACTGGATTTTCGAACAGTTTAAGATTTGGTGCATGCAAATCGGATGACTAGTTTTTTTAATATGTTGTCAACCAGGTTGAAAAGCTGAGTTTCGAGAAAAACGCGTTCAAAGTTTTGCTGAAGGGTAATTCTACATACAAACTGTTTCAAACGGTTTCACATAAAATGCTGTATCGCCGTCAATTTCACGAATTTCTTTAAAACATTTGGTGAGATCATTCTTAACAAATGCATCTTTCAGAAAATGAATTTTTTAAAAAGACAAAACAAATTTTTACAGTAACCTGGTGTCTTAATATTAAAAAAAAGAATAGGAAAAGAAAATAGATATCGAGATGATTCAGTAAAATGTTATAACGGTTAAAGAGTTAACGGTTAAACGGGGCGCAGAAAAACCTAAGAACGTAAGCATTAAACACCAAATAGAGTATGTAGTACGTACAAGAGAGTGGCTGCAGAGAATATGTAAAATCAGTGCAGTTATTGCAAGTCGGAGCGGTTTGGCCTAGCCAACCCTGACCTTCACAACCAATGTTTTTTGCAAGCCCCCAATACTTATTATAGAGCCTTTAACACTATACGTGTTGTAAATTTAAATTTAGTTTTTTTTTATTTTTTTCTATTTTATAGTTCGAACTTTTACACTGCATTTTACATTTTTTTATATTTACTCATGAAAATTACAGGATATTATGTTGTTGATAAATCTATTTAGTTAGTAAATAACGCTTTCTTTATTTATTTTATTCATTATTCTGTTTATAAAACCTTAATTTCAATTTGAGGGTTGGGTTTATGAGGTAAGGATTGCCTAGGAACTTGCCTAAGGACTTGGCGTCCGCCCACCTACTGGGTGGCGACCCGGATTTGGAGAGACTGGTTGAGGGTCACTCCAGCAGGACTATATCGACCGACAGTGGGAGGGATGGATTCGTACGTCCGTCACTTCTGGACACACTGACCCCCCAACTAGACCCCTATCCACCCGTCGGCGTCGTATCTTTTTCATTCCCAGAATTTCCTCTCGTTCCTCCACACAGCATCCCCTAAGATGACACAGGCCCCGAGGAAAATTATTTTCCTCAAGGCCTCCTGTGAGGAGATAGTGTAAAATAATCAATTCAAAAAGACTTGATCGAGACAATTTTTATAAATTTGTAAAAATGGAAAAAGCGCAGACCTTTGCAAAATCACGAAATCTGTCATTCCTTGTCATCACTTCTTATAACTGAATTCTTGCTACAATCCGTTCTAATTTTAAATAATGAAAGTTTAATAAAATCAAAACAAATCCGAGTTCATTGAACCAGAGATACAATCACTCACAGACAGATCAAAGACGGAAAATAGTACGTTGGGTTGATGATCCGTAATAAAATAAGGAAAATATATTATTATGTATGACTTTTATCTCTTAGGCTTAGGCGACGCTGATCTATCTCAACCAATATATTTGGGAGGCGGGAATGGGTACCGCCGCCCCGGGAACCTTTATTGGATAACCAACACCTCTGCCATAGGTCACCCCAAGTGGTTCGCTACGTTTGGTGATTTAGCAGGGGTGCCCGGGTTCATGGGGTGAGGTTCGTCTAGGTCTTGGAGGCGGATGACCAGGACGTACCGAACCCCAGATTCCTACGCACCCCTTAACCCTTTTCCTTCCCAGAACTCTCCACTCCTTCCTTTACTTAAAAAAAACCTCCACACAGCATCCCCAAAGATGGCATAGGCCCTGAGGGAAATTATATTCCTCAGGGCCTCCTGTGTGGAGCTCATGTAACAAAAAAAAACATATAGGCAGTAGGTGCACTAATGTAGGCTGTAGGCGCTGTTAGCAGTAGTTAGCAGAAAATCAATATGGTCACACAAAATGCCACTATAGACAGACAAACGTGTGTAAACAAGCCTTGATAGGAAACCAGGCAGCGTTTTTTTTTTTTCATAGAAACGTATTTTAAATTTGGGAGGCGGGTTTGGGCACCGCCGCGCCGCTAACCATTTATTGGATAACCAAAACCCCTGCCATAGGTCACCCCAAGTGGTTCTCTACGTTTGGTGACTTAGCAGGGTTGTCCGTGTTCATGGGGTGAGGTTTGTCTAGGTCTTGGAGGCGGATAACCAGGACACACTGAACCTCAGATTCCTACCCACCCCTTAAAAACTTTTCCTTCCCAGAACTCTCCTTTCCGTCCTTGCTTGCCCGTGTTCATGGGATGAGGTTTGTCCGGGTCTTGGCGATAGGTGCTTCTGCCAACCAGCTGCGTGGCAGGCGGGATCCGGAGAGACTGGTTGAGGGAGATTTTTGGCCTCTCCAGCCGAACTCACACGACTCATACGTCCTTCATTTCTGGATTTATTGAACTCCAGATTCCTACCCAACCCTCATACCTTATTCCTTCACAAAACGTCTCCTCTCCTTCCTTTCCACAAAAAGACCCTCCACACAGCACCCCCAAAGATGACCTAGACCCTGAGGGTTTTTTTAAAGTAAATAATATAGATATCGACCACTATCGTATCGTTTTACTTAATTAGATAAGTTACTTTATAAAGGAGTTAGTAGGACCCTCCAAAAATCGTTAAAATTACCTGGTTTGAACGCCATCAAAAAGACTTTCAGTATACAAACTAGACGATGTATTATTTTTTTATAATAGATTATTTTCTTCCAATACAGTTAGTAAAAAAAATCCTTCAAATCGGTCCATTTTTGGAATAGGAAAATGGGGAAAAACAAAACCTCGATTTTGGTGATTTTATTTAGTTAGCCTGACCTCCGTAGTACAGTGGGTAAGACTCTTGACTCACAATCCGGAGGTCGCGGGTTCGAACCCGGCATGCGCAAATAAATTTTATTTGATTAATTTGTGTTATTTCACAATTAATTAATTTAAAACAATATATAGTATATTTGCGGCATGTTCCAGAGTGGAAGATACTATCAGTATCGCCCTGGTGTAAGACCACCATTCAGAATTGAAACGTTGCTTGGAAATGGCTTTAGCCGTGTTTAGTGACCAGATCTGAATAGCCAGGTACTTCCCAACCTTCCTCTTCCCCACCTCCTTCCCCTCCCCACTACCTTCAGCCTCACAACATACCCCAATTGGGGATGCCATAGTCTCACTGGCTCCAGACGGGAGCAGTTGAGATTCTTGTGCGGTATTTACTGTAAAAAAAAAAAGGTGCAGTTTCGCTCAATATTCAAGGGACCAAGAGCGAAAGTGTAATTATAATTTGAACAATATATCTATTGTTCAAATTTCTCGGCGACCGGGTTTTCCTCTTAAAGACTGAGCAAAT
This sequence comes from Limnephilus rhombicus, assembly GCA_929108145.2. Taxonomy (NCBI): domain Eukaryota; kingdom Metazoa; phylum Arthropoda; class Insecta; order Trichoptera; family Limnephilidae; genus Limnephilus; species Limnephilus rhombicus. The sequence goes on along the minus strand of OV815287.1, from coordinate 12,281,887 downwards.
TAACCCCGGGCATTTACATCTTAAGTCACCCTTTCACTTTATAATATCAAATCCATACCCGTACATATAATACAGTCATACACAACCTTTAACGGTGTTTATTTTATTTTATATGTATACCGCACAAGAGTTTCAGCTGCTCCCGTCTGGAACCAGTGAGACTATGGCATCTCCAATTGGAGTATATTGTGGGACTGAAGGTAGTGCGAGGAAAAGGACATGGGGCAGAGGAAAGTGGGGAAGTACCTTGCTATTCAAATCTGGTCACTAAACGCGGCTAAATCCATTTTCAATTATTATTTTGTTTACATGAATACCGTACCTGCTCCCGTCTGGACACAGTGAGACTATGGCTTCCCGAATTGGGGTACGTTGTGAGGCTGAGGGTAGTGGGGAGGGGAATGAGATGGGGAAGTGGAAGGTGGGGACGTACCTGGCTATTCAGATCTGATCACCAACCACGGCTAAAACCATTTCAAGCAAAGATTCTATTCTGAATGGTGGTCTTACACCAGGGCGATATTGACACACGAGTATATTTTCCACTCTGGAACGTGCCGCAAATTTACTGTATATTATTTTTAATTAATTAATAGTGAAATAACACAAATTAATCAAATAAAATTTATTTGCCCACGCCGTGATTCGATCCTGCGACCTTCGGATTGTGAGTCAAGAGCCTTACCCCTAGACCACGCCGGCCATCAATTCAAGATGGTGGTCTTACACCTGGTGTAAAATGTGCCGCAAATATACTATATATTACTATTAATGAATAAATTGTGAAATAACACATATGTAAAATTGATAACATAAAATTTATTTGCCGGACTTTGAACCCGCGACCTTCGGATTGCTAGTCGGGAGCCTCGCCTCACCCCTCGACCACGGAGGCCGTCAAAGTCGGTACGAAAAATACTTTTGTCACGCAATTTTCTGTAACAGGATTTTTCAGTAGATGTTTTGTGCTTTCTCCTTCTTTAGCCAACGCTTCGAAGGGCGTTACAGTGTCCCTCATCAGGGCATTTGTGTATATTGTGGTGAAGTGTTTGTTTATGTATGGAGAAGTGATACCGTATTCCAAGGGTTAGTACTTTTAATGTGGTTTTCTGCGTTTAGTTTTGGTGTATCCGTCTAATTCCGGGGATAACCTTGTTAAAGCATTTTCAAAGAACCTTGGTGATAAAGTTAACATTTTATATATAAAAAATGGCAGCGAGTTGTGCTTCACTGAATGTATTACACACACTTGCATGATCTAACCAAATAGGCAAATATAAAATACATAAATAAAACACAATAAACTTTTTCTTGCGTCCATTATTAAGTAGTTTATGGTCGGGTAGAAAAAATAGTACCAACTAAATGCAAAATGCGACACTGCAGAAAGAATAAAGAGTTGATTGAGATTTATTAGTGGTTTAATATTCAACAGGTTGGGGCGCTTACTCTCAGCTTGTTGCATACTGTTTCTAATTAGTATTCTAACTATATTTTAAACATATATGATATAAAAAATATATACCTTGCACTAGCACGATCCATAATAGAATACGGCATTATTGCCTGGGGCTGTGCCAGTAAAAAATATTTTAATACACTGTTTAAAGATCAGAAAACCCTAATAAAAGTAATACTTAAATTACCAACACTAACCCACTTCAAAATTCAAAACAAATACTAACTAAAACACATTTAACACTTCACAAAATTCTCGCAATACTAGAACAAGACATGCACACCAACTACAAATACCAAAAACAAACACATCCTTTGGACAAAAACACAACAGATACCAGGCTATAAAACTATACAGTTCTCTTCCGACACAATATAAAACAACTAATATTATTGAATACAAAAAACACATAAGGAACTGGCCACAATCTTTTTAACTTTTAATTTATAATTAAGTCGATTTTTTTTCTAAGAATACTGTTTTATTTTACAATTCACAATTTATAATTTACAACTGAAAAATGTCCTCTACAGCACAGGTGAACTCCTAGGGTGGAGGACAATATATTATACCTTTTTAATGGAAATATACTAAGAATAAATAAAAAAAAATCTAAATAAAAAACTAGAGATGCCAACTAGGCTGAGATTCGATATTCGGCCTATTCGGCTACTTTTTTTAACTATTCGGTATTCGGCCGAATATTGCGAATCATTCGGCCGAATACCGAACACCAAATCATGAAAATAAACACCCAGTATTACTCAGAAAAAAAAAATATTTAAAAAAAAAATCAGCATATTTAATACTTAAAATCTAACAGTGTTAAGTTATGATGAATAAAAACATTTTTTTCAGCATTTATTAATAGCAAACGATTGCGCTTTTCATCATAAATTATACCTGCTTCAGAAAAAAGCCGCTCACTACTCTGCTACACTGCTCCCGGGAGATGATAAATAAATCTTAGAAAATTCTGCTACGTTTGTATACTGTTTTGCGTTTGCTGACCACCACTTGTGAGGGTCTGCTATCCGATCTAGTCGAACAGTTTTCATGTATTTTTAAGATATACACACCACAAGTTTCAATACATTTTTTAAGATATACACAATATAAATAACACAATTTGGTGTAACAATCAACAAACAATGCGTGTTGTGGCACGACCTACTGGACAAATGAAACAAATACGCTTACGGTTACCGTACGTACTTCGGAATATTCGTCGCTTCGGCCGAGAGCTTAGCCGAATATTTGGTACTAGCAGTTAAAAAACCCGCTCCGCAGGTTTTTACTGCTAGGTCCTGCGGGCGGCTTTTGGTTTGGCTTTGCCCAGTTAGTGTTGGAGATCATTTTGTAAATCCAATAGAAACTGGTTCCAAAATTAGCCCGTCCCTCGTATTTTTTATTTTTTTTTATTCACTTACACATTTAATTATAATTACAATTTTACAACATTATATAACAACAATATTTCAATCGCTCTCCTAATAAAGCAGTTGCTTGTGTTTAGGAGAGGACAACTAAATACTTTTACATCTAAGTATATGAATCAAAAATATTATTACAATAACTAATAGTAATTTTATAGAAAATACGATACATGTCATAAAATTATTGGTTAGTTAATGAATTCAAAGGATTGATAAAGCAAAACATATTTCTAAACAATAATTAAAGTTATGAGGTGGTACTAGAGTATTTCAATTTAATTTATTTTTTTATATGTGTCGTAGTTTTCATCCGATCGTAAATCTAGGGGTAATTTGTTGAATAATTTTAAACCCTTGAATGTATAGTGATGTTGTGCTGTTGTAGTTCGTACTAATGGTACGGTTAATCCTCCAACAGATATGATTCTTTTACTAATATTTAATTGTGGTGTAGTATTTTTATTAAAGAAATCTTTATGTAATTGTAGGAGTGCAATTTTGTCATAAATTTTTGTTAGTGGGGGAACCGGGAAATCTTGGAAAACATTTATTGTTGGGTAGTAATAGGGCTTTTTTAAGATGATTTTTATTAATATTTTTTGAATTGTTTCCAGTGGAAGTAGGGAAGATTTATATGCACCCCCCCCCCCCCCCAAGCTATGATTCCATATTGTAGTACAGAGTGCGCAAGTGCGTAATAAATATCTTTTAGTAATTTTAATGTTACAGTATTTCTAAGTCTAAAAAATATATAGATCAGTTTTCTCATTCTGTCTACTGTGGAATTTATTTGACTTTTCCGTTTGATGTTATTATCGATAATTATTCCAAGATATTTTATTTTATTTTTTATCCACCGTGAACGTGTCAACCAGTGATCAGTGATGGCTAGTCACCGCGAAAAAGTAACCAGGACGGGTGATGACGTCATATGTAATATACAGCCGCTTATACAACTGAGTATTACGGTCAATCTTTCGAAATCCGGGAGATACACCGGGTTCACAAATTCGTAGAACTTATACCTAGGAAGGGCACGTCCCTTTGCGTCTTGCCGATGAAAGTGGCGTCATCTTGTGACGAATTCTTGAATTGGAAACCGAATTACAACGGTAGCTTTATCTGAAAATCCACGTACACAGATGTTTATATGGTGCGACAGGTAAGACGCGGCGGGGACATGCGTTGGATGCCGGGTTCTTAAATTCAACCACGCAGACGAAAAGCTATTAATAACGTTCGATTCGGCAAAATCACTATTCGTGGCATCTCAAATTTTAACCATATTAGCAGGAAAAATGCAACCAAAATATTGCATGAATAATTTAATACGGTCGAAAATATTAATAGTTTAGACGCAAATGCGACTACTGCACAAAATGCTCAAATTCTCGGAGCCAGTGGTGCTAGTAAGTGGGATAGAGATTAGCAAGTACCTGGTTATTCAGATCTAGTTACTAAACATAGCTGATACATTTTCGTTATTTGTTTTTGGGGTGTTATGCCGTGTTACGCATAACACCCCAAAAACAAATAACGAAAATGCTTTTGGCCGTGAAAATCTTAAAACGTATCATAGCTGATACAATTTATAGAAATTGAAATTGTAACTCATAAAGGCGATGTTGAACTACGACAAGTGTTTTGCACTGTTGTATGATACCAGTTGTGTAGAAATATTATGAACCAGGTAATTTTCAACCTGCCCGCCAACTGCGTGGCGGGTCGGATCGGGAGAGGTCGGTTTACGAAGACCCTTTGACTTCTCTAGCTGATCTCTCTCTGAGAGGTGGATTCATACGTCCGTCACTCCTAAACACACTGACCCCTAGATTCCCATTTACTTCTTATACCTTTTTCCTTCCCAGAACTTCCATTACTTAAAAAGACCCTCCACACAGCATCCCCAAATATGACTTAGGCCCTGAGGAAATTATTTTCCTCAGGGCTTCCTGTGCGGGGTTAATGAAAAAGAAAAACAATATGTAACGACATTTATACGCATAGAGTGTAGAACCTTCCAGGGAGCACATCAATGGAGTCCACAGGCTTCATAAATAAGTCTCCGGTTTGCTATCGTTGACCCCAGCTATTCCCGATGTAGGACCGATATAGAACTGCGCAACTAAACAACCGAAACATTAACAAACACACACACACCCTCTCACGAGGCAGAGTATGCCAAATTCTTGAGTTTTTTCATGTTTTTTTATAACACGAAAAAATGAGTCAAATTGGCATTAAGGCGCGGTGTACCCGTTCAAAGAGAAGAAGATGGAGAGATGTGTACGCACGAATGTTATTTAAGCGAAATTTGTGAAAATGGTTAATAAAACACGACTCGTTTAAAATAGAGCAAAAATCTCGCGGGGATTGTCTAAAATAGCGTTAAAGAAACACTGTGATTTTTTTCATACATATAACTTTAAAAATAACAAAAAAATGAGTTTACAATAACTTTCAGAGCATACTTTGCGATTTTTTTCTATCGAGGAACTTTCATATAATTTGCGTTTCGGCGTGGGTAATGTATAGATCTTATCTTCAAGAATAACATATATTTTTTAAGAGCTCTAAAACTTACAGTATTTAAGGAAAACATGTAATAAATCGGTAGAAATGCGGGAAACCGGGCCTTAAGATGTTGCGATAAATAACAGAGAAACAAGCGAGTTATATCAACATTCATAAGTTTACAATATTGGTCTCGATTAAATTGGATTGAATCATATTTCTCTCACCATTTAAGGAATTTTCAATAAGAGTATATATAATAAACTAATATAGTAAAATAAAATATAATAACCCAACGTCAAGAATGACTCGATTATATAATAAACACTATAATCATTAAGACTTAGATATATTTTAGAATTCAATCACTACCTTCAGAAGGAACTTTTAGGTTAGGTACATGTACCTGATGATCTCCTCATTTAAAATCATATTATAATCATTAAATGTTGTATTTATGCATAAACTCTAATGTATATACATACATACACATATAATGTCTATGTATGTATTTACTAATATTTAATTGTAGTCCTCTTTGTTTTATGTTGGTACTTGTAATTAAAACTTATCGTTGCACAAAGAATATTTAAATAAATAGTGTGATTAATGATTACATATAATTGGTTTTATTTTTTATTTTTAACTTTATGAGTAAAACCTCAAATTGTAATATTTAAATAAATGAAGACAATATAAGCGAAACTCAATCGAAAATCTGGAAACAGAAAAATCAGAAAAACATATTGACACCTCTGGGACTCGAACCCAGGACCTCTTGCTTTCCGGGCAAACGCGCTAACCACTGCGCCACGGTGTCGATGTGAAATTCGGTCATGTTTAACTGTACCATACTTCGACTAAGAACCACCTACATTATCTTCATTTTCTTTAACGCATATATTATTGGCAACTATCTTTATGTATGATTGCAAGATTCAAACCCGAACTAAATGCTCTCTAGATAGTGTCTGGATAAATCTATATCCATTTTATTTTAATATGCGACATCTATTGACTTTTCTGCAAGTCTAGGATGAATATTTTATTTTTTATTTTATAGAAAAGTCAATAGATTACAATTTAATAGGAATAATTGTACAGCGCCCTTGACGTGATTTTTCACAAAAACGGCGCTTTATAAATTGTCAAATTATTGTTATTATTATTATAGATATTTTTAAACATTAAATACGCACAGGGGGCCGTGATGCAAAAAAATCCCTGAGGGCATATTTGATCTTTAGGGCTGCTATGAGGTTTTTTCGAGGAGAGGAAGGAGTGAACATGGGTCTTGGAGAGACCGGCAAATCGGTCCACAGCCGAATGTTCACAAGAACGAGTCATAGAAACAACCCTTTATCATGTGATGAAATAATATTGGCGCGTGTTTGGCGTATTTCCCGACTAGGCACCGGTGCCGAAGGAATAAATGACGCTAGTTTTAGAGTAATATAAATTCGAAAAAAATTCTAGTAATAGAAATTTGGTAGGCGGGTACGGGTACCGCCGCCCCGGGAACCATTTATTGGATTACCAACACCTCTGCCATAGATCACCCCAAGTGGTTCGCTACGTTTGGTGACTTAGCAGGGGTGCCCGGGGTCATGGGGTAAGTATTGTCCGGATCTTGGCGGCGGATGCGTCTGCCCACCAACTGCGTGGCAGGCCAGATCGGGAGAATCTGGTTGAGGAATGCCTCCAGTAGGACTCTCGGAACATCGCCTTACCCGCAGTGGGGCGGATTGTTTCATTCATCCATCACTCCTGGATACACTGACCCCCAGATTCTTACCCACCCCTCATACCTTTTTCCTTCCCACGACTTCCTCTCCTTCCTTTGCTTAAAAATACCCTCCACACAGCATCCCCAAAGACGACATAGGCTCTGAGGGCAATTATTTTTCTCGGGGCCTCCTGTGTGGAGCTAACGTAAAAAAAAAGTTCCTCATCGGAATATCTTCCATTGAAATACAATCCATTATGACAGCATTCTCAACTGGTGCCCGTGCTCTAAAGATTGCAATTCGCTTGTTAAATGGGAGATCTATAAAAAGGACGTGGGCGAGGCTAGGATTTTAAAAAATTAGCCCGATTATGGAAAAATATTGTAGCGCAAAATTGAATAAAAATTAAGTCTCGAATTGAGTGGTTTTCATATTTAGAAACCGATACCAGGTACCATAATTAACGAGGCAATGATACCCGCGCAGGGAAATTCTCCATCCTCTTCATCTCCACAGCGCTAGGAATAAAGGCCGCGCGGACTAAATGATGCTAATTCCGAGAAACATATTGACTGCGGGGAAAAAATGCATCCAAACCGGTCCGAGGAACAAAAAGGCAAAATGAGACAAAATGCAGCGGGCCGCGGCTGCAGGCGGCAACGTCCACAAGTCACAAGCCACAAACCACGAGCAGTATGATTCAAAGCCAAGGCCGGCCAAAGTGCGCGTTGGGCTGTGATCTCATCCGTTTCCCAAAATATGGCGGTTCCTTCTGGCAGACGCTGCATCCGATGCCTCGGTTATTAAATATGCAATTCTCTGAGCATACATTTTATATTACACTCTCAGAGTATTATTCGTTACACTCGTAACGACACATATAACAAATATTAAACTGCACTTCAGATGAAAAAGATATTTTAATTATAACAATATTAATAAGGGCTTAAAAATGTTGGGATTTATAACTAGGCTAAATAGAAAATTTAACAATATAAAGTAAAATAAACTGTTATATTTTGCCTCTCTTAGAAGTCAACTTGAGTACAAATCTCCCGTCTGGAATCCACATTATAGTATACATGTACAAGCTGTTGAAAGAATACAAAACAAATTCTTACGTTTTCTAAATTTTAAAATGGGTATTCCAGCAATTATTTTGAACTACAACACTATTTTAAATGATATGAATAATGAATATGCTCAAATTGTCAGACAGAAGAATTTTCACTGACTTCATATTTCTATATAAAATTCTAAATGATTTAGTTGATAGTCCGGTATTGCCAGAATTGATAAGCTTCCGGATTCCACTACGTAATACTAGAATTCAGGATTTATTTCAGTGCAGAAATTCTGGGACTAACTACCATATGAATTCCTCTTTGCCCAGAATACTAATGGAGGGAAACAATTATACCAAGTCAGTGGACACCTTCAATTTATGTTTAAACAAATATAAAATATTGCTACTGAGACAGTTCAGTTATGTACAATGAATGCTGTGTATTTCTTATTGTTCATATGTAATGTAAAAACCCCTAAAAAGGGCGTTAATAAATAAATAAATTATGTTGAGCTTATTATTGTCAACTGCAATATTTTCTGGGTCATTTTAACCCAAACAGCGTAGTTTAGGATAGAATCTATCCCAGACATGTAATTTTTGTAACAGCACGTACCGGAAGGATTTTAACCAGCGATTCCCGAGCATTTTTGGGGTAAAAACGTAGACGTCATTTTACTGTCCAATGATATTTTTTCAATTATTTTTTTTTAATATATCTCACGTCGCCACTGATCACACTGTTACACGTCGCGACTAGCGACGGAATCACGAAATTCACGCTCTGTCTCGTATGTTACCGAGCTGCCGGAACCAGACGGAATGCGCATCACGTGACCCACTAGGCTGTAACCAATTATCCAACTCTACTAGTTGCGACGTGAGATGGAAAAAAATGTAAAAATATATATTTTTGTTTTTTACTGAACAAAATTTAATTATCATCGGACAGTAATGTGACGTATACACATTTTTTTACTTCAAATCTGCTCATGAATCGCTAGTTAAAACACTTTTGGGTGTACGCTGTTACACCCATGGAGGAGGTAAAATAAAGGACGTTCCTATACCTTGAGGGTAAAGGAACTTCCTTACCGTTCCTCACGTTTGGAGAGAAAAACCAAGAAAAACTATAAAGTCTTTCTCTAAATATATTGACACGTTTGCCTTACTGTGATCAGTCGAATAAATTATATGGTTGGTTTAGAGGATTCGCCTACAACATGAAAGTTCTAACTTTTTTAGGAATCTGGGACGAGATTACGCAATGGAAGGTCACTTTCAAAACAAACAAAAAAGTAAAAAACCGCATTTACATTTTAACTTTCTGAAATAGACGAAAAAATAGAGAAAGGGATGAATAATTAATCCGAGGGGGCGGATAGTTGCTTTCGTTTCGTGACGAGGGTACGAAATTCACTATTTAAAATTTCACCATTACAAATAGATTTAAGATTCCGCTATGTAAAAGCGGTGACCGGACAACTCAGAATCATGCAACTTAATACATCTTTTGAAAAGTCAATAAAAGTGATGAAAAAATTGGTTAAATAAGATACATACAAATAATAAACAAATTGAAGATGTCGAGCACACATTATCGAAGTGCATTAAAAATGAACGAAAGAGAGTGACAATACTAATGACCTCGAACTCATCGGAAGTTTAGAATTTTATAGCCTCAACCAAGTTTCATACCATATCGAGAATAACGAAATTTATTAGATCATGTAAACTGGAAAATATTTTAAAGTGATTTTATCACAAAATGAACATAAAAGGACTAAGTAAGTACCTTTTAGAGATCATTAGAGATTATAATGATAATATTATAATTTAAAAACAGATGAGGCAAAAAATGACAACATTGTGTGAGTCAGAAGCCTCGATAATATACATGACATTAAAAAAATATATAGATACGTTTTTAGATTTTCACACACATGCCCTGATGACGGACACCGTAACGCTGTCCAAAACGTTGGCTAAAGAAGGAGGTAGCGCAACGCGACATAACACCTCAAAAACAAATAACGAAAATACATTAGGATAGGTTATTGACTATTTTTTTTCATAACTTTAATGACTTAAGCCTCGATTACATTGAGCGAGTTTACAAGCTGCTAGCCGGTAAGTTTAAAAGCGGGTGAATCGGCGAGTGACACACAAAACTGTCTACTCGTTCAGTAGCGACAGTAGCAGCAAAAATAACAACTCCCGCGCGAACCAATTCGGTCGACATTTTGTGAAAAATTTGAGCTCGCAGGTAGCGCCAAACACTAGCCAGTAGCGAGAATAACAGCTCCCGCGCGAACTAATTCTGACAGTTGCGAAATCAGCTGTTGGTAGGCCGCCATCTTGGGCGAGTAGCAAGTAAAGTTGACTACCTTTCAACTTTTTTCGTAGATTGTCCACAATCTGCTAGTTAGATAGTAATAGATACGATTACACTGAGCCAGTTTACTAACAGATAGTGAATTTCCCAGATAGTAGCTTGTAAACTTGCTCAATGTAATCCAGGCTTTAGAGGGATGTTGAAATTGCATGATTCAGAGTTGTCATGGAACCGTAAAAGCAAAGGTAGAGAAAAGGGAACATTCCTTGCATCATTATAAAAATTACAATACACGAATGGTGTGCAGTCCGTAAAAGCTGTGCCAATCCTGAGAAAAGCGAATCACGAAATAGAATTAAAAGATAATACTAAATTTGGGATCAAAATGTATTTTTTCCGTCAATTTGTGAATCTTTACGTTATGGATCATTCCTTGTGTAGAAAATGACAATATATTTTTTTATGGTGCAATACCGCATTGAGTAAAACCTCAAATTGTAATATTTAATCGTTGAAGTCTTATATAAAACAAGCAGACCCGGCCACACGTTGCTGTAGCTAACGAAACACAACGCCATTACCCAACCTTTATAGAATCCACACCACCCGCTTGCCAGCTGACCGCTGCCTGAATTGAATATTTGAATTTCTCGGTTTTTATCCTCTATAATAAGCATGTATTATACATATAAACCTTCCTCTTGAATCACTCTATCTATTGGTGAAAATCGCATGAAAATCCGTTGCGTAGTTTAAAAGACCTATGCGCACATACATTTTGAGCGACTTCATTATTTTATGTAATGATGATGATGATATAAATAAATTTAAAAAAAAACATCAGCCGGAAAACATTACCTACGTTAATTTATTTTAATATCTATAGAAAATAAAATTTTAGGAAACAGGAAACATTAATAGAAAAATAAATATTGTTCTTTCAAAATCTGTATAATTTTGTGTTATTTTGTTAACTTGTATAATTATTGTTAACCTCAACACAGGCTTGTCCTAGTAAGGGAACAAATTGTATTGTAAACATTTTTACCTGCAGTGTAAAGAAACAATAAATAAATAAATAAATATTTGTAAACTTATTATTTTGATTATCACATTTATTTATTTATTTATTTATTTATTTATTTATTAATTTACGGACAACAGTCCATTAAAAACATAATAATAACACGAATAAAAATAAAAAAAAACAGAGATGACAGTGAAGGGAGAGCACATAAAAATTAATAGCAATGACAATATAAAATATAAAAAGTACATATAGAGACACTACAAGTCAAAGCATGAAGAAGCATTTAAATATTGCGTAACGACTGCCGAAAGTCATTTAGTTTTACACCAAAAAAATCAATGCTTTGACTTGCGTTGACAAGTCTCGACATTCTGGATAAGGGAGAATGGTATCCGTAATTAGTAGAATGTTGATTGAGGAACAGCAATTCATTATTTCGAAGCCTACGGGAAGGGATGTTAAACTGGATGAGTTGTAACAATGCAGGTGTATCTGTAATACTGTTGATAATTTTAAATATGCAAATTAGATCAGAGTCCTTTCTACGTTTTTCTAAAGAAGGCATGTTTAAAATGTGTTCAATTTCATCATATGAGTACTTGCCTCTTTCAAGACCCAACCTCCAAGCAATTCCTCTTAGGAAACGATGTTGTACGGATTCGATGTGACAAATGTGGACAGCGTAGAAAGGAGACCAAATGACACTAGCATATTCAAGGTGAGGGCGAACCAGCGAACAGTAAAGAGTTTTAAGTGTACTTATATGTTTGAAGTCAGAGGTAATTCTATGAATGAAGCCGAGTAGTTTAAGTGATTTATTTACGATATTATTTATGTGATCACGGAAAGAAAGTTTGCAGTCTAGAGTGACCCCAAGGTCCTTGATAGATGTGACAGTAGATAGACAAACACTATTTAGTTTATAATCAAACTGAATAGGTTTTTTGGTTCTATAAAACGACAAAATTTTGCATTTATCAACATTAAGTTCCATGCAGTTAATTTTGCACCAATCGTTAAATGAATCAATATCAAGTTGAAATTGTAAACAGTCAAGGTGGGATTTAATAATCTTAAGAATCTTATTATCATCAGCAAATAGCCAGAAACGTGTGTGAGAAAAAACTTTTGTGATATCATTAATAAAAAGGTTAAAAAGAAGCGGGGCCAAATGGGCTCCTTGGGGAACGCCGGAAGTTACATCAATGTTAAAGGATTCAAAGTTATTTATTTTAACCCTTTGTTTTCTATCTGTCAAGTAAGAGTGAAAGAATGATAACAAAGGGTTTCTAATGCCTATAGCATAAAGTTTGGCCATGAGAATACGGTGATTAACTTTGTCGAAGGCTTTGGAGAAGTCAGTGTATAGAACATCAACCTAAGTGTTATCTTCTAAGGCTTTCACAATGGTACTTGTAAAGGAAAGTAAATTTGTTGTTGTAGATTTCGCCGATCTAAATCCATGCTGTTCCTCAATTAGAACACTTTTGAAAACAGGAGTAATTTTCTTTGTAATTATCGACTCAAATATTTTTGGAATATTAGATATAATTGATATCGGTCTGTAATTTCCAATATTCGACTTGTTTCCGGACTTAAAAATGGGTCGAATATATGAAATTTTCCATGAGTCAGCAAATGTTCCAGATGAAAGTGACAAGTTGTACAACATACAAATTGGGTTAGATAGTGTATATTTACATTCTTTTAGCAAGATTTCTGGAATGCCATCAGGTCCGGTACTTTTTTGTTAGAGAGATTATTTAAGGATTGGTAAACCTCCTTAAGTGTAATTTGGCAATCATTTAAGTCAATATTATGGTCATAGTTAAGTGGAGGGATGTTGCATGATGCATCAGAATATACAGAGGAGAAGTGTTTGGCAAAAAGGTTGGCGATATCATGGCCTTTAGTAGCATGAGTTTCATTATAATACATACTTGAAGGAAGATCATTATCAGTACGCTTTTGCGCAACAAATTGCCAAAATTGTTTAGGATTTTGCAGTAACTTTGTCTCTGTAACTTCTACAAAATATTTATAACATTTGGCTGATTCGATTTTGGACAGTTCCCTTAATTGAGAAAATTTATGATAAAAGCTTAAGTTCCCAGTGTCTTTAAATAATTTATGAGTCTTCTTTTTTTCAATTATTAACTGTTTAAGTTTCGTGCTAAACCAATTTGGAAACTTAGGTTGAGAGTAACACCCCTTAGGAACAAACAATTCTACAGCATGTGATACACATTCATTAAATTTAAGTACAGCGTCATTAATATCAGAATTTAAAAATAGTGTCGACCAATCAATCTGTGATAGATATTTGTTCATATTAAAATAGTCGCCGTTAAGATATTTGTAGTGATAAGAGACATTTGGTTTCAAGGAATCAAATTTGAAAAAATGTGTAATTTTAATAGAGAGAGGTGGATGATATTTATCCAAAGGTAACAAAGAGACATCAGCTTCACTTACTATGACATTTGGTATGCTAGTGAAAATCAAATCCAGGCAAGAGCCTAGATAGTTAGTGACTGGATTTACTTGAAACATATTCAAATAGGCAAAAAAATTTACAATTTCAACAGCTTGTGGAGAAAGATTACTAGAAGGAGTTTTGACACCTTGATCGTCATTCAGCCACAATATTTTAGGTAAATTATATCTCGTACATATTATTATATCTCGTGTAAAATTCACTATATGGACTTTACTTTATTCTCATCCTCGGGTGTTCAATTTGTCCAGTCTATTGTTAATAATAAGACAGAATATTATAGAAACATTTTTTATTTTTGGAATAACTTAAGACGACACTATACCCTAAAATATATTCAGAATCTCAACGACACGTAAGTAAAGAAGCCGTGTATACAAATTGCGATTCGCGACCCTGTATTGGACGGACCTACTGTCGAATTTGCCCTATCAAAGAAGAAGAAGAAAAATAATGTGGGAATCTTAACGACGACGTAAGTGAAGAGAGCGTGTAAATAAATATGCGCCCCAGGCACGGCGTATTGGACGGACGTACGGTCGAATTCACCCTAACAGGCCTGGAGATTCGACGTTTCCGCCGGGTTCATTTGAATTAATTCTGAAGAACGAATTACTAATATTTAAGATGCTTCTAAATGAATACCTCCCGAAGTTATTCATTCATCGTCTACAAAAATAAAATCTGGTGCTCACCGCTAACTTTAGTTGAACAACGTATTACATTTTTTTAAGGCGTTGTACGTTGAAAAAAATTATGGCAACGTACTGTTTTTAGTAATCTAAAATATAAATAACTCGCAACCCTTGTGAGGCATGGAAATAAAAATCATAATTCAATTACGAATTCGCCGAAATAAATTGAAATGTGATCCTCGGGCAAACCCCCGATAAACGTGGGTATGTCTCGCCTTAATGAGTAAAACCTCAAATTTGAATACGTCATTGAAGACAATATTAGCGACTATCAATAGAAAATTTTAAACAGAAATTAAGATACAGTCGCGGTTTTCCTAGATATGGTCGTATATTTCTCTGTTTAAAATTTTGGATTGAGAGTCACTAACATTGTTTTCAATGATTCATTATAGAAATATTTTTTATTAACAGGTTAAATCGAACCCGGCTAGTATATATAATAAAAGATGTACAAATTAGAGTGGTTATTTTATTCCAATTATTGTAGTTTTCAAGATAATTTGTTTTGAAAAATACCAACTACTAATTGTAAATTTAATATAATACTAGCTGACCCAACAAACGGTGTTCTGCCATATAAATTATTTGTGGTGAATATTGTGGTTGTTAAATAAAAAATAACGAATGTATTGTAATTGTGTGGGGATGGGATCAATTACAGAAAGAGGAATGGAGCGAGCGCTGTAGATGATGACTGCCAATAAAAACAAAACAAAAACTCAAACACAAACTAAAGTAGGAAAATCAAACAAAGAAAATCAATATGAATTTCGAATTCAATTGACTGACAAGTCCGTCTTTAGGTAACATAAATAAGCTCGATGGTTTGCCCACGCGAGAACATGATGAAATATCAAAACGACGCGACGCTTCTCGTGAATGTCTTGCGGATGTGTGGATGAAAGTTCGATGAGGCGGACTTAGCGCCATATATCATTCAACAACATAAATAATTTCATACTGTTTGAAATTCGAAAGACGTTTAAATTTGTTCATGCAAAAACACTAAAATCGCGATTAAAAAATGGGAGGGTGGGAGTAGTAGGGTTAAAATTTGGAGTTACAGGTATTTTTTGATACCAAATAATAAAATAAATACAATAAATAGACACCCTAATCACCTAGCGGTAGGATAAGTACTTTAAAACCTATTCTCATACCTACCAAAAATACATGAAAAATTTCATAAAAATTGGTCAAGCCGTTTCGGAGAAGTGCGATCACAAACACCATGACGCGAGATTTTTATATATGCAGTTACGCTGTAGAGTTATTTACAGCGCGATAAATGACAAATAACATCAAAAATAAGTACCTATAGTAAAGCTCTTATGTACGTAAAAATAACTTCAATTACATGTTGTGTGGCTTCGTTATTTATGTCATCGTAGTTTGCGGTTATACACACGTCGCGGAAATTCTTCCCGTCTTATTTATGCAAGAACCTGGATACTAATACAAATGACTTACTACTTATATAGTATACACACTAATCCGACTTTAAGCAAGCCTGCTTAACTGCAACAACTTTGTGAATTCGCGAATCGCTTTCTGTGTCGGGGTGATTTATCCCATGGGGCTGGATATCCACATTCCAATCAAAACATCGCCCACAGCGCACACTAATTACTCACATTGACGTCACTCCATACACTACTCAAACACATACCACTGTTCTTTATTATTTTAGGCTTCTATTTATAAACATGAAACCTACTTAACCTCTGGCAGCCACCTCTGGTCTGGAGCTCCAAAATACCTCAAAAACACCCTCGACTCTGTGCAAAAACGGACGGTCCGTTTGATAGATTCTCCCATCTTATCAGACGGATTGCAATCTTTTAGAGCACAGGCGTCGGGTGGGAATGCTATCCTTGTTCTGCCGGTATTACAAAGATGCTCCGAGGAACTAGCGTCATAGATGCCTTCAGCACCGGTGCATAATCGGGAAATATGTATACGGTTGACATTTGTCACATGAAAACGGGTCGCTTCTTCGACTCGTTCCTGTGTTCAACAGCTCGGCTGTGGAACGATTGGCCTCTGTGTTTCCTCCTTCCTACAACATGGGTCTCTTCAAGACCAATGTTCATTCCTTCCTCTCCTCAAAAAGACCCTTCACACAGCATCTCAGATGACATAGGCCCTGAGGTAAATTATTTTCCTCAGGGCCTCCTGTGGGGAGTTAATGTAAAAAAAAATCACTGACAAAAAGTACAAATGTGCAGTTCACACGCGGTAGAAGTGAAACCTTCAGAAAACTAAAGAAGACAAGGGTGGGTATTACAAGTATTCTCTTTATCTTTTTTTTTTCTTTTTTACATCATGTAAAACTTTTTTTATATATGTATGTAAATGGCAAGGTCATGTGCTGTAAATAAATTAATGAACGATATGGCAAGCCAGATCGTACGACAGTAAAATAAAATTAAAAACATTAGCAATAATTTATTGCCATTAATAGTGTGAACTTTCAGTAATGCATATCAGCAGCTGTCTATTCTTTCAAAATGTCGGCACCCCGCCGAGTGGCGAGACACGTAAACTCATTAATTCAATATTTTCACAAACAATGCATAAAAAAAGAGCAAATTCCACAAAGATAATGTTTCCAAAGCGTTGTGTGCAACGGCAAAAGAACAGGTCTGGGTATCAATCATGTCCGACGCAGTGCCGGGCCTCTGGTACTGGCCTCCAAACGCCTCCATGTTAAAAAATTATTATAATAATATTTGGATAATTTATATAGCGCCGTTTTTGTGAAAAATTACCTCAAGGGCGCTGTACAAATAAGTATTTAAAGGAACTAATATTACTGGCTTACAACTAAGATTTACAATTCTAACTAGTGACTTACATGTAAGACTTATTTTACTGGCTTACAATTAAGATTTACAATTATAACTAGTGACTTACATCTAAGACTTATATTACATTCCCTTCATCAAATCCTAAAGCCTGGATCACAAGCATCCGAGTAGATGGCGAGACAGTAAAATGATGCTAGGCCGAGACAGTTGGATCGACGAGTAGGTGTTTACACGTAATTTTTAATTTGGCACCGAGTCAGTCAGTCAATAGGCCACTTGCATCACATTTTTTTAAGTTTTTTTCGGTTTAGGCAAATATTCTAAGACATTCTGTATTTTATTTTAATAAATCTAGTGAATGTTAAATGTCAGATTCAAAAATTCGCCTGAAATCAAGGAGTTGCCACATAATAAAAATAAATCAGTGAGGAATTTTACAAAATTAATTTAATATTATCGGAGACGGAAAATTTTCATGTAGTGACGTCACAATAAATTTTAATAACATTTTCGTAATCTTAGTAAAAAAAAAAACTATTCACACGATTTTTTCCAAGTCATTACGAAATCCATGCGAGTGGCCTATTCAGTTGCGATGCGCGGGAAACGGTAGCGTGATGCCACCGACAGAGGCGAGTACGCAGCGAGTGAAGGTTTATACCAGCCGAGTGGACAAGCGAATTAGTGCGGGAAGTGCGGGGAGGTGTGGAAGTCGGCACTCGGCCCAGTAAGTAGAATAGGTCTGAATGACTGTCTCGCCCTTTTACTGGGCCGAGCGCTCGGCCCAGTACTCGGTTATGTGTTTACACGTATCGAGTACTCGGCCGAGAGCACTGGCACTGTCTCGCCCATCTTCTCGGTCTGTGTGATCCACGCATAAACAAGGCTTTATGGCACCAGGACAATGTAAAAGAAAAAAAAACATTTTTTATGTAAATTTCTGAAAGATGCATTTGTTAAGAATGCTCTCACAAAATGTTTTAAAGATATTCGAACAATTAACGGAGATACAGCATTTTATGTAAAACCTTTAAGGATAATTCAACATACAAACTGTTTTAAACGGTTTCATATAAAATGCTGTTATCTTCGTCAATTTTACGAATTTTCTTAAAACATTTGGTGAGAGCATTATTAACAAATGCAACTTTCTGAAAATTATTTTTTTTTTAAATTACATACCTAAACATTTTTTTAGTGTCCTGGTGCCAGCCTTATTTGGGATTTGATAAAGGGGACGTGGAGGAGTTTGGAGGCCCCCAGGAACAGAGATCCGTGTGAACTGAATAAAAAGCTTATAAAATTACATCAACTTCTTAAACTAAGGGGGGGCTCATTCAGCTATGCCGCACGGGCCTCTGACGGGCTTAGTCCGCTACTGGTCCGACCTCCATGATTTTGCAAATTTAAGCTGTTTAAAAAACGCGCCTGACCTTGAAATAGCGACACAGCGATCTATTCATTAATTCAGTGCGGTGTGTTGTGTGTATGCAGCAGGAAAAGAACGGTCGATATGAAAAAAGCGGTTATCCGTTTTGACAAAGAGCGAATTTAACGCGGAATATACTGACCTAGGACAAGGAGGCCTGCGTTCTGTCGGTAGAGCGCGCTCACCGTTTTCGTGGGTAGGTCGGGCCGTGTCATACCAACACAGAACACAGCCGTTAATAACTGCGAATACTGACTTCCACACCGCACACTTGGAAAAAACGGTGAAGATTATTATCAAATGGAATTAAATTAACCCGTCAGGCTAATTTGTTCGCTTTTCGGAACAACTCATATAGGTCTCATAGAAATCGTTGTATCTCTCTTACTATCATTGTGAAAAATATGATATAAACGGTGTTAGAAAGAGAAAATATCACGCTTTATATTCAAATACGCCTGTCTCGACACAGGTATACCCTAGTGATACAGGCATACAAATAAAACCATTGTAAATATATTTTATTATAGATAAATAAATAAAAAATAAAAAAATCAAAAAATAGCCCCAAAATAAGTAAAAAGTATACCTTTATGAAACTAAAGTTTCGGAACGTAATTTGAAAAAAAATGTTGAAACTTTGTGATTTTTTTATTAACCAAATGTAGACAGTGACCATCCTCTTATTTTGAAGGTCACATGTGCAAAATTTCATCAACTCCGGTACAAAACAAAACCAAATCCACACCGCCCGCTTGCCAGCCGGCTCATCCACCACTTACAGACATTCGCCTTTAATTACATATTTCAACCAATTTACACAAAACCTTGACAAATTATATACCTAAACCTTCCTCATAAATCACTCTATTGGTGAAAACCGCATGAAAACTGTTCAGTAGTTTTTTTAGTTTATCGCGAATAGACTGACAGACAGACGCGATGGAGGACTTTTAATTTATAATATGTAGAAATTTTTACATGGAACGACATAAAAATTAACAATTAAATTTGTCTAATAAAATATTTATTTATATCATTATAAATAATTTTAGTTATAAAAGACGTAAGGTGAGCCGTTTTTATGTTTGCATTCATAATTTTGATATTTAAAAAAAATAATGTTTATTGCGAATTATACAATTTGAAAGCATATTTCATCATTTTTCAAACACAGTTTTTAATTTTCAGGTAAGTTGATAAATATTCCATTTAATTGTATCTTAATGCAAAGCGGAAATATTTTGACCCTCTGACAAAATATGGCCGAGGACCGAGCAGAGCTAATATACAAAAACTAGATATGTTTGTAATATATAATTATTTACTAGCGGAGACGTGAAAAATCACGGTTTCATTTAATCATTGAACAAAACATTAGCGATTCTAAAACGAAAATTTTGAAACAGAGAAATCAGAAAAGGGTACCTAGGGTCGCATCTAGACCTAGACATTGAACTGTTTGCACTTTTAATATTCTCACGTTAATGGAACGGTGGAGGTACAAAAAAGGCAATAAACATACGTTCCTTATCACAATAATGCTGCAGCTTTCTCTTACACGTTCAATAATGGTGAAACAAAAGATGAGACACGCAATGTGCGTATGTCTGTTTTTTTTCCTTTTGAGGAAACAGACATACGTGCATTATGTCTTTCATATTTTGTCTCACCATTATTTAATGTGTAAGAAAGAGTTGTACACGTATTTGTTTTTTTTTTACATTAACTCTACACAGGAGGCCCTGAGGAAAATAATTTCCCTCAGGGCCTGTGTCATCTGGGATGCTGTGTGGAAGGTCTTTTTGGGGAGAAGAAGGAATGAACATTGGTTTGAAGAGATCCATGTTGTAGGAAGAAGGAAACACGGAGGCCGGCAAATCATTCCACAGCCGAGCTGTTGAACACACGAACGAATCGAAGAAACCACATGTTCTCATGTGACAAATGTCAACCGTGTACAAATGTTGGGCACGCGTTTGGCGTGTTTCCCGACTATGTACCGGTGCCGAAGGGATCAATGATGCTAGTTTCTCGGAGCATCTTCCATTGTAATACCGGTAGAACAGGGATAGCATTCCCACCCGACGCCTGTGCTCTAAAGATTGCAATCCGTCTGTTAAGATGGGAGAATCTATCAAACGTACCGCCCATTTCTGCACAGATTCGAGGGTATTTTTCAGGTATTTTGGAGCTCCAGACCAGAGGCGACTGCCAAATTCAAGCGTGGGGCGCACTTGTGATTTGTACAGGGTTAGCAGTTGTGTACTATTAAAGTATCTGCGGGCCCTGTACAATGCGCCCTGTTTTTGGGAGGCTAACTTTACTCTGGCTTCGATGGAGCACCCATACCTGAGCTGGTCACTTAGGCTTACACCAACGTACATTTTGATGACGACATAATATATATTTATAGTGAAAAAGTGTTTCTACCTGCCTGCTGACTGCCTTTTGCTGAATGCAAGCCCCAAAAGGTGAGCAAAGGCAGTCATGACGGTCATCATAAAAACAGACAGTCATGACATGACGCATGACTGACTGCATGACGTGTGACGCGAGTTTCTGCTGACTTAAAACTTCAAGACGCATCGATATAATACCAGGTCGATGTCAAGACGTCATTAAGTGAAATGTTCAAAAAATCAATTAGCAATGTCCTGATATGAAAACAAAACTTGAATGGAACATACACAGAACGTAAAAATTAACATCAAATATTAGGTCCTTACTTATGAAATTGGCGTTTTGCCGTACTGGCAATTTTGATCTCAAATATCTTCTCTTTGGTTAGGAATTCCAAATTCAAATTTATACAGCTATTTACTCATGTATTTGTGTTTCGAAAATTATAATTCATTTGTTTTTCCTTAATTGTTTTTTCTTTGCGTCACTTAGTTTACAAAATGGAAAAATTGAAATATCGCGTTATTTACGAGTACGAGTTCCACCGTGGCACCAGTGCTGCAGAAACGGCTCGAAGGATTAATGATGTGTATGGCGACGGTGCCGCAACAGAGTTGTGTGTGTGTGTGTTTTTTTTTCTTATCTTTGTGTCATTCACTACAGCTTTCTTAAATCTGGCCAGACGATTACGGCAGATGTATATTGTCAGCAACTGCAAACCATGATGGAAAAGCTAGCTGCTAATCGCTCTAGACCACTGCTGCTTCATGACAACGCTAGACCACACACTGCACAACAGACTACCAAATTAGAGGAGCTTCAATTGGAATATCTAAGACATCCACCGTACTCTCCGGACCTTGCCCCAAAAGATTACCATTTTTTTCGAAATTTGGATAACTTCTTGCAAGGGAAAAAATTCAACTCCGATGGGGCAGTCCAAACCGCCTTCAAAGATTTTATTGATTCCCGTCCGAATGGTTTATTTAGTAAAGGGATCGATGCACTACCTATGAGATGGCAAAAGTGCATAGATAGCAATGGTACATACTTTGATTAAATAAATATATTATGTTAAAAAAAAATCAACTTTAGGTTCCTCCCATACGAAACGCCAATTTCATATGTAAGGACCTAATATTTGATGATTCGTTCAAACTTTTTAAAACAACCCATCCTTAGTAATGCATCACCTTAACAAACTTTTTAGATAAACGCACACTATTTCTAATAAATACTTAAAGCATATAAATGATATACTAATTGAATGACTTCAATATTTGATTTGTCCTATTCTCTTATAGATTATCCTCAAATTATAACTTTATCGGCACAAACCACTCTTTTTACGGCGAATTGCTTAGGTATTTAAAAAAAAATGATGTGCTAATTTTGATTTTTTTTGTAATAATTCTACTCTGCATTATTAAACAATTGTATTATTAAACATTTTATTGGTAAGCTGTTGCAAAAAAGGAAAATTCTATTAAACCCTAAACCTAAAGCTTTAAAAAAAAGATTTTTTTTCATACAAAAGAGCTGAAACTACGGTATTTGAATTTGAAAGATCTTTGTTACGTAACGTACGATGTAAAACGGTATTATGTTTTCACTGTAATATTTTCAAGCACGCATCCTGTAAATTCGCGCTTTACTCTCTAGACGTGTCGGCTAGACTGGTACCAGTGCTAGTGGTACCTACGGCTATTGAGCACAGAGCAGAGTATCTGTATAGGGTTACAGAGATGTACCCACTATGTGTAGGGTAGGTACCTACTATGAGAACACTGTGGTGTGGGGTGCGGGGGAGAGAGGAAATCGATTGCGTAACGCACCGCATTCCTGAAAGTCACGTTGAGTGAGTTTAATGAACACCAGACTTTGGGATCGGCATTGTTGGCAAATTGATAGACTAACATAAAATCTGGGTATCATTTCGGCAAACTGGAGGCACACAACGTGACCATAGTTTCGGCACCAGGAGAGTTCGACCATGCTTTGAATGAACTACGACATTAGTCATACTTTGGCCGTCGAAGAGCGCACTTTGAAATAACCAGGCCCTGTGCAGAAAAGTAAAGTTCACTCTAGTAAGGCAACGGTTTGAAGCGCAGTCCATTATTGGACTTTTCTGCGCAGAGTCAGAATGTTCGTTTTTAACCGAAACGTCTACAAATCGGGTTGCGTAGCGAAAAATGAGTGAGGTGAGTAAATTATAACACTTTCGTGAAAGTGTCTAAACTAAATAGTGTAACAAAATATTGGATTTTTTAAACAAGTTAAAACTTTTGTTCAACCTATTTAGGATTTGTAGTTAAGTTTTTTACGCAGCCCGCAATTTTAGCCACATTCTAAAAATGACTAGTAATAGTAAACAGATTTTACTTTCGAGGACTAAATAGTGATATTAATTGTAATACCACTATTAGCATTTAAAAAAAAAGGGAGTACAGACAACTCACATTGAGAATTGTGCATATACTGTCAGATTATTTATTGACAAATCATAGAAACGGAGACAGTCACCCACTTCTCCGCTACGAGCAATTTGGTCTGTTCCTCTTTCCCTGGAGAGCTGGTTTATCAACTTAGATGTCTATGGGACCTCTAGAAAGTTGAGCACAAACCGAAATTCAACCTCGCGAATCTCTTCACATTTACCAATTGAAATAAAAACAGCAGATTTTTGATGAGTGAATGTGACAGTGGCCTGTTTCTCGTTCTCAGATAGAACAACTGTCTATATATATGTGTTAATTTGTATGTATACGTAAATGTATGTATGTGCGTATGTATGTATTTATGTGTGTCATGTATACGCATGCTTGTGAACGCGTATAAATACATATATGTATGTTAGGGTGTATGTATGTGTACATGTATTTGCACATCTATGCACGCATGCACACATATAAAACTATAAATAAGAATTATGTTTTTGAATATGATCTTATAATCTTGTGCATAACTTTTCTCTTTTCTTTTCTATTTTCCAGTTTCCTTAAAAAATTATTCTCATTATAAACTTTCTACTATAATTTTTTCCAATTTTCAACATATTTATATATTTAATCTATTTGTTCACACTAGACACCACAGAGAAACTATATTCCATTGGTCACCATTAAACAGGCAGCCGCCTAGTATGGTGATGAAATGTATCATATATATGAAAATGTTTTAATGCGTTACCGTGTAATTTATACATAAAAAATAATTAAACAAAAATCTTTTTTACGAGACAGTATTCAAAACACAAAACTCGGTCCTTATCAGTTGAAGAACGGTAAACTCACATTGAATCTATACCCAGAGATCGCGATCCATTCAAAACCTGACGTTCGAATTAAACCTTTAAAGCACATTATTCACGCCTCTACCCGGCCGTTTGGACGGCATCCGTCGACGAGAGGCTCCTGACTAGGGTTCCCAGATCAAAAAATCAAAATCCCGGAGAAAATTCCTGACATTTGAAAAAAATTCCGGACTTTTTCGGTGCCACCCTGTCGAGTGTCATCCCCAAGAGCCCAATTCTCTTGCCCCCCACCAGGATGAACAATTTTTTTATGAAGGCGAAATTTGCATTTGTCAACTTTCAGGGGGGGAGGGGGGTGACTAATCAAGCAACGATTTTGCGATGCAGGCACAAAATGTCAATAACAACGATATTTCCAGGAGCATTAAATATCAGAAGTGATGTTTTTACTTTGATTTGTAATAAAAATAAATTGGTTTTATCATTTTTTATATCAATCTCCACTTAATTGTAGAAATTCCGGACTTTTTAGGATTCCCCCCGCATTCCGGACAAAAACCTATATTTCCGGACATGTCCGGAAAATTCCGGACGTATGGCAAACCTACTCCTGACTGGCAATCCGGAGGTCGCGGGTTTAAAACCCGGCGCGCGCAACTATATTAAATTGATTTAATTTGTGTTGTTTCACAAATAATTCTTTTAAAATAATATATAGTAGAAGATACTCTTACATCGTCCAGTTCAGAATTGAAACGTTGCTTGAAGTTGCACAACACTTGACGTGGTGACTTCGGATAATATTTATGTTTATTTAAAAAAAAATACTATGGTTATACATATAAATAAATATAATTCAGATACCTTAAAATTAAAATATATTAAATCAACATTTTAAGACTTTTTTCTGCTAATTTACCAGAAACTTAAAAACTACGTGAAATATATCCGAAGTCACCTAAATTCTACGGTATTATATGTTCGTAAAAAAAGCTAGATATTATACGATCGTAATTCTGGATTGCTAGATGGACAGTTAGCCTTTATAAATTATCTGATAGAATAAATAAATAATTACGTACAAAAGCAAAAAAAAATCAAGCCAGCCGCACATACATTTTGATAAAACTATTCACCAAAACTATGAAAGAAAACGCTTCAACGATTGAATCTTCGTTACACCCAGACCAGACTTAAAAATGCCTGTGACGGGTGATACACAGGGTGAAAGGGGTAAAAACTTCGGGAGGTATACTTCTACATGATAGTATAAGTAAAAAAGATAATTAACTTTTTACGTAATTCCAACGTTTTCAGGAAGTTCTCGGGTAAAAATGTGGAGTTGTTTGTGTGGAAAAAATTATAATTCGTATATGCAAAATTATTTTTGTATGGCGTAAAAGGTTAGAATTTCGAAAAGGGTTATTTAAATTTTTTACTTCTACAATCATGTAGAATTCCCTCCCGAAGTTTGTGTTACCCCTGGACGCTCTGTCAAGTACTCGCTCAACTACTTGACTCGTCGAAAACCGTTCGCATTACTTGAGCTCTGGGAGTACACTCGCTACTTGACTCGTCGAAAACCGTTCGCATTACTTTGAAGTAGAGTTACATTTGTGCCCGCCGCCCTTTGCAAGATGACGGCGGATGATGGGTTGCTACAAAGCAAAGTAAATACGCTAATGAAGCTTATTTTCATGCTTATTTTAATGTTTATTTTAGAAGGGGTGGAAGAATAAATTAGTAAGACGAAAATAAATAAACTATGGACACGAAAAGAGATTAATAGCAGCATAAATAAATAAATTGAGGGTAGCATCTTCGCTCTATCACCAAGATATTTCCGCGCGTTCACAAATAAACACTGCTAAAACGGTCGGTTCGCGCCTGTAAGTGCGCAGGGACGCATGGAGGGGGTAGGTACTTGCTCGTCCGAAAAATAGAACGAAATGGATTAAATCTACTAAAGAGTTGACTCACCCACTCTACTAAAATTACAGTGTTCGGACGCGTTTAGTTACTACTATACTCTCCACTCGACTAAACTACTTGCCCAATCAGAACGGGGCTTTACACATAGTGAAAAGTGAGTGAGTCAGTACCAAACTCGCCTTCTGGCTATCGACCACCTTTGATCGACTGATAGATGACAAAATGAGGTGTTTGTTAAGCGCCTGCTATCTGCTGCACGACTTCTCAAAAAATAACGTTGACTTCTCAAAATTAGGGAAATCATTCCAACGAGTTCACCGCAGGGATAGGTTACATTTTTTTTTATATCATTGTACATAGATGACGTCGCCGCAATGGGTGAGGGGAATCAATAAATTTTCCTCGCGAAAGATTCGGTAAGACTTATGTATAGGATCGCGTAACTAAGTTGAAAAACGTGCTCCGAAGAGAGCGTTGCTGACTGTAGTCGCTTAGTTCAGAAGGGTAAAGCATTACATCTGTTGGAGCGAAGATAAAAACGATTGCGTAACGCGCAGTATCCTCGCTAAAGGTTAACCTTGTCTCCAAGCACGTGGGACTGCGATGGGGGGGAGGGAGAAGGGAGAGAGGGGGTGGCACTCTCCCCCCAAGCGGAAAGTGAGACATAACCTAACCGGGGAAATTATATTAAGGAAGGTCGGCAGCAACGGATTTGCCAAATATTATTGTTGTTAGGCCCGGCGCAAATTTCACTTCACAACCTACCTCCTAACTACAACGGGGTGGCTATATGTATAAAATAAATTTTCTGGTATTCCGCTATATTAATTTTGTTGGATAACATTTTTTTAATATCGAGGCGTGGATTACTTAGACATTAGTAAGAACTGTTATTAGTTTTTTTAAATAGATTCTGAGTTTTATTGATTTTCAAAGCTGTGATAATTTTAGAATTTCGGTAAACTAATTCAATCAAACAGATTGTTTCCACGTCAATACAATTTGCGATTCTCTAGGTTTACATGTTTATTGACTCCAGTTTACAATTTGGGAGTCGGTTATGAGTACCGCAGCCGGGAACCATTTATTGGATAATCAACACCACTACAAGTGAACTAGCAGGAGTAACCGGGTTCATGTATTGTTTCATGGTGCTTTCATTCAAACGAAGTATCGAATACTGTAAGTCTAAACTTAAATTTTAGGACGCACAGTTAACACTCGCGCTGTGCAAGCGGTTCCTTACAGATCGTCGGACCATCCCTAATGTGGGGTTCATGGGGTGAGGGGTGTCCTGATCTTGGCGGCGGATTCGTCCCATTATGCGTGGCAGGCCGGATCAGATGGCTGGCTGAGGGAGACCGGATGGATAGGAAGGATAGATTTGCACGTCCGTCACTGCTGGACACACTAGACACCCAAAATCATACCCACCCCTCATAATTTTTTCTCATAGAATACACTCTATATAGGATGTGTAGGATTGCACTCACCTCCCCACATTCTGGAATAAAAACCATTATTAAAGGCATGAAAGAGAACAAGACATTGGAGGTTGCCCACCACTTTCCCACGGCGTTCTAAGGAAACAGATGGTTTCCTCCTTCACCGTACTCGTCAGGACTCTATTTTTTTATTTATAAAGAAGCTACTTTTTATTTAAAATGACTCTAGACCCCCAATGTCCGGGCATACATTGTTAGCAGGCAGTATGCGAGTGCGTACATGTTGTTAGTTATTTATTTCACAGTATCACGTCTCATCTCCGCAACCTGATGTAGCTGTAATAAAAGTTTGTTAATATGCAGAATAAAAAAATTTAAAAATTACATAATTTCATGTGATTGTTTAACTTAACTAAAGCGGCTGAGCTACAGTCACCCGGCAGTCCCGCCGAGGATAAGCGGAGCCATCAGTCCAGTCGCAAGCGAGACTCGGTGTCCGCGCCCCTAAGCTGGCACCCCGGTAGGCCCTCAAAGAAAGTGTTGGGATTAAGGGCAGAAAGACCTGAAGACACTAGGGATAAAAGAGAGCATCGGGTCACCGGAGGCAGGGAGGAAGGGCACCGGTTCGCTACGGTTGGTCTTCTGGCCCGCTCATGGCGACGTGGGAGGCGCGGGCGGGTTATACGCGGCTACCTTGGGAGTCATCTTCTCGGTGGTTGCACAGACATAGATCTAGTCCACCCCCTTGACGGGGTGTATGTAGGACAATACAAAAATGAGATGGTAGTTCAGTTCCGGCTCCTTGAACGATACAAGTCAAGACACGAAGAACTTGTTGATATATATATCTTAGATTTAGAAACAGAGTGCTAGAAAAATGCAAGTATAGTTAGGATACGCGAAGGTTATTGATAATATCTAGTTAAACAAAAAGGAAAAAACAAGTAATAGGCAAATTTTAGATGTTAAAGAGGTTGTTGAAGATGATACCTAAGAAAACATGCTATATATTAATACAAAACATGATACATGAGTAAACAGTTTCAGTGTGAATAACAAAATGTAGTGCGTAATATCCGGGCAGTAATAGTAGTATAAATACTGTAAAAGGGTGACCGTGGATGCCAGGAGCAATTACACCTGGATCCTAAACACATAATGAAGTTAAATTTAATCATCGACTCTAAGTTCAGGCCATCTCTCAACCCAAATCCTTGTAAATTTCCTAAAAGAGAACAAGACACAAAAAAAAAACAGAAAAAGATAATGGTCGCAACTGGGACTCGGACCCAGAACCTCTCGTCTATCCGGAACGTGCGTTTACTAATTCCACCGTTGCGCCCTACTGTCAAACTGTCATAATAGCCGATCTCATATTTCAAATTTTAGAATTAACAATATAATCAACTAATTTATTCTCCATATCATAGGCAACTACCCTTTTTATTGGAAACAATCTTTCTAAGAATTGGTTTGTAACCTGGATAGCGTCACGGATAAATACATCCGATTTAATTTATATGGAACTATTGACTTTTTTATAAAAAGGAGAGGTTTTGGGTTCGAGTCCTACTTGCAACTATTATCTTTTTCTGTTTTTCTGTGTCTTGTTCTGTTTCATATTTTCGTTTAGATTATTATTATTATCTTCTTCTTCAAAAATATAAATCAACTCACATCATAAAATAAAATAATCACCACATAAATATTAAAAATCAAACATAAAAAATATAAGTACGAAATACTAGGAAATAAGTGAGAAAAATCAGCTTCGAGGCGCCATTCTCTTACAAGGTTCGACCCACTTCAATTATCCAACTTGAACACCAAAAAGAAAATTGGAACACTCTGGAGGTGACGAGCCGCTTACAATTTAATCTATGTATCTAATCTAAACATATACTGTGAAATGGAAAACAGATTTTTTTAAGTGAATCTTCTTTAGCACCGTTGTGATTTGAAACTCGATGAAACGGAAGCGAGCGACACTAAAAAGAGACAAACACGTAGGTACATCCATATGATTTAGACTGCGAGAGAATGAGATGGCCATAAAATATTGATTTGTTTCACGGGTACTCGGTTCCAATATAATAATACGATAAATCCACGGCCAGACATCCAGCGAACCAAGGATCGAGTCCTACGAAATCCAAAAGAGTGTGCAATTCACAAGCGGTAGAAGTGAAATCTTAAGAAAACTAAAGTAGACAAGAGTGGGGAGGCTACGAAGCACCGCACAATGAGGAGACCGTTTATAATATCTCACTCTCTCATAGGCTAAACCCTATAAATGTACTTGTTTGTTTCTTTGTGTCGCTATTTTATTTTTTATTTCATCGAGCTTTAAATCACAGCGGTGCTAAAGAAGTTTTCACTTAAAAATATATTTTTATTTTTGTAAAGTCAATATCCAATCTTCAAACAAAGCTAAGAAAACACAAAAGAAAGCGACATCTAGCGTCTCCGAAGAAGAAAACACAAATACTAATAACACGACCAAATTGTATAGGAAAAAGTGTACTGAAAATCGTTGTTGAAAATATGGAAAAAATCATCTTTCACATTGACAAAAAAAGTGCTTCCTAGCCCCACTACCTACAGCCTCGATGACACAGGGCGAGATTACAAGCTACTATCTGGGAAATTCACTATCTGTTAGTAAACTCGCTCAGTGTAATCGTATTATCTAACTAGCAGATTGTGGACAATCTATGAAAAAAGTTGAAAGGTAGTCAACTTTACTTGTTACTCGCCCAAGATGGCGGCCTACCAACAGCTGATTTCGCAACTGTCAGAATTAGTTCGCGCGGGAGCTGTTATTCTCGCTACTGGCTAGCGTTTGGCGCTACCTACGAGCGAGAATAACAGCAACAAACTCGCTCAGTGTCATCGTGTTACTTGCTAACTAGCAGATTGTTGACAATCTACGAAAAAAGTTGAAAGATCGTCAACTTTACTCGCTACACGCTCGCTCCGCTTGCTCGTGATTGGTTTATTTATGTTTTTCAAGATGGCTGCCAATTAACAGCTGATGTCAAACATCACAGAATTAGTTCACGCAGGCGTCGTTATTCTGGTTACTGTCGCTAGCAGTTACCTCAGTTTCCTACGCCACTAAGCGAGTGGACAGTTTTGTGTGTCATCATGACAATCTCACTCGCCGATTTATCCGCTTTTAAACTTAGTAGATAGTAGCTTGTAAACTCGCCCTGTATCATCGAGGCTTAACGTCTACTTTGAGGTTTCAGTTCTACCGCGTGTGAATTGCACTCTGATTTTTTTGGTGATATTTCGCCTCATGTGAGCACACGTTTTAGACCAACATTATTGACATTGGAAAACGTTGTTTACAAATTTATGTCCATCTTTAATTCTCGGCGTGTTGAGAATTATTTATTGGAAGCGGATGGTCCATTGACGCGGTCGGCTAATGATATCACAATGTCATCTGGGACTGGTAGCGTCATCCGTCATCCGTCATCCGTCACCTTCTTCGTGTGTTGCATTCATTGTTCTCTCGCCGACTTTAGGCAAATCTAAACTAACTGATCTACGAATATATTAATATTATTATTGAACGCAAAACATGCATTTACATTTTCATGCAACACAACAAGTATGTTATTAGTTTGGAAACCTGGCCAGGAGGGTGACACTAAGGTAGGGTTGCCAACCGTCCTGTTTTCCCAGGTCATGTCCTGCTTTTTGGGGTGTCCTGGGCTGTCCTGGATAGTTTTTAAGCATCATCCTGAATTTTTAAAGAGTCCTGTGAAGGACCTATGTTTTAAAATTCGCGCGCCACTACTCTCTCCAATCGCTTTGTCACTGGACTCGCGCCGCGTGTGTGAAGGTCGAGGTTTTTTCACTTATATACATACACACAGTGGTCAAAAGAGAGAAATCGGTTACTTCCAGCAACAGTTGCTGCAATAATCGAAATTATCTACAACATGAATATGAACTATGAAACATCGTATAATTATTTGTTAACTCAACCACAAATGTTGGGGGACAATTGTGGAGTTGAAAAATACAATAAAAATAAAGAATAAAATAATGAAAGACTAAATAAATAATAGTCTAAGATCCCGATATAAAACGACCATCACCGAGATGTTTATTGGATGAAACTTATTTTATATTTAATTTAATATGTCAATAAATATATTGCATATGGGTTGCCTAACAAATTTTAGTCCAAGGTATGGTTAATTAATTATTTTTTTTATTTTTTTTATTTGATTTGTATTAGTTGTTTTATTGACCCTATTTTCAGTGCAATATAACTATAACAATTAGTTACTGCTCTTATTACGTATATAGTCCTGGCTTTAAACCGAAATGTCCTGTATTTCTACCTTCAAATCCTGGATTTCAAAGTTTGGAGGTGGCAACCCTACACTAAGGCTAAATATTGATAACTAGCTGGTACCCGGCATGTGTTGCAATGCCATTCAAGAAAAGAGCCCTTGTCTGGAATAATGTTGTATCAACAAAACTGTCGATGTTGAGATATTGATGGAATAATGTTGGGCACATTAAAACGCACCTTTTAAGGTACGGATTATGGTAAAGAAAAAATTTTTAGGCTTGTGGCAGACTTTTAAAATTTGGTTTGTGGAAGAATGTCGTATAATGTCATTTATCAAAATCACGACGCGTGGTTTAATTTATGGGAATGGTCTTATGGCTTCAACTAGAAAGTCTTCAAAGCCAAGAAGCTGAAGAATGCAGGAAAGTAGAATTTGTCCAGAAAAAAATTATGCCTGCTTTTTAGCCGTTGAAACAGTTTTGTGGAATAATGTTGTAGGTTGATCTCAAGACGATATCGAGAACGTAAATGGTTTCATTTATTCACATCGTTTTTTTGTTTTGTTTTTTAAGCTCAAATACATCAATGACTTGTGTACATTTATGTTAGAAGAGGATGTTGCTTTCTGTTAGGCACGAAGAGTAAAAAAAACAGTTTTGTGGAATAACGTTGTAT
This sequence comes from Limnephilus rhombicus, assembly GCA_929108145.2. Taxonomy (NCBI): domain Eukaryota; kingdom Metazoa; phylum Arthropoda; class Insecta; order Trichoptera; family Limnephilidae; genus Limnephilus; species Limnephilus rhombicus. The sequence continues at coordinate 12,248,860 of OV815287.1, read as the reverse complement.
GTAAAATCGTTCATATACAACATTATTCCAAAAAAATCAGCGTAAATTCAAATAATAAACTCTAATTTAATTGCCGCCTTTTTAGACGAATTTTCAATTAAAACTCTTAACAATTGTATGTTTTATGTATTTTAAATATAAAATGTTATAAAACACAACTGGTTTCGTTTTTTCAATCTTTCTCAGAACTAGAATATAGTTGGATTCAACATTCTTCCGGGCAAGGGCTCAAATATTAAAACTCTGATTTAAGGGATGGGAAATGGAATAGGGTAGTTTTCAGAAATCTCGTGTAGGCAGTCATCTTCTCTTACTTTGATGATTAAGTGGGCAACATTTTGTCAATCTTGGAATACAACTGTAGATTTGTATAAAAAACAAAGTCACGCCGCCGCGCGCCGCCACAATAACCTTTCTTCATAATATGTATCTAGATTTACTAAAATTTGTAAGAAGACAAAAAACGTATTCAAATGGGGGCCCCGGGCGGGAACTTACGAAGCGCTACTAAATTTAATAAATAATACCAAGCTTGAGAGGGTATAACCAGAGAAAACCAGATATATGTCATTTTTAAATCAGATTTTAGACGTATTGACTCTTTTCCACAAAAAATTATAAATTTATTTTATTTATTTATAATGTGTTTTACAGATTGTTCTCATACACGTGAGAACAACCCAGATATAAAAACTCAGTTAATTATACAAATAAGAAAAATAGGTATAGATTTATATAAAATCAATCGGCCAAATTATACAAAAATCATATAAAAATAAAAAAGTATTTTTAGACCAAATTGAATGGAATGGTGAACCTCAAAACACGTATTACTTGCGCTATACAACTAAATCACTTCACGAAAATCAGATGTAATGAGACCTTTTTCATTCTGTTTAATATATACAACACTATATATGATTCCACTACGTAATAGGTATTAGAAGTCGGTTTTTATTTCAGTGCAGAAATTCTAAAAGTCCACCTCACGGATAATACCGAACATTCGTGTTGTCGAAGTTTGATGCACGGATAATACGGAATATTCCTTTTATAACTAATAGACAATCAAACATTACATTACATTGTCGGAAGTACCAATCTTATGAAATGAATTCTTTAAAATAAACTCGCAAGTCATCATAATTTTCAAAAACATCCCAGGATTTGAATGGTTTGTTTGGCAAAGCAGGGTTTGTCTAGCGGGTTTGTGTAATTATTCTAATACATTTAATTCCATGTTCTACTGTTATAAATACAGGTACAAACTTGTCAATGTAAAATAAATCTGTAAAATAAATCACACATAGACATAAATAACTTTTCACATACAACCTAACCCATATAAAACAAATGAAAATAATGGAATCCTGTCAAATTTAACCTATAAATAGACTAGGCAGAATTGATTTCATTACTCCATCTCCAACATTTATAAAATAACTCTCTTTAAAAGATTTATTACCCTTCCAATCACCCTTCTGTTTTAATTCTATTCATAATATGTATTTTACCTGAAATATCTTTGTAATTACTATATTCATTTATATACCTGTACGCCTGTCTCGACACAGGTATACCCTAGTGAGACAGGCATACAAATAAAACCATTGTAAACATATTTTATTATAGATAAATAAATAAATAAATAAATAATGCATTCACTTTGCTTTACATGGCAATAATATTTTTTCTATGATTGGCAGCGTTGATTGATCGTCTTTGAAATTTTAAATCAACACGATACATATAAAAATGGCGTTACCGCATGAGCGAATTAATTTAAAGAAAATTAAAATGTTGAATGCATATTTTTTGCATGTTTTTTGTCTCCCCCGACATAAATACTCACTTTTCGTGATAATAAAGCTAAATCTAACTGTTTGAATAAAAAATGCGTAAATAATGAGCATTTAACTAGAAGACACAAACATCCATGTACCTATTCAGTAAGAAGTAAAACAGGTATTATTTAAACCGAGTCAGTGGACAGTGGACATCTTCAATTTATCAAAATAATACTAAATACAAAATGTTGTTCCTGACGCAGTTCAGTTGTGTATAATAAATTCTAAATGACTTTTCACTATTCATAATATAAAAAGGGGCGTTAATAAATAAATAAATAAATAGAGTGTATATTAGGAACAGAAACGAAATAAACAAAACGATAAAAATCTATGTTTTTCACTAACGGTGTCGTTTTTCCTTTAAAAACAGTGGCAATACAATATTACTTTGAAATTGTCTCTAAGCTGTTACCAAAAGTGCCAACTAAAAATTCAAATTTGAAAGGAAAATAATATTTGTTATTGGTTGCCGCGTCGTTTGTCCGACGGGCGGGGAACGGTGGGGGAGCGGGAGGGAGGCAGTGAGATAATTTTATTTCACGGCCAAGGCAAACAAGTCTCCCGTCCCGCTCGCACCCGTGCAGCGCGCTCAGACAGAAAGGCTGTATTATTGGCTGTCTTCACAGCGGAGGCGCTGAATTTTTGAATCGCAGACGCGGCAGAGAAGGGGGGCGACGCGGCAAGGGGCGATATTTCACATTTCACGGCCAGAACCCCGTTTCCCCCAACCGACATCGCTCCGTCTCATCTCGGTAAGGTGGATAGCATGCGCGCGATAGAGACGGCGCGCCGCATTTTCAATGTCAAGGTAACGTCATGTCTGGCTGTGTCGTGTTGGTATTTGTGTGTGTGTGTTGATAAGCGGGGAGTGCGGCGCATGCGCACATGGAGCTCGCAGCACTGACCTGGGACAAGCGAGATTGAAGTCGGCTCGCCCGGGCGCCCGGTGCACGTGCACCCAGCACTGCGGGACGCGGGGAGGTATGTATGTGATGGGGGCAGAGAAAAGCGACCGCTCACACCGCTATAAACCCACGCGTAACACTAGGAAAAGCGCTTTTCTGTTCTAAAAGGTGCTATACACAACACACGTAATATCAGCGTATAAGGGGTGTTAGTTACGCACACAAGACTGAGACGTGGGTGTCTTAGAAAATCGAACTTTACAAAGACATCCTGCAGATTGTAGAGGACGAATGTTTTTTTTCTTTCTCCCCCCGTCTAGTAACATCGAGAGGGAAAGTTTAGAATCGCGAGAGTTTATTATACAGTTTATTTTCCAGCGTTTATTATAGTTCGTTAGCTTGGTTCATTTTATTGGTATTGGTATAGTTGAAAGAGAGAATCGGGTGTATTTATATTTAAAATACTGGTACAAAAGTAGGTTGCCTGAATGTCATAATGGATGAATATTTCTACAACGAATAATTAAGCCCAGACAAGATTCAACAAAAAAAAATGATATTAGACACTTGGCGCAACGGGTCATCAAAAATTATTATAAAACGCGATTTTATTATGTGTTTTGGAATAATTGTTGCCCGATAGTAGGCGTTCAAAAATAAGATACGGGGATATGTGTCCGACCGAAACAGGACTTTCTACCGAAACCGAATCTTCGGTATCTGTCTCAGTTTCGGCCGAAACTGAAACCGAAACTTTTTTAACACGTTAAAAACTTATTAGTAGAGTAAAAATCTACTGAAATTTGGCTTATTTTTTACACTTATGCGGACACATGTTAACTGAAATAAAAATAAATAAATAAAAAAAAAACAATAATTGAAGTACGTGAAAAAATATTTTATTTTTATATTACTGCTATAAAATAAACAAAAATTAACAAAATTTGTTAAAGCGGAAAAGAATATAAAAACATTGGGGTTGTCAGTATTTTGCGGGTTATTTAGGTTATTCGGATTATCTGGGTTGTTGGGATTATTTGGGTTATACTATTTAAACTTTGGAAGTAAAAACTATTTAAATGTTGGAACAAAACTAAAAATATTACTACTATACTTGTACTACTATACTATAATATGCTCTGTACTTAGTTAAGAAACAACTATAATACTTAAGTTACATTTAACACTGCGAATTTTTTCGTACTTATAACATGTTAAATAACACTACGAAACGTGTTTTTAATAATTTTCGGAGCTTGCTTCGTGATTTTTTTCATGTAGGTAATTACCGTTTCGGCTCTACAAATGTATAGATATTATCTTCAAAAATAACATATACTTTTTAAGGAACTTAAAAACTGAAAGTCTTCATGAGAAACATCTTATAAATCGGTAGAAATGCGGATTGCGGGGGCTTAAGATATGATTGAGATTGTTGTATCCGTAGCCTAATGGTTTATGAACTTGGCTTAAGGTCAGGAGGTTACTGCTTTTATTCCCACTTTTACTTACATTTTCTCTTATCGGTAAAAGATGCCTGGATACGCGCCATAAAATATATTTAAATACATTTGAGCATTAGTCTCATTTAAATTAATAATTTATGTTATGGGACCATGGGGGCGCCATCTATGGTGGTTGTATTATATTGAATTTCCCTATGTGACATTGAAATTCAGTGAATTCAGGCACTTTCTGACCTCTGTGGGGCAGGCAATTACTTTCGACGTGAGTGTTGGTTGAAGCCAAGAGATGTCAGTCCTAATCAAAATTAACCCATAATTAAATTATTGTTGCGAGTTTTTGGCACGTACTAATTTTGCAAATTAATATTCATTGTGTGAACTTTCTTCCTGTGATAAACATCTGTTGAGATTGTACAATACCGCCTTGGCAAAATCAATATACGAAGGAAACTAGTGTCGTTTGTCTGGACATCGTGTGGAGAGCTGCATTCGCTGAGTATTTGTTTTGTTTTCACTGAGGATTTTGGAATTGCTGTATAATCTGTTTTGTGTCACATCGGGAAGAGTTCATCTTTCATTAATTACAAAGAGTAGTATTCCCTCGTGTCTGGGGATATTTACACACCCCTACAATGCGAATTACTTTTCGAACCAACCCAGATTTACAGTGGAAATATAATTATAGCGACGTACAGTTTTAGAAATGAAAAACACATTAATTATTATATATTCACTTTAATTTAAAAGTCTTGGCAATCGAAATATTATTTTTAGGTAGCCGTAGAAATAAACGATAGAAGATAGGTCGTGCAATATAATAAAGCAAAATTCTGTTTTTTTCCTTGAAATTTTAAAATTAGCAACGAAGATAACAATTTTACAACTTTATGGTTCAGTATACACAGCGCCCTTGAGGTGAGTTTTTACAAAAATAGCGCTATACAAGTCATCCCGCAATATTATTATTATCATGTACCGTTATTTTTTTTTTCACATTAAATCTTTTGGGATGATGTCCAATATACTGAATATTACGAAATGCAAGAAATTTTAAGAAGTTTTTTTGCCATACTTTATGGGTTTTTTCCATGAGAAACATTCGTTATTTTGTATAAACTAGCTGACCCTGCGAACGTTGTTCTGCCATATAAATTATTTTTAGAACTAACGAATGTATTGTAAGTGTGTGGGGTTGGGGTCTATGACAGTAAGAGGAATGGAGCGCTGTAGACGATGACCGCTGATAAAAACAAAAACAAAAACATTAATTTTCTCAATTCAATATATGTATTTCATTAAAGTAACGGATAAATTCATTGTTTGGTCTCTTAAAAGTTAAATGTTAAGTGAAAAAAGTTATATATTAGCGTAGCGCCATCTGTCATTCAACAACATAAATAATTTCGTTCTGTTTGAAATACGAACGATGGTTAAATTTGTTCATACAAAAATACTAAAATCGCGATTAAAAAATGGGAGGGTGGGGGGAGAGGGTGAAAATTTGGGGTTATGGTTCAATGCCAACTCAGAATTAAACCAACTCAGAACCACCTCAGAAAGTTCATTAAAAGTTATGAATAAATAATTTTAAAATAGCCGGTAACCCTAACCTAAATTAAACTATATAATCAATTTTTTTTATCAACACCATAGACATATGAATCACTCTTAATGACCTTTCTGGGGTGGTTCTGAGTTGGTTTCATTCTGAGTTGGCCGGTCACCGAAGGCTTATGTATATCGTCTCATTCTACCCTACCTAAATCAAGTTAGCTTGTTTCGAACCCTACAGCCTGTAATATAAAATTTTCAAATTGAAGTGAGTCATCAAACAGTTGAAATGGGGTAAATAGTAGTCCAAGAGAGAGGTCATACGTGACGTCGTCGTTCTAGTATCTTCTATCTTTTTCGTTTTCATACAAGACGTGTGAGAAGGAAGAGGACGACCTAGGACTACTTTATCCACCAGATAGAGGGGAGAAGGTTGCAGGCAGCCGTGTCTACCCGCATCTACCACCTATATGTGTGTAACCCATGTAGCCTATAGCTAAATACCAACCAGATAACGCCCTGTAGCATTACGTAATCCATCCATACAGCCATCCAGACCCTCCCTCGATACTTTACCCTGTACATACTCGTATCTCTATCCCATGGCCGCGTTGTTCTTGGTACTTAGTAATGGTCGCTAGTCACTAGACCATAAACAGATTCTTTGCCAGTTATTATTTCCACCGAATATTATTACATGAAAGTACACCATTTAAATGACGCATAATGGAATAAGCGTGATGGGAATTTAGAGCAAAACATCTTTTCAGACAATCATATCCATAAAGTCAGAAACCTTCACAGTCCGCGAAATTGTAATACATGTAAATGTACATAACCATTGATAATTTATTATTTAAACCCAAGCTTTTTAAGGTCATTTTATTTAAAAAATTCTCCAGAAAAATATTAATCTACATATACAGGATGTCCGGGGGTAAAGTGCATTAACTTCGGGAGGTGATTCTACATGATAGTAGGTGTAAAAAAGACTAAGAACGTTTTCCGAAATTCCAACATTTTTTTTCCCAGATACGATTTTAGATTTTCACGGCCAAAAATATTTTTGTAACTAATAACAACTAATAACAAAAAAAAAAAATCCCATACAAAAAGACGAACCTACTAAAAATCCTTAGTATGAGGTATGATCTTACTTGCTGACAGCCTAGTCATGCCGGACTAATTTTATATTTTTACCCCAAAACTACCCCTAAAAGTTGGAATTTCGATAAAAGTTATTTATCTTTTTTACTTGTATTATCGTGTAGAATCACCTCCCGAAGTTAATGCACTTTACCACCGGACACCCCGTATATAAAAATCTTTTGTCACCTTGTTTGTGGTCGCACTCCTCCGAAACGGCTAGACCGATTTTTATAAAAAAAATTATGTATATTTGCTAGGTATGAGAATAGGTCGTGAAGTATATTTCATGTCGCTGGGTGATTAGGGTGTTCCTAATTTAGATTCCGTATGTTTGTGGGCGCCAAACTCGGATTGAATCAAAAAATTTACAGAACATTGCATTTTAGCAGAAGAATGTTTCTATATATAATGTAAGCTCCGAAGACCTCCGCAACCAGACAGACTCCGCTGAATATCGGGACAAATCCAAATATAAAAGTCACATTGACTTCAGTATCCGGACCGCCATGACCGGCACATTTCCTTTAATGCCTCCATATCTCAAATATGAGACCAATGGACACAGGACTCAAAATAACTGGCATAATCACTTGACGCTACTGCATCGCAATCGCCAATAACACTCCCCGTCGTCAATCCAAAAAATAAGGCAGGTCTCGTTCTTAAAAGAACCAAAAAAAAAACTTCCCGTCAGGGTACCCAAATTCACGTCTGCCGCCATGTTTCTCCCCTCCCCGCCGCCGCCCTCCTTCCGACGCGAGGCTACCAACTTAACCATCGACTAACTGTCAAACTAAATAATAAAAATAAATTGAACAAAACAGTACCTACTGGCGTAGTTAACACTGGCGATAATTAATACGTTACAAGTGTTAATATTTATGTAAAAATACATCCCAATGGCAATTTCATTTATGTAATAACTTTCCACGCTCTTTAAAGGATATGATTTTAGATTTTCACGGCCATTTTATTTATTTAAGTATTTTTGTTATTTATATTTGGGGTGTTATGCCATGTTGCGCTACCTCCTCCTTTAGCCAACGTTTCGGACAGCGTTATAGTGTCCATCATCAGGGCAGATGTGTATCACCACTAAAAATCTCAATCAGTGGTTCTTAACCTTTTTGGCGGTACTGAACCCTACCAGTTTCATAAGCGCATTTACCGAACCCTTCTTAATTGAAAAGCGTGCATGACATCAGTGGCGGCGGATTACCACAAGGAGGGGCGTAATGGGATAGGATGGGGGTCGTGATTACCCCAACAAGGGGGGGTGGGCGCAGTGGGATAGGATGGGGCGGGATGGGATAATGACCATATTCTTCGTAATTTTTTTTCGAGGTGTGTCTTGCCTTCCACCGAACCCCTGGGGTTCGATCGAACCCAGGTTAAGAACCACTGTTCTAATTGTTTGAAACAATACATAATAATAATAATATTTGGATGATTTATATAGCGCCGTTTTTGTGAAAAATCACCTCAAGGGAGCAGTACAAACTTATAATACATTTCTAAAATCTAAAAAACTACAAGCTAGGCAAACAATTATAAACAACTTATGGCTAAACATTGCAAACATCGGTTCATTGATCACCGATACGAAAATATGTGTACAATATTTTGACCAATGAACGCGATGCTGCCTAAAATTTAATGAAAACAGGACCATACTTACCTGGGAGGTCGCTTGAAATTAACTCTGTATATTGTACATGTATAAAATAAAATATATACTTTATTTCAGTTTAAAACTACATACAGGGTGTTAAGGGACGTACTTGACTTACTTTAACCAGTGATTCCTGACGTTATTTGGAGCAAAAAATGTAAATGAAATTTTGGTCTCCGGTGACTTTTTTTGAGGACTTTTTTTTTAAATTTTTTCTTCAAAATCAAACAAAAAAAAATTTCTTCAGCATGTCGTCACTGGTCACTCAGCCGGGTGTCCGACGAACCCCTTACCCCGCCTCCAACTGTTCAACAACTTCTATTTTTGATGTTTTTGTAGAAAAAAAAAAAAAAATGTCACCGGAGACCAAAATTTCATTTACATTTTTTACTCCAAATAATGTCAGGAATCACTGGTTAAAGTAAGTCAAATACGGTACGTACCTTTAAACCCTGTATATAGTTTCGAACAATAGACACAAAAACATTCAGTAGTCATAAATTAGTTAAGAACTTTCACTTTAAACTTCAAAGAATATAAAATCTGTGCTCCAAATGATAACAATAATTTCGTATACATAATAATTATAAAGATGTATATTCTGAAGAAATTACTGAGCAAAAATAATAATTTTTAGTATGCAAAGTCATCTCCATCATATGGCAGAGAACTTACTAAAATGCGTCAAAAAAAAAGACAAGACGCCAATTTTTTTATAAAACAAAAATTTAACAAATAAATAAATTATGGTGAACACGTCAGAAAGTTAACCTCAAGATCTCCTTGCTCCTACTTTTTTACACGAAAATACATATTATAAAAAAATAAAATAAATTATCTAAAAGTTTTGACGTTTCAGATCAACCCTGGCAACTGCTTGAAAGGGGCTTTGAAATTAACCGAGTAATTAACAAACAAATAAATGTGTTTTTTTTTTCAGATTTTAATGATTATTCCGAAGAAATATTTTCAGTTTTACAGCCAAAAACATACTCTTTTCCATGAAAAATATAATCTCTCTCCTGAAATATTTTTCCAAACAAAAAGTTCGTTTTCCTGGAAAATAACAGCGGGCCACATATGTTCCTGGAATAAAATATTTATTTAATTCCCACGGCATAAATATGTATAAAGAAAAATAATTAATGCCGAATATAATTTGTTTGAATAGTTTTGAAAGATTTTGCCTAACAAGAAGAGAAAAGAAGGTATTGTATTGATCGTTAAAATTTCAAAACTACACGAAGATGATTTTCTCCGAATAATTTTCAAGGACAAGGGCACATTATCAAAAGATCAATAAATACAGTATTAAGAGCGTTTAACCAGCCAGCGGCCAAAAATCCACATTTCGTCGAAAGTTGTTCTTACGATCGTGCAGGGCGGTTACAATGAGAAATATTAATCATTCTCCGTACCAGCTTTTTAAAATTATAACTCAATATCGAATTTATTTCAATGCAAATAAGCTTTAATTTATACCTTCATCCAAAAATGCTGAAAGGCGTGATGATAAAACTATTAAAATAATGTACTTTTTGTAATTATTTTTTGATTATTAGTATTTATCATTTTTCAATAATGTCTAAATTTAATAAGAATGTTAAAAACAACTGAAATATATTAGTTTGTAAGTGCGCAAATAAATACAACAAAGGACCAATTTTCGTCAAGAAACACATATACGTATATATTTTTTAATGATTTTATTTAAACTAAAATTAAAATTCTAAAACTGCGATACCCAGATAATGTATTGATTTATTTTACTGAGTGATTATATGATTTGAAATGGGTGTGGTATAATACAAAATCTTTTTTGAAAATATAACAAATCTGCCAACGACCTATGGTATAACCTAATTATACTAAAAATAAACATTTTTTTTCTCAAAATTTAAAACATGCGAATGGTAGATAAAATAAAAATCTTTCGAAATCCATTTGTGGAAAAGAGTCAATACGTCTAAAAACTTATTTTAAAATGACGTATTTCTGGTTTTCTCTGGTAATACTTACTCTCTTAATACGAATGTATTAGAATTTTTAATTTCTATAAAAAAATACAGTTTCAATCACCGGCTTTGAAGATTTAGATGGAAAAATGTGTATAAAACAATATGGGGAAAGATTTTCTGGAAAAGAAATGCATGCCATGTGATCGCTAGTTAATTAATAAAATGCACACCACTTACTAATAAACGTGTTTCAAATTTAACACAACTGATAAACAACAACACATACAATATGGTTATTCATCAATTGTGCACAATTTAAAACATTTTCGTTATTTGTTTTTGGGGTGTTATGCCGTGTTGCGCTACCTCCTTCTTCCTCACACATCTACCGGATCTGCCCTGACGATGTATCCAATTTAAAACACGTTTATTGGTAAACCTGAAAGTTTTTAATTGATAAATACAAATAAAGTAAAACACGAGGATATTAAAATGCTGCATTTTCGGCAAAAGAAAAGATAGCCCACGATTTATTTTGGCTTCGGGGATCAACAAAGGCGAATGAAAAAATCTGGCAACAAACGGACGGGATCGTTTTTTCTACCCACTGACCTACGGCACTAAATGAGCGCTTGCAGTGGAAGCATATACTATTTTATTATTATACACTATGCATATTGCTTATTCTTCGTATATTTGGTGAATAACATTCTGTAGGTAGTATACAAACTGTTATGGTGTGAGCGAAACGAAAAATGTTCGGGAGCCGTGCCAAGAATGTTAAATAAATGTTAAGTTTATTCGATCTGCCCATTCATCATATCTGTCGGGGAGGCGCAAAAATATTGCAATCGATGATTTGCCGTGCTACCATGACGCTGGTAAAGGCCACCACACCATTGATGGCTCCTTGCAACTTGTAACCCTCACTCTTTCTCGTTAACGACCAAACAAAAAGAATGGAACCCAATGGAATAGTTACCATGTCTATACTTACTAATCCATGCATAGAATTTTTTTAAATTTTTTTTTTTACATACAAAAATATTAACCTCACTAGGACTAGCAGCCTGTGTTGATGTTAACATTCATAAATTTGAGTGATGCATTTACACACAAATCACTAAAACACAAAACACTACATCCAAAACACTAAAATATTATATGCAGAAAGTAAGAAATAACAATATTATATTGATGACCAGGGGTCCTAGCATGGTCGGTCGACATAGGTTTTATCGAAAATGTCGGTAACTTGACATCGCTCCCGAGCACGACTGCAGGCCGCTAACGAGCAAATAACAGTTCCCATCGACTAAGGGTTCTTAATTTATTTGACATAAGTTGTTATTTCTTCGTTAGCGTCCTGCAGTCGTGCTCGGGAGCGATTTCAAGTTACCGACATTTTCGATAAAACCTATGTCGATTGTCCATGCTAGGGGGCCAGATGGGTAATTTGTAACAATATAGACCATAAAACAAATCCTTAATTACTATACCCACCAAGAAACAAAGGTAGTTCAAAACAACTAATGATGACTTGAACTACCCTTTTGACAAATGGAACTCAAATAAAATCTGATACGATTTTAGATTTTCAGGGCCAAAAATATTTTTTTATTAGTTTTTGGGGTATTATGCCATGTTAAGCTACCTCCTTCTTTAGCCAAAAAATTTCAAGGTCTATGGTCATCTTAGTGGATGCTGTGCGTAGGGTTTTTTTAAGAAAGGGAAGTAGAGGAAGATCTGGAAAGGAAAAGGGCGGGAGGGGTGGGTAGGAATTTGGGCTCAGTGTGTCAAGGAGGTATGAACCCATTCCACCCGCTGCGGTGCAAGACGATGAGGAAGACGAGAGGTCAAAAGGTCTCAACCAGTCTCTCTGTATCCGGCCCGCCACGCAGTAGGTGGGCAAACGCATCCGCCGCCAAGGGTTAGCTAAAACTCACATCACGAACCCGGGCTGCCCTACTAAGTTACCAAACTTAGCGAACCGCTTAGGATGGACCTATGGCAGGGATTTCCCGACTTCCAAATTGTATACTTGTGCACGTTATGACAATTAAAACAGTAATTGAGTTTCAAACAGAATACAAATGATGTACACACGGGCACGTGCCTAGCATGATGGTCGAAAAATCCCAAATTTATGTAATAAAAAAAATCAATGAATAAAGAAAACTTAAAAAAAAAAACTTTGGTAGTTCACAAAAATAATGAATCCACATCACAGAGAACTAAAATAATACTTTTTTTTTCATTCAAAGCATTTAGATTTTTTTTACTTTCTGTGCTTTAAAGTGCTAAAAAACGCTTGGAGTCGAGTGTACTTTGGCGCATTTTAAGACATTAAATTTCATCGTTGGGGGGATTTTGAGTATGCGCTTCAAATGCATTTAAAAGACTTCGATCTTTTGTACTAATTGGTTAATTGATTTGATGTCAAAAAGCAAAAATATCCAACATGCGAAAATCACTTATGCACGCCGTGCATATTCCGGGCGACGCAAATTAAAAATGATAAATCAAAAGAAATTGTAATAAAATTTATAGTTTTACAAAGAAATAAGATAGCCTGTAGTCAATCAACTTTACATAGGTACATATAATGTTATTTAAGATTAACAAGTAGAAATAAAATAACTACATACGTAAAAGTAATATTATTTTGAAGCACGACTGATTCTAAGCCATTCTCTAGACTGGATAAGGTAGATTTTCTGATACAGGTAATATAATAAAACAGTTTGATTGTTCAGTCATTGGACGCTGATCCTGTGGAGGACAAAAGGTGACCTATGTAATATATATCGGCCATTACACCAGACCAAAAAGACCAAATGAGTTTTTTGCAAAAGGAATTCGAACCCCCCCACCAACAACAGCAGCCGCCACTACTCAGCGGTACAAGTATCGAAACGAGATAAATCCTAAACCGCGTCAAGAGACCCGGTGCTCTGAGTCAAATATATGCTATTATATTGGTCTAGTGTCCAGTGGAATCGGTCTTTTTGAATTATTGTAATATAAAGACTATAAAGTATCGACTCCTTTCCACAAAAAATTATAAATGGATTTCGAAAGATTGTTTTTTTAACTAGCATTCGCATGTTTTGAATTTTGAGAAAAAATGTTTATTTTTAGTATAATAAGGTTATATACACCATAGGTCGTTGGCAGATTAGCTAAATTTTCAAAAAAGATTTTGTATTATACCACAACCATTTCAAATCATACAATAATGCAGTAAAATAAATTATCTGGGTATCGCATGTTTTAGAATTTTAATTTTAGTTTAAATAAAATCATTAAAAAATATATACGTGCGTGTGTTTCTTGACGAAAATTGGTCCGTTTGTGTATTTATTTGCGCACTTACAAACTAATATATTTCAGAATTTTTTAACATTATTATTTAACTTAGACATTATTGAAAAATGATAAATACTTATAATCAAAAAATAATTACAAGAAGTACATTATTTTAATAGTTTTATCATCACGCCTTTCAGCATTTTTGGATGTAGGTAAAAATTAAAGCAAATTTGGAATGAAATAAAATTGATACTGAGTTATAATTTTAAAAAGCTGGTACGGAAAATAATTAATCTTTCTCATTGTAACCGCTCTGCACTATCGTAGGAACAACTTTCGACGAAATGTGGAATTTCGTTCGCTGGCTGATTAAACGCTCTTAATATGTTTTGTTCAAAATATCTACTTTTAAGTATAATATATATTTTTAAATTGTTTAATTTTATTTGTTCCGATTGGTTGTTGATATAGCGCAATTCAGAAGGGAGGTTATTATGGTTTTTATGGCTTGCTAAATATAATGGTTTTGCATTTGAGTTATTTTAAAATTAGTTGTAAAAAATTGGTTTCCATTTCTCATTAGTTTTTAAAATTCTTGATATGCTTTGTTATTTTTTCTTTACACATTTTTATAAGGAAGCTTGCTTAAATATGTCATCGACATTTGGTACTGGAAACAATTTTAAAAGTGATTCTGTTGATAAGGTAGATATTTTTTTTTAGTATCACTTTAATGATTATTCTTTGCGAAATTTTTACTGAGTTTAGATTGTTTTTGTAAGATCATCTCCAACCTTTAATTCCGTAGAGTAAAGAGTTAACACTTTACTTACCGAGTATATCTCCAACCTGTAATTCCGTAGAGTAAAGAGTGAACACTTTACTTCCGAGTATCTACGCCAATTGTAGGTTCCACGTAAATCAATTCAAAATAATGAAATACAGATATGTATTCCCCAATAATATCTAATCTAAGAGCGGCTGCCTCGTGTCCTGCGCTGAGCGAGGCCTTCTTCAGCCGTATCGCATTTCCAACCCGACTGAATTACAGAGAGATAATAGTATAAAGCCTCCCGGTGTGTTGGGACTGTTGAGGAGGCGAACAAAAGAACAGGTGATGGCGGTGGGATCATGTTCTCGGCAGGTTCTTTACATCGTCTTCGTGAAACTACATTTCCCAGCAAGATGAAAACTAATACGTAGGGACCTGAAAATGTTGCGTTATTTAACATAATCTGCTTTTTTATAATAAATTTGCGTTATTTTAGCATAAAACTTATCGATACAGCGATTTTTTCGAGAAATTCGTTGTTTTTATGCGAAAAATGTTAATTTTGTGTGAACAAGGCGAAATTCACATTTTCGGGCAAATAACGCGAATTGTTCACGCGTATTTCTAGTATTTTAAAATGAGCCTGCAGTAAATATTATACATTCCAAATATTTATTTGTCTATAATAATAATAAAAATAATCGTTTATTCCGGCATGTTTATGACAAATATCAAATACTTACCACAAAATGAAACGCAGGTGACTTCACGTCGAAAACTCTACGTAATTGTAATTCATTTTTCCTTTTTCGATTATGTATTACCTACTTATTATTATTTTAGTAATAAGAAAAATTCCAAAAAAATATTAATTTTAAACCAGGTGTTTCGCCAAATTTTGCTCAAAAATACCAAAACGTTACATATACGTTACATATAACTCATTTTTATTTCCAAATTTACAAAATACCATCACCTTTTCGCAAAAAACGACGGGAATTTCGTAAAAAAATTAAGTAACGCATATTTTTGAGGTCCCTATTTATTTGTGGTTTGGTGAAAATTAACGAAAAGAAACACAATAAAGGATGATGGGAGAGATATTCTTAACAGCCTCCAGAAACAATTATATTATTTTACAATATTATACAGTCGATTTGAAAACAATCAACAAATTAAGGAAATCAACATTACTTTTGTGCACCAATCTATTTTATAACATAATGCCGACCGGTTTCGGTTCAACCGTGCCTTAGTGATTGCAGGTCGTGAGTGGACGAGTTAATATTCAATAAACGAAGAGTCCAGAATCTACGCTTTTAAAATCAATTAGAAGAAGAAAATCCTAGATGAGTGTCACTCTCATTAAGTAAGTATTTATATTAGTATTATTGTCATAGATAGAAGAAAAAAAAACATATATTTAAACTGATGAATCAACAATTATAATCACAAATTGAATTAAAATCGCAAATAATGTTTATTTTAAAGTTGTTACGAGGGCTCCTATTGACTCCTATTATAGGCAAACTACATAGCACCATTATACAGGGTGTCCGGTGATAAAGTGCATTAACTTCGGGAGGTGATTCTACATGATGGTAGGAGTAAAAAAGATTAACAACTTTTTTTCCCATACAAAAAGACGTAGGTACCTACTAAAAATCCTTAGCGTGAGCCCGGCTATATACGGCTACGGTGAGATACGATCTTACTTGCTGAGAGCCTGCCGGGCGCCCGACTCGATTGTGATTGGCCCGTATCGTAACAACGGAAAATAATAAATCTGGCCGCACACGCCGGACTAATTTTATCTTTTTACCTCAAAACTACCCCTAAAAGTTGGAATTTCGAAAAAAGCTATTTATCTTTTTTACTTGTACTATATGTACTTGTACTATACTATCATGAGAGATTTAACCTTCCGAAGTTAATGCACTTTACCCCCGGACACCCTGTATAATTGAGAAACGTTTTCACAAATATAAATCTCTACCCAAAGTGGTTTTTTTTATTCTTGAACTTTATGATGTAGGTACGTGTCTACGAAATGGCCAACTCAAATATTCAATGATATATTTACCTGCTTTATGTGTAACAGAAAATGTTCATTTTCACAAAGTCAAACATCTACATCTACAACATCTATACAAAAGTGAAAAAAACTAGGTACGTATATTCACAATTTATTCATTTAAAATAATACATAGTATATTTGCGGCACGTTCCAGAGTGAAAGATGACTCTCAGTATCGCCCTGGTGTAAGACCACCATTCAGAAATGAAACGTTGCTTGAAATGGCTTTAGCTGTGTTTGGTGACCAGATCTGAATAGCCAGGTACTTCCCCAACCTCCTCTTCCCTATCCCCTCCCCCCCCCCCACTACCTTCAGCCACACAATATACCACAATTGGGGATGCCTGTAGTTGGAAGAGCAGTTAGTAGAGCAGTTGGGGCTCTTATGAACTGTAGTTGGAAGAGCAGTTAGTAGAGCAGTTGGGACTCTTGTGCGGTATACATGTAAAAAAAAGGCCCCCAGATAAAAAAAGTAAATTAATTCTGATTTCTTCTCAAAATTTTGGTATTACGTACGCATTTTTAGTATGGTCGTATCGACGGTAGGTGTTTTATAATTATTATTTTTGGTGGAATTGGTTACTTTAGCTGGAACCCGGCATGCGTTGCTATGCTATTCAAAGAAATAAATTGATTCTCCCTGCATGTCCTTTCCCGTGCATCCCCGTTCCCTTCCACCTTCCCCCTCCCTCGTGTCTTCCCTCACCGCAAACCCCGCCTTTCCTCCCTGCCACTAAAATATATGAAATACACACATTTTCATTAATACAAATTTCATAACGCCAGAGCTTACCATTATATACAGCCTTTGTTACTTTCAATAATGTAGCTTTCTATTGGTGAAAGAATTTTTCAAATCGGTTTAGTAGTTTCGGAGCCTATTCAATCAAATCTTTCCTCTTCGTGGTATTATTATAGTAGATAGTAGATGAAAGATTAAGAAAACAAAAACTTTCAAACTTTTAAACAATTTTTAAACTTTTAAACCATCATTTTATTGTAAAACTAAAATGTGTTAACATTTCGCTTTGTGAAATTTTCTTTTTCATTTTCAAATATGCACACACAAGTTTCGCTTTTGTCAAAATTCGCAATTTTTTACTTCTGTTTAAATGGCTTTTGCAAGATGGCTTTTCACAAAAGAATTGAGTTGTCTTATTTTTCATCATATTTAACATTTAATTGAATTTGTATTTAAAGATTATTATCATAAAGTATTAACTCCGAGCGAATATTAACTTAAAACTGTCCAAAGAATAAAGATATTTCTGTTCGTGAAAAGGCTCCTCAATTTAGAGAAAACGCCGCACCTCGTGACTTCGAAACCATAAAACCTGAATATAACCAGAAGAAAAACAGAAAACCTACCTGAGTAAATCGGGGAGAAATAATTGGACTGCAACGTCGCATCTCCTGTGCCAAATTTACTTGACCTTAGAATTGTGCAAAACACGTAATAAACCGAGAGAACGTTCACCTTGCATTCACTTGATAATGCCTATTTATATAACACGCGAAACTAAGCACTCTTATCTGTGTTGCAGCCAATTTCAATATTTATCTACACATATCACCGCAAGTGTTCCTTGTAAACACGCGGCCGGGAGGACCAACACTAGCGCACAAAAACTGATAAAAAAATCATGTTTATTTTCGTGAACGCTTGCACTGTTGTGTATGATACTTTCTTCGAGACGTTCAAGGCCAAAGGAATTCGGCGTTTCTCACAGTCATTTAAAACCCCGCTTCAAATAAACAGTAACAACAGAAAAATCGACGTGTCGACTCTAAAATAAACTTAGGCCAATAAAAGCAGAACGAACCTATGCAACACACCGACATACTGCACACAAAAACCTCTTTCAAGCCGCCACACACATACATATTATATTATACTTAATTCCCAGTTTATTTTTCTTTCTTGCGAGGCTGGCGTTCTCCAGTGGCCAAATTCTCTCCGAACCAGTTTGCATGCATACAAGTATTTTTTTTCAATAAACTGCAGCTAACAAAGAAAACAAGTTTCAATAAATCTGCTCTACCCAGAAAGGAGTAGGTATTGCCAGAGATAAAACATATTGCCATAGGTCAAGTTATTTGATGATACGACGACGACAAAGCACACAGCATCTATCAGAGAGATTATGGAAAAATAATAACGTGAGATAGAGAGTAATATTATTATTGTATCACAGTTATCTGGCGCCGAGCGGCCGAAAACACTTGTTTTGTATTAGGTCTTCTTTTCTACTGGAGGTTGGACACATTGCACATCACATTGCAGCATTGGGGAGCAACTGATAGTACTTACTCAAACATGGAAATAAAATTTATTATCAAACTATCGCAGATCCTTGAAAAATCGCGGCAAATTTTAGAAAATGTGTATGAACGAATTCCTCACAAAGTGATTTTTAACAACGTTTAACGTACATTTTTATAATGATTACCAAATGGAAATACCCAATCATCTTTCTGAGCTCCTGGTATTTTGTTACTGTCGGATCGAATCAAAAAAGATAGTGTGTAATTCTCGACGAATCAATTACAATTTTTTAAATGTTAACTATAATAAATTTCTGTCCAAAATATTCAATTATATTATGTAAGTATTTTACTAAATTCTTTAAACAAGCTCATCTAATTGTGAAAATTACACTTAAATTCAAATGAAACATTGACGGGTTGTTTCACAAATTTTTAACGATTCATTTTTTTTTAAATTAATTTTCAAAGTCAATATGCACGTCCTATAAAAGTTCTGTTTTTGTCTAAGTACTAACAACCAGCCCGTTATGAAATAATAACAGAACTTCAATAGAACTTTCACATAATTTGAATTGTTAGTTTAATATTTGAGAATGATATTAAGATACTTTATCTACTCTCCAAGCGAATAAAATTAATTTTAGTCTGCTAAGACCATTTTTAAAGGTTTAAAAAGCCTTAGAATCGAGGCAAATGCGGGGAGTTCTTAGCAAATACGCACCCATTTCGCTGCCATTCCAAGGGTGGCATTACAAACACGTTATAATTAACCAATGCATTCATGAATATTTCAAAATTTAAAATAGGCATAATTTTCCGGGTAGAGGCCTCTACCTGCAAATTGAATGCAAACTACACGTGGAGTCACCGCTATTTCGCTTGCCATTATACAATACAATGCAATGGGATGATGTACAAATAAATTTGCTGTAGCTTAAGAGACTATTTCTTGTTAATCTAGTGACATCATTGTGGCAATATGATTTTATAAACATGTAGTAATGGTTCCCCAAAAGTCAAAACTCGGCAAAGGAAATGTATTACAAATAATATAACATCTTTTGGCATTCCGTTATAAAACCTTGAACAGGTTTTTCTGCGTTTTAGTTACGTAAGTCATTAAATAAATAAAAAATCCACGTATATACAACTCATATAATATACCGGTTCTACTGTTATATCAGATTAACTAGCCGTCTATTACGATTTATCGACAACAAAAAACATGGCTAAAATGTATTTTTTTTTTTCAATATTTTGTGAAGTTCGCGCGCATTTTTTTCGATCATAATCTAAAGAACAAGCCACAATATACAATAATATCTTATCCAAAAAGCGGTAAGCGATAAGTAGAAGATTTTGGAAATAAAATGATTTTTTATAGGCCTGACACTTTATTTTGTTCTAGACTCATAAAGACTTATTATTTATTGCTTCTTCACAATTTAAATACATTTTTTTAGCATGCAATTATTAACCCAACTAGGGTTCGCCTGTATCGGGGTTAATAATTTCACAATTTAATAAAAGTAACACACATAAATCTCGGCCATTATTTGGTTTATTATTATGAAAATTTAAAAATAAAATGATGAACGGAGGAAGTTTGTAGAAAAAATAATACTTATATGAATTAACAACCAAGTGTTAAGAGAGAGAGATCAAACAAAATTTAAGTAGAGAAAATTAAAAAATATATATCCTTAAGGTTTTTAAAAAAAATATAAGTAAAAATAACTTTCTTTTTTGTATTTCTTGAGCATTAACTTTGTAACAATTTCTAGACATTTTTGTTTTGTTTTGAAGTTTTCGAATTTTTGTTTTGAAGTTTAAAGTTTGTTCGAGAATGACACGTAAAATAATAAATACAAACTGCGGGAGGTGATTCTACGTGATAGTAGGAGTAAAAAAGACACATAACTTTTTTGAAATTCCACTGTTTTCATTTTCGTATAAAAATATTTTTCCGGAAAAGAATATAAATCAAAATCAAAACCATTTATTGTACAAAATTTTCATTTAGTACAAAAGGTATAACTTATAGGTACCTATATCCTATTTCTTCCAGTTAACCTAACATGTTATAAAGATATGAACACAAATGAAATATAAATATAAAAGTGGTGTAATACAAAGTGAATTTGTTTTAATTTACTATATAAACATAAATATAAAAACAGTTGTACCTATGTGAGGTATTCATTTAATGTGTAATGAGACCTGTTCAGAAGGAATGTTTTTAGTGATGACATGTGAGTGTATCTTGTATTTGTTTAATATCATGTGGAAGGTTGTTGTATACTTTAATGGCCATGTAAAAGGGTCCTTTTTGGAAAATTGTTTTGTTTGCTTTTGGTATTAATAAATTTTCTGTAAATCTTGTAGCGTGTTTATGTGTAGAGTTTTTTTGTGGAAACTTTTCTGGAAATGATCGCACTAACATGCATAACTCTATTATATATATGTCGGTGACTGTAAGAATTTTCAATTTTTTAAATATATACTTTTTTCTATACCAACAATTCAACTTTTTTACCCGAAAACCACCTTAAGGTTTTGGAATTTCGAAAGAGGTTATTTATCTTTTTTACTTGTACTATCAACTCCCCCCGAAGTTTGTGCACTTTACCCTTGGACACCTTGTATAATAAATAAATAAACGTATAATTGTTTTAATAAATAAAAACATTATAATTGTATAACGGTTAGATTTCGTCGCCTTAGTTCGTATTTGTCCAACAGACCATTAGAAAATTTTAGAGGAAGAGAGGGTTTTCACTAATTATTTCAATAAAACATTATGATAGATGTTCAAGAAAAAGCTATTTCCGTGAAGGCTTAAATAAATCTTAGTTAAGGGATTAACTATCATTTTATACTTTATTTTTAATTTTAAAGTGGAGATTGAACAAAATCTAAAATGGTCTATTGGAAAAATAAGAACTGAGGCGACGATTTGTCAAACAGTCCCATTTTTAAGAGATTTCCCTTCCCACGCCTAATTTTACCCCCTCCCTCTTGGGTACCCATTCGCCCCCCACTAAAGTTGATGTTCTCTCTCCTTCTTCTTCTTTTCATTTAAATACTCTTTAAACCTGTATTATCTTAATATATAAAACAAAGTCGGGTTAGTTACACCATTTATAACTCAAGAACGGCTGAACCGATTTTTATGATCTTTGATTTGTTGGATTTGTCTCCGCCCCGAATAGCAGAATAGCTATTAAAACATCGGAAAAATTCACGTCAAAAAAAGTTATGAAGAAAATTCTTTTCCTCATACATTTTTTAAGAAACGAATTCTCATCTTTTGAAAGAGCTGCAGCAATATTGTGATAAGTATAATATTGAATAGTGAGTGAATTCCGAAATTCAAAAACGTCAAATGTCAATGCGCTGATTGTTTTGCTTTTGTTCTTAAGCATATAATGCTGCCCCTCTTTCTTACACACTAAATGTCAACAGTCAAAAATTAGACAAACGGTGAACGTATGTCTGCACCTCACCAAAGAAAATGAAACGCAATTCCCGGAAGTAAGTGAAAAAATAAGAAAATTTGTAAACAACGCCATCTCTGATACTGACAAAAAAAAAACACAGACAGTTGCCCATCGATAATTGCTTTATTGTGTAATTTTTAACTTAATAAAATAACTTAATTTAATTCAGCTAATAAGTGAACACAACAGTTGTTGATTCTGAGGCGGTATGAAGTTCGCCGGGTTAGCTAGTATTTAATATATTTTATTCACTCTGAGGAAGGTTCAGGTCGAACCGAAACCGGTTGGTTTAAAAAAATATAATAAAGTGAAATTATTATATTACGAGTATAAAATAGTTTTGCAATTTTTTTTATCTAGATACACGGTTAAAAAATGATTATTATTGTACCAGTAAGCATTGGAAGATTTCTTTGTTGGCAACACGTGTAAACGGAAATTGGGTGATACATAATTTCGACTGCAATTAACATTGTAACTCCATAAAGCCCGCTTTGGTTGATATTTCACAAAAATAAATAAATAGACATTTGCCAAGTATGATTTTTTTTAAATATAATCAACAGGCGTTACAATGTAGAAGTCACGTTTTGTTTTATTGGCTAAATTAGAGTATACCTCTATATGAGAACTGTGTGCACAGTGCACTGTGCAGTATGCTATAAGTATATATTTTGCACAGATACCGCTTATCGTGATGGAGTTATTATTTTGCGGGTAGCAACCAGAACTGTAAATAAGACGTAAGCCGTGCATATGGAAAGATGATGATAAAGGATGGAGTCTTATGAAACCCGGTGAAGTACAAATAAAATATTATTAAAACTTGTTGACTTGTCATCAAATTCAAAACCTACTTACATAAATAAAATTGATGAAAAGCGACATTACCGACAGACCCGGAGAAGATTTATGGTATGTAAGTAATTAGGGAGGCGGGTATGGGTACCGCCGCCTCGGAAACCATTTATTAGATAACCAACACCTCTGCCAAAGGTCACCCCTAGTGGTTCGCAACGTTTGGTTACTTAGCAGGAGTGCTGGGGTTCATGGGGTGAGGTTTGTCAAGGTTTTAGCGAAGGATGATCTGTACACACTGAACCCCAGATTCCTACCCACTCCTCATACTCTTTTCCTTCCCAGAACTTCCTCTCATTATTTTCCTTAAAAAGACCCTCCACACAGCATCCCCAACCAGAAGTTGGTTTGAAGATGTTGTAGGAGGGAGAAAACACAGAGGCCGCCACTTCGTTCCACAGCCGGGCTGTTGAACTAAAGAACGACTCGTATAAACGACCCATTCTCACGTGACAAATGTCAACTGTATACAACTGTTAGATGAACGTTTGACGTGTTTCTCGACTGTGCACCGGTGCTGAAGGTATCGATAACGATTGTTCCTCGAAGCGTCTTCCATTGAAATACCTGTAGAACAAGGACAGCAATCCCACCCGACGACGCGTCGCGAAGCCTGTACTCCAATAATTACTCGGTAATTGTAAATTTCTATATAAATGAAACAATTTTACTTTGTTTGAACCACTTGTATATTTATTTAAAGCAGACCGGTTTCGGAACGACCGTTCCTTCCTCAGGGCAAACGTATACTGATTAGACAGTTACAAAATAGTGGATGGGAACAATGTATTATTAAAAGTGGTTCAAACAAAGTAAAATTGTTTCATTTATCTATAATGGATAACCACAAAGTTACAGCTACATTCAAAAGTGTAATTTCTATATCTACACTCCCTATAGGGTCGTCCATTAATCACGTGATGTTTTTAGCAACATTTTAACCCCCTCCCCCCCCCCTGGTGATATGTGGTTTTAGACTACCCCCCCCCCCCCCCCTTAAACCCAAAATCACGTGTATTTTTTCAGAATATTATTTATTGTGCGTTCAACGAAAAATAAATACACGTGATATCTCATTATATCCCCCCCCCCCCCCCTGGTGATATTTCGTGATTTTTTTTTCCGAACCTCCACCCTCCCACTCCTTTCGACCCTCACGTGATTAATGGACGACCCCTATGATGTGATGTATTGAAGTTGATATCTACTTATATCTAGTATAATTTAGCAATTTGTGTCCATGCGGTGAAGAACTTCTGAATAAGTTAGGTATCTATTTTGAGACAAAGAATTTTAATCATTTTTTTTAAATGTTTAGTTTATTTAAATTCATTATGCATTACAAAACGCGTTGCATTGTTCGCCGTTGGCTGGTGACGGGAGGTACTCTTTTAGGATGTTCCGATGCAAGTGACGGTGACGCGATGTCTCCAAATAAACAAAGCGTGTGTAACAACTGATTTGCATACTAAACAATTCCGAGGCGACCCCCGCGCACGAGACTGGGTCACTAAACACACGGCATTTACCAAATACCTGCGCATGGAAGAGGTCTTGATTCCAGGAATACAGTTTACTTTGCAGGAGACTGCAGATGCTTTGATCGAGAAAGCGATACATTTTGATGGAGACGAAAAATATTTTATTTTTATTTATTTGTTTATTTCACGAAAAAAGTACATTTTTAGTATTATTTCATCCGCCATACCAAGTTAACAGATTGTCATTATACAAAATATGTTTGACAATAATAGTTATTCGAGTATATAAAAATATTGTACATAGTATTTAGAATAAAAAATTAGATAGGGATTGTGGGAAGAATATCCCTGTGTTGTGGCAAGTGAAGTTAACAGTTTGTCATTATGCAAAATATGTTTGACAATAATAGTTATTCGAGTATATAAAAATATTGTACATAGTATTTAGAATAAAAAATTAGATAGGGATTGTGGGAAGAATATCCCTGTGTTGTGGCAGGTGAAGTTAACAGTTTGTCATTATACAAAATTTGTTTGACAATAATAGTTATTCGAGTATATAAAAATATTGTACCTAGTATTTAGAATAAAAAATTAGATAGGGATTGTGGGAAGAATATCCCTCTGTTGTGGCAAGTGAAGTTAACAGTTTGTCATTATACAAAATATGTTTGACAATAATAGTTATTCGAGTATATAAAAATATTGTACCTAGTATTTAGAATAAAAAATTAGATAGGGATTGTGGGAAGATATGAAGGTAGATTAGATGGATGAAGTGTAAAATGGTAATAGGTATATGGTATTATGATTGAAATGTATTGCAGATGCATTCCATAGCGTTATTTCATGTTTTTGAAAGTCGGGAGTCAGGATTCGGTATTAAGGTTGTCAGGGAGAAGGTTGAACATTTTAGGGAATAGATAGATGAATAAGGAACTCCAGTCTATTTTTTTTTTTTTAAATGA
This sequence comes from Limnephilus rhombicus, assembly GCA_929108145.2. NCBI lineage: Eukaryota > Metazoa > Arthropoda > Insecta > Trichoptera > Limnephilidae > Limnephilus > Limnephilus rhombicus. The sequence continues at coordinate 12,223,073 of OV815287.1, read as the reverse complement.
ATTATGACATTCTAACATAAAAAACTGCATATTTATTTACTAGCTTTTTCCGCGGCTTTGCACGCATAGTTTAAGGGGGTTCCCCCCTCCCCCTTCCCCCCTTCCCAACAGCCCCCTCCCCATCTCTCCCTTCCTCCCGCTTTCCATATATTCAATCCCAGTACATTCAGTTTTAAAACAGCCCACGTGCCACCTTTTACAATTTTTATTCAAATTTCCATTTTTCATGTATATTAAATTTGGTACCTAACATAGGTACCTATTTAAAATATCTAAAATTCTTGATCCGATTCAAACTATTAGGGGAGTAGGTACCTACTTTAAATAAATTTATCAACGTAAAGATTTTCAAAAATTGAATCCTGATTTAACAATCATTTTTTGCAGAATGTCATTCTCAAACACGCGAACTGTCAAACGTGCGATAGTCGTTAGGTTTTCTGAAATTATTCAATTTTCTGCGCAATTTTCTTAATTTTTCTCTCCGTAAGAACCATCCTCATACTTCAAGGAATATTCTAAAAAAAGAATTAGCGAAATCGGTTCAGCTGCTCTCGAGATTTGCGCTTAGCAACACATTCAGCGATTCATTTTTATATATAAGATTTAGAGTTAGTTTTAATAGTTAAAATCATTGTCAAAGTTTTAATTTTTCAAGATCCTCCGAAAACCACGGTATTTGTGCTGAATCGTGTGACGTCATCACTCACCAAAAGTTTGTTTTATTTTCAACAGGTGCTGTTATTTTGTATGACAGTTATATTGAAGACGTTGTGAAACTCTTCAATAATTAAAAACATTATTTAGGTGGAATTATTAATTTATTATATCATATTTATTTATTTTTCAATATTATTATGGGAGAGTGGTATAAAAATTGTTTGAAATTATTATTTTTTTGTCTTTTAAGAATCGAAATCAATATTAAGGAATTGTAGGCAACTACAACATACAGCGCCAATAAGCTGTTTGACTCCCGCCATTTTGAAGTTCAGACTTAGTAGCATTACGATTAGTTTTTGAATATTTTAAATAATAGAGATTGTTGATACTGAATTATTTAGGCCTAAATAATGTTTCAATAAACACAACAATTAAATCTCTATAAACAGTATGTAAATAAACGAATAACACGAAATCTTGTTAATACGATGGCTTGAGTCTGTACATACGTTCCCATATAATGACTTGAAAATTAAGGTGAGCAGTGACGTCACCACACAACATTTTAATAAAACTAACTTGACGGTGTGTTTTAATGACACGATTAAAAATGGACTTTTTAATATTTTTTTAAAAACTCCGCGTTTAATATTATTTAATAAAACTTGTATATTCAGAATCAGCGTTTATTGGTCTATATCCGTGGTCGTCAAACTGCCGCATGCGGCCCGTGGCCGATATTTGTGCGGCCCGCACAAATATCTGCCGTTTTCTTTCTAAATATTTTTTTTCATGTACAATTATATTATCGAGCTTTTTTCAAATATCTTGTGCACCTTATGATTTTAAAACGTAGATTTTAATTGATTGACAATTGATTTTAAAACGCTCAGCTGGTTTTTGACCACATCCTAAGTCGATTATAAACGCGCGTAATGTACCTACTTCATAGGTTCTCAACGTGGGCGTTTGAGACTTTTAGGGGGGCAGTAGAAGACCCAGAGAAAATTAGATAGCATTAACATGGCACAGTGAAGGCGTGGGCAGGTAAAAAAATGGTATAAAAAAAAACAAAAAAATGCTGATCACGTACTAATAAAGCGAAGTAAACTTTAATAATGGTTAATTTTTGTTATTGTATGTATTGTAATCCGCCTGTCTCGACACAGGTATATCCTAATTAAACAGGCATCAAAAAAACTAATATAAACATATTTATTATTTAGATAAATAAATAAATCATTTTTATCACGTGTGCGAAAATTCACACATTTCGGTAGTTCGGGAAGTGGATGAAAATTAAACAGAAAGATTCCATTACAGATTTACATAATTTTTTATTATATAATATTATCATCTTACGTGTATTCTTATTTTTACTAAGAATTGATACTGTATCATGAATACAAGAAGGAAGGAGGTAGCAACCTGGTAGCTTACATACGAAATAATTGCTTTTTTAACTTGCTAAAAAAAGATACAATATATCCCCCCCCTCCCCCCCCCCCCGCCGGCAATTTACAATTGTGCGGCCCGCGGTGATACCTTACATTGTCCTATGTGGTCCGTGACCAGAAAAGTGTGACGACCGCTGGTCTATATGAACATATTTTTTTAAAGCAATAATATTTTCCGGAGGTCGCGAGTTCAAATCCAGAAGTAAATTTTATGTTTTCATAATTGGGAGGCGGGTATGGGTACTGCCGCCCCCGGAATCATTTATTGGATAACCAACACCCCTGCCATAAGTCACCCCAAGTGGTTCGCTACGTTTGGCGACTCAGCAGGGGTGCCCGGGTTCATGGAGTGAGGTTTGTCAAGAACCCTTCACACAGCATCCCCTAAGATCTAAGATGACAAAGACCCAGAGGGAAATTATTTTCCTCAGGGCCTCCTGTGTGAAGTTAATGTAAAAAAAATATCGCCCCGGTGACAGATCAACATTCAGAATTGAAAAGTTGCTTGGCTCTAGCCATGTTTGGTGACGAGATCTGAAAAGCCAGGTACTTCTCCACATTCCTCTTCCTCATCATTCCCCTCCCCAGCCTTCAGTTTCCCAACAATTGGGGATTCCGTAGTCTAACTGGCTCCAGACGGTTCGGATCAGTTGGAACTCTTGAGCGACATTCACATAAAAAATAGTGCGTGCCAAGACAGAGCCGTGTGGCTTTCTATGGCATCTGCCTAATCTTTGGAAGGATGGCGTGATGGACAGTCATTATTTTAAACATACGAGTATATTAACTATTAACATTCGTCAGACTATTTGACTCTAGCCTTTTTGGTGTACGTAATGGTTCCAAGGATTTGGTATAAGACGGGAGTTGCATGGCGGTTCAGAGTTGTACACAGTCAGTTAGTTGAATAATTATATCATACTTATTCTCTTTGATGAAATTTAAATTGTACTAACGACTATCAAGCATAATTTAGCCGGGCCAATCCAAACACAATGTAGATATGTAGTAGATGGTACCGTAGACGCGTAGACTTAAGTCTACATAATCGTTTAAATATTCCGTCTCGTTGCGCATCAGTTAAAGAAAAATGAAATGCTATACTAGTGTAACAATAGTGGTTCCATTAGTAATCAAATAATACAACGGTACATACCAATCAATGCACGAATTCCAGACACGCTAAGGAAGTAGAAATACACTTACCTGAAAGAAAAGAAAAGAATGTTAGGCATAAGATAGTCTAGAAACAAACCCCTAACTAATAATTAAACGCGTTTTAAATTTTTCGCATCTGATAAACAACCATTTAACCTACTGTAATGGTTGTTTATCAGTTAAGAGACCAAAGAAAAGAATATACACAATAGAACAAAAATAATGATATTTAAGAAGAAACAAAAACAAAACACCTGCAACATAATATTATATAAAGCTGTAATTTCCTGATATTTACAAATTAATATTAATTAGGGCGTGCTGAGGACAAAACTTTAAAATTTTTGGAAAATACCGCGTATACGCCGTCAAAAACTCGATATTCGCGGCCAACCGAAAAGTGTGTGCCATCATGGTGCATACATGCAATTCGAAATACAAACCATCCTGCTTGTGATATTATGAGACATAAAAGCAAACACTTTAGTAAACTGATTTTACCAATGTTTACTTTGAAAGCTCATAAACCTTCATCATTTTTGGAGACATCGAAACACTAATTTTACTATCGTTATTAAAACATTTTGACAACCTGGAGATTCTCTATTACAGTTAGAAAGTTTGGAACTAATGATAATCATTCCAAAAAATCATTCGAGAGTCTATGAAAAGAACGCGATTTGGGGGAAAGAAAATAAAACATGGTCCGGTGCGGAGACCAAAACAGGGGGCAAAACAGTAGCATTTCTGGAAAAGGAAAAGAAAAAAATGGAATCTTTCATCACTGTCTAGCGCCTGGTGTCTACCCCTGCGGATAGGATTAAGGCTTACAAAACATAATTTTGGATTTGTGGCCAAAATACCCAACCAAATGGAATAATTTAAAAAAAATTAAATATATTTTAAATATGATCATTTATTCACAAAAAATTGTCAAAGTTGCCTGTAAATTATGAAAAAATTCATTCTCTAATGGCTTATCCTAATCGTAACTAATATTATAGAGACGACAATACCTATGTAAACGAACCGACCGATCGATGTTATTTTTAAACGACTTCAAAAAGGAGGAGGTTCTCAATTCGACTGTATTTTTTTTAATGTTTGTTACCTCAGAACTTTCGACTGTTTGAACCGATATTGATGATTTTTTTATTTGAAAGCTAATGCTAATGCCAGTTCCGACAATGGCATCCATGAGAAAACCATATACTTAAGTCTTAAATTTGCATTGAGTACGTGCGCGACAAATGGACGAATAACTCAATATTACTCCAACCGATTTCGATGATTCTATTTTTATTGGAAAGGATGTACTTCAAGGGTAGTTTGATGAGAATTTGGTTAGGGTTTGATTATCGGATCCATGACAAAGTAACGAAACTCTTCAATTTTTAGGAGCAAATTAACGAAACTCGGCCGAATCTCTTAATTTGACCCTAACGTCGTTATGGTCAAATTATGTCTGTCTCATATGAGCAGCACGTTTAGTAGGCCTACCCATATTCAGACAAATAAGTTATTGTACTTCAAATTCACTAAAAATAAAAAAATAAACAAAAATTTTAACAAAACGAAAAAACGACTTAAAAAAAATGCACTAAAAAGTAAAAAAATAATTTCGTATTCTTCTACAATTCATAATCAACTTACTTTTCCTACTCATCAGTATGTAGGTACGATTGTTATTTTTGGAGTCGGTGTCAGAAAAGGTACCCGGCCCGGCGTGTTCACTTGACGTGTCCCCTCACGCCGCGGCCCCGCTCTCGCCTCTCGCCTCGTCAAGTCGCTTGTGCGCACAAGCACATCTCACCTATAACTTACTATGTATGTAGTTACAAACCTACCTTGACTGACACCGACTCCAAAAAAAAAAAAAGGTTCCTGCATACTGATGAGTAGGAAAAGTAAGTTGATTATGAAGTTGTAGAAGAATACGAAATTATTTTTTTACTTTTAGTGCATTTTTTTAAGTCGTTTTTTTGTATTGTTAAAAAAAATGTATTGCTTAGAGATAGAGGAATGAGTAGTGAAATGGGCTAGTTTTCATCCCTGAAAAAACATTTCATTTCAGTGGGAAAATTCTTTGTACAGTAATTTCTCTCTACACCACGCGAGCGAAACTGCTGGTAAAAGCTAGTATTTTATAATTTAAAACACAAATAAATAAAGTATCACAAAGCCGTACTAGATATTTCCTGTATCTTTTGATTAAAAAAAGAATTATTCAGTTTGGTCATAGATTTTGGCCTCAAATCCAAAATTAAGTTTTGCGTGAAAGAAGCCGTACTCATTCTTCCTAAGTTTATGTATTTATGAAAAAAACGAATAGGTTTACAATTATGTTTTTGCCTTATTTGTAATACACGATTTTATCTACGTAATTTGTAATAAAATTTATGAAATACGACTTTAATAATATATTGCTAAATATTTTTGGTTGATAAAGAATAAATGTACCTTTGTTTATGTCAATGTAATTGATAACACAACTGAAATTCAGACTCCCTGAAATAACGGCAGAACTTAACGAATATTAATGAGATAAAACAATTATTTTGTTTATAACCACGATTTTTTTTTTATTTTTTTTTATTTCAGAGCAGTTTCGCTTAACATGAGCATCGTCTGGGTATAAATCAAACTTATCAAAAAACACATTGTTTGAGCTAATAGATACATAAAGAAAGAGACAAAACATAAAATAAAGGAACAGTGAGAAAGCATAAAATTAACATCTTGCATAGTAATAGAGAGAAAGAGACAGATGTGTACATAATGGTTACCGAATTATATATACAGGGACAAACGTTACATGAACAGGTGATTAAGAGATAATTTTGATGAGTTTTTATGAGCTGATGGGAAATATCCCTAATATAGGGCCATTGGACACATTTAACTTATTATTAGTAATTTGGGTTGAAAGTAATTCGTTTATTTCAAATCACAGAGTAACCGCTTTCTACCAAAATAATATTAATTCAATTCTGGAAAGGTTTGTCCACTGTGAGCGCATTTTCATTTAATCGATGAGTTTCATTACAATTATCAACGAAAACAAAACCTTTCCTACTTGGTGGCGCAAATTGGGGCGGATTCACCTAGTCTCCGGACCGCCCTGTGTCAGTCAAATCCCACAGCGCGCTGCATACAACCCTGTAAAGCGTCCGTACGGTGCAGCGAGTCGGTGTGTGTGTGCGTGGTGTGACTATCTCTCCCAGTGTTAGTGCCGCTCGGGACTAGTTCATTGTCAAGGCCACGCTTCGTGTACGTACACCCGTCTGGCCGCGCGTGTGAGAGTCAAGCCGCGATAGTGTTAGTGAAAACGGACACAATCGCGAATACATACGTAATAGAGGAATCGCGCACACAGCCGCACTAACGCTCGCTATGAGCCGTGTACGGATGAGCGCACACTAGAGGGAACTCTCGATTTCGTGGAAAAGCAGGGAGATCCTAAAGGAGGTGGGCGGCTTTTTATTTGTTATTTCTGATTTGTTGGAAGAAACAGGTACCTCAACAATTTCGCCGTGTGGAGCAACCTTAACTTCAGCGTCAATCTGTCGGCGGAACGTTTAAATGTCACCAAAATCTTTCCTACAAAAGGGTTCACGATATTATTTAAGTCGAATTTAGGTTAATTATTTTACCGACTTGACTTATTGATTTGAAAAAGCACGCACCGTTAATTGGAGCAATCCTAGAATTTTAGCCACGGAAATCTACTGTCAAATAATGAATAATATACAAGCATGTATGAGAATATTCAGCACTTTCTGCAGTATAACTTCTTTAGCACCGTTGTGATTAGCCAACTCGATGAAACGAAAAATAGCGACACTAAAAAGAGTCAAATAAATACATCTATAGGATTTAGCCTGCGAGACAAGAATAGATAAGACAGAATAATCGGTCTCCTCTTTGTGCGGTGCTTCGTAGCCTCCCCACTCTTGTCTACTTTAGTTTTCTGAAGGTTTCACTTCTACCGTGTGTGAATTGCACACTCTGTTTTTTACAAATTAGAGAAATCTAATAATGTAATAATATCAATATTTATGAAGGACAAATAATCAACTGTAAATTAAGCAAAACAGTCGTGTCTGCTCAAAGCTTAAACATTATAATAAAAGTATTTATCTTAATTAAAAATATATTATAAAATGAGGATGACCAATTTATTTTAAGATACTATTAGCTCTTATTTTAATATAGCTTGCGGGCGGCTTTTGGTTCGGCTTCGCAATGTTAATGTTGGTGACAATACTGACAATGGTGACCATTTTATAAGTCCAATAGGAACTAGTTCCAAAAATAGCTGGTTCCTCGGATCCACTGTCATCCAGTGATAGCTAGTCATCTGGACAAAAAAAAGCGGTACAAGCCATGACGTCATATGTAATATATAGCCGCGTGATTACAACAATGGCGACCATTTTATAAAAACCAATAAAAACTGGTTCCAAAAATAGCCCTTTCCTCGGATCCACTGTCATCCAGTAATAGCTAGTCACCGGGAAAAAGTAACCGGGATAGACAATGACGTCATATGTAAAATATAGCTGCTTGATACTATTATTCGCAAATAAGTAACACAACTAAGTATTATCGTCAATCTTTCAAATATATAATAAAAGATACTTAAATTTGCAAATTCGTAGAACTTATACCTAGGGGGAAAACTTATACCTGATGGAAGTGGCTACATCTTCTGACGAATCTTATACCTGATGGAAGTGGCTACATCTTCTGACGAATTCTTGAGTTCGAAACCGAATTACAACGGTAGCTTTGCTTAAAATTTCACGTACACGTATGTTTATACGGTGCGGCGGGTACGACGCGGCGGCAGACATGCATTCGAAGCCGGGTTCTTCACGTTCAACCACGCAGACGCAAGACTATTAATTAAACAAAATAGATAGCAGCACTTCTGTTTGTATATATTTGTGAATAGAGTGTGTACGCAGTCGCAAAACTATTAATACTGTTTGATGATTGATTTTAATAAAACAGCTTCCACGTAAAAGAAGGATTTTTCCATTGAATCAAATCAGATTCAATACTAAAAACCTTTTCCCAAATGTATTTAACATAGGGAGAACTTTCGTCGCAAAGCAATATTTATATGAAGTAATATGGCAATGAATTTAGTTTGCGAACAGCGACATTAATAGTATATTAAAATATAAGTGGATAAACAGGTCTTTAAAACACGCGCAATTTTTCGAGCACGACGGCGTAGCCGAGTGCTCGAAATAAAAAAGTGTTTTAAAGACCAGTTATCCATGAATACTTTACACTATTTTTTTTATTGGTACACTTTGAAAACATAAATATTGATATTATTATTAAAAATTTGTAAATAAGAACTATTAATGAATTCGTGATGTGACATCACAATATCTTATTTGTCATGGAAATGAAAAACACAAACATTAATTTGCAATCTGTCACATAAGATTAATAGTTGACATCACAGTTTTTACTAGTTATTGTGTGTTGTAAAATGAGTTCTAACATTGATAATTTAAATACCAAAGCAGAATCGCGGTTAATACCTGAAAAATCCAAAGACGTTTATAAAAAAGAATATGAAAGGTTCATAACATGGATGGAGGAGCAAAACGTAGTAGATGTACTTGCTTACCTTCAGAAAATGTCGGAACAGTACAAAGCATCGACTATGTGGGCCATACATTCGAAATTGCAATGTCTGTTGAGGATAAATAAAGGCGTTGATTTAAAATAATTTGTGAAAGTGCATGCATTCATGAAGACAATTAGCAAGGATGACGTTGCTAAGAAGGCGTATGTATTCAAAGAAGATGATTTGCGGAAGTTTTTCACGGAAGCACCGGACATTACGTACTTATTTTTGAAGGTGGTAGCCATTTGCGGAATCTTTGGCTCTTGCAGAAGATGTGAATTGTGCGATTTACGCTTATATTATATCTTATATTTGACGTTTAAAATATTCCTGTCAGATTTATAGTTAAAAGTTGACATTTAGACTTCACATTTTGTTGATTTGTTGATGTTGCCATGGTAACTTTAAAAAACGCGCGTTCCATAAAGTGCGATTTAAACACGCTAGAGCGTACTTTAAATGAGTAAAAAAGGGCACCAATAAAAAAAATTATTGAATTTAGAATGAGTCCCGATATTTGGTAGACACGAATGTATTACTCGTCATGTAGAATAATTTAATATTTTATTTTGAGCACGCTGAACAACTTTGAGATTACGTTTTTTGCTTTTGGCTTTTATTCGCTGTATTCGGCGTGTGATGTGGTTCCGTGACTTTTCAACCCCGGACAAAATATTCCCGACAAAATATCCCGACAAAATATCCCCGACAAAATATCCCCGACAAAATATCCCCGACAAAATATCCTACGGACAAAAAACGAGTGTTCTTTAACACATACAACTGAAGTAGAATTTCTTTAGCACCATCTATATGATAGGAAGAGAGAATGAAAATGTGCGGGCGCACTGCTTTCTCTTGATCCTACAGGATATACGAAACGTAACTACTGGCTATGAGAGAAAGAGAGAAAGAAAATGTGTGCTCGCACCTCTCTCTCTTGCCCCTACAATAATACGAAAAGCAACTCTCTCTCTTTCTATCTTCACTAACTTATATCTCCCTATCAACTACCGCTCGCCTCGCTTTTCGTGACGCTCTCGTCACGCATTCACCAGCTTACTCCCCAAGTCAAGCGTGCGTAGAGAAGTTTTACTTCAAAAATCCCCCAACAAAATATCTACTAAAACCTAAACTAACCAAACATAACATAACGTAACCTAACCTAACAAAAAATGGGACACCAATAATAATAAAGACATCCTATAAAGACAATAAATTATTTCTCAAAATAGTAAAACGGGACAAAAATAATACAGACACCTGTAAACTGTAAAGACAATACATTATAGTTAAAAAATAGTAAAATCTAAAATAAAGTTGGGTTATTTTCGTTATTTGTTTTGTGGGTGTAATGCCGCGTTGCGCTACCTCCTTCTTTAGCCAACGTTTCGGACAGCGTTGCAGTGTCCATCAACAGGGCAGATCCGACAGATGTGTTGACAGACGACGGATCTGCGGATAATGGACACTGCAACGCTGTCCGAAACGTTGGCTAAAGAAGTAGGTAGCGCAACACAGCATAACACCCCAAAAACAAATAACGAAAATACTTTTGACCGTGAAAACCTAAAACTTATTTAGAGTTAGGTTAGGTTGGGTTTTAGTACATATTTTGTTGGAGGATGTTTTGTCCGTAGGATATTTTGTCGGAAGATATTTTGTCGGGGACATTTTGATGCGGGATGAAACGCGCATTACCCTGGCTTATATCCGCTGTATTCGGCATGCAATGCAGTTTAGTACAATGGATAATTTTTTTTTTTTTACATTAACTCCACACAGGAGGCCCTGAGGAAAATAATTTCCCTCAGGGCCTATGTCATCTGGGATGCTGTGTGGAGGGTCTTTTTGAGGAGAGGAAGGAATGAACATTGGTCTTGAAGAGACCCATGTTGTAGGAAGGAGGAAACACAGAGGCCGGCAAATCATTCCACAGCCGAGCTGTTGAACACAAGAACGAGTCGAAGAAACGACCCGTTCTCATGTGACAAATGTCAACTGTGTACAAATGTTGGGCACGCGTTTGGCGTGTTTCCCGACTATGCACCGGTGCCGAAGGGATCAATGATGCTAGTTCCTCGGAGCATCTTCCATTGTAATACCGGTAGAAGAAGGATAGCATTCCCACCCGACGCCTGTGCTCTAAAGATTGCAATCCGTCTGTTAAGATGGGAGAATCTATGGGAGAATCTATTAATAGTAAGGCGGCCATTACAGAAGGCCATTACGGCCATTACAGAAGGCGGCCATTACAAAATGGAGCATTTACCAAATGCAGAGATGTTGAACTTAAGAACGATTCGTACAAACGACCCGATCTTATGTGATAAATGTTGAGGTGCACGTTTGGCGTTTTTCACAACTATGCACCGGTGCCGAAATGATATTTTTTTTACATTGGCTCCACACAGTAGGCTTCGAAGGGAATAATCCTTCAGAGTCTATGTCTCTTTGGGGATGCTGTGTGGAGGGAATTTTTTCCTCAGGGCCTCCTGTGTGGACCCAATGTAAAAAACGGTAGGGAATGGCAGGAGAGGAAGTTCTGAAAAGGAAAAAGTTATGAGGGGTCGATAGAAATCTGGGGGTCAATATGTCTAGGAGTGACGGACGTACGAATCCATTCCTCCCACTGTGGTGCAAGGCGATGGCTCGCGAATGACCGATTGGAGAGGTCTATGTTAGGTCTCCCTCAACCAATCTCTCCCGATCCGGCCCGCGGGTAAACGCATTTACCACCAAGGCCTAGACAAACCTCAACCCCATAAAACCAGGCACCCCTGCTAAGTCACCAAACGTAGCGAACCACTTGGGGTGACCTATGGCAGCTAATAACGCTAGTTTCTATGAGCATCTTCCAGAAAAGAACGAGAACAGCATTCCCAACTGACGCCAGTGCTCTAAAGATTGCAAGAGGTGACTGCCAAATTTAACGATTTGTAATGTACAGGGTCGCAGTTGTGTATTATTATTAATGTATTTGCAGGCCATATAGCTTCTTAGACTGTTGGCTACGATGGAGCCCCCGTGCCTGAGCTGGTCACTTACACGGTTATACCAAGCATATCGATGGACGGCATGTAAGGAAGATTACTCGTGTTCGAGGTGACTAGATTGTTATTTGAAACTAGATTGGACTTAAAAGAAAGTAAATAAAAATAGAACGCCGTTTAATTTTTTTAACGTTTTTTTGTATTTATTAATTACATGTCCTATAATTTCTCAAAAACAAAATCAACACAACAAGGTATCTCATTATGGAATAGGTAGGTACCCCAAATATAGAACACTACACAAAATCCATCAAAAATACTTTGGTCAAATAAAAAAGGAACTACTTGCAATAATCCCAAATCCAGGTGTCGAACTCTGTCCCCAGAATCCACACATAAGGCATTTGATCCAGGTTTCTCCCGAATATCTTCAGAAACCAAAACCGACTCACCGCGCCCCGCGGACGCAGCACTCGCTCGACTGACAAGTTGAAACCTGTACGCGCGTATAGTGATTGAAAGAGATGACGATCACAATTTATTGCGTCTAGGATAATCCTCCATACAGCATCCCCAAAGATGACATAGGTTTCTCCTCGAATATCTTCAGAAAACAAAACCGTGTCACCGCGCCCCGCGGACACAGCACTCGCTCGACTGACAAGTTGAAACCTGTACGCGCGTGTAGTGATTGAAAGAGATGATGATCACAGTTTATTGCGTCTAGGATAACCCTCCACACAGCATCCCCAAAGATGACATAAGTTTCTCCTCGAATATCTTCAGAAAACAAAACTGTCTCACCGCGCCCCGCGGACACAGCACTCGCTCGACTAACAAGTTGAAACCTGTACGCGCGTGATGATTGAAAGAGATGATGATCACAGTTTATTGCGTCTAGGAGAACCCTACACACAGCATCCCCAAAGATGACATAGGCCCTGATGGAAATTATTTTCCTCAGTGTGGAGCTCATGTAAAAAAAAATACATATACTATTCCATATTTGGTTACTTTCCTCTGATAAACAATATTATTAACATGAAATAAATTAATTCAAGATAATAAATAGCATTTGGCGTAGGTGACGTTATAATTGCGCATTACAACGTATAAGTAGTACGGTCAATGTATAAATACGAATATATTTTACAACAACTGTCTTGATTTTATACTACGCTCCTCAATATTATACCGTATTGGGAATATACACCGTAGTTCCCACTCATGACACAGAACATCAAGACGGTGATTAATCATGCTTAACATAAGTTAAATCGGTGTAAATATTAAATATGGATTTGAATTTCAAAATAAATTAAGTCAAATATCATATTTTGTCCTTGAACTCGAATGCAAATGCATTTTATAGATATGAAAATGATTAAAAATAATGTTTGCGAACCAATCATTATTATTGATACTACTAATCGATGTTTTTTTAATCTGATTAAAATGTTGATAATGCAAATGTACTGAGAAGTGTTGCACGACGTTTGTTCCCCGGCATACTTTTATACAAAGTACAGTCGGTTTAGGGAAAATATGGAAAAACATACGATATAAATAAGTGTTGCTGAAGGGTTTACAGAGAGGATGTACTGACGAATAATAAGAGTATAAAACATATTTCCATTCAAATACATCAAGGAAAAACTACTATATATATATAGGTACTGTATAAACCTGCGAATAAGTACAAATACATCAAGGAAAAACTACTATATATATAGGTACTGTATAAACCTGCGAATAAGTACAAATACATCAAGGAAAAACTACTATATATATAGGTACTGTATAAACCTGCGAATAAGTACAAAAAAATCAGAGTGTGCAATTCACACGTGGTGGAAGTAAAACCTTCAGAAAATTAAAGTAGACAAGAATGAGGAGGCTACGAAGCACCGCACAAAGAGGAGACCGATTATACAAGGTGCGGCAGAGAGGACGGACGGTTTTAAAAAAATCATAAAATAGTTAATTTTTACTCAAAAACAAATTTATTGATGGAATCAGGTTCGCAAGGAAATAGCATTTGAGACAGTCAAGTGTGGAAAATCACATCAGGCATGTGGTGGCCGAAATCGTTGATGCAGTGCTGGAGGCGTTCTTGGAAGTTCGCGTAGACTCTCTTCAACATCGCTCTCTCAACTTGGGCGACTTCCACGCGAATTACCAAATTATGAACAAAGGTATGAAAACACTAGGCTAAGAACAACTAAAAACTTTAATTCCATAGAAGCCATTAAACTATTATATGTATCTCTAGATAGAAACCAAATTGAATATAACTTGGTAGTTTGGTCTCCATGTTACAAAATTCACGTTAATAATATTGAGCGAATACAAAAAAAAAATCTGCGTTTTATAAATTTTAAATTAAATATCCCACTAGAAGACTTAAAATATAATCTATTACTAAATATTCTAAAATACACACACTAGAAGACAGACGTAAAATAAACGACTTAACATTTTTATTCAAAATACTTAACTCTAAATTTCGACTGTTGCGAACTCCTACAACTCATAAACTTACGAATACCGACAGTAACCACACGACAAAATACACTATTCTACTGCAGCATTCACAAGCGGAACTAATTGCCCACTCTCCGATACAACGATTTCACACTATGGGGAATCAGTACTTAGGTGATGTTGACACATTTAACATCAACTTGGCGAATTTTGTGGATCCTATAAAAAACTTATTCCAAAACTATTCCTAAACATATCTGTATTTTTGTAAACTTATCAAATTGCTGTATTTTTGTATTGTTTTTGTATTTTTGTGACTTGTGTGCATTTTTTATCTAATTTTATTTTAATTTTTTCTTTATCTGTATTGTTTTTGTATTTTTGTGACTTATGTGCATTTTTTATCTAATTTTATTTTTATTATTTCTTTATCTGTCATCATAGACATCAGAATTCAATAGACCAGAAGTTACAGACGAGGGGGTAAAACCAAACTATGAAGGGGGAAGAGGGAAAAGATGACTGTGATTCGTTATACAATCAATCTGACAGTAAATAGGCATCTCGCATTACAATATCACCATTTAGTTCTTAAAAGCAAAATCTGCTTTGAATGAATAGACCTTTTTACATGGGAGCGCGAATTGCTTGCCACGATAATAACATATTTGCTAAGGTCAAATGCTCGCCGCAAAAAGACTCACCCCAATACACATAGCAATATTTTGTTGCCGTGTTTAGTTAAAACACTATTACAAATGTTTCATAATTTACTTACCCCCGTAACCAGCGACGAAAACACTGGAGAACCGCCCACATTCGCTATGTCTATATAATATGTACCTATAATGTATAGCGCAAGCTGCCGTTTTTGGCGTGATATTTCGTAAAACGTATAGACGTTACTTTCGCGCTGGTCACTATAAGAATGATGACGTCACATATTTTAGATTCTCTCCCCTCCCCATGGAGCGAGCTGGCGCCAAGGCGGAGCTTATAGCCGGTTCCACGGGGAGGGGGAAATATTACGTTTTTATCACTTAGGGCAGGTCCAGATATATTCATATGTCCGTGTCTGTCATGAATTAATTGTACTACCAAACACGTAAAAGCCCTCTGGGCGTTGAATAAATAAATAAATAGCTGAACAACATGGGGTAACGATAGAGAATTATAGGTGAGCATACAGGGTGTAACAGCATGTACTCGAAGGATTTTAACCAATGTTTCCTGAGCGTTGTTGGAGTAGCGAAGTTGACTAACGATAGCGGGTAAGTTCTGCATTTTTCCGGAGGCCTCCGGGCCTTGCTTCCTTTTAAAAGAACTCGGTTTCTGCTAGCAGGTTCCGGGTCCGAGTTCTTTGGTGCGGACTCTGGGTACTGGGTGCTGTTGCGGCTCCGGGACGCACGGGTTCGGCCGGAGCCGGAACCCGCACAAGAACTCGAACCCGGGCAGAACCCGAGTGTTGCGAGTGGCTCGGACCGCGAAACGGGGTCGCCGGTGGAGGCATTCGGGTTCCGGCTCCGAGTCTGGATCTCTGGGAGTAAGTAGTCTATTTGAAAAGGGAATAGGATCCGCTTGTCACGAAGAACCCGAGTTCAAGAGCCCATTCCAGCTGAATCGACACATACAAAAAGTATATGTCATTTTGCTGACCGATGATATTTTTTTCTATTAAAAACAAAAAAAAAATCTATCATACGTCGCCACTGATCACATTCCTATATGTCGCGACAGGATCACGCAATACGAGAAATGTTTCGTGTTACCGTGAGAACGAGACGGACTGCTAAGGGAACGTACCCATACTACGTGACACGTTTAGGGGGGGGGTCTTCAAAATGTCACGCTCCATACAAATGAGCGGCGGGTTGCTTAGGTTTTTGGTCCGGGGGGGGGGGGGTTAAAAATCGCAAAAAGTTGTTCACGTAGTATGGGTACGTTCCCTAACTGCCAGGCTATACCCGACTACACAGTTGCGACGTGTGTTGAAATATATTAGCAAAGTTTGGTACATTTACATATGGGTAAATACATAATAACAAAAAATGTAAGTAACAAAAAAAAATCCCACAAAGGCGAAGCCTGTGTGTGGGTATTATATTATGTGGGTATTATATATATATATATATATTTTTAATATCATCGGACAGCAAGATGACATCTACATTTTTTACTCCTAATATGCTCAGGAACGGCTGGTTAAAATACTTTATGTATGCGCTGTTACACTTTTACACCCTGTATATTTATTATACGACGTTATATGCTTCTTTCCTTATTTTATTTCTTCACCGTGAAAACGTATTGCTTTTTTTCTACTCAAAAACTAACATTAACACAAAACAAATTTAAATTAATAGATCTTGATGCAAATAATAATAATTTATTCTTAAATATCCGGTATATCTAGTATTCACGTAAGTATTATATTTGTTTGCCTGAAATACATATTCAACTAATTTGTTTTACTAATAGATTAAGTGCTAATTAATTTAAATTGAGGCATTTGGGTAGAGCATTCAAACCACTGCACAGTTATGTTTAGTAGAACAGCGCATATTACAGCTGTTTATTGAACATAATGTCACCATCCTTGAAGAATATTTTAAATCTGTCAAGGGGGTCTAGACGAGACTAATTATTATAAATATCAGAAATAGTGTGTTCATAAACGAATATGAAAAAAAATACTAATATTCTTGTACCAAAATGTGCTTGATATTCGATAATGTTACATAAAAAAAATAACAATCTGCGTCCACAAAAATATAAGCAAAACGATAACAGTCGATCATAATCATCAAACCAGAAGTAAGAGCAGAAACGACCTTTCCATTCCTACAAGCAATACTGCGGCTTATCAAAAAGTTTTCTCATACCTGGGACCAAAAATATACAACAAAATCCCCTCTCAATTTAAACTGTGTGAATTATCATCCTTCGGTACTAAAATTACAAAATGGTTATTAGACTTAGGTAGGACAGATTCTGAAAAATTATTAAAAAACGTAGTCTGAGTTGATTTCTTCGATTTTGTATTTTGTATTTTCCTAAAAAATATATTTTTTTAATTTTTCTTTCTTACATTTATATATTATATTTTATTTTATATTTTACATGTATCTATCTGGATTTTATTGTTTATTACTGCTAATTTGTATTTTCCTAAAAAAATACTTTTTTTTATTTTTTATTTCTCTTTCTTACATTTATATGTTATATTTTTATTTTATTTTATATTTTACATGTACCTACCTGGATTTTATTGTTTATTACTGATGTATACCTAGAATAACACAACTTATATCTGATATTGTACCAAATATCTAAGTAACTCCCCCAATATGTACCATTATTGTTAATTATTATTGAATCCATTAATGTGAAATTATGTACACGCAACCTGCCAATTTGACTGTCCTAAAACGGGAAACCTTCCTAGTTGGACAGTCAAAGCTTCCTTTTATATTGTTATATCTTGTATGTAATAAATGTAATAATAAAAATAAATAAAAGTAAGCGGAAAAATTAGAGTGTGCAATTCACACGCGGTAGAAGAGAAACCTTCGGAAAAGTAAAGTAAACAAGAGTGGGAAGGTTACAAAGCCACGCACAAAGAGTATACCGATAGGCTACGAAGCACCGCACAAAGAGGAGACCGATTTTAACATTCTCTCGCAGGCTAAATCCTATAGATACATGTGTTTGTCTGTTTTTAGTGTCGTTATTTTTCGTTTCATCGAGTTTCAAATCACAACGGTGCTAAATAAGTTTTCAGTTCACTAAGCGGACAAGTAAGCGGAAAAGAGTAGGTATCTATCTAGCAGATAGTATTACTCCCTAGCTGAATTATACGAATACATAACTAGCTGAAGTCCCCAGCGTTGCCCGGACTTTACGCAGAGTTTTTAGAAATCAGAAGGGGAATGCAATTTTTATCTTTTTTTGATTTGTAATTTAAGTGTATGCGCTAATAAGTAATAATTTATTATAAATTGATCGACCTTTTTTATATTAGCTTTACACAGGAGGTCCTGAGGAAAATAATTCCCTTCAGGACCTATGCCATCTTTGGGGATGCTGTGTGGAGGATCTTTTTAGAAAAGGAAGGAGAGGAAGTGCCGGAAAGAAGAAAAGTTATATGAGAGGTAGAAATCTGAGGGTGAGTGTGTCCCGGAGTAATGGACATATGAATCCAACTCTCCCACTAGGGTGCGAGCGATGTTTCGAGGGAGTTCAAAAGGTCTCCCTCAACCAGTCAGTTGCCACGCAGCTGGTAGGCCCGGATAAACCTGAAACCTATGAACCCGGGCACCAAACGTAGCGAACCACTTGAAGTGACCTGTGGCAGGGGTGTTGGTTATCTAATAGTTCTCGGTTCTCGGGGCGGAGGTACCCATACCCTCCTACCAAATATTAAAATAATGTAAAATTATATGTAAGTTGAAGTTGCATTTATGTAACTGCCGTTGAAACGACGCACGTCTAGTATATTTTATATCGCAGTAAGTATACTGTACAAGACATTATACGGCAAGGTATTAGGTACTAGGTGGGTGGGTACGTATAGCGGGTGTGTTCCGGCAGCCTATGGTCGTGACGTCATCCCCGCCCAAACCAAACATGGAGTCTAGCGGCGGCTGGCGGCTGCTTGCGCAACCCATTATTCATGCTGCATGGTCAGGGACACGCAGCGGGCGAGAGCACGCTCACCGCTACATCTTCATCGCTACATCACCACGACACTATACGCTACATCACATCAACCAGGACCGCTCTACTCTTATAGAACGAGAGCGACGCAAGCGGGCGGTCCACTCCGAGGGCGGTCTCAGTTCACAGGGTGAAGGTTGTTCCGATGACAGTCAACCTAAAATAGGAGAGGGCACCGGTACGTACTTAGGTACGACCATATTGAAAAAATACAGAGCGTGCAATTCACACGCGGTAGAAGTGAAGTCTTCATAAAACTAAAGTAGACAGAGTGGGAAGTGGGATTTCACTCTCTCGCAGGCTAAATCCTATAGATGTGTGTATTTGCCTCTTTTTGTGTCGCTATTTTACATTTCATCGAGTTTGAAATCACAACGGTGCCAAATAAGATTTTTCACTTCATAATTAAATAATTTTAATTTTGAAACTAACTAAAATAAGGAAGGCAGAACAATACCCATACATACTTGAATTTCACTTAAATTAAAAATCTTTCTGATTTAAATTAAACACAAATCGAGAATGCAATATCAGCTCCTGTTGTAGGCAAAATACATAGCACCGTTAAAATTTCTAGCCAGCTCTCTAGTTGAGTGAATGTAAATTATTTGTAAAAGTGAAAACGATAAAATATAAAGAATTCTACCCCTCTAATGGCTTACCGCAAGGAAGCCATTTAGGCCCTTTACTAATCCTACTTTTTATTAATGACAAAATCCTGCTTCAACAATTTTATAATTGTTCTCTTTGCTGATGATATAAAAATTACAAAGAAATTGACTATATTAATGATTGCCTAACTAGAGCCTACAACTTCAATGAAATTTAAATTGATTTATTAATTGCACAATTTACTTCTAAATATTAACAAATGTAAATCAATAACTTTCCGTCGAAGCAAATCTCCAATAGGTACTATTCAATTATTTATTTTATTTATTTACACATATACGGCACAACATGTGCCATTAGCATAATAGACATACTTATTATAGTACAACAACATGAAGAATAACAGTATAAATGTTAGTAAAATTTAAGAAAAAAAGGTAAAAAGTAAGGTAATAAGTACTGTATAAAAACCATAATGTTTAAAAGTAAAAATAAAAATTTAAAGAGAGAAATAAAACAATAAAATGTAAAATGTACAAATAAAAGATACCTACCTATCTCAAGGTACCTACAAAGATTTAAATATAAAATATAAAAAGTAATAAATCCTGGATTATGTTAACCGATATGATAAATTAAACAAGTACCTATGATTTCTAGTGCATTAATAGTTTTAGAGTGAAGTACTGGTAGGCATGTTATATTTACATGATGAATTATATTTACGTGGTACTAGCAAACAAATTAAGTTTAACGCATCTTTTGAATGAAGCCAGATTACTGGCGGCGTGATCGATATTAGCATATTCATTGCCTAAAATATGCAAGCGATTTATGGTTGAGTTTTGTTCTGCTTTCGTCAAAGTATTGTCACAATGGAAAGGTGTTTTGAGTCGAGTCGGTCTACAAGGTACACGGTAATTTATTAATGAGAACAGTTCAGGGGAGTCAAACCAGTTATTGTTTATTTTAAATTTTAAAAAATAAGATCATTGAGTATTCTTCTATCTTTTAACGATAAGAGTCGCATTTTTTTGTAATAAAGATTCATAGTTTATGTCAACTGCGGGAATACCTAATTTGAAATTAATTGATCTGAGAAATTTGCGTTGGATTCTTTCAATCGAGTTTGCGTGGCATTTGTAGAAAGGGTTCCATATGGGGGAATTGTATTCTAAATGACTCGTAACCAGAGTTGTATATAGTATTTTGAATGTTTGGATATTTTTGAAATCTTTACAAATTCTTACAATGAAGCCTAGCATTTTCATTGCTTTACCAGTTATTATTTCAATGTGGTTGGTAAATAGTAGTTTAGAGTCGAAGGTTATTCCAAGGTCCCTTATTACAGGTACTGACAATAAACTGTAATTGTTAAAAGAATAACTATATTTGATAGGGTTTTTAATTCTAAATAAACTCATGATTTGACATTTTTCAATGTTAAGTGTAAGTTTGTTAATGGTACACCATTCTACGAATTTTATAAAATTGGATTGAATTATGCGACAGACAAAATACAACGTATAGACCTCAGAGTTATATTTGATGAAAAACTAGAATTTGTACATCACATAAATCACATTTCAAACAATAGTTTAAACGTTAGGATTTTTGCTGAGAACCATTAAAAACTTTTAATTTACTTCACGTGATGAAAATTTTATTTATCTCATCAGTTCGTAGCTAATTAGAGTATAATTACATTGTATGGTCATTTCAACATAAAACTCATGTTAAAAATTTAGAAAGAATTCGGCGTAAATATAATTTTAAGTTTAATTTTCCCTTAGAACATATAAACTACACGTATCTTAAATATACACACACTTGAGGACTGACGAAGGATAAGCGGCTTATGCTTCTCTTTAAAATTGTTAATTCGGGGCTCGATTAGTGCGAAATCTTGAGTCTACTTAAAACAAGAGTACCTACACGACACTTAGGCATAAATCTTTGCTACCTTTTTCATTGTCACCGTTCACAAACAAATTAAGCAGCAGACTCGCCAACACAGCAAATGCAGACACAAATAATATCGACATTTTTAGATAAATTCAACGTTTAAACATGTTTAAATCGTTCAAGATTGCGAGAAGAGCACCTTAGTAACGATAATAGTCAACATCCGATATGATATGACACCAAAAGAAGTAGATGTTTTGTATACTTTGGTTGGAAGGTTTTTCGTACCCAGGCGGCCCTGGCACCTTCGCTAAATCGACCCAATGAACGTACGTCACTTTCCCGACGCAGGAAGGCGGTTCTCCCCAAGCCACTAAAAGCAAGCAGTAAATATCACGTCACGAGAAATAGAAAAGTATATTTAGCAAATAACACTAACCTCACCTAACTTTTCAAATTCGTCGGAATGATCGCGTCCCAGAAGGTCACTACCATTAAATTGTTTAGCTATAATCATCAACACACATCGCGTACGTTATTTGCAATGATTTAGATCAGGGGTGCTCAAACTTGAACTGCTGGCGATCTACCATTAGACTCTGTCTAGCTGTTGCGCCGGGGGGGGGGGGGTAGAAATACTATATAGAAATACCTTATTTTATACCTTTTTTTATCGTTTTAGAACACAAAACTGGTTCAAATTAAATCTGTATGCGGTGAATTATAACCACACTCAGAAAATGAAAATAGTTTTTCTTTTATTCTGGCAGTACGTAAATAGTCTGGAACTAGAATTTTATAACTGCACTTCGAATAAGATAATGTTTTCCTTCGAAGTGTGTCAGCAGATGAATCCACAACTCGAATTTTACATTGTGAACACAAAACTGGTTTAAATTAAATCTGTATGCGACGAATTACAACTACACTCAGAACATGAAAATGTTTCATGCATAGTCTGCAACAAAAATTTTATAACTGCACTTCGTGTAAGATAATTTTTTTCCTTTTAAATGTGTCAGCAGATGAATCCACAACTGGAATTTTCCTTTTGAACACAAAATTGGTTTGAATTAAATCTCTGTTAGGCGAATTAAAACTACACTCAGAACATGAAAATGGTTTCTCTTTGATTCTGGTAGCACATATTAAATTTTATGACTGCACTTCGAATAAGAGAATGTTTGCCTTCGAAATATTACAAAAGAAATTTTACATTATGAACTGGATTAAATTAAATCTGTGTGCGGCGAATGAAAACTACATTAAGATGAAAATGATTTTTTCTTTATTCTTACAGCACACACATAGTCTTTAACTATAATTTTATAACTGCACGTCGAAAAAGAGAATATTTTCATTCGAAAAGTGTCAGCAGATGAATCCACAACTGGAATTTTACATTCTGTTTACGTAACTGGTTTTATTAAGAGTGAATCTATTCACCGCACTCATTTTGTATTATTTATTAATAAACTTCGTATCGCCTTCAAGTTGCAACTCGAAATGACTGATTGATAAATAAACCAAACCACACACTGGAAATAATAATTATAAATTTGGACAACTTATATAGCGCTGTTTTTGCGAAAAATCGCCTCAAGAGCGCTGTAAACAGCGCTGGAAACTAGATCGATAACTTCGGGCTTTTGAAGGGGGCAATTTTCGACAATATTTCACCATGAATATGCAATAATTTGAAGATTTTTAGATTTTTTCTATGGGGACTTGTGGCGTCACACACCATAGATGAGGATAAAGTAAACAACGACAGAAAGGCGCAACCATTGACAATATAAATTACAAATAAGTAATAAACAAAAAGGCATGAAAAATGGGCGGTCTTATCGATTGAGGATCAACTAAAGCAAAAACTGTAAATAGATCTATTTACATCTGCAATTTTTTCTCGAGATCGACTCAAAAAGCACTCGCGATCGACCGTTTGAGCATCCCTGATTTAGATGTATATAATAATAATAATATGTTTATTGAAAGAAATTTGCAACTATAACAAAAAAAATACAAATTTGAAATGTTAATGGCGTTTATAAATTAGATATTTTCTGTGACTTATGATTGGGTCTAGTGCAGATGCAGCACCACCCCCCCCATGCAATACCATACTCAATAATAGATTGATAGACTGCAAAATAAATCATTTTCAAGTGTAAGGCGAGAAAGCTTTGTATCATTCTGAAAAGGACGTGGTTTTTCTTATTTAGTTTACAATTATTTAAATCTGAAGATTCCATTTGACATATGAATCAGTGGTGAGGCTGAGGTAACTGAATAGTGCATACTAGTATAGAATAAAAATCCATGAATATTATCAGTTAGGTTCAATCTTGCAAATTCAGGATAATATGAATAAAAAAACATTATTATTTTGTAAATCCTCATGGATTAGCCTTTAGTAATTTATGGCTGATGGGTTCGTTGCACAGATTTGAAATTGACTAAGTCACAAACATGGCAATGAAATTCATTCAAAAGAGATTCTGATTCACATAAAAAAGATTAACGGAATCAAATTAATATGAATGTGAGTGAGGCAAAGAGTGTGTGCCAAGACCGAGTTGTTGTGGTCCGTCCTCTCTGCCTACCCCTGCGGGGAAACGGCGTGATGGTTAGTTAGTTTTTTTTTAAATTAATATTAGCTTAAAGTCAATAAGTACAGTCTATCACGTCTACCAAACCCCCGAAAGTTGGCCCCCCGCCATACTTATATACAATATGCAGTCGATTTAGGGAAAAAAACGGTTTGCTTATTTACACAAAATATAACTAAGTGTCTCCGAAGGGGTATGCAGCAAGGATGTACCGCCGAATAACAAAAGTATAAAACATGTTTTTATTAAAATGTATCAAGAATAAAACTACTTATCTATAGACCTATATCAGCGTATAAGCACAAAAATCGACAACGTTAATAAATGCGTTTGAAATCCTTACCAACTTATTATTAAGAGGGTATTACCCAAACACGTTACATACTTTAGACGCGGGGTAGAAATCTCAAAATGGGAAGCCAACAACAAGACAATTGTAGAGTACTCGATTTCTAGTACTTTAGTACTAAACTGCCAGGTGTCGAGTAAGGTCGTGTCCTACCAGTAAGTAAATTGCATTAAAAAGCGCCAAAATTCCCTCCTGTGTGATGAGAAAATGTTTCCATTACACGGTAAACAGTCGTAAAAACGAAGGAATAACATTTCATTTGTAAATACATGCATATTACTTATTATTATCGATTATAAAAATAATACAATTGCTTTCCGCCCAAAGATTTTTTGCGTCATTAGAGAACTCAAGGCCTACTAAAGTACAGGTCTGGATGCGCAACAGCCAAATTACAAAGTTGATGCCATGCCGTCGCTAAGTAAAATTTACTTTTTATAATAATAATCTAATGATTCTTTATTTACTTGCCTGCGGTAAATCAACATACAAATCAGCAGAAACAACAAATTCAACAACAATCAACGCCATTTGCAAACTATCGTTGTTCATTATAGCTATTTGACACCTCAAAATTCGACTGGTGCCCAGGCCTCCTACTTTAGTCGGCCTTGAGACAGTATTCGACGGAACTTTTGAATTTTGAATACGAAAATGCCGCCCGCGTTCTATCTTTTGTTTCGTCCATATGCACATATTCTTTTAAGCGTCTATCTTTATCGTACACGAATAACTTTTGAATTAAGAAATTATTGAAAATCGCTGAAAACAAAAGAGTTTTGATTAATTGCCATATTATATCTTGAGTTTGTGAGACTATGGCAAGTCTATTTATATAACGTCATTGGTAACAAATTTTAGACGTATTGACTCTTTTCCACAAAAAAATATAAATGGATTTCGAAAGATTGTTATTTTATCTAGCATTCACATGTTTTAAATTTTGAGAAAAAATGTTTATTTTTAGTATAATAAAGTTATATTTTAAATTTTGAGAAAAAATGTTTATTTTTAGTATAATAAGGTTATACCATAGGTCGTTGGCAGATTTGTTAAATTTTCAAAAAAGATTTTGTATCATACAACACCCATTTCAAATCATATAATTATGCAGTAAAATAAATCAATACATTATCTGGCTATCGCATGTTTTAGAATTTTAGTTTAACTAAAATCATTAAAAAGTAAATACGTACATGTGTTTCTTGACGAAAATTGGTCCGTTTGTGTATTTATTTGCGCACTTACAAACTAATATATTTAAGATTTTTTTAACATTCTTATTTAACTTAGACATTATTGAAAAATGATAAATACTTACAATAACAAAATAATTACAAAAAGTACATTATTTTAATAGTTTTATCAACACGCCTTTCAGCATTTTTGGATGTAGGTATAAATTAAAGCAAATTTGGAATGAAATAAAATCGATATTGAGTTATAATTTTAAAAAGCTGGTATGTAGAATAATTAATCGTTCTCATTGTATCCGCCCTGCACGATCGTAAGAACAACTTTCGACGAAATGTGGATTTTTGGCCGCTGGCTGGTTAAACGCTCTTAAAGGTATTTTAGAAGACGATAATATTTCACACAATAGATTAATAAAAATTTTACAACATGTTGTTCGTTAAGTTGGTTGTTAAGCAAGTGTTTCAATATTATGTTCAGAGTAGTGTTAAAGCAGCTGGCCATAAATTGCGCCGGGACCGGATAAAAACTGCAATGGCTGTCTCCCGTAAGCGATAGTAACATTATTTATTTAACAGATGTCTTACGCCAGACTGCACTAATTTATGTTTCAAATTTGCACGCCGTTATTTTTAAGTTGGCGGACATAATGTCAATATTAAATAGATTAACAAATGTCTAGTAACTTATATAAACCAAATAACCTTGAAAAATGTTTATTGCAGTAAGAAAAACTACAATAAAAATAACGCAACCACATTACCAAAAAAGCCTTAACCATACATGTGAAATGGGAAACTTTGTCGAAAAGAGCACACTTATTAATCGTAAGTCTTCTTCTTTGTGTGCCCTATCAGGCCCCCCCGACGTTGGCGATCACTCTTGAAAATGTCTCTCTGTCTTGCGCAGCCCGGAATAGCTCCTCCACACTTCTAATGCCGGTCCACTCTCGTATATTTCGCAGCCAAGACATTTGTCTCCTACCAGGTCCTCGGCGACCCTCTATCTTGCCTTTCAATATTAAATGGGCAAGTGATACTTCTCCCCTCGAAGTATATGACCCAGATATGATATTTTCCTGATTTTTATTAATGTAAGCAGTTCTCTATCTGCTCTAGCAAAATCGTAATCATGAAGTTAAATATGCTGTTTAAATTGTATAGAACCCATGCTGAAGAATAATATTATGATAACACTGAATATAATTATTAAGGCATGCTATCATAGCCTTCTATAACTATATTCAGTGCAGTTGAACACATCTACCACTTCCGAAAAAGTATTGTTAACTTTATGTTATCTAGTTACAAGCGAGTAACATTATTAATACTGCAAAATACGATTATAGCTAGTTGTAAATTTAATAAAACAAAACTAAAATGTATTCTTAGGAACGGGTTTGTTAAACTTCCCGATTTTCCGGTTTGACTACTTAACGAAAATTATGCCAACCCTGATTAAAGGCAAACATTTGGATCCGGTTTAAAAAATATATTTTTGTGTTGTATGTTTTTTTACATACAGGAGTATGTCATCTTTGGGGATGCTGTGTGGAGGGTCTTTTTTATGAAAGGAAGGAGAGGAAGTTCTGGGAAGGAAAAGGGTAGTAGGGTGTAATTACATTCCGTAATAATTATTGTCCTAACCTAAAAATCCCTTGTTACTTCTTTTAGTGACTAGCCGATTTGTTATTTGATGTCTCCTGGCCAGATATGCAATTAATCGATCGCCTTCTATTGTTTTTTATCGATTGGCAACATTCGGGGTTCTTTTCCGGGCAAATTCACTTCTCGGACTATCGGCGAATAATGGGGTCGACTGTGATCTGATTATGAATTTTAAATCAAGGAATCCTTTAGTGATAAGGAAGATTACTGTGAGATCCTAAGTTCTATTACTGTGAGATCGTAAAATTTGTGATCCTATAATTATTTTTTTGAAAAAGGCTGATAATACTACGGACACGGGTATGGAGGAGAAATGGCGTTACAAACCCGTGTTGATTTCGAGGCATGGTTGCCTCGTATTGAATACGGAAAAGAAAATACGAGGCCGGTCAGTGGCTGAGTTGGCACCGCTTCTGGGTCCCACTAAGTTCAATTACTCGACAATCTAAGACCTCCATCACACCTCGAGCAACATTTTTCGCTTTCTGTGATGGTAGTAGGAGATTTTTAAATATTGTCAGGTTATTCGTAATCCTAGGAACGATCATCATTCTTTTTAAAATAAAAAATAAATAAAATAATCGATAGTTTACATAGACTGAAAAAAAACAATAATATTTTCTGATAGGTCAAGAAAATATTCTGTAACGGTATCTGAAACGTTGGCTAAAAAGGGAAGAACAACACGGTATAATAACCCAAAAATTAAACACAATAAGGTCAACAAAGGGTTAACAGTGCATCAAATAAGAAATATGCATTTAGCAATTTCTCATAACATACTCGTAAGTGTCTCACCTGTTTAAACAAACGGGCTTTAAATAAAATAAAGAGATCAATCCTTGGCAAAGTGCGCCGTTGTAAAGCAGATATTATTATAAACATTGAAGCCAGATAAGGTGAATTGATACACACTCCTACACGTTATATCTCAAGCCTTGACCTAACACAACGCACAAATTAATGTGAAGAATCTTTTGCACAATCACAAAAAATGCAATAACGTAGAGCTGATAAATTGATAACACAATATTCTGTAATAATTCGACTCTGGGGGTGGGTTTCTTCATTTACCGAGAATGCTAAATGCAATGCTAATTGTAAAAGTAAACGATCGAAATTTAAAAATTTCTATGCATTTGACCGTTTACTTTTACAGTTAGCGTTGCATTTAGAATTGTCGGTAAATGAAGAAACCCACCATGAGGGTACCACATTTAAAAATATTAGTTTTAGGCAAGGCCTTGACTTCTTCACGCAAAACATACATTTTTTAATGACACTTTTCTTACGAATTAAACATTGAAAAACTGTCGAAAACCAAAATGGTTCGTGATAGTTATCTGATATATCCAAAGATATTGAAAAATAAGTAGATGTGCTATCTGCAGTTTTTACTATGTGGGTCTGCGCTTTCGGGTGTCGCCGATATTGTTTACCAATTAACAAATAAACTAAAATAACAAATAATTAACGAATAAACCAAACGAACGTTAAACTAAATGAACGAATTCTTTCCTTATTCAAAATATATTGTTAACCAATATTAATGCACATTTTTAAAAATCAACGAAATGAACAAATTCTTTTTGTATGAAAACTACGCTAATTAGCGCGTAGTCCGGCGACAGTTGCGCGGACACCATAGCATATCTCTTCTGTATTTGAATATCTTTGGATATATCCAACCCTATGTATATATCACATTTCGCTGAACTAGAAATAGTAAACAGACAATGTTGTGAAATTTTAATTACGCCGGAGAATTGTCGCTATTTTAGAAAACAGATGGCTACTTTTTACGTACATAGTCAAGATTAAATAATAACAATCCACTCTTGTCCAAGACCTTACTCTTCCTGTACTTGCCCAAATTTGGAAAAAGTTTTCCATATAAAATACCTGGGGGTCCTAATTGATCATCATCTTCGTTGGAATCAGCATTTAGCCAGTCTAACCCCCCGAATTCACAAGCTCTCCCTATGTTTTTCGAACTCTAAGAAATATCCTTACTCCTACAATACTAAAAAGAGTTTACTATGCTCTCTGCCAATCCCTATTAGTATATGGCATCATAATTTGGGGCGACTGTGCTCATAAATTTATTGATCCCCTACAAAAAGCTCAAAAAACGATAATACGTGTTATCAACTAGCGAGCGACAAGATATCCCTCCACTCGACTCTTCACTGAATATAATGTTCTAAACATACGGCAACTCCATCTAAAATTTACTTTAACGCATTTCATGGTCAAATATAAGAAAAAAACTCTCTTACATGATAATTACACGACAAGAACAATAACCAACCGACACTACAATGTACCGACACTACATACCACGTCAGCTCGAAGACATTTCATATACCTAGCTCCTAAAATATTTCACCTTCTCCCTGAGAACATAAAAACCGAAACCCAACCGCTCACCTTTAAAAAACATTTATCACAATGGATCCTTGCAACTAGAAATGATGATAAGAAACGATGTTCCTTAATTTAACAAATAATTAAATTACTATTTCTTATATGTTATATTTTAATTACTATTATTATCAACTTATTATTACAATATTATTACTTATTATTGTTACTATCAATTAATAATTACTATCAATTAATAATTACTAAAAAAAAAAAAAAAGTTTTCAACTAGCAATAACCGCACCTCGGATAAACCTCATTGGTTACGATATCGCCACTGCGCAAAGTTAAATTAATTAAATATTATTATTATAAAATTTTGCAATTTAATTTAAACTGTACAACTTCTAATTTTATTTATCAACCATTACAAATGTATAATCTGTAAACTTCACCCGCCATAACACAGGGATATCCCTAGCATGGCGGATGAAACACCACAAAAAAACTAAGCAATGTACAATATTCTTATAAATAAATAAATAAATATGCAAGCTTATTAAAGGGATGTATTTGTAATCGAATAGGATTACAAATACACATTTAAAGTAAAAGGCTTTTCGTTTTTTTGGAATTACTGAATAGCTACTCAAAAAATAGGTCATATTAAGAGAAGCTTTAACTTTAATTGGATAATGGGTCTGTGAGCGTTTCTTTGCTTAGAGCACTGTGCAGTCCAACGAATCGTTTCACTTCAATGTAATTGTATCTGTGGGTTTTTTTTATAGTCGGAGACGGTTTACATATATATAGTTCCCGTGAGCACTTAGGCCATAGACCCATTGTAGGTACTACGAATATCTCCATTTTATCTCATTCCTTTGACAGTAACCCAGTCCCATTTATAAAATTCACCAGGATTGTCATTGGAAATAAAGCTATATCTTCTGGTTCGACAATGTGTCTTCCCAGGTCTCATTTCCCCTCTTCACTCCTCCTTGGTTCCCTGAAGGCCCCACGACGGAAGAGGGTTTCATCTCTCCTCTCCACTCCTTAGTTCCCCGAAGGCTCCACGATGGAGAGTCCACCTCCCCTTGGTTTCCTAAAGGCCCAACAAGGGAAGAGTCCACTCTACGTTAGTTCCCCGAGGGCCCCAGGAGGGAAGAGAACTTCATCTCTCCTCCTCACTCCTCCTTGGTTCCCTAAAGGCCCCACAGAGGAAGAGTTCACCAAGATGGCCTCATTTCTCCTCTTCACTCCTACATGGTTCCTCAAAGGCCCCACATGGGAAGAGGACATCATCTCTCCACTTCACCCTCCTTGGTTCCACAAAAGCCCCGCGCTGGAAGGGTGCCCTTCCCCTTGGTTCAGCTCACCTCTCCACGGTTTCTCCTCTTGGTTCCTCCTACGGACCCAGGAAGGAAATCCACAGAGGTGGCCTCAGCACTCCTAGGTTCGCAAAAGGCCCCTAGTTTTCGAATGGTCCAATTTTTTTTGTCCCACGAGTTACCAGGGAAATAGAAGGTCCACTCCAGCAGAGCCCTGAGTGCTGAGGTGAGGTCTAAATACTCCGAGATGCGACCTTGTTTCTCGGAGGCACCGTTTGTGACGCTGTTCCCCAGGACATTCAGCCTGAGTACGGTAGCTCACACCTTGGCTTGGGATGGCTATTGCAGGTTTGTGTTTCCACTCCCTGAGCTATGGGTTCGCCACACTCCCTGCGCTATACCTGTGGGTTACTTTTTTTTATACGAATACCGCACAGTTTTATATGAATACCCAATGAGACTATGGCATCCCCAATTGGGGTATGTTGTGTAAGGCTGAAAGTAGTGGAGAGGGGAAGGAGATGGGGGAGAGGAAGGTGGGGAAGTACCTAGTTATTCAGATCTGGTCAGCAAACACGGCTAAAGCCATTTCAAGCAACGTTTCAATTCTTAATGGTGGTCTTACACCAGGGCGATCCTCTGGAACGTATCGCAAATATAATATATATTATTTTAAATGAATTAATTATGAAATAACACAAATTAATCAAATAAATTACTGTTAGCTTTAGAACGCCGGGCAGACCAGAAGCCACTTCAATGTAATGTCTGTCTGCCTTTTAGTCGTAGAACAACGGGTGGACCAACAAGTCTTTTCACTTCAATGTAATATATCTGTGAACTAGTGCAAGAGCTTTATAACACCGGGCAGACAAAGAAGTCGTTTCACTTCAATGTAATATTTCCATCAACTGAATCAACAATTTTTATTAAGAGCTTGTAATAAATAAGAAGTTTATGGTTAATACTATTTCAACCAGTGTAATAAAACTACAAATAAAAAATAATAATTTGCAATAAATTGTTGACGTGTTGTACTATTAGCATTCAATCTGCATCATACCAGTTTCTCCAGAATAGTGAATAAATAGGTTTGTAAGCATTTGCTGATAATATAATTAATTAATGATGCAATATACCGGCTATAAGAAAGGTACCGATAAGCAATAATTATTATCGGTACCTACCTACATCCTATCCATACATATAAAAAAATATATTCTTTATTCTATGTATGTATCTACCAGGTTAGGTTATTTAAATAATTTATGCGTGCATTCCTAACGTTCAAAATTAACCCGACCAACGACAGATCATAATTACGACGAAAAGCATGGGGTCGAAACTGTCAAAACAGTGAAATTTTAAACTTTGAAAAATAGAAAGTTTGAAGGTTATAAAATATGCATAAATTATTTAAGTACTAAAATCCTATAACCCAATTTTTACAACTTTTACGATCTCCCACGACGTAATAGTTTTTTCTGAACCGTGTATTTTTAATAACAAAAAAATATAAAAATGTAGTATCCAGTTCTTTTTGAAAATTAATATATAAATGAAAGCACCAATCCGTCAATAATGGCAATACTGAAAGATCTCACAGGTCATGCGAAACCGCTGATAACTATGGCAGTGTCAGGTTCACCAGATAACAGTCACTCCAGTCACAGTCAGTCACAGAGAATTGCAGTTAGCCGAGTTATGGCATAACACGTTCATATGCCACATTGCTCTTCCGAGAGCCAAAGGTCACCAATGGCCGTCATTCACTTGCGATAGTATTCACCTAGGTAAGCAATAAAACCACTGATGGATCACGCAACAGTTTGCAGCGCAATTCAGTGCACGTACACGCGTTAGGCACTAAATGAGGAAATCATAAGAATTATGAAGTAACACCAACAGTCAACAAACAGGAAAATGAGGAAATCGACAAAGATGAAGTTTATAAACATGAGATGAGGAAATCAACAAAGAGGAAATCTACCAACACGAAGATGAGAAAATCAACAAACATAAAGATGTGTTTTAAACATAAGGATGTGGAAATCAAGAAACATGAGGATGAGGTCTACGAAGATGAAGATGACGAAATCAACAAACATGGAGAAGAGGTTTATATGGAGATGAGGAAATCTACCAACATGAATATTAGAAAACCAACAAACATAAATATGAGTTTTGCAAACATGAGGATGAGGAAATCAAGAAACATGAGGATGAGGTCTACGAAGATCAAGATGACGAGATCAACAAACATGGAGATGAGGTTTATAAACATGGAGATGAGGAAATTTACCAACATGAAGATGAGAAAATCAACAAACATAAAGATGAGTTTTGCAAATATGAAGATGGATGACGAAATCAAGAAACATGAGGATGACGTCTACGAAGATGAAGATGACGAGATCAACAAACATGGAGATGATGTTTATAAACATGACGATGAGGAAATCATAAAAAAATATGAATTAACACCAACACAACAACCTACATTCCACCTCGGAACAGGAATCCCTAAAGAGGACCGAGAATACAAGTACACTACTATGTTATAATACTATGTACCTGTAATTGTCATTCAGTAAAATATATTTATATAATATACATACATCCTTTAAACAAAGATAAAAACTACAAACATGATGGTTCCGTGTAATCTCTGCCTAATTCTTATTAACAATGCTTGTACAAAATATGAAAATATTGCCGATATGTATTATATTTTATTTCATCTTTGTTTTATTTCATTTTATTAAAATTTATTAGTTCATATTTTACTGCATCGTAAAATTGGGGCCTCGGCATGGGTAAAGCAACCAGTGACGCCCAAATTGTCAAATAATGTTTTGAAATAGTTATTTATTAAATGTTAAGTTATTGTATTTTAAAAAATAACGAGTTACGTCGGGTCTCGGCGGCTGCACCATACTATAAATGCTGCTAAATGATATCTCTAGGTCCCTTGACATTTTCAACATTAGTCTTGAAGGTTTCAAGAGTAATTTTAGGCAAGAACTCTAAAATATGTATTACTGTAATTTTATTTTTTCTTCTTTCTCGTTTAAAGTTATGCATATCTTATGTGTATTGTAATGGGATTATATTAATCTTTAATGCACAAAAAAAATAAGAATTGTCAAAGCTTTGCAAGAATTCCTTTAAAATATTAACAGGTGTAATAGCCGAGACGATCTAAACATCGAACCACTGCTACTCTTGATAGAAAAATCACAACTGAGGTGGCTTGGGCATGTACTAAGAATGTCTGATTACCGAATTCCGAGGAAAATACTGAGTGCGATTCCAGAGGGTGTAGACGTCCAGTGGGCCGCCCCAGACACAGTTGGGCGAGGTAACTCCAGAAACTGTTTGAGGAGAGGATGGGACTACCATGAACGGAGGCCGAACAAGCAGCACAAGACAGGGACGCATGGAGGAGCCTTGTCGATGCAGTGGGTCCCCGACCCGAATAGGATAAAGGGAAGAAGATGATGATGTAATATACCAACAAACCTAGATATTTAAAAACATGCCACAAAGTGAATTTGCAAAATTTGAAGAAGAAATTTAAAAACATATTTACTCCAGAAGTAAGCCCCACACTATCCCCTTCAGGGCCAATGTAATATCTGAGGATGAAGTGGCTTATTGAAAGAATGAAGTGTGTTGTTTGAGGGGGAAAAAACAACGTGGAAGAACGGGAAAATCCTTGGCTCTGGTCCCAGAGGTGGCGCGCAAGAGCATATAAAACAAGTTTTTTAAGAAGCCAGTTCATTAACCAATTCTTAAAATTCCTATTTCTCTGCTAACGCTTTTCAATTTAACTCTTCAACAATTTCCAATTAGGATTTTCAGCGTCCCACTGGCCCAGAGAACAGCAAGATATTTCGGAGATAAACTAATGATAATGCGATCGTCTTTTTTAATTTTATGGAAATGTATTATTTTTAAAGTGTTGAGAGGGAAAATAAAATTATTATGTCGATATCTCCAAAAAGACCAAGTTACGAGCTTACTATTCGGTATTTTCCAAAAATTCTAAATTTTCTGTCTAAAATGTTCTAAATTGACGGCTGCCGTGGTCTAGGGGTAAGGCTCTTGACTAGCAATCCGAAGGTCGCGGTAGGGAATTCCGGTGTGGGCAATTAAAATTTAT
Organism: Limnephilus rhombicus; assembly: GCA_929108145.2. Lineage (NCBI taxonomy): Eukaryota > Metazoa > Arthropoda > Insecta > Trichoptera > Limnephilidae > Limnephilus > Limnephilus rhombicus. The sequence goes on along the minus strand of OV815287.1, from coordinate 12,187,756 downwards.
TTGATTAATTTGTTTTATTTCACAATTAATTCATTTCAAATAATATATAGCGTATTTTCGGTACGTTCCAGAGTGGAAGATACTCTCATTCGGTGGAAGACCACCATTCAGAATTGAAACGTTTCTTGAAACGGTTTTAGCCGTGTGGTGATCAGATTTGAATAGCCAGATACTTCCCCACCTTCCTCTTCCCCAACTCCTTCCCCTCCCTACTTAATTTCATCCTCACAACGTACCCCACCCCAATTGGGGATGCCATAGTCTCACTGGCTCCAGACAGGAGCGGCGGAGACTCTTGTGAGGTATTCACATAAAAAATTTCTGTTTTTTTTATATGTATTTATTTGTTATAAATGCTTCTACTATTATTTACATATTTATACTATTCTTTTAATTTAACCAATTGATTTCATTTTTAACTTATCATCCTTATTATACCTACCTCGGAACAGACTATGTCTAGTGAGGTGGGTAAAATAAAACTTTGTAAATAAATGAAAAATAAATAAACGCCCGGGTTGCCGGCACTGAAACTGAAACTGAATACATATACTTCGTTTACCATGTAAATGTACCATGTTATTACTAAAATGTTGTTAATAACAAACAAACTAACCTACCCAACTACATAAGTAGTTTAGCAGGTTTCGGTGATAATAAATAAAATAAAAGTCAGAATGATGATAACTTCAACCAAGTACGGGCGCTTGGTTTAGTTAAATAAATAAATAACCCAGGTTCCACAGAACGCCTTCCTAAATGACAGGCAAAACAGGCACAGCATTCCCAGTGGCTGCAGTGCTGCCATTACACTAACGATTGCAATCCGTCCACACTTTCGAAAGAGCGAGAATGGGAAAATATCGATTGAAACCTTGTACTAGTGGGTAGTGGGTAGGTAATAGCGAGGGCTAAAAAGGAAATTGGCCACAGTGCGCCAGATTCCACCAGAAAAATCACATTAGCTCCGAGCATTATCCGAGTGCGGTAACCAAGTTACTATAACACAGTAGCCAGCGGCAGCGGCGTGCGGTCCGTAGGAACCTAAGAGTATGGATACTAAGTTCACTAAGTCAATCTTAGTTCCATGGTAGGAACGGATTCCTATTCGCATGACTTGTAAACTTGAAAGTACCTACCAAGCATTCAAAAAGAAGAACGAGGTTTGAAGTGGAGCTATGTAAATATGAATAGGTAACGCGCGAATATTAAAAAAAAATAATAATTAAGCCAAAAATGTGAACATATTTCATAAAACACGACACGTTTAAAATAGAGCGAAAATGTCTCGGCAATTGACTCAGCGGCCATTCATTTATTACGTAAGACGATTTATTCAGAAAATTTCAAAACATTTTGTACTAAAAAAAATACTAGACTAAAAAAATCTAAAACCTCACCACATATCACCATGGGGGGGGGGTTAAAAAGTTGCTAAAAAAACATCACGTGATTAATGGACGATCCCTTATTACAAAATTATAATTTTGCCAATTTCTAAACTAAAAAGCCTTTATAATTTGGTATGGACATCAAACGAATTTATTAAGTGTTGATTTTTTGACCTTATACGCTGATATATACAGTTTAGTTTTATCTTTGACATATTTGAATGAAAATATGCTTTACACTTTTGTTTTTCGGCGGTGCATCCTCTCTGCACACCCCTTCGAGGACACATAGTTATATTGTGTTTTGTTATTCGGCGGTGCATCCTCTCTGCACACCCCTTCGAGGACACATAGTTATATTGTGTTTATGTATTTATTTATTTACGCCCTTTTTCGGGCCTTTTACATAAGTATGAAATTTATAAATTACACTATGATTAAATAGTATATAAATACTATATATTTCTTTAACCCTTCAAAAATTTGGCTATTTTTTCGGATGGTCAAAATATTTTCGCTTTACAATAAAATGCAAATATTTGGAATATTTCTGAACACATTCAAAAACCAAAAACTGTTTTAGAATGGTGATGAAATACGCTTTCAAATTATAGAATTCGAAAAATGTATATATTTTTTTTAAATTATAAAATTTTTGCATACAAACATAAAAAAGTTTTCAAAGCCATTAAAAAAAAAAAAAAAAAAAATGGGTCACCTTATGTTTTTTCTAACTAAAGTTACTGATAATAAAAAAAAATAAAAACAAATGCACATTTTATTAGACAAATGTAAAACAAACACATTATTGTAACCTCAATTTTTGGTCGCTCTATGAAAATTTTTTTAAAAAAATTCCCGAAGTTTCAAATTCTTTTTTCAATTTGCGATTCAAAACTTTGTGTAGATAAAAGTGTACATTTTATTTTTTTGGTGGCTATTTTTTAGATTGGAATATAAAGCTGATGTTTTTCCTTTCTAACGCCGATTAGAACATATTTCTAACTATGATAGTAAGGGAGTTACGGCGTCTTATGTGAAACCTATGTGCGTTGGGAGAAATCTGGTCTCCTGTGATTAAACGGATTAACAAAGAAAAATAATAGGTATTTTGCAACGAAATATATAGTATTTATTGTACATAACTGTTACTGCATCAGTAACAGTATTTTGTATTTGTTAAAAGATAAATTGAAGATGTCCACTGACTTGGTATAATTATTTCCCTCCATTAATATTCTGGGCAAAGAGTAATACATATGGTAGTTAGTTCCAGAATTTCTGCGCTGAAATAAATACTGACTTCTGGTATTACGTAGTGGAATCCGGAAGCTCATCAATTCAAGCAATACCGGACTATCAACTAAATTATTTAGAATTTTATACAGAAATACCAAATCAGTGAAAATTCTTCTGTCTGACAATTTGAGCATATTCATATCATTTAGAGTGGAAGATACTCTCAGTATCGCCCTGGTGTAAGACCACCATTCAGAATTGAAACGTTGCTTGAAATGGCTTTTAGCCGTGTTTGGTGACCAGATCTGAATAGCCAAGTACTTCCCCACCTTCTTCTTCCCTATCTCCTTCCCTCCCCACTACCTTCAGCCTTACAACATACCCCAATTGGGGATGCCATAGTCTCACTGGCTCCAGACGAGAGCAGTTGGGACTCCTGTGCGGTATTCATGTAAAAAAAAAAAAATTGTGTAGGTAGATACACCGTATTTTCCTAAAGCGACTGAATATTGTACATAAGTATGGCGGGGGAGGAGGAGGCAACTGTCGAGTAATCAACCGTTATGGAACTTTTTTTAGGAATATTACTTTTCCGTTGCTTCGTATAGAAGAGTTTTACAATAAAAGTGAATTTGCAAAATTTGAAGAAAAATATTTTTTTTTTTTGTAAAATATTTTTTGCTGAATGAGGTATTTTTAATACTAAATACGATTTTTTAGGTTATTTCGAGAAATCCCTAGATAAAATTACTCGTTCATAAAATAACCACTTTTATATAAATTAGATTTCTCGAGTTTTAATCAGTTTTACGAATCCGTGAATCTTCGTTTTTATCGGCTCCTGAAAACTTTTTATTTTGTGGCTTCAGGGGTTTTAACAAAACACGAGCGTTATATTTTAAATGTTATACCATATTATATTCTCCATATATACCATATTATATTATATTCTCCGAATTATGCGTCCCGGAAAATACCGGTCCGAGACAATTAACCCTTAGATCAGCAACTTCATCTGCTAAAGGCAGATTAATAGAACCTAAACGAAAGCCAAATACTATGTTTGGAGATCGTGCTTTCGGAGTATCTGAGCCTAAGGCTTGGAATAGACTCCCTCCGGAATTAAGATGCATAACAAGCCCAACAGAGTTTAGGTCCAAACTAAAAACCTTCCTTTTTGGGCTCTCATACCCGTAATATAAACATACCTATTTGAGAGTATCATACTTGTATTGTCTATGATATGTCTTAATCACACTTTTCTTACTGAATTAAAATTACTCGATTCCTTACACATCAATCTGTCTCTTGACGAATCACATTTAGAAAGATCAAATCCTTATAGGTACTACTGCACCTCCCACCTTTACATGTTGCTTTTACTTTCCAAAATACACTCGTCAAAGAATACATTACATATTAATATTACAATATTTTTCAGGATTAAATAACATGTGTTCACAATAATGTCCTCTGCGTGAGAACTCTATCTAAATTTCTTTAAATGGACAATATACAGTGTTAATTTCAAGCGACCTCCCAGGTAAGTATGGTCCTGTTTTCATTAAATTTTAGGCAGCATCGCGTTCATTGGTCAAAATATTGTACACATATTTTCGTATCGGTGATCAATGAACCGATGTATGCAATTTTTAGCCATAAGTTGTTTATAATTGTTTACCTAGCTTTTTTAGATTTTAGAAATGTATTATAAGTTTGTACAGCGCCCTTGAGGTGATTTTTCACAAAAACGGCGCTATATAAATCATCCAAATATTATTATTATTAAATATCAGTTTAAATTTACAGTATTTCATGCGATATCGTGATATCATAAAATTAAAGAGATAAAATCAACCCTTAAATAACACTTTTTACTATAAATACTATTTTCTAATGTCTTCTAAAACAAAAACAAAAAAATTATCTGAGGATTGAACCTTCCTAGTCAACCACGCTACCAACTCAGCGTGTTAAGTCCCGGTGGAAAATCCCGGATGGAAAGAACCAACATTTATTTCGTATTTTCCATATGAAAATAATTAATATATATATTCACCTTTTCTCTCTCCATAATTTGAAATGATGGCCTAGAACACCCTTGAAGTGTGAAAGCCGGAAACATTTTTGAAAAAAAACTGCTGCAAAGTCATCGAATTTCAGAGAAATGTGCGTATGTCCGTGTTTGTGGGCGTAATTTTTTTTTTACATTAGCTCCACATAGGAGGCCATGGGGAAAATAATTCCCATCAGGGCCTATGTCATCTGCTGTGAGGAGGGTCTTTTAAGGAAGTTCTGGGAAGGAAAAGGGTATGAGTGGTGGGTAGGCATCTGGGGTCAGTGTATCCAGGAGTGACGGACGTATGAACCCATCCCTCCCACTGTGGTGCAAGGCGATGTTCGGAGAGAGTACGGCTGGAAAAGTCAAAGGGACTCCCTCAACCGACCGCTCTCTCCCGATCCAGCCTGCCATGTAGCTGGTGGGCAGACGCATCCGCCGCCAAGACCCGGACAAACCTCACCTCATGAACCTGGGCACCCCTGCTATGTCACCAAACGTAACGAACCAATTGTTATGACCTATGGGAGAGGTAAGAGATGGAGTCACTTCCGTCGGCAACTCGCAAACGGACTTGCCCCTGGCTAGCATAAATACCACGATTAAGTGAACTTTCTATTCCGTTCCGCGGCAATGACGCCACTCTTATCACGGTTATTTTATACCGGTGAAAGTTAGTGGAGCTGGCGACACGGTATCGCTTCGAAGTAAATAAGCACACACTTTATCACTAAAAATTACACATCTACCGGATCTGCCCTGATGATGGACACTGCAACGATGTCCGAAACGTTGGCTAAAGAAGGAGGTAGCCAACACTGCATAACAACCCAAAAACAAATATGGGATAGGTGTTGGTCATCCAACAAATGGTTCCCGGGCGGCGGTACCCATAACCGCCTCCCAAATTCCCACTGAAGGTTGATAGAATGCGTTGACATCGACAGCGAGTCTATCTGCCGAGTTTCTATGCATCTAAAAATTATCTATGTTTAACATATTTTTATACAACACTCTCTTTTTTTTATTCCAAAAAATATCGATTTGCCTAGCTATCTATTCCTTCCTCCACATCAGAGTCTATCGTTCTTTGATATTTCAGAAGTACCCTATTGAACGATTGAGTTCTCGGTTTACACCCCAGTTTTCTTTATGTTTATATTAAGATTGATTCTCTTATTGGTGACAGTACGCCACTGTATACATATCATGAAGTCAGTGTCCACACTACAGAGTACACAGAGTTAGCAAGTGTAGGTATTCGCAAGCTAGAGACATTCAAATTATTAGTGTGGGAACTAGACTGGCGAGGCTGCCTGGCCCAAGCGACATTATACGTGAATTATACTCGTACCGTTTGCCTTCATAATATTATTAAGAATTAATAGGCATTCCTTTTGGCACATAAATTATACAGTTTACAGAGCACACAATATAGCCTCATACAGGACATGATGGCTCGAGTTGGCATAAGAATACTCAAGTAAAAAAATAACAATTAACCCTTCGAACTACGAAACAGCAAACCATAGTATTTTTATACTTTTGATTGTAACTATACCTTTGTGGTTATCCATTATAGATAAATGAAACAATTTAACTTTGTTTGAACCACTTTTATATTTGCCATTCTTCATTAATATCTAGCAACAGCTCCACCCCTACCATAATAATACATTGTTCCCATCCATATTCCAAAACTGTCAAATCAGTATACATTTGCCCTGAAGAAGGAACGTTCGTTCTGAAACCGGTCGGATTTACTCAAATATAAAAGTGATTCAAACAAAGTTTTTTTTTTTTTTTTTTTTCAATTATTTCTGGCTTTCACCCTTCAAGGGTGTTCTAGGCCATCATTTATAATTACAGAGAAAGGAAAGGTGAATTTATATATTAATTTTATTTAAATGTGCAAATTTCAGAATTTTATGGAAGATTGGAGTAGAGTTCAGACTTAGAAGAGATGAGATGTTGAATGGAGGAGAGGCAATTTTTGATAACGCTTGATAGAAGAGAGGATATTTATTTAGAGAGGGACAATCAAAAAATATGTGATCTAAAGTTCCCACATCTAGACCACAGAACGTACAATCTGGGGAGTCAAGCACATGAATTTTATAAAGGTGAGAAGGAACGGAACAATGTCCGATTCTCATACGAATAAGTAAGGAAATTTCTTTTTTGGAAAAATGGGGGAATTTTTGAAACCACGGTTTTGATGGGATAGTCCTTTGTATTGAGGCGTAACGGGCACCCTTGGATTGACTAGCAATGTTCCAATACTCTGTCCAAACATTGCGGGATCTATCTTTGATGATGGAAAAAATATCAGACAGGGGAATATGGTTTACGAGGGTAACGGTAGGGTTAGACGCTCCTTGTTTTGCCAAGGAATCAGCAATATCGTTACCCACTATGCCAACATGTCCAGGAATCCAAATCAGAGTGACTGTTTTTCCAGAGCTTTGAATGGAGGTTATCAATACTCGAATAAGACATACAAAGTGATCAACAGGATGAAGAAGAGGACTTGTTTTAAGTTTTTGGAGGGAACTGAGAGAGTCAGAGAGAACAAGAGAATGTTCAAAATTATTTTTTATTATATATTTGAGAGATTCAATAATTGCAATGCACTCAGCAGAAAATATTGAAAATTGGTTTGAAATTGAATAAAATATTCTTTCATTAGAATTATTGTGGTAAACGTTAATACCAATACCACAGTTAGGAGAGTCCGGAGATTTGGAGCCATCAGTAAATAAAGGAGAAGAGTTGGGCCATTTAGAAGAAATAATGTCATTGAAAATATTATTGACAGTACGGGCTGGGAGATTGGAATGACTTTTAAGGATGCCGATCCCTTCTAAAATCGTTGGGGATAGGGTGACGTGACTATATTTTAATTTGTACAAAGGAAGAAGATCATTTTTGATAATTTGAAGCTCTGAGAGAGAGCGAAAATTTTTACAGATGGCAGGGAGAGGTTTAGTTCGAGCTCTGATTGAAGATGAATGTGTTGAGTCGTTGAACAACGAGACTCTGGGAATAATCTGATGACTTTTAGAATTTAAACATTTAAGAACAAATTTGTCAGCAAATAATTGACGCCTTAAATAAAGAGGAGGATCAGAACATTCTACTTGAAGGGAATTGATGGGCGACGATTGCATCGCGCCAGTTATTATTCGCAATGACTTAGATTGAATTTTGTCTAATTTACTGAGTGCATTTTTGGATGCAGTACTAAAAAGTGGGCAGGCATAGTCGAGATGACTTCGAATAAGTGCATTGTAGAGCAACTTAATGCAGATAGGATGAGCACCCCACCAAACGCCAGTCAATGATCTGATAATATTTAAATTTTTTTCACATTTAGTAACTATATTATTAATGTGGGAAGACCATTTAAGTTTCCTATCAAATGTTACTCCCAAAAATTTTACTTCAGAAGCATTGGGGATTGGAGAGTTTTTAAATAAAATTTGAACAGGGGGGTTATTATGACGATTTGAGAAGGTAACACACTGACTTTTTTGTACTGAAAGTTCAAGACCATTTAAAGTAAGCCATGTGTAAAGGGCATCCATGGCTTCATTAAGATATTTGACGGCGGATGGAATGATTTTGGATGATAAGAAGAAAGCTATGTCATCTGCGAACTCAACAACTTTTACTTGAGGGGGAATGGTGACATGCATATCGTGTGTGTATATATTATACAGTAAGGGGGATAATACATCGCCTTGGGGTAAACCCTTCCAAATTGACCTACTCTGAGGAGTAACATCTGGTAGCTCAATGAAAATTTTCCTGTCGAGAAAAAGATTAATAATAGATTGGACAAACATGAGGGGTAAGCCAAGGCCTAAAAGTTTTTTTTTAAGAATTGGGATGGAAACATTGTCAAAGGCGCCTTCTATGTCTATAAAGACTGCAAGACATACTTCTTTGTTAGAAATGGATAAATTAATATCAGTGCTGATGATGGCAAGGTTATCTTGTGTAGATTTCTTTTTCCTAAATCCAAATTGGGATGGAGAGAGAAGATGATTACTCTCGACAAAAAATTCTAGCCGGTTTTTAATTAATTTTTCATAAATTTTACTAAGGGTGGATGAAAGAGCAATTGGCCTATAGTTGGATCCAGAATTGGGTGATTTGTTTAATTTTAGAATTGGGATGATTATTTGAGAACTCCAGTCATCAGGTATTATGCCAGTCTGGAAGATTTTATTTAAGATGCTTAAAAAGTGATTTAGAACATTATCATTACTATTTTTGATAATGCTATAAGGTATACCATCTCTGCCTGGAGATGAGTCCTTGACTGTTGATAAACAATTTTTTAATTCAATTAAAGTGAATGGAGAGTCAAGCCAATGATCAGACATAGGAGTGTTGTGGATTGGAGTTATTTCCTCTAAGTTAGGTACAGAAGGGGGGGCAATTTTGTCCAAGAACTCGTCTATCCATTTAGAATGAGAAGCTCGAGGAGATGTTGGACTGAAGGAGGATCGAAATCTTCGAATCATAGACCAAACTTCCGAAATTGGAGTGTTCGGAGATACTGAACTGCAGAAGTTGTACCACCCGGATTTTTTTTTTGACCTCAATACCCTTTTGGCATTGGCTTCGGCATTTTTGTATATGAGATAGTTCTCCATAGTCATATTGTGACGATAGGAAAGAGATTTAGCTTTCCGAATTCTCACTACTTTGGAACATTCCTCATCCCACCAGGGAGTTGGAGGGAGTTTTTTGAGAGATTTGGTTTTAGGGGGAGGATTTGATTTATTGATTGCAGTTACGAGCATTGATTTGAAGTTATCGTAGTCATCTTTGACAGATAATGTATTGGTATAGGATAAATTTTGTACAAACTTATCCATATGTGAGTTAAATTCGTCCCATTTGGTGTGTTTTGTTTTAATCTTTGTCGAAATATGGGACTTGTCTGAATGGAAAGAAGTTTGATAAGTGATGGTGATCGGGAAATGATCACTGGAGCAAGGGTCGGGGGACACCACCCACGAGGAGAGAGGTGCCAGATTAATAGAGCATATGGAGAGATCCACTGCACTGGGGTTTGTGTTGGGGCGAGAGATTCTAGTAGGAGATCCGTCATTCAAAAGAAAAAGGTTGGATTCATCTAGGAAATCCATCACACTTCGACCGTCTCGATCACAGAAAGCAGAACCCCAGACGGGGGAATGGGCATTAAAATCACCCAATAAAAAGAAAGGAGGGCTTAGTTGACGGACAATTTGCAACCACGCTTGTTTATTGAAGTGCGATGTTGGGGGAAGATAGATAGAAACAAAGGAAGTGTCCTTTATTTTAGCTGCAACCATTTGAAAGTCAGCATTGGGGGGTTTGATATTATTTATTGGGAAAAACGGAAGGGATTTTTTAATAAAAAGGGCAGCACCACCGCCCGTACCTTCCGGGCGATCATCGCGGAGACAGGAGTACCCTCCCACATTAAAGTGGGTGGATGGAGTAAACCATGTCTCCGAGACAGCAGCCACAGAAACAAGGTTTGAATTTAATAGGTTAAGAAGGTTTGATTTGTTAGAAATAGCACTGCGGCTATTCCACTGAAGAATTCTGACATCTTGAAGAGCCATTTTGAATAAATGATTTTAATGTGGAAATAATAGAAGCAGCGTTGGACGGTAGATTAGTTTGAGAAGAAATTAGGTCAATTAGAAGCATAATAAGAGTTTGAATAATGAAGAATTATCTTGGGAGAGTTGTTCAGAAAGCTTTTGATAGTTTGTTGAGGATGAATTATAATTGTTTGCGCACCCATTTGTGGCGTGTGAAAGAGGAGAACCATTGGGATTTAAGAGAAGTGAGTTGTGTTGTTGCTGATCGTATCCACGAGCCTGTTTAGAGATAGGGTTTTTGTATGTGAATTTTGTTGAACGGGAAGATGTTGAGGAGGAGGCGAGAGGGTTGGATGAAGAGTTACTGGATAAAACCTCGGAAAATGATTTTTTGACAGGCGGGAATAATTTAGAAGCCTGCAGAAAAGACAAGTTCTCAGAGGCCATAGAAATTTTTATATTTTTTTGGCGAGATTGTTCGGGGCAAGAAGAGTTAATGGCGGAATGAGCGCCTAAGCAGTTAAAACATTTAGGTGAAGAGAGAGAAGAACATTGGTCAGCCGAGTGGTTTTCTCCACATTTGAAACATCTGGGAGGGGATCTGCATGCAGCTTTGGTATGACCAAAACGGCAGCAGTTGTAACATTGAGTGGTGGGATAAGTGTACATTTCAACTGGTAAGGAGTTGAAAAATAAATAAATATGGGAGGGAAGTGATTGTCCTTCGAATGTGATGACGACAGATTGGGAGGGCTTCCAGGAAACGATGCCCTCAGAGGTGTCCTTATAATTTAGCCTCCTGGCTTTTATGGGATTACCGATATGTTGGGGGGTTGAAAGTGAGGACAGGATTTCTGGAATGGACAGATCGGTCGAGATACCCCTGACCAGGCCCATTCGAGTGACATTGAAAGTTGGGATGTACGCCTTGAATTTAGAATTTGATGAAATAAATATATTTTTGATAAAGTTGTTGGCGGCTGAACCTGACAGGAATTCAACAGAGATTCGGAAGCGACCCTCGGCTTTAACACCTCCAGGTTTAATCGAAAGGTTCTTGTTATTTGAAAGAAATTTACCAAATTCAAGAGGATGGATGGTTTTACCTTGTTCAGTTTTTTGCGCATATACAATGTAGGGGCCACGGGAATGAGTAGAGTAAAAGATTGTTGGAGGAGGTTGAGGAAGAGCTGGAGGGGACTGAGAAGACAAAGGCGAATCATGTTTTTTTGGGGAAAGGGGACTAAATTTTCTTTTTTTAATTGAGGTTAGGATGACAGATTCATTGTCTGAAATGTTTGAATGTTCTGAAAAGTCTATTTTATCTGAAATGTCTCCATCTGGAGGGTCAGGAGGGGGATCTGGGGGCTTTGTAAGGGGTACAGGAGGGAAATCCTCCTCCATTGTTCAAAAAATTACAGCTAATATAAAAAGTGACAGAAGTAAAAAAATTATATAAATATCTGAAAATGAGCAGCAAGAAGTGACTCCTGGAAGATCAGGGGGGAGAAGATTCCAACACACTAAACTTTTTACAGCCAAAACACAATAAAAAGATTGGTTTAAGAATATTTTTTGAAAGAGCAAAACAAAAGAACTGTTGACAGCTAAATGTTATTGTTGCGAGTCTCTCAAACAAAGTTAAATTGTTTCATTTATCCATAGTATTTTTATTTATTTTTTACATTAGCTCCACACAGAAGGCCCTGAGGAAAATAATTTCCCTCAGGGCCTATGTCATCTTAGGGGAGTTGTGTGGAGGGTCTTTTTAAGGAAGGAAAGGACAGGAAGTTCTGAAAAGGAAAAAGGTATGAGGTGGTAGGAATCTGGGGGTCAGTGTGTCCAGGAGTGACGGACGTATGAATCCATACCTTAAACTGCGGTGCAAGGCGATGGATCGAGAGAGTTTCCGGCTAGAAAGGTCAAAAGGCCTCCATCAACCAGTCTCAACAATAACAAATGTTTAAAACATTCGTAATGTTTAAAACATACGTACGGTCGCAAAATACGTGTTTGGGACAGAGTATATGATATAATATTATATAATACGTAGATAAGTTAAAACAACCAAAAAATCAGTTAACAGTCTGACATTTGCTTGGATACAAGACAATATTTCTAACGTCAGCCTAATTCGTATTTCTTATAGCAATACAAGTTGGGAGGCGGGTATGGGTACAGCCGCCCGGGAAACCATTTATTTGATAATTAAAACTTCTGCCGTAGTATAGTTACCCCAAATAGTTCGCTGCGTTTGATGACTAAGCAAGGGAATTGTGAAGCACCCGAGTGGAAGATACTTGCATTATCACCCTGGTGTAAGACATATCCATTCAGAATTGTAATGTTGCTTGAAACGGCTTTAGCCGTGACCAGGTTGTGTGACCAGATGACCGTTGTGACCAGATCTGAGTAGCCAGGTACTCCCCCACCTCCCTCTTCATCATCTCAGCCTCACAATTGGGAATGCCATAGCCTCACTGGTTTCAGAGGGTTGGGAGCAGCATAGCAGGTGCCCGGGTTCGAGGCATTATGTTTTTTTTTTTTTTTTTTAACTTTTATGAGTAAAATCTCAAATTATAATATTTAATTAAAGAAGACAATAATAGCGAAACTCAATTGAAAATCTGGAGACAGAAAAATCATAAAAAGATATTGGCTCCACTGGGACTCGAACTTACTCATAAAAGTTAAAAAAAAAAAAAAAAAAAATATTCATCCTAGACTTGCAGAATTAATTCATTAAAAATAATATATAGTATATTTGCGGCACGTTCCAGAGTGGAAGATACCCTCAGTATCGTCCTGGTGTAAGACCACCATTCAGAATTGAAACGTGGCTTGAAATGGCTTAAAGCCGTGTTTGGTGACCAGATCTGAATAGCCAGGTACTTCCCCACCTTCGTCTTCCCTATCGCCTTCTTCTCTCCACTACCTTCAGCCTCACAACATACCCCAATTGGGGATGCCATAGTCTCACTGGCTCCAGATGGGAGCAGTTGGGACTCTTGTGCGTTATTCATATAAAAATAAAAATTAAATTAAAAATTAAAATTATTGCGAATAATAATTTCATGGTTGGTAAAGTACCCTAGGCTAAAGTAGGCTTTAAGCCATTTCAAGCCGTGTTTGGTGACCAGATCTGAATAGCCAGGTACTTCCCCACCTTCGTCTTCCCTATTTCCTTCCTCTCCCCACTACCTTCAGCCTCACAACATACCCCAATTGGGGATGCCATAGCTCCAAACGGGAGCAGTTGGGACTCTTGTGCGTTATTCATATAAAAATAAAAATTAAATTAAAAATTAAAATTATTGCGAATAATAATTTCATGGTTGGTAAAGTACCCAAAAATGGCTTTAGTTTGGCAAGTAACAAATGAAACGTAAATTTTAAACCAAGCTACTGCAGAAAATATACTCGTACTTCCACTAATCAAAACTTTCAAAAAGCACTTTGAGATAAGTTTTCAAGTTCACCCTGTTGCTCACAACAGGCGCTTTATGCGACTGTATTGGTTTCTGTCAGAAGTTTCAAAGAACACATTTAAAATACAAGCGCTTTCGTCCCGAGAAGCAAATTCTCGCCATGAGACAGGGAAAGTAAAAGGTTCATTTTGCCGCTGTCATTCTTGGGGCGGAATGCTAAAGGAGCGAAGAAAACCATTCCATACAACACAGCTGATCCTCTGTGTATTAGTAAAATATATTTATTTACAAGTAATTGTAAAGTTTTGAAGGGGTGAAGGCATTTTAGAATTAAACTAGAGCAGACCTGTAAAAAATCACGGGATATTATGTTAGAAAACCTGTAGTCAATATTTCTGGAAAATGGAAAAAAAATGCAGATCCTTGACGAAATCTGACTTCTTTTGTCAGGATCAACTCAGAAATTAAAACAGATGAAATGAACACTTAAAAACAAACATGAACATTTAAAAACATGAATTTAAAAATGAACATTTAAATGAAATGAACGTTATATACCATTTCAAATGTAGAATTAAAACAATTCACTGGTAAACAAAATATTACATTATAAAAAAGTACTTTATGGCATATCTGAATTTCCGACACGATTCGTTACAATTTTGAAAAAAAACATTTAAATTAAAAATAGGTACTTTATGGCATATCTGAATTTCCGACACAATTTGTTCCAATTTTGAAAAAAAAAATTTAAATTAAAAATAGGTACTTTATGGCATATCTGAATTTCCGACACAATTTGTTCCAATTTTGAAAAAAAAAACATTTAAATTAAAAATCAGAGTGTGCAATTCACATGCGATAGAAGTAAAATCTTCAGTGAACTAAAGTAGATAAGAGTGGGGAGGCTACGAAGCACCGCACAAAGAGGAGACCGATTATTCTATCTCATTCTCTCGCAGGTTAAATCCTATAGATACATGTGTTTGTCTCTTTTTAGTGTCACTTTTTCGTTTTATCGACTTTCATAACAGTGCCAAAAAAGTTTTCACTTAAAAAAAGCAAATCCGAGTTCCTTTAATAAGAGTTACAATCACTCACAGACAGACCCACAACCGAAATTAGTATTTTTGATAATATAAATATTATTATTCAATTTTTAAAAATGGTTTGTTTATAAACAAGTCCAGGTGTTCTAATTTTTTTAAATTTTTTTAAACATTTAGATACACTTTAAAATATTAATTAAATCATCTCTTGAATACCAACCGAATGTTTAAAATGATTACAATTTTGAATCCACACATTTTGAAAATGAATAATCTAAAATGGAAAACGTAGAATCTGCTAGTTGTCTCAGTAACTGTAAATCATAGAACAGTTTGTTAGTGTTAGTATTGCCGTCGCGTCGGAACGAGCAACACACGTAGAGGCGACGGGACGCCAGCTTAGTGATGGGGCGTGGAGAGGGGCGGGGGGAGGGGGAACGGTCTGGCGGAAAGCGAAAGGGGAAATCCCCGCGCCAGGAATGGGATGGGTTGGTTAGAAGGTTGGGGAAGCGACCAGCCCAGCTCTACTATGCAGCTGTAGGTAAATTTCAGTTGGTACTTATTTTCAGCCTTTTAGGGTGGATTTGTAAATTTCAATTTTTTTTTTAATTAAAAACGCGAATACTGTTGGATATACGCGTGTAACATGTTTGTTTGTGTATAAGTCAAACACGGATTTTAATCAACGAATGTGATACAAATAATGTACAATGGACGTCATACGTATGCATCATTTTTTTTTATTGTAACTATAAAGAATTTAGATTGCAGATATTGTCAAGCTGTTAAGTTAGCCACCGTGTATCCAAAATTCACCCATCCTGATATTTTAAGTATCGTTTTTATGGCGCATAGTGTAGGTACAGTAGTCTGAGAGAAAGATCGTACGTGACGTCACCGTTCAGCATCTTCTGTATTTTTCGCTTTCATTTTTCGATGGTTCACATACGTACGACCTCACTCTTGGACTACTGTAGTCGCAGCGCTAATGTTTTTGATAATAATATATTATAATTCTTATGTAATTCAAAATACCGCATATTATGTGCGAAAATGGCGATTTAGAGTTAAAAATGCAAAAATATCCATGAATTCGCCAACTTTCTTATGTAATAAAAAGACCACATCTGCTATAATTTATTAAGTGTCATCGTCACTCAGAAATTATAACAAATTAAATACGTTTTTAATGTAAAGGGGGTTTATTGAAGTAAAAAGTATTATTGTATACTATTTACAGAAAAAGATATCGTTCTTCGATATCGACACCTTTTTCTCAAAGTACATAATTTTAAGATTTTTCTTTAAATATGGTTAATCGAGGTACATTTTTAATTTCACTGGGAACTAAGCTACAAATTTAAATGCCTTCATACACTGAACAATTCCGTGTTTTTGATTTGTTCGATCTTTTTTAAGTCTAACTAGTCTTTCTTTCTTGTACGGTATGTGTGGAAAACCTTTCTTGTAATGTAGTTTGTCAAAAATAAAAAAAATTATCAGAAAATTCTTTGTTTAACTCTCAATACATCTAATTCCTTGGGCATTTTCTGCATTGATTTAGGTATATTTATTAAACTTCAAGTATGAGAAATGCAGATACCTATCTTTAGCATTACATGACCGATATGTAAATACACGTATCAAAAAGCGCTAAAAATCACATTGACGTTTTAAATGCACTCACAAAAAATCACAAAGAAAATTGAAGCACGTAATCGTATCGTAATCATTTTCTTTTTCAGGGGCAAAAAGCAGTATGGTGGAATTACCAAAACGTCAAGTTTGACCCTGACGTATTTTACACGTATTTAACAGTCCTAGTCCGTGTCGCAAGGCCGCAGCAGGGGGTGGGGCACGTGTACAGATTGTAGACTGTAGGGCACGGCACACGTGTCCCCGCCCTAGACCTACTGCGCCCTAGACTAGACGGATACGCGCGCATCTCTGTCTGGACTCTAGGCTTGCATTGTGGCTTCAAACAACCAATGCGAAATAATACAATGTTATCAATGCAAGTCGAAAATTATTTAATAAAGTAATATTAGTCATTAACTAGATGTGAGCGCCATTATATTCCAAGACCCGAAAAAATCCGCTTCAAATAACCCTTTGGTTTTTTCAGAAAAGTGTTTTGTGTGTATATAATGGTTCCATGCAAACTCAGAATCAAGTCAACGCAAAACCTCCTTGAAAAAACTTGTCATTAAAAACTATGAAATTTCTAATTTATCCAACTGAAAGCCATTGGACATTACAATGTATTAATTCTATTCCACTGTTAAAATTAAAGGTATGACTAGTTTCTATTATATGGTTATTACAGTGGAATAGAATTAATACATTGTTATGTCAATGGCTTTCAGTTGGATAAATTAGAAATTTTAGAGATTAGAAAGAGTGTAAATTTAAATATTATTAATAATCAAAAATTGTTTTTAATTGACCCATTATTAAATCTATTCCCCTTTTAAATTTTTAATTGTTCTATATTGCCCCTCGTCCCTTACACATTATTTTCTTTCAATTTTTATTATTGTTTATGTCTATTATTTTTCTCTATTATCTATGTATGTCTATTTTTAAAATTAGTTGTGTCAAAACCCTGAAGAACTCAGCTTTGCTGACGAAACATGTCGGTTTTTGTAAATAATTAAGTGGTTAATACAAAGTTATCTATTAATTTGAATTTAAAATGTTACCACAAAATAATTTTGCACTATTAGAAGAAGTGAAAAAAAATCATTTAAAATAAAGATAAATTTAAAATTAAAATAGAGATCAAAAATTAAAATTATATTAAATTAATAGACTAAAAAAAATTAAATAATTAAATGAAAATCGGCGTATATTATGTTTTATGTGTTTGTGAGTGTTACGTGTTTTATATTGGTTTTGTGTGTTGCGTGTATATGTTTTATTCTTTTATGTTATGAAATTTTGGTAAAATTGTCTATTTTGTTCTTTAATCCATTTTTTTTATTTTGTATCTGAAATTATTTTTGTTTTCCTCAATTTTGGTTTCAAGTGAAGTGAAAGACTGTTGAATGCTTTTATAGCATGGTATTTATGGTGTCTTTTTCCAAAGGTAGTGTTTACCGTATATATAATATATCATTATATACTAGTCTGAAGTTGGCCGGGATAGGCTGAAAATCGGTCTTAAATAAATAAAAATTGGATAAGTTTACAATTGTTTCAATATCTACATTATAATAAATAATATTATAATGACATTCCACTACGAAATGTAAGCGTTACAAATAGAAATATTAATAATTAACAAAATGAGTTGTAAAACCAAACTTTTTGCATTTTTATATCAATAACGTAGTGGTAATCATAAATACGGGTGACTTTAGCTAATAAAATCTAAAATACATTTTTATAGTAGAATAAGAACACAACATAGGACCGTAGGAGATGAAAATTTAAAACAACCTTGAAAATTTAACCACCGGACCCTATATCATTTAAATCTTGAAAATAATCTTTGATTTAAAATCGTACACTCATCAACAGTCGCTTCTAATTAAACCCGAAAAGCCCAAAATAATCCACTTAAAAACCTTTTTTTTTTTGTTCATATGAAGCGGATACTTTGTGATGTAACATTATGAATTTAAAATAAAACAATAACTTTGTAAACACCACTTTTATTTTTATTATTATACTGACCTGATGAAGCTACGGTTGTAGCGAAACCCGGTCGGCATAAAGTATAAAAATAAAAGTGGTGTTTACAATTTTTTTTTTTTTTAACTCTGATTTTTTCCAACCCTGGTGAGAACACTACTCTCCAGTCTACAATTGAGGTGGAAATCTATTGCACTACACTCAAAGACACTCATTAGGAGAATGATAAGGCTCTACATAATTTTATGGTTTATAAAAATACATAATTCATTATAATATCATATCTTTTGTAGGACCACTTAAGATTTTTCACTTGATATTTTAAAAAGTATGTCGCTTTATTACATTTATATTAATAATATGTGCTTCTATGTACTTGCAGTATTTAATTAAAGGATCTATAGTATTCCTAAGCGATAAAATTTTAAACCAAAAACACATGATTTTGGAATACTTCGCATTACATCCACCTTAAATAACTAAGAATCTTCTTATTTTCATTAAAAATTATTTTAATAAGTGAAACAATGTTACATTTTTTGAACCACTTGTATATTTGTTTAAAGCCGACCGGTTTCGGAACGACCGTTCCTTCTTCAGGGCAAACGTATACTGATTTGACAGTTACAAAATAGTGGATGGGAACAATGTATTATTACTAAGGATTGTGGTAGGGGTGGAGCCGTTGCTAGGTATTAATGAAGAGTGGGTGGGTAGGGGAGCATATCCATGATTGGGCTGTAAGTTAACATTTTTTGTTTGTTGATAATAGATTCATTATTTTTAAGGATTTTTTTTTTTATTTCCAAGGCTTCTAAGTTATCTAAGCGTTTTCCTTTATGGTTAATACGAAGAATATTATTATCCCCGTATTTTTTTTCAAAACAATGGTTATTTTCAATGATATCGTTAGCGTACTCAGAAAAATTATTATTAATGTTCTGTGATTCTGATTTCAAAATTACGAGTTGTTTTTCCAATATAATTATTTTGATCGGGGAGAAGAATTATTGATAAAGAGAATAATTAATTGTAGACATATCAAATACATAATAATAATATGGTATATTATTTATTTCTTCATTATTAAATAAATATTTATATTTTTATATTTAGATTTAGATTATTTAGATTTACATTTAGATTTTCTCCGCAATTACGTTATATTATTATATCGTATAAATGAAGAATGTTTAAAGCGCCCTTGAGGTGATTTTCTCACGAAAATAGCGCTATAGAAGTCATCCAATTATTATTATTATTATTTGCACCGATACATTTGGAAACATTTGCAAAAATATTAATTAAATTAGGTTAGGTTTATTCGGATAGTTGAGTATAAAATGAGTATCATTTTATAATTATTACTAGGGGATATTCCTTTATGCAGATCTTTTCGAAATCAGATGTAGACAGTAATTTTCCACTTATTTTAAAAAATGGGCAAAATTTCATCAAGTATTAAAATTCCGCTTTTTAAAGGGTGGTAAAAAAGGATGTGGGTGGTTTTAAAAAACACACATAGGGAGTGAGTTTCCTCTTATTTTGAAGGTCAAGTGTGCAAAGTTTCATCAATCTCGGAATAAAAATGTTGATTTTTATAACAACCAAATTGCTTGCAACAGACGTTCCCCTTTATATAAATAGAAGATAAGTTATGAACCACAACAAACAGAATTTCTGCGAAATACCGGTATTAGTAATCTAACCACGCCATAAAGCCTGAGTTTTGTCTAGGTGTTGGTGGCCAATGCGTTTGCTCACCAGTAGCGTGGCAGGCCGGATCTGGAGAGACCGGTTGAGGGAGACCTAACCTAGATCTCTCCTAGACTCTCTCGACCCATGGCCGAGGGATGGATTTGACCCCCAGATTCCTACTCACCCCTCATATCTTTTTCCTTCTCAAAACTTCTTCTCCTTCGATAAGTTTTAAGATTTTCACGGCCAAAAGCATTTTCTTTATTTGTTTTTGGGGTGTTATGCCGTGTTGCGCTACCTCCTTCTTTAGCCAACGTTTCGGACATCGTTGCAGTGTCCATCATCAGGGCAGATCCGGCAGATCCGGCAGATGTCATCTCCTTCATTATGTCATGCCTTCTTCTTCATTTTTTTTTAAAGACCCTCCACACAGCACACAGCATCCCCAAAAATGACATAGGACTTGAGAGATTTTTTCCTAGGGGTCTCCTGTATGGAGCTTACGTAAAAAAATATATCAGATTTAAAAAAAATCTTTTTTCTTTTATCACAATTGATTGCAGTGGCAGGTGACAGGTAAAGCAGGCAAATTAGTTCCCCAAACAATTCTTGTCTGAGATTCGAGAAGTTGTAGTGGTGATAATTGTCCAAAATAGAGTGGAAAGTGCAAAATGCATTTGCTTAAAATGCAAATGCATTTCCAAGGCCGAATTTGTGTTCATTACCAGACTGGAATTCTCAAATTTAAATTTAAATTCACTATTAACGTAACAAGTTACTGTAAGCAATTCCGTATGATTGAGATATTTATATATAATAAACAAGGAGATTTTATTATTATTATTAAAAGGAGACCACAAAGGTCGGGTTTATAAATAGAACTGTTATTAATTACGCTATACACCTATTCTAGTCATTTGTTTTAGTTTTTGAGGGAATAACCAGACAAAACCGGAAATATGTCAATTTGAAATCAAATTTTAGACGTATTGACTGTTTTCCACAAAAAGTTATAAATTGATTTCGAAATGCTGTTATTTTATCTAGTAAAGCTATGTTTTAAATTTTGAAAAATATGTTTATTTTTAGTACAATAAGGTTTTACCCAAAGATATTCAAATACAGAATAGATATGCTATGGTGTCCGCGCAACTGTCGCCGGACTACGGTCTAATTAGCGTAGTTTTCATACAAAAAGAATTTGTTCATTTTGTTGATTTTTTGAAAATGTGCATTAATATTGGTTACCAATATATTTTGAATAAGGAAAGAATTCGTTCATTTAGTTTAACGTTCGTTTGGTTTATTCGTTAATTATTTGTTCTTTTAGTTTATTTGTTAATTGGTAAACAATATCGGCGACACCCGGAAGCGCAGACCCACATAGTAAAAACAGCAGATAGCACATCTACTTATATTTCAATATCTTTGGTTTTACCGTAGGTCGTTGGCAGATTTGTTAAATTTTCAAACCAAATTTTGTATTATACAACATTTCGTATCATATCTCAATCATGCAGTAAAATAAATCAATAAATTATTTGGGAAAGCCACTTTTCAGAATTTTAATTTTAGTTCAAATAAAATCATAAAAAAGATGCGCGCCCGCGCTTTATGAGGAAAATACTTCAGTTTGTCTATTTATGTACGGTCTTACAAACTAATAATAAAAAAATTACATTCTTTTTTTCCTTAGATATTATTGAAAAACTATAAATACTTACGATCAAAAAATAATTACAAAAAGTACATACTTTTAATAGTTTTATCATCACGAGTTTGAGCATTTTTGAATGTAGTTATTTATCAAAGCAAATTTTGAGCGAACTAAAATCGATATTGAGTTATTATGTTAAAATGCTGGTATGGAAAATAATTAATATTTCTCATCGCAACCGCCCTGTACAGTTGCAAGGGTACGATCGCAAGATCAACGTTCTACGAAATTTAAATTCTCGGCCGCTGGTTAATGACTCTTAATTCCAGTAGTTGAAAATAATAATAACAATTATTGTATATGTAGTATCATAAAATAAAAGACAATAATAATAATATGAAATATATTTTTGAATGTAGCTATTACTTTGTGGTTATCCATTATAGAAAAATGAAACAATATAACTTTGTATAAACCACTTATATAATGTGCAAATCCGACCGGTTTCGGAACAAACGTTCCTTCGTCAGGGAAAGTTTATAATAATTTGACAGTTTAGAACAATATTTTATTATGGTAGGGGTGGAGCCGTTGTTAGTTAATAAAGTAGATTGGGTGGGTAGGTATTATTATAAAATAAATACACCCATCAGACCTGTAGTTTCATCATGTAATTCGCCAAGTTTTAAACTATCGTCATTAATAACTGATTTAGTTCATAAAAGTAATGTGTTTACACCAAAATATGTAATTAAGAACTCTTTTGAACTGATTGACTTATTGAAAAATTTTGTACTTCCCATTAATGCCAAACTTGTGTCTTTTGATGTCATTAATCTATTTCCTAATGTGCCTATTACTGAAAGTAAAGCAATTATTTCCAAATTATTGAAAGATTCTAAATTACTTACAGATCTGTCCAGTGACCTAACTCGTTTATTTAACTAAGTTTTAAATCAAAATTATTTTTTGGTAGAAAGCAGTCACTTTGTGGTTTGACATATTAATTAAAGGAAAACAATCACTTTGTTTGTAACCACGATTTATTGATTTAATTTTTATTTACCGACCGGTTTCGCTTAATACAAGCATCATCAGGGTATAAATTAAAACTGATGAAAAAATACATTGTGTGAGCTTATATATACATACAGACAGAGACAAAACATAATATAAAGTAAGAGTGAGAGATTGTAATTAACATCCTACATAGTGATAGAGAGAAAGAGACGGGTATATCTAATGAATAATTACATTATATCTACCGGGACAAAACGTCATTTAAACAGGTGATTAAGAAATAAAGTGGCTACGGGTTTTTTTAGTTTATGGGAAATATTCCTAATATCGGACTGTTGGACACATTTAACTGATTATTAAGGATTTGGGTTTTTGTTTTAACGGCTTTCTTTATTTCGAGTGCTTCTAAATTATTAAGCCTGTTACCATGACTATTTCTGTGTAAAATCTTAACACCGGTGTTTTGATTGAAGGTATGATCTTTATCAATAAGGTGATTAGCGAATTCCGAAAATCCATTATTATTTAAGCATCTAAGATGCTCTTTGATTCTAATATTGACATTACGCGTCGTTTTACCTACATAAAATGATGAACAATCATTACAATCTAATTTATATATTCCGGAATGACTTAGTTTTTCGTCCTTATCTTTCGAATTAATTAAAAACTTTCCTAAATTATTGTTTGTGTAAAATGCCGGTCTTATTTCGGGAGGTAGATTTTTTACACTGCAGGAAGAGAACTGATTAATGAATAAAATACGACGCCATTGGTAACAAAGATTATTATTATTATTTATATTATTATGATTAGTAAATAAGAAATTCTTAGTGGCTATTTGTTTTTGTTTTTTATTTAAAATTGCATCAATGAGTTCGGCATTATAACCATTATTAACCGCGATTTTTTTAATTATTGCTAGTTCGTTGGAGAAATTAGTATTAGATAACGGTATTGTGACCAAACGATGAACCATTGAATGAAACGCGGAGTGTTTATGTGAAACAGGATGATTGGATGTGTTATGGATAACGACGTCGGTGTAGGTAGGCTTGCGAAAGATGTTAAAATTTATTTTATTATTTACGATAGATAAGGTGAGATCTAAAAAATTTAAAGTTGAATTAGTTCCTATCTCTAATGTGAATTTAATGTTTTGATGGTATGAATTTATAAGGATGAGGAAGGCATTTAATTGACGTTGAGTCCCTGTCCAAATACAGAACACGTCATCGACGTATCTACGCCGTAGTAAGACGTTTTTTACAAGGGGTGAGGCACTAGTTAAAATTTTGTTTTCTAAATTATTCATGAATATATCAGCAATTAAAGGACTTGTAGGAGACCCCATGGGAAGGCCTTCGATTTGCTGATATATAACACCATTGAATTGAAAATAATTTTGGTTAAGGCAAACATTAAATAGTGAAGTCAGATCATTCACTAAATCTTTGGGTAAATTAGAAGTATTTAATAAATTAGAGATCAAACATTTGCTCTCCTCTATGGGGACATTAGGGAACAAGTTAACCACATCAAACGATATGAGTTTGCAATTTTTAGGGAGATCCAAATCTTTGAGTTCTTCTACTAGTGAAAATGAATTTTTGATCGTATATTTTGGAGAGAAAATATTGGAATTATGGAAAACATTAGTAATAACAGAAGATATTTTAAAATTTGGGGCATCACAGCAACTAACAACTGGTCTTATAGGTTTATCACTTTTATGGATTTTGAGGAATCCATATAATTTTGGAGCTTTCGAATTCTTTGTTAAAAACTTAACTTGATGATATGACTCATCTTGAAACATTTGGGATTTACAGGCTTTAAGAGTTAGTTTAACTTTATCTAAGAATTTTCCAGTAGGGTCTTTTTGAAGAGTTATGAAGTTGTCGTTATTGATGAAATCTTGCACTTTTGTATTGTATTCTCTTCGAGGTATTATAATCACGGTATTTCCCTTGTCCGCTTTGGTCAGGATTAAATTTTCGTCTTCTAATTTAGCACGAATATTTTTCATTACGGTTGTCTCGGGGTTTGGAGTAAATTTAAATTTAGGTATTAGATTTTTTATTGTTTCTGCACTTTTGTAGAAGAATCGTTGAGGTTTACCATATAAAGCTGTATCGATATCTACTGCAACGTTTTCTATTGCAGAATTAAAGTTTTTATTATTATATTTTAGGTTGTATTTTAAACCTTTCGATAATAGGTTCATCTCTTCAGGTAGGAAATGTACTGTTGACAGATTTTGGACTCGGTCAAAAAACGTATGAACCGGTTTTAGGTTTTCATTATTATTAGATTTATTTAAGGAACACAACATATCAAGTTTTTTATTAATTATATTAAGTTTATTAAATGCTTTCACAGAAACTAGGTGTCTGACTTTATCGTCGAATAAGTCCCACTCAACAGAGTGCAGATCATATACTAGATAGATAGATAGATATAAAAAAATAGATAGATAGATAGATAGATAGATAGATAGATAGATAGATAGATAGATAGATATAAAAAAATCGCGGTTAATAATGGTTATAATGCCGAACTCATTGATGCAATTTTAAATAAAAAACAAAAACAAATAGCCACTAAGAATTTCTTATTTACTAATCATAATAATATAAATAATAATAATAATCTTTGTTACCAATGGCGTCGTATTTTATTCATTAATCAGTTCTCTTCCTGCAGTGTAAAAAATCTACCTCCCGAAATAAGACCGGCATTTTACACAAACAATAATTTAGGAAAGTTTTTAATTAATTCGAAAGATAAGGACGAAAAACTAAGTCATTCCGGAATATATAAATTAGATTGTAATGATTGTTCATCATTTTATGTAGGTAAAACGACGCGTAATGTCAATATTAGAATCAAAGAGCATCTTAGATGCTTAAATAATAATGGATTTTCGGAATTCGCTAATCACCTTATTGATAAAGATCATACCTTCAATCAAAACACCGGTGTTAAGATTTTACACAGAAATAGTCATGGTAACAGGCTTAATAATTTAGAAGCACTCGAAATAAAGAAAGCCGTTAAAACAAAAACCCAAATCCTTAATAATCAGTTAAATGTGTCCAACAGTCCGATATTAGGAATATTTCCCATAAACTAAAAAAACCCGTAGCCACTTTATTTCTTAATCACCTGTTTAAATGACGTTTTGTCCCGGTAGATATAATGTAATTATTCATTAGATATACCCGTCTCTTTCTCTCTATCACTATGTAGGATGTTAATTACAATCTCTCACTCTTACTTTATATTATGTTTTGTCTCTGTCTGTATGTATATATAAGCTCACACAATGTATTTTTTCATCAGTTTTAATTTATACCCTGATGATGCTTGTATTAAGCGAAACCGGTCGGTAAATAAAAATTAAATCAATAAATCGTGGTTACAAACAAAGTGATTGTTTTCCTTTAATCAAAATTATTTTCAATACAATAATGTCATATACCAACAAAAAGAAGGCCTTCCAATGGGAGCCCCCACCAGCCCTCTTATTGCTGATATATTTATGAATGATTTGGAAACAACTGTTTTTAATTCAAAATCACCCCTTTTAAACAATGTTTTACTATGGAAGAGACATGTGGATGATATCTTCGTCATTTGGACAGGATCCGAACGTCAACTCAACAACTTTCTTAACCTTTTAAATTCCTTTCATAATCAAATAAAATTTACGATAGAAATAGGCAATGAAAAATTAAACTTTTTGGATTTAACTTTATCTATTATAAATAATAAAATCGATTTTAGTATACATCGCAAGCCAACATACACTGACATAGTAATTCATAAGACCTCCAACCACCCTGTCTCACAAAAACACTCCACCTTCCATTCCATGATACACCCCGCTTAGTAAATGTCCCAATGTCTAATAATAATTTCCTTATTCCAGTAGAGTATTATACTGCCCTGATGAAGCTACGGTTGTAGCGAAACCCGGTCGGCATAAAGTATAAAAATAAAAGTGGTGTTTACAAAGTTATTGTTTTATTTTAAATTAAAAAATAAATAAAAATGATCTATATAAAGTCTACTATGCTCTTTGCCAATCACGCATAGAATATGGGATTATAGAATGGGGAACTACCTCAAACATTCACATCAAGCAGCTAGCTAAAACGCAAAAGTGATGTATGTCCCTGATAATTTCATCAGAGCTAGACAGCACAGATTATTTATTTTTCCAAGGGGCAGGACCAACCTACCAATGATCATGCCTTTGGGGAGAATAACTACTTTGTTAAATCACATTTCTTCTGTGATTGACATTTTCAATTTGAACCAAAGAGAATTTAAGACAGCAATAAGCATACTATTTACCAAATCTGGCTAATCAGATAGTATTGATGTACTTACCCATGCAAATAAATGTATATACTTACTTATTATAAACTGTAATTTATAAACTGTTATTTGTGAAATGTAAATGGATTATACTGTTTTTCACAATAAATCAATAAATAAATAAAAAAATAAAAATAAAAGGCAATAATAAAAATAATCCTAAAACCACCCATAAAAACTCCATCAAAAGAAATTTTTAAAAACTTTAATGTGTTCAGCATTATTAAATTATACTAAAAAATGCACTACTCAAATTTGAAGAAAAATATGAATACCTTGCTGACCAACACACCTACACTACAAGGTCAAAATCCTCAAAACTACTGAACATCCCGCTATTAAATACATCTTTTGGCCAGAAAAACCATAATTTCCATGCTACATTTATATTATGCCCTTCCAATTGAAATTAAAAACACCATGGAGAAACAAATGTTTAAAAAAGATATCAAATTATGGTAAACAGGAAGATGAGGAAATCATTAAAATTATGAAGTAACCCCAATACAACCTGCAAACAACAAACATAAATACTTTTATTTTATTTATTGTTATTTTGTGAAAATCAAGAAACTAGAAGATGAGGAAATAAAAATCAACACCCATTCAGCAACATACAGTCCGCCTCGGAACAGGAATACCTAGTGAGGAGTGAGGAGTGAGGAGGACTGTAAACAAACCACTTCACTTTGTATTTTTACTTATTTTGTAATTTTACTTTATCTTATATTATATAAAAAAATAATTCAGGATCATTCCCTTCAAAAACAAGCATTGGCAACTTTAGAGACTATCAGAAATTTACCTTTCGAATGAACATTCAATTTGGGAGGCGGGAATGTGTACCGCCGCACAGTGGTTCATTTAACGATTCTAGCGGGAAACAATTATTTCCTTTTCGTTATTTGTTTTTGGGGTGTTATGCCGTGTTGCGCTACCTCCTTCTTTAGCCAACGTTTCGGACATTCCGGCATCTACCGGATCTGCCCTGATGATGGACACTGCAACGATGTCCGAAACGTTGGCTAAAGATGGAGGTAGCGCAACACGGCATAACACCCCAAAAACAAATAACGAAAATGCTTTTGGCCGTGAAAATCTTAAAACTTATCCAATTATTTCCGTGTTTTAAATAAAAGTTTATGCGTTTTTTATGAAACACATGTTATTTAGCATTATGTATGATACCTTGGGTACATGGTATGTGTATATTAAATGATCGATTTATGAAATATATGACAATTGTATAATAAATAATAATATTTGTAATACATGTTTTCAAATATTTGTAGGAATATTATTTTTATTGAGTTTCGCATTGGAACTACATAATATAAGTATTTCGGTGTTAAGAAAAATATATAATGCGCTGGTTTTCGGTATCAAATTAGTAGTTTGGGTCATAATTATGAATTTTCCTCACTCGGGATCTTTCAGTAAATCTAAAACTTCTTTATTCAGTGATGCAATATTTTTGCGAGGTAATAAGGGTCTCATATTGGAGATGACCGGATCCGACGAAATCAACAAATTGTGCCAAACATCTGCATTTATTGTACCTTGATTATTTACGAGAATAACATTCACTGAATTTTTAAAATTCTTTGTATTGTGACTCCCCTCTTCCGATAGTTTATCAATGGGAAGTAAAAATGTAGATATAATTACAGTCCCATGGGTATTATTTTGTGTACACTTACAGGCATTGGGGAACCTGTACTTGTGTAATTGAACATACAGTTGGGCAGTCTCCGTACAAAATAAAAAAAAATTCAGTGTAAATCAATAAAAAATTTCAGTGTTTTCATCATACCCACAGGATAACACTTGTAAAATAATTGCAAAACTTTTTATCAACTGTTCATCAATGCCTGTTATGCATGCAGATTGTGCGGGATTGTTAAAAAATCTTCGGGCAGTATTTCCATCGTTTGTGTTTTCAGCGCCCTGTTTCGGAAGATCCACTAAGAGGCCAGTTTCTGTGCGAAATCTCATAAAATCATGTTTGTTTTTGCGGCAACAAAAGAACAAGCTGCTTTTGTTCAATAATTTTGTTGTAAGATGGGTACAAATTACAACCTTTTTCTTTGGCCCCTTGGCGGGTATTAGGTATTGATATCTGGTAAGTTTTGCCGACACCATCATGGCTAATGCCTCTTCCGGAGAATAAGATGAAATCTTTTTTGTGATGAAAAGTTAAAAACCCTTTTCATTCTCGTAGCTCGTGTTAGAGAATACGTAATGACTTTCAATACCTTTGCTGCAACTCCTTTTACAAATGATCGCAATTTCATTTCTGTTGAAAAAAGACATTTCCTCCAAAGAATAAAAATAAACGAATCTACTATTTGTGGTTTAGATTTTTCGCTTATTAGTTCGAAAGCTTTTGCCGGTCGCCCGGCCGACTTGGCTGGCTCTGAAAGGTTTCTAGAGTTCGGTAGGTCGATGTTTTTTATAATAATTTCATCTTGTAGCCATAAGCTATGTTTGCGTATAAAATATTTCTCTACATATTGACAACTCTTTCATCGCGTGGTGGGTACAAGCGTAAATGAAGTTATAGCTTGTGCGACCGCCGAATTCATATTCGACGAACAATTTTTTAAAATAAACTTTCGGATGACGTAATCCAGTAATATTCTTCGGGATCTAAGTGAATTCGGATGCAAAAGTCTTTCCTGTCCGTAAAAAGTTGAACAGCTCCTCTGTGAATAATTCGTAGATGGCTCCCTAAAAAAAGACAGTTTTGTTAAAGACTTGGTTCGAGTTGGTTGCGAAACAGTATTTTTATAACAATTATTATAAGCAATAATTATCAACCTGAAACACTCATCAACATTGAAAAATCTTCCGAGAAAAGATACTTGCCGCCAACGGGACTTGAGCCCCCATAGCTCAGTGGTCAAGAGCAGCTGACCAGCAATCAGAAGGACACGGGTTCAAGTCCCGTTGGCGGCAAGTATCTTTTCTCGGAAGATTTTTCAATGTTGATGAGTGTTTCAGGCTGATAATTATTGCTTATAATAATTGTTACCCTTTGTGCTATGCATAAAAATCTTGTCTAAACGTTAGTTTATAAATTAAAAATAATAATTAGTATTTTTATAGTTCAAAACTAACACCCAATCAATAAAATGTGCAAGAGACGACACACCAATTTGAACGAAAAAAGATGCACTCTCTTAAAGGTCAAAGATTGTTAAAAAATCTCTTTAAAAAAACACCATTTTGTGACCCTTAAAAACTATACACGGTAAAAATATACATATTTGAAAATTTTATATTTTTATGTACATACTTCCAGCTATATTTTCCATGGCGACTCTTACGACAAAACTCCGAAACACACACACTGCAGCTATCCGATTAGGGCCTAACTTAAGTCCTTCCGTGGCGGTGGTCGACTGAATACCGACAACGCCATGTTTGAAAGCGTGTCCACGCCTCCGTGAAGTGTTTAAATATGAAATTCGTCCATTTTTAATGCGTAGTGTTATTTAGGTACAATATAAGACCAAGCAAATATAATTATTTAAACCTGAATTTTTTTAATTGTTTCCCAGTAGTTTCCGTAAATAATCTTCTGTGCGCCACCCCGGGAACCTTTATTGGATAACCAACACCTCTGCCATAGGTCACCCCAAGTGGTTCGCTACGTTTGGTGATTTAGCAAGGGTGCCCGGGTTCATGGGGTGAGGTTTGTCTAGATCTTGGAGGCGGATGACAGGATACACGGAACCCCAGATTCCTACCCCACCCCATAAACCCTTTTCCTTCCCAGAACTCTCCTTTCCTTCCTTTCCTTAAAAAATCCTCCACACAGCATCCCCAAAGATGACGTAGGCCCTGAGGGAAATTATTTTCCTCAGGGCTTCCTGTGTGGAACTCATGTAAAAAAAAGAACACCGTTAGTAAACTTGAAAAATTACAACATCTGTAAAAAATTTAAACAAATGAAATACACATTTCATGTTATAGAATTATTATTTAATTAAATGAAATAAAAAAAATTTGGTACCCAGTTTATAGCTTGCTTGAATTGTTCCCAGAATTAGTTTCAATTATGAAAATACGATAAAATCAAAGTTTTTAAAAATATTTTTTTAATGTGATTACCGCTCAAGAGTCCCCCCAACTATTACCAACCGGAGGGAGCGAGTGAAACTATGGTTTCTCCAATTGGGGTATGTTGTGAGGCTGAAGGTAAGTGGGGAGAAGTAGATGAGGAAGACGTAGGTTGGGAAGTACCTGGCTGTTCAGATCCATTCACGTGGTCTTACACCAGGGCGTTACCGAAAGTGCCTTTCACCCTGGAACGTGCCGCAAATAAACCTTATGTTATTTTAAATGATTAAATTGTGAAAACACAAATCAATCAAATAAAATTTACTTGCGGACCCCGGGATTTGAAACAGGACCTCCGGATCGCTAGTCGAGAGCCTTGCGTTCTAGTCATTGAATCGGTGTTAGAGATAGAGTCCCAACCGAAAGTAGTTTTTTTTTTAAACTGCAATACTGGGCGTTCTGTACACACAGGGCCCGCAGATACTTTAATAGTACACAACTGCTAACCCTGTACAAATCACAAGTGCGCCCCACGGTTGAATTTGGCAGCCACCTCTGGTCTGGAGCTCCAAAATACCTGAAAAATACCCTCGACTCTGTGCAGAAACGGGCGGTCCGTTTGATAGATTCTCCCATCTTAACAGACGGATTGCAATCTTTAGAGCACAGGCGTCGGGTGGGAATGCTATCCTTGTTCTACCGGTATTACAATGGAAGATGCTCCGAGGAACTAGCATCATTGATCCCCTCGGCACCGGCGCATATTCGGGAAACACGCCAAACGCGTGCCCAACATTTGTACACGGTTGACATTTGTCACATGAGAACGGGTCGTTTCTTCGACTCGTTCTTGTGTTCAACAGCTCGGCTGTGAAATGATTTGCCGGCCTCTGTGTTTCCTCCTTCCTACAACATGGGTCTCTTCAAGAACAATGTTCATTCCTTCGTCTCCTCAAAAAGACCCTCCACACAGCATCCCAGATGACATAGGCCCTGAGGGAAATTATTTCGGAGTTAATGTAAAAAAAAAAATTGCAAAATTAAAGAAACGAAAATGCTAAATGGGAAAATGTCGAATAATTAGTGAGCTGTTTCAGAGAGCTGTTTTCTGTGGTACCTAACCTTGCCTGGATTTAGCTACATTATAGTTCATCGCAGAAAATATTTAACCTTGAATATTTTGTGCATCGATTAGCTGACTCATATTTTAGAGATGCATTTGACTGACTGCGTCTGCTGTCTTTTTGCTTTACTGCATTATAATCTGGTAAAAACTACTTCGTGTCTGTATTTTGCAGAAGGTGCATATTATTGTATGCCCAATGCAGCTATCATCCAATCTTATTGCAATCGATTAAATGGCCCTCGAGATAAAATGTGTAACCTACGTTCTACCAAGCTATGATTTGAAGGGTGACTATATTTTGAAAAGGCAGTAAGCGTTCAAAACGACGAGGAAGGGGAGATATGTAAAAACGAATGTTAGAGGGAGCGCGCTAATATTAAAAACGATAATAATTAAGTGAAAATTGTGAAAATGTTTAATAAAACACGACTCGTTTAAAATAGAGCAAAAATCTCGCGGGAAATATCTAGTAGCATTTAAAGAAACACTTTGATTTTTTTCATACAGATAACTTGTAAAATAACAGAAAAAATAATATTAGAGTGTGCAATTCACGCAAGGGAAACCTTCAAAAAACTAAAGTAGACAAGAGTGGGGAGGCTACAAAGTACCGCACATAGAGGAGACCGATTATACTGTTTCATTCTCTCGCAGGCTAAATCCTATAGATGTTTGTGTGTCTCTTTTTAGTGTCGCTATTTTTCTTTTCATCGAGTTTTTAAATCACAACGGTGCTGTAGAAGTTTCACTTCAAAAAATCTTTTTATTTTATTTTTATCGTGATTAATTTTCGGGTTATTATGACGCGTTGCGCTTCCTCCTTCAGTCAGCGTTACAGTGTCCATCATCATCATCATCTGGGCAGATATGTATAGTGGGTAATTTACGAAATGAAATGAGATCCCTGAGACGTATGTGTGGTAAAACAATGTATGATCGTGTGAGCAATGTGGATATCCGCAAAGAATGTAAGGCTGATGTAAGCATAATGAGTAAGATTAAGAAAGGGACCCTCAGATGGTTTGGGCATGTAGAGCGAATGAACGAAGGAAGTAGTGTAAGAAGAATATACGACGCGAATGTGAATGGTAGAAGAAGTCAGGGACGCCCGAGGAAGACATGGCACGATCAAGTGAATCAGATACTTGAGTCGGGTCACGTCAAAAGTCAGAATAATAGAAGAGAATGTATGAGAGGATGTATGAATGTGAATGAGGCAAAGAGTGTGTGCCAAGACCGAGTTGTTTGGCGGTCCGTCCTCTCTGCCTATCCCTGCGGGGAAACGGCGTGATGGTTAGTTAGTTAGTTAGTAATTTACGCATGTGGAAGTGATATCGTAACCTTAATCCTCTTATGACCGGTATTTCTGTATAATAATTAGTTAAATTACTGTGATCTTTGGCGTTTATTTTTGGTATACCCGGCCATTACCGGATTCCAAGAAACAAAGCTATTCGAGTTATGTATGTATCCACAATATGTACCTACGTACAGTTGCGAAGTCCCTGACGGCACTTGAGTTTGTTGCTCTGTCCTGCTTTTGGCAGAGTTGAATTCTAGATTAGATGTGGCTGAAATGTCGTTAGAATGGGTTGATGTTTATTATAAAAGTGGATTGGCTGTTATTAGCAAGTCGGGCCTCCGGCCATGTCTGCAGGCAATGTGGCTGTGGCCCACCCGCTCGCCTTTACCTATGCCAATACTTTTTAGGTGGACGCGGTCGGCGCGATTACACTTGCAAAAAATGTATGCGGACCGTTCACAACACGCACACACATACAATCGTGGCAGCCCGGCGCACTCACACAGAGCCAGGCTCTATTGTCACCACCACACTGTCACATTCTCACATATAACATTAGGTATAAGGTATAATATTAGGTAGATATTATAATATGTAGGTTCGCTCTGATGGTGTGCGTAGATGCGATGATGTCTGATCCGCACGACAATATCAAAATGCTCGTGTTTGCGCAAATTTAGTTGTACACTGTGCAGGGTGTCTTTATTGAGTTTCCGTTACTGAATAATCGATATTTCTGTCTGTCTGGAAGGTAATGTTGTTAAATTTACAACTCGTATTATTATTTGTCGAACTCTCAATTTAATCTTCTTATACTATAGCTACTTTCTGACGGAATTAGAACACGTCTCGATGTTCGTTTCGCCAAGGGGCTTTTGTTTTTTCAGGTCACCACATTTTCTGTATTTAGATTTTATACACCAGACTTTATAAGTTTTCAGTTGCATTCCGGTATTATTACCTGACTTTATTTTACTTTTCTATATCATTTGCGTGATTACAAATCTTTGTAACTTTTCAGTTACAGCATTTCATTTGTTATCAGTTCCATTCATTTTTTTTTTCAGTTGCATTCACAGTATTGTAACCGAATTGTATTACATTCGCAGCATTACAACAAGTCTTTATGTTACTTTTCAGTTTCGGCATTATTTGTTGTCATTTCCCTTCATAACATTTTTTTTCAGTTGCATTCACAGCATTGTAACCGAATTGTATTACATTTGCAGCATTACGACAAGTCTTTATGTTACTTTTCAGTTTCGGCATTATTTGTTATCAGTTCCATTCATAAAAATTTTTTAGTTGCATTCACAGCATTGTAACCGAAAATGAATATAAAGACTTGTTGTAATGCTGCGAATGGAACTAAAAAGTTAAAAACAATCCGGTTACAATGCTGTGCAATGAATGCAACTGAAAATAATGTTACGAGTGGAACGGACAATACTTTTAAAAAGAAAATACTTTGTTTTAAGTCACTTTATTGTTATCTTAGTATTTTTATATATTTATATTGTATTTGTTAGTATTTTTATATTCAGTCCTGATGAAGGTACGGAAGTACCGAAACCCGTAGACGTAAAAAAATAACAATAAAGTGACTTAAAACAAAGTATTTTCTTTTTATTTATTTAAAATGTCAAGTCACAATGTGTTTGCTTCTTTTGAAAAATTATTATTTTTTCAGCTGTATTCACAGCATTGTAATCTGGTTTTTATATTTTTAAACGAGTTCAAAAAGGAGGAGGTTCTCAATTCGACTGTATTTTTTTTCAGTTGCATTCGCAACATTACACCCAGTCTTTATGTTATTTTTCAGTTACAACAATTAATGTTGTAACAATTATGAGTTGCGCACCCCTGCACGTTATGTTGATAACTTAATTTACACGATCAACAATTTCATATTATAGAAAAATGAAACAATATAACTTTATATAAACCACTTATATAATGTGCAAATCCGACCGGTTTCGGAACAAACGTTCCTTCGTCAGGGAAAGCTTATAATAATTTGACAGTTTAGAACAATGTTTTATTATGGTAGGGGTGGAGCCGTTGTTAGTTAATAATGTTGATTGGGTGGGTAGGTATTAGTGTAGAGTGGGTGGGTAGGGGAACAAATCCATGATTGGGCTATATGATAATATTTTTTGTTTGTTGATAATAGATTCATTATTTTTAAGGGATTTTTTAATTTCCAAAGCTTCTAAGTTATCTAAACGTTTTCCTTTATGATTAATATGAAGAATATTTATCCCTGTGTTTTTTTCAAAACTATGGTAATTTTCAATGATATGGTTAGCGAACTCAGAAAAATTATTATTATTAAGACACCTTAAATGTTCTTTGATTCTGATTTCAAAATTACGAGTTGTTTTTCCAATATAAAATGAGGGACAATCATTGCATTTGAGTTTATATATTCCGGAATTAGTCAATTTATGGTCTTTATCTTTAGTATTTCTCAAAAAATTACCGATATTATTTCTTGCATAAAACGCTGGTTTAATATTAGAAGGGAAATTTTTGCAACATTGAACTGAAAAATTATTAATATACAAAATTCTACGCCATTCTTTATCATTAATATTATTGAAATTGTATAGATATTTATTTTTTGAAATTTTGCTAAGTTTTTTATTTAGGATGTTATCAATTAATTTTGGTTCATATCCGTTATTTATAGCAATTTGTTTTATTATAGAAAGTTCAGAAAGGAAATTATTAATTTAAAATAAAATAAAACAATAACTTTGTAAACACCACTTTTATTTTTATACTTTATGCCGACCGGGTTTCGCTACAACCGTAGCTTCATCAGGGCAGTATAATACTCTACTAACATTAGGTTACATTTGTGTTATAATATATATTTTACCAAAAATGGGCTGGGCTGGACTCGTCAAGTGGAGGAGGAAGAGGGAGGCATAGATGGAGAATTGGGAAGGGAACGGACGTGTTCTTTATCAATAGGGAACAATCTTAGTATGGGACTTTTATTTAAATTAAGTTGGTAGAGTAAGTCAGTAGAGTATTATACTGCCCTGATGAAGCTACGGTCGTAGCGAAACCCGGTCGGCATAAAGTATAAAAATAAAAGTGGTGTTTACAAAGTTATTGTTTTATTTTAAATTAATAATGTCACATCACAAAGTATCCGCTTCATATGAACAAACATTTTTATTTAGTATATTGCGTATGTTTCTAAAGTAGTACATAAGCTTTGTAAATTTCTTTGTGATGCTATTTATGTGGGAGTCCCATCGAAGATTTTCATCGATTTCAATGCCGAGATATTTTATGTTTTTAGAATGTGTTATGGTGGGGCAGTGGCATGATTGGGTTAAGTTTTTTCCTTGACAATCGTGTAATTTAAGAGCATAATCCTCTGCTGGTTGTCCTCTGGCCGTAATAGAAAAAGTTAAATATTTAGTTTTGTTAATGAGATTAAAAGAATTTGGCATTCTCGGAATATAAAAATATTACCATTTGTTATTTCGGCTACTGGCATTATACCTAGATCTCTGATTCAAAATTTAGGCGTATTAGATTTGTCAAAGAATTTATACATAAAAATGCAAAAATCGGTAATTTTAAATACATGTAGGATTACAAAAGATTTTTTAAATATTTATATTGAGGGATCAGTAGGATTTATAGGTTCAATTAGGAATTCCACAGAGCCGAACCCTCTGATATGAAAATATCTGGAGTCGGTGAATTATTTTCCCATCTGGTCTCTGGTAGGTTGACATGTTGTTCTTGTATTCTTTTGTAATTATAATACATATAGTGCAATTGTATAACGTGGATTGACCAGATGATCATTTGGGAAGTGTGTGAAAGGGTTTAGTTTTTCCTGTGGGGAAAATTAAACCCGGACATTTAAATCTGGTGCGTAAAGTGTAAGTGAGTTTTGCTTAAGCCATTTTTGCAGAAGTACAAATCCGTGTTCAGCATCTTTGAAAGTGGTTAACCAATCACTTTCACTAAAAAAAATGACAGTGTCATCAGCAAAACTAATGATTTTTCCTTTGGTGGGTAGGTTGCAGATATCATTTATATATATCAAAAATAATAAAGGTCCTAAGACACTTCCTTGCGGTACACCTGCGGTACCTTTGCATAAATACTTTTAGCATCACAAATTCAACAACATAAAACGGATGAAAATATGTCAAAACAAGAACCCCAGAACTTCCTGATACCACCCGGTTCAGTCCAATTTCCAGAAGATTGTTGATTTTCCCGGTCTGTGGCCACCCTATTTAACAACTTACATAAAATTGAATGCATGACTGCATGTCTGCTCTCTGTACAATCCTACACCCCTCGAGGTCAGCCAAATTTTGCGACCTGCGCAAACCATAGACACCGATCCCCTCCCGATCATCCACAAACAAATGTATTTTATAGACTGTCAAATAACAGTAGGAAATATTAAAAAATGGAACTACAAAATTTTGTAGGCTGGCAACACCAATTTACCTGTCAAATATTCTTTTAAAGTGCAATGACACTGAAAATACAGAACACTGTATACACATTTAAAAAAACATTTTTTTGTTCTTAAAAAAATATATCGAAGAAGCACTGTTGTTAAGTTACCTACGACATAAATTTGATTAAATTGTGTTTTACAAAGCGATTTGCTTTTATTTAATTTAACATAAATTTGAATTTAACAGTAGGTAGAAAGGAAGCATCATTAATGGTGAGTTTAGTTACACTACTTTTAAATCTTAAATTAGAGACTGATGACCTGGACAACGCTAGTAGGTATTTAAACTAACATTAAATAAATGTGAAAAATTTCTAAACTGTGCTTTATATTTTATTACAATATCGTTCATTATGTTTAACACAAAATTGCAAATATATAATAATAATATATCTACCTATGTGCAATTCTAATTTTGAGATCAGTGGCTATCTATATTGCAATGAAAAAATATTTTTTTCACTTTTATGCTTTTTTAAATGTAGGTTACACAGCTTTAGATTACCACCATCATTAATTTGTTTAGTATTGCCATTTGAACAACAGTGGCGACCTCCTATGTTTTCTACTCTTATTTGACAAACTGTACTTATAAACTGTCTAATACACGGGGTGTAACAGAATGTACACGTAGGATTTTAAACTACGATTCCTGAGCATATTTGGGGTAAAAAATGAAGATGGCATTGGCTGTCCGTTGATATTTTTTCAATTAAAAAAAAACATATTTTTCTATCACACAACGAAACTGATCACACTGCTACACGTCGCGACGGATCACGTGACATACACAGTCCGTCTCGTCTGTTACCGTGCTGCTGGAATGAGACGAAGTGTGCATCATGTGACCCGCTAGGCGGCAACGCCGTACTACCACCCAGTATCGAGATGTGATGGAAAAAAATCTATTAATTTAAAAAAAACATCGGACAGCAAAATGACATGTACCTTTTTTTTACATTAGCTCCACACAGGAGGCCCTGAGGAAATTCCCTCAGGGCCTATGTCATCTTTCGGGATGCTGTAAGGAGGGTCTTTTTAGGAAAGGAAAGAGAGGAAGTTCTGGGAAGGAAAAGGGTATTAGGGATGGGTAGGAATCTAGGGTCAGTATGTCCAGGAATGAATGAAGCATTAATCCATCCCTCCCACTGCGGTGCAAAGCGATGTTCCGGGAGGGTACAGTTGGAGAAGTCAAAAGGACTTCCTCAACCATTCTCTCCCGATCCGGCCTACCACTGGTGTGCAGACGCATCCGCCGCCAAGACCCGGACACACATCGCCCCATGAACCCGGGCACCCCTGCTAAGTCTCCAAACGTAGCATACCACTTGGGGTGATCTATAGCAGAGGTGTTAAGTTATCCAATAAACCCGGGGCGGCGGTACCCATACCTGCCTCCCAATAAAATACCAAGATTTTAATTCCAAATATGCTCAGGAATCGCCGGTTGAAATCCTACCGGCATGTGCTGTTATTTCCTGCCCCCCTAGCAGGGTCGATCGATAAGGTATGTATCGATAACTTTCGGTAACTTCTCATGGTTCTCTAGGACAACTGCAGATCGCTAACATAAAAAAACAAGATTGACGTCGAATATATTACGAACACTTGGTCATTGTAAACTGTTATTTGTTTGTATAAGCTTTCCCTGACGAAGGAACGTTTGTTCCGAAACCGGTCGGATTTGCACATCATATAAGTGGTTTATACAAAGTTGTATTGTTTCATTTTTTTTGTTATTTGTTTGTTGGCGATTTGCAATCATGCTAGGGGACGGTGAGAAGTTACCGAATGTTATCTGTACAATCCTTATCGATCGACCGTGCTAAGAGTCCTGAAAAAAACAGATAACTATATTATATTCAATTCCGTCAATGTTTCGCTGCACTCTAGAATCATGATTTAAATCTGCATATGATCGCCCGCCCCCTTCGGACATAAAAAGTTGTATACATAGCGATCAATACTATTAATGCATCAAGAGCATACGATTTTCCGTTTGAGAATGTCAGTATCTAATCCATTTATCTTATTCAATTCAATTCAGTCCATAGCAGTTTTACTTGTCTTGTTAGTTTGCCAGTGATATTGTGACATAATATTATTCACGAATCTAGTCTTGCGTTTTAATAAATCGATTAATTATCGACCATTCCTTGCAGTATTTAATTCTGCAAAGCAAGATTCTATCTAACTTCCAGCTCATTCAGAATAAATATTAGAACAGTCCAAAGCCATGGATATTCCAATTAGCCTCCCAGTGTCCCAGTATGGGGCTCGAGGAAGTATAACAGTGTCCGGAGATCAGTACGGTGATTGCATCCGTCGACTTGATCCTTTTGCGAAAAGTAATGAATGCAGCTGAAGTCTCTATTCTATAACAATGGAAGTGCGATGTCTGACTTCGGAGGGTAGGCCAAGGCCGCGCTTAGCCAATTCATGAATAATAATTAACAGATTAAAAATAGTTAGCTAATTTTCATAGAGCCATTTCTGTGATATATCATCTCTAAGGGGTTTTACAAAGCTACAAAATAATTCAACTTCAGGTAAAAGCGTGCTTCAATGACTTAGAGAAGTAGAGCGGACGGACGAAAAAATGAGTTTTCAGATCTGTCGAATTCTTGGTTTCTCTGGAGTTCCTCAAGGATCTATCTTAGGTTCGCCTCTGTTCCTGCTTTTATTAATTATATGTATACTCATTCACAATATTTAATGTTTGCATATGACTTAAAACTATACCGCATAATCAAGAACCTTATCGACTGCGTCCTTCTGCAAATTGGTATAGATTACATCGCAAATTGGGCAAAAACAAACTGTTTAATCTTCAGTACACCAGAATGAAATGTCGTCTCATACACAAGAGCAAAATAGCCGATTATATTTGGTAACGGTTGTATTAATGAGTACTGGTGACCTTCTGTTAGAGAGGATATTTTCCATTCATGTTAGTGTCAAAAATATTCCAGGATCACACAATGCAATGTGGCTGCCTTTCTACTTCCTACCGCAGAGTAGAGTCGTAACTTCAAACCGCAGATTCGGCGAATATAATATTTTATCTGTGTGCAAACAAGGTTGGGTATTGGATAACAACGCATTATATTTGCACTTGGCTCCGCAACGCTGCCGACCCTAATTCTCTTTGTTAGCCGAATGCAATTTTGACCTTCAAACGTAGATTTGGGTTCAGATTCAGGTGAGGTTGTTGACTGATAAGCGTTTCAATATAAAATGCACATCGCAGAGGACGATCAAAGGTTTGTGGACTTTGGGCGGTCGCGGCGCTGTACGACAGGCACTAACCTACTACATAGTAACATTATCATTTGCCATCAATCTATCTATCATCCACACGCCTCTCGTCGACGAATTTAACATATTTATTTATTGACTAATCATTGTTGTTCCATGCCGTGACTGTGGATTAATTCATGATTTTAGGAAAATTTATTAATTAAATATATGACACGATAAAACGTGCGAATAACGAATTGTATTATTTTAGAGTTCGAGTTGTTTGAATAAAGAAATGCTACAATTTTATTGTTCGGAATGTTTTAACTGGGAATTTGGGGCAGACATCAAACATTGCGTTACAGCTTCGCTCCAAGGTTGAAATTAATATTTCATTAAATAAAATTGTGCTTTAAAACAAAGACATTTATTATTTTTCATTTTATAACAAATTTAAAAAATACGAATACTGGCATCCAGCTGAGAGCTGTGTTGTGATCTTCTCCGTTTTCATAAACAAAGCATGTAAAATATAAAGCTCCACTACACTACTCCCGAAGTTTATCGAAGTTAATCGAATACGATAGTGTAGACACGAACTTCACTTCGCTTCGTCCAACTTCGTTTCGCTTCGCCTAACTTCCGATAATTGTCGGTATTTGGCCCGAGTCAAAGGACTCGAAGTGCTCCGAAGTTCGAAGCGAGTAGTGTAGACACGCGCTTCGAACTTCGGCTAACTTCGTCGAGGACTTCGTCGAAGCGTCGAAGCGAGTAGTGTAGACACGCGCTTCTAACTTCGGCTAACTTCGTCGAGGACTTCTTCGAAGCGTCGAAGCGAGTAGTGTAGTGGACGTTTAGAGATAGAGGTAAAGTCGTAGCTTTCGGGGATAGGATCAATATCGTAATTGATTTTTTTTTCTTGTTTAAATTTTAAAAATTATTTTTTAAACTTCCACGCCTAAAATATTTCAATATTTGTATGTATTAGTATATTTAATGTAGACGTCTTCAACATTAATACAAGAAAAAAAATAATATAACAAAAGAGAAAAGTCCCAACAAACTACTTATTGTACTTAGACCCAGTTGTTGGGTATGTTGTGCGGCTGAAGGTAGTGGGAGGGGAAGGAGATAGGGAAGAGGAAGGTGGGGAAGTACCTGGCTATTCAGATCTGGTCACCAAACACGGCAGAAGCAATTTCAAGTAACGTTTCAATTCTGAATGGTGGTCTTACACCACGGCGATACTGAGAGTATCTTCCACTCTGGAACTTGCCGCAAATATACTATATATTATTTTAAATGAATAAATTGTGAAATACACAAATTAATCAAATAAAATTTATTTGCCACGCCGGGATTTGATCCCGCGACCTTCGGAATGGTAGTCAAGCGCCTTAGCGCTGCACTACGCCGGCCGTCTTTGAGGTGGTTTAAAGATTGGATATTTATTTATTTATTTATTTATTTAATACAAACGGCATAAGTATGCCATAAACATTAATTACATGTCACAAATTCATATTCAAAATATTAGTAATGGTAAAACAGTGTATGTATAACAGTTAATCGTGACGATACATTGTGAAGTGACACCAGAGATACATTTACATGCAAAAATCTATAATACAAATAAAATTAATAGTCATTAAAAAAATATGATAGCATAGCCGTCTTGTACCTATGTTCCGTGCAGTTAAATAGATCTATCACATCAGCATATCTATTAGTAACTTCATGCAACCTAGGTAAAAGTGAGTGTTTCGTATACTCAGTCCGATTATTGTTACATTTAAAAAGGATTTTAGAACGAGTAGTTCTCGTGGGAATATGAAATTCAATGAGCTTAGTTAGATCAGGACTGTCTATTCTACCATTTACAATTTTGAACATTAATATTAAGTCGGATATAATTCTTCGATCTGACAGTCTTAGTAAATTTAATTCTTTCATCAAGTAATTATAATTTATGTTTTCAATGGGAATACCGAGGTTAAAATTAATGTGTCTTAAGAATTTGTGTTGAATTTTTTCGATTGAATCTGAATGTATTTTAAAATGGGGGGACCAGATCGAGGAGTTATAATAATATTATTGATTTTACAATAAATAAAATATTGTGTTTTTTTTTAATTTCGTAAGATTCGATACCCGGTCGGCTGAATGTCATCAAAGCTTCGTTGGGTGCTTTATACCACTACGCTACAGGAGACATGCGTTGGACCGTGGTCTTATGGTATTTTTTTGGAACCGAGTACCAGTGAAATAAATAAAAAATATATTTTATTGCTACCTCATTCTACTGCAGGCAAAATCCTATAGATGTATGTGTTTGTCTCTTTTTAGTGACGCTTTTTCGTTTCATCGATTTTCAAATCTCAACGGTGCTAAAGAAGTTTTCACTTCAAAAATAAGATTTATTGTGTTTAATTGAAACTCCCTGGTAACAAAAATAAGCACAGAGTTGCGCGGAGTGCACTCTCAATTTTACCGATTAATTGCATTCTTTATCGCGTAAATCCATCGGGCGCGTCAATTTCGTCAACAAACTAAGCTAATTTTAAGTATTTTATTTGACATATTTATTTATAAATATTATGTGCCTACACCAACAGTTAATACTGGTGAAAGTAACAAACAAGATAATGAGACAATCTTTACCCCACACAAACAGAACTCAGCCATTTTCGTGTAAATGTGTAAATTTTGCATTACTCACTATTTTTTTCCGAAATGGGAGTTTATCGTAAAAATCAAAAGATTTCAACGTGTGGTTACCAATGCATAGATAATTTATGAATTTTGATTTTTGAAACTAAGGGGGCATACATTAATTAAGTGAGCAGTTTATTTTCCAATTTAGACCCCCCCCCCATTGGGCTATATATTAATGCTCTCCCATTATGCCCCCCCCCCCCCCCCCCGTTGAGATAAATATGATCGCAACAATATGCTGCTGAAAAACTGTTTAAAATTTTGTGAGATTTGACTGGACCCCCCCCCCCCCATTTTGAGCTCACGTAATTAATGTATGTCCCCTTACGTATTTTAACAATTCGTTTATCTATTTACCAAATGTTGTATGTGATGATGTGAAATAATACTGCGTAAAATGTAAATCGTAAAATTATTCAAGTTCAATTAACATTTAATTTTAAAAAATTGGAACTGATTTTTGGGAATCAAGCGACAAAGTAGGTATTAAATAACTATATTCTTTTAAATGCGTGTTTCTTTTGTTTGACAAATCTAAATTGACGGATGTAAATCTGAATTACTAATGCTGTTCATTCGAAAGGCAAACTTCTGATCGTGTCTCTCTAGTCATTTTTTGATAAGCAACAATCCAGAGGCAAATATTTTACAATTTTTTTCAGTTTCACAAATTCTACAATCAACATTTTCCGTGATTTTTCACGGGTCTGTGCTAATCAGAAGAATGTCTCAGTGAGGGGTTGTTTTTTTAAACAAATCTACAGTTTTATTCCGACATTTGAACGT
Source organism: Limnephilus rhombicus (assembly GCA_929108145.2). NCBI lineage: Eukaryota > Metazoa > Arthropoda > Insecta > Trichoptera > Limnephilidae > Limnephilus > Limnephilus rhombicus. The sequence goes on along the minus strand of OV815287.1, from coordinate 12,142,842 downwards.
CAAGTGTGAAATTTTGCACACATGACGTTCAAAGCAGGAGGACGGTCAACTGCCTACACGATTTTTTTTAAATAACCCCCCCTTAATTACCCACCATTTACAGCAGAATTAACGTTAAAAATAAGTGGAAAACGTCTTTATCAGATTTCTAAAAACTGTGTGTAAAGCCCGGGCTCTTCAATTAAACTCTTAAACTCTTCAATTCTCGAACGCTCTAATAACGCCCTAAAAACCTTTTTAAAATCACACATTTAAAACGAGGTCTCCGAGGGGAAAATCCGGTGTCTATTACAGTTCAATGTGCGTGCCATGAATCGTTTCATATTTTAAATTTAAAACAATTCTTCCATTTTCTTGCAACTCTGATACACCGCACCGTGACGTCTCCGTAAACCCCTACAATACTACTAGCCGTGACGATAATTTTGAAAGTATGGAATATAGTTACAAGGATAATATTGAAGTGTGAGTGAATTCCAAAAATTCAAGAACGTCAAAAGACAATGCGCTGCTGGTTTTGCTTTTGTTCTTAAACAAATAAAGCTGCAGCTCTTTCTTACACACTTAATAACAACAGTCAAAAATAAGACAAACGGTGAACGCATGTCTGCACCCCCCAAAGGAAAATTACAATCAGTATCATAGACGACCTCCGTAGTCCAGTGGGTAAGACTCTTGACTCACAATCCGGAGGTCGCGGGTTCGAACCCGGCATGCCCAAATAAATTTTATTTGATTAATTTGTGTTATTTCACAATTAATTCATTTAAAAAATAATATATAGTATATTTGCGGCATGTTCCAGAGTGGAAGATACTATTAGTATCGCCCTGGTGTAAGGCCACCATTCAGAATTGAAACGTTGCTTGAAAATGGCTTTAGCCGTGTTTGGTGACCAGATCTGAATAGCCAGGTACTTCCCAACCTTCATCTTCCCACCTCCTTCCCCTCCCCACTACCTTCAGCCTCACAACATACCCCAATTGGGGATGCAATAGTCTCACTGGCTCCAGACGGGAGCAGTTGAGATTCTTGTGCGGTATTCACTGTAAAAAAAAAAAAAATACATCTCCCTCACATGAATAAATAAAATGAAAAGCAAGGAAAAAATAGTACTTGGTACGAACACTCACACGTTTTTTGTGTGTCTGATCTTTTTTCTCACCATTATTTAATGTATAAGAAAGAGCTGCAGCGATAAGGAACCGTAACCGCGAATCGTCACGGTAATTATAAAAGCGCTCATCGCCAAATTTAGGCAAATAAATCGGTGCATGCGATGTATGAAGAGATAGGTGTTGTGTGTGGTGTGTTGTGATTGTCCTATTTCAAACATTTAACTTCATTTTGCACTGAGCACTTCTAATTTTATCATTTTGCGTAATCTCGATGTGTAGAGCGTAGAGTCCTTTACTTATTACTTTCGCGCCCATGTCACCTTTTACTAAAACATTTAAATTTATTGTCTGTGGCCTCGCTATCATTTCTCTTTGTTGTGTATAAAAATGCTCGTTTCGATTTTGGCCAGTCATTCTTTTCTCAATTCTTTCTATAAATTGCAACTCCAGTGCTCAGAATAGAATCTATTTCGCTGTAAACTTATTCATCTGAATAAACTAAGGTTTTACAACAATATTCCCAGCACGAAACAAAGTGTTTTTATATTTTTGAATGTAGCTATTACTTTGTGGTTATCCATTATAGAAAAATGAAACAATATAACTTTGTATAAACCACTTATATGATATGCAAATCCGACCGGTTTCGGAACAAACGTTCCTTCGTCAGGGAAAGCTTATACTAATTTGACAGTTTAGAACAATGTTTTATTGTGGTAGGGGTGGAGCCGTTGTTAGTTAATAATGTAGATTGGGTGGGTAGGTATTAGTGTAGAGTGGGTGGGTAGGGGAATAAATCCATGATTGGGCTATATGACAATATTTTTTGTTTGTTTGGGATTTTTTTTTTTTAAGGGATTTTTTTTTTAAGGGATTTTTTTTTTTTTTTACATATTAATATAAGTGGTTTATACAAAGTTGTATTGTTTCATTTTTCTATAATGGATAACCACAAAGTAATAGCTACATTCAAAAATATATTTTAATATAATTGAAAATAGTTAACAAGAATTTTCTTTATTTGATAAAGCTTTAAATGAGTCATAAAGTGAAGGGTCCATTCAAACACCACAGTACACAAATAATATAGTTTTCTCAGGCATCGACGTTCGACCATGACGGGCATACGATTCCTTCCTGGGACTAGTATAGTAGCAAACACCGTGTCGCGGTGGCAACGTAATCGCAACAAAATATCTTTATTTTCACAAAGTCAGGGTCCACTTAACATAAGCCGTGCATTTTTATTAATTTACAAGTTTAATGGGATGTTAAAAATCTAAAAGTGGCGTTTCGTGAATTGCAAAATTTTTATTATTTAATAAAAACCCTACTTAATAAGTGCAGTATTGACCCACGAGAGATCTCGAGTAAGATTGGAGTTGGGTCGCTATTTAAATTGAATCACATCGATCAAGGAATGATATTTAACTTTGCGAGTTACTTATTTACTAGTACAGTGACCTAACTGAAAACTTATGCAAAATGGGTACCTACGTGGGAAATCAAGGGAAACCTAATCAACCTAACACGGGAAAACATTTTATGTTTCTTTGTTTGTCCCTTACGCCTTCCTTAAACCATTCGTCTGATTACAATGAAATTTTGGTGATTTGATGTGCGCATGCCCAAGCTGGTTTCTACGTATATAATATATCTCTGGCGTTATGAAATTATTTCCTATATTATTCAGCGATGAAAAATTGGTGAGTTGTTGTAGGCACGTCCTGAAAGGTTTCTATATAGCTGGTGAGCTCTGGCTTATGAAATTTGTATAAAAATTGGCGGTGCGAGTGTACTTTGAAAATACGCGGGATTTGCCGAGTGCCGATTAATCGGCAAGTGCCAAGTGCTCGGCTTCGTATTCGCCAAATAGTGAGCATTTCTTTACACACTTGCGGGCCTTGTCCGAATGTCTTGTTTTTTATGGGAACCGACAACATGCCGAGCGAGGCGAGCACTGACGCTCTATGCTCGGTGATTTGCGAGCATCCATCCCCACTACTCGCGATTCGGCAAATAATCGTCTCGGCACTCGGCGAGTCCCGCATATCTGGATGCGGCTTTAGACACGTAGGTAGGTACACATTGATGGTTTATTGTAAATTAGTAATCTTCTCACGGCTGTCGTGATTTCCTGATTAAAAAAATACATTAATAGATAGACATACTTAAGAGATAAAAATTGTGGAATTAAAATACATTTTTAAATAACCCGCCAGGCCTCGGGCATATTCTGACGGATGGTCAGAAAATTTACGCTTTGCAATAAAATCTAAATAAATTGAATATTGTGGTGAGGTTTGTCCAGGTCTTGGCGGCCGATGCGTCTGCCCATCTGCTGCGTGGCGAGCCGGATCAAGAGAGAATGGACGAGGAAGGCCTTTTGACTCTCTAGCCATTATCCCTCGACCCATCGCCTTGCACCGCAGTTGGAGGGATGGATTCATACATCCATACTCCTGGACACACTGACCCCGAAACTCAGAGTCTCCTATGCGGAGTTAATGCAAAATGAAGTCGAGGTTACAACGGAAATATCAGTGGTAAGAGAAGGATATACATAAAAGTGTTTGCAAGGATAGGTTATACGTGTAAAATTCGGCTCTGATATGAACGAAGTCGCTCCGGAAGCTGATGTTCAAAGACCGATTGCCGAAGGATCTTTAAGGTAAGCATCCACCTTTCGGCATCGTACGCATCGGACGCATCGCATCAAACGGATCGTAGTATTCTTTGTATAGAAAGTCACACAAGTGCGTCCACCAATCCGCATCGTACGGATCGCTCGAATCTGCTCATCGGCAATGCCGACGCCGTTGCTTCGAGAGGCAACTTTTGCGATGCGTGCCGATGACGTCATTAGAAATGCCGGTCAGGTGGACGCACATACGAAAATATTTAAAGAACTTGGCGTCATCGTTTAACAAATCAGGAAATAGTGTGTGAAATTCTCCATCTTGTGATCTTTTATTGAATATGTTGGGTATTCAGATTATATCTTTCGTTTTTTTAGATTTTTTTGCATTTTCTTCACACAAGCGATGACGAATTGTTCTTCTTCTCTTTCCTCCATTATGTCAAACATTTCGCACGACCGAATGAAGTGGCGTCGGCAATCCGATTGCTGGTAGTTGCGGCGGCAAATGCGATCACTGCCGAGATCAGGTGGACGCATTGTGAAAATTCATCCGTTTAATGCGATGCATCCGACGCGTACGATGCCGAAAGGTGGACGCTTAGCTTTAGCCGGTAGTGACGGTACGGAATTGGGATGGTGGGAAGCCGACATTGGGTTACGTTATTTTACAACATAATACGCTTTATACTTTATATAACAGGTGTATATTCTGAAATGTGAGTGCAGCGTATAGCACCGCACCTGCTATTAGTAACTGATAACTGCAAACGGATTAAGAAAACCGAATCTTTTAAATAATAATTTAATGTCAAATCTGCATCTATTTCAGACATCAAATTAAAATAGCATATTAATTTAAGGAATTCAGTGTGTTTAAACGTGATGGTTTAAAGGTTTATAGGTTTTTTTGTTGTTCAATGCATTTTGCACTCTCAATTTGGGAGGCGGGAATGGGTACCGCCGCCCCGAGAACCTTTATTGGATAACCAACACCTCTGCCATAGGTCACCCTAAGTAGTTCGTTACGTTTGGTGATTTAGCAGGGGTGCCCGACTTCATGGTGTGAGGTTTGTCTAGGTTTTGGAGGCGGACGACCAGGACACACTAAACCCCAAATTCCTACCCACCCCTTAAACCTTTTTCCTTCCCAGAACTCTCCTCTCCTTCCTTTCCTTAAAAAGACCCTCTACACAGCATTTCCAACGATGACAGAGGCCCTGAGGGAAATTATTTTCCTCAGGGCCTCCTGTGTGGAGCTTATGTAAAAAAAAAAAAACTAGTCTATACAAGTGTGAAACATGGTGTCACTACCGAACCACCTCGATGGAACGACTCCGGATCTAATATAACAATGCTTGCAGAATTATATTTGGATTCAGAAGATATAGCAGTGCATTGACAATGTTTACGGAACTAAGATTGCACGGATTCGCCGGTCTGATGAGACACCGGGTCACTGGAGCCAGGATGCGGCTAATGGCCTCCGACAACACACTGGTGACCAGCCTTCCAGCACCAAGCGCTACTCCTGATTGAGCGATGGGCCCGAGCGTACTCAAGACCACGCCCTGCATAATAATGGATTATTTATTTTTGTTATTATTTTTTTTTTTTCTATTTATGTTCTTGTTTCTTTACGGTGTAAATATATAAATGTGTATAACTATCCTGGAGTAAGGAATTATTACGCTTCAGATTTTATGTCCGGTTTAAACCGTTCCCGCAGGAAAAACTTAACCCTTTCACTTTCACGCACTTTTGCACAAATGATCACCTAGTCATTATTATAGCAATTATTATTATTATTATATGTTTATTTAATGAATCCTGTCTAAAAAGCCGAAATGTCGTCTGTAGCTTCGAACTCAATTGTGAACTTTGGCATCGTGAAATAATAAATCGTGAATTAATCCACAGCATTTCTCCAGCCTGGAGTGTCTAGGATCTTAGGATAAAGCAAGTATATTCAGCTAAAAACGTTTTTCCAGCACGAGCAATGGAGTTTTGAAGAATTAAATTAACTGACAAGTATAAGTAAAGAACGATTCCGACAGTTTGTAAGAAAAGAAAAACGAAAAAAAAGTGGTGAAACTCTCAGCTCGACTCGGAGGCACAACGTGCAATCCAAACGTATAACAATAACACAAATCAAAACATTGATGGGTATCGCCGCCGGGATCCAATAATGGGATAACCATCACCCCTACCCGCGGGTAAAGCTACTTGCTGGTGACTTAGAAGAAGTGCACGGATTCATAGGGTGAAGTTTGTCCATGTCTTGAAGAAGGATGCCTCTGCCCACTAACTGCGTGGTGGGTCGGATTGGGAGATGTCTGTTGGGGAAGACCCTTTAAACTCTCCAGACTCTCTCCCCTTGCACCGCAGTGTGAGTTATGGATTCGTACGTCACTCCTGAAAACAATGACCACCAGATTCGTACTATTTGTGTCATTTTCTTTCTCAGAACCTTCTCTCCTTCATTTCCCTAAAGACCCTCCATACCACACATCAACCCCAAAGACGGCATTTATTATTATTTTTCTAAGGGCTTACTGTGTTTTTTTTTTTTTTTTTACATTGAATACCGCACAAGAATCTCAACTGCTCCCGTCTGGAGCCAGTGAGGCTATGGCATCCCCAATTGGGGTATGTTGTGAGGCTGAAGGTAGTGGGGAGGGGAAGGAGGTGGGGAAGAGGAAGGATGGAAAGTACCTGGCTATTCAGATCTGGTCACTAAACACGGCTAAAGCCATTTTCAAGCAACGTTTCAATTCTGAATGGTGGTCTTACACCAGGGCGATACTGATAGTATCTTCCACTCTGGAACATGCCGCAAATATACTATATATTATTTTAAATGAATTAATTGTGAAATAACACAAATTAATCAAATAAAATTTATTTGCGCATGCCGGGTTCGAACCCGCGACCTCCGGATTGTGAGTCAAGGGTCTTACCCACTGGACTACGGAGGTCGTCAAAGTGTGGAGCTAACGTAAAAAAAGCACTTTTGTAGTTTAGGGTAAAGAACTACGAAGTAATGCAATTGAAAAACTGATAGTTCAGAAATATGTTAGATGCTTTATGAATACATCTTGGCCTTCGAAATAATCGAGTGTTTTTTTGATAAGACCCAGAATTATTAGTATTAGGCTTATAAAAACGGCCTTAAAGCTTAAAATCTCCTACTTACAAATTCCTTTTGGATTACCTTTACTCGTAGTTTTATTGTACATTGAGGAAAATTAAGTGCTTTAGAAAAAGATCGTAAAACGTTTAAATATTTGTGAATGAACATCGCAAAATATAATAAAACCCGCTTTTCAGCGATGTTTTTTTCTTGAGCAAATCAAAACAGGCGGCTGGTGTTAAGCGGGAATTAAAATGCGTCATCCACAAAAGGAATGTTATTGTTAGAGGTCCGGTTTCGAATTTTACACAATTTGTTGCATAGCCTAAATACAGATTTATATCATCAATGTTCTTCCGGATAACACACATTTACAAACAACTTGCACAATATTATGTATTGTGACTGCCCCACCAGTGACCAGTGTGAAGTGTGCACCGCGACACACGACACATGAGGCAGTAGCGGCCTTGGCAAGACCTACAAACATTATACAATACAATACATGCAACATATGTATACGTATAATAATAATTACAGATGAGATAATACTTTGGTCGTGCAAGGAAACATTATTAAAAGCAGTCATTCTCATTCACTCGATACGTTAATACCGCTATATTTCGCACACCAGTCACCACATATTATTTATACCTATATTATTTATTTAAATGAGACCGTAACTAGAAGAAAATATTACATTACTTTCTTTGAATATTTATAAAAATACATTGACAAATTTGCACACTGAATGTCTGTTTATGGCGTTCAATCTAGGCAATTTTAAGTATTTTTGGAGGGTCCTTAGTCCTTACTCCTATAAGAAGTAACTTATCAAAAAAGCACAACGTAGGGACACGCCACTAGGAGATATCTGCGTTATATTACATAAAATATTTGCACTAGTATCAAAATCCAGATAAAAAAGAAGGATCCGGCTTGGTAGCTGCTTCTGTGCGATATTTGCGTCTGTTTGCGATCGACGCTCCGCTGTCGAATCCCGCCGACTGCGAGGTGCGCTCAATTATTTGCTTTCTCAACTAAGAAGTACGAACTTCAACAGTCCGCCATGTTGAAGTTCGTAAGATCACAATTTAGATCCCAGACGTCAAAGAGTCTACCACACAAATGATTTTGAGTGGAAAATGATGGAAAGTTCCCAAAATGCTGAAGAGCAAAATCGTATGGAAAGCCCTTGGATCTCTTTTTTCCGGTTTTTCCAACCAAGGCGAAGTCTTTTGGGTTGAAACATGGGTTTAGCACCTAACCTCGAAATCTAAAATGCAATGAATAACATGAATTGCATCTTTATCATCACCTGAAAGCAATTTTTGGCCGGAAAACCTTTGGCAACCGACTAGGACACGGAGGTAGATGTGATAGCATATTTGGCGGTGGAGTTCTGCGATAAGGGGGTCGAGAACCTAGCGCCACGGCTCACCAAGTGCATCGATCATAGCGCGAATATGTCTTAAAATAGTCTAATATGTCAAAATACCTAAAATGTCATGATATTTTTGTCAATATAAATATTCCTGATTTTTTAAATTAAAACGGTCTTTAATTCTTGGAAAACCTTTGTTCTTCCCCATGAACACTTAAAAATATATATATGTTATTATTGGAGATGATAAGTATACATTCCCCTCGCCGAAACGCAAATTATATAAAATTCCCTCAATAGAAACAAATCGCAAAGTTTGCTCCGAAAATTATTGTAAACACGTTTTTTCCATTATTTTACAAGTTGTATGTACCTATTAAAAAATTATTTAAATGCTACTAGACATTTTCCACGAGATTTTTGCTCTATTTTAAACGAGTCGTGTTATATTAGACATTTTCACAATTTTCACTTAATTGTTAGCGTTTTTAATATTGGCGAGCTCCCTCTAACATTCGTATTTACATATAGCATTTACATATATATCTTCTTCTTCTTTTTGAACGCTTACTACTGGGCTTTTAATAATCTTAAAACCATGTATGATTTATACCCTGTGTACCTGGTTACACATACTTAACTGTAAACAATGTTATTATCGGTTGGGTAGTTGTGAACAGCACAGATTTCCTTGGAGAATACCATCACATCTATAACTCCAGCATACATGGCTTGCAATATACGTTCTGCTAACCTAATGAACCTTGTAGCTTGTGGCATGGGATTGATTCAATTATTAAGTATAATAATGATTGTACAACGGCAACATATATATTATATCAACCACAATTAAATACCAATTAGCCGCCAATTATGTAACTCTGATTAAAAATAATAATTTTAATTGATTAAATTTTTATAATTTTATTCACTAATAATAATAAAATTATGAATACTTCATGTAATAATGCCATCAGAAAATAGTGTAATCTATATAATATCCTCTATGGATCTTCTTCTATCTACGTAACCCGCGAGTCCCGGGTTGTGTTGCAATTAGAGAATGTAATCCCGATCTCGCAGGATCTCGATTTCGCGAGATCTCGTGACATTTTTCGGGATCAATCCCGAAGTATAATATGACGAGATCCCGTTCGAGATCCTCGGGATTGGGCGGCAGTAGTCAGCGACGCTATACACGTTCACTCGGGGCGCGAGTGGTGACTGGTGAGCTGACTGACTGACGGTCGGGCGGGAGTGTCGATCGAAGAAAGAAAAAAACTATCCCGACTATTTACGAATATTAGCGACGGATGACGAGCGGAACAGATAATATAAAACTGTGTCGAGTGAGTGAGAAAGAGATACTTGTGTGCGTGCAGGCAGCCATTTGTTTGTTTTAGTTGTGCAGTTGTGGTCATTACTTCTTTCTTAAATTATGCATATTTTATTAATGTCGAAAACAGACATTAGATGCCGTTTAGCAGACAGCACCCTTAATAGACTTTGTTTTTTAAGAAGTTTCAAAATCACCCGTAATTACTTTCTAATCTCCTTAAGCTATATTTTTTCTTTTGATTATTGTAATTTTAGAAAACTGTTAATTATTTAGTAACTAATATTAAAGAATAAAGGTTTTTGTTTTCTTTTAAATAATATTTTCTTTTAATTAACGAGATCCTGAAAATTCCGAGATCTCGCGAGATTGTAATTTCTAATCTCGCGAGATCTCGAATTTGCGATCTCGAGTCGAGATTGCATTCCCTAGTTGCAATGCCACTTAAAGAAAGAAATCGTTTGTGTTTTAATTCTGCTTATTGAAGTGCTATTAGGTTACACAATTATTTTTTTTTTGATTTACCGACCGGTATGTACACATAAGTTGATTTCAAAGATTTTACAACACGCGAGTAGGCCACATACAGCTAGCTGTCCGTTTAAATTTACCCACTGCTATCCCCTGCCGCAACTATGTCTCCTTTGCAATCCCTCCCTCTGCCCCTCCCCCGTTCTCCACCCCTCCCATGCGTTTCCTTTCACTTGACTTTCAAAATAAGAAGAATATTACTGCGTGCGTCTGCATTATTTGAAAAACTCTTGAGTAAAGCTCAGGCAACGTCGGGGAATTCAACTAGTCGTAAAATATAATAATTAAAACTCCACATTATTATGGTTTCTACATAATATCCATAAACATTCAAAAATGTCTACGCATACACATTAAAATGAGAATGAAGAGGCTCCAACCATGGTGCCACTGTCCCGCCCTGTCATGATGTCAACGATGGAAACAAGACTCAGCGACCTGGAAGACACATTATGGAACCAGGAGACGTAGCCAAATGGTTCCAGGACAACTCAACAAAGTGGCATTCCAACACCCTTTAGAAAAGTCACAAAAAATTGAAAAATAGCCCATAATCCAACATAATCTAGTTCGCTTTTCGGAACAACTCACAACAGAGCTCATAGAAATCGTTGTGTCCTTACTTTCATGATTAGGAATATGGTATAAATAGTGTTAGAAAGAGAAAACACATTCAATTTGGGAGGCGGGAATGGGTACCGCCGCCCCGGGAACCTTTATTGGATAACCAACACCTCTGCCATACGTCACCCCAAGTGGTTCGCTACGTTTGGTGATTTAGCAGGGGTGCCCGGGTTCATGGGGTGAGGTTTGTCTAGATCTTGGAGGCGGATGACACACTGAACCCCAAATTCCTACCCACCCCTTAAACCCGATTCCTACCCACCCCTTAAACCCTTTTCCTTCCCAGAACTCTCCGCTCCTTCCTTTCATTAAAAAAAACCCTCCACACAGCATCCCCAAAGATGACATAGGCCCTGAGGGAAATTCCTCAGGGCCTATGTAATCTTTTAAACCACGCTTTATTTTCAAATTTGTACATGTTTATGAAACCAATGATACGGATCGCAATTTGAAAAAAAAAGTAAGAAACTTTGGGATTTTACTTCAAAAAAGTGAGGTAACTGTAACGTTTATAATACATCATCAAAACATATACATCAGTAATTTTAGTTAGAAAAAAGTAAGGTGAACAATTTTTAAAACATTTTTGTGTTTGCGTGCAAAATTTGAATACTTGAATTTTTCATTTATAAAATTTAAAGGCGTATCACCTCTCAAAAACAGTTTTTAGTTTTCGGATGTTTAGAAAATTTTCATAATTTTTTGATATTATTGGAAAGCGGAATTTTGACTCTCTATGGTGGAGGCCTGAAGGTTAATGACATTTTAAAGGGGTGTTGAAATGCAACTTTGTTGAGTTGTCCGGTCACCAACTAAGGTAAGTCTTTCCTAGAGAATTTTGAAAGTGCGAGTTTTTATTCGGAGTTTGTGCATAATAATTCTCATACCATACAGTTACATACATAAAGCGCAATCTTTGCTGCAAATTACTTACGATAAGGAAGTCGGTTAGATAAAGCGAGAAGCAAAAGAAACAAAATACACAAATAATGTTGTATTCGTAGTTCATACTTATTATTATAATTACAGAAGGTCGGGAGTCGGGACCCCCTTTCTGCTGACAAACTCAAAACACTAAGATTCATCGCAATAAGTTTATGTGATGACGTTTCTACTTTATCTTCCGTATTATTATTATTAGATGTTAAAAGCGTTAATTAAAATCAACTTGTTGTATTTCTGCATTCTTAATGGCTTTTATGTAATCTCGTGTAAAACTGCATGTAGGCTTGTTGAAAAAATATCGATATATCGAAATATCGATATTTTTAATTCAATATATCGATATTTTTAGCCGATATATTTTGATCCGATATATCGATACAAAATATTTAATATCCAAAATTGTATCAAAAACGATTTTTTTTTTTGATTTATGTATTTAAAGTCACTAGAATCCAAAACCGTATAGGAACGAACGGAAAAAAGTAACTGTATTGGGTCATGACATCTGGCGGTTGAAATTTTAACTATTAATAGCTTACAAATCTATTGTCTTTGCATTAGTATTTGTGATCACCAATACTATCTCATGTGTGTAGGTACATACATAGAAATGTATGCTATTTTTCGTCATTTTTTTCTGAGCCACTCTAATGTGTTGGTTCCCAATTGTCTATGATTATTGACTATACCTTGTTCCAAAAACGAAGTCCTTTTTGACAGATTGATACGCCAATAGAATGTTACTGAGACGCATACAAACTTTGTATGCATCTCAGTTTACATATAAGTTAACTGTATTGGGTCATGACATCTGGCGGTTGAAATTTTAACTATTAATAGCTTACAAATCTATTGTCTTTGCATTAGTATTTGTGATCACCAATACTATCTCATGTGTGTAGGTACATACATAGAAATGTATGCTATTTTTCGTCATTTTTTTCTGAGCCACTCTAATGTGTTGGTTCCCAATTGTCTATGATTATTGACTATACCTTGTTCCAAACACGAAGTCCTTTTTGACAGATTGATACGCCAATAGAATGTTACTGAGACGCATACAAACTTTGTATACATCTCAGTTTACATATAAGTTAGAAGACAGCTTTTTAGTTTTTGATATTTTTGTAATTATTACGTAATAAAAATGAATAGTGATAAAAATACCTTCATTTTTATTGAGATTTTTGTACATTAAAAAAGGCAAATTGTGTACAAAAATTACTATTGATAATATTGAGCTGAATACACTATTATTTTTTAAACGCAAAATCTCTTGAAAATTTGACCGATATATCGATATTTTTTCCTCGATATTGATATTTTAATAAATATCGATATATCGATATTTTTTTCACTTTCGACATCCCTAACTGCATGCAGTTGCAATCTTCTTAGTGCATAACTCTGTTGATAGGCATTCCTCTTAGTATACTATTCTGGCTTATATTGCCTGAAAACTTCAGCGGTATTCGTCGCCACGACTTGTTCAAAATACTTCAGATGTTGTAGCACAGCTTAGCAAGACAAGATGAATGATGATATTGAATTAAATAAAACATGGCAATAATGTACATTGTCAAATTTGGGAGGCGGGTAAGGATACTGCCGCCCAGGGAACTATTTATTAGATAACCAACAGTGCCCGGGTTCGGTGGGTGAGTTTTTCCGGGTCTTGGCGGCGAATGCGTATGCCTGCCGACTGGCAGACCGGATCGGGAGAGACTGGTTGAGGGAGACCTTTCGACCTCTCCATCAGGACTTTTTCGCAGTGGGAGGGTTGGATTTATACGTCCGTCAGTGCTGGACACACTGCTGAAACCCAGAATCCACCCAACTATCATACCTTTTTCCTTTGCAGAACTTCCTATTCTTCCTTTCCTAAAAAGAGTCTCCACATAGCATCTTCAAAGATGACGTAGAACCTGAGGGGAATTTTTGACAATTTCGAGCTAAAGTCAAAAAAACGTTCCTGAAGATGAATATATACGTGAAATCCTATTTAGATACTATTTCGATTAATCTTTAGGACGAATCGGCTTACAGTATGAACATCATAAAATATGCCACGGATAAATCGAAGCTTTTACTAACTTTTCTATGTATTGGAATTACAATAAAATTATTATTTACGTAACAAAAAATATAAGGGTAAACCACCAAAAAAAAAGTTTTTTCATGACTTAACTATGAAGTAATACAAGAAACAATTTTTAAAAAATACCCCTTTATGGCTAAGACTATTTTTGAGGTTTTCCATGTTCTAACTTTTTTTCGTTCTTATAAAATTATGCACAAAATAAATAAAAACCACTTTTTCGCTTACTAGCCTCGTGCAAAAAGACGCCCGATTTTTAAATTTTGCAGGCATGAGATTCGAAATATTTCTAGCGTTTATATTCCTCTTAAAGGGGAACTTTCTTCGGCGTCGTTAAAAGAATTGACCGACTATAACGTTTCACGCATATGAATACTTCAGACGCGAGCTGGAAGGAAGATGCCACGTTACGAACTTCCCGCAACCTGAGGTACATGGATTTTAAAAGGTTGCTGACGGTCTCACCTCTTATTCTCAAATTCAATAAATACTGGCGTCCCACAAAGATCGACTCCGCTTCCATTTTTGTTTTTGTATGACCATAACGAAGATGCAATATATTATATTGTTTCTTGTAAATATTGCAGATGTGAGCTGCAAAGAAGACAGGCGATTGCGAAGTGGGGCGACGTTGCACAATGTATTGCATGTGATAACAAGAATTAAAATAAATGCTGCTAGCAATACGTGCAAAACTGAGAATACAGATTATCTGAAAGAATCATTTTAAAATGTGTGAATACAGAAAAATGCACATTTTTACATTAATGTTGTGAATGTGCCAGGAGTTCTATTTATGGAACACTATTTATTAGCAAATATTAAACTGATTTATTTGTTATTATTTTTAGGTAAAATTCATTGAACTTGTAATAAGAAGCCGTAGATTTTGTCTATCCCTAAAGCCGCTGTGAAAGCCATTTTAATGTGCGAACACAAATATAAATGCCATTCGAAAAATATGCAATAATAATGCCACCTTTACGTTATTTGGAAAACAGCTGCTTTTGCTTGTATTTACTATTCATAAAAAATGTGAGTAAACAAGAAAAATTAAACTTTATAGTAAATCAATGCACAATCATATCCATCTGAAAAGTCCCGGATGGACTCAATACAGGAACACGCAGTACTGGATACTGAAACCGGAAGCTCTTGGTCTTCCGGTTTCTGCAGTTTCGGCAGTTAACAGGTATGCCGAGTATTTTCTCCTAAAGTTAAGAGCGTTTAACCAGCCAGCGGCCGAAAATCCACATTTCGTCGAAAGTTATTCTTACGATCGTGCAGGGCGGTTCCAATGAGAAAGATTAGTTATAGATAAATTAAACACTTTAACTTTGTTTTAACCACTTAAATTTGAGTAAAGCCGACCGGTTTCGGAACAACCGTTCCTTCTTCAGGGCAAACGTATAAACGTAACGTATAAACGTAATGTATACGTTTGCCCTAAAGAAGGAACGATCGTTCCGAAACCGGTCGGCTTTACTCAAATATATAAGTGGTTAAAACAAAGTTAAAGTGTTTCATTTATCTATAATGGATAACCACAAAGTTATAACTACATTCAAAAGTATAGATTAATTATTCTCCGTACCAGCTTTTTAAAATTATAACCCAATATCGATTTTATTTCATTCCAAATTTGCTTTAATTTATACCTACATCCAAAAATGCTGAAAGGCGTGATGATAAAACTATTAAAATGACGTACTTTTTGATTATAAGTATGTATCATTTTTTTTAATAATGTCTAAGAAATAAGAATGTAAAAAAAAAAAAAACAAAACTGAAATATGTTAGTTTGTAAGTGCGCAAATAAATACACAAACGGACCAATTTTCGTCAAGAAAACACATGTACGTATGTATTTTTTAATGATTTTATTTAAACTAAAATTAAAATTCTGAAACATTCGTTTCCTAGAAAATGTATTGATTTATTTTACTGCATGATTACATATATGATTTGAAATGGGTGTTGGATAATACAATATCTATAAACATTTTTCAATAAACATTTTTTCTCAAAATTTAAAACATGCGTTTCATAGATAAAAGAACAATCTTTCGAAATCAATTTATAATTTTGTTGTGGAAAAGAGTCAATACGTCTAAAATCTGATTTAAAAGTGACATATTTCTAGTTTTCTCTCTGGTCAGTGGTTGAGTGGGCATAGCGCTTGGATCCCACCCGGGCGTCGCGTGTTCGATTTCTCGGCTGGCTAAGTCCTCCATCACAACACAAGCAACATTTTCGGCTTTCTGTGGTGGTAGTAGGAGATTTTCAAACATTGTTGGGTTATTTGTAACCCGGGAATGTTTGTCTTTCTTTTTTAAAAAATAAAAATAAAAAAAACCCTCTTAAACAATCAATGCCAATTATTCTATTTCAATAATCAGGTCTAATCTCAGTTGTCAGAGTATTGTCTCGCTAAGACAAAGATCCAGATTCGACTCCCAGTTGTGACTGTCACCTCTTTATTTTCTAATGATTCGTTATGGTGACCCCGTCAGTTAATCCCCCGACAGTTGGATCATAATTAATTTTAAAACATGAAATTTAAAAAACAAACTTTTTACATTAGTAATACTAATTGCCCGAGTTATCTCGGGTGTGAAATTGTTATAGAACTTAATATCCATCCGAGTATACTCGGGGGTGGTCTTTATTTGATTGACGCAGTCGCATTCTTCACGTCCACGGAAACAGTACAAGTGTGCAAATACACTGACAATCGTTTGATACTAGCTGTTAAAAACCCGCTCCGCAGCTTTTTACTGCTAGGACCTCCGGGCGGCTTTTAGTTCGGCTTCGCCCAGTTAGTGTTGGTGACCATTCCATAGATCCAATACGAACTGATTCCGAAAACATCCCGTTCCTCGGATCCACTGTAGCATATCACCGGGACAAAATAACCGAGAGAAAGCTGTATAGATGACCATCAATCTTTTCATATCCGGAGAGATAACAGATATTCACAAATTCGTAGCAGTTATACCCAGGGGGGAGACGTCCCTGTCCGACCTGCTGACGGAAGTAGCGACATCTTGTGTCGAATTCTTGAATTCGAAACCGAATTATAACAGCAGCTTTGTGTGAAATTCCACGTACACACATGTTATTTGTGCGCGGCGCGTACGGCGTGGCGTCCGACATGCACACGTAGTTGGGTTCTGAACGGTATTAAAACTGTTCGATTCGATTACTTTCCACAACTCTGCGAACGCGAATTCCAAAGGGCCCAATAGATGGAACAATTGAATGAACGATTGTCAATCGCACAGCGAAACGAACATTACGCTGCGTCAATACGCGCAATCAAAGAAACATCATCCAATGTGAAGTCTCAATTATCAATCGCTTCAATTACCGCAGTAAACTATCAATTAGCAATAATTGTCAATCGCATCAATGACATAAGTAACGATTAAAAATTGATATTGATCGACTCCGGGGCGCTTTAAAATAACAAACGAACTAGCTACGTCTGATAGATACATAAACCGTTGCGTGAAGTTGGCCTGTTGGTTGTTTGGCCCCAACAACAAACGCGACCTTAACATTGAATATCTGTAGCAAATCAGAATGATAATTGTTTGTATTGTCTGAGTCGCGACCTCGACAACATTGGCTCAGTTGCGCCGAGGCGGCTTGCTGTGACTATACAGTACTATGAACACTCTACAGGCAAGTGTTATGGGACAACTGAGGATATTTCCCTAGATCTGGGGAAAAAATAACATTAGGAAAAACGCGTTTTAGATAATTTTGGACAAAAACGTTTTTTGGATAAGAACATAAAAAGATGTATTTTATAAAATTAGTTACTTAGGTGAGGGAAATCTATCACCCTCATTCTTAGATGTCTCGTACAAACTATTTTATTTCTCAGGCTGCCAGTCTATTTTAAACGACTTCGAAAAGGAGGAGGTTCTCAATTCGACTGTATTTTTTTTATGTTTGTTACCTCAGAACTTTCGACTGGGTGAACTGATATTGATGATTCTTTTTTTATTTGAAAGCTTCCCGTGTGGTCCCATTTTAATTTGGTTCAGTTCTGACAATGGCATCCATGAGAAAATCATATAAGTCTTAAATTTGCATCAAGTACGTGCGCGACAAATGGACGAATAACTTAATATCACGCCAACCGATTTCGATGATTCTTTTTTTATTGGAAAGGATGTACTTCAAGGGTAGTTTGATGAGAGTTTGATTAGGTTCTGATTATGGAATCCATGACAAAGTAACGGAACTCTCCAATTCTTAAGAGCAAATTAACGATACCGGGCCGAATCTTAATCGAATTAGTTAGTGTACTTCAGATTCACTACAAATCAAAAAATAAACAAAAATTTTAACAAAACAAAAAAAATGACTTCAAAAATGCACTAAAAAGTAAAAAAATAATTTCGTATTCTTCTACAACTTAATAATCAACTTAATTTTTTCTACTCATCAATATGTAGGTACGATTGTTATTTTTGGAGTCGGTGTCAGCCAAGGTACCCGGCCCGGCGTGTTCACTTAATAGCTCCCCCCCCCCGCCGCGGCCCGCTCTCGCCTCTCACCTCGTCAAGTCACGCGTGCGACACAAGCACATCTCACCTATAACTATGTATGTAGTTACAAACCTACCTTGGCTGACACCGACTGCAAAAATAACAATCGTACCTACATATTGATGAGTAGAAAAAGTAAGTTGATTATTAAGTTGTAGAAGAATACGAAATTATTTTTTTACTTTTTAGTGCATTTTTTTAAGTCGTTTTTTTGTTTTGTTAAAATTTTTGTTTTAATCAGTGGGTACAGCCGCCCCGGGAAACATTTATTGGATAACCAACACCTCCGACATGGGTCACCCCAAGTGGCTCGCTAAGTTTGGTGACTTAGCAGGGGTGCCCGGGTTCATGGGTTCAGGTTTGTCCGGATCATGGCGGCGCGGCGGATGTGTCTGCCCACCAACTACGTGGCAGGCCAGATGAGGGAGATCTTTTGACCCTGAAGGTCAACGGAATAAATTCAATCGTCCGTCACTCCTGGACACACTGACCCCTAGATTCCTATCAACCCCTCATACATTTTTCCTTCCCAGAACTTTCTTTCCTTTCTTTCCCTAAAAAGACTCTCCCCACAGCATCCCCAAAGAAGCCCTGCGGGGAATTATTTTCCTCAAAAAAAATCTCTTATTTGTGTCATAATTTTTTGGGGTTCTCTCCGTAGAGAATGGAATATACTCTCATATCGCCTGAGAAAGATATACGTAAAATGTTAGTGAAAAAAATACAGCTAAGAACATTGTCTACGGTCAAGCGATAAAATTGTATAACTGGTAAAAACACACCGAATGTTGGCAGTTCTTAGTCGAAGTAATATAGTTAAATATAACAGAAGGGAATACAGTCGGATTAGCTCAGTGATCAGAGCAAAGCCACGGCAAGGCTGAGGTCCTGGTTTCAATTCCTAGATGCTACCGAATCTTTTATCTGATTTTTCCGTTTCACATTTTTCGTTTGAAAGTTGTGAGTATTATCTTTAGGCTGGGGTTACATTCGTAATTAAAATTTACGGATTACATAAGATTTTGACAGGTCACTCACAGGAGCGTTTACATATGCATCCGACTTGTGGTAATTAATGATCACGGAAGTTGTTCGGAACTGTGTAAATTCTTATGCGACCGTTTACATGTGTAAATTTATTTGCGGTAAGATGGCTTCCTGTCAACAACGACCTGCTACTGTCAAATTTACGCGATTAATATCGTTTTATCCGAATGACAGCTACCTGACATCTGCTGACAGCAACCAACTTAGAATTCAAAATTTCAAATACGTAAATGTTAAAAACAAAAACATTAAGATTGGAAAGGATTGGACCGATAATTGAATAGAAGGATGCTCATTTCCCAGAAAACTTAAATAAGTGGAAATAAATACTAGTTTTGTAGGAAAAAAATCCTATGAAAACAATTGTCTTTTAATTTTTGACATTTCGCAACGGAGCGCGGCGCATTTCGGAACTATTTCTTGCGGTAAATCTATCTTAGCTATCAAACTGATTTTATAAGCTGTAAGAAGGCTCGAAATTCGCGCGGGCGCGATTAGACCTGTCAAAAAACTTCCGAAAGAAAAAGTTCTGTAACTTGCTATAAATTACGTTAAGTGACTTTTGATGTCGTTTACATTGGTAATTCGGCCATAAATCGCTTACAAGAGCGATTTACAGAAAAAAAACTTACGAGTCTAATCCCAGCCTAAGTCATTAAATACATAAATAATAATCTAGTATAAATAATAAAGCAGCCTGAAGGTGCCCGCAGCATGGTGAAACCGGATCGGTCCGAAATAAATAGCTTGAAGATAGGAATAAGTTTTTTAATCATTATTTTTCAAGGCCAACTTTATTCCCGCTATACAAGGTGACCTTTTTCACCTGTTGATAAGGGGTTAATGAACTCTAACCTTCAAAAATAACCCAGAAAAACCAATTTCTTCGTAAAGGGTGCATAATCCATCAGCCACGTGAATAACCATTAAAACAACGTAAAATGTGTTTTTGCATCCCGAAATGCCAATAAAATACAGGAATACTAAATACAATTCAGATTTTATCGCTACTATTTCCAGCAGCAGTAACTACCATGGCCGTGAAATAACTGTTTTACATTACAAGAAAAACGGAAATCACAATCTGGTTACAATCAAAGTCTAATTATATGTTATTACTAGCAGACCCGGCCACACGTTGCTGTGGCTAACGAAACACAACGCCATTACCCAACCTTTATAAAATCCACACCACCCGCTTGCCAGCTGCCTGCTGCCTGAATTGAATATTTGAATTTCTCGACTTTTCTGTACTATAATAAGCATTTTTTTATACATAATAAACCTTCCTCTTGAATCACTCTATCTATTGGTGAAAACCGCATGAATATCCGTTGCGTAGTTTAAAAGATCTATGCGCACATACATTTTGAGCGACTTCATCAAATAAACTAATTCAAATCAAATACCTACTTACTCTAGGACATCTATTTTCCAATTTCTTCCGTAGAACGAAATTCAAAAGTACGGCCCGCCAGCCGTTTTAAATCACACAAAAATATGTTTTCTTTAAATTTCTCGACTTTTCTCTAATATAATTTACATGTATTATACATTTAAACATTCCTCTCCAATCACTCTATCTATTGGTGAAAACCATGTGAAAGTCCGTTGCGTAGTTTTAAAGATTAACGCGCACATACATTTTGAGCGACTTCATTTTATACTATGTAATGATGATCGTGTTAGATAAATATTATTAATTTATTAATTTTTTTTAAATTACTCTGGTTATTAAACAACATAATTATTTCGGTTGCGTATACGTAACATTCTAAAATTCAAATATACATAGATCATTTCGGTTACGTATATTGTATACGTTACATTCTAACATTGAATATAGGTAATTTCAGTTGTGTGCAGTGGGTACGTAACATTATAAAATTTAAATATAGGCAATTTCGATTGTGTGAAGTGTGTACGTAACATTTTAAAATTCAATGTAGATAATTTCGCATGTTTGTAAGGTGTACGTAACACTCTAAAAATCAAATATGGGTTATTTAGATTGTGGGTAGTGTACGTAACATTCTAAAATTCAAATATAGGTAATTTCTATTGTGGGTAGTGTGTACGTAACATTCTAAAATTCTAATATATGTAATTTCGGTTGTGTGTACTATGCGCATAGTTTGATAAACGCTTGAACCCGAAAACCATATAAAAAAAAAAATCTTACGTAATATTGAACATATACCTAATACCTATCAGGAATAGGGTACATATATAATTCAGTATCCCTTATACAAAAAGTCACTGTAGGTCCTGAAAAAATAATTTCCAACGGGGCATATATCATTTTTGGGGATACTGAGTGAAGGGTATTTTTAAGGAGAGGAATTTTTGTGGGAGAAAGAGGAATGAGGAGTTGGTAGGAATCTGAGGATCAGTATGTCCAGGATTAACGATCTTATGTATACATCTTCCCACTGTGGTGCAAGGCGATGGATCGGCTGAGAGGAAAAAGTCTCCTTCAACCGACTTCTCCCGATCCCGCACGCCACGCAGTAGATGGGCAGACGCGTCCGCCGCAAAGACCCGGAAAAAACCACAAACCCTGGCACCCCTGCTGAGCCACCAAACGAAGCGCACTACTTGTGGTGACCTACAGCAGAGGTGTTGGCGATTCAATAAATGGTTCCACGAGCGGCGATACACATACCCCCTCTAAAATTGAAATTGTGTTGTATTGTTAATGTAATTTTTTTGGCGTGACGTGACGTCACCCGAACAGCGACCTCGACAATGAAAAATCTGTAGTCCGAAGTCGGTAGCCAATACAAGCACATTATATATAACAAAGCGCAGTGGCAGAATGGCAGAACACAACATGTGAGGGGGGGGGGGCTCATAACGATCACACATTCTGCGTTTGGTTATTGAAATAAAAATATATAAACATCGCATTAAACATGCACTACTAACGAATTTTCATGTTTTTATTTATTTGTTTGGCGGAAAATGTCTATAAACATTTTTTTTACATTAGCTCCAAACGGGAGGCCTTGAGTAAAAAAGAATTCCATTGGGTTCTATGTCATCTGTGGGGATGCTGTATGGAGGGTCTTTTTAAGGGAAAGGAAGGAGAGGAAGTTCTGGGAAGAAAAAGGTATGAGTCGTGGGTAGGAATCTGGGGGTAAGTGTATCCAGGAGCGACGGACGAAAGAATGCATCCCTTTCCGGACGGAGAGGTCTGGGGTTGGGTCTCCCTCAACCAGTTTCTCCTGATCCGGTCCGCCATCCAGTAGGTGGGAAAACACATTCACCACCGAGACCTAGACAAACCTCACACCATGAACCCGGGCACCCATGCTAAGTCACCAAACATAGCGAATCACTTGCGGTGACCTATGGCAGGGGTGTTGGTTATCCAATAAATGGTTCCCGGGGCGGCGGTACCCATACTTGCCTCCCAAATTGCAAAAATATTACATGCACATAAGTGCTGCTTTGCTAGAAACACAATATTTTGAGAATTGTATGTAACTCGATGAAACGACACTAAAAAGACAACACGAAAAATAGCGACACTAAAAAGAGCTAAATACATACAACTATGGGATTTAGTCTGCGATAGAATGAGATAGTATAATCGGTCTCCTCTTTGTGCGGTGCTTCGTAGCCTTCCCACTCTTGTATACTTTAGTTTTCACTTTTACCGCGTGAACTGCACACTCTGTTTTATATATTGACAGGAAGGTATAAAATTTGAATGAATCTGTGTATTAGTTCAGGATGTTGTACATAGATGTATCGGAAACTAGTGACTAATTGAGTCATCAAATGGGAATGGAAATCTAACCATTCAGACCTAGTCAGTGAACACTCGACACAACTGAATGCACCGGTTAACCTGCAATTATTGTCATTATCCAGCAAACAGATTGTCAATGAACAGATCTGTCATTACCATAACAATGAAGGCTGTGTGGTAGGTCAGAATCCCACAGTATCACGGATCGATATCTATTTTCTCATTTATTTACCAGCGCAGACACCTGAAAAATCACGGGATATTATGTTAGTAAATCTAGATCAGCCCTGGCCAACCCAAATTGCACCCGGGCCGCATTGACGACCTTAAAATTTTCCCAAGGGCCGCACATACAGACATTATACATAAACAATAACATTTTTTTATTCCAACGAATTTCATAATGTATCTGCTTGCAAATGTCTTAATTGTGTAAAATGTACTTTATAAATAAATAAAATAAATACTTATTTCTTTTTTGTAAGTATTATAAATAATTTGAATGGTAACTAACTAACTCTACCGGTCAGTGGTTGAGTGGGCATCGCGTTTGGGTTCCACCCAGGCGTTCCGTGTTCGATTCCTCGGCTGGCTAAGTCCTCCATCACGACTCAAGCGACATTTTCGACTTACTGTGGTGGTAGTAGGAGATTTTCAAATATTTTCGGGTTATTCGTAACCCGGGAATGTTCTTTCTTTAAAAAAAAAATAATAATAATAAATAAAACGAACTAACCATCACGCTGTTTCCCTGCAGGGGTAGGAAGAGAGGACGGACCGCCAAACATCTAGGTCTTGGCACACAATCATAAACACTCTATGAAATATAAAACATTTGGATGTTAATCAAGTTAATTGTGAAAAAAAAACAATACTATAGCCAGATGAGAAAAGAAAACATACATTGAACGAACAAAAATGTATTTTTTATAGTAATTAACATTTTTAACAATCAAAATTATTAATTAAGACAAATAAATCAAGAAATATTAAAAAATTTATTTTAAACTAGCTGGTCCCGGCATGCGTTGCTATGCCATTTAATAAAGAAATTGTTTCTCCCTGAGTGTCCTTTCCCATACGTCCCATTTCCCTTCCGCCTCCCCTTCTTCTCCTGCGACCTCTTCCCCTCTCGCGTTCCCACTCCGTCACCTCCACCTTCCCTCTCTCCACTCCACTCCCCTTCCCTTCCCCCGTATCGCGAACCCCCTCCCGAGTTCCCCTCCCCCCTCACACATCCCCTTCCCTTCCCGCGTTCTCCTTCCACCTTCCCCGCCTTCCCTCTTCCCTTTCCAGCTCCCTCATCCCGCCAACCCTCCTCCTGCGTCCCATATGGTCCCGGCATGCATTGCTATGCCATTTAATAAAGAAATTGTTTCTCCCTGAGTGTCTTTTCCCCTCCCCCCTCCTGCGTTTCCCTATCACCTTCTCCGCCTTCCCTCTTCCCTTTCCCGCTCCCTTGTCCCGCCAACCCTCCACCCGCGTTCCATATATTCAATCCCACTACATTCAGTTTTTAAACAGCCCGCGTGCCACCTTTTACAATTTTTATTCAAATTTCCATTTTTCATGTATATTAAATTTGGTACCTAACATAGGTACCTATTTAAAATATCTGAATTGATTCGATTCAAAATATTAGGGGAGTAAGTAGGTAATTTTTCAACTTTTCAAAAATAGAATCCTGATTTGAACAATCAATGTTTTGAAAAATGTCATTCTCAAATACGCGATCTGTCAAACGTGCGATGTTTTCTGAAATTATCCAATATTCTGCGCAATTTTCTAAATTTTTCTCTCCGTAAGAACCATCCTCGCACTTCAAGGAATATTCTAAAAAAAGAATTAGCGAAATCGGTTCAGCCGATCTCGAGATTTGCGCTTACCAACACATTTAGCGATTCATTTTTATATTATAGATAAAACCAATTATCATGACCACTTCTTTCAGTGCGAGATTTGCGTTTCTTTTCGCTCACTTAATTTTTCTAAATCTATTTCAGAAGTTCCACACCTTAACTGGTTTTCCAGATTTACGTCTGTTATTGATGCCCTATTTTTATTATATTTCACTTTGGAAAAAAAACCTTCACAGACGTATGTAGATTCAAAGTCACTAAAATTTTTTTTTGGCAAAACATCTTATATTAGGAAATTTTGTATAATCATTTGGTATAATTATAGAAAGATTTTAAAGACATTCTGAAGTACCTACCCGATACTTTAAAAAAAATTCGTCATACATGATCGCGGGCCGCACATGAGAGTGCCGCGGGCCGCGGGTTGGCCAGGGCTGGTCCAGACAGTAAATAACGGTTTCTTGAATACGGAAAAAGCGCAGTTCCTTGAAAAATCATGAAATCTGACTTTTACTCGCCAAGATTAACCAATTATTAATTGTTTTTGTGTTTAATTCATAGAACTCGATTTAATTTTTATAAATTTAATTAAAATTTAATTTAACTTTAATTCAAATTAATAAAATACTTAGTTTTTACCACTTTTATTTTTTACAAAACCAACATGTTTCGTGAGCAAAGCTCACTTCTTCAAGGTTTTTTATTGATACTAAAACTAAAACCCTGAAGAAGTGAGCGTTGCTCACGAAACGTGTTGGTTTTGTAAACAATAAAAGTGGTAAAAACTAAGTCTTTTATTAATTTGAATCAAAATGGTGTCACAAAATAAGTTTGCTGTGTTAGAAGAAGTCTCCCGTCTGGAACCAGTGAGACTATGGCATCCCCGATTGGGGTATGTTGTGAAGCTGAAGGTGAGGGGAAGGAGACGAGGAAGAGGAAGGTGGGGAAGTACCTGGCTATTCAGATGTGGTCGCCAAACACAACTAAAAGCCATTTCAAGCAACGTTTCAATTCTGTGAAATAACACAAATTAATCAAATAAAATTTATTTGCCACGCCGAGATTCGATCCCGCGACCTTCCCGGTGCCCGGATTCACGGGGTGAGGTTAGTCTGGATCTTGGCGGCGAATGCGTCTGCCCACCACCTGTGTGGCAAGCCGGATCAGGAGAGACTGGTTGAGGGAGATCTTTTGACCTCTCCAGCAGGACTCTCTCGGAACATTGTCTTGCACCGCAGTGGTAAGGTTAGATTCATACGTCCGTCACTCTACCGACCCCAGATTCCAACTCACCCCTCATACCTTTTTTCCTTCCCATAACTTCATCTCCTTTATTTTCTAAAAGTTTCCACACAGCATCCTCAAAGATGACATAGGCCTTGAGGGGAATTATTTTCCTCAGGGCCTCCTGTGTGGAGTTATTGTAAAAAGGAAAAGAATTATCCTCAGGGCTTATGTCATCTTTGGGGATACTGTGTTTAGGGTCTTTTTAGGAAAGAAATGAGAGGAAGTTCTGGCAAGGAAAAGGGTATTAGGGGTGGGTAGAAATCTGGGGGTCAGTGTGTCCAGGAGTGACGGACGTATGAATCCATCTCTCCCACTGCGGTGCAAGGCGATGTTCCGAGAGAGTACAGCTGGAGAAGTCAAAGGGACTCCCTTAACCATTCTCTCCCGATCCGGCTTGTTATGCAGCTGCTGGGAAGACGCATCCGCCGCCAAGACCCGGACCAACCTCACCCCATGAACCCGGGTACCCCTGCTAAGTTACCAAACGTAGCGAACCACTTGGGGTGACCTATGGCAGAGGTGTTGGTTATCCAATAAATGGTTCCTGTGGCGGCGGTACCCACATCCGCCAACCAAATTTAATTTATTAAACAATTAAGAAAACATTAACATTTAGTGCGGGGAAAATAGACTTCGAAATACCCCACATAATAGGATATCTTCGGATTCAATTATTTTCTCAGCAAATTGGTATAAAGATTAATCAATTCTAAGAAATAAACAAATGAAATACACTTTTTAAAAATAAAATTATTAAAATATTTTTGGGTAAAAAAATATAATATTACATCAGGTACCTACTTAATCGCTTGTTTGAATTCATCAGGTACCTACTTAATCGCTTGTTTGAATTCATCAGGTACCTACTTAATCGGTTGTTTGAATTCATCAGGTACCTACTTAATCGCTTGTTTGAATTCATCAGGTACCTACTTAATCGCTTGTTTGAATTCATCAGGTACCTACTTAATCGGTTGTTTGAATTCATCAGGTACCTACTTAATCGCTTGTTTGAATTCATCGGGTACCTACTTAATCGCTTGTTTGAATTCATCGGGTACCTACTTAATCGCTTGTTTGAATTCATCGGGTACCTACTTAATCGGTTGTTTGAATTCATCAGGTACCTACTTAATCGCTTGTTTGAATTCATCAGGTACCTACTTAATCGCTTGTTTGAATTCATCAGGTACCTACTTAATCGGTTGTTTGAATTCATCAGGTACCTACTTAATCGCTTGTTTGAATTCATCAGGTACCTACTTAATCGCTTGTTTGAATTCATCAGGTACCTACTTAATCGCTTGTTTGAATTCATCAGGTACCTACTTAATCGCTTGTTTGAATTCATCAGGTACCTACTTAATCGCTTGTTTGAATTCATCAGGTACCTACTTAATCGGTTGTTTGAATTCATCAGGTACCTACTTAATCGCTTGTTTGAATTCATCAGGTACCTACTTAATCGCTTGTTTGAATTCATCGGGTACCTACTTAATCGCTTGTTTGAATTCATCAGGTACCTACTTAATCGCTTGTTTGAATTAATCAGGTACCTACTTAATCGCTTGTTTGAATTCATCAGGTACCTACTTAATCGCTTGTTTGAATTCATCAGGTACCTACTTAATCGGTTGTTTGAATTCATCAGGTACCTACTTAATCGCTTGTTTGAATTCATCAGGTACCTACTTAATCGGTTGTTTGAATTCATCAGGTACCTACTTAATCGCTTGTTTGAATTCATCAGGTACCTACTTAATCGCTTGTTTGAATTCTGGACACACCAGTTCCAATTTCGAAAACGATACTTAAATTCAAAACAAATGCGATTTCATTGAACCAGAGTTACAATTACTGCCAGACCCCAAATAAGTATTTTTGATGATGATTGGCAAAGAGAATAAGTCGTGGGAATGGCAGATCCACTATGATATATGTTTATTTTTTTATAAGAAAAACTCTCTCTTTATAACTTTTGAAGGTTATTCCCATCAATGTAATATATCATCGAAGAAGAGGATATCGATAATAATCTAAACAAAAATATGAAAGAGAACAAGACACAGAAAAAGACAATGGTTGCAACTGGGACTCGAACCCAGACCTCTCGTCTAAAGCCTCGATGACACACGGCGAGTTACAAGCTACTATCTACTAAGTTTTAAAAGCGGGTAAATCGGCGAGTGAGATTGTCATGATGACACACAAAACTGTCCACTCGCTCAGAAGCGTAGGAAACTGAGGTCGCTTTTAGCGCCAGTAACAAGAATAACGACGCCTGCGTGAACTAAATTCTTCAGATTTTTGACAGTCGAAATCAGCTGTTTATCGGAATCCATGTTGGAAACGTAAATAAACCAATCACGAGCAAGCGGAGCAAGCGTGTAGGCGAGTAAAGTTGACGACCTTTCAATTTTTTTTTGTAGATTGTCAACAATCTGCTAGTTGCTGCTAGTTAGCAAGTGACATGATGACACTGGGCGAGTTTACTAACAGATAGTGAATTTCCCAGATAGTAGCTTGTAAACTAGCCCTGTGTCATCGACGCTTAACCGGGACAAGCGCGTTAACCAATTTCGCTATTGCCACCTTCTGTCAAACCGTCATATTTGCCAATCTCATGTTTCAAATTTTAGAATTAACAATATTTTCTTCAACTAATCCTTTTTCACACGTCCCGGTTAGACGAGAGGTCTGGGTTTGAGTCCCAGTTGCGATCATTGTCTTTTTCTGTTTTTCTGTGACTTGTTCTCTTTCATATTTTTGTTTAGATTATTATTGATATCCTCTTCTTCAATGATACATTACATTGATGGGAAAAACCTTCAAAAGTTATAAAGAGAGAGTTTTCTTATAAAAAATTATACATATTTTATCCTGGATCTGCCTGACCGGTTTCACTATATCAGGCTTACTTACCTACTGCACTGTTTATGAGTATATTGTATTAACGCATACGTAAAAGCCTTTTTAACGGGAGTAAATAAATAATAAAATAATAATAATAATTAGATGAAAAATCAATTCAAGGGCGCCGAATTGTGGTCGTTCTCTGGGATTATTCACCACTGTAAAATCAGATGCCACCAATACAACATGTAGGGCATTCTAATAAGATATTCAACGTTGCATAAAAGCTTTCAGAGTGATGGTAATATGCGGCTAGTTTCAGAATTTTGAGAAGTTTGTAGTAATTTATGAAGTCTTGGTCCGAGCGGATATTCCTGAACGGTGTCAAGGGAATTTAACATCGTTGATGTTTGTAGTTTAGTTTCTGCAATAAGCCAGATAATGGTGTTCAGAGCCAAAGCTAAATAATCGACCTTTAGGGTTCTTAACAACAGTCAAAGTAGTAAAACAATGAAACAAATAAATAAAATAAAAGAGAAAATATATCAGTACTTTGGGAAACGGTGCACTGTTATTCGCTCCATACAATCTAAAGGGTATATAAACCAACGTGGATTTTTTTAACAAAGATATCATGGAGGTATAACCAAAAAATTCGTGTGATAATAAGATAGATGTGTGGGTCGACTAATATCAGAGTCAGAAAGTCTCATAATTAGTTCATGAAATGTTCAGTTGCGTTTATTCTCTTCTGGTAACGCGACGTTTTAGGTTGTTTATTGAGTTTAAGGTACATATTGTATTTCGGATCTGAAGAATTGGAGTTTACTTTGAAAGGTACGTAGTTTTTATTTTGAAATCTTTAATATAAACTAATTTAATTTTTTTAAATAATAAATAATGCTTCGGCAAGGGTTTTATACGGCAAAATAATGATTCTATTCTATATTCTATCAATATTGGCAACAACTGTAATGAATGGTACTTACTGTAGGTAAAGGTGGGATGCATCCTCTGCGGTAATGATAATCCTGTTTATTAAGATTTCACTACGAAAATAATAGTTAATTCCGCAATGTTGCAATGTAATTTCATATGCGGTTTTGTGAATAGATACAGTGTGAACTGCATTCCACTGCGACCGAAAGCGAATTGAAGGCTAGAGGAGGAAGTGGTAGAGAGGGGAGAAAAGATCATGGAACAATTCGTTGCCATAGCATAAATCCCAACCCCCGATCTAAAGAAACAAATAACTAATGTGTTTCTATGTTTTTCAAAAATATTATGTTTCTACCATAAAAGGAATTTATTTCCGAGAGTGATAATCGCACGATAATTTTCGATTTTTTTAAATGAAGCACCTAATTTTCTATTCAAATCAGTTTCGAAATTTTCTCGCACGGACCTGTATCGAGCTTATATTCCAGGCAACACATAAAATATTTCCAGGCCGGAATTGTTCGTGACATTGTGGAGTTAACCGAAGAAATAAATGCTTAAGGAAATGTATAATAAATAACATTTCAAGTATATTTGAACTTGAAAAGTTCAGTGCAAGTGTTGAAAAACAGTTGAAAGATAGAGGTGAACCATACTTAAATCTTAATTTTCTTTCCTAAGTACTTGCAAGTGGTCAAAAATGCGAACAAATGGATAGTTTTGTAAAATATTTGTACAAAGGGATTATAGGAATCCGTATTATAAAAATAAAAATAATTAAAAAAATAAATATTAAAAAAATATATTTTTATAAGTAAAACTCTCTTTTATAAAAAAAAACTTCAAATTAAATACACCCATAGGTGGATAACAAATACTTGATTGTTGTGTTAGAGTTTTCACCGTCTAGCTTGAATGAAACGAAACACTGTGCGGCGCTACGAAGAATGCCTAGAACTGACAGGGATTACTGAGATTGAATCATACGCAAACCCACGCGACGAAATATCGGAATAGCGCATGGTTGCGAGTTGAATACATTTGCATTTAAATTAATGCAATTCCCGAAAGAAAAACGTGAAAATTTCAAGACGCCAAAACTCACCGTTCAAAGGTTTTTCTGCTGCTTCACTTTTAACTAGGTTAGCATAACTATTAAGTATAAAGGCTTCTGTACTGCAAAGAAAATGAGACACAAAAAGCTGGATTTATTTTCAAAACCATCCTAAGATGTTACCAACATCTCAAAACACGCAGATAAATGTCAAATACAAGGTGGCGCAAAAATCCTCACACGATTTTCTAACATAGTAACTTTGTTTGTAAATAAAAAGAATTATTATAATACAATTGAGCCCTTGCCCGGAAAATGTTGTATCCAACAATATTCTTATTCCGAGAAAAATGGAAAGAAAACGAAACCAGTTGTCATAATATTAAATATTAAAATATAATAAACATAAAATTCTTAAGAGTTTTAAATAAAAAGTCGTGAAGAAAAGCAATTACATTAGAGAATTTTTTTTACTAGAATTTTTTTTCTAAATTTTTGAAAAACGTTGTGTATAAAAACGTTATTCCACAAATTGTTTTTTTTACTCTTCGTACCTTACAGAAAGCAACATGCTCTTCTAACAAAAATTTACACATTTCATGTCATTGATGTATTTGAGCTAAAAAGCAAAAAAAAAAATAATAAATTAAACCATTTACGTTCGAGATATTGTCTTGAGATCAACTTATAACATTATTCCACAAAACTGTTTCAACGGCTAAAAAACAGCCTTAATAATTTTTTTTGGGCAAATACTACAGTCTGTCAAATAAGAGTAGAAGACATAGGAGGGCGCCACTGTAGTTCAAATGGCAATACTAAACATATAACTCATGGTGTTGATGTAAAGCTGTGTACCCTACATTTTAATTAAAAAATTAAAAAGGCGTAAAAATGATAAAAAAATATTTCATTACAATATTTTTCATTACACCGATCTCAAAATTAGAATTGCGTATAGATATATTATTATTATACCTCCGCAATTTTGTGTTAACACAATGAAGAAAAACGATAATGTAATAAAATATAAAGCACAGTTTAGAAATTGCTCACATTTATTTAATACTAGCTTAAGTACCTAGCGTTGCCCGGGCTTTAGATCTTCTCAAATTTTAGATCTGAATATATTTAACTCATTGAGATCTAAAAGTAGTGTAACTAAACTCACCGTTAGTGATCCTTCATTTCTATCATACTGTTAAATTCAAATTTATCTTAAATTAAATTAAAGCAAATCGCTTTTTGAAACACCTTTTAATCAAATTTATGTCATGAACCAAAAATGTTTTTTAAAATGTGGTTTACTGTGTTCTATACATTCAGTGACATTGCACTTTAAAAGAATATTTGACAGTTAAATTGGTGTTGCCAGCCTACAAATTTTGTAGTTCAATTTTTTATATTTTCTATTCTTATTTAACAGAATCTACTTTCCTGCATTCTTCAACTTCTTGGCTTAGAGGTTTGTCTACCATAAGACGTTCGTTTTCTCCATTTATTCCCGTGAATTAAACCATGCTCCGTGATTTCGATAAACGGCATTATACAATATACTTCCATAAACCAAACTTTAAAATGCTGCCACAGGCATGAAAAAATTGCATTACCATAATACCTACATTGATAGTTTTGTTGGATTTATTTTTTATTTTTATAAAGGATACAACATTATTCCGTGCAAGGGTTCAATTATTCCGCACTAGCAAACCCGGCCACGCCTCGCTGTGGCTAACGAAACCTTTATAACCAACGCCATCTGTTAAATCAAATCCACAACATTTGTCAGCCCGCTGCCTTGAAAACCTTGACAAATTATATACCTAAAAACCTTCCTCATGAATCACTCTGTCTATTGGTGAAAACCGCATGAAAATCCGTTGCTTAGTTTAAAAGATCTTAGCGCACAAACAGCGTGAGCGACTTCATTTTATACTATGTAAAGAAGAAGATTACCCAACCTTTATAACAAACGCCACAATCTACACCGCCCGCTTGCCAGCTACCCGCTGCCCGCTGCCTTAATTAAGTCTTTGAATTTCTCGACTTTTCTCTACTATAATATATGTATGTATTATAGATATAAACCTTCCTCTTGAATCACTCTATCTATTGTTGAAATCCGATGCGTAGTTTAAAAGATCTAAGCGCACATACAGCTGGAGCGACTTCATTTTATACTACGTAAAGATTATTCAGACGGTTGACATTTCAACATGTAGTACAGTTTAATTCATAAAAATAACTTTAAAGCGGAAACCAAGTTCAACCGCGTTAGTGACACCGGGTTTTTTACGCCACTCAGTTAGATTGGCGAAAGCGGGAGTAAATCAACAATAAAGATGTGCATCACAAGACCTACGATAGCTCATAGTAATCATAAATATGAATATAATAAATAAATGGTATTAACGATTTATTGTAATTATAAATACAGTCCTAATCTGCTGTAGTGGGCACGTCGAACAATGCTTCCTACACACGAAGATATTACATGTCATCCATCGCACATAACGATAGAATAGCTAGCTCCTAATAGCTATAACACACATAGTATTATTTCTACTACCTGTTCTAATATATATTGCACATTGCATATTTTATACCAAGGTCAGGCCGTATAATAAAATGATGCCATACTGTGTCATGTGAATTCTGTCAGATGTATAGATACTTATTATAAAACTATTCTTATTTTAAATCCTCTGATTTTTTAATATTCCGATCGTTGTTCTTATTTCAAATTCTCAGATTTTTCACCGATCAGATCGCTGTTCTTATTTCAAATTCTCAGATTTTTCACCGGTCAGATCGCTTTTCTTATTTCAAATCCTAAGGTGTTTCACTGATCAGATCGCTGTTCTTATTTCAAATCCGCGATTATTCACTGAAAAGATCGCTGTTCTTATTCAAATCCTTAGAAATTCCCTGTTCGCATAGGTAATGCTAAAATCTGGTCTAAATGGTATTTTTTAAATGAGTTTTTATTCATTTTACCAATCAAAAAATTTTAACACAGAAGGAAAAATTTACAAAAAAAAATTGTGGAATATTGCCGTCACCTTTTTTACATTAGATCCACACGGGAGGCCCTGGCGGAAATAAATCTCCTCAGAGCCTATTTCATCCGAGAGAGTCCTGCTGGAGACGTCAAAGTTACTAGCCCCTTCCAACTCACCAAACGCAGCGATCGGGGTGATCTATGGCAGAGTTGTAGGTTATACAATAAATGATTCCATGGGCGGTGGTGCCCATACTTGCCTCCCAAATTGATAATCTGAACGTCTAAATTGGACTTGTGAAGAATTGTGTTCGGAAACTGTTTTACCATAGTAACCAGGCTTTGTCGGATTATCGTTATGTCCGGATTATAATGAATTTGATCGTTGTTCGAGGCTACGCGGCTTTGTCGATCTATTAACATGGCAGTTCTGAAATTACCTTGCGCCGACAGATGACTGACAGCCCAAACTAACAGACATGAGAATTGAGGATACATTGGTAGGTTGAAACCTTACAACAGATAAAAGTCTGCTGCGGGTTTACTTGTAGCGTTACCTAAGAGCCAAAATATCAAAGTCTCTATTCCATTGTACCTATACATAATTGCTTTACTATTTGTTTTATTTTATATTAAAATTATTCTGCTCATTTAATTTCTGAAGGATTTTGAAGGTTGATTTTGAAGGATTCAGAAGATTTCAGAATTTCCAACACCTCTGCCATAGGTCACCCCAAACGGTTCTTTTATGAGGGCTCTAAATTTCCAACACCTCTGCCATAGGTCACCCCAAACGGTTCTTTTATGAGGGCTCTAAATTTAAAACATGTCTCCACTATGATCATATCATAATGACGTGTAGTACTTCACTGAGAATGTTGGGTTTCGTCCTACGCACTGCGAGAAACTTCAGAGACACCCGGGTTCTCACAGTACTATACAATGCTTTGGTTAGGAGTAGGCTTGAGAGTGGGTCGGTGATTTGGAGTCCACACCAAGTAAAGTATTCCCTCATGCTGGAGAGAGTTCAGAAGAAATTTCTGAGATTTCTTTACCTGAGGAAATATGGCTACTATCCGTGGCTCTACCCTACCCACTTTCTCTTGGGCATGCTTGGTGTGAACCTTCTACGGGTCAGAAGGGATGTGCTCATTGTAACACATTTCTTCAGACTGATTCGTGGAAGGTTAGAAAACTCGGCTATCATGGAGAGCATTAGTTTCTATGTTCCCGATGGTTATCTCCGTCATTGACAGCATAGACTGTTTTATCTCCCGGCTTGCAGAACTAACTTGCCAATGGTTATGCCAGTCGGGAGAGCAATCTCGCTGTTGAACAGAATTAATTCGGATATCGACATATTTAGCGTCAGTGAAGCTGCCTTTAAAAGGCAAGCTCAATTAATACTTATATAGTTTTTTTTTCTTTTTTGCCTACCATTTATATATTTAATTTAATGTTTAAGGTAATACTGTAATTTTTTTTTTTTTAAAACGCATTAAAATTTTAAATTTTGTAATGTTTTTAAAGAATAAATAAATTGAATTGAATTGAAAAAATTGAATTTTTTTTAAATATATGATTTAATTTAGTTTTAGTAAATGAATGATTGAAGCCAATTTCCGACATCCAATCGAGCTGAAAACGCATTCTATCAACTTTTGGCGGCGCTCGCGTATAAAAAATACACGCCCAGACACGGATTTTCTAAAATTGGATTACACTATATTTAAAAATGTACAGCAGTTAATATACGAAATAAATATCGGTACCACCCAACTTGGATTTGGCTTAGGTGTTAGCGGTGTTCACTCCTCTCAGTCCCTGTAGAGGACTAGATCGAAAGACTAGGTCGAAAATTGTAGATAGATATACTTTAATGTTTTTTACGGGTTAATTTTTTAAATGTTTTTTCGAAGTAAATTATATAAATTGTCCCCCTCGTAGCCAACGGATTGCTTGCATATCGTTTATATATGGTGTTTAAATGAATACTATCTTTTCACATCGTCGTGTAAAGTGTTGTGAGCTTGTGATGTTTTAATTAATCCTATGTTTGAATTTATGACTACATTATTTATTTTATACATTTTTTTACATCAGATCGATACAGAAGGTCCTCAGGAAAAAAATCCCTTCAGGGCTTATGTCATCTATGGGGACGCTATATGGAGGGTCTTATTGGGAAAGGAAGTTCTGTGAAGGAAAAAGGTTTGGGTGTTGGGTAGGAATCTGAGGGTATGAGTGTCCAGGAGTGACGGACATATGAATCCATTGCGGTAGGGCGATGTTCCAAGAAAGTCCTTCTGGAGAGATTAAAATGTCTCCCTCATCCAGTCTCTTCCGTTCAGTCCTACCTAGACAAGCCTCATCCCATAAACCCGAGCACCCTTTTTTGTACATGAGCTCCACACAGGAGGCCCTGAGGAAAATAATTTCCCTCAGGGCCTATATCATCTTTGGGGATGCTGTGTGGAGAGTTTTTTTAAGGAAAGGAGGGAGAAGAGAGTTCTAGGAATGAAAAGGGTTTAAGGGGTGGGTAAGAATCTGGGGTTCAGTGTGTCCTGGTCATCCGCCTCCGTGACTTGGACAAACCTCACCCCATGAACCCGGGCACCCCTGCTAAATTACCAAACGTAGCCAACCACTTGGGGTGACCTATGGCAGAGGTGTTGGTTATCTAATAAAGGTTCCCGGGACGGCAGTACCCATTCCCGCCTCCCAAATTGAATTGCTAAGTCACCAATCGTAGCGAACCACTTGGGATGACCTATGGCAGAGGTGTTGGTTATCCAATAAATATATTAGACGTATATTATATTTAATCTTTGAAGACAATATTACCGACTCTCAAACGAAAAATATGAAAAAGTAAAAGATTCAATTGCATCTGGGATTTGAAGTCGGGACTTCTTCCTTTCCGGGGAAGTATTCTGCCCAGTGGTACTGGGTTCGAGTTCAAGATGCGACTGAATCTTTTCTGTATTTTCTGTTTCACATGATAAAATATAATTGCAATTTAAGTTTTTAGGTACTCATTAAGTTTTTCCAAAAATAAAAATTTATTATTATAGTCGTATTGTTTTTTATTATCAAATGTGTTTTTTTTCCTTTTTGGTTGTTCTAGAATTAAAGTTATATAGCTTTTTGATTACCTGTTTTGTATTACCTATTCATTTATGTATGTTTAATATGTGTAATCACCACTAAAGCCATTTAAAAATCGTTTATAATTTTAAATATAATATTTTTCATCTTGTGTCAAAATAGTTATAAAAAATTTAATATTATGGAAACTATTATAATGTTATATTCAATATTTTAATTGAATCGAGCTAAATCTTAAACACACGTTGAATTATTGAATTATTAAATTTATCGGTTTCGATTCGGCCTGACCCTCGATCAAGAATGGCCTGACCCTTTATCAGGGTTTCATATGTAACATACTATCCTTTTACATGATATTATGCATCTATAACAAAATGATTGCCTTTTTTTGCACGAGTCCCGACTACTATCAACCGCCTATAGACAATGCGACTATGGCATCCCAAATTGGTACGTTGTGAGAAGGTAATGGAGAGGGGAACCAGATGGGGAGGGGAAGATGGGGAAGAACCTGGATATTCAGATCTGGTCACCAAACATGGCTAAAGCCATGTCAAGCAACGTTTCAATTCTGAATGATGTTCTTACATTAGGGCGATACTGAGAATATCTTCCACTCTGGAACGTGCCGCAAATAAACCTTACATTATTTTAAATGATTAAATTGTGAAATTACACAAATCAATCCAATAAAATTTACTTGTGTTCGTCGGGAATTGAACCCGCGACCCCCAGATCGCTAGTCGAGAGCTTTGCCCCATTAAGTGGTCGAGGGGTAAGACTCTTTACTCGCAATCGCAACGACGACCTCCGTAGTCCAGTGGGTAAGACTCTTGAATCACAATCCGGAGGTCGCGGGTTCGAACCCGGCATGCGCAAATAAATTTTATTTGATTAATTTGTGTTATTTCACAATTAATTCATTTAAAATAATATATAGTATATTTGCGGCATGTTCCAGAGTGGAAGATACTATCAGTATCGCCCTGGTGTAAGACCACCGTTCAGAATTGAAACGTTGCTTGAAAATTGCTTTAGCCGTGTTTAGTGACCAGATCTGAATAGCCAGGTACTTCCCAACCTTCCTCTTCCCCGCCTCCTTCCCCTCCCCACTACCTTAAGCCTCACAACATACCCCAATTTGGGATGCCATAGTCTCACTGGCTCCAAACGGGAGCAGTTGAGATTCTTGTGCGGTATTCATTGTAAAAAAAAAAAAAATCCGAAGGTCGCGGGATCGAATCTCGGCGTGCGCAAATAAATTTTATTTGATTAATTTGTGTTAATTCACAATTAAGTATTACAAATAATATAAGCTATATTTGCGGCACATTCCAGAGTGAAAGATACACTTAGTATCGCCCTGGTGTACGACCACAATTCAGAATTGAAACGTTGCTTGAAATGTCTTTAGCCGTGTTTGGTGACCAGATCTAAATAACCAGTGTCTCCCCATCTCCTTTCTTTCCCCACCACCTTCAGCCTCACGACACACCCGAATTGGGGATGCCGTAGTCTCACTGTTTCCATGCGGTTGGGCGCAGTTGGGACTCGTGTACGGTTTTCACATTAAAAATAACAAAAACAAATGTATAATATATCTGTAGCACTCGTATACTAAACGCTTGCCTGCACATATTTAAATCCATACCAGACAATAAGACCGATGCAAAACTTAACAAAATGAAACCTGATTACTGAAAGAAACTCGAAGCGGTGATGAAAAAAAAAATGCATCACACAAGTAGGTACCTACATTTTTTATACGTCCGTTATCCGTTGTTGGAATATTGCGCGCCGAATGTGTTCACAGACACAGACCTACCTCAAGGCTAAACGTCTTGTCGGGCGGGACGGGCCGCAGAACGCGATAAAGCCCAAATTCACAAATCACTTGTGCACGGTCGCCATTTTACTGAGATACCAACTTCACCAATCACGTGAGACGGATAATTCGACAGAATCTGTAGGAAAATTAGCCAAAGTTATACTAGCAATGATTCCAGTAACTTACACTATCAAAGCCTACGCTCAAACTTACAAGAAGACGTGGAAATTACGAAATAAAGAAAGAAAAGTTTCATGGAGGAAAATCGATTGAATACAATTATGAAATTGGCAAAATTATGATATAATTAGGATTTTATGTAAAAGCATCCATTACGCGTTTCACGACAGCTTTTAGAAGCATTTAGGAAATGGCGTCCGCCTATTGATTTTCGATCTGGGTTACTTTTATAATTACTAGTATTAAATTAAATGTGAATCACACGACTAACATATTTTACAGTTTTTAAAGCATTGCGTGATAATTGTTTCGTTTTATGATGAAAATTGTACTTCTATTATTTCGGCACTTCGTTTATTTCACATTCTGAGAAAAGAAATAAGTAATTTTATAATAAAAATATTTTTTAATATTCTTATGGGTATTTAATTTGCCTTATTATGTCGGTTGCTTATGTGGTGTTACCTTCTACCACGTTTCGTACAGCCTTGTGTTTATTGTTCGTCATCCGGAAAGATTTCGCCGCATCGGCCCGACACGACCTAACGTAACAACCCCAAAAATGAACCACCATTGTGGCTGGCCGTGAGAATGGTAAATCTTAATATCTGCATTTAATGTGGTTAGTTACGAACTAGATTTCAATCTAAATACACTTTCAATTTAAGTACTTAGTACTTAAAAGTGTTTTATGGATGTGATAGCTCCATTGTAACTTATATTTCTCACAAACGATGCACGTTATAGAAAGATTGGCTGCAAGGGAACTTGGTAATTTTTCAGAAATACATATCAAAAAGAGAGATCACAACGGAGCTCTTAAAGACAGTGGCCGGATCCAGTGTTATTAGATAACGGAGCAGGAAAATAGTAAGTTATTTCCTCACTCTTTCTTTCAAAAAATTAAATAAACAAGAGAAAAAATAGTAAATATAAAATTGCAAGTTGGCTGCTGGGGACATACCACATCGTCCATCCAGTGCTCAATGGGCTGCGCTTTAGCAAGGTCGAAGTCCATACTGGCGAAGAAGGCCTCCGTGCTGTGGTCCTGAGCGGTGCCGGCGGGCGCGTGGGGCCCGGGGGGCGCCGGCCCCGCCGCCTCCCACGACAGCGTCCCGGCGAACCTTTCCACCTTGACTTGGCCCCCAACGCCACGACAAGACTCCACACACAGACCGGACCAACTTAATAGATCGGGAGCAATTTTACAATATCCCAAATCAAAATTCTAAAATCAATTTATCGAGTGATCCTGTACAAAAGTTTTTCACAACTGTTACAATATATAATTGTTTTGAAATTTTCGTCGAACTCAGCGATGCCGCGCGAAAGGTGGGTATCACAAAAATTCCAGCAGATTGTCAGATATGTTGTATAAAAAAAACAGCACTCTTTAAAAACTACAGTTAATTTTTGCGCAATTATTTTTTAAAAATGTTAAATTTTTACACATGCTGCACGCAACAATGTCAATAACAGTTTGAAACTTCACATAAATTTTGCAAACGTTGAATTTTTTTAATAAAAACTTTAATTTATTTAACTCCAAATATTTGTATATATTATTTTAAGGGGGTGAGGAAAAGCATTTCTCAAAGTTCCGATCGTGAAGCTAAACTGAAAATTCGGAATCCAGCGGCATGTGGACTAAGGACGTGCGACACCGGCGGAAGTCGGCGGACGACTGGTCGTGTTGAGCGTGCAGCGGCGCGCCGTCGCGGGAAACTCCTAGAAAGTGAAAATGGCCGGCGGATGGATAATAATTCAAATTTCGAACCCGGATCTTCTGCGTAGGAACCGACTAACAAGACTTTTCCAGTACCTACGCAACTAGGTACCTACCTCCCCTTTAGTTATATTTTTAATATATTTAATTCGGAACGACTACAATATAAATTAAAATGGTTAATATTGCCGAATTGATGCGTTATCTGGCTGCCGGCCGGTGTATGTTTTCTTTGAGTCGGTTTGGGCGCGTGGTCCCCGGGGGAGGGGGGAGGGAGCAGTCTGGCTACCCCCCTCGCCCCCCCCCCCTCGCGACCATTCTATTTTACCGGAGGGGCCTTTTATCATGTGCAAGATGCAATAATGTTTGAGGCAGGCTATCGGTAAAATTATTCACGATAAGATTTCATGAAACAAGAACATATATATATATATATATATATCTTTTTATCTTATATATATATATATATATATATATAT
Organism: Limnephilus rhombicus; assembly: GCA_929108145.2. Lineage (NCBI taxonomy): Eukaryota > Metazoa > Arthropoda > Insecta > Trichoptera > Limnephilidae > Limnephilus > Limnephilus rhombicus. The sequence goes on along the minus strand of OV815287.1, from coordinate 12,101,352 downwards.
AAGATAAAAAGATTATCAAAAATATTCCAATGCAAATAAGTTCTGAAATATCTAAAATACTACATACACCGCAGAGCTTTGGAGAGAAGCTAAAGTAGAGAATAGAAAAAAGACATATCTTTTAATTTTTATTCTTCTTTAATTATTATTAACTAGTGCAGACCGGTGGAAAATCACGAAATGTGACTCTTCTTGTCAGGATTAATCCTAAAATATACAAACAAAAGAAATACACATTTCTAACATAGAGTAAAAATGATTTTTGTTTTTATTTTTTTATTTAAACGCCATAGCATGGCTTTTACATTGAAGTGAGTACATGATATTATAAGTATACAGTGGTACACAGGAGATTGATTATCAATAATAACAAAGTAGAAATGAACATTTAACAAAGTATCAAGTATTTAGGTAAAGGATACTATTATGTGTTACTAAACTACTGTTACTATACTAAAAAAATAATATCAATGTAATAATAACAGGAACATAAAATTTAGATAGGATTATTTAGAATAAAAAACAAGTACCTAAACAAAGGGGACTTGTCAAAAAAGTTGTCAACAGTATTTATAGGCACTAAATAGAGTAAATTTGCATTTAGTTTATTGTTACCTTTAAAGTTATCTTTGTTTGAAATTATTAAGCAGGTATTGCTAATTAGCTAACTGTTTCAGGGCTGTCAGTTACATATTTAATAAAAGTTTTGGTTTAAAAAAATAAATCATTTTTAATAAAATGATACATTTAAAAGCTATCTTCTTCAGTCTGATAGTAAAGATATCTGAAGTAAGTACCTAGTTGAGAATTTATAGTAAAATATTTATTTATTATGAATTTTCCGCCCAGCTGGGCTTTTACACTTGTAAAAAAAATATAGAGATACACATCAATTCCATATATTAATTTTTTTCGTGTTTAATCGTAGAACGCGATTTAATTTTTTTTAAATTGAATTTAAATTAAATTTAATAATGTTATTATGAAGTTCTGCGAGTGTTTTAGTTTTTTTGATTGTCGTGACAGCAGTTTCGGCTTACAAGACCATTTTCAAACAATTTGAAAATGGCCCTGCAAGCCTTTTTAATTTTTTTAACGCACCAGATTTAAATGTCCGGGTTTAATTTTCCCCACAGGAAAAACTAAACCCTTTCACACACTTCCCAAATGATCATCTGGTCAATCCACGTTATGCAATTGCACTATATGTATTATAATTACAAAACAATACAAGAACAACATGTCAACCTACCAGAGACCAGATGGGAAAATAATTCACCGACTCCAGATATTTTCATATCAGAGGGTTCGGCTCTGTGGAATTCCTAATTGAACCTATAAATCCTACTGATCCCTCAATATAAATATTTAAAAAATCTTTTGTAATCCTACATGTATTTAAAATTACCGATTTTTGCATTTTTATGTATAAATTCTTTGACAAATCTAATACGCCTAAATTTTGAATCAGAGACCTAGGTATAATGCCAGTAGCCGAAATAACAAATGGTAATATTTTTATATTCCGAGAATGCCAAATTCTTTTAATCTCATTTCCTAATTCTGTGTATTTTCTAATTTTTTCAGAAACAGTTTTTTGAATATTACAGGAATTTGGAATAGCTACATCAATGATATAAGTTATTTTTTTAATTTTGTCATGTAAAACTATATCAGGTCTATTATGACTAATTGTTCTGTCTGTTAGTATAGTTTTATCATAATATATTTTATAAAATTCATTTTCTAAAAATGAATTTGGTTCATATTCATAATATGGTACCATATTACGGCAGTCAATCAAGTTATGTTTAATTACCAAACTTTGGTGGATTATTTTTAAAACCTGATTGTGCCTAAATGTATACTCGGACGGCGCCAATATAGAACATCCCGATATAATATGTTCTATAGTTTCCGGAAAAGCCAAACATTTTCTACATAAATCATCAATTTGATTCATATCTTTGATTATATGCCTCCTATAATTCTTAGTATTAATGACTCTATCTTGAATGGCAAGCATAAATCCTTCTATTTCTGCGCTCAACTCTCCAATACTCAACCATTTGTTTGACGAAAGTTTGTCAACATACGTTTGGTTGAGATAATTAAAATTAAATAAATAAATAAATTAAAATTATTATTTTTGATTAAATTAAAATTATTATTTTTGATTAAATTAAAATTATTATTTTTGATTAAATTAAACTTATTATTCAAAACAAATCCGTGTTCAATAAATCAGAGTAACAACCACAGACGCACAAAAGAAATTATTATTTTTGATGAAAATAAAAAGTTAATTGGTTATTCCCCAGAATATTAGTGAATTTCGTTGTTTATAATGTTTAGTGAAAACCAAAATAATCGCTTTCGTTCTTAGCAGTAACTCTTTGAAGATGGGATTAGTTTTGGTGGAACTGAAAACTTTTATCTTATAAGCACCGTCGAGGGAACGAAAAAGTTGGCAAATATTAATTACAATTGAACAGAGATAATGAAACTTATTTCAAATACAAATTAACGTCATCGAGAAATATCTTTAGGTAATAAATGAAACGTGTAATTTATTTATTTATTTATTTGTTTATTAAGACATACACAGTACATTATAATACAGATTATAAGGTATGTTAAATTAAATTATTACATGGTTATGTACCTATTACGTAAGTCCATAGAATGTCATTTGATAATTACGCCTGAGATATGAACCGGTCTTAAAACTTAATTATTGAATGAATGAAGTAATAATAAGAAAAAGGAAGAAAAGAGAGGGGGGGGAGATAAGGAGACATTTTGAAATCAAGAATTATATGCTCACTAATTGTAATTGACTGATTAAAGTTTAATGAAAAGTTAAGTGTAAGTAATTTTAAAACAATTATATCACGCCAAGAAATTTAATAAATTAGTTTTGTATGTTTGCAAGGAATCATGAAAAATGTCTAAGTGTAGTAATTTTTCATAGTGGTTATAAGTTATGATTGCGCGAGTAATTGGTGAGTAATTAACGTAGACACGATTCCGAAAATCTAAACAACTTTCAGTTTCGTAATTTCATTAAACTAAAATAAATTCCCGGAAAAATTACGAAAATGCAGCAATTTTTATTGACGTAAAATTTTTCTATAAGGATTTAAAATGCCATTTTCGATTTGCCGACATATTAGTTTTTATTTGTAATTCAGCGGCGTTGACGTCACGCTGGGCCATCTTGGTGACAGCCGTCCTACCAGAAATTGGCATTGTCTGTGTCATTATGACAATACATAATTATGAATGAAAATATAAAACTTACACATTTAAACGGTTTTCATAGTTTGTGAAAACACCTCACTCAAAGCACAGAATAAAGAAGAACACAAGAAACGCGATGGGGCGCGTTTCGTGAACTAAAAGTTTTGGCACTTTACGTAGGGATGTATGACGTATGTGAAAATAATTATGAATATAACTTTTTATTTCTTAAATTATATATATATTTTTTTTGTATTTTATGTATTTTTGATTGATTTGCGATTGGGAGGCGGGTATGGGTACCGTCGCCTCGGGAACCATTTATTGGAAAACCAACACCTCTGTCATAGGTCACCCCAAGTGGTTAGCAGGGATGCCCGGGTTCATGCGGTGAGGTTTGTCAGGGCCTTGGCGGCCGATGTATCTGCCCGCCAGCTGCGTGGCAGGCCGGATCGGAAGAGACTGGTTGAGGGAGACCTTGTGACCTCTCAAGCAGAACTCTTTTGGAACATCGCGTTGCACCGTAGTGGGATGGATGGAGTCATACGTCTGTCACTCCTGAACCTACTGACCCCCAGACCCCTTCTTCCCACCCCTCAAACCTTATCCTTTCCAGAACTTCCTCTACATCCTTTCCTTTAAAACTACCTTCACACAGCATCCCCAAGATGACTTAAGCCCTGAGGGAAAATGTTTTCCTCGAGGCCTCCTGTGCGGAGCTATTGTAAAAAAAAATTCCAACTGATGTATGAAAAAATCTTGCATACGAGTACATCTAAATAAAGATTCAAAAAGCAAAGTCTAGCAAATCAGCCCTTAAATTTCCAATACAAAACTGTGAAATTGAAGTGTTTAATCATCATTATGAGTTTTGTTATTGTTTTATTTTACCCTTTTATACGCCCATAAGGCTTTTACATTGGTAAACGATCAAAAATAGTTACAATTTAGTAGATAATAATATTTTTTATTAATTTTGTGTAGTTCATACGTGGTAGGAGTGAAACCTTCAGAAAACTAAAATAGACAAGAGTGGGCAGGTTACGAAGAACCGCACAAAGAGGAGACCGATCTCATTCTCTCGCAGGCTAAATCGTATAGATGTGCGTGTTTGTCTCTTTTGAGTGTCGCTATTTTTCGTTTCATCGAGTTTCAAATCACGACGATGTTAAATAAGTTATTATTTATTTATTATTTTCTTAAATATATTCAAAAATTATCAGAAATAAAATTTCGACAAGAAAAAATTGTTAGATCAATTAAATTTAAGCGGAAAAGCGGCATACGACGTAAGGCAAGCTGCAAGAGACACAGAGCACATGATAAATGGACTTTAAAAAAATTAAAAGCATTAAGTCAGTGGCGAAATTGGTTTAGGTTCAAAACCACCGAAAGACATTTCTAGTGTATTTATCTAATCAGTGACGAGGAGTAATATTATAATTATTGCAATCTAATAAGGAGGTTTTCACAAAAACGGTGCGATGCAAATAATGATCCAAATATCGATCGTTCAGTTGATTAGTCAGACATCTCCAAATATAAAGTTTTGAGATAACGAGGACAACAATATTCGAATGCTCACCATAAATCAAATATTGTTTACATGTTTCTGTGGATTACTTATTAAATGTTCTATAAAATTACACCGTGAGGCATAACGGTCTGGTACGTTAGTATAACATTTTGAAATATCCTACAAGTGACCCAGACATCACAAGTTTTTCTGTATTATAATTGATTTAATGGTGTTTACAAGTAATCTGAGTATTGTACCAGATAGAGGGTACACGCCTACATATAACTGCAAACTCAACTCAAATTTCGATTTTTCGGAGATGTCAGATTAACCAACCGTACGATCGATATACTTAAATGAACCTTTCATTGATCTTTAGAAAAGTTTTCCTTTTAAAACAGCATTCTAAAACAAAAAAAAATAAAAAATTGGACCACATGATTTTATTGTGAATACCGCACAAGACTCCCGACGGCTCCCAACCGTCTTGAGCCAATCAATCAGCCAAAATCATTGCATCACATTAATCTATCTGTAGGTCCTGCGTTTTTTATTTAACCACCTACTGTTTTGTGTACACATACTATGCTGTCCTTGTTCTACCGATAATACAATGGAAGATGCTCCGAGGAACTATCGTCACTGATCTCTTTGGCACCGGTACTTAATCGGGAATACGCTAAACGCGCGCCCAGTATATGTCATGAAGGTCTCTTAAAGACCCATGTTCACTCCTTCCCCGCCTAAAAAAGACCCACCACAAAGCATCGAAGGCCCTGAAGGAAATTATTTTCTTCAGGGCCTCCTGTGTTGAGTGAATAATAAAAAAGGTTGCGCCTTTTGATTTTTTTTTTTGTTACTGTTTTATATTTTCACCCAGCGCTTGCCACCTCGTGGACTTTCACCAACCTGTCTCATTGTCTTGCCTATATTTTATCATACTAACACCTATTGTATCTGTATTTCCCGCTAAGCACTTGCATACTGCTTACTAACAACGTATGCAGGGACATTGGAGGTCTAGTTTCGTTATCAAATGTAGAGTCTTTTTCACCAAAAAAATTAGAGTCCTTGCAAGAGCCTTGAAGGGGTAACCATCTGTTACCTATACCAGGGCGGGTAAGTGGTGGGTCCTCCAATGTTTTATATTTTATGTTATTTTGTGTGTACCTAAATGTATCAAAAAACTTTGCCAATAAAAAAATCCTGTATTATTTTTAAAACTTTACAAAATTGTACATCTTAACCTAAATATATGTATAAAAATTAATCTTTCTTTGTTTGTCCCGTATGCGTTCCCTAAACCAATCACCCGATTAAGGTTAGGTTAGGTGAAACTATGGTGAGATGTTGTGCGCACTCCCGCGATGGTTTCTATATTGGGGTGAACTATGTTGTTATAAAATTATTTCCTGTACTCGTCATCCGATTGCGATGAATTTTGGGTGAGTTGTTGTAACGATTCAATATATACTGGTGAGCTCTGGCGTTATGAAATTTATATTTTAAAAAAATGCAATCGGTGGCACCCGAGCTGTTTGAAAACTGAACGTTACGGGACTGAATGTATGTAACGCGGGAGTGGGGAAGGGAACGCGGGACAAGGGTAGCGGGAGATGAGAGGGAAGTCGGGGAAGGGGGAGGGGGAACGCGTGAGGGGAAGGGAACGCGGAAGAGGAGGCGGAAGGGGAACGGGACGAATGGGAAAGGACACGCAAGGAGAAACAATTTCTTTACCAAGTGGCATTGCAACACATTTCAGGAACTCGCTAGTACGTTTATAAATAAAAACATAATTTCATACAATTTGGGAGGCGGGAATGGGTACCGCCGCCCTGGTAACCTTTATTGGATAACCAACACCTCTGCCATAGGTGGACCAACCCCAAGTGGTTCGCTACGTTTGGTGATTTAGCAGGGGTGCCCGGGTCCATGGGGTGAGGTTTGTCTAGATCATGGAGGCGGATGACCTGCACACACTGAACCCCAGATTCCTACCCACCCCTTAAACCCTTTTCCTTTTCAGAACTCTCCTCTACTTCCTTTCCTTAAAAAAACCCCTCCACACAGCATCCCCAAAGATGAAATAGGCCCTGAGGGAAATTATTTTCCTCTGGGCCTCCTGTGTGGAGCTTATGTAAAAAAAAGTGAGTATTAACTATACTAGTAGTGACAGAGTTTGCCTTTTAAACCCAACTTGATTGATACTAAATTTCGTGTTGCAGTTTCTGCAATTGCGAGGTCAGTGTGTTCAGGAGTAAAGGACGTATGAATACATCCCTCCAACTATGGTGCAAGACGATGGATCGGGAGGGTCCGGCTGAATAGATCCAAAGGTCTCCCTCAACCAGACTCTCCCGATCCGGCCTACCACGCAGTTGGCGGTCAACCAAGTCCCAGACAAGCCTACCCCCTTTAATCCGGGCATCCCTCCTATGTCACTAAATGTAGCGAACCACTTTGATACTCTCCGTGATAGCCGATTTTAAAAACCGTTCCGTGACCATCCCTTCTGACCCGTAGATAGTTCATTCCGAACATACCCAAAAAAAATCGGCAGGACAGACACAAGTAGCAGCCATACTACCTCACACAGACAAATCTCACAAATTTTAATGTAAATCTATGGTTGGTGATGACTAGGTCTGAACAGCCAGGTTATTACGTGAGTAACCGAAGGATTCTCGTTCAATTATCCCCTAGCGCGAAATCATACCTAGATACCACACTGTGTGAAAATGTAGAGACCCAAGGAAAGCAACGCATGGCGTAGAGCCGTAGCACGTCGTAGCGCCGGTGATAACATTTTACATGCGTGAACGTATTTAGCGGATAAAAAAATGCACAATATACCAACGCAATTTAAATCAATCTTACTGCTGCTAAATGTGACGAATCATTAATATCAGTTTTTTAATCTATGTATTTATTTTTTTTGTTATTATTGCATAATATATTATTAATAATAGTTTTATGGACGGTGAACGGTCCAAAAAAGTATGTTTCTAAAATATTGTAATAAAAATTAATACGTAAAAAGAAATTTTTTATCTGAAATCATTACATTTGTAAGTAGGTACCAAATTAATTATAAATCATGTATTTTATGTAACTTATTTTCAAATAAGGAATAATGCACTTTGTCCATAGAAGCGACACTATCTCAATGACAATTTTGCTTCAAACCTTTTTCAGACATGTAGGTACTTACCAATAATATTTAAAATAATCGAATAAGAAAGTATAATCGAATAAGACCTACGTCCTGTTTGGGGATGCTATGTGAAGGGTTTTTTTTAGGAAACTATATATATATTTTTTAAATTTGAATACCTCATAAGAGTCCCAGCTGCTCCCGTCTGGAGCCAGTGTGGCATACCCAATTAGGGTATATTGTGAGGCTAAAGGTAGTGAAGAGGGGAAGGAGATGGGGAAGAGGAAGGTGGTGTAGGAAGGAAACACAAAGGCCAGGAAATCCTTTTCGGTTTCTCTTCATAAATTCGCAAGAATATGATTTTTAAGGGAATTTCTGAGAACATTAATAATTGCATTCAGAACATCGGAATGGTTTCATTCATGAGCTCGCAAGAATGTGATTTTTTCAAGTAGTCAGTGCAAGTGACGTATTTACATACTCGCTCTGCTCACTTTCGTGCTTACTTCCCTAATCACTGCCACAAAACTGGGCTGAAAGTAAACCAGGCATAAGAAAGAGGAAAAGCTTACAACGGATCTATCAGCGGTACGTTTTTGCGTCTCAATACCGCCGCAAATCACTAATAACGGTCCTGGCCGGGTATATCGGGCCGGCCTTGAACTTGACTGGTCCTAACCCCCTCCTTCCCCCTCCCCCACCCCACTCCCCACCAGACACACACACACCATGACATGCAGCCAACCACAGTCACACACACTCACAACCACTGCTCGTAATATAATACCTATAAAATATGCATATGTATAATATAGCATCACAAGTAGGGGCGGCACGCGCGCGCGTACAACGGGCAAATCACAATACACGCGCACGACGGCACCGCTCAGACCAGAGCAAACGGAAGAACAAATCTAAGGGAAGGCTTTTGAGGAGCTGTAGACTCCTCAGAGAATTCCACGGAAAGCACTGCGCACAACAGAATGCGACTTCCAAATTAAAAAACGTCATGTTTTAAGGCTGCTGTTAGATGCAGGTGTGAATAGTGATGTGCACCAGGGAATATTCCTCGACCTAATATAAATTCCCTAAAGTCGGGAATTTTCATTATTTAAAAAAAAAAAGTTTTTTGATTTTTCATGAAAATGTATTATTTAATTAAATGAAGACAATATTAGCGAAACTCAATCGAAATCTGGAGACAGAAAAATCAGAAAAGATATTGGCTCCGCTGGAGCCCAGTCCCAGCGGATCCAATATCTTTTCTGATTTTTCTGTCTCCAGATTTCGATTGAGTTTCGCTAATATTGTCTTCATTTAATTAAATATTATAATTTGAGATTTTACTCATAAGAGTTTAAAAAAATTAAAAATAAAAAAGTTTTTGGATTATTTCCAAAAATGTTGAAGTTATCAAACCTCTGATTAATACTATACATTTGTAAATAATGTCTTGCTTGATGAATTTCGTTGTAGCAGACAACCATATCATCAAGCAAGACATCCACAACCAAAATAGGTACTCGAAATAACAATAAAATCCGAGTTTCTCAACACACACTACAAAATATGGGATAAAGTCTCTTAACTATATTGTTTACACACTATACAGCAAAGATATTAAAATACAAAAGAGATATGCTATGATGTCCGCGCAACAGTCGGCGGACTACGGCCTAATTAGAGTAGTTTGCATACGAAAAGAATTTGTTCATTTCGTTGATTTTTTGAAGGTGGGTATTAGTATTGGTTAACAATATAGTTTGAATACAGAAAGAATTCGTTCATTTAGTTTAACGTTCGTTTGGTTTATTCGTTAATTATTCGTTCATATGGTAAACAATATCAGCGACACCCGGAAGCGCAGTCCCACCTAGTAAAAACTGCAGACAGCACATCTATTATATTTCAATATCTTTGCTATATAGGGTGTTAAAGAACGTATTTGACTTACTTTAACCAGTGACTCCAGACATTATTTGGAGTAAAAAATGTAAATAAAATTTTGGTCTCCGGTGACATTTTTCATGTTTTTTTTTTTCCTTCAAAAACATAAAAAAATGGTATGTGTTGAACAGTTGAAGGCGAAGTCAGGGGGTTGTTCGGTTACTCGGCTGAGTGACCAGTTATGACATGCGGAAGAATTTTTTTTTTGTTTGATTTTGAAGAAAAAAAAAGTCGCCGGAGACCAAAATTTCATTTACATTTTTTACTCCAAATAATGTCAGGAATCACTGGTAAGTCAAGAACGTCCCTTAACACCCTGTACAATAATTCGCTTCCAAATATGTACAAAAACATCCAGCATAATAAAATTTTGAAAATAATGCTTTAAAAGTACATTTAAAAATAAAAATATGTAATTTTCTTGTCATGTCCTGTTCTGTCTTGTTTTTTCTCTCCTTTCTTTTCGTTTTATTTGTAATCATCCGTATTTGTACCTATATTCTATTTTTATAATTTTTCTCTTGTTGGTTCTACAGCCTGTATTTTATTTTAATGCTGTTATATATAATTAATATTTTTGATATCAAAATACCTGTGTAAAATTGTACCCATTACCAGTGGCGTACGTATAGATGGCACCCGGGGCGGATAACGTGGTGTCACCCCCCCCCCCCCCCCAAATTTCGACTTCATAAAAAACATACAACCTAGTCAAATGTGTAGAAAATTGGTCCGTCCTGGGGGGAGGTGAGAGGGGGCTAGAGAATTTCAGAAATAGGCTATATTCGACTATAAATAGACCGTCAGACACAAAATATACTTAATATAAACTTAATCTTTTGTTAGATAAGTTTTAAGATTTTCACGGCCAAAAGCATTTTCGTTATTTGTTTTTGGGGTGTTATGCCGTGTTGCGCTACCTCCTTCTTTAGCCAACGTTTCGGACATCGTTGCAGTGTCCATCATCAGGGGAGATCTGGCAGATCCGGTAGACACATCTACCGGATCTGCCGGATCTGCCCTGATGATGGACACTGCAACGATGTCCGAAACGTTGGCAGAAGGAGGTAGCGCAACACGGCATAACACCCCAAAAACAAATAACGAAAATTGTATTTTGTTTTTTAAATTTTTTGATCTCATACTCCTTCATTATAAATTTTATTATTTCAATTTTTTATTATGCTGTTTAATCAGAGGTAAAGTCACAAGGACTTTACCTCTGATTCCATAATTGAAATCCATAATTGGTTTTATTTTGGCTATACAAACATGTACAAACTGGAAAAATGTAAACTGTCGATTTCCCGAAAATAAATAAATGAATAAAATTTTCCCGTTTCGGGGCACTCCACGGGGAGCCATAGAGCTACGAAAATATAAATACGCCACTTCCTATTACCTCCCACCTACAAACTATAAATCCCTCACGTCCTAAAGTGAATTTTGTAATTCATCGGATTGCCCTGCAAGAAATAAAAATAATTTATACTATTTTTGGGTACACTTATTTTCTATATATCCTTGTATATCTTTTGTACTTTCATTTAATTATCTACCTGTTCCAATGAATCAAAATTTTTCAAAAAAATTAAAAAATGTATACATACATACAGAGTGTTAAGGGACGTACTTGACTTACTTTAACCAATGATTCCTGACATTATTTGAAGTAAAAAATGTAAATGAAATTTTGGTCTCCGGTGACTTTTTTGATGACTTTATTTTTTTTTTTTCAATTTTTTTTTCTTCAAAATCAAACTAAAAAAAAATTCTTACGCATGTCATCACTGGTCACTCAGCCGGGTGTCCGACGAACCCCTTACCCCGCCGCCAACCGTTCAACAACTACCATTATGTTTTGTAGAAAAAAAAAAAAAAACATTATAAATGTCACCGGAGACCAAAATTTCGTTTACATTTTTTACTATTTAAGATATTATACTAAGATATTTGATATAACTTTTGATTACAAAAATAATTTTCCAGTTTGGTTGGGTATTTTGATCTCAAATCCAAATCTAAGATTTGTATGAAACGGCCAGAAATGGGTCGCGCATACGTTCCCCTTAATCTTTTCTGAATATTTGAATCAACCGCTTAACCCGTTTAATCACAGGACACCATATTTGTCCCAACGCACATAGGTCCCATATAAAACGCTGTAACTCCCTTACTATCATAGTTAGAAATATGTTCTTATCGGTGTTAGAAAGGAAAAATACCACGCTTTATATTTCAATCTAAAAAAGAGCCACCAAAAAAGTAAAATGTATACTTTTATGTACACAAAGTTTCGAATTGCCAATTGAAAAAAAAATCTGAAACTTCGGAAATTTTTTAAAAATTATTTTTACATAGAGCGACAAAAAAGTGAAGTTACAATATTTGTTTGTTATACATTTTTCTAATAAAATATGTATGTGTTTTTATTATTTTTTATTATCAGTAACTTTAGTTAGAAAAAACGTAAGGTGAGCCATTTTGTAAACTTTTTTATGTTTGTGTGCAAAATTTTTATAATAAAAAAAAAACTGTTTACGAATTCTATAATTTCAAAGCGTATTTCATCACCTTTCTAAAACAGTTTTTGGTTTTTGAATGTGCTCAAAAATATTTAAAATATTTGCATTTTATTGTAAAGCGAAAATATTTTGACCATCTGAAAAAAATGCCCAATTTTTGAAGGGCAATAATAAGCATGTTTTAAATATTCTAGATTTTCGAACTTGATTTTAATTTTCGTGGGTTGATCTTAAGAGGAAACCGGGTCGCCGAGAAATTTGAACAATAGGTATTTTACCAAATTGATCCTGTCATCGTCGCTCTTAATCCCCCGGATACTAAGCGAAGGGGACTGGGGCTGATAATACCTAAATAAAATCATCAAGGTTTTGTAGTCCCCATTTTCCTCCCGCAAAGTCCGACCTATTTTTAAGTTTTTTTTACTAACTGTTTTAGAAGGAAATACTCTATGTCTGCACGTTTTACTATTTTTTAAATACATTGTCTAGTTTGAATAATGAACATCTGTTGATGGCAATCAAACAAGGCAATTTTAACGATTTGGAGGGTTCTAACTCCTATAAGAAGTAACTTATCAAAAAAGCTGAACGTACCGACACGTTAGTGGTCGATGTCTATAATTATATATATTTTTTAATATTTGATAAAATGACAAAATTCAAAGAGGAAAATTGGGAATACGTTTGTATAGACAAAACGCCTCCCGGTTTCCTCTCAATTGTAGAAAAAATTCACCTTCATAGCGCAGCACTTTTTTGTTGAGATCTACGAGTATGTTTGCACGCATTTTAAAGGTTTCTGTTTTATAAAATATGAAAAGCTTTCTCAACAAAACTTTGTTGAACTTTCCGAAAGATTTTTTTTATGAATATCTCCCAAGAGTCCCAGTTGCTCCCGTCTTGATGCATTTATTAATCTACGGCATTGTAGGATGGGGTGGTGCGCTTGATACATTTATTAATCTACGGCATTGTAGGATGGGGGGGTGCGCTTGATGCTTTTATTAAGCCTTTACAAACAAAAGCGCATCATTAAAGTTATGTATAATAAAAATAAAACATTCTCAGAGTTATTATTCAAAGCGACTAAAATATTCAATATCCGTAAATTATTTGTATTACATATGTATTTAAAAAAAAATAATTGTTTCGTAAAAAATTAAAATAGAATTAGCAAAAGGACTAATAATATTATGTTTTACTCCCCCCAAACCAATTAAATTAATGCAAACACATGGCAGTTTTATTGGTCCTCGTACATTTAATCTTCTACCAAAACACATTCAAATGACAGATAAAATATCACTTTACATAAAAGAATTAAAATTATGGCTGAATGATGCAGATGTTGGAACACTTTTTCTATAAATTATTTGTAAACCTTCGTGTTTCACTTTTCAATACAATTCTAACTTTATTTACTTTCTTGAAACTATAACAAAAAAATCAACAAAATTTTATATTTCACTATTTTACTACACTGTTTTTTTATTTTTTATTTTTTTTTATTATTATTAGGTTTGTCAACAGTGATTTACATCAAAGCTTTCACAGATAAAATTACACTGAACATGGTTGATGCTATCAATAATTAAAGACAAACACAGCATTGATAATATAATACTTACATATACATTACATTCATTCACACAAACACATATTATATGTACATTACAAAATAATAATTAACAAGTTTTACAAAGAACAAGTTTTTAGAACAATGAGTTTATAGAACAACGTAATAGGGAGCTTTAAAGCTTGTTAAGATTTGATTTGAAGTTGGCCAATGTTGACATTGTCAAATTAATCGAATGTTTTTTATAAGCCTCATTGAAATTACGGCACATTCTCGATAAAGCTGAGTCATACCCCAGCTTAGTTCGATATTTTTTAATATTTAACGGAACATAATTTACCAGTCGTGAACCAATTCTAGGAACATTGAACCTGATTTGATGAAGTAGAAAAGGACAGTTTATTAAACCATTTACAATTTTGAATAGAAAATTTAGATCTGTATTTAGTCTTCTCTGTTCAAGGGTGCGTATATTGTAGAATTTTAGTCTATCAGTGTAGTGAGGAAGTGATCGAGCTCGCCTAACGGAATATGCCAGGTGGTACATAAAATGTTTTCACAAATAACTATATTTCTAAACCTTTACTTTAAAATTTACATTTTTAACTTTACTTATTGATGTACATATAGCATTCTTATTTATATTACCCACACACGGGCAGTGCCTTAGTGGGTTCCCATTACCTACTTTTGTCTATTATATATTTACTTATTGATAACTTTTACATTACTTGTACCTTTTTTTATTATTTCCAACAAAAAAAATAGTTTACATAGTTATATAATTTAGACAATTTATCGGTAGTCCCACGAAGCTGCCACATGGCTGCTTGTCTGCAGGTTCTACCTCAATATACACTTGTTAATATTAGAAGTAAAAAAAAATATGTATAATATCAAAAATGTAAAGGAAATTGAAGACCTCTGTAAAATGATTTAATATTACAAATATTTAAAGAAAATGTAATAATAAAAAAACAACTTACAACCAAATTTCTATATTTTCTAAACAATATACCCAATAATTATATTTACAATGGGATACAATATTTTAATAATCTTCCCGAAGAATTTAATAAAATAACAGATTTGGTATCATTTAAGAAAAAGGCACAAATATTTTTAAAAAATTAACTGCCATAACATCACCATTCTTTCTCTTTTTTTACAGATACATAGATTTTTCATTGATAAGCCACATTTTTACAATTTTCATGCTTAAATTCTTATTTTCCTCAAAAGCAAAATTATTTTTGAGCTTATTAAAAATCACTGGTACACAGTACTCGAGGGTTCGGCTTCTATACTTACTGGATATTTTAGGTATTTTCAGGCCTTTTTTTCTGTCTTACTGTATTTAGAAATTATGTAAAATTACAATGGGATTCGATCACGCGACCTTCGGATTGCGAGGCAAAAGCCTTACAAAGTATAAAAAAATAAAATCAACATCAATTTTGCCTGTGACGCTATGATTTTTATTTTGCATGGCTAATAAGTAGACTTCAACGATTTCGAATTTTCTGAAAACATTTATGGAAAAATTGGCACTCCAGTTAAAAAAAATTGACTATCACTGCTTTGTCTTTGTCTTTGCTTCAAAACTTACGATTTCATAAAGATAGGTGCCATTAGAAAAGAAATAATATTTTGGGACGGCACTAAATCGTTAAAAAATGGTGACATCTTCAACGTAACCATAGATCAAGTGAAAAACTTTGTAATTTGCCCTTGCCTAACAAGTTATGATCAAATCCTAGGTAAAAGGACAGCATTTACAGCCAGAAGACTCGACGAAAAAATATTGTCAAATTTAATTCATAAGGAAAAATCTCACTAAAAACCGTAGAACCGTGAGCACCGACGCCGTGAAAATTGCACTGCTTCTCTTGCTTGAAGCCTACAGTAGGTAGTTTATGTACAAAGTCTGCAAGGTTAGATCTTTATTAAATCGAAGTCTCGTAAAATAATGCCGAATGACAGTAAGGAGGATTTGGCTGCTATTTGAATCAACCATTTTTATTAATACTTTATTTAGATATTTTTTTTTTACATTTTTTATTTCTGTGCTCCTGGTATTTTTGATGTTTATTTTATTTATAACCAGCGAATACCCGGTATGCGTTGCAACTCCACTCAAAGAAAGTGTTTGTTTTAATTCTGTTTATTGAAGTACTATTGGATAAACAAAAGTTTTCCGAGCCGTGAGAACTGCTCAGGTCACATACAGCTGTCAGTGTGAGAAGGGTGGACTTTCCAAATTTACTCCTTGTTGTCCCCTACCGTTACATGTCTCCTCCTCCTGCCCCTCCCTCGCCTCCCACCCCTCCGTCTCCTCTCTCCTTTGTGCCCTTTCCCATGCGACATCCTTCCCGCCCCAGTTCCCCTCCCATGACCCTTCCCCACCCGCGTATCCCTTTCTACCTTCCTTGCCGTCCCCTCTTCCCGCGAACCTTCCCCGTTAACCCCCCCCCCCCCTCCCCTCTTTCCCTCTGTCACTACAGGCTTCAAGATCAGCTGTTGATCCAACAGTTTCCTGTATAACTATATGAAATTCACACACATCAGAGAAGCTTGGATTTTCCTAATTTTCCAGCTGAAATCCTCTACCGCTGTCTCCTTTCAATCCTCTGCTTCTCCCTCGTCCTCCACCCTCCGTTTAGGGTTGCCATCTTATAAAATTAAAAAAGCCTGACTGCGCTGTATTAGGCCGGACATTTTGCCCTAAAAGCCGGACGTACGTACGTAATTTTGGACATAACTTTTATACATAATAATAAAAAATCTGCTAGAAGTTACAGTTGTTTATTAATCACACATTACCCAGTTTAATAACAATCATTAATCAGTCTTATGCTTGTCATCATTTGGCATTTATTGTATAAAATTGAGTCTTATGTCTGTAGACATAACATAATAAACTTATAAAACAAATTAACAAAACATAACAAAAATTAAACATAATATCTATCTTTGTGGACGAAAACGAAAAAAAATAAATTAAAATGAAATCTCGACTTCCGCAAATTATTAAAAAATTACAAAAATCTACAATTTTGTATATTTGGCTTTTTCACCTACTTTATCCAAAACGTCGTTTTATTTGGAAATCATTTGATAATGTGTATATCATCTTAGCAATTGTTTCTGTTTGCAATTTATGGTGTTCCTTGGTCTAATGGGCGTTTATTAAAGAGAAAGCTCTTTGAACATTGGCGTTATGGCTTAGAATAGCAAAGTAATATTCCGCCAATTTCAGAAGTTTGAAAGACAAAACCCGCGCGAACCAAGAATAGCCATTGTCCCCCGCCTCGTCCTTAACACGTTGCGCCTTGCGTAGCTTGCGTTGCGTTCGTTCTGCAGGCGCTGCGTGCCCAGCGTTACACTAACATAAAGCCTAACATAAGCCGTACAGGCCGGACATATAAATATTTAGCCGGACACGACCTAAAAAGCCAAACATGTCCGACTAAAGCCGGACAGCTGATGGCAACCGTACCTCTGTCACCACTGCCCAGCGTGTCCTTTCCCATGTGCCCCCGTTTCCCTCTCGCGTAGATAGTTAAGATAAATAGAAGACTGTTTATACTAAAATAACCAAATTGTTCCCTACTTTCAATCAAACCTTATTCAGTCCAAATTTTGGTAACTCACTTTTTTATAATAAAAAATTAGGGAGACGGTTATGGGTACCGCCACCCCGGGAACCATTTATTGAATAACCAACACATCTGCCATACATCATCCGGTTCGCTATGTTTGGTGACTTAGCAGAGGTGCCCGAGTTCATGGGGTGAAGTCGGATGAAGATGCATTCGCCCACCAGCTGCGCGGTAGGCCGGATCGAGAGACTGGTTGAGGGAGACCTGTTGACCTCTCCAGCAGAGCTCTCCCTGAACATCGCCTAACACCGCAGTGGGGGATGTATTCAAACTTCCGTCACTCCTGGATACACTGACCCCTAGCTCCCTACCCCTACCCACCCCTCATACTGATTTTCTTCCCACAACTTCATTTCCTTTCTTTCCTCAAGGAACCCTCCTCACATTATCCCCAAGGATGTCTTCGGCCCTGAGAGGAATTATTTTCCTCGTGGCCTCCTGCTTGGAGCTAATGTAAAAAAAAAAAAACAGAGTGAGCAGTTCACATGCGGTAGAAGTGAAACCTTCAGAAAACTGAAGTAGACAAGAAAGGGGAAGCTACGAAGCACCGCACAAAGAGGAGACCGATTATACTATCTCATTCTCTCGCAGGCTAAATCCTAAATATAGATGTGTGTGATTGTCTCTTTTTAGTGTCGCTATTTTTCGTTTCAACGAGTTTCAAACCACAATGGTGCTAAAGAAGTTTTCACTTTAAAAAAAACGAGTGTGCTTTAGACCACACAACTGAATTATCAAACTTCTGCTATGATAGGAAGAGAGAAAGAAAACGTGTGCGCGCACTGCTCTCTCTTGCTCCTACAATGTGATACGACAATAGGCCTGCACTGTGTAACGTAACTGGCTATGAGAGAAAGAGAGAAAGAAAATGTGTGCTCGCACCTCTCTCTCTTGCCCCTACAGTAATATACGAAGCGTTCGCCTCGCTTTTCGTAAAGGCTCGATGACACAGAGCGAGTTCTCTAATACTTGCTAACTAGCAGATTGTTGACTATCTACGAAAAAAGTTGAAAGGTCGTCAACTTTACTCGCCACACGCTTACTTGTGATTGGTTTAATTATGTTTTCAAAATGGCTGTCAATAAACAGCTGATTTTGACTGTAAAACATCTGACAGAATTAGTTCACGCAGGCGTCGTTATTCTCGCTACTGGCGCTAGCAGCACAACTGCATGCTCAGTTTCCTACGCTACTGAGCGAGTGGACAGTTTTGTGTGTCATCATGACAATCTCACTCGCCGATTTACCCGCTTTTAAACTTAGTAGATAGTAGCTTGTAAACTCGCTCAGTGTCATCGACGCTTAACGCTCTCGTCACGCATTCGCCAGCTTACTCCCCAAGTCAAACGTGCGTAAAGAAGTTTTACTTCAAGTCAATTTTTAACTTCTTTACTGATTTTAGAATAAATTGTTTATATGTTATGTAACAAAGTATTTACGTAACAAAGTTTAAACAAACGATAAATCCATTTAGAAACAATGTAGTAACAAAGTTGCAATAAATCGCAGATACTTATCTGAAGGTGTCACCACACTCACCACTCACCAGAAGATAGCGACAAAATCGATTTTTCTAACCTACCTCAACAAATAAGTTGTTAAACGCGTAATACCTACAATTCACCTGATAAGACATACAAGACGAAATAGTAGCGTGGTAGTTTTCTTGTTCCTAACGTTTCAACATTATATAATAACTAACATTAGTGTTCAACTAAATTACCTGCAACAGTTCATTATTAATAATAAATGCTAATGGATATATTATAAATAAATACACAGATTAAAAATATAATTAACTAGCGCAGACCCCGCACAAAATCACGGGATAGTCTTAGAGGCGCTTTTGCGTAGGTACTAACATCTCTTCGAAGCGTGTTCTACTAGTATCGCATGATTAG
Source organism: Limnephilus rhombicus (assembly GCA_929108145.2). Taxonomy (NCBI): domain Eukaryota; kingdom Metazoa; phylum Arthropoda; class Insecta; order Trichoptera; family Limnephilidae; genus Limnephilus; species Limnephilus rhombicus. The sequence continues at coordinate 12,081,825 of OV815287.1, read as the reverse complement.
CAGCGCGCGGGGACCGGATTCGGTTGTTTTCGGTCGTTCGGCGTTTGAGGTCAAATTGGACTAATTGGAAAATATTTGACCCATTTTTTTGCTTCGTGTCTCATGGAAATATAGTACGGCATTTGAAATAGTCTCAATTCCCGACAAATCAGTTTCAATTTTGAAAATTGCAATTAATATAATTTTCTGTTATTATCTAGGTAAGGGAACGTACCCATACTACGTGACAGGTTTAGGGGGGGGGTCTTCAAAATGTCACGCTCCATACAAATGAGCGGCGGGTTGCTTAGGTTTTTGGTCACCGGGGGGGGGGGTTAAAAATTGAGCACAATGAGCGGCGGTGGGCTTAGGTCTTTAATCACCGGGGGAGGGTTTAAAAATTGCAAAAAGTGGGTCACGTAGTATGGGTACATTCCCTAAGTACTTTATTAATTGAATTCTCCAAACAAACACTTCCAATTTATAAAATAAAACTGAAATTCATAACAGAAGTTCTAGAGTTTATTGAACCGGAGTTATAGACAGAAGCACAACCGAAGTTAGTAATAATTTTAATATTATTATAATAGGTTGATTCGTCGTAATTTTTAGGCAGCGGAGACATCTGTGAATTTTAAAAGGAAACATTTTCAAAGGAACTTAGAATAACATTCAAGAGATGTCTCTTTAGTCTGATATTAGAAAACTCGTTTCTCCAACAAATAAAATATGTAAATTGCATTAGGCTGTATATTTATAATTATTATTATGACTACATACACTGGTTTAAAAAAATACACTGGTTCATTACAATGAAGTGATTCCTTTTTAGCATATTATTTCCTCAAAACTTCAACGGAATATTATAATTACATTACAATTTTACATACCATATCATATAATGGGGTTATTACTACAACTACCCCCGTAATCAGCTTGTTCGAGTTACACACAAAACCATACGATCATTTCCTCTCTCGTCACAATCGTAAAATTTGTGTTGTGACATAGGTACATGGGTGAGAAAATAAAGGGATGGTTTTGTGCCTAACTCGAAAAAGGCTGATTTCGGAGTTACCTAGTAATTACCCCATGACATGTATCCATAAAATAATGGAATATAAAATAATATTCTATACTTGATATACAGGTTGGTAGGAAATTATTGAATAGTTATACAGTACAATCTCACTAATCCGGCACTATGAAAAACCAGAGACCGGATTATTGAAATCTTCGGATCACTGGATTATAGAGAAAAAATCATAATAAATAAAACAAAGCATTTCATAAAGAGAATATACACACTATTCACACTTCAAAACAACAGGTAAATACGTACGCACATGCACATGAGATAAGTTTTGAGGTTAGACTGCTAGACGACGACGCGGCGATGGAGCGAATAGGTGTAGAGGGGCGAGGGAGGCGCGTGCGGAGGGTGCCGGATTAATGGACGTATCGGTCTATTGAAGTGCCGGATTAGTGAGATAGTACTGTATATGTATACATATAAGTGTTGTAAGTGTTTGGTGAAAATGCAATTTTGTTTACAAATAAATGATTCAAATATGTATTACTAACATATTAAAAGTTGTGGTAAAATTTCAAATATGTATTACTAACATATTAATGATTCAAATATGTATTACTAACATATTAAAAGTTGTGGTAAAATTTCAAATATGTATTACTAACATATTAATGATTCAAATATGTATTACTAACATATTAATGATTCAAATATGTATTACTAACATATTAATGATTCAAATATGTATTACTAACATATTAAAAGTTGTGGTAAAATTTCCATACTCTGCTTACTTCCCTAATGCACAAATAATTTAAATAAAACTTTCCTTCAATTTAATAATTGCTACAAGAAACAAATATTTACTTCAGTACTGACTGTAAAAGATGCATCAGAGTTAAAAAATATTTTTTTCAATCAAAGTTCGAAATTTACTGTGTTTTGAAGCCATCTCTTATTAGTATGATGTGATATTTTCAGAAAGATTATAATTAACTAATTATTAAGATTATTAACTCAAAATGACCTACTTTGTGCATATTTGTAAATAGTTGATCCTGTAATTATAATAATAAAGTGGACCGAAATGTTATTTTAATAATTTAGATGTATTTACAAGTAAGCGGTGTACAGAAAATTATAGCAAAGTTAACTCATTTGTTAAAAGATGGTGTAAGGCTTTATTTAATTTTAAAATCTATTTATGCTATTTTTCGTTTATAGATTTTTCACATAAACAACCCAATAAGAATGATCAAACATTGGACCTACATTTATTATTAGTAATCAGATTGGAAATACTTGACTTAATGCTTATATTAATGCTTAAGTTAAATGCTTGAGTTATCGATGCAATCAATAGACCTTTATTCACCATTTTAGACGTTAACATATTTTTATTATTATCTCACTGTAAGTTGAATTTTCAGATATCAAACGAAATTAAACAAAAAGCTGGTTTTCATGTCCATTAAACATTTATCTTTTCCCTGGTTCGTTCCTTTGAGGGTCTATCATAGATATTTCTTAGGGTGTATGCTATTATAGTCCTGGACTAAGCCCAAAATAATCTCCCCAAACATGAGAAGAGAAAAAAGTTAAAATGTGCTATGGCACTTGCTTCTTAACATATTTAATGTTTTTAAAGACGGAGCATTATGAGTAGTACCTATGTAAGTTTTGGTGGTATTGTTTTACATCTGAAAAATATACGAATTTACAAAATCTATTTAGTAAAATAACAAATCGACAAAATCTTTTTAGCGGGCTGAAAGGCAATAATAACTTTTTAAGCAAAATTTTAAATGTGTATAAAGCGTTTGCCTTTTCAAGCAACATTCGCTGTCAGCTTTTCGAAAGAATTATTATTTTTTAAGCTTTATTTTGACGTCTCTTGTCGTCATAAAACAATATCAAATGTCAGCCTACTTGTGCAATACAAATTTGTCAACCAAATGCACTCATTTAAATAAAATATTGGAATAAACCGAACACTTATAATAATCTCAATAAAATAAACTTAAATAAATGCATAGTTGCATATTACAACCATTTACAATGATAAATAAATCATGTTTTCTAAAAAAAATGACAGTTCATTCGGATTCACTTCATCTGCGTTTAGGCACTGTTATCATTTTTCCAGTGCACTTTTACATTAGAATAAATAATTTGAATAAAATTTTCCTACCTTAACTGTTGAATTTCTGCATTAAAACAAGATTTATCACCAAAGAACTGTTTATTATGCTATTTATCACTTCACGGAGAAACTAGGTTATATTATGCAATACTAACACAATAAACGAGATGGCAGCACTAGAGCTGCTAGACATTTTTGCATTTTGCAACTGGATAATGGTGGCAATATAATCGCTATTATAGGCAATCATAATATCGATCGTCGGAATATCAGGGACAGTACTTATTTACAGCAGATTGATTACCAAGTTTATTATCATCTATACATCAGTAGGGAACTTCGCTATTGCAGATATTTTGGATACAGTTCAAAAAATGGTCATATGATCGTTATTTTCTGCTGGATCGTTTGCTTTTCTATATTAGTCATTGGGTCTCACTAATAAAGTACTTTTATTAGTAAGGTGGGCTGTATTTTTCACATTTGTTTTTAAACAAGACGATTCCGAGATTTTTTAATTTTTATTTTTTCATTTCTTTGTAATTACGTAATTTGAGGATTTTTCGACCATCATGCTAGGTATTTATCCGTGTTGTGGTAGTCGAAGGTCGATTAAATTAAGTAGTAGGATTAAATGTGATTAGAATATTTTTCACTAGGTAGTAAGTCAATAAGCAGATAGTGTATTCACCAATTCTAGTAATAGACTCAGCTATAAAAGCGCCAGCGTTATTTGGCTTGGCCTATTTCAGTACATCGCTCGCCATACATTCCCAGTGGTAAAATGTATGACGAGCAATATGCTGAAATTGGCCAAGCTTAATAAAATAATAAATGGCGCTTGTAGGTCTGTCATTAGTGTAATACATTTTTATGCTTTTGAAAATCCTGCTGTTCACATCTTATTCTTAACGTTATACTGAGAGGCGAATATTTTTTTATCTAGATTGCAAAATAATAATAATATTTAGGTAACATGGTAACAGTGATTTTTAAGAAATTTAAAACCAATGAAGGAAGGTGGGAGACCCTGCACCAAAATGACAGAGCTGTCTTTAATAAATGAGCAATTATCTTTGAATATCTGGATGTATATATTTCACAATAAATATATCTTTAACACAATAGATTTACGTGAAAATGTACATGAATGCATAAAATTTTAGGAAAAAAAAATAATGAATAACCCACAGACAATCTGTCATGTGACAGTTTTGTATGACTACCTACTATTGTGAATACTGTACAGCATGTTATTTTGCTGACATTCAATTTAATAAACATTAAAAATTGATATTTTTGAATGTAGCTATTACTTTGTGGTTATCCATTATAATAAAATGAAACAATGCAACTTTGTATAAACCACTTATAAAATGTGCAAATCCGACCGGTTTCGGAACAAACGTTCCTTCGTCAGGAATTAGTATAAGCTTTCCCTGACGAAGGAACGTTTGTTCCGAAACCGGTCGGATTTGCACATTTTATAAGTGGTTTATACAAAGTTGCATTGTTTCATTTTATTGAAAATTGAATTTTTTTATCAGACACTAAGGACGGGTTGTTTCACAGAATTTGAATAATTCGTCGAATTTCTAAGATAGTTTCCAAGATCTATTCAGTTCTGTTATTATTTATGTAAAACAACTTGCCAAAAATAATATTATAACAAAACTTTAATAGAACCTTCGCATAACTTGAAAATTAACATTGTAATTTGATGAATTGTTCAAATTCTGTGAAATAACTGACACTTACATCCAGTTGTTTCAAAGAAATTCACGAGTGACAACGTCATCAAATTGCCATTTTGTTTGTTCAACGCCATTTTGTTTTTTCGACAGTTTAAAAGTTCCCGTTAAACGTCGATTCTGTCCGTTTCAGCTTTTGAACAAATCGTGATAGCAGAAGAGGACAATAATTATCATGTTGTTAAACTTGTCAGCATAATACGAGTTGATAGAACAAGGGGACCTTAGTGTCTGACTAAAAATTTCAATTCTTTATATTAAAAGTCTATAAAACGTAGTGACCGGACTTGACAGGGAAAGTGTTGAGACTAATTTTATTCATATTAGCGCCGCATACATACAAAGAGTGTTAGGTACTCTCAGTATCGTCCTGGTGAAAGACCACCGTTCGGAATCGCATTATTGCATATTGAGCGATATTGAGTATTACCGGGCGTGATAGAAAATAGACAATGGCCGGCTGTTAGGTTACATGGAACCGGTTATTTTGCTGTCACTGGAACTATCAGTATCATTACTGTTGTCTTACAATATTTATAAAAAATAGCAAATATTAGAAAAATTCCATAAAGCGAGCACTCCACGGGGAGCCATAGAGCTAAGAAAACATAAATAACAGACCGTGTTTAATATTTATGTGTCAACCCACGTCAGGTGTGGTGTCACACCCCCATCGGGTGGCACCCCCCCCCCCTCTCTCCCCCTCTCCCCCCCCCTCCATCCCTCCCCCCCTCCCCCCCTCCCTAAGCCACTGCCACTATGATAACTGGATAAAGAACCAGTTTCACTCGGTCTCCGGTAACTGAACTGGACTGAAAACCCATCTCAAGTATCGCATCTCTAGATGCGGGGCTTGTAGCTACTTTTGAGTCCACTTTTTTTTCGGAAAGTGTCTGTTTTTACGAACTATGTATAGTATATTGTTATTCTAATAACCTTAACCTTCCCAGCAGGGTATTGAGTTGAGAGTACTTCACTACGCAAGTACTTTCGTAGTCCCCGCTTCCTGGTCCAAAAGTACAGGATTTTCTAAAAACTCGTATCGTAAGAAATATGTAAATAGAAACCCTTATATCCCAATGCGTTTTTTAATGAAATTTACTTTATATTCAAGGTGTCAGCGATAATATACCATAATTAATTATTAGTGGATCGATACAACACGATGTTACGACACTATGGTTTCCTTTTTGCCGCGCTTCGCTTTTATGACGCCCAACGACGCCCTTGTCTATGGGGTACGCCATTTTATGAAGAATCTCGATCTACGCGCTTCGATTTTTGTCGCTTCTTCTTTGGAACTCCTCGCGTCCACTTGTAATCTTCTAGTGTCTTTTCGGATTATCTGTAGAAAAAACGCTTCTATGCAAATTGAATAAACGACAAAACTTCAAGAATTGTGCATTCGGAGTGCGTTTTCTAGCCGGTGCGAGATTTATAGAGACGCCATAGTGGAATGGATTGGTAAGTCGGTTGCTAGCGTTTAATTTCAGTTCACGCCTCGCTTTTCCCAATGGTCAATATGCATCGTATTTATGACTTTAATTGTCGATTTCAGACAATAAAACACCGCGGCAAGATGAACTAGCTGACTGCGGTGCTGGCTCCACGTAATCATGGACGATAGCGGCCAGATTCTTTACAAAGTCCTTTCCGGTTTGGGAGGCACCGATCCAGACATCCAGAAGAATGAAGGTACCTACCTATTATCTCAACCGTATTTGTTTATTTGTCTGTTTTGATAAAGTACCCTTTTCCAAAAGTGGGTACAATTATTTATCCAAAGATTTCAGCAGCTATGCAAATATTCCTAAAATATGACTCGATAGATGTATGCGTCCTGTTTTTCTATAAAGTCAGAATGTACTTCTTACTGAATTGTACAATTGATTACAAACATTAATATTATACAATAAACTGTAGTGAAATCTGAATATTTCAATATCTATAACATAAACAATTTAAGGTAGGTAGCTAATTATGAGCGACAGTTCCTGGAGGTGATATTTGACAAAAAAAATTATCAGGTATTTTCATTGATAAATTCAATGTAACTAATAAATTGTATGGTCTTTTTTCTCCAGATTTGACACCTCTGTCCCAGTTGTGTCGAATATGTGCACTTCCGAATGAGTACCTCATTCCCATCTTCGAGGGCGAAGGGCAGGAGAATAGTTTAGCAGACAAAATTCACTCGCATCTTCCGATACGGGTAAGTAACTAACTTCTATTTGCAATTATATTATGAAGTGAAGTTGAGTAGACAAATAAATATTGATGGTCGAGGTGAGGATCATAAAGTTAATGGGTGCTTGCTTGGTTAAAAATTTTCTGTTGCTTGTTTTTGTAATCGCTACTGTTAACGTTTTAAAGACTATGTCATTAAACAATTTGCGATACCCGTGGACTGGTACTTATATAATGATTAAAAGTATTGTACATTCAAGAATAGTTTTTCCCGCTTTTATGAATTTGAGTTGTAAATACAGTAATGTAGTTTGGATATTCTCATAGAAGTCAAAGTTTGTTATCCAGGTACAATATTAAACTTGTAAAATTGAACGTGAACTGAGTACCTACAGCCAGAGTATAAGAAGATTTACGGATTCTTAATACAGTAACCTCTCTCAGTAATCCGTAGTTACTAATATAATAAGCTGTTTTTTTTTTAAACTAGTTGAAAGCACAAATTCAAGCTCTATAATTAGCCAGTATTCGTATTTCAAATTTCTAGCGTATTCCCATGCCCGTCCCAAGGGTCGGTAATGATAAGGAAAGAGTTCCCAAGGAATCAACTTGTACTGTAAGACCCTGTGCAGAAAGTCCTACAATGGCTGCGCTGCAAACCGTAACGAACTCTACTTTTCTGCGCATGATCTTAAGGGGGGGGGGGACTCTGTTTATGTCGTTTCCTTACGGACCGTGGGATGGTAGGCTATCTCTAATGCTGTGTATACATTTGCAAACATAAGCACGAGCCGAGCTACGAATTATTTGAAATGAATGAAGCTACGGTTAGCGGCGTTTTTGCTTTTATTTGCATTTGCATTTGCTTCGTTCCTTTCCCATAATTCGTAGTTATATATATGCCACATCATACACTCAGATACTATACCGTCGTCTGGCTTGCTCTCAGTGACCATCTTACCAGTCACCAGGGTTTATTTGATTTAGGACGGTTTAATTGGTGTTTCTGTTTGTTTCGATCTGCAACATCTTTTATTTTAATAAGTTTTGCAAAATGGAGTAAAAATGACACCTCGCAAGAGTAAAAATGACACCTTAACGAATTATTGAAAGCAGAGTTTGTATTTATGAAATAAATTTTAATTTTTAGCAAATTTAATATTGGACACTTGCCTGGTTTTTGAGATGGCTGATTAGTGAAAGAACACTGTATTATTTCTTTAGTAAATTTTGTAAAATAAACCATTGAGTGGGAACACATGCAAATGTAGTATTTAACATTTTCCTCCTTCCTGAAAAAGTAAGTAATTAAATATATCCATATATATCACTGTGAAGTGCACTTATGTGAAATTTCATCAAATAGGAATATAACTAGGTAATCAATTGATTGCATATTTACAAAAAAAATACCTTGAGCGATGGAGATATCCGGGTGTGCATTTATAGATTCGCCTGTGCTCATTAAAAAAAACCATACCTCCGAATATTAATACAGAAACATAAAAAGTTTAAAGCAAATGAATCCTAATATATTCTTTTTATCCCATATTCGTAAGTTTAAAAAAAAAACTTAAAATTCATAACCCATGAAATTTGTATGTTAGTTTGACAGCTGCTAACCAAGGGCGGATCCAGGATTTGTTTCTGGGGGGGGGGACACAAGGGGCGGACGGGACACAGGGGGCGGACGGGCAAATAAATCAACAATTCAGGATTTTTTTTCTGGGGGGGCACAAGGGGCGGACGGTTACAAGTTCAAGTATATACATATATGAAGATTTATGAAAGTGTCAAAACAATAGAAAAATTAAATGTTTAATAAATACAGTTTCTGCTTCTAAGTATGTACTGTGATGGAATCTCCACAGTAGACAAAAATACCATCAGGGGGGGGGCACGTGCCCCCCCCCTAAATCCGCCTATGCTGCTAACAGCTACACTTTTTAATCCCAGCACTTAAATAACTTTAATTAAACAGAGAATTCAATAACTAATCCATTGATAAATAAATATGTGACAGAATTTAAGTCAAATAAATATCTACGCCATTTTTAAAAGACCATGCCTTATTCCGGCACAAACAAAATAATCTTTAGAAGCCGACATGTTATTTGACATTAATAATTTAAGCAATGTACCACTACTGCCATCTCTTGGAACTGAATAGAAACTGAATCAAGCTAACTAACCCATTGTATGTAACAGAACAGAAATTAAGTCAAATAAATATCCACGGCATTTTTAAACGACCATGCCGTATTCCGGCACAAACAAAATAATCTTTAGCACCCGATATGTTGTTTGACATGAATAATCCAAACAATGTACCACTACTGCCATCTCTTGGAACTCTATAGAAACTGAATCAAGCTAGTGACTTAACATTTTAACTCTTTGCGGGAATGTCTAAATAAATTTGTAAAACCATCTACCTAAATTTAGGCAGACCACTCGAGGGGTAGAGCGATGTGACCTAAATTTGGGTAGCCATCAATCGACTGGATATCGTCAAATATATAATTTAGCTGATGGAAGGTTAAAGACAGTACTTTATAGAAGGTATCATTTTTGTCCTTTTATTACCTAAATTGTATTGAACTTTGGCAATACCACTAATCTCAAATACACAACTGTTCACAAATTACAATATGTGTGTGGTGGTGGTGTGTGATTTGAAATTTACGTAAGTAATATGGGTTGAAAAAAAAAAAAAAATTTTATTTATTGAAATTGTTTAGTTTACATTCGCAATACTAAACTTTAATACCTGATATGAAGTTCGATATTGTTACTTACGCAAATGCAAATGAATTAAAACTTTTCCAAGATTATAGGTTAGCAATAGATTGACTATGTGATGTTTTTGCTATAAATTTTCCAGAGCATAAAATCTGTTTGCTCCGTGTTTTGATCATTCAAAATCTATCATATTAAAAATCTGCAAAAATCATTAAAAAAATGGTTGTGATATTTCTCTAGCTATTCTAAACTTTATGAAGTGGAATGACTTATTCTTGATTTCTGATTAGTTTCGATTACCTGTTGTTAGCGCTAATAAAAGGTCAATAATTGTAAAATTTATTAACCTTACTGGGAGATATGGATAATTTTAATTATTATCTTTCGATAATCTTTCAAACTAGGTATGGCTTTATTTGATTTGATTTTACCCATTAGATTGCTAAAGTTAAATCTCTTCGACTAGCCTAAACCTGCCAAATTTTTTTGTTAGAGATTTTAGTTTTGGGGATCGCTGGCAACGGTTAATATGAACTTTAAAAAAAAAAAACCTTTTGATTCACCTTAATTACATTAAAAGGCAACTATTTGCATTGGGGGAAGTGGAAAATATTTCATTCTAAATTTCGATTACGTAAAATTAAAAATTAGCTTTCGTCTTGTGAGATTGTACCTACGCCATTAGCTATTAGCTCATTCACTGTCACTTTGGTAGGTATGTTGGTATTCCTGATACACTTGAATGTATAACGAACGGCTAGAAGATTTTGAAGGTACGGGGCACTTTCTTTTGAATCACAAACCATGTTACACAAACCTAGCGTAGCCGCTAAACTACTTGAAAACTGGGATGTTTTTCTTGCCTTGACGCGAGTAGGCGTTATAAAGGGGCACTTTCTTTTGTATCAAACCTAGAATTCCCATGAAGTCTGCTACGCTTTGCTCTAGCATCTTTTTGTACAGTAACAAGAATACCAACATAACAAAATGATATTTGAAAATAATGTTTGAAAATGGACGGTCTCGTTTCAAAGAATGAAAGCTAATTTTTATTTTACGTAATCGAAATTAAGAATGAAATTTTTTTTGCACTTCCCCCAATGCAAATAGTTGTCTTTTAATGTAATTAAGGTGAATCAAAAGATTTAAAAAAAAAAAATGCGTATTAACTAATGCCAGCGATCTCAAAAATTTACCGAGTTTTTAATTGATTTTGAAGTGACGTTGCAAGCCCCATCGACTGACTGCACTTGATATTTGAAAGCAGAAATGCCTCTTTTTCATAAAAAAAACCTTTTTAGAAGGATTATACATATACTAAACTGCCATTTTTAAATTTCAACCATTCAGAATCCTTTTTTCACCAGTATCTAAAATGGCCGCTGAGGTTCTTTTGCCTTTTGAATTTTAGTTATATGCAAAATGGCCCCTGTGCACGCTCCGATGAGATGCAAAAGTTCATTTTATTTACTCCAATATTTTGGCCAAGGTGCAGAAATTCGTAATTCTCTTGTGTGTTTTTACACATAGAATGTAATCTAAAACAATATTTTTAATAACTTATGCTTTTGCATGGCTACTGAAAAATTGGTAAAAGTGTAAAATGGCAGGTTTGCTTCTATTCTTGGCCCCTTCAACTCTAATGTTAATGTGAGAGAGCTACACTATCGGCAAGTCATATTGTGGACACATTCAGACACAGTGTTGGGTAATAAGTGGATAAATGATTATAACAAAGGGTGTTTGTTACAGGTGAACTCCAGTGATGATTACCCCGACCATGTGTGCTACCAATGCGCCAGTACACTACTCGCCTTCCATGACCTGGTGGACTGCTGCAAGCAAGCCAATATCACACTCACAGCGCGCGTGCAACTCGGACAATCCAGAAAGACTTTTACTAAGGTACTGTTACCTCTCCCCTCTATCCTCCAATATCTCCTGCTACCAATCTTAAATTTACTAATTTACCAATCATCAAACTCCTAACAAAACGTAATTCGAAGACAATGTCAATTCTGTGATTCAAAATGTCTTTGGCCTTTCTTCCATAGGAATATGCAAGTATGCGATGATACTCTGTTGTGACAATAACAATACTTAGAGCAGGTGGATGAGTTTGTGTATTTGGGAAGTATGTTTGCGAGAGATGGGAAGGCTGATGACAGATATTGAAAGAAGGATAAATGCAGGTAACACCATTAACCTCTTATTGGCCGGAGCCGGAGAGCGGAACAAATTTTCGAAAATAAAACTTTTTTTAACCGGTCAAAGGCCAGGCCATTTCGCGGAAATTCGCGAAACTTCACAAAAAAACACTAAAAAAGCACCATTTTGAACTTTGAATTGAATGTTTTGTTGATTAATTTTGAGCTATTGTATATTGTATTGACTGAAAAACGTTCATAACACAATAAACTATCTACCAAAACAACATTACTTGCATTTATTACGTAAATTAATAGGTTTTACGATGTTTTATTCGCGATACATATATAGCGACAGTTAAATTCACGGCAATTTATTGGGCTCTCCTCACGACACTACATGTAGTGACTGCGGCAGTGACTGCAGAGAGCGTGGAGTTGAGCGAACTAGCGCTGTCTCGTTCTAGCGGCCCTTTAACAAACGAGACAGCGCTAGTTTGCTCAACTCCACTGACGTATTATTCAAATATTTGAATAATATTGTCGACGAAAAACTTTGGTCTGCGATTTTGACCCTTTTATGTACAGAATTTGTATGAAGAACAGTGTCAGAATCGCTTGCGCCATCATTACTCTAGGTGATGCTAAAAGTTTCATTCGCCTAGTCACCCTGGAATATTTTTAAAACGATTTCATCCATAACAATGCGCTGTCATAAATTGCGGCGAATTTAACGATCGCAATAAATGCGTGTATCGCGAATAAAACATCATAAAACCTATTAATTTACGTAATAAATGCAAGTAATGTGGTTTTGGTAGATAGTTTATTGTGTTGTGAACGTGTTTCAGTCAATAAAATATACAATAGCTCAAAATTTATCAACAAAACATTCAATTCAAAATTCAAAGTGGTGGTTTTTTAGTGTTTTTTCGCGAATTTTAGGTGGAATGGCGTGGCCTTTGACGGGTTAATGCGATTTTAACCCTTATGTATAGAAACTGTACGAAGGACAAGATCAGAATCGCTTGCGCCAATATCATTCTTGATATAGTCAATAGTTTCATTCACCTAGTTCAAAGAATATTTTTTAAATGAATTATCTATGGCATCTGGGTGTCAAATTTTTCCACGATTTGATTACAAAACATCAATTTATCAAATAAACGCAATAGTTTGTTCAAGGAATGTGTTTCGGTAAATAAAATATATGATTGCTCAAAATTAATCCACAAAACTTTCAATTCAAAATCGTGTTTTGTTACGAAATGTGTGAGTGATGAGTGAAGCAACCAAAAAATACTTGAATCGTCGAATATCGCAATCGTTCTTGCATATCCCAGCAGCAAAAGGGCCTTATTATTTCTGTTAAAACAATACTTAAGGATTAACCTGATGAATGTCAGGCATGTTTCGAAAAACTGTACGGATTTTACCTTGCTGCTTGGTCAAATATCCATATAAAAACAAAGGAATTGCTTTTTTGCTATTGTTTTCTGTTTACCAGATAATATATCTTATTCATATATATTTGTGATAATATCGTAAGAGGTTTTTCCAGAATAGCTAACTAACTAAAAAAAAAGGATTAAAAAATCTCCCATTTTGGAAATAATTGTCAAAAAATATAATCACACAAATATAAACTGATTTTATTATTTCTACACATGAAAAACACAATTCAAAGGAGTTTGCAAATAAGTAAATACCTTTATACGCATTTGAAAACCTAAAACTTCCGATTTTTTCGCCTTTGACGGAAGCAAAAATAACCCGCCAAGTCATAGAATATTCATTTAAAAATATTCTGGAGTAGCTAGATTAATGAAACCAATAGTTAAACCAAGCGATTCTGACCTTGTTCTTCGTACAGTTTCTTTATACATAAGGGTTAAAATCACATTTAATAAAAAAAAAACAAAATAAAATTGTAGTCGCCGGCGGGCTTATGGCAAATGACAGGTTAAGCCATGGATTATTTGTTGCTATTCAAAAGGATTGGTGAATTATTATTTTTTGAATATTTCTCAAAATAAATGTACGTAACGAAAAGTTTGTTATGAAATAGTCCTAAGATGTAACTAAATAGTAAACATAAAGCTTGTTATATACAAAACAAAAATTATTTATTTTTTTAATTTTTATTATTTTTTTTTTTTAATATTGTCTTTTAAATGTACGTAATTATCCTTTACTTTTTTATTTATTGTATATACTACAAACGTACATAAACTCACGACCCAAATACTTGTTGAAGCTATTGCAAGGGTTTAAAATAATAATTAATTAATGTTTTTTTAATAAAATTATCAGCTTCCCAAATTTAAGTACCTAACATAACATTCAATAAATCTTTAGAAATTAAAGAACAGGTAAAACATTTAAAAATTTATTAATTTGAATCACTATCGAAATAGCTTTTTTTAATTTGTGTTTATTTACAATTTGGTTTGTAGCTATTTTTTTAGTACTTTCTTTTCTCTATTTTATTAAACTCCGTCTTTAAAGAATCTGTAATTATATTTAGCAAAATTAGCAATTTTTTTTACCTTCTCTTTTTCTGCCCTGGATACATTTGGTAAAGTTTCTTCTAAGAAACTTCTAATAATCTTCTAAGAAGCTCTTTGCCTTCCGGCATTGGTTTTTGGGGGCATTCCCAAAAAAGTAATCCTATAGCCGGTATTATAAGAGTAAATAATATTATTTTTTTATTTAAATAAGATTTTATAAAAGCTTGAGGCACTAATTCATAAAAATGCTTTCAAATTGAAAGGAACAACTTACATACTTACAGACACACTTACAATATAGTATTCTTAACCTAAGAATTTAAACAAATATGGAAAAATAACGCTGGACCACATGATACCTAATTGCTTAAATATGTTACCTACCGAAATTAAAACGTGTACAAATGGTAAAACAAATATTATGTTGAAGAATTGGCTCGCCGAAAGAAATAATTTGTATAAACTCTTGACACAAAAAATTCTAACTTCATAATGAATGAAGTAAAATAAGTTTATTTATATCTTCAAAGTAAAAGCACCCATTGACAAACTACTTAAAATAGTTTAATGGGACTTTTGTTTTTTAAATAAAATATTTTTATTTTTTACTGTCATATTGTATTACCTATGTCTTTATAATAAATAAAATAAAAATCAGGTTGTAACTGTATACACTCAGCTTTATATTGTACTTTTTCATTACGTTACGAAATTCGTAATAAAAGTTACGAAATTGTAAGGGAATGTACCCATACTACGTGACACGTTTAGGGGGGGGGGGTCTTCAAAATGTCACGCTCCATACAAATAGCGGCGGGTTGCTTAGGTTTTTGGTCACCGGGGGGGGGTTAAAAATTGCAAAAAGTTGGTCACGTAGTATGGGTACGTTCCCTAATAAGAATTAGACAAAATGGGGTTATAAAAAGTCAATGGTTTGATAAAATTTAAAACTGTAAATATGTAAGCTTAGCAATGTTTGTACCACACCTATTACAAAAAGATGATTTAAAAAAGACTTACTGTTTTGTGAAAAATGGCTATTTCCTGTTACGAAATTGTAGTCCCATTAAAGAAACACGTTGTTACTGATTTAAACAATTATTGTTATGGCGGAGACGTCAGACCAACAACCAACCAGAATGAAGCTAGTGTTGCCCATGTAAAATTTAATGAATGGGTTCAGAAATAACAGTGAAAGTAGAAATAAAACGTAACTAAAGAGTAGTAACTAAAAAGTAAATGACTATGCCTCATTTTGATTTTTGTGCATAAATTATTAATTTATTATGAAACCCCAATAGAAAATTACTTTGTACTTAAACTACAATTAGTTAAGACCCTAAAACTTACAAAAATTCACATATTATAACGTTTTACATGCATTTTATGAAGTATAAACACATGAAGTAGGTAGGGTAGCAATTTTATTTTGTTGAAAGGTAAAAATCGATATTTAAAAAAAAATTAATACAATTGTAATGTTTATTCTTTGTTATTTTAAAGCCTAATATTTATTCTACAAAATGGTGTATATATATTTTTTTGTATGATTAATTAAAAATGGGTAATTTTTGAACTGTTTCAAGGCGCACTTTATTTTTCCAAAATGTACACTTTTTTTGAGAAATACTCTTTTATTATAATTTGAAAGTGCTGTAATTAATGTTGTCTCTTTCCTACTCAGGATGCAAACCAATCAAAACTAGGAGATGCTTCGCAGAACAACAAAGAAAGGTTTGTCATCTTTTTATTATATATTTCATTCTTGTAAGAATTTCACCACACGTATTCAAAAATTCAATTAACTTTTTATAAAACAATTGATTTGCTTTTCAAGCTTATTAGTTGAGCTTGTAAATTGAAACACGCAAATAATAAAACAAAAAAAATACTGATGTGTGAAGTGCTTACTTGATTTTTTTGTTTCTGATTTTTTCGGTTGAATATTTAATATCTGGTGGTTTTTTTAAATTTTTTTTTTATTAATACATCTTTATCTTTATTTTTTTTTTACAATAAATCCACGAGGCCCCAAGTAAAATGAATTTCTCTCAGGGCCTATGTCATCTGAGATGCTGTGTGGTCTTTTTGAGGAGAGGGTGGAATGAACATTGGTCTTGAAGAGACCCATGTTGTGGGAAGGAGGAACACAGAGGCTGGAAAACTTACAATTTGTGATGTCCTATGGCTGTATGTTGTCCATCAATCATCCATTATTTGCAAAATAGTGGGAAAGTTAAAAAGAAGAATATTCTATTTCTACTTTGGTTCTGGGTTACTGATTAAAATCTATCTACATATTTTTTTAATTGAGATTGTTTGTTTATTTGTTTTTTTTTTAAACTATTTGTATGGGTGACAGAGGTTTCGCCACCCGTAGGCTTTGTTAAATCTTTGTTTGCTATTATTTACAAAAATAAAATCGTACAATAGTTTCACCAGTAATAAATATTGAACCGAGTTGCTTTATGTTTTGTATGCCTATTTGAATGAAACTGATATTTATTTTGAATTTTGGAATGCTAATTTACTATGTACCTGTTTTTTCTCGTGATGACTGAATCGAGCTTTGTATCATTTCACTATTATTGTTACGTTCAGTTCCCGATTATTAAATGTCTCGTTGGAAATCTGCATATATGATGTAACGTCGTTCTCTAGCTCGAGGCTTCCACTTGTGACATTAGGCACGGAGCGTTCAGCGCACAAGAGACAGAAGATCTCGTGAAAGTTCCTCGGCAATACTTACTCTTCTGAGCTTGATAAGGGATGGGAGGTTTTATTGAACATTGTTCAGGGTTTATTTATTTGTGGTTGCGAGTGTTCCTAGCCAAAGGGTTGAGTCTTAACACTGGCTAAAGACAGATCAGTCAGTGTTAGGCTCAGTCCAAGCCAATTTGATGGGAATACCTCCAACTGCCACCATTTATTTCTGCCCAATCTGTCATTCCTTTATACATAAACTTATTCTTCTCTATATTGAATTAGATCACGCTCTCTAAAAAACTCGGAACAAAGCAAATTTCTTTAATTTATCGAACTCCATTCATTTATTCTAAAACTACTTTTTAAAACTGTAAGATGTGTATACTCGCAAGGTATGCCCGTTGACATTAGGTTTACTGAAAATAGTATCTGGTTCGTAGCATTCATTTTGCAAGCAGTGAGTCAGGATGCATTTTGTGCAGAAGTAAATTGTGATCACATCCAATGCATCGAGGATCTCATCCTTCGAGTAGCTGATGTTCAATATGTTTACTATTTGCGTGTAAATTAACTAGACTTAGAGCCGTTCCCGAGGCAACCTCCGCTGTTTTGCTGCAAGATTTGATATAAATATAAGAGTTGTATGGCTCTAGTGTACCAAGAGTACAAACGGGTGAGCACGACATGTGCGAAGGGAAAAAGTGTCGTTCCACTGGCCAGTGTGGGCAAGCCTTTGTCTCCAGGCCCGTTTGTACCAATGTGCTTCATGTCCTAAAACTCCCTTCTCTACCACACGGCCGTGCACTCCAATGATCGAAAATTTTCTACTGGAATTTGTCAAAAATGTTTTTGAAAGAAAAACCATCTTGAGCAACATGTCAAAACTTAGGAAAGAAAAAGAGCAGGAAAATAGTTGACTGATTCATCGATTGTCTTGTCCGAGAAGCCATAATGGCTATTTATGTGTAAATGAAGGACTTGTGTAAAAAGTGAGGGCAGAGTGTAATATTGCCCTGTCTGTTGCAGGTCTGCGTATTGTCACCTTTCCTTTCATGCGTTCCAACAAGCTCAGAAGGCAATACTCATCTCTCTCCCCAGAGACAGAGATCCTCTCCATACCGGGACTGTAGACTTAAAGAGGTGGCGGAAAGCTCCCGTCCATTCTGCCAGGGAAACCCGATCATGTAGTAAGCCAAAGAGAGAACGGGAATCCAACAAAGATAATAAAACTCTTCTTCCCAAAGGCTCGGCGAGGTTGAATGATTTAATCCTCGAAGCGAGTAGGCAATATCAGGAACAAGACATTCAAGACAAAGTCAAAGTTCCTTTTGAAATAAAAGAAGAAGAGAATTCTTCCGATTCATTCTCTAGCAGGAAAAATCTCGATTATACAGAAATACCCGTTGACTCTGATGTTAAAAGTGAGCCTTCAGAAAACTTAACAGAGTCCAAAGATGTGCGAAAACGAGGCTTAAAGGTAGTATCAAAGTCTTTGAAAGAAACTTTAGAGAAAGTAAAAATAGTAATCGATGGACGAAAAGTTTATGAATGTCCCGTTTGCTCGCGGCAACTTCACGCCCCGCATTCGTACATCCACCACCAGCGCATCCACTCGGGGGAGAAGCCGTGCGTGTGTCACCTGTGTGGCAAGCAGTTCCGCATCACGGCCGGGCTGCGGCGACACGTGCGCGAGACCCACCAGAAGATCAAGAACCATTCGTGCACCGTCTGCCCCATCAAGTTCACCACCCGCCAGAACATGGCGCAACACATGCGAATACACACAGGCGAGCGCCCCTACGTCTGCTCCCAGTGCGGGAAGTGCTTCAAACAGAGCGCCTCTCTTCACATTCACACCAAAATACACACAGATCATTTCCCTTTTGCGTGTACGAGCTGCGATGCCAAGTACCGATTCCGGGCACAACTGACGCATCACACGTACTTGCACACTGGGGAAAAGCCGTACGTCTGTGACGTATGCTCCCAGGCATTTCGCGTACGCCACGAACTCAAAATGCACCGGACAATTCACTTCGACGATAAGCCCTTCTCGTGCGCCGATTGCGGCCTCGCCTTCCGTCAGAAGCGGTATCTCCGAAATCACAGGAAGAGGACGCACACGCGCCCTCCAGAGACTCCTGTTTCGTAGTGACTCCAGCATTCTTCATTGCTATTTGTAACTAGGAAATTTAAATCGTTGAAGCATTGTAATAGAAAATTGGTTTAATCTTAGGATGTTACCCGTTGATCTTAAATTAATTGATCCATTAATTTTTTTGTTACATGTAAATAAATCGTTTAAACATTTATTTTTTAACATATCATGGGCACGTGCCTAAGCACACTAATGTGGTAGTCGAAAAGCATGTAAAAACTTTGTACAAAAACTTGTATGAATAAAGATAGAAAACAAAAAAAACAGTTTGGTGAAAATCCCAATAATCATAATATCCAATATCATATTGAATTGATTAAAGAAGCATAGTTTATTACTAATTTACTAAATTCAATTCAAAATCTGTCTTTCAGGTGAATTATTTTTGGTCTAATCCGTTGGTTTCTGCCCTTACTGTGAACTTGCCAGCCCCATACGATGCGGGGCAATAAAGGGCTTTGTTACAGGACCACCTCCACCCTCGCACTGATATAGACTAGTATTCCCTTCTGCGGAAAGTGCGGACAAACTCCAAATGCTCATAACCTCCTGAACACGACTTGTTTGACACATTTATAATTCCTACGGCTCAAAGCATAAAACTTATCACATAAATGCTGCAGCTCTTTCTTACACACTAAATAATAGTAGGTAGTTGATAATGAGACAAACAGTGTATGTATGTCTGCTTCCCCCAAAGGAAAAATGTAATCATTATCGTACATCTTTCTAACACATATTGAAGAAATGAAACACTGTTGCCATCACCGTGTCATGGAGACACCTCACCATTGGTTTATTCTCCTCTGCTTCATAGGCAGGTCTATTGTTTCTTTGGTCTCTTAGTATAATTCATATTTGTTGATAAATGTGGTGACCGGCTGCACCGACTTGTGAGATTATGCAGGAACACCAAGTTCATTTATAATACGGCTGGAATACAATAATTTGAATATCACAGTTTATGACACTCTGTACAAGTTACTGGTAGGAATCATGCTTTCGCGTTCATACTTGAATGTCTTTCATACCTTTGGACATACGTTCGTCAAAATATATACTATAATAATTAGCTTTAGCTTTTTTTTTTTTTTTTGATTATCTCCACATAGCCCTCGAAAAAGATATCCTCAGGGCCTATGTCATTTTTCGGAATGCTGTGTGGAGGATCTTTTTAGGGAAAGGAAGGAGAGGATGTTCTGGGAAGGAAAAGGGTGAGGGGCAGTGGCGGCTCGTGACTTTAGGTGTGCTCTAGCTAATATTAAAAAAATAGCATTACGGATGTTGTTGTAGACGAAAAAAATTATTTTTTTCAAAAATCGGTTTTTTGTATGAAGATGTTTCAGGAAATACGTGCGGCACACGGCCAAACTGAAACTTTCTGAAATTTTTCATACAAAAAAACTGAATTTAAGAAAATAAAAATAAAATTTTCGGCTACAACAACATCAATAATGCCATCTTATATATTAATGCTTAGTTTTTCGACTGTCTTTCTTAATATCAGCACTCTAGCACACCCAAAAGTCACGAGCCGCCACTGGTGAGGGGTGGGTAGGAATCTGTGGGTCAATGAGTCGAAAGAGTCCGGCTGGAGAGATTTAGGTTCCTCAACCAGCCTTTCCCAATCCGGCCCGCCATGCAGTAGGTGGGCAAATGCATTCGCTGCCAAGACCTAAACCAACCTCACAGCGAACCACTTATGGTTAATAAATAAATACATACTTAATAAATGCTTTCCCGTGGTAGCGGTACGCATACTCGCCTCCCAAATTGAATTGTATGAATCAAGCAGATAAATAATTGCTCTAAGTTTAACTGGACCCACCAAATCCCCTTACACCAGGACTCTTCAAATAAGGAGAGTATTCCAAATCAAGACCAATGTCAAATTTTACTTTATTATGAAAAAAAAAATACTATGTATATGGTATGGTTTAATATGTACATGCTGTTTGTATGTATATTTTATTTAATATCCTGGCTGGAATATTTTGTTTAATGTTTTTACTGCATGTTATTCTGCGTGTAGACAGGTAGGTATCACTGCAAGCTGAGCCACGAATTATGGGAAACGAATCAAGCATGTGGCGTTTTTCCATAATTCGTGGCTCGGCTTGTGGTAATACCGACCTGTTATACGCAGCATTATATGACAAGCAATAATAAAAGATGGTTGCACCAAGATTGTGCACTTAAGTCAAAAAATTTCCTAACTCCCGCTCTGTTCAACCAGGGTTCGGTTTTTAGGTAATATTCTTGTGAATAATAAATAATGTATTCATGCGACACCTCTAGCTGTAATATACGAATATGAGCTCCGTCATCTCTTTACACATTCCACACTTTAACCTCTGGGTGGCCACCCCATTTCACGAAATTTCACTAAAAAAGCACCATTTTGAATTTTGAATTGAATGTTTTGTCGATTAATTTTGAGCTATCGTATATTTTAGTGACTGAAACACGTTCCTAGAACAATAAACTATGTACCAAAACAATATTATTTGCGTTAATTACGTAAATTAATAGGTTTTAGTCGAGGAATACGCATCAATTTTGAGAGCTAAAATTCGCGGCAAAAATGACAATTTCTATGTCATAGATAAACTCGTTTAAAAATATTCTGGGGTTGCAAGGTGAATGAAATTTTGATACATCTTATGGTGTAATGTTGGCGCAAGCGTTTCTGACCCTGTTCTTCATACAAATTCTGTACACAGAAGGGCCAAAATCGCAGACAAACATTTTTTGTTCGATATTTTTTCGAATTATTTTCTCGCGCATACGCACAATACGCGCGCGCCCGCGCGTCTCCGGCCCATTAGAGGTTAACCTCGTACCAAATGGCAAAGTGCATTGCTCTAATAATGCTGGAAAAGTTTGTAATACAAAGCAATGCTGATACATATTTTTTTTATCTGGTATTCAATCACCCCATATCCTTGTAATAGGGTTTTAAAAACAAAATTATGGTTAAATTAATTTTCTGTAACAGTTCAAATGTTTCCATTTTTAATTTTAAATGACATGTTCGTTTTTATTTGTGGCTAGGCGTTGTTGATGTCAGGCAGGCTAACATCGGTGATAACCCTTCCAGTTAGTAGCGTTTTCTACATCGTAATGGGGCATAATAGGCAAGGGTGGGCTGGGTCCAGGACCTAGGTTGACTACTTTTTACCTGTATCTATTATTATCATTAAATTATAACTTCTTGTGACTTGACCACGACTATGTGACCCCCCCTGGCGCTATGTGACCCGCCCCCCTGGCGCCAAAGCTGGATCCGCCCTTGGTAATAGGGCATCGTAATAGCATTTTCTACATCTCCGGTGAAGATGTTGTAGCCAGTTCGAACCGTTTAGAAGTGTGCATTTATAGATCATTTTCAAAAGCAATATTTTTGTTATTAATAAAAATTACACACTTTAAGAACCGTGATCGGAATTAGAAAAATTTACTTAAAAAAATCTTAACCCATTAGTTTGTGGTGTAGTTGCCGAATAATTTAAGTGCAATTTGTCATTGCTGTATTCAGGTGCAGGTGCAGTTTGTAGGTGCACGCCATTCCCTCCCGTCATTAGTATTGTTTCTCAGTTTGTGTTATATGTTTTGTTCTGATTGGATAATAAACAGTCTGTAAAGAAATAAAATAAATAAGTTAAACCTTGTCGTAATGACAGTATATTCTTTGATTTATATGGCGATGCGGTGTAATAGAGCAATTTGTTGCAGGTCTCGCCTCTCATTGCGTCACATGCGCTCAGAGCGCCGAGCTCGTGGGGCCGCCACCCACTGCGCACCCCGTGCCCCCTCCCCCCACAGCGCTGATGTTAAACTTGAACCTGATTCCAGTGTTCAGGCACAGCACTCTACTTCCGCCCCTTACTTGCTTCCCGCCCAAGCCTTTAACTTCTCCAATACCGACGATGATGACTGCTTGTCCGACTCTCTACCCGATGAGACTGAAGACAAATCCGACAGTCAGCACTTCCAAAATCAATATTCCTCGCTGCAAGAACTCATTGCCAAACTTCAAGAACATGTCTCCAAACGTCACAAACTCCCGGAAAAAAGAACTGCATATGGTCCTCAAACTATAGAAGTCCTTGAAAACGTTAAAATTTATGTTAAAGGAAAAATTCGTTATCGATGTGAAACTTGTAATAAATCTTTTCCGTACCCAAACCGTTATTTAAAGCACGTCGTTATACATTCTGAGAAGCTGTTCGCGTGTGAAATTTGCGGCCGTAAGTTTAGACTCACAGAATATTTACAAAGGCACTTGGAAAAGTTTCACGGCGTGGAAAGTGAAAGTGATCAGGCCAACCCTGATGGAATTAATAATTTCAAAGTTAAAAAGGAAGCTAGGAAGTATTTCGATTATAACGCAATGGAGAAGGCTAAAGTCTTCATAGATGGTGAAATGTATTATCAATGCAGCGTGTGCAATATCAAAGTAGCAAGAGTCACTTACTACCTGGACCACATGACCAAACATACCGGGGAGAAACGCTACATTTGCGACGTCTGCGGTCGGAGATTCCGTTTAAACTCGATGTTGAGGACGCACGTCAAAGTGACACATGAAATGATCAAGAGGTTTGGTTGCGACAAATGTGACAAGAAGTTTGCGGCAAAGAACACGCTGCTAGAACATCTGCGCTTGCACACGGGAGAGAAGCCTTATGTCTGCCTCAAGTGCGGGAAGACATTCAAGCAACGGCCGGCCCTCTACCACCACATGCGCACCCATACAGACTATTTCCCCTTCCAGTGCGAGCAATGCAGCTCCAAGTTCCGTTGCCTCTCCAAGTTCAAGTACCACATGATGAGCCATACGGGCGCCACACCCTTCACTTGTCACATCTGCAACAAGGGCTTCCCCGTCAAGTGCTATCTGCGGCGTCACATGCACACACACTCGGACGTGCGGCCCCACACCTGCCCCAAGTGCAGCAAGTCTTATCGACATCTTAGAAATTTTAAAGTACACTCCCGTTCCTGTCAAAAGATTGATTTCCCCATTATATAGGAATTATTCCCATTACACCTATTTTTGTTGCATTAAATGCATTTACATAATCATTTGTTTTTTTTATTGAAATAGTGGGTATATTGGGATGGTTGTCATAAAGGCCTCTGTATCCGGGATAGTCATACGTGAACAAGTATTCGCCACTCTTCTAATTATGTAGATCATCGAATAGGCATTATTTGTAAAACTAATTTATGGAACAAAAACGTCGGCTTTATCTCTTAACAATAAAATTGTCCTTAAATAAACCAAATCTTAATAACACATTGACAAATAAATACTATTGTAAGGGGACACTCGGTGTAATAGAGCAATTTGTTGCAGGTACAGCCTCTCATTTCGCTCATTCAACCGAACTCTAAGGGACACCGAGGTGCCCCCGTCTCCCCTTGCCGCTGACCGCCATTACACAGATGTTAAAGTTGAACCGGAATCTCTTGCCCTGCGGCACCACGCCCCGGCTTTCCCCAATCATAACTATTTCATAGACGACGCCCTGTTTCCCTCTCAGGCCTTTTACCATGATGGTGAGGACGTTATATCTAATGCTATCCAGCCCGAAAACCCGGAACCCGATAAACCTGAATGTACGCACCTGAAAAAACAATATATGTCTTTAAAGAGTATTGTAGCCAAATTGCAAGAACACGTAGCTAGATGCCACAAATACACTTCCAAGTTATGGAAAAACAAAAAGAGAATGCCTCGTATCTATGATGCTCCCACCACGCAGGAGCTGGAGAAAGTTAGAGTCACGGTGGACGGAAAGGTTCAGTACCAGTGTCCCATTTGCGACAGATTCTTCCCTCGGACCAACCGCTACTTGATACACAAGACAGTACACTCTTCCAAGCTCTACCCCTGCGAGATCTGCGGCCGCAAGTTCAGGGTGCATGGCTACTTGAAGAACCACCTGCGAAAGATTCATTCCTTGAGAAACAGCCAAGACGTGCTGGAATACCAACGCTCGCATCCCAAATCCGAACTGGTCACCAGCAAACCGACAGACCAACCCAAAACGGGACGCAAGTACTTTGACTACAAAGCAATCGATAAGGTAAAAGTGATCATCAATGGGGAAGTATTTTATCAGTGCAAAATATGCGACATGAAACTATCTAGAGTCAGTTATTATCTGAACCACATTTCCGTGCATACCGGAGAAAAGAGATTTGTCTGTCATCTGTGCGGGAGGCGCTTCCGCCTCAATACCATGTTGCGTGTACATCTACGTGTCACACACGAGAACATCAAGAACTTCAGCTGCGACGTTTGTCAGCAGAAGTTTGGCACCAAGAACAACCTGATTGAACACAGGCGAATTCACTCGGGAGAGCGGCCGCACATCTGCGCCAAGTGCGGAAAGCGCTTCAAGCAGAAGTCGGCTTTGTACATCCACAACAGAACGCACACAGATTACTTCCCCTTCAAGTGCGTGCAGTGCGAGGCCAAGTTCAGGATCCAGTCGCAGCTCAACTATCATATGATCAAGCACACGGGCGAGAAGCCATACTCGTGTGACGTGTGCGGGCGGGCCTTCCCACTCAAGTGCCACCTCAACCACCATATGCGCATCCACACGGAGGTGCGTCCATACCCGTGCACGCTCTGCGGCAAGGCCTTCCGCCACACCAGCAACCTCAAGGTGCACCTCAAGAACTGTCACAAGATGGACTATTCTTCTCTGATTATTTAAATACATACGCTTTCAAGCTAAACTTCAAGATGTACTATTCAACTCTGATTATATAAATACATGTGCTTGATTAAATATATTACATATATACGCTAGTGGTTTTGGGTTAACGTTTTATAAGACTTAAGGAAACATGATTTGAACGTGTTATTTTAACAGCGCTGTTAAGAAACGTGTATTGATATTATTAATAAATTAATATTTTTGATGAGCCGTTCTTTTGAATATCCGAGATCCCAAAAAAATTATTATGAAATCTAAAAGCAACCGATCAATACCTGCCCCTTGTGAAAATAATTAACTATAATAATAATAACAGGCAATCAAAGCTCTCAAGATGTAACAACAACAAAAAACGCACACACAATCTTATATCGGACCCAACTATTAAAAGTGCCCAACAATATCCCAAAACTTTAGGATAGTAATAAATACAATACATCTTTGTAAGGCGATGCGGTGTAATAGAGCAATTTGTTGCAGGTACAGCCTGTCATTTCGCTCATTCCACCGAGCCCAGGGCGGTGCCCCCGTCACTGCCCCCCCTCCCCTCGGCGCTGATGTTAAACTTGAACCCGATTCTAATGTCCAAAGGCATAATGCTACCACTTTCCAAAATGACCATTTCTTTATGGACGAAACCTTGTTTCCTGCGCAGGCTTACGATTACTGTCACAATGATAAAGACCAAGAAGAGGAGGATGTTGATAATGATGACGATAATACTGATGATGATGTTGGTGATGATGATGATGAACAATCTATCCCCAATCCTGTCGAGGAAGAAGTCAAATCAGATAATGAAGACTTTGGTAAGCAATATGTCTTGCTGCAAGAGATTGTCGCTAAACTAAAAGAACACATTTCCAGGTGTCATAAAAGCTCTAAAAAGTATAAACTTGCGAAACGAAGACCGCCTCGTATACACGACAAGGAGACCAAAGCCGAGTTAGAACTAGTGAAGGTAAAGGTGGGAGGAAAGATCCAGTACCAGTGCCATGTCTGCAACAAAGCCTTCCCCAGAGCAAACAATTTCCTGAGGCATAAGATCATACATTCTGAGAAACTGTTCCCTTGCGAGATTTGTGGTCGCAAATTCAGGATCCTGGGATATCTTAAGAACCACATGAAGAAAATTCATTCCATCGAAAGTAAACAAGAACTGTTAAATTATCAAAAAGCCCATCCTAAGTCCGAGTCAGCCGAAGATAAACAATTGGAAGATGCTAAAATGGGAGGACGCAAATTCTTCGATTACAATGCCATCGAAAAGGTAAAAGTGCTCATTAATGGAGAAGTGTTTTACCAGTGCGAGATCTGCGATAAGAAACTATCCCGAGTGAGATATTACCTTAATCACATTACTGTCCACACTGGGGAGAAGAAGTTCATCTGCCACCACTGCGGGCGCAGCTTCCGGCTGGTGACCATGCTGCGCGTGCACATGCGCGTCACGCATGAGAATATCAAGGACTTCAGCTGTGACGTGTGTCCGCGCAAGTTCGGTACCAAGAACAACCTGCTGGAGCACCAGCACATCCACACGGGCGAGCGGCCCTATGTGTGCTCCAAGTGCGGTAAGCGCTTCAAGCAGAAGTCGGCCCTGTACATCCACAATCGCAGCCACACAGACTACTTTCCTTTTAAGTGTGCGCAGTGCGAGGCCAAGTTCCGCATCCAGTCGCAGCTCAACTACCACATGATCAAGCACACGGGCGAGACTCCATTCTCCTGCGACTTCTGCGGGAAGGCGTTCCCCGCGCGCTGCCACTTGAACCAGCACAGGAAGTGCCACCTGGAGATCAGGCCCTACCCTTGTAGAGTGTGTGACAAGGCCTTTCGTTATCGCAACAATCTCAATGTTCACTTGAAGAACTGTCACAAAATGTGAACTGTTCATTCATGATTTGAGAATCCAATTATTTTAAAGTTAAGATTTCCCTACTTCCAGAAGGAGTAACCAAATATCTTGTGAATTTTTAAGTGCCTGCCACTTTTTTTAATTCAAAATATTTTATTAAATATAGGAACATTATAAGAAATAATTTTATATATATTTGAGTTATTTCCAATTTATTATTATGAACCCTCCGCTGTGGGGGTGAAAACATTATTATCTGGCCACCCTGGTCAAAGGGTGTGCTGTCGGGATGTGAACACTTGATTGGTTGATATATTATCATCAAATAACTTTTGATTTTGTTTTATATATTATGAAATAAATTTTAATATTTTTAAAACTGTTGTTTTCCTGACCGTCTCTGCAAAACTCAAGTCTTGCACTTGTAAAAGTCCTTAAAATAAAGATAAATACATAAAAAGTACTTAAAGAAAAAATTTATACACCTTAAGCATCGTCATTGTCCCCGATGCAATTTATTTAACACTTCCAACAAATTGACTGTCCAACAGGCAATTCAAATAAGTATTTTAATGTTAGGATCAAAAGGGGAAGCGGTGTAATAGAGCAATTTGTTGCAGGTACCGCCTGTCATTTCGCTCATTCAACCGAGTCCACGGCGCCCCCGCCGCCCCCCTTCCCCTCGGCGCCGATGTTAAACTTGAACCCGGCTCTATTGTCCATAGGCCCCACGCTTCCTCTTTCCAAAACTGTGATAACTTGTTAACGGACCGAGGTTTGTTTCCCCGCAACGGCAACTCCCTCTCCCTAGACACCGACTGGGAAGAAAAGCCCACGGGCATTTTGTTGGGAGACATGGTCCTTAAACAGGATGAAGATTGCGATGGAGCGGATCATTTTAGTAATGATGATGATCACGAAGATAATGAACCACTCTCCAAGTTTATAACAGGTGCAGTCCCTGCCACCGGCACCGGAACTGACACAGCAGACCTCCAATATCCGTGCACTCGCTGCACCTTTGTGGCTGAAGACAAGGACGGCCTGGAGAGCCACACCCGGGACCAACACGACGACTTGAATAATCTATTCAAACGAAGCAGTCGCCGCACTTACGACAAACAAACCAGACTAGAATTAAATACTGCTAAAGTAAAAGTCAAAGGAAAAGTTCGATATCAGTGCAAAATTTGCCATCAGTATTTGACCAGCGCATATAGCTTTGTGACCCATAAAACCATACATTCCGGCCAGAAGCTGTTCCCATGTCACATTTGTGGCCGCAAATTTAGGCTTCTAGGCTTTTTGAAAAACCACCTGCGACACATTCATTCTATGAACAACAAACACGACCTGAAGGATTATGAAGATTCTAAACCCACACCGGATCCTGAAGACAGCGTGAGAAAAGGTGCACGCAGGTATTTAGACTACAAAGCCATAGAAAAAGTCAAAGTCATTCGCAACGGGGTGGTGTTTTACAGATGTGAAATATGCGGCAAGGAATTGACCCGAGTCAATTATTACATCAGCCACATGAGCATCCACACCGGGGAGAAGAAGTTCATCTGTCATCTTTGCGGGAAGAGCTTCCGTCTGGCACCAATGCTCAAGGTGCACGTAAAGCTGACCCACGAGCGCATCAAGAACTACGGCTGCGAGGTGTGTGGACAGAAGTTTGGCACCAGCACCAACCTGGCCGAGCATCGACGCACGCACACGGGCGAGCGCCCACACACTTGTCCCCAGTGCGGCAAGAGCTTCAAGCAGAGATCGGCACTGTTTGTACACAGTCGCATCCACTCGGACCACTTCCCCTTCAAGTGCGCGCACTGCGCTCGCAAGTTCAAGATTCAGTCCCTGCTCAATTACCACATGGTGACGCACACTGGGGAGCGGCCCTTCGCTTGTCAGCTGTGCGGGAAGGCCTTCCCAATCAAGTCTCACTTGAACCAGCATATGAAGATCCACGTGGAAGATCGACCGTACACTTGCTCCCAATGTGATAAAGGCTTCCGCCACAAGAAAAACTTGAAAGTACATCTTAAAAACTGTCACGGGATCGAAATGCTTTTTATAACATGAGTTACCGCCATTATAGCTTTTGCACAAGGTCATTGTCAATTATGAGTTTATTTGATTGATAGATAAACAAATAATAAAATGACTATTCAGTTTTAATTATATTAAAAAAGTGTAGGCCACTTCATTTATCATTTCGTTTAGTAAATAAATAATTGGTATATTTTAATAAGTTTTCGGTTTTTTTACGTAAAGATTATAAAGTTGAGTCGGTTCAGCTTATTATTAGTTGATTTAGCTTTTGACATACAATCCTATGATATGTTTACTGCATGCGAAGGCGAATGACAGTCGCAGAGAGGCTGGCCATTGTTATTTGGTAGTTGGTTGGTTGGTTGGCAATCCGTGGTTACTGTAGATCATCTTGATGTAGAACATTGTAATACAAGAAAGAGCGCATAGTGTGATTGGCATCCTTTCTTCCAGATTACTGCTCGGAAGACCCGCGCGTCCAGACTCCACTGAACAGTCGACAAAACGCAAGAAACTTTCCTTTACCTCGCGCACGCCCAAACCCCCCAGACTCTCGAAACATTCCCAGGAAGTGGTCGCGCCCAACCCGTTCAAATGCTCTTACTGCTATCGCTCATACCGAGACTCAGACTTGCTCACTTCGCACTTGTTAGATTCCCACTCGGAGTTGCTCTTCCACTGCGACGTGTGTGGCTCCTACTTGGACAGGAAGGAGCTCATCCCTCACATGTCCAAGCACGCCGAGCAGTACGCGGAGGCTGAGGCCAGCCGCAAGGCCGGACTGGCACCGCCCCCGTCCCAGCCCGTTAGCTCTTCGTTAGCACCTCCACCCAACGACGATGCCTTCTCCATATCCAGCCATTCTAAAGACCGCTTCGACCCCATTCCCGACTCGGTGTTTGAAGCCATTAAAGACACGGAGGAGATGAGTGATTCAGTAGGGAATGTTTTACCAAAGGTGTTAGAGTTCTCCAATCCCATCGCCGGCACCGCCCCGCGAGATCCGCCCACGCCTGTCACCGTCGCGGTTAGCAAACCTAGCGCCATCGTGTGCCCCATCTGCTCTAAAGAGTTCCGCCTGCCCTCCAGCTACTACTACCACAAGAAGCACTTCCACGAGGGCGTGAAGGAGCACACGTGCGGCGTGTGCGGGCGCCACTTCGCCGTGAAGAGCGCGCTCACGGCGCACCTCACGCTGCACACGGGTGACAAACCCTACTCCTGTCCACAGTGCTCCAAACAGTTCCGTTCCAAAGCCAGTGTCTACATACACTACAAAAACATTCACTGTGAAAGTAAAAAGTTCACGTGCACCACCTGCAGCCGTTCTTTCCGCTGGAAGCAGAAGTTGCTACGCCATATCGCTAGTCACACTAAAGATAAGAAATACTTCTGTCCCACGTGCAACAAGGGCTTTGCCGTCAAATACGATCTCACGCGCCACGTCAAATTGCACGTGGACGCCAAGCTGCACGTGTGTGACAAGTGCGGAACCAACTTTTCGCAAGCTAGATATTTGAAAATCCATACCCAAAAAAAGCATTTGGTGACGTAGCTGTAGGTTATATGTATTTTGAATTTCATGCTGAAACATCCATGTTTTAACCTCAATTCTTGTAATTAACTTTTTCATTAAATGAATTTTTTCCACAAAATATTTAATGTTTTATTCATTTAAACCTAAACAAGTATCCCCCTTCTAATCTACCCTAGTACCACACAATCTGACTTAGTACAAACTATTGACTTAATACAGTTGCTGCGATCAACTATTTATTTTCAACATTAAGCTTATGAAAACGTATCTAATGAAAACATTTTTCTGTGCAAATAGAATAATTATTTATAATTACCATTTCTATGGAAAGAATAGAAAACTTTGTTAAGTTATTGTAATAAAATAGGTTGCTAAATTATTTTTAAAGATAATGTGCATTGAAGTAAGTCAAACAGTTTCACTCTCACACGAAGAGTCCACGTACTAACAACCCAACCTATTGTAAGGTAAATGTGCCTGCTAAAAGACCTGTTTGTATCCAATCCGTGCTTTTGTTCAAAATTGTATTTATAATAAATTAAAAATTGAATGCTGTTTGTTGAAAGTGTAATTTTTGTTAACTTCAATAAATGTTAGGTTAAAAGAAGCGCATCATGAAATAAATCTTCCACTTCTATAATGCCAACAATCTGTTGGTTAAATAAATGAACTTGAATGTAAAACAATCACTATGAGATATTCAACATCAATGTGTTGCCCACTTTGCAGATACCAAGAATGTGGAAGTAAAGCCAAGAGGAAGCAGAACACTGACACTGACCGCAAGCAGAACAAAGTGATTGATTTAGAGGTGGGTGTAAAAAGGGTGAAAAAGAAGGGCTTCTCTAATCTTCGAAACCATTGCGCCCTTTCCGGAGCCGAGCTCCGCGAACTGTTCAGGAAGAAGGAGAGCGTGGTCACCTGCCACCTGTGCTCTAAAAGCTTTATCAGTGGCAAGCAGCTGGAGGTGCACGTGGCCAAGTGCACCGAGGCGGTATGCTCCAAGTGCAAGGTGAAGTTCTCCAGCGTCGGCCTGCTGGCCAGCCACCGCGCAGACTGCGCCGTGTTCGCCTGCCAGACCTGCCCCAAGCGCTTTGTGAGCCAAGACACGCTGGCTGCCCACCAGCTCAGCAAACACGCCACTGCCAAGTGCCACTTCTGCCTTGCCTACTTTACCTCGGACGCCGAGTGCTATGCCCACAAGTCCGACTACCACAACTTTGAATGCGACGTGTGTCTCAAAGTGTTCTTGTATACCATCGACCAAATGAAAAACAAGTTCACCAAGACCAAAGGTAAAATCATCTGCGATCTGTGTGAGAGGAACACTGTCCTCGAGGAATCCAATGACGAAGTAGAGCAGGAAGAAGAGCCTGAACAAGTGCCTTTGAATGTGAGTAGTGCCAAGCGTATCAAAGTGGAGATAGACAACCAAGTTTACCCCATCAAACTGGAAGCTAGTCAGCTGAGCGAGGATCCATTGGAGAACGAGGGAGATGGCATATCGCAGGAAGATGCCTTTTACGCTATTTTGCCTGAAAACAGCTTTGGAGATGGGGAGGATACTACCATGCAATATCAGTGTTGCTATTGCAAAGGAGTTTACAATTCCTTCAACGAGTTGAACAACCACTTGATCGACTCTCACAACCTCCAACTTCAGGAACTGTCCACAGATTCTCAGGTGGAGAAAGACACCTCGACCAATGCTGTAGAAAAATTCCATAGCAAGATAGACGAACTGTTTGATACTTCCATGTCCGTCATGGATTTTGAAAGTCAAACACAATTTTCGTGTACAATTTGTGAAAAGGTGTTCAAGTCGTCCGTTACTTACAGAAAGCATGCGTTCCGTTCCCATAAGTTGCATCTGTTATTCGGCTTGGACAAACAATTCCACTGCCAAAACTGCCGTGTGAATCGCAACTCATTGTGCGAACTGAACAAGCACCTGTACTCCCGCCACGAATCCAACATCAAGTGCGATCATTGTGACCACGTCTTTACTACCAAGAGAGAGAAGAAGATTCACATTCTGAATCACCATCCTGACCAGCCCGCCTTCTCCTGCTTGGACTGTGCCTCCAAGTTCACTTCCCACAGTGAGTTGAAGCAGCATTGCTCCTGGCACTGGTTCCATGAAATTGTCGAGTGCAGAGATTGCAATAAAAAAATCAAAGGCAAGAAGAAGTTCAAGGATCATATGAACTATCATAAAATTCGCCAAAACCAAGGGGACAAGGAAATAATATGTCCCGAGTGTGGCAAAGGGCTATCATCCAGGTCCAGTCTTCAAGCGCACTTACGCTATGTCCACAGAGGAGGAAATGAGGAGACCATTTTGTGCGGTGACTGCGGGCTGCTGGTTAAAGTAAGGCGTTTCAACCGTCACCACGAGCGTATGCACAGCCAGGGCAACCTCTTCCGCTGCCACATCTGTACTCGGTCCTTCTTCGCCAAGGAGCTGCTGCGCCAACACATGGACACCCACATCGACGGGCGTCCACACGAGTGCGATCAGTGCCCCGCCGCCTTCAAGCAGGTACGCAACCTGCGAATGCACAAACGCAACTACCACGCCGACAACACTACTTCGTGCAAAATGTGCAACGTTAACTTCGACACTCCCGAGGCTTATTCTGTACACCGCCTCACGTACCACAAGCGCACCCCGCGCCCCATCAAGCTGGACGCGGAGGAAGGCTTCCTGTGCCCGCTGTGTCCCAAGACGCTCAAGTCCAGCCGCGCCGTGGCTACGCACCGCCGCATTGCACACGAAAAGCACCTGCACGTAAAGTGCGACCTGTGCAACCTGGAGTTCCCCTTCATCCGCCAGCTGCAGAGCCATATGACTAGCCACACGGAACCCAAACCCGATCTGAGCTGCGGCTTCTGCCACCGCACCTTCACCACGCTGGGCTCTCTCAACAGCCACATCAAGTGGGTGCACGTGGGCGAACGCAACTTCCCCTGTTCGTATTGCCCGGCCAAGTTCAAGCGCAAGGACGCGCAGATCGTGCACGAGCGCACGCACACGGACGAGCGGCCGTACAGCTGCGGCGTGTGCCAGCGCCGCTTCCGGCAGCGCACGGACTGCAAGCGCCACGAGGCCAAGCACAGCATGCCGGGCTTTCGTTACAATAAGCCGCACCGCATGCGCCCGCGACCGCTGCCCGAGGTGGTGATCGAGGAGGTGGTAGAACAGGAGGGTGGACTTCTGCTGCAGGTGCCGGGAGAGGACAATCAGGCCGCTGCCTTCCTCAGTTACATCGTGCAGAACTAAACAATCTCCTTATTCACTCTGTAGACGATAATGAAACATGTAACATATTATACGGTCAGGGACCTTTTTAATATTTTTACTTCTTCCAACAATTTTATCACTGCTATGCTCCTACCGCTGAGAGCTCCCACGTAACCTGTCTTTCTATTACATGACATAGTGTTAGATTAGAGGTTACGATGGAACCACCAGTGGTATGTCTGTGTGGCTAATATTTACAGTAAAATAACTTGGGTGTTATATTTAAATATCCATCGTTTGTTGTATTTTATTGACCTACACTTTTACTCCACGACTTGAAGTGAAAGAATATGAAAAAGTAAAATAAAAAGTTTTTAATCATTTCCCTACCATTTGGGTTTTAATATTATTATTGTATAATTTCAGTTTTCTGGCATCTGAAAATAATCTGATATTTGGTTGGTTCACTATTGTATGCTTGTACAATATCCACCTAGTTATTTGTTGTCCATAGGGCGCGGTAGTCAATAACGTAGGAAATATCACTTATATAAATATTGCATTGTGTCCAATATAAATCTAAACTCCTGTCGACCAATGTTTTGGCGTCTATTTAATTATTGTATCTTTATTAGTGTGTCAATCTTTATGAAATAAATTAAACAATTGATAACAATTAAGTTTATTATTATTGTTAACTCTCTGCTGGCTGCTAAAATAAGCGGGAAAAAACACTTTGGGCCTCTTCCTCTCATTAGATGCATAGTTGCATCTGAAACTGTTTACGAATTACAACTTCAGATGCACTTGGAAATGGACTGTAAATACCAAAGAATAAGATGACGAAATGAAATGGTGTTTGCTGGAATTGAGTGATAATATGTGTAGGGAAAAATAATGGATACACGGAAGAAGGACAACCAATCACTTACCTTTGCGAAGACGCACACAACACAATTACAAATATAGTTTATTTAGTTCCGCCGCGGTACCTCGAGGTAATTATCGCCACAACAACACAAATAAGTATAAAATGAACTTGATAAGGTCAAAAACCTTTTAGTTCATAAAGGAGATTACGAACAACACCCAAAAATTGCTTCCGGTGTAGTCCCAATTCTTCTCCTGTTTTTCAGAAACAAATTCACTTGAATTTGGTATTTTTCTCATCATTGTTTCATTTTCAAAAAGCTTTTCCAGCAAGGATGACGTGGTTAAAGAAAGGTAGGTACTGGGTGGTAAATGACATCCCGGTAGGAACTATGCACTTTCCATTTCAAAACCAAACAAATAGTATTACAAAATATGCATCTCACTGAAGATGCTAAAATGATGGAAGTACATAATATTATTTGCTATATTTTTAATTTGAAGCTTGGAAACAAACGGTTATGTCCGAAGCAACATACATATATTATTTATTTATTAAATATACCTTAAAAACTGATTAAATTAAATTGCCAGAGATATAATTATGTACAATCTATAGTATAACTAAAATTAATATTGATTAAAAAAAAATGATAGAATAGCCCCCTTGTACCTACCTTTCGTGCAGTTAAAAAGATCTGCCACATCTGCATATCTATTAGTAACTTCATGTAACCTATGTACAAGCGAGTGTTTCGTATACTCAGTCCTGTTATTGTTGTATTTAACCGGTCAAAGGCCGTGACATTTAGCGGAAATTCGCGGAACTTCGCAAAAAAACACTAAAAAACCACCACTTTGAATTTTGAATTGAATGTTTTGTTGATAAATTTTGAGCTATTGTATATTTTATTAACTGAAACACGTTCACAACACAATAAGCTATCTACTAAAACCACATTACTTGCATTTATTACGTAAATTAATAGGTTTTATGATCGTTTTATTCGCGATACACCCATTAATTGCGACCGTTAAATTCGCGGCAAATTCTGACAGCCGATTGTCATAGAAGATATCGTTTTAAAAATATTCCAGGGTGACTAGGTGAATGAAACTTGTAGCGTCTCCGAGAGTAATGACAGCGCAAGCGATTCTGACACTGTTCTCCATACAAATTGTGTACATAGAAGGTCCAAAATCGTGGACCAAAAGTTTTTTGTCGGATGGATTATTCAAATATTTGAATTATTTTCTCGCGCATGCGCATATGACGCGCGCGCCGGCGCGTCTCCGGCCTCCCAGCGGTTAAACAGAATTTTAGAACGAGTGGTTTTCGTGGGAATATGAAATTCAATGAGCTTAGTTAAATCAGGACTGTCTATTCTACCATTTACAATTTTGAACATAAATATTAAGTCGGATATAATTCTTCGATCTGAGAGTCTTGATAAATTTAATTCTTTCGTCAAGTAATTGTAGTTTATGTTTTCAATGGGAATACCGAGTTTAAAATTAATCTTAATATGTCTTAGAAATTTATGATGAATATTAGTCTTTATAAAGAAATTTCTCCTATTATCTCCTACAATTAACGGCAAAGAAAGTAATAAATAAAGAAGGAATATGATGAGCGTGCATGCCTTGAAACAATACAACGCCATTGGTATCAAACCACAGAAATATTATGTTTTAATCTTTTATTTTCGAATTTCTCTTTAACTGTAGATGTTATAAAATCTACAGTTTTTTTATCCGTTCCTCAGTTATGTTGCCAGAATTTAATTAATTAAATCGGTTGTAGCGGAAACAATAAAATAAACATGTATTGAAAAATAGGAAATTGGGATAAATAATGGGGTATTTCCACAAACGAGGGATTCTGTTGAAAATATAAGGAATATATAAAGATCATTTTTCTGATTTTAATCATCCTACAAAAAATGTTTGTTTTTTATTGACATTCAATATTATTGATTTTAAAAACATCTAAAACTGACAAAATCAAAACGGCCCGTGGTCGGCAAATTGGATTGCGACGTCGCTCAGCTGAGCCAGCATAAATAAACACTGTCAGTGAGCGTCCACGCTAATGACGCCATATGATAGCCGCGCCCCAAAATATCGTTTTAGCGGTAATTCAAAAATGGGAAACTTTGACTCGCTGTAGAAAATTTATTCGTTAACATAAAAATAAAATAAAAATGCTATAATCATCGTAATTTTTCGCTTAATATTTTTAAGCAATAAAAAAAAACGTGGTAGTACCCCATTAGGTAATGGTTATATGTATTATATTAGATATTGAGAGCTAAATACCGATGGCACTAGCAGCTTTAATTCAGAACTAATGATATTACAGAAAACTACAGGGTTATATATAGAGATATATATCCTCGAGGTCAAACAATAATGAAGTTTCCATACAATATTTGGCTCAGGATCAGTGACTCGACGTAGATAAATAATAATGTAAAGTAGGTACCGAGTAAAGACTTATGTTCAATAGTATCATGTAACATTACCTTCTCTGCAGCGACATGGAAGTCAGATAGCCTTTAGTGTTCTTACACAGACCTCTGCACTAGTGATGGACTACACGGAGGAGGATGCCAAACACCCCTCAGTACCCCGTAATCAACTACTTTAAAGTAGACACTGTTTAAAAATATAGATAATCCATTATTTATACAACATTAAGGAGCTGTATACCATATCTTACTTACATTGTCGATGCAGATACATATGTGCAACAGAGAATGACAACAAATTTTGAATCTTGAGACATTTAACACTCATGTCCTATTTGAAAATAAATTTACAAGGAGATGAAAAAAAGAGTATTACACATCTGCCCTGATGATGGACAATATTACACTGTCCGAAACGTTGGCCGAAGAATAGCGTAATACCCCAAAATAATTCACGATAATACTTGTGGCCGTGAAAATCTCAAATCATATCTGAAAAAGAACTACATTCAAATTAGGCATGAAAACATAAGGTATTACATGAAATGTTATGTGTGATGGGGAGTAATAAGGTGGGGCCATATAAAGCATTATTTGTGGATATTCCAGGTGGCAAGTTAAGAAGCGAGTAGAAAGGAGAAGAAAGCGGAAGCGAGGGAATAGTGGTGGCGCGGAGCAGCCGGACTCGTTGCTGCACTACCACGGCTGCCCCCAGTGCAAGACACTGTTACTGTTGCGGGACTCCACCGACCGCCTATGCTTCGTTAAGCACGCTATGGAGTGCCAGCGGGCCGAGAGCCAGAGCTTCCAGTGCTTCAACTGCACCCTACATTTCGCCACCTATAAACTATACAAAAACCACTTCCCTACCTCGGGCTGTACTCGAAACAATAACGTCTGTCCTCTATGCCAATACTTTATTTTAGCAGAT
Source organism: Limnephilus rhombicus (assembly GCA_929108145.2). Taxonomy (NCBI): domain Eukaryota; kingdom Metazoa; phylum Arthropoda; class Insecta; order Trichoptera; family Limnephilidae; genus Limnephilus; species Limnephilus rhombicus. The sequence continues at coordinate 12,042,766 of OV815287.1, read as the reverse complement.
GAGGAAGCCAGGAAAGGTGCGGCCAACACTTTTGGGTGCACGCAGTGCAACAAAAGCTTTAAATCAGCCTGCACTTTCAAAGTTCACCAGATTGCCCAACATTTGAACGAGGGAATCCAAAAGAACCTGTTATTCAGCTTGGAGTGTGAGCAATGCGAGTGCAGCTTCGAAACCGATATGCCCTTCGTCTATTCCAACTATTATGTATTCAACAGAATCATTTGCGCAGATTGCGTCTCCCATATGGAAGCCAGGATGGTGGTGCACCCCATGGACGCCTCGAAGGGAGCGTTAAAAGATCTGCGAGTGGCCGGGCCGGGTGAGGGCGACTATACGCCACTGTCATTAGTCACTGCAAACACAACCGATCTACCACTAGCACACAGAGCGCCTCATAGTGTCGTAAAATCAGAATCATTTCAAAATGCCCTGGTTAAATATGAACCAAAAATCGAAGACTTATTTAAACTTTACCAAAATTCGTTTAAATTTAAACCGACATGTCTTATCTGTCCCGTTCAAAACGAAATCCGATACGAATCATTAAAACGCTTACGCTACCATTATAGCAAGCATCACAGTGTGTCTAAGTTATTTTACTTTCCTAAAAATCTGCGTTGCTGGGACTGCTATTCTACGAACAAGCGGGGAAACAGGGTGCGATTCAACCTCAGCCAAATATCTGCACATTTAATGTATCATGACGAGATCCAGTGTGCGCACTGCTCTCTCCAGTTTAATCGCGAAAGGACTTTGTATAAGCATATCTCTGTCGCTCACCCTGACTTGAAACATGACACTGAGCAGTCAATTGATTCCAATATGTGTTTCATCTGTGGTGACTTTTTGCCTGCGGGAGTGGATCTGGAATATCATGTATTAAAGCACAATGAAGCTCTGGGACCTATAGCAAGTCATGAGACACCTAAGGTACCTGATGAAAAGCCAAAACTGTGTCACAAAGTTCTGAAATCTTTTGTGGTAAAACCCACTGAGAAGCACAACCAATATTTCATTGTTCCGGGATCTTCTGTACCGAAAGCTAAACGGTATAACGAGGTTTCAGAGTCTGCCATGCTGAAAGATTGTGAGGAGCCTTTATCAATGCAGAAACATAAAATGAAGCCGTTAATGTTAAAATGCAGCCACTGTTTTAAAGTCGTAAAAGAGGGACATGAGTTGATTTCCCACATACAAAAGCACCATCCCAATATAAAAGTAATTAAAATCAACCAAACGAAGCAAATAGGAAATACAAACATTAAGCCTGATGTTTGAGGTGGTTTATATTTTATTAGAAAGTACTACATACAAAGAAACGAAACTAGCAGTTCACAATGGAGTGAGTAACCTTGATGTATGGAAGTGACAGAGGGAAGGATGAAAGTATGCTGAAAATTGTAGAAATTAGATCCATGAGGCGAATCAGGGTAAAACAATGAATGACCGTGTTAAAAATGTGGAGATTCAGAAAAAATGCAAAGCCTAATGAATAAGATTTGGGCATGTAAAGCGGATGAATGAAGCCCGAGAATCAAATGCTTGAGTCGGGCCATGTCAAGAGCCAGTGTTAGAAATTCTCAGGAAGGAAGGAAACGTGGATAGCATAAAACTCACAGCGGCAGGATAATGGTGTCACTTGTATTCCAATATCTTTGGGTGTCATCTTTCACTTTAAAGTTTGTCACAGAACTCGTATTTTTATAAACAGGTGTAGGTAGGAATCAGGATAATAGTAGGAATAATCCCAAAGAGTCAGAATAACACAAGAGTACCTGTGCATGAATGTGAGTAAAGCCAGAGTTGTGTGGTGGTCTGTCCTCTTTTCCTATGGCACCTCTGGAATGGCGTGATATTTAATTACAGTGAAATCCTCTTAAGAAGTTTTCCAAGGAACCGGAAAAAACAAAAAATTTTGTCATTTTGGGTCGAGGGTCTGAAAAAACCAAACTTCTTGCTTCGAAACTTCTTAAGAGAACTTCTTAGTTGGTTACTACATACAATGCATTATAATATAGTTTTAAGCCCAGTATGTTCTCAAATACTCTAAAATTTCCTTCGATAGATTATTTCTTATAAATTTTGTTTTAAAGAATTAAAGATTTGTGTTCCTAAATCTTTTAAGATTTATTCAGAGTCTAAAAGTGTGCATTCTTTCCTATATTTTGTTGATTAGTGGTGGCATTTGACTGAGGCAACTGTTTTACATTTCATCTGTCTCTATATTTGTTTGTATTTTCTGTTTCCGGTTCAAGATGGTGGCTGTTGTAATGGATCATTAAAGATTCTTTTTTCAAGTGCGAAATCATGGTTTTTTTTTAAATTTAAAAATTTTTTTTTAAGAAAGAAACATTCCCGGGTTACGAATAACCCAAAAATGTTTAAAAATCTCCTACTACCACCACACTAAGTGGAAAATGTTGCTTGTGTCGTGATGGAGGACTTAGCCAGCCGAGGAATCGAACACACGACGCCCGGATGGGACAAAATGCGATGCCCATTCAGCCACTGACCACTCATTTTATTTGTTCTTTCTTATTTGCATTTTTTTCTTCAATATTAGGAGCCATTCATAAATTACGTCACACGAATTTCATGATTTTTTGACCCAGGAACGGCTGCTCGGCATTTTTCATACAAAACTTATTTTGAATTTGAGGCCAAAATGCCTAACCCAATTTAATGATTATTTTTTTAAATTAAAAGGTGTAGCAAATATAGTAGTATTACATAAGGGTTATGTAATACTTTATTTATTTTAAACTATAAAATAGCCTATATTTTATAATTTAAAAGATGTCAATTTTTCATGATTTTAGAGACAACTTTGGCAATTATTTGTGAGCTTAATGGAGGCCTGATACTTTTCAATTGAAGATGACTAATTTCACCTTTATATTTGTTGATGATATTCACCAATATTCTTCCTTAATTTTCTAAAAATGCACTATTATTGCTTTGTTAAGGACAAAGACAATCTGTCCCGAAGGTTGGTTTACAACACGGCGTTCACTGCACTTGAATATTCTAGTAGTCACTTCTGCCTCTTCTAAACATGGTGTTTATTCATCGCTGGGTTATTGGGTTAGAGGTTGCGCTTATTTTTAGTTGAATTTGTTTTTTGAGTCTGTAGGTGATATTTTATTATCTATAAATGATTTCTTATTGTCACATATGACATTATATACTACTAGGAATTCGCTTGTGTTGTGTAGTATGTGTACATAATATTTTTTATTGGTGAAGTAGTCAGTTTTTCAACCGTTATAAAATATAAAAATTTATTTTTTGTAGTTGAAATATTCTTTGGTGTATGTTTTGCCAAAAATACTGGTTTAATAAAAATGCTTCTAAATTCAAATAAAAAACCCTTTTATTATGATTTTTTTCAATTGTCAATGAATTTTTCTTGATTTTGGTTGTTTTGCCTATATTTTGGTGATAGCCAAACTGTTTCCTTTAGCCCTTTTTAGACAAGCGTCATGTATCCATGCCAACCGATCGCGTGACTAAAAGATGAGCGTCATCTATACATGACGCATATGTGAGAATTTGAAATACCAGTCTACGGGTATCGCAAATTCTTTAATGACATAGTCTTTAAAAGATTAAAAACCATTAAGGAAATGTGAATGTACCGTCATTTCATACATGGAAAACTTAAATTTCGACTGCAAGCGTCGTAAAAACCACCACACGAGGAAAAATGTCCCTTGACTTAAAGAAGGGGAAGGAAATGACCTTGGCTATTTGTGGTCAGGGCGAAGTTGATGAGGATTTAGGATACTGTGTTAAATTTGAAAAACTTCCAATTGATTATAAGTAAGAAAGTTTACACAGGGATAACTAATGTTTCCTTGCTGGCTTACTGTCTTATAATGTGCATATTGATAAGGATCTACGCTTCTGTGCATCTGGGACATTAAGTCGTACACGTACATCTTTCACTATTACATCTTGAGACCTTTCATTCCTTCACTCAGTAAATTGAAGGTAGGGTGAATTTAGATTATTTAATTTCAGATTAATTTACCATGAACTCAAGATGACCTCCCTTACATCGAGTGTTTCATCTGAGTTTGATGTTTGATGAGAAGTTTGTTTGAAATCAAACAGGTTAACACACGTGCTCCCGCACATTCCATCCACACCGGTTCCGTTTGTGTTTATACATACAAAAGAATTGCCTTTCCGTGTAATTATCTCCCTTGCTTACCTAATTTTTTTTTTTCATAAAATCTTAGGGTACGAGCTCATCATTCTAACTGTCATACTTTTCAGAAAGAGCTACTAATTTCTGAATACCATTTGCTTAAAGTACAAAATATGCACTTTAAATAATTGTGATTTTTTAAAATTTACTTTGTACCGAACCATGCAGGCTTGAATACTCTCTCGCTCCCGTCTAAGACAGCAATCTCTTTCTACAAAAGAAGATTATCGTAAATCTCTGATTAGTAACGCAGCTTACAATTTTACCAATATTAGTGGCCCGCACTCCCGCTTCCCACTAAAGAATGCACCGTCACTGGCGCCTGTTCCGCCAGTGTAGTCATTATTTTTTCAATGTCTGGCAACTCGCAGTACAAGCATGAAACTGGTGCGTGTACAGCATATTTGTGTGAAGTATAACTTTTTTGATTTAGCTTTCGTTTTAGAATAAAAATCAGTTTTGAAAAGATCGATCACTAGGGATTAATATGAGCTATTAATGTTTTTTTAAATGTGTCGAAGCTTAGATTCGGCCCCAAAAATTTTGTAACCCTCTGTAACAATTGCCGAAAAAAGTAAAAAAAATAAATAAATTATTTGGGTTCTCTATGTGATGTGGATTCACCAGTTTCCCTCCTGTTCTTAGCACTAGTTTCGGACACCAAGCGTAACTATTACTATTGTTTACTATTTCTTTTCTTACTTAAATAAAAGCATCTGTTTCCGAACTCACTTATAAATTAATTTAAACAAGTAAATCATTTTAAAACATTCATTTTTATTTGAGCCATCCCGATGTTGGTATTTAAAATCATTTAAACAATTATAGCGCCATCATTTTTTATCTACAATTAAATGTCAGACTGAGTGTCTTTATATGCTGCCAGGAATTTACCTGTGTTGTTGAGTTTTATCTTAAATGATTATCATTTATTACTAGTAGTTAGAAATATTGTTTTTTTGCTATGTAGCCAATATTGGTTTAGATGCTGCTAAATACAAATAATAAAAAAATTAATATTTATATTTCATCAGATTTTGGTTGTTTTTTGAGAGCCAAACTGTAAAACACCAATGTACAATCATTTCACACGTGGAAAAATTAAATTTTAATGCAATGAAGTGCAAGAAACATGTTTTTCAAAAGGTGAAAACATATGATTGGAATTCAGTGGGAAAAACACAACTAGAAAACCATGTATTCTAAATCTTCCATCACGACCTATGGATATTTCATAAAAAATTTCTTGGAATTTCAGATTCCAGCAGTCGGTAGATGGACCGGATGAAAAAATGAAAAATGAACAGAAATTCACTTTAATAGATGAAAATGGATCAGAAAATCAAATCTCTTCATACATTTCCACAAAACTCTTATCCCTTGTCAATACTAAACGTTTCCACGTGTGTTTGACTTGCAGTACAATATTTTGTAAACCTAAATCATACGTAGAGCATTTGAAGCAATGCAAACGAGTTATAAATCAGTCAACGTCCACCGATTTCGCTGGTGTTAAAATATCCACTCCATTGCAGTTTTCACGACAACCACAATTCAGATGTCTAAAGTGTAAGACACTGTTTACCTCTGAAGAGGTTCTGCTAACGCATTATAAAGCGTGTCAGATATATAACTGTGCCGAGTGTAATAAACAGTTTTCCAGTGAGGGAACATTAAAAATTCACCTTTTAACTAAGCACTGCGAAGACAATCAAAGTCTTCAAAGCAAACATGAATTTACTTGTGAATCTTGTTCCAAAGAGTATTTGGATAGTTTAGAAAATATTTATGCCTATTTTCCTAAATTTAATAAAATTATGTGTAACTATTGCAAGTGGTCATGTTCCCCATCCTTGCTTATAGAAAACTCACATGTGGAGATTATTTCCTCAGATAGTGACACTTCTGTTGCAAAGAGTATTTCTGAACCCATCCACACAGACAATATCCACTTGTCGGCAGATGTTCCAAGGCAAGAAAAGCCCAGGAGGATTTCCAAAATGGTAAAGGGGATAGATCTATCTCAAATTCACAATAATGCTACTCCTACTTCTAATGCTCTACTTCAGCACGAAAGTAAGATAGACGGCTTGTTTGAAGTTATTTCTTTAATAGAATTAAAAACTAGTAAATGTTGTCGAGTTTGTAAAAATGAGTATAAAAACATAATAGCCCTTAAAAAGCATTACCGTTATTGTTATTCACTGCACTCGTTGTTGAATAACCCTCAAACTTTTTTTTGTACATTTTGTCCTTCTAAACAAGTAAGTTTTAAACAAATAAGAGATCACTTGTATGAAAATCATGTTCCTTTTTTAAAATGTGAATACTGCGATTTTATTTTTTGTTCTGTGAAAGACAGAACCCGTCACAGGGAAGAAAGTCACTCTGAAATTTGTCAGTTTTGTACAGTTACTATTACGCGTTCTAAAGAAGAGATAAAGGAGCACCTGACCTGGCATCTGACTGAAGAATCTGTAAAATGTGATACTTGCGACGAAATGTTCACTGGTGTAAGAAAACTGAGAGTTCACAAAAAAAAAAAAAAACAAAAACCAAAGAAAACCAAGGGACTATGTGTTAACTGTGGAAAAGTATCGAATGATCTAAAGCGACACCTCAGAACAGCTCACCGCAAGAAGCTGTGTCTGACTTGTGGGAAGCTGCTATCGGAGAGTGTATATCGATATCACACAAATGTACTTCATAAAAACTTTGAGAATGCTGCGGTCCAATGTCCCGCCTGTGGAAAGATGCAGAAGAGCTATAAACACTTAAACCTGCACCGTCGAATTGTTCACGAGAAACACCTCTACATTCAGTGTCCAACTTGCCCTAGAAAATTTCCCTTCCCGTCTCACTTAAAAAAACATTTAGCATTATGTACTGCTCAAATTTTTGAGTGTGACGCTTGTGGTAAACTGGTCAGGTCAAAGAATATTCTGATGAAGCACTTGGGAAAAAAGCATGGAATGGTGGTGCGTGGGTTTGCCTGCCGTTACTGTCCCAATATGTTTGCTCGGAAAGATGTTCGAATGATTCACGAACGCATCCACACGGGAGAACGTCCCTACTGCTGCAGCGTGTGCGGCCAGCGCTTCAGACAGTTAACTGACTTGAAGCGTCACGAAGGCCGTCACTCGGGGAAGATGCCTTTCGCTCGGCTCAAGAAGGGGAAGAAAAAGACCTCGACTGTTTGTGATCGAGGTGAAGTTGGTGAGGATTTAGAATACTATGTTGAATATGAAAATCTTCCAAATGATTCTAAGTAATGATTCTGAGATGACTAGTGTTTCCTTGCTGGCTTACTATCTTACGACTTACACATTAATAAGGTCTACGCGTTTTTTCATCGGGCACATTAGTTTAAACTTTCATCTTTCGCTATTACAACTTGAATCCTTCCATTCCTTCCCCGAGTAAGTTGAAGATAGAGTGAATGTTTAATTGAATTTAATAATAATTTACTATGAACTCAAGATGACCTCCCTCACAATGAGTGTTTCATCTGAGACAAAGACCGAGTGCAGAGATGAATTGCGTAAAACCAAAGTTGAAATTAAGTCTTAAAACATTAGTCTCTCCAACCACTTCAGACTATTTAAACAGAACTGACTTAAGCGAATATTATATATAGCGAAATTTCTCATTTGTCAAGGAGGCTTAATCTTTTTGTCACTAGATGGCGATAATTGCTTTTATTTCTTGCTCCGGCAATCCTGATGTGTTTAAAAACTCGTTTTATTATGGGAGGATCTTAAAATTATAAGTGGGATGTAATAGGTACAATTTACAAAACAGTGGTAAAGAGAACAAACATGAGAAAATAAAAAAAAGAAACAAGCTAGGAAATACAAATATGGATGATTACAAATACGTTAGTGAACTTATGAAAATATTACATCAAATAATGGTAAATATTAATAAACAAACTACTTAGTGAAAAAAGTGTGATTTATTTATAGAACCCAAAATTTTGGTAAAATATTTAGTTTGCCCTTTTTTTACAAATGTTTCATTATTTACTTACTATTGTCAAATTATATTAGTTTTGAATGGCTGTGAGCTTACAAATCGCCTTGGAGTAACATTGGAATGTTCATTATACACGGTGTCCGGAAACTCATGTTATAAACTGTAATCTTGGTGAATCTATCTCCCACTTGGTATCGATTTTTTATTTTTTTTTTTATTTATTCATTTCTATGCTCTTACATACAGTTAATAAATACAATGACATACAGTTAATAAATGCAATGACAATGACATTAGGTGGAAGTAAAACAAAAAATATTCAATAATGAAACATAATAGGTAGTAGAGTGAAATATGATCGGCAACTGTATGTAATTGGTTAAAACGAATGTGGTTATGGATTGTGAACACCTCACTGGGAGAACCCGTGCTGAGGTGTATGAATATATGTATATATTTTGTGGTATGACTTTTCTTATTCAAGCTTTTTTTTTGTTTTAGAGATTTTTATTGGTCAAATTCGAAATTTTCATTTGCTTTGGAATTATTTTCTGTTATTTGTCTTTTAAAAGAGTGTTGAAGAATAGACAAGACTTTAATAATTTATTCACTCTTAAGTTGCCGTAATACATTTTTTGTTTTTGTACGAATGCTCAAATTCAAAAAAAAACTTTGTTTACTTGGGTTCTTCATCTGCTGCAAATGATTACATTTTTCTGCTGTACCATCAGTTTTCAGATACCTTGTTTAAGTGTTTTGGTTTGATTTCCAAACACCTTGATTGTAAAATTATAAATGAATTATTCAAGTGAAACTTCTATACCCCCGTTTTGATTTGGAATTCGGATGAAACGAATATGACGCATAACAACACCTGCAAAGCATTAAACTCCTATCAAGGCTCCTATTGGTTGAGATATAAAACGGAAATGACGCTAGGTCTGCGCTCATTGCCTACTTTGATTATGACCTCACTTTTCAAGGCTCCTTGGTTCTTCATTTGTTGAGATTCTTTTGATAAAGTTTCGCTTCTCCCGCGTGTTAACTGCACTCGAATTTTTTTACAATTTTTATGTATTACACATAAAATAATAGTAAAATGTTAATAAAATAAAATATACCATTTCTGTTTCACAAATGTAATGTACAGAGAATTTATAAAAGGAAATCATAAATAAACAAAACACCATTCAATTTGCCTTTTTTTTTACAAAATGACATTTTGTTTAAAACTTTCTTGGTCTGTTTCCCAAACACCATGTAGTAGTCAAACAAAGCACTATTGTTGTCAAGGTGGTGCTACGATATTATTTGGCTGCATTCGTAGATTGGTATGCATTAAAAAATGTCGCCATTTGTAACGCCATTTCATACGGCTCCACTAAGTATTGATACTTCACTTTCTGACAACTCTACCAGGCTAATAACCATTATGATGATATCTAGTACAAGTAAAAAGGATAAATAACTTTTTCGAAATTTCATCTTTTAGGGGTAATGTTCAGGAAAAATTGGTCCGCCGTGTGCGACTGGCATTATTGCGTTGTTGCTAAATCTACTGCCTCGCGCCCTCTGAACTACCCACTAGCCGATTCCATCAGCTAGTGTTGAATTTTAATGCATATTTGTATGTTCGTGCTGAGTGTTGTGTCAACAACTTAACTTTGTACGCAAAGTAGATACCCAATCTAATGTACCTAGGAGTATTTGACTTTAAAAAAATATTATTATTATCAAAGCTTATTAATTTAGTGTGTATTTATCAAGACTTATTAAAATAATAACTTTTCAGTGTGTGTTTTCTTCAAAGACTTACTTTTAACACTGTGTTTATTTAGTTGTAGACTTACCTAACTGTTAAAATTGTGTTTCTTTTGTGCTTAATTTTTTTATTGAATTACTGTGACAAAGCCCTGGCTGTGCTCACGAAGAACTGGCAGACATTCATTATGTTTACATGTCATTTTCCGAATCGAAATTTTCCTAACACTTGTGTTTTTGTTCAAATGCATTATTCAATTGCACTTATTCGCGAAAAAAGACTTACAAAGGACTAAGACTTCATCATGGCTACAATTGTGAATGACCCTACATTGTCACTTTGTAGAATTTCTGCAATGACTGTTGTTCCGAAAAGTTCTATCTGGGATCTCTTCAAGAAGTAAAAACTTCATTAGGAACTTTCTTTGACGGAATAGGCCCGGTTCAAAAGAACTGGTGTGATAAACCTGCATAACTGGCATGAATGTGCAAAAGAAAACCCACACTCCGTAAAGCAGGTCACCAGGCACCATCAGATTCTCGATCAGAACTCTCAGCCTTATGTTATTGTTTACATGCAGTTTCCATGGATACAGGTCAATCGAAAATATGTACCATATACTCGCTCGCTCTCGGCAAGCTCACAGCAAATTTATTGGTAAGTTTGTACCTCACACTAAGGATTTTTAATAGGTATGTTTTTTTGTATGGAAACAAAAGTTGGAATTTCGGAAAAAGTTATTTTTCTTTTTTGCTCTTACCATCATGTAGAATAACCTCCCAAAGTTAGTTTACTTTACCTTCGGACACCCTGTATAATATGTATTCAGTGAAACCTCTGTCTATCGTTTTTAAAGGAAACCTATTAAAAAAGCTTTTGAAAATAAAAACAGGAAATCTATGGATACAGGAATATAGAAAAAAGCTACTTTCATGCAAATGTCATATCACTTAGGGGTCGTCCATTAATCTCGTGATGTTCTTTAGCAACTTTTTAACCCCCCCCCCCCCCCTTGGTGATATGTGGTGAGGTTTTAGACTAACCCCCCCCCCCCCAAATCATGTGTATTATTTTCAGAATATTATCACGAAAAATAAATACACGTGATATCTCATTAGACCCCCCCCCCTCCCCCCATCGTGATATTTCGTGATTTTTTCCGAACCCCCCCCCCGCCTTTCGAGCCTCACGTGATTAATGGATGACCCCTTAGGTGAATTGCACAGTTATCCAGAAATAATAAAATATTTTGTTGTTTTGCACCAATTGCTGCGTCGAGGTCCCTTTTAAAAACAAATTTAAAATGTTCATGGTCATACATGCCTTTTTTTTTTCAATTATTTCTGGCTTTCACCCTTCAAGGGTGTTCTAGGCCATCATTAAAATTACAGAGAAAGGAAAGGTGAATTTATAAATTAATTTTATTTAAAAGGCAAATTTCAGAATTATATGGAAGATTGGAGTAGAGTTCAGACTTAGAAGAGATGAGATGTTGAATGGAGGGGGCCTCTTTGTTTGTGTAATATTTTACAGGTGAAGTTTTCATATTCTTTAAACACCTAGGCTTCAGCAATTTGCCAATTTAACAATGACAATGAGGCTCGCGAATGTCGATATAACTGTTGTCGCAAAATAACAGAGAATCCTCTCTTTCGACCCTTTACCACCGTGGCAGGACTATCCCTTTAACATTGTGTCTTTCTAGTTATTGAAGATTTTTCACACAGTGAAAAGACGCCGCAACGACATAATGACAACATTTTTTTTAATGTTCTGCTCGTTGTTTACGAGTACCGTTAATTGAAACCAAGCATTTAGCTACGAAATATAGTTTTGTATGTTCACATTTTGAAAAATGATAAATCGAGCAAAATGTGTAGCACAAGAATTGCGTTCTTTAAATGATCAAGGCGGTGAAACGGGAAATAGAGAAACGATGGATGCGATCTATTTTTGCAAGTTTTGTATGAAATTAATTTGGAACTTGAAGAAATAAATGAAAAAAGCGAGAAAATGATTAATCGGGGAATGATGGATCGATATTTCACTGTATGCGATTTTTATTGTAGCGTGCAACTTGGCATAATATTCTAGAAATTTATTCAATTGGTGCTCAAAGGTTGCGATTCGATTAAAAACCGCCATTAGAAAACCATTTATAATCTTTTCTAATCTTCCATCACAACCTATGTTTCATAAACATTTCTTGGAATTTCAGATTCCAGCAGTCGGTAGGTGGACCGGATGAAAAAAAGAAAAATGAACAGAAATTCACTTTAATAGACGAAAATGGATCAGAAAATCAAATCTCTTCGTACATTTCCACAAAACTTTTATCTCTTGTAAATGCTAAACGCTTCTACTTGTGTTTCACTTGCTGTACAATATTCTGTAAACCGAAGACATATGCAGAGCATTTGAAGCAATGCAAACAAGTTATTGATCAGTCCACCGATTCCGCGGATGTTAAAATATCTTCTTTATTTGAGTGTGAAAAACCACAATTCAGGTGTCTAAAGTGTAATACGCTTTTTGCCTCTGAAGATGTTCTGCTAAGTCATTATAAAATGTGTCTGGTATATAACTGTGTGGAATGTAATAAACAGTTTTCCAGCGAGGGAACATTAAAAATTCACTTTTTAACTAAGCACTGCAAGGACAATCAAAGTCTTCAAAGGAAACACGAATTTACTTGTGAATCTTGTTGCAAAGAATTTTTGGATAGTTTAGAAAGTATTTATGCCTACTTTCCTAAATTTAAGAAAATAATGTGTAATTATTGCAAGTGGTCGTATTCTCCATGGAACAATACTGTCACTTCCCTTCCGTCTAGCTCAGCCCCCGAAGGAAGCTTGCCTAAATCCTTGCTTATGGAAAATTCACAAATGGAGATTATTTCCTCGGACAGTGACACTTCTGTTGCAAGGAGTATTCCTGAACCTATCCGCACAGACAAACTCCACTTTTCAGTAAATATTCCAAGGCAACTAAATTCCAGGAGGATTTCCAAAACAGTAAATAGCATAGATCTACTTCAAATTCAAAAGAATTCTACTCCTACTTCTAATGCTCTGCTTCAGTATGAAAGTAAGATAGATGGATTGTTTGAAGTTATTTCTTTAAAAGAATTCAATTCTGCTAATTGTTGTCGAATTTGTGAATTCAAATCTAAAACATTTATAACCATTAAAAGGCATTACATTAAGGATCATTCCTTGTGTTCCTTGTTTCAAATCCCTCAAGCTCATTTCTGCACATGTTGTCGTTTTAAGTGCGCAGGTTTTAAACAAATGGGACATCACTTATATGAAAATCATGTTCCTTTTTTAAAATGTGAATACTGCGATTTAACTTTTTGTTCTGTGAAAGGCAGAACCCGTCACAGAGAAGAAAGTCATTCTGAAATATGTCAGTTCTGCACAGTCACCGTTATGCGTTCTAAAGAAGATATAAAGGAGCACTTGACCTGGCATCTGACCGAAGAATCTGTAAAATGTGAAACTTGCGACGAAATGTTCACCGGTATAAGAAAACTGAGAGTTCACAAAAAAAAAATAAAACAAAAACCAAAGAAGACCAGGGGACTTTGTGTTAACTGTGGAAAAGTGTCAAATGATTTAAAGCGACACCTTAGAACAGCTCACCGCAAGAAGCTGTGTCTGACGTGTGGGAAGCTGCTTTCGGAGGGTGTATATCGATATCACACAAATGTGCTTCATAAAAACTTTGAGAATACTGCGGTCCAATGTCCCGCCTGTGGGAAGATGCAGAAGAGCTATAAACAATTAAACCTTCATCGACGAATGATTCATGAGAAACACCTCTATATTCCATGTCCAAATTGCCCTAAGAAATTTCCTTTCCCGTATCAGTTAAAATATCATTCGGCAACATGTAGAGGTAAAAATGCCAAAATTGTTGAATGTGACGCTTGTGGTAAAGGGTTCAAGTCGAAGATTATTCTGCTAAAGCACTTACGGAATGATCATGGAATGGTGGTGCGTAGGTTTGCCTGCCGTCACTGTCCAGACATGTTCATTCGGAATGATGCTCGAATATGTCATGAACGCATCCATACCGGAGAGCGTCCCTACTGCTGCAGCGTGTGCGGCCAGCGCTTCCGCCAGTTAACTGACTTGAAGCGTCATGAAGGCCGTCACTCGGGAAAGATGCCTTTCGCTCGGCCCAAGAAGGGAAAGAAAAAGACCTCGGCTGTTTGTGGTCAGGACGAAGTTGGTGAGGATTTAGAATACTATGTTGAATATGAAAAATTTCCAATTTCTAAGCGAGAAAGTTCATTCTTAGATGACTAGTTTTTCCTTGCTGGCTGACTTGCACTTGATAAGGTCTGCATCAGGCATATTAGTTTATGCATTAATCTTTCGATATTATAACTTGAAACCTTCCACTTCTTCCCCGAGTAAGTTGAAGATAGGGTGAATGTTGAATATTTAATTTTTACCATAATTTGCTATTTACTTGAGATGACCGCCTTCAGCTGAAGCTAAAGACCCAGTGCAGAGATGCACCCTGATGGAGATGAACTGCATAAGAGCAAGTTGAAATTAAAGCTTTGGTCTCTCCAACTGCTTCAGACTATTTTTAAAAAATTGGTTTAAGTGAATATTATATATATATATATATTAGAGATGCCACGAATATTCGGCTACTTTTTTTACCAAACCAAATATCAAATCATGAAAAAATTCGCATATTAATATTTATTGTCTTTATTACAAATTTCATAATATTCCCATACATGTGATTTTTTTTTTATTAAATGGTGTCATTTCGTAAAGTTTTTCGCAAACAAACTAATATTTTTTAAGATTTACTAGTATCACAATTTGATGTAACAATCAATGAATAATCCGTGTTGTGACCAGTGGCGGCCGCTGCCCTGAAAACGTGGTGGTTCACTGATAATCCGTAACATGAGATAACGATTACTAAGCAACATTAGGTAAAAATGATCCCACTAATCTTATTTGGAGAGAAGATCTATTTTAAGCTGTTTTCGAAGTGCGAAAACTTCTACATATCGCTTTTTAATTAAAATTTTTATTTTTCGGTACTAAGAAAATAAAAACACAATACTATTTTTTCGTAAATAAATCTAAAATGTCAACCCAAAAAACTCTTTTTTTTACAATGTTTAATTTATTTTATTTTATATTTCATAAAATAAAATAAATTTGAAAGTAGTGTAAGAAGAATATACGACGCAAATGTGAATGGTAGAAGAAGTCGGGGACCCCCGAGGAAGACATGGCACGAGCAAGTGAATCAGATACTTGAGTCGGGCCATGTCGAAAGTCGGAATAATAGAAGAGAATGTATGAGACGATGTATGAATGTGAGTGAGGCAAAGAGTGTCTGCCAAGACCGAGTTATTTGACAGTCCATCCTCTCTGCCTCCCCTGTGGGGAAACGGCGTGATGGTTGGTTAGTTAGTTTTATATTTCATTTTAAACATGATACAAACAGTATTTATAAACAGTGTAAAAACAGCACGAGGGCAAAATTGTTAAAATTATCTATAAAAAAATTGAATTCCTTAATGATCTGCGTTTTATAATTTAAAACACCAATCAATAAAAAAGCAAATATATGTAAAATTTAGGTATTTGCTGTACCTTTTGATTAAAAAAAGAATTATTCAATTTGGTTAAGTATTTTTGCTTTAAATCCAAATTTAAGTTTGTATGATAAAGGCCGCCGGGTGGCACACCAATATAGCTTAATTTTTCATACATGTGGACGGCGTTGCGCGCTGGCGATGTTTGGGATATTCGATACAAAAACATAATTCGTTCCGCTTGCAATCGGCCTGCACACCGGACAGGGTAACTTCGCGCGTAACTTTGAGAATTTGCTCTCCCTGATTCATATTATATTATGCATTATATTGGTAGGTGATATTTTTAATGAAATTCATAGATTTTATATTTTTCGGTAAGATATTATAAAGTAATTTTAGACGATATAATTTACCAGTGCTGCACACAAACACACTGTTCGACCAGCCGCCCTTGGTTGTGACACGAATTACTCTAAAATAAAACAAATACCCCCACGGCGTAGTTACCGCATGTACTTCGATGATGCAGAATGGAACCTATCAACCGCAAAAAGTACTAAGTGTCGCCGAATATTCCGCGAGCCTAGCCGAACATTCGGTATTCGACAAAATCACTATTCGTGGCACCTCTAATATATACAGTGAAGTTTCTCAATTATCAAGGCATCTTAATCTTTTTGTCGCTACATGGCGATTATTATGGCGAAACTCATTTTATTAAGGGAGGAACTTATAATCGTAAGTGGGAGGTAATAAGTACAATTTACAAAAAAAGAATAAAAAAATAGGTAACATACATAGTTCGAACAAACAGCAAGAGAAAATAAATAAAAAAAACAAACAAGGATACACAAATGTGGTTGATTACAAATAAATTAGTGAACTTATGGAAATGTAACTTCAAATTAATTGTAAATATTAAGTAAAACAAACAACTTAGGGAACGTACCCATACTACGTGACCAACTTTTTGCAATTTTAACCCCCCCCCCCCCCCCCCGGTGACCAAAAACCTAAGCAACCCGCCGCTCATTTGTATGGAGTGTGACATTTTGAAGACCCCCCCCCCCCCCCCTAAACGTGTCACGTAGTATGGGTACGTTCCCTTAGTGTAAAAAGTTTGAATTTTATTTACACAACTTAATTGTATGGTAAAGTATCAAGTTTGTCCTTTTTTACAAATGTTTCATTATTTTTCTTACACATTAGATACGAATGGCTGTCAGCTTGCATATTGCCTTCAAATGACTTTTCCGATGCATGGAAAGTTCGTTATACACGGTGCCCGGAAACTCATGTTATAAGCGGTAAACTTGGTGAATCTATCTTACACTTGGATTCGATTTTGTGGTTTGACTTTTTTATTTGAACATTTTATTATTTTAGAGAAAATCGATTTTTTTAAGCGTAGACCCGGCTTCAATAGTTTCTTCACTTTAAACTTGCAGAAAAAAAATAAAAAACAAACAAATGCTTGAGTGGAAAAAAACTTTGTTTATTTATGTTCTGTATCTGCTGAGGGTTCTGTACTTTTTTCTACAGTACCACCAGTTTTCGGACACCGTGTTTAATTGTTTTGGTTTGATTTCCAAACACCTTGATTGTAAAATATGAATGGAATTATTTTTAATATTTATGTACTATGTCTAAATAAGAGTAAAATATTAATAAAATAAAAATTCCAACCCAAATGTCATGTACAGCGAATTTAAACAGAAAATCATAAATAAACAAAACGACATTCATTTTCCCGTTTTTTTTACAAAACGAATTTCATTCTTAACTTTCTTGATCTGTTTCCCAAACACCATGTTGTGGTCAAACAAAACATTGTTACTGTTAAGGTGGTGTTATGATATTATTTGGCTGCATTCATAGAGGTTGGTATGCGTGGAAAAAAGTCACCATTTGTAATGCCGTTTCATACGGCTACACTAAGTATTGATACTTCACTTTGCCAATACCAACTCTACCAGGCTAATACCATATACAGGGTGACAGGATGATAACATATACAGGGTGTCAGGGGGTAAACTTCAATATCGGGAGGTGATTCTACATGATAGTACAAGTAAAAAAGATAAATAACCAAATTCCAACTTTTAGGGGTGCTTTTCAGGTAAAATGGTAAAATTGGTCCGCCGTGTGCATCCGGCATTATTGCCAAATCTACCACCCTGCACCCCCTGAACTACCCGCTGACCGATTCCGTCAGTGTTGAATTTCAATGTAACGTATTCATATTTTCTTCCCGTGCGTCATGTCAACAACTTTACTTTATTCGCAAAGTAGGTATCTAATTTAATGCACCTTTTAAAAAATGTATTGTTATAACCTTCGTGTGACTTTAAAAAACTTCATTGTTATAATAAAAACTTATTAATTTGGTATATCTCTATTAAGTGGGCATTTATTAAGATTTACTTAAAACAATAACTTTATTCAGTGCATGTTTTCTTCAAAAACACTTTTAACTTTGTGTTTATTTTATTGTAGATTTCCCAACTGTTAAAAGTTTTTTTTAAACGTAATTTTGTTACTGAATTACTGTGACAAAGCCCTAGCTTTACTCACGAAGAAAGTGCTGACATTCATTATGTTTACGGGCTACATGATGAAAGTGCACGTGCCGGGAATATGTGCGTCATTTTCCAAATCGAAATTTTCCAAACGTTTGTGTTTTTGTTCAAGGCTTAGGTCAAAGACCTTGAAACTTCATCATGGCTACAATTGTGAACGACCCTGCATTATCACTTTCTAGAATTTCTGCAATGACTGGTGTTCCGAAAAGTTCTATCTGGGATCTCTTCAAGAAGTACAACCTGCACCCATTCCATTAAGATTGCGAGC
This sequence comes from Limnephilus rhombicus, assembly GCA_929108145.2. Classification (NCBI taxonomy): domain Eukaryota; kingdom Metazoa; phylum Arthropoda; class Insecta; order Trichoptera; family Limnephilidae; genus Limnephilus; species Limnephilus rhombicus. The sequence goes on along the minus strand of OV815287.1, from coordinate 12,024,385 downwards.
AGGGTCTTCTGGAATGTGACCCTGCATCAAGGATTGCATATTGTCAGTGGCTACTCCTTCCAAAAAGAAGCCAAACTTTATTGGAAACATCCTTTGGAAGGACGAGGCCAGTTCAACAGAACTGGTGTGATAAACTTACATAATTTGCATGAATGGGCGGAAGAAAACCCGCACTCCGTAAAGCAGGTCACCAGGCACCATCAGGTTCTCGATCAGAACACTCGGCCTTATGTTATTGTTTACATGCGGTTTCCATTAATACAGGCCAATCACAATCATGAAACATTGCCGCTCTCGCTCTCGGCAAGCTCATAGAAAATTTATTGGTAAGTTTGTACCTCACACTAAGGATTTTTTTGGAATTTTGTATGGAAAAAAGTTGGAATTTCAGAAAAGTTATTTATCTTTTTTTACTCCTACCATCAATTCTTCAAAGTCTTACACCAGGGCCATACTGAGTGTATCTTCCACTCTGGAATGTGCCGCAAATATACTGTGTGTTATTTTAAATGAATAAATTGTGAAATAACACAAATTAATCAAATAAAATTTATTTGCCACGCTGGGATTCGATCCCGCGACCTTAGGAGTGCGAGTCAAGAGCCGGCCGTCAAAACCTTCCTAAAAACAAATTTTAAATTTTCATGGTCATCCATGCCGTTTTGTTTGCGTAATATTTTACATATGGAGTTTTCATATTCTTAAACTTATATTTATATAAAGCTTACTAGGCTTCAACAATTTGCCAATGATGAGTATTTTAGTTCCATCACTGTTGTCGTAAAACAACTCAGAGATATCCTCTCTTTCAGGCAGGCAGGACTCTCCCTTTAACATCAATGTGTCTTTCTAGTTTTCTATCGGAAGATTTTTCACGCAGTAAAAAGATATTTCACTCCGCAACGACCTATCGACAACTATTGACTAATTTTATTTTTTTTTAAATTCTGCTAATTGTTTACAATTAATTGAAACCATGCATTTAGCTATGAAATATGGTTTTGTATGTTCATATTTTAAAAATGATCAATCAAGCTAAATATGTAGTACAAAAACTGCGAGTTTTAAATGATTGATGCGGTAAAAAGATACATAGAGGAACGATCAATGCTATCTATTTTTGTGAGTTTTTTATGAAATTATTTCGGGACTAGAAGAATTAAACAACAAATGCGAAAAAACCATTAATCGGGGAATGATGGATCGATATTTCACTGAGATTTTTATTGTAGCATACAACTTGGCAAAATATTTTAGAAATTTATTCAATCGGTGCTAAAATCTTTCATTGCACCCAGCTACTTGGTTGGCTTTCGGTGGGAAAAACAACATTAGAAAACCTTGTATAATCTTTTCGAACTTTCCATCACAATCTATGTTTCATAAAAAATTTCTTGGAATTTCAGATTCCAGCAGCCGGTAGGTGGACCGGATGAAAAAAAGAAAAATGAACAGAAATTCACTTTAATAGATGAAAATGGATCAGAAAATCAAATCTCTTCATACATTTCCACTAAACTCTTATCTCTTGCCAATACTAAACGAATCCACGCTTGTTTCACTTGCTATACAATATTCTGTAAGTCTAAGCCGTACGCAGAGCATTTAAAGCAATGCAAACGAGTTATTAATCAGTCAATATCTATCGAATCCGCTGGTGTTAAATTATCTACTACATTTGAGTGTGAACAACCACAATTCAGGTGTCTAAAGTGTAATACGCTGTTTGCCTCTGAAGAGGTTCTGCTAACGCATTATAAAGCATGTCTGATATATAACTGTGTGGAGTGTAATAAACAGTTTTCCAGTGAGGGAACATTAAAAATTCACTTTTTGACTAAGCACGGCGAAGACAATCAAAGTCTTCAAAGAAAACATGAATTTACTTGTGAATCTTGTTCCAAAGAATATTTGGATAGTTTAGAAAGTATTTATGCCTATTTTCCTAAATTTAAGAAAATAATGTGTAACTATTGCAAGTGGTCACATTCCCCATGGGACAATTCTAAAACTGTCACTTACCTTCCATCTAGCTCGGCCCCTGAAGGAAGCTTGCCTAAATCCTCGCACATGGAGATTATTTCCTCGGACAGTGACACTTCTGTTGCAAGGAGTATTCCTGAACCAATCCATACAGACAATCTCCACTTTTCTTCAAATATTCCAAGGCGACAAAATTCCAGGAGGATTTCCAAAAGAATGAATATCATAGATCTATCTCAAAACCAAAAGAATGCTACTCCTACTTCTAATGCTCTACTTCAGTATGAAGGTAAGATAGAAGGCTTGTTTGAAGTTATTTCTTTAAAAGAATTCATAACTAGTAATTGTTGTCGAGTTTGTGAATTCAAATCTAAAAACGTTATATCCATTAAAAGGCATTACAGTAAGGATCATTCCTTGTATTCCTTGTTTCAAATCCCTCAAGCTCATTTATGCACGTGTTGTCGTTCTAAGTGTGCAGGTTTTAAACAAATGGGACATCACTTGTATGAAAATCATGTTCCTTTTTTAAAATGTGAATACTGCGATTTAGCTTTTTGTTCTGTGAAAGACAGAACCCGTCACAGGAAAGAAAGTCACTCTGAAATATGTCAGTTCTGCACAGTCACCGTTATGCGTTCTAAAGAAGAGATAAAGGAGCACTTGACCTGGCATCTGACTGAAGAATCTGTAAAATGTGAAACTTGCGACGAAATGTTCACTGGTATAAGAAAACTGAGAGTTCACAAAAGAAAAACAAAACACAACCCAAAGAAGACTGAAGGACTATGCGTTCAATGTGGAAAAGTATCGAATGATCTAAAGCGACATCTTAGAACAGCTCACCGCAAGAAGCTGTGTCTGACGTGTGGGAAGCTTCTATCGGAGAGTGTATATCGATATCACACAAATGTACTCCATAAAAATTTCAAGAATTCCTCGGTCCAATGTCCCGCCTGTGGGAAGATACAGAAGAGCTATAAACACTTAAACCTGCACCGACGAAAGTTTCACGAGAAACACCTCTTTATTCAGTGTCCAACTTGTCCTAAGAAATTTCCCTTCCCATCTCAGTTAAAATATCATTCAGCAACATGTAGAGGTAAAAATGCCAACAGTGTTGAATGTGACGCTTGTGGTAAAGGGTTCAAGTCGAAGATTATTCTGATAAAGCACTTACGGAATGATCATGGAATGGTGGTGCGTAGATTTGCCTGCCGTCACTGTCCAGACATGTTCATTCGGAATGATGCTCGAATATGTCATGAACGCATCCACACCGGAGAGCGTCCCTACAGCTGCAGCATATGCGGCCAGCGCTTCCGCCAGTATACCGACTGCAAGCTTCATGAAAAACGCCACTCGGGGAAAAATGTCCCTCGCCCCAAGAAGGGAAAGAAAAAGAACTCAGCTGTTTGTGGTCGGGACGAAGTTGATGAGGATTTGGGATACTATGTTGAATATGAAAAACTACCAAATGATTCAAAGTGAGAAAGGTCGTACATTACATAGGTCACATTCATCTTTCACTGTTTTAATTTGAAACCTTCCATTCTTTCCCCGAGTAAGTTGAAGATAGGGTGAATGTTGAACATTTAATTGGACAATAATTTACTAAGAACTCAAGATGACCTCCCTTACAAAGAGTGTTTCATCTGAGACCAAAGGCCGAGTGCAGAGATGCACCCTGATTGAGATGAATTTCATAAGAGCAAACAATGTTGAAATTGAAACATTAGTCTCTCCAACTGCTTTGGACTATTTAAAATAAATCGTCTTAACCTCTTGAACGCCTGCATATCCTTAAAGATACATTTAAAAACTGTTTCTCTGAATATAACTAGCTATTATTACCGATTATAAACTATTTATGTGAATTTTCATTATTTGTTTTTGGGGTGTTATGCCGTGTTGCATTACCTCCTTCTTTAGCCAACGTTTCGGACATCGTTGCAGTGTCCATCATCAGGGCAGATCCGACACATCTACCGGATGTCCATCATCGGATCTGATGATGGACACCCCAAAAACAAATAATGAAAATGCTTTTGGCCGTGAAAATCTTAAAACGTATCTATTTATGTGAATATACAAATACATTATCTGGTAAGATAGCACAATTTTCAAAAACATAATTTTGCAAAACACAAGTATGTTATTATGATAATAGAATCAGCTGTTGCTTTAAAAACTTTGCATCGGCCATTAAGAAGTTCAGCATTGTGAATTTTTACACTTCTCGTTTTCTTTCTTTATATTTTATTAACAAAAATAGTTACTTCACGTCTCTGCCAACTTTACCAGGCTTTTACTGTTATATTAATAATATAGGAAATAAAGTGATGTTAGGAAAACTTTAAATTTCACACCTTTTTTAAGTTACAACTTATTTATTTAACAAATGTATTGGTAGCTGATTTATGATTTTACATGTTGGACACTTTCCTTGCAATGTTAATATATAAAAAATATAAATCAAAGGGGCCGCACATGCAGATCACGCTAGGCATCCGCAAAGTCCAATGGAATTCACTCAACTGACAAATGACTGCACTTCCCGCCCCGCTTTCCGCATACCTCTCTGCGCATAATACATACTGAGTATTAAATACACGCAAGGATTGTAGCATGGTGTAATTTTGAAACTGTGTAAAAAGGGAGTCCAGTGTACTGGTAATACGGTGTTAGGAGTGGAACTGCTTTTCCAGCTGCATAACAGAATTCCATCAATGTTTACATAACACTTTTTCCAGCTGTAAATATTTTTTTCCTGTCAGTGAAATGATATTTGAAGGCTTCATTTCAGCTTCTTCTTTGCTACTCATTCATTTCTGTAAGGAGCAATTAGGCTATATTTTGACTTAACTTCTAATAAATGGCTGTTTTACATAATACAAAAAAAATTACCTTACCTTTTCGTGTTATCTTCCTTGTAAAGAGTTATTTATTTTTTACATAGTATTGTCTCAGAGTACGATGTTGATCATCATACCTTTAGGAACGAACTACTAATTTCTGAAGACTAAAACGATGGTGATTTTTTAAAAATTTACTTTGTAACGAGACCAAACCACGCAGACTTGAATACTTTCTTTCTCTCGCCTAAGACGGCATCTCTTTCTACAAACGAATGTCATCATAAATCTCTGATTCGTTGTATCGTTACGTAGCTTAATGATTTTATCAATATTACTGCCTCCCGCTACCCACTAAAGTACGCATCGTGTCACGTATTCGGCCAGTGTCGTCATATTATTTTTTCAATATCCAGAAACTCGTACAATCCGGAAACTGTATATACATGTAAACTGTATATATATACACTACATTTTTGTAAACGTATAACTTTTTTTTGTTTTTGTAAATACGGTCTGGTCGAATTTGAAAAATTGGTCTCTAGGGCTCAATCAAAGATATTCAAATACAAAAGATATGCTATGACGTCCGCGCGTAAACTATAGATTAGGTAGTAGTCGGCGGACCACTACCTAATCTTTAGCTTACATACGAAAAGAATTTGTTCATTTCGTTGATTTTTTTAAGGTGTGCATTAGTATTGGTTAACAATATTGAGTATGGAAAGAATTCATTCATTTAGTTTATTCATTCATTTAGTTTATTCGTTAATTGGTAAACAATATCGGCGACACCCGGAAGCGGAGTCCCACCTAGTAAAAACTGTATATAGCCCATTTCTTTTATTTCAATATCTTTGGGATTAATATTAGCGTAGACCTGGCTTCAAGTTTGGTAACCCTTTAGTTGCTGAAAACAATAGAAAAATAATATTTTGGGTCTCTGTGATAAAATAATAAAATAATATTTTGGTAGATTCACCAGTGTTTCCTTATTGTACCTACCACTAGTTTCCAGACAACACGTATAACTGTTGTTAGTATTGTTTATCATTATTTGCTATTTATTTTCCTACTTAAATAAAAGTATTTGTTTCTGAACTTAGGATTTTGGTTGTTTTCAAACGACCAATTAATGAAAAACCACCAATGCAATGTGTTGTCATTTCACACGTGGAAAACTTATGTAGGTGCATTCAATGAAAGTTTTAGAAACATGTTTTTCAAAAGGTGAAAAGATTTGATTGGCATTTGGTGGGAAAAACACTATTTGAAAAACATTTGGTATCATGTATCCTAAAAGGTACCAAAAATTTTGAATGTGACGCTTGTGGTAAAGTGGTCAGTCGAAGAAAATTCTAACGAAGCACTTGGGATAAGAGCATGGAATGGAAGTTCGTCGGTTTGCCTGCCGTCACTGTCCCAACATGTTCATTCGGTATGATTCATGAACGCATCCACACGGGAGAGCGTCCCTACTGCTGCAGTGTGTGCGGCCAGCGCTTCCGCCAGTATACCGACTGTAAGCTTCATGAAAAACGCCACTCTAGGAAAAATGTCTCTCGCCCCAAGAAGGGGAAGAAAAAGACCTCAGCTGTTTGTGGTCAGGATGAAGTTGTTGAGAATTTAGGATACTATGTTGAAAATGAAAAATTTCCAAATGATTCTAAGTGAGAAAGTTTACCCTGTGATGACTAGTGTTTCCTTGCTGGCTTATTGTCTTATACTTGCACACACGTCAATATTACCATTTGAGACCTTCCATTTCTTCCCTAAGTAAGTGAAAGATAGGGTCTATATTAATTATTTCATTTGAAAACAAAATCGGAAAGTTTGATCATGAAACACTTGATAATGAGCAAAAAAAAAACATGTTATGTTGGATGTACACTGTTTAGGTAAAATTCTATAGAAATATTATTATTATGTAATGATCAGATATTGATCAAATTTCTCTTATAAATTATCCAATACAATCAACTGGACCAGCCATTCTCAACCTTTTTTCTTCTCGGACCGCATTCCTATGTTTGTAATGTAATAAAGATATTACACCAAACCATTTACTTTTTACCCTTTTGTCTCTCCTCTAGGACTTCAATTCAATTCAATTTATTCATTTTAAAAACATTACAAAATTAAAATTTTAAAGCGTTTTTAAAGGAGAGTATTTATAAAATATTTTAGATATTCAATAAGATTTAAACTAACAGAAACAAAACTTGCCATTTGAATCGTGCTTCATTGATGTTAAAAATATCGATATTCAATGTTATTCTATTTAACAACAAGACTTCTCTCCTGACTAGCATGACCATTGACAAGTTTGTTCTGCAAGCCGGGAGATAAAACAGTCTATGCTGTTGGTGACCTGTGAATGCTCTCAAATACTCTGAAATGTTCTGGACTGTTCTAAAAATTTCCAGCCCTCATATATTCAAAAGCAAGCCCTTCAGGTAAAAACGGAAATCTTCTTCATGGATGGGGGATAGAGGGCTACCACACCATATAACTCCCTTGATTGTACCGGTACTCGTTTCTGAGTTTTAGTGGCACGCGCATTGTACACTTTCTTTTATAATATATATTGATTATAATTATATTGTTATAAAAAAGTATTCAATACAATATTAGAAGACTCTTTTAAATCTTGAAATCTATTTATTGATGTATCTTGAGTTTTTCTTACTTATCTTTTTGTTATTATTTGCAATATTTTATTATTATTATTTACTTACTTACATGATTAAATATAATTGAGCATGAATTTCCCTCGCCAAACACAAGAGCCTTCCTTGCCTCCTTATGGTGAGGAAATGCTATTTTTATATTCATTTACAACACTGTAACATGTAAAATAATGTATGCTTATGTAAAAACATGCATATTTTAAATACCTAAATAAAATATAAGAAAAGAGTGAAATTCTTGGCACATTTTTTTTATTAACCCCTCAGGCTAATTTGTTTGATTTTATGAACAAACATCCCAGGGAGTTCCTAGTGAGACATGCACAGCACATCACCAATTTAATGTAATTAATAAAGATAAATTAATTCAAAAATAATAATAATAATTTTAACAAATATATCTTGTTACCATTTAAAACCTTTCAAACAATTGTAGGGCCATCATTTTTTGACTACTATGTAATGTCACACTGTATGTCATTTTGTACTACCGGGATTTCCCCAGTGTTGTGGAGTTTTTCAAACAAATGATTTAGGATTTTGGTTGTTTTCAAACAGCCAATTGATAAAAAAACCACCAATGCAATGTGCTGTCATTTCACACGTGGAAAACTTATGTAGGTGCATTCAATGAAAGTTTTAAAAACATGTTTTTCAAAAGGTGAAAAGATTTGATTGGCATTTGGTGGGAAAAACACTATTTGAAAACCATGTATCTTAATTTTCTCATATCCTATGGATATTTCATAAAGAATTTCTTGGAATTTCAGATTCCAGCAGTCGGTAGGTGGACGGGATGAAACAATGAACAATAAACAGAAATTCACTTTAATGGACGAAAATGGATCAGAGAATCAAATCTCTTCATACATTTCCACTAAACTCTTATCCCTTGTCAATGCTAAACGTTTCCACGTGTGTTTCACTTGCTATACAATATTCTGCAATCCTAAGCCTTATGCAGAGCATTTGAAGCAATGCAAACAAGTTACTAATCAGTCAATGTCCATTGATTCCGCTGGTGTTAAAATATCCACTCCATTGGAGATTCCACAACAACCACAATTCAGGTGTCTAAGGTGCAAGACATCATTTACCTCTGAAGAGGTTCTGCTAACGCATTATAAAGCTTGTCAGATATATAACTGTGAGGAGTGTAATAAACAGTTTTCCAGTGAGGGAACATTAAAAATTCACCTTTTAACTAAGCACTGCGAAGCCAATCAAAGTCTTCAAAGCAAACATGAATTTACTTGTGAATCTTGTTCCAAAGAATATTTGGATAGTTTAGAAAATATTTATGCCTATTTTCCTAAATTTAAGAAAATAATGTGTAACTATTGCAAGTGGTCATGTTCCCCATCCTTGCTTATAGAAAATACACATGTGGAGATTATTTCCTCTGACAGTGACACTTCTGTTGCAAGGAGTATTCCTGAACCTATCTATACAGACAATCTCCACTTGTCGGCAGTTGTTCCAAGGCGAGAAAAACCCAGAAGGAAAACAGCAAAAGGGATAGATCTATCTCAAATTGAAAAGAATGCTACTCCTACTTCTAATGCTCTGCGTCAGTATGAAAGTAAAATAGATGGATTGTTTGAAGTTATTTCTTTAAAAGTATTCAAAACTGTTAAATGTTGTCGAGTTTGTGAAATCAAATCTAAAAACGTAATTTCCCTTAAAAGGCATTACATTAAGGATCATTCCTTGTATTCCTTGTTTCAAATCCCTCTGGCTCATTTCTGTACAAGTTGTCCTTCTAAATGCACAAATTTTAAACAAATAGGACATCACTTGTATGAAAATCATGTTCCTTTTTTAAAATGTGAATACTGCGATTTTACTTTTTGTTCTGTGAAAGACAGAACCTTTCACAGAGAAGAAAGTCATTCTGAAATATGTCAGTTCTGTACAGTCACCATTACGCGTTCTAAAGAAGAGATAAAGGAGCACTTGACCTGGCATCTGACTGAAGAATCTGTAAAATGTGAAACTTGCGATGAAATGTTCACTGGTATAAAAAAACTAAGAGTTCACCAACATCATCATCAAAAACCAAAGAAGACCCAAGGTCTTTGTGTTCACTGTGGAAAAGTATCGAATGATCTAAAGCGACACCTCAGAACAGCTCATCGCAAGAAGCTGTGTCTGACATGTGGGAAGCTGCTATCGGAGAGTGTATATCGATATCACACAAATGTACTTCATAAAAACTTTGAGAATGCAGCGGTCCAATGTCCCGCCTGTGGGAAGATGCAGAAGAGCTATAAACACTTAAACCAGCACAGACGAATTGTTCACGAGAAACACCTCTATGTTCAGTGTCCAAATTGCCCCAAGAAATATCCATTCCCGTCTTACTTAAAAAAACATTTGGTGTCATGTATCCTAAAAGGTACCAAAATTTTTGAATGTGACGATTGTGGGAAAGTGGTCAAGTCGAAGAAAATTCTGATGAAGCACTTGGGAAAAGAGCATGGAATGGTGGTGCGTCGGTTTGCCTGCCGTCACTGTCCCAACATGTTCACTCGGAATGATACTCGAAAGATTCATGAACGAATCCACACAGGAGAGCGTCCCTACTGCTGCAGTGTATGCGGCCAGCGCTTCCGCCAGTATACCGACTGTAAGCTTCATGAAAAACGCCACTCTGGGAAAATTGTCTCTCGCCCCAAGAAGGGGAAGAAAAAGACCTCAGCTGTTTGTGGTCAGGATGAAGTTGTTGAGGATTTAGGATACTATGTTGAATATGAAAAACTTCCAAATGATTCTAAGTGAGAAAGTTTACCTGTGATGACTAGTGTTTCCTTGCTGGCTTACTATCTTATACTTGCACACGCGTCAATATTACCATTTGATAGCTTCCATTTCTTCCCTGAGTAAGTTAAAGATAGGGTCTATATTTCATTTGAAAAATCGGAAAGTTTGATCATGAAATGCTTGATAATGAGAAAAAAAAAATAAAAAACCATGTTAAGTTGGATGTACACTGTTTAGGTAAAATTCTATAGAAATATTATTATTATGTAAGGGGCTCATGATTCCCATCAGATTTTGATCAAATTTCTCTTATAAATTATCCAATACAATCAACTGGACCAGCCATTCTCAACATTTTTTCTTCTCAGACCGCATTCCTATGTTTGCAATGTAATAAAGATATTACACCAAACCATTTACTTTTTACCCTTTTGTCTCTCCTCTAGGATTTCAATTCAATTTATTCATTTTAAAAACATTACAAAATTAAAATTTTAAAGTGTTTTTATAAGAGAGTATACATAAAATATTTTAGATATTTAATAAGATTTAAACTAACAGAAACCAAACTTGCCGTTTGAATTGTGCTTCATTGATGTTATAAATATCAATATTCAATGTTATTCTACCTATTTAACAACAAGACTTCTCCCGACTGGCATGACCGTTGACAAGTTTGTTCTGCAAGCCGGGAGATAAAACAGTCTATGCTATTGGTGACGTGTGAATGCTCTCAAATACTCTCAAATGTTCTGGACTGTTCTAAAAATTTCCAACCCTCATATCTTCAAAAGCAAGCCCTTCAGGTAAAAACGGAAATCTTCTTCGTGGATGGGGGATAAAGGGCTACCACACCATATAACTCCCTTGATTGTACCGGTACTCGTTTCTGAATTTTAGCGGCACGCGTATTGTACACTTTCTTTTATAATATATATTGATTATAATTATATTGTTATAAAAAAAATATTCAATACAATATTAGAAGACTCTTTTAAATCTTGAAATCTACTTATTGATGTATCTTGAGTTTTTCTTACTTATCTTTTTCTTATTATTTGCTATTTATATTATTTTATTATTATTATTACATGATTACATATAATTGAGCATGAATTTCCCCCGCCAAACACAAGAGCCTTCCTTGCCTCCTTATGGTGAGGAAATGCTATTTTTATATTCATTTACAACACTGTAACATGTAAAAAATGTATGCTTCTGTAAAAACATGCATATTTTAAATACATAAATAAAATATAAGAAAAGAGTGAAATTCTTGGCACATTTTTTTTATTAACCCCCCAGGCTAATTTGTTTGATTTTATGATCACTTTTGGGATCAGCTCATATGGTCTCTACAAATCATGGTGTCTCCCTTACTCTCATGGTGAGAAATATCCACTAAACGGTGTTAGAAAGAGAAAACACCACGCTTTAAATTCAAATGACTGCAATTTGAGAAAAATTATGAATCTTGTGAATTTTTTATTAATTATTTTTATATTATCAAGTAAATTTAATTTATTTAATGGACAAACTGCTAATGACTGCGGGTGGTAATAAAATGTAAGAGAGACGATACATAATTACTGATTTTTACAAAATTGAGCAAGGATTTCATTGGCGGAATCCATGGTTATGCTACAACATATCCAATATATTCTACTTTATAGATATAGATCTATGATGGTGCTGACTTGTGTCTCTTGAACCTAGCATGAAATTCCAGTTATTTTCGATGGGGTTAAGGTCAGCGGAATTACCTGGCCACTCTAAAATACACACTAATGCTATGGTCATTGTGTCACGGATATAATTGTTTGCTTTCATAGTATGTGACATTATTGGAAGGGCAGCCTTCCCTCCCCTTGCTTATTCTGAACGGACCCCACAACATCGGGTGTTAATAGTCTTGTAAAGGTTCTTTGCTGGTACTCATTATTTTTTCTTCTCTACCTTACTTTATAGTGTAATATAATTATTTGTTTTTGTATCCAATACTCAACGCACAACGAGAACATTTTGTATACGTATTAATGGCTTTACTTTTATTTTGCTTCTATCAATATGTATTATTTGTTATCACCATGATAAATGTTTCTAATAAACAATATATAAATAAAAAAATGTGATTTCTTCATTCGTCGTTTCCTCTATAGTTGTATTGGAATAGGATCGGCTTCTAAAATCCATATGTATGTGTATAGTGGCGACCGGACATCTCAGAATTATGCAACTTCTATACCCTCTTTGAAAAATCATTAAAAGTGATGAAAAAAATATATCGAAAATTGGTTAAATAGGTTAGGTTATGGGCTATTTTTATTTTATTTTTCATAACTTTAAATGACTTTTCACAGGGGTTGAAATTGCATTTTTCTGAGTTATCATGGAACCACATATATTTATATAGGGTTGCGTCCGGAATTTTCCGGACAAGTCCGGAAATATAGGTCTTTGTCTGGAATTCGGGGGGAATTCTAAACAGTCTGGAATTTCTACAATTAACTGGAGATTGATATAAAAAATGAAATAAACCGAATTATTTTTATTACAAATTAAAGTAAAAACATCACTTCTGATATTTAATGCTCCCAGAAATATTGTTCAACACTTTCGAATATGTAATAATAGTTTTGTAGAACATTTCGCAAGTCATATTTTTAAAATTATATTGTGTAAAGAGAATTGACTTGACAGACTCTACAGACCTGTTCCCCCCCCCCCCCCCCCCGAGGCGTATGCCACGATCCATAACGACTTTCATATTATATTTACAAGAAAGTCCGGAATTTTCTCCGGGATTTAGATTTTTTGATCTGGGAACCCTATATTTATATGTATGTAACTACCGAGCTTTAAGTCCTTCAATCACTATTTCAGATTCCATGTCGCTTGAAGAGCCTTCATAATTCTTATAACACTTATGTTTAAGTGGAACACGCTTTTATGGCCATGACCCTAGTGCAGGTCATCCAAAACTTATTCTTGACAAACTGACTGACTCTACACCGATGTACAAAACATTCTTTGTCCTATATCCAATAATTACAGCTGCACTAGACACTAGACAAAGCAGCATATTTTGTCTTGTGAGATTTCGCATCCGTCTGCCACAACTGTGGTCATTGGAACCCCTTCCCTGTCGACTTCACCAGCAATTTTGACTAACTTAGCCTCCTCTTGGGCCGCTTCTGCCATCGTGTATGTCTTAACTTTTGTACCGTTCCACCATTCACACGCCCTTTCATGTGATTTGCTGTACTGTCTGCTTAGTTTAGCCAGTTTTAATATTAACTATTCCACGCCCTTTCATGTGATTTGCTGTACTGTCTGCTTAGTTTAGCTAGTTTTAATTTTAACTATTCCATGCCCTTTCATGTGATTTGCTGTACTGTCTGCTTAGTTTAGCTAGTTTTAATATTCATACCCTTTCATGTGATATGCTTTACTGTCTGCTTAGTTTAGCTAGTTTTAATATTAAGGGTGGCTTGCACCAACCATCGCTAATTTTATCTTAAATTGTATTTAACTAAATGCATTTATGTCACTAAATACATTTAACTTAAATGTGTTTAGTTTCGTCCTGCACCAAGCAGTTGGAGCGGTTATTTAGTTAAATGTCATTTAGCATCGGTAAAACAGTTACCGCCATTAACGCGTCAATAAGTACCTATTCCCCGATAATGAGTAGGTATTGCGAGCACCTCCCTGTTGTGCTGATGTTAATGTTAAGAAATCTTTGAAACTTTCTGGCACCGAGTATCAAATAAATTTGTTCTTGTGTTTACTTCTCTCACTACAAACGGTCTACTTATAAAATCTACAATTTCTTCGTCAACTTCAGAATAAAAAACCCAAATGTCCATCGTGAATACAAATTAATAAATGAGACAGATTTCAGAAATATTAGACAATCGGAAATCGAAGGAATAACCCAATTTTTTTTTGACAGAACTTGCTCGCTAAACATGTTTAACTCATTTAAACAGCCCTTTTTGGGTATTTAACTTTTAGAATTCTTTAAATACGTTTAACAACTAAAATGTTGTGGTGCAAGACGCCAAGTCGACTTAAATCAAATAATGTGCTTAACTTGATATTTAAATCAAATTTAACTTTTGGTGCAAGCCGCCCTAACTATTCCACGCCATTTCATGTGATTTGCTGTACTGTCTGCTTAGATTAGCTAGTTTTAATATTAACTATTCCAGAAGCCATTGAATCCATAACATTTGTCACGACCTATACCGCGACACGAGAATATGACTGTAAATCCTTTTTGTTTTTTGATGAGTAAAGACTAATAATTGTGCTTTGAAATTTGATCGTAGGAAGTAGGAAATGAGAGGAAGTCTCTTACCTTTTGACGGCTTCTTATGGCGTTTCAGGATCGATCCTGGGTTCCCAATATCGGCACAACACCAGGTTTTTAAGAAACGACAGTTTGATTTGATAATATGAAATCTTGCGATGATTTGCGATATTTTCGACGAGAGCACTGTGACCAATGTCACTACCAAAATCCAACTGCCCAAGTAGGTAAGGTAAACTTGGGCAACAATATTGTTCAATTATTTCCTCATGTAGGTAGGACCATCTTCTTTTCCTGGTAGAGACTTTGAGGAAAGGAGGAAGAGAAAGGAATGCATGATTGAAGAAGGACTTGGGGAATATGGATTTAGTTTTTTAAAAGACTGTTTCAGAACCAAACAACATTTATATTATAAAATACTAAATGTCTTCATGCACATATAACAATTATATTGAATCCTAATTGTTTCTCTTGTATCTCCAAATTAAGAAATTTGCATTAGGAAACTGACCGGTCAGTAGCTGAGTGGGCACCACGTGCTCGGCTGGCTAAGACCTCCATCACGACACAAGCAACATTTTCCACTTAGTGCAGTGGTAGTAGGAGATTTTTAAACATTATTGGGCTATTCGTAACCCGGGAATGTTTGTCTTTCTTTTAAAAAAAAAATCCTGTTCTTCCTTCTGAAGAACAGGATTTTCTGTAGTCGATTCTGCTTAATTAATTGGGACACATCGGGACCAATTTTTTTTTATATAATATTCTATACATTTAATTTATTTATTATGCTGTCTCAGTAGAGGTAAAGTCACAAGGAGGAAATCCATAATTGGTTTTATTTTGGCCATATAATACTTATGTACAAACTGAAAAAATGTAATCTGTCGATTTTCCGAAAATTAATAAATAAATAAATATACCGCTGGCTGTAGGTACCAGCTCTCCTAGCAAAACAGTGGCTGTCGTAAAAAAATCTACTAATTAACCTTTAGTTTGATCTTTTTTCTAATGTGCCTGCACAACATATGTTACTTTTTGTTGCCAAAAGCGGTTTCATGCCACTTCGAGGTCCACTTTATTTTGTAATGCGTGATGCCACATATACATTAAGGTTTATTTTCGCTTGGCTCAGAAAAAGAAGTAAACAAATGGCGTAATACTAAAAACTGTTGGCTAAAGAAGGACGTAATGTAAAATGGCATAATAACCCAAAAATAAATCACAATAACATAGGAATCATCTAAACTTTGCATCAATAATAGCTGTCTTATGGTAACATGGCCGCACTGTGAACTTTGTAATTTGTTTGTTTTATTTCTTCTTATTTCATTAATAATAATAGTAAGTTTAATACCAGGATAATATGGTTATTTTATTTTATTTATTACGGAAAAACAACAGATATTTTACAATTATAATAATAACATAAATAATAAACATAATATCCAATAATTGATTTTCACATAATTAATTAAAAGTATAATTAAAAAGTAAGGGTCCTGTACCCGTAAGAAGTTAACAAAAATATAATAATAATATGTATGTTCGATGTAACATATGACATTATATCAAGGGGTAAAACTACAACTAGTTACCTTATTTCGAAATCAGCATTTTCCAGTTACACACAAACACCATCAGCTTTACTTAAAAATGTCGTGAAAATTTTATTCAATTGATAAACGATGTGAACACATTACTAATTGAAACATTATTCATGGAAATTCATTATACATACAATAGGTCACTTGCATCACATTTTTTAATTTTTTTTCCAGTTTAGGGAAATATTCTAAAACATTCCGTTTTTTTTTTTTTTAAATCGTATTTTTGAAACCCTGGCGATTTTTTGAAAATTTCAATCTGAAAAATCAGACCATTTTTTATAAACCGGAAAAACAGGATATAATTTTATGGGTGCGAAAAAACGATAATTACATAGCCGAAAATCATTTTTAAAAAAAGAACCTTTTCCACACGAATGGCACAGGAGAATAACGAGGCATATCAAAAATATTACATCTCATAAATATTTTTTTCCTTGATCCATCTTATTGATCATAAATCATTATAATGTTCAACCTCTGTATTACTATATCCAATGTAATATACTTGTACTTGTAAATTATAATAATAGTAAGAATATTATAAAAAAATTATTTTGTTAAAATCAACACCATTATCATTATACCTCTAAAATACGTACAGGCAGCATAAATTATACGGGGTTCTCTTCATAACATCTGTCAAAAAGTCAAACCAAATGATAAGTTCGCAGAGAACAAACAATAAATCCAGTGAACGTTAAATGTCAAATTCAAATATTCGCCTGAAATCAAAGTGTTGCCTTATAAAAAAAATAAATCGGTGTGGAATTTTACAAAATAAATAGCAAATTTTTCGGAGACGGGACATTTTCATGTAGTTTCGTCACGAGCCCAAATAATGGATTTATTTATTTAAAAAAAATAAAACTGTATATTTCTAAAAAAATTTACTAACATTTTCGTAATCTTAGTAAAAAAATCTATTCACATGATTTTTTCCAAGTCGTTATGAAATCCATGCAAGTGGCCTATTGCTTACACAGCCAAAGGGGGTTGTTTATCTACTGTATTTGCTTGTTTTATTAATAAATTTCTAAACGAATTTTCGAATTTTTCCAGCGTATTTTAAATGTCTTGTATATTTTTTATTTTTGAAGGCGTCTTAAAAACAAATACCTTTATAGAAAGTAGATAAAATTACCTTTTAGGTTTTTGTATCTGAAATAAACTTTCGTGTTTAAAAATTGCAGTATTTTAAGCTTCAAACATGACAAATGTTGAAAAAAAAAGCTTACCTTAACACTTTTTAGACGAGCGTCATGTATACATGCCAACTGATCGTGTACCTAAAAGACGAGCATGTGAAGTATTTGAAATACCGCATATGTGAAGTATTTGAAATACCAGTTCACGGGTATCGCAATTTCTTTAACGACATAGTCTTTAAAAAGTTAAACTTAATACTTAATATTCTATTAAAACGTCAAAAAATTTCAGAAAATTCAAAAGTACTTTTATTAAAAGTTTAAAGAATTTGCAACAAAACCATCACTTCACTTTTTATCTTGTTCATACAATTAAGAATTATAATAATTCCCCAAGAATAACTGAAAAAATCTAACGTTTCGGATTCATTGTTGCATATATTAAACATTGATTTCTCGAGTTTGTCTTTATTTATACACGCATAAGGCATTTATATTACTAAATAATATTACTTTCATGGAGGTTTCAGTCATTTAAAAAATAATGGTTCAGAAAAAACCTATCTCGTTAGCAAAACTAAATTGACAACAAAACATTATTAAAAGCAATGACGTTTTATAAATGGACTTGCCATTGTCTCGCAAATTCCAAGATATAATGTGGCAAGTAAACAACACTCTTTTGTTTTCAGCGATTTTCAGTAATTTCTTAATTCAAAGTTATTCATGCATTAAAAAGATATGCTATTTCCACACTGATGCCAACCTTCCCACTCCGAACTGAGTTGGGAGCTGGTAAACTTAAAAAAATTACAATTTCAAACAACATTTACACCACTCTCCCGTAATAATATTGTGCAGACTGATGTCTATTCGCACAAATCAGCCATCGCCTCGGAGGCGATCCCGGGTCAACTCGAGCTCCAACCTTACAAATCGAACTTCCAACACACGAACTACCCCTCTACACAATTGTCCGAACGTTTGAAGTTGACCACAGTGTGTCCGTACCATAAGACAAATCAAAGAGTTTGTGTGTATTTTCTCTAATGACGTATAAAATCGTTGGGCAGGAAATATGAAAATTAATTGTTTTGTTTATAATAATCGATAATAATAAATAATTTGCGTGTACTTATAAATGAAATGATATTTCTTCACTTTTACTACTGTTTGCCGTGTAATGGAAATATTTTTTCATCACACAGGAGGGCATTTTGGCACTTTCTAAATGCAATTTACCTACTGGTAAGACACGACATTACTCGACACGTGGCAGTTTGGTACTAAAATACTAGAAATCGAGTACAGTGCAATTGCCTTGCTTTTGGCTTTCCACTTAGAGATTTCTACTACACGTCTACAGTATATAACGTCATTGATTTAAAGGACTAAAACCGAAAAAAATAACCCAAATAATAGTAATTAGGTTGAATACTAATATAATAGTGAATTGGTCATCATAATGCAAAATATGGAACAAAAACATTAAATGAATGGCGCGTAAAATATCATATGTCAAAACTTTTATTTTTATTTTAAACATGGCGGACTGCACATGATCCACCGAAGTCCAGTGTGGCCAACAGAAAAATTTCATTTTGTTATTAGTAACCTAAAAAATAAAATGTACAATCTTCACAAGGTGTGAAACAAAAACACCGTTTAACAGTCGTTAAGTGTTTTTTTTATTAGTAAGGCTGCATATCTTTATTTTCTCACCAAGTAGCTAACTATAACTAGACCTGGCTATTTGTAGCACTAACATTTTGTGGATTTTCTTAAGTTGCCTAATGGTTGTTTATAAAATGTTCAGTTTTTAACAAACTTTTTAAAGCTTTGCAATAAAAAAAGTCCTTTTTATTGTATGAAGTAAAAAAAAAAAGATTAGTCGTGACCAAGAGTTGAAATCAAATATAATCTATTCGGAAGTAACGCAACTGCCAACTGTGCTAGGTACCGAAACCCATTTAAATTCTGTCAGTTTTATCAATCTCGTATTTATTTATTTTTATATTTTTAAAATCCATCTTCGTATTTGTAAGCAAAATTCTATCCCAACACCATTATTGCTAGCAGTCTTCTAGTTATTCTTTTAAGAGCCCTCTGGCCTCCCCTTTGGGTATCAACTCGCACATTTGAACACATGATAAATGAACCTCAAATATATCTTAATAAAAAAATAAATAAAAGTGAATTTTCAAGAAACATGTTTTTCAAACGGTGAAAGTCGGTACAAAAGATTTGTTTGGCACTCAGTGGGAAAAATGCCACAATAAAACCATGTGTAATCTATTCTAAACATCCATTACAACCCATGGAAATTTCATTAAGTATTTTCTTGGAATTTCAGATTCCAGCAGTCGGTAGGTGGACCGGATGAAAAAATGAAAAATGAACAGAAATTTACTTTAATAGATGAAAATGGATCAGACAATCAAATCTCTTCACACATTTCCAAAAAACTCTTATCTCTTGTCAATACTAAACATTTCCACGCATGTTTCACTTGCTATACAATATTCTGTAAACCTAAGCCATACGCAGAGCATTTGAAGCAATGCAAACAAGTTACTAATCAGTCAAGGTCCATTGATTCCGCTGGTGTTAAAATATCCAATCTATTGGAGTTTTCACAACAACCGCAATTCAGGTGTCTAAGGTGTGAGACACTGTTTGCCTCAGAAGAGGTTCTGCTAACGCATTATAAAGCGTGTCAGATATATAACTGTGAGGAGTGTAATAAACAGTTTTCCAGTGAGGGAACATTAAAAATTCACCTTTTAACTAAGCACTGCGAAGACAATCAAAGTCTTCAAAGAAAACATGAATTTATTTGTGAATCTTGTTCCAAGGAGTATTTGGATAGTTTAGAAAGTATTTATGCCTATTTTCCTAAATTTCAGAAAATAATGTGTAACCACTGCAAGTGGTCCTATTCCCCGTGGGACAATTCCAAAGCTGTCACTTCCCTTCCATCTAGCTCGGCCCCCGAAGGAAGCTTGCCTAAATCCTTGCTTGTGGAAAATACATACTTGGAAATTATTTCCTCTGACAGTGACACTTCTGTTGCAAAGAGTATTCCTGAACCTATCCATACGGACAATCTCCACTTGTTGGTAGATCTTCCAAGACGAGAAAAGCCCATGAGGGTTTATAAAACAGCAAAAAGGATAGATCTGTCTCAAATTGAAAGGAATGCTACTTCTACTTCTAATGCTCTGCTTCAGTATGAAAGTAAAATAGATGGATTGTTTCAAGTTATTTCTTTAAAAGAATTCAAAACTGGTAAATGTTGTCGAGTTTGTCAAATCAAATCAAAAAGCGTTGAATCCCTTAAAAGGCATTACAGTAAGAGTCATTCCTTGTATTCCTTGTTGAAAATCCCTCCAACTCATTTCTGCACATGTTGTCTTTCTAAATGCGCAAGTTTCAAGCAAATTGGACATCACTTGTACAAAAATCATGTTCCTTTTTTAAAATGTGAATACTGCGTTTTTACTTTTGGTTCTGTGAAAGACAGAACCCGTCACAGGAAAGAAAGTCACTCTGAAATATGTCAGTTCTGCACAGTCACCGTTATGCGTTCTAAAGAAGAGCTAAAAGAGCACTTGACCTGGCATTTGACCGAAGAATCTGTAAAGTGTGAAACTTGTGACAAAATGTTCACCGGTATAAGAAAACTGAGACTTCACCAAGTTCGTCATCGAAAACCAAAGAAGATCAAAGGACTATGTGTTCACTGTGGAAAAGAAGTGAATGATCTAATACAACACAACTCTCATGTCCACGGCAAAAAGAAGAAGAGGAAGTGTCTGACTTGTGGGAAGCTGCTAGCTGAGAGTGTATATCAATATCACACAAACGTACTTCATAAAAACTTCAAGAATGCCTCGGTCCAATGTCCCGCCTGTGGGAAGATGCAGAAGAGCTATAAACACTATTATATTCACCGTCGAATGGTTCATGAGAAACACCTCTTTATTCAGTGTCCAAATTGCCCTAAGACATTTCCTTACCCGCATAATTTAAAAAAACATTTGGAATTATGTACTAGTGGTAGTAGTAAGGTTATCTCGAAAAGTGTTGAATGTGACTCTTGTGGTAAATCGTTCAAGTCGGAGAATATTCTGGCCAAGCACTTACGGAATGAGCACGGAAAGTTGTTACGCAGGTTCTCCTGTCGTCACTGTTCCGACACGTTCGTTCGGAATGATGCTCGAATGATTCATGAACGCATCCACACGGGAGAGCGTCCGTACAGCTGCAGCATGTGCGGCCAGCGCTTCCGCCAGTATACCGACTGCAAGCGTCATGAAAAACGCCACTCTGGGAAAAATGTCTCTCAGCCCAAAAAGGGGAAGAAAACAAGCTCGGCTGTTTGTGGTCAGGATGAAGTTGGTGAGGATTTAGGATACTATGTCGAATATGAAAAACTTCCAAATGATTCTAAGTAATGATTCTGAGATGACTAGTGTTTCCTTGCTGGCTTACTGTCCTACGACTTCCAAATTGATAATGTCTGCATTGGGCTCGCTAGTTTACTTGTATTTCACTATTACCACTTGAAACCTTCCATTCCTTCCCTGAGTAAGTTGGAGATTGGGTGATTGTTGAATATTTAATTTGACAATAATTTACTATGAACTGAAGATGACCTCCCTTACAAGGAGTGTTTCATCTGAGACGAAAGGCCGAGTGCAGAGATGCACCCTGATTGAGATGAATTGCATGAGAGCAAACAATGTTGAAATGGAAACATTGATCTCTCCAACTACCTACCTTAAAGTGATTTAGATAGAATTGGCTTAAGCACTGTGAATTTGTATACTTAACGTTTTCTTTTTCATACGTATCAACAATTTTGCATTTCTACCAGAGTAGTACCGTTATAATTATTATTTGTAATTTTTTTTACCGCTTTTGCAATGTATTGGTCCTAACTGTTTTTGCAAAATAAAATAAAAAAATAATATGAATGAATAATTTGTTAAAATATAATAGGATGAATTGTCTTATGTAGTTTGGGTGTAAATATAAAAGATTGGCCTATAGCAGGGAGTAATAGAGAAGCTCATACAAAGTATAACCCTATGCAACCAACCATACAACTCTCTGGAGCGCCCACACTTGGTGGATATTATTACATGAATGATTTCTTGGACATTTCAGATTCCAGCGGTCGGTAGATGGACTGGATGAGAAAAAGCAAAATATACAGATATTCATTTTGGTAGACGAGGACGGATCGGAAAGCCAAATCTCTTCCTACATTTCCTCTAAACTTCTAACCCTCGCAAATGCCAAACACTTCCACGCGTGTTTCGATTGCCATAAAATATTCTCCAACTCTTTCTTATATACCAATCATTTAAAACAATGCAACCTCTCTTCCACATTTTCCATGAGTGACTTGGGCGACGATGATATCAAGCTCTCTGTTCTAGCTAAGCTTCCAAACAAACAGCCATTCAAGTGTCTAAAGTGCAAGGCATCCTTTCTCTCGGAAGAACTTCTTCTGACGCATTATAAATCGTGTCTGATATATAACTGCGTAGAGTGTGTTAAACAGTTTGCCAGCGAGGGAACATTAAAAATTCACTTTTTGACCAAACACTGCGAGGGCAACCAAAATCTTCTCAGGAAACATGACTTTACTTGTGAATCTTGTTCCAAAGAGTATTTGGAAAGCTTAGAAAGTATTTATGCCTATTATCCTAAATACAATAAAATAATGTGTAACGATTGCAAACTGTCCATTTGCCCCTCGGACAAAGCTCTCAATTCGACCAACGTCATATCTGCTCCGCCGAGCTCAGCCAACGAAGCCACTTTCCCAAACCAATTGCCCATTAAGAAAACACTCTCCACCGGCATCCTTTCCTCGGACAGCGACAACTCCATGCCGGCGAGCATTCCCGAGGCCGAGCCCTTCTATTCGGAAGTTCCTATCATCTGGCCGGATGCTCCCAAGCGCAAACTGAAGACCAAGAAAAGTTCCAAAAAAAATTCCAAATCTTCCAAAAAGTTGGGAAGAAAGAAAAAGAAAGATAAGAATTTATCCTTTATTCCGGAGAAAGGAACCCCCACTTCAAATGCGCTGCTTAAATATGAAAGTAAAATTAATGCAATCTTTGAAGAGATGCCTCTGAAGAGTTTTAAAAAGAACTACACCTGCCGAGTATGCGGAGCCGAGTATAGAAGCTTGCTTTGTCTTAAGAGACACAACAGAAAATGCACAGCGGCGCGGAAACTGCTGTTTGTGCCCACCACCCACGCATGCGCGCTCTGCAAAGCCAAATGCACCAGTTTCAAGGAAATAAGCCAGCACCTCTACAACACTCACGTTCCTCACTTGAAATGTAATCATTGCGACCTGTTGCTTTGCACAGGTATAGAAAGAACCGAACACATGAAGTTGAGTCACGTTGAATTCTCTCAGTGCAGGTTCTGTTCCAAAATGCTCAATTCTAACGACGAAAAGAAGAAACACATATCCTGGCATCTGACTGAGGAATCTGTCAAATGCGAGACTTGCAACAGAATGTACCTGGGCATTCGCAAGCTGAAGATCCACCAGCGCGAACACACCAAGAAACTCAAGAGGACTAAGGGACTCTGCGGCCAGTGCGGGAAGGAAGTCAACGACCTTACCCGCCATCTGAAGAGAACTCACCGCAAGAAGTTATGTCTCACTTGCGGGAAACTGCTGTCGCACAGTGTATACAACTATCACAAGAATGTCCTTCACAAGAACTACTTAAATACTGCCGTTCAATGTTCCGCCTGCGGGAAGATGCAGAAGAGCTACAAGCATTTAGATCAGCACCGCAGAGCCGTCCACGAGAAGCATCTTTACGTCAAGTGCCCCACTTGCCCCAAGAAGTTCCCCTACCCGTACCACCTGAGGAAACATCTGGAGGCGCGCAAGTGCGGCATCCTGACCACCTGCGAGACGTGCGGAGAGGCCTTCAAGTCGGACTACCAGCTGGTGCTGCACTTGCGCAAGATGCATGGCAAGGTGGTGCGCCGCTTCGCGTGCCAGTACTGCCCCGACACCTTCTTCCGCAATGACGCGCGCCTCTCGCACGAGCGCATCCACACGGGCGAGCGTCCATACAGCTGCACCACATGCGGCCAGCGCTTCCGTGTGCTCATCGACTGCAAACGCCACGAGGACCGCCACGCCGGCAAGGTGGTTCCCAAGCAGCCCAAGAAGGTGAGGCAGCAAGCCCCACGCGACTCCGTCCTCGAGGAGGTCAACGAAGACTTGGGATACTTTGTGGAATTTGAACCCAATCAAAAGAAATTAGATGATTCAGATTAGAAACCATACACACACCTACTTGCCATGTGATGAATTCACACCACCCAATTCCTAAACAAATTCAACTATTTATTTTTAGCTAATTTTTCTTTAATCCCTCTGAGGGCTCTTTCCAATGAGGAATTCCACTCTAATTTTTTTTTATTCAGTCTTCACCATCTAACTTAAATACCAGAATTTTTAATATCAATATTTTCGTCATCTTAGGGTGGGAATACACGAATTGCTAAAAGCAGTCAAAATCACAGCTGTGACTGTGCGCTTCGATCTGCAGTTCTCATAGAGAAAATCTTTTGGAAATACGTGGACTGCTATTTACTTCGTAGCAACTGCTTGAAGCTGTCGATATCGACTGCTTGTAGCAGTCCCTGTAATGTATCCATCGTTGCTGACTTACTGTCACGAAAACTCAGCAGCTATCGACTTGACACTCAAATCATCCTGTGTGTTGGGAATGAGATTTTTTTGAAAACTGCCAACTGCCGAGATGTGACTTCACGGAGTCACTTGAAGACTATTGCGACTCTTAATTGAAGTGGAATGTATAGTGTGTAGCCTCACATCCAATTCAGTTCTTCATTCTAACTATCGTAGCTAGTAGCATGGATTCCGATGATGTCAGATATATTTAGTTCTTCATTCTATCTAGTAACCTGGATTCCAATGGTGTCAGATCTATTCAGTTCTTCATTCTAACTGTTGTAGTTAGTAGCGTGGGTTCCGATAACATCAGATCTATTCAGTTCTTTATTCTAACTGTCGTAGCTAACAACGTGGATTCCGATGACTCATATCTATTGACTTCTTCATTTTAACTAGTAACGTGGTAATGTCATTCTAACTAATAAGCTAGTAACGTGGATTCCGATGACATCACTTCTTCATTCTATCTGTCGTTGCTAGTAGATGATATCAGATCTCTTAGGGTTAAATTTGAGCATTTAGTCATTTGTACATTTTATTACAAGAATACAAAATTTTTTCTTGGAATTCTTTATTAAATATTCTGAAATTTGTACTTTGATAATTAATATGGTTCAATGGATGTTAGGTATTTTTAGAAAATTGGAAAACTTATTAGTCTGTCGATACTAAGAAAGGAAGCAATCTGGAAGTAAGGGGAGACATATTATATTTCAGGGGAGACATATTATATTTAAGGGGAGACATATTATATTTAAGGGGAGGCTTATGATTTTTAAAAATTTCCAATAATTATTTGTATGTCCAAAAAAGTATGATCTTAAAATATTTACTTAGCAGAATGAATTTTATTTTTTAATTTTTTCTCGACACTCAAAATAAATAACAATTGATAATGTGACATTGCCATAAATGAATTCTTTTAATTGAAGATAAATAATATATTTTTATCACATCTCGCTTAATATCCTCCTGTAACTGAAAATTATTTATTTTAAAATAGATGAGCTTTAGAATAAAATTACTAAAAAAGAAAGAAATAAAGGAAAGTAGTTAAATATAATTTTTTAATGAATATTTAACTGTTTATTCGTAGAAGAATATTTTTTCACATAATGTGAATTTGTGAAAAAAAAGTAGAGTTATATTCTAACAAACAAAAGACAGCTTAATACAATACCTTTTTAAACATTAACCCTCTGCGTTTATAACAGGCAATCCTGTTATAACAATGCATCGTACTTTAGGATATGCTTCCCTATGGGATTGGGTACTCCTGACACTCCTTCTCTGAAGAAGAAGATCTCTGAATCACTATTGACGTACTATTTTTATTATAACAAATAACATTATTAATGTTTACCTCACAAAGCGCATTTATAACTTTCTGTATAGTGTCAATCTATTCAACTAGGATACAAATACCTATTGTGATGTGTTCATTTACACGTTTAATCTCTTTTCCAACTTTGCGATGTGCTGGTTACTTCCTTTACTTTAGATGTGAACATTGAGGTGGATTTATATTTCTCTGACGTGTCATTTCGTGACGCATCAGAACCTTATCAGTTTCATATATTTAGTATGGTGAGATTTATATTAGTACGCCGTAATGTGCTGTGATGCCTGTCACGGAAGCGATCCCGGCCGTGCCACGATAAATCAGACAAGTGTGCATATGTCAGTGCTGTGTTGTGATGACTGTATTGATTCAAAATATCGTCATAAAGCATCAGAACACGACGTATAGATGTGAATGCTAGCCATCACGTCAGAGCACATCACGACACGACACGTCAGACAAATATAAATCCACCTTTACAGATTCGGTTCCCAACCAAAAGCTTAAAAATATATTAACATAAATATAGACATTTTCTGTTTAAGTGTACATTTCTGTTTAGATAATTTAATGTTAATTGTTAAAATGGATGAACTAGAAATCAGAGAATTAATTAATATATCTTACCTACTAATGAGATACTTAATGGTACCTATATTAAAATACTAACAATGACTAAAGTAGACTCATCAATGATAATAAAATGTAAATATAAATTTCTTAAGAATGGCTTTTTCGTGTTGGTGTATTTTCAATACTTTTTTTGTATAAATATGAATACAATTTTATTTTAATATTTATCAGTAAATAATATTTTTTGTTTAAAATGATGTACCTAATAAATCTGTTTATGAATATTTTACATATTAAGATAATATACAGTTAAGTGTTTTTTTATAAGTCTGATTATAAAAAATCAAATGGTTTTAATACTCTGTAAATTACTACAATTTCTTAGTTAATTTATGTATCTCTACTCCTCGCATGGATTTCAAATAAAGTACATTATATAATATAATGTTTATATAGACATACTCTCACTAATCCGCCGCCCCAAAAACCAGGCAAGTGTCCAATTATATTTGTAAACTGATGCCAATGTTAAGTGAATGTGCTATTTAAATTCAACCAAAATGGCTCAGAATGTTCCCCGCGATGTTAATAGACTGTGTCATAGATTAATGCAATAATAAGAATGATCCAAGTGATCTTAAGGGGGGAGACTGGTCGAGCAGAGGTTTTTTTTTTTAAAATAACATGTTATTCGTTCGCAAAACTTTTGTTACATGTAAAGGTACATTTGTACAAGAAAAAACACTGTTGATAATTTGATTTGAATAAAGTTAGATTGAAAGAATTAGATAAAGTGGCCGCAAGCGGCGGGTCCGACCAAATTGCCTGGAATCCTTGGAAATCATTTGAAACATGTATTTTAAAAAAATATCTTTATATTGTGAATGTAGAATGCGCATGAACCACAGTTTGCAAAACAAAGTTGTTGATGTTGATTGCAAAAATGGCAGACATAAAATGAACTTGACAAAAAAAAAATCAGCCTTAATTTTGCAATAATTTTGTTCTACAATAATTATTTTCCATAAGTCGAGGTTCATCCGCATATAAATTTAATTTAAACTTTGAATGAAATGAATTGGAAGAAAATTCGATGAGCTACGGTTCCAGCCATCTTGAAAAACGCGTTTAAAGTTTTCACTTGCTTCGTTTTCCGATCTACCTGCTTTCGATCGAATTTGATGCTAAAGTTTGGGAATGTATTCTCCACATGTGTAGGAAGATTTTTAGGCAACAAAAAAGTCGAATTTTTGGATCAGCTGGACCAGACTTCCCCCCTAAATGTCGTTCTCTGTTAACCTCTGCTTTGGTTTGCGGCCACCATCTTGACTATTGTAGTCTGTTACCAAGTTACTTGTGCACCCAATGCCCATGTATGTATATATTTAATCAGGTAGGTGTTATCAAGTCATTCGTTCAGGAAGCACTACACCATAGGAGTACATACATATATAGATCGTCCAGTTGATTTAAGTTTTGAGATTGTGAGGAAAGCAATATTCGAATCCTCACCATAAATCAAATATTGTTTACACATTGCTGTGTTTACATATTAAATATGCTGTAAAATAACACTGGGAAGCGTAACAATCCGGTACATTAGTATGACATTTTGAAATTTCCTGTTATGATGAAAATGATCTTTTCTGGGTTACTAGAAAATATCATTTTTTTCGTTGTTTATTTAACTACAACTTTTTGTGCATTAAAACTGATTTGGTGGTGTTTATGAGTAATCTGAGTATTGTACCAGACAACTCAGAATCATGCAACTTCAACTCCTCATTTGAAAAGTCGACAAGTGATGAAAAAAATATTTTTCTTTTTTTTCATAACTTTTATTGGGGTGTTGAAATTACATGATTCTGAGTTGTCTTGGAACCGTACCAGATAGGGGGTACACTTTTACATGTAACTGCGTACTCTACTCAAATTTAGATTTTCAGGAATTTCTGACTAATCAACTGGATGTTCGATATATATATTACACTGTTTTCAATGAAGCTGAAACACTTGGCCTAGAGAGCTGCTGGCCCAATCTTTGTTATTTATAAGTTAGACTTAGACATACATAATAAGTGTTGGTTAACTCATTGTATTATGTGTGTCAAATGTATTAATAAACTTCTAAATCATACAAAATCTCTTTTAATTATTTTTAATATTTTCCAGAATATTCTTGTCTTCTTCAATCCTTGGCTAGATAAAATTTGATAAATAATGGCAGGTAATTTAGAATGCTCGAATCAACCGTTTGCACTAGTGAACTGGCGGTCATGCTAACTGTGAATCTTTGTTCATTCTTATGTAATAACAAAAGTTTAAATAATTGTAATGCCGTATGTATTGTGCCGTTGTGCTCCTTAAGATTGTGCGGACAGGGGTTTCTAAGTGATGAACAGTTAAGAAAAAAGAGGATTGTGCTGTAAAATTAATAAGTATAAACCAACTAGCGAGTTTCTGGCATGCATTGCAATGTCATTTAAATAAAGAAATTGTTTCTCCCTGCAGGTCCTTTCCCATTTGTTCCCCTTTCCCCTCCCCTCTCTTCCGTTCCACCCATCCCACGAACCCCCACTCTTTTATACAAATTTCATAATGCCAGAGCTAACCAGTATATATAGAAACCTTCGCGGGCGTGCGCGTAACAATCACCAAAGTTTATTCACAATCGGATGAATAATGATAATCGGGTCGTAATTTCATGATGCCAGAGCTCACTATTATATGAGTCGTTCAATTTCTATATCAGCTTTCACTGATTCGGAGAAAACTGCAAAAAACTGTCACATCTCTAGCGTTAAATAAAAAAAATGACATTTGATTTTTTTATATAATGAATTGCAGTAACATACATTCGAAAAGTGTTCATTTTTCAATGTATGTCTAGAAATATTTAAGTAATTTGGATAAATAAAATGGATATAGTGGATTTTGATACTCACTTCGTGATTTATATGGAATATAGAGGCTTTTGAAACTCAACTGACCTGAGGGGCGTGTTTCTACACCCGCCATCTTGGCAAATTAACTGCTCGAGATTGGTTGAATTCCGATATGGTGGGTTTTGATAGTAACTTCTTGAATGATATAGCGGGTTTTGTTTCTCACTCGCAGTTTTAACATGGTTTTTGGTCGTGATAAAGGAGGTTTTGAAACTCAACTTTAGATTGGTCTTGTTCCTCGCAAAAATGTGAGAAAGATGTCATACTCAGAATATTTTGTCAAAAAATCAGATATAGCGGGTATTGAAATTATGGTGACCGGACAACTCAGAAGCACCTCAGAAAGGTCATTAAGAGTGATGATAAAAAAATTGGTTAAATAGGTTAAGTTAAGTTAGGGTTACTGGCAATTTTTAAATTATTTTTTCATAGCTTTTAATGACCTTGAGGTGTTTCTGAGTTGGTTTCATTCTGAGTTGGCATGGAACCTGAAATTATAGGACTCATATATAGAAATCATCACGGGCACCAATCAAATCACCAAAGTTTAATCGCAATTGAATGAATGGTTTAGGAATGCATAAGGGATAAAGAAACATCCACTTAATTAAGATAAAATATTCTCTTATTTGCAATAAACATTTTGTTCCATCGGACTTGCCTCTGGAATAATATGTTCTAATTTTAATACTAATTTGAGCAAAACAATATTTTATTAGCAATAAATAAGCACAAGTAGATACACCACTTTCCAAACATACACTTTTCAACTTTCTTTCATCTTGTCGTTTTATTTCTGTTGTAGGTACACCGCCAATCTGAAATTGATCAACAAATTTTATTCTGTTAAACTATGTGTCGATACATAAGTTAATAGGAGATCAATCTGAAATCATTTGAGGTTATAAATAAACAAAAGTCTTCCATTTTCCAAATTACTTTTGCATATCTTTTTTTAATGAATCCTCGACATTCCAACTAGGGCCGGCCCTGTGCCGGTCCACCTGGAGCCATCCACTCCAGGCGCCAACTTGCCTAGGAGCCGAGGCACATATAATATCTAACACCTAATACAGCACCCTTCAGGTTTTTATGGCACAACTCTTGACCAGCCCTGACTTCTACCACCGCCTTTACCAAACGTTTTTTAAAAATGCCTTTAAATTCTTAAAACAATTTCTTTTACACTGTATCACAGCTGTCATGTCATGCAAATGACCACCGACCACACTAGCGTCATCTGTTTTGAGCTTTCCAGATTTCTGCCATTTCTTGGGCATTTAAAATTTTAGCAGTCGGTACTGGATGAGAAAATGACGGTAAATTATGGACAAGCCGCCGTATGCTGCTACACTTTAAATAGGCATAAAATTTGAAAATTAAACTATTTTAAACTTAATTACCACAAGAACCATCGGTTTCAGTCGGTATAGACGGAAAAATATGCATTAAAATTCGATTTTCATTAAAAGTTTAAAAATCACCATCTCCATTACGGCCATGGATTTGACATTTGCAAAGTTTCGTTTCAAACTAAAAATGCATGAATTACTTAATTTACCTAAACCAAGAACCTAATACCCTATTTTGTTTTCGTAAATAGTTGTTTCTTGTAATAATTGTTGAAATGAAGTATAATTTCCGTAATCTGTGCATAAAAATGCGGCGGCTTATCCATAAATTAATAAAATGACAAATAAACAGATATTCGTTTTGCTTGACCAGAATGGATCACATATCTCCACAAAATTTTTACAATTCTTACAATTTAAATGGATACATTTCCACTAAACTTGTAAAACAGTCATATAGAAAACACTTCCGCGGGTGTTTCTATTGCTATAAAGTCTTCAGTAATCCTTATATGAGTTATTGCAATCTCTTTTCGATACCACTGATGCGACGGTATTATCAAGTCAGTAGTGTTAAATCATCCTCACTAACCGAGGCCATTCCACCCAAATCACTGTTCAAGTGTCTAAAATGTAAGAAATTGTTTACAGAAGGTGTTATGCTCACAAGTCATTATAAAACATGTCTGAAATATGTCCATATAATTGCAGCATATGCAATAAGTGGTTTGACAGCAAGGCAGAGTTAAAAATAGTTTTTTTGAACTGCAAGAGCAATCACAAAAAAATAACTTTGGTTATTTTTTTTTTGTGCATTTCAGATTAATACTTGTGAATGATGCTGCAAAAAGTATTTGTAAAGTTTAGAAAGTACATATCTATGCCTGTTATCCTAAATAATATTGTCAATATTGCCGCATACCATCAATATTACTGTGTACCGTCAATATTTCCTTGTATCATAAGAGTATAGCCCAAATATATAAGACAAATTCACCAAAAGAAAACACAATCTCCAGCAAGAACTTCACCAAACTTATATAAATTTAAAAATAAAATCACACATTTGAAATTATGATAGTATTGGTAGCGCTTAGGTGGCGAATAGAGATGCACATAAGACATAACGGAGTGAAAAGGAAATTGTATAATAATATTGCGGTAATATCAGTAGCCGAACAAACTCACCGGCAATACGTCGTCCAGAATACCAATATATGAACAAGTTGGGCTTTACTGCCTTAAAATATGGACATCTTAACGGCTATTTTTTTAAATTTATTTTTTTTATTTGAAATATACATACATATAACAGATTTACATAAGGAAGATATATAGTTCTTACAAATAAAGTAATTTCTTGTTAATGAGTCTACCCAATCTAAGAGAGAAAAACATTTCTCATGTTTAAATTGGGGAGTCGTGTCATTACAGAAAAAGATAAAGAAATAAGATATACTTTTTTTTTTTGAATTAAGAAACAAATAAACTTAAGAATGATAACAAAATATTGATAAAGAAATATACTAACGTAGCAGTTACTACATTATATACATGTAGTATAGATATTTTAAAGTAATAATATACATAGATGTAGTAAAAATAAAAATAATATTATTGCATTTCTCTTAATAGGTAGGTGTTAGATGGTAAGTACAAATAGTTGATTCTAACAATTGGATTAGCTGATAATATTGCAGGAGTAGGTACATAATGTTATTTTACGACAATAATCGCTTCATTTCAGTTCAAATGCTGATGAAATATTTTAAGAGGATATTATGTGAAATCAATAAGAGTACATTAATTTATAATTTATTTTTTTGTTAATTAATGATGGAGTTAAATGATTAATTTTGAAATAAAGTACATAATATTATAATTAAGACTTGATCAATTTTTATTAATCGGTACATTGTAATCAAAAAATATACGTAGAAATTCGTTCTATGAAATTAAAACTTATAATTAGTGTTTGATTAATCTAGCAATTGTTTTATTTGTGATTTAAAGGCTTTATAATTTTCTTCGGATTTGATTTTATATGGGAGGGCATTAAAAAATTTTATGCCTTGATAAGTATAATGTTGTTGAAAAGCACTCGTTTTAAAGTTAGGGATTTCTAGGTTACCACGTGATCTTGATCGGTTACTTATTTTTGTGATTGTTGTTGTAGTATTAAAATGATCTTTGTGGGTTTGTAACAGTTTGTTCTTTTGAAAATTTTATTTAAACTGAGAACCCTAAAAGAGTTAAATAGTTGTATTGTTGGAAATAAAGATGTACATTTACATAAAATACATTACCATAAAATCTTACTCTTTTACGGGTAGCTTCACTAGCGCATCCACAGCTGAATTGGACAGCCAGTGCTTGCACGTATTAGTCAACTTCAAGCGCCATGAGGAAAAGGGAAAAGCATTCACTAGGCATAACAAAGCGTTCATCCACCATTGTGCAAGAAGTCAATGAAGATTTAGAATAATTTGTTGAATTATGATTGAGTGGTTTGTTTTACCGGCTGTATTGTCATCACTAGTCAACACTAACCATCCAACTGATAGACTATAGCCTGATATCACAGGATCATTTCTGTACTTATGGATGGATTTATTCGGCAGGTATGCACACGGAAATGCTCATCGCTCGGCCTGTGAATTCAAAAAATTACCACCATTTTATAAATGACTGGAGGAAAACGAAATTTTACACACATTTAATTGTTTAAACACAATTTTCTTATTCACAATATCAACTACGGCACTAGCATCTGTGTGCATGTTCTCTATTATGTTTCAACATGTTACTGTATGATCTTACATAGTTGTAATAAGAAGTTAGATGGATGATTTAGTGCACGGCCGGTTCCATACTAAACTTCATTTTGGGGTTGAGGCCAAAATACCCTACCAAATTTAATGATCTTTTTTTTTAATTCAAAATATATTGAAAATATCTAGTATTCTTCAGAGGTATTTTATTTATTTTTGTTTTAAATTATAAAATATAGCTTTTATCCGTGGCTTCGCTGGCATAGTTTTAGGGGGAAATCTATATATGGTACAATCTCACTAATCCGGCACTATTAAAAACCAGAGGGTGCCTGATTATTCAAATGTTCGGATTACTGGATTATAGAAAAAAAAAAATTATAATAAATAAAACAAAGCATTTCATAAAGAGAATTTACACACTATTCACACTTCAAAACAACAGGTAAATACGTATGCATGTGCACATGAGATAAGTTTTGAGGTTAGACTGCTAGACGACTACGCGGCGATGGAGCGTAGAGGCGGGAGGGAGGCGCAGGCGGAGGGTGCCGGATTATTGGACGTATCGGTTTATTGAAGTGCCGGATTAGTGAGATTGTACTGTGTATAAAAATCAAAATATGCTAGCTTCTGGGTTTGTAGTTCCCGGCATGGGTTGCTAGAAGATATTGTTTCTCCCTGCGTATCACTTCCCTTCGTCCCATTCTTCTTCCGCCTCCTATTCCTCTTCCGCATCCCCTTCCCCTCATGCATTCCCACTCTGCCTTCTCCGCTTTCCCTCTCCCCACTCCCCTCTCCCGCTTCCCCCGTCCCACGAACCCCCCTCCAGATTTCCCCCCCCCCCCCCCTCCCGCATTCCACACATTCAGTCCCTGTACATTCAGTTTTCAAACAGCTCACGTACCACCTATTGCAATTTTTTTTATACCACTTTCATAATGCCAGAGCTCATCAGTATATATATAGCCCTTGGGGTGATTTTTCACAAAAACGGCGCTATACAAATTATCCAATTATTATTATTATTATTATAGAAACCTTCGTTGACGTGCTCACAACAACTCACCAAAGTTTCATCGCAATTGGATGAACGGTTAACAACGTATAATTTCATGATGCCAGAACTCACTATTGTATACAGAAACCATTGCGGGCATACATACATACAAACCCAGAAACAAACATATTTCGATTTCTATATATATAGACTAGCTGAAGTCCCCGGCAATGCCCGGGCTTTACACACAGTTTTCGAAATCAAATGTAGACAGCGACCTTCCTTAGCACACAAATCAAATCCTCACCGCCTGCTTGCCAGCCCACCCGTACAGACATTCTCCTTAATATATTTCAACCAATTTACACAAAACCTTGACAAAATGTATACATAAACCTTCCTCACAAATCACTCCATCTATTGGTGAAAACCGCAAGAAAATCCGTTCAGTAGTTTTTGAGTTTATCACGAACAGACAGACGCGGCGGAGGACTTTAATTTATAATATGTAGAGATAGCACATTAAATAATTCGATTTTTCATGAATTTAGAGGCAACTCTGTAAATTATTTCTGATCACAGTCGATTCCGCATTGGTATACTAGTTTATCGGGACAGACATCTATCTATAAGCCGGTTATTTGGAACAAAACCCAAGGAACAGAAACCAAATACTCATTTACTTTGGTTATCTTCTATCTGGATTCAAAACGTGTCTCAATAAACGAATTTTAGTTAAGGAGGGCAGCGTGGGATGAGGAGGGGGGGGATGCAAATTTCAATTATGGATGATATTTTGCAAGTAATTAATATTGTGAACAAAATAATATTTGTTATTTAAAAAAAAAAATTAATAAGTTTCAAAACACATTTGACAGAACTTATATAAATGTATGTAGGTATATAAAAAACGTTCAATAAATAAATTTAAAAATGTACTTTCCTTAAACTTTGTTTATTCGCGACAAAATGTTTACTTCCTGGTTTGTCCCAATTAAGCAGAATCCACCGTATATTGTATGTAATTATTTAAAAAATAGTTTTGTCTTATTATCTCTGCATATTATAAATTAAAGTCGTCCGCGTTGTCTGTCTGTCTGTTTGCGATAAACTCAAAAACTACTAAACGGATTTTCATACGGTTTTTACCAATAGATAGAGTGATTCGTGAGGAAGATTTAGGTATATTATTTGTCAAGGTTTTGTGTAAATTTGTTGAAACATAGTTAATATATAGATAAACATGTTAGACGCGTCGGATAAAGCCAAGCCGCCTGGGAGCTTTCATCAAAAACACTGCCTAATTAATCCCTTTGAGATATAACAAAACAATGCATGGTGGGATATTCCTCTTTTATAGATCTACAAAAAGTCCGAGATGGCATATATCTATCTTTTACGGGTAGCTTACTATACCCATTCTATCTTTTAAAAAAATGGTCATGTACAATGCGGCAATTGGAAAGTTATTTAGACGGGTACAGTATTAATCCTTATCAATTTAAAAATGTTAGTTACCTCAAGCATTTCATGCACATTAATATGATCGTTCGCACCATCTCTACGTATTATAATTAAAGTCCTCCGTGGTGTCTGTCTGTCTCTTCGCGATAAACTCAAAGATGGCGGTGTTATATAGGTTGGATAACCATCCAGTAGATGGTGTTGTGTTTAGTTAGCCACAGCAACGCGTGGCCGGGTCAGCTAGTGGTAAATAAAACATCTTTTTAAAAAAAAGGATTTTTTCTGGTGGATATTTTACATGTAGGACAAATTTGTTTTCCAGTAAAAGTAAAATTGGTCATTTTTAATTAAATTTAAGCCCATCAAAAATCGTTTTTTATCACATTTTATTTTATATTTTATCATAATTACACAATAGATGGAGATAAATTATCTTTAAAAAATAATTTTTGGGATATTATATTGTGTTGCGCCTTAATTGCCCTTGGTGCCTCTCCAACCATGAAAAATAGAATTCTTTAATGGCCTTTATTTTCTAATTTAAAAGGAAAATAAATGAAATGCCTCGGAAGCTAACTAGATGTTATTTGCTGTACCTTTGAATTAAAAAAGATCATTTTGTTTGGTTGGGTATTTTGATCTCAAAACCAAAATTAATTTTCGTTTGAAATCGACCTCACAGCCACTCCTCTATGTAATTATGTATTTTTGTCAAATATGATGATTAATAACATATTGCGTATAATAAAATAAAGTGTTTGAAATTGTAGAGTTATGTAGTATGTTGTTATGTTGTAATGTGGACTCAGTACTAGACCAATAGCCATCGTAGTAAAATTCAGATTATTTGTGCATCTGCTTCGAACCCTGGCAGCAGTAGATATCATTTCATAAACAATTTCTTGGACATTTCAGATTCCAGCAGTCGGTAGGTGGATTGGAAGAGAAAGTGAAAAATAAACAGAAATTCGTTTTGGTTGACGAGGATGGATCAGAGAGCCAAATATCTCCATACATTTCCACTAAACTTGTAACACTTTCAAACAGAAAACACTTCCACGCGTGTTGCAATTGCCATAAAATATTCTGTAATTCTTTCTTACATGCAAATCATTTAAATCAATGTCCCTCTTCAACATCCACTTATTTCGCTGATGATGTTAAATTATCCTCACTAGTCGTCAAGCTTCCACAAAAACCACAATTCAAGTGTCTCAAATGTAAAACATTGTTTCCCTCTGAAGAGGTTCTGCTGACACATTACAAAGCGTGTCTGATATATAACTGTGTGGAGTGTAACAAACAGTTTGCCAGCGAGGGAACATTAAAAATTCACTTTTTGACTAAACACTGCGAAGGCAACCAAAATCTTCTTAGAAAACATGACTTTACTTGTGAATCTTGTTCCAAAGAGTATTTGGAAAGCTTAGAAAGTATTTATGCCTATTATCCTAAATACAATAAAATAATGTGTAACGATTGCAAACTGTCAATTCTTTCCTTGGACATGCATGATGTTCCTAAAAAAGTCACATCATGTGCTCCATCTAGTCTGGTTGTTGCTATTAGATTGCCAAAAACGTTTAAAGCAAACACTCTTTCCACTGAGAATACTTTCTCTGATAGCGACACCTCTATAACTGGGAGTATTCCCGATCCGATGACAGAGCCAGATATTCCCATCTTCCTGACCAATCTTCGGAAGCGAGAAAGGCCCAGGAAAACTTCCAAAAGATTAAAGAAAAAGTTAGCTTTATCACACATTAAACAAAATGCCACCCCTACTTCTAATGCTTTACTGAAGTATGAAAATCAAATAGATTCATTATTTGAAGCTATTACTTCAAAAGTATTCAAAACTAGTAATTATTGTAGAGTTTGTGAATCCAAATACAGAAGCGTTAGATTCCTTAAAAGTCATTACAGTAAGTCTCATTCCTTGGATACGTTGTTAACTAGTCCTTTAACTCAAGCCTGTTTGCATTGTAAATCTAAATCTTCAAGTTTAGAAGAAATAGTAAAACACATATACGACAAACATACTCCATTTGTCAAATGTAAACATTGCGATCTCTTATTTAGTTCTGTCCAAGAAAGAAATGATCACAAGAAAGCTAGTCACCCCGGCGTCTCTAAGTGCAGATACTGCGCTGTTATATTCCATTCCAAAGAACAGAAAAAGAAACACTCGTCTTGGCACCTTACAGAGGAAGATGTTAAATGTGAAACCTGTGACAAAGTATTCATGGGAATTAAAAAATTAAAAATACACCAAGTTCACCATAAAATAAAGCTCAACAGCAGTAAAGGACTATGCACCCATTGTGGAAAAGTTGTGAATAATTTATCCCGACATATAAGTCGATCACATCAGAAGAAGCTCTGTCTGACCTGCGGGAAACTTTTATCAGAGAGCGTCTATCAATATCACAAAAATGTACTTCATAAGAACTTCAAAGACACTTCAGTTCAATGTTCCACTTGTGGTGAAATGCAGAAGAGCTATAAACATTATCACTATCACCGGAGAATGGTTCACGAGAAGCACCTCTTTGTAGACTGCCCGACCTGTCCAAGGAGATTTCCTTTCCCCAGCTATTTAAAGAAACACACTGAGACATGCCGCGGCAAGAAGAGGAATAAGTTAAAGTCGGAACACATTAACGGTCCCAACAAATGTGATGCTTGCGGGGAATCATTCAGTACCGAGAATATACTGATGAAACACTTGCGGAAACAGCATGGAAAGGTAGTGCGCAGATTTGCTTGTCGCCATTGCCCAGACATGTTCATCAGGAATGACGCTCGAATCTCTCACGAACGCATCCACACGGGAGAGCGTCCGTACAGCTGCAGCGTGTGTGGCCAGCGGTTCCGTCAGATTACCGACTGCAAGCGACACGAAGACCGCCATTCCGGGAAAACTGTCCCTCGCCCAAAGAAGGTGAAGAAAAACCCACCGGCCGAAAGAGTTCTGGAAGAAGTTAGTGAAGATTTGGGATATTACGTTGAATATGAATCCAAACTGGAAAAGCCCAATGTCACAACTAAATAAATAAGGGAATTACCGAAGTAACTATAATAAGGCCTGCAATAAAAAATTGCATAACAGCTTGTGAGAGAAGCTCAGTTGCATATTTCAATAATCTATTAGTAGTTGAGCTGTTGGGTTTATTGCTTGATAACTGGAAATGCTTTCACGGGGGAATGTGGCGTGTTTAACTGCAACCGGGAGATTTGATTCCTAATTGCAGAACACTGATAATGAGTCTTTTTTGTTGCAATTTTTAATCATAAGTATTTGATAAACATTTTGATATCAAGCAATATGATAATGCCTTCGAAAGGCGAAACAGCTGTCACATGTAATTAATAAATACCTGGCAGAACATTTTTTATAAGTAAACCATTTTTTTTATTAGTATAAAGATTCTTATTATTAAAATGGAGTTCTACAAATTAAATTTCAAAACAATAAATAGCATCCTCAATTCCCTCAGAGCCTATGTCATCTTTGGGGATGCTATGTGGAGGGTCTTTTTAGGAAAGGAAGGAGAGGAAGTTCTGGGAAGGAAAAGGTATGAGGTATCCCACCCTTCATAACTTTTTCTTTCCCAAAACTTCCCCTCCTTCCCTTCTTTAAAAAGACCCTCCACACAGCATCCCCAAAGATGTCTCCTAAGTGGAGCTAATGTAAAAAAAAAAAAAGTATGTATAGACTGAAAAAATTTCATAGTCAATAATACTGACCATTATTCTTGGGTGGAAAATTTATTAGATCGGCTTCAGTCCTTTCTCCGACTAGTCATATTGTGGTTGTCTCCGTATGGAGGCGTACATTAATTACGTGAGCTCAAAAGGGAGGGGGGGGGGGGTCCAGCAAAATCTCACGTTACTTGAAAAGAATATGGCCCAAATTTATCTCACCAAGGGAGGGGGGGGGTCTAGATTGGAAGAAAAACTGCTCACGTAATTAATGTATGCCCCCTATGTCTATAAATTTTGGCAAAATCGTTTCTGCCAGAAATAAGTATTCATAAAATCTGTTTTTGCAGATTCGTAATTCAATGTGTGCTACATGAGCCGAAGAAAATAATTTCTTCTAAGTGGAAATTGATTCAAACTCTAGAAAAATTGAGAAATTTATGTGACATGTGAACAATGTAAAAATGATTGAAAACTTTCCTATATTATAACATTTAGATTCTAGGTTATACTGTAGTACTTAAATAATCTAGTCAAAACATTATGTATAATTATGAAATAAATTAATAATAAAAAATTAACATTCATTATTTAATCCTACATGAAATACAAAGAGTTGTTAAACTTATTTTAATATTTTTTTTAAATGAGAGAGGTCAGATGATAGAGACATATATATAATATATAAGTACGGAATGGGGCCAAATCATGCACTCTTTATGCAGATGGCGATAAGGTTGTAATTCCCGCTTGTTTTTATTCATGCAAAAAAAACATCGCCAATTTTTTTCACCCGTTTTATTTTGTGAAGTTCATGCACAAATATTACAATGTCTTCTGATCATAATAATAATTTAATTTTCCACATTAGGATATTTTGCACTCAAATCATTTTTTATAGGTCTGATACTTTATTTCTAGTCTTATAAAAATATTTACAAAAAACGCTTAATAATTATTGCAAAGGTCAAGTCTACTCTCAGTATTTTATCAAAGGCCAAGTCTACTTGCAGTTTTTCATCAAAGGCTAAGTCTATTTGCAGTATTTTATCAAATGCCAAGTCTGTTTGCAGTATTTTATCAAATGCCAAGTCTACTTGCAGTATTTTATCAAAGCATCTATAACATTTCTAAGTGATCAATTTTTCAAATCAATACATAATAATAGAAATAACACAATAATTCGGTGAATAAAATAGTGAGGAATAAAACGAGGTATCCAAAAAATTCCCCAACTTTTACTTAGATCCATCCAAGTTATTCGCAAATAGTTCAATTTCTTGTTATTGCCGTCAATATGTAGACCACCAACAATTATGAGCAACTTATCCACTGTCAAATAATTCTATCAACTGAAGCTATGGTATTGTTACCTTAGCAATGTAACATTTTATTTTATTTCATGAATCATTTCTTGGATATTTCAGATCCTGGAAGTCGGTAGATGCACTTGACTACAAAATGAAAGACAATAAAAAGTTCATTTTGGTGGATGAAGACGGATCGGAAAGCCAAATTTCATCCTTCATTTCCGCAAAACTTCTGGCCCGTATTAATAAAAAGCATTTTCAAGCGTGTTTCAAATGCAGAAAAGTGTTTTGCCGGCGCTTTTTATTCAATAGTCATAAACAGCAATGCCGAGATA
Source organism: Limnephilus rhombicus (assembly GCA_929108145.2). NCBI lineage: Eukaryota > Metazoa > Arthropoda > Insecta > Trichoptera > Limnephilidae > Limnephilus > Limnephilus rhombicus. The sequence goes on along the minus strand of OV815287.1, from coordinate 11,982,480 downwards.
ATCGCCCATCGTCTCCTGCACCCCCCACCGTGCTTCCTCCTCCGTCTTCCTGCTCCCAGCAGACCCCTAGCTGTAGATTAGTCAATTGTTTAAGTTGTGAGAAGCAATTTGTTAGCGAGGGAACTCTCAAAGTTCACATTTTGCGGAAACATTGCTCCAGCATCAAAAACATTCAAAATCAGAAACACCAATTCAATTGTGAAACATGTTCAACAACTTTCCTAGAAAATTTAGACTCTTTAATCGAGAGTTTTCGAATCTACAACAAGATTTCTTGCAGCAATTGTAAATCAGTTTCAGCATTAGACAAAGGGGAATTCAGAACAAAAGAACTAATTTCGCAATTGAAAGTGCTCCATTTGAAGAATGATAAAGTTTCTAAGAAGCCAATCACCACACTAATCGAAATTGATGATACAAATGCTCTACAAATATACGAAAAGAAAATAGACAGTTTATTTGAATTGAAGTCAGTTGAATCTTTTTTGTCCCAAAACATCTGTGATATTTGTGGTTTGACGTATAAAGATTTAAAATCACTCATATCTCATCAGAAAAGATTTCATAACCTTCATTGCCTATTGGTCCATCCTACCAACTTGTTGTGCGTGTGTTGTCCTAATTACACATGCCGATTCTGGAAAACAGTCAATAGGCACTTGTACAACGAACATTGTACTTTCAATGAATCTGAGCTCGGCTCCCAACGCTTTCAAACACTGGCAGAGAGCAATGCTCCCTCAAAGCTCTTCAAGTGCTCCAGCTGCCCAGCTACATTTCTCACTTCCACGGAGAACACGGAACACAAGGATTGGCATCTCAACACCGAACCCCTCAAGTGTCAAGTCTGCAGTAGTATCTACATTGGCCAAAAGAAGCTTAATATGCACATGCATTATCATAAGCGAAAGCAATCGGGTCCTGCCCTCTGTCCCCGCTGCGGGGTTCTGTGCAACTCGGCCCAGGATTTAACCGTCCATATTAATAAAGATCATCAATTAAAAATGGGCAAAAAACTTTGTCAGGATTGTGGAAAACTGCTTTCCGTCAAAAACTACAAACACCATCGGGAAACATTCCACAGCGGAGAGGCGCGCCCAGAGCCGAGTATCCAGTGCCACGACTGCGGGAAGATCTATAAAGACGAGCGAGCATTGTCTCAGCACTACCGGCGGAGCCACCAACCTCATCTCCACATACAGTGTGAGAAGTGCGCTCAGACATTTGCCTTCGGGAGCTTACTGAGAAGACACCTCCCCAAATGTCGGGGCAGGAAGTTGGCGCAAACTAAATTCCGCTGTAATCAATGCTCCAAGTCTTTTTATTCAGAAAAGAGGCTTCGGTATCACAAGGAAACACATGGAGGCGCAGCTGAGCGCAGGTTTGACTGCCGGACCCCGTTCAAGCGGAAGGACGCGAGGGCAGCTCACGATCGCATCCACACTGGGGAGCACCCCTTCGCATGCCCACTCTGCTCACAGACCTTTAGAACCTTTACAGATTGCGAGCGACATGAGGATAGACACACAAGAGCTAAAGATAATTCTGAACTACAAACCGAATGATAAATTGTGTTTGATTTCCAATACGATGGCATTGTACGATACCCTGCAATTGCAGGGTTGAGCTTGTTTATTATTTTAGTCTTTAAATATTACCTCTCCTAGTTAGTTAAACACAACAGTCAAAATGTTTTTTTATCAATTAGGGCAGCATTTGTCTAACATTAATATTCCATGGCCCTGTTATTGATTTACTTTTCCTTCATGATCCACAAAAAATTTTATCACCTTGTTAGGCCAGCAGGTAAAATAAAATAGAATTTATTGTCAAAGCAGTTTTCATAAATATTACATATATTAAAATAAAGCAACACGTTACTCTTAATAATACGGCAAGTGGGATGCTGTTTCTCATTCAATTGTTAAGACGATAACTTTTTTCTTAAATCCCATTGAACTAACTTTTAGTTTCCATACATAATATTTTCATTGTAACACTTGATATATATATCAAAATACTAATAAACTTGGAAAAAATTTACTGCAAATTCTCAAGTTCGGTTTTTATCATAATATTGTAATGATTGTTTTTGTTTTAAAATATTTATTGCATTCAGTTCGCTCCAGTATAAGTACTTACCTAGTTCTCGCCTATTTATTACACTCACATACTCTCTTTATACTTACTCATGTTACATTTAGTTCGTACTTAAAGAAAATTTATTTTTCTTTTCTTTTTACAATACTGCATACCAAAAAAGAAAAAAAATTGTCATAAGAAATGAATGGTTCCATGACAGTTGATCCGGCGACATTTGGTCCGGCGACAGTTGGTCCAGCGACATTTGATCCGGCCGACATTTGATCCGGCCTGATCCTTTAGAAGATTTTTTCTTCAAGTAAGTATGTAAAGAGGATATACGGCCGTACAACCAAAGTCGATGTACTTATGAAGGCATCTTGATTGAAAATCCGCTGTAAAAATATTTTTACTAACAATAATTTAGACTCTCCGAAGAAGCATGCGGCACGACATACTTATACGTGCAGTCAGTTTAACAAGAAAACCGTAAAAGATTCCTACTTGCGTATAACTATTGTTATCTGAAAATTACACTAGAGTCCCAACTGCTCTCAACCGCCTCGAGCCAGTGAGTGCCAATGGCATCCCCAATTTTGGTATGGTGTGCTACTGAGGGTAGTAGGGAGGGGAAGGAGATGTGGAAAACGTACCTGGCTATTCAGATCTAGTCACGTCATATCAAGTAATCCGACTAAACATACATACACTGTACACCAGCGAACAAATTACAAAAACTTGAAGAAAATTCTTCTACAGGATCAGGCCGGACCAATTGTCGCTGGATCAAATGTCCGCCGAATCAAGTGTCGGCCGGATCAAATGTTGCCGGACCAACTGTCGCCGGACCAAATGTCGCCGGATCAAATGTCGGGTCACCGAAATGAATGATATTAATTTATAATTTCTTTTTATAATTTTACTTAGATATGTTTACACTTACGAGTACTAGACTTCAATTCAAAATAACTAGTTGGTCACCATGATACAGGCAGCTGCCTAGTATTGTGAACTAATGTATCTTCTGAAGTAAATTTATTATTTATGTAACGTGTACTTATAAAATAAAATAAAATAAAAAATTATAAAATACTTATTTTTTTAACTGGTATGGAAAACTTTCTGCTCATTTATCCATAAGTTCTGAAAATAATCATTAAATGATATTTTATCAGTTTTTATTTACTTTTGTACTCCTGACCAAAACGTAACCGTTTTCAAAAATTGTTTTGGGAGACCCGGCATTTTTTTTGTATTCCAAACAGAGTCTCAACCCAGCATTTGGGAAATGCTGAAGTAGGGTATTTGCGTGAGATTTCAATCAGTGTGTTATCTTTCTCTACCATATTAACTCGTCATATATATTTATTGTAATTTGAATGACACCAAAAATTTAAAAATAAATTGTTTAGAGCTGTTTGAAAAAAAATACAAGTGATAACGGCCATGAATCGGTTGATTTATAAATTATATCTGATTCTTAAATATACTAACAATGCTTTGTACCTGCAGGATTTTTAAAAAATAAATAATAGTGTCCGACCAAAACTAGTTTTTACTGAAAATTGAGTAAAACTAGTTTTTACTGAAAGTTGAAACCGAAATTGAGTTTCGGCTTCGGTCTCAGGTTCGGCCGAAACCGAAACTTCCATATAAGGTCATGTTTTCGAGGAAAAAAATAGTCAATCTTAATCATTCGGCCTTTATTTTTAAATCATATATTAATCAGTCTGATATTTGAACTAAAAATAAACATAACATAATTATCACTCCTTATTTCAAATAAATTATTTTTGCTTTTTGAAATCGTAATCGTAAATCGCTTCGTAAATAATATTACAAAACAGAAATAGTAGATATTACCTATTTGAACATTATTAACAAATAACATAAAATAAAAGGTAATAAACAAAATTACTTTTTTTAAATCTAATTTGTTTAGGTACACTAAACAAAAAATACTTAAGAACAAAATAATTTGTTATAAAATTAAAACAAACACTTCGTATTTAACCACATAACCAAATAATTTTTTCTAAACTTTGGTCGTATTGTATGGCACTCTTTTCAATGAACTACAATATAATTAAAATTAAAAAGTACCTACCTACCTACAATAACAAAATATTTTTAATGCAAATAATACTCTTTTTTAATGAAATACAATAATACAATTAAAATTAAAAAGTACCTCCCTACCTACAATAACAAAATATTTTTAATACAAATAATACTTAATGTATGAAAAAATAAGCGTTTTCTCTCAAACTAAATGAAGTTCTTTCATTTTAAGAACAAAATAATTTCTTCTAAACTTTGATCATATTGCGCACCGAACATGTCCGATCGCAGAACGAAACCTCCCGAATTCAGTTTCGAAACCGAAACTCGTTTTTTGGCTGAAACTAGGCCGAAACCGAAAGTTTGGTCGGACACTAATAAATAACTAAATTATGCAAAGCTAACAAAGCATGGCAGACCCGGGTCGACAGAACAAAATGTTTTGGATTCGCCTGTGCTCAATCATGCCTCCGAATATTAATGCGGAAACAGACATAATGCTCTCTGTTTAAAGCCAATGAATTTACCTACATTTTAACCATCTTATCTTGTACATGAAAGTTTTATAAAAAAAAAAAATTATGAAATTGAAAAACACATGAAATTTGTATGTTGTCGACAGAAATCATTCAAAATTCCTTAGAAACTTTTACAAAAAATGTTTGTTCTTTTTTTCACATTAATATAATATAATTCATTTCAAATTAATAAGACACAATAATAAAAATCGTATCTGTTTCTTTGTTATAAATCACTCTAACTGAATCAATTAAATAGAAACTGCGCACGTTGCGATATTACAACTATGATTATAATAATAAAATACACTCTTTTCTGAAAATAGCAATTCTTTGAAAAAAACTACACTTTCGTACCTTAATTAATCCAAGACTCTAAAATAACTTTATATCAACAGAGAATTCAATAAACGTTGATATATAATACATAATAGAATTTGCCTAAAATAAACATCCGTAAGATTTTTAAACGCGACCATCACACCACCATGGAAAAAATATTGACATTGCTACAGTTATCTAATCTATGGTTATCTTATTTGGAACCGATTAATGCCATCTCTTGAATAACGGTGAAAGCATTATGTCAGCTTGCAATTGACTTATTCTAATTAATTTTGAAAAGTAGTTGCCCACAATGCGGATGCCCGGCGTTTTTTTTTTGTGGGCGCTAGTGCTCCTGTGGTTTAGTTACACATCATTATTTTTGTCATATGATAATTTAAATATGAAGTATATACCTACACATGCATTAAGCTTTGTGTTTCTCATTCACAAAATGTAGAGTTATTTAGTATCTATGTTGTTTTGTTGTAATGTGAAGTCAGTACTAGATCAATAGCCTACTTAGAATATTTGTGCATCTGCTTCAATCCCTGGAAGCAATAGATGTCATTTCATAAACAATTTCTTGGACATTTCAGATTCCAGCAGTCGGTAGGTGGACTGGATGCGGAAATGACAAATAAACAGAAATTCGTTTTGGTTGACCAGGATGGATCGGAGAGCCAAATATCTCCATACATTTCCACTAAACTTGTAACACTTTCAAACAGAAAACACTTCCACGCGTGTTGCAATTGCCATAAGATATACTGTAATCCTTTCTTATATACAAATCATTTAAAGCAATGTCTCTCTTCAACATCCACTGATTTCACTGATGATGTTAAATACTCCACAATAGCCAAGCTTCCACAAAAACCACAGTTCAAGTGTCTAAAATGTAAAACATTGTTTCCCGCTGAGGAAGTTTTGTTAACGCATTATAAATCATGTCTCATATATAACTGTGTGGAGTGCAATAAACAGTTTGCCAGCGATGGAACATTAAAAATTCACTTTCTGACTAAACACTGCGAAGGCAAACAAAACCTTCTCAGGAAACACGACTTTACTTGTGAATCTTGTTCCAAAGAATATTTAGAAAGCTTGGAAAGTATTTATTCCTATTATCCTAAATATAAAAAAATAATGTGTAACGATTGCAAATTGTCAATTCCTTCCTGGGACAAACATCTTCTTCCTGTAAAAGTCACATGCGCTCCAGACCTAAAGCTTTCTGCTGACAATCTATCTTCTGACAGCGACACCTCCATAGCAGGAGGTCTGCCTGAACCTGAGTCGGAGTCGGAGTCCGAGCCAGAGCCCGTGCCGAGGCGGGGTAAGCGTCGGAGGGTTTCCAAAAAAGTAGTTTCCAAAAAGACTGTAGATCGATCACCAAAAGTAAAGGCAGTAGATCGATCAGCAAAAGTAAAGACTGTTGATCTAGCACGAAAGGTAAAGACAGCACATCGATCGCCAAAAGTAAAGACAGCAGATCGATCACCAAAAGTAAAGACTGTAGATCTATCACCAATTCAAAAAAACGCCACCCCTACTTCTAATGCGCTGCTTCAGCATGAAAGTAAGATTGATGAATTGTTTAAAGTTGTTCCTTTAAAGGACTTCAGTACTGGTAAATGTTGTCAAGTTTGTGAAACCAAATGTAGAAATGTTAAATTGCTTAAAAGTCACTACAATAAGTCGCATTCCCTGAATACCGTGTTGACTTGTCCTTTAACTCAAGCTTGTTCTTATTGTAAATCTAAATCTTCAAGCTTCGAAGCAATAGTAAGACACTTGTATGACAAACATTCTCCACGTAAATGTAAACATTGCGATCTCTTATTTTGTACTGTCCAAGAGAGGGTTAATCATGCGGAAGCTTGTCACCCCGGCGTCTGCAGGTACTGCGCCATTATATTTCATTCCAAAGAACAGAAAGAGATACACTTGTCCTGGCATCTCTCCGAGGAAGAGGTTAAATGTGAAACCTGCGACAAAGAGTTTAAGGGAATAAGAAAATTAAAACTACACCAAGTTCAGCATAAAGAGAAGCTTAACAACACTAAAGGACTTTGCGTCCATTGTGGAAAGGTTGCAAATAATTTGTCCCGACATATAATCAGAGCGCATCAGAAGAAGCTTTGTTTGACTTGCGGGAAACTTCTATCTGAAAGCGCATATCAATATCACAGAAATGTACTTCATAAGAACTTCAAGGACACTTCGGTACAATGCGCCATTTGCGGCGATACGCAGAAGAGCTATAAACATTATCACTATCACCGGAGAATGGTTCACGAGCAGCACCTCTTTGTGGACTGCCCGACTTGTCCAAGGAAATTTCCTTTCCCCAGCTACTTAAAGAAACACACAGAGACGTGCCGCGGCAAGAAAAGAATTAAATTAAAGGCTAGTAATGGTCCAAACAAATGTGAAGTTTGTGGGGAATCATTCAGTACGGAAAATAATTTGATGATACACTTGCGAAAACAGCATGGGAAGGTGGTGCGACGATTTGCCTGTCGCCATTGTCCAGACATGTTCTTCAGGAATGACACTCGCATCGCCCACGAGCGCATCCACACGGGGGAGCGTCCCTTCAGCTGCAGCGTGTGTGGCCAGCGCTTCCGCCAGATGCCGGACTGCAAGCGCCACGAAGACCGCCATTCCGGGACAACTGTCCCTCGCCCTAAAAGGGTCAAGAAAAACCCACAGGCTACGAGAGTTCTCGAAGAAGTTAGCCAAGATTTGGGATATTATGTTGAATATGATCCAAACTAGAAAATCCTAATAATGTACCAACTAAAAAATTTACATTTTCTACTGATATAAAATCCTTTAGTAGTATGTATAACATCCTATATTGTAAGATAACATCCATTTACGGTTCACACCTATTTAATTTTGTGCAGATTGAACTTTGGTTTAAATAATTATTTTAGGTTTTGTGTTTAGGTTAAGTTCACACTTTCTTTTTTATTTCTTTGTGCTTTTTTTATTATCGCTTTTTAAATTATATAAACATAATATATGAACATAAATACAAATAAGAATTTGAGATACAAATACATTTTACCTATTGAAAATAGTAAACAATATGTCAAATGTACAATAATAATGTTAAAAATAAAATAAAATAATTATATAATATATATTTCACATAATAACTATAAGATCGATGTCATGTTCTGTAGCTAAAGGTATCATCCATTATCTATTAATAGAAGTACTTATGCTGGATGAGTTTCAGACATGAGCTCTTTCTGAGTTTTTCCTTGCAATACAGTGAAGCATTCCGATGCCCGCTTGTACTTATATTACACCAGACAGCCAGTACAGAATATGTATATAGAGGTAAAAGGTATATGGAAGTGTTAAAGACTTATTAATTCATACCATATAACTCAAATGGATACCAATAACCAAACTTAATCAATTTATACGTGTGAACTAGTTTTAGTATATCACCTGTTAAATAATTGTAAAGTGTGCTTAATTTACTAAATATTTACCTCATAATATATATATATATATTTTTTTTTTAAGGTGCCGGTAACCCGGGCGTTTATTAATATCAATAGTTATTTACATATGAGTCCTATAATTTCAAAACCCGCCATATCCGATTTTTTGACAAAATGATCTGAGTATGACATCTTGTTCACATTTTTGCGAGGAACAAGACTAATCTAAAATTGAGTTTCAAAACCTCCTTTATCACGACCAAAAACCATGTTAAAACTGCGAGTGAGAAACAAAACCCGCTATATAATTCAAGAAGTTACTATCAAAACCCGCTATATCAGAATTCAACCAATCACGAGCAGTTATTTTGCCAAGATGGTGGAGGTAGAAACACGCCCCTCAGGTCAGTTGAGTTTCAAAAGCCTCTATATTCCATATAAATCTCGAAGTGAGTATCAAAATCCACTATATCCATTTTATTTATCCAAATTACTTAAATATTTCTAGACATACATTGAAAAATTAACACTTTTCGAATGTGTATTACTCCAACTCATTACATAAAAAAATAAAATGTTATTTTTTATTTACGTTAGAGATGCGACAGATTTTTGCGGTTTTCTCCGAATCAGTGAAAGTTGATATAGCGGATATAGAAATTGAACGACTCATATATGTGCGCTACCCGACTCACTAGACAATATCTGTTCTGAGCCGGGTAGCAATATGTTACTTTATAATATATTTTTCCTCCATTTCATGTGCTTCTCCGATTATTGGAGGTTGGATAACATATGGCAGTTATCATTAACTAAATTATTTATGTAAAAGTCCAGTTGGGAATAAAATAAATATGTTCATAGATTATGAGTCGGAAAAAAATCAAAATTTTGATGTCATTAAAAGTACATGCTTCTACTAACTTTTGTGTATATTTTATTATAATTTTTCTTGTGTTTTCTGGAGTTCCTCAGGACTCTTATTTTCTATTTGGTAATGCAGAGATTATTCTGCATTTCAGGCAACTTCTTTTCGCTGATGATCTAAAACTATTCTTAGAAATATAAACTTTGATAGAATTGTTGACTGGAGTAAAAGGAATCAGATTGAGTTCAAGGTTTCTTTCTTTCTTTCGCAAGGGCGTGTCATACCAGTATTCTATGAACGTACGAAATTTAAAATGTGTCTCCACTATGGAGGATCTTAGTTTGATAGTAGGTTTACATTTCATGCTCAAATTGATTTGTTGTAATTTCATTAAGAAAGCTTGGTTTCGTCCTGTACACTGGGGTTTTAGAGACGCCCCGATTCTCATTCTGTACAATTCATCAGTTAGGAGTTGTAATTGGTTGAGAGTGAGTCGATGGTTTGGAGGCCGCAGGTGAAGTATTCCCTGTATTGAAGAAGGTTCAGAAGAAATTTCTGAGATTTCTTTACCCGAGGAAGTACGGCTACTACCCGTGGCTCTATTCTACTGACTTATCTTGGGTATGCTCAAAATTAACCATCTATGGGTCAGAAGGGATGCGAACATTGCTTAACATCAGTGGCGGTCCATGAGTTTTCAGTGAGCTAGAGTGCTAAGATTGAAAAATTTGACGTAGTAGCTGAAAATGATTTTTTTTTTTTTTCAGCTACAACAACATCAGTAATGTCGTATTTTTCAATCTTAGCACTCTAACTCACTGAAAACTCACAGACCGCCACTGCTAAACATGTCTTGAGACTGATTCGTGGATGGTTCGAAAATTCGACTATCATGTTGAGAATCAATTTCTGTGTTCTCAATGGTTATCTCCGTCACCGACAGCATAGATTCTTTAACCTCCTGGCCTGCAGGATTAATTTACCAATGGTCGTGCCGGTAGGGAGACCTATCTCGTTAAATAGAATCACTTCAGATATTGACATATTTAGCATAAGTAAAGCTGAATTTGAAAGGCAAACTTTGTTGCTGCACTTATGAAACCTGATTTTTGTACGTTTATTTGTTTTTCACTCTCTCTTTTGTTATACTAGTATAGGTATGTACATTGTTTATTCATGTTTTTTAATGCAATATCTATAAATCACACTAAAATTGTGAAATTTTGTAATGTATTTAAAAATAATAAATAATTGAATTGAATCACCTAAATTGCTTAATTATCTTCTGTCTTAATTTTACAAAACAACGCTGCCTCCGTGGTCGAATGGTAAAGTCCTCGACTAAGAATGCGGAGGTCACGGGTTCGAATTCCGGCATGCACAAGTAAATTTTATTTGTATTTTCATATGAAGCAGACACTTGAGATGCGACGCTATAATTAAAAATTAAATTGTGTTATTTCACAATTAATTTATGTAAAACAATATATAATATCTATACTTGCTGCACATTGCAGGGTGGTAGATACTCTCAGTATCGCCCTGGTGAAAGACCACCATTCGGAAATGAAATGTTGCTTGAAATGTTTGGTGAGCAGATCTGAATAGACAGGTACTTTTCCACCTTCCTCTTCCCGATCTTCTTCCCCTTCCCCACCCTTCAGCTTCACAACATTTCTCAAATGGGGATGCTGTAGTGTCATCGGGTCTCAGTGTTAAAGCTATAGTGCCATCGGTTTTCAGTATTAATGCTGTAGTCCCATCGGGTCTCAGTATTAAAGCTGTAGTCCCGTCGGGTCTCAGTATTAATGCTATAGTTCCATCAGGTCTCAGTATTAAAGCTATAGTCCCATCGCATCACAGTATTAATGCTATAGTCCCATTGGGTCTCAGTATTAGTGCTATAGTCCCATCAGGTGTCAGTATTAAAGCTATAGTTCCAGTGGGTCTCATTATTAATGCTGTAATCCCATCGGGTCTCAGTATTAATGCTATAGTCCCATCGAGTCTCAGTAAATGGTATAGTCCCATCGGGTTTAAGTATTAATGCGCTGCACATATACTTGCAGGTTTTGTTAAAGATAATTACAACTTTTTCTATCACACGCTGACTCATTTGCTAAATTGTAGTGTTATTAATTTTTTTTACATAAGGTACATTTTTATTATAAATAACATATTAGGAAGTTACGTAGTCTGTATGATGTTATGTGGAGTCAGTACTAGATCAAAAGCCTTGTTAGTATTATACAGACTATTTCATGTCCATCTGCTTCAACCCCTGGAAGCAGTAGATGTCATTTCATAAACAATTTCTTGGACATTTCAGATTCCAGCAGTCGGTAGGTGGACTGGATGCGGAAATGACAAATAAACAGAAATTAGTTTTGGTTGACCAGGATGGATCAAAGCGCCAAATATCTCCATACTTTTCCACAAATCGTTTAAAGCAATGTCTCTCTTCAACATCCTCTGATTTCACTTATGAGGTTAAATACTCCGCACTAGCCAAGCTTCCACAAAAACCACAATTCAAGTGTCTAAAATGTAAGACATTGTTTCCCGCTGAGGAGGTTCTCCTAACGCATTATAAATCATGTTTGATATATAACTGTGTGGAGTGCAATAAACAGTTTGCCAGCGATGGAACATTAAAAATTCACTTTCTAACTAATCACTGCGAAGGCAAACAAAACCTCCACAGGAAACATGACTTTACTTGTGAATCTTGTTCCAAAGAGTATTTGGAAAGCTTGGAAAGTATTTATTCCTATTATCCTCAATATAAAAAAATTATGTGTAACGATTGCAAACTGTCAATTCCCTCCTGGGACAAACATCTTATTCCTGTACAAGTTACATGTGCTCCAGACTTCAAGCATTCTGCTGACAATCTGTCCTCTGACAGTGACACCTCCGTAGCGGGAAGTCTGCCTGAACCTGAGTTGGAGACCGAGCCCGGGCCCGCGCCGAGGTTGGGGAAGCGTCAAAGTGTTTCCAGAAAAGTAAAGACCAATTTATCACCAAAAGTAAAAACAGTAGATCGAACACCAATTCAAAAAAATGCCACCCCTACTTCTAACATCCTGCTTCAACATGAAAGTGAGATAGATGAATTGTCTAAAGTAAATAAATGTAAACATTGCGACCTCTCATTTAGTACTGTCCTAAAGAGAGTTAATCATGTAGAATCTTGTCACCCCGGTGTCTGCAGGTACTGCGCCATTATATTCCTTTCCAAAGAACAGAAAGAGATACATTTGTCCTGGCATCTCTCCGAGGAAGATGTCAAATGTGAAACCTGTGACAAAGAGTTTAAGGGAATAAGACAATTAAAACTACACCAAGTTCAGCATAAAGAGAAGCTTAACAACACTAAAGGGCTTTGCGTCCATTGTGGAAAGGTTGCGAATAATTTGTCCCGACATATAATCAGAGCACATCGGAAGAAGCTCTGCCTGACTTGCGGGAAACTTCTATCTGAGAGTGCGTATCAATATCACAGAAATGTACTTCATAAGAACTTCAAGGACACTTCGGTACAATGCGCCATTTGCGGCGAAACACAGAAGAGCTATAAGCATTATCACTATCACCGGAGAATGGTTCACGAGCAGCATCTCTTTGTGGACTGCCCAACATGTCCAAAGAAGTTTCCCTTCCCCTGTTACTTAAAGAAACACCCATGCGTCGGTAAAGAGAAGTCCCGCCGTAAGAAAAGTATTAAATTAAAATCTAATAGCGGTCCAAACAAATGTGAATTTTGTGAGGAATCATTCAGTACAGAAAATAATCTGATGATACACTTGCGAAAACAGCACGGGAAGGGGGTGCGCCGATTTGCCTGTCGCCATTGCCCGGACATGTTCTTCAGGAATGATGCTCGAATCTCTCACGAGCGCATCCACACGGGAGAGCGTCCCTTCAGCTGCAGCATGTGTGGCCAGCGTTTCCGCCAAATTAATGACTGCAAACGGCACGAAGACCGCCATTCCGGGAAAACAGTCCCTCACCCTAAGAATGTGAAGAAAAACCCACCGGCTGAAAGAGTTCTAGAAGAAGATTTGGGATATTATGTTGAATATGAATCCAAAAGCAAAGTTGAAGAACCCAATGTCACTACTAAATAAATGAGAGAATTATCCAATTGGTCTATACCAGTGGTTCGCAAAGTTCCCCAGGATCATTCAGGGGGGTCCGTGGAAAATTAAAATTGAGTTGGGGGTCCCTGAACAACGTCAGGGGGTCCACCGATAGATTACTCAACCTTTTCTTGCCCACCGCCCACTCCACAACGGGGGAGGCGTAATGGGGTGAGATGGGTTTCTCTTGGTCTCCTACCGCCCCCCTGATAGTCTGAAAAGCCCGCCCACAAAAGGGGTCCGTGGGCCAAAAGAGTTTGGGAACCACTGGTCTTTACGAACATTATAATAAGGCCTGCAATAGAGAATTGCATAACAGCTTATCAGTTACATACTTCAATAATCCAGTACTTCTTGTTCTGGTGGGCTTATTGCTTGATAACTGGGAATACTTTCATCGGGAAATCTACCACGTTTAACAATAATCTGAAGAGTTGGTTCATTGTTTCAGAAGTCTGTATCTGAAAGGATAAGGAGGATTTTTGAAGTTTGTTATTTTCCCACTCTGTTTACATTTTTTCGAACCTAGAACTTAGAGTTTAGAACAGATTGACCGTGACACAATGATAGACACACCAGTGCGAAACACTAGAGCCAAACACTATAGACTAAACACTAGAGCGAAACACATAATGAACCACAAATCGAATGATGAATTGCGAATGATTTCCACTATGGTGACATTGTATGTTCAATGTGTGCACTTATTTTGAATCTACAGTACAATCTCACTAATCTGGCGCTATTAAAAACCAGAGGGTGCCGGATTATTGGAATGTTCGGATTACTGGATTATAGAGAAAAAATCATAATAAATAAAACAAAGCATTTCATAAAGAGAATATACACACCATTCACACTTCAAAACAGGAGGTAGATAGACTGCTAGACGACGACGCGGCGATGGAGCGCATAGGCGAGGGAGGCGCGGGCGGAGGGTGCCGGATTATTGGACGTATCGGTCTATTGAAGTGCCGGATTAGTGAGATTGTACTGTATTACCAAAAACTTAACCTCTGGGGACCGGATTGTAAATATTACCCCTACTAGTTAGTTCCATTAGGGAATACATCACAATCAATTTAAGCAGCGTTTCATTAACGAAAAATTTTCGAAGATGTTACGAGAATTAACCCGTGGATGGGCCGATTATTCGCGATTTATAAATCTCATTTTAATTGAATACAGGGTGTAACAGGACGTACCTGAAGGATTTTAACCAGTGATTCCTGAGCATATTTAGAGTAAAAAATGTAAATTAAATTTTGGTCTCCGGTGACTTTTTTTACGACATTTTCTTTTTTTTTTTAATTTTTTTTCTTCAAATTCAATCAATAAAAAAATTCTTCCGCTTGTTGTCATTGATCACTCAGCCGAGTAACCGACCAACCCCTCACCCCGCCTCCAACCATCCAACACCTACCATTTTTTGATGTTTTTGTAGCAAAAATAAATAGAGACCAAAATTCCATTTACATTTTTTTCTCCAAATATGCTCAGGAATCGATGGTTAAAATCCCTCGGCTATGTCCTGTTACACCCTGTATAGTGTCACTTAAAAAATATTCAAAGATGTAGATGTAATCTAAATAGTTCATAGATAAATCAAATCCAACAATCAAATATTTTATTATCTAAACAATTATAATAACGTAATATGCGTCATGTATAGATGACACTCTTCTTTTTGGCACGCGATCGGTTGGCATGTACACCAGGCGCGGTCACTCCATACATACTGTGGATGCGGCGCTTCCCTTCCTTTTGAGGCGTATAATAAATATAATAATAATTGTTATTTTTTCAGCATTAAAAAAGCTTTGAACTTATTTTTTTCTAGCCGTAAACAGCAATAAATACTGCAATTTAACGACACCAACCCAACCTCAGCTGCCAAAACAACATGCCCGACGCGCAGACCGGACCGAAATACATAATAACATCACCATTCTCGATGCTAGTGTGTCGAATGTCACGTAAACGCACCAATTCTAGCAACAGTGGATTCTCTGCTCCATTCCGCATCCACGATCTTAGAAAAAGTTTGATATTTGCGCATGCGCGTTTAGTTCTGCCTGCCAAGTTTTGCCTGAAGCAGTATACGCATTTGATGTACGCAACGTGCAGAAAACGACTTTAATGTGCGTAGGCATAGTGCATAGAAGAACATAACAAAGTGGATTGATTCGGTATGTTTTAGAGAATTTGTTCGCGCGACCATTTTGACAATTTGGCTTGAATAACAGATGCCGATTGATACGTTAAATATCTATTGAATATCTATTTAATTAATTTAATTTTAGAACTGGAATAATTGACGTGAAGCATAAAGGATTTATAGAGCTAATTTGACATACTATTTTTGTCAGTAATCGCATCTTTTTTGTGGGCTAGTCTGTATGTATTTATATTTGATATTAGGTAGGTATATACTTAAGCATCCCTTATACAAAAAGTCACTGACCGCCACTGATGTACACATGACGCTCTTCTCAAATGGGTTATATACTTTTCCTTCGTGACCTTCAAAAAATTTTTGGTAAATTTTTGAGATCACTGGCAATGCTTAATATGCACTTTTTTTTGTAAAAATCTTTTGATTCACCTTAATTACATTAAAAGACAATTATTTGCATTGGGGGAAGTGGAAAATATTTCATTCTAAATTTCGATTACGTAAAATAAAAATTAACTTTCATTCTGTGAAACGAGACCGTTCATTTTCAAACATTATTTTCAAATATCATTTTGTTATGTTGGTATTCTTGTTACTGTACGAAAAGATGTTAGATCAAAGCGTAGCAGACTTCATAGGAATTCTAGGTTTGTGTAACATGGTTTGTGATACAAAAGAAAGTGTCCCTTTATAACGCCTACTCGCGTCAAGGCAAGAAAAACATCCCAGTTTTCAAGTAGTTTAGCGGCTACGCTAGGTTTGTGTAACATGGTTTGTGATTCAAAAGAAAGTGCCCCGTACCTTCAAAATCTTCTCGCCGTTCGTTATACATTCAAGTGTATCAGGAATACCAACATACCTACCAAAGTGACAGCGAATGAGCTAATAGCTAATGGCGTAGGTACAATCTCACAAGACGAAAGCTAATTTTTAATTTTACGTAATCGAAATTTAGAATGAAATATTTTCCACTTCCCCCAATGCTTGCCTTTTAATGTAATTAAGGTGAATCAAAAGGTTTTTTTTTTTTAAAGTGCATATTAACCATTGCCAGTGATCTCCAAAAATTAATAAATTTTTTCGCCTTGTTAGGCCTGTAGGTAAAATAAAATAGAATTTAATATCAATGCAGTTTTTATAAGTATTTTATATTTTCAGATAAAGAAACATTTTTACTCTTACAAAATATTAAAGAAACCAAACTGAAACCAAATAATTTAATAATGGCAAGTGGAATGCTCTTTCTTTCTATCTACAAACTTCAGGTTTGGATAAAAATATTATAACTTTTACGTAAATCCGATTGTTGGATCCTTAACTGTTTCCGAATTACACCTTCAAATGCAACAGGAAAATGGACTAAATAAATAAATGTAAATGAAACGAAACGAAAACGGTGTTTGTTGTAATTGGGTGATAATGTGTATGGGAAGATTACAAGGCAAGTAAGGAAGTAGGGATAACCAATCACTAACCTCTGAGAAGCCACACAAAGCACAATCACAAATGTACGTTATATTAGTCACAATAATGTCCTCTGCGTGCGAACTCTATCTAAATTTCTTTAAATGGACAATATACAGTGTTAATTTCAAGCGACCTCCCAGGTAAGTATGGTCCTGTTTTCATAAAATTTTAGGCAGCATCGCGTTCATTGGTCAAAATATTGTACACATATTTTCGTATCGGTGATCAATGAACCGATGTATGCAATTTTTAGCCATAAGTTGTGTATAATTGTTTGCCTAGCTTGTAGTTTTTAGATTTTAGAAATGGATTATAAGTTTGTACAGCGCCCTTGAGGTGATTTTTCACAAAAACGGCGCTATATAAATCATCCAAATATTATTATTATTATTATTCCACCGCCGTATCTCTAGGCAGTAAGGTCAAAAACCCTCTTTTAGTTCATAAAGCGAATGACACCAACCAGTTGCTTTTAATGTTCCAAATCTTGTTTTTTTTTCACAAACCAAATGCACTTTTTTTTTTTTAATGGCTCTTCACCCAAACCAAATGCACTTTAATTCAGTCTTGTAATATTCTATTTTCAAATGCTTTCTTCAGCAAGGTGATATGGTTAGGGATGGTAGGTACTGGATAAATAACACCCTGGTAGGAACTATGCATATTATCATTTCAAAACCAAACACTGTTCGCTCAGTTTCCACATTTATTTTTTTAGAAAAAACTGGTATAGAAAACCTGCTACTCATTTATTTATAAGTTCTGAGAAAAAAATCTAAACCCTGATAAAACAAAACAGTTTTCAAAATTTTTTTAGGTAACTCGGTATTTTTTTTGTAGTCTCGAGTCGAACCCAGCTTCCGGGAAATGCTGAAGTAGAGTATTTTTTACATGCTGGTCTCAATAAATTTATTTTTATGTTGAAGATTTTGTTTTACGAAATGCCGTATTCATTTTCATCTTTTATTTTTTGTAATTTTATTGCTACCAAAAATTTTAAAAAACATTGTTAATAAATCGTTAAATGATCGGTTGATTAATAACTAGTATCTCATTCTAAATATACCAATAGTACTATGTACCAGAAGAAATTTGAATAAATAAATAATAAAGCGTTAAACCAGCGAACCCGGCGGCTGATGAAACAATTTTTTGGTATTATACAAATAACAAATTTAATGCTGAAAGTAATTTAAGTTACACATTCTTGACATACGATCATTTATATAAGAAGTATATACCTACACATTGGGTGAGTTCTGCATTTTGCCAGACGCTTCCAAGGCGTTAAATTAAGGTTTAAATTTTTCATGTCCTGATATCTTGGGTGCGGACTGGGTACTGGGTGCTATCGCCAGCCAGAGCCAAACCCGCACAAGAACCCTTACAAATCGCGAGGGGCTCGGATTGTGAACGGTGAAGGCATTTGGGTTCCGGCTCCGAGTTCCGAATTTGGGTCCGAGTCCTGGACCGGGTTCTCTGGGAGCAGTCGATTTGAAAAGGGAGTAGGGGAGTAGGAGCCACTTCCCGAGAAGAACCCAAGTTCAAGAGCCCACTCGAGCTGAACCTACACATTGCTATTACACATGCTTTGGTTTCTCATTAACCCCTATTGGGCGGCTGGCTACATTTGCGAATGTTCCTCGGAAATGGCGTGAATTTTCAGTTTTGCAACTTATATATTAAAGTTCTAATTACTCTGCAAACTGACGTTTTATAATTTTTTTTAAAATTGTGTAATACGAACAATTGTTTAATGTACAGTTAAAAATAATAACAATAAAATGTTGAATAGAGGTCGACTAATAAATAAATTAATTTTTCGAAGAAAACTTCTTCGGAAAGGTTTTCACTTTGTGATGACATTATTTATTTTAAGAGACAAACAACTTTGTTTACATCACTTTTATTTGTACACAATCTACATGTTTCATTTGATTCTGATGATGCGAACATCGTTCACGAAACATGTAGATTGTGTACAAATAAAAGTGATGTAAACAAAGTTGTTTGTCTTTTCTTAAAATAAATAAATAAACTTGTAATTACCAAAAAAATGTAGCCTTCCCGCAAATAATCAGTCATAGAATAGTAATGGTATAGTTTGTCGTAAAACTTAATTAGTATGTGTCATAAATGTACTTTTTCACATAATGTTATAACAAATAAAAACTTTTTTTTTCAACGAATATACGTAAACAAATGATTTTTTCAGTCACTATAAGAAATCGCCCTTCTCACTCACACACATTCAAGTTACGCCGCGTCGGCATTGAACACGGTGACCACGCGTTAGTTTTGTGGGACCGGGCGTGTTTTATCAATTAAAAGTTTTGTAGTGCGTGATATATTTTAAAACATTTTGTTGGGCATAAGGCAACTTCACAGTCACTACACCAATGACGAGTCTGAACTCGCTTTTTTGGTTATCGCATAGTGTTTTTACAAACATAACATCGCCGGTATGATGTTTGTCGCTTTGAGTTGACTGTTTGCATTTTAAAATTAAACTGTAACCATTTCTCCACGCAGGCGAAAAACTCCGTCCATCTATTTCTGCCGGGGGATTAATTTTTAATAAATCAGAATCCTCAATTTCACCATCACATATTTCTGGAGGATCATCTGGATCCTCTAAATTGTCCACTCTATCATCATCGTCACTCGTAGAAAAGTCTGAATCAATGTTTAAAACATATCGTTCTGCGTCTTCCTCTTCCATTGTTGAAACAGTAAAATTGAGATCAAAAACAATAACACAAATAATAAAATTCACGAAACAAAATACGACGAAGTCAACAAAATCTTAATGTTTATAATATAACACCAACAAGTCATAAGCAATATCCAGTTACCGGCGCCTCGAAACGATCAAAACTAATGGATACCCTACAATATAAACAAACATACTACAAACGCGTGTACCGACAAGCGAACACGGCGCGACCAGTACACAGGCATGCTGTAACGTAACTGTGTGAGTGGCGTATCTTCCGACAAGAGATTTCAGTGAGATGAGGTGTTACAAAAACAGCTCGGAAATCAAAAACTCCCAAGTAAAAGTGTTAATATATTTTTTGTGAGGTAGATTAATCATCAGGCTAATGAAAAATCCCTTTTCTTTCGTCTTTGATCAGTAAATAAGCTTTACAAATAATAATTAAAGTGACTCACGATCCGTGGCTACGAATGTAGCCAGTCGTCAGCTAGGCCCGAATTATCCAGGCTGCAAATGTAGCCAGCCGCCCAATAGGGGTTAAGCTTTCTGTTTTTCATTAAGCTTTGTGTTTCTCATTCACAAAATTGTTGGTTATTTATAATCTATGTTGTTTTGTTGTAATGTGAAGTCAGAACTAGACCAATAGCCAACTTAGACTATTTGTGCATCTGCTTCAATCCCTGGAAGCAGTAGATGTCATTTCATGAACAATTTCTTGGACATTTCAGATTCCAGCAGTCGGTAGGTGGACTGGTCACGGAAATGACAAATAAACGGAAATTCGTTTTGGTTGACCAGGATGGATCGGAGAGCCAAATATCTCCATACATTTCCACTAAACTTGTAACACTTTCAAACAGAAAACACTTTCACGCGTGTTGCAATTGCCATAAGATATACTGTAATCCTTTCTTATATACAAATCATTTAAAGAAGTGTCTCTCTTCAACATCCATTGATTTCGCAGACGATGTTAAATACTCCACACTAGTCGAGCTTCCACAAAAACCTCAATTGAAGTGTCTCAAATGTAAGACATTGTTTCCCTCTGAAGAGGTTCTGCTAACACATTATAAATCATGTCTGATATATAACTGTGTGGAGTGCAATAAACAGTTTGCTAGCGATGGAACATTAAAAATTCACTTTCTGACTAAACACTGCGAAGGCAAACAAAACCTCCGCAGGAAACATGACTTTACTTGTGAATCTTGTACCAAAGAGTATTTGGAAAGCTTGGAAAGTATTTATTCCTATTATCCTAAATATAAAAAAATAATGTGTAACGATTGCAAACTGTCAATTCCCTCCTGGGACAAAAATCTTATTCCTGTAAAAGTCACATATCCTCCAGACTTCAAGCTTTCTACTGAAAATCTATCCTCTGACAGCGACACCTCCGTAGCAGGGAATCTGCCTGAACCTGAGTCGGAATCCGAGCCAGATCCCGTGCCAAGGCGGGGAAAGCGTCGAAGTGTTTCCAAAAAAGTAAAGACTGTTGATCTAGCACGAAAGGTAAAGACAGCACATCGATCGCCAAAAGTAAAGACAGCAGATCGATCAACAAAAGTAAAGACTGTAGATCTATCACCAATTCAAAAAAACGCCACCCCTACTTCTAATGCGCTGCTTCAGCATGAAAGTAAGATTGATGAATTGTTTAAAGTTGTTCCTTTAAAGGACTTCAGTACTGGTAAATGTTGTCAAGTTTGTGGTACCAAATGTAGAAATGTTAAATTGCTTAAAAGTCACTACAATAAGTCTCATTCCCTGAATACCGTGTTGACTTGTCCTTTAACTCAAGCCTGTTCTTATTGTAGATCTAAATCTTCAAGTATTGAAGGAATAGTAAAGCATTTGTATGAAAAACATTCCCTACATAAATGTAAACATTGCGACCTCTTATTTAGTACTGTCCTACAGAGGGTTAGCCATGTGGAATTTTGTCACCCGGGTGTCTGCAGGTACTGCGCCATTGTATTCCATTCCAAAGAAGAGAAAGAGATACACTTGTCCTGGCATCTCTCCGAGGAAGATGTCAAATGTGAAACCTGCAACAAAGATTTTAAGGGAATAAGAAAATTAAAACTACACCAAGTTCAGCATAAAGAGAAGCTTAACAACACTAAAGGACTTTGCGTCCATTGTGGAAAGGTTGCAAATAATTTGTCCCGACATATAATCACAGCACATCAGAAGAAGCTTTGTTTGACTTGCGGGAAACTTCTATCGGAGAGCGCATATCAATATCACAGAAATGTACTTCATAAGAACTTCAAGGACACTTCGGTACAATGCGCCATTTGTGGCGAAACGCAAAAGAGCTATAAGCATTATCACTATCACCGGAGAATGGTTCACGAGCAGCACCTTTTTGTGGACTGCCCAACATGTCCAAAGAAATTTCCTTTCCCCAGCTACTTAAAGAAACACCCATGTGTCGGTAAAGAGAAGTGTCGCGGCAAGAAAAGAATTAAATCAAAGTCTAATAGCGGTCCAAACAAATGTGAAGTTTGCGAGGAATCATTCAGTACGGAAAATAATCTGATGATACACTTGCGAAAACAGCATGGGAAGGTGGTGCGCCGGTTTGCCTGTCGCCATTGTCCGGACATGTTCTTCAGGAATGACACTCGCATCGCCCATGAGCGCATCCACACTGGGGAGCGCCCCTTCAGCTGCAGCGTGTGTGGTCAGCGCTTCCGCCAGATGCCGGACTGCAAGCGCCACGAAGACCGCCATTCCGGGGCAACTGTCCCTCGCCCTAAAAGGGTCAAGAAAAACCCACCGGCCACGAGAGTTCTCGAAGAAGTTAGTCAGGATTTGGGATATTATATTGAATATGATCAAAACTAAAAAAACCTAATAATGTATTTACCAACTAAAATTTGAAAATTTTGCACTGATCTATGGGGATTATTTAGTTGCCTTTATAGGATAAGGTTTATTTATGGATTCACCCCAAAAATTTTAATTTAAAAGAAAAGTCCAAACATTTCTGAAAGTGAATTTTTATATTCATTTTATTTAAATGGCAAATTTCAGAATTATTTGGACTATTGGAGGTACAGTAGAATACAGTAGGTGATTTTTTTAAATTAAAATTAATTATAATTTTTAAGATATATTTTTTTTAAATCTAAAAATATTGGATAAACTGTGAAATCTAGGTGGATTCATTGCTGTAAATTTCAGTAAGCAGTTATATGTTTCCATATTAATATTTGGAGGTATGATATTTATTAAATCAAATGGCCGAATCGAAAAAACCGAATGCCCAGAAATCCCCATCGCTCGAGTGGTTAGAAGAGATGAGATTTTGAATGGAGGGGAGGCAATTGGAGATAAGGCTTGATAGAAGAGAGGATATTTGTTTTTCGTTTAATTTAGTGTGGTTGAAACTTGCGTTTAAATAATTATTTTGGTTTATCATAGACAAAGATAATACCAACAACACTCTCAATGAGCACATGAAACAAACAGACACAGAAAATAAAATAAGTTAAAGACCTGGGTTTGAGTCTCATTTGCGACCGATAACTTTTTATTTTCCGTGTCCGTATGTTTCATACGTTCATTGAGTTGTTGAAATTATCTTTATTTATAAAAGCTTCAATAAATTATCCCTAATAAAATTGATTATTAATTCTTGTAATTTTTGTGTATGTTTTTTTTTTTCAATTATTTCTGGCTTTCACCCTTCAAGGGTGTTCTAGGCCATCATTTATAATTACAGAGAAAGGAAAGGTGAATTTATATATTAATTTTATTTAAATGTGCAAATTTCAGAATTTTATGGAAATACAAATATATACAAAATATATGGTACAAATTAATACTGTATTAATTTGTACCCTGATGATGCTTTAATAAAGCGAAACCGGTCGGTTCATAAATTAATAAATCTCGTGGTTTTAAACAAAAAGGTATTTTAGTGTATGTTGACATTTAAATAAAATTAATATATAAATTCACCTTTCCTTTCTCTGTAATTTTAAATGATGGCCTAGAACACCCTTGAAGGGTGAAAGCCAGAAACAATTGAAAAAAAAAGTTCATACTGTCTTTATACTTGGTGCAATTTAGTGTACTTCTTTTATCAGTAATAAATTATTTGCTTAATTTACGATAATTTTTTTGCCCAGACAATGTGTCAAATATACAATAAAAATGTCAAATATAAAATAAAATTTCAATAT
This sequence comes from Limnephilus rhombicus, assembly GCA_929108145.2. Classification (NCBI taxonomy): domain Eukaryota; kingdom Metazoa; phylum Arthropoda; class Insecta; order Trichoptera; family Limnephilidae; genus Limnephilus; species Limnephilus rhombicus. Next base: position 11,958,457 of record OV815287.1, on the reverse strand, counting down.
TTAATTAAATGAAGACAACCTAAGCGAATCTCAATCGAAAATCTGGAATCAGAAAAATCAGAAAAAGATATTAGCACCTCTGGGACTCGAACCCAGGAATGAAGATAATGTGGGTGGTTCTTAGTCGAAGTATGATACAGTTAAAAATGACCGAATATCACACCTTGGCGCAGTGGTTAGCGCGTTTACCCGGAAAGCAAGAGGTCCTGGGTTCGAGTCCCATGCCAATATCTTTTTCTGATTTTCTGATTCCAGATTTTCGATTGAGTTTCGCTTATATTGTCTTCATTTAATTAAATATTGCAATTTGAGGTTTTACTCATAAAGTTAAAATAAAATAAAATTATTGTATAAACATGTCAAATAATAATAAGATCTTTGTCGTGTTCGGTAGTCACAAGTTTCATCCAATTCTTATCGATAGAAATAATCTTGCCGAGTCTTTTCTTTAAATTTAAGTGAAGCTTTCCGATACTCACTTGCACCTAATTACACCAGACAGCCAATACAGAATATTCATAGGTTTTGACGTCCTCCGTGGTCGAGGGGTAAGGTTCTCGACTAGCAATCCGGAGGTCGCAGGTTCAAATCCCGGCATGCGCAAGTAAATTTTATTTGATTAATTTGTGTTCACAATTTAATCATTTAACATAATGTAAGGTATATTTGCGGCACATTCCAGAGTGGAAGATATTCTCAGTATCGTCCTGGTGTAAGACCACTATTCAGAATTGGAACGTTGCTTGAAATGGCTTTAGCCATCTTCGGTGACTAGATCTGAATAGGCAGATACTTCCCCACCTTCCTCTTCTCCATATCCTTCCCCTCCCTACTTATCTTCAACCGCACAACAATTGGTGATGCCATAGTATTACTGGTTCTAGATGGTTGGGAGCAGTTGGGACTCTTGTGCGATATTCACAGATGTAGAAGGTATGTTGAAGTGTTGGGAATCAACTTACAAAAAGGTATTAATACTACACAACTCAAATGGATACCAATAACCAAACTTAATCAATTTCTATGTATGTACTAGTTTTAGTATACTTGTTAAATATTGTAATGTACTAGTGCAGACCCGTGAATTCACAGGATATTTTATGTTACTAAATATAGTTAGTAAATATTGCTTTCTGGAAAATGAGAAAAGGGCAGACCCTTGAAAAATCAGGAAATCTGACTTTACTTGTAAAGGCTCTGATCGACGGGCGAGTAAAACCGCGGTCTTATGGTTCGTCGGTAAAGCTCGCCGGTGTATCATTGCAAAACCGCGGTTTTGTGAGTTGACGGGCCTGGCTCGTGGCTCGTCATGTTTGCTTGATTTTTTACTCGGCTCGTCGTTCAAAACTGCGTGTCGATCACGGCCGGCGAGCCAAGCCGCCAGTTATCGGCGACAGCGCTAGAGGACGGACGTCACGTAATAATGGATCTGCGAATTCACAGTCACGATTTCATCGAAGAATTCATAAATGGCTTCCGAGAGTGTCCCTGTTTATGGCAAATTAAATCAAGCGAATACAAAAACAAGGGAAATAATTAATAAAAATTCTTAATTTATTAAATTTATTTTATTTTTTAATTTAATAATAATTTTTAATTCGTGGTATGCTATAATACCAAGATAACACAAAGCTTCAGACTCCGAACAAGACATGTTAACCTCAATTCGACTACGATACAACTGTTTTACTCGCTAGTCGATCAGCACCAACGAGCCGCGAGTAAAACCGACGGTTTTTAAAACCGCGGTATAGGCTCATACGTCGATCACCCACTTAAGAAACACACATTTCAAATATAGAATGGAAATAATCATCTTGTAAAAAAAATATTAATAAGTAAATATTATATTATGTAAGTACCTGCTTTATCACTTGTCTGAATTCTTGATAAATTGGTTCCAATTTTGAAAACATTGAAATAATTTTCTGTTTAAATATTATATTACAGGTAGGCACATTATCATTTTTCTAAATTCTTGACACAACCAGTTAATTTTAACCCTACAGTGATCGCACTCTTAAGAGTAATGTCAGTGGTCGCGTGGATTACAATGGTAAGCCATTTTTAAACTAAAAAAAAAATAAGTGAAATCATTTAGAATTATTGTGTATTTATTTTTTAATCTTATAATCTAAGCATTGTTTAGAAATAAGAGTAAATAAATCCACAACCAAATTTAATAAATTTATAAACACAAATTTATAAACACAAATTTGAACCCTACAGTGCCGCTACACTTTTAATAGGCATAGATTTTGAAAAGTAAACTACTTTTAAACTTCAATTACCAAAAGAAACATTGTTTTTAGTTGATTTTCAATTAAATTTACGATAAGCCGCCGCACTTTTAATAGGCACAGATGTTGGAAAGTACACTATTTTTAAACTTAGCTACCGCAAAAAACATCGGTTTCAGTCAGGACAAATTTTCATAATATTAAAAAGATTGCTATACAGCAAAATCACGATAATTTTTGGAGATCGCTGGCAACGCGGTTAATATGCACTTTAAAAAAAAAACCTTTTGATTCACCTTAATTACATTAAAAGGCAACTATTTGCATTGGGGGAAGTGGAAAATATTTCATTCTAAATTTCGATTACGTAAAATTAAAATTAGCTTTCGTCTTGTGAGATTGTACGCCAGAATCACAAACCATGTTACATAAACCTAGCGTAGCCGCTAAACTACTTGAAAACTGGGATGTTTTTCTTGCCTTGACGCGAGTAGGCGTTATAAAGGGGCACTTTCTTTTGTATCACAAACCATGTTACACAAACCTAGCGTAGCCGCTAAAGTACTTGAAAACTGGGATGTTTTTCTTGCCTTGACGCGAGTATGCGTTATAAAGGGGCACTTTCTTTTGTATCACAAACCATGTTACACAAACCAAGCGTAGCCGCTAAACTACTTGAAAACTGGGATGTTTTTCTTACCTTGACGAGAGCAGGCGGTATAAAGGGGGCACTTTCTTTAATGTGTGCAAATTATTTTACTATGAATTTGTTTTGTATGGTTGGCACTACTGATATACGTCACTATGTGGTTTCTATGGACAAGATTCAATATGGCGTCGGCGTCAAAACGGAAAATTACGCGAATAAAAGTTTATAAATTTAAATGCACGTTTTTCCGCCGTTCTCGACTGAAACAGATGGTTCTTGTGGTAATTAAGTTTAGGAGTAGTTTATTTTTTTAAATATATGCCTATTAAAAGTGTAGTGGCATGCGGCGTCTAGTCGTAAATTTACCGATTTTCATTCAATCAAAGTTAAAAATTTCCATTGCCGCCATTTTTTTGTATAGATTTGACATTTGCGAAGTTTCGTTTCAAACCGAATACGCTGGAATTACTTAGTTTACCTAAACTAAGAACCTAATAACCTATTTTGTGTACATAAATAGTTGTTTCTTGTAGTAATTGTTGAAATGAAGTGTGATTTCCATAATCCGTGCTTAAAAATGCGGCGGCTTATGGATTATTCAATGAAATAAGCAACATATATTACACATAACTTCTATGTTTTTCACAATTTACCAAAACATAAATGACCTCTTTCTAAAAAATAAAAAACACATCTTTCACTTTTATTAATATAACAAAAAAAGTAAGCAAATGTACTAATTTAATTGCTGATTCTGAGCAGGATAAATATACAATTATAGAACGATCAGGACGAATGAATGTTTTGCATGCGTTACAAACTTTTCGAGTGCTTTTATTACGCCCTCTTCCGCAGTCATGGCAGCGACCCACAGAATTTGTCCGATTTGATTCTGTGATCGATGGCTGTCTTTCTACTCGAGGGATACCAAGAAAGTCTTTATTTTGAAAGATAGACTTCTTGGCAACATTTTAATCTACAATCTTTGTTGAGCCAGTGGTTTCATCCAAGCCAGAGACAGATCGATGAGGAAGTCACGACGTCGAACTGCCTCGTAATTCTTATTCGCAGTATAAACGCATATTGGATTGAGGGCGCTAAGGTTGAACAGATCAAAGAAGACAGTAAGAGGCCATCTTCTTGAATTCCTGGACACGTCATAAAGTGAGCACATCTTGTCTACCAGATCCACACCATTTATATATCGCCATACTGGCGATACATATGTCATACTCTCAGAATCGCCCTTTTTTTCTTTTTGCATTAACTCCACACATTTTTGAGATTTTCTTTTGTACATTAGCTCCACACAGGGGGCCCTGGAGAAAATAATTCCCCTCATGGATTATGTCATCTTTAGGGATGCTGTGTGGAGGGTCTTTTTAGGAAAGAGAGGAGAGGATGTTGTGAGAAGGAAAGGGGTATTAGGGGTGGGTAGGAATCTGGGGGTCAAAGGGACTCCTTCAACCATTCTCTCCCGATGCCATGCAGCTGATGGGCATATTCATCCGCCACCAAGACCCGGACAAACCTCACCCCATGAACCCGGGCACCTCTGCCAAGTCTCCAAACGTAGCGAACCACTTAAGATGACCTTTGGCAGAGGCGTTGGTTATCCAATAATTGTTCCCAGAGCGGCAGTACCCATACCCGCCTTACAAATTGAAATAAATCCATGCTGTAGGAGGGAAGACACACAGAATCTGAATCATCCACCATCTTCGTGGTCGTCGAGCTTTCCTTGTTTTTGTTACACTTTGCTTAATAAAAGTATGATAAACCAAACGCAATAGCCGACACAAGTTCGGCGCCCGTCATGCTCGGGTGTAGGTAACGCACTGACGCATTCACAACCATGTAAACGACTTCCAAATGCCAAGCGAGATTTGTGGACGCTTGGAGCTTGTGGAGGCTTGCCGAACCTTGGCAAGCATGGAAACGCACGATTATATTCATACTTTTTCCGAGCACCGGACCCACTACTCTCATAACTATATCGTTTCTTCTGGAATAAAGACCATTATTATTATTATCATTATTACTCAAGTGAAATGGCCCTTCGGGGTATTGGCCTGCGTATATTTCTAAGTTGAACGTATAAGGGTGGTGAACATCTACAGGAGCAAAAATCTTCACTCCATATTTTGTTGGTTTGCTTGGGATACCTATACTGTCTAAATGAACAGCGTCCTCTAAATGCCAATAGTTGTTCGTCAAAAGTCATTTCAGCGCTTGGCACGAAATACTTCTGAAAGCTCACGAGGAACAAATCCAAAATTTCACATATTGGGGCCAGTTTATCAATACTTGCACGAACATGGCGGTCTCCAATATCGCCAAATCGCAAAGCCTGGTTAGAAATTTAAATCTTTGCTCAGAATGGTTAAATATTTTGCATGGGTCCCTGTGTGATTTACGTGCTCGAATATTTGACTAGTACTCCATCGGCTAATTTTCAACACGCCAGCCATCAATAAAATCCCCCAATAATCCCCATATTTCAGAACTATCTGTTTGTTTAACATCTCTCTCTCTTGCATATTTATTATTGATGAAGTCTATTTTTGTATTAGTATATTTAGTTATGAGACACGATGTTATCGTCCACAAAAAAGACTTCGGCAGTAGTTTTCTGGCAAGCAACTCCTTTGGGACCAGCCGAGCGATTCTATATCTTTTGTGAGATTGAGATCTCACAAAATTATTATTGAGTAAAATAATAATCAAAGTGAAAATTGCATAAAGAAAAAAAAATTATATGACAACATTACTTACGTAGTTGGTCACGCGGATAACAGACCGTGGATTTTGCGGAGCTCCTGTAACACAACCAAGAGTGCCCCCGTATTGAACGCGTCAGTGAGTTATCCTACTTAAAGAAGATACGGAAGATAAAATAATTTGTGCCATCCGTTTTTGAGGAATCTTTAATTTTGCATGAGTGGATTACATATGTAATCCGCGCAACCACTGCAGAGTTAAAAATTGAAAATGACACAAATCTGGGTTAATTGAACCAGAGTTATAATCAGTCACATGCAGACTCACAACCGCAATTAGTTTGTTTGATGATGCTAAACTTACTAAGGATTAAACTTAATAAAAATTTGAAGAATTCATCACAAATATTGTAAGTTCATTTCACATTCCGTATAAGTTCTATTCAAATTCTGTTATTATATCATTATAGGCCAGTTGCTTCATAAAACTGAAATAATCACAGAACTTGAATAGAACATGAAAATTAACTTCAATGTTTGATAAATTGTTCAAATTTTTTGAAACTCATCCTAAATGATAAGATTTTACTTTGTAATACATTTTCCCTCCATTTTATGTACCTCTCCAATTGAAGGTTGGATAATAAAACAGCTTAAATTGCTTTATTTTAATTTTACTTTAAAAATGTGTGTATTAAAATGTTATGTGTGTGTGTTTATAAAATAAATATGAAATTTAAAAAAATCCGTGTTGAAATACGTTATTGCTTTACAGAGAATTTAATTCGCAACCTTTTCCCTTTCTCACTTCTTTCCCACCACATTCCAAATGGGGATGCCGTGGATCAGGGGCGTGCACTCCATATAGGCATATAAGCACTGCCTACCCTACCGTAATTGTAAAACATAAGCATGTAAATAATATTATAATTTTTTTACATTTATTGCTAAAAATAAATACGCACTTTCAAAAATAAGCGCGATAATGCTGAGCAACCGAAACTACGAGAGCGCCTCATCAAACGGCGTACTACAAACATGGCATAAACTGTAACTAGAAACGCCCTCCGACTGCCGCACTAAAATGTGGCCTTACAGGAATTATTTCTGCTTGGAGCTAACTTCATACAAATTATAATATCAATGTTTAAGAAATGCACATAGCATAGAGTAGAACTGTCGTTTTGAATTTGCTTCTAAGAGGTTTTTTGTTAGTATTTAGGCAGTGCTTTCTGAAACAAAATCAGCAAATGGCAATCAGTGACCACAGTGACATCTGTTGATATATTTTTCTATCAACTAGTTGTCTTACCAGCAGCAAGCACACTAAGCGAAAACTTGTACGAAGGGAGTTATTTGAGTAAGTTTTATTTATTTATTTATTTGCATCTTATTAGACGGTTTTCCTACTGCCTACCCTGCTCAAAAACTCTGTGCACGCCACTGCCGTGGATTCACTGAAACTCTTGTGCAGTATCAAAAAAATAGTGACAAAATTAACATCACAATAAAACTAAATGACGCTTACAAAGTATTTTATTTCATTAAAAAATTCATAACAGTACCTCACATAATCACTTTCATTCAGTACAATATTATTTTCAAGATTACAAATAGTTACCAACAAACAAAAATAAGTTATAAAACATGTTTTTTTAATCTTTATACATCATATTTTTTACCATAGAATAAAGAAAAGACAAAAATGCCTTGTGGCCATGTTTCCTGATCCAAATGGGATGGAGGTCTACAAGGTCAGGCCGTGGAAATTATCTCAATGGGCTATTGGGCTAAACGGAAAATTGTTTTCATAAAAATTTGTATGCAAAGCATTTTTAGTTTTCTACTTTATTCTATGTGTTTTACATATTTTTCTTATGTAACTAATAAATCATCACATTTAATATATAAATAAATTGATTATACTAAGCCTACATACAACACGTATTATAATGTGAAGAATTCATTCATTTATAAAATATATAATATTATTCAATGTTCCTGCCGAATAACCTGTAACGTGATGGTAGACTTAACACCAATAGAAAGGTATATAATATCAAAAGCAACAGATTTACACTTAACACTAAACCAATACATTAGTATGAGTATCAATAATCCATCAGTGATTCCCAAACTTTCCCCTTTGCTTTTACAAATCTACCTCTGATGTTAAAATGGACTCTTGATTAGTTTTAAAACACAAATAGATTGCTGGGAATCCAACCTGAAAATAAGATGCCTTGACCTGGAAAGACTTACGAATTTCTCCTTTCCGTCAACCATTCAACAAATAGAAAATTGTAAGTATGTCTCTACATTTATTGTGAAATTGTTGAAAACTTTTGAATAATAGAAAGATCCTATCTTATTTTAATAAAGAATCACAGCTGATAAAATTACACTTTTTAAAATAATTATAAATAGGTACATATTCTCCTATCCATTGTAAAACTGTCCTAAATGAGAGAGCATTTTTTTTTTATTTCGTTCACCCAAAAGGGTAAGAAGAGGGAGAGGTCACATTAAATGTACCATGGTTTTACAATATTACTAGGTTAGGACTAATTTGCATTTTCAATCTCTCGTTTAGGACTAATTTGCATTTTCAATTAAGCCCAAAAAAATTTGTATGTAAATATTTGGAGCAAGTATAGGGAAAGAATATTGATACTATCCTACTGAACCTGATATGAAAAAGTTGTTTAGAACAGTTTTACACTAAGTAGAAAATATTTATATAATTAATTAACAAGATTAAAACCTTTTTTCCGTTATTTGTTTTTGGGGTGTTATGCCGTGTTGCGCTACCTCCTTCTTTAGCCAACGTTTCGGACAGCGTTACAGTGTCCATCATCAGGGCAGAAACATGAAACAAATAATGGAAATACTTTTGGCCGTGAAAATCTAAAAATGTATATGATTAAAACTTGCTAACTTCTGTTCCTGTCGCATTTCAAATTTATTTCATATATATTGAATGTTAAATGAAGGAAGTGTCACTGCAATAATTGAGGAGGGGTGTATTTTTTTGCAGCACTCGAACATTTCTAAAGAATGTTGTACCATTGTACACTGGCCCTACCAAATCATCAGGTTTTTTTATTGAATGTCAAACTAAAGTAGACAAGAGTGGGGAGGCTACAAAGCACCGCACAAAGAGGAGACCAATTATTCTATCTCATTCTCTCGCAGGCTAAATTCTATAGTTGCATATGTTTGTCTCTTTTTAGTGTCACTTTTTCATTTCATCGAGTTTCAAATCACAACGGTGCTGAAGAAGTTTTCACTTCAAAATGTCTGACAACAAAGCTCGTCATTATCTATTCAGTTCAATTTTTTTTTAAGTAAAACTTCTTTACGCATGCTCGACTTGGGAAGGTAAGCTGGTGAATGCGTTACGAAAAGTGGTGATTGTTACGAAAAATATAATGCGAGTGGTAATCGATGCGAACGGTCGGGCCTTTACGCACGCTTGACTTGGGGAGTGATAAGGATAGGGATGTGGATGGGGATAAGGATAAGGATAAGAGGGAGATATAAGTTAGTGAAGTTTTACTTCAGTCGTGTGGTCTAAAGCACACTCGTTTTTTTTTTTAGCAAGATAATATTATGTATTTAAAGTAGAAAGATGTTTTAAAGTTGGTAAAATGAGTATAGGACCATCATAGCCTCTTGTACATAATTAATTACTCAATAAAATATTGCCCGCATTTAGGTAAAATATTCGCAAACAATAATCATTATTCTATAAGACGTGTTTAAAGACATATACATATTTATTAACTGCACATTATGTTAATTTTTACTATGACATACTTAAACCCTACAAAATGAAAACGGTGGGTTTTATTAGAATGATCTTTGAGAATAGTAAATTGCATAATCAATCATTTTCAACATTACACAAAATGATTTAGTAGGCAATACATAAAAGTAAAATGAAAATTTTCAAAAAGTTATTGTGTCAAATCTCAAATAATAACTAAGAGCTTTAGGTGTCAAAATGTTGATTTATAAATATTAATCTACCAACTATTCTAAACAATAATCTCAAAATTTAACAACTTTCATGAGAGAAAAGGGAATGAAATGTTTTTATATCGTACATCATAAGGGAAAGTACCCGTACTACGTGACCAGTTCAGGGATCTTCAAAATACCACGCTTGGTCACAACGAGCGGTGGGGGCCTAAGTTTTTAGTCACCGGGGGGGGGTTAAAAATTGCAAAAAGTGGGTCACGTAGTATGGGTACGTTCACCAAGTTGAGGTTGGTGAAGATTGCTATCTTAGGGTCAGTTGTTTCACAGAATTTGAACAATTCATCAAATTTCAAAGTAAATTTTCAAGTTCTGTTATTATTTTAGGAAACAATTGGCCAATGGTGATAATAACAGAACTTGAATAGAACCTTTACAGAACTTGTAAATTCTGTGAAACAGCTTGTCCTTAGCTTTTATATCCCTGAATTAACTAAATCTATATATCGCCACTGATGAAATAAAATTAATCTATCGTGATGTTGGTTATCAGTTGAATTGGGATTGTGCGTAATGTGCGTGTCTCCCATTATATAATTGGCCTGAAATAAATTTCATATTCACATTGAATTTCTAAAAATGGTAATCTTTTAGGATAGCTGGACACGCTTAATACAAATATTTTTTGATTCAACTGACTGTAAGAGAACTATTTACTTAGGGTGGGAGGGGGGGTGTAAACTATGCATTAAAGTTCCATTTTTCCAAGTTACAAAATTTCATAAGTTTTGACAGTTTTTTTCTTGTATTAAGTATTCTATAATCGTATTAAGGGTGTCCAGTTATACTAAAACTTTACCCTAAAAACATTTAGGAATTAAGAATGCTAAAGTAAAGTAATGCTGGGTTCCCGCTTTATCTATTCTATGGTCTATTTTATAGAACAAAAGTTGAAGTTTATTAAACTTTGAGTTACTATTGCATAGAAAGTCTGTTCGCACTGATCTATTTCATAGATTCTTTGAAGTAAATCAGGTGGGGTCCCAGCCTAAACTGAATAGAGTCACTGCTTTAACCGCCACTAAACACCAGCTTTCTTTTTATATACTTCTTCAAACACAGCAAACTTATTTTGTGGCACCATTTTAATTCAAAATTAATAGGTTTCTTGGTTTTAACACATTTGTTGTTTATAAAAAACCAACATGATTCGTGAGCGATGCTCACTTCCTCAAGGTTTACTTAAAATGGTGTGAGTGGAACATGGAATGGACAAATTGGAAAACTTATAGAAAGAGCGTAAATACGAATTTAAATATTATAAATAATCATAAAATATTTTTAAATAATCCATTATTAAACTTGTTCCCTTTGTAAATTATGTCCTATTACCCTCCTTCCCACTCCCACCTTTCCATTGACACTCTTAAGTCTAATGTTTTAATTAGTTTTAAGTAAACCCTGAGGAAGTGAGCATCGCTTACAAAACATATTACAATTCATTATGACGGCAGAAGATTCAATAAAAAAGTGCAGCAAACAGTTCTGGTCATTTGTTAAATCAAAGAAATCCTTTTCCGATTTACCAAAGCAAATGTATCTTGGAGATATTTCCTGCAATGATGGACAATCCATATGCGACCATTTTAGTGATTATTTTAGATCAGTTTTTGTAGAAAATTCCAACCCTCGCCTCAATCTTATAAACTGTGAGAATGATGACGACAACTCTAATCTACATATCCACAATATTAACTTCAATCAATCATGTGTACTTAATTATTTAAAAAAACTTGATCCGAATAAAAGTGCGGGATCTGATTTAATTCCATCCATATTTTATGTAAAATGCCGGGACCAATTGGCTTATCCTCTCTCCTTGCTATTCAAAATGTCATTTGAAGAAGGCAACTTCCCCAACGTCTGGAAACAAGCACTCATTACACCAATCCACAAAAGCGGGGACAAAACTAACATTACCAACTACAGGCCCATCTCCAAACTCCCAATTGTCAGCAAAATCATGGAAAACATAGTTCTTGATCAACTTTTTCCGGCGGTACAAACAATCATATCTAAAAATCAACACGGCTTTTTCAGAAAACGGTCGGTCGAGACAAACCTTCTGGAATACACAGATTTTATTTTAAATTCTATGGGTGGTAAAAATCAAGTAGACTCTATCTATACGGATTTTTCAAAAGCCTTTGATAAAATTAACATTGACCTGCTTCTGAAGAAACTGTTAAAAATCGGGATTAATGGTGACCTTCTCAGATGGATCAAATCATATGTAACAAACAGAAGTCAAGCAGTTAGAGCTAAGGGTTTCTCCTCGCGTTTTTACAGTATACCTTCAGGAATCCCGCAAGGATCACATCTCGGACCTCTCTTGTTTATTTTATACATCAATGATATAGGTAAATGCTTTAAAAATTCCAAATTCCAAATTTTTGCTGATGACACTAAGATTTACAAAAAAATCACTAATATTAATGACAGCCTAGAATTGCAAGATGATATCAATAGGCTTGGAATATATTGTGCTAACAACCAACTGTTCCTTAATCTGGAAAAATGTAACACAATATCATTCACCAAAAGCATAAACCCCCTAATATTCCCGTACAAAATCAATGACGTAGAGATAAAAAGATGTTGTGAAGTGAGGGACTTAGGAATAATAATGGACTCCGGAATGTCTTTCCGAACACATATAAATTCCATCTGTGACAGGGCGTACAAACTTCTAGGATTCATCATAAGAGTGACCAAACCATTTAGGTCTCCACATGTAATCAAAATACTGTACGTCTCTTTTGTTCGCTCAATATTAGAATTCGGATCAGTCATATGGAATCCCCAATACAAAGTAAATATTGAAAGGTTAGAAAGAATTCAAAAAAAGTTATTGAAACACCTGGACTTTAAATCCTTTCGAACTTCAGAAAACCTAAAAGACTCATTAACATTCCATAATTTATCAACTTTAGAAGATAGAAGAAATATATCCGACCAAAAATTTTTATTCAAAATCATTAACAACGTTGTTGACAACAACTATCTTCTAGAACACATTAATTTCCACTGTCCAATAAGAAACACAAGGTCAAACCAACTATTCCACATCCCACACTCAAAAACAAATTACACACAACATTCATTTCTCCGAAGGACGTGCACAAAATACAATAATATCTTTTACGACGCTGATATTTTCCATTTGTCCTCAGGCCAATTTATTAAATCCATAATAGGAAAAATTAAAACAAATTGTTAATTACGAACTCTCCACCCCTGCTGCATGTTATTTTTTTCATTCTCATTATGTTGGTTTTCCTTCTTTTTATTATAATAATAATATTTGGATAATTTATATATCCCATATGCTTTAATTTGTGTTTGTGTTTTTTTTCTTTCATTTCTGTTGTATATATATATTTTTTTCTTTTTTTTCTACCACTTTATGTTTTCTTCAATGTTTTAATCCATGTTTATATATTATAAATTGTAGCGGAAACTTCACTGGTTAATGCAATCATGTAATATGTTACTTTCTTATTAAAATATGTATAACTGTTTGTTTCCTAAATAAACTAAAATAAAATAAAAAAAATAAAATATTGTTTTTTATAAACAATAAACGTGGTTTAAACCAAGAAATCTATTAATTTTGAATTCTTTTTATACTTCATTTCATAAGATACTTATTTCTTGGTCGATCTATCTAATTCTACAAGACATTATTATAATTGGGTTAAATTAATTAGTATCGCTTTCCTGCGACAGGGTATGGAGACAAAGAAAGAGTAAATAGCGTGCTTGGGTTGTGTTGTATTCACATGTGTCCCTCACTAGCCTGTCCAGTGGGGTAGAGGGCGGGGAGCTATGCGGGGGGCTCGTCGCGCTGCAGAGAACCACTGGGAGAGCCGCCCTCGTTGATGAGGCGCTGGCGCTCGCGGTACATGGACACGCGCACATTCTCCATCTGGTGGTAGCGACACAGCTTCAGCATGGCAAACACTGACAGGCCCACCCACGTGGCAAACGAACCCCACGCTCCAAACTGTTGGGTAAACGTTTCATTTGTAAGATACGGCCATGAAGATCAGGTGAACTCAATGGTGGCTCAAGATTTCTCATTACCTTAGTCTAACCTTAATCCGAATTTATGTTATGAAACTACTTTCATCCATGTTGGAATTAATTTCACAACACCATCTGGCAAATTGCATAAAATTTAGTGTTCTTAAATCTTTAGTATCACAGCAAGTATGGTACCATCAGCATCAAAGCTTTGTTTTGCATTGTATAATAAAATTAGTCCGCTGAACAGAAACGTTTTCGAGGCACATGAAATTAGTTTCATGACACTAATGCTGCCAAAAACATTGGGTGTGAAACAGGTTCATAACACTAATAATGGATGAAAAAAAAATGGGCATCTAGTTTCGTAATGTAAATTCAGCTTCAGGTTGGGAATTTTCATTGTGCCATATTTAACTATTTTTTTTTATATTTTGCAAGTTATAATAATAATCACTTTGTAAAATTTCATTTAATATGTACAACAAATTAAATTTAAACAGGCCGAAGGCTTTAAGAGTCGATTAATTTTTTCGAAAAGGCTGCGACAATTTAATCACCAGACGTATAAATACAGGGTGTCGGGGGGGTAAAGTGCATTAACTTTGGAAGGTGATTCTACATGATGGTAGGAGTAAAAAGGATTAACAACTTTTTCTGAAATTCCAACTTTTTTTCCCACACAAAAAGACATACGTACCTACTAAAAATATTCAGTGTGAGGTACAAACTTACCCGATAAATTTTCTGTGAGATTGCCGGGCGCGATTATGGCAACGTTGCAAGGTTTTGATTGGCCCGTATCGTAAAATAATAATGCTGGCCGCACACGCTGGACTAATTTTATCTTTTTACCAAAAAAATACTCCTAAAACTTGGAATTTCGAAACAGTTATTTATCTTTTTTACTTATGCTATCATGTAAAATCACCTCCCGAAGTTAATACACTTTACTCCAGGACACCCTGTATAATGTTGACCAGTTATAATGACATGAGGCTTGCGAGATCTCTGCAGACCGTCTTTTTAATAATACTTACACGCAGTAAAGATTATGTCGATGAGAAGCGATTTTTTCAAGAATTTTCCTTTTGAATCTCTCCTCACTAAATCGACATCTGAATCGATTCTGTTCAGTCAAAATAAAATATGTTCAAACCTGCGCAGTTCCCAGTTCGATATAGAATCCAGCCGTGTCGATCTTATCATTCTTGTCGATGTCCTGACCAGCTGCTATCTCACACCTGCACAAGTAATTAGCAAACCGTATGTAATGTTTCTTAATAATTACAGGTAAAGATAACCAGGGCATGGACAGACAATGGCACCTGGGTATCTAGCACGGTTAATTAATAAAGGATTTATCGATAACTTGTCATCGTTTCCGAGCATGGATGCAGATTGCTAACGTACAAACGACATTTCACGTCGAGTAAATTAAGAACACTTAGTCGTGTTAACACAGTTACATGGTGTACTGTTGTTTGTTCATTGATGTTCTGCAGTCATGCTCGGGAACGATGACAAGTTACTGACATTATCGATCGACCATGATAGGTACCCAGCTTTGTGAGAAAAAGCAGAGTGCGTTATCAATAAGCAGGGACAATTATAGGTAAAAGAATACAGGGCATGGACAAATAATAGCAGCAGCTTGGTGGGAAAAAAACAGATTGCAGTATCCGTAAGTGGGAATAATTCTAGGTAAAAGTACACAGGGCATGGACAAATGAGAGCACCAGCTTGGTGGGAAAAAGCATAGTCATTAAGTGGGAATAATTCTAGCTAAAAGAACACAGGGCAGCGACAAATAATAGCACTAGAGAAAAAGCAGAGTGCGTAAGTGGGAATAATTCTAGCTAAAACAACACAGGGCATGGACAAATGAGAGCACCAGCTTGGTGGGAAAAAGCAGAGAGCATAAGTGGAAATAATTCTAGCTAAAAGAATACAGGGCAGCGACAAATAATAGCACCAGCTTGGTGGGAAAAAGCAGAGTGCATAAGTGGGAATAATTCTAGCTAAAGGAACACAGGGCATGAACAAATGAGAGCACCAGCTTGGTGGGAAAAAGCGGAGTGCATAGTGGGAATAATTCTAGCTAAAAGAACATGGGGCAGTGACAAATAATAGCACCAGCTTGGTGGGAAAAAAGCAGAGTGCAGAATCCGCAAGTGGGAATAATTCTAGGTAAAAGCGTATTTGTTAAATAAATCTGAATTTTGAAACAGATTATCAGTTTATGTACTACTTAAAGCTCTCTGGAATCATGAAATTGAGAGAGCTTTTTCATCTACAATTTATAGGTCAAACAACCGCTCAGCTCGCAATGTCAATTCTATCATCAGATAAAGCACTTTTAAATTTCCATCAACTCTCAAATATTCGACAAACATAAGACACTTAAAGAAAAGTCTTTTTTTTAATCGTTTACTCTGGTAAAATTCGGTAGCAACTGTCTTAGTAGGTTATATATAAATAATAATAATAAGCCTGTTTATTTCTTGTTTTACAATAGTTGCTAGTTACCATATTGGTCACGTAGTATGGGTACGTTCCCTAAACTTAGATTTGATTTGTATTAGTAAGTTAGCTTAGATTATGTTAGGGAATGTACCCATACTACGTGATCAACTTTTTGCCGAATCAACAAGTGCTGATTTAGGTTATTTTCACCTGTTAATTGTAAATAGACCACAAAGGTTCACTGATATTCACATTTAGTCACTTCCTAACGGGATTTTGTTCGTTTTGGTAATAGTTTTCCGGTAGTTATTGTTCGTTTGTCACAAAAGCCGGTAGCTTCACTATTAAAGTTACAGTGAAACCCTCTTAAGAAGTTTTCCAAGGGACCGGAAAAAACAAACTTCTTAAGCAGGAAACGTCTTAAGAGAGAACTTCTTAAGAGGGTTTCACTGTATTCACTATTTATAGGCAACCAAGTTAAAATTTCACTGTGACTACAATATATGTTGTAAATCAGTTGTTTATACGTCCGTTATATTCTATTGCACTGGTTTCTAAGTACTGATTTTATTTTTAACCCTTCGAATAATAAGAAAATAATTTTCTGTCAAATTTTGCCTATCAAGGTTTGCGCGCAAAATTCCTGGTTCTTCCCATGCATTTTAAATGTTCCTATTTATTGTTTTTTTTTAACGCTTTTGCAAAAACAAAAATTGTTCTAAAATCTAGATAAAATAATCTTTACGGTGTGTTTATTAGAAATCAACATTATTGTTTCTAAATATTAAAATTTTAATATTGGAAATCTAAATTGGCTAAAAAATGCATACCTGCGAGTATTCGAATTAAAGTAATTAAAATAGAATAAACTCAAAATTTAAAATACAGTCTCCTTTTCTAAATAAAATTTGTAATAAAACTGTCACCTCACTTTTTATCACTTTCATACAATTTTATTTTAAAATTAAATGTGTGATACGTCACAAATTGGCGAAAAATTAAACCGTCACTTTTGATCGGGTTTGTAAAATATCTGAAAAACCTAGCTCATATAATTCTAAGACAATGAGAAGCATTATTTCATTCCGTTTCTAACATAAAAGAAATCACAAATATTCGCATGACAGGAAGAGAGATATCTAACTTTTAATAATGCACTGTCGCTCTGGGACAATCTGGGTCTCCTGTTATTATAACGGCATATGATGTTTTGGCGACATGTGAATGCGGTGCGGTGCAGACCACCGAACATGTGGTCAACGAATGCCCGCTCCATTCATTCCCCGGCGGGATTGATGAGGTCCACAGGGCAACGCCTGAGGCCCTAGACTGGCTCGCAGACCTAGATGTCCCCCTCTGACCCCCCACCATACGAAAGAAGAAGAAGAATATGATGTTTTGGGACAACTTGGGTCTCCTGTGATTAGACGGGTTAAATTCACAAAATCCACGGAGCTAATGTTGAACTTGGTACAGTAGCGCCCTCTCCCCACACGTTCGTCTATTATGTCAAAGTTAATAACCTTTGGGTGTCAAATACTAGGTTATATAAATACATAATAAATTAATAGAATGTGGCACTCACGAGGGGAACCTCTGCGTCATGTCCTGGCACCAAGTCATGAAGCCGAGGGTGATCATGATGGCGGCGATGACGATGAAGCCGCACATGAAGATAGAGCACAGCACGTCGATGAAGGCCGACAGAAAGGAGCTGTCCACGTTCTTGTACATGAACACAGACAGTCTAGAATCAATCAATCAAAACAACACAATTATGTCAGAAATAATCTACATATTTATAGCTTTATTTATAGGTCCCAAAAACTACCATGAGTTGGACTTGTTGAAAGGATGACCAAATAGGTATCTAGAGGATGGGGATTGGAGAAGGTTGGAAAAAACCCAGGTATTTTCAAAAATGATTTGCTCAGTGGATTTTTTTAGACCTTTTCTGGCATGAAAAAAAAATGAGTGAATGTACGATTTTAATTATAAAAACTGATTCAGTAAAAAGTTTCAAGTTAAACAGATCCTGTTTTTGGTCCTTGGTCCCCAACCCATGGACCGCGGCCCGGTACCGGGCCGTGGACCAAATGTTACTGGGCTGCGCAAGGGCTTGCTTAAATCAAAATATTTAATTAAATGAACACAATATTAGCGAAACTCAATCGAAATCTGGAGACAGAAAAATCAGAAAAGATATTGGCTCCGCTGGAGCCCAGTCCCAGCGGAGCCAATATCTTTTCTGATTTTTCTGTCTCCAGATTTCGATTGAGTTTCGCTAATATTGTATTCATTTAATTAAATATTATAATTTGAGATTTTGCTCATAAAGTTTAAAAAATTAAAAATAAATATTCATCCTCGACTTGCAGAAAAAGTCAATAGATGTCGCGTATTAAAAATAAAATGGATAAAAATTTATCCAGACACTATCTAGATTGCATTTAGTTCGAGTTGAATCTTGCAATCATATATAAAGATAGCAGCCAATAATATGTGCGTTAAGAAGATGAAGATAATGTTGGTAGTTCTTAGTCGAAGTATGATATAGTTAAAAGTGTCCGAATTAATATGGGTTCCGTAGCTCAATCGGTAGAGCTGTTGCCATGTAAGCAAAAGGTCCTGGGTTCGTGTCCCAGCGGAGCCAATATCTTTTCTGATTTTTCTGTCTCCAGATTTGGATTGAGTTTCGCTTATTGTGTTCATTTAATTAAATATTATAATTTGAGATTTTACTCATAAAGTTTAAAAAATTAAAAATAAATCAAAATACTTTTGAAAAATAGTTTAAGATGTTATTATGGTTGTTCTTATGTAAATTTAAAAATCAGATGAAGGTTATGAATGAATGTAAGAAAATTCTTTAATTGTCTGTTGCTACTTGACCAAATAACGAAGATATTTGCCGAAGATATTATATTTAATTGCCCCCAGTGGGCCGCGGTAAAATTATCAAACTTTGACCGGTCCGCGGCGACAAAAAGGTTGGGGAACACTGCTATATGTAACCCGGATTGTTAGGAAAAAAAAATCCTCAGAGCCTATTGGATTTTGTGTTTTACAAGTTGATCTCTAAAAATCCACGAGATCTATTTATCGATTTATAACGTTCAGAATGAAAATACTGTGTAAACCAGGGTGTGCTGATTACACAAAATAAATAGTGTGTTGGTGGGTACCTGTAGATCTGAACAGCGGACACGATGAAGAGCATGAGTCCCACGAAGATGGTGTAGTTGCAGTAGGCCTGCGAAGCCCACGTCACGTTGAACTGCCCGTCCGTCTCCTGCCACACCCCCGTGGAGAACAGCAGGCAGTGGCCCCTGCAATACAACACATTATATTATTATAAACAGCACACATTGAGGACAGAGTACTTTTAATCTAAAATTTCAATTCTAGGTATTTATGGTAAACATTGCAGACGTAGCAAAAAAAATATGTAGATTTTTCCAAAGGTCTCAAACTTGTAAGAGGATTCAACTAAGTGCCAAAATAGGTCACAGAAAGTATTTTTATATATATCTCGGAGAGGGCCCCGGCTAGCAGTGGCGGTCCGTGAGTTTTCAGTGAGCTAGAGCGCTAAGATTGAAAAATATGACGTTGTTGTAGTTGAAAATGAATTTAATTTTTTTTTTTAATTTCAACTTTTTGTATGAAGATCTTCTGGATTTTTTCAGTTAAGGGATGCGCCGCATCCACATACATAAAGATCTTCATACAAAAGTTGAAATTTTGAAAAAAAAAATCATTTTCAGCTACGAGGGTGGTCCGATAAGTACTTAGCCTCACCGCCCGATGGCGCCACTATCGCTAGAGGAGCCACTATTGTGTAGTACATTCTCGAAGATGGCTACTGTCGAAATCTCAGCCAAATCGGACTCGTAGTTTTGTTTTGACCGCGTGTGGAAGCGGACGTGTCTGAGGATTTTAAAAAAATGGAAAAAGAGCAATATCGGTCGGTGATTCGATTGTTGTTTTTGGAAGGGAAATTGCGCAGCGAAATCAAAGAGCGCTTGGATGCTGTGTACGGTGACTCTTCTCCTTCGATGGCGACCATCAAAAATTGGTTTAAGAGTTTCAACGTGGATAAGAGTTACCACGGAGGATAACATAACAAAAATCCATGATCTCGTATTGACAGACCGCCGATTGAAGGTGCGCGAGAAATTTTGGGCATGAGAAAGCTGTCGGCGCGATGGGTGCCGCGTTTGCTCACTCCGAACAACAAGCGAAACCGTGAGACCACTTCAGAGCAGTGTTTGACACTGTTTAAGCGCAATCCGAAGGAGTTTCTGCGTCGTTTCGTGACCGTAAACGAAACATGGATCCACTGGTACACCCCAGAGACCAAGGAACAGTCGATACAGTGGACTTCACCCGGCGAATGTGCTCCGAAGAAGGCGAAGACTGTCCTATCGGCCGGAAAGGTGATGGCCACCGTTTTACTATTTGTGATGGCCATCGGAAAGGTGATGGCCACCGTTTTCACTGTCCACTACCTGGAGAAGGGCAAAACGATCACAGTGCTGTAATATGCCGAATTATTGGGCCGATTCAACGCCGATTTGCAGAAAAAAACAGCCCCATTTGGCGAAGAAAAAAGTGCTCTACCACCATCACCTCCGCCCTCGCCATGGCCAAATTGGTCGAATTGGACTACGAACTGCTGCCCCATCCACCGCATTCTCCAGATTTGACCCCGTGCGACTTCGTTTTGTTTCCAAACTTGAAAAAGTCACTTGCCGGGCAGAAATTTGAGTCGAATGAGGGGGTCATCGCCGCCACGGAGGCCTACTTTGCAGACCTCGAGAAAACGTATTTTTCAGACGTGTTAAAGAAATTGGAGCACCGCTGGGTCAAGTTTATCGAGCTAAAAGGAGAAAAATAAAAAAATTCCAAAATTTTCGTTTTTCTTTTATAGGCTAAGTACTTATCGGATCACCCCTGTACAACATCAGTAATGTCGTATTTTTCAATCTTAACACTCTAGCTCACTGAAAACTCATGGACCGCCACTGCCGGCTAGGTGCCAAAATCTGGGAAGGTTTTCCCCGCAGTGAAAATATATTTTTTTAATTTTTATAGAATTCGCTAGCCAAGCTGTTTCCGTAATATAAATAAAAAGTTTAAAAATTACATTTAAAAGAGTGTGAGCATTTTGCTTGTGAGTGCCTTTTCTGTGTAATTTTTTAAGGCATGCCTCCTCACGGGTTAAATGTTTCCCAGTTTTAACTATGTTTTTTAATATTCAAAAAGAGTGCAATAAACTTGTGCATATTTTATTATCAAAAGAATATATTATTACCATTGATATGAACTCTAGATACTTACTTAGATCTTACAAATTCAGTAGAATAATTTGTCTTATCAATGGGATATGATTTTAGATTTTCACGGCCAAAAGTATTTTTGTTGTTTGTTTTTGGGGTGTTATGCCGTGTTACGCTACCTCCTCCTTTAGCCAACGTTTCGGACAGCGTTACAGTGTCCATCATCAGGGCAGATATGTAAATGTTAATGGTAAAATGTTTGCCCAAGTACTTCGAAGCAATACCTTGTTGCCAGCTCCACTCCACTGAGAGCTGGAATTACAGTATACTTGAAGATGATTTTCTGCATTTAGCTTTGGTGTAGCCGTCAATTACCGGATACCAAGAACTATTGAGCTTAGCTCCGTCGTCTCTATTAATGTTAATAGGATTTTTATGAATTTCAATTGCCTCTGTAATAAGGCGTGCTCTATAAGTTTTGGGTCTTCCCAGGACTTCAGGAACAAATCCAAAGTAATGGCCGGTTTCAATTAAATACTCGGCGAATGCCGATTTGTCAGGGTGGCCAAGTTTACACGCTCGAAAGTGTTCCAATATCCTTTTGGAGATCGTCCGCTCCGTCTGGCCCACATAGACCTTATCACATCCGGAACAGCTGAGTTTATATACTCCATCTGGTCTTTGCAGACCTCAGTAGGTCTTGTATTTTGGTCATGGTTCCGAAGACAGTCTTGATGCTTTCTTTCCTCAAAAGTCTGGCAATTCTGTCTGTCACATTGTGAACATGGGATAGGAAAGCACAGCCTTTAGACTCTTGTTCAATTCTGTCTTCGTTTGGTGTAGATTTGGCTCTTATTATTTGCCTTGTCTGACTTGCTGGGTAACCGTTACGCTCCAGTGCATCGGTGAGCTTTGTAAGTTTCGCTCCGATTTTTGTTTCTTCACATATTCTGGTCGCTCGGGTTACCAACGTATGGATAAGTCCTCTCTTCTGCGCTGGGTGGTAATGCGAATCGGCATGTAGATACCGATTTGTATGAGTTACGTGGTTATATTCCAGCTCCATTGTGAACTTAATTTTTCATAATTACAGAGAAAGGAAAGGTGAATTTATATATTAATTTTATTTAAATGTGCAAATTTCAGAATTTTATGGAAGATTGGAGTAGAGTTCAGACTTAGAAGAGATGAGATGTTGAATGGAGGGGAGGCAATTTTGGATAACGCTTGATAGAAGAGAGGATATTTATTTAGAGAGGGACAACCAAAAAATATGTGATCTAAAGTTCCCACACCTAGACCACAGAATCTACAATCTGGGGAGTCAAGCACATGAATTTTAAAAAGGTGAGAAGGAACAGAACAATGCCCGATTCTCATTCGAATAATTAAGGAAATTTATTTTTTGGAAAAATGGGGGAATTTTTGAAACCATGGTTTTGATGGGATAGTCCTTTGTATTGAGGCGTAGCGGGCACCCTTGGATTGACTAGCAATGTTCCAATACTATCTTTGATGATGGAAAAAATATCAGATAGGGGAATATGGTTTACGAGGGTAACGGTAGGGTTAGACGCTCCTTATTTTGCCAAGGAATCAGCAATATCGTTACCCACTATGCCAACATGTCCAGGAATCCAAATCAGAGTGACAGTTTTTCCAGAGCTTTGAATGGAGGTTATCAGTACTCGAATAAGACATACAAAGTAATCATCAGGATGAAGAAGAGTACTGGATTTAAGTTTTTGGAGGGAACTGAGAGAGTCAGAGAGAACAAGAGAATGTTCAAAATTATTTTTTATTATATATTTGAGAGATTCAATTATTGCAGTGCACTCGGCAGAAAATATTGAAAGTTGGTTTGAAATTGAATAAAATATTCTTTCATTAGAATTATTGTGGTAAACGTTAATACCTATACCACAGTTAGGAGAGTCCGGAGATTTGGAGCCATCAGTAAATAAAAGAGAAGAGTTGGGCCAGTTAGAAGAAATATTGAACATATTATTGACAGTACGGGCTGGGAGATTGAAATGACTTTTAAGGATGCCGATCCCTTCTAAAATCGTTGGGGATAGGGTGACGTTACTATATTGTAATTTGTACAAAGGAAGAAGATCATTTTTGATAATTTGAAGCTCTGAGAGAGAGTGAAAATTTTTACAGATGGCAGGAAGAGGTTTAGTTGGAGCTCTGATTGTAGATGAAAGTGTTGAGTCGTTGAACAACGAGACTCTGGAAATAGCCTGATGACATTTAGAATTTAAACATTTAAGAATAAATTTGTCAGCAAATAGTTGACGCCTTAAATAAAGAGGAGGATCAGAACATTCTCATTGAAGGGAATTGATGGGCGACGATTGCATCGCTCCAGTTATTATTCGCAATGACTTAGATTAAGTTTTGTCTAATTTACTGAGTGCATTTTTGGATGCAGTACTAAAAAGTGGGCAGGCATAGTCGAGATGGCTTCAAATAAGTGCATTGTAAAGCAATTTAATGCAGGTAGGATGTGCACCCCACCAAAAGCCAGTCAATGATCTGATGATATTTAAATTTTTTTCACATTTAGTAACTATATTATGAATGTGGGAAGACCATTTAAGTTTCCTATCAAATGTTACTCCCAAAAATTTAACTTCAGAGGCATTGGGGATTGGAGAGTTTTTAAATAAAATTTAAACACCCCTGTTCATAATAACCCCCCCGGTTATTATGACGGTTTGAGAAGGTGACACACTGACTCTTTTGGACTGAAAGTTCAAGACCATTTAAAGTGAGCCATGTGCAAAGGGCATCCATGGCTTCATTAAGATATTTGACGGCGGATGGAATGATTTTGGATGATAAGAAGAAAGCTACGTCAATAACTTTTACTTGAGGGGGAATGGTGACATGCATATCGTGTGTGTATTTGTCATAGTCAAAGGTCGATATGCAGTCTCTTCGCGGAATGACTGGTTTATCCTAGGTTTGACCTTCAAGTCAGACCTGAGGATTGACTAGTCAAACCTAGGAGCGCCGGAGCTTCGAGGATTGACTATAACATATATATTATACAGTAAGGGGATAATACATCGCCTAATGGGGTAAACCCTTCCAAATTGACCTACTCTGAGGAGTAACATCTGGTAGCTCAATGAAAATTTTCCTATCGAGAAATAGATTAATAATACGAACTACAACAGCACAACATCACTATACATTCAAGGGTTTAAAATTATTCAATAAATTACCCCTAGATATATGATCAGATGAAAACTACGACACATATAAAAAAAAATTAAATTGAAATACTCTAGTACCACCTCATAACTTTAATTATTGTTTAGAAATATGTTTTGTTTTATCAATCCTTTGAATCATTTATTAACTAACCAATAATTTTATGACATGTATCGTATTTTCTATAAAATTACTATTAGTTTTTGTAATAATATTTTTAATTTATATACTTAGATGTAAAAGTATTTAGTTGTCCTCTCCTAAACACAAGCAACTGCTTTTTAGGAGAGCGATTGAAATATTGTTGTTATATAATGTTGTAAAATTGTAATTATAATAAATGTTTCAGTGAATAAAAAAATAAAAATTTAAAAAAATAGATTGGACAAACATGAGGGGTAAGTCAAGGCCTAAAAGTTTTTTTTTTAAGAATTGGGATGGAAACATTGTCAAAGGCGCCTTCTATATCTATAAAGACTGCAAGACATACTTCTTTGTTAGAAATGGATAAATTAATATCAGTGCTGATGATGGCAAGGTTATCTTGCGTAGATTTTTTTTTTCTAAATCCAAATTGAGATGGAGAGAGCAGATGATAACTTTCCACAAAAATTTCTAACCGGTTTTTAATTAATTTTTCATAAATTTTACTAAGGGTGGATGAAAGAGCAATTGGCCTATAGTTGGATCCAAATTGGGTGATTTGTTTAATTTTAGGTTTTTTTTTTTTTTACACGAATACCGCACAAGAGTCCCAACTGCTCCCGTCTGGAGCCAGTGGGACTATGGCATCCCCAATTGAGGTATAGGGCCGTTCAAGTATTACGTAACACACTTGGGGAGGGGGGGGGGGGTCTTGTGAAACGTTACTGTGCGTTACGAGGGGAGGGAGGGGGGGTTCAAACAACGCGTTACGTAACATGTTTTTCTTTATTTAGATTAAAAAAAACTAGGGAATTAAAATCTTCCAAGTTGGCAACCCTTTTTGTCCTTGAAATCTCTTGTTTTATTTATTACCGCAAACGCGATTAAAACAAGAAAAAAGGTATTTAAGCGACTTTCCAGCACTTTCCGCAACTTAATTGTGACTTTCAGGTAAAAATGGTCACTTGGGCGTTACGTAACATTTAGGGGGGGGGGGGGGGTGAGGGCACGGAAAATGTTACGGCGCGTTACATGGGGGAAGGGGGGGGGGGGTCAAAAATCTTCAAAAATTGCGTTACATAATACTTGAACGCCCCCTATGTTGTGAGGCTCAAGGAAATGGGGAAGGGAAGGAGATGGGAAGAGGGAGGTGGGGAAGTACCTGGCTATTCAGATCTGGTCACCAAACACGACTAACGCCATTTCAATCAACGTTTCAATTCTGAATGGTGGTCTTACACCAGGGCGATACTGAGAGTATCTTCCACTCTGGAACGTGCCGCAAATATACTGTATATTATTTTAAATGAATAAATTGTGAAATAACACAAATTAAACAAATAAAATTTATTTGCCATGCCGGGATTCGATTCAGCGACCTTCGGAGTGCTAGTCAAGAGCCTTACCGCTGGACTACGCTAGCCGTCATATTGGAATGATTATTTGAGAACTCCAGTCATCAGGTATTATGCCAGTCTCGAATATTTTATTTAAGATGTTTAAGAAGTGATTTAGAACATTATCATTAATATTTTTGATAATGCTATAAGGTATACCATCTCTGCCTGGAGATGAGTCCTTGACTGTTGATAAACAATTTTTTAATTCAATTAAAGTGAATGGAGAGTCTAGCCAATGATCAGACATAGGAGTGTTGTGGATAGGAGTTATTTCATCTAAGTTAGGTACAGAAGGGGGGGCAATTTTGTCCAAGAACTCATCTATCCATTTAGAATGAGACGCTCGAGGAGATGTTGAACTGAAGGACGATCGAAATCTTCGAATCATAGACCAAACTTCCGAAATTGGAGTGTTCGGAGATACTGAACTGCAGAAGTTGTACCACCCGGATCTTTTTTTTGACCTCAATACCCTTTTGGTGTTGGCTTCGGCAGTTTTGTATATAAGATAGTTCTCCATAGTCATATTGTGACGATAGGAAAGAGATTTAGGTTTCCGAATTCTCACTATCTTGGTACATTCCTCATCCCACCAGGGAGTCGGAGGGAGTTTTTTGAGAGATTTGGTTTTAGGGGGAGGATTTGATTTATTAATTGCAGTTATGAGCATTGATTTGAAGTTATCATAGTCATCTTTGACAGATAATGTATCGGTAGAGGGTAAATTTTGTATAAACTTATCCATATGCGAGTTGAATTCGTCCCATTTGATGTGTTTTGTTTTAATCTTTGTCGAAATATGGGACTTCTCTGAATGAAAAGAAGTTTGATAAGTGATGGTGATTGGAAAATGATCACTGGAGCAAGGGTCAGGGGACACCACCCACGAGGAAAGAGGAGCCAGATTAGTAGAGCATATGGAGAGATCCACTGCACTGGGGTTTGTGTTTGGGCGAGAGATTCTAGTAGGAGATCCGTCATTCAAAAGAAAAAGGTTGAAATTCATCTAGGAAATCCATCACACTTTGACCATCTCGATCAGAGAAGGCAGAACCCCAGACGTGGGAATGGGCATTAAAATCGCCCAAAAAAAAGAAAGGAGGGCTTACTTGACGGACAATTTGCAACCACGCTTGTTTATTGAAATGCGATGTTGGGGGAAGATAGATAGAAACAAAGAAAGTGTCCTTTATTTTAGCTGCAACCATTTGAAAGTCAGCATTGGGGGGTTTGATATTATTTATTGGGAAAAACGGTAGGGATTTTTTAATAAAAAGGGCAGCACCTCCGCCCGTACCTTCCGGGCGATCATCACGGAGACAGGAATACCCTCCCACATTAAAGTGGGTGGATGGAGTAAACCATATCTCCGAGACAGCAGCCACAGAAACAAGGTTTGAATTTAATAGGTTAAGAAGGTACGATTTGTCAGAAAGTCTATTCCACTAAAGAATTCTGACATTTTGAAGAGCCATTGATTTTAATGTGGAAATAATAGAAGCAGCGTTGGACGGTAGATTAGTTTGAGAAGAAATTAGGTCAACTAGAAGCATAATAAGTGTTTGAATAAATGAAGAATTATCTTTGGAGAGTTGTTCAGAAAGCTTTTGATGGTTTGTTGAGGATGAATTATAATTGTTTGCACACCCATTTGTGGCATTTGAAAGAGGTGAACCAGTGGGATTTAAGAGAAGTGAGTTGTGTTGTTGCTGATCGTATCCAGGAGCCGGTTTAGAGATAGGGTTTTTGTATGTGAATTTAGTTGAACGAGAAGATGTTGAGGAGGAGGCGGGTGGGTTAGATGAAGAGTTACTGGATAAAACCTCGGCAAATGATTTTTTGACAGGCGGGAATAGATTAGAAGCCTGCAGAAAAGAAGAGTTCTGAGAGGCCATAGAAATTTTTATATTTTTTTGGCGAGATTGTTCCAGACAAGAAGAGCTAATGGCGGAATGAGCATCTGAGCAGTAAAAACATTTAGGTGAAGAGAGAGAAGAACATTGGTCAGCCGTGTGGTTTTCTCCACATTTGAAACATCTGGGAGGGGATTTGCATGCAGCTTTGGTATGACCAAAAAGACAGCAATTGTATAGTGGTGGGATAAGTATATATATAGTGGTGGGATAAGTATACATTTCAACTGGTAAGGAGTTGTAAAATAAATAAATATGGGAGGGAAGAGATTGTCTTTCGAATGTGATGATGACAGATTGGGAGGGCTTCCAGGAAACGATGCCCTCAGAGGTGTCCTTATAATTTAGCCTCCTGGCTTTTATGGGATTGCCGATATGTTGGGGGGTTGAAAGTGAAGACAGGATTTCTGGAATGGACAGATCGGCCGAGATACCTCTGACGAGGCCCATTCGAGTGACATTGAAAGTTGGGTTGTACACCTTGAATTTAGAATTTGATGAAATGAATATGTTTTTGATAAAGTTGTTGGCGGCTGAACCTGAGAGGAATTCAACAGAGATTCGGAAGCGACCCTCGGCTTTTACACCTCCAGGCTTAATAGAAAGGTTTCATAGAAATTTACCAAATTCAAGAGGGTGGATGGTTTTACCTTGCTCAGTTTTTTGAGCGTACACAATGAACGGGCCACAGGAATGAGGGGAATAAAATTTTGTAAGAGGAGATTGAGGAAGAGCAGGTGAAGACTGAGAAGAAGAAGGAGAGTCATGCTTTATTGAGGAAGAGGGACTAAACTTCCTTTTTTTTTGTGGTAGTCAGAATGACAGATTCACTGTCGAAATTACTACATTTTCACCATCTGGGGGGTCAGGGGGAGGATCTGGGGGCTTTTTAGGGTTTCCAGGAGGGTCCTCCTCTATTGTTCACAAAATTACAAATGAAAAAAAAATTATGGAAAGTGACAGAAATAAAAAAGGTTATAAATATCTGGAAATCAGGGACGAAAAGTGACTCCTGGAAGATCAGAGGGGAGAAGAATCCTCAAGGAACAACACACTACACTTTTATTGACCAGAAAACATAAAAATATAAGTTAAAATAATAAAAAAGGATTATTTTTTTCTAGAGCAAAACAAAGTAACTGTGATAGCTAAATGTTCATGGCGAAGAATTCTTCGACTGAATTGTGACTGGGGACGAGACCCAGATACACTACACGACACCAGAGACAAAGGAACAATACCAGTGGCGTCATTCAGATTCGCCGAAGCAAAGTTTATGAAAGGAATTACAGAGCGTAACTCACACCTGGCGGGTGCGGCGAGTGAAAGCTCCATCGCGAACGGCTGCCACGATGAGACTAAGCTTCACAGCGGGTGCAACGTGGTGGGGATTTGACAAGGGGAAACCAGGCTACACTCCAGTGTTGCAGGATTGCGCGTAAAATCGTTTCTCGTGACCGCAGCAGCTTGGAGACCTTATTTTCGGACAACCCTCGTATTAAACACAAATTTGCTCCTTGCAACAAAACGAAAAAGCAATGTGTCTTGTGATCTTTTGATTGCAAGATTAATAACTGTTTATATTATTAATAATAACTTTTTATACATATAACTGTTTTTCTTAACCCAATTTTTTAAATCAATAATTTTGGTTTTGGTGTCAAAATATACACGCCCCGTCTTTTTTTTGTGTGAATACCTCACAAGAGTCTCAACTTTTTTTTGCATTAGATCCACATAGGAGGCCCTGAGGAAAGCAATTTCCCTTGGGGCCTATGTCAACTATGTGGAGGGTCTTTTTGGGAAAGAAATGAGAGAAAGTTCTTTAAAGAAAGGAAAGAAAGTTTTCAGAAATGAAAGGGTACGAGGAGTGGGTAGGAATCTGGGGGGTCAATGTGTTCGATGTTGACAGATATTTGAATCCATCCCTCCCACTGCGGTACAAGGCAATGGGTCAAGAGAGTCCGGCTGAAGAGGTAAAATGTCTCCATCAACCAGTCTCCCGATTCGGCCCACCAAGACCTAGACAAACCTCTCACCCCTTGAACCCGGGCATCCCTGCTAAGTAACCAAACGTAGCAAAACGCTTGGGGTAACCTGTGGCAGGGATGTTGGTTATCCAATAAATGGTACTGCTCCCGTGTTCAGTGAGACTATGGCATCCCCAATCGGGGTATGTTGTGAAGCTGAAGGTAAGTGGGGGAGGGGATGGATATGATTAAGAGGAAGATGAGGAAGTACCTGGATATTCAGATCTAGTTACTAAACACGGTGTAGAGAACGATACTCAACAGCCGAATAATTGGGTTTTATACGCGGGCAACTCAGCCGACGCGCCTGCGCGAATTCCGTTCGGCGAAGTTAACGGAATTCATTCGTTTCCCGGCTACCTGACGTGCGGGCTGTTTGCTTGAGTATCGTTCCTTATAAATCTTCCAATTTAATACTTGTCGTGTTTCTAAACTTAAATAAATCGTAACTTCAGTATAAAAAATATTTCTTTCAATCACGGTATATTTGGTAACCCAATGGAGTCAGATTAAGAAGTGTAGTGAAGTAAGTATATCACCACGCGGATCGCTGAACAGAGCCAGCGGACGCCATTATACAAAATCCTACCCACACAACATCTCTCTTACCAAAACGGCTAAAGCCATTTCAAGCAACTTTTCAATCCTGTATGGTGGTCTTACACCGGGACGATACTAAGAGTATCTTCCACTCTGAAACGTACCACAAATATATCTTATATTATTTAAAATTATTATAAACACAAATCAATCAAATAAAAATTATCTGCGCATGCCGGCATTGAACCCACAACCACCGGATCTCTAGTCGAGAGCCTTGTCCCTCGACCATGGAGGCCGTCGATATATAAAACACTTAGTCGAGGATTATTACATTAAAATATTGAAACAATATTAATGACCATCAAATCAAAAGTCTGAAGTTCAAATTCCGGTCAAACAATAAATCTTTTATCTTGTTATAATTATTAAATACATGATTATTAAAATTGTTTCAATAAAACACTGCCTTAAATAAAAAATAACCTTCGAAAGAAAGGTACTTGGAAGAATCTTAGGTACGGTGCGAGAAGAAGGTCCTAACAGGACACCCGGGAAGTAATCGAAATGCAGGCAGACCTAGGCTGAGATGGGAGGATGATGTCAGGAAGGATGCAAGAGGACTACTCCATGTCGCAGATTGGAAGACGACGGCCGAGGACAGAGGGCGGTGGAGGCTTATTTTGAAGGAGGCCAAGGGCTGAAATGGGCTGTAGCACCATTGAAGAAGAAATAAAAATAAAACATTGGTAAATTTTTCCCTATCGAGTCCACGCTCAAAACACACTTAAAATTTTTTAAACAAATTGTACTAGGCAGATAATGGTTAGTAATAAGTAATTCAGTGACCGGAATTGAAAAATATTGCATTTAAATGTTTTTTTTTGTAATTTTAAAAAACGCGAAATGTCATTTTTCAAGGACCGCCATATGTTAATGGTCCCCGACCGACGATGAAATACGCATTTTTAAAAGAAAAAATCACTTTCTGTCAGTTAGACAATAATAATTACGAATTGCAATCTTCGGAAATGATAAAAAATGCATATTAATCATTATTTTGTTCTGTTTCATAAACACGAAAAATCATGTGAGACGTTTGCCGTCGTAATTAACAACATGGCGTTCCTTGAGAAATGACATTTCGCATTTTTAAAGATAACAAAATAACCATTAAAATGCAATATTTTTCAATTCCGGTTACTGAATTACTTATTACTAACTGAAATCTACATAGTACAATTTACTTTTTTTAGTGTGTGTTTTGAGCGTGGACTCGATAGGGAAATATTTACCAAAACATTTTTATGTAAGAATTTTTTTTTTAATTTGTAAAACTTTTTTTACATACATATTTTATTTTAGTAGGTACCACACTAGGCTCATGCCCGCATCATGGTAGTTGTAAAGTTGTAAAAAAATTGCATTGCATTATAAAATTTCTAGTTCTAATGATAAATATACTAAATTATCACTAATCAAACACATAGTAGAAGTTATTGTGTTGATAACAAACTGCATGTATTAATAACAATAGTGATAGTGTTATTGTATGACTCAGTGGGGATATGAATGACTAACAAACCATTGGAAATGTTAGGAGTTTTATTTGACATACTCAACTAGAAATTTATCATAGTTAAGAAATCTTGGTAAATATGCAGTTAGTCCACCTCACGGAAAATACGGAACGTTCGTGTTGTCGAAGTTTGATGCACGGATAATACGGAATGTTCCTTTTTTAACTAATAGATAATCAAATAATATGACATTTGTCGGAAGTACCAATCTTATAAAATAAATTCTCTAAAATAAACTCGCTTTTCATCATGCTTTTAAAAAACATCCCAGGTTTTGAATGGTTTGTTTGGCTACGCAGGGTTTGTCTAGCAGGTTTGTGTAATTATTTTAATACATTTCTTTCCATGTTCTACAGTTATAAATACTGGTACAAACTTGTCAATGATGCATTCACTTTGTTTTGCGCAAAAATATTTTTTCTATGATTGGCAGCATTGATCAAATGTTAAATAAAAACGATGAATAAACATGGCGTTACCGTGCGAGTGAATTAATTTTAACAAAATTAAAATGTTAAATGCATATTTTTGCATGTTTTTTGGTCTCCCCTGACATAAATACTCACTTTTCGTTATAATAAAGCTAAATCTAACTGTTTGGATAAAAAGTTTTCCGTATTAACGAGTAAGCGGTTTAATGCATAAATAATGAAATCTTGGTACACGAACCCGCTGAACTTCACTGAACCCGCCGTTGACAACTGTGCATTTAACAACAGTCAGAAAGTAAAAACCCAAAACAATAATAAACTAGTTACGAATGCATTGGTCGTGCAAAAATAACAAATCATCTCAAATTAATATGCTTTCAGACACAAATATCATTATATGACCATGTAACGTCGTATGCATAATAATATTATTGTACCTTTATGATCTTGTTGGTATATTATAATATAGAATCTACGTACCTAAATTCATCCTGATGCAGACTCATCGGCACAACAATGCACAGCGATAGAATAAGACCGATAACATAACCGGCTATTTGGCTTAGCAACAAAACATTTGTCAAGGCCATTTTAAGGCTTTAACTGAAGTAAAACTATTCGAAAACACTGCTTTTCGCAAACAACTCCTGTCTCCCTGCTCCTGTCAGTGAGCGGATGACATATAAGGAGATATTATGATTTTTTCTATGGTGTTGACCTAGCAAGTAGCAAGCGATGAAGAGAAGAGCATAAACAAAACCTGATAATAGAAACATCCGATTCGCCGGATACGAGGTTCGCTGGAAATATTTTATGCCTTTGTGTACCTATATATTTTTTAACAGTCAAGATTTATGCCTTTGTGTACCTATATATTTTTTAACAGTCAAGATTCAAATTACAAACGATAAAAAAATAATGATATTTATTTATAGAACATATTTCCGTGGAGTCAGTTTTAAATTATTATTATCATTCTAAATCTAATATCAATGTGGAGTCAGGTTTAAATTATTATTATCATTCTAAATCTAATATCAATTCATATGGTAAATTTTGGGTATCGCTGGCAACGGTTAACACGCACTTTTTTTGAAAAAATCTTTTGATTCACCTTAATTACATTAAAAGACAATTATTTGCATTGGGGGAAGTGGAAAATATGTTTGTGTAACATGGTTTGTGATACAAAAGAAAGTGCCCCTTTATAACGCCTACTCGCGTCAAGGCAAGTAAAACATTCCAGTTTTCAAGTAGTTTAGCGGCTATGCTAGGTTTGTGTAACATGGTTTGTGATTCTGGCGTACAATCTCACAAGACAAAAGCTAATTTTAATTTTACGTAATGAAATTTAGAATTAAATATTTTCCACTTCCCCCAATGCAAGTAGTTGCCTTTTAATGTAATTAAGGTGAATCAAAAGGTTTTTTTTTTTAAAAGTGCATATGAACCGTTGCCAGCGATCCCCAAAAACTAATATTCATATTATTATATTTTTATATCTATTTTAATTATCATTCTCCAACGACAAAATGTTTAGAAGTGAAACTTCTTCAGCCCCGTTGTGAATTGAAATTAGGATGAAACGGAAATGACGCATTACAGTACCTACGAAGCGTCAGACTTCGCTCATTGCCCGCTTTGATTGTGAACTCACTTTTCAATGCTCCTATTGGTTGAGATATGAAACAGAAATGATGCATACAGTACCTACGAAGCTTCAAACTGCGCTCATTAGCGAATTTGATTATGACCTCACTTTTCAAGTCTCCTATTGGTTGAGAATGTGTGGGCGAAGGTTTCACTTCAACCGCGTGTGAACTGTACTCGATTTTTCTGTGGTTGATGGAAAACATAAAACGTCGGGGTCCCGACCAAGGTATCCTCAAAAATTATACGTGTTTTTATAGGAAGAGATACGCCTGGAGACTGACATTATTTTCCACGTTGATCTTAAGCGTCGATGACACAGGGCTAATTTACAAGCTACTATCTGGGAAATTCACTATCTGTTAGTAAACTCGCCCAGTGTCATCGTGTCACTTGCTAACTAGCAGATTGTTGACAATCTACGAAAAAAGGTTGAAAGGTCGTCAACTTTACTCGCCTACACGCTTGCTCGTGATTGGTTTATTTACGTTTCCAACATGGCTTCCGATAAACAGCTAATTTCGACTGTCAAAAATCTGAAGAATTAGTTCACGCAGGCGTCGTTATTCTTGTTACTGGCGCTAAAAGCGACCTCAGTTTCCTACGCTTCTGAGCGCGTGGACAGTTTTGTGTCATTATGATAATCTCACTCGCCGATTTACCCGCTTTTAAAACTTAGTAGATAGTAGCTTATAACTCGCCGTGTGTCATCGAGGCATTACCAATATTTAGGAAAAATATTTCAAATTGTTCAATTATTAATATCTTAATAATTATTCAAAATGCATTATTTTACTAACCACATTTTTATCGTAAAATTTCTGAATATAATTTTTCGAACCAGCTTTAGTTTCTGCAACTTCTAGCCCCGGATTGCGTGATTTTACTGATTTAAAATCAAACAAAGTGTTGTCGGTATTAGTTCATTTATGGTGTTGTCTATTTCCAAACATCAGGAATGCGGCAGCAAATTGTGACAGTTGTAAACAGAGAGCAAGAGAGTGGTTAAAATCAGCGAATTATTTATTACCTTTACAATTTTTAATCAAGATGACAGACGCATCAATTGCTTCTAATATAGATTTAGCTGAGGAAGCAGAAGAGACTGAATCACACATTGTGATAGAAGATGGAAACTGGGATCATGAAATAACGAATGCCGATGAAGAAGACGGAATTCACATAGAAACCGTCCAATCTCCCGAAAAGGGAGGTACCGATGACATGACAGGTGTAGAAAGTGAGTTCCACCTGGAGGCTTTTACCAAGGACGATGAAGAAAACACAGGAACCGTCGGCGGAACCAAAGCCCCGATCCGCGATGACTTCTTCGACGAATCGGATGAAGAAAGTGATGATGAATATGAAACCGTAAACCTGAAAAACCCCAACGCTCTAGTTAATATTCTAGGCAAGAAAATGACCCCTGATGATGTTGCATATGCCGCAGATATGAAACAGCAAATGAAAGACTTTTTCAAGAAGTGTTCACCTGGATTAAGCTTCGCAACATTGGTGCAATTATTTGTTCAGAGGATACCGCAGAACAATCCTACTTATGTGTTGTCTCACGACGAGCGGCCCGCCCAGCTTCTACCCCAACACAAGTACGCCATATTGTGCTCTGCCATGGATTGTTCAAACGCCTACTACAGAGACGGGAGTGACTGGGAGGCCATTGAGCAGAAGAAAAATTTCTTTGGATTTCCCCCGAACCAGGAGAAGTGCAAGCAGTGGATTCAAAGCCTCGGCCGCTTGAAGTACCTCAACAAAACACTAAATGAAATGCAAATGTATCGAGTTTGTGAAGATCACTTCACTCCCGATGACTTCACCAATGAGTATAGAGAAGAACTTCTGGAAAGCGCTGTACCTTCATTACTTCTAGGAAGAATTGAAGATATGGCTTTCGATAATTTTGACGAATGAATATCGCTCTAGAGAGAATATTTTATGTTTACCAAAAAATAATTCAGATAAGTTGTATAGAAAATATCATCTCCGAGTGAGACAAGCTGCGTTATGGTTTTCTGTAGATTTTACATTTCATCAGAATTTTATTTGTAATGAAAGTGTCTCATAATGATTATGAATATAATTATTGAACTCAAAATCCCATTGCTTTTTCTTACCGTATTGATAATACTAGGCCTCTGAACAGACTTTGCCTAGTGAGATGGGTAAAATAAATGTATGTACGTAAATTAAAATAAAATAAAGGCCCGGGTTGCCGGCGCTGAAACTGAAAAAAAGGCCTTATTTAAAAATAAATCTTTTTAACTTTTCTTAATTTCAGTCCTGGGAATACGGTTTTAGAAACTGCCATTTACATATTTCTCTCATTTTATATAATAGTTAACCTTATAAATTATAATAAAAATATTCAATAGTTCTTTAAAGTATAATTTCGCTGTAGCATTTCATAGGACCGGTATTTCCACAGAATTCAGATGTTTTTAAGTTTGGCTTGAGAGATATTTACATTCGTCAAGTCGCTTTCGGATAGGTTTCATGACTTAAATATCTCTTCAGCCGAGCAAGAAACTGAAATATTTGAATTGCCCGCACCCGGGCGTTTAACGAGATAAAATGTTCTGATAATGTTAGTACGTTACCCACCTCACTAGATGATGGGTAAAATACTGGCCAATATTGAGTCATGCAGTCGCATCTGATTATCTGTGAAGCCTTTTAATTATCTTTAAGCCTTTCAATTACTATTTCGAATTCGAAATACACAAAAAAGTCATTGTTCTACAGTAAGAACAGATTTGGGATGGTGCGAATTCCATTTCCTTCTCCCACAATAAGTTGTGATAATCTATACTTTGCAGTTTAAAAAAAAAATAGAGTGTGCTATTCACACCCGGTAGAAGCGAAACCTTCAAAAAACGAATGAAAACAAGATTGGGGAGGCTACGAAGCACCGCACAAAGAGGAGACCGATTATACTATCTCATTCTCTCGCAGGCTAAATCCTATAGATATACGTGTTTGTCTCTTTTTAGTGTCGTTATTTTTCGTTTCATCGAGTTTCAAATCACTAACAAATTATTCAACAAGCAAATTATTTCAGTGCATGGTTACACAAAATACATAACAATAGAGGGATCCTATCCTTTAAGTTATGGTTTATACAGATATAATAATTAGCCTATTACATATTAAATATTATAAACAATAGTCTTAAAAAGGGAATCTTTCCATCAATATACAAAAAACTATATTACACCGATTTATAAAGCAGGTGACTCTAAAGAAATTAATAACTACCGACCTACATCAGTATTATCAAATATCTCAAAAGGTAGCTAAAAACCAAATACAAAATTTTATTGGAATTAATAATATATTGAGTGACCTACAATTTGGTTTTCGCGCAAAAATAACCACACAGGACGCAATCATAGATTTAACAACTAAAATACATCAAGCACTAGACAAAGGCAAAAAATCTCTTGCAATTTTCATAGACCTAAGGAAAGCCTTTGACAGCATAAGTCACAAAAAATTACTATACGAGCTTAACGAAATCGGAATTATAGATAACGCTAACACATGGATAGAAAGTTTCCTGAACTCTAGAAATCAATATGTAAAAATAAAAAACATTCTTAGTGAACCGAGTACAAGCGACTTTGGAATACCACAAGGCACGATTTTGGGCCTTCTTCTATTCATCTTGTATGTTAATAATATCTTTGAATTACCAATAACAAGAAAACTTGTTTCATATGCAGATGATACTGCAATTATATTCCAAGCAAATTCATGGAATGAACTTGAAACAACTGCTAATAATGATATCAATATCTTAAAAGAATGGTTTGACGAAAATTTATTAACATTAAACATTGAAAAAACCTATTAAGTATATACTTTTTAGTATAAATAACAAAAAATACCTCCTATCGCATTAAATATTAAAATTCATTAAAAAAAATGCACCACTAAAATATTAACATGTCAAAATAATGACTGTCTATCATAGACATATGAATATTTCATATGTCTATGCTGTCTATGCATAGCAAATAAAAAAAAAATATATTTGGGTGTAATAATAGATAGTAACCAGTGGAAGACTCAAATTACCAATACTATAAATAGATTAAGAAAACTTATATACATATTTATTAATTTAAGAAATATATGTAACTTAAAAATTCTTAAAAATATATACTATGCTCTAGCCCATTCGATAATACAATACGGTATCGTTGCATGGGAGGAGCTTACAAAACCTCAATTTTGCCGATGGAAATTACTCAAAGGTTGATAATCAAAATTATTACTAAGAAACCATCAGATTATTTAACCTCTCAACTTTTCCAAGACTTTCAAGTCCCACCTCTAAAAAATACATATATAAAAAATACGCTGCTTCAAATACACAAAGACTATTCTAAGAAGTCGCACCACGCCATGGTACGCGTTGAGAGCAATAGGCAAAACACAGTGGGTCACTTATGTACGCCATTAATGCATACCAGTTTTGCACAACACTACTACACGTACAATGGAGTGGTGTGATTTAATCAACTAGCAATTGAGCTGAGATTAGAATCTGACTACAATAAATTAAAAAAAAAAAAAACAATAATATCTTAAATGATTTAGCCACTTTAGAACCGCATTAACCTTTAACTAACAATACTTACTCAATAATTTATTTTATATTATTTTATTTTTTTATTACATTTGATTTATGTAAGTACATATATACAGGGTGCGGCAGAGAGGACGGACGGTTTTAAAAAAATCATAAAATAGTTAATTTTTACTCAAAAACAAATTTATTGATGGAATCAGGTTCGCAAGGAAATAGCATTTGAGACAGTCAAGTGTGGAAAATCACATCAGGCATGTGGTAGCTGAAATCGTTGATGCAGTGCTGGAGGCGTTCTTGGAAGTTCGCGTAGACTCATTACAACATCGCTCTCTCAGCTTGGGCGACTTCCACGCGAATTGCGTCCTACAATTCGTCCAAAGTTCGGGGCTTGTTCTCGTATACTCTAGCCTTGAGGTGTCCCCATAAGGACGCAATTCGCGTGGAAGTCGCCCAAGTTGAGAGAGCGATGTTGGAGAGAGTCTACGCGAACTTCCAAGAACGCCTCCAGCACTGCATCAACGATTTCGGCTACCACATGCCTGATGTGATTTTCCACACTTGACTGTCTCAAATGCTATTTCCTTGCGAACCTGATTCCATCAATAAATTTGTTTTTGAGTAAAAATTAACTTTATTATGATTTTTTTTAAACCGTCCGTCCCCTCTGCCGCACCCTGTATAATGTATGTGTTATAATTTTTAATTTTAATTTTTTTAATTAAAAAAAAAAAAATCTCTTCCCTTTACACACGAGTAGTTACACTCTCGTAAAGGTTATATATTATATACATATATATGTTTATACTGTTTCTAATCAATGTTGCATGTTAGTATATGATTTGAGTTTAATCCGATTGTAACCTGAAAATGTAATTACTCATGATTTATAATGTATAATTTACATGTATAATGTATATAAAAACTAATAAAAAAATTGAATAATTTTAAGAGTGCCATTTTTTTTAAATCACCTCAAGGGCTCTGTGTATAATAAATAAAGAATTTATCACGTTTTGTAATATTAATTTGGTTTGGCAAAAGGGGTCGCAATAACCAGAATAATACTAATTTTTAACGTTTTCTTTTTCATCACTTTTCATTCGAAAGTTTATTACCGCAAAAAGTTTGAAATATTGCGTAGGTACCTACTGATTTTGAAGGTTTTTATGACCATTCGATGATTCAATAGCCTAACAAAAAAAAAAACATTAATGTCAGATTCAATTGAGTGGTGATGTGTAAGTTCAATATTTATCGTTTTACCTCTCTTTAAAATATAATTCGACCACTAAAAGCCTCGAAATATCGTAGAAAAATGAGTTTTAATCAGGCTGGTCCATCGAGAAATGGTAAAGGGTTTTTACAGAATGTTTGTCGGCAGATGTTGCGAGTGTTTTGTAAGAGTGGTTACAGTATATTTTTGCTTTTATTCCAGCGGGACTAGGACGCAAAGTAAAACGGGTGAGCGATGTGGCCGCCTTAGGGATGGCGCCCACAGCGGGACCAGGGTACCCAACGTCCTTTGACTCCTCGTTCAACAGCCCGATGAGTCAAGGGGGACCGCAGGCTTTTGACGGCAATGGGTTCGATCAGCCGACCTATGGATTCAACGCGCCGATGCAAAATACTAGTAAGACACACATGATAATGTATATTTTGTTCCATTCTTTGTTCAACAACATCGTAAACACTTTAGGCCCAGAAAACAAATCCGAAATGTTTACATAAATAATGTTTTCTACGTACATAAGTTTGACTGCTACTAATTCAATTATTGCACAAGAATTTCTCAATTAGAGGGATTTATTTTTTTTACATCGCTTATAAGAACTGACGAGTTTTTTGCACTGATTATTTTGTCACAGGAAAGCAATACAACTATAACTAACGTTCGAGGAAATGTTTTGCAACATACTTACCCTAAAAATAAATCTAGTTTCGAAAATAAATATTGAATTTTAAAACAAAGGTAAGAAAATCTCTGGTTAAAGTTTCCATGCTCCGCTTACTTAAATAAGCACTAATTATTTAAATAACACTAAGTTTCAACTGATTACTACAAGAAACAACTTTTTGCTCAGTGGGAGATGGAAAAAGATGAATAGATTTGTAGTACTCCACCTTACGATTATTTCTTATTTAAATAGTTAGATTTAATTATTATTATGAAAAGTTAGTATTTATGTCGGGAGAAACGAAAAAATATGCATTTTATATTTTAATTTTGTTAAAATTAATTCACTCCGTGAAGGGTTCGATACCATGATTGCCCAAGTGAAGCGGAGTACTACAACTTTACCAAAAGATGCATCGGTTTCAATTATTTCAATCATATCGGTAACTGATGATCTCCAGAAATGTCTCTGAAGTTTTCAAAACTGTTTCTCAGCTGTTATTGGATCGCGAGACCATGCATGCTGATTTGGCGATAGTGACTGACCAACTGAAAATGGTCAAAATTAAAATACGTCATGAAAAAGAAGATAAAATGCACCTGGAGCACAAAATTATTCAGCTGGAGGCTAGCCTGTCATTTGCTGACACTGTCCGAAAGCAACCAAATGCTGCTAACTAACCCCTACTAATTATCCAATTATGGATATCTGGTGTGATATGGAGCTAAGCATTCGTATAACAGAAATTGGAAAGATTAGGCATAAAGGTGTCCTACTTAACATGGTGAGCAGGAAACCACAACCAGTTGAGCAGGAAAAAATTTTAAATGCACCCTATTTTGAAAATTCAATCACACTTATTGGCTCGACTTCCCACCAAGCGACTCCCAAGGCTATTATTTTCTAATGTACTGCGGGACCTAACGAACCTTGAATTCTTGAAGACGACCCTCACGGGTGTTCCTGATGTGTAAAACATTGAGGGAACAATATCGACCTGCAAGTTAAGTCACCTGGCATTAGAATTACCTGTCATCGCGTTTATGAGATGCCCGCTCGCTATATTACTAAAACTGCTAGTGGAACAGGAGAAAGTTTTCCTACGTTTGAATCCTAGAATCTAGAAATTTTAGAAGTTTAAATCTTAGAATCTACAAATTTTAGGAGAATCTAAGTTTGAATCTTAGAATCTACAAATTTTGATGTTATGTGAAACAGCAATTTCAAATGACCTTACTTGTCTCTGTGAAATTCCTGGTTACAAATCTTACAACTATTGTAGAACAAAAAAAATGGAGGCGGTATATTTGTACCAATTAAAATAGAATGTAACGTATTATAAGTTAAGTGTATAATGTTTCAGAGTAATTTATATATGAATGTGTGTATTTGTTACGTGTAATGATAAACCAGAGCATATGAGAATTTCAAATCCAATAATAAATGAAAAGCATGAGAGTTAAAATCATGTAAAGGTTTATTAATTTAAATTTGTACAGCAAGGTTATTAATGGAATGAGTAAGAGACTATAAAATTATTACTTATGTTAGAGATGAAATCACTTGTTTCGAATAGTTTTAACGCTAATAATAAATAATAATATTTGGATGATTTATATAGCCCCATTTTTGTGAAAAATCACCTCGAGGGCGCTGTACAAACTTATAATATGTTTTTAAAATCTAGAAAAACTACAAACAATTAGTTGTATTGACTAAAAATTGCATTCACCAGTTCATTATTACCGATATGAAAATATATGTATAATGTTTTGACCAATGAACGCGATGCTGCCTAAAGATATATACAGGACCATACTTCCCTGGGAGGTCGCTTTAGATATTGTTAGTGTAGGGTTAGTTCCATCTCCTCCGATGTAAAAAGTTATTTCTTGTACTAACGTTGAAACGAGTGCTATTTCAATAACTTGGGCATATTTAGAAGTAGGTGGAGTACGAAAATTTTGCCAATCTTCGTAGAACACCTGAACCCAGATTGAGATTTTCCTTCTAACGTTTAGATTTCCAGTCTTACCCCTCCGGTGACGGCTTTGCCCCCGCGCCCGGCTTTGCTCCGGCGTCTGGTTTTGCCCCGCCGCCCGGCTTCGCGCCCGGCTTTGCACCCGCCGCTGCCCACATCGGCTCCATGCTGCAGCAGCCCATGGTGCAGGACATGGCCATGCAGTACGGCCAGCAGCTGGCCAGCCAGGGCAAGGACATGGTCCACAGGGAGATAGAGAAATATGTGCCCGTGTCGCGGCTCAAGTACTACTTTGCCGTCGACACCAAATACGTCATCAACAAGCTGCTGCTCATTTTCTTTCCTTACACTAATAAAGTAAGATTGATACCTATTATATTATTTTAGATTTTCACGGCCAAAAGTATTATCGTAATTTAGTTTTGGGATGTTATGCCGTGTTGCGCTACGTCCTTTAGTCAACATATTGGACAGCGTTACTGTGTCCATCATCAGGGCAGATGTGTGATGGACACTGTAACGCTGTCCGAAACGTTGGCTAAAGAAGGAGGTAGTGCAACAAGGCTTAACACCCCAAAAATAAATAAGGAAAAAAAACCTTTTATATTGGTTACTAGCAGAGCCGGCCACACGTTGCTGTGGCTAACGAAACACAACGCCATTACCCAACCTTTATAAAATCCTTACCACCCGCTTGCCAGCTGCCCGCTGCCTGAATTGAATATTTGAATTTCTCGCTATAATAAGCATGTTTTTATACATATAAACCTTCCTCTTGAATCACTCTATCTATTGGTGAAAACCGCATGAATATCCGTTGCGTAGTTTAAAAGATCTATGCGCACATACATTTTGAGCGACTTCATCAAATAAAATAATTCAAATCAAATACCTACTTACTCTAGGACATCTATTTTCCAATTTCTTCCGTAGAACGAATTTCAAAAGTGACTATAGTACGGCCCGCCAGCCGTTTTAAATCACACAAAAATATGTTTTCTTTAAATTTCTCGGCTTTTCTCTAATATAATTTACACGTATTTTACATATAAACATTCCTCTTCAATCACTCTATCTATTGGTGAAAACCGAATGAAAATCCG
Organism: Limnephilus rhombicus; assembly: GCA_929108145.2. Taxonomy (NCBI): domain Eukaryota; kingdom Metazoa; phylum Arthropoda; class Insecta; order Trichoptera; family Limnephilidae; genus Limnephilus; species Limnephilus rhombicus. The sequence goes on along the minus strand of OV815287.1, from coordinate 11,914,532 downwards.
TTTCGTAGTTTAAAAGATTAATGCGCACATACATTTTGAGCGACTTCATTTTATACTATGTAATAATAATGATTATTGGGTATTTTTACAGGATTTGGATTATCCTATGATATTTTTACAGAATGAATGATGGCAATCTCTAGCAAACCTATTTATTGTGTTTAATCATTAACAAAGATAAAAAATAAAAGCCACGAAAAAGAATGTTAATAAATAAAATAAACAACTCAATGAAAATATGGAACAGACACAGAAAATAAAAAGGCAACAGTCTGAATTGGGACTCGAATCCAGGTCCTCTAGTCTTAACGGGACTGGCACTCTACCAACTGAGCTATTGCCACCTTATTACATACATTTTAATCAATCTCATACTTCCATTTTTGAGTTACTAACATTTATTCTAATATTACTTTTTTATTTTCTGTGTCTCTCTGTTTCATAAATATGTTCATTGAGAGTTGTTTATATTATCTTTGTCAATGATTAAATACACAATAAATGTGTTTGCTAGAGATTTATTTAGTTATTTAGTATTTCTTCACAATTAATACATTGTTTAGAATATAATTATTAACCCCAATAGGGCTCGCCTGTATCAGAGTTAATAATTTCACAATTTAATAAAGTAACGTACATAACTATCGGTTATTGTCAAACAGTCGAGTACTTAAATGCAAATTAATAAAATATAAAATAACAATGATAAATGGAGAAAATCTGTGGAAATTTTTTTTTTGAATTAACCACAAAGTATTGAGAGATCAAACAAAATGTTATTATTCATTGTCATTAATTTGTTATCACCATTTTCAATAATAGAGAAAATAAAAAATAAAAGAATATATCTTCTGATCTGTCTGAGGGGTTAATTTAAAAGTTGCTCTAATATGTATACGCAGATGGTGCGGTATAATTTTTTGTCATAAAATGCCTATGCAATAGAAATTTTTCTCAAATAAAATTTATGTATGTTTGTGATTTTAGGACTGGAGCATCAAATACGAACACGACAGCCCCTTACAACCGCGACTAGAGCCCAATGCTCCAGATTTATATATCCCCACAATGGCTTATGTTACTTACGTGGTTTTATCAGGATTTGTTCTAGGTAATTATTATTAATTTATACGTGAATATATCGATCTAGTCAGATTTATTTGGTGGTGTTTGTGAGTATTATCTGAGTATTCTACCAGATAGAGGGTGCACTTTTATGTATAACTACATACTACTCAACTCAAATTTCGATTTTTTGGAGATGTCTGGACGATCAATGTGTACATTCAGACATGCCTTGCAGAAATTTTCCACAGTTGTCATACATGTTTGAAAAGCGCTAAAAATAATTAGATTGACAAATAATAAATAATATAATATTAGGTAGGTATATATTGCATTTTTGCTGTTCTTGCCAACTGAATAAATAGAGGATTCATTCCATCTATGAGAGGTGTATTCCTGCATTATTCAAAATGACTACATTATATTTATATATTTTAATGTGATACAATGACTTGACTGATATAATAATGTATTATCTTAAATCTGTCTCTATAATCTTGTTATTTCTGAAAATACCTGTCCAACTGAATTATCTTGACCCATCGCCTAGCACCGCAGTGAAAGGAATGGATTCATACGTCCGTCACACCTAGACTTATTGACCCTCGGATTCCTACCCACCCCTCATACTTTTTTTCTTTCCCAGAATTTCCTCTCTTTCCTTTCCCTAAAAACACCCTCCATATAGCATCCCCAAAGATGACCTGCCCTGAGGGAATCTTTGAACCTTTTTATCCTCTGGGAAAAGTCACCAATAAAATGGTTTTAACCGAAGTTCTACATGGAATGGCCAAAACATGGTCAAATTTATTGTACCAGATATAATAAGAAGATCACTCCAATACAGTGGTCAAATCACAAGGAATAATGTTCTTCTTCCGCAAGGATACGAAAGTATCCGATACTAGTGTTATGTACTCACGTCGCGCTGCTGAAATCATAAACCATTGTCGCCACCAATCATTGTTGAAACGTCAAAACTGGAATGCTTTCATAACCTCACTCACAACCAAACAGTTGCTATAGCCTGTAGCTGTCATTTTTTGGTGACTGTTTTGTTCCTAGCATTGATCCTAAGCACAAGCATTGTTACAAAATGTCTATACAAGTGATGGCATGTTTAAAGTCTCGATGTTGTGAGTTGAAACAACCTCGTCTTACTGGCCGCGGGGTGCTGGTGTCGCCGAGTTTAGAAAATGTCTGCAACAATCACCTGAATTCGAATCTCTGCGCAGATGTACGGTGGTAGTCCCCAAGATACTTGAATCGCCGAGTGTCGGATACTTGCGCCTGCCTATCTGTGGAAGAAGAGTCTAACCAATACAAGATTACTCAAGTGGTAATCCAGGGGAACATTGATGGAGTGGAGGACGATGCCATGCCTTATGGCTAAGAAACCTGTATGATTGATACAGAACACACCAAACTTTAATGCCGACCTGAACTTGATACAATCCATTTTTTCATAGGTATGTATATGACTTTACAATGACCATAAGCGAAAGAGAAAGAAGACTGAGACATATGTGCTACAGAGAAAGGCGTCCTTAAACTCGTCTATTGCGAGGATTTCTGTGTCAAGGTCAGGTCTGTATTAAAGTTTGGCATATACTGTACTGGTGAGTTATTCCGTTAGTTAGTCTATACAGTCTGAAACAGCCCATGGTCTAGGTCTAGGGTAAGACTCTTGACTACAATCAGAAAGGTCGCGGGATCGAATCCCGGCACGCACAAATAAATTTTATTTTATTCATTTGTGTTATTTGACATTTAATTCATTTAAAAATAATATATAGTATATTTGCAGCATGTTCCAGAGTGGAAGACACTCAGTATCGCTCTTGTATAAGACTACCATTCAGAATTGAAACGTTGCTTGAAATGACTTTAGCTGTGTTTGGTGACCAGATCTGAACAGCCAGGTTTTTCCCACCTTCCTCTTCCCCATCATCTTCCCCTTGTGGGCTCTTGTGAGGTATGAGAGGGTGGTTTTATGTTGAAATTTTGCAAAAGGTGTTACTCCAATGTTGTTTGAATGTTTGCAGGAATGCAGCACAGATTCTCCCCTGAGCAGATAGGCATCCAGGCGTCGAGCGCCCTGGCCTACAGCATCTTCGAGATCTGCCTGTACCTGGCCACCCTGTACGTCACCAACATCCAGACCAACCTCAGCACGCTGGACCTGCTGTCCTTCTCGGGCTACAAGTACACCATCATCATCGCCTCCATTCTCACCAGCATCGTCTTCCAGAGGGTCGGCTACTACTCCTGCCTCATTTACTGCAGTATCTCGCTGGCTTTCTTCTTGGTCAGTTATTCCTTCTGTTCTGAAGACAGGAACGGTAGACCGTTCTTGTCTTCATTTAATTCTAATTATTGAAAATTTATTTTTATTTTATTGTGTAGGATTGACAAGTTATTGTCTCACAAAACACAATATGTTCACTCCTTCCTCTCCACACATCATCCCCAAAGATTATTCTTTGTATAGACCACCAATAACAAAAAAAAGGTAGTGAAGAAAAAGATCACAAATATGTGGTCTGCTAATAAGGAGGTTTTTCAATATTTTGATTACACCAAAATTTGGTCGCCTTCAAAGTGTTCACCTTTAGAATGTATGCACTTGTCCAACCTTTTATTCAAAACAATTTTGAAACTCACTGATTGGAATATCCTTTTGGCCTCCAGCGATTTTTGTTTCACTTCTTCAACGTATGAAAACATTTCCCTTTCAAGACCCTTTTCATCCTAGGGAGCAGAAAAAAGTCACAGGGAGATAGGTCGGGTGAATAGGACGGGTGAACAATCGGGGTCATTCCATGCTTGCTTAAGTACTTCTTCACACAGACAACGCGGTGTGAGCGTTATCGTGGTGGAACAACCAGTCCCCCGTGCCCCAAGGATTCGACCTTTTTCGACGATTTTTTCTGATGCTCTCTCCCAGCCTCTCTAGTACCTCCATGTAGAACTGTCAGTTAACTCTTTGGCTTGGAGGAACAAACTCTGTGTGCACAACATCTCTGAAAAAAACCAATGAACATCGTCTTGATATTCGATTTCACCTGACTTTTTTCTGAAGAGGTGAGAGAGCACTCTTCCATTGGATTGGCTGTTGCTTGGTTTCGGGTTCGTACCCATAACACTATGACTCATCACTCATCACCAATAATAACTTTGGAAAAAAATCTGGGTCCTCTTCCAACTGATTTTTCAATTCGTGGCAGGCTTGAAGGTATCGCTCTTTTTGATCCTCAGAGAGACTTTCGCGTTTTCGCCAAAAGAAGAAATCTTAATATACTTAAAATTAATCTTTGGACGAATGCGTGAACCCACAGCAACATGACTTCGTTCACTGACCAAGAAAGAGTTTCCGTACAACAGCCAACCACACAAAACCCGTTCCACTTCTCCCTTCTACCGCCCGAGTCCTGTTAATTTTGGGTCCTCCCTCGTATGTTATATTTATTAATTTTTCGAAGAAAACTTCTTTGGAAAGGTTTTCACTTTGTGATGACGTTATTTATTTTTAAGAAAAGACAAACAACTTTGTTTACATCACTTTTATTTGTACACAATCTACATGTTTTGTGAACGATGTTCACATCATCAGGATCAAATGTATACTAAACTTAAAAATTAAACATAGATTACATATGGGACGAAGGGGTAGGAGGAAGGGGAAGGGGTAAGATTGAGGGGACAATTGGGATTTCAAAGTCATTAGCAGGGAAAGACCGGTTAAGTGGGAAAAGGTTCAAAAGAGGGTTTATAAAAATTTGTTGCTTATTAATTAAGTCTGCTTTATTATTTACATTTTTCCTAATTTCTAAAATCTCTAAATTATTTATCTGTGATGCCTTATAACCCGTATGTAATATTTTAAGGCCATGGTTTTTGTCAAAATTATGATAATTTTTTATTAAATGATCTGCGAACTCAGATTCATTATTGCCATTTAATGCCCTGAGATGTTCTTTAACCCTTACTTCAAAGTTTCTATTAGTTCTACCTATATAAAAGTAATTACAGTCTTTACAATTTAGTTTATAAACGCCCGATTTTTTTGTTTTAATGTCGCTATCTTTGTTGTTAAGGATGAACTTTTTTAATTTATTATTTGTATAAAATTCTGGTTGTATAATACCGGGAATATTTTTACTAATTATTTTTGACATATCATTATTAACAAATAAAATTCTACGCCATTGATTATTTATTTGTTTAGAAAAAGGGTAAATATATAGTTTTAAGAATTTCTGTTTATTCTTTTTATTTATTAGTTGATCTATTAATTTAGCAGAATAACCATTATTAACTGCTATTTGTTATTCTGCTAAATTAATAGATCAACTAATACATAAAAAGAATAAACAGAAATTCTTAAAACTATATATTTACCCTTTTTCTAAACAAATAAATAATCAATGGCGTAGAATTCTATTTGTTAATAATAATACATATGTCAAAAATAATTAGTAAAAATATTCCCGGTACTATACAACCAGCATTTTATACAATAATAAATTAAAAAGGTTCATCCTTAACAACAAAGATAGCGACATTAAAACAAAAAAATTGGGCGTTTATAAACTAAATTGTAAAGACTGTAATTACTTTTATATAGGTAGAACAAATAGAAACTTTGAAGTAAGGGTTAAAGAACATCTCAGGGCATTAAATGGCAATAACGAATCTGAGTTCGCAGATCATTTAATAAAAAATTATCATAATTTTGACAAAAACCATGGACTTAAAATATTACATACGGGTTATAAGGCATCACAGATAAATAATTTAGAGATTTTAGAAATTAGGAAAAACGTAAATAATAAAGCAGACTTAATTAATAAGCAACAAATTTTTATAAACCCTCTTTTGAACCTTTTCCCACTTAACCAATCTTTCCCTGCTAATGACTTTGAAATCCCAATTGTCCCCTCAATCTTACCCCTTCCCCTTCCTCCTACCCCTTCATCCCATATGTGATCTATGTTTAATTTTTAAGTTTAGTATGCATTTGATCCTGATGATGTGAACATCGTTCACGAAACATGTAGATTGTGTACAAATAAAAGTGATGTAAACAAAGTTGTTTGTCTTTTCTTAAAAAAAATATTTTATTTATTAGCTTTGTATATTCACAAGGCGACTCCCTTTCTTCCAATTTTGGAAGTCCCATTCATATTTACATATTTTGAAACATTTTGTTTTTTTAGGTGAGGACTTTGAAAGTCCAGGTGCTGATAGAGCCGACCACCAGCCAGGGGTATCCGCAGGACGCGTACAGCCCGCGGAACAGCGGCGGCTCCAAGCGGCGCGTCTACTTCCTGCTGTTTGTGGCCTCCATGCAGCCGATCCTGGCCTGGTGGCTCACCAACCACCTCCTGCCTCTGGAGATCCCTGCCGTGGCGCCCGTCTTATAATAACTATGTTATCGCTTAGTACTTAGCCACGGTCTCTAGATGATTATTTACTTTTGATCTTGAAAGAGCCTCGGAGAGCCTATGTTTTTCCTGAACGGATAGAGCACCCATCACTTAGATAATGCTGGGTTCTTTTCTATTCTATGGTCTATTTCATAGAACGAAAGTTGAAGTCGATTCAACTTTGAGTTTCTATCGCTTAGAAAGCCTGTGTACTGATAATATTAGTAGATTCTACAAAATAGATCATAGAATAAATAAGATGGGATTCCGGCTTAAGGCATTTTGAGTCCCATTTGAAGCCAATATGGATGTGTATTTCACACTTTATACTTTCTGTGATGAATTTGAAAGTAACATAAATATTTCACAATCTTGCTTTCGGTTGTATCATTTTTCTTAAGGCTCAACATAATATGCTTTTCGAGTGCCCATTGCAATTTTTTATGCTTAAATATTAACCAGTCACTGGACGGAAAATACATAGACCTGTGATTTATAGCAAATTTAAAGAAAACTGAAGTCCCCAGTTTATTAAGATCTTTCGACTTTTGGGCCACAGTTATGCCAATGAAATTGTTTATCTATTCAAAAAAAGAATTTCGATATTTGATAACAGTTTTTACCAAAAGGCAAAATTAAATTTGCTTTAGTTATATGGATATTCCTACAACACACTTTTATCGGTTTTTCCCTTCAGCCTTATCCGTCATCAGAAAGCTTCTGACAACATTACTTAAAACGTAAAAGCTTTTATTCAGTAATATTTTGTAAAAAGCAACACTTTGTTGCGTGACAAAAGTTAAAAACACAATGAACCTGTTAAAAACGTGTTTTAAATCTGAATAAACTTTTTTTTAATGTAAATGTGAAAAAATATTCACGGTAATTTGAATAATAATACATATTTGTAACAAACTTGTAATGTTGCATAAGCCAATGACCAAATATAGGTATGTACTAACAAAAATGGTTGGAAACCATACATCTACCTTGACCTGGAAAGATTGCAAACATGTTTATTTAATGCAGTGGAATGCATTGACGTGATGCTTTTCTGAATCAATATAATCTCATTAAAATCATTGGTAACGGGAGACCATCAGTTATCAATCTGCTGTGCCTTTTACTGCATTTGCAACTTATTCATGCTCCATGAAACACTAATTATTGTTGCCTTTATTCTGATTGATTTTCCGTTGGAATAATTATTGTAAAATTACTTTTCGATGTTGAATGGGAATCCTTTCAGTACTTTCGCAAACAATAAAACTCTCAGAGGTGTTTTGCCTATTTTTTTATGTAACTGCATATTTAAAAACAAGAATTTAACTACCTATCTCTTTTGAAGAACAGATTTTGAATTAACATTACATTTTAGAAGTTTATGGTACCTAATGTATTATTTTTTCAATGACGTTACAATACATCCAGACTTGCTATTGTCTCGCAAACTTAAAATTAAATATGGTAAATAAGAAACACTCTTATTTTTCCCGTAAACTCTTAATTCGAACATTGTTCATGTACGACAAAGATAGACATTAAAAAAATGTATGCTTCTTCTTCCTTGCGCTGTCCCAACTCATTGCCTAGGTAGGCTGTTGGGGTCGGCTCTTCTCGTTCTCAGGTTGTAATTTCTCCTGTTCTGGGTATCGCCTTCATCCAGGCCGTTTTTCTGAAGAATTTTGGCGCATTGAGTCATTCAGGAGTTCTTCGGTCTTCCTCTGGATGACTGTCGATGAAGCTCCATAGACATTGCCTGCCTCACTGTGTGGTCCGATGGTCTCCGTCTTATGTGTCCATACCATCTCAACTGTTGTTCCTCCAGCTTACTATTTATGTCTGTGACACCCAGGCTACCACGAATGCGTGAACTTTTGATCTTATCTTTTAGTGATACTCCTGCCGACCATCTAAGCATTCGCATTTCTGCTGTTTCGAGTTGCCTAGAGTAGGAGTTGTACATAGTCCAGCATTCGGAGCCATACATTATTGCGGGTCTTACAATAGTCTGGTATATCTTTCCTTTAAGTTTTATAGGCATTTTGGAGTCACACAATATTCCTGTTACGGATCTGAATTTAATCCATCCCACACCTATTCTATGGATGACATCCGCTGCACATCCTCCGCCTCTGTGGATTAGTGAGCCCAGATACTTAAATGAATCACAGTTGGCTAATGTTACTCTATCCAGTTGCATCGAAGGAGTTACAGCATTTGTGTCTTCAAATGGCAAATACAAATATTCAGTCTTTTTCCTGCTTATTTTTAGGCCATTATCCTCCAGAATCTTTCTCCACCTTTCCAGTCTATTCTGTAAGTCACAATGATTATCTGCTATCAGTACTACATCATCTGCAAAAAGCATAGTCTTGAGAATACTGTTCATTTCTTGACTTGTTAGATAATTCATGACCATAATGAATAGCAGTGGGCTGAGGACAGATCCTTGATGTACCCCCACTTTAATTGGAAATTTTGGTGATGTCCCTGATGTGCATCTTACTTGGGTTTCAACGTTTGTATACATATCTTGTATGGAGAGCACATATCCTTCTGGTACATTGTGGGCTCTCAATGCCGCCCATATCAAGCTTCGGGGAACCCTGTCAAATGCTTTTTCCAAGTCTATAAATACCATGTGCAAATCTTTTTTTGCATCTCGATGTTTTTCAACTATTATTCTGACTGTTTGAATAGCATCTATTGTTGATTTTCCCGACACAAAACCGCATTGATCGTCGTGTATTTTTACAATATTCCTTATTCGTGTATTGATAATTCTCTCATATATTTTCATGGTGTGAGACATAAGCTTTATCCCTCTATAATTGTCGCACTTCCTAGAGTCTCCTTTATTTTTGTAAAATGGAAGAAGGTAACTCTGCTTAAAGTTTTCTGGCATTGGTTCTCCATTCAGTACTTTATTGTACAGAGTGCACAGCCATTTATGTCATACTTCACCACATTCTTTCCATAATTCAACTGGAATATTGTCTGGCCCCACTGCTTTCCCCACTTTCATTTGTGATATGGCTACTTTAACTTCTGTTTGAGTGATTTCTTCAACTGGCCCCTGCACTGGTTGCTCTGACAAATGAGTTTTTCTTGGAAATTCTTCATTCAGTAATGTAGAATAATAATCTTTCCATCTTTGACATGAATGAAATAAATGTTTGGATCTGGCAGCATTTTCGTATTCAAAAGTTCTGTCGAATACTGCCTGGAGTAGAAGGCCTGGGCGATTTTGAGGGTTCAAGTGATCAGGCTATAACAGAGCAACAACAGTTTTCAAATGGCGGCGATTGTTGTATTCGTTACTGCCTGTTTTACCACAAGCATATAAATAAACAGAGTGATTAGACTATTTTAAACAGTAATGTTTACTTAGTAACAGCACTGATTTCGTAATTTGGCAAATTCTGTACTCTAGTAGGCCTTGCATTCTCTAATGACGCATAAAATCTTCGGGCGGAAAACAATTGTATTATTAATAATAATCGATAATAAGTAATTTGCGTGCATTTTCTTTTGCTTTTACTAGTGTTTGGTATAATAATTGTTGCGTGCATATTCCTTTTCTTTTACTAGTGTTTTCCGATTAACCCATTCATGACGAACTATTTTTTTTTCGAATTTCGCGCAGAAAATTCACAGAGTGGTTGGTTTTGAAAGTAGAATAAGAACGTTTTTTTCGGAATTTGAAAAAATCGTCTCCTCATCCCCCAGGAGCCTCGAGAAGGATGAGGTCCATATGGATCTTTCGGCAAATAACTAGTCAGAAATTTCATTTTTTCATCTTTATTGTTCCAAAAGTGTAATTTTCAACAACATTATTTAGTGTGATAGCCCTCGAAGCATTTCACGCATAGTCCGACCTTACATGTGATGCAACGGATGCGCTGCTTGCTTTTACAAGATGCACAAGACAGTTTTCCTCCCTTATTAGTCTCAGTTATCGGTATTGGCCCAGGATAATGGGGGACGGAGGTATCATACTGCATTGCCGTTTGACCTATTTTGGTGAGTTTGTCGGGTGCCTTGAAGTATTTCTTGATAGAATACTTCTCACAGTAATGCTTTGATATTTCTTCACGGAATTCTAACTGCCCCAATTTAAAATTGCCCGTGGCTTTGCGCTTCAGAAGCCAGCAATTCTGAATGGTTACATCAATGGCCCAGGTAAAAATGGACCACCACCATTTCTGTTGGCGAACAGTAATGCGATAACATGCAACGTTTTGGTCCATTCTGTCAGTTCCACCCATATTCGTGTTATATTGATGAATTGCATATGGCCTCTGTATACTGATCTTTTTTTGCTCCTTCCGTGAGTAACGGCTTGCTAGATCCAATGGATTCTTTCCGTATTTTGTTGAAGCTACAGAACAAACAGCGTTATCAACCCATTGAGTAACGTAGATGGGGGTCTTGCCAAATGATGTCTGCGCACTTTCAGTATGTCCTCGAGAAAGCACACCTTTGTTGTATTTTGACATTGTTGCCTTCTTCTTGGGGATAGGAGATGAACTGGGAATCCGATTGTCTCGAATTGTACCTGTGCCATTGTATCCATAAAAATGCAAATAGTACAGCAATGGCATACCCGTAAAAAGATTATCAAAGTAGAAGTGATATGGCAATTCGCGCTTTTCCACTGGCAATTGATCGACCAACATAAGTAGTGGTGAAGCATTCAAGCCTACAACACCATACTCCTTTGGAATCCGGGGATTGCTGCCTTGGTAGATCTCAAAATTGATCAAGTAACCGGAGGTTGTATTTAGGCTCCACACTTTATATCCGAATCGAATGGGTTTGCCTTTTATGTATTGCTTACATCCATGGCGGCCATAGTATGGTATCATCGATTCATCATAACTTAAATTTTCTTCTGGGTGGAAGTTTCGCATAAACCGTTCAATAAGCCTATCTGTAAATGGACGTAACTTCCACATCCGGTCTGCACTATTGAACTGATTTGGTGAAGCAAAGTGTATCATTTTGTGTATCTGTTCAAATCTATCACGAGACATGGTGGACGCAATCTGCTTATTGTAGAAAGGGCGAGAGCTGCTCCAGTACAATCGAGTTGATGGAATCGGGCATAATCCCGATGTTATAAGTATACCCATGTACGCTTTGATATCCCCGACAGTTAAAGGTGATACTTTATGACTATTTTCAGGGTCTTGCTTGGTCTGATATTTGTTGGATTCTGTAACGATGAATTCGTACATTTCGTTGTCAAAATTTAGTTCAAATAATTCCACCGGTGATAAAGCAGCTACGTCGGTATAATTTCCTTCGGGAAATATGCTAGAAACAATTGGCGTCACATCGTTAGACTTCCATTGAAACATAGTTTTCGGACCAGGCATACGTTTTGGAATGCGATAAGGTGGTTCAGCGGGATCATTCACTCCGTCTCCAGTACTAACACGGCATCGTTTCAAAGGAGGCTCGAAAGAAGTGCTTGCAGACGCTTGACCGTGTGATGCTGAAGCGTCGAATAAATTTATGTCGAAGTCACTGAAAGTTGAATCCAAACGCTCGTCTCCGAAATGCTCTAGATTAGGGTTCTCTTGATCTGAATCATAATCGGGCGTATCTTGTCCCTTTTTGTGTCGACGGCGATTTACGATTTGGCAATTAGAAAACAATTGCGCTCGAGAAATATTGGCAATTATTCCACCGTCATCTTCATCAGCTGAATCTGCTCCGGACAAATCACTCTCATTTGGCGGCTCCACATACACATCCACTACCTCATCATCCTCCAAATTCGTATCCGATTGTTCTTCAAGCAGTAACATCACTTCTTCAACAGTCAGACCCCTAAAAAACACGAAAAAACAATGAAATCTGCGAAAAATTACAATTTATGTATAGTGAGATCTGCCGAAAGGTCCATATGGAGCCAAAAATCAAAACTTTCAATTCAAAGTACTCTCTTTGATACAATAAGGATTATTTTTGTAACAATATGTCTATAAATAGTTAGTAAATTTCATTCTTTACGGATCATAAACGGTTTTGGAAAAAAAAATCAAATCTACACATAAGTTTAATGGATTACTTACTTCACTCGTTTTGACATTTTGAAAAATTTGCACTTTTTTTCAAACTCCGTTTATACACGTCTGTCCACGCCGGCACATGCAAACGAACTGAGCGCCTCTAAGACAAACGTGTTCGTACATGCTTGTAGACTACATAAAACTGAATTTCGCATCGCCATTTTAATATATCGGCATGATGTGACTAATTGAGGTCCAACACTTTTTCGAGGTCCATATGGCACCTTCGTCATGAATGGGTTAATAAAAAAACATTTTCTCATCACACAAGAGGTCATTTTGGCACTTTTTAATGTAATTTACTTAGAGGTAGCACACAACCTTGCGAAGCATGGCAGTTTAGTATTAAAACTACGAAATGTTAAACACTACATCTGACTTGTTTTTGGCTTGCCACTTTGAGATTTCTACAGCGTGTCTATATATATTATAACGTCATTGCATTTACCCATCAACCCTTCAAAAACACTCAAGCTATTGCCATGATTAAATTGTTCACAGCTATATTACTATGTTTTAAAGGAAATGTAAATATCATATTCTTTAATGATTACTTTGACAAATTTATACTCAATTGTTAATAATTATTGGGAGTTAAGTGACATGTGTCAAACTTTACTTACTAAATAACCATTGTAATAATATGTAAACCTACATAGTGTAAGATTTTTTAAATAAATTATTTGTATTTCTAAATTTCTACAATTGTTTTTTTATTAAACACCCCTCACTCTCTCAGGAAGGACGCCTGCCGAATATCTTTCACTCCTCATGGCCATTTTTTATTTTGATTTATTTATTAACGCCCTTTTTCAGGGCTTTTACATATGAATAGTAAGACATTTACAGTATTTATTGTACATAACTGAACTGCCTTCGTAACAATATTTTGTATTTGTTTAAAAATAAATTGAAGATGTCCACTGACTCGGTATAATTGTTTCCCTCCATTAGTATTCTGGGCAAAGAGGAATATATGGTACGTATTTTGTTATTATAATAATACAGATTTTGTTGCTCACTATCCAGTCCTAAATCCTCCCTTCGAAAAAAACGAAAATCAATTTCTGTAGATATATAAAATCTGCTTTATCATGCCCACATTAATGTTCATTCAAAATAATTTATTACAAAAAAAAATCCTGAAAGATGATTGTTTTATAAGGTAATTAAAATGTTACCAGCTAAGAATTAAAAATATATGTAGGGACATATAGTCTGTCAAAAAAGAGTAGAAAATATAAAAACTGGAACTACTAAATTTGTAGACTGGCAACACCAGTTTAACTGTCAAATATTTTTTTGAGGTGCAATGACACTGAATGTATAGAACACAGTAAACCACATTTTAAAAAACATTTTTTCTTCATGACATAAATTTGATTAAAAGGTTATTTAAAAAGCGATTTGCTTTAATTTAATTTAACATAAATTTGAATTTAACAGTAGATAGAAAGGAAGAATCACTAATGGTGAGTTTAGTTACACTACTTTTAGATCTGAATGAGTTAAATATATTCAGATCTAAAATTAAAGACATGATCTAAAGCCCAGGCAACGCTAAGTACTTTATCTAGTATTAAATAATGTGAGCAATTTCTAAACTGTGCTTTATATTTTATTACATTATACCTAGTTATTCTTCATTATGTTAACACAAAATTGCAAAAGTATAATAATAATATACCTAGGTATATGCAATTCTAATTTTGAGATCGGCGGGTATATATAGTGCAATGAAAAAATATTTTTTCCACTATTATGCCTTTACACAGCTTTACGTTAACACCATGAGTTATGTGTTTAGTATTGCCATTGATCATCAGCGGCGCCCTCGTATATTTTCTTCTTTTATTTGACAAACTGCATATGAAATTTGACTTTTCAAGTGAAGCCCTTACCTTTTATTTATATACATAGTATTATTATACAATGTAGATGGGTTCTTGTTATTAAAACCAAATTTGTAAATATTAACCCAAAATTACATTCACAAAATCATTCACTTGACACTGGCCAGAACACTCTTTTGGGGTGAAAAGCCATGAAAAAAAGAATTGAGAGAATTATGAGAAGTACCTACCTAGTAGGAATTAACTTCCGTATCCCTAAGAGAATCTTTATTATTTTAATAGTGGGTGGTTTGGTATATTTATATTTCAATACAACCCAATGAACAGCAAATATACTAAAGTCTAAATTTGATAATTTAATTTTGCTCTATGCTCTTTGTCCTTCAGAGTAAAAAAATAATTGTGTAGGAGTGTAAGTTGATAGGTTCCTACTGTGATAATAAAATACCTATCTAATTTCCTAAATACTGCTAAAGTAGTGAAAAATATATAAATAATATATCAGTTGTTCCTATTACCGATGATAATAAAGCATTTGTTGGGTATTACATAAGTTAAATGCATCTAAGCGGTACATTCTGAATATGTCTAAATTCCTGTCAGAAAATGAGCACATGACACACTGACCCATTTTCCGATTATATTGGTATCACATGCCAAACTCAGGAAATTTCGACTGAATATCGTATTATACATGAAATCAATAGTTAACTTTATAATAAATGAATGCTAGGTTCGTTATTTTAGTTAAATTAATTTATGTATATTGTAAAATAGAGAAATAAGGAAAAGTCTTTGTGGAAAATACGCCATCGCAAGCACAATCAGCTGAGACAGAAGACAATAATGCCTAGCCGCTCTGTTCTAGCGAGTGTTCACGAACATGCGCAATAGGGACATTTAGCTATGTTCATGTTGCTTCGTTTTTACTAGCAGATTTTGTACCCTGATCCAACATGGCGGCTGACTCAGGAATGGATACGTGCCCTAGTCCAGAAATTGCCGATTCCCGAAAGCGTCCTTTGGATGGAGACACGGAAAATGGGGATATTAAACGGTCACACTTCAGTTCAGGTATTTATGTAATTAAGTCATACAAAAAGTTTTTTTAAATGCGTTGTTTTGATATTACAAAATTCGTCTCTATGTCATTACGTCTTCGACCACCATGAGATTTGACCGTGCATATTTTGTATTTATATGTTTCACAGTGTATAAACGATTTAAATCGGAGTCGATGCAATGTTTTGATTAAATATATAAAGTCTTTATCGAAGATATTTTTAATATATAAAATTTCTTATCAATATCCTTTATTTCAAACTATATTGCCAATTTCTGTTTACAAATTTCCATACGTCACTACCCCCAGCTGGTGACGAATACATTTCAATTGAAGCCTTTTGTACGTTGGCAGATTCCTTTCGTAAAAAGTGTTTTACCTTAAAATAATATACGTTTCTTCGTTATCATTTTGATCAGCACAACTAACTCGTCCCGGACAATAATTGCTGTCAAAATAAATCACGAATACTGCGTAAAATTCTTCGTCAACGCCAATTCGCGCTCGTGTGTGTTTCAGTATCATATTGATTATTTAAAAATATAATTTTATCGTTTTATCTGTAATTCATCGATCTCTATTTCTGTGTTTCACCTGACAAAGGAATTCCGAACTTCTAAAAGTGTTTTCGAGTTTTGTATTTAGAACAGTTTTTTTTTAAATTATTAACTGTATGAGTGAGGAATATTCCCAAATAATGTTAAATAGCAGAGGTGATTACTTTCTGGTGGACGATTTGGTGACAGCTTTACCAATGGAAAATGGATACGGGAAAACAATATGTAACTTTGGTGAGTTATCAAAACCTGAACTTAATTATCTGACTAGTGACATTTGCTTTATTATCAGCGCGGCCTTCGGTGGGCTAATAGGTAATCATCGATGTTTCTGTTTAATTCCTGCTCACACTTGGTGAGACCTACCAAACCTGTATATTAAATGACATTCATTATCATTATTGCAGCATTGTTTTCAATACGTAATGTTGCTCATCAACAATTACATAGGTATTATTTATACGTTTTATTATCTCTTCAGGAAGATTAATTAACAACTTATGGACGGCTTAAACGTCGCTGAAAAACAGCTGATGGCAGCAAACTTAAAAATAATTTTAATATTCTGTTATTCTGACAATCGATAAATACTTTAATTACGAGTACTTAATGCAAATTTTTAACCTTTAATATGAAATATGTCGGTACATACTTTTTAAACGAATCGAAAAATTGTTAGATTTTTTGCGCATAGAGGAATATTGATTAGATAGGTACCTACCTACTTTATTTTCCTTAAAAAACATGAAGCATGTTTCCTGCGAGGATAGGTAGGTTACCCACGTTGTTATGAATCAATCTGTTTTAATTTGTGTGATATTATTATGTGGTGAATTTATTTACCCGAAGAAGATAAAAAATAAGAAGAAAAAATAGTGAGAGTTTCGTGGAATCTAAGCAGAATCCGATAAGCGATGTTTTTTCAACATCCAAGTTCTCGCGTTAATTTATTTCTCAAACTGTTATTATATTCTTCAATATTCTGATTACGATTTCAACTTACGTACATATTTTTTATCCGTTTATAAATATTCTAATGAAAGTGATATTATTTTTTCGATTGTTCTCGAGTGAGTGTGAACATTCCATTTCGATTTCCTTATTTGAAATTTAAACGTGGTACGCCATAAACAATGCGGAGGAAATGTTGGCCAATAATGAGATTGTACATATTCGTTTTAGGTTTAGGTACCTAGTGATGTGTTGTGGACTGTTTGGGTGTAGGACTTAGTAGGTAGGTAGTCGTGTACTTTGTCGATTGTTTCACATCGTTATAATAATCGTCACGCAATTTCTATTATTGCAAGGTCGGCCCCGTCCGCTGAAAACTATAACTGATTGCTGGAAATAAAGTACTTCATACGGCTTTCGGCATGGCATAATATTCTAGAAATTAATTTATTATGGCAACAAACACCCCTGCCTTAGGTCACCCCAAGTTGTTCGCTACGCTTGGCGACTTAGCAGGGGTGCCCGGGTTCATAGAGTCTAGGTCTAGGTCTTGACTGCATGTGAGTTTGCCCACTTACTGCGTGACTGGTTGAGCTACTCCTTTTTACCTCCCCAGCTGGACTCTTGACCCATCGCCTTGTACCGCAGTGGGAGGGATGGATTCATACGTCGGTCACTCCAAACACATTGACCCCCAGATTACACACTACCCACCGGTCATACCATTTTCCTTGCCAGAAATTTCTCTCATTCCTTTCCCTAAAAAAGATCCTTCATACAGCATCGCCAAAGATAACGTAGGCGCTGAGGGATTTTTTTTCTTCGGGGTCTCCCGCTCCCGTGTGGAGCTAATTAAAGAAAAATAAAACACCAAGCTACTCACTTTGTCTTCCCATTCGAGTTAGATCTGTGAATTAGATTTTGTTTATCGAACATCTAATAAATAGTAAATTTAAAAAAAATGTCTCCGTTTAATTATCTTCCTTAAAATACGTTAAATAATAAAATGAAGGTTTAAAAACAGTATAAATTTATTGTCTTAGAATATGGTGTTGAATCATCTCCTTTTGGAATATACCACAAATTTTTTGAATACCGTTTGGTTAGTAAAAAATATGCACTTGGATCATTGAGCTTTTTTTAAATTTACATTCATCTTCCTATGAGTCAACTTGGTGTTGCCATTTGAAACCTTTTGAACGATCGCAGCGCCGTCATTTTTTGCCTACTAGTCTACACCTACCTGTGTAGTTCTTTTTCCGTGGCTAATTTTAAGTTTGCAGGGTATTTTCATAATTCTGAAGCGATCAAATTTAGAATTGACCGTTCGAGATAGATAGATAGAACAGAAATAGCAAAACTTCAAAGCATTTTAACGAAAATTTTCATTTAAGTCACGTTTTCTCTTGTTTTGTGCTTTTGTTCCTCAGTACCTCTGTGGTAGAGCGGTAAGCTCACCTGCTCTTAACCGAACTTGGTTATTTTTTATTATTTTTCTTGGTACATTTTGTGGAAGATTTTCTGCATCGCCCTTTTCTTACATTAGCTCCATACAGGATGCCCTGAGGAAAATAATTTCCCCATGTTATCTTATGGGATGTTGTGTGGAGGGTCTTTTTAAGGAGAGGAAGTTCTGAGATGGAAAAAAGGTATGGAGGGTGGGTAGGAATCTGGGGGGCAGTGTGTCCATGAGTGATGTATGAGTCCACCCCTGCAACCGCGGTGCAAAGCGATGAGTCGAGAGAGTCCGACTGGAGAGGTCAAAAGATCTCCCCCAACCAGTTTCTCTCGATCCGACGCAGTAGGTGGGCACATAAAAAGACACATCCGCCGCCAAGACCTAGACAAACCTACCCAACGAACCCGGGCACCCTTCTAATTCACCAAACGTAGTTAACCACTTGAGACGACCTATGGCAGAGGTGTTAGTTATCAAATAAATGATTCCCGGAGCGGTGGTGACAAGAGACCATTCATAAAGTTGCTTGAAATTACTTTAGTCGTCTTTAGTGACCTGATGTGAACAGCATTTTCGTCCTTTTTCTATCCCATCTCGGAGGTTTCTCCAGCTACTTCTGATTTACGTACTTTGATTCAGTGTGACACGTGATACACCTGTGATACACACGTGATACAACGGTGACACGTGATACACCTCTTCGTAAAGAAGTAATCATGGCTTTGACCTGTTTAGTGACTTGATTTGTACCATACTGTAGAGCCAGGTATTTTCCAACCTACTTCTTCTCCTTCTTCCCGACTTCTCCTTTCCTCCGTCCTCTTTGTTCGGCCCTTCAACTTTTCCCAGATGGGAATGACACTGTCCCACAGGCTCCGGTAAATTTGGTCTCTAGTGTGGCAAAAACAACCAACGTAGAATATATGCATCGATTAGCCGGCAATAAACCCTTCCCATGCAAGAACTTTACAGCTTCTTGTTCTGATCTCGGCAGATTGAAGATGTTCAATGCTTGAAGGAGGATCGAACAAAAACGGAATATTCTAATATTTCACTCCCAAATCCGGCGTTAGATTTTTGCAGTCAAAAGGGCAAACTAAATCACTTGTACCGTAATCATATTTCTGACCTTTGCATTAATGTTCGAAAATAGCTTGATACTTGCTCGCACGCGTTCGAGTTAAGCAGTGGCATCAAGTATGCCTAGTTTTATCTTGTTTTGTGATTTGCCCATTGCGTAGACAATTACGTATTTTTATTTCGATTAGGTGAGGTTTGTTTATAAGGGTCTTGGCGGTGAATGCGACTGCCCACCAGCTGCGTGATACTGGAGATACTGGTTTTGGATTGGGGATGCTTTGTGAAGGGTCATTTTGAAGAGAGGAAGGAGGGAGGAAACACAGAGGCCGGCAAATCATTTCACAGCTGAACTCAAGAACGAGTCGTAGAAACGACCCGTTCTTATGTAACAAATGTCAACCGCGTACAAATGTTGTCATTTCCAACTGACGCCTGTGCTTTAAAAAATAATGCAATCATTATCTGTCAAACCGACAGAGTGCACGGAGTGGAGGGTTTGTTTTTGAAGTGAAATCTTCTTTTTTGCGGTTAAACTCGATGAAACGAAAAAGCTTCATTAAAAAGAGAGAAACACATAATCTATAAGTGAGAGAATGAGAGAGAATGAGATAGTATAATTGGTGAGATAGTATAATTTGTGAGTAATTGGAGATAATGAGATAGTATAATTGGTGGCCTGTGAGAGAAGAGAATGAGATAGTATAATTGGTCTCCTTTTTGTGTGGTGCTTCGTAGCCTATCGGTTTCCTCTTTGTGCAGTGCTTCGTAGTCTCCCCACTCTTGTCTACTTTAGTTTTCTGAAGGTTTCACTTCTACTTCACTCGGATTTTTTATTCTATAATGAAATGTTTGTCGAAATTTAACCGAATTACGATTGAATTAACCTTACTCTGACACACACACGGTTTTATTTGAATCTGCACAGATCACTGTTGTAGGTATATTATGGTAGACAGTGTGGCGGAAGGATTTGTAGTGACACAGTTTGTAAGTGGCGCGGGGATGTCTTGCGAGTATTTTGTTCTGATCTGACCTAAATCCTGGCACGAGCGCACAAGGCAAGAAGGCAATGGGGTGTTATAATCCCCCCTCACCCGCCTTCATCAGACACAAGAACATCGATAAGAAATGGTTCAAAGGTCTCCATAATAATTGACCGAAGAACAATACCAAAAAGTCTGGCAGATTAATGATCACCATTATTGTTATTATTTCTACCCTCTGGACTGTGATAAGGGCGACATTTGCTCGACTCTCCCGATAGTGATTTTTATCTCCATCTTTTGTAGGGAATATTTAGTTTTGTGATTAAACCACGGACACAAATAAAGATAGATTACGTTTTGTTTATGTATCGAGTTACGTCAGACGAATCTATGCCGCCCATAACATTAAATTATGTTGGTGGAAAGGGCAAAAGTTAAAGTTAACATACTTATCTTTATAGGCGGTTGCCAAAAAAGGAACAAACAATCTATTTATTTACGCAACTGCATGGATATGTCTGTAGACCTGCAGTCACTTGCATAGTACTTACCTATTTGAAAAGTATTATAGCGATAGCGAAAATTTGAAATGCTGTAACTGTAAAGGACAAAATGTTAATTGTTCAGGAGAGCGAAAAGAAAGTTTTTTTTTTAAATCGTATATCCTGTTTTTGTTGACCTTTAATAATTATTGTTTTATTATAAAATTACATTGAATAGATCTTTCAGAATTCTTAAGATTTCGTTGTAAATTTCTTTATAACAGTATTTGATTACTTTTTAATTTTTCATTAAAAAATCCCCTTTAAATGCACGTCGTAAAGGTCACACTTGTTTTACGGGAAATATTTCGAAGATGCAGAATCGAAAGGGAATAAAAACGGAGAAAAATGACACATTTAACTGATTTTTGGATTTCTTGACCTTTACAACATTCAAATTTTCGCTATCGATTTATTTATTTGCGGACAAATAGTTCAATTAACAATATAACAATAACACGAATAGAAAAAAAAGAGAGATCACAATGAAAGGAGATTACATATAGATGAAGAGCATTGACAAAATACATATAATATAAAAGTACATAGAGAAGATAACTACAAGTAGCTTGAAGATGGATTTAAAAAGACTCTAAAAAACCACATTGCGTAACGACTGCCGAAAGTCATTTAGGCTTACACCAAAAAATTCAATGCTTTGATTTGCGTTGACAAGTCTCGACATTCTGGATAAAGGAGAATGATATGCATAATTAGTAGAATGTTGATTGAGGAACAGCAATTCATTATTTCGGAGTCTACGGGAAGGAATGTTGAACTGGATGAGTTGTTACAAAGCAGGTGTGTCAGTAATATTGTTGATAAATTTGAAAATGCATATTAGATCAGAGTCCTTTCTACGTTTTTCTAAAGAGGAAATGTTTAAAGTTTGTTCAATTTCATCATACGAGTATTTATATTGGTAATATGTACACTGTTTGACATTATTTCACTTTTTACAAAGTGTAGATAATATTTATTAAGCCATCCCCATTTGGGGAATTTTGTAAAGAGAGTAGTGTTCTGAAAATCCTGGTTATTCAGATTTGGTCTTAGCTTATGTCATTCTAAGATACCGCACAAAAACTCTTTTAACTGCTAGGAGCCTGTGAATTTATGTCACATCCGCTTGGGGAATGTTGTGCGACTGAACGAAAGGAAGTAGAAAGGGGAAGGTCGCAAAGTTCGTTGCTATTCAGATGTGATCTGAAATCATTGCGTAGAATTACAATAAAATTGTTAATTATTTAAAAAAATATAAACGTAAACTACTAAAAAATGTATTTTTCACATTACAAATATATGAAAAACAACTTGTAAAATTTTTTTTTTCTAAAATTATCTGAAACTGTTTCCCTTGATTAACTTTTTTTATTATTTTAGTTACTTTATTCTCAAAATATATTTAAGAAAAAACACTCGTGCATTCGTGGCGATATAAGGCAAACTAAGAATACAACATTTTTGAGTTGTGGCTTTCTCTTGCTCTCCGCATCGGACAAAATAAATTTTAATACAAGCAATAAAACATAATGCGGGTGATACATAATGCACCGATCAATTATTTTAGTAGGCCCAGATAACACTCTAATCACCAGTTCACGGAACAGGACGATAATGTATTAATATTATAATATATGTCGTATTATGTATATAATAATATATACTCGTATATGATAAAATTATGTTCCATTAGGTGTACATTATCTGCCTTAAACCCATACTTAAACAGTCATGTCATAATAATAACATTGCCAAGATCACCATTATTTGTGACATTTCAACATTATAATTATTTATTTATACTTATCATGTATCATAAAATGGCATTTAATAAAATTAAATATTACCATATTACAATATTATCTACTTTATCATGAAGAAAACTTTGTTTTTGCCTCAACCAAAATATTTGCTGTAAATTTTTTTAAACGGTTTTTTTTAGCTAAATATTAAATTATGTTGATCTTCTTTTGATCCCACATTTAGGATTTTAGTCTTCGATCTGTCGAAAATCTTTTTTTTACATTAGCTCCACACAGGAAACCCTGAAGAAAGAAATCCCTCAAGGCTTATATCATCCATGTGTGGAGGGTCTTTTTATGGAAAGGAAGGAATGGAAGTTCTGGGAAGGTAAAAATGTGAGAAGTGGGTAGGAATCTGGGGGTCAATATGTCCAGGAGTGACAGATGTATAAATCCATCCCATACCTGCGGTGCAAAGCGATTTTTCGAGAGAATGCGGCTGGAGAGGTCAAAAGTTCTCCCTCAACCAGTCTTCCGATCCGCTGCGCAGTAGGTGGGCAAACGCATCCGCCGCCAAGAACTAGACAAACCTCACCCCATGTACCTGCGGCAGGGGTATTGATTGCCCAAGAATGGGTTCCTCGGGCGGCGGTACCCATACCCGCCTCCCTGTTGAATCTATCATCATAATATTGTGTGGAAAGGGCAAAAGTTAAGGTTGACATAAATATGCATATTATTTTGCAGGTGGCCGCCAAAAAAGGAACTAAAGAGCGCACTATTTACACATTGTTCAGAGTAAGACGGCCTCGACTGCGTAGATGCGAGTGCGTTTGTAGACCATTATCAATTATCAATCATCCCTGTCTTGGTAATGGTTAGTGCAATGGTTGGCTTGAAACTTTTCGTGTTGGTGGCTTAAGCAGTTGCAGTTACCCGACTCCTAAGGCAACTTGTTTAGGTACATTATCATCAAACATGAGGTTCAATGAACTCTCATTTTTTTGTATTATTTTGAAAATTTGGATCTGATCATGTCAAGAATTGATAATAGCGATAAAGTAAAAACCCGCAATGTGTTAGTATTCATAGTTCATGGGGTGAGGTTTGTCTAGGTCTTGGAGGCGGATGACCAAGACACACTGAACCCCAGATTCCTACCCACCCCTTAAACCCTTTTCCTTCCCAGAACTCTCCTCTCCTTCCTTTTCCTAAAAAAACCCTCCACACAGCATCCCCAAAGATGACATAGGCCCTGAGGAAAATTATTTTCCTCAGCGCCTCCTGTGTGGAGCTCATGTAAAAAAAAAACTATAATAAATCTTTTATTTAAAAACTGGGCATCCCCAATTTCTACCAATTTTAAATGCACTTGAACACTTTAAGTTTTTAAGGCGCCGCTACCTGAATTTCTACCGATTTCTTGCATACCTCCCTTAAACACGTTAAGTTTTAAAGCTCTTAAAAATATATTATATGTTTTTCTTGAAGATAATATGTACCGATTTATTACATATAGTTTTAAAGCTCTTAAAATAATAAATGTTATTCTTGAAGATAATATCTAGACTTTGCCCGCGCCGAAACGCACATTATATAAAATTCTCTCGATAGAAAAAAATCGCAAAGTATTCTTCAAAAATTATTTTGAACACGTTTGTTTCAGTTATTTTACAAGTTATATGTATGAAAAAAATCACAGTGTTTCTTTAAATGCTGTATAAGACCCCCGCGAGATTTTTGCTCTATTTTAAACGAGTGCTGTTTTATTAAACATTTTCACAATTTTCGCATTGATTTTGTCGCTTTAAATACTAGCGCGCTCCTCTAACATTCGTAATTTCATATCTCTCTATCTTCTTCTTTTTGAGCCCGGTTGCGGCGCCTTAAGCTCTTAAAAATATATGTTATTCTTGAAGATAATAATAAGATGAAGAAAAAATCGCAAAGTGGGCTCCAATTTTTTTTCTGTTATTTTATGTAAAAAAAACAGTGTTTCTTTAAACGCTACTTATGACATTCCCACTAGATGTTTTCTCCATTTAAACGAGTGATTTATTAAACATTTTCACTTAATTATTATCGTTTTTAATATTAGCGCCTCCCCTCCAACATTCGTATTTACATATCTCCCCTTCTTCTCCTAAAATAACTGAAACAAACGTGTTAATAATCATTTTTGGAGCATACTTTGCGATTTTTTTCTATCGAGGGAATTTTATATAATATGCGTTTCGGCGCGGGCAAAGTCTATATTATCTTCAAGAATAACATTTATTATTTTAAGAGCTTTAAAACTTACCGTGTTTAAGGGAAATATGTAATAAATCGGTACAAATCCGGGTTGCGGGCTTTTAAATAATAGTTTACTCCCGGGAAAACCATCTAGATACATATCTGTAAGTCATATTTGTAGTAATGAAGCGGAATATATTATTTTCTATTGTTTTTTTAGGTCTCCTTATTCTTCAATTTTCTTTGCGTCAAAATATTTGCTGGCGTCATATATTTAGCTTGGGAAGGCTGTGGAATTGTTATTCCTACCCGAACCCGGCGCGGGCGGCCCGGCGAGCCTTCCGAATGGGAAATTTCAATAACAATATTGTTATATTCCCGCTTGGGAGGCGCAGGCGACCCATTTCATATTTATAATACGTCCACTAAAAACGTTATGCGAATACCTCACCGTAATGTTTGCAGCTCCCGTATAAAATTTACCATAACAATAGAATATTGATGCAGTATTCCGTGTCCCGTACATCAAAACCCCGATGGAAAGTTGATAGATAAATAATGCTTTATCTGTAAATATATACAAGTATACAACCAATGGGCGCTTTTATTGTTCCCGCGACGGTACAAAAAAGCGTTAAACGCAGGTACGTTATTTTACCTAATAATGCTGCAACTCTTTCTTACACATTAAATAATAGTGAGACAAAAGATGACACACAATATTCGTGTGTCTGTTTCCTGCAAAGTACTCCTTTTTTCCTTTGGACGAAACAGATACATCTGTATTACGGCGACGCGAATTGTGTTTCATTTTATTTATACGTGTAAGGGAGATACATGATTATGATTGTATATTTCCTTTGGGGGGGGGGGGGGGGCAGACATACGTTCACCGTTAAATTTGTCTAATTTTCTACTGTTGTTTTTTAGTGTGTAAGAGAGAGCTGCAGCATTGTATGTTTAAGGACAAAGGCAAAACCATCAGCGCGTTGACATTTAACGTTTTTGAATTTTAGGAATTCACTCACATTTCAATATTATCCTTATAAATATATTCCACACATTTTTAATTTTCGTCACGGCTAGTATCTAGTATTGTGGGGGTTTACGGAGACCTCACCGTGAGGTGTGTGAGAGAGATGCAAGAAAATAATTACTTTTTACTTTTGAGGAAACAGACCTACATACATTGTGTATCTCATCTTTTGAAAGAGCTGCAGCATTATTGTGATAAGGAAGGTATATTTATTGCCTTTTTTGTGCCGTGACGGTACCGTAATCATGGATCGTCACGGCAATAATAAAAGCGCTCAATGAAGAACATTTCCCAAACGCTCTGATGATTATTTACAAGCCGTTCTATATGATGGCATCTATTAACCTATCGATGTTTCACATTGCACAAAAATGCGCACTGCGGATAAACCTGTACAACAACTACGTTTGTGTTTTTATTTATGTATGTTTAGATTTGCAAACATTCGTAGAAATTAACATATGTATATGTTTAACGGCGATTTCATAATTCAATTTTCAATTCAGTGCCGGCAACCCGGGCGTTTATTTATTATTAGTTATGTACAACATGATTTTTTTTCCTTACCCTCCTCACTAGACAAAGTCTGTTCTGAGGCTGGTAACTAACAATTTCTAATTACATAAAAAACAAATAAGTGGTAAAACAAAGAAAAAAAGAAACATATATATTATAGTAAAAATAATAATAAAAAATAAGAGGAAAATCAGAGAATTTAAAAATAGAGTAGAAAATAGAAAATAGAAAATATTAGATATTAAGAATATTACTTATCTCTCTTCTTTCCTTGACATTCAACCAGTTTAAAAATCTTTTGAAAACCCAGTTCAAATTATTAGATGCGACGTAGGTCTTTGTTTGGGCTACAAACTTATTGAATATATATGGTGCCAAGTAAGATTCATGTTTTTTTGCAAAATTTGATTTGATATATGGTACTTGTAGTTGATTGTGTGTGTTTGCTCTTGTGTATTGCGAGTGAGTTATGAAGTGTGGTGATATTTTTATGCAGTTTTTGTAGATGATCTTCTTTATGAATAGTTTATTTATGTCTAATAGGTTATTGTTGATCATTATCTGTTCTGTCGGATGTTGATAAGGCTTTCTAAACATAATTCTGATTATTGTTTTATGATTACTTTTAAGTGATTTGAGGTGAGTCTCTGCAGCTGCTCCCCATACTGAAATACCATACATTAGAATACTTTGACAGAGTGCGTAATATATATTTTTTAGCTGAGGAAGTGACATAATGTTTCGAATTGTTTTGAAGATGTAAGAGAGTTTCCGTATTTTTTTGTAATTAGGTTAATTTGGAGATCCCATTTTAAGTTATTGTCAACAGTTAAACCGAGATATTTAATATTTTGCGCATAATCAATCTTGTCACAAACACAGCGTGAGTTAGTTAATGAGGTAACTGTGCAGGGGTGAAGATGTAGTTGTGGGCGACTATCTGGCTGACCAGCTAATGTTTTACTGAAAGTTAAGTATTTTGTTTTAGAAATATTTAGTGTCAGTAGATTATTTCTTAGCCATTTATTTACTTCAGTCATCCCTGCTTCCGTGTTTTTGAAGACTTTTTCCCATGATTGGGCTTTGAATAAAATTACAGTGTCATCTGCATAACTGATAACTTTGTACTCTATGTTCCCTAGGCTTATCTCAGTTAGACTGTTAATGTAGATGAGAAACAGTATGGGACCTAAGACGCTGCCTTGGGGTACTCCATACCTGTTGCCTACTTTGTCACTTTCTTGATTATTGATTTTTACAATTTGTTGTCTATTTTCAATGTAGCTGATGAACCATTTTAGTGGTGGACCTATTATGCCAATGTTTTTGAGTTTTTGTTGGAGTAATTTGTGTGAGATGGTGTCGAAAGCTTTTGCTAGGTCTAAGAACACTCCTAACACCTTTGAACCGCCATCTAGGTTTTTTACTATGTAGGAGGTTAGTTCCGATAAGGCGTCTTCTGTTCCCA
The DNA here is from genome assembly GCA_929108145.2 of Limnephilus rhombicus. Classification (NCBI taxonomy): domain Eukaryota; kingdom Metazoa; phylum Arthropoda; class Insecta; order Trichoptera; family Limnephilidae; genus Limnephilus; species Limnephilus rhombicus. Next base: position 11,886,464 of record OV815287.1, on the reverse strand, counting down.
TTTTCGCCCGAAACCCGAATTGACATAATTCATGCATAATTTAAAAGTTCAACAAGCTTTTCGTTTATTTTTAATTAGTAAATACTTTTATAATCATTGTATCGGTTGTTTAAGAGCGTTTAACCAGCCAGCGGCCGAAAATCCACATTTCGTCGAAAGTTGTTCTTACGGTCGTACAGGGCGGTTCCAATGAGAAAGATTAATTATTCTCCGTACCAGCTTTTTAAAATTATAACTAAATATCGATTTCATTCCAAATTTGCTTTAATTTATACCTACATCCAAAAATGCTGAAAGGCGTGATGATAAAACTATTAAAATTGTGTACTTTTTGTAATTATTTTTTGATTATAAGTATTTATCATTTTCCAATAATGTCTAAGTTAAATAAGAATGTTAATAAATCTGAAATATATTAGTTTGTAAGTGCGCAAATAAATCGGACGCAATCGGACCAATTTTCGCCAAGAAACACATGTACGTATATATTTTTTAATGATTTTATTTAAACTAAAATTAAAATTCTAAAACATGCGATGCCCAGATAATGTTTTGATTTATTTTACTGCATATTTGAAATGATATGAAAATGATTTGAAATGGGTGTTGTATAATACAAAATCTTTTTTCAAAATTTAACAAATCTGCCAAAGACCTATGGTATAACCTTATTATACTAAAAATAAAAAAAATCTCAAAATTTAAAACATGCGTTTCCTAGATAAAAGAACAATCTTTCGGAATCAATTTATATTTTTTTGTGGAAAAGAGTCAACACGTCTAAAATCTGATTTAAAAATGACATATTTCTGGTTTTCTCTGCTTATACCCTCTTAATATTGAGTTTAATTATAAAATATCATTATGTCCATACCCAATTTATTTTTTAATTGCAATGCATTATCTGGAAACATTTTTAAAAGGTAGTGAGATCAGGTTGTACTTAACCCAACCTACCCTTTTAAAATTATCTCAGATCTTACTCAATTTACTCAGTACTCAATTTTAACCCCCAGGGCTAATTTGTTCGCTTTTCGTAACAATTCTTACAGGTCTCATAGAAATCTCCTTTACTCTCATAGTGAGAAACATGATTACATAACGCTATTCATTAAAATATTTAAGTTAACCACAAAATAATTAACGCAATTGAATTTTTTATTTATTATTTTTACATAAAAGGACTATAAAGCGAGGTGATGGTAACGTTTATAATACATTTGTATAATAGAAATGTATGCGGTTTTATTTTTGAAGTGAAAAGTTCCTTAGCTCCTTTGTGATTTGAAACTTGATGAAACGAAAAAGCGACATTAAAAAGAGAGAAGCACATACATCTATAGGATTTAGTCTGCGAGAGAATGAGGTAGGCTAATCGGTCTCCTCTTTGTGCGGTGCTTCGTAGCCTCCCACTCTGTTTTCACTTCTTTCCACTTTTGTTTTCTGAAGGTTTCACTGCTACCTCGTGTGAACTGCCACAATTTTTTTTTACGTGTAAAAAAACATAAAGTGAACTTTTAAAGTTTGCATTTAAATTATTTATATTTCAAAAAAATACATGGTTACATCACCTTTCAAAAACAGTTTTTAGTTTTCGTATGCGTTCACAAATATTCAATTTATTTGTATATTATTGCAAAGCGGAAATATTCCGACCTACCGACAGGATATGGTCGAGGCCTTTTGGTAAAATAGCATTTTCGTCAAAGTCGTCAATTTTTCCATTATATTTGTTACGGATATATTTATTGGGAAATTATTTCTTTGTGTTTTTGTTTTCTTTCCAAAAACTTTTGTTGGCTAGAGAACCACACAGTCGTATCCTCGGAAAGTTTGTCGGTAGTCGGTTCCTAGTTCCTACCCTCTTCGCACTAATTGTTTTAACAAGTATCTTAAGCAGAACTTAATGCTGGCAGTGGAATTATTGAGAGTAAGCTTCCATTACACGCCGTAATAAGCCTTGTGGCCGAAGTCACCAAGTTTCCACGTACCTTCCCCACTCCTACCAGACCTAGCCGCTACCGCTACCCGAGACTTCTGGTCACTTTGAGATCGAATACCAGCAATAATAAATACAATCTACCCCAGATACGTCGTACAAATTATGGGGATTACTTGATCGTTAACCCACCAGGCCTCGGGATATTTTTTTCAGAAGGTCAAAGTGTTTCCGCTTTGCAATAAAATCAAAATAAATGGAATGTTTCTGAACGTATCCGAAAAATAAAAACTGTTTTAGAAAGCTGATAAAATACGCTTTCAAATTTTATAATTCGAAATAAACGTATAATTTTTTTAAATATACAATTTTAAATGTAGGGTAAGGAGTATAATGATTGGCACTTTAAGGTAAACTTCAAACTTGTTACCTGATTTTGTGTTACTATTGCAAGTTTTTAAAATTATATTTATTGCAGTTGACTTGTTCAACAATTGAGTGCACATTTTCAATGTTGTTTGTCTTTTATTTTGCTTACGTGTCTAACTATAGTGAATCAACTCGAAAACATATGAAAAGTACAATCATTGGCACCCACATTACATTAATTGGCATTGCAAAAAGTATAATCATTGGCTAACTAACTAACTAACCATCACGCCGTTTCCCCGCAGGGGTAGGCAGAGAGGACGGACCGCCAAACAACTCGGTCTTGGCACACACTCTTTGCCTCACTCACATTCATACATCGTCTCATACATTCTCTTCTATTATTCTGACTTTTGACATGACCCGACTCAAGTATCTGATTCACTTGATCGTGCTTGATCGATCATTTTTTCAGTTAACTATATTGAAAGAGGATACAATTCACAAAGGTATTCACATTATTTTACCAAAAATTAATATTTTACAAACATTAAAAAAAAACTCTGGTAGGGAGGTAGTAATTTCAATCTTCTTTTAGCGCGGCTTCGATAACTTCGCTTTCCGAAAGATTTTTCGTGTCATCTGGTAGAATTTGAATATTATTGTCATTATCGGAAACGGGTTTTTTAACTATAATTTGAAATGGTTTTTTGAGTATCACGCATGAAATGATTTTTATTTTTGGTTCAACAGATTTAGGTACTTTAGAAAGCTTTAATAATGACCCGCCTTGCGTTTTTTCTAAGCAAAATTACTTAAAAACACATATTTCTGAACGGAAACTTTGGCTTCATAAAGGTGTACATTTTAATTATTTTGTGGTTAACGTTTAGATTTGAATATAAAGCGTGGTTTCTAACATTGTTTAGATTGTAGGGGTCATCCACAAATTACGTCACACCTTAAGGGGGTGGGGGGGAGGGGAGTAGAGAAGTGTGACATTGTTTGACAAGGGATATGGGGGGTTCATCAGCTGTCTGACGTCACATGTAAAAATCTAAATTATTAAAACGCTAAAAATTTTAGTTGTAAAATTTCAGAATATGTGACGTCACACTAGGGGGGAGGTGGTCTCACAAAAGCGAATAAATTAGCCCGAGGGGTTGATAAGAATACCATTTCAGTTTGCAATAATGAAATAAGTCTATAAATAAGTGTCGAATCCCGTAAAAGTTAATTTTGGCCACATTTTTGTACCGAAATGTGAAATTGGCGCTTGTTCGCTTGCTAGCTATGGTAAAAAATGATCTAAATTAGATGACATGAATAGAATGAGTTTAGCATAGATCTCGGGCAGCAGATAAGCATTGTTTGGTGCGGCGGCCGAGCGAAGGGATGGGCGCCAACTTACGGATACGGCAGGCACACACAGACTCACAGAGCACAACCAGCACACAGCCAACCAACCAACCAACAGCGATACATTTTCCCGCCCGGCGCCGGAAGAGCCTAGGCAGCCGAGACGCCACGTGATCCCTTCCTTCCCCGGGTTTTGTGACGTCACCCCCCCCCCCCCTCTTCTCGGCCCTCCCCACAGCTGCAAAGTGATACCCGGGTCCCGCCACCCACCGCCACCTCCGAAAAAAGGGGCGAGTCACTGATCCCCGCGCCAAAAGGGGTGAACAAACCTCGGGCCCACTTTACTAGTTGTTATTTAAACAGCTCCCTCTCTACCCGAACCCGGTGACATGTTTGTTTAGCGAGCCTCTGTGCGGCCGATGATGCCTCTTTGCTTTTTATTAACCGGCGGTGTTTGAATGGCGTCGGTGCGCCCGTTCACCGCCCGAGCGTCGCGGCGCACGCCCGCACATCCGCACTGTGTGTACGAAGGTCTTGCTTTCAAAGAATCTAGAGCTGATGCTAATCTCGTCAAATTAAATTAGGCCAAAAAAAGCGAATTGAAAATGCCCGACACGGTCATGAATAATCATTATTTCAAATTCGGGACGTTCCACGTGGAAAAATCGGAAAACCCATCAGAATTGAATTTAAAATGTCGGGCGAATTTTCATTCCCGATAAAATCTCCAGTACTTCTTCAATGGCGCACGAAAATAGCTCAAATAAAGTAAGTTAATTAATAACAGCTGTTTTCACGTCTGACCTTACCCCGTGTCCAACTGCGGGCAGGCAGGGAGGGTGGGCTACTGCAGGGGTAGTCGGATCGATATATCGTTACTTTTGAATAAAGAAATTAACGCCGTAAGGTTTATGGTAGGACATAAATCTGTTCCGCCGTCAGGACCCGGAGAACAAAGCAAAGGGACGGACAGATCTGTCCGGGGACCAAATTAACTTTCATCGCTTATAATAGTAATGGATGTTATCCGGGGAAACGTGTTTTACCCAAACACGAAACCACTTTACGGAAAATATCGTAAGATAAATAAATATCCTAAATTACCTATTATTATTCACATTATTTTATGTAATGACGCCGTCTGATCTTTAAACCAAACAAATATGAACACTAGCTTTTCTATTTCGTTAGCATAATATTATATAACTCTATGTTACATAACTGGTGTGTGGAATTTCCAACTGAAAGTTACAAGGAGCCTCGTAACTCGGTGACAAGGAGTCAGGGGGGCGGAGGGGCACTTGTCCCGGGCCTCGACCTCAAGGGGCTCTTGCTCTCTGTTTTCATAACAGAACCTTTATAAAAACACCTTGGCTGGTATAGCCCTTCTAAATCAAAAATGCAAATGAATAAAATGTCTTCTAGTCGAAAATAGGCCCACCCCTCTACATTTAGAGATTAGGTACCTAGGTACCAGAAAGGTGATTTGATAGAATTTCCTTGTTTCCAACTTCGGTACTCAGTTTGTTCCAAAAGCAGAATGGGTAAAGCGTTTTATCGCGCAGAAAGGTACTTGGCTCTAAAAACTCGAATACAATTTGTTTTTTCTTCCTTTTTGTTGGAAGGCCGCAGTCTTGTTAGTCATCATTTCTGATTTGAAGTATTATGTGGGGTAGGTCGATAAATCGCCACAAATAACTTGATCTATTATTCATGCACTTCCCCCAATAGACGAATAGGCTATGGAAATAAATGTTTGCAGCCAGGTACAATAATGGGATCTTTTAAGTTGAAGCCGGTGTCTCTTGTAAGATGTTTGTGAGATAATAGACAACCACCAGGGGCAATGGCTGACTGACAATGAATTAATTACGAGTACCTATTGTAGATTTTTGCAGCCCATAAAACACTAGAAAACCAACCAAGAGTCTCGTGAGAATTTCTCAATATATTTTTTGTTTCTTGTAAATTAATCTAGTTTCGAACTCTTGTGTATTGAGTAATTTCTGAGAATTTTCGATCAGATTTTTTCCTGAGAATTATTTGGTTGGTTTTATGGATAACGTTACTATTTTTTGTGCATAAAATTCCAGAACAGGGAACTAATTCACAATTCTCGCTCCGTGAAATCACTATCGCGAATTTGCTGAGGAATCCAATTTCGCGAACGATTGTTGCCATGTCATATTGAATTTACGCCGTTAGTTCTCACCTTAAATGTATTCTAGTCGAGTTGTTTCAGACGCTTTCATATTCCGAGATGTTAGTTTAGTACCCAGTATAAAAATAATGTACAAACTTTCAGTGAAATTCAGTGTTCATTCTCTTTCGAGCTCCGGAAAATGTTTGTTTTAGTGAGGAATTTCCAACCGTCAGAAAAATTCATCTATCTCGTCTACTTTCTGTCGTCGTGGATAACTTCTCGGTACTAATCCAGATGGCGTCTGCTGTGGTCACGATTAGCGATTCTGTATTATTACTTTTTTATTATCTCTGCTCATTTTGCTTCTGCCTTTGTCAGGAGTTGTTATCTAGTGTTTTGCTTTTCTTCGTTCCATTCCCCTACAAAAGGGGTAAAATATTTGTTTTTGTACTGAGTACTCTTTTATGAAATCTTATTAATCGATGGCCCTTTTGTCTGACAATTTGGAATAGAATTTCGCCGATGTTCTGGGTTGTAATATGAAAATATAAAGAGTTCATTGTCCCAATTTCCGAGAATGTTCGACGTTTCTATGCGCATTTGGCTTTTTATGTACCCTTTATTCGATTAAAAAAACTCGTTTTACAATAAACGTAGTTAACTAGCAGTTACTACCGGCCATTTCCAAAGCGAAGCGCGAATAAAAGTTCGCATTTTCGATCGGTTTATTTCGTACAATATTTGCAATTAATAGAAGCGGGAATGGTTTTCATCGCGTGCTACCTATCTCCTAAATTCGCACGGAGATATGACTACAGAACATCAGGTCCTAGATGTCTAGCTTGTTTAGTTGTTCTGAAACATTTGTCCTACTTGTTTCCCGATGTACCATCAGTGGCCGATTGTTATCAATCCATACAATTTACAGGTAGTACTCGACATACAGGTGTACTAACGCCAGCAATCTTTGCAATGAAGAATGGCAATTTATCTCGGTTTAAGAAATGTGTTTACGTTTCTGCAATCTAAAATTAAAATCAAGAGTACGAATAATCGGGAAATGTGTATTTCTTTGCGTCCAATCAATTTTTCGCAAATCGACTAATTTTACTTTTTGGCAATGCGGGAATTTGAAACCTTTAGTGAAGCATTTTGCGAATCAATCTAATTTAGAATTTTGATTAAATTAACACCACTTCTAGGCTGATGCCCGTGTTATGGTGGTCGATATATACTTCTATAACTTTTTAACGAGAACGCAATTGTTTTGCAATAATAATAATAATATTTATTTTATGATCATTTAGCAAGGCTTCGCGCATACATGAATAGTTGACATTCATACAAACACTGCTTCCGTGGCAACTCAAAAAAGTGGCATTTCAACACCTTTTTTGAAAAGTCATTAAAAGTGATGAAATTTTTTTATATGGCCCAACACCTAATCCAAATTAACCTATTTAATAAACTTGTTTTCATCCCTTTTAATGACTCGTTACTCGGAGCTTCACACCAGAGATGGGTGGGTTCTGCATTCAGGGAGTTCTAGGAGCAGGTCCCGGGTCCGGACTCGGACTTTGTACTGGTTCGGCCGGAGCCGGACCTCGGAGCCAGACCCACTTAGAAACCCGCACAAGAATTCGAACCCGGACAAGAACCCTCACGATGGAGGTATTCGGGTTTCGGCTCCGGGTTTGGGTCCGAGTGCGGGGCCGGATTCTTAGGGAAAAGTCGATTTGAAAAGGGAGTAGAAGTATCCACTTCCCGCGAAGTATCTGAGTTTAAGAGCCCACTCCAGCTGAACGTACTCATCGCTACTTCACACACCTACGCTTAGGTACAGGCACTAGGCAGAGGAGAGTGGAGGCGGTTCGTTCTATCCACCAAATATCAGATCTAACAGCGAACTGACCTATGGCAATGCTTTAATTGTTCGGATTCCTCTTTATGCAGAAGGAACAACGAACTGAAAAATGCACCTGACGAACTACACGGGGTAACGGGGTACCTATTACCTATGCGATTGCGATTGCGCAGGTTACAAGTTTAATTACCGGAACTCGGCTGAAAATTACTAATGTTATCTTTTTAGTTATTACTAAATTATTACCCACATGATGTACTTTCTTGCCATCAATAATAATTTTATGGAACAGCATTAAAAGTTACCTTGTTAATAATACTGATTCTGCTTTACTAGGCGACTACTGATAACATATTTAATTATCACTGACAAAGGATCGTAAAACGTTTTATTTTGTGTTGTTTTCCCTAGATACGACTTAATATGCTCTCGAAGGATTTCTGTAACGACTTCGTACGAACGTCTATTAACCCCTCCCCTATGACATAAACGGTGTTAGAAAGAGAAACTACCACGCTATATATTTAAATAAAAAAGTTAACCACAAAATAATTAAAAACAGTACACCTTTATCAATCCAAAGTTTCCAATCGCAATTTGAAAACAAAATATCGAACCTTGAGAATTTAAAATATATATTTTTACATGAACTATAAAAAAGTGAGATGATATCTTTTATAATACATTTGCCTAAAGAATAAGCGTTTTTTTAATTTGTTTTCATCACCAGTTAGAAAAAACGTAACTTACGGCCATTTTTAAAACTTTTAAAGTTGGTAGGTAATAAAAATTTGTGTATTTGAAAAATTACGTGGTTATTTCTAATAATAAAATTTGAAAGTGTATTTCATCACCTTTCAAAAACATATTTTAGTTTTCGGATACATTCACAAATATTCCATTTATTTGGTTTTTAATGCAAAGCGAAAATATTCTGACCTACTGACAGAGGTATTACTACTACCTACCTATGGTCGAGGCATCTACCTTTTAGATAAGAAATAATCTCCCATAAAACTGATGCACACAGAACTTAATGTATTTGATTGAATAAAATTAATTGACTCAATTTTTACTGCAAATGGTCATAATCTAACGATTCAGTAAATTGCACGCAGCGGACCATAAAAGCCTTATGTCGTAGAATTCAAGATAAAAAATAACCGATAAGTTGCGAAAGAATCATTTTGGATGTTTCAATCCAATATCCAATAGGATATGGCGTGTTATTGGTTTAAATGATATGTAAGTAATTGTGTTGAGGTATTATAGAAGCAAGTTCTCAGCCTGTTTATCGCCTTCTTATCGCATGTTTTCCTCTATTGCGCTGAGGCGATAAAATCAATCTCGCGGCCATGTACTTGTACGACTTGTACTGTATAATGGGCATAAATCCGCTTTATGTCGAATGAGTACGTCGAGTGGTTTGCTCGTCCCAAAAATAATTGCGATAAAAGAAACACGGTTTCCGTTCAAATTTAAAGGTAGAAATAGAGCTGTACTATCCCCATACTGCTATGATTTGTTTTTGTTCTTGCGTTACAATCAGAGTTTCCCAAACTTATTTGACTCGCCTAGCCATATATATATATAACTAGATATACTTAACATTCCCTCCCCAATTCAGGAAAACACTATTACCTTTGTCGAGACGTCTGTCTTGACACAGATATATCCTTGTAAGACAGGCTTCGAGAAATCGCTTTAATAAACTTTATATAACTAAATAAACAAATAAAATAACGTTGAAGAAGAAGATAACGATAATAATATAAACGAAAATATGAAAGAACAGAAAATGGTCGCAACTGGAACTTTTTTTTTTTACATGAGCTCCACACAGGAGGCCCTGAGGAAAATAATTTCCCTGAGGGTCTATGTCATCTTTGGGGATGCTGTGTGGAGGGTTTTTTAGGGAAAGGAAGGAGAGGAGGGTTCTGGGAAGGAAAGGGGTTTAAGGGGTTGGTAGGAATCTGGGGTTCAGTGTGTTCTGGTCATCAGACCTAAACACACCTCATCCCATGAACCCGGGCACCCCTGCTAAATCACCAAACGTAGCGAACCACTTGGGGTGACCTATGGCATAGGTGTTGGTTATCCAATAAAGGTTCCCGGGGCGGCGGTACCCATTCCCGCCTCCCAAATTGTTAAACCCAGACCTCTCGTCTAACCGGGACGTGCGCGTTAACCAAATTCGCTGTTACCACCTTCTGTCAAACCGACGATATACATTACATTGATGGGAATAACCTTCAAAAATTATAAAAAGCGAGTTTTTCTTATGAAAAATTAAATAAAATAACATTGACAATACATATTACAAAACACTTTGGAATTAAAATTTTAACATAAATTGTGGAAACTTTATTCGTAGCATGTCATCCATCCACTGTCTTTAAAATCGACCAATTCAATGTAGTCATTTTGTATTTGGAAAATTGGAAACTCTTTTATTACGTTATCTCCTTACAGGGGAAAACATCCTAAGGGTCTACCTAGGTCATCTTTGGGGATGCTGTGTGAAGGATCTTTTTAGGGAGATGAAGGAGGGGAAGTTCTGGGAAGAAAAAAGGTTTGAGAGTTGGGCAGGAATCTGGAGGTCGATGTGTTCAGGAGTGACGGACGTATGAATCCATCCCCCCACTTCGGTGCGAGGCTCCCAGGCCAAGAGAGTCCGGCTGGAGAGGTCTAGTTTAGGTCTCCGTCAACCAGTCTCTCCCGATCCAGCTTGCCATCAGTATGTGGGCAAAAGCATTCGCCGCCAAGACTTAGACTAACCTCACCCCATGAACCCGGGCCAAGTCACCAAACGTGCGAACTACTTGGGGTGATCTGTGTCAGAGGTGTTGATTATCCAATAAGTGGTTCCCGGGGCGGTCGTACCCATACCCGTATTCTAAATTTAAAAAACTGAGGATGGGTTGTTTAAAAAAAAATGAATTCATCAAATATTTGACGTTAATTTTCACATTCTGTGTAAGTTCTATTCTGTGATTATTTCAGATTCATGCAGCAACTAGCCTATAATGATGGTGACCGGTCAACTCAGAATGAAACCAACCAACAATGAACCACCTCAGAAAGGTCATAAAGAGTGATGATAAAAAAATATGAAAAATTGGTTAAATAGGTTACGCGCTAGGGTAGTAGGGTTAACGGCTATTTAAAAAAAATCATGGCTTTTAATAACATTTCAAAGAGTTGTTGATTTGACTTGATTTTGTGTTGGCATGGAACCATAATGACAGAAGTTGAATAGAACCTACACAGAACGTGAAAATTAACTTCAAATATTTGATAAATTCATCATTTTTTTTTTAAACAACCCGTCCTAAATATGTTGAAACGTACATCAACGGTTTGTGGGTAAAATGGATTCTACGGCAGTGCTTGGAGTGTTTTCTCTCTATAATCAAATGGTAAAACATGTCAATCGCTTTCTTATTGCTCTCGCCGCTCCTTACTGCCCTTGGAAGTGTCATTGTTTCTCCCTGCATCTCTCTCCGGCTACATATATATAATGTACGGAAACCGCTGGCGCTAGTTTAAATGGAATCATCGACAATAGATAACACAAAGCCGCCCGCCACAATCCACCGTCCGCCAATGTCCATAATATTCCGACTGGAGGACAGCGCAATAGACAACAAACGGCTCGCGTCTATGAGCTTTTAAAATTAGAACACGGAATGCACCACATAGAACATAGGACATGGCGGGTTTCCGTGCAATTCTTTGTTTCATCTCATAGCGAATGGGATATTTTTATACCAGCGACGTTTTTACGTTCCCATCTCTCGCATTCGACCGCTTTAGAAACAGGAAAGCGGCCAATTATGTATTTCGGTAGCTGTAAGCTGTAATCTAGATTGTTCTTAAAATACATTTTTGAGGTAGGGCAGGTTACCTTCTTAAAATTTATTATGCAATCCGGTTTTCATTTCTAGAAAACACATCTTGTCAATTAATACAAGTTTTTTTGGATGTTTATTGGGTTCTTGTTAGCTTTTATGTGTCTACCGCGGCAAGTCTGGCAATAGTGGTAGATTTAGACGGTGAGGCACACGTGCAGAATTACTCATCTTGATTGTTGTGCTTATAGTTTTTGTTAACCAAATCGCGTTGACTGCTTGTTTGATACAAGGAAAATCCGATCAGCTGTTTAATGCAATGCATCATTTTATTAAAAGCTATGCAGTTATATCGACGGTCCCGAGGAACAATGTCGGATGTGCGATTTTGAAATTTTGCAAGGCTTTTTTAAGTTTCGTTTCTGCATTTTTACCGTTTTTAGATCATAAAATATAGTGCTGTTTTGATGTTATGAATTTCATTCAAAATTCCGAAAATACACACTTTAAAACAAACCATATAAGCCAACAAAATGGTTTTCAATTTTTTGCAGATCCGGCATTGTTCTTCGGATTTGTCGATATACTTGTAATTTAAAAGCTCCGCGAACCCGCAGACATATATTATATACACTAATCAATTTATTTTTTTAATCAAGTTTCGCGATTGTATGATTTCGATTACTGCCATAAAACTAGAGGTTTGTGAAGGAATTCCGAAATAATTGTTTTTTATTTCCCGAAAAAGCTATTTTATTTCGTTTAATCAATAAAGACAATATTAGCATCTCATCGAGCACCATTGCACCGGCAAGGCTCGTATCCTGAGTTCAATCCCTAGATGCGACCGTACCCTTTTCTGATTTTTCTGTTTAAAATTTTCTATTGGGAGTCGCTAATACGGCCTTCAGTGATTAAATATTACAATTTGAGGTTTTACTCGTTAAAATAAAAATAAATGTTTTATTTTGACTTATCTTTACTATACAGTCGGATAAAGTTTCAAATAATATAACATTTACATCGACGGTCCCGAAGAACAATGTCTGATCTGCTAAAAATTTTAAATCGTTTTTTGGCTAATTTTGTTGATTTATAAGTCTGTATTTTTGGAATTTGGAGTGAAATGAAATGCTAAAGATAAAAACAACACTTTATTTCTTGATCTCAAAAACAGTAAAAATTCAGGAACGAAACTTTAAATATGTAGCTCTGCTACAAAATCACACATCCGACATTGTTCTTTGGGACCATCGACATAATAATTATCTTTTTAACATTCCTGCTTTATTCTTTCTTAGGTTCTCAGGAATTAATTTACTGAGCCCTCTGTTACCTTAATTTTTATCGTATTAATCTTTGGCATTTTCTATTGTCGTGTAAAATGTGCTTGTAGGTAGGAACTTGTGACGATTTTCTTTTAAAATTATATGTTTTTTGTCGCATTCAAAGATATTGAATGCGACAAACACAATATTTGGTCGCATTACAATTTATCTTCGTACAATTTATACAACTGTAGCGACATTCTCACCCACTTTGTGTACAACCGCAGAGTACCTACGTGTTTGCAATGAAACTTTTCAAGTGAAGATTATTATTATCTGGTGGCCGGCAGCTAAGCTTCAGGGCGGGCATCCTTCGTTAGTCACGTGCCTCTCTAATCCCCGTCCCACCTGCACTTGCCCGTGCATTACATCTGCAGTCACGTAGCGCGGAGTCGCAGCCATCCCACTTTCACTCGCGCCACTTGACACGGTGCGCGGTGCCTGCGCTGCGACCTGCCGACCTGCCGACCTGCCGAACATACACTCCTCGAGCAGCTAGAGCGGTTTCCGCAGTATCACAGTCCGCACAGGTGTCACGGGGCAGGGGGCAGGGGGCAGCACTTACGTAACGTACTCTAGGCAGGGTGTACACAAACCCTGAAAACATCGAAAATCTGTAATTTTCTGGAAACTCTTGATTTGATTTGAAGATTTCTGAAGACTCAACTTTATTTTTCTTTTGAAATTAGTTTTTCCGGTTTTCATTCACCAGGATCTAGATTTCCACGAATAAAAAATAGGTTTTTTGAAGTGAAAATTTCTTTGGCACCGTTGTGATTTGAAACTCGATTAAACGGAAAGAGCGACACTAAAAAGAGACAAACGCGTACATCTGTAGGATTTAGCCTGCGAGAAAATACGATCGGACTTATCGGTGTTCCCTTTGTGCGGTGCTTCGTAGAATAATATGTAAAATAATTTTTAAAACAATATTATAATAAATAAATCCTACAATTATCCTACTCCTGATACTCTGCATTCATCATTCTTTCGAAGTTTATTTTTTGTGAAAATTTCACTCCTACCGCTGAATGGCACACATGTTTTTTTTTTCTTTATGTTTTCGTAGAGCGCAATCACTTTGTGGTTTGAGGGTTGAATAAATTAAACAAACACTTTGTGCAACACCACTCATTTAATTAAATTTACCAACCGGTTTCGCTTGGCTTAAGTTTCGTCACGGTGGCAATTTAAACCAAACAAAAATACATAGAGTTGTAATTGATATATGTAAAGAGGGAGACAGTGAAAAAATGTCACCCTTGTGATGTTTTTAAGCTGAAGTGTTTGTTTCATTAAACGTATTTCTTGATTCCACATAATTGGTAATATGATAACAGACACGTGTAAGTAATATTTGATTTTTTCGGGCAATTGAACTATGCTTTCCGCATTATCTCAATATTTTGAATTTGAAGATGTTTGACTAATCATTTAAACGATCGATATTTTTTGTAAAAAAATACAAATTATAATAAAAAATATCTAGTGTTGTCTTTTCTAAAACTACTATAGTAATATTATTTTATTACCTATGTACTGAAATTTGGACCTCAAACCCACGAAAAACTGCAAAACTTTTAGCTTCCTTCACTTGGGAGTTCATTGAAATTTTTAAAATCTTTATGATAAATATTGTTTTTTGTTATGTGGCAACCCTGTATGATCGCATCACGGAATCTAGTTCATTGGGGGTCTAAACATCCGAGTCTTATATCCACACTTCTTAGTTCGTTTATGCTTTTTGCTATTTCATTGACGAAAAATGCATTTATAACCATTGTTTATCCAAGCATCGTGAACTGTGAATGCTCAAGGTTATCTACAGTTCCCGTATTTACTCGCACCTACGTGTGTACACTGAACACCGTGTTTTTTTTTATTAAACAGTAGAAGCACATAAACGTTCGTATCAAAGTGGTAGCAATTCATAAAAGTAATTGATAATCACTATAATCAGCGTCTGAAAAAGATTGAACGTTTTAAGAAACGGAATAGTCAGTGAAACGTTCGAGGGGGGCAAGTCTTGCCTCATGGGGTACTAAGCAGGGGGTGTCTCCCGACACGTGGCCTCCCTAAATTTTCCGTTATCTAGCCCAGTTGGTTCTATTTTGTGTAACCCTGAATAATAATAATAGGAATCATCGCTGTAACTATTTTGAAAATGTTAATTTCTGTAATAATTTTGTGATGTATTTATTATATGTTGGCAAGCCAATCATTAAATAATTAAATATAATATAATAAGTAATATTTATAACGATTATAGTTCCTTTGTTAAATATTATCTAAATAGGGCTTTATTTACGTTAGCTCCACACAGGAGGTCCTGAGGGAACAAAAACCCTCAGGGCCAATTTTGGGGATGCTGTGCGGAGGGTCCTTTTAGGGAAAAGAAAGAGAGCAAGTTCTGGAGAAGAAAAAGTTATGAGGGTGGGTAGGAATCTGGAAAACAATGTGTTGGGTTGAGAGAGTCGGGCGGAGAGGTCTAAGTTAGATCTCCCTCAACCAGTCTCTACCGATCTGGCCCGCCAGGCAAACACATTCGCCGCCTAGACCTACACAAACCTCATTCCATGAATCCTGGCACCTCTGCCAAGTCGCAAAACGTAGTGAACCACTTTATAATGGAAATCTCAAAATCAAAATTATCGTTAATATCTGTCGGTACTTGTAGGATACTGAATAATACATTGAATCGAAGCATTAAGTCATAATACAATGAAGTAATACCGGTATTTCTGATGACTATCATATCGTTAATAAGTTTGTTAGTGGGAAAATACATAAAATAACCGAGATGTACATGATACGATGCAAGATAAAATAAACATGATTTTCAATCTGAGAGATGAGCACATAGGTATAATATATTTATTGATTCGTCACGCTTTGTTGATTTGACGATGGTAGATAATTATTTCTTAGTTACTCCACAAAAACATAAACGGAACTTTGTATGAAATCAGGGTCGTTAATGCCATGAATGCGATTTTAAGAAATGGTTTCAATATTTGCCCTGAATGTATTTAAACGTCTTATTTTAGGGTTTGATACTCTCGAAATTGGTTTCGCGACTTTTCACGCCCGATATATCCCCGACTAAATATTCTCCCACTAAATATCTACTAACCCAACAAAAAAATGGGACAAAAATAATACGCGTATCCTGTAAAGACAATAAATCGTTGTTATCTGTGCGGTTTACTATGTTTGAACAGTAATTTATTGTCTTTACAGGATGTCTGTATTATTTCTGTCCCATTTTTTTTGTTGGGTTAGGTTAAGTTTTAGTAGATATTTTGTTGGGGATGTTTTGTCCGTAGGATATTTTGTCGCGGAATGAAAACGCGCATTACCCTCAAAATTTGACCTCTAGATTTTGTTGTTATCTGAAGTGGGTTTTAGCCATGTCTGCAGGTAGGCACCAATCATATTCTTATATGCCGCCGCTACCCGAATTTCTACCGATTTCTTACATATCTCCCTTAAACATTTGAAGTTTTTAAACTCTTAAAAAAATATATGTTATTTTTGAAGATAATAATCTAGGCGCGTTCCACGCCGAAACGCAAATTATATAAAAATCCCTCGATAGAAAAAAATCGCAAAGTATGCTCCGAAAATTATTATAAACTCGTTTGTTTCAGTTATTTTACAAGTTATATGAAAAAAAATCACAATGTTTCTTTAAATGATACGATGCCTTCCACGAGATTTTAAACGAGTCGTGTTTTATTAAACATTTTCACAATTTTCGCATCGATTTTATCGCTTTGAATATTAGCGCGCTCCTCTAACATTCGTAATTTCAAAAACAGATTTTCAAAAATAATTAAAATGTTAAAGGAACTAAATTGGTTAACCGTGAAACAGATGCATGCATGACCTTGAACACGGTGGTATTTATCCACAAAATATTGAACAACACGTTACCAAAATACTTCTCAAATAAAATTGTATACAACAAGGACATTCACAGATATAACACAAGGACGTGCAAGGAAATTAGGCTACAAAAAAAGGACAAAGCGAATACGCAGAACAGTCTACTGTACAAGGGAATGAAGTTGTATAACACACTACCAGAAACTTTAAAGTCTACACCAATTGGAAAGTTCAAGATGTATTGTAGGAGCTACATAAAACTTGAAAAAATATAGTGAATATGAAATATTATAATTAATTAGAAATTTGTAAACTTAAATGTACAAATTACTAAAATAAAAATTATTATTATATTAATTCCATATATCTCCATCTTTTTCTTTTTGAGCGCGGATGCGGCGCCTTAACAATTTTCTTTACTTATCTTTGGATGAACTGTCTCCACATAAATATATAATATAATGTCTCCAAATGAATATGGATGAAACGTCTCCACATAAATATAAGCACATAATTTTGCAGTATCTAACAATCCCTGACTGGTAATAAAATACATCAATAGTGGCATCATTCACTATCTGGGATATCTGCGGGCTTGGGACTTGGGACCGACCAACCCTGGTCACTTTTCCTTGTCACTCCCTTCCTGGCGCGTTATACGTTTACTGCTGACGAATGGCAAAGAATGATGGATGACGAGGGACGAGTATGATTTTTTCCGGTAAGAGCCCTTTTGTAATCTCTCTTTCTGTTTCATTTGTCGTTTGTAAGAAAGAGGGAGAGTTACCCCATCCGATCATGGGGTAACTGAAAAAAAAATAGTTGGCAACTCATACGCTCTCCACTGGAAAGCAACTTGCGAATTTCATTGGCGGTCCGCACACAGGCAACTTCTCGAAGACCAGTTGTCAAGGGCGACGCAACCAGTCACTCGCAACTCGCCGTTCTAATCGCCGCAGCCGACGCGTTTCTGCTGCCAGGTTGACAGGTTGTCATGGTTGCGCCACACGACCTGTCAAGTTTTCGAGTAATTTGCGATATGGCAGAGTAGGAAAATATCGATTTAGTTCAGGAGGTTGATAAATTATTTTTATGTATGAAGAAGGTTGATAATTGAAAAATGATTAATATATTATATTTTTGTTAAACAAGCTGATATAATTAATGAAATCGAGTTGTGCGCCATGAATTGAGTTGCCAAACAGTTTTAGTTTGGTTTCGGTTTCTCCATGAGCGAAGGGCCTTAGGCTCTTTTCCACAGGGATGCGCAAGCGTTCGGTACTCGTGTTGTGTACTCACATTGCAAACAACCTACACGTGGCTACTGACATAACGAGACCCGCGTCGCTACCAATCATTGTAAATTCTCGAAACATCAAAACTAGAGTATAGTACTTTTATGATCTCAATGACAACCATACAGTTGCTGTAGCCTTATATGAATCAATAGTGTGAAGATGGGTTATTTTATTCGGTTATATTAAAATACGGTATAGGTACCTACTTACACAAAATATGACTAAATGTCTCCGAAGGTGTATGCATAGAGGATTTACCGCCAAAGAACATATTTATGTATAAAATATATTTGCATTCAAATGCATCAAGGGAAACCTACTTATCTGTACCAACGTACAAGTGCAAAAAATCAACACTGTAAATAAATTCGTTTGTTATCCATACCAATATTTTTGAAGTCTATTTTAGGTTTGAAATTCGTAATGATGCGCAAACAATTATAATTTTGGGGGCCAACCATTGGGGGATCAATTATTGTCGTCGGGTCACCGTACAAACGAACCGCCACGCAAATGTGTGGCGCTTGTCGCCAAGATACTTCAATCGTCAAATATCGGATACTTGCGTCTAGAAGAAGGAATTTATTCGTCTGCGTATACATTTGCGAACTAAAGCAACCGCTTGCGGCGTTTTGCGCTTTTTGCGGTTGTTTCGCTCCTTTCGCACAATTCGTGGGTAGGCTCGCGTCTCGGTTTCGCAAATGTCTTCCCTATAGGCTATAGGCCATAGGTTCAGGGCGGTCCGGCTAACTAGCTCTGTTCCTGTGATTACTTGCGGGTGTTTGTTTGTTTGTTTGTTTGGAGTCATCGTTATTTTGGAGACTTCCCAATATCATTATTAACTTGGCAGCTCCTAACTCCCTATCCTCGCTCTTACCACGTAAACTTTCCTCGATTTATTTTGCTCACTCTATTGGCGATAACTCTTTCTTAGATTACGCTTTATTTTCTACTTAAATGACTTGCCATCTTTCTATTCTGCGAATCAAACCGGTCGTTAAATTTGTCTCGGCGTTATTAAGACGCCGCAACCAGGCTCAAAAAGAAGAAGATGGAGAGATGTTAAATTACGAATGTTAGAGGAGCGCGCTAAAATTTAAAGCGACAAAATCGATGCGAAAATGTTTAATAAAACACGACTCGTTTAAAATAGAGCAAAAATCTCGTGGAAAGTATCTTAAGTATCATTTAAAGAAACACTGTGAATTTTTTCATATAGCTTGTAAAATAACTGAAACAAACGAGTTTATAATAATTTTCGGAGCATACTTTGCGATTTTTTTTCTATCAAGGAAATTTTATATAATTTGCGTTTCAGCGTGGAACGCGTCTAGATATTATGTTCAAAAATAACATATATTTTTCTAGGAGCTTAAAAACTTCAATATTTAAGGGAGATAGATATGTAAGAAATCGGTAGAAATTCGGGGAGCGGCGCCTTAATAAGGTGAATCGACGCCAGAATTAAAAAAAAGATATTTTTAATCATTTTAAAAAACCTGGACTTGAATTATAACAGGAAAACTAATTAAGATGGACTTCTTTCGGAATTTAATTGAAATGTCTTTGGAATTATTATTTGCACCATCTGAATAAATTATGTTCTTTCATTATCAGATTTTTCTTTATCGTTTTAAGAATTTTTTCCGGTACCTCCCATTCAATATTAAAAAAAACCACGGAATAATATTTTGGATATTCGCATTAATTAACTAACTCATTATTTAGTAATGGCCGAGGTTTCGGTTACAGCTAGTTTCGGCCAATAAACGAGTTTCGACCGCGAAACATTAGCCGAAACTAAAACCTGCGTTTACTGAATTTATTCGGGCGCATTAAGGAAGTCGTCTCGAGGTTCAAGGTTTACAGAGTTTGTACTTTTCAAATATTATTTAATTTTTTCAAAGTTTATCTTTTAAATAATAATGACCGATTGTATGGCTATTGTCTAACATAAATCTTATTAAAGACTAGACTGCTTAGTTTTCTATTGTAAGTAGTTCTAAGTTCTTTTGGATTTTTGTAATTCCTTTACCACTCTGACCCATAAACTTGTTTTTACGATAATATAACGTTACCAGACATATGTATGACGTATGAGACGTACCTGACTTATTAATGTTAATGCACACTTTAGCGTACATCGAAGAACAACTAACCAAAATGAGCTGAAAGTAAACCAATTTTGCATTTTATTTAACACTAACTAATAAACTTATTTAAAAGTTTTAAGTTTTGGTTTCGACCGAAACTAGAACAGATACCGGATTGCGGTTTCGTTGAAACTAGTACAGATGCCGGATTTCGGTTTCGGCTGGAACTAGAAAATAAGCCGGATTTCGGTTTCTGTTGAAGTTAGAACATATTTCGTTTTTGGCTGAAGCTGGAATATATGCAGAATTACGGTTTCGGGTCAAGCTAGAATATATGCCGGATTTCGGTTACGGCTGAAACTAGAACAGATGCCGAAATTGGGTTTCGGCTGAAACTATCATTTTTTTTAAATGTTGTAAACTAGAAAATTATGCCAACGTAAATTGGATGTGAGTTATTTTTATCGAATTGGCAAGAGTTTTTGCAAACACAGTGGTGAAATTGCGCACCAAACTCTGAACGGATGCCATATATGAAGAGTTGCTTCCCTTTCATCTATTTTAGCCGCCAGTATTCCATTGTCACGTTCTTCCTCGCATTCGCATTGTGCGCCGCCCGCGCCCGTCTTAGCCCGGTGCGGAGTGCGGACTAGAGAGTTAGTAGTGACCCAAATAGCCCACAATGCCGTTCCCGCTCCCCTACCCACTCTACTACTAACTTGCTGTACTGTGACTGTACCGCCTGTGTACTGTACTGTGTGTGTATTGTATTGTGAGCGGGTGGCGGTATCCACCCCGACAGCCAGTGCGGCAGTAGGGCAATGCGGCACCCACTTGTCTATCCCGGCGTGAAAATCCCTCATTCACTAGGTTATTAATGCGCCTAGTTAACACGCCATAACAATGCCCGACTCTATTGACTGGAACTTCTACCATATCCTCGTCCATTCACGCGGTATGGCATAATGTCACATGATTCTACCATCTGACAACATGCATACATACAGATAAATCATTTTAAAGAGGTTACGTTTGAATGTATTTGTGCACACCGACAGTATCGAAAGTTTAATAAAAAATCGAACACCCGTACGTAATCCCATTTTACCCCGCAAATGTCCAAAGCTATGGAGCTACGTTTATCAATTCCATTTAAATTTAGGCTCGCACTCAATTCGACATCGTTTTATTTATGTTTTTTTTTTATTTAATTTTTATTCCAAATACAAAAGTATTATTAAATTGAATATTTTTTGTATTCATTCAGTGCACTACTTACTACATGGTACATAAGCAAGGGTCTCTATAAAATGATTTGCATGTGTATTCCAAACTACCCCCAGAAGAAATTGGATCATTTAATATAAGGAAAACGGAATTTGATGTAGTTGCTTGTTATCCGGAATCATTATTATTATTTTTTTTTGTAAGTTTTTATTCTAGAAAAAAGAAAAATACATTTTCACTTATTTAACTAGAAATCTGACCACTTACATTTTACATAACATTGTAATACAATATTAGGTATTCAATTTCATTATTTTTTTGATTGTGAAAAAAAAATTATCCACTCACAACTCTCTTAATTTTTACTGTCGTCTGGAAAGCAATTACATGAATAAATTGCCCCCCTCCTAACCAATGGATTGCTTACTATAGTTAGTATGTATGATGTTTCAATGTAGGTATCGTGTTTTCGTGTAAAGTGTGTATATTTAATAATATTTATTATTAGTAGCTTATTTTTCGGAACAAAGTACAATATTACGTTTGTTATAAAAACAAGGACAAAACACCGGTAAATGATAATAATATCGGTGAAATAACGGTGTTTAGTAAACTAGTAAAAATCAACCTCTATAACCATTGAATATAACTTAAACTTTTATAAATTATTCCGGATAACACGCTAATATCCATAGTTTGATAGTTATGAAAAGATAACTAGGAATTTTAGCCTGAGGTTCTGAGCTTCTTACTAAATTAATAGTTAGTTAAATCACTGTTAGTAATCCTAAAAACATTATAGTATTATTTGATTACCGTCAGGTCTTCAGTAGCCCGACCTCTCTGGTTGACTTCCTCCAAGAGAAAACTTCACAGAGATGATAGGCATTATTTAAGTCGAAAAGATGGCTGCTTTTAACACAATGTTTCAGAGTTATCCTCTCGCGGCTCCGCACTTCCGCTTTTATGATTTATTTCCGAGTTTGGCCTTTTTGTAAGCACCTTTGTGTTTCGAACCTACCGTAGGAAATACGACTCTCTCGTAGCAAGCTATCTCTTCTTGGTATAATACTACAATCGACAACATATTACATTGAAGATATGATGGATAAAGTTTAAGGAATCCAATACTTCGTACCTACTTGTTTCGCTGCATTTTTGTTTTGTTATGTTTGGTTTAACACAAAATGTGCAGGTGCAGGACTCGAGACACCAACTAGTACGAAAGAGTGATCTGAAAGGTGATTCTATATCTTTTGCGACAGCGTAAGGGGGCATACATTAATTACGTGAGCAGTTTTTCTTCCAATCTAGACCCCTCCCCCCCTTGGTGAGATAAATTTGGGCCACTTTGTATATTCTTTTCAGGTAACATGAGATTTTGCTGGACCACCCCCCCCCCCCTTTGAGCTCACCTAATTACTGTATGCCCCCTAACGTATACGACACATTTTGACAGTTTTCTTTAATTCCGTATCACGCTAAAGAGCTAAAAACTGCGCTTGTGTTAAGACACCAACTCTTAAAAGCAGTTACCCTAACGCCAAAAATGCGTGTTTTGCCGGGTAATCCTCGTTAAGAGACGTCAGTCGCGGGAAAATTTGTGAATCGAATGCCATCACGTACAAACATCAAAATAATACGACAAACGGTAGTCTTTTATGGACGCCTATTTATTTTATATGTTAGTAGTTTTAATAACTAACAAACAGTAATTCGTGTTTTTAAGGCAATTAATCCATTTATCATACGACAGGCATTTACAAGCCATAGAAAATCACAGAAATTTGACAGCCGATAACGCGACCTTCCGTTATCTGAAGGATTTTGTCTTAATTATTTCATAACGCTGTCTTAACTAAAAATATACAAAATCATCCTTCTGATACCGATTGCTGGGATGTTGGTACGCTTGTTTGCTAGCCACTAGTGCTAGTGGTGCTGGTGTGCTAGCTTGAAGTTTGATGTACGCATGATTAATGATCTGGTGTGATTTTACCGCATGGAAAGTGTAATATCGCGGCTCGGGCACGTGGGTTGACGGGTGCGGGTGCGGGTGCGGGCGCAATGCGGGTCGGGCCCGGCCGGAGTGGCATCGGAAAATCGTTAGTGAATCTGCCGTGCCGTATTATCCACATTGCGCCAGTATACCTACGAGTACATTACCTACCCAGCACAATGCCAAGCAAACTGGATTTTTTCTACCTTGTCTTACGGACTTAATATTGAACTCACGTTAGTCTCTTCTTTACGCAGTTTTTCAATTTTACTCTAGTGTCATAGGCCCAGTTGTTTCGCAGAAATTCAAATGTAACATTCTCATCGAATGGCCACTCAGCACCAATTTTTTTTATTTACAGTTTAATGGTTTCCATTAAATGCCGATTCTAATTCTGTTGGCCTTTTAACATTTATTTATTTACTAGCAGACCCAATTCAATTTGGGAGGCGGGAATGGGTACCGCCGCCCCGGGAACCTTTATTGGATAATCAACACCTCTGCTATAGGTCACCCCAAGTGGTTCGCTACGTTTGGTGATTTAGCAGGGGTGCCCGGGTTCATGGGGTGAGGTTTGTCTAGGTCTTGGAGGCGGATGACCAAGACGCACTGAACCCCAGATTCCTACACACCCCTTAAACCCTTTTCCTTCCCAGAACTCTCCTCTCCTTCCTTTCCTTAAAAAAAACCTCCACACAGCATCCCCAAAGATGACATAGGCCCTGAGGGAAATTATTTTCCTCGGGGCCTCCTGTGTGGAGCTCGTGTAAAAAAAAAAAACCGGCCACACGCTGCTGTGGCTAACGAAACACAACGCCATTACCCAACCTTCATAACCAACGCCATCTGTTAATTTACTTACATATCAAATCCAAACCGCCCGCTTGCCAGGCTGCTGCCTGCTTGCCAGCCCGCTCCCTTTATATATTATATATTTCAACCAATTTACACAATATATCAATTTTCCTCATGAATCACTCTATCTATTGGTGAAAACCGCATTAAAATCCGTTGCTTAGTTTAAAAGATCTAAGCGTACAGACAGCGGAAGCGACTTTGCTTTATAATATGTAAAGATTTTACGCCCAGAGGGCTTTTTCATGATTGGTAAGTACAATTAATTCATGACAGATACCTAATTTTGAAACTTGAGAATTTTAAGGAAATAATAAAAATAAAATTAGATAAAAAATGCACACAAGTCATTAAAATACAAGAAACAAGCGATTTATAGGTTTACAAAAATACAAGGTGTGTTTAGGAATAGTTTTGGAATAAATATTTTCCAAGATCCACAAAACTTTTGAACAAATTGTGATCACCAGAAGACGATTAGTATCATGTTGTTTCTTCATTGCTTTGATGGTTACATAATTTGGGGATTTTTCGACCACCATACTACTATGCACATGCCCGTGTTATGGTGGTCGATATTACAATTGTCAGCTTATTACAATTTTATAGAAAGCTGCAACTAGAATCGGAGTTTAACGAAAACCTTTCAACGGTTAAAAAACAAAATGGCGCTGAATAGCCATTTGATGACAATGTTACATTTGAATTTCAGCGAAACAACTGGAGCTTCAGTATTTTTAATACATTCTAGGTATTTGGTATGGCGTGATGTTCAACTTGACGTAATTGTAAAAAATCAACCTTTTATGCACTTTGGCGAATCCAAATCCACGTTTGTTTATATAATACTAGCAGACCCGGCCACACGCTGATGTGGCTAACGAAACACAACGCCATTACCCGACCTTTATAAAATCCACACTACCCGCTTGCCAGCTGCCCGAATAGAAAATTTGAATTTCTCGGCTTTTCTCTACTATAATAAGCATGTATTATACATATAAACCTTCCCCTTGAATCACTCCATCTATTGGTGAAAACCGCATGAAAATCCGTTGCGTAGTTTAAAAGATCTATGCGCACATACCTTTTGAGCGACTTCATTTTATACTTTGTAATGATGATGAAGAAACATTGCGCACCAAGCGTGCTTTATTTTATTTTGCGAAGCTCAGGCATAAATATTGAAGTGTTTTACCATCATTTTCTAAAGAATCAAATTTTCCACATTATACAATACACAACCATAACCGAAAAAGAGCTTTTAAGTACGACATTTTTTTTTACTTTAAAGCATTTTTTCTGGGCTTATAAAAAGGCCAATGAAAAAACTCGATTATTTCAAGGGCAAATATTTTTCTACTCGCAGTATTTAATTAAAGCTTCTATAATATTAGCTATCTAATTTTCAAAACAAAAATCACGATTTTGCATTACTTATTAGTGCATCCAGTTAGAATATGTCAAAAGAGTCATTAATTTATGTAATACATACATAGAAACGTTCTGATGATTGGAATAATATACAATTTAGTTTCTTCATAGAATATCCAATTAAAACCAGTTTTTAATATGTGACACACGTATTCCGTTACTCTTGCACGTTTATGAATTAAATGCCAAAAATAAGATTCTAAAGACAGTAGTATCCACAAATACCAAAAGCCGTTGAAAAATCAATGTACGCTTGATTTATTGTTGGGTAGCTTTTTACCCCTTTTGTGTGGCGATGATCCGGGCCACCCGGACCACCCGGACCACCTACTGCCTGATAAATACTGCCTGATAAATAATAAGTCATTTTGCTTTGGGGAGAAAATAAGGTTGCTGAAAAGGGTTAAATGCGGCGATGGGCATAATGGTTACCCATTTCGATATAGTCGATTCTATTTTATTCGATTCGGCGGTTCGCCCGGGTCTTTGCACCGAGCATTTACCTCAGAAAAGTCGACCCGTTAAAACAATTTTTTTTTACCACAAAATAAATATTAAGATTTTCAATGTCTTTTTAAACTGATGATTGAACCTTCCTACCAAGGAACTGGAGTCAACCACGCACCCAATTCACACGGGAAGCCATATTTTTTTTCCTCAAGGCCTTTGTCATCTTTGGGGATGCTGTGTGGTATTATTAAGGAAAGGAAGGAGATGAAGTTATTAAAAGGAAAAATGTATGAGGGGTGAGTAGGAATTGGGGTTCAGTGTGTCCAAATCATCCGCCGCCAAGGTCTAGACAAACCTCACCCCGTGAATTTAAGCACCCCAGCTAAGGCACCAAACATATTGATCATATCTTTAGTACATTGATCATATCTTTAGTAATACATATTGATCATATCTTTAGTAAAACTAATAAAAAAACTCAAGCCATTATTTATACTACCACACTGACAGACCATTACACAATAATTCTATCTATAACAAAAAATAACTCTTATGTAAACCTAAATACGAAATCACTCCTAACGAAGTCTGAAACAAATTGGGAAAATGTCAAAAGGGAGTTAACAATGAATGACTGGACCGCCCTTCTGGAAAAAGATGATACTGATACTGCTTGGAGTTATTTTGTAGAAATTATACAGCACAGTATTCTATCTAACACCAAAACCACAGATAAAAAAGTATCTCATAAAAATATTCACATTAAACCATGGATCAGTCAGAATATTATAAACTCGATCAGAAAAAGAGATGAACTGCACAGAAAAGTAAAAATCAACCCTTTTGATGTCCATACACTTAGATTCTACAAAAGATATCGTAATACATGTAAAAATGTAATTCGTTATGCTAAAGAAACATACTATAAAAACAAAATTGATGAATGCAATAATGATTTCCGTAAACTCTGGCAGATCATAAATGAAATTACAAATACTAAAGCCTCGCATAAAGACAAAAACATTAAAGAATTAAACATTGATGAGATTCCCACATCTTTTACGAAACACCCAGACAAACTTCTTGACTTTATAAACAACTACTTTTGCAATATAGGCTCTAACCTTGCAAATAAAATTAAACAAAATTCTACTACTGTCGAAAAAACAATGAGGAATGATGATGTAAATCATGAAAACAGCCTCAATATAGTCAAGATAACAAGTGATGAAATAAGAAATATTATAACCTCCTTAAACACAAATACCTCATCGGGAAATGAACTGATATCAAGCAAATCAATTAAATACCTACAAAATCAGTTAATTCAACCACTGACATACCTTGTAAATCTATCATTATCTAAAGGTGTTTTTCCCGCTTGTCTTAAAATTGCTACGATCATACCATTATATAAAAATGGTCCCAAAAATGATATTTCAAATTATCGACCAATTAGTATTTTAACTCCTCTGTCGAAAATATTGGAAAAAGTAATAAAAAAACAAGTTCTTACATTTTTGGATACCAATAAAATATTATCACCTACGCAGTATGGCTTTAGAAAAAACCTGGGTACTGGTGACGCTATAGCTAATGTAACTAATACAATTATTAGAAAACTGGATGAAGGCAAAAAATGCTTAGCTGTTTTCATTGATCTTCAAAAAGCTTTCGATACAATTGATCATGAAATACTGTACTTAAAACTAAAAAAAAAATGGAATAACCGAAACAACTCTAAACCTACTTAGAAGTTATTTAACTGGAAGAGAACAAATTGGTAAAAGAAAGAGCAAATCTCTTCCAATTAAATTCGGGGTCCCCCAGGGAAGCGTATTAGGACCTATACTATTTCTGATATATATAAATGACCTTATGAATCTTCCCATTAATGGAAACATAATGAGCTTTGCAGATGACACTGTTATTATATTCCACGAACAAGATTGGACAAGAACCTACAAGGAGGCGGAACATGGCCTGGCTGTACTTCAAAACTGGCTAAAAGTAAACTCCCTTACATTAAATGTTAGTAAAACTAAATATCTAACTTTCTCCAAAAACAAAGAGGACAACCAATGAATGTGCATACCCTCAAATTACATGAATGTCAAAATACTTTTCCACAATGTTCCTGCCCGTCTATAACCCAAACCAAAAGTATTAAATATCTTGGGATTGAAATTGATGAAAATCTACAGTGGAATTCACACATTGAGCTTACCTCAAAAAAGCTAACAAAACCCATCTACTTCTTCAAAAAATTAAGAAACATCATGTCGATGAGGGATCTAAAGAGAGTATATTATGTTTTATTTTTAATTTTTAACTTTATGAGTAAAACCTCAAATTGTAATATTTAAATAAATGAAGATAATATAAGCGAAACTCAATCGAAAATCTGGAAACAGAAAAATCAGAAAAACATATTGACACCTCTGGGCAAGAGGTCCTGGGTTCGTGTCCCAGAGGTGTCAATATGTTTTTCTGATTTTTCTGTTTCCAGATTTTCGATTGAGTTTCGCTTATATTATCTTCATTTATTTAAAGAGTATATTATGCTTTATGCCACTCTCGATTGGAATATGGAGTAATAGGATGGGGCTCAGCAGCATCTAATCACTTAAAACAACTTAAGATAACTCAGAATTGCATTATAAAGACCATTCTAAAGGTCCCCATAAGGACGTCAACAGCAGAAATTTTTAAACAGTTTGATGTTCCAAGCATACAGAAAATCTATGCCAAAAACATTCTAGTACATCACCACAAAAATGATTCAGAGGCAGACACCTCACACGCTCAGAAAACCAGAGCTAAACAAACAGACATACTTAATATACCAAAGTGTAACTCTTCATTTGGTCAAAGAAGTTCTGCATTTTTAGCAGTAAAGTTATATAACAAACTCCCACTTAGTATCAAACAAATAAAAATAAAAAATAGCTACATTAAGGACATTAAATGTTGGCTGAAGAATCTATCGGAAAATGAACTTACTAGTATACTTAAAACATCATAGAAGTCGCTGAAAAACTTATCCAAAGCATAGTCCCCCTCAGCACAGGATCTCCTAGTGACTACGAATATATTTTATATATACATCTAACTAACATGTTTCATATAAAAATGTAAAAAATATTATATAGTTACTAAATTAAAAAAAAATTAAAAAAAAAAAAACACCTGGGGTGACCTATGGCAGGGAACTTGGTTATCCAACAAATGATCCCCGGGGCGGCGATACCCATTCCCGCTTCCCAAATTGATCGGATTAGACCGACGTTTATTTCGTATATTAAGTCCTGAAATGTCATGTGATCACGTCCGTGTGCGTAATTGCCACCAAGTTGCATTGTCATCGACAACGACTTTATCTGCCGAGTTTCAGCTCATTCGGATGTCGGGAAGTGGGTTGATTTCCATTTCCAAGATTTCACTTCATTCATTCAAACAAACAAAAATGAAAATCAAATGCACGTATTTAGATATAAAGAGTTCGTAATCGAAATCATATAACCTTCAATTTTCTATTATTTTTAAGTGTTTTGTGTGCGGGCAATTTCTAATTAACTTTCAAAATGTGTCGATTTTGCCTGGCGCTAGTTTAATAATGAATATGTCTTGATGTGAATAAACAATACCACCCACGGCCACCCACACCCCTTTCGAAAATATAAATTTATTTTGAGTTCAATAGAAAATCGATTTTCCCACATACCTTGGTGAATAATTTTTCTACCTGAAGTAACTCACAGCACCAAATTAGCAACATAATATTTTGTACGAAATTTTGCTAATCTTCACTCTCCGTCGCTCGTCTAACTTTTCTGCCTTCGTATTTGTTACGTTTTATTCAAAATAAATAATATTCGTTACCGCTCAAGTGACATTGTTTTACGTACAAAGCAAAACAAACAGGGAATGTGACGTAAATGCTATGAACCTCATTTATATTCCTCCTGAACAATCTGATGTTTGGCATTTGGAAGCCATCGTATAGTTTTAGTTGCTATCCCTTTGTCGACTTTTAACCTATTTCTGAAAAATGTAGAACGATTTGGTAGGCAGGTATGGGTACCGCCACCCGGGAACCATTTATTGGTTTACCAACACCTCTGCCATATGGTTCGATATATAATGGTTCGCTACGTTTGGTGACTTAGCAGGGGTGCCCGGGTTCATGGGGTGAGGTTTGTCCAGGGCTTGGCGGCTGATGATCTGGACACACTGAACCCCAGATTCCTACTCACCCCTCATACATTTTCCTTCCCAGAACATTCTCTCCTTTCTTTCCTAAAAATACCTTCAACACAGCATCTCCAAAGCTTACATAGGTCAAAGACGACACAGGGATTATTTTCTTCAGAGACTTCTATGGAGCTACTGTAAAAAAACATTACAACCCATTATTTTATTTTAAGGTACTGGGTTTGCCAAGCGATTTTTGCGCTTCTTACCTACATTCGTGGAGATATAATAAAGCACACTAAGAATACACACATTTTGGCTTGTGGCTTCCTCGTAACCAATCAAACCTCGAACATATTTTGTCACAGGGTAAAAGTACTTTTTTTTAGTTGTCATTTTTCTGAACGTATTCGAAAACAAGCAACTGTTTTTGAAAGATGATAAAATACGCTTTTAAATTTTATAAATCGAAATAAATACATCTATTTATTTATTTATAATTTCTCACCATACATGTGTTCTTATTTTTTTTTAAATACAAAAATATTAACCTCACTAGGACTAGCAGCCTGTATTGAGGTTAAATTCATAAATTTGAGTGATGCATTTACACACAAATCACTAAAATATAAAACACTACATCCAAAACACTAAACTATGCGGAAAGTAAGAAATAACAATATTATATTGGTGACCAGATGGGTAATTTGTAACAATATAGACCATAAAACAAATCCTTAATTACTATACCCACCAAGAAACAAAGGTAGTTCAAAACAACTAGGGTGACACTCTGATTTTGACAAATGGAACTCAAATAAAATCTAGTTATTAAAATATATATATATACCTTTTTATTTAAAAAACAAATATTATTAAAAAAAAAAACTTATTATTTTAATTTTTTTTTTTTTAATATAAATATTTTGCATACAATCGTAACAAAATATAAAGAAATGGCTCACCCAACGTTTTTTTTTACTAAAAATAACCTACTGATAACGAAAAAAATTAAAACACAAACACTTTTTATTAGACAAATGTATTGTAAAAGTTATTGTCACCTCACATTTTTATCGTTCCATGTAAAAATGTAATTAATAAAAAATTCCAAAGGATTCATAATTTTTTTTTAAATTGCGATCATGTACATTTTACTTCTTTTTGTGGTTAACTTTTTAATTTGAATGTAAAGCGTGGTGTTTTCTCTTTCTTACACCGCTAATATCATATTTTTCACTATGATAGTAAGGGAGATGCAACGATTTCTTTGAGATATAAGATTTATTCACTGTTCGGAACAAATCTAAAAGCCTGAGGTGTTAAGATTCGTTGTCTTGATTAATTAACATGTTCATAATCATTTCGGTAGAGAGAGTAGCAGAATTTAGTTGTATGTGTGCGTGTCAGCGCGGTTTGGTAGTAGGTAGTAGGTATGATAACATTTTAATCGTTGATAGTATTCCCGCTATAAATAGTTTGAACGACACGAGTAGAGATAGAGATACGATACATTGTATGGTATATGGCGTATGGCCGACACCTCGCCACAGTAACAAACGACAAACTAATCGCGCATACCTGAAAAACACGTTTTCTTTCTTTTTCCAAATATTTGTAAGCGTTTTATTACTTTGTTAGAATACATCTTCCTCGTAAATGAGCCGGCGCGGCGCGGCGTGCTGTCTGACATTGCAAAACTCTGAGATTTCTCTAGCACGATTCTAATTTCATTTAAATTCATTCGTTTACGCTTTTTGTGTTTTCACTTTAATTGTGCGGCCGGTGGCTGGTTGGATGGTTAACATTGGAAACGCACAACTCAGTACATTCCGTGTCTGTGGGACACTTGTACACAGATCACTGTACACAGGTCACTGTACACAGATCACTGTACACAGATCACTGTACACATATCACTGTACACATATCACTGTAAACAGATCACTGTACACAGCACACTCTGTCAAGCTTTTATATTTATTATTATTTTATATTTCCATCAATGAAATATCCACGCACCGAAGTTCCTAATGGGTTTGAGAGCTGTTTTCTATGTTCGTTGGCCAAATCGTTTAAATCGAGGAACAATTTTTCAATGTAATTTTATTTTTCTACTTCCATCCCGATTTTCCTTTCCTTACAACGAGGAAATTTTCCAACTTTTAAATTGCGGAGATCTGTTTTACCTCAATATCTAAGGCTGCGTATAAACAGGACAAATTTTTCTTACTTTCGAAAAAAGAAGGCAATTTACTATGTTTGTACAATTTATTCAGAACACTCGTAACCACTCAATGTCTAAGTAATATTAAAGTTTCTTATATACGTTATTTAAGAAGTCATAAAACATTTCACCTTAAGTTAGTTAATAACAAAGATATTCAAATACAGAAGAGATGTGCTATGGTGTCCGCGCAACTGTCGCCGGACTACGCGCTAATTAGCGTAGTTTTCATACAAAAAGAATTTGTTCATTTCGTTGATTTTTTGAAAATGTGCATTAATATTGGTTAACAATATATATTGAATAAGGAAAGAATTTTTTTTTATTAGTATCTATAGCAAAATTTGTACATAATGTATTTATAAATTATATTATATTAAGGTATTATAAAGTACATTATTTTTTTCACAGTCCTCCTCACTAGGGTTTCCTGTTCTGAGGCGGCCTGTAGTTTTTCCACATTTGTATTTAGTGTCCAGTTGTCTTTACATGGTCTTCAGTATGCTTGATAGTTCATTTTCACTTTGTTCTCTCAACCATATTTTTACTTTTGTTTTAAATTTATTTATTTCTATTATTTTTATTCGTTCATTTAGTTTAACGTTCGTTTGGTTTATTCGTTAATTATTTATTCTTTTAGTTTATTTGTTAATTGGTAAACAATATCGGCGACATCCGGAAGCGCAGACCCACATAGTAAAAACAGCAGATAGCACATCTACTTATATTTCAATATCTTTGGTTAATAACAATATTACCAATAGCCTCCCTATTCTTGGCTACTTTAGTTTTCTGAAGGTTTCACTTCTACCGCGTGTGAATTACACACTCTGTTTTTTTCCTCCTGTTAATACGCCGCAGTTTAAAATAAGCCAAGGGTATTATTTTACGACTGGAATTATTTATGGTGTAATTTATTCACGTTGTTTTTAATTCAGTCGATATAATTTGTTTGCATGTTTGCGATTGTTTTACAAAAATATATTTCATAACTGATAATTTTTTATTATCTGTGTTGTGCCAACTGAAGCATCCATTCAATAATAACCAAGTTGAGGAATGTAATGTTTTATTAAACCTTCAGGCTAATTTATTCGGTTTTCAGAACAGCTCATATAGGTCTCATAGAAATTGTCGTGTCTTCATTACTAGATATCATAGTGATAAATATAATCTAAACAGTATTGGAAAAAAACACCATGCTATATATATTCAAATCTAAGAATTAGCCACAAAATATTAAAAATGTACACCTTTATGAAATCGAAGTGTCCGACCGGAATTTGGAAAAAAAATTAAACTTTGGGTATTTTTATTAATTATTTTTATATGTACCTACCGAAAAATAGTGAGTTGTCGATAACGTTTATAATACATTTTCCCAATAAAATGTGTGTTTTTATTTTTTTTTCATTATCAGCAATTTTAGTTAGAAAAAACGTGATGTGAGTCATTTTAAACACCTTTTTATGTTTACATTAAAAAAAAATTATATCTAAAAAATTATGTGTTTATTTCGAATTATAAAATTTATAAGCTTATATCGTCACCTTTCAAAAACTGTTTTTAGTTTTTGAATGCGTTCAGAAATATTCCATTTATTAGGATTTTATTGCAAAGCGAAAATATTTTGACCTTCCGACAAAATAGGTCCGAGGCCTGAGGTGTTAAGAAAACATGTTTTAGGTACCTACCTGCTGAGGTACGGCCCTGTAGCCGGGGCTTAATATAAAATATTAACTGTGGAATCTTACTGAAAATTTTACCTCTTGTTCTTATCCTAACTTATGTGACATCGTGTCCCATCTCTATAGGAATTATTTTTATGACAATATTCCTAATAATACAACGTCTATCGGTGAAAATGTAATCGTTGAAGTATAAATGTTCGCCTCGCCGATTATGTCGGAACCAAGTTCACAATGTTGACTCCAATAATATTAATCCTCCGCTATTAAAATAACATGCTCACCATTTTCCCCTGGTCGGTAATGGCGAAATTACACACGTCAACCACATTGATGCCATTTGGTTGAACGGCGTATAATTGAAAGGGTGTACTGTTTACACGTACTTGACAGAAGTGGACCATTCAATCACATTTCTGTCATAGATTTTAGAATGTCTTCGGAACAGGTCGTGCGCGCGGGAATTAAGTTAATGTGTGATCATTTAATTAACGAGTTAATGAGAGGCGTATGCACTTCCCTCCATTTAAAAACCATTTTCTATGTTGACAACTCACTACAAAATAAACAGTCACAGTTTGACAATTCAATATGCGCGGACAGTGCTGCGCGCGCATGCAACGCCGCATTCGCGCATGCGCACGAAGGACAAACGAACCAATCGCATTGAAAATATTAAACAAGTTGAATATTTTCAATGCGGTGGAAAGATGACGCGCAATGACATGGAAACATGCAATGTCTTGTTTACACGGTGCAATTTGGTATCTACAACCTAATTGCGCAGCAGAATTGAATGGTCTAATATGCCCATAAGGACATAAACCGAGGATGTAAGACCCTGCGCAGAAAAGTCACACAAAAATCTGTCAAATACTTAGGAGTCACTCTGGACTCAAGATTAACGTGGCAAAAACATATTGATGATAAAGTAAAATCAGCAATAGCTGCACTCTACCCTACGAAAGAGTAGATTATCAACAGACATCACTAGAAATTATAGACAGATATCACTAAATATAAAATAGACAGATTATCACTAGAAAGAGTAGATTATCAACAGACAATAAACTTCCTATCTACAAGACGACCATTAGGCCGGGCTTTACATACGATGCACCTATTTGCAAATTAACCCTGAAAAAAAAAAACATTCGACTTGCGTTGAATGAGCCCAAGTAGATCAGGGTTCACACTCGACGACACAAACATTCCTCTGATAAAGGAGTTAATTTTTACAAAAGCTGATAAATTCTACGCCGGCCTAGCCGGACATGAAAACCCCACAATTAATTCTCTCGCTAAATATAGTGAGAATGATAAATTTAAACATACAAAAACCTAAAGTAATCCTCCGAAAGTAGTGAAATCCTGTCACAAGTAGCTGTATAGTTTTAAGTCTTATTTCCCAAAATCCCCATAATATTTAAAAAAAAAATAATAACAAAGTATAATAATCCACGTAAAGTATCATTAGATAATTCCAGTTCGCAATTACGTTAGAGTCATTAAACTATTTGTTTTAGGAACTTTGAACGTAAATGATCTCCAAGTCCAAGCACAATGGGCTGCTCTGCAAAACCCTACATCACTTTATCAAATTTTACTTCTCTGCGCATGGTCTTCGCACTCAGTTAAATGTCGTTTCCTTACCGACCCGTGGAACAACGGCTAAAAAGGGCCAAAGGTCGATACTACTTCTATAAAACTGAATTTTTGTGTACATGTACGTTTCAATGTTACTTTTACAATGTTTCATTTTACAGAATTCTAAAAATATCAGCCGAGCAATTCAAGATATTCAAGGTCAAAGGTCACCAAAATCATATTTTCGCGAATAACTCGCCTCTAACTAACATTGTACGCCGATGAAAGCTATAGAAAAACTTTTTTTCAAGATCGGTATACTCATTTTTCTCGTAAGTTTAACCTTTTAAAGATACATCGCCAAGAAGTAACAATGAATTCGTTTACGATTTAAAATCCTTATTTTGGCTGGGGTATCTAACAAAGCACCGAGTCGCCAGGGAGCGCAGTTTACCTTTCACTGGCCGACCCGCGACCATCGAGTTTCTATAATAGTCCGAAAGACCAAGGGTATCCACTCTCTGCTCGAGCTTTTCTAATGGCAATGTCACCCAGTCCCAACCGATCCACCTATATACCAGACTAGACACTAGACAACTAACTAAACAACACCTAGACTGCGACTGTGAGGTAACTTCTCTTTTGAAACGTGTTACGTACCTAGCTACAGGCCACAGTAACATTCATTGCCGTAACTCTAGGCCAATCAGAGGCGATGCTAGTTCAGTCAGCGCTGCTGCATGCACCCCGCGCCGCGCACCTTAATTCCGACCAGAATAACTGGATGCTTATGATAATTGCCTTTGACAACACCAACAGACGGGCAACTACCTCTACCTAGCGCCTCTAACTTTACTATTATAAACTGAGAGCTTTTACATTTCAACATAAACACACATACTCGCCGGGCTTTCGGGTCGAACTTTGAACATAAGTTCATCATTTTACCGTTATATTTAAGTAATCTCATGCAATGGTTAGTAGGAGGCTCGGGTATTTGAAACTGTTAGTTTATCGATAAATGCAAGCTATAGCGTGCCACGGTATCAGAGGTCGTAGACGGGATAGGGCCGACCTTCTCGCATTTAGTAAACCTCAAAAAATATCTTCGCTTTTACCTCCTCGCTTGCTTTCGAAGAAGAAGGTTTGGCGTTCAGTGGGGTACGCCATCTAGTCGTGCAGTACTCGTAATTGTACGTTAAGTCGCGAGATGATCTCACAGAAGAGTAGTACGTAATCAACAGAAAAGTGTCCACGCCGAGCGGGGCACACGGTGCACGGCGATATTATAATACAATAGATATTATCTATGCACTGGCACCAACACTGGCCTGGCCCGAAGTCGCGCACTGCCAACTGTCGGCACTTGGCAAACGTTTCGTCTTTCGCCAGCTCATCTCGTCGCATCATCACTCCCTTCGCCCATTAGCCCGCCCATAACTCCTGCAACTTATTGCGCTTCTTGCCTCTTGATTTATATGCGGAATCTACGCGCGATGAATTATGCCGATTAAATGACGAAGACTGATATTAGTTAGTCGACCGTTTATTTTGTTCGAATACTAACCTCACACTTGGATCCGTAAAGGAACGTGAAATTTGTTTGTCACTGCAAGTTTTTTTTCCACGGAATCGTGTAATCAAAATCACCCAACAGAAATACCTCTGGTCAGGGACACGTGTAATATTTGGCTTGCGGGCACTTCGGGCAGCGCGCTGCGGGCGCATTACCTATGCTTTGTTGGAAAAACAACACATTCGATACGATTTTAGATTTTCACGGCCAAAAATATTTTTGTTATTAGTTTTTGGGGTATTATGCCGTGTTGCGCTACCTCCTTCTTTAGCCAACGTTTCGGACAGCGTTGCAGTGTCCATCATCAGGGCAGATGTGTCCGAAACGTTGGCTAAAGAAGGAGGTAGCGCAACACGGCATAATACCCCAAAAACTAATAAAATAAAATAATAAAAAAACCACATTATTTGCTGTGAAAATATTCCTCTGCGCTATCCCACTGAAAGTAACATAAAACTAACGAAATACTAACATGGATGCTTCATATTTCATTCTTGTATGGAATATTAATTCTGTATTATCTTATATAGATTAGTTTATTATTGGATACGAAACAGAAATATATAATATTTTGAGTACGTGTTTTATATTATGAAAGCTTTTTGGAATTATTTATACATTTTCCAACATTTGTTGTGTTTTATCATGTTTTTTCCTTAGTTTTTCGTGCGCCCCAACGCTGGCTCTACGGACATTGTACGTGGACAGTCCAGCGTTCTGAGCGTATAATACATAAATATGAAGTCACGTCGTCCTTGATGTAACTTCACGATAATTTATGCGGGGGCACTTAAGGGCCTTCTGTTCCCGGCCTAATGGTCATCTTGTATCCTCTTGGGAACGGAAAAACTAACATAATCTAACAAGTACATAAGACGGTAACAGTTTAGTTGGTCGCGTGTCGCGTGGCAGCATTCGATGTGATTAATGAAAGCTTTCAGCGTATCGCTACTCGCTACACTGTCTTCTCCCTTTCACTAAACTGTCGCGGAGGACAGGCGTTTTTAATATGATGACGTATGAATGCAGTATTAGGATTGCAATGCTAACCAAGCTAATATTTCCTGTATACATATAGGTGTTTAATTTCCGGACAGTTTATTTTAATGAAGATTTTGGTGAATTTTAGGAGGAGAAACAGATACAGAGGGGATAGAGATAAAATGGAGAAGTTAAAGCAATAGAAGTCGCCACTGCTCGAAGCTCGAAGCTCGATTGTCTTGGCCTTGTTTTCTTCAGGTAAATACCGGAGCAATTATTTTGCCATGGCCATCCAATCACACCTCATGAAGGCTTTCACTCACTCGATCGCTTCAGGGTCTTCGTGGAGACGAATCTAACTCCATTCTCCATCCGTCACCATCATTCAACAGACAACAGACAACCTACCACCAGCACCACTGTTCAGCTCCCTTCAGTTGTTCAGCAGTCGTGTCGACTGGAAATCTGATTCCCTGAACCGATGCGGTGGCGTTGTGGGAGTTAATTGTGCTATTTATTGCAGTATGCAAATGTTGGGCTCGTGGCTTCTCGGTCGCGGTTCGTGGAAAGCTTACTAATGGTCCACGATCGCAACCGATTCATTCTGAACACGACTTACCGATTACATATTTGCTAGTTGTTCACATTCAATCGAGTATATCGTAGTTTCTTTCTTCACCTAACCAATTATTGTACATTGTGTAAATGGATCATTTTCGTTACTTATTCGCTTTCATTATTTTCTTACGTTTTGTCTTTGAAATCAACTTTTCATCATACCTATACTTATCTTTAGTACAAACTGCAAACTTTCCTTCTCTTCCTACTATCGTCTCCATACGTTTCTTCTTCAGTATATTTGTCTTTGTAGATCCATTCTAATAGTGTAATATATGTTGTGTACTTTATTTGTGATATTATTTCCGAGAGCAAAATTGTTAACATTCCATGGTTCATGATCTTACTCGCTTACTTTGCTCGCAAACGATGGAATTCACGATTCAAAGCTCGAGATACAACTCATTTCTGTTTATTCACCATACGAGTATGTATTTACTTGGACTCGTGTGAAAGTACAACACGTGAAAACGCGAGTTCCTTGTCTATTTATTTTACTTTAATAATACTAAATTAACAAAACCTCCGACGCTTTTGGCGCGTTCATTACGCTCGTCCACTTTTATCTGTCATTTAATAGAAATAATATTGCTTTTGTTTCAATTATGAAATGTGCAAAACACTTTCGCCGTGTTGATTCAATTTGAGATATTTTAATCCGCCCAAACGAGGACAATTCGAATAATTACGAAACGGGAACGGCAGTGAAAACAATAAAAGCTCCGGCCCGCTTTGTTTCCCGATTTCATTAGTAAGCTCCGAGTTGCTGGTCGCTAGTCGTTAGCCTGTAGGCCTCCGCCTCAAGGCACGGGGCGAGAGTGCCCGTACTGGATACTGGGTACAGTGGGTACTGGGCGGCACCTACTTTATTATAATACCTACCATTATAAAGGTCGAGGTCGGCTCGCGACGATCGCCGCAAGCCGCAAGACTCGTTTGCCGTCTTGCCACTGCTAGAGCTAAATAAAACGTCCGTCGCGGGCCGGAAATCGATGGATACAAAACGTAAATCACTACGAACGAGTAGAAAAGCCCCGCGATTGATATGCATCCATTCACGTGCCGGCCGAATCGCTCTACTAGTTGGTATACAATACTGGGTACCGGGTACCCGCTGAGCGCGGCTCGCTCGGGCGCGATGACGCAACTAACCCACTGACCGCGTGCCGCATTACATACTCACCTCGCACTGTACCGTATGTTATTATGTACTCCCTCTACTCTGCTGTACTACTGTATGATACTGTGTGTCTGTGTCTGCGTGTGTGATGTGTGATGCGTAATGCGTGATGCGTGATTACCACTGCCGAGAGGAAGAAGCCCTCAATACTTTCGATGTGCATTCATTTCATTATTCAATCACTTATTTGTGTTTTTTTTCTATACTTGGCA
Source organism: Limnephilus rhombicus (assembly GCA_929108145.2). Classification (NCBI taxonomy): domain Eukaryota; kingdom Metazoa; phylum Arthropoda; class Insecta; order Trichoptera; family Limnephilidae; genus Limnephilus; species Limnephilus rhombicus. The sequence goes on along the minus strand of OV815287.1, from coordinate 11,846,104 downwards.
GAATACCCCGCGGAGACGCCTTGGCAGAATACCTTGAGTAAGTTTGCGGATGAAACATTCCTAAATTCTAAAACACTTATTTACCCGCTAATGACTACAATGATACTAACCATTACATGATGTATACCAGGGGTGACGAGGGTTGTTGCCCGTAGTCAGTTGTTACATGCCTATTCATTCTAGGTATATTAGGATATTTGAAAGGAAGATGCCGGGGTCGATATGTAGGCCGGATGAAAGCCAGCAGAGAGATGAGTTATGAAACGGAAAATGAATGTCGTTTATCACCGAAGAAGAAACAAAAAAAAGATTTCGGCTCGGCTAGAGAGGGCGCGGGCGGGCGGCCCTACGCAAGCAGTGGGCGTCGCGCGTCGCTGCGTAGCGCTTGGAACCTTCCCGGTTTCCCTGTAGCCGCCCAGCCGCCCCCTTTTGTCATTCTACGTTGGAACTGCATGCATCTCATCTCAACCATAACCCATGTTTGTGTTTTAAATATTTATCAATCAGATGGAGACGGTAATTTTTCTCTTTTCAAACGTCAAGTGTGAATAATTTCATGTACCTTTCAAAATTCTGCTTTAACGGGTAGGAAAAGTGGAAGCTGTTGATTTTTAAAAATCTCATGTACACACACAGTGACCTTCCTCTTGTTTTGAAAGACAAGTGTGCAAAACTTTATCAATCTCGCAATAAAGCTGTAGATTTGTAAAAAAAAACAAAGCCACGACGCCAACGTTATCACTTGGAGGGCTGATAGGTCAACTCATGGCGGACCAGAAGATCGTAATATGACAATAGTAAAATATTGTTAGTTTTCGAGATATTAGCACTTTTATGAATTTAGTGAAAATCTCAAATCAGTTTTCAATGTAAATGAGTGTTTCAGGTTGTCAGTTTTTCGATTGCCACAGTTGCAAAGTTCCATATTCTAAGATTATAATTTTTATTATGCAACCATGAAGCCCAGCTACTAATCACAGTCCAAAATACCTAATACTATAAGGGCCTATACCTTTGAAAAAAAAATCCCGATTCATGAGTTATTTTTTCTGAATTAGTTAACTTCGACTCATCATTCTGCCAAGAAAATGTAGGTACCACACCAACCTAGCAAGTTTAAAAAAAGGTTATTTAATGTTGTTTTTACATAAAAAAGATGTTGCTATTTTACTGCAAAGAGCTCGAATTGCCGAAGTTTGCTGCAGAAACGTTGGGAAGACAACCTTTTATTTTTATTTGTATGTTGTTTAGTTCTAAATATTCACCTGTCACTTTAATTTAATGAGTGATTCCATTCGAACTCATTGCGGAAATAATTTCACAACAAGCTGTTTTTAAGTAAAACAGCAACGTCTTTTTTTCCAATGTAAACCATATCAAACCTTATGTCATTTAAAAAACTACTCTAAATGACTATTTTTATACACACCGTTCCAGGTTAGAGTGGTACATTTTTTTACAGTATGAGGAGTTTAAATTTAACTAATTAAAAAAAAAAACTCGTGAATCGGGCAGAAAAGTTTTTATTTTGGACTGTGATCGATGATCATTAGCAGGGATATTTTATGGTTGCATAGTAAAAATTAGAATCTTAGAATAGGAATTAAGTGATTGTGGCACTCGAAAAGATGATTGCGTAGATTTTGTTGAAATTCATAAAAGTGCCAATATCTCGTAAAGTAACTTCTTTTCACCAGAAATGTTATGATATTCTGATCCGTCGTGAGTTGTCCTATCAGCCCTCAAAAGGATATCGTTGACTTTCGGGACATCCTGTACTATCGTAGACCTGTGAAAATTGAGGGATAGTCTGAATTCTGGACAAATCAGTTTCAATTTTGAAAATGACTCTAATTCAAAGCAAATCCGAGTTCTACAGTTCATTGAACTATAGTTATGCAGAACAGACATCAGATTCACATCCAAAATTAGTATATTTGATAGATAGACTAATGGATTCCTAAACATATAATCAATCACAACAATCACACTAATAACGGCTTTTTTATGTTTTCACGATGCACAACACACATAACATTTGCAGTCCAACCTAACCTCCACAACAATATTTATCAAGTTTCAAGTATTTTAGTAGTATCTACTGTTAATGTTGCCGTACCCATTGGACGCTTTTTTATTTACCGTGACGATACACGGTAGCGGTTCCTTTTCATAATATTGCTGCAGCTCTTTCAAAACATGACATACACAATGTACCTAGGTCTGTTCCTTCCAAAGGAAAAAAGTCATCATTTTCTTGCATCTCTCTCACACACCGCACCTTGAATTCTCCCTAGAACCCTACCAACACTACTTGCCGTGATGATAATTTTGAAAGTATGGAATATAGTTACAAGGATAATTGAAGTGAATGAATTCAAAAAATTCAAAATGGTTGTGCTTTTGTTCTTAAACATATAATACTGCCGCTCTTTCTTAGGCACTAAATGACAACAGTCGAAAATGAGTTAAACGGCGAATGCATGTCTGCACCCCCCCAAAGGAAACATACAATCATTTTCATACATCTCCCTCACACGTATAAAGAAAACGAAACGCAATTACCGTCGCCAAAAGTAGTACTTTGGAGGAAACAGTCACACGTATATTGTGAATCTCACCATCGTTTAATGTGTAAGAAAGAGCTGCAGCATTATAGCGATTAGGAACGTATGTTTTTGCCGTCACGGTACCGTTACCGTAAATCGCCCATTGTATAAAAATACTCTGTAAACAGTAACCCTTCGAAACATAATTTTCTGAAAGTTTTGCCCATCTTGTCAGGTTTCTCGGAGCTTCATAGTATCCGAGAGCCAACATTTTATGTTTCATCAACATCATTCCTTTCACTATCAACATGTCAAATTATTAGAAAAAAAGTTCGGAGGACCGTTCATCATCTCACCCGAGTGGTGAATGCGGTTGGTCCTCGTGTAATGAAAACATCACGGCTAATATGAAAAAAAGTTTCAAACGAAAGAGTATTACGTCAAAGGCCCCCATTCAGTCCACATCACGCAACGCCACACTACACCACGCCATATTACACCACGCCACATCCACCCTGCATTTCTATTGAGGAAATGAAAATTGAATAGAAGAACGTATCGGATTCTTTTCAAAGGGTATTTCATATTTGTACACGTCGTTCATTTGATTGAAAACCGGCAGCAGCACAAAATACTGGCTAGTATTTTGATTTTAATGTGCATGAATTCCATATGAATCCCCTCAGGCCTTGACCACATTCTGTCAGTAGGTCAGAATATTTCCGATTTGCAATAAAATCCAAATAAATGTAATATTTGTGAATGTATCCTGTGAAAAATTAAAAGGCACACTAAGAATACATATATTTTGGCTTGTGGCTTCCTCATAACCCCTCACACCTCGACCATATTTTGTCAGAGGGTCAAAATATTTCGGTTGTGCAATAAAATCCAAACTAATGGAATATTTAATAATAAAACATATCCGACAACTAAAAACTGTTTTTAAAATACGCTTTAAAATTTTATAAATAGAAATAAACACATCATTTTTAAAGTATAAATATTTTGCACAAAAACAAAAAAATTCAAAAATGGCTCAGCCTACGTTTTTTTTTCTAACTAAAATTACTAGTTACGAAAAAATCAAGTACAGTTTACAAGCCGTAGAAGCGAAACTTTACCAAAACAATCTCAACCAATAGGAGCCTTGAAAAGTTAGATTATAATTAAAGCGGCCAATTAGCGCAGACCTGGCGTCACTTCCGTTTCATATCTTAACCAATAGGAGCCTTGAAAAGTGACATCCTAATCAAAGCGGCCAGTGAGCGCAGTTTGATGCTTCGCAGGTGCTGTGATGCTTTATTTCCGTTTCATCCGAATTACAAATCACAACGGGGATAAAGAAGTTTCACTTCAAAAATAAATAAAAAAACACATTTATTTTATTAGACAAATGTGTAACGTTTTTGTTGTTTCATGTAAAAATAATTTACGAAAAATTCACAATGTTTCATATTTTTTTTCAAATTATGGTGGGAAACTTTGATTTCAAAATGGTGTACATTTTAATTTTTTGTGGTTAACTTTTAAGTTTGAATATATAGCGTGGTATTTTCTTTTTCGAGTAGATACCGTTTAGAATATTTAGATCATATTTCTCACTATGAAAGTAAGGGAGAAACGACGATTTCTATGAGACCTGTACGATTTGTTCCGAAAAGCGAACAAATAAGCCTGAGGGTTAAATGGTCCAATAAAATAGGAATGCACCCTCAACAGTGTGTTATATGTGCAATGAATGAATGACACGCATCCTATTACATATTACTACTCCGTATAGTGCGATTGCCGCCTCCGGCCGACTGGGCCACTACGCACCACCAGCCACTGCCACTACACTCAGTCCACAGTGGACTCTAGGTCACTAGTCGCCAGTCCACGGTCCACTGTCCACCATCCACGCTCGGTGCTCTAAAGATAGAAGTATTGAGTAATTACACTCTCCTATATACATATAATAATTATTATTATTAACTGCTAAATCGCTTTCAACGTTTTCGCTCGCTTTTCCTCGGGTCGCTCAGCGGGGAGTCGCCCGAAGCAAAGGACAAAAAACACAATACCAGCTGGAGCGCTGATAACCTTAGATAAAAGGGAAAGCGAAATGTGCCTGTGCAGGTACCTCCTTCACCTCTCCACTTCCTCCGGAAGTTTGTGTCAATATTCCGTCGGAATTAGCCGCTATTGATTTTGTGTACGGTAAAATGCCGCACGCCTCAAACTTGTACGTGTTACTAGTTACTGCGGGTGTTCGGGTATTTCTGTAAACAAACAAACAAACAAACAACACGTAATAACTCGTATTTCCGTTCTGCCGTTAATTGTTATTACGTTTGCAGCCAAGAAACAAACATCCGACAAGTTGGCATTGGCAGTAATGAGGTTATATTTATAATATATGACGCGTGGTAGAAATCTCAAAGTGTTAAACCAAAGACAAGGCAATTGCATCGTCTTCGATTTCGTAGTTTTAGTACTAAATTGCCACGCGCCTCATAAGGTCTTGTCCTATCAGTAAGTAAATTGCAAAATGCCCTCGTGTGTGCGCGAATGAGAAAATATTTCCAATACACGGCAAACACTGACGAATAACATTTCATTCGTAAATACACCAAATTATTTATTATTAAAAAAGTACAATTATTTCGATTGTTTCCCGAAGATCTTTAGCGCCATTATAGAAAGTAAGATACCAAACGTAGCAACAATTAGTATAAGGAAAAGCTAGGACAGTAGGTCGTCTCATCCACATTCCGTATTCGTCTTAGTGTAAGCGATTTTTTTTACGATAACTCCACACAGGAGGCCCTGAGAAAAATAATTTCCCTCAGGGCCTATGTCATCTTTGGGAATGCTGTGTGGAAGGAAGAAACGAACATGGGTTTTGAAGAGACCCATATTGTTTTTTTTTGTGAGACAATAACGTGTCAATCCTACATCCTACACAACAATATAAAAATAAATTTTCAATAATTAGAATTAAATTAAGACAGAAACAGGGCCTACGTTGTCTTTGGGGATGCTATGTGGAGGGTCTTTTTAAGGAAAGGAAGAGTATCTTGGCATCTCAGTCACATGCGTAATTTAGAATGTAGTATTCGGCGCAAATATATATGTCGTTCGTACACACACATTCGTTTGAATGTCTATCTGTATCACACATGCATAACTTTTGACTTAAGAATTTACTGAAAATAAGAGCGTTTTTTATTTGCCACAATCTCGAGTTTGTGAGACAATGGCGAGTCTAGATGTAATGTTTAACTGAGGTATTTGAAGAAACGCGAGCATCCGACGGCTATCGTCGTTACTATTATTTTTCTTCGTGGTTATTTAAGTACTGTTGTAATATTTCATCTTCACTTTTTTGAATTCCTTTTGAAAAAGTGAGTCCTCATTACCGTGTGAGCGGAGCATTCAAACATGTGTTGGCCTGGTTTCCACGTCCCTGTGCAATCTGTGCATATACGTGCACACACACATACACACATACAGTAGGCAGGTACAGTTAGCGTGCTTGTGTGGGTCGAATGCCTTGTTACGTATTCAGAGCCGCCCATAAAGGTGGACTGGAATTTCACTTACACTTGAATATTACTACTACGCGGAGCATAATATTCCTTTGTCTATGATTCAATCGGAAAAAACGTATTTGATTCTTCGTGATTGAACAATGGGGAAGATGACAGGTATACGTATTTGATTCTTCGTGATTGAACAATGGGGAAGATGACAGGTATACGTATTTGATTCTTCGTGATTGAACAATGGGGAAGATGACAGGTATCTCGTGACTTTATTTTATTACAATTATTATTTTATCGCGAAATATATATTGCTTTCTTTGGTTCAAGGCTGCTCATTTTTTTTGCCTCCACACAGGAGGCAAAAAAAACTCAGGGCATATGTAATCTTCGGGGATGCTGTGTGGAGGGTCTTTTTAGGGAAAGGAAGGTTCTGGTGCTAACACGCTGCGGTGCAAGGCGATGGGTCAAAAGTCCGGCTGGAGAGGTTTAGGTTACGTCTTCCTCAATCAGTCTCCCAATCTGACCCGCAACGCAAAGTGGGCAAACGCATTCGCCGCGAAAAACTAGATAAGCCTCTCCTCATGATCTCGGACACCACTACTAAGTTACCAAACTTAACGAACCACTCGAGGCGACCTATGGCACGTATGTTGCACCAGGTTATCCAATTAGTGGTTCCAGGGGCGGCGTTACCCATACCCGCCCCCCCAAAATGAGAAAGGAATAAGGATAGGGAATAGTCCTTTACCTTAAAATTAACGACTTTTTCGTTAACTGCGCGATTCCAGTTCTTTCGAATGACAGGGAAAAAAATCGTTAATTTTAAGGTTAAGAACTATTCCTCATCCTTCAGAAGAACCGGAATCTTCCTTTGGAGGAACTCTATCAGCCAAACATTGAAAGAAACCACAAATTTACTACTACTTCTAGTTAAAAATTTAACGCGAATCGCGTCGATACTATAATAATACAGCATCTTAGGAATTTCATCAATTTAAATAAATTTTGAAAAATATAATCTTGAAAAATACATCATTTCAAAAGTGAACAGAAAAACTCAATTGCGAAACGTTGCAAACAAACACAACTAATGCTATAATCTGAAATTTTAGATTAACTTTCTTAACCGTATAGAACTAGATTTGTTGATTCTGTTACAAACTATTCTGCGGGCGCGCTGAAAAAAGGTACCTAAACCTTTCTATATTAATGATACGAGGTTTGTATTACGAAAAAAATATTAGAGGAATTTAAGGGAAGGCAGAACAAACAGGGTTCGAAAATATCGTGATATGTTTTTGGGTGTAGCATTAAAAAAAACCAAAAGTTATTAGAGGGTGTAACCCACTTAAATGATTTGTATCCAACGATTTCTAGGCATATTTGATAGTCCATGTAAAAATGTAGATGACGCTTTGGTGACTGATCAATTTTTTTTTTCAATAAAAAAACTAGAAGTCACGTGATCCACAATATTGGTCTCGCTTCAGCAGAACTGTACAGACGAGACAGATCGGGCATCAAGTAAAACGTTGCGACGTAAGCAGTATGATTAGTGACGATTTGTGATAGAAAAATACATTTTTGTTTTTAATCGAAAAAAAAAATCATCGAACTGCAAAATGCCTCCTACATTTTTAACTTGAAATATGCCAAGGAATCGCTGGTTAAAGTGCATCATTTCTTCGCAAAACGTTAGACATTCCACCCTTAAACGTACCCCATTGCTAATGCTCAGTCCTAACTTCCCAACCTTGATTCCTGTGTATTTATTATTGCTTCCAGGCTGTGTGAACGTTGTGAAAAAGAGTAAGCAATCCTCTAGCTACGTCGCACTTAGCTTTGTCAGTGTGTTTTAGAGATTCCTAATTGGAAGGTGTGGCCTCCGAGTTGAGATTTTAAATACCTCTTTCATCCTGGGCACCGTAATAATATTGCCGGTCTTGACGACTAGTAGAGCATATTTATCTCGGGATATAATTTTCCCAGTACAATAATAATGTGTGCAGTCGCTTTGATGAGATCAAAGATACATTTGAATTAATTCGTTCAAAGGTAGACTAAAATAATGTGGCTCATTAATACAGTAATTGGCTGGTCTCAGCTCAGTGCTCGCGAGCGTCAGTATCCAGTATCAGTATGGTAATCCGCTGCAATAAAACTTTCAATTTCGTAACTCGTTTAATAATAATTGATATTTGCACCCGAAGCGGCGGATATGTAGGACATGTAAGTCAATAAGTCCATAGGTAGTTAGGTAGCCCTCATCACAATTACCATTCATTCATTGCACTCGTCGTTTTGCTGTTAGATTAAATACACGTGATTTATAATAATGTATTTATGGTTTTACCGACACCAATAATTATAATTGCGCGTTACAAAGGGGTCTTCATTCATATTTATGAATGTAGTAGACAAGCCACATTTTCAGGTGGTTTCGAATGCCGAATCGGCTGTCACGCTAGAAGCAAGGGTAGCAGAATAACATAGTAGAATTAATTAAATTAATTAATTAATTAATTAATTGACCCGTCAGTGGCAGAGTGGGCTCGCGTTTGGCTACCACTCGGGCGTCGCGTGTTCGATTCCTCGGCTGGCTAAGTCCTCCAACACGACACAAACAACATTTTCCGCTTAGTGTGGTGGTAGTAGGAGATTTTCAAACATTGTTGGGTTATTCGTAACCCGGGAATGTTTGATTTTATTTAAAAAAAAACTTTTTGACCTTTATGTACACCTAAAGGTAAAATTCAGTGGAGTCCCCGTATTTCTGTCTCGTAATATTCATTTTGGTAGTATGAAATCGAGCCTAACTCAAATATATGCTATCGTCTAGTAAAAACGATGCGAACTAATGAAAACTGAGATTATTTCATTCGCGATATCATGCACCCAACCGATCGAACTGGAACCGATAAGAATAGTACACGCTGTACAGTTTGTCAAATGAGCGTAAAAAATATATGAGTGCGCCATTGTTGATCAAATGGCAATACTAAACACATAACGCATGGTGTTAAAGTAAAGCTGTGTAACCTACATTTTTATATAAAATTAAAAAGGCATAATAGTGGAAAAAATATTTTTTCATTGCAGTATAGATACTCGCCGATCTCAAAATTAGAATTGCATATAGGTATATTATTATTATACCTTTAAAATTTTGTGTTAACATAATGAAGAATAACTATAATGTAATAAAATATAAAGCACAGTTTAAAAATTGCTCATATTTATTTAATACTAGATAAAGTACCTAGCGTTGCCCGGGCTTTAGATCATTTTTCTAATTTTAGATCTGAATATATTTAACTCATTTAGATCTAAAAGTAGTATAACTAAACTCACCATTAGTGATTCTTCCTTTCTATCTATTGTTAAATTCAAATTTATGTTAAATTAAATTAAAGCAAATCGCTTTATAAATCACCCTTTAATCAAATTTATGTCATGAAGAAAAAATGTTTTTTTAAATGTGGTTTACTGTGTTCTATACATTCAGTGTCATTGCACTTCAAAAAAATATTTGACAGTTAAATTGGTGTTGCCAGTCTACAAATTTAGTAGTTCCAGTTTTTATTTTTTCTACTCTTTTTTGACAGACTATAAGCTTCTAAACGACTCCAGATACTAATATTTACAGCCTGTAATGTCGGACGAATATCTACAGCTCATATGTTGAACTAATATCTACGAACTTCAGAGTGTTGACTAATATCTACAGATCTAAGGTCGGACGAATATCTATATCTATGATGGTCCCAGTGTTGACTAATATCTACAGAGCGTAGGTTGGACTAATCAGCTAAATGTATCCAATAGTCCGATATTAGGGATTTTTACATGCATACTTACATAAATTAAGTTTTTTAAACTGCATACGCAATATTACGTTATTCCAATATGCTATACATAATTGCAAATCCAACCTCCGCCATTGCTGTAGATATTCGTCAACACTTTGGTTCTCATAGATATTAGTCAGCAGCTTGAGCTGTAGATATTCGTCAACATTTTGGTTCTCATAGATATTATTCCACAGTTTGGGCTGTAGATATTCGTCAACACTTTGGTTCTCATAGATATTAGTTCGATTTTTTCAGTTTTTGGAATTCCTGTAGATATTAGTAGACGCCTCCCTTCTAAACAATATTGTTTTACCAGCATCTTATACACTTGTTGTCCCTCTTCCGCTAGTGACAATAAAGTAAACAAGACAAAGGGCTGTTCCTCACCGGTGGAAGCGTATACCAGACACAAGCGTAGCACAAATACATTCAATACTAAGCTTTTTATTGCTTCCAACTCTCGCTGTGTTACCTTTCCTAGCCTTTTCCAATAAAATGCATCTTTTACGAGAGTAATTTCGTCGGAATTTGATACACACTATTTACTTAACACACTATTAACTTCACGGTGATCTATTTAGGTGGCTTAAATCCTATTTGGAAAACAGAACACAGCTCGTTCTTATAAATGGGTATGAGTCACCTCCCGTAATTGTAACCTCTGGTGTACCCCAAGGGTCCAATCTTGGCCCTCTGCTTTTCTTAATTTTCATTAATGACCTAGGCCCCATGTTACGCTGTGATTTTGTTTTATTTGCCGATGATTTAAAGATTTACCGTAAAATTTCCAATGATTCTGACCAAGTTATGCTTCAAGAAGACCTTTTCACACTACATAACTGGTGTATTCAGAATGATATGTTTTTGAATATTGAAAAATGTTACATTATGACTTTCAGCCGTAACAGAATGCAAAAAGATTATGCATATTCCATAAATAATGCTCGATTAAATGCAGTTACAACCATCAGAGATTTAGGAATCATTCTTGATTCAAAATTTAAATTTGATGTACACGTCAGTGATATCACGACTAAATCCTTGAAAATGATGGGGTTTATACATAGAATATCTAAACCATTTAAAAAACCCCAATCCATTATAACCCTATACAACTCATTGGTCAGAAGCAAATTAGAATATGGTAGTGTTATCTGGAATCCACACTACTTAAAATATTCAAAAACTATTGAATCTGTGCAAAAAAAATTTCTGAGATTGTTATCATTTAAACTTGGACTAAATGCCTTACTCCAATCTTACGAGGAACGACTCCAATATTTTAAGTTTACAACTCTGGAAAAAAGAAGAAAAGTTGCTGACTTAATGAGTCTATACAAAATCATTCATGATAAGCTTGAAACAACTCACTGCCTGAGCAATATTCTTATTAAGGTCCCCAATAGACGTAATTTAAGGAATCAGAATATATTTCATCTTGAATTATTTAAAAACAATATTGCATACTTCAATCCACTGTCTCGGATGTGTCGACTGTATAATTCCATTGAATGTAACCATATAGACATCTATGCAAATAGTCTCGCTTACTTTAAAAAGCAAATTAACAATAGACTAACCTAACATGTAATTGAGAATTGAAAATACTTATCTTAATACTTATCTTGAACTTGAATGTGAATGGCTGTTCTTCACTCTATTTGTACTTTACTTTTTTTGTTTTTCTGTTTTTTTTACATCGTATATCGATCTTTTTTTATCTTTGTCATCTCTATATTGTATCATCACTATTTTTGTTATCTCTTTTTATACCTCCGTTTATATTTTGATATTCCTAATTTCTGTTAACAACTATTAAACTGTGCATTCTGTGAACATTTTTAAGTGGACTATTAAACATGTACGCTTTTTACAATGCTAATCCAATGACTTTTTTCTGTTAATACTCTGTAAATGTTCCAAAACAATAAATAAATAGTTATTGTTTTTTTAAATGCAAATCGATTACCGTATAGGTTTTTTTGGATAACCCAAATTAAGTGTGTGTGATGTAAAAAAACTTGTTACGCATTTCCGGATCGGGAGAGTTAAAATTGTATAGGTATATTATACTATTCATTACAAACAGAATAATAATATTATATAATAACTTTTTATGATAAATAACGAACGCTACAGATTTTCCAAATATTTCCAGTCATGATTTGAGAGATGAAATGATACTGTTAAGCCAATTGACATCCCATTTCGAAATATAATCTAATTTATATGATCGAATGAATTTGAGTGGAAGAATTTATTCGTTTACCCCTGTCAAAGAAAACCTTTAAAATACTAAAAGCTAGTTGAAATGAATTTATCTATGTTTAGTGATCAGATTTTAATAGTTTGGTAGGTAGGTACCCCCAAATTTCCTTGTTTCGTTCAGTCTCACGACATTCCTATTGGGAATGCCATTGTTCCATTAGCTCCGAGCAGTCGGAACTCTCGTGGGGGATCACATAAAAATAAATATAATTTTATCGAAATTTTAAAGTTTCGAGTTTGACGCCAGCCACAAATAGCGGTCACGGCCTTCGCGATAACTTCTTCCACACCAACTTGCTCAGTTATTGTGACCGGCGATGAGAGACGAAACGAGTTTTATTTTTGTGAAAATAAAATAAATACATAGAGATGTCTGCCGCCAATATTATTACACCGAAATAGATACATCAATGATACAATTAGGGAATGAAAGGTTAGGCCTACCAAACTCGCAGCTCTTCATTTTCCCTTTTCGGTAACATTACATTACAAGGCGGTCGTCTAATAACAGACATTTTCCGCATTAGAATATGTTTGTAGCGAGAGCATTAATCACCCTTACTGTCGTATAAAGTATCACATAGCCTAAAGTACCCACACACGCATACACATACAGTACGCAAGGCCACTTTCCCGGGAAATTCCTTCCAGGCCTGAAACGGTTGAAACAAGGAGCGGGTCTTGTCGTCTCTTGTAAAAAGCCAATTCACATTATTCCCGAAAGCATCGTTTTTATAAATATTTTATTATTTCACGACGCCAAGCGAAGCCTTTAATAATATTTTAGCGTTGCGTTATTCAATTTGTTAGTTTGAACTAGTTTTACAAGCCGGCTTCGCTCGGATTTTCGTAGTTAGTATTCTTGAATAAATTAATTTTATATTGTGTTGTTGTGTTGTGTTTCGCTGAAGGACAACGCTGAAAAAATATTGATTCTTGCTTAAAAGAAGAAAGCCACTCAGCATTTTTCTTTCTTTCTCTTTTAGAAATATTTTAACCATAATTAACAATTGAACATAAGGGAAAAGATTAATGCAAAATCATTATTTTAGATTAATCTTTACTACGAATTGGTTAACATTGTAAATACAAAAAAAAAGTGTTTCTAATTAAAGCTTTTCCTGCCATTTCCATTGAGTAGAATTAAAATAAAATTGTAAATTACTTTATAAAAAATATAATATAAATGTCTGAACGAATAAAAGAAACCACTTTTTAAACATATAATTCTACGGCTAATATTTATCTGTGACAGTTTCCGTTGATTAAAATTTTTCTTTCTTATAAAATTATTACGATAAATCAGTAAATTATTACGATAATTCAGTTACAACAAGTTTCATGACGCCAGAGCTCACCGTTGTAGAGTTAACAGATTAACGACTTTATGGTTTTTCTTGGCGGGTCTCCTGGCTTCCCGGTCGCAGGTTTGGACATTTCTCTCGAAAGCAGTGGCGGTCCGTGAGTTTTCAGTGAGCTAGAGTGCTAAGATTGAAAAATACGACTTTATTGATGTTGTTGTAGCTGAAAACTAATTTTTTTTTTTTTCAAATTTCAACTTTTTGTATGAAAATATACTGAAGTGTGGATGCGGCGTATCCACATTTCAGTATATCCTGAAAATCTGCATACAAAATATTGAAATTTTGAAAAAAAAAATTTTTCAGCTACAACTCGACCGCCACTGCTCGAAAGTGTCATGTTTTACCTCGCCCACACCCCTGGCACTTCTTTTTAGGACAACATCCCATCACTTAGGTCAAAATCAGCTTCTCTTTCCCTAACTATTACAAAACCTCCCTCCCTCACCCCCTTTGATAACCTCGGCTATGAATTCGAAGGTCCCAGATTCAAATACCGGCGTGAGCAAGTAAATTTTTATTTGAATAATTTGTTTTATTTCACATTAATAACTAGTTATTTTCTTTTTTTTCTATTCCATCTTTAGTTTCCATCTCCTTCCCCACCTTCCTCTTCTCCATCTCCTTGTTCTTTCCACTCCCTTCAGATTGACTATCGACGATTGGAAGCAGTTGAGACTCTTGTGCGGTACTCGTATAAAAAAGGGCCCATCCGATGTAATTAAAATTAAATCCAAAATGTCAAACATCATCAGTTTACTAGTTATCAAATATGAATAATCTTGTATCTTTTTTATTATTGAACATTGGAAAATTTCGAGTGGGCTACCGTTTCGTGTCTTCGTGTTGATATTGTTTGGTGGAGGGATCGCGTTACTTGTTTATTATTAATGCTCGTTCCTTCGGAGGGTTTTTACCGCCCGCGCTCGTCGCTCGCTCGATCGCAAAACACAATCATGTCTCGTGCCCGTCTCAGGTTATACGATTGATCGTGTTATGTGCTTTCTTGTGAGACGTTCCTGCTTCCTACCTAAATATTTGCTTTAACATCTCCCTCTTTCCCGTAAACGACGCATGTAACAGAAGGAAAAGTAACAGCGGAGCTCTCAGTGGCAAAACATTATATCGCTCGCTCACACACTCAAACGCCTAAGTATCTTATCATCTTGTATCGCCGCTCATCCCGAAACAATATCAATGAGTTAAGCGATTAAATTAGAGGAGATCGTTAGTGATTTTAATTAGTAATCAGTGTAATCACTTATCTGTGATGAATGTGTGTGGAATACACGAGGCGATTTAGTGTAGTGGCCCGCAACCTTTTCGGAGCTGCGATCCCAAATCAAAAAAGGATTTTTTTCGCCACCCCAGAAGAAAAACACCGCCAAATTTACAGGTTTCACAAAGGTTGGTTCAGGTATATTTTTCATTTTCAGTGCCGGCAACCCGGGCGTTTATTTATTTTTCAATTATTTACAAAGTTTTATTTTACCCACCTCACTAGACATAGTCTGTTCCGAGGTAGGTAAATAACATTTTATATTTATTAAAAAGGATATGAATCAGAGTAGATATAATATTATAAAAAGATAAATAGTAGTATAAAAAGATAAAAAATGATGTGATATAAAATGTGATGTAGTATAAAAAGATAAAAAATGATATGTCATGTTAAACGCTGATTCTAGTTGTTATTCTTTTTTTAGTACACATCTTTTCTAAAAAAACGGGAGAGGGGGTAGGAAAAATACGTTTTATGTATTTTTGGAATTAAATAAAACGACCAACATAATTAATTTTACATTTTGTTAAATAAACTAACCTAGTAAGAACCTTGTCGATATGCCGAAATGCGCCAAGCCAAATGATCTTTTATAGCTGTGTGTGACACATGAATTACCCACGATCCAGAAAATGAAAAAACATGTGCTTTTGTAAATTCATGCCGCGAAGGATTTTGTCAGACATTAAGGCCAGTTGTTTGACAGATATTGAACTATTCATCAAATTTCAAGTTAATTTTCAAAATTTGGAGTGTTCTATTCAATTTCTGTTAATATTTCGTTATGGGCTGGTTGTTTCATAGAGCTTAAAAATTATCTTTGAAATTTGATTAATTGTTTAATTTCTGTGAAACAACGGACCCTAAGTCTGTCAATTGCTCCTTTTTTTTTTAAGTGACCTCACAAGAGTCCAAGCTGCTCCCGTCTGGAGCCAGTGAGACTATGGCATCCCCAATTGGGGTATGTTGTGAGGCTGATGGCATTGGGGAGTGGAAGGAGATGGGAAGAGGAAGGTACTTGGCTATTCAGATATGGTCACCAAACACGACTAAAATCATTTCAAGTAAGGTTTCAATTCTAAATGGTAGCTTTACACCAGGGCGATACTAGGAGGAGTAGGTATCCTCCACTCTGGAACGTGCCGCGAATATACTATACATATTATTTTATATCAATTAATTGTGAAGTAACACATTTTAATCAAATAAAATTTATTTGCGCACGTCGGGATTCGATCCCGCGACCTTTGGATTGCGAGTAAGGAGCTTTAACTCTCGACCACTAACTTAAGATCACCAGTGGATGTATTATATATTTATTTTTTACATTAGTTCCACACAGGAGAAATATTTTCCCTCAGGGTCTATGTCATCTTAGGGGATGCTGTGTAGAGGGTTTTTTTAAGGAAAGAAAGGAGAGGAAGTCCTGAGAAGGAAATACGTATGAGGGGTTGGTAGGAATCTGATGTTAGTGTGTCCAGAAGTGACGGATGTATGAATCCATCCCTGCAACCGCGGTGCAAGGCAATGGGTCCAGAGATTCCGGCTGGAGAGGTTAAAAGACCTCCCTCAACCAGTCTCTCTCGATTCTGCCCACCACATGTCGGTTGGGCGGACGCATCGGCCGCCAAGACCTGGACAAACCTCACCCTATAAACCCGGGCACCCCTACTAAGTCACCAAACCTAGCGAACCACTTGGGTTGACCTATGGCAGAGGTGTTGGTTATCCAATAAATGGTTCCCGAGGCGGCGGTACCCATACCCGCCCCCCAAATTGAAATGGTGTTAAAGAAGATTTCACTTCAAAAATTAAAATAAGTTAAGATCACAAGAGGATGGATCGATTTTATCGATAGGTTTTCGAATCCTCTTGTAGGTAGTTCTACTTGTCAGTGAAATTAACTTTAATAAAATTCGTTAATACAAAATCTTGTAGGTAGACTTTTTTGGCGACCCCATTATTTTGATGCATTTGGTTGGGGTCGGCACCCCTGGGGTTGCGGACCGCTGGTTCAGTGCCACTGTAAGAGTGAATAGTGCATTTCTTTATGTAAACTTAGTTATCTTTGACATGTTTGTTTAGTTTCAAATGTTCGGGCCATTAAAATTTTGTTTCCGTTTGCTTAACTTTGGTATTGTGAGTCCTGTTATTTATTTTTGTTATTAGAGGTTATTTTTATATTATTACTAGCTTTTTCCCGCGGCTTCGCTCGCATGGAATTAGGGGATTTCCACTCAGCCTTCTCCACCTTCCCTCTCCCCACTCCACTCCCCCCATCAATCCCCCTCCCCCTCCCCCCACCCCTCCCCCCATAAACCTCCTTCCCCCCACCCCCTACCCCACCCCACAACCTCCTCCATCCTTCCCCTTTCCCCTTCCTTCCCTCCCCCCTCTACCTCTTCCTCTCCCTTCCCTAACCCCCTTCCCCCCACCCTCCTCTCCCACCCCTTCCCCCTCCCCACTCCCCCCCACACACCTCTCGCATTCCACACATTCATTCCCGATACATTCAGTTTTCAAACTACTCGCATGCCACCTGTTATAATTTCTTATACAAAATTCATAATGCCAGAACTCAACGGTAGTTTTATACAAAAAAAACGAACAAAAAAAAGAATTATCCAATTTGGTTCAGTCGTTCGGGTTTATGCGCATACATTTTGGTGATTCATTTTTATAGATAGTTATTAAGTACGAATTATTATTCTTCTTTTTATATTCTACCAAAAAATCCAGTACGGCAGTTTTATACTTAAAAAAATGCGATACCTGTGTATCCGATTAAAACAATAATTGTTGTACGACATTATGTTAAAATTTTAGAATGACATTTTGCAAAACAAAGATTCTTAAATAATAATTCTATTTTAGAAAATATTTAAGCGAATTTATTGGAAGTACCTACTTCCCTAATAA
The DNA here is from genome assembly GCA_929108145.2 of Limnephilus rhombicus. Taxonomy (NCBI): domain Eukaryota; kingdom Metazoa; phylum Arthropoda; class Insecta; order Trichoptera; family Limnephilidae; genus Limnephilus; species Limnephilus rhombicus. The sequence continues at coordinate 11,828,344 of OV815287.1, read as the reverse complement.
TTTGAATCGATTAAAGAATTATAGATATCTTACTAATCGTGCCACCTATTGCAATTTTTTCATTCAAATTTCGTAATGCCAGAGCTCTGAGCTATAGCCTGTATGTTCATATTATTGTAAAGTTGCATTAAAATCCTTTCTGTAAAATAGGAATTAGTATTTTATACATATTTGAATTTTAACATCAAAGGGATGTCCGTAGTAACCTAATTAAAAAAAACATCGTTTCTAAGGCGACGATTGGCGTTTGCAATAAATCGATTTTGTTAGCGACAGAAAACGTATGATAAATAATTTCATAACGCCAGAGCTTACCAATATATATAGCCTAGAGATCTCGCAAATAATGTAGCTTTCTATTAGTGAAAGAATTTTTAAAATCTATTCTGTAGTTTTTGCGTGAAAGAGTAACAAACATACATCCATACAAACTTTCACCTTTATAGTATTAGTAGGAAGTAGGATGGGATGTTACCATTTATTTGCTTTGTCATTTTATCAAACTTAAAATAGAAATCATCTGAACTCTGACGTCATGAAACTTACACAGCTTTTTATGTCTGGAATTTTCCGCGTCTACGCAACTACTTTCGTGTAGCTCGTAACATAAATGATATAATGAGCTGTGGAGATTTGAAATACCTACCCAACTGTCAAAACTTGAGATAAGATGCTTGTTTTGTTTATTCCATGTTTGTCAATAATAATATTTCAACGAGAAAAAACTTTTGGATAGATTATCGAGTTGAATTCGTTGGTTAGAAGTTTGATCTTTCGAGGTTTGTGAATCTTCACGGGAGGAGGTTCGTCCAGATATTGGTGTCGGATGCGTCTGCCCACCAGCTGCGTGGCGCGCCGGATCGCGAGAGGCCAGTTGAGGAGACCTTTTGCCCTCCAGCCGGACTTTCTCGATCCATTCATGGGCCAATCCTGGCACACTGACCCCCAGATTCCTACACATACCTCATAATGTTTCCTCCGCAGAACTTCCTGTCCTTCCTTTACTTGACAGATACCATCCACACAGCATCCCCAAAGATGACATAGGCCCGAGGCAAATTATTGTCTTCAGCCCTTCGCGGGTGGAGGGAGTTAGAGTTAAAAATAACGCTTTAGATGTTACTCGGCAGGTTTGGATAATACCACAAACAGTTTGTTAATATTGCTAGCGCATTAATTCGTGAAAATCACGGGATATTCTGAATTCTTGACACATCAGTTTCAATTTTGAAATTTTTTTATTTTAAAATATAAAATTATAGGTAGGTACTTTATCGTTTGTCTGATTTCTTCAATTTTGACACATAAATTCAAAGTAAATTCGTGTTCATTGAACTAGAGTTACAACACAGCCATACAACTGAATTTAGGGCGATTCACTATATCCACGGTCCCGAAGAACTTTGTCGGATCTGCTAAAAATTGAAAATCGTTTTTTTTATACATTTAAAGTGTAAGGAAGCTTTGACTGTCCAACTAGGAAGGTCAAGTAAATTCGTGTTCATTGAACTAGAGTTACAACACAGCCAGACAACCGAATTTAGGGCGATTCACTATATCCACGGTCCCGAAGAACTTTGTCGGATCTGCTAAAAATTGAAAATCGTTTTTTTTATACATTTACAGTGTAAGGAAGCTTTGACTGTCCAACTAGGAAGGTCAAGTAAATTCGTGTTCATTGAACTAGAGTTACAACACAGCCAGACAACCGAATTTATGGCGATTCACTATATCCACGGTCCCGAAGAACTTTGTCTCGGATCTGCTAAAAATTGAAAATCGTTTTTTTTATACATTTACAGTGTAAGGAAGCTTTGACTGTCCAACTAGGAAGGTCTCCCGTTCTAGGACTGTTTGTTTTGTCTTATTTATTGGCTTAGCTCGTCGATTTAAAATATCAAAACAACGCTATATTTCTTGATCACAGAAGAGTAAAAATACAGAAACAGTGTATAGCAAAACCACAAAATCGCCCATTCCACATTGTTCTTCGGGACCGTTGTTTTGTACCTACTCACATTTAGTTGCATTTAAGTATTTTATTCACCTGTAAGTATTTTATCCAGGAAACTTTCGTTTAATGAATTTAGTAGCTATTTCAACTTTCAGTTTTGAATAAGTAATTGAATATACATCGGTGATTAATGATAATGAACATGAACTAGACGTGGGCAAAATTGAATGACTGAATTAAATGAATAAATTCAATCTTGTAACACTCGATCTGATTCTCATTTTCAAAAGGAATTAAATCTTTATTCCTTACCCTTGGCCTTGCATCTTACGATTTTTTAACAGCACCATATTTATTTTTATTTCGATTAATTTATTTTACAGTTAAATATTTCATGTTATATTGAGGTAAGAAAATAATAATGTACTCTATAAATATTGTAGTGTTTCGCAGAAATTAAATTAAATATTATTCTGGATATTTGTTGCGCGGATAGGTACACCTACTACAGGCGATACGCGCCGCTAAATTGCCTATCACGTGTACTGTGTAGTATCCCGCGCAGTAAATCTTATACCTACAAAAAACCCCGTAGGCCAGAGTCCCCGTCCCCAATCCAAGTGACAAAACCGCCAACAGACAAGCGAGTCAGCCAAGATCCAAATAATTCTGAGCTCCGAGAGTCGCGTCTGTTTCACAGTTGTCCCGCCAGTCATAGTCACGGAGGAATCGTTCCTTCGTAGTCATAGTCCTACAAGCTGTTCGGTCTGTGCGAACTCAATCCGCAACCCCAATCTCTGTTTCACTTATTCAAGGAATCAAAACATTTATTTCTTATTCATTTGTGACGTCGTAGTCCCATGGGTCCCCGGGTCCCACGTGTCGAGTCGATCCGGCCGGTCCGCGGAATGCAAGTTATTCAAGTCACAGCAAGACAAAACACACTTATTAGTCAGAAGTTCCTAATTCATTTCTTGATGCCCGCAGAGAATCGGTTCGTCGTTAGTCCCCGCGCGGCCAAGCCGTCATCTTAGGGTGAAACTTCCCACTTCGGACCCTGAACATTAATAAAAATCTAAAAGCGAAAGTTAATCCTATGTTTTTACTCCCTCACACGTGCGTAAATTGTGATGCAATGCTTGTAGAAACAAAACGATGTTTATCTATATTATTGTTTTTTATGGTCTCTGTCTACTCTAGCCGTAAACAAAACATCAGTCGCTATCGAACCGTGATACTGATAAATGATAATCGAGCAATTTGTTCCTTTATATTTTGGTAACAAATTATACGACGCGTGTCGCCAGGGCTTTTAATTAGTTTTTATTCGGCGCATGGTATTAACTTCACCATTGAGGTAGGTGCATTTAAAATATATATATATTTGAGTGAAGCTTATTTCAGGTGACCGGTCCGGATATACCTATGAAAGCGCGATAATATTATGGCTTTTATGTGAATTCCGCCCAAGTCCCGTCTGGAGCTAATGAAACTATGGAATCCCCAATTGGGATATTTTGCGAGGCTGAAGGTAGTGGGAAGTTTAGATCACGTGAAGTGAAACAATTTTAAGATTAATAAATAAATAAAAATTTGTAAAACTTTAGGGGTTTAATCACAAAAACTGTTTAATTTTAAGATTTAATTGCTAGCCTAATATAAACACATTTTTCTTGTCAAAAATTTGTCTTTTGGGCAAAATAATATCTAAGTACACATTGAAATATTTCATTAACCTCGTCGCGCGTCGTTTTTAGTACCTACGATTTTTCAGAACATAATTTACCCTAAGAAGAGTGCTTTGCGTAGTGAAAACTTCTTTATCACCGTTGTGATTTGAAACTCGATGAAACGAAAAATAACGACACTAAAAAGAGCAAACACATGCATCTAAAGGAGAACTAAGAAATTAAGTAGTCTGCGAGAGAATGAGATAGTATTATCGGTCTCCTCTTTTTGCGGTTCATCGTAGCCTTTCGGTCTCCTCTTTCGCTTCATAGTCTCATAAAATATAAGTGAGGGTTTTTTTTTGGAATTAAGGGAATGAATAAAATGAATCAATTCAAAAGGCCGAGGGAATCACAATGAATCGATTCACTCGTGGGAATGAGTCTGCCCATGTCTAACATGAACACCCAACCGTTACGTAGGAGTGAGCAAGTGAGGCGGGCTCTGTGCAGTGTGTAGTAGAGACTAGACCAGTTTGTGGTAGCTGGTAGCGGTAGAGGGGTAAAAGCGAGAGCCGAGAGTGATTTGTCAGCCGACAATGGACAATTATGTAAGATTAATTATTAAGATTACGTTGTTATCATGTGAGCGCTACATTACCTCTAATACATAATCATTTACATTTACACTCATTTCTATTAGGATATCTACGTCGTTTTGTTAATTGCGCGAATTTTCTTTAAAACGTGCCTGTTACAGTCATGAATAATGTTTAGTATGAAATATAACATCGCCTTTCGTTCATCGTTCCTCAAACATATATTTTATTTTTGAAGATTATATCTGTACATTTGTAGAGCCGAAACGGTAATTATATGAAATTCCCTCGATAGAAAAAAATCACGAGGTATGCTTTTAAAATTATTAAAAACACATTTTGTTTTGTTATGTAATACGTCTTCGCTATGAAAAAATCGCAGTTTGTCATTAAATGCAACTTAAGCATTTGTCGAGAGATTTTTGCTCTATTTTAAACGAGTCGTGTTTTATTAAATATTTTCACTATTTTAGCTTTATTATAACCCCCCTCTCACACTCTCCTTTCTTCTTCTTTTTGAACGCTTACTACCGGGCCTTAACTTCATTTACATCATTAGCAAAGGAACTTTCAAATATTGTGTTGATATCTGGAGGGATTTCCTGTTATATCTGGCGGATTGGAGCTCCCTCGAAACCAGAGAATTTAGTGTATAACGGGATTTACAGTATGACGGATTTCAAAGAACAAAGTACATCATTTATCGGTTAAAATAGCCTATACCTCCCAGCCACCCCAGGATACGAAAATTTGTGGTGAAATTTTTATATCTGAAATTCTATAGCGTTCCCCCCTTCTCCCACCGAGTGTTTGGCGGATTTTTCTGTAGGTTTTAGCGGAAATGTAGATTCCAAGATGGCAACCTGATGACAGGTCAAACATAATTGGATTGAATGTTTCAATTGTGGGAAAGAAGTCAAGGAAGGTTTGTTGTATTTTCTGTATTCAAATTTTGTAAGATGTGATAGTTTTTGAGCAGGTATTTAATGATACCTTCAAAACTTAAGCATTTTAAAATCAAAAATACAAATGCATGTCTTGAAAACTAGGGGTAGGTGTGCGATGGACATTATTGTTGCAAGTTTATTCTTATTATTCAATAAAAAAGGGAGGATATTTCAGGCGAAACCGGGTGGTTAGAATAGATGTTAAGTATATATATTTTTTGTAATTGTTCGTTTCGTAACATCTAACTATTTTTAAATACATTATTTGAATTTCACTTTTATTTTCTTGATTGGAAGAAAGTATGAATGAAGCGGAATCTTGGAAGTGGAAATGCCACTTCTCGACATCTGTTGACACTCCTCAGTTAGAGTTGACGTTGACAATGCATTCTATCAACTTTTTGTGGTAATCACACACACACGCGGACTTGTACGCATTTCTCTGAAATTCGAAGACATTACAGCACTTAATACATTATGAAATAAATGTCGGTCTTATCTAACCGGGATTTGGCTCAGTTGGGAGCGTGGTTGACTCCTGATCTTGAATATTTATTATAGTAAAAAACTTCGCTTTTACGGGTTTTTTTTTTACGATATCCATAAGCGGAGAGGCCAATGTGAGAATTAATCAAAACATTTCAAATTTTATCACTAACTATAATGATGGCTTAGTCGCCTACTAGGTTTCACTTATAAAAAATATTCTGCTTTGTATTATCTAAACTCTAGACGTAACATTCAAAATATGCTATCCACAATACAGTAATGACCACAAAACATCGTACGGTTTACGGTAGCTGTCTTTACGGACTTACAGTGGTAGGCGTGATGCTAAAAAAATCGCTTTGCCTTTTCCAAAATTAGTAATTTATCTCAATTGTATAGGCGGTGTGGGTACCGCTGCCCTAGGAACCATTTATTGGACAACCAACACAAGTGATTCGCTACGTTTGGTGTCTCAGCAAGGGTACCCGGATTCATGTGATGAGATTTGTCTGGGTCCTAGTGGCCAATGCGTTTGCCCAACTACCTCGTGGCAGGCCGGATCGGGAGAGACAGTTGAGGTAGATCTAACCTAGATCTCTCCAGCCAGACTCTCTCGACCCATCTCTTTGCACCGCAGTGGGAGGGATGGATTCATAAGTCCGTCACTCCTGGATACATTGTCCCTTCATAACTTTTTCCTCCCCAGAACTTCCTTTCCTTCCTTTCCCTAAAAATACCCTCCACACAGCATCCCCAAAGATGACGTAGACCCTGAGGGGAATTATTTTCCTCGGTGCATTCTTTGTGGAGCTAATGTAAAAAAGCATTTTCGTGGATGTGAACGAAAATGCGGCATTTCCGTTGAGTTGTAGAGATTTTTTGAAGTCCAACGCTGTTATTATAATAATAAAAGCTCTGTAATCCAACAAAGCAATTGTTTTGTGAAAATCAAATAACTATAATAAATTTTCTGAATGATCTAATTTTACCTTTCCCTAAAGACAGCGATCCAAGAAACTCAACAACAAAGCCTTTGATATTCAGAATCTCATTGATCGAATAATAATGAACTAAATAATTTCCTTTCCTTAGATACGGTTTTGTTTTCGTTGTAGGCGTGATTCATATCTACGGCCCTATCGTTAGTCAAAATTCTTTTCTGAATTAATCAAGTAGCCGCCCCTTCCCCTACTTCCCTCCCCCCTTGATACCGGCCACCAGCCAACTACAAACACCCAACCCGACTCCGAGCTAGGCTGGCAAAGTAGGTCCATCGATATTAGGACGGTGTCGCCAGTGCTCCGATTCGACAATCTTACCAACCGGAACGGAACGATCGAATTCCAATACAGTTACGAAATTAGCCTTCTCACACCTACACAAATTTATCCTTTTTGTGCTTCGTTTAGAAAAGCGCCGCGGCTCAATTTTTAGAAGATTTTTAGGTATGTACTTATTTTCCGGAATCATTTTGATCACCTAGCGACCTAACCTAAACTTGGATACGTTTTTAGATTTTCACGGCCAAAAGAAATTTAGTTATTTGTTTTTGGGATGTAATGCAGTGTTGCACTGCCTCCTTTTTAGCTGACGTTTCGGACAGCGTTCCAGTGTCCATCATCAGGGCAAATGTTCATCTGTCCGTCAAATTTTTTGTAGCAACCCGACCTTATGTGGTGCATTTTGTCTCAATTTGGCGTGTAATAAGCACAAGATATAACTTAACTTTTAATTTTGTTTATTTATATGGTGTATTTTTTATGTTATCATTAGGTACCTACCTAATATGTTATCTAATTTTATTTACTTTTTTAATATTTTTTTATTTAACTTTGTGTAATTGTTGTATTTGTAATATGGCAGACTGGGATTGCACTATACCGTCTTCTCAGTCCTACTGGAACAAAAACTTTAATAAAATAAAAATATTTATCTAGCACACACTACACCGTTGAAAAATCACGAGATGGTTTTATTACAATTTTGAAAAGTGCGATTAAAATAGTGTCCTGTTATAATAATGGATTATAGATTCTTAAGTACCTACATTATCGCTTATCTGAATCCTTCACACATAGAGTTTCAACTTTGAAAATGGCACTTAAATTCAAAGCATTTTTGAGTTGATTGACAAAGTTACGGAAAGACACAAAACTGAAATTAGTATGTTTCATTATAAGTACATTACGCAAATAAATAAAAAATAAATGCTGTGAAATTTTTAGGCCATTACCGTCCCCGTACTCTTAAATAAAACGAGCTTGAAGCTGATTTTATTTTTGGATTATAATATTAACTTTTAGGAAATGAACCGGGAAAGGGGATAACATTTCTATGAACACCTAACCTAAACTACTGATGATCCCGGTATTCATTTCAGAGCGCCACAGCAAGAATTGTTTTAATATTTCATGGAATGAACCCTTAGGTGATTTTCGTGATCCGGATCACCGTCCCGGTTTGCTCCGGCTTAATCCCAGCACTGTATTCTGTACTCACTGCACTGCTACTCATACGCTGGTTGCCAACATAATATGTACATTCTGCTAGGTGTGGAGTATGGAACACGTTACATGATTGCGTGTAATTGGAGTTGTTTGTAAATTTGAATAGTTCCCTTGTACAGGTATGTACTGTACATGTTCCCATTACCAGTTTGTGTTCCTGATTCCCCATTCCAAGGGAAACCAAAATACTTGTACTAATAGATTATGCACAATGTTACACGGTGAAGTTATGTCTTGTTTTCCCAGTGCATTTCCTAAAAGCTTATATTTTAATCCTGAAAAGAAACCCGTTTTATCTGAGAATATGCGGACGGTAATGTTCCGTAAATTTCATCGCATTTATTTTATGAGAAATTATTTTCATTCGCGAAATGTGCTCATAATTAAGTTATATTTTGTGCTGCGGCAAGTGGAAATTCAGGCAAAAGGCACCGCATTAACACTATCATACAATCTTTTAGATGATATCATGAAACTTTTCCTGAAAGGTGGAGTCTCCGACCCACGATCTAAATCTCCATCGCGTTTGATCTTGCACAAGTTGGTCAAACTAACCGTTATGTTGTTGCGGATGACTTACAGTTTTTAAGGAAATCGTTAAATATTACATTTGGCAGACCACCGCAGCACACCGTTCCCCTAATGTGGATGCCATAGTCCCATTGGCGCCAATAGTTGAGAATTTTATGCGCTTAAAAAGATTTGTATGTAGGTACTGCTCGTTGTAAGGTTTGACCTTTACTTTGGTCCCTTTTCCGCAGGAATATGTAAGTATCCGATACTGATGTTGTACACTCTATGTAAGTATCCGATACTGATGTTGTATACTCACGTCACGTTGCGACGCGTCGCAAACAACTTGTCGCACACTGTCCTTACACGACGCTACTGAAATTACGGGACTCGTCGCCTCCACCTCTCGAAACTTTAAAACCAGCTTTCATAACCCTCCCTCGCAACTGCTGTAGCTCTCATTTTGTTACTATTTTTTTTTACATAATTTCCCTCAGGGCCAATGTCATCTTAAGGGATGCTGTGTGGAGGGTTTTTTTTTGGGAAGGAAGGAGAGGACAATTCTGGGAAGGAAGAGGGTTTAAGGGGTGGGTAGAAATCTGGGGTTCAGTGTGTCCTGGTCATCCGCCTCCAAGACCTAGACAAACCTTATCCCGTGAAGCCGGGCATCCCTGCTAAATCACCAAACGTAGCGAACCATTTGGGGTGACCTATGGCAGAGGTATTTTGTTCCTATCATTGATCTAAAGCACGCGAATTGTTAAAAAATGTCTGTTGCAACGTTGCAAGTGACAATGAAAGACTATAATTTTTATTAATTATTCCGCCATGTTTGAATTCTTTACGATGCGACGTTTGACCGGCTGGCGTAACCGACGAGTTTACAAAATGTCGACAACATATGCCTGTGTACGAACTTTCGCGCAGATGTATCGATTAGTCGCCAAGATACTTCAATGGTTGAGTAGCGGATACTTGGACCCCTCTGGAAGAAGGGCGTTTACTGAAATACTTGAGATACAAATCAGTGTCCCACCTAGTGCCTGTGCCTAGTGCTAACTGCTTCTGGAAGTGGAAGTGTCCGGCTCGACGCTGAAACAATAAACACGAACTAATGTCACTCAGATAGAGATAGGTCCCACGCGCTCAGCAGTCAGCAGTTGACAGTTGACAGTCAGCAGCAGTAGAGAACTCCAGTCCAATTTTTTTATTTTTTTTAATGAATAAAGACCTTCAAACTTAAATAACTGCATTTTTATTTTTATTTTTATAGTTAGTTTTAATAGTTAAAATAATTGTCAAAGTTTTAATTTTTAAAGACTCCCAGAAACGCACCGTATCTATGGTGGTCTAATTTTTTTACTTTTTAAGTTGTCATTTTGAATCAGTGATGTTATGTCGAGGGAAATTTCCCTAGATCTAGGGGAGAAAAATATTTTTTTGGGATAAGGGAAATCAGGACAAAATCTAGGGAAATTTCGAACTCTGGCAAAAATTTTATTACATATGACAGTATTACTGGTATTATTTATATATATACGTATATATATTTTTTGGAATTCCTATGAATCTTAATTATTTTTCATGTACTTACATGCCATGTTATTTTTAACACTGACAACTCAAAATGATATTAGGGAACGTACCCATACTACGTGACACGTTCGGGGGGGGGGGGGGTCTTCAAAATACCACGCTTGGTACAAATGAGCGGCGGGTTGCTTATGATTTTTATTTTGCAAAGTGTTTTTTTTTAAATTTGGAATTCAGTTTCTAATTCAGTGGTGAGTGTATTCGTACTTTTAAATTATTACTTCACGTAGCAAAAAGTGTTTTATTTGGAAAATCACGGTATTATTAGTATATTTACCAAGTTCCGATATCTTTCCAATTAATTATCATATTAATTAACATATAACAGGATTAGTGTTACACAATCAGGTGGCTACGTAGGTAATTGCGTAAATGTGATATTCTAGGGAAATTTCACTTCTAACTGTTGGCAACACTGTGAAGAACCCACAATAATCATGGCGGATAATGACTTTTAGGTGTGAGGTGTGTTTTTTATTCAAGATTAACTGCTTTTAATATAGAAAAACATTGGTAAAATGTCCACATTTCACCGCTATTGTTATTGTATTTAATCAAAGTGCAATATAAAAACAATAAATCATCTCTTTCATTGCAAATACATGTGACATCGTGTTTTGTGTCAGGTGTTACTTTGTCGGTACATTGTTTTATGTATAATACATACAGAAACACTGGTATTTATAATACACTGATCATGACGAGTGTTTAACAACTTGTATAAAAAGCCCTATACTAAAAACAATTTGAAAATACATAAGCAAATGTCAAAATAGGACACGACTTTAACCTCAAATAGACATCATTTATTGCAGATTGTCCGCAAATATAGCCCTTTTCGTAAATTGTTGAGGGCCTAAATTATGTTTCAATAAACACAATAACTATTATTTATCTAAATCTCTATAAACAGTATGAAAATAAACCAAAAACACGAAATGTTGAATTGCATAGGTACGTGTGCACTTCAAGTCATTTCAAATGTCAATACAATACACAGGTGACAGGTTAACTGTGACGTCACGGTTAACCATTTCAGTAATGCCAACTTAACGCTGTGTTTTCCGAAGAGGTTTAAAAATGCACTTTTTAATAATTTATTAAAAACTCTGCATTTAATATTATGAAATAAAACTTATATATTCAGAATCAGCGTTTCTTGGTCTATATGAACATATTTTTTTAAAGCCATAATATTTTTCACTGGAGTTCCTTGTTGTGAGCGCTCAGAGGCCGGACTTGATAATGACTCGGGCTCTAAGGCGTTCCGGGGCTTCCTTTGTTTCCCTAGCAGTGGGCTTCATTATTGCTTTTGTTTAACCCAGAGGGGTGACGGGCTCAGAGCGCACCGCGACACCACTCTACCATTCCTCCACTCCACCGCAGCGGGTAGTAGGGAGTGTTTATTACGAACGGAGAACACCTCTGCGCCGCGAAATGTGAAACTTTACGTTCACATTTCATATCTTACGCCAGATTTACATCAAATTGATGGCGCGCCAAATTGTTCGGTAAAAAAGTTATTCCGGAAAAACAACGACGCGACCTAAGGCTCCCGTCTAAATTTAACTTAACTCCGAGCGACGCTCGTTTAAGTCAAAGTTGAGTCAGTACTTACTCCTACGTGAATTGGGTTTAATCCATTATTGGTATTGCCAGAGTTTTGAAGTAATAACACTGAAAGCTTTGCCGGAAGCTCGCGGAACGAGGCAAATCTCAAACAAACCAACCACTCGTCGCTCTTGCGTGAAGTTGATAAATGCATCGATCAGAGTGGCCTACAATCTCGCTCGAGGCTTTTACATCAATCTAAAAGCATTATAAATCCGTGCGTTACTTCTCTGATAAAGAAAATACATTTTTTAGACTATAAATGGACATCGCATTCTGCCATCATCCATAGCACGGAACGGTTACCTGTTACCAGTTACCACACTATTAATAATTGCCGAGACTTATCATTTTGTCGAGAGGAGTGATAATGACACGTTTAATCACCTGTTTCATCGCCGGCTTCATAATAACACCTGTGACATTACGCAGGCAGATGCTATTTCTGTCGCCGATATTGGAAACGACGTTCATCCAATTTGCATCAGTTTGAACGATGTCGACATTTATTTTTGTCCACCATTGTTTGAAATGCTTGCACTATTATTGGTTTGCAATAAATTCAATTGTGGAATTCAATACCACAACCGAAGTCTATTTACTAATATGTACCTAATAGAGGTAGATTATATAATGCGCAACTCTGTAATGGCTAATGTGTTGAAGGCGACAAAAATAAAAGTATTTTATGTTTAGCAAACAAAAGTTCGCGACCCGATGTCAACTCTTATCTATGAACTAATACTGGAACTTTGCAAACACTCGCCTCAGCCTAAGGTAACATAAATAATGGCCAGGTTAACTTTTTAATACAGTTGCTTGTTGTAGAAGTTTGTATTACACCTTTTTACGGAAATTTCTTTCATTTGTTATATAACGAAGTGGGCGGAAAATTTCAAAGACGTTGAAACCCCTCAGGCTTATTTGTTTGCTTCTCGGAACAACTCATATAGGTCTCATAGGAATCGTTATTGCTCCCTTACTGTATCGTGGTTAGAAATATGATCTAAAATCTATACGGTGTTGGAAAGAGAAAACATCACGCTTTATATATTCAACTAGCAAACCCGGCCACACATTGCTGTGGCTAACGAAATATCTACTGACAACGCCATTACCCAACCTTTATAATCAACGCCATCTGTTAATTTGCATACATATCAAATCCACACCGCCCGCTTGCCAGCCCGCTCCCTTTATATATCTTATATTTCAACCAATTTACATAAAACTTTGATAAAGTATATACCTAAATTATAACCTACATCATGAATATTGGTGAAAACTGCATGAAAATCCGTTGCGTAGCTTAAAAATCTAAGCGTACAGACAGCGGGAGTGACTTTGCTTTATACTATGTAAAGATTTCCACTAAATAATTAAAATGTACACCTTTATGACACCAAAATTTCCGACCACAATTTGAAACAAAATTCTGAAACTTTGGGAAATTTTATGAATTATTTTGCATGAAACGAAACAAATGAAACGATAACTTTTATAATACATTTGCTTAATAAAATATGTGTGTATTTTTTTAATCAATAATTTTAGTTATAAAAACTTAAGGTGAACCATTTCTAAAACTTTTTTGTTTACTTTAAAATTTTAATGTTTCCAAAATTATACCTTGTTTATTGGAATTGTAAAATTTGAAAGCTTATTTTATTACTTTCCGAAAACAGTTTCTAGTTTTCGGATGCGTTCAGAAACATTCCATTTATTTGAATTTTGTCACAAAGGGGAATTATTTTGATCTTCCAACAATATAGGCCCAGGGCTGAGAGGTTAACACGGGGGAGTTCATTCTAGAAATATAATAGTTTTGAGCGTTCTTATCAGTAGTCGTTTTTAAATAGATTTAAATATCTCCTTTCTCTTGGAAGTTTTCTCCTTTTAATGTCCAGCTCGAATCTCACATTAATTTGTTCACAGAACTGGCACTGACCGATCAGCTCGACGATCTTAAGCTCCAAAGGATAGGGGCGGCTTCGGGCTTCGTCTTGACAAATCGGACTCGGCTGGAAGAATTAGTCCCAGATTCCAGTCTGAGTGAGACAAATGCCTATCTGTTTGGCGTGAAATGGATGCGTTTAATAAATAATCCCTGTCGTTTGGGAGCTCTGCGCCAAGCACGCCAAGCACACCAAGCACGGGCCAACACGGAATGTGGCGTGCTTGGGACGCCACGCGGGGCGGGGGCGCGTGGCAGCGTGGCCGTGGAGCGCGGCACGGAAGCCGGCCCTTGCCTTTCCTTTTCATAGCTGACCTCAGGGAATAGCGTAACACATACTATACCAGCCGTGTCCAACCTTCGACCCAATTGAAGATTTTTTACGTCCCAAAATGAAGTTTTCAGCTTTCTATGTTTTGGATTCATTGGTATTCATACAAAAAAATAATAAACATCGTTCACGTATATTTATCATAGGGGTCGTCCATTAATCACGTGTGGCTCGAAAGGGGGGGGGGGGGGGGGGGGTGTTCGGAAAAAATCACGAAATATCACGAGGGGAGGGGGGGGGGTAAAATGAGATTTCCCGGAAGATTGAATGCAACTGCCCCGATTTTAATAAGCGGAGTGTGAGTGCAAAGGACACATATTGGCGCCAGTTTCGGTCCGTGAGTTTTCAGTGAGCTATAGCGCTAAGATTGAAAAATATGACGTTATCGACGTTGTTGTAGCTGAAAAGGTTTTTTTTTTTTCAAAATCTCTTTTTTTATATAAAGATCTTCGGTTTCTTTCAGTCAAGGGAGGCGCCGCATCCACATACTGAAAGATCTTCATACGAAAAGTTGAAATTTTGAAAAAAAAAAAAGAATTAAGCTACAACAACGTCAATAACGTCATTTTTTCAATCTTAGCGCTCTAGCTCACTGAAAATGCACGGACCGCCACTGATAGGCGCGTCAGTTTATGCTTTCTAGCATGTCGCGTTTTCACAATATTAGCAATTTTGGACATTGAATTACTGATAAAAATTAACGATAAAATCCGCCGTTTACCCCCCGAGCGGTCAACTTACGCTCAGTAATATTTTTAGGCCCACCAAACTATTTGGGTTGGGTACCCCTGTACTAAACCGTCTTTTCCTTCTAGGGTGCTTTGACAAAGGGACTGGAAAACTAGGCCTTGAATACACTAAAACCCCTAATATATTCTAAGGGTTAAGTAGATAGGTCATTTGTTTAGTTTATTGCGCAGTGTCAGATATGTCAATATTTTTTTAAATACGTATGAAAATGGTTTGCTGCACTCTACATCGCATGATTATATCGGAATTGTAACTACCACGAACAATGCACAATTTCGCTATTAGTAATTACACCAATATAAGTTAGATGTAATTAGTAACTTTAGTTAATCTAACATGTAGTAAATTCACAGTGTGACCTTTGTTATATACTGATACCCAGCCTTTTGCATCGGCATGCGGGTATTGCTTATTAAAATGACTTACTAATATTACTCGTTAGTAATTTTTATAAATCTTAATCATTATATCTTGTCAGCGCATATTTTGTCAGACTCTTGAATAATCACGTGAAATTGTAATAAAAAATTACATGTTAATATAGACCCTTGAAAAATAACTAAATCTGATTTTACTTCTTAGGATAAAAAAAAACCGGGCGGCGTTTTGTACATTCAAAAGTATTCCCCAATTCGCTCTTTGGATTTTGACGCTATTGCAAATATTTTTTTTAATATACTTAGGTAGACCACTAGCGTGTGCGTGTCGGTATGTTTTGCTTTTTTTGATAAGATTCTTCTTAGGAGGACTCTCAAAGAATTAAAATTAAAACAGGAGTTGTCTGGTTTGAACGTCATCAACAGATGTTCAGTATACAAACCAGATAATGTATTTTTTTAAAAGTAAAACTTACAGACGTAGAGTGTTTTCTTCTAAAACAGTTAGTAAAAAAAATCTTCAAATTAGGTCCAGTTTTTAAATTTGGAATATAAAACCTCGATTTTATTTAGGTACTGTCAGCCTGAGTTGCAACTGTCCCTTTCGCTCAGTATTCGGGGTAGTAAGAGCGACAGTGACGCTATAGTTTGGTAAAATACCTTTTGTTAAAATTTCTCGGCGACCGGGTTTCCTCTTAACCCTAAGAAATTTAAACAAAAGAAATAAACATCTCAATTACATATAGAATTAAAATAATTTTCTAGTAAAAAAATATACACTTTAGGTTTGTACCTACTTTATCGCTTGTCTGAATTCTTCATAAATCAGTTCTAATTTTAATATGTGACAATTATAATATTTTTCTCGTAAAATATTATATTACAGGTAAGTTCTTTATCGCTTGTCTGAATTTTTACATAATCAGTGACAATTTTGATAATGACACTTAAATTCAAAGCAAATCCGAGTTCATTACAGAGTTATACAGACAGACAACCGATATTAGTATTTTTGATTCATAGTATAACTAATAATTATTATATGACTTCACACATCAGCAAAACGAGTGCATATTAGTGATACTTCTTGTCAACTAACGATAGCCTCATAGCTACCTACACATTACTAAGTTAGATAGACATTTAGAGATGGATTTAAACCTTAACCCCGCGCGCCTCGGCCATATTTTGTCAAGGGGATCAAAATATTTCCGCCTTACGATAAAATCCAAATAAATTGAATATTTCCAAACGTATCTGAAAAATAAAAAACTGTTTTTGAAAGGTGATACAATACGCTTTCAAATTTTATAATTCGAAATAAACATATAATTATGCAAATATAAAATTTTTGCATGCAAACACAAAAAAGTTTAAAAAATGGCTCACCTTACGTTTTTTAACTAAAATTAACGATGACGAAAAAAAATAAAAACGCGTACATATTTTATTACACTGAAATGTATTATTTACGTTTTTGTCACCACACTTTTTTGTAGTTTCTTGTAAAAAATAATTCATCAAACATTACCAAAGTTAAATTTTTTGTAAGCGTAATAAGTAAGATCAAGAAAGGAACGCTCCGATGGTTTGGGCATGTAGAGCGAATGACCGAGGAAAGGAGTGTAAGGAGAATATATGACGCAAATGTGAATGGTAGAAGAAGTCGGGAACACCCGAGAAAGACATGGCACGACCAAGTGAATCAGATACTTGAGTCGGGCCATGAGTCAGAATAATAGAAGAGCATGTATGAGACGATGTATGAATGTGAACGAGGCAAGGAGTGTGTGCCAAGACCGAGTTTTTTGGCAATCCGTCCTCTCTGCCTACCCCTGCGGGGAAACGGCGTGATGGTTTTTTTTTATTATTTATTTATTATAAAGACAAAGTAATACCATATGACAGGAAAAAATATAAATATTTTACAGAAAAAAGATAAGTCCCGATAAACTACTTTTTAGTAGTTTGTCAATGGGTGCTTTTACTTCGAAGATATAAATAAACTTATTTTACTTTATTTTGCAGTTATAATTTTTTGTGTTAGTGTCTAATACAAATAATTTCTTTCGGCGAGCCAATTCTTCAACATAATATTTATTTATTGAATTTCAACGGTATACATATATCATAAGCCTGATTACATGTCACAAAATGAAAAATAGTAATATAGAAATAATAAAAAAAACTTGTTTAACAGATGATTGTGGCATTTGAATTAGAACCAGAGAGACAATTACGTACAAAAATCTATAGTACAAATAAAATTAATATTGACTGAAAAGGTTTGATAGCATAGCCCTCTTGTACCTACCTTCCGTGCAGTTAAATAGATCTACCACATCTGCATATCTATTAGTAACATCATGTAACCTTTGTAAAAGGGAGTGTTTCGTATACTCAGTCTTATTATTGTTACATTTAAACAGGATTTTAGATCGAGTGGTTCTCGTGGGAATATGAAATTCAATGAGCTTAGTTAAATCAGGACTGTGTGCTACCATTTACAATTTTGAACATAAATATTAAGTCGGATATAATCCTTCGATCTGAGAGTCTTAATAAATTTAATTCTTTCATCAAGTAATTGTACTTTTTATTTTCAATGGGAATACCGAGTTTAAAATTAATATGTCTTAGAAATTTATGTTGAATTTTTTCGATTGAATCTGAATTATTTTAAAATGGGGGGACCAGATCGAGGAGTTATATTCGACTTGATTGCGTACTAAGGATGTATACAAAAATTTTTGTGTTGAATTATTCCTAAAACCTCTGGAATTTCGAAGAATGGAGCCAAGCATTTTCATTCCTTTATTACCGATTGTGTTTATATGGGATATAAAGTTTAATTTAGAGTAAAAAATTATGCCCAGGTCGTTAATTTCTTCGACAGAGGTAAGGGTAGAGTTATTAAGTACATACGGATGAATTTGTTTTAGCATTTGTGCATTTTTTAGTTTCAGCAGGTAACATATTTAATAAATTTATATTTGTTTAAGTGTTTAGGTACAATTAGTCCTTCATTTAGCGTAAAACGAGTATTCTAAGTGTGGTATTTATATATAGGGCTATTTAGTTGGTTAGTTGATTTTACTTCTTTTATGATTAATTTTTAGTTTTAAATATAAAGCATGGTATTTTTTCTTTCGATCATCGTTCAGATGATGTTTTTCATTATGATAGTAAGGAAGACACAACGAAGTATATGAGTTGTTCCGAAAAGCGAACAAATTAGCCTGGCGGGTTAAAAGCAAGCCTTTGCGAAACGAGCATATTAATTTGTTGGAGGAGTGGAAGGATGGGTCGTATGTAAGGGGGGCAAGGGGACTGAAGATCCGGCGGAAAGTGACCGGAAAAGCATTTCCGCTAGGATGGCTAATTCGGTATTTCTAACTGCTAACTGCTATCGGGGTGGATACTGGCTACTGGCTACTGACTAGTGGCTAATTCCCCCCATACTGATCCCACTGCGGTCATCTCCTGAGAGTTTAAATCCACTGCACACATTAGGGCGCACCCGACTGCATGGCTTATTGATATTCTCTTTGAAATTGCTTTATCGCGCTAACACCAATGTGAATTAAAGTATTATTATTTGTCTGTTAAGACCTAAACACCATTGTATAAGTGATTGTGGTTTCATACAATATCAGCAATTTCGCCTGGAGAACAGTTCCTAATCTCAAATAATGAATAATAATAATAAAAAGGAAGAAAGTGTGTGGAGAGATACAGAGAAATTTTGAAATCAAGAATTATATATTACTAGCTGGTCCTGGCATACGTTGCTATGCCATTTTATAAAGAAATTGTTTCTCCCTGAGTGTCCTTTCCCATTCGTCCCGTTCCCCTTCCGCCTCCCCTTCTTCTCCTGCGTCCTCTTCCCCTCTCGCGTTCCCACTCCGTCACCTCCACCTTCCCTCTCCCCACTCCACTCCCCCCCCTTCCCGCGAACCCCCTCCCGAGTTCCCCTCCCCCCTCCCAGGTCCCCCTCCCCCCTCCCAGGTTCCCCTCCCCCACCCTGGTTCCTCTCCCCATCTCTCCCTCCCTCCCGCTTTCCATAGCGATAGCCGCTTCCTCGCGTGCCACCAATAGCAATTTTTTTATACAAATTTCATAATGCCAGAGTTCAAAGTTTTATAAAAACTTTGTCCTGACAATAACGAACACACAAAAAAAAAGAATTATCCAATTTGGTGCAGTCGTTCGAAAGTTATGCGCTTAGCAACACATTCAGCGATTAATTTTTATATTATAGATGCTCACGAATTGTTCACAAAGTGCTCACGAATTATAGAATTTAAGAGAGGGTTGTAATATTGATAAAAAATACAAATTTCGGTTCTGTGTTTGTGATTATAACTCTGGTTCTATGTACTCGGATTTGTTTTGAATTTAAGTGTCATTTTCAAAATTGGAACTGATTGTGTCAAGAATTCAGACAAGCGATGAAGTACCTACCTACCTATTTTATCATATTTATATGCCTATATTATACTTTTTTTTTAACAGAAAATTATTTAAAAAATTTTAATAAAACTGTATTTTATCAGAAAATTATTGTAATTTTCATTCGGAACATTGGAACTGATGTATTTTGAAATTTCCTACTAGTTACCCAGAAAAACATAATTTTTTGTTTGTTTATTTCACTACAAGTTTTTGTGAATTATTTAGCGGTGTTTACGAGTAATCTGAGTATTGTACCAGATAGAGGGTACACTAACACATATAACTGCATTCTCAAATCATATTTAGATTTTTCGGAGATGTCAGACTGGACGATCGATATATATACATGAACTAAAAAGGTTTTATTGAAGAAGAAGATAACACTATTGAAAATATGAAAGAGAACAGGACACAGAAAAATAAAAAGATAACGGTCGTAACTTGGATGGTAAGACGAGAGGTTCTGGGTTTGTTCGTTCTTCAATGATACGAGTATATTACACTGATGAAAATAACCTTAAAAAATTATAATAAGAGAATTGTTCTAATAAAAATTATAAAAGTTTTTGCCTATCTTATACATATATAAAAATCTCGTGTCACGGTGTTAGTGGTCGCACTCCTCCGAAACGGCTTGACCGATTTTTATGAAATTTTTTATGTATATTTGGTAGGTATGAGAATAGGTTTTAAAGTATATTTCATACCTCTAGGTAATTAGGGTGTCCCTAATCCAGAAAAAAAATCATTTTTTTTGACAATTTTTTTTTTATTTGGCATCAAAAAATACCTATAAGTAATCCCAAATTTTAACCTGCCTACCCCCACCCTCCCATTTTTTTTATCGCGATTCTTGTATGAACAAATTTAACCGTCTTTCGTATTTCAAACAGAACGACATTATTTATGTTGTTGAATGACAGATGGCGCTACGTCCGCCTCATCGAACTTTCATCCATACATGCGCAAGACATTCACGAGAAGCGGCGTGTCATTTTGATATTTCATTTGGCATCATGTTTGAGCTTATTTGTATTGGCTAAAGACGGACTGACAAAAAATATCATACACTAACTGCTCTTCGAAATTCACTTTTTTTTTACATTAACTCCACACAGGAGGCCCTGAGGAAAATAATTTCCCTCAGGGCCTATGTCATCTTTGAAGATGCTGCGTGGAGGGTCTTTTTGAGGAAAAGAAGGAGTGAACATGGGTCTTGAAGAGACCCATGTTGTAGGAGGGAGGAAACACAGAGGCCGGCAAATCGTTCCACAGCCGAGCTGTTGAACTCAAGAACGAGTCATAGAAACGACCCGTTCTCATGTGACTAATGTCAACCGTGTACAAATGTTGGGCGCGTGTTTGGCGTGTTTCCCGACTATTCACCGGTGCCGAGGGGATCAATGACGCTAGTTCCTTAGAGCATCTTCCATTGTAATACCGGTAGAACAAGGACAGCATTCCCATCTGACGCCTATGCTCTAAAGAGAATCTAAAACATTGATTTTGTTTATTTCATTTTCCTACTTAAGTTAGTGTTTTTTTGTTTTTATCGGCGGTCATGGTCTACAGCGCTCCATTCCCCTTTCTGTCATCATTCCCATCCTCACACTTACAATACATTCGTTATTTTTATTTAACAACCAAAATATTCACTAGAAATAGTTTATATGGCAGAACAACGTTTGTCGGGTCAGCTAGTTCTATTATATTTGTGTTTCTGACTCAGGAATAGTTATTTTTAAACGGTTATAGTTAAGTTAGTTAGTTTTTTTTATGTAATTTAGAGGGGCTGCTTTATTAGTGGTTGGTTAGTATCTATTCAAATTTGATCCAATAAATTTACCAAGTCACTATCTATTGACTATCGATGTGTTGGTTGGTTGCAAACCCAGTTGGTTAGCTTGAATGCCAAATGGCGAATTATCGGAGCGGTACACGCCACTAAGTGTTACATAAATTAGCCAATGATCGTATTTATTAACTCACAATCATTGACCAAGTAGTAGGTACCTACGGGTGAATCATTTTAAAGAGATTGCTTGTTTTGTGATGTATAGGATGAAAAAAACGATTATTTACCTTATTATCGCTTGACATAAAATTCAAAAAATATTTTTTGTACAAATAAAATATAAAGTTCAAAGGGTATTTTTATTGCTTATAGGTACATCCTATTTCTTACAATTAACCCATTTAAAAAATCACAACCTATTTTTATCAAGAAGTTGTGATCAAGCTAGATGAACGTATGCCCTGATGATGCCACTGTAACGCTCTCCGAAACGTTGACTAACGAAGGGCGGTAGCGCAACACGGCATAACACCCCGAAAATACTTTTGGCCGTGAAAATTTAAAATCATATCCAAATTAGATGAGAAATGATTTTAAAAATTTAAATATTTTTTTTAAATGAAGAATTTTTTTGAAGTGAAAACTTTAGCACCGTTGTGATTTGAAACTCTATGAAACGAAAAATAGCGACACTAAAAATAGAGAAACGCGTATATCTATAGGATTTAACCTGCGAGAGAATGAAATAATATAATCGGTCTCCTCTTTTGCGGTTCTTCGTAGCCTATCGGTCTCCTTTTTGTGCGGTGCTTCGTAGGCTTCCCACTATTGTTTACTTTAGTTTCTGAAGGTTTCAGACCCTGTTTTTTGTTTTTGTTAAGAATCTCATGAATAAAACTAAATAAAAAGAAAATTTTCGAATTGAATCATGAGACAAAATTTTATTTTTATTTTTATTTTTTTATTTATTTTTTTATTTTATTTTTTTTAAATTGTACAACAGATTTTTATCCAATTACTGTACAATTTTCTTAACACCTAGGAAGATGATTATTATACAAAAAAATCTTAAGGCTATCTAAAGAAGAGTTATATATATCTAGTGTTTCCGATATTTCGTTCAACAGCACCATTCCTCTTGTCATGCTATGCTGTGCTAGAACATCTGTTCTGCCGTATGGTATTTTGAACAAGTCGTGTCGACGACTACGGCTGAAATTTTCAGGCACGTATAAGCCATAACATTCCAAGAGGAATGGGCTGTCAATACGATGGATTATGTTAAAACTAAGAATTGCAAGATTTGCATAACGTCTAGTTTCCAAGCTAAATCTATTTGTTGCCTCAAGTAATTCCATATGGTGCATGAATCTCGGGTACGTTCCATTCATCCGCATATAGACATACCTAAGGAATTTTTTCTGAACTTGTTCTAGCATATTAATATATTTCGCTTGGTGCGGAGTCCACACACCACTGGCATACTCCAGCTTACTTCTTATAACTCCATCAAACATGGCTATCATTGCATCTGGGTCATCAAATTGCTTACATATTCTGATGATGAAACCCAGGAGTTTGTAGCATGCTGGAGTGAGCCGTGATATATGATTCGAGAATGTCAGTTTGGGATCAAAGACGATACCGAGATCTTTAAAGCTATTGACTCGGCATAATGTTTTCCCTTTAATGTTGTATTCAAAAACTATGGGCTTCTGGGAGCGGGTATATGTCATAGTTACACATTTTTTTATATTGAATTCTAATTTGTTTTTTACTGACCATTCTGCAATAGCATCAAGGTCAGATTGCATTTTTAAGCAGTCATAGTAACAGATTATTTCCATCAAATGTTTGAGGTCATCTGCAAATAGAAGACATTTGCAATATTCTACACAAACCTGGATGTCATCTATAAGTATAAGGAACAGCAAAGGACCAAGGTTTGAACCTTGGGGAATACCTGAAAATGCCGGGAATTGTTTAGATTCATGTCCATTTATTATTACATATTGACTTCTAGCTTTTAAATAGGACGCGAAGAATATAAGTATTTGTTGATCGAAACCAAGTTTGTACATTTTAAGTAGTAAAATATCATGATCAACTCGATCAAAAGCCTTGGCAAAATCCGTATACACTACATCTGTTTGGTGTCTCAAGTCCAGTCCGACGGCCACCAATCGCGAAAATGTTAACAAATTTGAAACCGTGGATTTTATTGGCATGAAACCGTGTTGGTTTTCTCCTAGAAATGGCATAATTTGGTGATGTAATTTCTTGTAAATAATCATTTCAAATATTTTTGGTATAGTTGACAGTACAGCTACTGGTCTGTAATTCCTTATATCAGACTTGTCTCCAGCCTTGAAAATTGGGCTTATACGCGTGAGTTTCCAAGAATGAGGGATACAACCAGTCGATATGCTAAGATTAAATATATAGCTCAGCGGTTGACAAATGGTTTTTGACATATGAGCAATTATATTAGGGGGTATTCCGTCTGGGCCTGCAGCCTTGTCGAGCTTTAAAGTTCGAGTACAGGAGTCTACTTCCTCTGGACAGGTTAGCTCAAGACCGATTTTACCAATATTCCAGGGCCTCTCGGTTCGAGTAAAGTCTAGATTTAGTTGAGTTGATTTTATCAGTTTATTACTTGAAAGTTTCAATGCACCCAGGGTTTTTGTGCTGTTGCCCGGTGAGAGGGAACTGCGGGCGGATGTTTGTTGACTTTTTGGAAACTTTCGACCCTATCGCGGTGTGTACAAATACATTCAAAGGTACGCGCTTTAAAATGATTTGCCTGTACTTGTTTCACTACCGCATAAATTGCATGATAATTGAAAAAATTATCTCGGCGCAATGAACGCGAGTTGTTGGAGGAATGCGCCGGCGAGGCGGGGCGAGGCGAGGCGAGGCGGCCCGAACTACACAAATCATTCCGATTCGATGCAGAACGGTCGCACTTTTGCATATTAAATTGGAAGCCATTGTAACAAGAATACAATCGAAGACGTGTCACAATCTCTTAGGTTTTATTGGGTAAATGCGGCTTTTTACCATTTCATCCGGCAAAGTTGGAATTCGCTGCCAGTTCAGGCGGGTGAATGGTGACTGGTGACTTCTCCTAATCGTGATATTGAATTTGATTAATTTAAAGTACACTTTAAAATAACTCACTTCACCGAGTGCGATTATTCTCCACGTGTGCTTGAGCTCGTGTTTTAGATTTAACCCCTCAGGCTCGACCGTATTTTATCAGAGGGTCAAAATTTTTCCGTTTTGCGATAAAATCCAAAAAATTGAAAATTTTTGAAGGTATTCAAAAACTAAAAGGTGTTTTGGAAAGATGATGAAATACTCTTTAAAATTTTATAATTCGAAATAAACGTTTAATTTTTGAAATATAAAAAATTTGCACGCAAACTTAAATAAGTTTTTTAATTGGCTAAACCTACATAATGTAGGTTGAGCCATTTTTAAAACTTATTTAAGTTTCAACATAATTTCATATATTTTTTCTTTAAATTGCGGTCGGAAACTTTGGGTTCATAAATGAGTACATTTTGTATATTTTGCGGCTAAGTTTTAGGTTTGAATATAAAGCGTGATGTTTTCTCTTTCTAACACCGTTTAGATTATATTTTTAATCGTGATAGTAAGGGAGACAACAATTTCTATGAGACCTGTACGCGTTGTTCCGAAAATCGAACAAATAGACCTGCGGGTTTATTGTATATTTTGTGTGGTGACCGGTTTACTCAATAGAATGGCACTTCCATCACTGCTTTGATAAATCATTAAAAATTAGGTTAGATAGTATAAATAATATAACTGCACGCCCACCACACAACTACTAACTACAAATATTATCTACAATTATTCACAAAAACATATCACAGCCACAGCCTGGATCAATAAACAATGTATTCACTTTTCTCAAAACATTATAACACCGGATACGTTTTTAGATATTGATTTTGGTCAACGCTGTCCGAAACATTGACTAAAGAATTAGGTAGCGCAACACGGCATAACACACCGAAAACAAATAACGAAAATTATAACACCTAACCAAGCATAACCCAACCCGAACAATTAAAAAATAACTTTTGCCTGGACAGAAAATATTACCACAATATTATTTATACCATTTGCATGTGTGTGTGTGTCCATAGAAAATGTACCTATCTGCTTTACAAGATAATCATTTATTTAACTTTAACTGCTATTAATCCTTAATTTATGTATATGTATATGCCGCCATGGGCTTGAACCACAGTACCCTTCTTGACAAAATAAAGGAGGATACTGTGTTTTTAATTATGTTGACAGAATAACACCTACTCTAAAACGTGCGAACACCTCAGCACAGGTTCTCCTACTACTAACCTTTTTACATACAGTTATTGAATATGAACATTTTTTGTACTTCTGGAACTTACTATCTATGTAAACCACTTAACAATTTGTAAAGTGTAGGTTCGAGAATAAAAATAAATATTTTACGTTAGGTTAAGTTATGTATGGGCCGTTTATGTTTTTTTTTGTTCTTTGCTTTTAATGTATTTTCAAAGGGGTGTTGAAATCCCACTTTGTTGAGTTGTCATGGAACCATGGAACCGTTTTGTGCACAATTTTTTTTCATTTCCAGGTGGGTCACACCAGGCTAGATTTTTTACGAGTCGCGATACACGCAACTCCGCCGTCGCTGCTAATATTTGAATAGGTTATAAAAATACATGGGCTTACCTCTGTTACTGTGTTACTGTGCCGTTCTTGCTCTTTCTCATTAAGTAAATTATAAATTTAACAGACAGGGGTTACAGGATAGATTTTAAGTGCATAATATAAAAATGCAAAGATTATTAAATTTAGAGGTTAAAATCATTCATTCGTGTAAAACTGTAGTTTAAATAATATTTTGGTCAGTGATGTGATGATGATTTGAAATACCTCACCCAAATAAAATCGTGCCTACTCCAGAACATGATTCGATATTCGGTTACCTGCAAAATGTCGACAAGACAGTACGGTTTTCCTAATATTCAAAGCTCACCATTTTTGTGGTTTCGTATTCCCGAATCTGTGTCAACCGGGTCCCGTGGGACGGGGGTTTGCAGGAGGTGGGAGAGGGCGGCAGAAGCCTATCCCCTCCTCTCCCTCAACCCCTAACGGCGCGCAGTTAACACCCCCGGAGCCGCTAGAAACGGCATGCATACGCGGTTTCCCAACCAAACTTGAAAAGTCCAGACGTTTTAATTGAACAGCTGTGCTTTATCACCGTTAAAGAAAATTACGAATTTCCCAATAAACTCCGAATATAAACTCTACTGCGTTGCGTCAAGAGAGACGGATGCAAATTTTTCCGACGGCCTCGTTTTCTGTCGCCGGTAAATTATTATAGCGTTTCGTTTCGGGAAACCTTTTCAAACGAGAGTAATAGAAGTTCCTCTTTTATTCCCGAGAATAATACAAGTAATCACAGAGCCACAATACGAATAGGCCCGCACCCGCACCCGCACCCGCACCACCTGCCACACTCGTCTTGCTGCAGCGATTCTAATTAAATAGCCCTCGTTTTTACGGATTTTCCATTCAAGGCTTGCTTTATAGGCGTACCGCTGAAAGCTCCGTTGTAAGCTCCCCTTTTTCTCATAAACAACACGTCGTTTAACAAAAAATAGGGGTATAATTCTAGAATTCCGCGTTAATTCTAATACGCTCAAATTATTCAAATCACACTTTGTTTCAACTTGGTACTAGAATTACATTCTCCTCGGGGATATATATATATTTTTTTTACATGAACTCCACACTGGAGGCCCTGAGGAAAATAATTTCCCTAAGGGCCTATATCATCTTTGGGGATGCTGTGTGTGAGGGTTTTTTAAGGAAAGGAAGGAGAGGAGAGTTCTGGGAAAGAAAAGGGTTTAAGGGGTGGGTAGGAATCTAGGGTTCAGTGTGTCCTGGTCATCCGCCTCCAAGACCTAGACAAACCTCACCCTATGAATCCGGGCACCCCTGCTAAATCACCAAACGTAGCGAACTACTTGGGGTGACCTATGGCAGAGGTGTTGGTTATCCAGTTAAGGTTAAAATATATTGATATGAAAAAATTTCACAAAATTGGTTCTTAGTTTGGGTTATTTAAATAATTTGTACCTATTTAGGAGAAAGTGGACCTTCATATAGGTACTTACAAGGGAAAAATTGAACATTGATTGAAAATTGGAACTTGCAACTTTTACCAAATCACCCGACGTAAATAGTTGTTTTTAATAGTAAATAAGTTCAAACATTAATAAGTTCAAGTGTTATTGTAATAATTTGTGCATATTAAGATGGAATTTCGTTTATACAACTCGTTCTTGTGTTTAACAGCTCGTGAAACCACTTGCTGCGGTCTCTGTGTTTCCTCTCTTCTACAACATTGATCTCTTCAAGACCGATGTTCACTCCTTCCTCTCCTTTAAAAGACCCTCCACACAGCATCCATAAAGATAACATAAGCCCTGAGGTAAATTATTTTCCTCAGGACCTCCTGTGTAAAAAAAAATCAAAAATTTTACCAAAAGAGTTTTCAATGAAGAGCTCTTAGCGATAGGATTCGTACTGATATTAGACCTCGGCTTAAGACTAAATGAGTCTCTTCAAGACCCATGTTCACTCCATCCTCCCCTCTAAAAGACTCTATGCCCCGAGGGAAATTATTTTCCTCAGGGCCTCCTGTGTGGAGTTAATATGAAAAAAAGTGGAATCCAAAAATTTGACCAAAAGAGTTTACAACGGAGAGCTTTCAGCGATGGGATTCGTACTGATATTAGACATCGGCTTTAAAAAGAAGTTCGTCTACTATTCTTTGTATCTAATGAAACTTTTTCTCTTTCAATTTACCTTAGCCGAATTCTGCGAAACGGTTATTTAGTCCTCCGATGTTAGTTTTAGATGTGAGCTAAGCAATTGGCTCGGAATGAAAACATGAGAGTGAATGTGGTGTTTGTTGGTTGGTTATTTGTTTCCTTCCTGCGGAATGGAATACTGCACTAAGAACTCAGCGGAATGAATAAATTGGCCGCACTGCGGAGAACACTAACACTACGACAGCGCGCCGTCGCCGTGGGTGTTCCGGGAGTGTTCCGTGAGTGTTCCGTGAGTGTGCCGTTGGCCACGAATTTCCCGAACTACCGTTTGCCGCCAACACTATTAATGATTCGCGTGGATTCGCCCTGCAGGATTACTGTGTACTTTAAGGCCGGTCTCCAACGACAAAATGTTTTAACAAATTCGACAAAAACAAAAACATTGAGATACAGCCACAACGGTTTTTGTTTTCTATCGGTTACGAAACACAAAAACATAGTGGCCCCGACCTAACCAACCACAAAATGTTAGCTTTGGGTGCATCGCAGGTTCCCGGTGGTCCTGCCTCTAGAACTAGTCTATTCTTGCAATGTTTACGACAACCATCCAAATCTCGTGTTCTTTAGTTTTATGTGTTTAGTCTCATGGTTTTTATGAGTTCATAACGCGGTGTAAACTATAAAACATTAAATATAATATATAAAATATATCCTCTTTTAATGTACATATAAGGATTCTATCCAAACCACTATTCTCCCTCGAGGGTTGGCGCATGGGTTCGACCACCCTATAACACTACTTGCTTCATTTTCATTTATACCGACATTTGATGCGTCCCGACTCAAATATTTGGTTGCTTGGGTAAATGTTTATTATTTACCAAAAACTATAATTTAATTGCTGTAAGAAAAAATATTGAAATTACCAAATACGAAAAAATAACCCATTTAAATAGCCACGACCAAACCTGACCCTATGTATCCCGGCACCCCTCCTAAATCACCAAACGTAGCTTGCACGTCGGGTGACCTATGTACAGGGCTGGGCAAAATACATCCTTTGCTGTAATTAAAATACAAATGACAAAATACTTTTTCGCATGTATCTAAAATTTGAAATACAAAATACTTTCCAGTTGTGTATTTGAAATACAAAATACAGTATTTTAATCATTTTTTAATTTCAAATACAAAATGGTAGAACTTTTGGTTGCAATAAATTTTCATTAGTGCCCTTATCTAAGGGTGCGTTTCCATAGAAGCAAAGCGGAGCAGAATAAAACAGAAACGTGCAAAAATTGACCAATCATATTGTTCAGTCAGAAGACACATCTCGTCTCCGCTTCATTTGTAAAGTTTTTTGGTGTAGGACTTAGGTGTTAGATAATAGTAATTATTATTATAATAACACTAGCTGGTTCCCGGCATGCGTTGCAATGCCATATTCAAAGAAATAAATTGTTTCTCCCTGAATGTCCTTTCCCATGCGTCCCTGTTCCCCTCCCGCATCCCCTTTCCCTACCACGTTCCCCCTCCATCTTCCCCGCCTACCCTCTCCCCTCTCCCGTTCCCCTGTCCCGCCAACCTCCCTCCCGCGTTCCATATATTCAGTCCCAGTACATTCAGTTTTCAAACAACTCGCGTGCCAGCTATTACAATTTTTTTATTCAAATTTTCATTTTGCACGTATTAAAAATATTCATGTTTGTATATTATGAGAACAATCAATCAAATCTGGTACCTAACATGGGTACCTATTTAAAATATCTATAATTTAAAAAATTCATAGACAATTCTTTTGTTACAAAAAAAAACAGCTGTCTGCTAAATTCAATTTCATCAAGCAAGCGAACTGTCGAACGTGCGAAGTTAAAATAGTCGTTAAGTTTTCTGAAATTATCCAATTTTCTGCGTAATTTTCTTATTTTTTCTTTCCGTAAGAACCTTCTACATAGTATTAGAAAACTTTAAAAAAATTATTGAAATAGGTTAAGTCGTTCTGAAGTCATGGCGTGACCAAGGGAATCAAGGATTCATTTTTATATACATAGAAGACATTTCTATAGCGCAGTTTTGTGTTATTTCACTTCAAGTGCGCTCTACAGTAATTAACTTTAAAATAATCTAGTATTCAGTCAAATTATTCCTATAATGGTTGATCTAATACAATGATACAAAAATGTACAATATAAAGCAATGACAAGTATAATATAATTTGATACAAAATGTACAATAACAGTGCTATTATAGCACAGGACAATAATAATAACTAGCATGACATTAAAAAATGTACAGTACATTACAAAGCAATGAAAATAGAACTACAAATAATCACTAGTAAGAGTGCTATGCACAGGACAATAGTACAAAATTCTAACGTTTTTAGTTTATGTATTATCCATGTCAAATTATTTTTCATTATCTTTATTAAGATCGCTAAATGTATTCGAAAATGTATTTTGAAGCCATAAGTATTTGAAATACAAATTACAAAATACCTCAGGAGCAGGTAATTGAAATACCAATTACAAAATACATTTGTAGGAAGTAATTGAAATACAAATGCAAAATACGTATTTGAAATATTTCAATTACAAGTAATTCAAATACTGCCCAGCCATGTATGACAGGGGAGAAGAGGAAACCGAGCGGCGTTTTGTCCATACAAACGTATTCCCCAATTTCCTCACTGGATTTTGACACTACTGCAAATATTTTTTAATATAATACAGAAATATCGACCACTAGCGTTTCGGTACGTTTTGCTCTTTTTGATAAGTTACTTCTTATAAGAGTTAGAACACTCCAAAAATCGTTAAAATTACCTGTCTTGAACGCCATCAATATACGTTCAGTAATCAAACTAGACAATGTATTTGTTAAAAAGCAAAACGTACAGATATAGTATTTTCTTCTAATACAGTTAGTAAAACAATCTTAAAAATCGTTCCATTCTTGGTTGAGAAAAATGGGAAATACAGAACCTCGATTTTGATGATTTTATTTAGGTATTCTTATCCTGAGGTGCAGTTGTCCCCTTCGCTCATTATTCGGAGTAGTAAGAATTTAGTAGAATACCTATTATTCAAATTCCTCTGACGGTTTTTTTTTAATTGTTATCCAATGAATGTTTGTCGGGCGGGCACTACACAAACCCGCCTCCCAAATGGAAGATTTTAATGTAACACATAATATTGGTGCAATACTCTGGAGTCTTGTAATTCTCATCAGTTGCTTATCAATCACCTGTATTGGTGTACCTATTGGTATTGAGACAGTTCCAATGAGAAACACTGTTTGTTGTGTTGTGACGAGTTGGTTGTATTGGAGTGGCGCTAATGGAGACATTCCTCGAAGGCGCTGGGCCGCGCTATTCGCTCTCGCTGCTTTATTTCTGAATAATAAATCTTGCTGCTAGATTCCCGATCCCGTACCGACACCGGCACCGGCAGCGGCACCTCGCTCGTGACACCGCCGATAGCGGATAGCGTAATAGCTCAGCGATTGCTTCATCGGGAACCTGAATGTCTGCTCTGGCACTCCGGCTGGACTGTGCCAGTGGAGAAGTGGACCGGTCGAAGGTATTCGGGGAATCGCACCTACTGGCACACTGGGACAATGTTATTCTTATTCATTGTAAATACGACACTGATACATCACGACTCGCGACGTTGTAGGTGTATCGTGTATCTCTCAACACTCCCAGAATAGACATACATTTTGAAATGCAAAATAACTAACATTGTCCAGGGATATTGGACTATTATAACCTGCCGCCGAGAGCTTTATTGTAACTTGTTTTTTGGTACTTTTGTTACTTATGATAAGGAGGAAATTTTACAACAGAGCAGCATATTGTCTAAAGTCAATCAGCAATGTTCTCTTGATGGTACTATTCATAAAATCGGCGCTGTTAAGAAGTACCTATTATACTCGTATTTTGTTGAACAATAATTTTAAATTTTAACACCTGAACAAGTTCTAGTGGAGTAATCAAACATTATAATTTCGGTTGTGGTTCTGTTTCAGTGAACTCGGATTTGTTTTGAATTTAAGTTTCATTTTCAAAATTGGATTTGATTATACCAAAAATTCAGGCAAGCGATAAAGTACCTACCTGAAATTTAATATTTTTATCTAAATGATTTTTATACTTTTTTTATTTTTGTTTGTTTAAAATCTTAGGGTTATTCTTAACAAGTAAAGCCAGGTTTCGTGCTTTTTCAATGGTCTGCGTTTTTTTTATTGTCACGAAGACGATATTAAGGACGGGTTGTTTAAAAAAATTTGAACAATTCATCAAATATTTGAAATTAATTTTCACATTCTGTGTCAGTTCTATTCAAGTTCTGTTATTATATCTTTACAGACCAATCGCTTCATAAAACTAAAACAATCACGGAACTTGAATAGAACTTTACAAAACGTTAAAATTAAGTTCAAATATTTAATGAATTGTTCAGATCAAAACTTGTCCTAGCTACTCGTAACTAGATTTTTCACGGGTTTTCGCTAGTAAAATAATAAAAAGGTGATGTTGGTAGGCTTTGGCGCTTTATCTTTTTAGTCCATGTTTTGTGTAAAAGATTTGGCCCGTCTACGTCTTTAATCTCTCGTGTATAGCCTGGTTCCGCTCACCATGTCTTCATTAGGAAGTATTCACTGGCTCGGTGGCGATGCGCCTGCCCGACCTAGTTCAACCCCCCGGGTGGGGTGCCTTGGTTGGCCGCCCGCCTTGGCCACCCCTCCGCGGCCTCTGGGTTAACTCCACTCAAGTGGCTCGCAGTGCATTCTTTGCCAAATAAAAGAAATATTGTATCAATCAAATCACGCTAACCGTTCACTGCCCACTGCATTGAATCCACCGACCCTTTGAAGGAAACACGCTCACAACTCGTAGGTAATCGACATCATGTCTTGCATAATAAACAATTACTAATAACACCTCAAAATTACTTATTGACGTATTTTTTATAAAAAGTATTTTTTTAAATATTTGTACTAAAATTGCTGGTTTTTTATTAAGGGGGTCCTTGAAAACCGGGGGACCGGTGGCTGAAAAGTGAGCATTTTCTGGTTTGCTCTAGTCTCACTCTAATAAGGTATTCACGAATCATTACTACATACATGAACATTGCCACATTTTTACAGTGACTTTATCCACACGCAGCCTTTTACAACAATATACTTTAAATTATTACTGTTAGGCGGCTCCCTTATAGGCCGGTAAGGAATCGACAAAAACCGACAAAACCACTTGCAGGGTTTTACAGCACTCAGTTTATGTCGATTCTTTACCGGCCCATGAGGGAGTCGCCTTAGTCTCGCCACGCTTATAGAAATAAATATTGCAGGCAAATCCTTATTCGTATATTCTTCAAATAATCTTTTCGGAACAGTAATGGAAATATTCATACGTTATTCATTTTATTTAGACGGTTTTGTCATTTTCAGGGGAGGGAAAGGCAGAAGAAAAATTTGAATTCCTCTAGAGAAAAACGATAAAACTAAAATACGTTTTTTTTACGGTTCATTCGATTTTCAAAGTACTTTGATAATGGCCATCACTAGTTATTTAAGTACTTTTTTCTGCGGAAGAAAAAACTTGTTTGTTTTAAGTTTGAAGGGAAGGGAGATGGCGTGAAAAACATATAAATTAAAGACACTGCTCTTTAACATCCAAATAATGACAACCTTGATAAAGTTTAACCGGACAGATCATTGGGGTCGAACTTCGTAACCCGCTTCATCCGACCGAGTGGAGTGGCGGGAGGGGTAGGGGGAGGTCGCACCGAATGCGCTACGAATGCCGTGGAATTATAAAAGATATCTAACTTATGCCTTTTCCTCACAGTTCACCTCTCGCCAGCAGAGTTTTTGCAAATATTGCGATAACCGAACCCCAGTAATTCCGATCCGTATTTTTGTACAATTCTCAGATAAGATGGCTTGTAATGTCAAATGTGTAATCGTGTTTTTTTTAATGTTAAGTCCACGTTTTGGCATTTTTTCTCGATAAGATTGTGGCTGGGTTATCGACCCGATCATGTGTTTGTACAATGTAAGTTCATACCCGTATAAAGTTATACGACGTCTAAAGTTATTAAGAGGAAAATACAAGCCAAAAATGTCTATTCCTTATGTATTAACTTCACGACGTAAATAGATGAAAGGCATAAAAATCCGCTTGGCAAGCGGGAGTAAATATTTATAATAATTTTATTAGAAAAACAAAAATTAACCAATGGAAACTCTCACTAATAATTTTAGCTGTGAAATATTATTTTTCAAAGTTAAATTACATAAAATTTAATAATTTTATTTATTAAGTTCAGTAAGTATTTTTTTATTGTGACAGCTGTTTCGGCTTACATGGCCATTTTAAAACTGTGGTTAGACCACTTTGAGACGGCTTGTATAGGTATATGATTCTATTTACCCCAATTTCAATTTTTAAAGTGCCTAAAATGATTTATCACCGACTAAACCGATGTACTGATAAAATAATTGTAACAATATAGTCTCAGTAAATCGGTTTAAAGTAATAAATCATTTTAGGCATTTTAAAAGTTGAAATTAAAAGGGTACACAAAATCATATAAAAAAAGTCGTCTCAAAGTGGCCTTATAAGTTGTAAGCCGAAACAGCTGTCACAGTAAAAAAATAAAAATAATAATGAATTGAAAATAGTGTTTTCAATGATAGCTTTCACTTCGCCTTACGAACTCTTTTCCGTAGCTCTGTTGTAACCTTTATTTTACTCGTAGTTACACTAATATGCATCGCGTTGAGAAAGAGGAATCGGTTACAGACCCGATCTATTCAACCGTATGCCTAATAACATTCATATAATTAACTCTGTCTGTTTTAAGACGCCAACGCCATATTAATACATAATATTGTGATGTTTTGGTTATTCTCGTATCTCTAATAAGATAACGGTTGACCTACAAGGTTAATATGAAATACCAACATTATTTAATGTAGGTAGATTTTTGTTAACCGACTCGTTTCCTAGAATGTCCACATTATCGTGCGATTGACTTTTTCACAACGTACTATTTTGCTCCGCAATTATGTTTAATCAAATTTTATTAAATACCATGTGAATGCAATACAATTTGATGTTTTAAATTTTATTAAATACCACGTGAATGCAATACAATTTGATGTTTTAAATTTTATTAAATACCACGTGAATGCAATACAATTTGATGTTTTAAATTTTATTAAATACCACATGAATGCAATACAATTTGATGTTTTAAATTTTATTAAATACCACGTGAATGCAATACAATTTGATGTTTTAAATTTCATTAAATACCACGTGAATGCAATACAATTTGATGTTTTAAATTTTATTAAATACCACGTGAATGCAATACAATTTGATGTTTTAAATTTTATTAAATACCACGTGAATGCAATACAATTTGATGTTTTAAATTTTATTAAATACCACGTGAATGCAATACAATTTGATGTTTTAAATTTTATTAAATACCACGTGAATGCAATACAATTTGATGTTTTAAATTTTATTAAATACCACGTGAATGAAATACAATTTGATGTTTTAAAATTTATTAAATACCACGTGAATGCAATACAATTTGATGTTTTAAATTTTATTAAATACCACGTGAATGCAATACAATTTGATGTTTTAAATTTTATTAAATACCACGTGAATGCAATACAATTTGATGTTTTAAATTTTATTAAATACCACGTGAATGAAATACAATTTGATGTTTTAAAAGCGAGTTTTTTCCAGAATATTTTATTTTTTGAATTATTATTGGTATCTAAAGCGATCGAAGTTTTTTTCTATCTCTTCAAATTTATATTGGCTCTACAAAACGCTCGAGTTTTCACAAAAGTTTTTCTTTATTGAAACTTCCAACTTTCAAACAGCAATTTCACAAAATCGTATTTCGGCTTCCGCACAATTTCCAACAACGAATCGCAAAAGGATTTAATTACAGAAAGCTTTTCGTCTTAATACATAGCTGAAATTCGACGGTATACTCTCATCCTCGTTATAATGAGAGATTTCCAAGCGACATTTCACGATACGTACACGTATTACGTAAGCAACGGGGATGTATCTATAGGCTATTGTTCCAGGTTTTTCAAAGAGCAGCTCCGCGCGTCTTTGAAGACTTGTGCTTCCGTCCGTAGCCAGGATGAAGTCTGTTTTTTACCTACAGCCATCATCGCAGTCTGTTTTATAAATAATTTACCTCAGGACCTAAGTCATATTTGGAGATGCTGCGTGGAGGGTTGTTTGGAAGAGAGGAAGGCGTGAACATAGGTTGCAAAATGGGTACATGTGAAACGATCACAGCGGAGATGTTGAACTCAAGAACGAGTCGCAGAAACGACCCGTTCGAATTTGACAAATATTGGGCGCGCGTTTGTCGTGTTTCCCGACTATACACCGGTTCTGAAGGCATCAACGGCACTATTTTCTCGGAGCGTCTTCATTGAAATACCGGAAGAACAAGGGCAGTGGAGGTTGTCCACCACTTCCGCCCTGGTATAAGTAACAGATGGTTACTCCTTCAAGGCTTTCGCAAGATTCTATTTTTTTTGTTAAACGAAGCTACATTTATTTATTATGAACGAATCTAGACCTCCGACCTTAGATAGCATACGGTGTTAGAAAGCAGTATGCAAGTGCTTGACAGGAAAAAACATACGTACAACAAATCATGTTAGTAATACAAGCACAAATAATAGTTAAAGCAAAATAAAACTCGTTCAAGAAGCTCACGAGGCAGCATCGCATCATGTGAAAACCCTGTAAGCACCTGTATAAATAGATAAAGAACATACGATAAACAATTTAGAACAAGGGCAGCATTCCTGGACCCCTAGCACGGTCGATCGATAAGGATTGTATTGTAACTTCTCATCGTTCCCCAGCATTACTGCAGATCGCCAATAAATAAATAATATTTCACAATGACTAAGTGTTCTTAGTATCGACGTCAACTCTTGTTTGAGCAATCTGTAGTTGTCTTAGGGAAAGATGAGAAGCTACCGAAAGTTATCGATACAATTCTTATCGATCCGACTATCCGTATATTTTACAATGGGAGAATCTATCAAATAGATCGCCCGTTTCTGCACAAGGGTTTTTTTTCAAGTATTTTGGGGTGCCAAATTCAACATAGAGGGGCAGTTGCGATTTGTACGAGGGCAGTAGTTGTGTATTATTAAAGTATCTATTGATGTACAGTACGCCCATTTTCTGAGAGGCTAACTTGGCTCTGTCTTCGATGGAGCCCCTGTGCCTGAGCTTGTCACTTAGCGTTACTTCAAGCATATCAATGGAAGAGAAGGGAATAACGCTGGGAAGATTGCTTCCGGGAACAACTTAGGAAATGTGAAGTATAGAGACTTAAAAAAGTGCACTATATCTACGTGTAATGTGTAGAGCAGTTTTCGTATCGATCTCCTCACATCTCCCGCGAACATCAATCATATTCGGATAGTGTGGAAAGAGGTTTCTAGTTGAAAAAATAATATGCTCCGAGTGTAGAACGAACACTTTTCAGCGGAAAATGTGTTTTCCGTCTCGCTTTCATTCGAGCGCGTTGGAGGGAGAGGGAGATACAATTACGTCAAGTACTGCAGTAAAGCCCGATCTACACGCCTCTAGTTGCCCTTCGGCATAATCCCCGATTACGAGAGGCGAGAGTTTTATGAAGCCGGCTTCACGTGTCGCATCAAACAGTCGGCCAGTTGTTACTAGGTGCCAACGTTGTATGTTTGAGGTATTTAATTGCATTCTTCCACGAGTGCTCGTCCGCCAATCAATTATTATTATTTATGCAATAAAACGTGCGATTCGCAATGCATAATATTAACTACGACGGTCGACAGTTGGTTCGCAAATGATAATCTAATGGCAATTGGCCTGCCATATTTTTCCATTGATAGTCTGATATAAATATTCATTGAACACTTAACGGATCTGATCTAAGGAGGCATGTAATATGGTGACGAAGTATTTTTCTTCATCTCCGTATTTAGTAATCGATTGCTCTAAAACAGGGATCTCCAAACTTTACAGCCTTATAGCCCGTACAGACTAGGCTAGTAGTTTAGTCAAGTAGCGAATATTTTAGTAACTAAATGTGTCCGAACACCTTTAATTTAGTATAGGAGCATTTTGGTCAGTCAAGTGGCGAGTTACTCGCTACTCGACTAAATTACTTGCCCAATCAGAACGGGGCTTTAGGGCCATACTGATTACTCCAGTAAGTTCCAAGGGTCGAAACCGTTTTAATTTTCCTGCCATTATCTATAATTTCTAGACTAGCGCCGAGTACGCTTCCTGAGCGAGCATCCGAGCGTACAATTGCTAAATTCGCTAAATACAACTATTTTCAGTGGAAAATCACCATAACGTAAATTTCATTGGTATTTTATATGTTTTAATGTTTATATTTTTATATATTTACAGCCTTACTAATAACAAAACGCCTTAACGATGGCTAACCTGCATATTTGTTACTTGCGCGGTGCACTGCGTTTTTACATGGTTACTAATAAGATGATCACATTATTAGGTTAGTTGCATTGTTTTTGCTTGATCTGCGCATGCGCGGCCATCATTATCGGCCATTTTTTTTCTATAAATTCGCGGCTTTTTTACTTTCGTGACGTGTAAAATATCATGCGCAGTTATTTAACGTTTTTAGACATGATTTCTGTTTATGATAGATTCACTGTTATATTATTATCATAAATGAATATAATTTCTATTATTTGCGACATTTTTGTCAGTTTCTGTTATTTTATAATGTCTCTGTTGTTACTTTAATTTGGTTAAAATAAACATATAGGTTATTTCGAATAAATTATTTTTTATCCCCTTAAGTTTAATAAAACTTCCATAAAAGTAATAATATTTAATGAAATAAAAGGCTTGTGCGTGTGTTAATAAATACCAAATTCGAGTTATCAACGTTTATATTGTTTGGAAGTGAATTCAAAGTGTCACAATTTTTCTATTACTCTCTCGGAACAATTGTTATATTTTTTATAATGTTTAATTGTATGAACGATATAAAAAGTGAAGTGACAGTTTTCTTCCAAATTCATTATATAAAAGGACTGTATTTTTTAAATTTAGTTTTTTTTATGAATTTCTCTACACTTTCATAAAAAATATTTTGGTAAGAAATTTTTTTCCAATTTTTTCCGCGTTTGAATCTTAAAATATGGCTGTTTTTTAAAACTAAAGTGTATTTCAAATACAAAAATCTAAAAGGTATTTTTATCTAGTTTTTATAAATGGTCTTTGCTTTTACGACACTATCAAAAATAAGAAATATATAGAACATTCAAAATACTTTGAAAAAATTCCAAATTTCGTTCTGACATCATTACTAAAACAGAGATAAACTACCCTCTCAGGCCGTGTAAACAATGTGTATTTCTTTCTATGAACAATTTTTTAATTAGTAATGTTTTCACATCCGCGGCCGTTTGTCAATTGAATAAAATTTTCACGGGTTTTTTTAGTAAGGCTGTTAGTGTTTATATGTTAAAATGTTTATATATGTGCTTGTAAAGTTAGTTGGATTCATTTAAATTATTTGTTAGTTACTATGCTTAAGTTTAATTTTCTGCGTTTTATACTTGTCGTTTGTCATTCAGCTTTACCTAGCAAGTCAATAAAACCGAGTTACTATCATTCTATATTTTTTAACCAACTTATCACAACAACAATAAGCTATTAGCTGTCGCGGGCCTAATTGATGGCACATGTCGTCATTAGCTGTCGCGGGCCGGATGGATGACACTGGCGTATCGGATTTGGCCCGCGGGCCGTAGTTTGGAGACCCCAGCTCTAAAAGTTTAATGTTGTAGAATGGCTTATTTTGTAATGGAAGGAGGACGATTGCAATCCCACGTGAATTCTAGTAATAGAAACAAGGTATAAACTAATTACCCTTGCGCAGCCGAAGGTAAAATGGCATCAATGGAAGGTAAAATGGGAATAATCAGACAAAACCGGAAACACGTAATTTTTAAATAAAATTTTAGACGTTTTGACTCTTTTTCACAAAAAGTTATAAATTGATTTCGAAAGATTAGTCTTTTATCTAGTAAAGCTATGTTTTAAATTACGAGAAAATATGTTTATTTTTAGTAGGTTCAATAAGGTTTTACCGTAGGTCGTTGGCAGATTTAATAGATTTTCAAACAAAATTTTGTATTATTCAACACACATTTCAAATCATATAATCATGCAGTAAAATAAATCATTAAATTAATCGGCAAAGCTAGTTTTCAGAATTTTAATTTTAGTTCAAATAAAATTTAAAAAAAAAAAAATCCGCGCCCTTATTTTGTGACGAAAATACTTCAGTTTGTCTGTTTATTTACAGTCTTACAAACTAATATATTTTTAAAAAAATGTTCTTATTTTGCTTAGACATTATTGAAAAATTATAAATACTTATGATAAAAAATAATTACAAAAAGTACAAAATTTTTATAGTTTTATCATCACGAGTTTGAGCATTTTTGAAAGTTGGAATTTATCAAGGCAAATTTTGAATGAAATAAAATCGATATTGAATTATTATGTTAAAATACTGGTATGGGGAATAATCAATCTTTCTCATCGGAACCGCCCTGTATAGTTGCTTGCAAGGATACGATTGGAAGATCATCGTTCGACGAAATTTGAATTCTCGGCCGCTGGTTAATGGTCCTCAAAGATCCTCTGTAACCTGACTATTGTTTTCACAAAAGACGCTTGAGAGAAATACATTGAACAATGAAGCTCTCAGTGGCAGGACTGTAATACCTTTAGCCCCTGGATGCTATCCGAGCTTCCTTCTCCCTGTACAATGATTATAACTTTGTATTTTTGTAATTCGCAGTATGTTTGCCCAATTCTATAACGGAAATAATGTTGTTACACTTACGGTTTGTCAAATAAGAGTAGAAAATATATGAGGGCGCCACTGTTGATCACATGGCAATACTAAACACATAACTCATGGTGTTAAAGTAAAGCTGTGTAACCTACATTTTTATAAAAAATTAAAAAGGCATAATAGTGGAAAAAATATTTTTTCATTGCAGTATAGATAGTCGCCGATCTGAAAATTAGAATTGCATTTGTTCGTGTTCTTAAAAAAAATTGCCCAGGTTATAATACAACCATTAACTCATCTGCTGAATATTAGCATTCGCCAAGGATTATTTCCCGCCATTCTAAAACAAGGTCTTATTATCCCTATTTTCAAAACAGGCTCCAAACTTGATATTGTAATTATCGTCCTATTACGTTACTCAATTCCCTGTCTAAAGTATTTGAAAAGATCGTTAATAATAGTCTTATGGAATACCTGGAAACCAACAACCTACTATCGCCGCGGCAATTTGGCTTCAGAAACTATTAAAGCACAAACGATGCCATAGCCACCGTCACTGACCATATCTCTGGCCACCTTGATAAGGGCTCGAAATCGAATCGGTATTTCTCGACCTGTGTAAAGCGTTTGATACAATATCACACATCAAATTAGAACGCAAATTGTTCAGCATAGGTATTAGGAATAATGAATTAAGCCTCCTCTCCAGTTTCCTATCTGACAGATCCCAATGCGTTAAACTCAGAGCTACAAAGAGTCAGAATTTACCTATTAGTTACGGTGTCCCACAAGGCAGTGTTATAGGTTCAACGCTCTTCCTAATATACATTAACGAGTTGTGTAACCTAGATATCGATGCCACTATTGTCAGTTTCGCCGACGACACTGTACTACTATTTCAAGCAAAAGATTGGCCTACCGTATATTCTAAAGCGGAGGTAGGAATTCAAAAGGTTAAATATTGGCTCGAACACATTAACTCTTAACGTACAGAAAACAAAATACTTACTGTCTAGTCTCACCAATATCACAAAACCAAACCTACACCCAAAATTAAAAATACACGAATGTAATAACTCATCTCTGAACCGGAATTGCAACTGCCCATGCCTAGAACAAGTAAGAACTATCAAATATTTAGGATTAACCTTTGATACACATCTTAATTGGAAGCAACATATACTTAACACTACAAACAAAATCCGCAAATCTATATACTTTTTCAAACAAACGCGCAATTTCCTTAATCTACAACTTTTAAAAACAGTGTATCACTCACAGTGCCAATCTCACATCGAATACGGAATTTTAGCTTGGGGTAACACTTATTCTAATGCCCTCGACCCCATCATTAAAGCACAAAAACTAATAATAAAAATAATTCTTAAACTTCCTCTCACTACCAGCACCGATACGATCTTCAATACTTTCAACGTTATGGACATTAAACAGCTGTACGCAAAATCCATCTTAGTTTATTTACATAAAAACAACAAAATCCTATACAAACCAACACAAATGATACACAATACCCGAGCCAAAAATAAAGAACTTCTTCAAACTCCCTTTTCTAAAACCACCTTTGGACAAAAACACTTTAAATACATAGCTTGCAAACTCTACATAATACACCACCAGCTACGATTAGACAAACTGAATCAATGATCAAATTCAAACAAGATATAAAGAAATGGATTATAAGTATTGGACGTCACACTACTGCTAACATCTGTAAAATATATTACAAATAGACAGAATTACCATCTCACGTATGTCCTTACCCTTATTAAAGAAATTAAAATAGTAAAATCCTATATATATAATATAACTCCCTAATTCGACAGGATTTACTACTTTATTCATTTCTTCCTTCACCTATATAATGCTCTCTTTATGGTATTAACCCTCAATTTAAATCATCTTTCTGTTTAAATTGTATAAATCAGTATGTATCTTACCTTAAATATTCTAATGTTATAATTAAATATTCTTATGTATGATAGTCATTTATGTACCTCTACGCCTGTCTCAACACAGGTTTACCCTAGTGAGACAGGCATCGAATAATGTAATGTAAACATACCTTATATAGATAAATAAATATAGGTATATTATACCTTTGAAATTATTATTATACCTATATAGGTATTATTATACCTTTGAAATTATTATTATACCTATATGGGTATAATATAATATATGTATATAATATAGGTATATTATTATTATACCTTTGAAATTTTGTGTTAACATAATGAAGAATAAATATAATCTAATAAAATATAAAGCACAGTTTAGAAATTGCTCACATTTATTTAATACTAGATAAAGTACCTAGCGTTGCCTGGGCTTTAGATCATGTCTCTAATTTTAAATCTGAATATATTTAATTCATTCAGATCTAAAAGTAGGTTAACTAAACTCATCATTAGTGATTCTTCCTTTCTATCTATTGTTAAATTCAAATTTATGTTAAATTAAATTAAAGCAAATCGCTTTATAAATCATCTTTTAATCAAATTTATGTCATGAAGAAAAAATGTTTTTTTTAAATGTGGTTTACTGTGTTCTATACATTCAGTGTCATTGCACTTCAAAAAAATATTTGACAGTTAAATTGGTGTTGCCGGTCTACAAATTTAGTAGTTCCAGTTTTTATATTTTCTACTCTTTTTTGACAGACTATACGACTACCTTAAAATGGAGTAACTTTGTCAATTTTCAACATTGAAACTAAATACATACATAACTTTTTTTATAAAAAAAATACGTGATATTAATTGTACATGTTTAAACTATCGGAATATATATTTTTATAATGATTATATATTGCACATACCGCCAGAAAAGTGTCTTAAATCAAATTTTAGTTTACGTTTTATCTCCCAAAAATATAGCGATTGTGATTATCTATGCCCCATGAAAACCGTATTTAAGTTAGATCACTCCATATCCGCAAAGTATCACTAGAATTTTTTTTGGACGGAACCGCTTGTTCGTCATTCATTCATTTGTTTTCACTCCTGTAAAATTAACTTTTTTGACTTCTGACACTTTTCTACGGGATGTGCGATATAAGTTGTAATATATATATGCGATATGTGTTTTTAATATTTATGCGATACACATATATCGCAATATAGGTTAACAATTTTTTATAGGCTTATGATGGGTAGGTACGCTAATCCAAAAAAAATGTAAAATCAAAAATGCTAGTTGGAATAGAAAGTAGTACAAGTG
The DNA here is from genome assembly GCA_929108145.2 of Limnephilus rhombicus. NCBI lineage: Eukaryota > Metazoa > Arthropoda > Insecta > Trichoptera > Limnephilidae > Limnephilus > Limnephilus rhombicus. Next base: position 11,783,788 of record OV815287.1, on the reverse strand, counting down.
AAACCTTCAGAAAACTAAAGTAGACAAGAGTGGGGAGGTTATAAAGCACCACACAAAGAGGAGACCGATAGGCGACGAAGCACCGCAGAAAGAGGAGACCGATTATTCTATCTCATTTTCTCGCAGGCTAAATCCTATAGATTCATGACATGTGTTTGTCTCTATTTAGTGTCACTTTTTTGTTTTATCCTTTTTTAAATCACAACGGCGCTAAAGAAGTTTTCACTTTCATAAATCGATACACTTTCTAATTTAGATGATATGAAATTGTGTCAATCGTTGAAGAAAATGTATTTTTCATTTTTCGCTGTCTGAAAATATGTTTATAAAACAGCTTCACAATTCAACCCACAATATTATTACATATTATGTTTGAATTTAACTAGAAATCAGTATATTTTACAAGGTAAGTTATACAATAACATAATAATTAATGACCGACCGAAGGTTCGATTTCGGCAAGTTTCGGCATCAGTTTCGGTTTGAAAAAAACTTTTTAGACATGTTAAATAAAAATCGATTGTTTGCTGTTATTTGGCTTATTTTTTACACTTATCCAGACAGTTAACACGCTTTAAATTAAATAAATAAAAATGAAAAACAATATTTGAAGTATGTGAAAAAATAACATTTATTTCTCAAATTAATTCTTTTTATTCGTGTTAAATGAGATAAATAAAATAATTGAAGTATCTAATTTTTTTAATTTTTTTTTTTAATATTACTGCTATAAAACAAATCAAAATTAACAAACATGTTAACTACTTCTTGGAACAAACATTTGTCAATAATCAACACTTAAAGGAAGGACCTTTCATTCCTTCAGTATTTTGCTGATGATGACGGGTGACATACGAGCCACAAACTCACCCGAAGTCAGTCGAACGAGAGGTTCCAAGAAGTAGTTAATATTTTCGTTATTTGTTTTTGGGGTGTTATGCCGTATTGCGCTACCTCCTTCTTTAGCCAACGTTTCTGACATCGTTGCAGTGTCCATCATCAGGGCAGGACAGTTCACATTCAAATAAATTAGAAACCCTTAGTCGTTGTGAACTGTTGTTTGTTCGTTAGCGACCTGCGGTCGTGCTCGGGAGCGATGACAAGTTACCGACATTTGCGATAAAACCCTGATACCCTGATAACATGTAATACAGCGACCTTGAGGTTTTACTTGCGCCAGGCGTTGTTTGGCGCAGGGTCGGCCCTGCCCCCATATTACAGTAGCTAATACCCTCTGAAGCGACCTCAGTTCCCCCCTCTCGGGAAAACATCATTCCCATTCATGCGTATCAAAATAACGACGTAAATAAATCCCTTCGCAAATATCTATTTCTTCCATTAATCAATCAGAGGGTTTTACCGCTCGGGGTTTGCTGTTTTTATTGTTATTTGGCCCGCCTTTGTTTTCTCATCATACAGATATGTTTATTTTTATCCTACTTAAATAACGGAAGAACGTTTTTTGAACACATATTGGTATATTTATGTAGGTAATTATATAAAATTCGCGTGGAAAGAAAAATAATGGTTTTTTATAATAGAGACGATAAGATGAATATAATGCGATATATTCCGGAGTAAAGCGGTCGTCTAAGAACTTATTATTATTAGTAGTTAAAAACCCGCTCCGCAGATTTTTGCTGCTAGGCCCTGTGGGCGGCTTTTGGTTCGGCTTCGCCCAGTTTAAGTGTTGGTGACCATTTTAGAAGTCCGATAGGAGCTGGTTCCAAAAATAACCGGTTCCTCGGAAAAATAATCTCAGGCGATCCAGTGACAGCTAGTCACCGGGACAAAGTAACCGCGACAGGCAATGACGTCGTATATAATATATAGAAGCGTAGTGTTATTATTTACAAATGCTTGTTACAATAATAATCATATTATCATCAAACGAAATTACAAATCAAATATTAGGTATATACGCCTGCCAGCCGACGTTCCTCATGCTAGCTGTTAACGTAAGTGTCGCCATCTTTTGGCATTATTGGCTACTTGCTTGAATTCAGCCAGTCCAGTGGTAAGTCTCTTGACTCGCACTCTGAAGGTCGCGGGATCGAATCCCGGCGTGGCAAATAAGTTTTATTTGATTAATTTGTTTTATTTCACAATTTATTCATTTAAAATAATATACTTATAGTATATTTGAGGCACGTTCCAGAGTGGAAGATACTCTCAGTATCGCCCTGGTGTAAGACCACTATTCAGAATTGAAACGGCTTGGAATGGCTTCTGCCGTGTTTGGTGACCAGATCTGAATAGCCAGATACTTCCCCACCTTCCTCTTCCCTATCTCCTTCCCCTCCCCACTACCTTCAGCCTCACAACATACCCCAATTGGGGATGCCATAGTCCCACTGGCTCCAGACTGTAAAAACAAAAAAAATCGGTTCTATTACAAAAGTAGCTTTTTAACAAACTTGAAGTTATTACTTGTGGGTCGATATTAGTTCCTAGCTCCTAGCTAGGAAGATTGATTGCCCGTTCGAAGGAACCAAATTCTGGTGAAAATGCAAAAATTTATTCTGTAACAAAATATTGTTTTTTTTTTTAATTAAGTACGATATGGTTTGGCATAAGTTGTAGCGTCAGAGATGTGTTCGAAGTCGGGTTCTTTAATTTCAACCGTACGTTCGCTAGTCTAATAATAACGTCAGATTATATGAATTTGTAACAACTGTTTCCGAGATAACATATAGTTGGATAAAGTGAAGTCGTGCTTGAAAGAGTTATTGAAGCAATAGAGCGGTGTGAATGGTGAATGGTGTTTTCCCGCTTTCCTCGGCCCAACTAATCTCACGGGGACAATTTGTTTTGCAATCTGGCCTTTAATTAATCTCGATAATCTCACCGCAAGAAGCTGTTCCGCGTCTGGAACCCATTTAAACATTACCGTCTACCGGGGACTCTGCTCGCTATTCTAATTATTATTAATGTTATTATCAGGGTAATTTTATTATTTTATGAAACACATCTTTTATTTATAACAGCGCAGACCTGTGAACAATTACGGGACATTGTGTTAGTAAACCTACTTAGAATAGATAATGCCCTCTAGAAAATGGACCCTTGAAAAATCTCGAATTTGACTTTGCTTGTCAAGATTAATCCGGAAAATTTTATCAGAAACATAGTAAAAATAAATACACATTCCAAAGTGGAATTTATTATTTAAAAAAATCTGGTAAAAAATATTATATTATGGGTGTAGGAAATACTTAAATTCAAAGTAAATCCGAGTTCTAGAGTTTATTGACAGATACCACCGAAACTAGTATTCTTGATATAAAGATAAATATATGTATATACAGTTACACAGGGTGTAACAGCACTGAATCAAAGGTTTTTAACAAGCGATTCCTGCGCATATTTGGAGTAAAATTTGATGTCATTTTGCTATCTGATGATGTGAGAGAAAAATGTTTTTATTGTTTTTTAATTGAAAAAAAAATCATCGGACAGGGGGGGGGGGGGGGGGGGGGTTAAAAATTGCAAAAAGTGGGTCACGTAGTATGGGTACGTTCCCTAAGGTAAAGGAAAGAAAAGAGGAATATTTTTTTTATACATGAGCTCCACACAGGAGGCTCTGAGGAAAATAATTTTCCTCGGGGCCTATGTCATCTTTGGGGATGCTGTTTAGAGGTTTTTTTAAGGAAAGGAAGGAGAGGAAAGTTCTGGAAAGGAAAAGGATTTAAGGGGTGTGTGGGAATCTGGGGTTCAGTTTGTCCTGGTTATTCACCTCCAAGACCTAGACAAACCTCACCTCATGAACCCGGGCACTCCTGCTAAATCACCAAACTTAGCGAACCAGATGACCTATGGCAGAGGTGTTGGTTATCCAATAAAGGTTCCCGGGGCGATAAGGATAAGAATAGAAGATGCTCTCGATACGTTCTGTACTCGTGCATTAATTTGTGTTTGTACGCATTACCTCAGTTCAATATTTCCGTAATTTCAGTAACGTTTGGCATTAATTTAAAAAAAATAGTTAGCGTTTAACATTAACAATAAATTATGGACCACATTTAAATTATTATTTTTGTTGTCTATTCACCTGATCAGTTAAAAAAAACAGTTTGCTTGTTAGGAATAAATTGCACGTATAATTTTCTTAAATCATTTCCGATAAATAAAAATATCAATCTAAAAATAAATCGCAAGAAAATGATAAAACTTACATCTTTATTGTATAATTTATGCGTCGTGAATTAAGAGTTAACGAGATACAGCGCAGCATGACATGTTTATTTGCGTGCATTCTGTCGGACTATTAAATAGTGTCACCAGGTGGAGACTATCAAACTGCGCTTGCACAAGAGTAATGATAATGAGCCAGTTAAAACGTTTGATGCGACCGGGACTGCGATTCCTGGTGATTATGACTATATTACTATGACTCCACTACACACAAATTACACACACCACTCACGTGACACTATTACCTAGAGTCGCCACCGGAGCAGGGGGCGAGTGGCAAAGCTCAGTCAGCATATTCCGTCACGAACCACTCCAAGTACAGAGAGTTTTTAGCTCACATTATACTCTTGATTTGCTCTCACCTTCATTCGTTATGCCGCTAATCTGCTTGAAACTTCCGTCCTTCGACACGTACCAAGTAACCTGCTTATACCCGGTGCCCGCTGCATAGACACGGTATACGTCGTATCAGTTGATTTTAAGCTCGGCTTGGTTGGAATGTCGAGCTTAACACGGCTTGGACATGATCCGATATAGGTCGAAAGCCTAGATGTCACCAACGTTACATTATGGGGGCATACATTAATTACGTGAGCAGTTTTTCTTTCAATCTAGCCCCCCCCCCACTTGGTGAGATAAAATTGGGCCACTTCGTATATTCTTTTCAAGTACCGTGAGATAGATTGGTTAAAGAAGGAGGTAGCGCAACACGGCATAATACCCCAAAAACTAATAACAAAATAATTTTTGGCCGTGAAAATTTAAAATCGTATCTGACGAAACCTCTATGGGGAGGAAGTTCACACAATGGTACGACGATTGGAGAATCTGAGGAAGCGAAGGAACCATTTATTGGGCAGTCTGGCTTTCCTCAAGAGATGTAAGGAGGAATCGATCGTACCAATACACATCCGAATAAAAACACATCTGCCCTGATGATGGACACTGCAACGCTGTCCGAAACGTTGGCTAAAGAAGGAGGTAGCGCAACACGGCATAATACCCCGAAAACTAATAACAAAAAAAAACGACAAGTTTAGTTTTTTTTTTTTTTGATACTGACAATTCGTGATGGAATTCTATTATAATCATATAATAAAACACATACCTAGGCGTTATAGTTGACAATAACCTAAAATGGGAATACCAAATAGAAAATGTAGCAAAAAGAGTGCGTACACTTATTCATATATTTATTTCATTGCGGGAAATTTAAAAAACACACTACTTAAAAAATATATATTACGGGCTATGCGACTCGATCATAATCTACGGATGTATTGGGTGGGGGGGTGCAGGGAAAACAATATTAAACTCGTTATTGAAGGCACAAAATCTAATTTACGTGTTATAATGAAGAAACCTTTCAGATATTCGAGCGACGCTCGCTTCAGGGAATTTAATGTACTTACTAGATGTTCGACAGTGTTACATTAAAAAGATAATAATTTATGCTCGTAAAAATAAATATAAAATGAAAAAAGTCGAACATAAACATCAAACCAGAAGTAAGGCCAGAAATGACCTTTCTATTCCAACAAGCAACACAGCAGCTTATCAAATGATATTATCATACCTGGGACCGAAATTGTATAACAAAATCCCTTCACAACTAAAACTGTGTGAAGTGTCATCCTTCGGTAAAATCATAACAAAATGGTTACAAGATTTAGGCAGGACAGAGTCAGAAATATTATTAAAAAATGTTATTTGATAATAATTATGTATTACGAGCACCTTATATATTTCTTTTGTATCCAAAATTTTTCTTTTCTTTTACTTACTGTTTTTCTTGTTTAATCACTTCGAATACACTTTTTCTTGTTAATTAATTGATTCCAGAACCTATTACTCCATTGTATAATTATGTAAATGCAAATTGTGAAGCTTAACCTTACTGAATACTTTATGAATGATAATGTACCTACCAACCTAATATGAATATGTCAATTTGACTGTCCTAGAACGGGAGACCTTCCTAGTTGGACAGTCAAAGCTTCCTTATACTGAATGTATCTCTATCTCTACATCTCTACATCTCTTATCTACATATTATAAATTAAAGTCCCCCGCGTCATCTGTCTGTCTGTTCGCGATAAACTCGAAAACTACCGAACGGATTTTCATGCGGTTTTCACCAATAGATAGAGTGTTTCGTGAGGAAGGTTTAGGTATGTAATTTGTCAAGGATTTGTGTAAATTGGTTGAAACATAATGATAATTGTTAGAAGTGTCGGAAAAAGTCAAGCCGCCTGGTAACTTTCATCGAAAACGCTGCCTAATCCTTTTGGGATATAACAAAACAATGCATGGTGGGATATTTCTCTTTTATAGATCTACAAAAAAGTCCGCGAAGGCATATATCTATCTTTTACGGATAGCTTACTATACCCATTCTATCTTCTAAAAAAATGGTTACGTACATTGCAGTAATTGAAAAGTTATTTAGACGGATACAGTATTAATCCTTATTAACTTAAATACTTAAGTTACCCCAAGCATTTCATGCACATTATTTTAATCTTTCACACCATCTCTAGGTATTATAAATTAAAGTCCTCCGCGGCATCTTTCTGTCTCTTTGCGATAAACTCAAAGACGGCGGTGGTTATAAAGGTTGGATAACCACCCAGTAGATGACGTTGTGTTTTATTAGCCACAGCAACGCGTTACCGGGTCAGCTAGTTTTATAACAAATAAAATAAATAAATAAACGTATAAAACTTATTTTCACTTGATTTATTTTTGACCGTAACCGGTTTCAGTCAGTTAAAGCCATCTTCAGACCGGTACAAATAATTCTTAAAATCTAGAGTTTGTATACATAACATATGGGTGAGAGGGAGGGGAGTAGTCTACAAGGATTTTAATCAATTTATATGGTTTTTCCATATTTGTTGCCATGTCGTCTTTGACGATTGGATTTTTGAAGTGAAAGCTTCTCGAAAAATAAGCGACACTAAAAAGAGACAAACACATACATGTATAGGATTTAGCCTGCGAGAGAATGAGATAGTATAATCGGTCTCCTCTTTGTTCGGTGCTTCGTAGCCTATCGGTCTAATGTTTGTACGGTGTTTCGCAGCCTATCAGTCTCCTCTTCATGAGGTGCTTCGTACTCTCCCCACTTTTGTTCATTTTAGTTTTCTGAAGGTTTCACTTCTACCGCGTGTGAATTTCACACTATGATTTTTTTGTTATTTGGTAATGGTTTAGTATTGTGGAAAATATATAAACCCGATATAATTATTGTCTAAATATAATTAAAAATCCTATAGTCAAAGACGACGTGGCAAATAGTATGGAAAAAACACATAAATTGAATAAAATCCTTGTAGACTACCCCCTAGACTAGATGTTATGTATATAAACTGTAGATTAAGAATTATTTGTAGCAATCTGAAGATGGCTTTAACAGGCTGAAACTGGTTACGGTCAAAAATAAATTAAATGTAAATAAGTTTTATGTGTTTTACTGTATAATGACAAGTTTAGTATATGTATAAGTATGTGGATTGTGTGGCTAGTTAGTTGTATAATGTCGCTACGCAGTTTTATCTCACCTGGACAGACTGAGGTAGTGTGTGACGTCATATCTCTGTCCGTATCTATGCAATGTCACCCTGTTAATGAAACGCAGCGAGGATATATTGCAACAGTGTGCACTTGCATTGTGCAGTGCGGCCTGCGGTGCAGTACAGAGACTAGAGGCAGAGGCAGGGGCTAGAGTGTGAAGTGCAACCTTCTCGCAGATACTACTATTATACCTTGTACTAGATTTAGAGTGGTGGTCTCCCTACATGGGCATATTAATTATCACATCATGAATCATGACAAGGCTTTTACCGCACGATTATAGATTGTATTCTGTGATCCGTGCCGCTCGTATCGATCTACATGGACGTGCATATTGCATAGATAGGCCATGTCTTCAAATTTAACCACGGTGCATAAAATAGAATTAAACAGTCAAATATTTATTATAAAATTCTACCCATTATACTAGTAATTATGTTATTGCCAAGGGTGACTTTTCTAAATCATTGAGCTATCGCGGTGACACACAGACACAGACCCGCCGAATGTTACTGCGATTTATAAATATATCGAATCTGTACCTACCCGCATTTTTATTTATTGCTAACGAAAGTCAGATTTGTTTCGAAATTAATGACCAGTTGTTTCATAAAATTTGAAATTAGTTCTGTGAAAGTTCGAAAATTGTTAAAATTCTGTGAAACAACTGGCCCGAAGTGTCATTTTCAAAATTTGAACTGTTCCGAACTGAACACTTTTTATATATATATTTTAGCAGAAAATCCTTTGTAATTTTATTCTGTATTTGAAATATTTAATTCTTTTTTTAAATTTCTTAGGATTAGGACGGGTTGTTTCAAAAATTTGACGAATTCATCAAATATTTTAAGTGAATTTTCACGTTATGTGTAAGTTCTATTCAAGTTCTGTGATTAATTCAATTTTAAGAAGCAATTGGCCTATAATAATAGAACTCGCATAGAACTCACACATAACGTGAAAAATTTTATTTGATGAATTCGTCACATTTTTTTAAACAACCTGTCCTTAATCTTCACAATTAAAGTCAGATTTGGTGGACAAGGAAATTTAGGATCATGATAATAATATTTTTTTTATTAAAACAATATAAATTTAGTATTTAAAAAAGATCCATCTGAAAATCATACTGGGCAAAAAGGTTTCAAATCCAAGTATCTGAAGTAAACTAGTACCTAAATGTTATACTATCATTATTTTATTTATTTATTGTCTTTCCCTGCTAACAGAGCAGATACAATTGAGCTACCGGTGGTAGGTACATCTATATTATGCATAGTTATTTCAGGGATAAGCAGCATTAAAAAAAGACTACAATTCATTAATGTAGGCACATTTCTCTCGCGGCAGAATTTACGAGCAACGGGCAATGTGGCCCTTGCCGCGCTGAATAAATATTATATAATTAAGATGCTTTAATTTGCCGAGAACATACAGCGAGGATAATAATAATAATACCTCTGGGCCATTTCTTTTCATATTACAAAAATATTTACATTAAAGTTTACTTTAAAATAGACTAACTGCTGCTAAGTGTGCTCAAATAAATCATATTCATGCTCCACTAATTTCACGCCATCAAATTAATGAAATGGTGCAAAAAATCCTTCACCTCAAACCGCAGCATCGTCTATTTTTGAATTGTAGGTTTTTTATAATAACTTTAGAATCTAAATATTTGCCACCGCTCCTCCGAGTGGCGATGAATTGATGTTTAAATCTAGGTAAGAAACGTGATCGATTCGCATTCATTTCGAGTTAATCAAACTTTTTTACATTTGTAACATAAAAAGATTGATGGCAGCAAATTCAGAGCGAGGCAATCATTTTATAAGGCATTATCGCGATTGCCTCATTTGTAACTCTGAACGCAATTCAAAAGTGTAGTGGCTGCATTTTATGATTTATAAAGAAATCTTCAAGGAAACTTGCTGCAACATTCCGCTTTGCCCAGTTCAGAAGTTGTTGTTAAGCGGGTACATTATCATACTTACTTTACAAGTTATTATTTATCCATGTTATTAGGCTCCCTTTTACACGTGAGTTATGCCAAAATTACCAATGTAAACGACACCAAAAGTTACTTACCGTAATTTATGGTAAGTTACAGAAGTTGTTCATACGTATGTTTTTTGACAGGTCTAATCGCGTCCGCGCGAATTACCAGTATTCTCACAGCTTATCAAATCAGTTTGATAGGATGAGACGCTCACCGTAAGAAATAGTACCAAAATGTAACGATGTCAAAAATTAAAAGACAGTCGTTTTCGTAGGATTTTTTTTCCAATAAAAACTAGTATTTTTATTATTTTAACTAAAATCTGATTAGATTATGTGGATATTTATCTCCTGAATGCAATATTAAATTAACACTTCTTGAAACTCAAACACCTCCCACGAAAACTAATGTAAACGGAGAGGATTTCAAAAACCGAAGAGATGTCTTATTTTGGAGGTGGAAAAAATCTTTCTGGAAGTGACCATCCTTCTTTTTAATTATCGGTCCAATCCTTTTTAATCTTAAAATTTCTGTTTATAACATTACGTATTTGAATTCGAAGTCGGTTGCTTTCATTTTAACTGTCGTTCGGATAAAATTAAAGAACCCCATTAATTTCCGCCGTTAACGGAACAAAAGTGCGTGGAGAATCGTTTCTCTCAAGCCAACTTCTATTCCAACTGATTCCAACACTTTATTTGGGTCCTTTCGTCTTTATTGACAAAATCGTGTATTTTTTTTTTACTTATCAAAATCTCACGTAAGCCGTAAATTTTACTTATGAATGTAAAGCTATCATTATATTATTTTTTCTCTTATGTAAGGCCACACCACAGCACACGTGCTTATTGCATATAATTACTTTATTCAATACGTATAATGGTGGGGCGGTCGCGGTGTAGCGAACGATGTAGCGAGGGGTATAATTCCTAGTGAAGTCCCGGAGACGTGTCTATGTTCCTGCCACTGAGAGCTTTCTGGTAAGATCTTTCTATTATGTACGTCGTTTATGAGAAAGAAAGATAGGTTACGTAGGAGCCATCAGCGGTACGCCATAACGTGACACTACGTAGGTACTCTAGGTACGTGCCTTTATTGCCCATAAGGACAGCAGCTCACACGTAACAAATAATACTAGTCAGTTTATCGGACGGTCGACGGTGGTCGCCGGACGCCAGGATAATATTCTGCCATTTTTCACCGTCAAATATTACGAGCGGATATCTCGCACTTCATGCGGCATGCGGCAGTGGTACCTACCTACGTATATCATTTCACTAGGTATTAGGTATGCCATGTGAGATTAGGCAGCCCTGTTTCTGCTAATCTATGAATTATTCACGAATGTCGGTTTGAATTTAGAATCGAAAAGAAATTCTGTTTCGGTAATCGAGAATTTATTACGTTAGGTATTATTTTACCTTACCAACATAGCAAAAATAGCTAGACGTTTGATATACTGGCATACAGAGCTCCGGGCCAAAAAGGCCCTTTTCTCTTTCAACATGAGTTTAAAAATGTTTGTTTGAAAAATAGAGGCTAATAAATATATAGTGTCTTTCAACGTTGATACCCTTGGAGGAAATATAAACAAGGAGGGAATCCTAAAAGTCTAGCAGCGACATCGTTTGAGACAACTAGAGTTGGCGGTAAACGAGGTCATTTTATTTATTTGATTTGTGTTATTTTACAATTAATTAATTAAAAATAATATGTTGTATATGTGCGGCACGTTGCAAAGTGGAAGATACCCTCAGTATCGCCCTGTTGTAGGATCACCGTTCAGAATTGAAATGTTGCTTCAAATGGCTTTTGCCGTGTTTGGTGACCAGATCTGAATAGACAGGTACTTCCTCACCTCCCTATTCCCTATCTCCTTCCCTCCTCACTTTTTTATGTGAATACCTCACAAAATAGTCTCAACTGTTCCCGTCTGGAGCCAGTGAGACTATGGCATCCCCAATTGGGGTATGTTGTGAGGTTGAGGTAGTGGGGAGGGGAAGGAGATTGGGAAGAGGAAGGGGGTAAGTGACTACCTGGCTATTCCGATCTGGTCACCAAACACGGTTAAAGCCGTTTCAAGCAACGTTTCAATTCTGAATGGTGGTCTTACACTGATACTGAATGTATCTTACACTGTGGAACGTGCCGTAAACTTACTTTATATTATTTTAAATTGTGAAATAACACAAATTAATCAAGTCAAATTTATTTGCCCGCCGGGATGCGATCCCGCGACCTTCGGGTTGCGAGTCAAGAGCCTTACCCCTAGACTATGGAGTCCGCCATTATCTTCAGCCTCGCAACATACCCCCAATTGGGAATGCCATAGTCTCACTGGCTCCAGACGGTAACAGTTAGGACCTTTGTGTTATTCACAAAAAAACAATGAAGTTAGATTCGAATTATGAAAATTGGCTTCATACCTTCGTTTCTAAGGGCGGATATTTGAAACTTTTTCTTAGCTTTGCCGCTCTTACGAAATACCCCGTGATTTTTTTGGAGAGGTTATTTCATCAGTTTGCATTAGTTGGGTATTTTATTTGTTGACTGGACAACTCAACAACATACAACTTCAACGCCTCCTTTGAAAAGTCATTAAAAGCGACAAAAATATGGTTAAACAGGTTAGGTTAGGTTAATGGGTATTTTTCTTTTTTTCATAACTTTTAATGTCTTTTCAGAGGGGTGTTTATATACCACTTTGTTGAGTAGTCGTGGGACCGCTTTGTTTAGCTCTCCCTCCGTACACATGATTCCTCCATGTTGATACATAATATTTATTTGTAGAGATGTGCAAACATTAGTTTGTTGTTACTAGCTCGTAATCTTGATGCAAACATCAAGGCAAGCAGAAATGATACATTACAATTATAAAAGGTCACGACATGATCTTGCGTAGGCGTATCGTTGATAGCTCCGTTGTAATATCGCGGTCTTCCTCTTTGTCGTAAGCGACGTGGTTATGCAACAGAAAGAGAGATTACATCGGAGCTCTCAGCGGTCGGGTCCATGCATTTTCCAACACGCGCCCGGAATTGACCCCCCTTTGAGGTCGCAAGCTTTTCCGAGGTCAAACATTAATAATATAAATAGCACGCGCTGCTTAAATTTGTTTTACCACCCTAGAAAGTTTCAACACTCGCTATATTATCTAACCTAACAGCCCAACAAAACAATGCGCTCGATGGAAATCCCCCGATCTACGGAAAACCTTATCAAAGCCTGGATCGTGTTTCGGACCGACCCGAACAACAGCCTTAAATCCTGATTTAGTATTTCTCAGTTACCTATATGCCGGCTAGAAAAACAATGGACGCGGTTTTTCCAGTCTCTACATAAATTGTGAGATAAGGGTCCGCTGGGTTTTAAGATTTTCGCTGAAAATATTACACCTACACAGTCGGAGAGAAAGGAAAGGTTAAACCCCGTCTCCTGCGACCTCCTACATGAACATTTGCTGGAACATTACTATAAACTTTGTCAATAGGGGCGTAGCTTTGAACAATTCCTGTTTGCAGATGCTATTTTCATGCTTTCCGTAGCTGGTGGAAAACATTTTCCTCCCGGATGACGCGGGGAAGGCAGGTTAGGGGATTAGTTATTTTTTTACAGTATGCGCCCGATGCAGTCAGTCATGGAGAATAAATCGAACGAGTTTTTGTTGTTATATCAACTGCGCGAGCGTAATAATTATGATTTTAATAAATTGTAAGTAGATACTGTCGTAATGGGGGATTATTTCTATCGTGAACTCACCTGTAAATAAAGTCTATAATTTATATGTCGAGGGCCCGTAAACCTATGTAACAATTTATGATAACGAATCTCGAACATCTTGTACGAATGCTCGTAGCCACAAATATTAATGTAATGCCAATTCGTATTTCTGGTGAATTTTTCCTTGGACATGTAAAATAAAACCAAGTTCTTCAAAATCGGTTTCGGAGACACGGAAGAAATTCTTAATTCCTGATAAATAAATACCTAATAAAATTTCTAGGTAGTACGGTCTAACTTGAAAACTGCTTTTTCTCCCTGGTACTTACTTACATGTAGCAACTACAGTATTATTGCCAAAACCGTAAGAATCTCTTTCAAATCAGACATTTTTCTGACGTCTAAGTAATTATTTACGTAGACGAAATTCTTAAATGGTACATTTATGATGTGTTATAATCGATATTAGTCAGAAATCTTTCCTGATAAATAAATATCTATGTAATCTTTGTTTTCTCCCTGATGCAGCATTTCTTCCTCGTCAGAATTCATCTAGACATTTACTTAAACGTCAAGTGTTCAGTGCGTAGATACGTCCTCACCACAGGCTACCAGACAAAATGTGTGTGGCCATGCCCACTTCGTTCCAACGTTTCAACCACAAACGGAGGAGACGGAAAACATAAAATGTTTATAGTAATGTTCCAGCAAATGTTGATGTCGGTGGTTGCAAGAGACCTGGCTTAACACTATCCGACTAAACTCTCCTTTGTGCAAGATTAAATCCAGTGGATACCGATAATGTAACGCTTAATCTGACAAAGGTTGACTTATTTTGGTTAATCTTGATCTACCACGGTCCACCGACCTATCGTTGTGTAAAACGATTCTTCGGCAAGCGTTCATTTTACAGTAAATTCCTTACGTATCGAACGCTTCTTCAGTCTTGAATAATTAATCCCGCAAATTTAAAATTCGATCTCAATCTAGTCGGCCATTGGTTAGCAGTCGTGTGTCTTTTCATAAGTAATGAATATTCGCCTTGATAAAACATCGCGCTGTAAATTAGTTTTCCCCTCGCCCAGAAGTGGCCGCCATTGTAACCTAAATTCCCGCCCTGTTTCGTTTAATATATTATTATAAACGTCTGTAATGTGCCAAATCGGTTTAATCCTCCTTCCAGACGTACTTACATTATTATTACACTAATAATGCAGATAAACTAACGTGACTTTGGCGTTGCGAGGGATTAAACTGAAAGGTTTACCGCTTTTCGGCCGGGTGCCTACGTCCTTGATATTAGATCATTCCTTCCTTGAAAACCTAAGAAACCTTGGCAAATCTTTATATTTAAAAATGAATGCTTCTTTGTTTGTCCCGTATGCCATTAATCCGACTACCGTTAATCCAATTGCGATGATACTTTGGTGAGTTTTTATGCGCACGCCGCGAAGGTTTTTATTTAAAATGGTGAGCCCTGGCGTTATGAAATGTGTATAAAAAAAATAACAATTGGTGGTGTGCGGGTTTAGCTGCAGGAAGGGTAGGAGGGAGGGGGGGGGGATTGCAAAGGAGAAATAGTAGCGGCAGGGGATGGCAGAGGGTAAGTTTGTAAAATTCACCAGAAAATTGTGATTTTGTTTAAAATTTTCCAAATTCATTTTGCTGTGTTTACAAGTTCTGCGGTTTTTATCTCGTCTACACTGTCTGAGCCTTCCGATGATGGATCCGCTGGAACCTCTCCTTATAAATGTCATAATATGTTACAGAAAGAGAAGTTACAACGAAGCTCTCACTGCGGCAGGACCATGGAGATGTTGATAATAAAATAATATATACCTTTATATTGTTTTTGCGCAGCTACATATTAGTATACGAGAAATACAGAACTATTTTGGCCCAAGATCATGCTTCGAATTGTGTCATTTCACTTAACTTTACATTCAGTGGAAAGTGGAAAGGCATATTAGGGAAACAGAAAATCTGTGATGTTATTATGTCCATAGTAAACGCTGCGGAAGCTATTTTAGCCCAAGATCATGCTTCGAATTGTGTCACCAAACTGTCAATTTCAATGGAAAGGCATAATATTAGAATACAGAATCAGTATAATGTTTTTATTTATTGTATAGGTACAGGTACCTTGTTGGATAGTAAATAATAAAGCATAGGACTATGATATACATGACTAACTAACTAACTAACCATCCATCACGCCGTTTCCCCGCAAGGGTAGGCAGAGAGGACGGATCGCCAAACAACTCGCTCTTGGCACACACTCTTTGCCTCACTCACATTCATACATCGTCTTATACATTCTCTTCTATTATTCTGACTTTTGACATGGCCCGACTCAAGTATCTGATTCACTTGATCATCTTCTCTTGATGTCTTCCTCGGGCGTCCCCGACTTCTTATATTCTTCTTACACTACTTTCTTCGCTCATTCGCTCTACATGCCCAAACCATTTGAGGGTCCCTTTCTTAATCTTACTCATTATGCTTACATCAGCCTTACATTCTTTGCGGATATCCACATTTCTCACACGATCATACATTGTTTTACCACACATACGTCTCAGGGATCTAATTTTTAATATATATATAATTCAGTTTACTTTCATCCTTCCTCTGCCAGTTCCATGCCTCACTGCCATAGCCATACATGACACGGTATAAAATACCTACATTATTTGTACGACAGAGGCGGCTTTATTTTTATGAATTGATTTTGTAGGTTTATGTGATCAGATCATCCTTCATTCATGCGATTCCCCTTCGGATTCGAGGGTTGAGAAACGATTCATCGTAAGAGGCATGGGTATTTCCTGTTCTACTATGAATAAATTATTATAATCTCTTATTATTAAAAGAAATCAATGTACTAAAAGTATGCTAATTAACAACATAAAAGAGTTAAGAAATCCACAATATAGGATTATAATAAATTAGAAAATAGTTTGAATATTAAAATTATTATTAAGATAAATAGCTACGGACAATAAAATGCAGTGATAAATTTATAAATTGTATAAAATGCTGTGATAAATTTATAAATTGAATAAAAAGCTGTGATAAATTTATAAATTGTAAGGAAATGAATGCAAACTTTGGGGATTTGATGTGCGCATACCCGGGATGATTTCTATATGTAATAGTGAGCTCTGCCGTTATGATTTTCTCCTAAACTATTCATCCGATTGCGATGAAACTTTGGTGAGTTGTTGTGCGCACGCTCGCAAAGGTTTCTATATATATTGTGTATACTTATTAGTGTTGCAACAGAACTCTGCTTCCGCTTCCGCTTCTGCAGAAGTTCCGCAAGTTTTTTCACTTCCGTTTCTGGTTCCGAAAACTTTATAACAGAACTCTAAACGAAGAATAATTTGCGACTGAAGATATCGAAGTGCAGCCTTCTACTTCAAATTCATCATCATCATTACAAATATGTTAAGTGTAAATGAAGACCAGGAGGAGAACTCTTCTACAACTGACGATGGTGACAATTTATTTTTAGAGATACAGTCACACCTCCGGGATTACAAAAAAGAGAAGAGACTACCTCTCCATGAGGATCCCATTATGTGGTGGAAAGTAAATGCGCACAAATACCCTCATCTGTTGCCCATAGTTCGCCAATACTTATCAGCTCCCCCCAGCAGTGTAGCCGGTGTGCAATTATTTATTGGAGCTGGTTTAATATATGAAGAACACCGAAACAGACCTAAAGGTGTAAAAGCAGCCAAATTACTTATTATTAAATATAATTTACCTCTGTTTAATTTCGCGTACTAAAAGTACAAAATACAAATTTAATTAAACAAATCTTAAAAAATAAAATTCTTCTTTTTCTTCATAGTATTAACACTTCCGCTTCCGCTTCCGCTAAGATTTACTTTTGACATCTGTTTCCGCTTCTGCTTCCGTTAAGACACTTCCGTTGCATCACTAATACTTATATATATTCTGGCGAGCTCTGGCGTTATGAAATTTGTATAAAAATATTGCAAAAAGTGGCGCGCGAGTTGTTTGAAAAAAATGGATATATTTAATATAGTTTGTTAGTCGGGAAAGAGGGTGGGGAGAAAGGAAGAGGGAGCGGAAGGGGAACGAGAACCGCGACGAAAGGGAAAGGATACGCAAGGAAAAATTATTTCGTTAATTTAGTGGCATTGCAACGCGTGTCGAGAACTCGCTAGCACATAATACACAAATATTCACTGGTTAGCTCTCCAGTCTGCATGGTAACTACTTTAAATATCATTATTAGGTAATCGTTTCTGAACCCTCGATAAAAATAAATATTATATTAATTGGTTGCGGCGATGCAACATGCTCGTTGTACGCTTTAGAAATGTGTTCCCATAGAATAGCAAGGTTCACCGTGAATGCACCAACGTTTTAGATAGTTGTTGCACTTGCTTTTATAATAAAATAATACTTTACTATGATACAATGATTGTGAGTGAAGGCCTAAGTTGAGATATCCTGACATCACCGGCCGCAGCAGCCGCCACCAACTGCACAGTGGCTTATTTGCCGATTCTAGCTGGAAACTATTATTTTGTGGTTTTAAATGAAAGTATATAACTTCTCTAGTAAGCGGTCAAAAAGAAGAAGAAGATGATTTGAAAGGGAGATGTATAAATACGAATGTTATAGGGATCGCGATAATATTTAAAAAAAAACGATAAAAATTAAACGAAAATTGTTAAAATATTTAATAAAACATGACTCATTTAAATTATCGTAAAAATCTCTCGACAACTACTGTCTAACTTGCATTTGAAGGTACATTGTGATTTTTTTTCATATATGTAAACATGTTAGGGAACGTACCCATACTACGTGACACGTTTAGGGGGAGGGGGGTCTTCAAAATGTCACGCTCCATACAAATGAGCAGCGGGTTGTTTAGGTTTTTGGTCACCGGGGGGGGGGGGGGGGGGGGTTAAAATTGCAAAAAAATTGGTCACGTAGTATGGGTACGTTCCCTTAAATAACAGAACAAAATGTGTTTTAAATATTTTTCGGAGCATACTTTGCGATTTTTTCCTATCTAGGAAATTTCATTTCGGCTTTACAAATTATCTTGAAAAATAACATAATTTTTTTAAATACCTACATAAAATTTTTAAATGTTCAGGTGTTATATTATATGTTATAAATCCGTATGTTATAAATCGTTAATGTGTTATAATATTTTAATATGTTATAAATCGGTAGAAATTCGGAACGCCGGGGCTTGAATGTATCATTTATTATTGCATGTAATACATAGGTACATAGCATAGTTAGTTACATACATATTAAACGATGGATATATTAAACAAATGACCATGCTACAAAATAGAAAGCCTGAAATTTTATCTCCGCTGATCAGTGGGTTATTAAAACAGAATCTTCGTAAGGATAACATGCTCGCTTTTTTCTTTAATTTTGTTGTACGATGGGTAGAAATTACCCCTTTGGCTTTTGTCGAAGAATTAGGTCATGGTTTCTTTTAATTTTTGCAGAGACAATCATAGTCGTTGGCCTCTTCTGAAGAATAAGTCAACATCTGATTCTTTGATAATAAATCCAAGATTTGAAGAAACCATTTTTGTTGATCTATATTTTCAACGGCGACTGTAACAAAATTTGGAAACACACACGATGCAGCTATCCGATGAGAGCGTCACACATTCATTGCGGTGGCCGATTTAATACAGCCAGCGCGGCGTATTTGAAAACGCGTACATATTGTCACTGTGTACCTAGTGTTTCAATGTAAAATTCGTTCAAGTTTACGCATGGTATTATTTAGGTACAATATAAGACTAAGTAGCAACAATTAATTAACCTGGATTTTTTCAATTGTTTCCCAGTAGTTTGTTAAAATAATCTTCTGTGCGCCGTGATGCAACGCGATGCTGGAACTGGAGTTAAAGGTCAATCAATCTATAAGATAGACAATACGTTACTTTGGTAACGGTGCTTTCTAGATGCCGTGCATTCTTTGTGAACAAACTCCAGCGGTTACGAAATAAATACAAATAAGAAATTTATGTATAAGTGGATATTCAGACTTTCTTTAAATTCAATCGGTTTCTTCACACTTTCTAAACAATTCAAGTAGGAAAACACAAAGATAAATAAAAGCTATTGATAATGAAGGCGTGGTGGTAGCTAGCTACTTGGGATATAGGGTTGCATGCGCATTCGAAATAAAATAGATTAAACAAATTCTACAAAAAATATATAAATCATGCTGATACAACCTGCCATTTTTGAAGTGAAAACTTGTTTAGTACCTTGTGATTTGAAACACGATGAAACGAAAAATAGCGACACTAAAAAGAGGCAAACACTTACATCTACAGGATTTAGCCTGCGAAAGAATGAGATAGTATAATCGGTGTCCTCTTTGTGCGGTGCTTCGTAGTCTCCCCACTCTTGCCTACTTTAGTTTTCTGAAGGTTTCGCTTCTACCGCTTGTGAATTGCACACTCTGTTTTTTTTAAATGGTCATCTTTCTCCAAAAAGTAATTAAGAAAGATTTTTCCGCTTTGCTTGGCTCTTAGCTGCGAATTTGGAATTTGAGAGAATATTTGATTATCATCCGTATCTAATCGTTCTCTCCAGAAATATAGTTGAATATAATATGATATAATTATGAACCCATTTAAAATGACTTGATATTCCTACCGCTGAAACCCAATGGGGTGAGTTGAATTATAATAGGTGGTAATCTAAAGCGCAGGATTCACACCCGGATTTGCTCGATTTGGCGAAGAAATACAAGGGCGGATCCGCCGAGCATATCCGTGTGTGTATTTCACGCTGCGCGCTTTAGGGATTTATCCCTCGGACTCGGACCCCCTCCCACTTCCCACCTTCCACCCAACCACCGGGTAATTCGTTTAGCAATAATACTCTCTGGAATATTATTACATTAATCATTACATCATGATTGTTCTTCTTCACACAATAATTGTTCGGGGAAACAGCAGTCAGGTCAATATTTCCAGGCCTTTTTTTCCTTTCCTTTGATTGTGTACACCGGGGCTTCCCAACTTCTTTCGGGTCGCGACCCCATTTTACAAAAGCCAAGTTTGACCGCGACTCCGCCGAGGGAGTGGGGTCAATTTTTATTATTTCATTCCTAATTCAAATTTTGAACCTCAATATCTCAGTATCCAACCATTTATCCGATTGCGATGAAACTTTGATGATTTGATGAGCCTGCCCGCGATGGTTTCTATATCTTATATATAAAAATCTCGTGTCATGGTGTTTGTGATCGCACTCCTCCGAAACGGCTTAACCGATTTTTATGATTTTTTTTTAATGTATATTTGGTGTGTATGAGAATGGGTTTTAAAGTATATTTCATACCGCTAGGTGATTAGGGTGTCCCCGTCCAGAGAATTTTTTTTTGACATTTTTTTTTTGTATTTTTTTTTATTTTGCATCAAAAAATGCCTATAACCCCAAATTTTAACCTCCCTACCCCCACCCTACCATTTTTTAATCGCGATTTTAGTATTTTTGTGTGACAAATTTAACCGTCTTAAATACATAAATAATACATTCGTTTTTTATTTTACAACCAAAATATTCACTAGAAATAATTTGTCGGGTCAGCTAGTATATATATATATATATATATACTAGCTGACCCGATATATATAATAGTGAGTTCTGGCAATTATTTCCCTTACCATTAGTCCGATTGCGATGAAATTTTCTTGATTTTTTGTGTTCACGCCTACGAAGGTTTCTATATATATATATATGTATATACTATTGAGCTCTTGTTTTATGAAATTTGTATAAAAATTGCAATGGGTTGCGCGAGTTGTTGCGGGGAGATGGGAAGGGGAACATGCGATGTGGGAGGGGAACGAGGGGAGGGGGTTTGCGGGACGGGAGAATACGGGAGGTGGAAGGGGATTTAAGGGAGGATTCGGAAGGTGGAAGGGGATTTCGGGAGGGACCGGGGACGCGGGTGGGGAATGGGGGTAGGAACGGGGACGCATGGGAAAGAACACACGGGGAGACCGCAGAAACGATATCTTTCTTTGAGAGGCATTCAACGCATGCCGGGTACCACCCGCAAGTTACATAATATTATCTTATGGGCTAGGTTGAAGTAAAAGTTTACACAGTAAAGTCTTTATTATCTTTGTGGTGCGTGGATTACAGTAATGAAATTTCTAAAGTACGAATCGCAGTCCGGTCATTTTTGTTTACTATTATTTAATGTAGAAACTGTGTGATCACGAGACCATCAACTCATTTAATGGGTCTATTTGTAAAATTAGCTGCCAACTGTGGTTTCCAACAAAGTTATACAGTGGTATCTCTTACATACACAACTGGTATCTACATTCTCAGCTCTATTTAAATGGCCAACTTTACTTTACTACTACACATTTTCTTTTTTATTACTGCCCAATACATATATGGTTATGAAAAATGTTTAATTTTGTAAGATTAGCGATAACGGAGCATTGCTTGAGCATAATCATAAGGTGTTTATTATTTACGTCAAATACGTATATTATATCGACGGCAGAAAGGCTAATTGACGTAACCAACATTTTTTCAGTTTTCACTTTTTGATGCAAAATCACTTGGAAAAAATCTGTATCCTCAAGGTTTAGTTAATTTTCACCATATATAAAACTCGATGAAAATTATATAAGCCTCCAGTATACAAATCGACGCAGTATTTCTTTACAAGTGTAATACTACATTATTATATGCACCGATTAAATTTTATATTTAGCCACTGGAGCGACAGCGCCATTTAAAACTTTTTTCTCCGATTGCTCGAGATTTTTTGGTTGAATATTTTCCGCCCACATTAAAAAAATTATACCTCCGTATTTAGTTATGGAGACATACAAACTGATTATAGTTCTATATAGTCAATGAATTCATCTATCTTTTGTCGATTATCACACATTTGTAGGATTTATTTTTTTAAATATTATAAAATCGTAAACTTCTATTTAATTACTTACAAATCAGGGAAAATTGGCAGCAAAGCAATCCGAGGTACTTTAAATAGTGTCATATTGTGGCAAAAAGCGCTCCAGTGAATAAAAATCAATATTTGTTTGTTTGTTCATATTTTATGGACTGCCATACCGTTCATCCGATTGCGATGAAACTTTGGTGATTTGTTGTGCGCACGCCCACGATACGATGTAATGTTAAGCTCTGGCGTTACGAAATTTGTATGAATGAAAATGTGTATTTCATGTATTTTAGCGGCAGGGAGGGAAGGCAGGAGGAGGAGGGTAACGAAGGAGATAGGTTTCGCGGGAGGGGGAAGGTGGTAGGGGAACGCTAGAGGGGAAGGGGAACGGGGACGCATGGGAATGGATTTGCAGGGAGAAACAATTTATTTCTTTGAATGGCTTTGCAACGCCTGCCGGGTACCAGCTAGTGCAAATCAGGGAGTATACTATAAAAATAATTAATATTAAAAAAAAATACAGCTCTCGTAAATACATTACGTCGGTCATAAAATATTCCACGAAGGCTGTACAGGCTATAATCCATCAATCTCGATTTCTTATGAATCCTATGTAGGTTTGCACTTTTCCAATTTAGTATTAAGTTTATCAGTTTGTTTCGGTGATTTGTAGTAAAAAGCAGTACGAACTAGTGACCGTCCTAGTAACCCTGACGCCTTCATACATTATGCATGCCCGTATTGGCCGCTGGTATATAGCTGCTACCTGCTACCTGCTACCTGCTACCTGCTATCAGCCACTGCTAGCTGGTCTCTCTAACTCTAGTGCCACCATCGACTATTTATAATGAAGTTAGCCTCTCAGCTCCTAGCCAACCAACTTTCTCGAAGAGCATACTGATGACCGTATTATCCTGTACCATTTTATATGGATGCCCGCCATATTACACCACCTATAAAATGGAAAGTCTCTCGCTACTTCTGAATTGTGATTTTGTTTAAATAATTAGCTTCAATTTTACCTATCCTCCGAGCTTGCAGGTGTTTTTTTTTGAGTATTTTTAATTTATATGAAGAAAAAGATTCCATGTTTATGGGAAATTGTATCTATATATTACTCTTGCATACATGCATATTATATTTACAGGAATATCAGTTAACTCGTAAAATATAGTCTAATAACCGTCTAATCTTCATTTCGTTTTGAGAAGAAGCTGATTTTTTACAGTTCTTTGTTAACTTTTTTATTTTGTTTATTGGATAACCAACACCTCTGCCACAGATCACCCCAAGTGGTTCGCTACGTTTGATGACTTACTATGGGTGCCCGGGTTCATGGGGTAAGGTTTGTCCGGGTCTTGGCGGCGGATGCGTCTACCTACCAACTGCGTGGAAGGCCGGATCGGGAGAGACTGGTTGAGGGAGATCTTTTGATTTCTCCAGCAGGACTCCCTCGTGACATAGGCCCCGAGGGAAATTCTTTTGCTCATGGCCTCCTGTGTAGAGCTTAATGTAAAAAAAAAGAAAAGGCTAAAATATAGATTTCTAGTGTTAATTAACCTTGTAAATATAACACAATTTATCATCGTAAAAACCGAATTACAAAGACGTAGAGTGGAATTAATCCATGTATTCTAAAAATTTTCATATATTTTATTTTTTAAATTTCTATAAAATAGGGAATTCTATGGGAAATTCTCCAAATTATAGGGAAAGTCGACATTCGACTGATTCAGCGATCCACGAAAATAGTCTATAATTTTTTAATAATGAATGGGAATGTTCGTTTGAACGTCGGATTTACGATCAGATACAAGGATCCAAAACATTTTAAGCAACAATTTAAAATATTCTTTTGGCAAATATGTCTTCAAAATGTGCTGAGGGCGACACAACAGCAGGATAGAGGTTCGATGCGAATAGGCTGTCAACTAATGGATCATGGGTGCCGCGGTTCCACTTGTAAAAATAACTTACTAGTATTACCAATAGTAAAAACTTGTTTATCCAGTCATAACTAAAAACAGCTTAAAAGTTGCCAGAAGTTAGTGATTTTGAATAATTTTGCGCTTGTGCACCATGCGCAAAATTTAGCTTGAAACCAGGACCGTGGGAGATTTTATTTTATCGCACTGACCCATTTAATTTAGGCATAAACTGCACGGGATCTCGTGCAAACAGGTCAGTGTACAAAACGCCTGTTTTATTATGGAATTTCTTGTAAAAGTTTATTACTTTTCATGATAACGTTGTTAAAATTGTGCATTGGCGAACCCTACACGTTCATTATTTATTGTGATTCGTCAACATGTATCGTGATATTTTTTGAATGTGTAGTCTAGCGTATTGAATGGTCACTATTACTGACTGATTCCGTATTATGAATTCACGGATCATGATAAGTATTGAGGCT
Organism: Limnephilus rhombicus; assembly: GCA_929108145.2. Lineage (NCBI taxonomy): Eukaryota > Metazoa > Arthropoda > Insecta > Trichoptera > Limnephilidae > Limnephilus > Limnephilus rhombicus. Next base: position 11,758,918 of record OV815287.1, on the reverse strand, counting down.
TGTAGGCTACATATTCAATATTTATTTATTAATCTTAACGCCCTAATAAGTTTTTGTGTATTTTTACATTTTCTATGATTTAGTGCATACAGATATCAAAAATAGTTTTGATAACAAAAATAACTTGAATGGGTATTACACCTTGTACCTAGGTGTAATAAAGGTGAAGTATAACGTTGTACAATAAAAGAGACAGATTTTGAACAATCAGTTTTTGAACTGCAGATAGCTAAAATATAACAAAAAATAATAATTATGTCGTTTGTTAATATGTACATAATTTGTAAGTGCAAAATTCATAACGAAGTAGATTTAGAAGTAGATAGAAAACAAAAACACACCCTACCGCTTTACATTTATACATGGTTAAATTGTGAAATTACACAAATCAATCAAATAAAGTTAACTTGCGCTCGCCGGGATTTAAACCCGCGGCCTCCGGATCGCTAGTCTAGAACTTTACCAGAAGCAGAGTCAGCCGGGCATGTAACGATTTTAAATAATAATTTGTACTCCTGGGAAAAACAATAAAATAATAAACTTCGAATAAAAATCAGTTTCCGATTATTTATTTTATTTTTTCCCGGGGAACATCATTATATTATTATGATGTTATTGTACATCGGCTTACATATAAAACAATACGCAATCGGCCTCACTAGATTGAATACGTGAGTTTTATTCCGAAGTCCGTTCTTACAAATTGCAAAACAGGTCTTATCAATAATCCACGAAACGAGATTGATTAAGTTCACCCTTGTTTCAGGAAATCTGTTTTATAGGCGAGCCTTCTCTCTCTCACTCTTCTATCTCTAGCCTTTACACGTGTTATTCCTGCAACTTCCCGGTTTGTCCTGGAAAGTCAAATGGAAACTTAACGGACCCGTGATGGTAAATTCCGGCGTTAAATATATAATATTTCTGTAAAATTAAATTAGGTGCTTTTGTATCGGGCGGTAGACTCTTGCATCACCGCCCGGCTGTCCCCGTCGAAATACCACACAATTTTTGCTTATTTCGTCGTATTCACCCTCCACACAGCATCTTCAAAGATAACACAGGCCCCGAGGGAAATTTTTCTCCTCAGGGCCTCCTGTGTGGAGTTAATGTAAAAAAATTCTTCATCACCCTTCTTCCATAAAAGACGGTTTTTGGTGCACTGACAAGCAACTGAAAAAACCAAGCAGGGTTGACGCCTGTAACCCCGCTGTTCCAAAATTGGTACACCTCCCCCCTCCCACAACATCAAATTAATATTTTTAAATAGTTTTATGGTACTTTGTGATTTTTTTAATGATAGAGGAAAAAATAAAGAAACCAAATTTTTTTTTAATTTCAGGGCTATTTGGGTTAAGTGCGATTTGTGTTCACGTGTTTCCTATCAATAATTATCTTTGCAGTTTTTGTGTAGTTACTTAATTAGAATTTAAAACGAAAACATGCACAGTTGTATCCGATTTTCGTGAATTCAATTTTGACATTACGCGAACCGTGATTATTGAAATATGTTTTCTTACAAACCATTGATCATGTAATAATAATAATAACGTAGTATTTATAACTATAATAAACTTTAAAGTAATCCTGTAGTGTTTCTTATGAATCCTTATAAAAATTGACTAAATAATATGAAACAAAAAAATACAGTAGGTATAAATATACAAAGCAATGCAATAGAACAAAATTAACAACAGCAGTGCTGTTTTGGCAGAGGACAATAGATAATCATAAACAAGAACGGTGCATTAAAGAGAATTATTGAAACTAAAATATAATATAGAACAGAAGGTAGTTTATGTTTAGAAATAAGAAAAAAATCGAAAACATAAAAAAACATTAAACATAAAAGTACAGTAAGGAGGTAACCGAAACCAAACAATTGCCGAAAACTCGAGGAACATGTAATGTACATTGAAAAGGAGTTGAGATTCATGAAAGGTATGATTTTTTTAAATAAGTGTGTTTTTAAAGCCCGTTTAAATTCATGTTTACGCATTTAAAAAAATCCATGTTCCAATACAGAATTACAGAATTCACGTGTACACAAAAATCACAAAAATCTCGTGTCATGGTGTTTGTAGTCGCACTCCTCCGAAACGGCTTGACCGATTTTTATGTATATTTGGTAGGTATGAGAATAGGTTTTAAAGTATATATTTTATACCGCTAGGTGATTAGGGTGTCCCTACCCAGATTTTTTTTTTTTTTTTGACAATTTTTTTTTTTTTTTTTTGGCATCAAAAAATACCTATAATCCCAAATTTTAATCCTCCTACCCCCACCCTCCCATTTCTTAATCGCGATTTTAGTATTTTTGTATGAACAAATTTAACCGTCTTTCGTATTTCAAACAGAACGAAATTATTTATGTTGTTGAATGACAGATGGCGCTACGTCCGCCTCATCGAACTTTCATCCACACATGCGCAAGACATTCACGAGAAGCGTCGCGTCATTTTGATATTTCATTCGGCATCATGTTCTCGCGTGGGCAAACCATCGAGCTTATTTGTGTTGGCTAATGACGGACTGACAAAAATATCGTACACTCAATTGCTCTTCGAAATTCTTATTGATTTTCTTTATTTCATTTTCCTACTTTAGTTGGTGTTTTTTTGCTTCTATCGGCGGTCATCGTCTACAGCGCTCCATTTCTCTTTCTCTCATAGACCCCATCCCCACACACTTACAATACATTCGTTATGTTTTATTTAGCAACCAAAATCTAGTTTTAATTTATATGGCAGAACAACGTTGTCGGGTCAGCTAGTATTTATATAAATTGTCAAATATAGGCGCTTTCAATGGCTCTCTAACAAAACAAGCAGTTTATATGTCTCCATATTAAAATTCGGAGATATGATTTTTGAATGAGGGCGGGAAATTTCCAAACCGAACGCTTAGCAGTCGACGCTGAAATTGATCACATTGCGGAACGCTTCAGTGGTTAATAGGAAAAGTGCGCGTACGATGAATAAAGTTGGTTTATTGGTCGATTTCATGTTTAAATAATACAGTTTTCCATATTACGACACGAAACCCCGGTTATTATAAGGTAGTTATTGTGGTTCTTTGTGCATTCATGCGATCGGAAACTCGATTAACAAATGTGCTTTCCTGCGCCATTAAAAACACAATGTTTTAGTTTTTCCGCCGCGTATTGTGTGCAGATGGTGTTATTATTGGTGCCACGTGGCCTGTGATAAGTCAGTAGTGTCAGTGTGGCCCCACCGCTACACCGCGATACTGTAACGCACTTATATCGGCTGGCTGAAATATCGCTGAAGGCGTCTACTAATATCTACAGGAATTCCAAAAACTGAAAAAATCGGACTAATATCTATGAGAACCAAAGTGCGTACGAATATCTACAGATCAAACTGCTGACTAATATCTATGAGAACCAAAGTGTTGACGAATATCTACAGCTCAAACTGCTGACTAATATCTATGAGAACCAAAGTGTTGACGAATATCTACAGCACTGTCAGAGGTTGGATTTGTAATATTGCGTATGCAGTTTAAAAAACTTAATTTATGTATGTATGTAAAAATCCCTAATATCGGACTATTGGACACATTTAGCTGGGATTTGGGTTTTTGTTTTAACAGCTTTCTTTATTTCGAGTGCTTCTAAATTATTTAGTCTGTTGCCATGACCATTTCTATGTCAGTTAGGTTAGATTAGGTTGTGGTGCCGTGTATTTCGAAATAAATAAATATCTTTGTATTATGACCTCCATGTTTGTTTAATAAATTATTGTCATCGTAAACAGCAAAATACGTAATATTATGCAAAAATTACGTTCTTTAAACGTTTAAGCCTTTACGTAATTAGTAATTACGTAATTGAAGTAATTTATGCTTTTCCGTACAACCTCTTGCTCAGCTGCCCTCTGTAGATATTAGTCGAACCTATGCTCTGTAGATATTAGTTTAACCTACGCTCTGTAGATATTAGTCAACACTGGGACCGTCATAGATATTCGTCAACACTCTGAAGTTCGTAGATATTAGTCCAACATATGAGCTGTAGATATTCGTCCGACATACAGGCTGTAGATATTAGTATCTGGAGTCTCGCTGAATGGTATTGGATTAAGGGCCGCGATGGTACCCTTACAAGTACAGGGCGGTTCTTTAACTCAATATCGATTTTATTTCATTCAAAATTTGATTTAATGTGTACCTTTATTCAAGTTAGCAATAACACGTGATTATTTTTTGATCCAAAGTATTTATAATTTTTTAATGATTTTTTTTAACTAAAAATAAAATGCTGAAAGTAGCTTTCCTTGATATAATAAATACTTATTTATTTTGCTGTAGATATGATTATATGATTTGAAATGTGTGTTGTATAATACCACATTTTTTTTGAAAATTTAACAAGTCTGCCAACGACCAACGGTATATGTTTAGTATAACAAAAATAAACATTTTTTTCAAAATTTAAAACATAACTTTACTAGTTAAAATAACAATCGTTCGAAATCAATTTATATTTTTTTGTCTAAAAGAGTCGATACGTCTAAAATTTGATTTATAAATGACATATTTTCGGTTGGTTCTGGTCTTTGTCCTCTTCATGACACTGGTCCTGAAGCGCTAAGGCCATTCAGATATGGAGATTTTTACAAGCTGTTCAATAGATTTGAGGTTTTCTTCCTAGTAGTTAAGTGTGTTGCTCAGTAAGGTACTTACTTATTGTTTTTTTTTAATTTGAGTAGAGCAATTTTTGGGTGGAGTTTTATAATACTGAAACATTAAATAAAGGTTTTAAAAATTTTCTTTTGGGGAAATCTTAAGGGTACTTTCAGGATTGTTTTATTATTACTTTTTAACGAGTTTTAACGAGCTGCTTCATGTGGGTGGGTGTTTGCGGTGTTTTTGTTTGGTGTGTTTTAGATGGTACTAGCTGGGGTACCCGGCTTCGCTCAGGGAGTTGATATGAGATTGAACTGACATTAGAACTGACAACTGTCGTTGGATCTTGCTTTATTTACCCCTACCAATGGGTAGCCCCACCCATACAAAAAAGGTTTCGAATGGTCCACAATATTCAGAACATTCCACAACATTCGAGACTGTTTTGGAATGTTACACAATGATCTGGGATGTTCGGGGTGTTCCCGAACGTTCCAGACTATTACCGAACATTCCACAGCATTCCAGTATGTTCTGGAATGTTGTGGATTGCTCTGGAAATTTCTGGAGGGCGAAACTTCCAGCCATTATATCTTCAAAAGCAAGCCCCTCAGGTAAAAACGGGAAACTTCTTTGTGGATGGGGTATAGAGGGCTACCACACCATACAACTCACTTGATTGTACCGGGACTCGTTTCTGAGTTTTAGAGGGATGCACACTTTATACCCTTTATTTTACAATATATATTGATTGATTATTCAAATTCACTATTGAAGTTATCTGATGTCTCCGTAAATGATAAATTAATAGATAATCGCTAACATTTTTTGGTAACACGGCCATGAAGCGTCATTCGATATTTTCGGTTTTGCTTTGTAACTAACTCCCTGGAAAAGGTACGATCGGATGGGGACGTGTCGACATCGATTTATCAGCGAACTTTTTTCCCGAAAATATGGAAATTGTAAATTTGCGAAATCTTCACCGGAAATGCCCGTAAGCCAGGGATAGGCTTACGTCCAAATTACGGAACAAATCTTTGAACACGGATAAAAGCCGCTTTCTAGATAGATAAATTCGTGCGGATTTTTGAACGGTCGCGCCGTTTTAACAGGCACCACCGCGCGCCCTTTTTTATACAAAAATTCATTTTGAATTTGAGGCCTACATACCGAACCACTGTGAATAATTTTAAAAGATCTGGTACGGATGTGAGCTATTTAATTTATTTGTGTTCAATTTTAAATGTATGCATTTAAATACACCATTAAATAATTCGATTTATCATGATTTTAGGGACAACTTTGACAATTTTTTGTGATGTGATGGTAATGTCCGGTTGCGACCGGTATTTTGGCCTCAAATCTAAAATTAAGTTTTCTATGAAAAAAGAGGGGAAGTCGTTCCTCTTAAGTTTAGTAACTTAAGAGGAAGTACTTTGCTGAAACAGCCTGAGACGTGAAGCCTCATTCAGAGCGCTAGAGTCTTTCAATCATTTGTTTGTCACAATCACAAACATCTGGGTTTTTTTATGAAATGCATAGCCTGGTAACTTTGGCTTGCGGTTTTCCTCAAAAGGTTTCTAAAATAACTATAGACACTTACTAGCCAAGTGAAGATATATAGGTATGCAATTTCATTATCTTGGCACTAGAACTTCTGGTCTGTTTGAAAATTCACGATAAAACTTACGCTCGTTTATACTCTAAATGTAAATGCCAAACTGATAGAACCCTTGTACATATACGCCAAATCGTCGCCTTAGTTCGTATTTGTCCAACAGACCAATAGAAAATTTTACAGGAGTGGAAGATTTCCTTTCATTATTTCAATAAAATATTATGATAGGTGTTTAAGTTAAAGCTACTCCGTCGAAACTATCACTAGTCTTAATCTGAATGCATATTTATCATCAAAACTAAATTTCGGTCGTGGACCTGTGGTTCAATGAACTCGGATTTGCTTTGAATTTAAGTGTCATTTTCAAGATGGGACCTGATTTTGTGAAGAATTTGGACATGTATTGGGAAAACTTGTAAAGTAGGTACTACATAAAATGGGAACTGATTATGTGAAGAATTTGGATAAAGTACCTACCTCTACAGTATATAGTATTAATTGAAAATTATTTTAATTGTAATTTTTAAATTGTCGAGAATTTAGTCAAGTGTCAAGCAAATTATTTCAATTCTATTTTTGAAAAGCGTATTTTCTTAGTTTAAATTTCTTATGGTTAATCCTGACACGTAAAGTCAACATGCTGTTATCAATTCCACAAAAATTATAATATCCAGTCATTTTTCAGGGGTCTGCGCTATAATAGGATTCTTATGTATTGTGTAGATAATAAGAGCACGTTTCTGCGAGTTACGAGACAGAATGGTTGCTTTCTCTAGTCCAGAGGTCGGCAAGTCTAATTCTAGTGTGGTTCGGATGCTTTTTTTTTACAAAGTTTTCATCTTTATTCTTTTTTTTTGGATTAGCCATTTCGATGTTGCGGAACCCCGACATGGTCTTCTTGTTTTGTAATTACCTCAATGTTTTAAGTTCCACTATTATTTTTCGGAGGCACTGAGCCAGTTTCACATCCTTTGGGGTTTGTCGTCAGGGTGAAAGGAGTGGGGTGTCATTTTTTTTTACTAGGAAGGCTCCTGAAAAAGCGCCTGGCGAGAATATTTCTATGTACGAAGTCAAATCGACAATGCTGCTGGTTTTAGTAATGCGGAATGAAAACTTTGCATCAATATTCAGTCGCAAATTTATTCTTTTAGTAATTTTTAAAACGGAAGATGAATTGGATTCAGATGTGAATTGTTATATCCGCGACGTCCATCGTGTGGGAGTGCGCCTCTGTGGAAACATTTTCAAAGTAGGATGGAATCATTTTCTGCTGTTGATCTTTGTCACTCAGAAAGTCGATTTTGAATTGGATAAATCTTTCGTATATTTTGAAAACGAAAACATCCGAGTAAAATCACAAGAAAAGCGCCGCGACCAATTGCATATCCTTCGCGGTCCGAATTTGGACTGCAGTCTAGACATGGGCAAAATTGAATGACTGAATTAAATGAATAAATTCAATCTTGTGACACACTCGATCTTATTCTCAATTTCAAAAGGAATTGAATCTTCATTCCTTATCTTTGTTTTTGCATCCTACGATTTTTAACGGCACCATAAATATTTATTTTCCATTTATTTTAATGTTAAATTATTTCAATGCATTATGTGTACCGTAAACAATTTACATATTATAATGTTTCGTAGGTATTTAAATATTAATCTATGGGCGGCGCGACGCGAAGTTGCCTAAAGTAAAGTACTTATTCCTCTCCCGCACCGCCATTCATAAAAGCACGCGTAGATACATCATTGTAGTCCCCGGCACAAGTAAAATACGGCAGCGAGTCAGCTGATTCAATTCCCAGTTCCGACCAACGCTATTCAGTATTGTCCCCGTCAATCCGAGGTCCCAAATGTCCCGGGTCCGCGTGCCTAGTCTGTCCGAACTGTGGTCCGAAGCGCTCCATTCGGGAATTAACATTAACGTCTTTTTCAGTTGAGACAAAGACTGTTCAAACGAGTCGGTCTCAGATCCCGAGCTGTCCGAAACGTTAACTTTACTAGGTCCGGAGCTCGCGAGTCACTGCAGACACTAGTCAAAAGTTACTAATTCATTCCCCAATGCCGCCGCGAATCCGCCCGCGCGGTTTATTTACTCCTCTCCTCTCTGCCAAGCCGTCAATTTCATTACATGGTTGGTTAGTTGGTTATTTTTTTGGTACGTACCAAAGTTATTCGAATATAAGTACCTACCTACTTTTAGACGCAGATCTTGGGTAGATATAATACATGTAAATTTGCAGATATTATAAAGCCAATCGGCGGTGGTCAGCTATCGTAAAATACTCGTAAATAAATAAAAGTTTGTTTATATTAAATCACGTGAAGTGGAACATACATTTTTCTTGACAAAAATTGTTTTTTTTTTGTCAAAATAGTAACTACACATTAAAATATTTCGTTAACCCCGTCGACATAATTCACCGTAAGAAGAGTGCTTTGCGTAGTGAAAACTTCTTTAGCACCATTGTGATTTGAAACATGATGAAACGAAAAATAACGATGCCAGTATTATTATTATCGGCCTCTTTGTGCGGTTTTTCATAGCCTTTCGGTCTCCTCTTTTTGCGATGCTTCGTAGCCTCCCCACTTATGTCTACTTTAGTTTTCTGAAGGTTTCACTTCAACCGCGTAATATATGTATGCATACATAAATAAACAGGGTGTTTTTATACTCTAATTTTAATAATGTCCTATTAAAATTGGAGTGAAAACTCGTGAATTTTTTTTTTTTTTTGATTAATTGAATTAAAGGAATGAATAAAAGGAATCAATTCAAAAGGCCGGGGGTATCAGACTGAATCGATTCAATCATGGGAATGAATCTGCCCATGTCTACTGCAGTCCGCATGTTGCCGTCCGCTACTCTAATCTTTCATTTCAATTATACCTTTTAATTAATTGTATTATTTTCGACTTTCGGTTTCGCGATATTTTTGAAGTAACTTTTTTTGAAGTAACTTATTTTTGAAGTACTTCTTTACGCACGCTTGACTTGGGGAGTAAGCTAGTGAATGCGTGACGAGAGCGTTACGAAAATTGTGATCGGGCGAGGCGAACGGTCGGGCCTTTACGCACGCTTGACTTGGGGAGTAAGCTGGTAAATGCGTGACGAGAGCGTTATGAAAACTGTGATCGGGTGAGGCGAGAGGGAGATATAAGTTAGCGAAGTTTTACTTCAGTCTTGTGGACTAAAGCACACTTTTTATTTCGCTATATTTTTTTTTTTTGCTATTTTCCCGTTTTTTTTATTCAAATTGACATACTTAATAATACTAGAATTACCTATACATATAGAATCATGATATTATATAACGAACCCTTTAAGCTTTGAGAAACAACAAAGATTCCCTTGAACTTTTCAAGTTTGTTATTTGTGTCATGAACATCGATTAGAATTCGAACAGGGCTATCGTATGAAACTGTTTATTGACCAAGTACCTAAAGTTTTAAAGATTAAAGTGCTTCTTGACGAACCGAAAAGTGAACATTAATCAATTGCTTGTTACAATCCGATTTATTGTGAACGGGCACACATGGCAAATTCATTGAATTATTTGCAGACTTGCTTCAAATGAATTATTCATACATTTCACATTTTATAATCCGTGTCACCCGATTACTGGGCTCCTATATATAATCCGTGTCACCCGATTACTGGGCTCCTATATATAATATACACAGTCTTCGGATTTACTGTAGGAAATCTATACAAGTTGTTCATAAAAATCGATTTCTTTGTTTCCAGTACAAAGCAAACTAGAATTTATTGAGACAAGTTTAAAATAAATAATATTACCACTATATGCTTGAGATTTCGCATTAATTTTTATTGTAAACAATTACGAGACGTCGTAAAATAATAGTTTACATTTGAATGAGATGGTGTCAGTTTTCCTTGTGTTTCCACAATGTTTAATTAGATTGCAATCGCTTACTTTCGTATGACGTCTTTGACGACCTCAGAGGCAGAGCACTAGGGCAGTAAGATCCGTGGCCCTGAGCTCAAAGGTCGCAGGTTAAAACCAGACGAAGTGCAATTAAAACTTTTATATTCTTTTGTCGTTGTAGGATTTTTCATAATAATTATTTATTTTTTTAAATTTTAATTTAATTACCTATGTTTTTTATAAGTATACAAATAAATATTACATTTTTGACACATTTATAAAGTAAACATAATAAGAGCTGGATAAGTTTTAAGATTTAGCGCAACACGGCATAACACCCCAAAAACAAATAACGAAAATAATAAGAGTTGTTCCTCACCGTGAAGAGACAAGATTCTTGTGTTTGTTTGGTGGGAGAATTTACGCTTAAATAATAAAATTACGTTTTACAAAGCAGAAGTGAAAAATACGAAGGATTTGTGTAAAATAGTTATAGTAAAAAATATAAGTAATTAAAAAAAGTGCAATATTTGGGAAAAACAGAAAAATAATGAATTTATTTTTATATTAACAATATAGAACGGTTTGTAGTAGTATATCAAATACTTAGTAGGGATATGAGCTACTTTATTTATTTTGACTTTAAATTATAAGATTTTAGTGTTCCATGGTTTTAGAGGCAAATTTGGCAATTATTTGTGAGTAAATGAAAAACATTTTCTACTCATATTTCTAAGCGGTCTAATTTTAAAACCGAAAGCACTTGATATTGCATTGCTTAGTAGAGCAAATTCATGAATATTTTCGATAATTTTTAGATTTGAAGTAAAGTTGGTTAAAGTAAGTTTTTCCTAAACAGATGTAGGTATTAAGACAGGTGCCACACACAGCTACAAAAGATGTGGCTTGGCCTATTTCAGCATATGGCCCGCCATTTATTCCCATATATATTCCCTTTGGGAATGTACGGCGAGCGATATGCCGAAATATGCCAAACCACATCTTTCATAGCTGCGTGTGGCACAGGTCTAATATTTGACTAGTTTTTTTGATGTCTTGCCGATATAATATTAAGTTGCAAGTTATTTGTTTATTATTAGAATAATATTGTTAACTATTTTTAAATAGACTTTAAAATGTTTTTAAAACATAATTTAAATAAACTCTTAGTATCACCTTGATTTTTACGAGCGAACGCCATTCAAAGTTGCTTTAAATTTGACGCCTCATATCACCCCCCCCCCCCCCCTCCATGGTTCATTCATATTCATTATTTTTGTGTAATTCCATGAGCTGATGATACGACCCGAGTCGTTCATATAATTACTTTTGTTTGAGTGGTTCAGAGTTCATTAGACCTTTGGCTAACGTCGTTTGTTTGTGTTTTGTTCCAGGTGGAGATGCGACGTACAACTTCAAGACTCTGGTGCCTGCGGCAGCCGCCGGGGCTATCATTGGCAAGGGGGGGGATGCCATCGGACAGGTGCAGAAGGAGACGGGGGCCAAGGTCAAGATGTCCAAGTCACAGGACTTCTATCCAGGTGAGTTCCACAAACACTTGCATTTTGTACGTACAACTTCAAGACTCTGGTGGCTGCGGCAGCTGCCGGGGCTATCATCGGCAAGGGGGGGGATGCCATCAGACAGGTGCAGAAGGAGATGGGGACCAAGGTCAAGATGTCCAAGTCACAGGACTTCTATCCAGGTGAGTTCCGCTCTTTTTACAGACACTTGTATTATGTCAAAGCAACAACTGAAAATAAAGACCACGGGGGAAAAAAAAAATTTCGATTCAAGACAATTTGCATAGAAATCAGAACTTTTTTCATTAGAAAACTCTCTTTTTGTAACTTTTATAGGTTATTCCCATCAATGTAATATATTATTGAAGAAGAAGATAAAACTAATAATCTAAGCGAATACAGAAAAATAAAAAAATAATGATCGCAATTGGGACTCGAACCCAGAACTTCTCGTCTTACCGGGACAAACGCCTCTGCCTTATTCTTTTTCATATTTTTGTTTATATTCTTAGTGTTATCTTCTTCTTTAATCGGAATCTATTGTTTAATTCTTGGAGTGCTGATGCAAAATTTTCGCCATCCACCTACTATTTTCGTAATAAATTGTTTGTTTTTTTTTTACAAAATGATGTTTTTGTAAATTCACCTTACCAGATAATTTGTTTATAGTTATACTGATAAAAATGGTATTTTTATAATCATCTGTAAATAGTTTTCCCAGAATAGCGCAGAGAAATGTTTTTTTTTTTAAAGAGATTAAAAGCCTTATTTTGTCACTGACATTCATTGTTAACAGGGGCGGATCTAACAGTCAGCATTTCAGCAAATGCTGACAGACCCCCCCTCCCCCCCCTCCCCCCCCCCCCCTCCACAGTTCCATCTTTACCCTTTGGACACAAGTTAAAAGGAAACTCGGTCACCGAGAAATTTGAACAATAGGTATTTTACCAAACAGTTGCTGTCACTGTCGCTCTTACTTCCCCGAATACTGAGTGAATGGGACAATTATGGTATCAAAATAAAATGCCATAGTTTTTGACAACGATGGTTGTCACTAAAACAATTTAGCAGTGTGAAAAATACACATTAATGCGACTAGATGACATTGTTTTTTCAAATTTGGAATTTTAATTAACCGACATTCCTTGTTTTCCGTTGTTCAGATAAACTCCAACCAAATTATTGTGATTCGATGCACCAAGCAATTGTCAGTAATTTATTGTATTGTGTTTTTTTGTTCCATCGGTGTGTGGAAATGGTTGTCAACCCCTCAAAAAATCCATTTAAGTAATTTAATGGTAAAATTGAAAATGTTAAATACTGATAATTTAAATTTTATCATGCTTTACATTTACTGTTCTTCCTTGATTGGATGACAGGCTTTATCTTTTACATTTAGCGGTGAGCGCTGGAATGTTTCACAAATGCAATGGAATTTGGGTCATCCTGCATTTTGGAAGTGGGAAGATTGCACTCCCTGGAATTTCATAATTACATCCCAATTGGCAAATAGATGTGAATTTAAACTGCTCAACACAGCCTACATAATCTACACAACCTAACCTAATCTAATCTCTTACCCATCACAGAGCAGACATGTCTAGTGAAGTGAATAAGAAAATTATATTGTTCAGGTTCGAATCTATCAAACTATTCATCTGACAACTTGGGGCCTACTCTCTGTCTTTCGGTTTCACAAACCAGCACGTTTGTGATTTAACCTTCACTAGCGGGTGCTGTCAACTAAGCGGACACGGTCTATAATTATTGAAATATCTCTGTAAATATACTAAAAATAGTGTTCATATTTTAGGTATTCCTCCGCAATACATTTATGTATTGGATTAAACAATTAAAACATATAAATATTTACTAGATGTACGGCACCAGAACGCGAGGAAGTTTTTAGCACTATAGGAGGAGGGTTAATACGCGTTTGTGACATAGCAAACCTGCCGTATGGATGTTGTGGAAGATAGAGAGTAGGCCCCCAGGACCTTTATGGTTGACAGATGATTGCAATGTGATTGAAGTTTGAGAGGGGCAAAGAATTTTTTAAATGTCAAAATAGCGCTGAATATGCACCTGTGCCAATGGAATCAATGACTCTAGTTCCTCGGAGCATCTTTCGTTGAATTACCGGTAGAACAAGGACAGCATTCATGGAATATAACTCTGTAGTTTGGTCTCCATCTTACAAAATTCACATTAATAACATTGAGCGAATACAAAAAAAATTTTTGCGTTTTATAAATTTTAAATTAAATATCCCACCAGAAGACTTGAAATATAATTTATTATTAAATGTTTTACAAATACACACACTAGAAGACAGACGTAAAATAAACGGCTTAACATTTTTATTCAAAATACTTAACTTTAAATTTGACTGTTGCGAACTACTGCAACTCATAAACTTACGAATACTGACAGTAACTACACAACAAAATACACTATTCTACTGTAGCAATCATAAGCGGAACTACATTGCCCACTCTCCGATACAACGATTTCACACTATGGGAAATCAGTACTTAGGTGATATTGACATATTTAACATAAACTTGGCGAAATTTGTTGATCTTGTAAAAAATTTATTCCAAAACTATTCCTAAACCTATCTGTTTTTCTGAAAACCTATGAAATCGCTGTATTTTTATGACTTGTGTGCTTTTTTATCAAATTTTATTTTTATTATTTCTGTATATGTTAAATAATCTGTCATGAATTATTTGTACTACCAAAATGTAAAAGCCCATTGGGCGTTAAATAAAAAAGAATAAAAAAAAAATTCCCACCTGACGCCTGTGCTCTAAAGATTGAAATCCATTTGTTAAAGAGTATTCTATTGGTTCCATGTCAACTCGGAATCGAGTCAACTCAACATCTCTTTGAAAAGTCATTAAAAGCTATGAAAAAAATAATTTTAAAATAGTCCATATCCCTAACCTAACGTAACCTATTTAATATATTTTTTTCATCACATTTTTTTAAAGGAGGGAGTTGATTTCATTCTGAGTTATCCGGTCAACATTCTATCAAACGGACCGCCCGTTTCTCCACAAGGGTTTTTTTTCAAGTATTTTAGGGCTCCGAATCAGAGCTGGCTGCCAAATTCAACAATGTGGCGCCCTTGCGACTTGTACAGTTTGTCAAATAAGAGTAGAAAATATATGAGGGCGCCACTGTTGATCAAATGGCAAAACTAAACACATGGTGTTAAAGTAAAGCTGTGTAACCTACATTTTTATAAAAAATTAAAAAGGCATAATAGTGGAAAAAATATTTTTTCATTGCAGTATAGATACTCGCCGATCTCAAAATTAGAATTGCATATAGGTATATTATTATTATACCTTTGAAATTTTGTGTTAACATAATGAAGAATAACTATAATGTAATAAAATATAAAGCACAGTTTAGAAATTGCTCATATTCATTTAATACTAGATAAAGTACCTAGCGTTGCCTGGGCTTTAGATCATGTCTCTAATTTTAGATCTGAATATATTTAACTCATTCAGATCTAAAAGTAGTATAACTAAACTCACCATTAGTGATTCTTCCTTTCTATCCATTGTTAAATTCAAATTTATTTTAAATTAAATTAAAGCAAATTGCTTTATAAATCACCTTTTAATCAAATTTATGTCATAAAGAAAAAATGATTTTTTTTTAAATGTGATTTACTGTGTTCTATACATTCAGTGCCATTGCACTTCAAAAAAATATTTGACAGTTAAATTGGTGTTGCCAGTCTACAAATTTAGTAGTTCCAGTTTTTATATTTTCTACTCTTTTTTGACAGACTATAACATGGTCAGCAGTTATGTATTATTATGCTGCATAAAAAGAGAAGAAAAAATCGCAAGCCGGGCTAGCGAAATTACGCACTGTTTGCGGTTGCTTCGTTACTTTCCCATAGTTCGTGGTTCGGCTCGCGTTTTTTTTCTCTTGATTTTATGCAGCATCAACCTTATTTCACATGTGCTGGACAAAACCATCCGGTAATGGCCGAAGGGTATTGAGTTGTATAGGCCAGTATGGTTTTTTTCACACATGCCGGCCAGTACCATCCGGCCCTGGGTATCTGGGTTGATACTCGACACACACAGTGCGCCCGGCTGCCGGTATTTTTTATGTGGTGGGGTATGGAATACAATAGAAGCTTTCATGCAAGCGGCCGCAGTCGTCCAGTAGCTAGTGATTAAGATTTAGATTTCAGATCAAAATTTCCCTAAATTTCAGAAACAAAATTTCTCAAGATTTCAGAATGAGTACAAACTCATACAAATGAGCTGAATACCCTGTTGAATTCTCTCGCAATATTTTCATACATCGGCGGAGGGGGAGGGGTAGCTAGAGAATTTCCGGCTTATGTGGTCAAAATTTTGAAAAGTTCTCTCGATCTTGGAAAATTTCCCTGACATACTACCATCACTGGAATCTGCTAGCTTGCCAGGGCGAAGGTTTGTTTTTATTTATTTATTTGTAAGAGACAAACAGCTTATACCTACATAAAAATATAGAATTACATACATACAGAGTTAAATTAAGTCAAGCCAAAAAGGTCTCCTATGTTAGAGTTACTTGAAGATGGAGTTTTATTATATCTTAAAATTAATTTTGGTGAGGAGGAGGGGAAGAGGAATATAGGATTAGGATAGAAGATGCTCCCGATACATTCTATACTCTTGTTTTAATTTTCGATCGTATGCGTTACTTCTATTTGTTATTTCTGAAGGGTATTGTTAAAAATGTCTATATTGTAAAATTTTGTTTTATATTGGGCACATAAACGGGAAATTGCGCAGGAAACGGGGAATTTTACTGGTTACCCGTTGCCGGGCAGCTTTATCTGGCGCCTTGAAACAAGGAATATGTCATACAAGGGTTAAAGGATCTTTGGACCCTGTGAAGCTATTTGACTCTGGCTTCGATGTTACCCAATCCAAACCAAAATCACTATTACCTGTGCAAAAAAATTTGAATTTATTAACATAAACGTAATGGTTAATTTCAGGCACATCGGAGCGAGTGTGCCTGATAACGGGCACGGTGGACGCCATCATGCAGGTGATGGACTTCTTCATGGACAAGATTCGCGAGAAGCCCGACCTCACCAAGTCCTTCTCGCCCGACGCCGACCCCAAGGTGTCGCAGGACCGCGATAAGCAGGTCAAGATCCTCGTGCCCAACTCCACGGCCGGCATGATCATCGGCAAGGCCGGCAACTACATCAAGCAGATCAAGGAGACCACCGGCAGCTACGTGCAGATCTCACAGAAGGCCAAGGACATCTCCCTGCAGGAGAGGTGTATCACCGTTATAGGTAACCGAAACTCACTCACCTTTACACCTTTAGGCTCTTAGTTCACAAGGCTACGCATGTATAAGTGGCCAGGGTCACATCGGGACGGGTAGGGGAACACGGCTGCAGTAAATGTTCATTAGTAAACAGCGTTGTTGCATTGTGCAGGTTTAAGTCGGAACATTTTAAGTTTCGTCAGGATATCGGGAAAGAGGGTTCAATAATGGCTGCTACACACAATCAAGTTTGCCATCCAATTTGCACGAGACTTTAAGCTTGATCCAATTTGCAATTCATCCATAGAGGCTTCACGCAATCCATTACATTTGAAGTGATGTCAGTTCATATGAGTTCACGTCTTTGATCGCCCACTCTGTGGTGGTCGCAATACATTTAAGTGAATAACTTTGACTGAACAGGCGAACGCGCATACACACGTTCAAGTATGCATGATGCGAGAAGATTGATCATTGATTGGCATCGCGTTTGGGTCCCACCCGGGCATCTTCCGCTTACTGTAGTGGTAGTAGTATGAGATTTTCAAATATTGTCGGGTTATTCATAACCTGGAAAAAAAAACAAAAATCAAGTCAGTAGAATCGAAAATCCTGTTATGCAAATTGACATCCACACTCGTTCAATTTATCAATCCTCAAGACTCATGGAAATTGGACAGTAAACTTGATCATATATAACGGCCTTAACGTTGGTAGCCCTGATTATTGATACGAATGGCAACCCTAAAAGTATCCAATACTTCACGTCGTCAACAAATTATTACGCACAGTCCGTACATGTTGCTACTGAAAACAGAAGCGACCTGCCTTGCCACCATTCATTGTCGATGGTGCCTCTGTAGGTTCCTCCTTGCGCAATGTATAAAGATACTTGAATCGTCGAGTATCGGATATTGCGCAGCCTTGTGGACGAAAGGTCAATCCTGAAGAACTCAATATTGTTAAGCTGAAGGATGTGGGAAGGGAAAAAGGAGGGTTAGGAAGTGTCTTGTATCTCTGCAACGTCTTCCGTCAATATTCCACTGGTTCATTCATTTCTATAAATTATTTTAACTACATGAAATTATTTGATTGCTAGTCAACTTTTGATGGCTTATTTTATGATTCAAATTGTTTTGATTGAAATTTAATTGATAAATTTTTTTTTATGTGTATACCTCACTAGAGTCCTAGCTGCTCCCACCTGGAGCCAGTGAGACTATGGCATGAGACTATGACCCAATTGGAGCATGTTAAAGGTAGTGGGGAGGGGAAAGAGATGGGAAAGTACCTGACTATTCCGATCTGGCCACCAAACACGGCTATTATCTGCGCACGCTGGGATTTGAACCCGGGATCTGCGGATCGTTAGTCGAGAGCCTTGACCCTCGACAATAGAGTCCGTCAAATGGATAATAATTTCAACCAGCAGTTAAAAACCTGCGGAGTGGGTTTTTAACTGCTAGTTGATGGGTGGCTTTTAGTTCGGCTTCGCCTAGTTTGAGTGTTGGTGACCATTTTATAAATCCGATAGGAACTGGTTCCAAAAATAGCCAGTTCCTCCAGTTCCAGTTTTCTCAAAAAGACCCCCCACACAGCATCTTCTCTGTGTGGAGTAAATGTAAAAAAAAAATATTATTCTCATGTGCTATTCGTGTGGAATAAAAATCGTCGGTTTTAAAAAAAAATGATTTTCGACTATGTAACTATCGTTTTTCGTACCCATAAAATTATGTCCCGTCTTTCTGGTTCATAAAAAAGGTTCCGATTTTTCAGATTGAAATTTTCATAAAATTGCCAGGGTCTCAAAAATACGATTTAAAAAAAAAAAAAAAAACGGAATGTCTTGGAATATTGGCCTAAACCGGAAAAAAAAGTGATGCAAGTGGCCTATTCAACAAAATATATTTCCTACAAACCGCATCCCTTCATGTTTCACTGCAGATCAATGAATCTTAAAATTTTCACTGACTTATGCAAATTTATTTTTTTATATTACATTTTTAAAATTTATTTATTATATTACACTTCAAAAGAGTGCCCTGGTTTGTATGGTGTAAAGACAGATTTAATTTGTGTAATGTTTGTCATTATCGATGTCATATTGTTTTGTTCCAGGTGAGAAAGAATCAAACAAGAGAGCGTGCATGATGATCCTGGCCAAAGTGGTGGACGACCCTTCCTCGGGCATGTGCCTCAACGTGTCGTACGCCGACGTGGTGGGGCCCGTCGCCAACTTCAACCCCACCGGCTCCCCCTACGCACAGGGCCAGCAGGTACGCACTCCCCCCCCAATCCCCGCCACCCCCTCCGCATGCCCACCCCATAACATTATATACTCCATCATCACCCTCATTCCTGTGTCCAGACCAAGAATACATTTATATCATTCTGAATTATTCTAAGATTTTAAAATCTGGTTCTGTCTTATGATACAAAACCAAATCAATATCAATCATTATCAACCATTTTTGTCACTTATTTTGGCATGCTCGTCGTTTAGTCAGAGGGGAATTATTATTATTATTATTACATTATTACTACTAATAAGTTGAATATTCGTCTAGAGATAATAATATTATACATTAACATTATAATATATAGGTATGTTTTGTAACAATGATTTAATTATATTGCATTGTAGAAGTTGTGTGGGATGTATGACGGGGAATTTTAGTTAATCACAATTACAATATTATAATATTCTATTGAAATAATCAAGTTTGAATTTGACTTGTCAAAATTTCTGGTGATATTGCAATCTATATTGGAATTTGAAGCTTTGATATTCATTATCTGGAGATGTTTGGATGCGTTGATTGCACTGAAGAGATAAACCGATAGAATTGTGTTGTGGGCGTGTCTGTGTGCCCGAAGTAAGCTCAATTTTTCCTTACTTCTTGTGAAATTGAAATTCTTGAACAGACAATCAATTTGGTAAATATGCAGACACGCTCCTTAATATGCACAAATTATTTTACAAACACTTTTGATCAGTTTAATAACGATGCAATTTCTGTCTCTGGAGTAGCAAAGTATTGTATTTTAATAGCTATTTCTTTCAAATTAATATACAGGGTGTAACAGTATGGACCCGAGGGATTTAAACCAGCGATTCCTGAGCGTATTTGGAGTAAAAAATGTACTTGTCATTTTGCTGTCAGATGATATTTTTTTTCCATTGAAAACAAAAAAAATATGTTTCAATCACATGTCGCTACTGTTCCTGTCGCTATGGGATATATCCCGTCGCAATGGGTTTGAGCGATACGCATGCTGTTTCGTGTATTAACATGCTGTTAGAACGAGACGCAACGTTTATTAAATGACAGCTAGGCTAAAAACACGCCACTCTCCTAACTACCGTAAGTCTAATCTCTTATCTAACGTCAGTTGCGACTTGTAATGGAAAAATATTTTTAATGTTTTTAACCTCTTATTTGCCGGAGACGTGAGGACGCGCGCGGAAAAATTTCGAAAAAATAATTTTTGAATGCGATTTTGACCCTTCTGTGTACAGAATTTGTATGAAAGGACAAGGTCAGAATCGCTTGCGCCAATATCGTTGGTGATATAGCCACCAGTTTCATTCACCTGGCGACACCAGAATATTTTTAAATGATTTTATCTATGGCATTGAAATGTCAAATTTGCTGCGATTAAATCTGTCAAAGTCCGATGCGTGATACTTGACGAAAACATCGTAAAACCTATCAATTTATCAAATGAATGCAAATAATGTTGTTTTAGTACATAGTTTATTGTTCTAGGAATGTGTTTCGGTCAATAAAATATACGATAGCTCAAAATTAATCCACAAAACAATTCAAAATTCAATTCAATTCAAAATTCAAAGTGGTGCTTTGTTAGGGAATTTCTTGTTAGGAACCGGCCTTTGACAGGTTAATAGAAAAAAATGTCATCAGACAGCAATATGACATGTACGTTTTTTACTCCAAATATGCTCAGGAATCGCTGGTTTAAATCCCTCGGGTACGTGCTGTTACATCCTGTATAGATTATTTAAAGTCCTTCGTTCATGCCGTGTTTTGACTTTAAAAAATTATTTTTATATTGTGTTACATCAATAGTAATGGCCGCCAAGCGACAATGACAAATTTTAATTTGAATGAAATAGCTATCAAAATGCATTATTTTGCTTCTCCGGAGACTGAGATAGATGCTCCTAATAGTAATTGAACTGATACAAAGTGTTAAAAATAATGAATGCATATTAAGGATGTCAAGTGTTTCTGGGTATTTAGCATCAATTTGGTTGCTGTGGAAAGTGGCAGTAGAAAGTCTTCATCACACTTGTAGGGAGTATCTGTTCAAGTGGTTGATAAATGATGAAGATGATGATGATGATGATGATAGAAGTAGTTTTGTCCGCCCCTCCACCGACCTGAGGCCCGAGACTGAGAGATGTGTTGCCAGGTGGCGGTCGATTGTCCGGTTGAGAGAGAGGTGGTGTGTTACTCATACCTTGTGATGTTGTAACGTTGCAGGCTCACGCGTTCAGTTCGAGCACGGCGTCCCTGAACAGCAGTGGGCTGGGGGTGGGCGGGCTCGGGGGGCTGGGAGGGGCGGGCGGGGCGGGCATGCTGATGAACGGGGGCGCGCTGGCTAGTCTCAACCTCACTCTCAACCTCACCTCACCGCAGCCCGCTGCCAACACGGTCGTCACCGCACAAGTGCTAGACCACATCAAGGTGACACCCACCACTACTCTGTATTGTATCAAACACACGCACTCACACACCACACACAGACACACAAACCCTACAGACTCAAGTACAGGGCGATAGATTCGCACACAACTTGCTCATTCTAACAATTCTATTTAAATTTAGAATACAGTAGAAGTAGGTACATTGTTTAGCAATCATCACTGTTTTCACAAAATCTATAGTTGAAAGAACCATAGACAAAAAAAAAACATTTTTTAGGGAGATGCACACCTGATTTGCTCATTCTAACATGTTTATTTTTTAAATTCAAAAGTAGTTCACCCATCACCACTGTTTTCACAAATTTCTGTGGTTTATAAAAACCATAGAAAAAATACCATTATTTAGGGAGATGACTGTTTTCACAAATTTCTGTGGTTTACAAAAACCATAGAAAAAATAACATTATTTAAAGAGATAGCATGGAGAAGAGTTACTCAAGATAGCATTCTCATTTTCCAAGATTTCTTTGTAATATCTCGATATTTTCACTTTTTGAAAATTCATCCAATTAAATGAAAGTACTACCACTCAAACCCAACTCGAAATTCAAACTGCAAAATTGACAACACATGCAAAATATATTTTATATATAAGATTCATAGGCTAGACTAACTCACCGCAAAGACTTCAAAGCGTTTTGTTTTTTGAAGTCTTTCAACTCTGTTGCACTCGTATAACTCTCGGCTCGCAAAGTTATGTTTGGCTTTCTTTCTTCTCAGTATCATTTCCATGTTCGCCTTCATTCATTTCATCCTTTACAGTCCACTAACATCACTAATACAGTTGCTTCACTTAATAACCTCTGAATATTGTCTTGTATTTAATCTTCTGCACTTGTATTATTTATTCACCTGCTCAATTAAGTAAATAACAAGTGCAATGTTGATTCTTATTGCTTCCAGTATATATTACCAAACCTATTAAAGTTTGGTCTACGTTATGAAAATGTATATTACATATTTGTTATTACCACAAATAAAATGATTGCAGCTTCACTTGCTCTGCGATGTATTGTACAATTTTACGCATCATAAACCTTTAATTAACAATGGGAATTTTTCAAACTTCCATTATATTTAAATAATACAATTTAATGTTTAAATCCGTGCATTTGATTCTGTAAATTATATTTGTGGTTGTAATATAATAATTATAAAAGTTAAGAGGGCCTTTTTTTAGTATTTGCCGTTTTTATATTAAGAAAAAAAGGTGCATTTTTTAAAAATAATTTTATTTTTATATGAACACCTGAACCTAATCTAATTTTCATCATAACTGCCACTTATTGGCACTTATCATATCGCAGGATCAGTTTCTGTATTCTATTGTCAATTTGGGAAGCGGGTATAGGTACCGCTGCCCTAGGAACTATTAACCAACACCTTTGCCATAGGTCACCCCAAGCGGTTCGCTACGTTTGGTGACTTAGTAGGAGTGTCCGGGTTTATGGGGTGAAGCTTGTCCGGATCTTGGCGGCGCATGCATTGTTGAAAGAGACTTTTAACTTCTGTAACTGTTGAGGTTGAGGGAGACTTTTTAACTTCTCCAGCAGGATTCTCGGGAATATCGCCTTGCATTATTGCAGTGGGGTGGATAGATTCATACATCTGTCACTCCTGGACATACTGACCCCCAGATGCCTACCCTCCCCTCATACCATTTTCTTTCTCAGAACTTCCTATCCTTATTTTCCTAAAAAAACCCTCCACATAGCATCCCCAAAGTTGACCTAGGCCCTGAGGGGAATTGTTTTCCTTAGGGAGCCTCCTGTGTGGAGCTAGTAAAAAGAAAAAATCATGATGGAAAATTCCCTCCGATTTGCTAATCACTGGGGGATGGCCGTTTTGACATGGATGGAATAAGAAGTTGATTTTACGATACAATAAGTGCCTATTGTGACGAGTGACTACTGGTGTGATATAGATGGTAATTATGTTGACAAGTAGATTAAGGTCGTTGGCATTCACGTAAAAATAATTTTTTTAAATTCAGCTGTGCTTTCTTGATATCAAAACGGTACTTAAAAATCGCCCCTCATATTAAATAAACAATATAAGTTATACAACATTGCAGGGGAAGTTTGAAAGACATTGATTTTGAGTGTCTGCAAAATAGCCCACAGAGATAACAGAAAGCCTGTTTGCTATAATGACTTTAGTGGGAACTGGTGACACTGAAGCAATTAATCACTTTTCACAATTGTATTGTATTAAGCTTTTCCTCGTTGTATATCTTTTCAGTTCACCCTTTTCACTTTTTGAATATCATTTTTTTTTAAGTTCTATTCCCGTAGACAATATTAAATTCCGTGAGCCAATCGATCTTGGTATTTTTTTGGGTTAAACTAGTTTAAAATTTGTATAAAAGTACAGCCAGTATTTAAAAAACAACTTTATTTTAGATTGTTGGGGTCTTGATTCGTCTTGTATGTACTAGACACCGTGGTGTATTATTATTTAAAATTTAATCGTTAAAGACAACATTAGCAACTCTCAAAACGAAAAATTGAAACAGAAAAAGATACGGTCACATCTAGGAGTTGTACCCAGGACCTTAGCCATGCCGGGGTTCTGCTCTAACCAAAGCCCCGGCAAGGCTAAGGTACTGGGTTCAATTCCTAGACGCGACCGTATCTTTTCTCTGATTTTTCTGTTTCAAATAATCTTTTGAGAGTTGCTAATATTGTCTTCAAAATAAAAAAATGTTATTTAAAAAATTGTTGCAAACCTTTTTAAAAATTATTTTGGTTTACTTGTATTTATTTTCACACAGATGGGGACAATTTAATGCAATTAAACTGTACCTGCTTTTTCATTTTACTATCATAATGCTTTTTCTATTTCACTCTTATCCATACTTAACCCTTTATGCTCCTGTTCTAATTGCTATCAATATTGCCTCCAATACGCCTGCCTAGTGACTCCAGCCAACCACAAGCTAAGCTAATTCTTTCAGTACCAAAGGGTTGTTTGTTTTAGTTGCCAAATTTATAACATGACCCTTTTTTACAACATCGCTGAGAAATTCCAATTAAATATGTAATTCTTTTTTTTTTTTAATCAATATTCACCTAAATAAATATGTACCCGTTCTTATGTTTTCATAGTTGGCACCTCAAGGCTAGATAACATATTATAGCATCATGTTAGTTACAAAATCAGTCAGATTAGAGAAGTATGTATTTAGAAATATTTCCGCTTGACATTCAATTTCAAATAGATTCGCTGTTTTTGATGTAAACTTTTAAATGCAAATAGAATGCTTTGTGTTCTCTCTTTCTTAAACTGTTTTCATCCATGATTGACCAAAGTAAAAAATAAGATGTCACAAGTTTTACAGTTTTATAAAGATATGTCATTTGGTGACACTTACGGCCCAACGTGACTCATTGGCCATTGATTTTTTGTGTCGAAAACTCCACTACATGACCCGATGTGTTAGAATATTTTTCAAGCTAGAATTTAATAAAACACGAAAATGGCTCAATTTAAAACTGCTGAAGGGTACGTGTAGCCAAATCAGTTATCGTAGCTAGTGGTGTAGCATCCAACTACATCATAACTCATCCAAAGGGTTATTTCATCATTCTTCAAGAAATATTTATTCATTCAGCATAATATAATAATAAAACAATTTTAAACAACCATAATCAAATTGCTGTGTTTTAAACTCTGACTGTTAAATAATTATCAGTCAGGGCCATTCCGAACTTTTGACATTTAAATCACTCACGTTAAACGCCGATTCTCAGGCCCATTACAGCTTTAGATCAAATTGTGTTCAGCTGACTAATTCTGCCCTGTGAATTAGATATAAAGCTGAAACAGATTAATTGACATTTAATGGACTGTATGAATAAAAAACAGAGTGTGCAATTCATAAGCGATAGAAGTGAAACCTTCAGAAAACTAAAGTAGAAAGGCTACGATACAAAGAAAACTATAGTAGGAAGGCTACTACACAAAGAGAAGACCGATTATACTATCTCATTCTCTCGTAGGCTAAATCCTATAGATGTATATGTTTGTCTCTTTTTAGTGTCGCTATTTTTCATTTCATCGAGTTTCAAATCACAACGGTGCTAAAGAAGTTTGAAAAATGAATTAGATTAATGAGAGATGTTTATGGTGGCTGGCTGGTTGGTTGGAGAGGTATTTGAGCAATAGCAGTGGGCAGCAGGTAGCATTAGGGGTTAGTTGAGCCACACGTATGAAGAGGTGATTGGTGCGGGACGCTTGTGGTGTTTGTTGATTGGCTTGTTTGTCCCCCCGACTAAAGAAGGTGGATGCCCCTCCCTATCGACAGGCTCACCTGCGCGCTAGCGGCTACTCGGAAGCCGGCGTGTCGGAGATCTGCACAGCGCTGGGGCTGCTGGCCAAGCATGGCGTGCTGGGGCTGGGCCTACCCCCTCTGCCCTCCCTGCCCTCGCTGCCCAGCCTGCCCAGCCTGCAGGCCGCCGCGCTGCCCTACTTCCCCACTCTGCAGCCCGACCAGAACTCACAGGCCAGCGTCTTCGGACCCATCGGGCAAGTCAGTCTAGGTGAGTAACCCTCAATACTCTTCATTCTTATCATATGCGACATCAACATTGGGATCAACGATGGTAGTCTTCATTCAGAGTATTGCTTTAAAAGTGAACTTGAGGTCTTTGAAACTTTATCAGATCGAAGATCTGTGCCGATTTTATATTTGGATGTTCCCAATTAACCGTTATGTACCTAAAGGAATACCATCACATTTCAACAGAAGGGGGCCACTATGGTCCCCCATATATTGCGGAACAATTATGACTCAGTATTCCTTTTGCCTTTTCCAGTAGCACTCAGATATCAGTTACTACCTTCAGTTTAACCAGACATCGCTCATCTTCGCCCAGCAGTCTAATAATTAAAGTAATGCAAAATGGTAAAAGAGATTGAATCTAGCTCAAATACATATTGATTCAGGTTTTCACGGCCAAAAGTATTCATAGTATGTAACGCTGGAGGAGAGGAGAGAGTAATTTAATTACAGTAGGAGAGATATTATTTAATATTATATGCAGATCGATTACAATCATAGTTTTTATAGAATTACCTAAATTATAGAGTACGCGATGTAAAAAACAACTTAGATATCACACAAGACTCGTTTTGAGGAAGTGTATCACCCCCACTGTTGCGGTAGTGTTAAATGTCAATTCACCTACCGGTTCAACTTTCGATGGAGTTTGAAACAATTCAAACCAAGCATTTTCAAAAAAGTTCATGCCGTTGAATCTGATACATCGTAGACAAAAATTGTTTCTGCCTTTCAAAACACAATATACTACTATTTTTGAGGTGACCATTTTTGATCCCAATTGTCCTGTATACGAGATTTGTCGATGTATCTAATACTTGTATACAATAATGTATCAAAACCCAACATATCGTTATGAAGTACATACATCATCACATTTCATATCACATCCCAGTCAGTGTGTGTGTGGGAGGGAGGGGGTAGTTGTAGTAGATAGACTTAGCCGTAAGTGTTGAATGTTGTGTGCGCAAAAGCCAATGCCCCCGCGGCAGTGGAAGCCGCGTTATCTCCATCAAGAAAACAAACAAACGCAAGCATTTCACTGAAACTGTCGCATTATGCTGAAATGCCAAGTAAGTGTCAATCCCTATTTTATGTACCAGTTCTGAGGACATCACTTCTTAGTCCTTTTCGCATCACCCTTAATCTGCTTGGTAATTAATTTTCTTTCTGTTCAAATAATCTCTCCCTTCACCCTTCGTAATTATTTGTGTGATGGCCACAGCTTGAAACTTATTACACCTATTAGAGACTCAAATGGCTAATGGAAGAATAGGTACATCATTGGTTACTGTAATTTAATTCCCCAGTTTCATCGAAGTTGAAGTAGTGGTGTCAAGGGTTAGCCCATAGGTAAACCCGCTGTTATTGGGCAGCTGCATTTCTTTCACTTCTGCATTTGGGTGAAAAAAGTGTTTCATTTGGGGTTCAATACAGTACAATGTACAGTAAGAATCCTGAAGCTTGAATGTATGTGTACACAGATACAAATAAATAACTTATACACAGATACAGATAAAATCTGTTTATAATATTTAGCTATTGTATCAAATGGTTTAAAAATCAGGATTCTACTCTTTTTGCTGCTTCTCCTCTCTCTATCTCTAACCTCTCCTAGAGATCATTGACCTCCCTTCTAATCAGTTCCATCAGTCACCCCTCTGATAAAGTTTCGCACTAATTTATAATATATGTATTTGACCATCTCCATGTTGCCGTTGCCACCTAGATTTATACAGTTTTATATAATTATGTATTTGCCCACTCACTGATGCTTTAGATAAATCTTCCCAAATGCTTTCTCAATTTTTATTTTAGTTTCCAAATTCAGTAAGGAGAAACATACATACTTTGTATATATAAATTTGATGTTAAAAATATTTTTCTAATTCCCGCAAACATGACATATCTAATTTATATACACATAATATGTATTAACGCTTATAATGTTAAAAAGCTTTTTACAAATAAAAAAATAATAACCCTTGCAAAACACTGGGAGAATTCAGTTTGCTGAATTTTTCCTTAATTAAATTTGCAATCCCCGCTTTAAATATGTGTTGGCAAGATTGCCAGGTCGGGCTACAAGACAGCTCAAGCGCAATCCCTCCTGGCTTTCGTTGTCCCGTCCCATGTAGCCATGTAGTGGTTAGTGTGTAGAAGCAGTTGGTGCTTAGAGCGGGAGGGAAGTAGTTGTTGTGAGTTTTTTTGCCTAAATATGTAAAGTATCTTTTTCTGCAATAGCTCAAGAAGGGTCCTGGTCGCCTGTGGCTTACTACGACTCAGTAATCGGTACGTCCTCATTTGTCCATTTGTTTATTTGACCAACGTCAGTTGGGGACATTGGCGGACACTCCTCCCACCTTTCCACTCTTTCCTCGCCGCATGGATTGCCATTGTTCCCAGGGCGTCTTCATTCTGCTGCTATCAACCTCTCGAACCAACCAACCAACCTACCAACCTTTAGGAATGCAATTAATATTAACTCAAAGCATGTGTTAAGATGTAAGCGATTCAACACCTCAGATGTCACAAATGGATTCTTTTTCAGGAGACTAAATTTTAATTTAAACTTAATACATACCATACCTTTTTTTAAAATAACAAATCACAGATTCACATTTTCATACTACTGAATGGGCTTAGCAAATATTATTAATTATGTGTAATTAAATATTAATTAAAATTTCAACTTGACATTATATGCTGTTTTTACAAAAGATTTGGATCTTTACTGTTTTTTCTTCGAAATATGGTGAATTTACTATGAAAAGTAACAATTCACAAACTACAAACAATTAGCTATTATAGCCAAAAATATTATCATAAAAACCAACTAATGGCTGGTTCGGACTAGGCTAGTAACTTGCCGGTCAACTGACCAAAAAGTGTTCACATTACAATCGCTCAAAAAAAATTGAACGAAATAGATTGACTCAACTAAACCACTGACTAAAAACAACTCAACTAAATTTATGTTGTTGGGACACATTTAGCTACTAAATCTACTAGCTAGTCCGAATCAGCTTTAAAATGGACATTTGCTCTAAAAATTTATGTCTTCAAACAAATTTTTTAACATTTGCTTTTTTTACAAAAGTACCTTTGACAGTCAATTTGAAAGACATGATTTTTTTTAAAATATTTAACAGGAACCCATAGACATGCATGGACCCATAGACAAACAACCAAAAACTGAAAAAAAAGCTTTTTGAAAAAATGTGAACTTTCAGGTTTTGATCCCAAGTTCTTCAATTTGTTTTCATGTGTATTGCTGTCTTATGGCAAGGTTACAACATTGGATTATGAATTCAAATAATATGTATATTATAAAACATTGGATTATGAATTCAAATAATATGTATATTATAAAATAATGCAAAACAGGCAATCACTAATATTAATGATAAAAAGTATAAATAATGAATATAAGCTGGCTTCAAAGTTTTATTATTTGCATTCCTATAGAGTTATAACACTTTATGCACGAAACCATAAGAAGATCTGATACGTAATATGGTTTCAATAATGAATTGAAGGGTCCATAAAAAATTGCTAGGCACGTATTTTCCCCTTTTCAACAAAATCTTTCTCTTTTAATTTAATAAATTTGATTGTATGACTTGGTACAGCAAGTTTCATTTTTATCTTATGAAATGATTGTCATAATGAATATATTTTTAATTTGATTTGTGATTGGAGCCACTCCATATTCTTGCCTGCTGTTTGAAGAATGTAATGAAGGCATGCTTTTCATTTTGAATTATTCTTGGGATTTGTGCAAATTGTCAGATTTTTCAGCATTTTAAATTAGGCAAATGGTTGAAAACAACACGCTTATGGGTTGTTGTAAGATTGAGACATTTGTGAACAATCTGTTTATGGGGTAACTTGCTATGAAGATGAACCCTACTTAACAATATCAACTGTTTCTAACTAAAATGGTGACAATTAGCTACTTTTCAGGAGTGCAAAACAGTGAAAAATTTTCTTGTAAATGATATGTATTTTTTTATCAATGGAAAAATGATGTAAAATTCTTATTTTCATGAAAAAAAATTTTTGTTTTGCTCTTCTAAAAAGTAGTGATCTGTCCTACGCCTTTTGGCTTGAAACGGGGAATATAATCAAAACATAAATTCAAACTTGCTGAAATGGTCTTAAACACTGAAAAGCATTAGAATGAAATAATGTGATATAGTCTGTTTATTCCCCGCTCCCATTGAGTCCCCCCTCTTGCTTGTTGCAGGCAACACGTCCCCCACGACGCGCAACTCGCTGGAGCGCTTCAGTGCGGCGGATGTCGCATACGAGCAGGCCTTCCGCCAGCCAGCTGTGGCCCCCGTGTCGCTCAACAATAACTCCTTTGGGCTGGCCACGGGCGGCGGCCCCGCCGGCCTCATGCCGCTCAGCAAGAGCCCCACGCCGGGCGATCTCGGTGCCAAGGACACCAAGAACGTGGAGATTGCCGAGGTCATCGTGGGAGCTATCTTGGGTAACTAACTGCTATTACCTATTACTACAAGTACTTTGTAACTGATTGATTGACGTGTATTTAATATGTGTGTGTGTGTGCAGGTCCCGGGGGGCGCAACCTGATAGAGATCCAGCAGCTGTCAGGAGCCAGTATCCAGATCAGCAAGAAGGGCACCTTCGCGCCGGGCACGCGCAACCGCATCGTCACCATCAGCGGCGTGCCGGCGGCCATCAGCAATGCGCACTACTACATCCAGCAGCGCATCGCTGAGGAAGAGATGAAGCGCGCGCGCCACAACAACCTCTCGGGCATCATGCAGTAACGGGCTGGCCCAGTCCAGCGCCCACCAAACAAACAAACCCCATCCAACCAATCCATTACTCGTTGCCGATTCGTATGGGAGTTTTGACACGCCACCCGTTGTTATATTACCCCGATATTACACATTGTTAGTACACTGTGTGTTGTTGTAAATAGATGTACCGCTCTATTGAAACTCGCATCTGAATCGGTGAGCTTTGGGAAGTGAAACTTTGGTTTTTGACTATGCTGCGAGAATTCTGACAATTATTAAACGCACGAGAATAACAGACTTGGTGCAATATTAAATAGGACAGTTTGTTGTCAGTCGGCGGTGTGTAGAAACCAAAGATTTAGTAACGATTTCACGGTGTCTGATGAAGTCTAGACTTAGATCCCTTAACAAAGCTAGGCAAACAAATACTATAGGAGGCCGAGGTTGTACTTGTGTTGTGGGAACACCACTCCACAAAGACTCTCCTAGTTCTTTTACAACGCTATTCTGACAAGTGTCATCAGACACACACATATATATATATATAAGTATTCCAAATACTTAACCTAATTATTATTTTATTCACCATTAATATGAATTTATTAACACCCGCTATTACTTCATTATTCATGTAGGTTTGTTCATTATTTTCCCTATCATCTGCATTCATCTATTGGTTCCTTACCATAGTCGCATCATTAACAAGTGTCCGCATTCAATAATTGGTTTAGTCCTTACGTTAGTACCGCCGAAGGTTTCGGACTTAAATAATAACCTAGTAAATGTAGCTGTAGCACAAAGTAAAAGGCCTAAAGAAGCGATGACCTCTGCCTGTTTGCTGGAAGAACAGCACAGCCGATCTCTGAATGGCTGTTTTGGAAGTCGGGTTCGGGACAGCCAGTTACCAGCAGAAAGCCCGCCGCCCGCCGCTCTCTGTGATAATGTTTTCTTCCTTCTGACGAGAGTGAATAGCTCGCTACTGATGTCTGTAGCCCGGGTGGCCCACCTTACGTGTGTATATGTACGGTATGTTGTTAAATAGAGCTGTGGTGTTATGTTGTGTTATGTTAGTTTGTTGGTTTGTTAGTTAGTTTGTTTGTTTGTTTTATTAGTTACGTTGACAGAGCCGGTGTGGTGAACGGTGTATATAAGTGCCACCGCCACCAGAGTGGGTGTGGGGTGTTTGTTACGTTATGTTAGTCTGTTAGCGGCCATATGAAGTTAGCCACGGTTCGGCCGGCAGTTACCGGCTGGTTTCTCCCGAAGAGACCGGCATCTCATCCGCGATACATTCCTTCGCTTACTCACCATCTCACCTATTTAAGCTACCATTTGTTTTTTAATTCATTTGTATATAATTAATCATACAAATTTCATCTCGGCCATAAAATTCCAATTGGTTTGATTTGTACATTATCCCTCTACCGTCTGTCCGTTGTCTGGCAACGGGCGACTGTGAAGAGTTATCTCTTTGCGGAGAATAAATAGTACAAAATTTTTATTGTGTCTAAATTATTTAAGGGTAGTAAAATTATTCCTCTGTGTGTCGTTGGTTTCATTGATGTCGATGTTGATTGATTGCGTTGCCATATCTGTGCCCCGAGCTGTGCGCGTGCAGTGCGTAGGACGTGCCCGACACCCGCCGCGCTCTGTGCGTGCCCAGGTAATCACCTCCTCACCAACATCCACATAGCCTTGAACTTTTGGCTGTGATTATTAATGTTGGTTGTCAATTTGGCCGGCCGTGCCGTGAAGCATCTTGGCTTACGGCCAATTGCGGGTTATATTCTTACAGACGTGTTAAATATTCATTTTAGGATTAAAACATATTACACTACATTATTATATTAGGGGAAATATAACTAAATTATTATTTACTATTTCAACAACATTTGTTTTACAAATATATTTTATATTTGCATTTTTTGTTGTTAAATTTGTTCTTATTTATTTAGATAAGTAACTCGATTTGGAAATGTAAAATACGACTTTGGAGTGTACTGTGTACTGAAGAGAGGCAAAAAGCAAGTTTAGTAGGATAGGATTTAAAGTGTTTCTTCCTACCGTTGTGATATCGGACAGATTCTTATGTGATAAGAAATGCAGTGAGCAGTTAGTAGACACCAGACCTGAAGAGTGGAGTGGAGTGGAGTCAAGTGGTAGCCAGAGGGTAGTAGTGGGTAGGTAGTAAGGATAGCGGATAGGCCTCGCGCAGTCAATTTAATTATACATATATATATTATATTATTTACCTACGTTCTCATTGTTGATTCATTTGTCATGACAAAACTCTAGGATTTATGAAACTTTGCCATGGGTAGTCGTATTTTACTTTGTCTGTAAGATTGATTGTCTATGAGGCGAGAGTGCGGCGGGCGGGGAGTGCTAGTGCTAGGGTGTGCTGCAGTCACTCTGACCGCCCACCCACCCGCGTCATGTAACTGTGTAAGGATAGTAACTTAGATGATAATAATTTATAGATATTGAAGTGTTAATGTTGTTATAATTAAAGTTGTTACTAATATTTGAGAGTATATCACAACAGAAATTAATGGAGAGATCACAAATATGTATTCAGATATAAATATTCACGTTATATATACATTTCACGTTGTGTGAAGTTAATTATTTACTGTTCTGTGATATTGAGGAATGAGTGGCTCCTCCCTTCTTCTGTCCCCAGTCCCCGGTCCTACTCTGTGACGGCTTATTGGTCCATCTTGTCTTATTTGTTACTGTCTCGTCTCTTACCATTATATCTCCACACCACATGTATTACTAGCACGTTACCGCAGTCAGTAGTGCACTTGTTGCAGTCTCTGTTTGTTCTGTTTGTCGACTCTGACTCTAATTCTAACTAGAAACATATTCTATTTTACCCTGTTACACATTATATTTACTTTTATTTGCATAATAACAAACTCTTCTCTGTGTAGAACGTATTCTGATCCACTTAAATTATAATATATAGGAAATAATATTCAATTAATACTTTTCAAGAAAGCCATTATATGTAATTATAGAGAAAGTTTAATAGGATTATAGTGAGAAATATTATTCATAAATTTTCATCAATCGATATAAATCTTCTCTCGGTCATTTAATTATAGGTGTTGGAATTGTATTAACTACCTGCTAAGGTGGACGGCGTGCGGGAGGAAGCGCGTCCTTAGCTGATAGTCTAGCGGTCTACTGAACCTTCTCTCCGGCGACACTGGAACTGTGCGCACTCTCCGTCTCTCTCTCTCTCTCTCTCATTCCACCACCCGTTGTTACATTAGTTACGTAGCTGAGGAGGCACATGTGATTTAATCTAAATACCCACCACTCTTGTTACCGGCTACGCACACACACCCGTCGTGCCTTTGTCATGCATCCGCCACTGGCCGCCTGGTCGCCTGGCCATCTAGCCGCGTAGCCGTCTAGCCGATACCGCCCCCTCGCGTCTTCTCTGTACCGCGACCCCTTCCCATCTTGTACACAATGTTGAGATTGATAAATAATAATAATTCTTGTTGCATAAACTATTATTGAAAATTACTTTTAAGTTACATATGTGTAAATAAGAATTTAAGTAAAATTTATTGTTACTTATATTTTGTTTTGTTTATATTGATATATTTTATTTGTTTCAAATGGTTTGTATTATTAGGGGTTTGAATATTCAACATTGGAGAATGGTATTAAATGGATTCCTGTACAGCCCCGCTGTATGTCCTTTACCTTTACCATTGACAGCATGTTTCATTCAATTTGTGTTTAAACAATTCAGATGGTACCTTCATAAACAATGTCTATATTAAATAACATTAAATAAATCCTTATCAAACGGTTACTCGCTTGTTTCATTGCTGCATCCTTTACACTTCACCCATTCACCTCATTTAAACCCATTGTATTATTATTAATTCTGTCTTTTATTCACTACAAAAATCATAGTACATAAAACATACAAAAATGGACGGGATTAATTAACTCAATTTAAAAAATACATACAAAATAGACTAGAATGTAAAAATATTCTGGTAAAAAAAAGTGAACTTAACATAAAAACTACATAATAGAATGCACAAAATATACAGTAGGAAAAAACAAGAGATTCTCAGGCTGAGTCAATAAATACATAATACCTACAAGAAAAAATACCTAAGAAATTGGCTCAATTTATCATTGAAATAAAAATCTTCTCTGCCTTACTTTTCTAAGCTTCAAAAATCCATCACTTCTGTCACATGCAGGGCTCTTCATCGTCAATCTATTTAATGGCTTTAAACAATAATCAAGCATGGATTTAATTATTTGTTTTAAAAGGATCTCCAGTATCTTTTAAACATTTGGAACATCAATGGAACTTGACAAATTGTGGAAGCTTATCTTCATACATTCAAGGACAATACCATTATGCAAAAACTCTACAGCTCTGTGGTGCGATTACGGTAGCATTCCTCTTAATACTTGAAATTTAATATTGACACACTTGAAAAGGGTTTTATAGCTAATAAAAAAAACTGCACATAAATAATAAAATGCCTACAAAGTTGTGGCAGATATTATACATAATTACTAAAATTTAAATCAAGGAGTCTAGAACGAAAAATCATATAATTCTGTTAAGTATTCCTGCACAAATTGTAGAACACGCGGGTGCAACATGATCTCCAGATGACACCTTTCTAAGTGAGAAAGTATTACATATTGAGTGTCTTTATTGTACGATGATAACAAAATGTACTATTTCCCCCTGCTATTTTAGCCTGTCGTCCTATGGGTCGGTAAGGGTAGGGAATTCACTTAAACCGTAAGACCCCTGGGCAGAAAAGTCCCACGATGGCTGCGCTAACTATAGCAAACATTACTTTTCTGCGCAGGGTCTTACAGCACTCGATTCATGTGCATTCCTTACCGGACCGTGAACTTAAAACTTAAGCAGAGACATAAATAACACTCGGTTCAGGTATGGCAGTAAGATCAATTTAGAAAAAATTGCAACAGGATGATAACAACTAACGCAGATAAATTTATTTACATATTTTTCTTAATTGGTTATTTTTTTTTTGGATAAACAAAATTTGAAATGCTAAATTTTACAAGAGATTTAAAATTAGTAAAATAATATATAAAAGGTCAATATTTAAATAATTGTATTTACTTTGGCAAGGGCTTAAGCTACTTAATCAAAAATACACAAAACATGATTTTGAAGGCTTATCCGCTATCAAATTAAGCCTAGACGCTTTGTTCTACAGCAATTTGTATTGCTTCATAAGTTGTTGCTTTTCAATGAGAAATGGTCGGGCGTCGGGCAGCGCTGAGATTCTAAACTTTATATACTCTAATTAGAAACATACATAATTATTGCCAATAGAGACAAGTTCAATGAGAGAAACGTTAAGTTACAGTGGTAATCCATAATCTAAGCCTCCAAACTCTAGAGTTCAATCTACCTTCAGAGCGTTACACAATAATAATGTACTAACCAACTAATTTACATAATTACAAGATTTGTGCTTAACATAGGCTGTCTGAGGGATTGAGGAATACTATCGCCTATAGAGCACCTGTCCAGCCATGAATTGAGTGCCCGATTCTTAAAAATATATTAACTAAACAGCTCTACATGTAATTCAGATCCAATTGTTTAAAGACTTGGTACAAAAAAGTTTTTACAGCCTATTTCCAATGGTTAACTAAATGTATAATGCCAGGTAGTAATAATAGTCAAATTTTGTCTAAATAGATGAGTGAATTATTTGCGCAACAAAATAATTCAATTATAAAAATGTAGTTAGATTAATGTATGAGACAGGTTATTGTTATTTATAAAAAATAATGTCTGTGTTTTACATGCTATCTATGAGTGCTATATTAATTATAATAATAATAATTTGAGACTGATAAGACAACACAATGTTAGAAAATAAATTAATTTGGCCAGTTGCGATAATAACAATATTCTAAACTCCTTTATTTTTCATAATGCTGAACAATATCTTATTATAATTAAGAGATTCATTTTTGGCTCAAATTATTTTCATCAATATGTCTAAGATTTAATTATATAAAAGTTGGTACATACTAGCTTCACATCCACCACTTGTTGCCTTATATAGTTGTGACTGGATAATATGTACAGCATGGTAGGCTACAAATACAAATAAATTTTACATTGGTTGCCGGTTTATTGAAATGCAAACTCCGATCAGCTGTTGTAAAATGCGGTACTTTGATAATTGCATCCGGGTTGGTATGTGTGAAACTATAATAAGTACCCATTACATTATTAATGGATTATTTTACTGACACCAGTTTCTTATAAAAATATGTCATGAACACAAAATGTTTCTATTCAATATTTACACTTAAAGTACGGTCCAGTTATAGTACAAACTTATTATTACTATTTCTAGAAAACTAATAAATTTCATAGAATTGGAGAAAAAAGTTTTATAATTTTATTATTAATGTCTGGAATTGTCATATACATAGTACTATGTAATTTCCTCCGGTCAATAGCAAAACTGTTATCACAGAAAACAGGTTTATAAATTTAATTTTCACAGATCATAATCGACACAGGAAAGGAAAAAATGAAAGGCCATACAGCTGTGACATAGGGCCTGTTCAGACAGAGCTATTAAATATAAAAGATCATAGCATGTCAAATATCGCTCTCCATACAATCCCTTCAGACCGTTCACACCTAAGCGCTTTATGCGCACATCAACCAGATGCACATCTTACGCCGTAACTCCTCCTGAGGCGATATGCCAACAGTTAAGCGCCCCCTACTTCAACGAAACCAGGAGAGGGGGTCAATTACGGAGCTGTCTAGACCGGTGCATGACAGATGTCAAGTTGACAAGATTCAGTACAAAAAATGTGCACTCCGTGGCCGCTAATTACCATAGGAAGAAATATTTGATAGCGTCGTGTGAACGGTACGAAACATAGGCGCTCGCGGTTCAACAGATATCTGCTCGCGGTTTACATTCGTGACTGAACAGGCTCAAGGATGAACCTAAACAATAAGCTATATTGCTTGTTATATATTAAATTATTAATATATTATTGATTAAATCAAGTTTTCTAGAATTTCCCACATGTTCTGGGAAACTAGAAAACTTGATTTGATGAACACAAGCAAACAATATGTCATAAGCTTTTTCCTGTCCAGCATCGATATTAAGTATGTAATGTATAATGCCAAATTGACTTAATTTCACTTTGTCATAAAATAATGGAATACAAGGAGTCAAGTCTGCTTTTAACCAATATTTAATTCCTATTCTAAAACCAAAATCGAAATAAAATAATTTGTATTAATATGATCAACGCTAGAACGGTAATAATTAATATCTTGTTACAGAGTACGATATTCTGTACAAAAATGAGAAACGAATGCTAGTGTAAGATCTCTAATTCCGGACTGTGGGATTCATACTGGAAGCCATTGTAGTAGGTGAAGCTCACCACTCCCTGCGTGTCCTGCGCCAGGAGGCCTTGTAGTGTGCTCACCAGCTCAGAGAAGGGGGGCCTCTCGTCCAGGTCCAGCTGCCAACAGTGCAGGCACACCTGGTACAGCTCATCCCCCGAGTAGGGTAGCTGGGCGGGCCGCATGCCCCGCAGCACTCGCGCCACCACCTCCCCGCTGCCCACGTGCGGGTACAGGGTGCCCCCCAGCGAGAACAGCTCCCACAGCAGGCAGCCGAAAGACCACACGTCGCTCTTCACGTGGAATGTGTTCTGCTTGAACATCTCCTGTGCGGTCCAGCGCGTGTAGTCGGGCTTCTCGTTAGCCGTGTACATGTGCGCCAGCCCGAAGCCGCCGATCTTAGGGGTCATGCCGTCTGCCATAACCACGTTACGGCAGCACAGCCTCTTGTGGAACACTCTCTTGCTGGACAAATACTCCATTCCCTTGCAGATGTCTAAGGCCAGCTTTAATATGGTCTGCTCGTTGATCAAGGAGAACTTGTTGTTTGGAATGTCTCTGTGACGGGAAGAGAGGAGAAGTTCTTTTAAGGAATGTCGGGTGTCTTCCAGCACTACGTAAAGAGTATCGGGAATTTCGCAAATTCCAATGAGGGCCACTATGTTTTCGTGATCGTTAGATTTGATAAGTAAATCCAGTTCGCTCAACATCAGTTTCCTATCAGTCCTGGACAGTTCCCCATCTGGAATGGCTTGGACCAGAGAGGACCTGTAGGAGCCCTGGTGTTGAACTCTCCCTCGCACAAACTGACCGAAGCTTCCCATGCCCACCACGGTACCGGTGTCTACTTCCAAGAAGTTTCTCGGAATGTTCCAGAGTTGTCGTTTTAAATTAACATAGTGGTCTACTCTATCTTCTTCGTCGGGAATGAATCCTGAGTTTTCTATTTCTATGCAAGGTCCGCTTAAGGGCATAGTTTGAGATAAGCGTTGCCTCCGATGCACTCCCACTTTCCGGCGAAGAACAATGACAATTCCCAACCCGACGAGCAATAGAACGAAGCCGACGGCCACGGCCACCCCGAGCGCCATCACCAGGCCAGAAGTCTCTTCTTCTTCCTTCACATTGAGGATCATAACGTCGCTGGCGTGGGTATATCGCACTCGAGTGATCCCCTTCTTGGAACTCACTACTCCGATGGCTATCTGAATGTCTCTATTGTGAGGCAGGGGAGCGTTGTAATAGCCATCGTATGTGTTCTTATCTCCTATTACAAAGTTGCGCTCGACATCTTGGGGTTCTATTTGAGCTGTTGTATAATACGGCAAGCCTTCTTCGGCAGCTTCGTAATAAGGCTTCAGGTTTGTAGGCAAGAATCCTTGTTGTAAATCTTTATTGATAACGACAATTCTGTATTTGGTAATGGGGCCATTAATGTTTGTAGCTTTGGGAATGTGTATAACCATGTGATCACTTCGTCTCTCCACGACCGTGGCTTCCGGGGGAGAAGGGTCGGGCTCCCCGATGTCAGTTTCTACTTCCGAGCTGGCGGCTAGCCCCGGCCCTTCCTTGGACAGTGCGCTGATAGTGATATTGTACAATGTGCCTGGGTGCAAGTTCACCAGTTGGGCGTGGGATGTATTTTCGGAAAATAACCACTCCAACTCCTTGGGGATGGAGTCAGCAAACGAATGTTTCACTTCAGACCTTACTTTGTAACCGGTTATTATCCCGTGGGCTTCTGGCCCTTTCCACAGAACACGGAGAGTAGTTTCCGTGACGTTGGTGATCTGGATGTCGGATGGAGGACCGGGTAACATCATCCCGGTGTCATACACACTGCTCACCCCCTCCCCGCCACACCGCTGAGTCACATTTCTGGGACACGGCATCTTGCAGAGGGCGCTGTCGGTGACAACCTTCCCCGGAGTGTTCCCGCAGTAGCAGTACGATCCATTTGCGAGAATAGCGTACCGATAATATATCTCCCCACATGCTGAGGTGCATATTTCTATAGATCCACCGGAATGAGTGTTTATATATTCATTTTCAAAATTATAACAGCCGATAGAATCACCTCGAAGTGCATTGAAGGAAGGCACTAATATACTTAGTACTAATAAGAAGGCCTGCGTCCTCATTATGCTTATATCAAAAATATTTCTGTAATAATATCCGACGAAAAAACACATTAGTTTACCGAAAAGGAAATTGCACAAATCATAGGTATATCAAATAAACGTAAGTTGCGAAAAAGCTGTTGGCATTATAAATTTTAACGGGTAATATTATCGATCAAACTGAAATAAAGTTTCGCTAAATAATAATCAAAATGTTTGGATACCGATTTCAAATGACACATCGTTCAGCAGTCACAAAAAACAAAAACACCTGAAGCATAG
Organism: Limnephilus rhombicus; assembly: GCA_929108145.2. NCBI lineage: Eukaryota > Metazoa > Arthropoda > Insecta > Trichoptera > Limnephilidae > Limnephilus > Limnephilus rhombicus. Next base: position 11,718,028 of record OV815287.1, on the reverse strand, counting down.
CCAATATAAATACGCCCTAATTTGTCAGTGGCAACACCAACGCATACCTTATTTATGCGCATACCTTTTCAACTAAAGTGGTCCAGACATCCGCAGTAGTTACAGGAGTGCAATGTTATTAACCATTTGTGGTAAATTTTGCTCATAGCTCACAATCTGACATGATCAAATAGACTACGTGGACGTTATCTATGGAAAAGTTAACTTCAGAAAAAAAGATTACTTTCCCGAGCCCGGCTGTCATTTTGGGGTTTGCAGAATTTAAAATTTAACTTCTTTCGACTTTATCAATAAACTCAACATGTCTCGTGTGTTAGTTGGTGTAAAGAGGGTAATCGATTATGCCGTCAAGGTAAATATTGTTTTTTTTACGACTATTCATTTAATTTATCTGTTATATCAGAACCGAGTTCAAAGGTTGACTTATGCTAATAGATCTCCATAATAGTATTTTTATATCTTCAAGTAATAACTAAGCCCAATGACACTTATTGAATACTTCACTAATTTTAAATGACCTCTATTTACATCAATATTATCGTTTTTTATTAATTTTTGGGGATCGCAGGGATAGCCGACTTCGTAGCTTTCGTCTTGTGAGATTGTACACCAGAATCACAAACCATGTTACACAAACCTAGCGTAGCCGCTAAACTACTTGAAAACTGGGATGTTTTTCTTGCCTTGACGCGAGTAGGCGTTATAAAGGGGCACTTTGGCTAAAGTTCGGTGTTTGGGTAAAATTCCTAAAAAATAAAACTAGTTATTTTTATACTAATTTGGGGTCGGGGAATCCGAATCTGAAAGAATTAGGCGTCGGCAAGCAATATTAACTGAATTACAGGACTTTAAAAATTTTTATACACATACAGGAAAATAGCCATTTTGGAAGCATTTTGATTCCTAGAAAATCAAACTAGTTATTTTTATACTAACTATGGGCCGGGGAATCCGAATCTGAAAGAATTAGGCGGCGGCAAGCAATATTAACTTAATTACACGACTTAAAAATTTTCTATACACACACACATGAAAATAATCATTCCGGAAGTATTTTGACACGTGTAGTACAAAGATCATAGAAAAACACGATAACATAGATGTTTTTACCACACAAAATTAAGTGTTGCCATTAAGCAGTAATATTTATAACGTAAAATAACATGTTTATATTTTAAGTACTTATTTTTTATAATTGATTCTCAAATATTTTAGGAAGGTACACCAACTAGTATTGTGGAGTTTTTATTCCTTGACGCGAGTAGGCGTTATAAAGGGGCACGTTCTTTTGTATCACAAACCATGTTACATAAACCCGGCGTAGCTGCTAAACTACTTGAAAACAGGGATGTTTTTTTGCCGTGACGCGAGCAGGCGGTATAAAGGGGCACAAACCATGTTACACAAACCTAGCGTAGCCGCTAAACTACTCGAAAACAGGGATGTTTTTTTGCCGTGACGCGAGCAGGCGGTATAAAGGGGCACAAACCATGTTACACAAACCTAGCGTAGCCGCTAAACTACTCGAAAACAGGGATGTTTTTTTGCCGTGACGCGAGCAGGCGGTATAAAGGGGCACAAACCATGTTACACAAACCTAGCGTAGCCGCTAAACTACTTGAAAACAGGGATGTTTTTTTGCCGTGACGCGAGCAGGCGGTATAAAGGGGCACAAACCATGTTACACAAACCTAGCGTTAGGTTAGGATAGGTTAGGGACGCGAGCAGGCGGTATAAAGGGGCACAAACCATGTTACACAAACCTAGCGTAGCCGCTAAACTACTTGAAAACAGGGATGTTTTTTTGCCGTGACGCGAGCAGGCGGTATAAAGGGGCACAAACCATGTTACACAAACCTAGCGTTAGGTTAGGTTAGGTTAGGGACGCGAGCAGGCGGTATAAAGGGGCACAAACCATGTTACACAAACCTAACGTTAGGTTAGGTTAGGTTACGCATTTTTAAGACTACGAATTTTCATACTTTTGATTTAAGAATACGCCGTTGAGATAGTCGTAATTCATCAGGTTAATGTGTTAATACGACGGACGAAGAAGACTTGGTCGATTTATAAGGTATGTTTTTGAGAGCTGGTAACACTACCGGCACATGTTTTTGTATATTTCTTGTTTTTCTATGATCTTTGTACTACATGTGTCAAAATACTTCCGAAATGATTATTTTCAAGTGTGTGTGTATAGAAAATTTTTAAGTCGTGTAATTCAGTTAATATTGCTTGCCGCGGCCTAATTCTTTCAGATTCGGATTCCCCAGCCCATAGTTAGTATAAAAATAACTAGTTTGATTTTCTAGGAATCAAAATGCTTCCAAAATGGCTATTTTCCTGTATGTGTATAAAAATTTTTAAAGTCCTGTAATTCAGTTAATATTGCTTGCCGACGCCTAATTCTTTCAGATTCGGATTCCCCGACCCCAAATTAGTATAAAAATAACTAGTTTTATTTTTTAGGAATTTTACCCAAACACCGAATTTATTCCCACGAAGTCGGCTACAGTCGTATTAGCTCTTGTTAATTTATCAAGGATACCAACATAACAGTGACAGGTACGGCCGCGGATTTTCGCTGTGTCGGTTCGCGAAGTGAATTTTGGTTTTATTGCAATTGAAAATTAAAATGCATTATTTTCCGCCGCCCCAAAGCCAAAAAGTTTCCTTTTATAGTAATTAAGGCGAATCTAAAGTTTTTTTCTAAAAATTATTCGTAATAAGCGTGGCCAGTCCGAACCGATATTTACCAATATTTCATTCTAAATTTCATTACGTAAAATTAAAATTAGCTTTCGTCTTGTGAGATTGTACGCCAGAATCACAAACCATGTTTCACAAACCTAGCGTAGCCGCTAAACTACTTGAAAACTGGCATGTTTTTCTTGCCTTGACGCGAGTAGGCGTTATAAAGGGGCACTTTCTTTTGTATCACAAACCATGTTACACAAAAATATTTTCCACTTCCCCCAATGCAAATAGTTGTCTTTTAATGTAATTAAGGTGAATCGAAAGATTTTTTCAAAAAAAGTGCGTATTAACCGTTGCCAGCGATCCCCAAAATTTACCCGTTTTTTTATCAGAAACTTTGATTGATTCACCTAATAGATTATTATATATACTGTTGCTTTACTAAAAATAATTGTAAAAATAAAGGTAAATTTTCGGGATTAGTGTCCATGGTTATTACGAATAATTTTTAGAAAAAAACTTTAGATTCGCCTTAATCACAATAAAAGGAAACTTTTTGCATCACGGCCGGCGGAAAATAATGCATTTTAATTTTCAATTGCGTAAAATAAAATTTCACTTCGCGAACCGATACTGTGACAACCCGGCGGCCATTTTGTCACTGTTATGTTGGTATCCCTGATACAAACAAGAGCTAGATACGATTGTAGCCGACTTCGTGGGATACATGAAAAGGCGCACAATTTGCATCTAGTCCACCTCACGGATAATACGGAATTTTGAGGTTAAACTACGAAAGCTGCATGTCATCATAATTTTAAAAAACATCCCAGGTTTTGAATGGTTTGTTTGGTAAAGCAGGGTTTGTGTAGCGGGCTTGTGTATATTATCTTTATTTTAAAAAACATCCCAGGTTTTGAATGGTTTGTTTGGCAAAGCAGGATTTGTGTAGTGGGCTTGTGTATATTATCTTTATTTTAAAAAACATCCCAGGTTTTGAATGATTTGTCTGGCAAAGCAGGGTTTGTGTAGCAGGTTTGTGTATATTATCTTTATTTAAAAAAAAAAACATCCCAGGATTTGAATGGTTTGTCTCCATTCCAGTGCCAGTCGGAGGTTCGTTTACATTATATTATTAATTCTGTTTTTCATAATTACGCACCTTATCATGTATCCCACGAAGTCGGCTATAGTCGTATCTAGCTCTTGTTTGTATCAGGTACACCAACATAACAAACAGTGACATAATGGCCGCCGGATTGTCACAGTATCGGTTCGCGAAGTAAAATTTTATTTTACGCAATTGAAAATTAAAATGCATTATTTTCCGCCGGCCGTGATGCAAAAAGTTTCCTTTTATAGTGATTAAGGCGAATCTAAAGTTTTTTTCTAAAAACTATTCGTAATAACCATGGACACTAATCCCGAAAAATTAGCAAAATAAACTGTTTCATTTAGTAATATTAATATTACAGGTCCGCGTCAAGCCAGACAAGACTGGAGTGGTCACTGAAGGGGTGAAGCACTCCATGAACCCGTTTGATGAAATAAACTGTTTCATTTAGTAATATTAATATGTATTACAGGTCCGCGTCAAGCCAGACAAGACTGGAGTGGTCACTGAAGGGGTGAAGCACTCCATGAACCCGTTTGATGAAATCGCTGTAGAGGAAGCTGTTCGCATGAAGGAGAAGAAACTAGCATCAGAAATTATTGCGGTGTCTTGCGGCCCAGCACAAGCTCAGGTAATGTTAACAGCGCCACTCAAGTAATCTAACTTGTTTTGTAATAATCATCATGAGGCATCAGATCATGAATTATGTGCATATATGAACCCTTTCTCTTCATTAATTCTTCAGCCATTTTATTCTACGTATTATTATTATCAGTTCTGTTCAAATTATAGATGGTCGATATTAATGTTTTTTTTTAATCTTGTAGGATCAACTTAATTTCTATAAAAGTCAACGTTTTACATCCAGGGATATGGAAAATCCTGTATTAAAGTTCCATTTTTGTTTTGTCAAATTTTCCAAATTTCGTGCAATTTGACAGTTTAGCCATGTTTTTGTTTATTTTATATATTCATATTGAGCGTGGCCAGCGATTCTAAAAGTTAACCTTTTTTTTGATTTGCGTTTAAATAAGATTTTAGTAGCTATGGCCGAGTTTGAATGTTTCTGCCCCCCAATGAAAATTTGAATACTTTGAACATATGTATTACAATTTAATATTTTTTTTATTATTATTTATTTACTAACACCCCTTTTAGGGGCATTTACATAGAAATATATTTTGGCAATGTTAGTGAATATTTTGGCAATGTTGGTGCATATTTTGGCATGGATATTGCATATTTCGCCATTTTGATAGTGGCCATAATCTGATGTCTTATGATCCATAATTTTCGTCTTCCATCTTTAATTTACTTTATAATAACACCACAACTAACCCCATTGAAACCATGATTTCACCATCATTATTATTATTATTAGTTAATGAGCTCGCAGCTTTCTGGTGAAGCGCTCATATTTAATTTCGCAATAAATTAATCCTTTCTTCAGTTCAAATAAGAATCCAATGGAGTTTTAAATTGATTTATATTTGTAGCATTGATGACGTGTTGTGGAAGTTTGTTCCTTACTTCCACTACTCTATTTGCAAGGAAGTGTTTCCTAGAATTGGAAGCAAAAGTTATTTTGTTCATATTTTTGAGTGTCCACGCAATGACGTTATACATATACTGTAGACGCGTGGTAAAAATCTCAAAGTGGGAAGCCAACAGCAAGACAATTGCACTGTACTCGATTTCTAGTACTTTAGTACTAAACTGCCACGCGTCGAGTAATGTCGTGTCCTACCAGTAAGTAAATTGCATTAAAAAGCGTCAAAATTCCCTCCCGTGTGATGAGAAAATGTTTCCATTACACGGTAAACAGTAGTAAAAGCGAAGGAATAATATTTCATTTATAAATACATGCAAATTACTTATTATTATTGATTATATAAATAATACATGCTTTCCGCCCAAAGATTTTATGCGTCATTAGAGAACTCAAGGCCTACTAAAGTACAGGTCTGGATGCGCAACAGCCAAATTACTAAGTCGATGCCGTCACTAAGTAAAATTTACTTTTTATAATAATAATCTAATGTTGGAGTTTTACCTACCATTAAAACTCTTATTATGTTGTCTTGCTTATCCAGAATATATAATGTGAGATATCAGCCCTATTTCCCGCCAGCGTTGGTCATATCCATTGCTTTATCTTGAATTTCCCGCCATTCCTCTGCAACTCCCTTCAGCTGTCAATTGTCGCCGTGCAGTTGGCATCTTGAGATGCCGTGTTAATTCAATTTGGACTCACCAAGCAGAGCTTAAATATATTCTGGATAAGCAAGACAACATAATAAGAGTTTTAATGGTAGGTAAAACTCCAACATTATGTGTGTCGTTGCTTATCCAGAATATATAATGTGAGAAGTGTTTGTTATCGCTTGGTGACAATTCTAAAGCCAAAATTGTGACTATTACTGTATTGCTTGCAATAACTTGGTCAAAGACTGAGAGTGAATGGGGGGATTCAGCACCTCAACATTGAGACCTCTGATTTGTCTATATTTCTTGAATGTGTTTTCTGAACTCCAGCTTCCTCTTTCCAAAATGGTGTCTATAGGACACTCTTCCAGCCAACTTCTTGAAGCTGCAGCTGATCTCAAACTCCCAGGAGAGGCATCAATCCCAGCATCCTTCAAAATTGTTTTAATCCATCCACCAATAGCAGTTCTCGAGGCTGGCCTTGCAGGCCCCTACTTGGAAATAAACAGTCATTCAACACCAGCTTCATGTCTTCTGTTCTCACCCAAAGACATAAGCTTTCTCAACCAGAATATGGAATCTATATTACGATCCTCTGCTTTGTAAAGCTTCCTACCAGACTGTCTTATGTGTAGAGGTGTCCTTCTTAGAACCAAAAAATTTGGCAATAATACAATGTGATCATCATTGTCAACAAGATTATCAGAAGATGCATGTATTAAGGTCAGATCCTGTAACAATTATTACAAGCAATAATTGTCAGCCTGAAACACTCATTTACATTGAAAAATCTTCCGAGAAAAGATACTTGCCGCCAACGGGCTTGAACCCGTGTCCTTCCGATTGCCGGTCGAATGCTCTGACCACTGAGCTATGAGGGCTTATCAAATACCCGCCAAATAATTCAATATATACTAGTGTTTCATTCAACAATTACCGCTTGTTATATTTTTCCCACCTGAAAACAACCAACTTTATTTTTGCGAGAAAGACATTGTTAGTGTTAAATCCCTCGCTAGGTGGCGTCGAGACAAATTATGTCTGCATTTATCAGATCCTGTACTTGTTTTCCTGATGCCAGAAGTAAATTAACAGAACATCTACGAGATGCTTCGAAAAGAGTCAGGTGAAGGATTCTTACAAAGCTAAGACACCAAGTGTCCTGGATCCCAAGTAAATGCTCTAAGCTTCTTATTTGCAGAATTTCCTATACCTCTCATCACTTGTTTGACCAAGCGATGATTACTTATCCTCAAATCGCCTATGGGGTCATTCAAAACCGACACTACAGACTTGTGAAGTGCTATAGTATTGGGATCCAAGCCTTTCCTCACTCTTAAGTATACTAAAAAACCGTGCCAGCTGAGATCCCGAAGGGTTATTAGGACATGTATTATTAATGGCGCACCATTCCTTCCAGCTCTTCCATGCCATGTGATAAGTTGTAAGCTTAGGTTTGCGCCAACCCGCATTCAATAGAGCTTTTTTCTTGCTGTGACCAATCGTTCAAAGCTTCACTCCACCCCTAATCTTCCACACCTGTAGTTGGGAGCTTCTGGACCTGTTGAGGATGAAGTCCTGTCGATAAGTCTATCAAGTTGTCGACCAACATGGGTATTATGTGAGGTCGGTCTAGGGCTCTTCTCTTTAGGTCTGGTAACCAAAACACTTTTGGCCAATTTGGGGCTACAACCAGGTACACCCCTGATGACTTGTTCAGATGTGCCAGCACTCGTGGCATTAAGCGGGGGGGAGGAAAGATCCATGCCAAGGGGAAATTCCAACTCCTGCTGAACACGTTGTGAAGCATTGCTCTCTTTTCGTGGGAATCTATCGAGACATACTGATCCACGAAGTGAGCCCTCGAGGGAGCGAATAGATCCACTACTGGACTGCCCCACTTGTGAAAAACAGCTCTTACCGCTGGGGGTAGAAGGTGCCATTCTGGTAATGTCATCCCTCAGGATAGATGATCCGCGAGGCCATTGTAGCGTCCCGGCAAATACTGCACTTGTAAAGAGATTCTGTGCTTGTCCAAAAGCGCAAGAATCTGAAATGTCAGATGAAGGAGACCCATCGACTTGGTGCCCCCCTTGTTCCTCAAGTAGGCTACGACTGTCCTGTTCTGAACTTCTCAAATTCTGAGTCAGAGACGTTAAGGCATTTAAGATTGCTGTCATCTCCTTCATGTTGCAATATCCCCCCCCTCTAACTGTCTGTCCAACAACCCAACAGAGGTACATAGTCGATCAGGGCTCCCGGCCGTGATCTGCCGCATCCGTAGTCAGAGAATGTGTTGGGCTGGGAAAATGAAGAGTTGAAACATGATCTAAGTTGATCATCCACCATTTCATTTCTGACAAGACCTCCTTCTTTATCTAAGTTGATCATCCACCATTTCATTTCTGACAAGACCTCCTTCTTTATCAGAGACTTTTGCTGAGGGGTCAGCTTCAGCATTAACTGTAATTGTATCAGCCGAGTATGAAGTCGACCTCTGGGGACCACAAAGGTAGCAAAATTCAACTTTCCGAGAATACTCTGAGCTCCTTTCAGAGTCCATCTTCCTTTTGTCACGGATCTCTGAATTGAGTTCCAAAGACCTTGGCGTCTGTATTTGTTTAAGGACTTCTGTTTCAGATGGGGGTTCTACACAATTCCAAGATATTCCACTGACTGTGCTGGCTGACGGACACACTTTTGGAAATTTACCGACCAACCTAACCGCTCTAACAATTAAAGAGCTTCTCAAGCTTGACTGAGGATCTCTCTGGTCTGATGAGCCAGGAGAAAGTCGTCTAGGTACACAATGATCCTGATAGCCTGTCTATGCAGGATTTCTGCAATCCAATTTGTGATAGCTTTTAAATTGAAGATCAACTGTTTCGAGCCTTCGCTCGTTTGAACCAGAAAAAGTGTTGATAGGAAGGTGGCATTGTCGTCAGCTCTTTCCATGTACCATCTCTCATCATTGTCATTTCCGGGATTACTTTCGTTTTGAACCTCCTTGCGGAAGCTTGGCTTGGACTTATCAACGAGGGCTCTTGGATGAATGGTATGCGGTATCCTCTTATCATATGTAAGATGGTCTCTGGGACATCTAAGGCCTGCCATTCTCTCCAATAATCCTGTAGTGTAGTTGACCCGCCCGAAATGGTTGATAGTCACCTGTTGAAGCGGCCACGAGAGGTCTGCCCCCTCGCGCCATGCTTCTGTTCCCTCCCCTTACCCCTCGTACAGGAGGAATATTGGGGGTTTCGCCCGTGGTCTGCCCGCCGGGGAAACAAGGGAAATGCCATATTTTCCTTTGATGTTTGCTTGGGGGGAAGGCAACAACCTCCTTAGATGTTGAAGGGCGGTTGTGCGCGACACCTGTTGAAGCGGCCACGAGAGGTCTGCCCCCTCGCGCCACGCTTCTGTTCCCTCCCCTTACCCCTCATACGGGAGGAATATGGGGGGTTTCACCCGTGGTCTGCCCGCCGGGGAAACAAGGGAAATGCCATCTTTTCCTTTGATGTCTGCTTGGGGGAAAGGCAACAACCTCCTTAGATGAAGGGCGGTTGTGCGCCGAGTGGCTACCCTGAGGTAGGCGCACTGGACTAAAGCACTTTGCTACACCACCTAGTTTCTGCAACTGGGCAGAAAGTGCTTCTTCCCCAAAAGGCTGAGTGGCAGAAGGAGGAATTCTGCTGAAGAGCCTCCGTTCCACTCCAATCTTACAGCTGTCCATTGTTCCTGTAAAGACCTGACAGGGAACCTTCTGAACTACTTTCCCATTTGATAAGTTTTTTGGAGAGCCTGTTGAAAGCACTCTCTGCTTCAATGAGGCATGCAATGCCAGCATCTTTTCCATGGCCGTAAATATTGGTGAGGCGGTTACAAATGCCAGCACCTCGCAGTTTACCTCCAGCTCCTTGAAGCCTGGATCAGCCAAATATTCCTTTAAAGCAGATGCATAGCGGACATTGGCCCACTCGCCCGAGTTTGAAACATGCTTGAAACTGTCAAAAGCAGGACCAAACTTTTATAAATAAAGCTGAATTATAGATAGGTCTGACTACATCAAATTGCGTCAAACGATTATCAAACGAACATGAATGTCATGATTTCGTATTTGTAATTTGAGTATTTTAATATGACATCGCCGATGGTCATATTTCATTAAAAAAAAAATCGATTACCTAAATTCCAAAGGTGGAAAAATGGTTAAATGTGTCTACATTGATCCATAAATCAGGTAATTACGTAAGACAATACATTCAGCTTAATTTATGTTTAGTATGGATATAAATGGGTCGATCCCAGCGGCAATGCCGGCCGGGCCAACTCGCGACAGGAGTGGAGCAAGCCCCGAACATCCCGTCACATTCCAAAAACCAGTTTAATAAACTGGTCCCGTATTGCGGGAACTATCAGATATTAAGCTGATAGGACAGATAATACACTTATCTTAGCCAACAGGCCGAGAAGCGATTGCTAATCGGCGCGGCGTCCTTCCGTTTTCGAGAACAAGCGACGCAGATTTATATAGCGTAGGTAGTAGGAATACGCTAATCTGTCAAAAATGTTTGCACTAATCACTTGCACTAATTTTTCATAAAATTACGGGATTTGCGGGTAGCAACAGATATTATTTTCGTTAAAACAATTACGAACGAAATTTTTTTCGACCGGACGTGGGCGAAACAACGCCAAAATTGAATTAACACGGCATCTCAAGATGCCAACTGCACGGCGACAATTGACAGCTGAAGGGAGTTGCAGAGGAATGGCGGGAAATTCAAGATAAAGCAATGGATATGACCGACGCTGGCGGGAAATAGGGCTGATATCTCACATTATATATTCTGGATAAGCAACGACACACATAATGATTCTTTAGTTACTTCCCTTCGGTAAAACAATATACAAATCAGCAGAAACAACAAATACAATAACAATCAACGCCATTTGCAAACTATCGTTGTTCATTACAGCTTGAAAATTTGACACCTCAAAATTCGACTGGTGCCCAGGCCTCCTACTTTAGTCGGCCTTGAGACAGTATTCGATGGAACTTTTGAATTTTGAATACGAAAATGCCGCCCACGTTCTATCTTTTGTTTCGTCCATATGCACATATTCTTTTAAGCGTCTATCTTTATCATACATGAATAACTTTTGAATTAAGAAATTATTGAAAATCGCTGAAAACAGAAGAGTGTTGATTAATTGCCACATTATATCTTGAGTTTGTGAGACTATAGCAAGTCTATTTATTTTATATAACATCATTGTGTCCACGGAGATATAGATTTGTGTTGGTGGTTAAATTTCTTGAATGCTAGGGCAACTGTAATGTCCAGATAAAATTTTGAGAGTCTCAATCAAGTCACCCCTTTCTTCTTTGGTAATTGTAGTTCCTGGAGTCTATCTTCATATTGCCAGTCTTTCAAAGCTCTCGGTGTTTTTGTGACTCGTCTCTGTACCTTCTCTACCATTACCCATGCTGCATCCGAAATTGCTTACGAATTACAGCTTCAGATGCACTTGGAAATGGACTGTAAATAAAAAGAAATGGTGTTTGCTGGAATAAGGAACTCCAGTGAAAAATATTATGGCTTTAAAAAAGTATGTTCATATAGACCAATAAACGCTGATTCTGAATATATAAGTTTTATTTAATAATATTAAACGCAGAGTTTTTAAAAAATTATTAAAAAGTCCATTTTTAATCGGGTCGTAAAATCACACCATCAAGTTGGCATTATTGAAATGTTTAGTGGTGACGTCACTTTTCATTGTGTCGTGACGTCACCATAAAGTCATTGTATGGGAATGTAGGTATTACACAAGCCATCATATTAATTTATTCGTTTATTTACATACTGTTTATAGAGATTTAGTTGTTGTGTTTATTGAAACATTATTTAGGCCTAAATAATGTTTCAAAAATAAAAGTATCTCTTATTAGTTTATCTCTATTATTGAAAATATTCAAAAACTACTGCACAAAAAATACTAATGCAAAAAATACTAATGTAACAAAAAATAAATAGTAATGCTACTTCTAGGGAGAATTCTTCGAACAACAAAATTCAAAATGGCGGCAGTTGATCAGCTGATTGCCCGATCCTATAGTAACTTTTCAGGAGTGATGACGTCACACGATTCACCATACATACAGTGGTTTTCGGGAGATCTTGAAAAATTAAAACTTTGACAATTATTTTAACTATTAAAACTAACTCTAAAAATAAAAATGCAGTTATTTAAGTTAGAAGGTCATTATTTATTTAAAAAAAATAAATAAAAATTTGACCGAAGTTCTCTATTGGGTGATAAATATGTGTAGGGAAAACTAGCGAAGAAAGGGAGAAGGATAAACAATCACTTACCACTGCACTGTGAAGGAGCACACGACACAATCACAACTTTATATTCTTCCACCGCGATACCTCGAGGTAGTTATCGTCACAAAAATAAGTATAAAACGATATTGTACTTTCGATATGGTCAAAAACCTTCCTTTTAGTTCGAAAACAAGATTATGAATACAAACAACAAAAACAAATTGCTTCCAAGGTACAGTTTGTCAAATAAGAGTAGAAAATATATGAGGGTGCCACTGTTGATCAAATGGCAATACTAAACACATAACTCATGGTGTTAAAGTAAAGCTGTGTAACCTACATTTTTATAAAAAATTAAAAAGGCATAATAGTGGAAAAAATATTTTTTCATTGTAGTATAGATACTCGCCGATCTCAAAATTAGAATAGGCCACTTGCATTGAATTCATAACGACTTGGAAAAAATCGTGTGTATAGATCTTTTTATTAAGACTGCGAAAATGTTAGTAAAATGTTTTAGATATGTACAGTTTTTTTATTTTTAAATAAATAAATCCATTATTTAGGCTCGTGACGTCACTACATGAAAATGTCCCGTCTCCGAAAATGTTCCTATTAATTTTATAAAATTCCACACTGATTTATTTTTTTAACCTGTCTGCTTGTTTAGGAATAAATACATTCCAAAACACGTAATCGCGTTATACTTTCATAAGACCAAAAACGTCCCGAGAGACCTTACATTTTAAAAGCTGTATATCTCTCTTCCTCTCATGCAAACATATGTATTTTCTTTTAACCAGAAAGAGAACGAAATAATGCTTCTTATTGTCTTTGAAATATGAAAGCTATCTTACATGGATGTTTTACAATCTCGATCCAAAGTGACAGTTTCAGAATTTACGCGTGAAATCGAGACTTTCGAATTGTGAAGTGCAAATATATTGAACCAAGCAGACGGGTTAATATGGCATCACTTTGATTTCAGGCGAATTTTTTAATTCGTTCACTAGATTTATTGTTTATTCTCTGCGAACTTATCATTTGGTTTCACTTTTTGACGAGATGTTCTGAAGAGAACCCCGTACATTTTAGAAGTCGGTACGTGTTTTAGAGGTATAATGGTTATGGTGCTGATTTTAACAAAATCAAATTTTATAATATCCTTATTATTATTATAATTTACAAGTACAAGTATATTACATTGAATTTAGTAATATATACGTTGTACATTATAATGATTTATGATCAATAAGATGGATCAAGAGAAAAAAATATTTATGAGGTGTAATATTTTTGGTATGCCTCGTGCCATTCGTGTGGAAAACGTTTTTTTTTTTTAAATGATTTTCGGCTATGTAATTATCATTTTTTCGCACCTATAAAATTATGTCCCGTGTTTCCGGTTTATAAAAAATGGTCTGATTTTTCGGATTGAAATTTTCAAAAAATCCCCAGGGTTTCAAAAATATGATTAAAAAAAAAAAAAACACAGAATGTCTTAGAATATTTGTCTAAACCGGAATTTTTTTTAAAAAAGCAAGTGGCCTATTGCATATAGGTATATTATTATTATACCTTTGAAATTTTGTGTTAACATAATGAAGAATAACTTTAACCGCCAGCAACGTTAACAGATATAAGCGTTAAAAATAGGACAGCAGTCAAGTACAATAAGCGTGTTTATACGTCAGCGCGTGTGTTTCCATAGAAATCGTTATAACTCCGTTATTGTTTTAGTTACATCCCTAAAACAAAAAGTCAAAGGTCGATAGTAGATCAAGCTGCACATTTCTATCAAGTTGTCTATGGAAATACATAACAGGAATCAGCTGTCAATCGTGTAGTTGACAAAAATATTTACCCGCGCAAATTTGCTACCGGCAGCTCCACCGCGCTCCACATTTTAAATTTTTATTAAATATTTTTATATGAAATGATAAAAAAGTGAGGTGACAAAAGTGTTTATTACACATATATACAATAGAATAAGTATTGTTGTTTGCATAATCTGTGATTTTAGTACCGTTTTCACATAAAAACATCACGTGAGTCATTTTTACCTATTTTTAATGTTTGCGTTCTAAATTTTAATATTTACAAATGCTAATATTTATTTGTAATATAATAATTTGAAAGCCTATTTTGTAACCTTTCTAAAACAGTTTTTACTATTCGGCTACGTTCAGAAATGTTTCATTTATAGAGCTTTAATTGTGAAGCGGTTATAACTAAAAGTTTTCGTAAAATGTCATTTCGTTTAAGACACCAAAAGCTAATATTCTCGAAAATTCGGAGGGGTTAATGTAATAAAATATAAAGCACAGTTTAGAAATTGCTCATATTTATTTAATACTAGATAAAGTAGCTGGCGTTGCCTGGGCTTTAGATCATGTCTCTAATTTTAGATCTGAATATATTTAACTCATTCAGATCTAAAAGTAGTATAACTAAACTCACCATTAGTGATTCTTCCTTTCTATCTATTGTTAAATTCAAATTTATGTTAAATTAAATTAAAGTAAATCGCTTTATAAATCACCTTTTAATCAAATGTATGTGGTGAAGAAAAAATGTTTTTTTTAAATGTGGTTTACTGTGTTCTATACATTCAGTGTCATTGCACTTCAAAAAAATATATGACAGTTAAATTGGTGTTGCCAGTCTACAAATTTAGTAGTTCCAGTTTTTATATTTTCTACTCTTTTTTGACAGACTATAGACCCAATTCTTCTTCTGTTAAACAAAAGTTGTTGAATTTAGTATTTTTCTCTCGTCACTGTTCCAAATTCAAAATGCTTTTATATGATCTCCTTTGATGTGGTTAGGGAGGGTAGGTAGGTACTGGATAAATGACATCCCGTTAGGAACTATGCATATCATCAATTCAAAATTCAATCACAGTCCTTCCTAAACTTGAAATCACAAGCACCATCCTACAAATTACCCAACAATCAACTCACACTATCATCAAGCCACTTTACAATCAAGACATCCACACTCACAATACTCGAAATAGTAATAAAATCCGCATACCTCAAACACACACTACAAAATATGGGATAAAATCTCTGAACTATGTTGCCTATACACTATATAATTCGCTACCAGATATGTACAGGGGAATCCAGCAAAATAAAAAAAATCAGAGTAATGCTTTAAAAGAATATTTTTTAAGTATGTATAAGGATGAAACTTTGTAATTTTCTTGTCATGTTCAATTGTCTTGTTTCTTTTCTCTTTTCTTTTCCATTAAGTTGTAATCACCCATATCTGTATAACCTTGTTCCCTTTTTCTTTAATTGTTTTCCAATGCTGTTTATTCTACTCAACCTGTATTTTATTTTTCTTCTATATTGTATGTGAATCTTATATTTTAACATCCAAATTCTTATGTAAAATTTTAACTATTTCCTCCCACCCCTGATTTGTATGTTCCTCCTGTCCCAAAATGAGTTCTGTAACTCATCGGGATTGCTCTAGCAAGAAATAAAAACAATAAAAAAAAATAAAAAAAAAAACCAAACAACCCGTGTTAAGAACGGTTCCATGCCAACTCAGAATCATATCAACTCAACACCTCTTTGAAAAGTCATTAAAAGCTATGAAAAAAAAATTGAAAAATAGCCCATAACCTAACACAACGTAACCTATAAACCATTTTTTAAATATTTTTTCATCACTTTTCAAAGGAGGTGTTGAGTTGATTTCAATATGCGTTGTCTGGTCACCATTCAGATCATGGCAGTATTTTAAAATAATTTTTGAGATCTTTTGTTTGGTTATTTTTAAGCTCCTCTGTTTTGTTACTCAAATTAATGCAAAAAAAACTTGTTCTAATGATTATTTATTTATATTGTAACTCCAGGAAACCCTGAGGACTGCGTTGGCCATGGGTGTGGACAAAGGCATTCATATAGAGATCTCTGGGGCGGAGTATGAGACCCTTCAGCCCATCCACGTGGCCAAGATCCTCGCCAAGCTCGCCCAAAACGAGAAGGCCGACCTCATCATTGTTGGAAAGCAGGTACCGCATCATTTGTATACATATTATAACATAACTTATCAATTTGGGAGGCGGGTATGGGTACCGCCGCCCCGGGAACCATTTATTGGATAACCAACGCTCCTGCCAAGTGGTTCGCTACGTTTGGTTACTTAGCATGGGTGCCCGGGTTCATGGGGTGAGGTTTGTCTAGGTCTTGACTGCGAATGCGTTTGCCCACCTACTGCGTGGCAGGCCGGATCAGGAGAGACTGTTTGTAGCAGACCTAAACTAGACCTCTCCATCCAGACTCTCGACCCATTGCCTTGCACCATAATGGGAAGAATGGATTCATACATCTGTCACTCCTGGACACATTGACCCCCAGTTTCCTACCTACCCCTCACACCTTTTTCCTTCTCAGAACTTCCTCTCCTTTCTTTCCCTGAAAAGACCCTCCACACAGCATCCCCAAAGATGATATAGGCCTTCCCTATAGGGCCTCCTGTGTGGAGGTAATGTAAAAAAAAAAAACTTTGCTAAATGGATTTTTGGTTGCCGTTTAGAGATAAGGCTTGTTCGCACTGTTATCAGTGTTTGTTTTGTAAAGTACGATGTAATTTTATGTTGATAAAAGGATTGTACCAAGTCTGTCTATATTACCGTGATTTGAAAAATTTTATTTTTATTTTTTTTATTTAATGCCGGCAACCCGGGCGTTTATTGTAATAATAATATCAAATACAAACAAGTTAGTAGCCCGCCTCACTAGACTAAGTCTGTTCCGAGGCGGGTACATATATATACATAAACTTACCCACACATACATTTACATATCTGTACATACATAAACACATTTATGTTCATACACACATACACGCATATGCGCACATACATACACAAAATGGGAAACCTTTTTATTGATTAACTTCTTATTCTCTATCTCTAAGGGCCGGTGTATCAGTTACTCTTCACGCTCGCTTGATTGTTATGACAAGCTTACATCGTAAGCATAGACATCATTAATATCACATGTTTTGTCTATGATTTTAATAGAGAAATGTGTCAAAAATCAAACTTTCATCATGTTTCAAAATGTCGACGACCGCCGTTTATTTTTACGCGGGTTTAATTTATGAGTTGATATAAAGTTCCCCACAATCAGAGTGGTGCTATATGCGAGGAGCCTAATTATAAATAACATTTGTTTTGCTGGAGTCAGTTCATTCTTCATGAAATTATGACGAACCAACTGTTGAAAACAAATATGTTCTCAAAAAATTGTAACTTTTAAAATCCCTCTTATACCAGACTGTTTTAGATTGAATATCATCCTTTATCAATTAATAACATTGACATTCCTCATTGCTCAATGATCATCCAAGATTTGATTAAAAAATTATTGTAATTTCCAGGCAATTGATGACGACTCCAACCAGACAGCGCAGATGACTGCTGCTATTCTGGACTGGCCCCAGGGAACCTTCGCCTCTAAAGTGAGTTGCATTTTTGTAGACTTCATGAAAATATATAATGTGTGCATTTTTACTACCCCATGAGCATTGATATAGATTAACCAAATGATATAACGTATTGTAGAATCATCTCCCGAATTTACTGCACTTTACCCAATGACGTTATATAAATAAATAGACTCGCCATGGTCTCATATACTCACAATATAATGTGGAAAGTAAGGAACACTCTTTTGTTTTCAGCGATTTTCAGTATAATTTCTTAATTCAAAAGTTTATTCCTTTGTGATAAAGATAGACAATCAAATAATGTGTGTGTATGAATGACATGGATATATGAACGGGCGGCATATTGCTTGTCACTTTTTGATGTCTCCTGTCTCGCTGATCTCGTTCGCTGTCTCCTTTTCTTGAGGCCTACTAGAATAAAAGGTCCGGCTGCCTGTCGGAGTTTGATATGTCGAGCTATACAATAAATACAATAGGGCAACGACAGTTTTCAAATGGTGGCGATTGTCATCAATACTTGTTGGAACTACTGATTTATGTGTTGTTTTACCGCAAGCAAACAAATAAACGAGTGTTTAGGCTGATTAGTCTATTTTAAAACAGTAAAGTTTACTTAGCAACAGAAATTTGGCTGTTGCGCGTCCAGACCCTTTACTTTAGTAGGACTTGAATTTTCTCTAATGACGTGTAAACCCGCGAGCGGGAAACATGAAAATTAATTGTAATATTTATAATAATCGATAATAATAAGTAATTTGCGTGTTCTTACAAATGAAATGTTATTCTTCGCCTTTACTATTATTTGCCGTGTAATTGAAACATTTTCTCATCACACAGGACGGCATTTTGGCATTTTTTAAAATGCAATTTACTTACTGGTTAGTGCTGGTAAGATGCAACCTTACTCGACGCGTAGCAGTTTAGTACTAAAGTACTAGATATCGAGACCGGTGCAATTGTATTGCCTTTGTCTTCCCACTTTGAGATTTCTACCCCTCGTCTAATATAGTATGTAACGTCATTGACTTTACCCCCGGAAATCTGTATTTTGGCACTGATAGTTCATATTTGGCCATATTAATATGTAGTGCATTTAGCGCACTGCGCCTACGATTTATATGGCAATATACATTGGGTGGCGCAAGCAGCTCCTGCCTGTTCCGGCGGAAAACAAATTGGGAACACAGCAAATGTCGAGCACGGCTGGCGGCAAGAAGAGGCGTTGCTTTCAACTTTTTGTTATTCTTAAGCTTCTGTCGCGCTCGTGACAAAAAGGCAATTAATTTTATAAAAATTGATTAAAAACATAAAATGTTATTCAAAATTATGTGGCATTATTTTTTATCAATAAGCTTGTTAAAGATACACATTGATATATTCGAATTATGGTACAAGTAATAAAACAATTAATATTCCATTTAAAGATGCACTATTAATTTTATCAATGCGGAGACAATTTAGTATGATCTCTTTTGAAGCTTGTACAGGGACTTTCTTTAACCAGTGATTCCTGATATTATTTGGAATAAAAAAAATATAAATTAAATTTTGATCTCCAGTGACATTTTTGATGTTTTTTTTTTCAACTAAAAACATAAAAACTACTAGGTATTGGACAGTTGGGAGCGGGGTAAAGGTTTTGGCGGTTTCTCGACTGAGTGACCAATGACATGTGGAAGTTTTTTTTGTTTGATTTTGAAGAATTTAGATAGTGAAATTTCTTTGGACAAATTGTCCTATCAGTTCTCTCAGTGAGTGCACTATCCATATTGAGTAGTTGCCTGATTCGTTTAGGGTCCGTTTATGAGTATTTTGGATTGCCTCATTCCGGGTGCCCTCTCCCATTCCTTCCAGTGCTGGGATTTGACTCACCTTTCAATATGTAGTTTAGTATGGCAAGCTGCTACTCCTACTGCCGGCTCGGATCCCGTAAGTGGTGCTTTCACCCCTTTCCTTGCTGGTCTGTCAGCCCTCGAATAAGGAACTCCAGTGAAAAATATTATGGCTATAAAAAAATATGTTCATGTAGACCAGTGGTTCCCAACCTTTTTCTGACCCGGGACCACTTGTACGTTTAGTTTTTCGACAGGGACCACAAGCAGTGGCGTAGCGAGGGGACACACAATTCACCAGCCACCGAAATTTTAGTGGTGACGTCACTGTTCGACGTGTTGTGACGTCACCGTAAAGTTATTGTATGGGAATGTATGATATGACACAAGCCATCGTATTAATTTATTCGTTTATTTACATACTGTTTATAGAGATTTAGTTGTTGTGTTTATTGAAACATTATTTAGGCCTAAATAATGTTTAAAAAATAAAGGTATCTCTTATTAGTTTATCTCTATTATTGAAAATATTCAAAAACTACTGCACAAAAAAAATAGTAACGCTACTTCTAGGGAGAATACTTCGAACAACAAAATTCAAAATGGCGGCAGTTGATCAGCTGATTGCCCGATCCTATAGTAACTTTTCAGGAGTGATGATGTCACACAATTCACCATACATACGGTGGTTTTCGGGGATCTTGAAAAATTAAAACTTTGACAATTATTTTAACTATTAAAACTAACTCTAAAAATAAAAATGCAGTTATTAAGTTGGAAGGTCATTGTTCATTAAAAAAATAAAAACATTGGAGTGGAGTTCTCCATTGGTACCCAGATCGGGGTTATTTTATTAATGGTAGAAAGTTCTTCAAGAATAGTCCTGCATTCCATCACCAGTCTATAATATTTAATAATATGTTTTTGTTGTTTGTATGGTCAGGTAGAGAAGACAGACGCCGGGCTGACGGTAACACGCGAGGTGGATGGCGGTCTGGAGACCATCAGCTGCAAGGTGCCCGCCGTCATCAGTGCTGATCTCCGTCTCAATGAACCCAGATATGCCACCCTGCCCAATATTATGGTAAAATCTTACTGCAGTTTTATCTCACAATTTACAGGATTTTGTTGCATGAAATAGCATTGTGACCCATTGGACTTCAGGACCTTCCAATGGTTATTAGCACTGATGATGTTTATTGAGCATAACGAAGTACTGTTTTAACTTTACCTGTTTCCGTTTCAAGATGGTGGCCATTTTATTCGTTCAGTAAAGATTCTTTTTCAGTATTGTTGTACCCAATGACGTTATATAAATAGACTTGCCATAGTCTTCAATAATTTCTTAATTCAAAAGTTATTCATGTACGATAAAGATAGATGCTTAAAGAATATGTGCATATGGACGAAACAAAAGATAGAACATGGGGCGGCATTTTCGTATTCAAAATTCAAAACTTCCGTCGAATACTGTCTCAAGGCCGACTAAAGTAGGAGGCCTGGGCACCAGTTGAATTTTGAGGTGTCAAATTTTCAAGCTATAATGAACAATGATAGTTTGCAAATGGCATTGATTGTTATTGTATTTGTTGTTTCTGCTGATTTGTATGTTGTTTTACCGCAGGCAAGTAACTAAAGAATCATTAGATTAATATTATACACAGTAAATTTTACTTAGCGACGGCATCGACTTTGTAATTTGGCTGTTGCGCATCCAGACCTGTACTTTAGTAGGCCTTGAGTTCTCTAATGACTAATGACGCATAAAATCTTTGGGCGGAAAGCAATTGTATTATTTATATAATCGATAATAATAAGTAATTTGCATGTATTTACAAATGAAATGTTATTTCTTCGCTTTTGCTACTGTTTAACGTGTAATGGAAACATTTTCTCATCACACAGGAGGGAATTTTGGCGCTTTTTAATGCAATTTTACTGGTAGGACACGACCTTACTCGACGCGTGGCAGTTTAGTACTAAAGTACTAGAAATCGAGTACAGTGCAATTGTCTTGCTGTTGGCTTCCCACTTTGAGATTTCTACCACGCGTCTACAGTATATAACGTCATTGGTTGTACCTACCTGCATGAACAAAGTTTGAAAAAAGAATTTAGATAGTGAAATTTCTTTGGACAAATTGTGTAATTCCTTATTTGAAATAAAACATATTACATAAAATATATGGTGTATAATTAAGTAGGAAGATATTTAAGTACAACCATGTACTTATAAATCTAATGATTTGAGATGAATTTTTGTTTTGATTTATAAACAAAAAAAACTATTTTGGACCTAGCGTCCACTGTTTACAGAACTACTATGTAGTATTGAAATTAAAGATGCGTTTCCATTACAGAAAGCCAAAAAGAAGCCAATCCAAAAGTTGACAGTCAAGGACCTGGGAGTGGACATCACGGCCCGCATCAAGATCGTGTCCGTGGTGGACCCTCCCGTCCGTCAGGCCGGCTCTACCGTGCCCGACGTCGACACCCTCATCGCCAAGCTCAAGGAGCGAGGACACGTCTAAACTTAATCCATCGCTGCCAAATCGGAAACTCCCTATTTCCTGATTTCCGGTGCCACCGTAGAAGTATCCGGCTGCTCAGTACATATGCAACAACTAGAGATATTAGAGGCAGTAATAATAATATACGTTTTGTTATCAAACTTTTAAAAAATACCATTTTTTAATATACAACATTTATTTTTGGACCTCATAAAGTTTTTAACTTTACTAATGTTAATGTATTGTCCTTTTTGAGAATCATTGCATTACAGAGTTGTTGTCAATTAAGGTTTACATATGATAATTAACATTTTTATACTCGCGTATACAAACTGCTAAATGTAAGCTACAATATCAAATGTGTAAATAATAAATTACTTTAATATGTTATGTGATGTTTTTTTTCTCCATATTTAGGTCGTCCTTTTATAGAAATACAAAGTATTTAAGCATCTTGGCGACTGGTATGTATGAGGGTGGTCTGAAAAATTTCCGACCTGAACATGAATATGGCAGCACTCGTCAATAAAAGCTAGTGAATGTAGTTGTGAATCTTTTGACAGTTACTCACCAAAGTTTCGGCCATTTTGGACGCGCAGTTTTTAGATAAGGGAACAAAAAGAAGTCGCTTGGGGCTAGATCTGTTGAGTAAGGCGGATGGTCAAGCAGTTCAAACCGTAATTCGTGGATTTTTGCCATGGCAACTGCTGAGGTGTGAGACGGCGCGTTTTCTTGGTGAAACAACTAAAAACTGAGCGTCCAAAATGGCCGAAACTTTGGTGAGTAACTGTCAAAAGATGCACAACTACATTCACTAGCTTTTATTGACGAGTGCTGCCATCTTCATGTTCAGGTCGGAAACTTTTCAGACCACCCTCGTATACACTGTTTTACAAAAATATATTGAGATTATCGAATCTTCTTATGATATATTTTCTGTTTAAATTATGAAATTTGATGGTAAGTGGTGTATAATAAATAATATATGGATGTTTTATAATACAATGCTGTTTTATAAGAAAAACCACGCTGATAATAATAATTCACAACTAGGTTAAAAAAAATAAATCATTTTTCAATATAATTTATTGAAATACATTGTTTAACATAAACAAATTGTATACATTATGTAGTTATTTCAGCCGGTAACATAATACAACGTGGAATTACAGTCTATAACAATTGATTTTTTTTTTTTTACATTAACTCCACCCAGGCCCCGAGAAAAACAATTTCCCTCGAGGTCTATGTCATCCGGGGATGCTGTTGCAGGGTCATTTTAGGGAAAGGAAGAAGAGGAAGATCTGGGAAGGAAAAATCTATGAGGGGTGGGTAGAAATCTGGGGGTCAATGTGTCCAGGAGTGATGGACGTATGAAACCATCCCTCCCACCCACTGCAGTGTAAGCTGATGGATCGAGAGATTCTGGCTGGACAGATCTAGATCAGGTCCCCCTCTCAATCAGTCTCTCCTGATCCGGCCCGCCACGCAGTCGGGAGGCAAACGCATTCGCTGCCAAGACCTAGACAAACCTCACTCCATGAACCCGGGTGCCCCAACTAAATCACCAAAAGTAGCGAACCACTTGAGGTGACAAATGTTTCCCGGGGCAGTGGTATCCATACCCGCCTCCCACATACAGTACTACTGTAAATTGTTTACATATTGTGGTACTGCCCGCTGGTAACAATTAAAACTCCCTTAAGCTGCATATACACTGTGTGAGCCGAACCATGATATTAGTGTCCGACCGAAACAGGACTTTCTACCGAAACCGAATCTTCGGTAGCTGTCTCAGTTTCGGCCGAAACCAAAACTTTTTTAGACATGTTAAAAATCTATTGTTTACTGAAGTTTGGCTTATTTTTTACACTTACACAAACAGTTAACATGTGTTAAATGAAATAAAAAAGCAATAATTAAAGTATGTGAAAAAAACGTGTAAATTATCCAACATGTTAACTACTGCTTGGAACAAAATTTGTCAATAATCAACATAAAGGATGGACCTCATTAATTGAGTAATTTAATTTAAATTGCATTTACAATCACAACATTCTTACGACTAAATTTACCATTGAGATCTTTTGCAGAGTTTCAGTGCGGCCGAAGATTCGGCAGAAAATCTGCCGAAACCGAAACTGATGCCGAAACTGAACCTTCGGTCGGTCACTAATGGATATTATTATGTATATGGAAAAGGAACGGTGCGAAACGATGCTTGTGGTTGCCTCGTTCCTTTAATTCCCATAATTCGCAAATGATTCGGGGTTAGTCTACTCTACAAGGGATATGCGCTAGGTAGTTCGGGGAAACACAAAAGATAAATTCATAAAGGCGGAAGTCAAATAACAGTTTTTGTAGCTCAATTTCCTATATAGATTTTCTTCAAAGTGCTACACGTTGTGTGTGTTGACTGTGGGGATCTCTTATGATGTAAAATCTACTAGGAGCACAGGAGTTTGAAGAGGTAAAACGCCTACATACATCTCACTCAGGCAACACTCATAACTCTGATTGATGTTGTGTTGATTGCGGAACCTATCCCCGGCAGGCGCCCCTGAGCTCCAACATTTTCACTGTTGTCGATTTTTATGCAATTTCAGATTTTTTGTACCACAAAATAAGTGTTAAATATTTAAAATGGCACCCTTCACATCATAATGCTGCAGACACTCAAAATAAATAATTATTATCGAGGGATTTAAACCAGCGATTCCTGAGCATATTTGGAGTAAAAAATATAGATGACATTTTTTTCTATTAAAAACATTAAAAATATTTTTCCATCACACACCGCAACTGACTAGTTAGATGAGTAGCGCGTTTATAGCCTCTTGGACACTTCATAAGCGTTGCATCTCGTTCTAACACCATATTACCACATGAAACAGCACGTATTGCTCAAACACATCACGATGGGATATATCCCATAGCGATGGGAACAGTAGCGATGTGTAATTGATTTAACATATTTTTTGTTTTTAATAGAAAAAAAAAAATCATCGGACACCAATATGACAAAACTAATTTTTTTGCTCCAAATATGCTCAGGAATCGCTGGTTAAAATCCCCTGAGTACGTCCTGTTACACCCTATATATTATATGAACCATGCATATATATTTATGAACCATCTACCAGCGGCATAAGAGAATTCAGAGTTACAAAATGATAGTACAGCAATTACCTACCTTTATTTTTAAATATGGGAGGTACACTTCAGCAAAATTAGTTTCCAAGGTGTATTATACAAGTTAAAAAAATGTTGGGAATCGTTGGTTTATGCTGCTATTATTTTGTTGTTGTAGGTTTGTTGTCTATTTAACTACATAAGAACATAAAGAAAAAAAACAATTATTTGTATATTTTCCATTTATGCAGTAGGTACACATATATTAAAATCTTATATAAAATCATTCATAAGTTTAATATTAAAGTAACCACCGCAGAGTTGAACCATAAGCAAGTGGCAAAAGGTGTAGCGATACTGAATCCATAATTTTAACATAATCTGTATAATATTCCCAATTCTAGTTATATTTCATTAAACTCTCCTTACACCCTTTTCTTCATTCATCACATTCACCTCATTTTACTACTAATATAATTATTTGATTCATGTCTTACTTCAAAAGACCCCGCATATTCAATTCTAGTCACTAAACAGATCTCCGTATGAACAAGGGATGTTTCAAACTGAATAGTGATCTTGTACCAAGGAGATAAAAGAAAATTACTTCATTAGTAACCGCCCACATCAGGAAGTTTCCAATATCAGTCCGTGTTTAAAATACAAAAGAATAATGCTGGAATTTCAACCCTTGATCGTGCCCACGCACGGTATTGAAGCACTGCACTTGCAGTGTCGAACTTATACATTCATTTTGCTTTGGATATTAGCTCTACTGGGTTAGTTAAAGACAAAAAAAATTAGAGTGTGTAATTCACACGCGATAGAAGTGAAACTAGAAAGTCGCTAGGTGTCCCTTTCTTTTGCCTGTTTATTTTAAAGTGGTTTGAAGATGATTGGATATTGATTTACAAAAACAAAAATGTTTTTTTTTTTGGATTTCATAGGATTTGAACCTCAATCCGCTGGATTTCTCTGGCCGCTGAGATTTGCAACGCACTATACCACTGCGCTATGGGACGCGCTCAGCAAGGTGCGAATTTACGCATTATATTCTGACGACCCGTAAAAAAACAAAGCGGCCAATGAGCGCAGACCTATCGTTGTTTCCGTTTCATATCTCAACCAACAGGAGCCTTGAGCGCAGTTTGATTCTTCGCAGGTTGTCATTTCATTTCATTGTGCGTCATTTCCGTTTCATCCGAATTTCAAATCACTCTGACTTCAAAAGTCACTTTATCAAGTAATGGTTATTTGGCTTTAACAAAAATGTCTTTTAATAATATATATTGAAGTTTCTTGCCGGCCCCTATGGTTTTTTTTTTTCAATTATTTGTGGCTTTGGCCCTTCAAGGGTGTTCTAGGCCATCATTTAAAATTACAGAGAAAGGAAAGGTGAATTTATATATGACCGGTCAGTGGTTGAGTGGGCATAGTGCTTGGGTCCCACCCGAGCATCACGTGTTCGATTCCTCGGCTGGCTAAGTCCTCCATCACAACACAAGCAACATTTTCGGCTTTCTGTGGTGGTAGTAGGAGATTTTCAAACATTGTTGGGTTATTCGTAACCCGGGAATGTTTGTCTTTCTTTTAAAAAAATATATATATATATATATATTCTTTTTATTTAAATGTGTAAATTTCATAATTATATGGAAGATTGAAGTCGAGTTCAGACAAAGAAGAGATGAGATATTGAATGGAGGGGAGGTAATTTTAAATAACGTTTGATAGAAGAGAGGATATTTATTTAGAGAGAGATGAGCAAAAAATATGTGATCTAAAGTTCCCACATCTAGACCACAGAATGTACAATCTAGGGAGTCAAGGATGTGAATTTTAAAAAGGTGAGAGAACAGAATGTCTGAATCTCATCGGAATAAGTGAGGAAATTTCTTTTTTGGAAAAACGGGGGAATTGGATGGACTATCCCATCAAAACCGTGATTTCAATTATTGGAACCACGGTTTTGATGGGATAGTCCTTTGTATTGAGGTGTAGCAGGCTCCCTTGGGTCCGAGTTAAAATATTATGTACTAAAGCAGTCCCTATGGTAAGATTAGTTACCAATTTCAGAAATATATTTGCCTTTATGAACATTACCAATAGAAAGTAAGTATGTATTAAAAAACAGCAAATGCTAAATTGTCACTTGAAGCGTATCATACACAATTACAAATTATTATTTATTACCTGTGATGAAATTGCATGTTTGAAAGTGATGTGATGCCTAGCAAAAGAATTGTTGCAAATGACATAAGTAAAGTAGACTATAAGTAACATCCATTGTTCTACATGGGGTTATATAAAGTAGACTATAAGTAACATCCATTGTTCTACATGGGGTTATATAAAATTGATTTGTAATTCGAAAAGTCTCCAATATTAACCAAATATATTTAAATATTTATAATTGGTTCCAATCTTATATATAAAAATGAATCGCTGAATGTGTTGCTAAGCGCAAATCTCGAGAGCAGCTGAACCGATTTCGCTAATTCTTTTTTTAGAATATTCCTTGAACTACGAGGATGGTTCTTACGGAGAGAAAAATAAAGAAAATTGCGCAGAAAATTGGATAATTTCAGAAAACCTAACGACTATCGCGCGTTTGACGTTTGACAATTGTTAAATCAGGATTGTATTTTTGAAAATCTTTGAGTTGATAAATTTATTTAAAGTATGTACTCCCCTAATAGTTTGAATCGAATCAAGAATTTTAGATATTTTAAATAGGTACCTATCTTAGGTACCAAATTTAATACACATGAAAAATGGAAATTTGAATAAAAATTGTAAAAGGTGGCATGCGGGCTGTTTAAAAACTGAATGTACTGGGATTGAATATATGGAAAGCGGGAGGGAGAGAGGGGGGAGCGGGGGAGATGGAGGGGGGGAGGGGGGCGGGAGGAGGGGGGAAGGAGGGCGGTGAGAGGGGGGGAGGTGGAGGAAGCGGAGTGGGAACCCCCCTTACACCATGCGAGCGAAGCCGCAGGAAAAAACTAGTTGATAATAAATGTCCCTCACTTAATCACAATAAAATTTAGATTACATTTCTTCACTTCATTAGCACATTATATGCTCATTAAAAATGTTTATTAATCGGCAGCCATTATCCCTTTTGACAGATGTTTTATTTAATTTTGGCAAATTTTTAACAAAATGTATACATAGGTAAAGGTAAATGATCTTTGAGGAAATGCATTCATACACGAAATTACCAAAACTATAGAGCAAACAGCTTTAAATAATTTAGAAAGAGTTTTTGGATTTTTTTTTTATGTGAATACCTTACAAGAGTCCCAGCTGCTCACGTCTAGTAGAGCCAGTGAGACTATAGTATCCCCAATCGGGGTATGTTGTAAGGCTGAAAGTAGTGGGGAGGGGAAGAGGAAGTTGGAACCCGGCTATTCAGATCTGGTCACCAAACATGGCTCAAGATATTTCAAGCAACGAGTTTCAATTCTGAATGGTGGTCTTACACCAGGGCGATACTGAGAGTATCTTCCACTAAGGAATGAGCCGCAAAAATACTACATATTATTTTAAGCGAATTAATTGTGAAATAACACAAATTAATCAAATATAATTTATTTGCCCACGCCGGGATTCGATCCCGTAACCTTCGGAATGCGAGCCTTACCTCTTGACCACGGAGGCCGTTGAATATATTAAATATTACGAAATAAAATCAATTCACAGGAGATAGAGATTCTCATCACAGAAGAGGATTCTCAACATCACCTCTTAGTGAACCGGTGGTACCTCAAGAGACATTCTGGTGATGGATGATACAATTAGTGGGCGGATTTCTTTGAGCTCGAAAACTGACCGTCACGTCGTTTGGTTGTTGATGTTTGATAAAAGTTTACAATATAGAATGAACCAAAAATGTTCAATAAATACATTTTTAGTAATATTGTTTAAATTATGGCAAATATAATATATAAATGGTACGCATTAATGTTTTTTGTATCAATAAAAGATGAAGTAAATTAGTTTAAATTGCTTAAAAAAAGTACTATTTTCAACACAATTATTTGTGCTATGAAAAATGGGAGGTAGGTACAATGCAACTGATGTTTTAGTTCAAAATGATATTCTATGTTACGTAGACATTGTTTAAAAACTATATTATTTTCATATATCCGAATAAATACATTACTAAAGTATAACATCAAAATATACATACATCAGTCATTTCAACATCAGGAAAGATTATTTCAACTTTTCTTTATATAGGGCTGTTAAAAGAAACCTTACAATATGTATTATATATATAATACATATTGTAAGGTTTAAAATATTTTCAAAAGTACTACAGACTGAACGCCTGTGATAAGCCACTAATTAGAGGTCTGTATGATCTTATGATCTCCCGGCCACAATAAAGTCAGTGAAATGGCAGCGTTCTAGATTCAGATTCCTGCCCGGGTCACCCGATAGATATTAAGGTATCTACAGACAACTGTTCGTCCCAGGCAAGAAGCCACTATTTGGGAAGGCTCTGCCATTCCACAGTCTGTTCCTTTAAGTCAAGCTGATTGTTTGATAATTTTTCACGTGTTTTGTTAAAAACTACCGGCCAAACCAGTCGCCCGTAATGGTGTTTACCACAGTTATAAGAAAGGTGATTTGAACCCAGCCTTACTGTCCGTCAGGGAGTTAAACTCCTCTCTGTGCTAGGCAAGTTAGCACGGGCGTTAGGTAGCAAGACTATTTACATGACGCAAATGCAGGTTAGAGTTAAGTGGGAGGGGTATCCGTTGCGGTCCCCTATACCCTGCACTATGCGTGCGGCTGGTACCAGACTATGCGCCCCCCGAGACAGCCGGTGACCAGCATGCAGTGGCGTGGGCTGAACTTGGAGCTGACCACCAGGTCCAGGTGGCGGATGCTCTGCCCGAGCTCTGTGAGGGTGAGGGAGGTACCTGGGGGGGGCACGCAGGAGGGGAGCTCGGAGCAGTTCTCTGATAAGCTGAGCAATCGGACTCCATAACCGTAAGGGGAGCAAATCAGTCTTCCATCTGCTGAGAAACATAATTCCTGAAAAACATAATATAAAACATTAAAAAATTGCTACCCTCATTTTCAAGAAAATTTGTACTGTAAACATTCTCAATTTACCAGGAGAAGCTATGCAAAAGGCAAATTTTTTGTTGAACTTAAAACCATTAAGCATAGAAGACCCTTCCCCTACCCCTCTCTACGAGTCTGTCTCTGATGGTCTCTCCCTCTCTTATATGCTTTCTCTTTTGTTTATCTTATAATCTGTACTGTAATTTAGTTTATTTTATTGTCCCGATGAAGGTTGAGATCAACCGAAACCAGTTGTCATGTAAAATTCAAATAAAGTGGCTTTAAATAAAGAACTTTTTCATTTGTATAATGTCAAGCGCACAAAGTGTTTGCTTTCTTCCATAATTTAAAACTACTCAACTCAAATAATTGCACACAAGAGTTACACTACAATTCCAGCTCTACAACTTATGATGTCATTTAAACATTTTTATTTTTTTTTACAGTGAATACCGCACAAGAATCTCAACTGCTCCCGTCTGGAGCCAGTGAGACTATGGCATCCCCGATTGGGGTATGTTGTGAGACTGAAGGTAGTGGGGAGGGGAAGGAGGTGGAAAGAGGAAGTTTGGGAAGTACCTGGCTATTCAGATCTGGTCACCAAACACGGCTAAAGCCATTTTCAAGCAACGTTTCAATTCTGAATGGTGGTCTTACACCAGGGCGATACTGATAGTATCTTCCACTCTGGAACATGCCGCAAATATACTATAAATTATTTTAAATGAATTAATTGTGAAATAACACAAATTAATCAAATAAAATTTATTTGCGCATGCCGGATTCGAACCCGCGACCTCCGGATTGTGAGTCAAGAGTCTTATCCACTGGACTACGGAGGTCGTCAAATAATAACTAAATAATTTTTTTTTTACTTTTTTCCACTTAACTGATTTCTGACCATAACCGGTTTCAGCCTATTAAGGCCGTCTTCAGACTGGTACAAGCTGGTCTGTAGATGGCCTTAATAGGCTGAGAAGTGTTACAGTCAGAAATAAATTAAGTTGAATTGTTCCACGTATCCTCAGTACCAAAACATAAATGTTAAAAAGGGTATTTAATGCCAAATGGAATAGGTATAATATCAGTATAAAACTGCATAAGAGCACTCCAGCGGACAGAACGGTCTCTATCAGTCATTTTGAGATTATTTTGTTTTCAAAAGGTAGGAATCGGTAGGAAAGGAGTGGGTAGGAATCTGGGGGTCAATGTGTTCAGGAGTGAGAGACGTATGAATGCACCACTCCCACTGCGGTATAAGGCGATGGGTCAAAAGAGTCCGGCTGGAGAGGTCTAGATTATGTCTGCCTCAAGCGGTCTCTCCCGATTCGGACCGCCATGCAGTAGGTGAGGAAACGCATTCACCACCAAGACCTAGACAAACCTCATTCTAAAAACTCGGGCAAATGGTAAGTTTGTCTTCAAGAATGTGTATATATATATAATAAGTTGATAGGTTTAATTCCTTTTTATTAATTTCTAAATAAAACACTTGTGTTGCAAAGTTTTTTTTTTAACTAAGAAACGACATTTATGTTTATTAATATCACTTTGAATGGTTTTTTTCTAACAATCAAATAATAGAATAACAAAATAAATGACAATCGATGATTGCATTCTAATTGACATTATAGGATTCAAATTTAAAGGGAATATATTTCCTTTACATCCCCCCCCCCCCCCCCGCGGGAAAGAAAATTATTGCAAAAATTTTCATTCATCTTCGATATCCTCTTCATGGTTCATCAATGCAGGTGCTGGAATTAATTTCGAGATGTGGAAAAAATTTGATTCTAATTTTTTTCGACCAGTATTTATCTTGTAAATTGAGTTTGATAATTTTTCTATGATTTTGTAGGGTCCGATTCTCAATTCGTCGAGCTTCTTCCTGTTAAGTTTGTTTCCATTCTCCACAAAAACAGTATCACCAACTTTGAAGTTAATATGTCTCCTGGTTTTATCGTAAATCATCTTGTTGTAATTATGTGACTTTATAGTATTTTCCAGAGCTTTTTTTCTGTCTTGAATCAAATCGATGTCAGTCTTCTTAAGTTTTAACTCATTTGGCAAAATCGTAACATCTGTGCCGTTAAGTAGGTACTGAGGCGCATAACCAGTGACAGTGTGCTCCGTTTCATTATAGTTTTTTACACAATTACGGGCTATAGTTGTCCAAGCCACTTTTAAGTCTCTTTGAATTCTCTAGAATTAAGACCCGGATATTGGTCTGATAGTATCATGCCAATGTCATTAGTTTCTGTGGAGTTTAAGAGTTTGATGAAATCGTTGGTATTTTGAGTTTTTGACGTCAAAATATATGCAAACCTCGTGAAATGATCTGATAGCAGGTGCAAGTATCTCTTTGTTGACCGTGAACCCCCAAAACCACCTATCGTATCAATAGAACATATTTCAAAAGGTTTTGTTGCGGGACCCAAGTAGGACATCAATCCATATTTATTTTGACCTCTTGATTTGTTCTGCACAACTTTCGCAAGTTCTCTTTATATTGTTTGTCATGTTTTCTGATGTGTACCATGAGCTTATCATTTTTTGCATTTGATTAATTCCTATGTGACCTAGGTCTGTGTGAACATTTTTGATAAAATCTATGCTGAATTTTTCTGATAGGATTATTTTTTCTTTTTTTTTTACTTTCTTGTAATAAACATTATTCTTCGATATCAATTTATCTTTTCTGCACTGTATCTTCTCATTTTTGACCTGATAAGATATCTTAAGATATCTTCTAATTTTATTAAGTTGACAACTTTTAATTGCTCATCTTGGTTCTCATCTGGTTCTAAGACTGGGTTTCTGCTTAGACAATCAGCTTCAATATTTTACTTTCCTGGAGAATATTTAATTTGAAAATCATATTGGGATAAGTAATTTGTTAAGTCACCCAGCTCTTCATCGGTTCTAGATTTGATATTCATATTTTCCAGCGGTTTGTGATCTGAATAAACTGTAAATGGTTTACCTATCAACCAGTATTGCCAGTATCTCACTGCCTCTTTTATAGCTAAGCATTCTAAGTAAATTGCTTTTTTCTTTTTCTGTGCGCTGTTTAATTTTTTCGAAAAGTAAGCAACAGGTTTTTCTTTTCCATCAGATTGTGTGTGTTTTAAAATAGCTCCAACACCCTCTAGAGAAGCATCTGTATATATATTAATTGGTAAATCTTGATCAAAAATTTCCAAGATCGGTTGTGAGCATATTATTTATTTATTTATTTAAAAAAAAAAAAATATATTAGGTTTTTCATCGTTTCAAAAGCATTTTGGCATTTATCAGTCCAAATAAACTTTTGATTTTTCCTTAATAAATTATGCAAAGGATCTAGTATTATTGCACTCTTCGGAATGTACTCATGATAAAAGTTGATTTTTCCTAGAAATTGTCGCACATTCTTTTGTGTTTTTGGAATAGGAAAATTCTTTATTGAAATCAAATTATCCTTTACTGGCTTGACTGAATTATTCTGAATTATATGACCCAGATATTTTACCATATCTGATGCAAATGTGCATTTTGTAAATTTTAATCTAAAACCTTCTGTTTTGATTGCATTCAGCTGCTTTGTCAGATGATCAATGTGTTCAGCAAAAGTTTTTGAAAAAATAAGAATGTCATCTATGTAATTGACAGCAAATTCGTTTAGTTTATATTTTCTCAATATATTGCTTAATATCCTCTGAAAAATTGCCGGAGAAGTCTTCAATCCAAAAGGCAGGCAGGTCCATTGATAATGTCCCTCCTGTGTTACAAATCCTGTTTTTTTTTTGTCTTCAATCCGCAATGGAATAGACCAAAAGGCTGAGTTTATATCCAGCGTTGAAAAAAATTTGCAATTTCTGGTCTTTGTCATTAGGTCTTCAATCAATGGAAATGGTTGAGCTTGAGGTATTACTATTTTATTTAAGTCTCTGAAGTCTATGCATAATCTGGATCTTTTGTTTTCTTCTTTTTTAAATGCTAGAGTAACCGGTGCAGCAAATGGACTGTACGACTCTTCTATCAGTTTATTGTCTAATAATTTTGCTATTTGCTCTTCTATTTCCTTTTTATCTTCTACACTGCATCTGTAAGGCCTCTTACTACAATATTTATCCGCTAATAAGTCTATCTTCGCTTCATATCCATTGACAGTGCCAACATCATATTTACTCTTCGCGAACACTGATGTGTCTGTCTATTAGTCTATTAGTTCATTTATTTCTGTTTATTTATTTACTGTCTATTAGTTCATTTATTTCTGTTTTTTTATCATTATTTAAATGATTCATTGTTATTTTAAAATCTTCTTCTTTAACATGTTCGTTAAAATTAATTCTGTGTTTTTCTATATGATTAAATTCAGTATTCGTTTTCATATCTGTAGAATATTTTTCTTTTTTATTTGTATTATTTAGGCAGAGTTTCTGTGATATTTGTAAGTCTTCACTTTGGATAAGTTTGAAGTCTTTTATCATGTCTAATCCAATCAAAAAATCATACTTGAAATTGTGTTCATCAATAATGTACACATCAACTTTTTTCTTCAATTCAAAATTTTTTATGTTTAACGTTGTCAAACCACTTGTCTTTTTAACACCATTAATCGTTACTAAATTTGCTTCATTCAAATTGTTTCCTTTTCCTTTTAGTTTCAATAATTTAGAATTAATTAGAGAAACATTTGAACCCGAATCATAAATTCCGTATATTTTTAATTTATCATTTAGTAATAGTTTGACTTTTATTAATGGTGTTACTATTAGTTTTTTTGATCATTTTCATTTAATTCAGTTTCTATCACTGAATTTTTTACATGTTTAATGGCATTTCTCTTAAATTTTTCATCCTCTTTTGTTTTGAACCAGCATGTAGCTTCAGGGTGGTAACGAATGCCCTTATTCAATTTTTCAAAAATTTTACATGGATTTTTACCCCCATTTTTATTATGTTCTGCATTTCCAAATGTTTTCTGATTCATAAATCTTTTTTTGTTGACCATATGTTCATACTTGTTTACTTCATTAAACAAATCTACAGTATCTTGTAATCCTTCTCTATCGATCTTGTTAAGTATGAATTCTGGTAGTCCGGAAGCAACAAGATCTATCAAAGTACCAGTGTCAATTGATCTTCTCACATCCAATAGAAGTTTTTCTTTTCTCATAGCATAATCCAACAGAGAACCATCTTTGTATCTAAATGATAGTGCGTATGTGACAGGGTTCCATCCTTTGTTTGCAAATGATTCACAGAATTTGTTTTTCCATGTTGACCACTCTGAGTTCATTGTTAGTTTTATAATCATGGAACTGTACCAGTCTATACAAGATTTATCCATGAACAATCTGAGTATTTCTATTTTTTTTTCATCCATGGTCACATCAAACCGCAAACATTCTTTTTCAAACACTTCCATCCACTGGCTTGCATTTGTATTTTTAGTGCAGAATTTTTCTATAACAAACTTCTCAGCAATGTTTTTTAAGCTCTGTTGCTTATCTTCCATTAACTTTTCAATTAATTTTCCTAATGCATCTTCTTTTTGATGTACTTGTAAACTTTTTTCGTCCAATTCTTCGAGGTATTGGTCTCCAAACTGTAGGTTTCCATCTTCGTCTACATATGTTTTTTTTAGTTCTTCTGTCATGGTTAACCAGACTCTTCTAACCTGGTATCTTTTTTTCAAACTATTTTTTATTTTTCCAAAAGCACTAGTTTTCATTATCTCCTCGTGATAGCTGGCGGATCGTAGCATTTCTGGTATTGTAAACACTTTTTCATCACTTGTGACAATTTTTGTAATGCTAATAGTATTTGACCTGCCATCGCCTCCAGGTAATAGCGTAAATTCGAATTGAATTGTCTCCATTTTTGGTTTAAAACGAAATGTCGTTTTGGTAGTTACTTAGCTAACAGATACCAAAAAGTCAAAATTAATGATACTTTTAGTGATCCGGCCCTTGTAGAATTTGGTGTACCCCAAGGAAGCACCTTAGGACCTATTTTTTTTCAGTATTTATATAAATGATCTATGCAATAGCAATTTTTCCAATCACATTATAACATTTGCAGATGATACTGTCTTAATATTTGAAGGAAGAACATGGCACGATGTACATTGCAAAGCAGAAGATGGAATAAAAGAGCTAAAACTTTGGTTAAACAGTAATCTGTTAACACTCAATTCGGAAAAAACAAAATTTATACGATTTAGTGCGACAGAAGCCGGCCAACCCAAGGAAGCATATAATATTTTTGTACATAAATGCACTGACTCAACTACCTGTACTTACTATAAATTAGAATGCGTGGACAATATAAAATACCTTGGTGTTGTATTAGACAAATACCTTAGATGGGACGTTAAAAAGCTCACGTACATGTTTATGACAATCAGAAATATCTTACGTAAAAAAGAATTGAAACTCATTTATGATGCTATGTGCGGGTCACTTCTAGACTATGCATCCTTAGGTTGGGGTGGATGTGTAAAAACTGTTTTGGACAAACTATCAAAAGCTCAAAAATCACTACTAAGGGTAATCCTTAAAAAACCATTTAGATATCACAGTGATGCACTATTTGAAGACTTAGAAGTTCTGGATGTTAGACAACTGTACATGAGAAAATTAATTTTAAACACCCATAAACAACGCCACCTCTAGCCATCTATTAACCACTCTCACAACACCCGACACTCACGGAGAAATCCAATTGTAACACTCACAACCAAAACATCTCTCGCTCAAAGACACTTCACTTTCTTAGGTCCAAAACTATACAACTTCATGCCTGATGCTTGGAAAAAGGAAAGCACAGGTGTTCTTCGTAAATTGACCACTACTTGGTTTCAACAATTAGGGAGAAAGGAGAGTGAACTTTTACTACATAAAAAATAAAATCAAACACAAACCAAAAACAACAACAAAAATTCCAACAAAAATGAACTAAGTAGATACCCTAAGATACCCTTTTCTTCTAATCTATATTATTATGTGTATCTACCTATCTACCTATCTGTATGAACCTACCTATTACTTTTAAATTAGAAAACAGCTGTCAATCTTATGTTAATTGCATATTTTATTTAATTCTATCTCTTCTCTTTTTTATTCATATTTATACAAAATATGTATGTAGGCTTATAATATGCAATGTAAACACCAGTTATAAGTATATATATACCTATTATTTTATTATTATTTTAATATTTATGCTTAGCAAACTGCAGTAATAATCAAGCATTAATTGTTTATTTTATTTTACTTTATTGTTTCTGTTCTCTTTCTAGTTCTCACTATGCAAAATGTGTTCGTAGGACTATAATATGAAATGCAAACCCCAGTTACCACCTTATATTTTAATCATTTGCTTGTAAATAAATTTTTATTTATTATTATTACCATTTCAACAACTATGCTAAACAATCCACGACTGTTTTATGTTTTAATTGGTTATTTCATTTTTATTTTATTCTTTCTCATCTCTTTTTTTTTTCTTTTGCTATGCTAAACAAATAACAGTTAGGTACTATGTTTAAACTTTTTTTTATTATTTTATATTCTTTCTCTTCTTTTTATTTCCTTTTTTTATCCACATGTTCATACCCATAATTATTTGACTGTCCTAAAACGGGATAATACTCCTAGTTGGGCAGTCAAAATTTAATAAATTATGTATATAAATGTATATTGCTGTGCTAAATAAACAAACAAATAAATAAATAAATAAATAAATAAAAATAATAAGTTGATAGGTTTAATTCCTTTTGGGTAAAGTTCGGTTTATGGGCGAAATTCCTAAAAAATAAAACTAGTTATTTTTATACTAATTTGGGGTCGGGGAATCCGAATCTGAAAGAATTAGGCGGCGGCAAGCAATATTAACTGAATTACAGGACTTTAAAATTTTTTATACACATACAGGAAAATAGCCATTTTGGAAGCATTTTGATTCCTAGAAAATCAAACTAGTTATTTTTATAGTAACTATGGGCCGGGGAATCCGAATCTGAAAGAATTAGGCGGCGGCAAGCAATATTAACTGAATTAAACGACGTTAAAATGTGTGTGTGTATAGAAAATTTTAACGTCGTTTAATTCAGTTAATATTGCTTGCCGCTGCCTAATTCTTTCAGATTCGGATTCCCCGGCCCATAGTTAGTATAAAAATAACTAGTTTGATTTTCTAGGAATCAAAATGTTTCCAAAATGGCTATTTTCCTGTATGTGTATAAAATTTTTTAAAGTCCTGTAATTCAGTTAATATTGCTTGCCGCCGCCTAATTCTTTCAGATTCGGATTCCCCGACCCCAAATTAGTATAAAAATAACTAGTTTTATTTTTTAGGAATTTAGCCCAAACACCGAACTTTAGCCAAAAATAATTACTTAAATTAGTTATTGATATTATTGCTTAATGGCAACACTTAATTTTATGTGGTGTAACATCTTTCTTGTTTTTCTATGACTTGTAGTGTCAGAATACGTTCAAAATGGCTTGTTTTCCTGTGTGTGTATAGAAAATTTTAAAGTCCTGTAATTCAGTTAATATTGCTTGCCGCCGCCTAATTCTTTCAGATTCGGATTCCCCGACCCCAAATTAGTATAAAAATAACTAGTTTTATTTTTTAGGAATTTCGCCCATAAACCGAACTTTTTCCTTCCTTTTTATTAATTTCTAAATAAAACACTTGTGTTGCAAAGTTTTTTTTTAACTAAGAAACGACATTTATGTTTATTAATATCACTTTGAATGGTTTTTTTCTAACAATCAAATAATAGAATAACAAAACAAATGACAATCGATGATTGCATTCTAATTGACATTATAGGATTCAAATTTAAAGGGAATATTTAAAAAAAAAAATTTAAATTTTATTTTAGCATATAAAATACAATGTTAAATGTACATTATGTAATAATTTGTGTACATTCATGTTCAAATATCTTAATTAATACTACTCTTCCATGGAAGCATTAGCTTGTGTCTGGAAGAGTGGTGTACATTTTTTAAATGCTTTATTATATCTTAAGTTCTTAAATTACAATGTGAATGTAAAAAAAAAACAATAAGTTGTAAGTTCGGTTTAATGTAATTGTAATTATAAGTATTTATCAACTATCAAACAATTCTATTATTTGGATAATGTATCTAGAATTATTGTAATTAGTTGTCAAAAACAAAACAAAATTTAACTTATTTGAAGAATGGAGTATCACTAGGAAACTGAGTTATAAGTTATTTTTGAGATTAGATTAGTTGGAAACTTTTATTTTTATTTTTTTGAGATTATCTTTAAAATATTTTTAACAGTGTTTATTAATTTGATTTTATCATTAATTTTTCTAATTTCATCCGGTAGTCGGTTGAAAATAAGTCTTCCTTGATAAGTATAAAAATTTTGTGCGAAGGAAGTGTTTAATTTTGGGCATGAAAAAATATATTTATGTCTTGTACGGTTTTCAGTTATAAATTGATACTTTTCTTTTTCTTTTATAATTTGAATCAATGCATTTTTATTGTACAGATCTTTGAATGAAGGTACTTGGAATTCCTTAAATAATTGATCCGTTGGGTAGTCAGAAGGTTTTTTTAATATAATTTTAATTATTAGCCTCTGCACAACTTCAATCGGGGAAAGAGTAGTTTTGTATGCGGATCCCCAGCTAATGATAGCATATTGTAAAGTTGATTGAACCAAAGCGTAATATATTAGATATAAGTTTTTTACAGATAAAAAATTTCTGATTCTTAAAAATATATAAATCAATTTTCTAATTTTTTTTACAACTTGACAAATTTGTTCCTTCCATTTCAAATTTTTATCGATAATAACTCCTAAATATTTGATTGTGTTTGTTGTTTTTAATATTGTGCAGTTTGGGATACAATAGTTTTTACTATGTGTTTTGGAATTATCATGGATGATGATGTCAATGTTTTTAGGGGTATCATTTTTGTGTATTGCAAATGGAATTACAAATGTTTTATCACTATTTAGTGATAGTAAATTTACGTCGAAGAAATTCTTCAAAATATTTATGTCTTCGGTGGCTTTAAATGTTACTTTTTCCCAAGTTTTATCGCTAATTATTAGTACCGTATCATCGGCATATGAAGTAATTTGGCCATGTAGTGGTTGAAAAAAAATGTCATTAACATATATGGTGAAAAGGATTGGTCCGATTACTGTACCTTGCGGGATTCCAAAGTCTGATATTTCTTTATCGCTATTAATTTGATTTATTTTTACGACTTGCGGTCGATTTTTTAGGTAGTTCGAAATCCATTTAATCGCATTGTCTTTTATACCTACATTGTTCAGTTTTTTTAGTAGAATCTCATGGGATATACTATCAAAGGCTTTTCTGAGATCAATAAATATACCGGCACATTTTTCACCTTTATCCAATGATTCGTTGATGTATGAGGTTACATTAGCAATAGCATCTTGTGTGCAGAGTGACTTTATAAAACCAAACTGGTTTTTGTGAAGAATTTTATTACTTTCTAGGAAAGTGACCAATTGGTTTTTCACAATTTTTTCAAAAATCTTTCCAATGTTTGAGATTAGACAAATTGGACGATAGTTAGTTACTTGTTGTGGATCTCCAGATTTATAAATAGGTGAAATAATTGTGTTTTTATAGTTTGTCGGAAATATTCCTTCTGTTAAACTTAAGTTTATCAAATGAGTAATTGGTTTTACCAAATGAATTTTCATGGATTTTAGAAAATGTACTGTAATAAGGTCAAATCCGGGAGATGAACCTCCTTTCATGCCTTCTATTATTTTTAAAATTTCACTTTCTGAGGTTTTTTCAAATTTTGATAAATTATTTTGATTGTGTACATTTTCAATCGTTTGTGTTTTCATGTTAAAAGATTTATTGATATTTTTCGCAAGATTTTTTCCCACATTAGCAAAAAAAGAATTAAAGATGTTTGCACATTGTTTAGGTTGAATATTAGCATCTATGATTTTATTTTCATGTTCAATGAATTTAATTTTTTGTGTTTTTTTAGTGTTATCCATGGCTAAGTTGACTGTTTTCCATATTTGTTTATTGTTATTGTCTGTAGAAAGTATTTTATTTTTGAAATAGTCTTCTTTATTTTTTTTTATACAGTTTGTTAATTTATTTTTAAAATTTTTGTAAAAAGTGCATGCTTTTTCATTTAGAGGATTTTTCAATGCTGTTTTATAAAGTTTTTCTTTGTTTCTAATTGATATTATAAGTCCTTGTGTTATCCAAGGCTTTAAAATTCTTAGTTTTGGTTTAATGTGGACTGTTGTTTCAGTAGTTGAATTTTTTATGTGTTGAGATAATATATTTTCCTTTACATATATCTGACTATAATAGAGAACTCCAGTCCAATTTTTTTATTTTTTTTAATGAATAAAGACCTTCAAACTTAAATAACTGCATTTTTATTTTTATTTTTATAGTTAGTTTTAATAGTTAAAATAATTGTCAAAGTTTTAATTTTTAAAGACTCCCAGAAACGCACCGTATCTATGGTGGTCTTCACCCACCGTTAGTTTTTTACGTTAGTGATGTCATGTCGAGGGAAATTTCCCTAGATCTAGGGGAGAAAAATATTTTTTAGGGATAAGGGAAATCAGGACAAAATCTAGGGAAATTTCGAACTCTGGCAAAAATTTTATTACATATGACAATATTACTGGTAATATTTATATATATATATATATATATATACGTATATATATTTTTTGGAATTCCTATGAATCTTAATTATTGTTCATGTACTTACATGCAATGTTATTTTTAACACTGACAACTCAAAATGATATTATGGAACGTACCCATACTACGTGACACGTTCGGGGGGGGGGGGGGTCTTCAAAATACCACGCTTGGTACAAATGAGCGGCGGGTTGCTGATGATTTTTATTTTGCAAAGTGTTTTTTTTTTATTTGGAATTTAGTTTCTAATTCACTGGTGAGTGTATTCGTACTTTTAAATTATTACTTCACGTAGCAAAAAGTGTTTTATTTGGAAAATCACGGTATTATTAGTATATTTACCAAGTTCCGATATCTTTCCAATTAATTATCATATTAATTAACATATAACAGGATTAGTGTTACACAATCGGGTGGCTACGTAGGTAATTGCGTAAATGTGAAATTCTAGGGAAATTTCACTTCGAAATCTAGGGAAATAATTTTTTTGGGCAGAACATCCCTGTTTGAATGAAGAATCATGGCCAGCGTTGCCAGAAGGTTAATTTTGTAACCTTTTAGGTGATATTTTACTCTGAAAGGTTTCTTTCAGGTTACACTACTCAAAAGGTTACTTTTAGGTGATTTTTCAGAACCAACGTCAAACGGAATGCTCTTTTGTTTTTTTTTCGTGTTGGCTAACGGCTTGCTAAATCATGGACTATACACTTATTGCAAAACTTTACTTCTTTCTCTTTCACACTATTGTGAAAGAGGAACACGTTTCGCTCAATATTAGAATTCGGATCAGTCATATGGAATCCCCAATACAAAGTAAATATTGAAAGGTTAGAAAGAATTCAAAAAAAGACATTGAAACACCTAGACTTTAAATCCTTTCGAACATCAGAAAACCTAAAAGACTCATTAACATTCCATAATTTATCAACTTTAGAAGATAGAAGAAATATATCCGACCAAAAATTTTTATTCAAAATCATTAACAACGTTGTTGACAACAACTGTCTTCTAGAAAACATTAATTTCCACTGTCCAATAAGAAACACAAGATCAAACCAACTATTCCACATCCCACACTCAAAAACAAATTACACACAACATTCATTTCTCTGAAGGACGTGCACAAAATTCAATGATATCTTTTACGACTCTGATATTTTTCATTTGTCCTCAGGCCAATTTATTAAATCAGTAATAGAAAAAAT
Source organism: Limnephilus rhombicus (assembly GCA_929108145.2). Classification (NCBI taxonomy): domain Eukaryota; kingdom Metazoa; phylum Arthropoda; class Insecta; order Trichoptera; family Limnephilidae; genus Limnephilus; species Limnephilus rhombicus. The sequence goes on along the minus strand of OV815287.1, from coordinate 11,674,744 downwards.
TTTAACAAATTGTTAATTACGAACTCTTCACCCCTGCTGCATGTTATTTTTTTTTTTTTTCATTCTCATTATGTTTGTTTTCCTTCTTTTTATTATAATAATAATATTTGGATTATTTATATATCCTATAATATGCTTTATAATTTGTATGTTTTTTTTTTCATTTCTGTTGTATATATACATATATATATATATATTTTTTTTCTATCACTTTATGTTTTCTTTAATGTTTTAATCTATGTTTTTATATATTTATTATAAATTTTACCGGAAACTTCGCTGGTTAATGCAACCATGTAATATGTTACTTTATTACTGTTTGTTACCTCAATAAACTAAAAAAAAAAAAAAAAAATGTGTAAATTACAAATTAACCATAGCTTCTCGCTCACTCGACAAATCTGATTGATCGCTCAATCTGACTTTTTGCATTTTGAGTACCCGCTATTTACGCCGGCAAGGTTATGCAGGTAGAAAAAATATCAGATTTTTCATACCGGTATATACAAAGCAAAAAACTCGCTCTACTCAAAAATAATCCAAATGGCTTATGTCCCACTTTAATACTGAGCTCCTCATGATGATTGGTTTATTTATATCCTCATGTATTCTATCAACTTTTTACCATTCCACTGGAAAAAATACGAAAGGTTATTTTTCACACAAAAAGGTTACTTTTTTTATATATTTTAGGTGACTTTTTACAAGACACGGCTGGCAACACTGATCATGGCGGTCATGGCAGAATGCTTTGTAATGACATTTAGGTGTGAGGTGTGTTTTTTATTCAAGATTAACTGCTTTTAATATAGAAAAACATTGGTAAAATGTCCACATTTCACCGCTACTGTTATTGTATTTAATCAAAGTGCAATATAAAAACAATAAATCATCTCTTTCATTGCAAATACATGTGACATCGTGTTTCGTGTCAGGCGTTACTTTGTAGGTACATTGTTTTATGTATAATACATACAGAAACACTGGTATTTATAATACACTGATCATGACGAGTGTGTAACAACTTGTATAAAAAGCCCTATACTAAAAACAATTTGAAAATACATAACCAAATGTCAAAATAGGACGACTTTAACCTCAAATAGACAAAATTTATTGCAGATTGTCCGCAAATATAGCCCTTTTCGTAAATTGTTGAGGGCCTAAATTATGTTTCAATAAACACAATAACTATTATTTATCTAAATCTCTATAAACAGTATGAAAATAAACCAAACACACGAAATGTTGAATTGCATAGGTACGTGTGCACTTCAAGTCATTTCAAATGTCAACACACTATCACCAGGTGACAGGTTAAGTGTGACGTCACCGTTAACCATTTCAGTAATGCCAACTTAACGCTGTGTTTTGAGAAGAGGTTTAAAAATGCACTTTTTAATATTTTTTTAAAAACTCTGCGTTTAATATTATGAAATAAAACTTATATATTCAGAATCAGCGTTTCTTGGTCTATATGAACATATTTTTTTAAAGCCATAATATTTTTCACTGGAGTTCCTTATTATCATGGGACATTTTTAAAACATATTTTGACTCATCACAATTCTGGTTAATAAAATAAGAAGATCTTCGACTGACCTTAATAAATCCTTTTCCTAAATTAGGTTCCTGTACATAGTAGAGCAAGCGCTTCCTATTTTCATGTATTGTGGGCATGGCGGGCTGGCGCGTGGGCTCGGCGTCCGGCCCGTCGGGATCCTCCACATTCTGGATGGGCTGCGTGCTGCCTGACGTGGACGGCCGCAGTCTACCAACACACAACACAACAACATGTTATTTACTCGAGCGACAGAGATTTCCAGGCGTTCAATTGTGGATTTGGCCACGGGTATTCCAAAAATGATGCTTGAAAACATATAAACTGCCTACTGTGGTTTTAAGCCAATGAATCCACCTATCTTTCAAGGTTTATCCCATTACCTATGGGTTTTATAAAAAAAAATTAAAATCGTTTAATTCACAAATGCTTCAAATCTGTATGTTATCGAAATTGTCCTACTATTTATCTACATTGTCTCTAGTCTACTGGAAATGTCTATAATCACAGATATTAAAAAAATGCAATTATTTTTAAATCATTAAATGCCAAAAGTACCCACCGGATACGAAAAATATGCATCCATTGAACGCCGGCATATCCAATCTAAAAAAAATACTTTCTGTTGGTAGGAATTTTACCCTCGGTACAATACAAAGGTAGTTGTGGGAGCTCGGCATTTCAAAGTAACTCACATATAATAATTGCCAACGTTGCTTATAAAATCATGAAAAATCGATTTTTTTTTATGGCCTGTACTTTATATTTTAAAACACAAATGAAAAAAATTGCTCACATCCATACTACATATTTGCTATACCTTTTGATTAAAAAAAATATAGTTTCATTGAGTATATTTTTGATCTTAAATCCAAAATAAAGTTTTGTATTAAAAGGCCATTCCTCTTAACTTTGAGGGAATAAATACCTTTCGCTGGGGGAGGAGGTGTTGTGGGACACGGTGGGAGTGAGACAGGGGGCGCTGCGCTCCTCCACTGGCGCTGCTATTCCCGTGCTCACCCCCGTTATCCTCTGCATGTTGAAGTTACGGTTCAGCTCCCCCCTGAAATAGGCAAATACATCATTATTGTTTGGTTTTGAAATGAAAATATGCATACATAGTTCCTATCGGGATGTCATGTATCCAGTACCTACCCTCCCTAACCACATCACCTTGTTGGAAAAGCATTTTAAATTTGGAGCTAAGCTAAGCTAATTTGATGTTTTTCTCAGAGAAAAACATCAAAAGAGAAGAAAATTTGGGACTAGTTTAGAAACAAGTTGTTGGTGTTGTTCGTGTTCATAATCTCGTTTTTGAACTAAATAGAAGGTTTTTGATCATACCGAAAGTAAAAAATATCATTTTACACTTATTTGTGTAATTGTGGCGATAATTACCTCTAGGAACCGTGGTGAAAATATATAAACTATATTTATGATTGTGTTGTGCGCTCCTTCACAAAGGTTCAGTGGTAAGTGATTGGTTATCTTTCTTTCTTGCTTCCTACACATATTATCATCCAATTCCAGCAAACACCATTTAATTTCTCTCATTCTTTAGTATTTACAGTCCATTTCCAAGTGCATCTGAAGATGTAATTCGTAAGCAGTTTCGGAAGCAACAATTACCATTGGCCAGAAAAAGATTTGACTTTGATAGTACAATGTGGTAAGTTGTTCCTGTTGGAGTGCCAGCTAGGTGACTTAGCTTGCAATTTTTCACTGCGAACTCTAGGACAGCTTTGTTCTGGACTCCTGCTAAGGCACTTTTCAGGAAGCACTCGTCTGTTGGGTCATGAGGAACATTGAAGAAGATCACTCGTGGATACCGTTTTGTTGGTAATCAGGCCTTCAACCTGGCTGAGTTTGCTAGACACAGGGTTTTCAAAATTATTTCTTGAGTAGCAGTATGGATCACAACGCCTTTGTTTCGAAAACTCCTCATATCTTGAAGCGGATCCCGAGCTTTGTTGGTCATAACACGTCCTTTGGGAGCTGCTTTGTATTGTCGCTATCTTTTGCAGAATCCAGCTTCAGGAAGATACACTGGCTGGTTTGGGGTCCCAATGATAAGTCTTGAGCGGGTGATTGGTATTGGTACTGTCTTCTGAGGGCCATTTTTAACAATATCAGCAAACGATAGACTTGCCTCCGTGGCATCAGTTACTCTGCGCAACACTGCTCCAAGGTCTGACTACAACTGAAAGAAAATTTTGTTGCCCATGTTGGTTTTCGGCTTTTTTGGTTAAAATCTCCCCTTTTGCTACTTTTAAATTGGTATTTACTGATTGTCAGATCAGCTTTGAAAACCTCTCGCTCCAACAACAGCTGTGAGACTGATCAGAATACTTCAGAGATATATCCGCAGTTGTTGATCCTTTGATACTTTTGATTGCTTTTCAGCAAGGACATCTTGGAGGGCTCTTGGACAGGCTTGAGGATCGTTTAGTATCTGTATTGAGGACACTGAGATACTCTTAGTCTCCTTTTCAGATACGTCTGAATAATCAGATGCCCTGTCAGGTTCATCATATTCAACCTTTGGAGAAATCCATCCCGTGACCAGGATTCTTTTTTTACGCTGATGCTGCATTCATCGGACAAAGGTTATACTGGAGGTTCAAAAGAACATAAAACATGATCTTCAGTTAAGATGAGTGATAATGTGCAAGTGCCAAAAAAACTTTTTGGCACTTGCACATTATCACAAAAAGTTTTTTTGGCACTTGCACATTATCACTATAAAAACTATGTTGACATGAATTACCAAAGTTTTGAATGACTTTTTAAGTTAAGATCAGTGTAATAGCATACATATGGGTGATTTTAATAATTCTGACCTATTATTTTGTTCCATCCGCACCCTCTGTTGTCGGATGGTAATGAGTGCTTCCCAAACGTCACTTTGGCCGGTCATGGAGGTGCCCTGCCAAAAAAATTATGAACCTTTAAATTTTCCTTTAAGATAATTCTTCTTCCTGATGACAACTAAAAGCATTTACTGGTTAGAATCGGAATTCAAAGAAGGTAATGTAGATAATTATCGTAATTTATTTTTAAACTAGTTTTGAACACCGTTAGAGTGGCAATCATTCGGGCAGATGTATAATACATCATTGTAAAACATTACCTATTATGTACAAAGGTCATACATGCTAGTATTAAAAATAAATCAGATGTTTAGAGCAAATGAAATGCATATTCACCCTATCCAGTGTCATGACGGGGTGCGCCCCCGCTCTCGAAGTACTAGCACTGCCGTCGGCGACTCCGGGCCCCCGTCCCCCTGGCAGCCCGCCCCCAACGCCCCCGGGGAGACTCCCGGTGCGACCGCGACCCCCCGCGCAGGCACGCTGGCCCCTGGAGGGCGCGGGGCCGTCATCTGCTGCCTCGTCCGCCAGCTGGTCCGCAAGAGGCTCGTCTTCTTGAATGTCATGGATACAAGTCCACTGGAAGGTGATTACATGGACATTTATTTATGCAATATGTGAGGAGTTCAATAATTAGGAAGCCAGTTCCATCTCCAAAAGCATTTGAGCATGCAAACTCAGCCACCCAGACAAATCGACAATTTCCGAGCACTTAATTGATACTTGCCATTACTCTGGATTTGTTTCTGAAGTCTGGGACGACCCAATACAGACCTAATTATGGACCCATTAACATTAATAATTATTTCTTCAGTGTAACCAATGTACTGCTTTGTTTCAATAATTTGTTTCAGTTTTTCGTTTTCGGATACATTCAAATTTTATTTATGTTATTACACAACGGAAATAGACAACAGTTATTTTTTTTATTGTAATCTTTATATTTTTATGTTACATAGGTAATTGTGCTGTGCCTGTCTCACTAGGAGTTCCTGTGTTGAGAGCAGGCGCATTTTAACATAAATAGTTTATAAAGGATAACAACAACAATGTTATTTATACATTTAAAGTAAAAGTACAAGGACAATCAGCATCGTATCAATGGGTTAGCATGCATTAGGAGGTTCTAAAAATATTGTTGATATATGATCTGTCTTTGGTAGTGATCCAAAACTTGGTATCTGTTTTGTATTTTACATGATTAATGTGCTGTCTAATGGTCAGTGGAAGTGTATTATAAAGTTTTGTTGCAAAGTACCTGAAGTTTCTTTGACCAAACGTTGTTTTGGCGAAAGGGATAAGTAAGAGATTTTGCCCTTTGGTTCTCGTATCACGAACAGTTTGGATATTGTCAAAAACAGTTCTATGTTTGAATAGATAAATTAGTATATTTTTGGCATAAAGTTGCCTAATGTCCAAAACACCGATTCTCCTAAAGATTTCATCCGAACTGCTTGTGATCGGAAGTTTTAGAATAATCTTTATAATTAGTTTCTGGGCTTTAGAGATCGGATCAATGGCAGCAGCGTTTGCTCCTCCCCAGGCTATGATACCATACTCGATTAGAGATTGACATAGTGCATAGTAAATTGTTTTGAGTTGGTTCAAATTAAAAAAGTTGCGAGTTTGTCTAAAAAGGTATATAGATTTTCGAAGTTTGTTTGCTGTAGTGATAATATGTTCTTTCCACTTTAAATTATTGTCAAAAATAATACCCAAGTATTTGATTTTTGTAACACGTTCTAGATAGGGGCAATCACATATATTAACTTTTGACAGGGGGCAAGCACATATTTGAATATTATTTTCTGGGTTACTTAGGGACGGATTAATACTAAATTCAATGTATTTAGTTTTAGACACATTCATTGTTAGTGTATTATTGTCTAACCATCTTTTAACAATAGCTTTGCCCCTGTTTGCTTTTATGTAAACATCATACCAGTTACTTGATTTGAAGAGGAGAATCGTATCATCAGCGAAACTAACGATTTTGGCATCAATAGGTAGATTGCACAGTTCATTTATGTAAATTAGGAATAACGTGGGACCCAGGATGCTTCCTTGAGGCACGCCAAAACTAATTGGCAGTTGATTGCTGAGGCAGTTGTTGATTTTTACACTTTGTTTACGGTTTGAAAGGTAATTTCGAATAATACTAAGTTCATTCCCATTTATTCCAATGTTTGATAGTTTTTGTATTAGTTTGGAATGTGAGATGGTATCAAATGCTTTGAATAGGTCTAGGAATATTGACATGCATTTTGATCCCTTGTCTAAGTTTTCATTAAAAAATCTGTAACTGTCGCAATGGCATCGGAGGTGCCTTTATTTTTCCTGAAGCCAAATTGGTTGTGGGATAATATATTATTTTTTTCAAGGTATTCGACTAATTGAAAGTTAATTGCTTTTTCAAAGACTTTGGATAGTGAATTTAGTAATGTTATTGGACGATAGTTAGTTATATCCGCTTTAGAGCCTCCTTTATGTATTAGAATTATGATTCCGTGTTTAAGTTAATGTATTATGTTTTTTTTATTATTTCTCTTTTTTTCATTTTCTCCATTTTCTTTTTGTTTATACAAAATATGTTCCATATGTTCAAACTCATCCTAATTTGACTGTCCTAAAATGGGAATTCTCCTAGTTGGGCAGTCAAAACATTTTATAAATAATGTATAACAAACGTATAATCTTGTACTAAATAATGAATACATTTTTTAAAAAAGACATCAATTCTCCGACCTTCTGACAGCGTTCTAAAGAAATATGTATAACTGTAAATATGCCAGAGGCCTGAGGTGTTAAGCACTAGTATCAAATCATGTGTAGCTTTGTTATTTTCATACACTCATACACTAATCATATTGCGATCTGTCAGTATTTTATTTCAGGTATGATATCCAGGAACTGAACAAAAAACCAAACTTGTAATACAGTGAAACCCTCTTAACCTCTTATTGGCCGGAGACGCGCGGGCGCGCGCGCTTTGTACGCATGCGCAAATAAATATTTCGGTAAAAATATGTTTGTCTGCGATTTTGACCCCTCTATGTACAGAATTTGGATGAAGAACAAGGTCAGAATCGCTTGCGCCAACATTTCCCCATAAGATGGGTAAAAATTTCATTTACCTTGCAACCACAGAATATTTTAAAACGATTTTATCTGTGGCATCGAAATGACAAATTTGCCGCGATTCTTTCTGTCGAAGTCGATGCGTTTTACTTGACGAAAACATCGTAAAACCTATCAATTTACGTAATTAAACGCAAGTAATGTTGTTTTGATACATAGTTTATTGTTCTAGGAACGTGTTTCAGTCAATAAAATATACGATAGCTCAAAATTAATCCACAAAACATTCAATTCAAAATTCAAAGTGGTGCTTTTTTAGTGAATTTTTGTGAAATGGCCTGGCATTTATCAGGTTAACCGGTCAAAGGCCGGCAAATTCCAGGAAATATACGGAAATTTCGTAACAAAACACGATTTTGAATTGAATGTTTTGTGGATTAATTTTGAGCTATCGTATATCGCCTGCTCTCAACACAGGAACTCCTAGTGAGACAGGAACAGCACAATTACCTATGTAACATTAAAAAAATTAAGATTATAATAAAAAAAAAATAGACAAAATCGTTTAAAAATATTCTGGGGTTGCAAGGTGAATGAAATTTTGATACATCTTATGGTGCAATGTTGGCGCAAGCGATTCTGACCCTGTTCTTCATACAAATTTTGTACATAGAAGGGCCAAAATCGAAGACAAACATTTTTTGTTCGATATTTTTTCGAATTATTTTCTCGCGCATGCACACAATACGCGCGCGCCCGCGCGATTCCGGCCCATTAGAGGTTAAGCCACAAAACTTCTTAAGAGGGTTTTACCGTATATACATACATAATATGCAGATTTTACTGAATTCACTTTCACTGTTTTCAATAATGTTTCTTACCTCAGATCTGTCATCATGACTAATATTTCTGCTAAGTGCGCACCAGCCATGTGGGTGAATCTGTAAACAGTCATAATAATTATTACATAGATATTTTGGAGTAAAATGGTCATATTTTTATTTTTGGAAAAACATAATGAGCTAATTTAAAATTTTAACCGTCAGTTAAAGTAACAAGGCTGTTAAATAGGACCATGTGCTGCTTTAAGTGTACTATGGCTAAAGTAATAATTATTAGTGTGGCCAGTCGAAAAACAGAATATTCCTCGAAATTATATGAAAAACAGCACAAAATTTTAATTTGAAAACCACAACACCTGTAAAAATACCCTGCTGTATTTTATTTCACATCATTATAGGATCCAACATAAATTCTCAAATATGGCAGAATATATCAAGTAAGTATTTGTGCGATTATTTAAAAATAAATGATGACCTATTATAATACATACAATATTACACGGATTTTTTTTTAATTTCCAGAAATTGTAAAAATCTCTTTGAATTTGATGTGTCACAAATTTTATGAGATCTTTCGACATGCGGTACCATGTCAAAAATTTGGGATTATCCCAAGTAACTATATTATTGACATGGGGTCGAAATGTTTTTGATTTTCGCTGCAAGATACATATATTAGATGAGGAATTCATCATCACTATCATCATCTTCTATAATATTATAATTATCATGATAATAATAATCAATTCCTACCATACCTCCAACAGACTGACAAATATGTCAAAATGGCAGAATATCTTTAGAGCAACTATCGGTTTTCGGAAAACAAAAATAGAGCAAAATAAATGGTTTTGCATTCAAAGGTCACCTTTGAAAAAAGGCAGTTAAAACCTTGTCCAACTTAGGTGACGAGTTGTAAAAATAGATAATATGTATATGTAATATATTAGTATACTAGCGAGTTTCCGGCATTTTAACGCTGCTTAACCCCTCCGCAACGTAAGCAGATATAAGCGTTAAAAATGGGACAGCAGTCAAGTACAATAAGCGTGTTTATACGTCAGCGCGTGTGTTTCCATAGAAATCGTTATAACTCCGTTATTGTTTTAGTTACATCTCTAAAACAAAAAGTCAAAGGTCGATAGTAGATCAAGCTGCACATTTCTATCAAGTTGTCTATGGAAATACATAACAGGAATCAGCTGTCAATAGAGAACTCCAGTCCAATTTTTTTATTTTTTTTAATGAATAAAGACCTTCAAACTTAAATAACTGCATTTTTATTTTTATTTTTATAGTTAGTTTTAATAGTTAAAATAATTGTCAAAGTTTTAATTTTTAAAGACTCCCAGAAACGCACCGTATCTATGGTGGTCTAATTTTTTTACTTTTTAAGTTGTCATTTTGAATCAGTGATGTTATGTCGAGGGAAATTTCCCTAGATCTAGGGGAGAAAAATATTTTTTTGGGATAAGGGAAATCAGGACAAAATCTAGGGAAATTTCGAACTCTGGCAAAAATTTTATTACATATGACAGTATTACTGGTATTATTTATATATATACGTATATATATTTTTTGGAATTCCTATGAATCTTAATTATTTTTCATGTACTTACATGCCATGTTATTTTTAACACTGACAACTCAAAATGATATTAGGGAACGTACCCATACTACGTGACACGTTCGGGGGGGGGGGGTCTTCAAAATACCACGCTTGGTACAAATGAGCGGCGGGTTGCTTATGATTTTTATTTTGCAAAGTGTTTTTTTTTATTATTTGGAATTCAGTTTCTAATTCAGTGGTGAGTGTATTCGTACTTTTAAATTTTTGTTCAGTGTTTTATTTGGAAAATCACGGTATTATTAGTATATTTACCAAGTTACGATATGTTTCCAATTAATTATCATATTAATTAACATATAACAGGATTAGTGTTACACAATCGGGTGGCTACGTAGGTAATTGCGTAAATGTGAAATTCTAGGGAAATTTCACTTCTAACTGTTGGCAACACTGTGAAGAAACCAGAATAATCATGGCGGATAATGACTTTTAGGTGTGAGGTGTGTTTTTTATTCAAGATTAACTGCTTTTAATATAGAAAAACATTGGTAAAATGTCCACATTTCACCGCTATTGTTATTGTATTTAATCAAAGTGCAATATAAAAACAATAAATCATCTCTTTCATTGCAAATACATGTGACATCGTGTTTTGTGTCGGGTGTTACTTTGTCGGTACATTGTTTTATGTATAATACATACAGAAACACTGGTATTTATAATACACTGATCATGACGAGTGTTTAACAACTTGTATAAAAAGCCCTATACTAAAAACAATTTGAAAATACATAAGCAAATGTCAAAATAGGACACGACTTTAACCTCAAATAGACAAAATTTATTGCAGATTGTCCGCAAATATAGCCCTTTTCGTAAATTGTTGAGGGCCTAAATTATGTTTCAATAAACACAATAACTATTATTTATCTAAATCTCTATAAACAGTATGAAAATAAACCAAAAACACGAAATGTTGAATTGCATAGGTACGTGTGCACTTCAAGTCATTTCAAATGTCAATACAATACAATAACAGGTGACAGGTTAACTGTGACGTCACGGTTAACCATTTCAGTAATGCCAACTTAACGCTGTGTTTTCCGAAGAGGTTTAAAAATGCACTTTTTAATAATTTATTAAAAACTCTGCATTTAATATTATGAAATAAAACTTATATATTCAGAATCAGCGTTTCTTGGTCTATATGAACATATTTTTTTAAAGCCATAATATTTTTCACTGGAGTTCCTTATTGTGTAGTTGACAAAAATATTTACCCGCGCAAATTTGCTACCGGCAGATCCACCGCGCTCTACATTTTCAATTTTTATTAAATATTTTTATATGAAATGATAAAAAAGTGAGGTGACAAAAGTGTTTATTACACATATATACAATAGAATAAGTATTGTTGTTTGCATAATCTGTGATTTTAGTACCGTTTTCACATAAAAACATCACGTGAGTCATTTTTACCTATTTTTAATGTTTGCGTTCTAAATTTTAATATTTACAAATGCTAATATTTATTTGTAATATAATAATTTGAAAGCCTATTTTGTAACCTTTCTAAAACAGTTTTTACTATTTGGCTACGTTCAGAAATGTTTCATTTATAGAGCTTTAATTGTGAAGCGCTTATAACTAAAAGTTTTCGTAAAATGTCATTTCGTTGACACCAAAAGCTAATATTCTCGAAAATTCGGAGGGGTTAATAAAGAAAAAGTTTAAAAGTTATTGTTAAAGCTATTTCATAAAGAAATTGTTTCTCCCTGCGTGTCCTTTCCCATTCATCCTGTTCCTTCCGCCTCCCCTTCCTCTCCCACATCCCCTTCCCTCCACGCGTTCCCATTCCGCCTTCTCTCTCCCCATTCTCCTCTCCCGCTTCCCCCGTCCCGCGAGTCCCCCTCCGCCCCTGGCATTCCATACATTCAGTCCTGGTACATTTGGTTTTCAAACAGCTTGCGCACCACCTAATGCAATTTTTTTATACAAATTTCATAATGCCAGAGCTCAGTATATATAGAAGCCATCGTGGGCAGCATACATCAAATCCCCAAAGTTTCACGGCAATCGGATGAATGGTTAGTAACGCATAAATTCATGATGTCAGAATTCACTTTTGTATATAGAAACCACCGCGGGCATGCGCACATCAAATCCCCAAAGTTTCATCACAATCGGATGAATGGTTTAGCAACACGTAACATATATACATAGACAGAAGCAAATATATTGTGATTTTTATATATATATAGATTTTATGTTTGAGCTGCTTTTCAAATAGATGTAAGTGATGCGCTGTCGGCTCATATGCATCAGTCAGTACATATTCTGTACAGTGTATTAGAAGTGGTGGGAGCCAACCTGCAGGGAGCTGACGACCTCGGCCTCGTTACCTTCGGGGAAGTCGGTTATGAACTCGACGCGGTTGTGTTTGCGCTGCTTCTCAAACAGGTAGCTGTAGATGCAGGCGATGGGGATGTGCTGGCGGCTCATCTGCATCAGGCGGTACATGTTCGGCTAGACAAACAGATTACAACACTCGTTGGTTAACAGATCTCGTGATACATATTTATGTTTTCCACATATTAAATCTTAACTTCAAACAAAATATTTTTTAATCTATAACAAAACCTTTCTAATTCCAAAAACCAAAGAGATACCATTTATTTCTCAGGTGGAAAAAAGGTTTCTGCAAATGAGCATCCTTCTATTGAATTATCAGTCCAATCCTCTCTAATCTCAATATTTCTGTTTATAAAATCCGCCATTAACGGAACAAAAGCGCAAGGACAATTGTTTCTCTCAAGCCTCCCTAACTTCTATTCCAACTGATCCCAACACTTTATTTTTTTTTACATTAGCTCCATCTTTGTTACATTTTTTTACATTAGCTCCATCTTTTGCGGTCTTTGTCGTCTTTGGGGATGCTGTGTGGAGGGTCTATTTAGGCAAGAAAGGAGAGGTAGTTCTGGGAAGGAAAAGGGTATTGGGGGTGGGTAGGAATCTGGTGGTCGGTGTGTCCAGGAGTGACAAAAGTATGAATCCATCCCTCCCACTGCGGTGCAAGGCAATGTACGACTGGAGAAGTCAAAGGGACTCCTTTAACCATTCTCTCCCGATCCGGCCTGCCATGCAGCTGGTGGGCAGACGCATCCGCCGCCAAGACCCGGACAAACCTCACCCCATGAACCCGGGCACCCCTGCTAGGTAACCAAACGTAGCAAACCACTTGGGGTGACCTATGGCAGAGGTGTTGGTTATCTGATAAATGGTTTCCGGGGCGGTGGTAACAATACCCGCCTCCCAATTTGAAATGGGCCCTTTCGTCTTTATTGACAAAATTGTGTAAATTTGACAGCAGCGTATAGTGTCGTACACCTACTAAAATTACGCACAAATTACATGTGTAGCGGTCGCCGTGATAACTTATGTAAGTTAAATTTCCAAATAAAACTTCCGTGAGCATTAATTACCATAAGTTGCAAGGGCGGATTTAGGAGGGGGGGGGGGGGGGGGCATGGGGTATTTTTGTGTACTGTGGAGATTCCATCGCAATACATACTTAGAAGCTAAAACTGTCTTTATTGAACATTTAATTTTTTTATTGTTTTGACACTTTCATAAATAAGTTGGACACATATGTAAACGCTCCTATGAGTAACTCATCAAAATCTGTGATTAAAATAAGTGTAAAGGTAGCTTATAAATAAAATAGAGTAGCCATAGAGATTTATTAAATAAAAAAAAAAACAGTTATCATTGATTGCCAAATAATAAGTAAAATCATATTTGATGTTGCTCAAACTATAGTACAAAGGAAAAAGATAAGAATGCGTGTGAACTTTGTGTAATTATAATATATAATATACTTCTATATTATGACTGATCAGGTCAAGCTAGATAATGACGTAATGAGGTTCTTGTTGTTTCCAGTGAAATTAATCAGGAAACAGGTGCCTGTATTTATTTACATATTAATTAGGTAAATCAGTCATGAATATTTATTTAATCAGTTGCATAACAAATTTCAAGATTATTATTGATGTTATCTATAAAAGATTCACATTACAAATAACTTATCTTTAACATAATACAAACTATGTGCAATAGTTTAAATTCCAAATTCTGACTTGTTTATAAGCATTATCAGACATGCGTACCTTCACAAGGAACTTGTTTACTTTGATGCATGGTTTGAAAATATCATGATATATATTATTTATGTAAATATCGAAGATTAAAATTACAGTTTAAATAAGGATGAAAAGTATACCTAGGGGTAGTTGTTGCCACAAGAGCAAATTAATATTGGTTCAGAAAGTTTATTTTTCTCTAATGGCAAACAGTTCTCAATTTGGAAGGTGGATATCGCCGCTCCGGGAACGATTTACTGGGTAACGAACAACCTTGCCGCAAGTCACCCACCATAAGTCACAAAAAATGCCGCTTACAGGGTTTGGGAGGTGGGTATCGCCGCTCCGGAAACGATTTATTGGATAACGAACAACCTTGCCGTAAGTCACCCACCATAAGCCACAAAAAATGCCGCAAAAAGGGTTTGGGAGGTGGGTATCGCTGCTCCGGGAACGATTTATTGGATAACAAACAACCTTGCCGTAAGTCACCCACCATAAGTCACAAAAAATGCCGCTTACAGGGATTACAGATTTAAAGAGTTAAGAGGAACGTTCGCGCGGCCTTTTTCGGTACGTTTCATATAAATTTTAATTTTGGATTTAAGATCAAAATTGAAAAATTATTTTTTTAATCAAAGATATATTAAACATCGTCGCAAGAAAGCAATACTGCTGTAAGCGCCATTGCCTACGAAAATACTTTATAAACACTATTTTGCATGGTTTTTTTTCTGCATCAATCTATCTGGGTCCTGTGATTATACGACGATAAATAAGAACTGTACGACGTTTGAAAAACTAGCCGTTTTGTCAACAATACGTTTTTTAACTGATGTACACACCTCAAAATCCTCAAAAGTATTTTCGTAGGTAGTGGCGATTACAGCAGTATTGCTTTCTTGCGACGATATGTAGTATGGAAAAGACTTATTTAATTTTGCTTTAAATTATATTCAATTTGGAAGGCGGGAATGGGTACCACCGCCCCAGGAACCTTTATTGGATAACCAACACCTCTGACATAGGTCACCCCAAGTGGTTCGCTACGTTTGGTGATTTAGCAGGGGTGCCCGGGTTCATGGGGTGAGGTTTGTCTAGGTCTTGGAGGCGGATGACCAGGACACACTGAACCCCAGATTCCTACCCACCCCTTAAACCCTTTTCCTTCCCAGAACTCTCCTCTCCTTCCTTTCCTTAAAAAACCCTCCACACTGCATCCCCAAAGGTGACGTAGGCCCTGAGGGAAATTATTTTCCGCAGGGCCTCCTGTGTGCAGTTCATGTAAAAAAAAAATATATATATAAGATATAGGCCATTAAAGATATAAATGATCCATGATTTTAGAGGCAACTTGAACAATTATTTGTGAGTAAATGAAAAACATCTGAAAAAATAATTTTACTATATTTATTTAAAAAATAAAACATCATTAAAAATGGGTTTTTTAATTTAAATGACAAATTTTTGTTCTGACATAAATTGGTAATTTGTAATTTAAATTTACACCCATCAAAATGATTTCTTTTAATAATTTTTATTTTTATATTATATTTCATCATATTTTTATAATAAATACAGCAATTTTTTTAATGTTTTTCATTTACTCGAAAATAATTGCCCATCCTCTTTTTTTTTTTTTTTTTTTAAATAATCGGAGACGGTTTACATATATATAGTTAGACCCTATATATAGCCCTATATACCCATAGACCCATTGTACTATCTCCCATTTTACCTCATTCCTTTGACAGTAACCCAGTCCCTTTTATAAAGTTCACCAGGATTGTCATTGGAAATGAAGCTATATCTTCTGGTTTGACAATGTGTCTTCCCAGGTCTCATTTCCCCTCTTCACTCCACCTTGGTTCCCCGAAGGCCCCACGACGGAAAAGGGCTTCATCTCTCCTCTCCACTCCTTAGTTCCCCGAAGGCTCCACGACGGAGAATCCACCTCCCCTTGGTTCCCGTAAGGCCCCACAAGGGAAGAGTCCAATCCACCTTGGCTCCCCGAGGGCCCCAGGAGGGAAGAGAACTTCATCTCTCCTCCTTGGTTCCTTAAAGGCCCCACAGAGGAAGAGTTCACCAAGATGGCCTCATTTCTCCTCTTCACTCCTACATGGTTCCTCGAAGGCCCCACATGGGAAGAGCACATCATCTCTCCACTTCACTCCTCCTTGGTTCCACAAAGGCCCCGCGCTGGAAGGGTGCCCTTCCACTTGGTTCCTTGAAGGCCCCACAAGGGAAGAGTTCATGGAGGTGGCCTCAGCTCACCTCTCCACGGTTTCTCCTCTTGGTTCCTCCTACGGCCCCAGGAAGGAAATCCACAGAGGTGGCCTCAGCACTCCTAGGTTCCCAAAAGGCCCCTAGTTTTAGAATGGTCCAATTTTTTTTGTCCCACGAGTTACCAGGGAAATAGAAGGTCCACTCCAGCAGAGCCCTGAGTGCTGGAGTGAGGTCTAAATACTCTGAGATGCGACCTTGTTTCTCGGAGGCACCGTTTGTGACGCTGTTCCCCAGGACATTCAGCCTGAGCACTAGTACTGGATAGCTCACAGCTTGGCAATGCTGGGATGGCTGTTGCAGGTTTGTGTTTGCACTCCCTGAGCGATGGGTTCGCCACACTCCCTACGCTAGCCCAAGCCAAATATTAAAATCTTTAATTATCGTTTATAGGTTTGTGCCAACATACCTTGAAGCCTTGCAAGTCTTGCGCCAGACTGGGCAGGTCCAGGTTGTGAATGATGATGAGCAAGCCGCCGGTGGTGCACATGACCAGCTGGTTGGCATCGGGGGAGATGCGGCAGCGCATGAGGCCGGCGGCATGGAACACCCGCTGGTACACGAAGCTGGTCTCCGTGTAGCAGTTGATGTCCCAGGTGTAGATGCTGCCGTCCAGCCCCGAGGTCACCAGCAGGTTGTCCTTCACCGAGAACTCGATGTTCTTGACCCAGTTGGAGTGGCCCTGCAGGGTGCGGATGCGAGCCTTCAGGTTGCGTATGTCCCACAGCGCTATGGTCGTGTCGTCTGAGCATGTGGCGAACATTCGGGAGTCCAGAAATCTAAAATACAAGGTTTCATAATACATAACTAAATAATTGTGTACATAAAAAGTACATTTATGTAGTTTTAGTACTAGACTAAGAACAAGTGAAATATCAAATTAAAAATATTTGTGTTAAAAAAAAGTTGTATCGAAGGTTTTCAGCCAAATTATTAAGCTGTCATTTTGTGAATTGTACAATTATTGGATAACCAATTTGGTTACTTAGTAAGGGTGCCCGGGTTCATGGGGTGAGGTTTGTCCGGATCTTGGCAGCGGATGCGTCTACCCACCAACTGCTTGGCAGGCCAGATAGGAAGAGACTCGTTGAGGGAGACCTTTTGACTTTTCCAGCAGGACACTCTCGGAACATCACCTTGCAACGCAGTGGGAGGGATAAATTCATTTGTCCGTCAGTCCTGTACACACTGACCAGATTCCCCAGATTCCTAACCACCCCTCATAACTTTTTCCTTCCCAGAACTTCCTCTCCTTCTGTTCCTAAAAAATTCCACTATGCAAACTTAGGGGATGTCGTGTGGAGGGTCTTTTTAAGGAAAGGAAGTTCTAGGAAGGAGAGGGGTATGAGGGTTGGGTAGGAATCTGGGGTCAGTGTGTCCAGGAGTGAAGTACGAATCCATTCCTTCAATTGCACTGCAAGGCGATGGGTCGAGAGAGACCAGCTATCAAAGTGATCAAAAGGCCTCCTTCAAGCAGTCTCTCTCGATCCACTGCCAAGACCAAGACAATCCTCACCCCATGAACCCGGGCAACCCCAAGTCCAAAATTGAATTTACAGAATTTATAATTCAAGTTCATCCAAATATTGCAAAAGACAGAAATCAATTACATATTGTATTATCTAAGAACTGCATTTGACCAGTTTGACAAATTCATTTTACAAAATGCAACAATTACGAACTTCCCATTAATTACAACCTTTGCCTGAGGCACCACAAACAGATATATAATTATTTGGATGATTATCAACATTTGGACTTATATAATCTTATTATTGCAACATCAGAATAAGTGAAATATCAAAAAAAAAAACACAAAGCTAACACATTATGCAATAATATTGTTAAGAGCCTGGGACATTATCAAGCGGCTTGTCACAAGCAGGGAGTTTTTTGTTTATTAAATTTTGAGCGTCTCCAGAGGATGCTTGTGGCTTGATGCAAATTTATATTTTTTTGGGTGTAGACAAACAAGCATAGACAAATAAGAACCTATAGACAAAAAAAAAACATTACATTGAGTGGTGATCAGGTAAAACAATTATATAAATTAGATAAAATTATTATAAAAAAATAGGTATTAATTATTTTGTGTTTAATTTGTAGAAATCCATCTGATTTAAAAATTTTGGTAAATTTTTGGGATTGGTGTCCATGGTTATTACGAATAATTTTTAGAAAAAAACTTTAGATTCGCCTTAATCACTATAAAAGGAAACTTTTTGCATCACGGCTGGCGGAAAATAATGCATTTTAATTTTCAATGTCGTTAAATAAAATTTCACTTCGCGAACCGATCTACGACAGCCCGCCCGCTGCCGCCCGCCATTCTGTCACTGTTATGTTGTTGGTATCCCTGACCCCACACAAACGAGAACTAGATACGATTGTAGCCGACTTCGTGGGATACATGATGGGCACGTAATTATGAAAAACAGAATTAATAAACAGAATTATGTGAATACCGAACAAGAGTCCCAACTGCTCCAAAATATATATTTAAAAAAAAAAAATTGTAAATTATTGCTATGTTAATACCGCACAAGAGTCACAACTACAACAATTTTTTTTTTTTTAATTATTGCACAAGAGTCCAACAGCTCCCAAGGGAGGGAGGTTGAAGAAGGGTTGTGATAAGGTGAAGGTTTTTTATATCCATTTTTCGTATTACAAAAATAACAAACACGAGAATCGGGTATGGGTACCACCGCCCCGGGAACCATTTTTTAGATGACCAACACGTCTGCCGTAGGTCATCCCAAGTGGTTCGCAACGTTTGGTGACTAGCAGGGGTGCCTGGGTTCACAGGTTTTTTCAGGTCTTGGCGGCGGATGCGTCTGCGCACCAGCTGCGTGGCAAGTCGGATCTGGAGAAAGTGGTTGAGGGAGTCCCTTTGACTTCTCCAGCCTTACTCTCTCGGAACATCGCCTTGCACCGCAGTGGGAGGGTTGGATTCATACATCCGCTCTCCTGGACAAGCTAACCCCCACATTTCTACTCACCCCTAATACCCCTTTCCTTCTCAGAAGATCCTCTTCTCCC
The DNA here is from genome assembly GCA_929108145.2 of Limnephilus rhombicus. NCBI lineage: Eukaryota > Metazoa > Arthropoda > Insecta > Trichoptera > Limnephilidae > Limnephilus > Limnephilus rhombicus. The sequence continues at coordinate 11,655,356 of OV815287.1, read as the reverse complement.
TTTCCCTAAAACGAACCTCCACACTAGTGTTGAGTACCTCATACAAGAGGCACCTCAAATGTCCCATACAAACACGTAAAATGTCCCCCCACCTCACAATATGTATTTGTACCAACTCTTTTTCTTTGTATTACTACAAATATGAAGGGGGGACAAATATGAAGGAAAGACAAATATGAGGTGTGAGGTGGTTTGTTTTGTCGGACTACATTCATGTCATGTACGGGACAAATATGAGGTGAGGTGTGAGGTGGTTGGTGTATTGGACTACATTGTCACGTTGTCACGTATGGGACAAATATGAGGTGAGTTGTGAGGTGTGAGGTGGTTGATGTATTAAACTACATGTCATGTCACACATAGTTTGTACCTCATACAAACTCATCCTGATATTGTGTCCTGCCCAACACTACTCCACACACAGCATCCCAAAGAAGAGATAGGCAATGTGTCGAGCGATTGTAAAAAAAAAAGGCCTCTCCCGATCCGACCTTTCACGTAGTTGGTGGGCAGACGCCACCGCCGCCGAGATTCTGACAAACCTCGCCCCATGAACCCGGGCTACCTGTACCTATGGCAGAGGTGTTGATAATCCAATACATGGTTCCCGGGGCGGCGGTAACCATAACCGCCTTCCAAATTACTGATACTACCTATTGACGGCCGGCGTGGTCAAGAGGTAAGGCCCCTGATTCGCAATCCGAAGGTCGTGGGATCGAATCCCGGCGTGGGTAAATAAATTTTATTTGACTAATTTGGGTTATTTCACAATTATTTCATTTAAAAATAATATATTTGCGTCACGTTCCAGAGTAGAAGATACTTTTGTATCGCCCTGGTGTAAGACCACCATTCAGAATTGAAACGTTGCTAAAAATGGCCGTGTTTGGTGACCAGATCTGAATAGCCAGGTAATTCCTCACTTCCTCTTCCCCATCTCCTTCCCTTCCCCACCACCTTCAGCCTCACAATATACCCCATAGTCATGTCATAGTCTCACTGGCTCCAAACGGGAGCATTTGGATCTCTTGTGCGGTATTCACATAAATATAAAATTAAAAATTATGCACACGAATAAATATTTCAAAATGAGATATTTTTTACAATCCAACTGAATATTACTCTTTTTTTCATGAATACCGCACAAGAGTCCCAACTGCTCCCGTCTGGAGCCAGTGGGACTATTGCACCCCCAATTGGGGTATGTTGTGAGGCTGAAGGTTAGTGGGGGAGGGGAATGAGTTAGGGAAGATGAAGGTGGGGAAGTACCTGACTCTTCATATCTGGTCACTAAACACGGCTAAAGCCATTTCAAGTAACGCTTCAATTCTTCCACTCTAATGGCAGTAAAATAAAATGAAAAAACAAAAACCAAAATATTTAAAAAAAATATATAACAAATGGTTTTTTTTTGTGTAGGTATCTGCTTTATACCTACTGTGTTTCTGTATGATACACAAATTACAAATAACTACTACTAATTAAAATTCTGGAAGCGAGAATTCAACATCTTCATCTGAACCATACTGTAGGCCCAGCTCCGCGTGAACTAATAGGTACGTGATACCCAGCTTGCGGCGGAACGAAATCTAGTTCCAAAAACGTCCGCTCGCGACCGCTGATGTGTGAGCGTTATAGTCGGAATCGGAATTATGATTTGCTGGTATGACAGTCTTAATAGATAAATAATACAGACTGATTTCTGATCTCAAGTGATTTTTGCCAAAAATTATTATACAATATCCAAATTGTCAAATATAAGTTACTTAACAATAAAAAAAGAATTTAATTTTATTTTATTTAAATGTATTTAAATTGTCCAATAAATAATAATTTGGACCTCAAAATTTTCCGGGATCTCTAATATATTTAAAGTAATGGGCCGCCCAGGCCCCACATCAGAGGATACGTAAAAAAAAATCACGTCAGCAGTAGGCTAACTTTGACACATGTTTTTTTTTTTCTTTTCTTTTTGAAGGGTTATGAAAGAATAGAGCAGGATACTTACTTAACACAGTTGACGCAGTCCGTATGCGCATCGCTGACATAATGGATCTTCTTGTGAGTTAAGGGGTCAAATATTAAAATAGATTTCTTTTCGCATGCCGCCACCAATAGAGATCTAGGAAAAAGAAAACAAAAACATAATACTTTGATATTATAAAACTAATGAACTTTACTCCACATTAAAAATCAACAAATTTAAATTACATCATGGTAGGTACTTTCTTGAGCCATTCTCCTTAATTTTTTCAAGAATGTGTTATATCTATTGTAATTCAGAATTAAAATACTTATTGCACGCAATTGCTAAACCCTAAGGGGATATGTGTTTTTCACTGTATTAAATCATTATTTGAACAACTGTCAATTACCCTTCCGGAGAAAACTCCAGGTTGAAGACCCCGCCGTGGTTGATCCCGTTGGTGCAGTCGAGGGGGTCCCACTGCGCGCACGGGTTCATGGCGCAGTACATGCTCTTGGCGAAGGCGTCCCCCGCCCCCGTGGGCACGGGAAACCCCAGCTCTCGCTGCCTCGGCCAGATGCCCCCGAACGCCGCATAGTCCTTGGCCGCATACCTCATGGCTCAGTCTTGTTAATCTGGAACATTTTATCTCATTAATCATAGCCAGCAGGTTCTCAGATTTCAAATAGGAAAAGCTTGGTTTTGTTCTACGTATAAGTAAAGTATTCAGTAAGAAAGAGAAAAATCTATTTCAAATGTAATTTTTATGCAAAAAGTTTCACATAGGAACGGTAGCCCGGCCTTTTTCATACAAAACTTAATTTTGGATTTGAGGCCAAATTACTCACGGGCACATTTTGAAAGACATTTATTGAAGGAGTTCATGCAAGACAGTGTGCTGACACCTAACTATGATATGTAGGTACATGAGCCAAAATGTGTAAATAATCAAAATACTGCTATTATTATATTGAATTGTGGTTTGAAAATATATTTTGCATTTGGAAAGGTCAAATAAAATTGAATATAATACACATTTTTTTATGTGTACCTACAGACATGTAAAAAATACTAATAAAATTACGAATACAGTACATTAGTTCCATTTTAATCATTTTGGAGCCTGTGGATTACATTAGTGTAGTACATTAGTTCCATATTAATAATTTTGGGGCCTGTGGACTATGATCCCCAACTGTTCGGACCTTATTTGTTCAAACCGTGGGATAATATTTTGTTTACATATTTGAGGCGATGTTTCGTTTACACGAATCTTATGAACTAATTATTATTTTACTTATAATTAAATAGAAGAAATCGCATTCAGGAACGAACAATAATAATATTATAAGCGCCACGCGCGCCCTATAAAAACACAACCACATAATTTGCCTGCTGCTTGCGTCTGGGAGCGGGCGGTGGGGAAGCGTCGAGCGGGAGGTGGGGAAATGGAACCGTTCTCCGTCTAGTGTGAACAGCTCCATTGAAATGTATGGCCAGCGCGTGCCGTTCTGGCGAAAAAAGCGGACGCTCTGGGTAGGCGATTCTCCGGCAAAAAATGACGGATCCGTTTTTTATACCGGAACCTACAAGTGTGAACAGCTCCATAGAGTCACTACAGCGGCTAGGGCTCCCGTTTTAAAAACCGGACCTGAAACCATGACCATGAAATCTCCAAATCGCTGTAATCTTCTGGGGAGCTGCATACAAAACAAATCTATTCCCTGTTGAAATTGTGCAATTTCTAATTATAAAAATCATATTGAAAAAACCACACCTTATTATAAATAACTAAGACCCTAATTTTAGCAAATAGTACTTTTGAGGGGTGTGTAGGATGGCATTTAAATATAATTCTGAAAATTAGTTAAACTGTAACTATTGGATTGATAACAGATTCAGTTCAACCACCCCATCCCATAATACCATATGTTGCTATAGATTGGAAAAGGGCAAAATAGACGCTTCTTATAGTCTGTAAGTCTAAGATGGACCTAAGAGAACAGAATATATGGTACAGCTCACGGAGTCTTTTTACTGTCTCATTGATATGGGCCTTTCAGCTTAGTTGGTCGACTATGATTATTCCCAAATATTTAACTTCTTTTGACGATTTAAGTGAAGTATTTTTTTCATACTCAAATCTTCTTTTGGAGATGTTTTTAGTGGCTTCATTGGTCGTTGCCAGCGATGAATGAAAACAAATAATAATCATACATATTATGTGAGTTACAGACTGGAATTGAATTAATTATTGAGGTTAACAGCTAAAATAATTATTACCACACCGGTTGGAGTGGTATATAATTTGAAACCAATTTAATTTTTCAAAATTGCACAATGAATAATATAGGTACATAATTATTCTTTGTCTGTAACTAATAATTAATTCAATAAAAAAATGTATAATACCGAATGGAGTGAAGGTGAAATAAAGACGTGATTATTAAAACATTGTTAAATGGTTTGTGGGATTAAATTTGAGGGCACATTGTTGAGGAACACATTGAAAATTTGCGTGGAATAATTCTTAGTAAATATTAGGTTAAATGGTACAATACTATTGAAGTCTGGTACATTACCTAAAATAAAATTATAACCAATATAAAAATCAAGAATACGGTACAGGGCAAAAACAAATCTGAGATACATACCACTTGGTGCACGTAATAACAGTACAATAACAGCACTTAAAATTCTATCTTTGAGTCAGAATATCACATATTTTTATGAAAACTTGTGTGCACGTGTTTAACAAACGTAAACCAAATTAAACGTGCATTCATATCGGACACATACAAATAAAAACAAACCAATTTGACCGCATACAAAACACGATGCGAATCCTTGCACACTATTTGACAGCTCTTCTTCGATAAAATAAAGAAAGATGAAGTTCGATGAAGTTGAACAGTGTGGCGGAAGGAAGAAGACACAATAATAAATAGTATTAACCTGGAAAATGCATTTTTTTCTCAACGGGTCATACTTGATATTTATTTGGTTGCCATGGCTACAGGAATGTAAACATTGATAATGACAACCTGTCAACATACTTTTGAAAGTGAGAATTTACGAGATTGTATCTAACATATGCGTAAAGTGAAATGTCTGCAGAGATGAGTCTAGAAGTGATCAAGTTGACCCAAGAGAATCTGGGGAAATTTATCAAGAAGCCGCCACTCACGGAAAAACTTCTAAAGAAGCCACCTTTTCGATTTCTTCACGATATTGTAACTACAGTGAGTAATTCGCATTAAAAAAAATAGATACGATAAAATATTTAGGGCGCAGTTAATGCCTTGAGAAAACAGTTCTGGAAATCGATTTGGTATAATTAATAGATAATTAGATTTTTCCGCAACACAATAATATTAGCAATTAGTCAATTAATTAAGTACCAACTTTGAAAATAATGTGAAGTTTTAATTTCTGTGAAGAATTGCAATTTTACTTTCTAGGAATAAGCAGAAGCAGATTGTGAAACTTTAATTATAAGTAGTTGTTTAAAATTCAAAAGAATGAATTAAGTACATTATATTTTTTACAACCTTTTCAGATAATTAAAACAACGGGTTTCTTCGATGGACTTTTCTCTGAAGATGAATTGGTTTCTGACAATGTTAAAGATCGTGATTCTAAAATAGCTTTCCTACAAAAGATAATAGAGGTTGTAAGTAAGTACACAATAGATTAATAAATTGATTTATATTTTATAATATTATTGTAAATTGCATGAATGAAGAAGTGAAAACAATAATGCCATGTTCATGGTTGTCTTTCCACTCTGAATAAAAAAAGGTAACACCTCAAAAGAGCACCCCTGTTTGCACAGTGTAGAGTGTAGTGGAACTATATTATCACCCGGTTGGGCAGTGTTCAGAGGCAGGTTAAAGTGGGGACTGTAGGAAGGGATTGTGTATTCCGCTCATGTCCGTCGAGTTTTGCGTACGTGCACCGGTGTACAGGGGATCAGTGCTGCTAGCTCCTTCGAGTATGCTCCATTGAAATACCTATAGAGCAGACTCAGCATACCTACATTGGGTCTGTGCATTAGAGATACATGGCAATCGATCTGTTGACAACAGATTATCAATCAGTCATACCGTCCTCCTTTGTTTCTGCATTAATTAATAAAACTTATTAGAAAACTCAATTTTCTTTTCAGATATTGTTACAGAATCTTCCCTGAGCGTAAGACCTTCAAAAGTAATAGCAGGTTTAGAACCGGAAAAAACAAATGAACTTCTCCTAAAAATTAGCTACGCACTTCAACAAAACCTCAGCAGTAAGCAAGCCGTTGAAACCGTGGCTAGTTCTAAAAATACAAAGATTTCTACCGAGTCAAAACCCCCCAAAGTTAAAAGCAAAACTGAGAAAGGACCAAACAATAAACCTACCAAAACATCGAAACCCGAAGTCACAAGTAAACAAAAACCAACTTCACTTCTATCAGACCGTAAAGGTGTTAAGGAAAAATCTAAAACAGAAAGTAATAATGCACTAGAAAAAAGTACACTAAGATCCAAAAGAACAGAGCCTACGAAGAAGATTAAACCCAACGAACCTGCTGCTAAGGGGTTGAGACCCGGTGGGGATTCAAAAAAACAAGATAAAAATAAAATTGAAAATACTGCAAAAATAATAAAACATCCTTTTGATATTGATAATGAAGATGAAGGAAATGATCATCAGAGTGTTCTTGGTAATGTTGTTGAGCTGAAAGATATTTTAGATTCAGATGAAGGCACTGAGAATGATCCGGGTAAATCTTTTGATTTGAGTGAACCAACTGCTCAGGAAGTAAGTCTCATCTCTCAAGATGAAGTTATCAAGGAAGCCAAGGAAACAATCGAACGTCCGCAAAGCAGGATACACAGAAAACCAAGCGCAAGAGAGCAGAAGTCAGAAGTTTTAAATGGAAATTCGGATGTTAAACCTTTGGAGGCTCCATTAGAAACCGTTAAAGATAGTCAGTTTGGCGAAAACATCACACTGAAAGGTGATGAAAATAAATTGAATTCGGAGGAAACTGAACAAAATGATTCAATAAGTGAACCGGTAGAAATCAAAAGGCCAATTATTAGAACATCCTCCAGCAGAAGAAGTGCAAAGATAAAACCAGAAATATTAAAGAGTGCACAAAGTATAAGTATAGAAAGCAGAAGTGATGCAGACCTCCTGGATCAAAGCAAATCTTTATCATCTACGGATTCTGAGAATCGGGTTCAACCGAGACCGAGAACTTCGCTGAGGCCACCGAGTGTGAGGCCTTCGTCGGCCCGACCGGGGGCTCCTCGGTTAAAAGAACGGAACACAGATGTCATTATTACCACCGCCGAACCTGTTCTCGTTGGCAAAGTTAATGTCATCGTGGAGAATTATGATAACCAACCAGAAGTAGGAAGATTTTTAGCCAATTGTTATTTTTAAACGTTGAAACATTCACTAAAACTAGTTTCAAATACCTATGATGCCTTTACTTTATACATAGCATGTAGAGATTGTAATAATTGTATTCCTCAACAGGATGACGAGGGAAGCGTTGAGGTGATGCAGATAACGGCAGATGACAATATTTCTATTTCCGGTGGCGGAGACTCTAAGACAGATATCAATGCGAGTGGGCACGGACATTTAGTGCAACAAATATTAGAAACCCAAAAAGAATTAGCAAAAGAAGATGCACCCAAGGTTGAAATTGTAAGTCAATTAAAATTTTTATCACATGCCATTGCCAACGAAGCCAGTATTTATTTTAACATATTTATCATTTGTTGGTGTTATTAGGAATGGGAGTGGGGAGCCAGGAAGGAGAGAGAGGCATCTTATAAGGAAGTGGAGAGCATTCGTGGCGGCTTGCAGTCTCTTTCTAGAGCATCCAATCCTCTGGGCAAACTGATGGACTATGTTCAGGAGGATGTGGAGGTCATGAGACAGGAACTCATTCAGTGGAGGGACGCCCGCCTCAGTGCAGCCACCCAACTCAAACAACAACAAAGGTTATTCATTTTAATCACGAAATTGCCGCTAGGTGCTTTCGGGGAATTTGCTAAAGCTTTCTTGCAGTCGCGAAGCACTGTGCTTTTGAAAATCCCTATATATTGATTGTCCAGTTGATTCAGACATTTCCGAAAAATCGAAATTTGAGTTGAGTATGCAGTTATATGTAAAAGTGTACCCCCATCTGGTACATTACTCAGACTACTCATAAACACCGCCAAATCAATTATAATGCAGAAAAATTTGTCATGAAATATGTTTTCTGGGATACTTAGTAGGAAATTTCAAAATGTCATATTAATGTATTGGACTGTTAATCTTCCCGGTGTAATTTTATAGCATATTTAGTATGAAAGATATGTGTAAATAATATTTGATTGATGGTGTGCATTCGAATATTGGTTTCCTCAATATCTCAAAACTTAGTATTTGGATTTGGAGATGTCTGACTAATTAACTGGACGATCAATATTTATATATCTTTCTATATGCGTACAAATAGTGACCTGGGTGGCGTGGCTTGCTTTTTTTTATACAAATCTACAGTTTTATTGCGAGATTAATAAAATTTTGCACACTTTTTTTAAAATTAGCTTCCACACAAGAGGCCCTGAAGAAAAAATCCCTCAGGGCCTATGTCATCTTTGGAGATGCTACGTGGAATGTCTTTTTGTGGAAAGAAAAGAGAGGAAGTTCTGAGAAGGAAAAAGATATGAGGGATGGGTAGGAATCTGGGGGTCAATGTGTCCAGGGCGTATTAATTCATCCCTCCCACTGCAGTGCAAGGCGATGGGTCAAGAAAAGACCTAGACCTCACCCCATGATCTCGGGCACTTCTACTAAGTTATCAAACGTAGCAAACCACTTGGGGCGACCTATGGCAGTGGTTGGGTTGGTTATCCAATAAATGGTTCCCGGGGCTGCAGTACCTATACCCGCCTTCTAAATCTGACCTTCAAACAAAACCATCCAATCCCCTTTTCCCATCCCTTAAAGCAGCATTTCGATACTTCTCTACAACCGACATTCAAAGTATCGCCCTTTAAAAACTCGCCCTAAAAAAGTTCGGGGTAACTAGGGAAAACCTCTGTGACTTCAGCTAGTAATTAATATTATTAAATTGTTTAACATTCTAGCCTCACAGAGCAGCAGGTGCAGCCGTTGTTGGCAAAACTAAAGCAATTGGAAGACAGCATCGTCGAGCAGACAGAATCAATTCACACCGTGAAATCCAACATACATCGAAATACACTCAAAATATTGAAACTTATTGATGGCGATGATTAAAACACGTTTTTATAAATATTTAGCTACAATTTTTAAATAATGTAAAATCTAGTCTGAAGTAATATTACGCAATATTCAATATTTATTACATGGTTTACACATTTTATATCAAATTAAAGCAGTGACTCAAATGTTTTAGAAAAGCATATGAATTTTTATCTGCATTTAAAATCAACCTCAGGATCTTTTGATTGAGAAGTGATTGCATCGACCACTGCACATTTAACCTACTTGCATTGTGGTCATTTTTGTATTGAAAACAACAGAAAAAGTGAAAATATTTACTGTAAAGTAATCAATATTACTACGCACATCGTAATAAATAATTGTGAGTAGTTTATAGGAGATATATTTAAAAATGTATTCATATTAATCTTGTTTTGTAAATTTGGTGGAAAAATTATTAACCACAGATGCAAAAGAACTTCTAATAAATAAAAAAATAAGGTTAACCCCTTAGGCCTTTTGTGTCAGAAGGTCAAAATATTTCCATTTTGCAATAAAATCCAAATAAATGGAATATATCTGAACGAAAACTAAAAACTGTTTTTGAAAGGTGATTAAAAATGCTTTCAAATTTTATTATTCAAAATAAACATATAATTTTTTAAATTTAAAAATATTATGAATGCAAACATAAAAAGTTTTAAAAATGGCTCACTTTCCGTATTTCTTACTAAAACTACTGATAACGAAAAAAAAAGAAAAACACATATTTTATTAGGTAAATGTATTACAAACGTTATCATCAATTCACTTTTTTCTCATTTCATGTAAAAATAATAAATAAAAAATTCCCAAAATTTCATAATTTTTCTTCTTTTAAAATTGCAGTCGGAAACTTTGGATTCATAAAGGTGTACATTTTAATTATTTTGCGGTTAACTTTTAAATTTGAATGTAAAAATGGTTTTTTCTCTTTCTAACACCATTTAGACCATATTTATAACTACGATAGTAAGGGAGACAAAATGATTTGAATGAGACGCATATGAGTTATTCCGAAAACTGAACAGATTACCCTGAGGGGTTAAAATGTATTCATATTAATCTTGTTTTGTAAATTTGGTGAAATAGTTGTTAACCAGAGCTGCAAAAGAACTTCTAATAACTAAGTAAACAAGGTTAATTATTGGGGTTAACCAATTCTGAGATTTTAATAGTTTTAATGATAGGTTAATGAATACCACCGTGTTAATATTTTGTTAATAAATAATAATAATAGGCCTGTGTGATTTTGAATATATATTGTTATTTATTTATTTATCAATATTTTTAAAAGGGCACAGATTTGTTAAAAGTGCTAGAGAATCCATTTTATCTCCAATTATAAAGTACCTGGGAATATCCTAATTATATATTGTTAATTTCTTCATATATTTACAAAAGCTATAACTTTTCCCATTTTTTTACAATCAATGAAATATATTACCTATGTAACAATAAAATGTTTTCATACACTTATATCATCTTTTCACTTAATTCCCAAAGAAACATTAACCCCTCAGGCCCCGACAATGTTTTGTCAGAAGGTCAAAATATTTCCGCTTTGCAATAAAATCCAAATAAATGGAAAATTTCTAAAGGTACCCGAAAACTAAAAACTGTTTTTGAAAGGAGATAAAATACGCTTTCAAATTTTATAAATCAAAATAAACATAATTTTTGAAATATAAAAATTTTGCATGCAAATCTTATGAATAAAAAATTAGCAAAGTTTCATAAATTTTTTTTCACATTGCTTACTGAAACTTTGGTTTCGTAAAGGTGTGGGTACATTTTAATTCTTTTGTGGTTAACATTTAGATTCGAATTTAAAGCGTAATGTTTTCTCTTTCTAACACCTTTTATGTTACGTTTCCCACTATGATAATAAGAGAGACACGTTTGAGACTCGAGTTGTTCCATAAAGTGAACAAATTAGGCTGAAGGGTTAGCCCATGCAACTCTGCGAGGTAAAGAATCATATATATTATAGGAAAATGAAAGAAAAAATGTCAACATTTCAAATATTTTATTTAATCCTAAATAGTTTGTTATAAAACATGTATGTAATCAGTTTACAGAAAAGTTCACAAAAATCTTTCAATGATGACCAAATGGCTGCACTTTAGAAACTACGAGACATGACTAGAACCAGAATATGTCACTGTTATCTTGATATGATTGCTAGAGATAAATTAACATCTCACCGCCTCACCAGGGTGGGTTAACTACCAGCAAGAAGGAGTAACGATGGCTATGCCGTGTCACATCCTTGCTGCATGAGTCTAACCACAATTCGTTTATCCAATACTCTCAAATTGAACTTCTTTCATTCAGAGAAAATATAATAGCTAAATATTATCCGAGGAAATAATAAGAGTTTTATACTACATAGATATTACATACTGGGAAATCAAACAAAACAATGAGATTACATATTATATAAATAAAGAGGAACATCTTAGAGCAGAAACAGATTTTCTTAATACAATAATTCAGTTACGGAATTTGCAGACTTCAGTTGTTGTTCTTAGTACAGAGTGGTCCGACAGATTTCAAAATACAAGGATATCACAACTTGGCTGTTTGCAGGACCTTTTCTCGGAGTAAATCCAAACAAATCTAAATATTTTTACTAATAATTTCATATAAATAAAACAATATTAACACATTTTTAGCACGGTCTAATAATGAAAATAATATTTTCAGTGGTAAACTAACACCCAGTTGTCTCACAGAAATTCACATGCAACAAAGTCGTCAAATGGCCATGCAGCGCCATTTTGTTTTTTGACAGTTGAAATGTTCCTGTTAGATGCCGATTCTAAGTCCGTTCCGGCTTTTGAACAAATTGAGATCAGCAGAAGAGGACATGTTGTTAAGCTTGTCAGCTTATTACAATTTTATAGAAAACTGAAACACACCTAGAAATGTCATTTAATCTTTCAAATGTCAGAAAACAAAATGGTTCCGAATGACCATTTAATGCCAAAGTTACATTTGAATTTCTGCAAAACAACTGGGCCTAAATAATTCTGAAAAATGTCTCTCAGAACAACCTATTAATAAAAGCAATAGTTTCATAAATCTAGTTTTAACACTTATTATGGGCAAGGTTTAGTACTTTTAAATATTTGGTTAGCTGAGTCGCTGAAATATATAAATCATGCAAAATATGTACAGGCAAATCATTTAAAACATTTTACTTTTTAATATATTTGTGCACATTGATAGTATCGAAAGTTTCAAAAAAGTTTTTCAAATTAGTTTGGAACGCTCGCTCGCCTTTCAACAATGTCCTTTTTAAGTTTCTTTGTTCCATTCTTCAGCTTCTTAACAAAAAAACCAAATCAATATACCACTAGCAAGGGTTCTTTAAAATGATTTACCAGTACATTTTGTTTTAAGATTGAATAAAATAAAATTTAAAAAACTGAAAATATTGCTAACAGTTTTTCTTCACATTATGTCTTGTTTAGTAATGAGAAGGTTCAATAATAACATTAAATAGTCAAAAATGAAATGATATGAATAAATGTTTACAGCTTAAAAATTATAAATAAATAAGAAGTCTTCATCACTTTGAATAGACAGTCTGAAACCGTCATCGTGTAATTCTGAATTATAAGCAGCCCAGCAGTTAGAGCATTTGCTCATCAAAGGGGAGGGGTCGATGGGGTGACTCTTGATACCAATAGTTTTTTATTAAAAATTTTTTTTCATGAATAAATATTATATTATGTACCATATCTAAAATTATTTTTAAAATCGATTGGTTGCCATGCTACGAAAAAATTCATCAGCTCACCAATTAGTCAAGTTTCAAAGCTTTGTTCAGGAGGAATTAATAAAAGATACAAGGGATTATGATTATAAGCAACAGTTTTTTAATGAAAAAAAGAAATCTGATTTCTGTGAGTTTGTGCAATTAATACCTTTAAGGTCGAAGTTGAACTGAACAAAGAAAGCATGTATTTATCACCAAACAGACAAGTCACGGGGCAATTAAGAATCTGGCGTACAAATACTTCGAAAGAAAACATTTTAAGTTCATAAGATTTCATTTCGCTATTATCACTCACAATAATAAATTGACTGTACACTAATTCTACAACAACGAATCGTTACATATACATTTTCCAAATTTATAGTTCTACACATTTTCTTAGAATGCATAATATAAAAAATAAAACTGTTAAAAGTAAAAATCTAGCTACAAACAGCTGTAAAAGTAAAATTAAATTGAAAAAAAGAAAATAAAATGGTTTGTCATTACAGAGCAGGCGCAATCAGCCATTTAAAGCAAAAGTAAAATGGCGGAATAACTTTACTACCTAATAAAAGATGAGGTTTATTTCCTATTACTGACCAACATTTCCAGGTTATCTACTGAGATTTAAAAAGTTAAACAGTTACACACATCCAATCCGTCCACTGAGAAAACTAGGTTATACAATAATGAAAGTGTTTGCAAACGGTCTTGCATCAGACAGTATGTACAATATGTAATAAATTTATCGATTACTTCCAAAAAGGATTTGTTCACAATTTTATTCTAAATATATTTTTCTACATGTTTGAATGACATTGGGCAGGGTTTGCGACACACCCTTGTAATTGACCGGTGCAAACGAAACTAAAACTAAGGTTATACCATTCGGGATTCGGTTCCGCAGCCACAAATCTCAAAAGACTGGACATTATATCTATCTCTTAACAAAAAATAATTTATTTAATCTATCTTAAAATAAAGTATTGCGAATTCCTGGTTACTGACAGGATCCCGGCTTGACATCCCGACTTCCTCGGGAGATGTTTGGAGAAAGGACAATGATATTAATCTAATGCCATACCCAGCATGGGAGCATGGAGCCATTCTTGTGACACTGTTTAGTTGGAGATCATATGTTCTAAATACTACTTTAATCCAGTTTTAACTTGCACCAGAGCTTTAAGTATTAACAGGCTTCCGTGATTTCATTTCTTCTTGAAGGGGAGAAGATGACAAAGAAAGCACATGCTTAGTTCCTTTTCTTCTTCTTTGGAGCGTGCCTGGTCTCTCGGGGCACTTGGAGGCGCTTCCTTACGCGATCTATTTGCAACATCAGTCTGTGCTGCCCTTCTAATCGCTCCAGACAAACGTGACAAATGGTTTTGGGTAAAGGGTCGGAATGTAACACCTGAAAAACCCACAAGTTTTAATATTTGGCAAGGGAAATTCAGCAGTAAGCTAGTAAGAATCGTAGCGTAGGAAATACTCACGTTAACGGGGAGATATTTATTAATTTTCTCGTGCAATCCGAGTCTAAGGCCTTCAACACCGTAGATGTGAATTACAACTCTGTGCATTTCGGAACACAATCTGCATATAAATCCCGTCAGCAAAGCTTTATCGATACTTCCCATTATTGAAAATATTCCGGCAAATGAACAAAGCGATTAAAAATTTGTTAAGTTTCTTTCGACCAAGGCACACGACACGGAAAGTAAAATTATTGCTCATCCATAATACAAGTACACAAGTGTCACGGAAAATACATACTTGACGACAGGCTAGAACCTTAATGAGATATCGATCTGTCATTAAAAAAACGTTCTTATACTAATTGTACGCAAAGACTATTTTCCCATATCCAGTTAATGTAATAGAAAAAAATATGTATTGGAAAATCAAGGATAATACAAGAGGTTAATGCTTACTTTAGAGAAATGCGTGTAATAAAATATATTTTTGGATCAATCTTAACATTGATGAATGAATTTTTAAATATTTAAGCACGTCAAAAGTATATAAAGAAATATAAAGTCACGTGCAGGTATTTTCAAGAGCTTTTTGAGATGTAGCCTCTCGTGTTATGTACAATAACAAAAAAATCAAGGTAAACCTTGTGGCGGCTCCTAGCAGGTAATTAGGAACTAAACATTGAAAGACATCGAGTACCTACTCGATTTACCAATCAATTTCATGAAAAAAAGTATGATTGTCAATGATGGCGAATACAGGGTTGGAAAATTCGAGATATACAATTGGAAATAAGTACCTACCTACATAATATGTTAAGTGAAAACAAATCACTTTGTAAAAATCAAAAAAAGTATATGTTTCAAGTGGTGTTTTACAAAGTAATTTGTTTTCATAATAATTACAATAAAATAACTTTGAATACTGCTTTATTATTTAACCAACTAGTTTCGGTTCAATCTGAACCTTCATCAGAGGTATATAAAACATGTGATTTGTTTTCATTTAATTATGTCACCACAAAGTGAATTTGCGAAGATTGAAGAAGTATAATTTATGTTGGTACTTTAAAAAAAATTATATACTTAAGCTTATTTAGGAACCTAACTTATTCTATTCAGGATCTTTCCCTCTCCCTGCCTTCCCCTTCTTCTGATAATTGCACCTCTTATAAATCTTGGACTGATTCCATTCTAAAATCGGCTGACAAGTCTATCCCCAAATCATCTCCTGTAGGCTCGAAAGCTCGCCCTCCCCCTTGGTGGGATGAGGTGCTGAAGGAGAGGAAAGCGGCCAATAAGACATACTGTCAACAGATGACTATGAATAATTACATCTCAGCCAAGAATGCCAAAGGTGTTGCTAAACGCACATTCCGTTTAAAAAAAAAACAGCTGGCGTAATTTCTGTACCAATATATCCCCTGCTACTCCAGCAGGGGAGGTTTGGTCCATGATTCGCAGGTTTAGATCTTCCTTTTCCCTGCCAAAGCCATCTCGTAATTCTGCTATTTGGATTGATGACTTTGTTAATAAAATAGCCCCCCCTTATGTTCCTAATTTTGATGAACTTCCTTCTTTGCCTTTCACTTTAAAATCTTCTTCATGGTTAGAGGCTCCATTTTCCTTTGATGAGTTAAAAAGAGCCATTGAAATTCTCAATGACTCAGATCCGGGCAAGGATGAAATCCTGAATATATTCATCCGTCATTCTGATGACAATTCTCTTACCTACTTTCTCTCTCTCATCAATGTCTTTATGGATTCTGGCATTATTCCCCCAGACTGGAAAATTCAAAATATCATTCCCATTTGCAAAAGTGGTAAAGATCCAAGCATAGGTTCGAGCTACAGACCTATCGCCCTCTCTTCTACTCTTTGCAAAGTATCTGAAAGAATGATTAAGAATAGATTGGACTGGTTCGTAGAAAAAAATCAAATTCTTTCCCCTTCCCAGTTTGGATTTAGAAAGGGTAAAAGTACCCTTGACAACCTTTCCTCTCTTGTTACAGATATCAAATTAGCACTATCTAAAAATGAATATTGCATTGCAGTGTTTTTAGACATCTGTGGAGCATATGACAATGTTCATATTCCCATCCTGAAAGAAAAGTTATTGGCAATAGGTATTCCGCCTAAATTGGTAAAATTCATTGTCAATTTGCTCTCCCAGAGAACTATTTTTGTAGATGGGTCTGAATCCCCTCCCCACATTAGACACATTTTCAAAGGTCTCCCGCAAGGGTCAGTTTTAAGCCCGATCCTGTACAATATTTACACATATGATCTAGAAAAATCTATTCAATCCTTGTGCAACATACTCCAATATGCTGATGACTTGACTTTCTACAAAATATCCCATAATATTTTTATCGAAGCATCAGCAATCAACAATGCTCTTAGAAAACTCTTGGCTTGGTTAAATATTAATGGCCTTGAACTCTCCCCCTCCAAAAGCAAAGTTGTCATCTTCACTCGTTGTCGAAAGCTCCCAGAAATTCAGGTGAGATTTGGCGATGAAATCATCCCTATCTCTAAAGAAGTTAAGTTCCTGGGAATGTTTTTAGACTCAAAGCTTACTTGGAATTCTCACATAAATCATATCATCATGAAATGCGAAAGCAACATCAATCCCCTTAGATTTCTGTCTGGAGTGTGGTGGGGATCACACCCATCATATTTAAAACTTCTGTACAATGCTCTCATCCGAAGCCATCTTGACTACGGATCTTGTCTGTTTGATCCAATGTCCACTTCAAATTCGCTTAAATTAGATAAAATTCAGTCTAAATCTCTTCGCCTTATCTTAGGAGCCACGAAATCTTCCCCAATCAACGCAATGCAAGTTGAATGCTGCGAACCTCCCTTAAATATAAGAAGGCGATGCCTAGCAGAAAAATATATTTTCAAAACATGCTCAATAACTTCTCGTCCCTTGATTCCCAAACTTCAATTGTTAAAGTATGAGGTTAATTTGAATCCATTTTGGAAAAAACATTCCCCTCCCCTTCTCTATAATTGCTTCAACACTTTCCTGGATGTTTCCACAAACTCCTATCGCAATGAATCTCTCCCCTTATACTCTTATCCCTATGAAAGTCTTACTTTCTATCCAAAGGTGCACCAATTTATAGGAATATGTAAAAAAAATATTAAAAACTCAGTTCAATCCAATAATGCAGAATTCAACAAAATTATTGAAAATAACTGGCCAAATTATATAAAAATTTTCACAGATGGTTCCAAACTCAGTTCGGACTCCCATTGTGGGGCCAGTGTCTATGCTCCTCACAGGAAATTGTGTTTCCCACTCAGACTTCCCAAAGAATGTTCCATTTTCTCTGCTGAATGCATAGCTATCATAGAAGCTTTACATCTCGTCAAATCTCTCAACATTAGAAATGCCCTCATCCTTTCAGACTCACTTAGCTCATTACAAAAAATAATCGCATCCCCTCTCAATTCCATTAGTGACTCTCTTACCTGCTCTATCAGAGACCTCCTGCATTCCTTGTCACTGGCTCACGTGTCAGTGGTCTTGGCCTGGATCCCAGGACACCTTGGTATTGTTGGAAATGAAAAGGCTGATTCTATTGCTAAGGAATCCATTGTTCATGGTCCATTAAATAGCATTCCTATTCCTGTTAGAGACTATTTTCCTATTTAAAAAAATAAGTTACAACGCCAATGGTCCTCTGAATGGAAATCATCCTCTCTGTTAAAAGGTCACCAGTACTCTTTAATTCAACCTTCTATTCCTGTCAAGCCCTGGTTTCACAAATACACTTCCATGCCTAAAAAATACATCTCTTCCATTATTCGAATGCGTTTAGGTCATACTTGTTGTCTTAGCCATCTCGCCAGATTCCACATAGACAATTCGCCTTATTGTGATTGTGGTTCAGAGGATACTTTAGACCATAATTTTTTTGAGTGTCCTATCAATGACCAATTTCCAAATTTCATACTTGAATTGTTAAAACTTAAAATTGAATTCCCTACCAGTGTACCCTGCCTTCTTAGTCTCAACTCTCCTGAAATTCACTATTTGTTAGCAAAATTTATTTACAAAAATGGCCTCAACATTTAAGCATCAATCATATTTCTCTCTCTTCCATACGTATACATTTGTTTCTAGCTGTGTTATTATGTACAGTTGTACAGGTTCCTTTTTTTGTAATGACTATTAATACCAACTCTGTGTGTTACTCTGTATGTTACTCTGTATGAAAATGGAAGTATGGAATATGTACAGGTTCCTATTTTTGGGAACCTGTACATCTTCCTACTCTTAAATTTTGTAATTACTATTAATGCCAACTCTGTGTGTACAGTTGTATAGGTTCCTATTTTTGGGAACCTGTACATCTTCCTACTCTACAATTTTGTAATTACTACTAATACCAACTATGTATGTTAGTACAACTTGTATAATCTTATGAATATTTGTCTTGGCCCATTGTCTATAAGTATTTGCTAATATAATTTATCTATTCCATATAAAAAAACTGAAATAGTAACTAATTTAAAAAAAATATGAAAATGTAACTACTTTAAAAAAACTGAGAATGTACCTAATTTTAAAAAAATCTGAAAAAGTAAATAATTTTAAAAAAATTGAAAATGTAACTAATTTACAAAAAAACTGGCAATGTAAATAATTTTAAAAATATGTAACTTACTTTAATAAAGGGCCAAGATCACCCTTAATGGGTGAAAGCCAAATAAACAATTTAAAAAAAAAAACTAACCATCACGCCATTTTCGCAGGAGTAGGCAGAGAGGACGGATGGAAAACTCGATCTTGGCACACATTCCTTGCCTTATTCACATTCTTCTATTATTCTGGCTCTTAACGTGGCGGGCTCTAGTATCTGATTTTTAATTAATTTTAATTTTTAACTATTAATCTTTTAATTTAAATTTTTCACAACTTACTTTACGTCTACCACTCACATTCGCTTCATATATTCTCCCTTTAGGAAATTCTTTATTTTTTTCAGCAAGTCTAAATCTAAAATTAAACTGCTCCTGATGACTTGAGATTAGTTAGTCTTTGATAATACCCATATTAATTTTATTCTGGTGTTAACATACATACAAATTTGGCCAACTTTAGTTTAGTATACTTGTTAGTAAAGTTACTAATTAGTAACTCTAATTAGATCAAATGTTATTGCTGGCAACCAACTTTTCCCTGCTGCTTTGAGCAGGCTCACCACATTTTAGAAACGCTATAATAAATAACGGCCCCCGTGGTCGAGGGGTAAGACTCTTGACTCGCAATCCGAAGGTCGCAGGATCAAATCCCAGCGTGCACAAATAAATTTTATTTGATTAGTTTGTGGTATTTCACAATTAATTTAATTAAAATAATATATACTATATTATATATGCACGTTCCAGAGTGGAAGATACTCTCAGTATGCCCTGGTGTAAGTCCACCATTCAGAATTTAAACGTTGCTTGAAATGGCTTTAGCTGTTGAATTTGGCAGCCACCTCTGGTCTGGAGCTCCAAAATACCTAAAAAAAAACCCTTGACCAAAGAAAAAGACACAGAAAACTCCACACAGCATCTTCAAAGATGACACAGGTCCTGAGGGAAATTATTTTCCTCAGGGCCTCCTGCGTGGAGTTAATGTAAAAAAAAAGGTGTGTTTGGTGACCAGATCTCAATAGCCAGGTACTTCCCCACCTTCCTCTCCCCATCTCCTTCCCCTCTCAACTGCCTTCAGCCTCACAACATACTCCAATTGGGTATGCAATACTCTCACTGGCTCCAGACGGGAGCAGCTGGGACTTTTGTGAGGTATTCACATAAAAAAATTATAATAATAAAAAGTCAATAAATTTTGTATTATTTATTTAGTGAAATAATGTTTGATCATGTTTAAGAACACAGTCATATTTACATTACAGAAAAAAAAGTTTTACAAACTTTTACTAGGACACAGTAACCATTTATTTACAAAAAAAAATAAACACAACTTTATGACTGTAATAATATCATCGATTTTTAAATACATAAATATTTCCCAATTTTATATATTCAATAATATTATTAAGTATTTAATTTATAAAAATAGTTTATTTATATGCGACAGCTGTTTCGCCTTCTGTCATGCATAATAATTATTACGCTGCAGAACTTGTTCATAAATAAACTGTTTTTAAAAATTTAACAATAATTTTGTTGAATATATACAACGTGTCCGGAAACTCGTAGTACAAGCGGGAAACTGGTGAATCTACATCACGTAGAGAACCCAAAAAACTTATTTTTTTCGATCTGAACATTTCGATTTTAATTTTTTTTTTTCTATTTTTCAATTTTTTCGGCAACTAAAGGGTTAAAAAAAAATTTGAGCCCGGTTTACCATTCAATGCATTTTATAAGACATTACAAAGCTGAAATCAACCCTCTAGTGAAAATT
Source organism: Limnephilus rhombicus (assembly GCA_929108145.2). NCBI lineage: Eukaryota > Metazoa > Arthropoda > Insecta > Trichoptera > Limnephilidae > Limnephilus > Limnephilus rhombicus. The sequence goes on along the minus strand of OV815287.1, from coordinate 11,634,438 downwards.
TTTTTCAAATTTAACCAAAAAAATTCCAACTTCGGATCCGATTTACTCGAAAACGAAAGCTCAAATCAAAAAAGTTATATCACAAATCGACCCCGAATGTGATATAGATTTACCAGTTTCCCGCTTGTACTACGAGTTTCCGGACACCATGAATAATAAGAAAAAAAAATTAAACGGAGTTCTACAAATTAAACTTGTTAATAATAAATAAATATTTCCGTGCAAGTGTTCAGAATCTTTCAATATGGTGTTCCCAGAATACAAAATTTTAATTACATACTTACTCTGAACACATTTACAGATATTCTAACCCTGAGGGGAAAACATATTAAGACCTCTCTCTGTATGTACTGGAACTGCATAATGCATGTTTGAAAATGACTGACAAACTTCTATATTCATTCCAAGAAATATTGCTTCAAAATTGACTACATACTAATTCATAATTCAATAACTATGACCCAATGAAATTATGTTGGTGATTTTATTGTTATTTTCAATGACGTAACCAGGAACTACAGATGACATCAAAGAATTTTCTTTGCTGCTAAAAAAATGCATATTGGAAATTTACCTAGCGACAGAGTTAAACTGGCAACACTGTAAATACTTACGGTAAGGACACACAGGTTCCACTTGCGCAATATATGTTACTACTTTCCCACAAAATTTTCCGCATATGAAAAATGAAAGAAAAAAAATGATATGTAGATAGACCTAATTGGTACAAAAATATAAATTATTAGCCAATATGCAGGAGTGATGTCGCGATTCATTTGATTTTAATATGTTAGATGACAAACATCACGCGCATTTGAAAGTATAGTACATATTTAGTTTACTGTTACTGTCACTACAATTATAAGAAACTAGCAGTTTAAAAACCGCTCTGCAGGTTTTTGCCGCTAGGCCCTGCGGGCGGCTTTTGGTTTTATAAGTTGGAACTGGTTTCAAAAATAGCCAGTTCCCCGAAAAAATTATCTCAGGTGATCCAGTGACAGTTAGTCACCGGGACAAAGTAATCGCCACAGGCAATGAAGTCATATATAATATATAGACGCATGGTAGAAACCACAATGTGGTATTATGTATTATTCACAACTGCCAGTTACAACAATAATCGTATTATCATCCATCTCTACATCAGTGGCGGCTCGTGACTTTTGTGTGTGCTAGGGTGCCAATATTAAAAAAAATAGCATCACGGATGTTGACTAAAGGCAAAAAAAAATTTTTTTTTTTTTCATAAATCGGTGTTTTGTATGAAGATTTTTCAGGAAATCCGCGAGGCACACGGCCAAACCGAAACTTCATGAAATTTTTCATACAAAAGACTGATTTTCAAAAAAAAATTTTTTTTTTTCAGCTACAACAATATCAATAATGCCATTTTTTTAAATATCAGTACTCTTGCACCCCCAAAAGTCACGAGCCGCCACTGCTTTCCATACCCGGAGAAATTTACGAAAATACAAAACTTGATGCGATTTTTCACAAAAACAGCGCTCTACAAATTATCCAATTATTATTATTATTACTTACGCCTGCCAGCCGACATTCCTCACTTTAGCTGTTAACGTAAGTGGCGCCATGTTTTGGCATAATTGGCTATTTGCTTGAATTCGGTTCTATTACGAAAGTAGCTTTTTAACAAACTTCAAGTACGAAGATGGTTTTGCATAAGGCAAGGCGTCAGAGATGTATTCGAAGTCAGGTTCTTAAATTTCAACCGTACAGTCGCTAGCGTAAAATAAAGTCAGATATTAATTCTTACAAGGTATTCTAGGCACTACAGACGATATGCAGTGAAATTTTAGCCATGTAATTTTATACATCATTGAGGCTAAAAGGGTAATCGCCTGTACAATACATTATATCAACGCTGGAAAGGAAAAATGGCTAAAGCACCATATGGCTGTGACATTAAAGATGAACTTATACAATAAGCTATATTGTTTGTTTGTGCTTATGTTTCCCAGAACATCACATATAATGTTATGTTTTTTTAATCATAAATAATTATCATAAATATTGAAACACAAAAACCTGACACCTTTTTTAACCGTGCATAAAAACATAAAATTCTGATGCAACAATGCACAAATACTAAATAATATAAAAGTGTTAGAGAAACGCGTTACACATCACGATATTAAATATAAAATAAAATTAACAATGTAAGGTTAAAAAAAATACACGAGAGCCAAAATTCGGGCGTCAATATGGAATTACTACGGTGACGGAATTTATTATTTTCTATAAATTACTATTTGCATTTACAATATGTACACACCACGGCAGGTAAAATATCTGATGGAGATTTGCCACAAAGAGAAAATGTAAATATTTTTCAAAGACCTATTTTTCTATAATTTTATCAAATGAATGAATCGCAAATCCAGAGAAAGTATCGATTATTTTATCTATTTATTTTTAGCTAGACAAAATATGCGATATTTCAAATGTTAGAAAACATGGTGCATCGTCTTAAGAATATTCGTACGACATATGGAATAGAATAAAATATAATAAACAAATTAAACAATTAAAAAAATCTCTTTGAGCTCCTCAAATAAAAATGAATTGAAATGGAATAAAAATAGAGAAGTCAGTATGAATGTGAAAGTCTGACAATTCTTTTTCTATCGTAAATAGAACGTAAAATAGATGGAACCTGGAATAATGTAAAAATAAATTTTCTCTAATTATTATTTTATCTGTGGTTTACACTTGTGCCTGTTCAGAAGGGGCGAATTCGCCGCGAACCGTTACGCGTGTAGGCGAAGTACTCGGTGCCAATACATTGCGCGCATAGTACCAAGGGCAATGGAGCGGCAAGGTTCCACACTCCTTCTGGACGCAAACGTACGCAGGTAACGATTCGCTCCTTCTGAACAAGGTCTTACATTAACAGTAAATAATTATTGAACCTTTTCTTAGACCCAGACTGTATAAGGCCAGGTACAAGTTTGTGACCAACTTATCAATTGCATAAACCCATCCACCGCTAAAAATAAACTGTTCCCGTAGAATGTTTAACTGTCAAAAATAGTGCCTGCATGTCCGTCATTCCACATACATATGCATATATCCGATTTGCGGATTACATGAGGTTAGAAAATTAAACATATAGACAAAAATAAATAAAAATATCTCGCAAAAAGTAAGTCATCGTATTATATCCAGCATAATTAAATAAACATATTATTAAGTGTTTATTTGCTCACTTCACCCAAATAAGTATAAAATATTGAGAAAAAATAATTTCTTGATAAATACTATCATAATTACAAATTATATCATTCATTTAACTATTATGTACAGTAGAATCTTTTTAAAGAGATTCTTGCTTGTGTATTGTATCATAGAACTAATGCGGGGTAAGGGACTGTGGGCAGATGTTCAACAATTTTGAACCAATTTGAACCACTATCAAATGTGCACTCTTTGTAAAAATTTGACCGAACTAATTACTGTAAAGATTATTTAATTTGTATTTAGTATCTTTCTGCTACAAAGAAGTCACGGTTATGTCTGTAGGCGGCTTCAACCAATAATAAAGTGGTACTTATATCAACAGATTATTTTTCAAATTAAATTTAGTAGGAATGTGCGGCAAAGAGAAGATAAATTAGTCTAACAGAGATGTGATTTAGTAAATAAACGACGAGGAAATGGATGGAAGATATCAGGAACATTCCAGGAAGACACGACACAATCAAGTGAATAAAATATTTAAGTCATGTCAAGGGTCTACACGTATGAATTAATGGCATTCCATCCTCTCTGCCTACCCCTGTGGGGGCATCGTATTATCCACTGACGCGATAGCTACCCAAATTTTGATAGCACCACTAACGTCCTTGAATGATAGCTACCCAAATTTTCATAGTATTACTAATACCCTTGAGCGATAGTTACCCAAATTTGGATAGCTACAGGTGGGAGAATTTTATGAATTATTAAAAAGAATTTATAATTTTTTTATAAACCTCAAAATATAGGTGGATTACTTGGATTTAACCCAAAGAAAGCAGCTTATATTATGTTTTCATATTAATACCCGGAGGTATGATTTTTGGAATGAAAGTGACCGAATGTAAACCAGATTTTTTTTTTTTAAATAGGCTATCGCTTGAGTGGGTAAGGTTAGTTCAATTAAATAAATATTACATAGTACATAATTAAGTAAACACAAGCCTGATAATCTCTATCGCTCAAGCAATTTTTTTTTAAACAGGCTATCGCACAAGTGGGTAAGGTTAGTTCAACTAAATAAATATTACATAGTAAATAATGAAATAAACACAAGCCTGATAGTAGGAATCAGGGGATGGAATAACTAAGAATCCTTGTAATATCTGTTGAACAAGTTACATAGCTACACATCTGACATATTTTTTTGCGTGAATCTTGCGTACTTATAATATATTATTTTCTACAGTAAAGAAATGTAGTAATTTATTTCATCCAAGTATGAAAGTAACCAGTTGGGTATTTGACGATGTTATATTAATTAGTTGTCCCGTGGTGCGGGTCGGGTGACCATCAGGGGACGGGTTCTACCGATAGATGAAGTAGCTGGCCACCTCCATGGGGCACAGGTGGTGGGCGGAGTAAGGGTTGGCGGGGGGCCCCAGGTGCACGAAGGTCAGCGTAGAGTTGTGCATCTCGTCCAGCTCCGAGATCGGAACCAGCTCGGCTACTTTTATCTGAAAATAAGACAACATTATTAATATTATTGTATTCATTAACCCTTACAATCAGAGGCGGCTCTAGGGGTCCAGAAGTGGAAGGTCATTTAAAAAAATGATATTACCTATGATAAAATGTCATATTAAATATAACAATATTCATTTGTAGGAACCTCACGAGTTTGAGAGTCAAATTCACCCACATACGTCAAATTACGTTTAATATAGTAAATTATTTCATGCGACAAGCGTAAAATATGCGAAACATCTCTTTCAGACGAATGATATTCAGCATGCTCTCTCTCCCTCATGGCTCTGACCCAAACCGTCTTCAGAATCCGAAAACTTTTTAAAAAGGGACATAGTGCCATCTCATTTATTGTTTAGTGCCTAAAGAGACAGAAGATATGATACCAGGGCATTTCATAATTTGACCCAGCCAATCGCAGTGCTTGGGAAAGGAAGCTTCCATTTAAGATGTTAGATGTCACTGCTTGCCGCTGCCGGCTTTCTCTCGCGGTGCATTTCAAATACATTAGAATAATACCAGTTGTTTTGATTTGCTTAATATTTCATAATAATATTGTTTTACTGTCATCTTATAATTTTGGGAGGTTTTTGACCAATTGTCCCGAGGGAAGGACCGCCACTGCTTACAATGCTCACCTTTTCAACACTTTATTGTTAGGATATAATTAATTCAATTTTATTTTATCACAACACTAGACAAGTACCTCATTATAAAATTATTATCTATTTTTAGTCTAACGTTTTTTTTTTTAAATGAGGAAAGTAAGCGAATTCTCTTATTTTCGAACACTAAGAAAATAATGCAAATTTTGACTATCAGTAAAATAAGCAATTCACTTGTTAAGGAAGAGGTCTTTGGAGGCAGATCGCTTATTGATGGTCAAACGTGATTTTTTTTCCGTCTCTAAAATTGTAGAATCATTTAAAATCAATTGGCGATATTCAAATTATGTTGAATTGTTACGTAAAGTGATGTTATCACGAGTGGCCCTCGCAGGGAATTCTGTTTTCGGACTTCGGATCCCTCAAGATGTGCCCAGGAAATTGGTGAAGTCATCACATCCGCGATGGATGGCTTCATCAAATCTACTGTTAAGGACACTGGTGTAGGCTCAAAGCCGTGGTTCAGTCGACAATGCGCTGAAGCAGTGCGATGAAAAAACGCAGCTTACCGAGCCTACAACACATCTAGAACATCCGAAGACAGAACAGCTTACAACAAAATGGCAAAGGAAACCAAGAGAATCATAAATAGGTCAAAATTCGAGCACGACCAGCAGATCAGCAGAAAGCTGGCTGCATGCCCGCATGGCAGCAGGCAATTCTGGTTGCTTGCGGGCTCAATAGGTCGCAATTTCTGCAAATCTAGTCTGCCGCCTCTTACCAGACCTGACGGCTCACTAGCAAACACCGCCACCGAAAAGGCTAACTTATTAGGTAAAATGTTTGCGGATAACTCCACCCTCGATGATCAGGGTGCTGTCCCGACATCGGTTCCTCACTGTGGTTTTCGTATGAAAAAGCTGAGAATCCGGCATCGGGAAATACTCCATGTTTTACGAGGGCTTGATGTTAATAAAGCTAGTGGGCCTAACGGAATACTTACCCTGGTACTGCAGAGGTGCGCTGCAGAAATAGCTCCAATTTTGACGAAGCTTTTTAAAATGTCCCTGAAGACTGGCTCTGGGCCCTCTGGTTGGAAAAAAGCGGTTATCCATCCTATTCCAAAGAAGGGTGACCGTTCCAACCTGGCCAACTACCGCCCCATAGTGATTACATCAGTTCTGTCTAAGGTGATGGAACGTGTGATCAACGACAAACTGCTCACACACCTCGAGAAGAACAAAATTATTAACGACCGTCAATACGGATTCCAGCGGAACCGCTCGTGCGGTGATCTTCTCGCGTATGTGACGCATATTTGGGGGCGGTGCCTGGAACGTTTCGGTGAGACCCAAACGGTTGCACTGGACATTTCCAAGGCCTTTGACCAGGTTTGGCACCGAGGACTTGTCAACAAACTGCCATCTTACGGACTTACCGCATCCTTGTGTACGTGGATTGCCGACTTTTTTTGAGGGAGAGGTCGATTCAGACGGTAGCCGATGGTTTTACCTCTTCCTCACACTCGATAAATGCTGGCGTCCCACAGGGATCGGTTCTGTCTCCGACTTTGTTTTTGTTGCACATCAACGACCTTTTGTCATATGCACCAATTCATTGTTACGCGGATGACAGTACAGTCCATGATAGCTTTTTGTTTGACAAGCCCCTAAAGGGCTCACAAACTCCAACGGCTCGAAGGGCTTTGAAACAAAGAATGGATGGTTACCTCGAGAGTGTTTTCTCTTGGGGTAAAAATAATCGCGTTGAATTTAATGTTTCAAAGACCCAATCTTGTCTGATTACGTCTAAAAGGGATCGAAATGAAAATCTACTATCTTTCAACGGTAGCAATCTTCCGAACAGGCCCTCCATTGATATGCTTGGTGTAACCCTAAGTGACCAGCTCAGGTATAGGAGCTCCATCGAGGCCAGAGTAAAGTTAGCCTCCAAAAAACTGGGCGTACTGTACAGGGCCTGCAGATACTTTAATAGTACACAATTGCTGACCCTGTACAAATCACAAGTGCGCCCCACGGTTGAATTTGGCAGCCACCTCTGGTCTGGAGCTCCAAAATACCTGAAAAATACCCTCGACTCTGTGCGAAAACGGGCAGTCGGCTTAATAGATTCTCCCATCTTAACAAATGGATTGCAATCTTTAGAGCACAAGCGTCGGATGGGAATGCTATCCTTGTTCTACCGGTATTACAATGGAAGATGCTCCAAGGAACTAGCGTCATTGATCCCTTTGGCACCGGTGCATAGTCGTGAAACACGCCAAACGCGTGCCCAACATTTGTACACGGTTGACATTTGTCACATGAGAACGGGTCGTTTCTTCGACTCATTCTTGTGTTCAACAGCTCGGCTGTGGAATGATTTGCCAGCCTCTCTGTTTCCTCCTTCCTACAACATGGGTCTCTTCAAGACCAATGTTCATTCCTTCCTCTCCTCAAAAAAACCCTCCACACAGCATCCCAGATGACATAGGCCCTGAGGGAAATTATTTTCCTCAGGGCCTCCTGTGTGGAGTTAACGTAAAAAAAAAATGTTTGTTTTTTTCCACGGCCCGATTAAAGAAGATTATGCTCACCGCTGTTGGCACCAGAACATGCTCAGCACTGTTGGTCTCAGCACCAGTGGCGCCCTAAATAAAAATAAAAGCTAACAGCTACGATCAACTCACTTTTATCTCATTACAACTCCATATACATACTAATTATTACAGTAACAATATACCATTATGTGGCATATTTTGCCACAATGTGGTGTTTTAGTGAAACTTCGTGGGTCATATATTGTGATATTAGCACGATAAGGCTACCAGCTTTTTAAAATTATTTTATGTGAATATCGCACAAAAGTACAATTTTGGAGGCAGATATGGGTACCGCCGCCCCGGGAACCATTTATTGGATAACCAACACCCCTGCCATAGGTCACCCCAAGTGGTTCTCTATGTTTGGTGACTTAGCAGGGGTGTCCGGGTTCATGGGGTGAAGTTTGTCTAGGTCTTGGCGGCCAATGCATTTTTCCCACATACTACATGGCGGGCCGGATCGAGAGAGATTGGTTGAGGAAGACCTAATCTTGACCTCTCCAGCCTTGCACCGCAGTGGGAGGGATGGATTCATACGTCCGTAACTCCTAGACACATTGACCCCCAGATTCCTACCCACCTCTCATACCTTTTTCCTTCCCAGAACTTCCTCTCCTTCCTTTTCCTAAAAAGACTCTCCAGAAAGCATCCCCAAAGATGACATTGGGGAAATTAGGAAATACCCTTGAGGGAAATTATTTACTCAGGGCCTCATCAAACAAATATATTTGAAATTACGTACCTGTCCATCGCTGACGGGAAACAATTTCTTCTTCTGCTCCGTGCTGTAACACATGTCTAGAAGCTGTCTCTGCAGCACTATGCCACGGCCATTCTTCTTCTTTCCATTGGAAAGCTGAAAAGCAAAAACAAAAAAACGAGTGTGCTTTAGACCACACGACTGAAGTAAACCTTCACTAACTTATATCTCCCTCTCAACTTCCGTTCGCCTCGCCCGATCACACTTTTCATAACGCTCTCGTCACGCATTCACCAGCTTACTCCCCAAGTCAAGCGTGCGTAAAGAAGTTTTACTTAAAAAACTAAGTTCTTCTGCTTTCACCCTTCAAGGTGTTCTAGGCCATGTTTTCAAATTACAGAGCGATGGAATTATTAAAATTATGGAGAGGGTGCATTTATATAATCGCTTATAAATCGCTTTAATGTAATCGCTTATAAATCTTTGTTTTTTCATGAAGTTATTTTTTACACATATTTAAAAAAAAAACCTTAAGGATACATATTTTTTAATTTTATCTATTGTTGAAAATGGTATGAATTAATGATATAATGAATGATAACATTTTGTTTGATCTCTCAACACTTTGTTGTTAATTCATATATTTTTATCACTTTTAATTTTCTCTGTTTATCATTTTATTATTTTGCTTTTACTTAACTGTTTGATGACCGATATTTGCGTGTGTTATTTTTATTAAATCGTGAAATTATTAACCCCGATACAGGCGAATCCTAGTGGGGTTAATAATTACATGCTAAAAAAATGTATTTAAATTGTGAAGAAGCAATAAATAAATATAAATACAATTTTTTTTTAAATGGACAAATTTCAAAATAATATACAGGTGTCCAGGGGTAAAGTGCATTAACTTCGGGGGGTGATTCTACAGTACGGTAGGAGTAAAAAGATTAATAACTTTTTCTGAAATTCCAACTTTTTTTTTCTCGTACAAAAAGACATACCTTCTAAAAATCCTCAGTGTAAGGTAAAACTTACTCGTTAAAGTTGCTGTTAGCTTGCCGGGCGCGATTATTACAACGTTGCTTGGTAATAATAATCCTGCCCGCACACGCTGGTCTAATTTTATCTTTTTACCACAAAACTACCCCTAAAAGTTGGAATTTCGAAAGAAGTTATTTATCTTTTTTACTTATTTATCATGTAGAATCACCCCCCGAAGTTAATGCACTTTACCCCCGGACACTGTATATTATGGAAGATTAGAATTGAGTTCAGACTTAGAAGAGGGGGAAGAGGGGGAAGGGGGGGAAGCAATTTTAGATAAGGTTTAACATAAAAATCACATGACCTGAAATGCGTGTCACTACAGAGTTGCCAGTAGATAAAGAAAGTGTGGCTAGCTCTCTCATAATGGATTCCAGGCATCGATGGAAACCAAGTATGTATATTTTTTTTTATAGGTAAAATTCTTTTATTATATAGTAAGTTGTGTTTCGAATTCTCTACAACAAAACTGAATATTTTCTGAAATGTCTTGCTAGAATCTGATTAGAACTATTATGTATTTAAAATATTGATATAAACATTTTTTTTTAAGAACATACGAAACATAATGCCAGTGAAGACTTTAAAAACTATAAACTACGCGTTAGGCCAATCAATTATCACCCACGGTACGATCGGTTGGGGTGGTGCTGCGAAAACTAATATGGACCCTCTCAACAAAGCGCAAAAGGCCTTAATTAAAGTTATTACAAAAAAACCTTTTAGATTCTCGACAATACAGTTATTTAAAGACTTTGCTGTATTGAACATACAGCAACTGTACATCAAAATTACATCTATACATTACCAAAAAGACAAACTAAACCATCATACTGCACAACACAATTACGTCACAAGACATAAACATCAACACATGATTCCGAAGACAAATACTACATATGGACAAAGACATTATCATAATCTGGCTCCAAAATTTTTTAATTTAATTGAAAAAGATGTTAAAGATATCCACGTGACAAAAAATGCAAATCTAAAACACAAAATTCATAAGTGGATAATCAACAAAGGTATTGCATACTACAAAGGTATAGATAACTTGAACAATACAAAAACACACTCAACGGCTGTATTTTTTCTCTTAACCTCACAATTATTTTTGTGTTTCTAATTTGTTTCTTTCATATTTTTTTCTATTTTTCCACTTTTCTTGTCTCTTTTCTTTTTCATTTCTTTTGTTGTTCTTTTATTCTATTTAAATTAAAATATTTTTATTTTTATCTTATTTTTCTTCAAAGATTAAGATATCAAAATTAGTTTAAATTCTTGCCACCTCGGAACAGGCTCGGCCTAGTGAGGTGGTATATACCAAAAAAAAATTATATTGTATTTTGATGTATTATTTAATATACTATATTGTAATATCTTGGTTAATAAATAATAAAAAAAATATATATAAAAAAAACAGTTATCTATAAATTAATAATAAGTTGCTTACCATTGATACAACGCCATCCCTATACGATGCCACCGTGACATCCACTCCAACCTCCTTGGACATGCCACTGAAGGAAGACAGGAGGTTGGTCCCCTGAGGCTCCTCTGGACCAGCTCTAGAAGACGCAATACTTACAATTAGTCTCAAATTAACCCATGATCATTTTTTAGCACAATGCAGAGCGATGTTTGGGCACAGAATCACCAGAAGTACATTGATATGTTAGAGCAAATCCAGAAGAAATTCCTCAGGTATGTTTATATGCGGAAGCATGGAACCTATCCAAGATTCATGCAACATATTGACCTACTTGAAGAAACTGATTCTGTGGGTCTAGAAACTAGGCGGAAAGCAAGTCTTACTATTCTGTCTTTCAAAATTTGGAACAATTTCATCAATAGCCCATTTCTCTTGGGATGCTATGATTTATATGTACCAGACCACTACAGCCGAAATCGACATCATGATTTGTTTAAAGTACCGAACGGCAGAACAGACGTCTTGGCAAAGCATAGCATGACGAGGGGAGTCTTGCTGTTAAACGAACTTGCAAACCAATTGGATGTAAGTGACTATTCTTTATATGGCTTAAAAATATTATTGAAGAGTCACTTGCCTAAATGCTGATAGGGTAACTAAATTGTACTGTAATTGGAATTATTCTGTTGTACAATAATAATAAAAATAAATAATCACTAACCGCCGTGTCCTGGTAAGTTTGGAAATTAAAATGATTGCAATGAAAAATACCTTTCCGAGCTTCCATCTCCAGAGTAGAACAGCGGTATGAATGGGTGGAGCAAGGACTGGGAGCTGACATGCGCTGCCACTGATAACTGGCCCGAGGGGTGTTCTTCAGCAGTGCTCTATATAACAATAGTGCATAATTCATTAGCCTATTAAAATAAGTACCTCCTCACAATAATAAAATTTATTAAGCGGCAACACTAAGGAAATCCATAGATATATTCTTTTCATAGAAAAGTACCTACATAACATTAAATTATATACCTAGATAGGTACTTTTTAGGAAAGGGAGTATTTTTTGGATTATTATGTATGTACAGTTCTTACCTGGCACTTTGAACCAGCCTTGGACTCCAATATTAACCTAAAGATGTGCTGTGTGGGGTGATTGTCTAGAACGCCCTGCGCCATGCCCCTGTTATCGTCCTGGTTCAGTCTGCGATCTTGCATTATCTACAAAATATAAAGAAATATTTTAAAAAAATGTAATGAATATAATAAGAGCACTGTGGACATATAATATTCAAATTTGCATAGGTACCTAGGCTGCGGTAGGTACCTAATTTATAACTGACAATAATTTTATTGTTTTTATGGCTACAGAATAAAAATAAATGTTATATTTGCATAGTTGAGCAGGTACCTCTAGCTGTCCAGGGGCGAGGGCGCCTACCCCAAGGGAGGTAGAAGTGAGCAGGGTGAGCCGCGTGTTCTGGTCCTGGATGTAAGCTGCCACAGGAAGGGGGTAATAGTTGGCTTGGAGGGGCAGTTTGTTGAATTTCTTCCGCCTTATCATCTGTCACAAGCAAAAAAAATACGGGTTAAATATTATTGTCATTGAAATATTATAGAAATTTTTAATTGCAATTTATTGATGACTAGCTGGTCCCGGCATGCCATGCTATGCCATTTAATAAAGAATTCTCCCTGGGTGTCCTTTCCCATTCAAGCGAAACAGGCAAATTTGGTACCTAACACAGGTACATATATAAAATATCAATAATTTTAAAAATCCCTAGACAATTCTTTTTCCAAAAAAAAAACAGCTGCGTGCCAAATGTATTTAGTCAAACTCGTGAACTGTCAAACGTACGAAGATTTAAATTTTCAGTCAGAAATTATTCAATTTTCTTAATTTTAAACCATCCTCGTACTTCAAGGAATATTCTAAAAAAAGAGTTAGCGAAATCGGTTCAGCTGATCTCGAGATTTGCGCTTAGCAACACATTTAGCGATTCATTTTTATATATAAGATACACCAGTGGTATAGATTTTTTAGATTATTTTGTACACAAATTCAGGCACACATCTAATAGAGAGGGAACAGAGACGATTCACAAAAATACCAAGAACTTTTGAAAGATCAGCAATATGAAGATAAACATCAGGAGGCTTTTACAGTGTTATCTGGACATTATGGTTGCCTTAGTATTCAAGAAATCTTCACCACCAATATAAATGCAAATCTCCATGGACGCTAAAAAAATGAACAAAACACCTTTTGCATCCAATTCTAGGAAACACTTCCTTACAAATAGAGTGATGGAAGCATGGAACAAACTTCTACAACATGTCATTGCTGCTGGACATATATATCAATTTAAAGATCGATTGGTTTCTCATTTGGAGAAAAGAAAGGATTGGCTTATTGTAAAATTAGAGGTAAGTGCATCAGCAGTATGCTGTCTGCTCATTACCTAATAAAAATAACAAGAAAGTAGGCATTATGGGTATCAAATTACGCTTATCAACCTACACAACCCGAATGGCACAATGAAAAATTATTTTTTAATTAATTAACTTAACTTTTAAAATTAATTAATTTAAAAAGCTACTAATAAAGTAATAAGATAATCAAGTGTTGTGGTGGTGTACCTGGAAGCCATTGAGATCAGTGAAGAACTCGTCGGCGTTGTTGATGTTGGTGGAGAGACGCATGGCGAGCTCCAGGTTGCTGGCCGTGGAGATGTCCACCACGTTGATGACCTCCAGACCCAGGCTGTCGGCCCCTTTGCCTGAGTATATTGACACCTATAGGAAAATATAACAAATTCTTTAACAACACTAATTAACCAACATGCCTGTTGGTACCCAGCATTCATCCTTGTACCTTTTTCCAAAATTGTAATTCCTACCCACAAATTGCTTTTTTCCCCTACCTACCTTATGCCAACTAAATACAATCAGTTGAAAATTAAATATCGTCCTGGCAACACATATTGTGAGTGTTGAATACGGAGCCTTTGCTCGACCTCGTCGAAACAGATAGGAACCATTGTGAGCTCGCGAGTTCAGTTGTGAACGTGATGAACCAGCGGAATATAGACAAGCGAAGGAAGAAAACGGTAAGAAAAAAGAAAAGGTAAAATAGAAGGGTAAGTCGGCAATCCTTGATCATCCCCATTCCTTCTGCTATGCGGGCATCTTTTTTAAATTCCAATGCCGATACACATAATTCTGTGTCTTTCATCATTCACATTCATACATGGTCTCATACTAAGGCCTTTCTTCCACATGGACGCAATTATCTGATGATTCGAGTATCTTGGCTATTACCACCATACTTCTGCGCAGAGATTCGTACATGTCGCTGACATTTTATAAACTTGTCAGCAACGACACTAAATTTGGGAGGCGAGTACGGGTACCGCAGCCATATAATATCTCTGCCATAGGTCACCCCAAGTGGTTCGCTATGTTTGGTAACTTTGCAGGGGTGCCCTGGTTCATGGGGTGAGGTTTGTATGGGTCTTGGTGGTAGGTTTACTTGCCCACCAGCGCCATGCTGGATCGGGAGAGACTGGTTGAGGGAAACCTTTTGACCTCTCCAGCAGGACTCTCTCTTAAAATCGCCTTGCACTGCAATGGGAGGGATGGATTCATATGTCTGTCAAACCTGAAGACGCTGACCCCCTGATTCCCACCTACCCTTCATACCTTTTTTCTACCCAGAACTTCATCTCCTTCCTTCCCTCAAAAAACCCTCCACACAGCATCCCCTAAGATGACATAGGCCTTGAGGGGAATTATTTTCCTCAGGGGCCCTTGTGTGGAGCAAATGTAAGAAAAAAAAGTCCTCTGTTATCAGCTGGGCAAGGTTGTTCCGATTCACATTGTTGAGATTTTAAACACGGTGTGGTGTTACTTGAGTCAGCCATTTGTAACAATGCATGTACAACAACTGTCTGATTGTGAGTGAGGTTATGAAAGCTTTAACGTTTAGAAAATTCAACAATCAACCATGTAGTAACTACTAGTTAGTCAGTACATAAAGAAGTTTTTTTTTTTATGGGGACATAATTAAATGGTTCGCCATTTAAATATTGAGTTAGCAAGAAAAAACATCTATTAAATTATACTAATTATTGTGTTATTGTCAATTATTTGCTGATCAATCTTTTTCTACTTGCTGATCGCAAGTGGCTGCTGAACTGACTGACTGCTAACCCTGTACAAATCACAAGTGCGCCCCACGGTTGAATTTGGCAGCCACCTCTGGTCTGGAGCTCCAAAATATCTGAAAAATACTCTTGACTCTGTGCAGAAACGGGCGGTCCGTTTGATAGATTCTCCCATCTTAACAGACGGACTAAAATCTTTAGAGCACAGGCGTCGGGTGGGAATGCTATCCTTGTTCTACCGGTATTACAATGGAAGATGCTCCGAGGAACTAGCATCATTGATCCCTTCGGCACCGGTGCATAGTCGGGAAACACGCCAAACGCGTGCCCAACATTTATACACAGTTGACATTTGTCACATGAGAACAGGTCGTTTCTTCGACTCGTTCTTGTGTTCAACAGCTCGGCTGTGGAATGATTTGCCGGCCTCTGTGTTTCGTCCTGCCTACAACATGGGTCTCTTCAAGACCAATGTTCATTCCTTCCTCTCCTCAAAAAGACCCTCCTCACAGCATCCCAGATGACATAGGCCCTGAGGGAAATTATTTTCCTCAGGGCCTCCTGTGTGGAGTTAATATAAAAAAAAAAAAATTTGGCGGCAGAAAACATTTTCGAACTCACCAAAACCTCAATTTTATTGTTAGGGATTATTCATGTAATTTTCCTGATTCCTACCCACATAGCTATTATTTGTCTCTACCTACATCGGTGAAGTTAAAAGTTCAGGGTCTTGACAGTCTTCAAAGTGAAAGTAGTGTTCTGTGATCAGTATTTTACTTCTTTGATGAATTACGAGTTCTGTGAAAAACTTCAAAATTACAACTGTGTTAATCGGTGCAAAGTGAAATGTGGTAATTGAAGAGACACTATTATCCTGCATCAGTGAGTTTACGCTATCCTTTTTTACTACCTTTCAGACAATTTCTAACAATTCTGATATTTTAAATGATAGTATTTTGTTTAGTACTCACAGTGTGGTGCACATAAGGCAGTTGCACCTCCATCCTGGACATGACGGTGCCCTCGATGATGGATATCATGGGATCCTGATTATCATTCTTGACTATGATGCTCTCGGATCCTGGTAGAAACAGGTAACCTCCACTTCTGTCCCCACTGGGGCGGGTGCCGTATCTAGAAATAGTTAACATATTAATTACATGAAGGCTCAATAATTTAATTGTTCTTCAATGCATCATTTTACCGCATTAACTCCTCATGTCTCGAGCATATTCTGCCAAAGGTCACAGTATTTCCGCTTTGCAATAAAATCTGAATAAATGGAATATTTCTGAACGCATCCGAAAACTATTTATCAAAAATAAATAAAAACACCAAGATCTCCAAAAATCTACACTTAAATCCACTTTAAAGTTGTAAGAAATTGGTATCTATGTATTATGTATTTATAACTTTTTAAAGTAAAAAACATCCTACGTGTTGTGATTATTCAATCTACGAAAGTGCTTTTATCTCAGTTTGAGTTTTTGTGGCTGGCTGCTTTCTGCGTAACTACGTTCAATTGGTTGAGACTTTAATGTACTTAACTTCTCAGGTTAATTTGTTCGGTTTTTCGGAACAACTTATACAGGTCTCATAGAAATCGTGGTGTCTCCCTTACTATAATGGTTAGAAGTATGATCTAAACGGCATTAGAAAGAGAAAACACCACGCTTTATATTCAAATCTAAACATTATTAAAATGGACACCTTTATGAATCCAAAGTTTCCCGCCGCAAATTGAAAAAAATATTTAACTTTGGGAACATATTATTTCATAAAATGACAAAAAAGTGAGTTTAGTTTAACGTTTATAATAAATTTGCCTAATAGAATATGTATGAGTTTTTAGTTTTTTTCATTAGCAGTAATTTTAGTTAGAAAAAACGTAAGGTAATTTTTTAAAACAAACATGTAACAAATTTTAAAAACTTGTTTTATGTTTGCATTCAAAATTTTCATATTTCAAAAATTATATATTTATTTTGACTTATAAAATTTGAAAGAGTATTTCATCACCTTTCAAAAATAGTTTTTAGTGTTTGGATGCGTTAAGAAATACTACATTTATTTGGATTTTATTGCAAAGCTGAAATATTTTCACCTTGTGAAAAAACAGGCAAGAGGCCAGAGGGTTAAGTAACTTGATAATTTCCATTTTACTTAAATACATTTTATAAAATTGATGACTTCTTCCCCATAAAGAAGTAGCTATTTAGCCAAAAGCACATTGATGTGTACTTGCCCTCGTATTTTTTATTAATTGGGGATAGATTTTTAAAAAATTTTTACGAATTGGGGATGCCATGGTCTCACTGGCTGTTGATGGTTGAGAACAGTTGAGTCGGTAAAAAACGATATAAAAAAAATAAAAATAATAATATTGCATGTCACTTGCTTGATAAAGTCCAGATGCACGGGCACGGTTTCACCGCCCGGCAGGCTGATGGCCTTGAGCAGGCCAGTGCGCGAGAAGGCTCCCGTGGCGCCCCCGCTGCCCCCCGCCGGCCCAGCACGCAGCGTGAACTCCCCGCTGAGCCCCGCATCCGGTGCAGAAAATACCCGGTGCAGTCGCAGGTCACCGTCAAAGTTTATCATGCGCACCGTCGCATACGTCGTAGTACTAAAAAAAAGAGGAGTTGAATTATGATTAATAGTAAATATATTGACGCTGGAAAGGAAAAATGGCTAAAGTGTCATACAGCTGTGACATTAACCCGTCTAATTACAGGAGACCCAAGTTGTCCCAAAACATCATATGCCGTTATAATAACAGGAGACCCAGATTGTCCCAGAGCGACAGTGCATTATTAAAAGTTAGATATCTCTCTTCCTGTCATGCGAATATTTGTGATTTCTTTTATGTTAGAAACGGAATGAAATAATGCTTCTCATTGTCTTAGAATTATATGAGCTAGGTTTTTCAGATATTTTACAAACCCGATCAAAAGTGACGGTTTAATTTTTCGCCAATTTGCGACGTATCACACATTTAATTTAAAAATAAAATTGTATGAAAGTGATAAAAAGTGAGGTGACAGTTTTATTTCAAATTTTATTTAGAAAAGGAGTCTGTATTTTAAATTTTCAGTTTATTCTATTTTAATTACTTTAATTCGAATATTCGCAGGTATGCATTTTTTAGCCAATTTAAATTTCCAATATCAATATTTTAATATTTAGAAACAAAAATGTTGATTTCTAATAAACACACCGGAAAGATTATTTTATTTAGATTTTAGAACAATTTTTGTTTTTGCAAAAGCGTTAAAAAAAAACAATAAATAGGAACATTTAAAATGCATGGGAAGAACCAGGAATTTTGCGCGCAAACCTTGATAGGCAAAATTTGACAGAAAATTATTGTCTTATTATTCGAAGGGTTAAAGATGAACCTATACAATAAGCTATATTGTTTGTTTTTGCTTGTGTTCATCAAATCAAGTTTTTTACCCATTTTTCCTTTCCAGCATCCATATAATGTAAAAAATATGGCAACAACGACTCAAATAGTAAATTTTTGGAGGCGGATTCCCATTCGTTATCCTTAGCTAGGAATCCGCTTCCCGGAGTTGTGAAGTTTGCACAGTTTTTTTATCTGTTAAAGGAGCTCATACAAAAATACCAAGAGTTTTGAAAGACCAGCAATATGAAGATAGATTCAAGAAACTAAAATTACCAACATTAAAAGAAAGAAAAAGAAAGGGGTAACTTGATTGAGACTTAAAATGTTATATGGACATTACAGTTGCCTTAGTATTCAGGAAATCTTGAACACCAGTACAAATAATGTGAACCTCCATGGACATTAATAAAAATTAAAAAAAACACCTTTTGCATCCAATTCTAGGAAACATTTCCTTGCAAATGACGAGTGGAAGCTTGTAACAAACTCCCACCTCATGTCATCGATGCAACAAATACAAATCAATTTGTAGCTCAATTGGGAGAAAAGAAAAGGTGTACTATATAATATTTGTCCAATAGAAGAATGTAGTAAAATTTCTTACGAGGGAAGGGCAAGTTCTTCTACTGCCGTGACTACGTAGGATGACAGTCCCATGCCCGGCACCGTGGCGATGAAGCTCAGCAGGTACTTGGACTGCGACACGGACGCCTCCGATATGAACAGGGGGCTGACCTGGCACGCCACGCTTACTCCGTCAGAGTCCACCACCTGAAACAGAATCATATATTAATAAGGTGGACGTTATTACATAATGGATTAAAGATATTACAGATATAATATACGAGTATAAGATACAATTATAATTTAAAATAAATTAGGTTGGGTGTAAGATTCTTTTTCCACAGGGATCCGCAAGTATACGATACTCATGTTGTGCATCACACGTTGCAAACAAATTGACACGTATAGTCTGTACACGTCACAACCGTAAATCACGTGACATGCCTCACCACCAATCTTTGTTGAATTCTCAAAACTTGAAAACAAGAATTGATGTGGTAGCTGTCAGTTTTTATATCCTGTCATTCTGTGTTGATTGTTTTTTTCCTAGCATCGATCAAAAGCACAAACATTGTTACAAATGTCTGAGACAAGTGACACCACGTTTGAAAGTCTCGACAACGTGAGTGGTGACAACCTCTCCAGACAAGTATACAAAATGTCGGCAACGCTTGCCTGTGTACGAATCTCCGCGCAGATGTAAGGCGGAAGTCACCAAGATACTTGAATCATAGAGTACAGAATTCTTGCATATGCCTGTGAACGTTTCTAATTTTGTAAGTAAATATAGTACTTACAGTTATGAATGGAACCGATACATGTATAGTCACTACTTCCTCCCTGGTGTAGGCCAGGGAATTGAAAAACACTATTTTCCTCGAAGGCGCCTGCAAAAACAAACACACATTAGGTATTACAAAATAGTTTATTATACACAAATATATTATACAGTGTTGCCGCTGAAGAGAAAAAGTGTGGGAAGTCGGAAAAAAGGGCAAATACAGTAGAATTCGGATATAATGACTTCGCGTACGCGGCCTATCATTTTTGCCTTGAACGGCCTTAAGTTAGGTTTCATATCCTCTAGTAGGAAAACGTATCCGTTTAGTACGACTCCGTTTTAAGCGACCTATTTTAATGATAATTCGTCCAGTTAGAACGACGCCCAGTATTTTGTTTACAAAACCTACGCACGAATACCTCACCGCCCCGCGCCTCGCCTACTCCTCGCGCCCGGCTACTCCCCGCGCTAACACCTGTCCTTATTAGCACGCGAGAATCATAATCAGTTTTTATCATCTGTTGTGACTAGGACACAATGAGTTCCGTGAAGCAAAAGTGTTTTTCAATTGAAGAAAAAATTGCTATATTACACCGTTTAGAAGCCGGCGAATCAAATATAACCCTCGCGAATCAAATATAACCTTCGGTGTGTCTCATTCGACAATATCCACCATAAAGAAAAATAAAAATAAGATAGAATCCCTGTTTAATGCCAATGGTTTGAAATTTAAACATGTCAGGACATCAACTCGAGAACAAATAGATCAGGCATTGTTAGTGTAAAATGATGATGTCGCGTATTCACAATGATGTGCGAAGTTCTTACTTTCAAACAAAAATTGGCCAAAACAAAGTCAAATTACAGACTTTCTGCATTAGCAACTACATATTTATTTGCATAAAATGTAGGTACATTGTATCTTTTTGGATTACAGTACATTATGTATGTTTGCGATGTGGAATGTTTAAGTACCATTAAAGTTATAATTTGTATTAAATGTTTTATTTACCTAAACAGAAAATTATCTATCTATACTATTACATATTCCATAACAATAATTACAATAACATTAATATGTATCATAATAAAAACAAAGACCAAGAAACTATACGACTAAGATGAGACTTGTCAGGGAATTGATTTTTTTCCCCATATAGATGACCTTGAAATGTGGTGCTGGAGAAAAATGCTCAGGATTCCATGTACAGCCAGACGCGCAAATGTGTCCATTTTGGAAGAGCTAGGCATCCACAATAGGCTTTCAATCTTTTTTACATTGGCTCCACTCAGCTCCAGCTCAGGAGGCCCTGAGGAAAATAATTTCCCTCAGGGCTTGTAGTTTTAGGACATTTCCATTAATCCTCTGCGTATATGCTAACAACTCATGCATGTTTCTGTTCGTTTCATCCTGCCACGTTTTTTGTTTGAACAAGTTTACAAAATGGAGTCTTCTCGCAAGCGTAAAGGTGACACCTTAACTATATAATTTTTAAGGTCTCAATTCAATGAAAGTCCGATTCAAAATAAGTATTCGACAATTTATTTGCTAAGATCCTTTGGGATAGAAGAGGAAAGATTAAATTGTAAAGAATCCCATAGTATTTACAAAAATGATAACAAAAATTAAATACACAATGAAAACAAAAACGCACAACTCTAAAAGGGACATGACCGGCTGGGTAAGATATTGTTATGAAGCGGTGTTAAGTCTTATTTAAAAGTTATTATTTAAAACACCGCTTCGGAACAAGTAACATTGTTAGTATTAATTTTTAATAAGGATTATTAAGAGCATGAGCTGGCAACACACAGAGCACCGCTTCGGAACAAGTACCATTGTTAGTATTAATTTTTAATAAGGATTATTAAGAGCATGAGCTGGCAACACACAGAGCGCCGGGAGTTAATGTTTTTTCCGGTTCGCGTTTCACTCTGGAATTGGCGGCCATGAAACGATAGCACAGTCAATAAGCATTAATTTATTTAATCCCTGATGGGTGAACGGATTGAAATGTTATCAACAGTATTCCCTAGATGACGTGAGTTTTTATTCGTATTTACAAAAGCCAAGTCGGGTGTGCGTGTTTATTAAAAACGACGGTATAAAGGTCTGCGTGTGTTCGGTAAAATTATAATGATTTACTAATAAGTATCGACGCGATCACGCACTTGATGGAAGTCAGCGGATTCCGCTAATGATGTAGTCTTCTAGAGGAGCTATACAAGCCCTATTTATCTTATGGGATTCGTAAAATTAAATCACGCACCCCGGACTGCACCTGCTCAAGCCATCTGCCCGTTGCTCTCTGCCATGGTCATCAATGGATTCATTCCATGAACTCCGATCAGCCACCTTGTTGGAGACGTTGGACCCGTCTCCAGTACACACTATTCCCAGACCGAAGCCCTGATGGTACCAGCTGGGTCTGTCAGGACGTGACCAGATCACCGCCGGCTTGATAGAAGTTCACCCACTCACATACCTTTATTCCATATTTAGCCAGTTTAGTTAGATTTATAACAAATTTCTGATCCCTGGGGGTAAGTGCAGTACTCAATTTATGTATCTTGTAATCATGAATAATATATTCCATCTTTTTACTTTACAAAACTCTCATCTTCTCAAATTTCAATTTGGGAGGCGGGAATGGGTACCACCGCCCCGGGAACCTTTAGTAACCAAGTGGTTCGCTATGTTTGGTGTTTAGCAGGGGTGCCCGGGTTCATGGGACGAGGTTTGTCTAGGTCTTGCAGGCGGACGACCAGGACACACTGAACCCCAGATTCCTACCCACTCCTTAAACCCTTTTCCTTCCCAGTACCTTCCTCTCCTTTCTTTCCTTAAGAAAAAACCTCCACACAGCATCCCCAAAGATGTCATAGGCCCTGTGGGAAATTATTTTCCTCAGGGCCTCCTGTGTGAAGCTCATGTAAAAAAAAAAAAATCATTCATTTAACCTCAATCAGTATAACCTCTAATCCAATTGTGCTCATGCTCTGGAGACGGTATCATGCTCTACCCCATCACAAACATTACTCGGGGAGGACCGAGTATTGGCGCGCAGTCTTAACTGCAAAGTTCTTGATGTTATTCTTCTCTTAGAAAATCATAACACACAGCCGCCCGGCATAGCAATATCTATTTTACCATCTGATGATTAATTACTAGAACAAACAACAGGGGTTCAGCCAAGCGCCGAACCATTTTATACAATGTTATATTTATTGTACATTTTATTCTACATATAGAGAGCTATGTTAGCTAGTTATTGATTTTAACATTAACTTTAAACCAAACAATGCAAACTTTACAAAAGTTCGATAGTGGTGTTTGTTTGTTTTTATGAATTATTTGTTTTAATTTTTAGCACACTTTGCATATATGCACTATAATCCGCCGCTTTCACTAATTGGATACTTGTTGGGTTTTGGGGTGGCGGATTAGTGAGAGAGTACTAAAATATTATTTTTATTAATTACCTCCGGTCCAACGGTAATGGTGAGCTTCTCGGGGAGAGAGTTGCGTCCCCGTCGCATGTCATCTATTTCAAAATACACATGGTCGGCTGTGGGCACGTGGAAAAACTGAAATAAAGTTCAAAACATTAAATATTCTGTATTGATGTTCTTAACCCTTAAAGTCTATTTGTTCAGTTTTCGGAACAACTCCATACAATTCTCAAAGAAATCGTTGCATCTCCCTTACTGTCAACCTCTGGGAGGCCGCTTGTGTTAGAAAACAGTGTTAGAAAGAAAAAACATCACGCTTTATATTCAAATACAAAAACTAACCACAAAAGTAGTAAAATGTACACCTATATGAAACCAAACTTTCGAATTGCAATTTGAAATAAATTTACAAAACTTTGGGAATGTTTTATTAATTATTTTTACATGGAATGACAGAAAAATGAGGTGACGATAACGTTTATACTACATTTGTCTAATAAAATATCTACATATTTTTCTTTTCATTATCAGTAATTTTACTTAGAAAAAACATAAGGTGAGCCATTTATAAAAAAAATTTATGTTTGCGTGCAAAATTTTTACATTTAAAAAAAATGTTTATTTCGATTTATAAAATTTGGAAGTGTGTTTCATCACCTTTCAAAAACAGATTTTAGTTTTCAGATAAATTTAGAAATATTCCATTTATTTGGATTTTATTGTAAAGTAGGAATATTTTGACCCTCTGAAATAATACGGTGAGGCCTGGTGTGTTGGAGGCATTTAAAAAATATTTTATTTTTATTTATGCGAATACCTCACGAGAGTCCCAACTGCTCCCGTCGGGAGCCAGTAAGACATTGTCATCCCCAATTGGGGTATGCTGTGAGGCTAAAGGTTGTGGAGAGGTTAAGAAGACGGGGAAGAGGAAATTTGAGAATCTGGGTATTCAGATGTGGTCACCAAACATGGTTAAAGCCATTTCAATCAACGTTTCAATTCTGAATGATGGTCTCATACCAGGGTGACACTGAGAGTATCTTCCACTCTAGAATTTGCTGCAAATAAGCTACATATTATTTGAAATTAATAAAATTGTGAAATAACAAATATTAATCAATTAACATACACCCGCATGCTCCGAATTGCTAGCCGAGAGCCTTACCACTCGACCACGGGGCTGTCATTTCTCTGAATATTACTGACTAATCTGGGAAAACTACATTATATTATATACTATTTTCAATAGATGTACAAACACTGTTATAATGGTACAATTTACAAAAACATCATTTTGCTAAAAAAACAGGTAAGTTGTTACGATAATACAATCATCCGACGTGCAGTGAAAATTTTCCCCAAGGAAAATAATTTTCCTCAGGGCTTACATTATCTTTGGGGATGTTGTGTGGAGGGTTTTTTTGAGGAAAGAAAGAAGTGAACCTGGGTCTTGAAAAAACCCATGTTGTAGGAGGAAGGAAACACAAAAGCTGGCAACTCATGAACGAGTCATAGAAACGACCTGTTTTCATGTGACAAATGTCAACTGTACACAAATTGGGTGCGTTTTAGAGCGTTTCACGACTGTGCATCAGTGCCGAAAGCATGAATGACACTAATTCTTCGGAGTATCTTCCACCGAAATACTGGTAGAACAAGGTATAATACGTTTTATATTACCTCTGCTTGCACCAGAAGATGGTAGGCACACTGCTGTATTATGTGTTGGCTTCCCAAAATGGCCATAAATAATCTGAAAAAACAATTATATATATTAGCGAGAGAAGACAATGTTATTCTTACTCCAATAATTTAAAGAAAGTCATTTTGTAAATTTGTAAAAGTCTACGGTAACTTGTGAACAAAGTTCTAGTTATCGTTTATACATAATATTATTGTTACAGTTTGTAATTTACTTGTTGCCGTAATCCACAACAACGGGGTCCCTCGAGGTTCCGGTGACGCCGTCGTGATGTTGGAACAGCGCCAGGGCTTCCCTGGCCGAGTTGAGTGTGGATGACAGGCGCGAGGTCTGCGATACCAGCGCATCTGGGATGTCAACGCGTGATCTAGCAAGCGCTAGGATCATCTCCGCAGCTCTGGGAGATTAGAAAATACATTAGTCAGCATCATTATTGTATTATTCCGGCTTATGGGGGGGTTCAATGCTTGGTGCAACGACCCAGAGTGTATTTGAATATGTATGTAGTTTCAATGTCTCTTAACAGATGTTGTTAGTATATATAGTTATGTGTAGTTTTAAGGAATCTCAATTAGAGATGAAACGGATATCCGGTAACTATCCAGTATCCGGTCTATCCGGCCTAAATTTACTATCCGGCCGGATACCGGATAGTAACTCAATATCCGGCCGGATACCGGATATTCAAAAACTACGACAATTTCCTGTAATAAAATGCAATACATTAATCTTTGTGAGGTAAATATCAATAAAATGGCTTATAATTATGACGGCTTTTATTTAAAGTCGAAAAAGTTACAAAAAAGCCATAAGGCCTTCCAAAAAACTAAAATTTTATTCTGAGAAATTCACTCTAATGATAAATACATAAATAGTAATTGTCGAAATATTGCCAAATAGGCGATCATTCTTTTATTGATGACATGATTCAGTTCAGTCAGATTACGCAGCAAGTAAACAACTAATTTAATTTTCGCAATTCAATCAAACACTCACGCAATCACTCACCGATGTCAACCGAAACCGCCCGAATTTATCTGATCGCGTTCACCGCACCTGTGCGGCGCTAAACTCATCACGACATGCAACGAGACAATGGGCCGTATATCCGGCCTCGCAGCTCGCCGGATATCCGGTATCCGGCCAAACAACTATCCTTTCCATCTCTAATCTCAATAGATGTCATTGGTAATAGTACAGGATAGAGACAACTGTTGGGTCTAATACCTGAATAGTTAAGAAGACAATCGGTCATATCTGATCTATAGGTTGGGCACCTTCAGTGAGCGGACCCCCACTTCAGATTAACACACAGCAATTTTTAGAATGGACGTTAGTCCAGTTAGATACTTACAGCCTTACTAAAAAACCCAGTGAAAATTTTATTCAATTGACAAACGGCCGCGTATGTGAAAACATTACTAATTTAAAAATTGTTCATGGAAAAAAATACACTTGGTTTACACGGCCTGAGAGGGTAGTTTATCTCTGTTTTAGTAATGATGTGTGAATGAAATTTGGAATGTTTTCCAAAGTATTTTGAATGTTCTATATATTTCTTATTTTTGAAGGTGTTGTAAAAACAAATACCATTTATGAAAACTAGATAAAATTACCTTTTAGATTTGTGTAATTGAAATACACTTTAGTTTTTAAAAACTGCCATACATTAAGATTCAAACGCGAAAAAAAATGAATTTTTTTTTTTTACCAAAACATATTTGATGAAAGTGTACAGAAATTTATAATTTTTTTTTTTTTTTTAAATACAGACCTTTTATATAATGAATTTGGAACGAAACTGTCACCTCACTTTTTCCTCGTGCATACAATAAAAAAATAATAAAAAATTTCAAAGTTTTTTTATTGCCAAAAAACTAACCTAAAAAAATAATACCGACTTTTATAACAGATTTCTTGCAACTCTAAAGACGTTAATTTCATTGATACGTTTAGGAACACATGTATTAGATATTAATATTTTAAAAAAACACCACTTTTATGAAATTCTCATAAAATAAAATCCTTTAAATGTAAATTTGAATTTTCATGTTTTACATTAAATACTTATTGACATTTCAATTTTCAAAGTATGATTATTGTTATTATAACTTGACTAAACCTTATTAAAAACCACAAAAACACGGTAAATATATCAATTATGCGAATGTAATAGTGAATTAGTCATATTAATAGATATTACGATAACATTTGTGTAATATTACACACACACCCGCAGAGTGAGTTTTTTTTGGCGGTTTCAACGCGAATGACGAATGCGCAGGCGCTGCGCGCCGTCACCTAGCGGTTCTGTAGGAAAACAAACAATTAAATTATGTACACTATGAAAAATTCCACTGTTGCCAGATTTAAAATACATTTTAAGATAAATCTTATTAGTAATGTTATCGTGTTTTAGTATATGTTTGTTTTATTCAGGTTGCTACAGCAACACAGGTTATCGGCCGTGCTGTGGTTTTTTTTTAGTTTAACCCCTCCGAATTTTCGAGAATATTAGCTTTTGGTGTCTTAAACGAAATGACATTTTACGAAAACTTTTAGTTATAACCGCTTCACAATTAAAGCACTATAAATTAAACATTTCTGAACGTAGCCGAATAGTAAAAACTGTTTTAGACAGGTTACAAAATAAGCTTTCGAATTATTATATTACAAATAAATATTAACATTTGTAAATATTAAAATTTAGAATGCAAACATTAAAAAAATGTGAAAATGACTCACGTGATGTTTTTATGTGAAAACGGTACTAAAATCACAGATTATGTAAACAACAATACGTATTCTATTGTATTAATGTGTAATAAACACTTTTGTCACCTCACTTTTTTATCATTTCATATAAAAATATTTAATAGAAATTAACAATGTCGGGCGCCCGTAGGAAATTCGGCGGTATAAATTATGTGTCAGACTGCGCGTCTGACAGAATGTTCTTTTTATGTATTTCTATGGACAACTTGAATAGAGATGTGCAGCATGATTCACTATCGACCTTCACTTTTTATTTTACGGATGTAACTAAAACAATAACGGAGTTATAACGGTTTCTATGGAGACACACGCGCTGACGTGTAAACACGCTTATTGTACTTGACTGCTGTCGTATTTTTAACGCATATATCTGCTTACGTTGCTGACCGGTTAAGGCTGTTATTGTAAATACGATTCGATAATAAACGAGACTCGTAATCTAGACGAACCGAAGTATAATCGAAACTCCCGTTCTTCAGACTTGTATTGTTAAATAGAGGAAACAACAGAACACCACACTTAGTTGAAAACTTATGATGAAAATTTTAGTTTTGAGTAAATCGGTTTCAAAGTTTTTTTGTAATGCAAAATATTCCCGTGTAACTTATATTAAAAGTTTTGCGTGTAACTCCATCTGTAGAATTACAGTCTTACTAAAAAAAAAACCACAGCACGCCCGATAACCCGTGTTATTGCAATAACTTAAATAAACCCCGTGTACACTAAAACACGTTTTATTACCAATAACCTTTCCTACGTGGTCAACTGGACATATCCAAGGCCTTTGACCGGGTTTGGCACCGAGGACTTGTCAACAAACTGCATTCTTACGGACTTCCCGCATCCTTGTGTACGTGGATTGCCGACTTCTTGAGGGAGAGGTCGATTCAGACGGTAGTCGATGGTTACACCTCTTCCTCTCACTCGATAAATGCCGGCGTCCCGCAGGGATCGGTTCTGTCTCCAACTCTGTTTTTGTTGCACATCAACGACCTTTTGTCATGTGCACCAATTCACTGTTATGCGGATGACAGTACAGTTCATGATAGCTTTTTGTTTGACAAGCCCCCAAAGGGCTCACAAACTCCAATAGCTCGTAAGGCTTTGAAGCAAAGAATGGACGGTTACCTAGAGAGTGTTTTCTCTTGGGGTAAAAATAATCTCGTTGAATTTAATGTTTCAAAGACCCAATCTTGTCTGATTACGTCTAAAAGGGATCGCAATGAAAATCTAGTCTCTTTTAACGGAAGCAATCTTCCGAACAGGCCCTCCATTGATATGCTTGGTGTAACCCTAAGTGACCATCTCAGGTATGGGGGCTCCATCGAAGCCAGAGTAAAGTTAGCCTCCCAAAAACTGGGCGTACTGTACAGGGCCCGCAGATACTTTAAAAGTACACAACTGCTAACCCTGTACAAATCGCAAGTGCGCCCCACGGTTGAATTTGGCAGCCACCTCTGGTCTGGAGCTCCAAAATACCTGAAAAATACCCTCGACTCTGTGCAGAAACGGGCGGTCCGTTTGATAGATTCTCCCATCTTAACAGACGGATTGCAATCTTTAGAGCACAGGCGTCGGGTGGGAATGCTATCCTTGTTCTACCGGTATTACAATGGAAGATGCTCCGAGGAACTAGCATCATTGATCCCTTTGGCACCGGTGCATAGTCGGGAAACACGCCAAACGCGTGCCCAACATTTGTACACAGTTGACATTTGTCACATGAGAACGGGTCGTTTCTTCGACTCGTTCTTGTGTTCAACAGCTCGGCTGTGGAATGATTTGCCGGCCTCTGTGTTTCCTCCTTCCTACAACATGGGTCTCTTCAAGACCAATGTTCATTCCTTCCTCTCCTCAAAAAGACCCTCCTCACAGCATCCCAGATGACATAGGCCCTGAGGGAAATTATTTTCCTCAGGGCCTCCTGTGTGGAGTTAATGTAAAAAAAAAAAAAAAAGCTGTTAAAATGCATTGAAGATCTGACAACGTTGTATATGGTTTTACTTTACTAGGAAAAAATGTTGTTTTAATTCTTCTCCGCCAGGGGCATTATTGGCACGCTTGTGCATTAATTCTCAACGGCCCGCGATGAAAAGACAGCCCGGTATGTTTATGGCGGGATGTCAAAAAATTTTGTTAGTACCTAAATGTTGTGATTTTACTTAATAATTTCTATTGTAGTGACGAATTTACTCTTCTATTCACATAATTGATACATTTACCATGTTATTTGTATGGTTTACATCAGTTTAATCAAGTTATTGTACAAACGCCGTACTTTCAAAGTTGAACTGTCAGAATTTTGTTTTATAGGTTACTTAAAAGATAAAATTTACATTTTAAGAGAATTTCTTATAAGTGATATTTTTTTATAATATTAATATCTAATACAAGTGTTCGTAAACCTATCAAAGAAAGTAACGTCTTTAGAGATGTAAGAAATCTGTTTGAAATGTCGTTATTATTTCTAAGTTATTTTTTTGACAATAAAAAAAACTTTGAAATTTTTTATTATTTTTTTATTGTATGCACGAGGAAAAAGTGAGGTGATAGTTTCCTTCCAAATTTATTACATAAAAGGACTGTGTTTTTGAGATTTTGATTTTTTTTTAATTTCTCTACATTTTGGTCAAAAATGTTTGGGTAAGAAATTTTTTTCCATTTTTTTCCGAGTTTGGATCTTAAAATATGGCAGTTTTTGAAAACTAAATTCCGACCGGCGAAGTGTCTTAGTTGTCGATATCACTCATTTTGTTGCACAGTTTAAACACGTAAACAACCGAAAAAACACACTAAACAATTAGTCAATTTCTCAGAAAACTATCTATCACGGTATATTTAATGTTTAAACTGAAAGAGCAGGGAATAAACTTCGATTTTCGACTCAAAATTGGTTTTTTTAAGTACAGCGAAACACGAAAACTGCTTTCGGCGCGAAAAAACGGCGTCATATGACAAACAATAACATCACGTGATCTGAGATGCGCGTCACTAGTGTTGCCAGCAGAGAGAAAATGTGGCAAGTCGAATAAAAAAAGGGAAAATATAGGGAATAAAAACGCGCGAAACTGAAACTATAAGGGCGAAAGAGCTAGCTCTCTCTCATAATGGATTCCAGGCATCGATGGAAGCAAAATATAAATTTTATTGGTAGGTAAAATTATTCTATTTTAACCCGGCTCCTGCCGCTCGTGCACCGGTGTGTCATGAGAAAAAAAAATTTACACGCAATTTTGACCCTTATGTATAAAGAAAGTGTATGAAGAACACGGTCAGAATCGCTTGCTCTATTATCGCCCTTTACCATAGCGAATTTTTATGGAATTTTTATTTTTCTATGGAAGAATTTTTCCTCAATTGGCGACTAAAGCCGAATGGGTCGAAAACAGTTGTGACAGCTTTCCATCTCAGTAATTCACAGGCAAACGCAAAACTCTGTGTTCAGTTTGATGGAAAAAATATTTACCATGACCATCCCCGCTATCTTGGAGTAACTTTGGACAGGAGCCTGAATTACCGGAAACACATGGAAACAGTGGGCAAAAAAACCAGGACAAGACTAAACTTAGTCAATAAGCTGGCTGGTATTAGCTGGGGATGCGACGCCAACACGCTCAGAACGGCATCCATTGCCCTGGTTTTCTCAGCAGCTGAATACTGTGCTCCAGTATGGGCCAGAAGCGCCCACACTTCCATGGTCGACGTTCAGCTTAATGCCACAATGCGAACCATCAGCGGAACCTTAAAATCGACTCCTCTTCCTTGGCTCCCCGTACTTGCAAATATAACCCCGCCAAATATCAGGCGAGAGATTGCAACACTGAGGGAATACAAGAAGGCGCTGCAAAAAAGCGAAATACCCTTGCACGATGATGTCGTTTCTCACCCGGCATGCCGCTTAAAGTCTCGAAAACCCTTCTGGACGGAAGGAGAAAGACTCCTTCGAACACCTCTCACCCCAGAAGATAGGTGGAAGCTTGAGTGGCAATCAGCCAACGTCAAAAACGCACATCTCGTGCAAGACCCCACTGAGAGACAGCCTGGGTTCTCATTGCCTCGCAAACTCTGGACTGCCATCAATAGGATAAGGTGCTCCCATAGCCGTTGTGCTCACATGATGCATAGATGGGGCCTTAAAGAGTCGGCGACGTGAATGCGGTGCGGTGCAGACCACCGAACATGTGGTCAACGAATGCCCGCTCCATTCATTCCCCGGCGGGATTGATGAGGTTCACAGGGCAACGCCTGAGGCCCTAGACTGGCTCGCAGACCTAGATGTCCCCCTCTGACCCCCCACCATACGAAAGAAGAAGAAGAAGAAACCATAGCGAAACCTGCAATGCGCTCGCCTAGTCACTCGGAATAATTTATATTTAATTTGCCGGAGCGCGGGGATGTGCGCAGTTCTTGCGCATGCGCGGGGAAAAAATATGAAAATATGATATATATATTTGAATAAGTTCTGTAACTTGCTATAAATTACGTTAAGTGACTTTTGGTGTCGTTTACATTGGTAATTTGGCCATAAATCGCTTACAAGAGCGATTTACAGGAAAAAACTTATGAGTCTAAACCCAGCCTTATAATGACATTGAAGCCAGTTTCGGAATGTGCAGTTTTTCAAATCAATAAATGAATGAAAAAATTAAAATTACACATTTTTAGTACAATTATTAGAATCAGAAAATTGCCGATTGATACGTTAATATCTTTCGAATATCTCTTAGATTAATTTAATTTTAGAACTGTAATAATTGATGTGAAGCATAAAGGATTTACAGAGTATTTTTGTCAGTAATCGCATCTCTTTGATATTAGGTAGGTATATATTTGATTTTGTAGGTATTTATATTTGATATTAGGTAGGTATATACTTCAGCATCCCTTATACAAAAAGTCACTGACCGCCAGCTAAGGGGGCATACATTAATTACGTGAGCCCAAAAGGAGGGGGGGGGGGGTCCAGCAAAATCTCACGTTACTTGAAAAGAATATTCGAAGTAGCTCAAATTTAGCTCACAATGGGGTGGGGAGGGGTCTAGATTGGAAGAAAAACTGCTCACGTAATTAATGTATGCCCCCTAATGTAAAACAAAAAAAAAAGGGGAGGTGAATAGAAATGGCTATTCAGATCAAGCGTTTCAATTCTAAACGGTGGACTTTCAACAGGATTATAATGAGAGGATCTCGGTTCGAGCAATGAATGATAGGTGAACAGAACTAAGTACAGCTACAGATTGAGTAGCGTTACCTGACGTAAGCCATGATGACCCTGTCCATCCTCTTGTAGTAGGGGCGGGAGGTGTAGTAGCCGCTCCAGTAGTGGTCGTCGCGGTCCGCGTACGTGAAGAAGTCACCCGAGAGGATGGGGAACTCCTCCAGCGGCATCTCTTCCCTCACAGCCTTGAAGTACTCCGACAAGGTTGCAAACTTAACCTACAAAAAGGAAGGGAATCATTAAATTAAGGAATTATATATATTTTTAAATTTCCTGACAATTTATGACACAAATAAATTTATCATCTAAGGCCTTTCTTCCACAGGAACATACAAGTATCCGATAATCGACGATTCAAGTATCTAGACCAGACATATGCAACCTGCGTCCCAAATGAAGATTTTTTCATTTTTTGTAGCCCCAAAATAAAATTTTCAGCTTTCTATGTTTTGGATTTTGGTATTCATACAAAAAAATAAAAAATCATTCTCATAATTCAATTTATCACATTTATATTATATTTTGTAC
Organism: Limnephilus rhombicus; assembly: GCA_929108145.2. NCBI lineage: Eukaryota > Metazoa > Arthropoda > Insecta > Trichoptera > Limnephilidae > Limnephilus > Limnephilus rhombicus. The sequence goes on along the minus strand of OV815287.1, from coordinate 11,600,731 downwards.
TTTTAACCTGGAAGCAAAAAAAATTTGTACGCAAACCTAAAAAAGTTTTAAAAATTGCTCACCTTACATTTTCTAACTAAAATAACTGATATGAAAAAAAATAAAAACACATACAAATATTTTATTAGACGTGTAAATAATGTATTGTTAATATTACTGTCACCTCACTTTTTTATTGTTTCACGTAAATTAATAAATTAATAAATTAAATAAAAAATTCCCAAAGTCTCATAAATTTTTTTTCTAATTGCGATCGGAAATTTTGGTTTCATAAAAGTGTACATTTTACTTCTTTTGTGGTTAAATTTTAGATTTGAATAATTCTAACTTTTTTATATTCTATTTCTCCCTAAGGGAGATACAACGATTTTTATGGGACCTATACGAGTTGTTCCGAAAAGCGAACAAATTAGCCTGAGTGGTTAATATTATATATATGTAATGGTATCTTACTTCGACGTTAAGCTTTTCATTAGTGTTGAGGTAGTCAATGAGTTTCTCATAGTTGTTGAACTGAGCGTCCCACTCTGTGGAGTGGTCCCAGCGGAAGTCGTCCCCCAGCGGGTAGAGCAAGGCCTTGGTCTTGTAGAGCTGCGACTTCTTGCGCCACTGGTCCAGCAGGAGATCGGCTCTGCAAATTTAATGAACCAATTAAAAACTGTTTATATTGCAATAATCCAGTCTCTACTCTCTTATAATATAGTGTGCTGGGGATCCTGCCAAAAGACTAATTTAGAACCAATGATTCTTAAAGTTACGGACAATAAAAAATTTAGATATCATTTACTTTATAAGGAATGTAAAACAGCTATATGTATTTTAAGAAAGAACACAGCAAATTCGTACTACTAGAATAGGCTCTGGTCTGAATTTTTTGGCAATTCAAAATAAATCTTCTTTTGGTCAAAGAAATTATTTGTATCAGACTCCACTTATATGTAACTCGTCTGCTTGGTTCAATGTATTCGCACCTCACAATCCAGAAGCCTCGGTTTCGCATGTAAATTCTGAAACCGTCACTTTGGATCGAGATTGTAAAATATCTATGCAAGATGGCTTTCATATTTCGAAGACAATAAGAAGCATTATTTTATTCTCTTTCTGGTTAAAAGAAAAATACATATGTTTGCATGAGAGGAAGAGAGATATATAGCTTTCAAAATGTAAGGTCGCTCTGGGACGTTTTTGGTCTTATGAAAGTATAACGCGATTACGTGTTTTGGGATGTACTTATTCCTAAACAAGCAGACGGGTTAATAGCCTTCCAGGACATATTAAGTCATCTAATTCCTTGTGCACTTTTAAAAAGATTGTTAAATTATCTGTGTTAGTCGAGGACTGCCAACAGTTTTTTTCATCTTTGTCCTTTCTAAATTAATAACATAATATAATTATACACAAATTACTTCTTTTCACCTTAGTCCTTTTTAAATTAAACACTCTTTTTTTTTTCAAATCAAATTTCAACACACGGTCACCTACACATTTACACTATAATGTACTAGAGTAGGTAACCATTATCTGTAAATGCAAAAATAATTGGCAATGACGCTTTTTGGAAGATTTTGCAGAATAGTGTGCTAAATCTCAGCATCCTTAACCACTCGATCGATAGAGATTTTCGGGCGGTCAAATTTGGGTAGCTATCGATAGAGTGGTTATTAGCCATCAGCAATTCTCTAATCGTGTGATAAAGAACTAATGGTAGGCTTACTTTAAATGTACATTTCTGTCGCTGATAACTTGCGGGGCGATCTTCCACGGGCAGGACAAGCCGTAGCCGGGAAGGCGCTTGAAGTCAAACTGGCAACAGACCTGAAAAAGGATTTTAAGATTAATTTAAGACAATTTGGAAGGTGGGTATGGGACATCCCAAGTAGTTCACTATGTTTGGTGACTTAGCAGAGGTGCCCGGGTTCATGGGGTGAGATTTGTCCGGATCTTGGCGGCAGATGCGTCTGCCCACCAACTGCGTGGCAGACCAGATCGGGAGAGACTGGTTGAGGAAGACCTTTTGGCAACTGGTCTCTCTCGGAACATCGCCTTGCTTCACAGTAGGAAGGATAGATTCATATATCCGGCACTTCTGGACACACTGTCCCCCAGATTCCTGCTCACCCCTCATACCCTTTTCCTTTCCAGTACTTCCTCTCCTTCCTTTCCAAAAAAGACCCCCCACACAGCTTCCCAAAGATTAGGCCCTGATAGGAATTATTTTCCTAAGGGCCTCCTGTTTGGAGCTAATGTAAAAAAAAACAAAAACAAAAAACAAAACTGCACATAAATTAATACATCTCTCTGTAATCAAGCAATGTTTCAATTTTGAATGGTTGTCTTACACCAGGGCGATTCTGAGAGTATCTTCCACTCTGAAACATGCCACATTACATTATTTTTAATTAATTAATTGTTAAATACCACAAATAAATCAATTAAAATTTATTTGCGCATGCTGGGTTCGAAAACGCGATCTTCGAATTGTGAGTCGAGAGTCTTATCCCTCGACCATGCAGGCCGTCAAAATATAAGTAAAATTAACAACAATGGTAATTACATATAAAAATTATTATTTTTTTTAAATACGTGAATAAAGGTGCAAAATGACTTACTTTAGGATCAGGGCCACATGAGTGCGGAACATCGTAAGAATAGAAAGGCATCATGTGAGTCCACATGTCTGTAGCTCCCGTACCATCTGGAAATATATACATATTAAGCATATTTATACATTTTCTATTCATTTCAATAGTAGGTACTTAAATTAACTATTTAAATTCAGGCCCTCAGGATTGATATTCAAATCTTATTTGTCAAAATAAAATCAGGCGGTTTGGTAAATGCAGAATATGCAATTTTAACCTGAAAATTACCAAAAATGTTAACCTCTCAGGCCTCGACCATATTGTCAGTAGGTCAGAATTAAAATCCAAATATGTAAATGGAATATTTGTGAATGTATCCGAAAACTAACTAGAATATTTTTGAGATGATGAAATACGCTTCCAAATTTTATTATTAGAAATAACCATGAAATTTTTTAAATATAAACATTTTGAATGCAAACATTAAAAAGTTTTAAAAATGGCTCACCTTACGTTTTTTCTAACAAAAATTACTAGTATGGAAAAAAATAAAAACACATACATATTTTGTTAAATGTATTAACGTTACTATCACCTCACTTTTTGGTCATTTCACGTAAAAATAATTTTTCCTTTTTTTTTTCAAATTGCGGTCGGAAACTTTGATTTCATAAAGGTGTACATTTTACTTCTTTTGCGGTTAACTTTTAGGTTTGAATATAAAGCGTGGTGTTTTCACCGTTTCTCACTTTGATAGTAAGGGGGACACAACGATTACAGAGGGGCTAAGAAAGCAGAAACTAAAAATTCCTATAAATCACGTATCTAGAATTAAAACATTAAAAGCCTAAGCTACTAACCCCAAGTCTGTCTCCATCTAAACTCGAGATTCTTCTTCTTGGCCAGCTCCTTCTTGATGCTGTAGTGCGTCCGCTGAATGAGGGTGCCTGTGAGGCCGGCTAGCTTGTTCAGGTAGGGCTGCGTGGGCGAGTGGCCGAAGGGGTCGATGGCCCAGCCGGCCGTGGGCGTTACGTTGAGGTGCCTCTTCAGCCACTGGTGGCCGGTGGTCAACTGCTGCGCCACCGACATCCAGTGAGAGTTGGCCTCGTCGTTCATCACCCAGCCGCCAGTCACCATCTCCAGCTGGCCCGATTCGATCAGCCTGGAATCAACAAACATCGGTTAGAATGGTGATAGCTAGTATGGGGCTGGCAGTGGCAAAAACATTGGGAATGTATGGCGAGCGATATGCTGAAATAGGCCAAAACCAAATGATCTTTTATAGCTAAGTCTGTTGGCCCCATAAAACAAATTTGACCGGTTAAATAACTATAATTTAATTACTTCTTCTAATAGTGCAAAATTATTTTGTGGTAACATTTTAAATTCAAATTAATAGATAACTTTGTATTAACCACTTAATTATTTACAAAAACCGACATGTTTCGTCAAAAAAAAAAACATGTCGGTTTTTGTAAATAATTAAGTGGTTAATACAAAGTTATCTATTAATTTGAATTTATAATTTAATTGTTTTGCCTTTAATAATGAGCGGCACTGGAATTTTCGTTTTCCCTTCGCCAGCCGCCTACTAGTGATAAGAAAACAATGATAATTTTGTTAGAAAATGTTACACAATACTTACGGTTACGATTGACGGTGTATAAAATATTATTGGTCTAGGTTAAATTTATTATTCAAGGAAAAAAAGACGTTTATTCAGTGAAACTCGCAAGGTTTAAATTCTCGCAACCCTTTTTAGACGAGCGTCATGCATACATGCCAACCGATCGCATTCAAAAAACATCGCCAAAAAGCGTGTTTTATTTTATTTTGCGAAGTTGTGGCTAAAATATTTAAATTTACAATCAATTTCTAAAGAACTTAATTTGCCACATTATACAATAAAACCATAACCGTGAGTACAAGATTTTCAACTTTTAAAGCAGTTTTTATAGGCTTGATACTTTATTTTTTCTGGGCTTATAAAAAAAAATACTCTTTTTTTTTTCAAAGGCCAAGCTGTATTCTACTCTATTTTAAGTATTTTATTAAATCATCTAAAATATTTCTAAGCGATCAAAATTTCAAACCAAAAACACATTTTTGATTTGGGTGCCGCCGCACCGGGAACCATTCATTAGATAACCATACCTTTTTCCTTCTCAGAACTTCCTCTCCTTCCTTCTCTCTCAAAGACCCCTGCACAGCATCCCCAAATATGGAGTTAAAATAAAATAAAAAAAACGAGAACAGTTCACACGCAGTAGAAGTCAAACCTTCACCCATACAATCTCAACCTACAGGAGCCTTGAAAAGTGAGCTCATAATCAAAGCGGCCAAAGCGGTAAGGTTTCATTCTATCTCATTCTCTCGCAGGCTAATCCTGTAGATGTATGTGTTTATCACTTTTTAGTGTCGTTTCCGTTTCATTGAGTTTCAAATCACGAAGGTGCTAAAGAAGTTTCACTTCAAAAACATGATTTTGAATTACTTCATAGTGCATCGCCTCAAGAAGTTTGGTTTTTTCAGTTCCTTGAAGGCTGAATTTAATAAATGGCCCAATTTATCCCGCTTACAATTTTTTTTTCAGTCCCGTAGAAAATTTCTTAAGAGAGTTTTACTGTATTGCAGGGATTGTTACTTTTTAGTGAGTCTCTTCTGGTCCTCGCTGATCTCATCCCACCACAGTGCAAAGTAGCTGATTTCGGCCCAGATGAACTTCCTGCGACTGTCCTCGGACAGCTTCACCAGCATATTGTTCAGGATGGAGCGGGTCTGTGTGGTGTAATACTCATCGAATGTCTTCAGCCAACCTGCAAATACAAATGTCATTCAGTAACAATAATTTCACATTATAAAATGAATTAAATGAACATATCACAAAGCTTTATGCTTCATTGTTAAATTAATTATTCAAACAATACGAAATAGAAAGACACAGAAAAAATTAGTTTGTGACCGAGACACTAAGGCCCTTCTTCAACAGAGATACGCAAACATCCGATACTCGATGTGTTTTGAAATGATAATATGCGTAGTTCCTACCGGGATGTCATTTATCCAGTACCTACCCTCCCTAACCACATCACCTTGCTGGAAAAATATTTGAAAATGGAACAATGACAAGAGTGAATTGAAGTGCATTTACTTATTATTACTTCAAAATCAATCCTGAAAGCAATGTTTTCCAAGGTCACTCACTACCCCTTCTCTTGTTCTGGGAGATTTCAATGCCCATCACGGATTATGGGGAGCTCACAATTGTGACAGAATGGGCAGAGATATTGTTGATCTACTAGACGAACTAGACTTTTGTATCATCAATGATGGTTCTCCTACCCGTCTTCAGGTGCCTGGTCAGCGACCCAGCATGGTTGATCTTACTATTTGCAATTCCAGCATAGCCGCATCCCTGTTATGGAAGGTTTTGGATGACCCTCATGGGAGTGATCATTACCCCATCCGCATTGAATCCTCAAATATTTTCCATTCCAACAAAAATGTCAAGTGCAGCAGTCGAAAACCAAGGTTCTTAACTGCCAGGGCCAACTGGAATGACTATTCAAATCATACAAAGTTCTCTGTGCAAAATCTGCCCTTTCCAACTACAGAAAATGTTGCGGAATGTTACGATTTATTGGTGTCTGCAGTCATTACGGCCGCAGAAAAATTTATCCCCATTAAAACGACACGTAACAAAGAGAAACCTCCCCCAGCTCCTTGGTGGGATATTGAATGCTCAGACGCAGTAGATATGAGGAAAAAATATGCGAAAATTTATTCAACAAATATGAATTTGGAGAACTTCCTTCAGTATAAACAGATTGAAGCTAAGACCAAACGTCTTCTAAAAAACAAAAAACGTCAAGGCTGGAAAAAATTTTGTTCATCATTATCTCCCGAAGTTCCTCTTTCAGTTGTTTGGAATTCAATTCGCAGGTTTAAGGGTTCTCACGTCCCAATGGTGACTCGACCACTCACTTCAGAGTGGGTGAAGGAATTTGCCGATAAACTAGCTCCTCAAACTGCAAGTAATTTTAATGAAACAGAATTCACATACTCATTTAAAACACGGGGTTGGATGGACACCCACTTCAATTTAACGGAACTTAGGGAGGTCTTAAACGATCTCACAGACTCATCCGCTGGTGTAGATGGAATTCCTTATAGCTTTATTAAAAACTGCGACGTTACCACACTAAACTATTTTCTGTCAATTATAAATCTGATCTTTGACTCCGGCAAAATTCCATCATCCTGGAAAACTCAAATAATTGTTCCCATTCTGAAACCCCAGAAAGACCCTAACTCTGGACTTTCTTACAGACCCATAGCTCTGTCATCTTCCTTAGTTAAAATAGCTGAACATATGATTAAAAGACGTCTAGACTGGTATGTAGAAAATGAGAAAATTCTTCCCAGCTCTCAGTTTGGCTTTCGAAAAAGAAAAAGTACGATCGAAAGTGTATCCATCCTGACTTCTGATATCCAGTTGGCCCTGGCCGATAATGAATTCCTTGTCGGTGTTTGCCTTGATGTGTGTGGAGCTTTTGACAATGTTTTATTAGATGTTTTATTTAATAAATTATTAAAAATTGGCATCCCTCGTAAGCTTTCCAGTTTTATAATTAACCTCCTTCTTACCAGCAAAATTCAAATCCAGGTGCTGGATTCTCCTCCACTGGAAAGAATAGTAAACAAGGGTTTGCCTCAGGGCTCCGTCCTTAGTCCTATCCTCTTTAATATATATACCTTTGACCTGCATCGCAGTATGCATCCATCTTGTAAAATACTTCAGTATGCAGATGATCTTTTTATATATATTTCAGGACGAATTATTTCTATTCTGGAGGAATTGATTAACATTTGCACGAAAAACCTTGACACCTGGTTAACAAATCACGGCTTATAAATTTCTCCTTCCAAAAGCAATGTTATCGTCTTTTCCAGAAAACGTGTTACTCCGCGTGTAACAGTCCAAATAAATAATTCAATTCTCCCTATGCAGGTACAGATAAGATTTCTTGGGGTAATTTTAGACTCTAAGTTAACATGGAACCCGTATGTTAATTTAATCATTAACAAATGTCAAGCTGGCCTCAACGCTTTACGTGCCGTTTCACGGGTCTGGTGGGGAAGTCACCCATTCACCCAAAAACTTTTTTATAACGCATATGTTAGGAGTCATTTGGATTACGTGTCATTCCTCATCGAACCCACTTCTAAAAAGAACCTCGCGAGGTTGGACCGTATCCAATTTCAAAGTTTAAGATTGATTATCGGAGCAATGCGTTCTTCCCCAATTAACGCTTTACAAGTGGAGGCTGTGGAGGCTCCTCTTCATTTCAGAAGACAGTTCTTGGCTGACAAGTTTTTATTTAAATGCTTAAGACTCTCTAATCACCCACTGAAAGACAAAATTACTGCACTCACAGCTCAAGTGAAATCACTTCCATATTGGAGGAACAAATCAATCTCTCTTCTTGTTAAAAGCCTCCATACGTACAGTGCGTATAAACCCCTCTTAAATCCATCAGACAGACTTCCTTTATATGCCAACTCCTTTTGTATTCATTTGTGTAAACCAAATATTCTTTTTTCTCTCGGCATAATTAACAATCACGAAGCTCCAAGAAAACTTATCCAAATTTTAAATTCTAAATATTCCAACTGGAAAATTATTTACACAGATGGTTCCAAGTCTCCCTTATCAAACCATGTGGGAGCGGCATTCCACTGCCCATCAGATCAAGTCGATAGAAAAATTAAACTTCCAAAAGAGGCTTCCGTTTTCACTGCTGAATGTATAGCCATTTTTGAATCCCTCAAATACATTGACGATGATCCCATTGGAAACTTCTTAATTCTCTCCGATTCCCTGAGTGCACTTCAAAAATTAAACTCTTCCCCCTTCCATTACCCAGAAGACGATTTCTGTGTTGGAATTCGTACTTTAATTCATAAATTAACCGTCTCTGACAAAGAAATCGTCTTGGCTTGGATACCTAGTCACTGCGGTATCCCTGGAAATGAAAAGGCCGATTCATTGGCGAAAGATGCCATTATTTCGGGGGATATTTTATATAAATTTTTAAACACCGATGACATTTTCATAAAATTGAAGGAAAAAATGATTTCCACATGGCAGAATCATTGGGAAGAATCTAGTCAATCAAAAGGATATAACTTTTTCACAATTCAGCCAACGATTCCTTCAAAACCGTGGTTTTTCAGACTTTCTTTTAACAAATTCTCGACATCCTCCATTTGCCGCATGCGGATAGGACATTGCTGCCACAATGTTCACCTGACAAAAATTCATGTTAAGAATTCTGCGATGTGTGAATGTCGTCTTGGTGAAGAGGATCTCAATCATATTTTTTTCAGTTGCCCTTTAAATAATTCATACAAAAATTTCATCCCTCACCTAATCAGTTCGGGCATATTGCCTCCCTACAACATTGCATGCCTGTTATCTTCTGTGAACAAATGCGTGTATAAAATCTTGGCTAATTTCCTGAATATTAACAGCATCAATTTGTAACTGTAAGTTAATTTTCATGTAACAATTATTACAAGCAATAATTGTCAGCCTGAGACTCTCATTTACATTGAAAAATCTTCCGAGAAAAGATACTTTTATGCATAGCACAAAGGGTAACAATTATTACAAGCAATAATTGTCAGCCTGAGACACTCATTTACATTGAAAAATCTTCCGAGAAAAGATACTTGCCGCCAACGGGACTTGAACCCGTGTAGATTTTTAGATGTAAATGAGTGTCTCAGGCTGACAATTATTGCTTGTAATAATTGTTACCCTTTGTGCTATGCATAAAAATCTTGTCTAAACGTTAATTTATAAATTAAAAAATAATAATTAATATTTAACAAGTTTAAGTATTTCCCCAATAAATGCAGACATAATTTGTCTCGACGCCACCTAGCGAGGGATTTAACACTAACAATGTCTTCCTCGCAAAAATAAAGTTGGTTGTTTTCAGGTGAAAAAATATAACAAGCAGTAATTGTTGAATGAAACACTAGTATATATTGAATTATTTGGCGGGTATTTGATAAGCCGCCATAGCTCAGTGGTCAGAGCATTCGACCGGCAATCGGAAGGACACGGGTTCAAGTCCCGTTGGCGGCAAGTATCTTTTCTCGGAAGATTTTTCAATGTAAATGAGTGTCTCAGGCTGACAATTATTGCTTGTAATAATTGTTACCCTTTGTGCTATGCATAAAAATCTTGTCTAAACGTTAATTTATAAATTAAAAAATAATAATTAATTTTCATGTATTTATTTTATTTTTTATGCACAATAAATTGTGTCAGCATATCTTTTAATTTCGTTGTTATGTTTAATTAAAATCATCTCTTATTGTAATAATTTTGTGTATTATTATTTGTATAGTATTATTATATAATGTAGATAGGTTCTTGTTATTAAAACTAAATTAGTTAATATTAACCAAAAATTACACTCACAAAAGCATTCACTTGACACTGGCCAGAACCCTCCTTTGGGGTGAAAAGCCATTAAAAAAAAAAAAAAAAAGTGCATTTGTTTGTGAAAAAGCCGAAGAATATTTTGGACGACACGAAAGCTTAGTTTAGTTCAATGTTCATGTTCATAATATAGTTTATGAACAAAAAGGAAGGTTTTTGATCTTATCGAGATATTTTCATAATTATTTGTGTTGTGGTGATAATTAACCTCGAGGTACCACGGTGGAACTAAACAAACTATTTGTAATTGTGTTGTGTGCGCCTTCGCAAAGGTAAATAATTTGTTTCCTTCTTCCTTGTAATCCATTATTTTTCCCATACACATATTATCATCTAATTCCAGCAAACACCATTTTCGTTTCGTTTTATTGTCTATTTTACAGTCCATTTCCAAGTGCATCTGCTCATACCTTTTTCCTTTCCAGAATTTCCTTTCCTTTATTTCTTTTAAAAGGCCCTCCATACAGCATCCCCAAAGATAAATCTGCGCGGAGGTTCGTAAACTCGTCGGTGATGTCGTAATCTATCTAATGATCTTAAACATGATCACACTTGTGTTAGACATTTTGTAATAAGGCCAATTACAAAATGTCTAGCACAAGTGTGTTAGATATTTTGTTAGAATTTAGATCAATGCTAGGAACATGCACAGTCAATAAAGAATTCCAGGATATAAAAATGACAGCTACGGCAACCATTTGGTTGTGAGTGAGTTTTATAAAAGCATTCTAGTTTTAACATTTCCAGAATACAACGATTGCTGGCAACGCGGGTCTCATGATTTCAATAGCCACGTGTATGAACAGTGCACGACAACTTGTTTGTGACGTGAGAACACAACACGAGTATTGGAAACTCGCGCATGTATCCTCGAGGAAGAAGATCTTAACTTGGGACCTACCCTCTATCCGGGAGGGACATTCTAGAAATTTTTTATTTCATACAGTGAATATGTAAATAAATTATTTAATGAAATTGTCTTTAGCAGGTGAAGTTGACAGGATGCGAAACAGGTATGACTTGATTTACTGATTATGATTACAAGTTTGCAGTTTAAATTATTTATTTAGTCCTTTGTGAGGTTTTTAACCAATCAGGCGTCAACCGTATTTTGTCAGAGTCAAAGTAAATGGAATATTTCTGAATGTATCTGAAAAGTAAAAACTGTTTTGGAAAGGTGATGAAATATGCTTTCTAATTTTATAATTAGAAATAAAAATATAATTTTTTAAATGTAAAAATTTTGCATGCAAACATAAAAAAGTTTTAAAAATGGCTCACCTTACGTTTTTCTAACTAAAATTTATAACGATAACATAAAAATGATAATGAAAAAAAAGAAAAACACGTACATAATTTATTATTTTAATGTTTTACGTTTATATTGTGTAAAAGTTTTATAAACGTTATTATCATCAACTCACTTTATGTTGTTTAGTGTAAAAATAATTAATACAAAATTCTCAAAGTTTCATAATTTCTTATTAAATTGCGGTTGGAAACTTTGGATTCATAAATGCGTACATTTTAATTAGCGTGGTGTTTTCTCTTTCTAACACCATTTCGATCATTATTTCTAACCAGAAAAGAAGACACACAAACATTTTTTTTACATTAGCTTAAAAATTACCCCCGGGTCTATGTTAACATTTGGAATTTTGTGTGGAGAGTCTTTTTAGGGAAAGGAAGGAGAAGTTCTGGGAAGGAAAAAGGTATGAGGGGTGAGTAGGAACTAGAGATAGTGTGTCCAAGAGTAACGGACGTATAAATACATCTCTCCCATAGCGGTGCAAGGCGATGGGTCGAAAAAGTCCTGCTGGAGAAGTCAAAAGGCTTCAACCAGTCTCTCCCAATCCGGCCCGCCACGCATTAGGTGGTCAAACGCATCCGTCGCCAAAACTTAGACAAACCTCACCCCACAAATCTGGGCACAGGGGTGTTGGTTAGCATGGTACCCGGGGCGGCGGTACCCATACCAGCCTCCCAAATTGAAAGTGTAAATATTTCATGTTCTTACAGTCGGAGACAAGTCACTTGCAATTATTAAATGAAGTGAATGTTTTATTACTAGATAACAATAAGTAGTATGTAGTACCTGGGTCATTGTGAGAATGGGGTATGATAAACACCTTGAGCTTGTGGTGCGAGTTCCATTCCTTCTCGTCGTATTCGATCCTCCAGCCTTGCTTCCACGGGCCCCCGTCCGGGTTGTCAAACTTCAACTTTTCGTACACATCCAACATCTACAACATTCAAAAACATTTTAATCCATCAATACTAGAAATACATTATTATCATTTTTCTTTTACGTTAGCTCCACACAGGAAGCCCTGAGTAAAATAATTGATCCATGTCATCTTTGGGGATGCTGTGTGGAGGTACTTTTGAGGAAAGGAAGGAGATAAGTTCTGGGAAGGAAAAAGGTACGAGGGGTGGGTAGGAATCAGGGGGTCAGGGTCTCCAGGAGTCCGGAAGAACCCGGGCACCCCTGCTAAGTCACCAAACGCAGCAAACCACTTGGGGTGACCTATGGCAGAGGTTTTGATTATCCAATAAATCTAGACCTTTTTACATGGGAGCGCAAATTGCTCGCCACGTTATTAACATATTTGCGAAGTCCAAATACAGCAAAATAAAGTTTGCCACTTTTCACAGACAAATATTTTGTTGCCGTATTTAGTTAAGACACTTTTACAAATGTTTCATAATTTACTTACCCCTGTAACCAGCGACGAGCACACTGGAGAACCGCCCACATTCATTATGATCGACATATTTTAGGGTATAATGTATAGCACAAGCTACCATTTTTGTCATGTTATTTCGCAAAATGTACGATGCGAGCGATGCGAGCGGACAAGAGTGATGATGTCATATTTTTTAGATTCAAGCGAGGCTCTCATAAGCCCAGCCGGTTCCATGGAACCGGTATGGGGAGGGGGAAATAATACGCTTTTATCACTTAGGGCAGGTCTATATATAATCATATGCCTATGTATACGGCAACCAAAAGTAAAGCAAATTTTTATTTTACGCAATTGAAATCTTAAATGCAGTATTTTTCATTCCCCTGAACGCAAATTTGTGTAATTAAGATAGATCAAAATGTTTTTTCTACAAATATTCATACTAAGATCCGGTAGTAAGCGTTCAAAAAGAAGAAGGGGAGATAGATAAATACTGTTGGAAGAGCGCGCTTATATTAAAAACGATAATAATTCAGCGAAAATTGTGAAAATGTTTAATAAAACACGACTTGTCTAGAATAGAGCAAAAATCTCTTAAATAGCATTTAAAGCATCACTGTGAATTTTTCCATACACATAACTTGTAAAAAAAAAAACAGAAAAAAACGTGTCTATGTTAATTTTCGGAGAATACTTTGTAATTTTTTTCTATCGAGGGAATTTCATATAATTTCCGATTCAACGTGGCAAATGTATAGATATTATCTTAAAAAATAACATGTATTTTTTTAGAAACTTAAAAACTTGTGTTGGAGAGAAAAGAGACGACTTAGCATATCCAGTCATCCCAACAGTTTACCTAAAGCCCTTTTAACTTTATTATTGAACTGAAAACTTCTTTAAAACCGTTGTGATTTGAAACTCGATGAAACTAAAACTAGCAAACACTAAAAAGAGACAAACATACATCCATAAGATTTAGCCTGCAAGAGAACGAGATAATACAATCGGTCTCCTCTTTGTGCGGTGCTTCCCACTCTTGTCTACTTTAGTTTTCTGAAGATTTCACTTCTACCGCATGTGAATTGCTCACTCTGATTTATTATAGAATAACTTTTGTTTTTGAACATATTACTATCATTATTCAAAATATTATTTTATTTCATGATAATAAATCTGTCTACCTGAATATGAGTGTTGGGTATATTGTTCATCATGACAGCACACTGCTTGGCCGGTTGCTCCTTGGGCCCCGTGTGAGGTTTGGGCAAGACCCTCGGCACAGGGTTCTCCACTCCGGGCGGCATCAGCTGCTGCATGGCGCTGCGTATCTCTCCAACCACGGCGTGGTTCTGGTTCAACTCTGACTCCAAGTGCTTCAGTCTGTCCTCGAAATGGAGCCATTTATTCTGAAAAGTTAACAGTTGGAGAACTTCTCAATTCAAAACTAAAGGTAGTATGGCGAACCCATCACTTAGGGCAGTGGTCCCCAGTAAGTGGATCAAATGGTACCGGGCCGTCCAAGGCCCTGCTTAAAAATCGAAATTATGTAAAAAAAAATCGAACAATAAAAAATTGAATAATTATCGACAAAAAATAATTCTTCAATTGAGAACCCCTTCACGCCAAGTTGCCGACGTCACAATACCTTCGAAGTAAAAAACACGACTGGGCTTCTATCTTGCACTCTCGCATATATAACATAAAGAGCCGAGTGAGATGCAACGACGTGAGTCACCGCTCTTATATTCTGCTTGCCCAAATGCAATCGGAATCGTTTTATTAAGAATACGTGACATAGGTACTAACACGCTTTTGATTGTATTAGTGAATTTATTCCTGTTTTTCAACAAAATAAATAAAATACTTTTATTGCGACCAACGAGAGCTTATTATTATGTTTATTTTAAGGCGATGTGTACTAGTTATACATTTTAGGTGGCATAATAACGTGCAGTATCACAACAATCTAAAATATAACAACTTATATTTTAGATTGTTGTGATACTGCGCCATCAACAATACAGGCCCTACAAGAAAATATGGCTTAAGTTCGGTTTATGGGCGAAATTCCTAAAAAATAAAACTAGTTATTTTTATACTAATTTGGGGTCGGGGAATCCGAATCTGAAAGAATTAAGCGGCGGCAAGCAATATTAACTGAATTACAGGACTTTAAAAAATTTTATACACATACAGGAAAATAGCCATTTTGGAAGCATTTTGATTCCTAGAAAATCAAACTAGTTATTTTTATACTAACTATGGGCCGGGGAATCCGAATCTGAAAGAATTAGGCGGCGGCAAGCAATATTAACTGAATTAAACGACGTTAAAATTTTCTATACACACACACATAAAAATAATCATTTCGGAAGTATTTTGACACACGCAGTACAAAGATCATAGAAAAACAAGAAATATACAAAAACATGTGCCGGCAGTGTTACCAGCTCTCAAAAATATTTATCTCTATATCAATAATTTCCGACACGATAATTCTTCACATAACACATTAACCTGATGAATTACGACTATCTCAACGGCGTATTCTTAAACCAAAAGTATGAAAATTCGTAGTCTTAAAAATGCGTAACCTAACCTAACCTAACGTTAGGTTTGTGTAACATGGTTTGTGCCCCTTTATACCGCCTGCTCGCGTCCCTAACCTAACCTAACCTAACCTAACGCTAGGTTTGTGTAACATGGTTTGTGCCCCTTTATACCGCCTGCTCGCGTCACGGCAAAAAAACATCCCTGTTTTCAAGTAGTTTAGCGGCTACGCTAGGTTTGTGTAACATGGTTTGTGCCCCTTTATACCGCCTGCTCGCGTCCCTAACCTAACGCTAGGTTTGTGTAACATGGTTTGTGCCCCTTTATACCGCCTGCTCGCGTCACGGCAAAAAAACATCCCTGTTTTCAAGTAGTTTAGCGGCTACGCTAGGTTTGTGTAACATGGTTTGTGCCCCTTTATACCGCCTGCTCGCGTCACGGCAAAAAAACATCCCTGTTTTCGAGTAGTTTAGCGGCTACGCTAGGTTTGTGTAACATGGTTTGTGCCCCTTTATACCGCCTGCTCGCGTCACGGCAAAAAAACATCCCTGTTTTCAAGTAGTTTAGCAGCTACGCCGGGTTTATGTAACATGGTTTGTGATACAAAAGAACGTGCCCCTTTATAACGCCTACTCGCGTCAAGGCATAAAAACTCCACAATACTAGTTGGTGTACCTCCCTAAAATATTTGAGAATCAATTATAAAAAATAAGTACTTAAAATATAAACATGTTATTTTACGTTATAAATATTACTGCTTAATGGCAACACTTAATTTTGTGTGGTAAAAACATCTATGTTATCGTGTTTTTCTATGATCTTTGTACTACATGTGTCAAAATACTTCCGGAATGATTATTTTCATGTGTGTGTGTATAGAAAATTTTTAAGTCGTGTAATTAAGTTAATATTGCTTGCCGCCGCCTAATTCTTTCAGATTCGGATTCCCCGGCCCATAGTTAGTATAAAAATAACTAGTTTGATTTTCTAGGAATCAAAATGCTTCCAAAATGGCTATTTTCCTGTATGTGTATAAAATTTTTTAAAGTCCTGTAATTCAGTTAATATTGCTTGCCGCCGCCTAATTCTTTCAGATTCGGATTCCCCGACCCCAAATTAGTATAAAAATAACTAGTTTTATGTTTTAGGAATTTGGCCCATAAACCGAACTTTACCCGCCAATATCCGACGAGAGATTGCAGCTATCAGTCCAGAACTTTGCAAGCGAGTTTTCGCCAACATGAAGGAAAGATTGCAAAAATGTTTGCGGCTAGAAGGACGCCATTTGAGTGAAGATATTTTTAAAAACTAAAATTCGCATTATTCTTATGTGAGATAAAAAATAAATAACTTTCATTGTATTCATATTTATTTTATTTTATTTTTTGAAGTGTAAAATCTGCCGGCGGACACCCTGTACATTGAAATTGTAATTATGTATAGTTTTGAGCAATTTTATGATTAATAAAGGCTATTTGTATGGATGTGTTGTTCTCTGTGACAAAATTTTAAAGGGACAAGAAGCGCCATGCTTACCTAGTGATTATTTAGGTCTGTACAGGAGGCTATAAAAAGGATCAATAGATTAACATGTTTACAAAAGATAATATTTTTACAGCGTGTTTATGAAGTTGTGAGTATTTGTTTTTTTTTACATTAGCTCCACAAAAGAGGCTCTGAGGAATAGAATTCCCCTCAAGGCTTATGTCATCTTTGGGGATTGTGTATAGAGGGTCTTATTATAAAAGGAATGAGAGGAAGTTCTGGGAACGAAAAAGGAAGCTATAGGGTAGGTAGGAAACTGGGGGTCAGTGTGTCCAGGGGTGCCGGACGAATGAATTCATCCCCCAATGCGAGGCCCCGAGAGAGAGCCCTGCTAGAGAGGTCAAAAGGTTTCCCTCAACCAGTCTCTTCCGATCCGGCCTGCTGAGCAGTTGGTGCCATCCGCCGCCAAGACCCGGACAAACCTCACCCCATGAACCCGGGATGAATGAAATAACATTAATAATTTTAACTTACGTCATGCATTTCTTCTGGAACTGTGCCTCTAAACGGGGGCTTTAATAATCTGTCAGTGAAAAAATACAAAGAGACACAGCACAACACCATCGAAAAAGCCGCAACAAACATTAATAGGCGGCGGAGGCGCATTTTGATAGATTTTATAAGAAAATATTTATATTCACAACAAACAATATTAAACGTTTATATTTTCGTGTTATTTTTTGCACAAATATTTGTCACTATTTACATTTTGCATTGATCGTCGAATGCACTTTTACACAATACACGTCATGTTTCAAATAGTGCTATCTTTCCTGGGTATCATTTGCCACGGCGAAACGCAGCCGGTCAGCTGAAAATTTCGCCTTCGAAGATATCGGATTTATCTACCTCGATTATTTCTAGCTGTCAAAAACGTAAACAAAATATTTTTTGACAAGCTGCGACAAATTAGTGTCCGAAGGTGAGTTCACATTTTCCTCAAAAGCGTACCATCGAGGTGGATAATCAATCCAGTTGCGGTACTATAACATTTGCAGTGCTCCACTGTTAATTAGAACAAATGCTACTTCAAATAATTAATGTAATTCAGCCAACAGCTCAAGCATTGTAAATGTTAAAATATTATTTATGTTAAAAAAAAATCTGTAGCATAAACAACACGAAAAGTAGAATTATAAATATTTTTCATAGAGTAATAGAATTAATAAAAACTTTTTCTATGGAATATGCTGTGTCGAATGCGTGTCGACTACGGACCTCGCGATAATAATATATACAAACTCATTTTATTCCTTTATTTCTCTAAAAAATATATTGTTAAAATAGTATGATGTGGGAAATAGTTAGGATCTAGGATACAGGCGAATTCTCCATTTAATGTTTTTATTTTGTTTTGGTAATTATTACCGTATGTATCATCTGTTTTCTCCTTGATGATCCGTTTTTTTATTTATGTATTGTTATTTTTTTTTCCTTAGGATCTGATTATTTCTCTAATTTCTTTTATTATTTCGAAATATGGAATGTATTGCATTGCGCTACCCCTGCATACATTTTGGAATAAACTATTATTATTTTTATTTCGGCATATGTTGATCTGCCAGTAGAAGTTGGGCCAAAAATAGGTCGTTGGGATAGCCTATTAGGCCATAGTTTGGCCGATGCGCTGGGCCAACTCTGCGTTTACCATTTGATGAAGAAGGATGCGGAAACTATCCCAGCTGCAGCAATTTATTTAGCACATTTAATTATTACATTAATGTGCACCAAGGAAGAGCTACAAAAAAAGCCACAAAATAAGATGGAGGATGCTGACTATGATGGATGAGGCCAACGTTTGAACACTGTTGGCGGGTTGACGCCAAGATCCTTTGATGTGTGTACGAAAAACCGATACTAATCGGTTGATCGGTCAGCGCGTTGCAACGGTTAATATGCGCAAGTAATCCTGTCTACTAACGTTGGCTGACCAACAATCCCCATTGCTCGAGTAAAAGCACGTAATTTGCAACATTAGAAAATAAAACCATAATATATCTGAAATGGGGTAAGAGTAATCTGAGTAAGTAGAAGATTTTAAACATCAAAGCATTTTTAGAGGCCTGATTTGGAGCTGATTTTTAATTTTTACTAAAAATGCTCGATTTATAATTTTTTTTGGTATCCATCAAATTTTCACATCGAAAACACTTGATTTTTGTATTGCATCTCTATCACAATAATAATTAAAAATAAATATATTTTTAAATCATATTTATTTATCGAAGCATGTATCAAAACTGGAACAATAATAGTTGAGACACATTTTATTCAATGCCTAATAATAAAAGCAATTTATTAATTAATCATAAATAACCTAATGGTATAGCACACAACTGAATGAAAGGATAGACATAATTTAAAAAAAATCTATCCATTATGCATGTCACATCGCGACACAAACCAACAATAAAACAATTTTTTTTTTATTACACACAAATTAAATTAAAAGAGTGTCCTAACGTTGGTAGTATTTAATTAATGCAACTTACATAAATAATAACCAGTAAAATAATGATATAATGTGAAAAAAAGATATTAAGAAGGCAAAATCAAAAATGTACCCTAAGTTTGCTTTTGCAAAAAAGTTGAGTTTTCTAACAAGATTGAAGTTTTATTTAATTTTAAATAAAGGCTTTTTTTGTGGCCTCGAAAATAAAAATAAAACCTGTTAATTATTATAGCAAGAGACCGGTATATCAGTTGATTTTTATGCTCGCTGTGAGAGAGATTTATGTCCTTCATGTTGGTCTTTGGGAGCAGCCTTGACAAGATATGCCTATTGAAACCATTGCTAAAAAATATTGATATACCGGCCCTATGTAAAATATACATTCTCCGCTTACTGGATAGGGAACGTACCCATACTACGTGACACGTTTAGGGAGGGGGGGGGGGTCTTCAAAATGTCACGCTCCATACAAATGAGCGGCAGATTGCTTAGGTTTTTGGTCACCGGGGGGGGGGGGGGGGGGGGGGGGGGGGGGGGTTAAAAATTTCAAAAAGTTGGTCACGTAGTATGGGTACGTTCCCATACAAATTATTGCAACACTTTGCCCATCGTCCCATTGGGTCGGTAAAAGTAAGGAATCGACTTAAACCTGCGCTGAAAAGTAAAGTGGTGGAACTTTTCTGCACAGGTTCTTCGGTTTATGTTGATTCCTTACCCTTACCGACACAGTGGGACGACGGGCTTAGTTTAAATTTAATTACTACAAGAAACAAATATTTATGCTGAGGAAGATGGATGTTAAAGTTCCAATTTTATATAACATTGGAACTTTATTTAATGCATCAATAGGTATTATAAAATTAATATGCTTTTTCCCGTGTTTCGAGTTTGGACACAGTGTTTAGTTTTATCAATATAATGAAATATATCGTCATATTGAAATTCAATTTTTAACTTTACGAGTAAAATCTCAAATTATAATATTGTCTTCATTTAATTAAAAATGAAATTTAATTGCTTCAAAATTATTTTGTCTTAATCTTTTACATTCATACTTGAATTGAATGTAAAAAAAAATACTGATTTTATTTTGTTTTTGTAACTGCCATTGTCATATTTATGTAAACAAAAACCTAGATAATAACTACTCTGTAAATTGCCATCTCAACACAGGTGTTTCACACCTAGTGAGATGGGCAATACGTCATTACCGTAATCAAATGTAATATTAATTAAAATAATTAAATAAATAAAATAAAAATGCAATTTTTGCCGAAAGATTCAATAGGCACAAATTATCTAAATACGCACAAATTATTTAAATAACCCAAACTATGAACCTAAAACCTATTTTTGAACCTAAAACCTATTGTGTGGATTTTTCCATCTCCCTCGATGTAAATAGTTATTTATTCTACTAATTAAGTTGAAGTGTTATTTCAATATTTTGGCCTATTAAGAAGCAAGCGGAGTATGGAAATTTTATCACAAGCTTTTTACCCCGAACCTAAATGTGCCTATAGATTCTAAACCAATGACTCCCAACTCCCAACAGATATTCCCAAAGCGGGGAATATCCTTAGCAGGAAATAATCCAAAGCTGGGATAAAGAAATCCATAGGAATGATGATGGAGTGGTATATTTATGGGTGGTGGTAGCCTCAGGGTCGTATAGGGGCGGCGAGGGCAATTAAATGCGAGACAAAAAATTTAGGAGACTTCGTTCAAGGCTACCGGGTGCATGTTACAACAAATAATCGTTGGTATCACACCCCTCAATCCATCATCCTTTATACTGTTCTCCGCCCTCCAGTTGATAATTTTCTCTTCTGAGGATATTCTTTACTCAGTGATTAAGTATTTACAATAACCATATTGAAAGAATAATTAAATAAGATTTTTAATAATTTTATCACAATCTCCAAAAAAAATGTTGAATGGTTTAATACTGAAATTTTTTTGTTAAAATCCGAAAACATTTTGATTTTAATTTTATAATAATTACCAAAAATACTAATAAAATTTCACTGAATCGACAAGAGAACCATGAACTTTGAAAACAAAACTTTCTGTAAATATCCAGAAGCAACGATTACAAACTTTGAATAATAATAGTGAACCGAATTTATGTAAATTTTATTAAGTTTTTATTTGAATATATTTTGCTAAATGTAATTCAAATTTACATTTCAATTTTAGTGAATGGGATCAGTGGCGTAGCTAGCACGGGTGGTACCCGGGGCGGACCGCCCCCACCGCCTCCCTCTTGCTATGCTACTGGGTGCTCTTAAAATTCTATCTATTTTGAATGTAAGTAAGACATATCTTGAGTTTTGAGTCTAAACAGATGATTCAATAAATGAAACTTTATTATTCTGTTATTTTCACAGGTATGCTTATGCCACACATACGCATTCTTCATTCAACATACTTTATTTGTAAAACTGGCTGGTTCACTTAATAGTTGCACAAAAAGTGATTTTGTAAATTATGTTACATTATATTAGTTAATCAATGTATTCATATGTAATAATTGGTAAACACTAGACATAGGATTATATGCATGATCAAAAGGGCGAGAGGGCTATATTTAATATATACGCAATAGATATACTGTGCCTAAATTATACGATAAAGACAGGATGACATACGACTTTTGGAACCATTCTTGAGGAAAATTTTGAAGATTGTCCACCATTTCTAATTTGAACAGCTCATATCTGGCTAAAATAGGCGTTAAAAAAAGGCTCAAATATGCATTATGCACATTCAAATGCGTATAATCGGATGTCTAGTAATTACTTAGAGATGGTAATTACATTCAGCTGGTAATTACGTTCAGCTGGTAATTACGCTCAGCTGGTAATTACGTTCAGCTGGTAATTACATTCAGCTGGTAATTACGCTCAGATGGTAATTACCTTCAGCTGGTAATTACATTCAGATGGTAATTACATTCAGATGGTAATTACGTGCAGTTGATAATTGAAGTACATAAAATTGTAAATTATATATCTGGGTTCTAATTATTTGTTGATTTCTTTGTGTAAAACACGTTAAAATAATTATTTTGACATACACCATCAGACAGGTCACATTTCCATCAATGTAATCATAAATAATCTAATGTTGCCATCTTTTGGACTTTTGAAATGTACTTTCTGACACCTTTACTTTTATTTACCAAAATCTGACAGGCAGAAATAATCTAGGCATTCTAGAATTAACCTCCAGATATGTATAGTACACACCAAACTTTAAGACCGGCCTGATGTCGCAATATGCGAATTTAATTACAGAAAAGTTGCATGCCCCCCCACCCATGTTTTGCTCTGTTGCACCTATGTTTTTACGCATCTTTCGCTTTCGCTTACGTTCATTGCAAAGTCAGTTACTGCGCGAGAATGCATCGTACCATGTTCAGGCTGGTCTTAAAAAGTTTGGCGTGTACTATACAATTGGTAATTGCATACATTTAGTAATTACAAACATTTGGTAATTACATACAATTGGCAAATAGTAATTACATACATTTAGTAAATACAAACATTTGGTAATTACATACATTTAGTAAATACAAACATTTGGTAATTACATCCAATTGGTAAATAGTAATTACATACATTTAGTAATTACAAAAAATTGATAATTACATTCTTCTTCTTCTTTGTGTGCCCTATCAGGTCCCCCCGACATTGACAATCACTCTGGAAAATGTATCTCTATCTTGCGCTGCCCACAATAGATAATTACATACAATTGGTAATTACATTAATTTTGTAATTACAAATGTTTGGTAATTGTGTACAATTGTAATAACATACAATTTAATTTATTTTTTATTTGAATACCGCACAAGCATCCCAACTATTCCGAACCGTCTGGAGCCAGTGATAGATATATAATGGCAACCCCCAATAATTGGGGTATGTTGTGAAGTTGAAGGTAGTGGACAGTGGAAAGAGATGGAGAAGAGAAAGGTGGGGAAGAGGAAGATGGGGAAGATCCTGGCTATTAAGATCTGGTCACCAAACACGGGTGAAGCCATTTCAAGCAATGTTTCAATGCTGAATGGTGGTCTTTCACCAGGGCGACACCTGGAGTACCTTGCACTGAAATGTATTATAGTATTTTTAATGAATTAATTGTGAAATAACACAAATGAATTAAATATAATTCACTTGCGCACGCCTGGATTTGAACCCGCGACCTCGAGAGCCGTACCCCTCGACCACGGAGACCATCCATAAATAAAATAATATCTAACTGCATAAGTTAAGAACTACAAGCAATTTTTAATTTATTACAATTAACTGGTCATAACACACTACTTACAAAAAACAGACATTTGTAAGAAAGTTATGTAAAAATACTTGAATCTAAAACAACATTGTTTGTAGCTCGGGGCCCCGGCTGGGGTTTCTTACTTCCCAATGAGTTTTATATTGATTTTCATCCCAAGCCGAGGCAATAACTTGACGTTGACAAGAACCGAGACGTTTTGTTTATTTATTATTTTTGTCAAACATTCTTAAATGCCTTAAGGAAAATATTTTGACCGCACCATTTGGCTTTGAGAAATTCTATTTAATTCACCCGCAGCTATAAACTAGGTTTTGGCATTTTGTTTGATAGATTTACTTCCGAAAAATACCAAATATTAAGTTTCATTTATGTAATATTTATTCTTATGAAACAAAGCACCAAGTAATGTGTGCTAAGCTATAATAACAATATATTATAACATTTTAATTCCAGAACTATACTACAAAAAGAGTTTTAGAGTTAATAAGAAATAGCTCAATTTAATTTAAAAATTGAGAAATTGTGTACTTTTTTTTTTCTGTTATAAATTGGCATTCATTGCCCAAAAAAAACTTAATTCACATTTTATAAATAATTCTTTGGAAAAAAAATTGTTTATGCTGTAAATCAGCAAAGATTAATTTAAGTAAACCTAATTTTTTTAAACATTTTCCAAACAACTATTGAATGTAGATGAAACACATTTAAAAAGCGGTGCAAGTTTAAGATTATTTACAATTTACATACTCTTATAAATTTGTGCATAGATTCCATTAAATATTCTTATTTTTTTCTATAAATTGCATCAAATTATAATTACTATTATTGTAATTTCTTTAACAAATGTGCATTCAATTAATTCATTACAGGTCATTAAAAGAATTCCATTTTGGATTTGTGTTTTGTTTGTAAACGTTCACAACTTAATAATATAAATATTGTGTAATATTGGAATATTTATGAAGGCATAATGTTTGTATAAAAATGGAAATGTAGTAACTATTAATTATTATTATAATGTATTCATCAATTCAATAATACATTTTTTATTAATATTTAGTTTAATTTTTATTAATGGTCAAAAATTCTAGCATGCATATTTATTATATTATTTTAGTTTCATGAATGCTAAGATTAAGATAAAATATTGAATGATTGACATTCTACAAACAATGGTTGATTAAATTGTTTGAAAAACTATCTAACACTAGTAAATTTGATTTATTTATTTTCAGGTAAATAAAATTCAATTAGTATTTTTACTGTTTACAAAGACATTAAAAATGATTTGTGATAAAGGAGTGATGAAAGAGAATGGTTTTGTTTTATAACTATATAATATAATATGGATGTATATTAGCCATGTAGAAATCGTTGGAAATTCATTTACTTACCATATTTTTAATTTAGCTCACACTTCACTTGTGTGTGAGTGCCTTTATTCATCAGGTATCTATTGAAACGTATCGGAGTTCTGTTAAGATACATTCAAACAGTTCAATCTGCACTGTCAAGACTTGATGTAATCAGTAGGCTATGAAGGAATCTCGTGCCATACCAATCAGCATGAATATATTGCCAGTAGCTGCACAATTGAACCAATAACGGGATTAGCAGAAAACAGCTGCCAACAAGATCTCGCACGGAGATACCTTTGCAGTTCAACTTTCCTGGCTCTTTCGTCACCAGAGACGAATACAAGGTCAACCAAAAGAAAGCTTCACCTTTCAAGCATCAAGATGGGAAATAGCAAAAGATCTTTCGCACGGTAAAAAGCGGTTGTAACCCAGATGAAGGTTACATCCATTTGTTACGTGAATCAGGAGTCTATGAGGACGTGCCAGCGCTGGATCTGCTCACCCTTGTTCTCGCGCATGTCGCGCCAGTGCGCCGACTCCTCGCGGCCCGAGGAGTTGAGGCCGAGGGAGAACCAGCCGACCATCTCGTTCTTCTTTACACTCCGTCTCCACCACACCGACACCATCAGAGTTACCTCGCTCAGCTGGAATAGAGCTACCTGCAAACACAAAGCATTTGTTATGGAAAAGTATTCACTACAGTACACTCTCATATGTACAAAATGTAATAAATTTTTTTCTGATTTGACAGTTCGTGAGCCGCTACCATGGCAACCTGTTAACAATGCAACAGAAACGTGACTGCCGCACGACCAGCAGTGCTGTTTCAGTTTATTTTGTGTTCTCAACTAGTAAAAATTGTAGCAGATTAAATTAGTTATGGAATAATTGAGCGGTGGACTACAGAGAGAGTACTTTATTGTATTTTGTTAATTACAGAAAAAGAAATAGTTAGTGTGATTTACAAACCTGAAATAGAAATAGTTAGTGTGATTTACAAACCTGAAATAGAAAAAGCTCCTTGTAGAGCGGGTTGGGCTGCCCCCTGCGGGTGGTGGTCTTAGACCTCGCCATCTCCTGGCCTAGGCTGCTCACCATGCACAGTTTCACATATGTGTCGGGCGCTTTATTAATGGATAATTTTCGGAAATGGCTTCCTTTTATTACCTAAAACAGACAATGATAAAACATAATACACAATGTTGTAATCAATGTTTATGTAATTTCGACAGACGTCATTATTATAGGTAGTGGTATCTAGTTTTGAGGTGTCTAAACAGAGGTCAATAAAATTGTAATATATGGGAGAGGCAACGGAAATAACCGATGATATCCGATCGACAGCTGGGAACCTTCCCCTGCCTCAGATAAACAGAACATCTATTAGAATGAACATTAAGTCCAGTTAAATATTCATTGTAAATAAGATGATAATAAACACGACTCGTAACCTGATGATCCGACGATCACCCGAAAAGTATTGTTCATCGGAGGAAATAACGGTACACCGCAAATCTACTATCAATTATATCATTATTGAAACTGGAATGTGATGAGTATGCGTATGAGAATGAGCCACCGGTATTTATCTGAAGTAAACGAGATTTTCTTCTCTTTACAAGACCTGCATTGACAAATCTGTTCCTGGTGGCGAAATATGTAGTTCACTGATACACTAGATACTAGATTACACAGTGCGGAAAGGGGAGTTCTGTTTGCCGACAGTTGAGTTGTTACATTAAAAAATATACAGATATACTTAAAAAACATTTTGGAGCCACATTATAAATAGATACACAGCTGATATTGTCAATACCAGATTTTTATACACAACTAGCTGACCCAGCAAATGTTGTTCTACCATATAAATTATTTCTAGTGAATATTTGGTTGTTAAATAAAGAAAATAACGAATGTTTGTAAGTGTGTGGGGATGGGATCTATGACAGCAAAAGGAATGGAGCGCTGTGATGCTTATGTAGCGCCATCTGTCGTTCAACAACATAAATAATTTCATTCTGTTTAAAATACAAAGAGCCATCTGCCATTCAACAACATAAATAATTTCGTTCTGTTTGAAATACAAATAGTTAAATTTTTTCATACAAAAATACTAAAATGGCGATTATAAAATGGGAGGGTGGGGGTAGGAAGGTGAAAATTTGGGGTTATAGGTATTTTTTGATGCCAAAAAAAAATTGTCAAAAAATTAGATTTTTTTCTGGGTAGGGACACCCTAATCACCTAGCGGTATGAAATATACTTTACGACCTATTCTCATACCTACCAAATATACATAAAAAATTTCATACAAATCGGTCGAGCTGCTTCGGAGTGCGACCACAAACACCGTTACACGAGATTTTTATATATATATAGAGATATAAGATCCCAAGTCACCGTTTTTTTTCAAATTTGACTCTATTTACTAAAAAAACGAAGGCTCAATCAAAAAAATCATTAAAAAAAGATATACCACAAAATCAACTCCAATGTTATATACTTAGATTCACTAGTTTCACGCTTTTACAGTGTTTTCAGGCAACATTTATCATTGGCGGTCTGTGACATGTCATTGAGCTACAGTGGTAAGATTGAAAAATAAGACTTATTGTCGTTGTTTTAGCAGAAAACATTTATTTTTTAATTTAATTTTTTGTAGGATGATTCAGGATTCTTTCAGTTTATGGAAGTACGGCATTCCCAACTGAAAAATATTCATCCTAAAAATTGAAATTTTGAAATAAAAACATATGTTTTTTCAGCTACAACATCATTCATGTCGTATTTTTCAATCCCACCACTCTAGCTCACTGAAAATACTATAATCCTATTGTTCTTTTAAATTTAAAAATTTAATTTATTTAAATTTACATGTTTGGGTTTTATGGGCCTTTTTACATGGGCTTTTATGTGTTGTTACTTTTTCTGTGATTAAGTGCATACAGGTAACAAAAACAGTTTTAAAGTTTAAGATAACAAAAATAGGATAAAAGTGAGTATAACACAAGTACCTAGGCGAAGAGGTGCATTTTAACAACATAAATGATAAAGAAAAAAAAAGGGTTTTGGATTGCAGAGGACATACATTATTATTTTTTGTTGTACTAATTTTGTTGTAAAATAGAAATAAATGATTCGTACCTCAACGGCTAAACGTCCCGTGGTTCCGTTGTAGGCTAGTCCCAGTAGCATCTCGGCTACGCCACCGTGTTGCATACTGGAGCATGAACTGACACTATCGGACCTACCCAGGCTTGTCAGGTCACACGATGATCCGCTGAGCTGGAAATACAAAGAATAATACCTACTTCAAATGATACTTCATTTATTAATATGTACAGGCAAACAATATTGTGTCTTGTCTTATATTTTTGCAGGAGCAGGTATTCTGGAATGCTCAAAAACTTATTTCTCATCTTAACTTTCTCTACAGAGAAAGTATGCGTAGATACATACAAACAATAACTACTCAAGCGCCCAAAGTACCCATTGAATACGAAAAATTTGTATTCATTGTGTGCCGGCGTATCTAATTGATAATCTGAAAGCAATATTTTCTGTTTGTAGATTTTTCTACACTCTGCACACTTCCCAGGCATTAAGTTGCGGGGGCTCGGCATTTCAAAGATTAATAGGAAAACAATCTGAATTAAGTTGAGGTTATAAACAACTTAATAACCTTTTAAAAATTACTTCTGCATTTCTATTTCTCTATTCAATTTTTAACTACTTGACACTCCAATCCCCAGCAAACATTTTTTTTATAACAGGTATTTGAATCCTGTCGTGTCGTATCACCATACTAGCGCCATCTGCCACAAGCTTTCCAGATTACTTGCCGTTGATTGAATATTTATTTCAAAGACGAAAGTAGCTGCATTGACTAAAAAAATAATAGATAACAAAGTTTTCTGTTTAGAAAAATTTCTGCCTAATAGTTAAGATTAGAATTACAGGTTAGATTCTAAAAAGAGAGGAATATCAAAAACATTTTTTTTTAAACAATGGGTTTCTCGCAAGATTACGAAGTTCATTTTAAAATATTTTACCGTGATATTGGATCTTGGTTGTAGAGTTAACCACATGGAGTTTTCTAGCTCCAGTCGGAGTGTGGAAAACTGAACTACAGTTTCACCAATCAGTCGCTGGCGTCTCATTCTCTCACATCCGTACACTCGGAACCTCACCCCCATGCTATTTACTTCCTCTGAAAAAATAACACCGTTTTAAGTACTCGTTTTAAAATGTTTTAAAATTATCATAACACATACTAATTTATGTAATAATTAATTGTCAAATACTGATCTTTCAATTTGGTATTCTTTCTACATACCAAGCCCATTGCAGTTTTTAAGACTTACAGAATTTTACAATGGTTCCTTGCTCAATTACATTCTCAAGTTCATAGTTTAATTTATTTCTGTAGATTCCATTTTCCAGCTTACGTTTAAAAATATGTTCTATACATTTTGTGATAGTTCGAGCTACAAGACATATATGGCTCTAGTTAGATATACATATGTTAGAGATTATAGACTTGTTCAACAGTTATCGGTAGTATACTCCCTCCGAGGTACAGGGAATTGTGAGGTTTCGAGAAGCAGAGAGATTTATAGAGCATAATAGAGAGGATGCTGGCCTCCAGACCGTCCTACACACTCATTCCTAATTAAAAGAGTTTTCCTCTAAATTGCAAATTCATTGTGAAGAAGGTATATTACTATCAAAACCATTCACAACACAATCATTATTTTTATCAGCCGGTATTATTTTTTTAGCTGCTATACCTGGATTGACACGATGAAGCAGAAAGCTTTCCATGAACTGCGGATTCTCACCGGTCCTTATTTTAGTCTTATGTTTCTGTTTCTTGCTTGGTAACATCAATAATCGGACCTGTTGGCAAATAAAAAGAAAATTAAATGTTTTTTTCTTCTAACTTGGCGAATGCATAATATATTTTTTATCTATACAAACCTGTGTATGTGTTGGCTGTCCGGAGACTTTGAGCGGCATCTCTCGGGCTTGTAGGACATGCACTGTCATCTTTCTCATGGGAGCATCGTATAGAAAGGCTATTTCCAGAGATCCACAGTTTCCCGGGGAGGAAAGTGTTTCGTGCGATAGGACCACAATACACTGAAAAATATTTTTTGATCCTGTTAATTTTCTTCAATTAACTTTCATAACATACTTTCTACAACGCATTAAAACTAGCCTACTAATATTCCCTACTATACTGCATTTTTCAACCATATTTCTTCTCTCAAAATGAATTTTTTATGATTTTTGAACCCCTATCCTTTAAAATTGTACAATGGAAAAAGGTAATACATAATACAGTATTAATCAAAATACCATTTCATTAAAATATTATGAAACAAGCTTGTGCGTTAATTATTAATTTTAAATTCCAAATAATGTCATTCTTCCAGAGTGGTAGTCTTTCGGTGTCGCCCTTTTTTATGTGAATACCTCACAAGAGTCCCAGCTGCTCCCGTCTGGAGCCAGTTAGACTATGGCATCCCCAATTTGGTATATTGGTGAAGCTGAAGGTAGTGAGAGGGGAAGGAGATGGGGAGAGGAATGTGGGAAGGAACTGGTTCCAGGCAGTTGGGAATCTTGTCTGGTACTCATGTAAAAACAAATTCTTTTTGAGAAAAAATAATAAAAATCCAACCAATTACTTGATTATGGCGTATCTCTATTCACTAAGTCGTAATCTCTCCCTCTTTCTCATAAAGGTTGCAAGTAACAGAAGAGAGGTAACATTGGAACTCTCAGCGTCGGGATTGTAATCATTAAACAGTTGAATGCTCACATCCTGATTGGTGGCATCGCTGTCAGCGCTGCTCTGGTTGAGGGCGAGCTGGTGGTAAGCCTCGATGCGCGCGCTCTGCTCCGAGGAGACGGGCTTCACGGAGTCGATCCAGGTTTCCCGCAGGGTAGATTCCATGGAGTTGTGTGTGCAAGCTGATTCGGGCCGCGCTATGGACAGCCCCAGCTTGTCCCCGCGCTCTATGTCTGTGAAACTCTGCAGGGAGAGTGGCTGGAAAAAAAAGTAAATATCCAGATATGCTGAACATCCTTAATATGATCTAATAATTTACAAACACTTTGTATTAGTTAACAATGAGGAGCATCTATTTCGGTCTGCGGAGAAGCAAAATAATGCATTTTAACACCTATTTCATTAATATTATTAATATCTTTCTTTTACGCCATGTTTTGTCATATAAAAATACGTTTTCAGGCTAGTTTTCTTTTCTTTCTTGTTTAGTTGAACTCATACTAAGAGCCAAGGGCGGATCGAGCTTTGGCGCCAGGGGGGGGGGGTCACATAGCCCCAGGGGGGTCACATAGTCGTGGTCAAGTTACAAGAAGTTATAATTTAATTTTGATAATAATAGATATAAGTAAAAAGTAGGCCCTGGACCCAGCCCAGGGGGGGTCATGACCCCCATGAAGAAAGAAAAAACTAACCTGAAAACCTATTTTCATAAGCACATCAACAGTAATGATGAGCATACGAGACATCCGTATATAGAAATAGATTTTAAAATGTTTTAGTTTACTTCTCCGAAGACAGAAATACAAGTTTCTCGTTATAATTAAACTGATATAAAGTGATTTTTAAATAATTTGTTTGTATCATATTTTAAAATTATAAACAATTATAAAACTAAAATTACCAAACTTACAAAAACTCTCATTCAAAATGCATTTTCACTCTCATTCACACATTCTTTTCTGTTAAATTGACTCTCGACAATAACCATTTTTTTTACATGAGCTCCACACAGGAGGCCCCGAGAAAAATAATTTCCCTCAGGGCCTATGTCATCTTTAGGGATGCTGTGTGGAGGGTTTTTTAAGGAAAGGAAGGAGAGGAGAGTTCTGGGAAGGAAAAGGCTTTAAGGGGTGGGAAGGGTAGGAATCTGGGGTTCAGTGTATCCTGGTCATCTGCCTCCAAAACCTAGACAAACCTCACCCTGTGAACCCGGGCACCCCTGCTAAATCACCAAACGTAGCGAACGACTTGGGGTGACCTATGGCAGAGGTGTTGGTTATCCGATAAAGGTTCCCGTGGCGGCGGTACCCATTCCCGCCTCCCAAATTGAAGCTACCCCAGTATTTAATTCACTCAATAGTTTTACGCCTTCCTGTCATATTTTCATCAACATTGAATTAAATGAGATAAATGACCTACCTGTTCAGAATCTGTATATTATTTCCTTTTAAAACACCTTTTATAAAACTTTAAAAGATAACTCAGTACATTCATTTCCAGAGCTCTAAGCACTTATGAAGCACAAAAATTTAAATAATGTCGGCAATAATAATTGTTATTCCAGTTTACATACTCAAAGGACCTCGTAAAACTACCTTCATTATTAATTCACAAAGAGCTTGATAACATCATGCGACAAAAACTGTATAAATATTATATTCATACTAAAGTTGAGTAAATACGAATTTAACGCGCTAAGACCTATTTGACTACATTTTAAATAAATGATGTCATGGTGGCCTACCTGAGAGGGATAAAGCAAATGATCATCTTCAGCTTCTTCAATAGTCCCAGGAGCATCAAAGGAAAATGCTCGCTCTGAAAAATAAAAGAAAAATTATTATTTACTCTTAAATGTTGTTAAAACCATGTATTTTGCAATGCTTAAAAGAATTCATAATTTGCTCTTTTGTAGATGGCGCTAGTTTAATAATTTAGGATAAAACATTTTTAGCAAGCTATGTTTTAAAATATTCAGATCAATTCATTATTTGCGCTCGTACATACGCTATATACCGCACGGGCCGTCGTCGGTACACAGACTGTAATAGGGTTGGTTAAAACACGACCTTGTATATGCCAAATATTGAAGTGTCGCCTTAATAAGGGCGGTTGATTACACGACCTTGCGCCACAAAATGTAAAAATACTGGAAATTGCGCCCTTAAAAGGACGGTTGTGTAGGAGTAGGTATCAGGGGGCCCGCCGCATGCTGCAATTGCTCGCCGCGGAAGCTTGTTTGAGAAATGAAAGCCCCAAGTCAACAGAGAAGGCAACGGCTAGCAGGCGGCAGGGGCAGTGGCGGAGGCGGGCGGCAGAGGCAGGGGGTGAAGTCCGTCCAGTAAAGTGATCCAAGAAGAAAGAGAGCTGTACCCAAAAAGCAAGCCCTTTTTGTTAAATTTTGTACCCGACCGCGGGTGGGCTAGGTTACAGATTAACAGTACAGGCCGGCCTCTGATTGGTCAGACTTCATCCCCCGCTGGCCCGTTCAACCCTGCCTGGGGTCCCGACTACCCGCTAAGCCATTCGTGTTTATTTGAGCAAGTTTTACAAATTAAGTTACAGAGAGACTAGCAAAAGAATATTTATCAACAGACATAAGAGGGTTCCGCGGATGTTGACAATTTTTAATCGTTTATTAATGTCACATCCGCGGATTAACAGAATATAAAATTTAGGCATTAAAGCAATACAAATAATTTTAAAATGTTATTTAGAATGGCACGTCCGATATACGCTATATGAATATGAATAAATAGTTTTGTCCATAAAAAAACTGAAATATTTCAAGAAAGGCTTACAAATACAATATCAGATTGAATAACCAATACAATGTTGTATTTGTAGGCCTTTCTGGAAAGATTTAAGTTTATTTATGGACAAAGCTACTTGTTCATAATTCATATTCAGTATGTACGGATGCAAATTTTTTTTTTTTTTACATTAACTCCACACAGGAGGCCCTGAGGAAAATAATTTCCCTCAGGGCCTATGTCATCTGGGATGCTGTGTGGAGGGTCTTTTTGAGGAGAGGAAGGAATGAACATTGGTCTTGAAGAGACCCATGTTGTAGGAAGGAGGAAACACAGAGGCCGGCAAATCATTCCACAGCCGAGCTATTGAACACCAGTCGAAGACCCGTTCTCATGTGACAAATGTCAACCGTGTACAAATGTTGGGCACGCGTTTGGCGTGTTTCCCGACTATGCACCGGTGCCGAAGGGATCAATGATGCTAGTTCCTCGGAGCATCTTCCATTGTAATACCGGTAGAACAAGGATAGCATTCCCACCCGACGCCTGTGCTCTAAAGATTGCAATCCGTCTGTTAAGATGGGAGAATAAAATATGGGAATGAGATGAGATAAAAGATGGGAGAATTAAATAATTAATTCATCTTAATATTTTAAGGTATAACTTACAAAAAGTGTTTTTTCCTAAAAACAATTAAACTATCGCCATCAGTAAATTATGAATTCTTGTGTCACTGTAAAGCTATTGTTGGTGAAATTAATAAATAGGTGCGTATATGTAAAAGACCTTGACTCTGTGCAGAAACGGGCAGCCCGTTCAATAGATTCCCTTATCTTAACAAACGGATATCTTTAGAACCAGATGTTATGTGGAAATGCTGTCCTTGTTCTACCAGTATTTCAATGAAAGATACTCCGAGGAACTAGCGTAATTGATCCCTTCAGCATCGGTGCATAGACGAGGAACACGCCAAACTCGCGCTCAACTTTTGTGCACAGTTGACATTTGCACGTGAGAATGTTTCATTTCTATGACTCATTCTCGAGTTCAACAGCTTGGCTGTGAAATGATTAGCTGATTTGAAATGATTTTGTGTTTCGTCTGGATAATTAACAGACCCTACAACATGGATCTCTTCAAAACCAAGTTCACTCCTTCCACTCCTCTAATGTGAATTTTATTTCATTAATTTGTAAATAATATATATTTTTTAATTGTTTTGTAAAGGGTTGAGGAATTGAATAAGTAGTAGTTATTTACCTATTCCCCTCGGTCTGCTGGTGGGTTGTATCTTGGTGGAGTGCAGCACTTCATCACAGACTGCCGCTGGAGAGGGGGTTCCTCGGAAGAAGTGTTTGCGGTTGATGAAGAGGAAGGCAAATAAAACTATGCCCCCAAATGCCAGGACTACGCTGACGTATGCGGTCAGGTCTACCGCTTCTTAAACAATCCAAATATACACATTCCATTTAAGTTTTTTCTCATATTTTTCAGTTATTTTTTCTTGTTCTCGTCAATAATAATCCCTACTTCTTCTTCATACAATATGACTGAGTGCCTTGCAGTGTTTGCCATTTTCACCAACATTTACCCTGATGATGGATACTGTAAGACTATCCAAAATGTTGTTTTAGTAAGGAGGAGGAAGCACAGAATGTCACAGTTCCTCTAAAGACAAAACATAATTGAATCAATACTGTGTAATTTTTGCTTAGTGAGAAGTTTTGTACCAATCTTTATATTTTTTTACAAAACAGTACAAACGTAAATATGCAATCATCTGAATAAATCGGGGACCTGACATTTGATCCGCCGACAGTTTGCCTCCCGAAATGATATTTACTGTAAAATTATAATGTTTTGTGCATTATTTACCAATTTCAAACATAAAATCAACTTCAAAAATACCCTTCATAATAAGTTGGTATGAATATTAAATCTGCAAATTCCTTCGGAGTCACTAAGTTATATTTTGTGTAATGAGGTATACCGTATTTTTTTTTTTACATTAACTCCAAAATGTCATCTTTGAAGATGTTGTGTGGAGGGTCTTTTTGAGGAAAGGGAGGAGTGAACACGGGTCTTGAAGAGACCCATGTTGTAGGAGGGAGGAAACACAGAGGCCGGCAAATCGTTCCACAGCCGAGCCGTTGAACTCAAGAACGAGTCATAGAAACGACCCGTTGTCATGTGACTAATGTCAACCGTGTACAAATGTTGGGCGCGTGTTTGGCGTGTTGTATTTTCCCTAAACCGACTGCATTTTGTATATAAGTATTCCGGGAGGGGGGGCAATTGTCGGTGGGTCGACTGTCGTGGAACCAAATAAATCTTAAGAACCTGCAAAAGGCGGGAAAATGCTCGAATGAGCGGATTTATAAGTCATTATAAATTTATTTTATTTTATTATCGTAAAAAAACACAACACTGGTGTTAGACAAATTGCCTGAACGCCAGGCGCAATGTAACGACGTTCTACGGCCGGTGGAAACTAAGCAATAAGGACTACGAATTATTTTGCGTCGTTTCAAAATAACTTGTGCGTGGTTCTACGCAAAATGGAATAAACCAGTTTCTGCGCATACACAAAAGCACGTTTTTATGACTTGAACTTTAAAATAAGTTTTATAGTAATCTCAAAACTTGAAAAGTGTGTTTTTGTATTGTTTGGTGACCTCCGTGGTCGGAGGTCGGTGACTCATACAACACGTTCCCGGTAAACTAGTGCGATACAATGCGATATCCCGTCATGTGGATGGACTGTTCCATTTTTATTCCCAACGGACAAAGCAATTTTCATTCTTGGAAATAATTAACCTATCGAAGACACGTAAAAGAATGGAATAATAATAAAATAAATCGATCGAAATTTAATGATTAATGTTTTGTTGCTGTGTTGTCTGTTTCAATGGCAGGAATTCCCTCAGAGTCGAGACAGGCGTAGGTATATATAATACATTTTCACGATATATTTAGGCATTTTCATACAATAAAATAGATGTTCTTAGGTTCTACAACACCAAAAACAGTTCGGCTATACGCGGAAGTAATTTTATGAATTTTTAACGAACCTGATAAATAATAACATTTTTATAAGTAGATTTTTTAAAGCCAAGTGTAATGCCTAGTGCTTTCGAAACGTTTGAGTAAAATCAACGAATAACAAGGTACAGTAAATTATTATTAGGTATACTAATAGCTAGTAGCTCTTTCGTTTTTAAAAGTAAACAGAACCTAAGAAATACGTAAAGAATCTTATACTAGAAATTGTTAATGTGGTTAAGCATATTTAAAATATTATAGGATTACATACGATTTGTGTTTTAATAAAACATTGTATTTACTGAAGCAAACATATTTCAATTTCATTTTTCGTTAACATATTTCCTTTGTTAGTTACAAAAATGTTGTGTTATTAGAAGTATGAATTCATTCTGATTTTAGCACAACAAAATATAGCATTATTATTGAGCACATTGTATTTATTTATTTAGACATTTGAACCTACCATTGCTGGAATTTTCCGCTCCTGAAATCACCATGGTTGCCTCGGACTGGGACTGTATCGTATCAAAACGCGATAAAATCACAATAACAGAATGCTTCGATAAAAAAAGTGATTTCCTTCATGTACGTCCGCCCACACTGCTCTTTAAAATATTAAAATATCAGACGTGAAACACTAAGCCACCCTCGGAGAGGCGGATGAGTCCACATGGAAAATAAAGAACCGATCGATGCACAAAACAAACACAGAAATAATTATTATTATAACATCTGTTTATAGGTAATAATATATAAGCTGTCACGATCTTTTAAATAATATTACACAAATCATAGAAACGAAGAAGTGAGTGGGCTGGTGGACTGATAGGCTGATAGGGTTGGGGGCCGGGGGTGGTGAGTGTTGTTTTCAGTTTTCTGAAGGAATTACGTGACGGATGACAAAGGGAGAGTTGAAGTTGGCGCTTGCGCACGGAAATGGGGTTTTTCCATCCTTTATCATTCTGGAAAGTACACGCATTCATAATAAATTGAGATCACACTAAACGACACGCACAGTCATACAGAAATGTCAATAATTATTATTGATATAGGCAGGTATTTTTACGTGGATCCGTGCGTAATGATGGTACAAAACTCATACGTCAATTGCCAAGAGAAACGTTAGTATAAAGTTTAGTAAGGGTACCTATTTTAATTCAACCGGGCATCCCTGTATAAATCGGCAGTCAGATATTGTTTGATGTTCTAGTACGGAAAACTACCAGTGACTACCCGCTTCGTCAGAGTTTAGACAACTATTTTTCAAAATACGTTTTTCTCAATCTAGTAATCCTGAACGAGTTGCTTTTAGGACTCGTTCTTGAGTTCAACAGCTCGGCTGTGGAATGATTTGCCGGCCTCTGTGTTTCCTCCCTCCTACAACATAGATATCTTTAAGGCCCATGTTCACTCCTTCTTCTCCTCAAATAGACCCTCCACACAGACACAGTACCTCCAAAGGTGACATTATTATTTTCCTCGGGGCTTCCTGTGTAAGTAATTAACTATCGATATGGCGTCGCGGTGTGATCGCTAAATATTTTATGCTTTATAGCTCGATATGCGGTTATAGCTCGCTAGCTCACTATTGAAAGGACGTCGGTCTTTGGTCTCGCATTGCATGCGTTGCAATCCCATTCAAAGAAATAAATTGATTCTCCCTGCATGTCCTTTCCCGTGCGTCCCCGTTCCCTTCCACCTTCCCCGCCTTTCCCCTCCATCGTCTCTTCCCTCTCCGCGAACCGCACCTCCTCCGTTCCCCTTCCCCTTGCACACACATTTTAATTTATACAAATTTCATAACGCCAGAGCTTACCATTAGGTATATATAGCCTATAATATGTTATTCTGATGTATATTCATATTCTACTCTTTCATAGATGGCGCACGTATAATTATTTGACGTTGTTTGCGCCCGTAGGTAGGGGGATTCCGGGAGAGTGCACCCGCCCTAAACTATTTTATTTTACTTTTTTTCTATAACTACATATTGCTACTTTTTATGAATTGTATCTTAAGCTGCACTATTTAGCTATATTTTCTCTGAAGAACGTTTGATATAACATTAAATAATTTATCAGTTATTAATCAATTCACACAAAATCGATTTTGGCTAATTTCTCCCGCCTGGGTGGGAGACTTTACCCTCCAAGTAGGGAGACATTACCCGGACTTGGAGGTAGGTGAAATAATAAATAAAAAACTGTTATTTTATTTTTAAAAAAAACGTAATTTTTAAGATAAGGGACTAGGTATTACATAATACAATGAGAAAATGAGGAACTTTGAGTATTTTAATAATTTTAATTTGACAATAGCCACAAATTAATGATATCACAAATATTTTGAGTTGTGACATAATTAGTATGACCCCAATAAGTATTCAAAACCTTAAAACAAATATTCGAAACATTATAACTACATGTAAGAGAATCAACATTTATTATTTAAATTATTATAAACTTCAATCAATTTCCTTAGAGATTACCCTGGGCAAATAATAATAATAATAATATTTGGATGATTTATATAGCGCCGTTTTTGTGAAAAATCACCTCAAAGTCTCCTTCCAACGCGTGACTAATGTCTCCCACCCCACGCCAATCGGTTTATTACCTATTTAATTTTTATAAAAACTATGCCACATCCGTAAAAGCTATTTACTGTAGGTGTTACTGGGATAAATACACTTGCCATTTAAATAGATAGTATTATAACATTTAATTGTAGTGTCTCTGTATGTACTTTTTACATTTTATATTGTCATTGCTATTCATTTATATGTGCTCTCCCTTCACTGTCATCTCT
The DNA here is from genome assembly GCA_929108145.2 of Limnephilus rhombicus. Taxonomy (NCBI): domain Eukaryota; kingdom Metazoa; phylum Arthropoda; class Insecta; order Trichoptera; family Limnephilidae; genus Limnephilus; species Limnephilus rhombicus. Next base: position 11,561,333 of record OV815287.1, on the reverse strand, counting down.
GTTTTTTTATTCGTGTTATTATTATGTTTTTAATGGACTGTTGTCCGTAAATTAATAAATAAATAAATAGAATGCTGTATCGCCGTCAATTTTTCGAATTTCTTTAAAACATTTGGTGAGAGCATTTTTAACAAATGCATCTTTCAGAAAATGATATAAATAAAAAAAATTACAAAAGTATTTTTTACAGTGTTCTGGTGCCTTAAGGGGGGGGAGGAGGCAGTGGCTGCCGCCCCCCTCCCCCCCCCCCTCGCTAACTTCTACATATTTTCAAGCGCTTACCGGGGGGTATCTTAATCAAGCATGCTTAAGTATGGAATGCAACTCAAATGCAAAGCTTCACTCGCTACACGATGAATCGGCAACTTATTGTTATATAGATAACACAAAACTGGTTTAAATTAAACTAAATATGCGGTGTACCAAAACTACAGCCAGAACATAAAAATGTATTTACTTTAATTCCGCCGGCACTTATATTCTGAACACAAAACTGGTTTTTATTAAATCTGTATGTGGTGAATTAAAACTACACTTAGAACATCGGGGCGGAGGAAAATTTCGCCGCCTCCTTTTTTGGGTACTTAAAGCGGCAGGGGGGGGGGGGCGGTGTATATGGAAATCCATTTTTTTATTACGACTTATTCATAAATTAACTCTTAAATTCAATTAAAAACATATTTCCAAGAACAATCCTCAGGACCATATTCTTTGCACTTTGTCAATCCATTATCTCATACGGCATACTGGCTTGGGGAAGTGCAACGAATGTAGCTTTAGACCCTTTAGTAAAAATTCAAAAGGCAATAATTAAACTCATCCTCCAAGTACCGTTCCTTACAAACACGAATGTAATTTACGAAACACTGGACGTCTTGACAATAAGACAACTCTATGCCAAATCTGTACTAATATACTTCTTCCAACATGAACTCCACATTCCAATGCAACCACAAATAGCGATTAAAACCAGGGCCTCTACAAAAAAAACCATAAATATTCCAATAACTCATACCTCACACGGGCAGAGAAACTTTAAGTACTATGCAACCAAACTTTATAACTGCATGCCCAATACACTGAAGCAACTATTAACTTCAAATACATCAACAATCCATCACAAAAAACTAATCAAAGACTGGATCAAACAACAAGGTATTCTCTTTACTCAAAAGATTATAACACCTAACCAAACATGACCCAACCCAAACTTAAAAAAAAATAAAAAAATAAAAATTGTTTCGGGACACAAAAAGTACCACAAAAAAGTACCACAATATTATTTAATACTAGTGGCGGGAGGTCTGTAGAAAAATTATACCTAATTGTATATCAAGTAATTCTTTTATCTTATACATATTCTAGATATCCTGAAATAACCTGCATATAGATCCTTACTAATATTTAATTTATGTATAGGATACTGTCGTCATGGATCGACCCACAGTGCCCTTCTTGACAAAATCAAGGAGGATACTGTGCTTCGACTCTTGCCGACAGAAGAGCACTTATCCTAAAAATGGGAACACCTCAGCACAGGTTCGCCTAGTGAGGTGTTCACAAAACACTACTTTTAACCAATTTACTTACAGTTACGGATCAATAACATTTTTCATATTCTTTATTATACTGAAACTTATTATTTATGTACTTAAACCAATGTAATAATCTGTTAAGTGTATGTTTGCGAATAGAAATAAATAAATAAATATACGAGCCGGATTTTTTTAACAATCACATTTGAAGAGTATTCTTTCAAGGAAAATCATGTTTATAAATTCTACTCCAAAGTTGATTGATTGATACTGCGTTAGAGTTCCAAAATAATAGTTACACACGCAACAATCAATTTCTCAGAATTTTACAGCATTATTTAACTCAAATGTAAAGCTTCACTCGATGCACGATGAATATGTAACTCTTTTTTTTAAACTTATCGTTGTATTCTGAACCCAAAACCAGTTTGTGGGCGGTGAATTAAAACTACACTCAGAACATGAAAATGGTTTTTCTTTGATTCTGGCAGCACATACAGAGTCTGCAACAAAAATTTTATAACTGAACTTCATTCATTTTTTATTTATAACTGAGATTCATCTGCTGACACAATTCAAAGGAAAACTGATTTAAAACTGATTTAACCCTTCGAATAATAAGAAAAAAATATCTTTAAAATTTTGCCTGTCAATGTTTGCGCACAAAATTTCCGGTTCTTCCCATGCATTTTAAATGTTCCTTTTTATTTATTTTTTTTATCCTTTTGCAAAAAACGAAATTGTTCTAAAATCTAGATAAAGTAATTTTTCCATCGTGCTTATTAGAACATTATTGTTTCTAAATATTAAAATTTTGATATTGGAAATGTGAATTGGCTCACGCCTGCGAATATTCGAATTAAAGTACCTAAAATAGAATAAACTTAAAATTTGAAATACAGATTCCCTTTCTTTAAAAAAAATGTAATAAAACTGTATCGTAACTTTTTTGCAATCACAAATTTATTTTTTAATTAAATGTGTGGGACATAATTTCACAATTTTATTTTAAAATTAAATGTGTGGGACAATTTGCGTCTCCTGTGATTAGACGGGTTAAATTAAGATACGATTTTAGATTTTCACGGCCAAAAGTATTTTTGTTATTAGTTTTTGGGGTATTATGCCGTGTTACGTCTATCTGTATTTGGCGGATTTAAACTACACCGAGAATATGAAAATGGTTTCTCTTTGATTCTGGCAGCACATACATAGTCTGCAACTAGAATTTTATTACCGCACTTCGAATAAAATAATGGTCTCTTTAGAAATGTATCAACCGAAATTCATTCGTTAATACATTCTGAACACAATTCTGGTTTTAATTAAGAGTGAATCTCTTTGCGTCAGCTTTGATTAATATTACTCTCATAATATGCGTACGGTTTTCCTAAGAATTGTGAAATTTGCAGCTAAAAAAAATATAATTATTGATATTATTAATAAATAATAAAAAAAGGGTTAGATTCGTGAACGAAAGTGTCGTAGAACATTTTCAAATAATGATTTGAAATGGTTGAATTTTTTCTAAGATAATATTATTATTTATTTTGAAAATTTGCCGCCCCCCTTAAAAGTGCCGCCCGGGGCGGACCGCCCCCACTGCTACACCACTGGGGGGGGTAAGATTTTAAAGGCGAAATAAATGCATATTGTCATGATTTTTTTTTTGAGTTATGAACAATTTTGGTTTTATTTATTTCATACACGCTTTATAGTAGTATAACATCTGAAGTATCTTTGAAAAAAATTTCAATTAAAAATATCAATAAACAAGTCCGTGGGAGCGAATCTCCGGAGGCTCCTGGAAAAAAGTTGTTATGCGGTGAACTCCATAACTCTTAAAATTTGAAACAAAATAAAATTGAAATTGCAAAAAAAAAATTGAATGCGATTAAAAGGTGATATGTTTTCATAGGTAGTTAGAGAGAGTTTTTTTCGTTTTTTTTTTTGGCAGCATTTTGAATTAAAAAACGCGATTTTTGCTAAAAAATTTCCGTGAATTTGTTATTATAAAATGGTAAAAAAAATTCCCTCTGACTACCTGTTGATTTAAGTGTAGAAATAGTGTACAAATTTTCAAAAGTCAAGACAAGATTTTGAGTTATGATGTTCACAAACTTCAAAAATGTTGTTTGCGAGAAAACCGATTTAAAGTTAATGTATGCCCCCTTATTTAATGGTAATGTGGAAAGCGTTTTTCTTCACTGAGACAAACTTGGTTACACATAGCTAAAAAAAAACGAGTGTGCTTTAGACCACACGACTGAAGTAAAACTTCACTAACTTATATCTCCCTCTCAACTTCCGTTCGTCTCGCCCGACCGTTCGCCTCGTCCGATCACACTTTTCATAACGCTCTCGTCACGCATTCACCAGCTTACCTTATTAAACGTGCTTAAAGAAGTTTTACTTCAATAATAATTCCACAAACGGCCAGATACTTCCGAAAGATCAGTTTCCTATCCCATTTACCAGAGTCCTCGATGTTATTATTTTCGATAATCCATCTCGTGCGGAATCGGGTGAAATCAGGAACTCCTTACTCCTTAGTCGCCGAGGTTCTTCACAAAAATTGTATCCTTAGTTTGTTGTACCATGGTTTGATCGTTCGATGTACACTGAGCATGCATAGGGCATTCAAAAGGTTTTCAGTCATCGTTGACCTCAGCCATGTTTTAACACGACGCAGTGTAGAAAAGAACTTCTCTATGGTACTTGTAGTGCAAGGTTATGCCAAGGAAATAAGTAATGCTTTTTTGTTGCGGGATAGAAAATGTTCGCCTCCTTTAAAACTTCAGTAAAATCTAGTTTTTCGAGATCTTCTCTGGTCATGCCCTTGTTCTGCCATTGTTTATACCATAGTTCGGCTTCTTGATTAAAATTAAGTAAATTGTAGTACAGGCAAAAACTTTGTTCTTTTTCTTTGAAAACAATCAACCACATATTCAACATTGTACTGGGATGTAGCGACATTAATACGAAAGCAGGCAAATTTTGGTCACCAAAACGCTGCTCCAATGCAGATATTAGGGAATCTAAATAAGGAATGATAATAATCGATCGCTTCCAAAAATCGCATGGAGTCTCAGCAAGGTGATTGGACCGATGTTGTTGGCGAGATACAATACGTGGGACTTGTATATCAATTCCAAAAAGGCAGCTGCAGTTCTAATTGAAATATCTAAAATATTTTGGCTCTCTATGTCTACGTTGCTTCGATTATCATTTATAACAGAAATTATACCTTTAATATGAATCATACATGCGTACACATCGATAGTTTCCGATTGTAAAGCATTGGCAATAGGTTCCAATATGCCTGAGTACTTGGCTATCAGTTGAACACATAATGAAAACTGATTTAATAACAGCGCAATGTAACTGATAAGCACTTTTTCTTGATGCTTCATTAATCATTTATTTATTTATTAATCTTAAGTTAGCTCACATCTTTGGGGGCGTTCAAGTATTACGTAACGAAATTTTTGAAAATTGCGTATTGCGTATATTGTTCATTTTATTTATTCAAATTGTTATTTATAAAAAAAAATAAAAATTATTATAATTTTTATCGGCCTTGTATTCCTTCCGGATTTCCACAATTTAACACTGACCTATTATATACCTACATGGTTTTACAACACGTACTTTTTTTACATTAGCTGCACTGAGGAGGCCCTAATAAAGTAAATTTCCTATTGTTTCCCTGTGGAGCAACACTTTACTCCACTATGATTCGCAAGCTGACTCATAGTGTAATAAAACCTTTTTCATGTTCAAGTTCTCAAAGGGGAAGATTTAAAAATCCACAGTATGATTCACAGAAGTAAAAAACCTTTTTCATGTCCTGACTGCAACTATTCGTGTCCTCAAAATGGATATCTAACAAGTCACTTGCTGACTCATAGTGGAGAAAAACCCTTTTCGTGTTCCAACTGCAACACTTCATGTACTACGAAGAGAAATCTAAAAATCACATGTTTACCCACAGCGGAGAAAGACCTTTTTCAAGTCCTGACTGCAACTATTCCTCTTCTTGAAAAAAGTAACTAAAACGGCACTTGCTAACTCACTGTGACGAAAAACCTCTTTCTTGTCCCGACTGCGACTATTCCTGTGCTACACAACGGTATCCAAAAATTTGCATGCTTACCCACACCGGACAAAAACCTTGTTTATGTCCCGACTGCAATTATTCATGTTGTTCAAAGGAACTTCTTAGAAATCATTTGTTTTCTCCAAGTTACATAAAACCTTTTACATGTTTCCAGATGAATGTTTTCCATGTGAAAATTCATGTTCTACAAAGAGGCGCCAAAAATCACATGTTTTCGCACAGTAGACAAAAACCATTTTCCTGTCCGGAATGAAGTTATACAAGTTCTCAAAAGGACAATTTAAAAATCCACCGTATGTCTCACAGATTCATGTCCTGACTGCAACTATTCGTGTTCTGAAAAGGGATATTTAAGAAGTCACTTGCTGACTCGACTCATAGTGGAGAAAAACCTTTTTCATGTTCCGACTGCAACTATTCAAGCACTACGTGGAGAAAACCCGTTTCATATCCTGACTGCAACTATTCTTCTTCTCGAAAAAAAAACTTAAACGGCACATGCTAACTCACACTGATGAAAAACCTTTTAATAAAAATTAAAACAAACACTTTGTATTTAACCACGAATTTATTATTTTATATATCGACCGGTTTCGCTTCGACCAAACTTCCTCAGGATATAATAATAACAGTTATTATTTTATACATATATCGGCCGGCTTCGCTTCGACCAAGCTTCCTCAGGATATAATATTAACAGTTATTATTATATCCTGAGGAAGCTTGGTCGAAGCGAAACCGGTCGATATATAAAATAATAAATTCGTGGTTAAATACAAAGTGTTTGTTTTATTTTTTATAATATAATGTCTAACCGCAAAGTAATTACTTCTCATGAAAAAAAACCTTTTTCATGTCCCGACTGCAATTATTTATGTTGTACAAAGGAACTTCTTAGAAATCATTTGCTGACTTACAGTGATATAAAACCTCTTACATGTTTCTACTGCCACTATTCATGTTCTAAAAAGAGGCACCACAAAATCACATGTTTACCTACAGCTGAGAAAACCATCTTCTTGTCCCGAATGCAGTAATTCAAGTTCTCGAAAGGAGATTTAAAAATGCACAGCGCGATTCACAGTGGAGAAAAACCTTTTTCATGTTCTGAGTATGACTAGGCATGTACTACGAAAAATACCTACATATATGTAATATTATTACATTTAAGCAGTATACTAACCTATGTGTAATAACTAAAAAGCATTGTTCTAACTAAAAACTCTCGTATAACATTATTCATATGTTATGTTCCATACATTTTTCATTATTTTTTCTTTTGCTTTTTTTCCAAATTTCATTGTCATTTTTTTGGTTGCGCTGCGCTGGCAAGTCAGCATGAGAACCTGTATAGGCCAATGACAGCTGATGATGTAAATTTCCCGCTTTTCAGGACATTATAGTAACTTCAAACTCACTTTAACAACACTGACTACAGAAATTTGTGTTTATGCGTATTTCGTGTTTAGAACGACCCCCTCTCCCCCCCTAAGTGCGTTACGTAATACTTGAACGCCCCCTTTGTGTGTGCTAATATTTTATAAAGATATAAACATTTACATTGGTTGGCAAACATAATCATTATTTAAATATTACACATAAATAAAGACATTAATAATTGAGGTAGACATACTTTCGTAATTCTTTTTTAAACTTATTTATATTTTCTATCTCAGTAATTTCATTCGGGATGTTGTTATACAGTTGGACGGCCTGGTACATCAAAGATTTCTGGGTGCTTGATTTTTTTCTTGTCGGCAGTCTAATTTGCTTTGAATTTCTTGTCCCGTGTCCGTGTGTTTCGTTATTATAATGTATTTTTCTTTTTAGTTCCTTAGACATCATCCCCATGTTAATTTTATGTAAAAAAAATAAGTACATTCAAATACACAGTTTGCTTCACCGTCAACATATTTAGCTCTTTTAGCATGTCTCGTATACTCCTAGGTACACTCCCAGATTCCTATCCACCCATTAGGTACACCCTTTTCCTTCACAGAATTTCTCCTCCTTCCTTTCCATAAAAAACCCTCCACCCAGCTAAAGATGCCATAGATCCTGAGGGATATTTTTCTCAGAGCCTCCTGTGTGGGCTAAGGTAAAAAAACGAGTAGGGGAGCAGGGGGTAATGGGAGCCAGCGGGTAATGGGAGCGGTGCGACTAGAGACAAAACTATAGCTCGTATTCACTCGGTTGCCACTCGTGTGCCTTCGTCACACTGCGGCCGTGTTCCCTGCCGCGTTAGGCTCGCCAGTGCCACGCATTATGTGACCGCGGACGCTTGTCGATTTTTTGCCCCGCGCTTATAAAAAATACGAAATTTCAACGGTACCTAAGTGTGAAGTTAAATATTTGTTACAATCAACACTGTTTCATGTTACAGCTAATGTTATCAATTTTGAGTATTTGTGCGTATAATTTCATTACAAGCTAGATTGAGGATATCATTTTATTCAATTTCAAGATGGTGGTTTTCGGGTAATCAGAGCTTATTAGGCAGTAAGTAAGAGCTTATTAGGCTAGTACTAAGTAGCTCCCATTACACATATGGGAATTTATAGGCTCTCATTTCCCGCAAAGTCGGGTAATGGGAGCGATTCTGTTTTTTTGTAAAAAGTTTATCTGTAGCGAAATGCCTAATAATATAACGCTGACGCTGTGATTAAATGATAGTCAAATAAGTAAGGATTTTCTAAAAAAAAATTTCCTAAAGTATCTATAAATTTGCCTTTTATTGAACTTTTTCCTTGGTAGGCTCCGATTCCCCCCTCCCTTACCAACAACAAACGCCGAATTTTGAAAACCGTCGTTGATTGATGGCACTGACTTAATCACGTGACACTTCAAGATCCGACGCACGCCAGGCCCATACTCTAATCGTTCCTTGTTGAAGGATAGTCGGCCGAATAGGGTGTGTGGCTGATTTCACAGTATGATTATTTCATCACTAATTGCTTCCCCGGGGGCTCGATATCCTACTTCCTACTATCCTACTAATATTATAAAGGTGAAAGTTTGTATGGATGTATGTTTGTTACTCTTTCACGCAAAAACTACTGAATAGATTTAAAAAATTCTTTCACTAATAGAAAGCTACATTATTTGCGAGATCTATAGGCTACATATATTGGTAAGCTCTGGCATTATGAATAATCTCTGGCGTTATGAAATTATTTTTCATACGTTTTCTGTCGTTAGCAAAATCGATTTATTGCAAACGCCAATTTTCGCCTTGGAAACGATGTTTTTTTTTAAATTAGGTTACTATGGATATCCCTGTGATGTTAAAATTCAAAACGTATAAAATACTAATTCCTACTTTACTGAATGGATTTTAATGAAACTTTACAATAATATAAACATAGAGGCTATAGCACAGAGCTCTGGCATTACGAAATTTGTATGAAAAAATTGCAATAGGTGGCACGATTAGTAAGATATCTATAATTCTTTAATCGATTCAAATTATTAGGGAAGTAGGTACTTCGCTAATTTAAATATTTTCTAAAATAGAATTTTTATTTAAGAATCTTTGTTTTGCAAAATGTCATTCTCAAATTTTGACATCACAGAACAATTATTGTTTTAATTGGATAGACAGGCAGTGGCGTAGCGTGGGTTTTGGCCGCCCGGGACGGAGGAAAATTTTGCCGCCTCCCCCCCCCCCCCCTCGCTAACTTCTACAGGTACTTCTTCCACAGATTTTCAAGCGCTGACCGGTGGGGGGGGGGTAGGTATCCTGTTTTTTATGCCGATTTTTATTATCCCATGTGCCTTCCAATAAAATCATGCTTATAAATTCTACTACAAATTTATATATAAATGCTCGAGAATGGTATGCTTTTGATAGAATTTCACATCTTCATCACGCATACGTATGGAATGCATCTCAAATGCAAAGCTTCACTCGGTACACGATGAATCGGCAACTTATTGTTATATTGATAACATAAAACTGGTTTAAATTAAACTAAATATGCGGTGTACCAAAACTACACTCAGAACATGGAAATGGTTTTTCTCTGATTCCGCCGGCATTTACATTCTGAACACAAAACTGGTTTTAATTAAATCTGTATGTAGTGAATAAAAACTACACACAGAACATCGGGGCGGAGGAAAATTTCGCCGCCCCCTTATTTGGGTGTATATGGAAATCCATTTTTTTATTACGACCTATTTATATACGAGTCGGATTTTTTTAATAATCACATTTAAAGAGTATTCTTTCAAAGAAAATCATGTTGATAAATTTTACTCCAAATTTGATTGATTGATACTGCTTTAGCATCCCCAAATAATAGTTACACACGCAACAATAATTTTTTCAGAATTTTACAGCATTATGTAACTCAAATGTAAAGCTTCACTCGATGCACGATGAATATGCAACTCTTTTTTTTTATTTATCGTTGTATTGTGAACACAAAACCAGTTTGTGTGACATGCATTAAAACTACACTTAGAACATGAAAATGGTTTATCTTTGATTCTGGCATTAAATAAATAGTCTGCTACTAGAATTTTATAAGTGCACATCGAATAACAGAATGTTTTCCTTCGACATGTGACAGCAGATGAATTCACCTAGAATTTTACATTTTGTACTGGTTTAAATTAAATCTGTATCTGGCGAATTAAAACTACATTCAGAACATGAAAATAATTTTTCTTTGATTCTGGCAGCACATACAGAGTCTGCAACTAGAATTTTATAACTGAACTTCATTCATTTATTACTATTTATAACTGAATTTTATAACTGAGATTTATCTGCTGACACATAGGTACAATTCAAAGGAAAACTGATTTAACTCTTCGAATAATAAGAAAAAATATCTATAAACTTTTGCCTGTCAATGTTTGCGCACAAAATTTCCGGTTCTTCCCATGCATTTTAAAATTTTTTTTTTTTTTACATTAACTCCACACAGGAGGCCCTGAGTAAAATAATTTCCCTCAGGGCCTATGTCATCTGGGATGCTGTGTGGAGGGTCTTTTTGAGGAGAGGAAGGAATGAACATTGGTCTTGAAGAGACCCATGTTGTAGGAAGGAGGAAACACAGAGGCCGGCAAATCATTCCACAGCCGAGCTGTTGAACATAAGAACGAGTCGAAGAAACGACCCGTTCTCATGTGACTAATGTCAACTGTGTACAAATGTTGGGCACGCGTTTGGCGTGTTTCCCGACTATGCACCGGTGCCGAAGGGATCAATGATGCTAGTTCCTCGGAGCATCTTCCATTGTAATACCGGTAGAACAAGGATAGCATTCCCACCCGACGCCTGTGATCTAAAGATTGCAATCCGTCTGTTAAGATGGGAGAATCTATCAAACGGACCGCCCGTTTCTGCACAGAGTCGAGGGTATTTTTCAGGTATTTTGGAGCTCCAGACCAGAGGTGGCTGCCAAATTCAACCGTGGGGCGCACTTGCGATTTGTACAGGGTTAGCAGTTGTGTACTTTTAAAGTATCTGCGGGCCCTGTACAGTACGCCCAGTTTTTGGGAGGCTAACTTTACTCTGGCTTCGATGGAGCCCCCATACCTGAGCTGGTCACTTAGGGTTACACCAAGCAAATCAATGGAGGGCCTGTTCGGAAGATTGCTTCCGTTGAAAGAGACTAGATTTTCATTGCGATCCCTTTTAGACGTAATCAGACAAGATTGGGTCTTTGAAACATTAAATTCAACGAGATTATTTTTACCCCAAGAGAAAACACTCTCGAGGTAACCGTCCATTCTTTGCTTCAAAGCCTTACGAGCTGTTGGAGTTTGTGAGCCCTTTGGGGGCTTGTCAAACAAAAAGCTATCATGAACTGTACTGTCATCCGCGTAGCAGTGAATTGGTGCACATGACAAAAGGTCGTTGATGTGCAACAAAAACAGAGTTGGAGACAGAACCGATCCCTGCGGGACGCCAGCATTTATCAAGTGAGAGGAAGAGGTGAAACCATCGACTACCGTCTGAATCGACCTCTCCCTCAAGAAGTCGGCAATCCACGTACACAAGGATGCGGGAAGTCCGTAAGAATGCAGTTTGTTGACAAGTCCTCGGTGCCAAACCCGGTCAAAGGCCTTGGATATGTCCAGTGCAACCGTTTGGGTCTCACCGAAACGTTCCAGGCATCGCCCCCAAACATGCGTCACATACGCGAGAAGATCACCGCACGAGCGGTTCCGCCGGAATCCGTATTGACGGTCGTTAATAATTTTGTTCTTCTCGAGGTATGTGAGCAGTTTGTCGTTGATCACACGTTCCATCACCTTAGACAGAACTGATGTGATTGCTATGGGGCGGTAGTTGGCCGGGTTGGAGCGGTCACCCTTCTTTGGAATAGGATGGATAACCGCTTTTTTCCAACCAGAGGGCACAGAGCCAGTCTTCAGGGACAGTTTAAAAAGCTTCGTCAAAATTGGAGCTATTTCTGCAGCGCACCTTTGCAGTACCAGGGCAGGTATTCCGTCAGGCCCACTAGCTTTATTAACATCAAGCCCTCGTAAAACATGGAGTACTTCCCGATGCCGGATCCTCAGCTTTTTCATACGAAAACCGCAGTGAGGAACCGACGTCGGGACAGCACCTTGGTCATCGAGGGTTGAGTTATCCGCAAACATTTTACCTAGTAAGTTAGCCTTTTCGGTGGCGGTGTTTGCTAGTGAGCCGTCAGGTCTGGTAAGAGGTGGCAGACTGGATTTGCAGAAATTACGACCTATTGAGCCCGCAAGCGACCAGAATTGCCTGCTGCCATGCGGGCATGCAGTCAGCTTTCTGCTGATCTGCTGGTCGTGCTCGAATTTTGACCTATTTATGATTCTCTTGGTTTCCTTTGCCATTTTGTTGTAAGCTGTTCTGTCTTCGGATGTTCTAGATGTGTTGTAGGCTCGGTAAGCCGCGTTTTTTCGTCGCACTGCTTCAGCGCATTGTCGACTGAACCACGGCTTTGAGCCTACACCAGTTTCCTTAACAGTAGATTGGATGAAGCCATCCATCGCGGATGTGATGACCTCACCAATTTCCTGGGCACATCTTGAGGAATCCGAAGTCCGAAAACAGACAGCTGACCATGGGAAAGCATTAAAATATGCCCGCAGACCGAACCAATCTGCTGACCTATAGTGCCACACTTTTCTCTTCAGCCTCTCGTTTGGTGGTCTGAAGTTTACAGGGATTGATGTCGTCACCAGGCAGTGGTCGGACGATCCTAAAGGCGCTGTGACTTCAATACTGTAACCGTGTGGCACAGTAGTTAAAAAAAGGTCTAACAGATTAAATATTCCTTTTTAGGGTTTTTTTAATCTTGCAAAAAATAAAGTTGTTCTAAAAGCTAGATAAAGTAATTTTTCCCGCGTGCTTATTAGAACATTATCGTTTCTAAATATTAAAATTTTGATATTGGAAATGTGAATTGATGTATCTAACATAGAATAAACTTAAAATTTGAAATACAGATTTCTTTTCTTTAAAAAATGTAATAAAACTGTATCTTAACTTTTTATCGCAATTACAAATTTATTTTAAAATTAAATATTTGGGACATAATTTCACAATTTTATTTTAAAATTAAATGTGTGGGATAATTTGCGTCTCCTGTGATTAGACGGGTTAAATTTAATCAATATTTGGCTAATTAAAACTACTAGTCTGCAACTAGAATTTTATAACTGCACTTCGAATAAAATAATGGTCTCTTTCGAAATGTATCAGCAGATGAATACACAACTGAAATTCATTCATTAATACATTCTGAACATAATTCTGGTTTTAATTAAGAGTGAATCTGTTTGCGAGTTATCAGCTTTGATTAGTATTACTCTCATAATATTCTTACGGTTTTCATACAAATTTTGAAATTTGTAGCTTCAAAAAATATAATTGTTGATATTTTTAATAAATAATAAAAAAGAGTTGGATTCGTTGCCGAAAGTTTCGTAAAACATTTTCAAATAATGATTTGAAATGTTTTAAATTTTTCTAAGATAATATTATTATTTATTGTGAAAATTTGCCGCCCCCCTTAAAAGTGCCCCCCCCCCCCCCTAATTTTTTTGGTAGAATATAAAAAGAAGAATAATAATTCGTACTTATTAACTATCTCTAAAAATGAATCACCGAAATATATGTATGTATGCAAAATGTATAAACCCGACGACTGATCCAAATTGGATACTTCTTTTTTTTATCGTTTTTTTGAAATTATGAAATATATTATGAACTAGCTGGTCCCGGCGTGCGTTGCTATGCCATTTAATAAAGAAATTGTTTCTCCCTGAGTGTCCTTTCCCATTCGTCCCGTTCCCCTTCCGCCTCCCCTTCTTCTCCTGCGTCCTCTTCCCCTATCGCGTTCCCACTCCGTCACCTCCACCTTCCCTCTCCCCACTCCCCCCCCCTTCCCCCGTCTCGCGAACCCCCCTCCCTTGTTCCCCTCCCCCCTCTCAGGTCCCCCTCCCGCGTTCCACCTTCCCCGCCTTCCCTCTTCCCTTTCCCGCTCCCTCGTCCCGCCAACCCTCCTCCCGCGTTCCATATATTCAATCCCAGTACATTAAGTTTTTAAACAGCCCGCGTGCCACCTTTTACAATTTTTATTCATATTTCCATTTTTCATGTATATTAAATTTGGTACCTAATATAGGTACCTATTTAAAATATCTAAAATTCTCGATTTGATTCAAACTATTAGGGGAGTACCTACTTTAAATAAATTTATCAACTTAGATTTTCAAAAATAGAATTGTTTTGTAAAATGTCATTCTCAAACACGCGAACTGTCAAACGTGCGATAGTCGTTAGGTTTTCTGAAATTATGTAATTTTCTGCGCAATTTTCTTAATTTTTCTCTCCGTAAGAACCATCCTCGTACTTCAAGGAATATTCTAAAAAAAGAATTAGCGAAATCGGTTCAGCTGCTCTCGAGATTTGCGCTTACCAACACATTTAGCGATTCATTTTTATATATAAGATTATGAAATTTGTATAAGAAATTATAATAGGTGGCATGCGAGCAGTTAGAAAACTGAATGTATCGGGAATGAATGTGTGGAATGCGAGAGGTGAGTGGGGGGAGTGGGGAGGGTGGTGTTGGTGGAGGGGGGAAGGGGAGGGGGAGGAGGGTGGGGGGAGGGGGTTAGGGGAGGGAGAGGGGGGAGGGAAGGAAGGGTAAAGGGGAAGGATGGAGGAGGGTGTGGGGAGGGGTAGGGGGTGGGGGGAATGAGGTTGATGGGCGGAGTGGTGTGGGGAAAGGGAATGTGGAGGAGGGAGAGGGGGAGGGAGTTGATGGGGGGAGTGGAGTGGAGAGAGGGAAGGTGGAGGAGGCGGAGCGGGGTGGAAGAGGGGGGAGGGAAGGAAGGGAAGGGGGAGGGGTGGAGGAAGGGGTGGATGGAGGGGGAGGGGGGCGTTGATGGGGGAGTGGAGTGGGGGGAGGGGTGGGTGGAGGGGGGATGATGCGGGGAGTGGGGTGGGGAGAGGGATGGTGGAGAAGGCTGAGTGGACTTCAGAAATGTTGTTTGCGAGAAAACTGATTTAAAATTTTTTACACTCGAAATATACTTGAATCGAGCATGGGGCCGGTCGCTTGAAACACTGTACCTTCGTTAGTTTTGCTCCGATTTACTTAAAATGTTGACACAATACTCAATATACTGACATGTTTTTTGTAATTTGGTAGGCGGGTATTGGTACCGCCGCCCTCGGAACCATTTATTGGATGACCAACACCTCTGCCACAGGTCACCCCAAGTGGTTCGCTACGTTTGGTGACTTAGCAGGGGTGCCCGGGTTCTTGGGGTAATGTTTGTCCAGGTCTTGATGGCGGGTGCGTCGGCCCACCTTCTGCGTGGCGGGCCGGATTGGGAGATGCTGGTTGAGGGAGTCCCTTTACAACCGGTTACCGCTGTCCGGGCCGCTCGGTAGTACAGGGGCCCGACCCTCAGGCTTACGACTGAGGGTGGGCTGCCCCATCAACGAGTGTAAAAACCCCGCCGCTGCTGTTGTGCCGGTTCGTGACCGGAGGGGACCCAGCAGTAGCGTTCGGGGCGCATTGGGCGACCTCTCCAGCCGGACTCTCCCTGCCCATCGCCTTGCACCGCAGTGGGTGGGTTGGATACATACGTCCGTCACTCCTGGAAACTCTGAACCCCAGCATCCTACCCACCCCTTATACCTTTTCCCTCCTAGACCCTCCTTCCTCTCATATAAAAAAAAAAAAAAACCAACAATTAAAATCATGAACTTGCAACCTACAATAATTAACGTCATTACAGCGGCGAGACGTAGGCGTCCCCGGTGCGGGCCAAAACTGTTGGTAAATTACACCAACATTCGCGGCCTGCACACCAATTTAAACTCTGTCCACCACCACCTTTTTTCTCAACGCCCAAACCTACTTTTCCTGTCTGAAACTCAGATAGCTGAGCCTGTAGACACCTCCTATCTGGACTTCCCGGGCTTCACCCTCGCAGGCAAGTTCAGACCTAAAGGAGGTGTCTTGTCTCTATAGTCGAGCTGACGTCAACTGTGTGCGACTGTTGAATCTGGAAAACTCCAGATTCGACCTAATGTGGGTACGCGCCAATCTTGCCAGTACGGTAAGATTCTACACGTGTTTATACCGCTCACCGAACCTTAGCGAATCAGACACGTCCGAGCTCTTCAAACACTTAAGCGACACTATTGATGACCTCTTGCCCCGCTACCCTACGGCAGAGTTTGTGGTCCTGGGGGACTTCAATGTTCATAACGAACCTTGGTTGAAGTTCTCAGGATCAACAGACTCGGCTGGACGCCAAGTGGAATCCTTTGCCCTTTGCTACGGATTGGAGCAAATGGTTCAGGAGCCTACAAGGGTTCCCGATGTCCAGACTCACCGTTCCAATCTGTTAGACCTATTTTTAACTACTGTGCCACACGGTTACAGGATTGAAGTCACAGCGCCTTTAGGATCGTCCGACCACTGCCTGGTGACGACATCAATCCCTGTAAACTTCAGACCACCAAACGAGAGGCTTAAGAGAAAAGTGTGGCACTATAGGTCAGCAGATTGGTTCGGTCTGCAGGCACATTTTAATGCTTTTCCGTGGTCAGATGTCTGTTTTCGGACTTCGGATCCCTCAAGATGTGCCCAAGAAATTGGTGAAGTCATCACATCCGCGATGGATGGCTTCATCCGATCTACTGTTAAGGAAACTGGTGTAGGCTCAAAGCCGTGGTTCAGTCGACAATGCGCTGAAGCAGTGCGAAGAAAAAACGCGACTTACCGAGCCTACAACACATCTAGAACATCCGAAGACAGAACAGCTTACAACAAAATGGCAAAGGAAACCAAGAGAATCATAAATAGGTCAAAATTCGAGCACGACCAGCAGATCAGCAGAAAGCTGACTGCATGCCCGCATGGCAGCAGGCAATTCTGGTCGCTGGCGGGCTCAATAGGTCGCAATTCTGCAAATCCAGTCTGCCACCTCTTACCAGACCTGACGGCTCACTAGCAAACACCGCCACCGAAAAGGCTAACTGTTTCCTCCTTCCTACAACATGGGTCTCTTCAAGACCAATGTTCATTCCTTCCTCTCCTCAAAAAGACCCTCTACACAGCATCCCAGATGACATAGGCCCTGAGGGAAATTATTTTCCTCAGGGCCTCCTGTGTGGAGTTAATGTAAAAAAAAAAAAAAATTTCATTCAGAATTTTTTTTTTTTAAGTTTTAAAACCTTACCCCCCCCCCCCTTAATTAAAGCCTTGTTTAGGATTTGATCAAGGGAACAAGGAGGCCTTCAACCCCCCTCCCCCCCGTTTGGTAAAGGGGCCCCGAGACGTGCATTGCCTAGGGGCCCCGATATGGTTAATCCGGCCCTATTCACGGGCAAACACTAATTGTTGTCTTGGGACTCTTCAAGAATAAATAAGTCCTTGTCAAAATCAGGTTTATTATTATTTTACACTACATTATACATCTGGGTCACACGACTGATCTTAACTGGCTACGAATTGTATCCGAGGCTGGCTGGCGAGTGTTGACCGCTCCCAGTGGCAATGGCCAGACGGGCACCCCCGGCGGCATTTTCGGAACTTGAGAGAAGCTCTAAGCCTAACGACATCTATTGATATCAACAAAAACTAATCTTAATAAAAAGTCTCTTTTTAAAACACTTCACATACCCATGCAAGATCTACTGTTGGCAGAACTACTAGTACATAATATATCTTTCTATAGATGATGGATTTGGACCTATCTTGCCTTGCTGCTCATGTGGTTTAATCAGGGCCGGCCGTAAGACGAATGGCGCCTGGCTCAAGCGCATTGGGTTAGATTATTACCAGCGCCTTAGCTCCTTGGCAAGTCGGCACCCTGAGTGGACGGCCTTGGGTTTGGTATTTATGCTTTTGCAATATGACCTGAGATGCAATATGAACCCGAGACCTGTAACCAGTAACCCTTTTGCAGTATGAACCCGAGACCTGTAACCCGTAACCTCTTTAACACGGTGACCATCTGCCATCGTATGTATATTCAATGATAACTTATAACCAAACTCTGCCAATGCTTTAAGATAAATTATTAGTGTCTGTTTGCGATTGCTTCCATTATAGCTGAAATTAGGAGCATTAGGTTCAGTTCAGATTACCCATGATGGAATGTCTTTTTTGTAACATTGAGGCCATCTGCTCATGGAGAAACTGAAAAAAAAACCAGTTGGAACACAGGAAAGGAACAGGTGAATTTTTCACTGGCGGTCCGCATGTAAGCAACTTGTTAAAGACCAGTTGTCAAGGGCGACACGGTGACTAGCAGTGCTGGACGCCGCGTTTCAGTTGCCTTGTTGACATGACAGGTTGCCATGGTAGTTGCTCACGACCTGTCAAATTTTCGAATAATTTGCGATGTCAGATCAGAAAAATACTGATTTAGTTCTGTTTGGTTTTGAAATAATGATAATATGCAGTTCCTACCGTTTATCCATCCTACCCTCACCCAACCAATGTCACCTTGCTGAAAAAAGCAGGGAACAATAACAACCAATACAGTGCAGTGAGATGACCTGACATTTTGTAGCAACTAGTTGTGTTTAATGTGTTCGCCTTCGTATTTGGTAAGTGCCTTGGTTTTCCTTGTCCTTGCATTCCATAATTTACCACACAGATATTCATCCAACTTCAGAGAAACATCTTCGTATTGTTTCGTGATTTACAGTCCATTTTTCGCCAGTTACATTTGAGGCTGTAATTTTGTAAGTTCGAAACAGTCTCGGATGCAACAAGTTCCTTAGGTTGATAAATTGAGCGCCGATTGTGTCCTAATACAGTGGCGTAGCCAGCATGGGTGGCACCCGAGGCAGATAACGTGGTGTCACCCCGCCCCCCTTCCAATTTTGACTTCATTTTTTTTCCATATGAATACCGCACAAGAGTCCCCAACTGCTCCCGTCTGGAGCCAGTGAGACTATGGCATCCCTGATTGGGGTATGTTGTGAGGCTGAAGATAGTGGGGAGGGAAAGGAGATGGGGAAGGTGGGGAAGTACTTGGCTATTCAGATCTGGTCACCAAACACGGCTAAAGCCATTTCAAACAATGTTTCAATTCTGAATGGTGGTCTTACACCAGGGCGATACTGGGAGTATCTTCCACTCTGGAAGGTGCCGCTAACATACTATGTACATATTATTTTTAATTAATTAATTATTGTGAAATATCACAAATTAATCAAATAAAATTTATTTGCGCACGCCGAGTTCAAACCCGCGACCTCTGGATTGTGAGTCGTAGAGACTTACCTCGGGACCACGGAGGTCATAAAAAATAAAAACATTACTACCTAGTCAAATGTGTAGAAAATAGGCCACTTGCATGGATTTCATAACGACTTGGAAAAAATCATGTGGATAGATCTTTTTACTAAGATTGGAAAATGTTAGTAAAATTGTTTAGAAATGTACAGTTTTTTAATTTTTAAATAAATAAATCCAATCAGCGCTCTTGAGGCGATTTTTCGCAAAAACAGCGCTATATAAGTTGTCCAAATTTTATTATTTTTATTTAAATTTCATTTATTTGGGCTCGTGACGTCACTACATGAAAATGTCCCGTCTCCGAAAATGTTCCTATTAATTTTGTAAAATTCCACACTGATTTATTTTTTTATATGGCATCACTTTGATTTCAGGTGAATTTTTGAATTCGTTCACTAGATTTATTGTTTGTTCTCTGCGAACTTATCATTTGGTTTGACTTTTTGACAGATCTTCTGAAGAGAACCCCGTACTTTTAATGATGTACGGGGTTCTCTTCAGAACGTGAAGATGATGTCGGTACGTGTTTTAGAGGTATAAAGATTATGGTGCTGATTTTAACAAAATAAAATTTTATAATATTCTTATTATTATTATAATTTACACATACAAGTATATTACATTGAATTTAGTAATATAGACGCTGTACATTATAATGATTTATGATCAATAAGATGGATCAAGGAAAAAAATATTTATGAGATGTAATATTTTTGGTATGCCTCGTTATTCTCCTGTGCCATTCGTGTGGAAAACGTTCTTTTTTTTTAAATGATTTTCGGCTATGTAATTATCGTTTTTTCACACCTATAAAATTATGTCCCGTCTTTCCGGTTTATAAAAAATGGTCTGATTTTTTGGATTGAAATTTTCAAAAAATCCCCAGGGTTTCAAAAATACGATTAAAAAAAAAAAAAAATACAGAATGTCTTAGAATATTTGCCTAAGCCGGATTTTTTTTTTTTAAATGTGATGCAAGTGGCCTATTGGGGGTGGCTGGAGAATCTCAGGGATAAAAATTTCTCCATGAATATAGGCTATTTTCGCCTATAAAAAGATTGTCAGACACAAAATTCTCCCGTTTCGGGGCACTCCACGGGGAGCCATAGAGCTACAAAAATATAAATAACAGACCGTGAATATTTTTGTGACAATATCCTTCGTAATTTTTTTCCACGGTCGGGTCCAGCGTCCCGTCGGGTGGCACTCGGGACAGACCGCCCCCGCTTAGCTTCGCCATTGTCTTTGATTCCTTTGTTGCATGTACTGCTAATATCCGATTTTATTTGTGGTTGCTTTCTGTCCACCATGAAAAGTGGTGTTTTGGGTTTATCATTCCTCAATACTTACCATTAATTTAATTATCATTCTGTGATTCTGAATCAACAATCTGCACGCCAATACCGCTGGGAGATACATATTGTTTCTTACCCTAGATCTAGGTACTCACAATAGTGGAGTACGAATTATACTGCAATCAGTAAGTACAATCGAATTGGCATTCTCCCAACTCGTCAACTTGCATTTTTAAACCTTTCAATCGTGATGATATGCTTATATCATTCTGACATGATGTGAGGGCATTCTATTCGTGCTTGGCCCATGCTTTTTAAGGACTTACCGCTGATGAGCTCTGTTGTAATCTCTTTCTCATTAATGACGCATGTAAGATACAGCAAAGCCCTCAACGGCAAAGTCCATACTTTGTGTCCAATGTAAAAATCCATTATTCTTTTTCCTTCAACATTGTCTCAAAGTAAATAGTAATAGTGTAGTCCCTCGGGAAAGTTGGCTGCACATTTAAAAAAAAGCATAGAAAAGGAAAATGGATGGAATAAAAGAGTAATGAATTTTTAAAATTGTTTTTATATCAACACTTAAATCATTACAGCGTCCTCCTACAACTAAAAAGAAATCTTCAAAGTGGCCTATTTATTGAAAGGTGAGAGTGAAAATCACCACAAATCACGTGTCAACTATTTACATGCGCAGATCACGTTGCACACAAGTGGTGTAAGTGTGCAAGTGTAATCTCCACATATGTACAAAGCCACACATAGCAAAGAACTTAGGAGGTGAGCTGGTAGCTGGCAGCTGGCCGACTCGTCACGAGGTAAAATACAACTATTTCCCCGCATGATCAACTAAACAATATGGTGGTGTTTGTTGCACTTGCAGTTAAATGGTCACGCAGATGTGAAATGAGGAATATTATGTAACAGGGCTCCAAAAGGAAATAGCCTAACTATTTGCTGCAATAAAGGACATTAAGTTTGCAGTTGTAAATTTGATAATCAGATTTTCCAACACATTAATAAATATATAATATATATTTTTTCCTAAGTAATTATAAACCTAAATTTTTCAATAATAATTACACCTACGTTTTAGCTACTCCTAATCTATGTGTATTCTACTATGACATAACTAAGTCTGTATGTAGTTGTATTGATGGAGCTTGCACCTACTGGCGAACTGGTACATTAGATACAGATAGACTTTTCATAATCAGAAACAAACAAACAAACTCTAATGGATACGTTACGTTACATTATTTTCTATCGACAAAACAGTATAAAAGCAAGTACATACTTTTACTTGCAAACATATTTATACATTCTTTATATTGAAATTACAATTTGAAAATATCAAATAAATCACAATAGTCATTGTTTAACATAACAGGTATTTTAGTATTTAACAACACGTAAAAAGGAGTAGAAGCAGAGGCTGCTCGGGTGGCTCGGTGGCTGGGTGGCCTGCACGGGCAAGCGGCTGGTCCGCCTTCTAACAATCACTCCTACACTCCTTCACTTCTTCACTCGACTCCTCAATCCAGACAATCGCTTGTGGTGTTTATTGTTTTTATTCAAGAGAACAAGTTTCAAGTACATTATATTAGAGTTTTGTATTTTAATGCTAAACAAAGATTGATAAAATAACATAAATTATTACACAAGTCAGGTAAATGAATATAAAAGATAAAAGTAAAAAGTAGAATGAAGTATGACGTAACGAGTGACTCACACACCCCTCATCGCACACGCGTCTCATCCCGCGCACTCCGTGATATCCCATGCACAACAGACATGATCCCGTCTTTCTCAGAAACAAACCTCTTCCATAATAAATATTACAATTATTATTCTCTAAATATTTATATTGTAATGTAATGTAATTAAATACATTTTAATGAGTTTTTGAAAATATGTATAAATAGTTAATAAATAAAGAGAGGGACGATGATTCCCTGGGGTCGCCAGGAGATAAAATAGCCCCATAGACATTTGTGTAAACTTGAACACATTTCAAAAGTAACAGTGCGTTCATATTTTTTATACGAGGGAGAAATATTGTTAGTCACATAATTTAGAAAATAATACTACGAGTAATTGTAACAACGTCGGATCCAAAATGTCTACCCAAAATTAAAAGGTGCTAAATGTCGGGTAGTAATTTTGGTCGGAATTAACTCTTTCTGCTTTAACAAGCAACAAAACAATACGTACAAATGTCAACAATACAAAATTAGTCAAACAAGATAATCGCTTCTAGGTGAGTCAGATGAAACTAATCAGAGGGTCATATATGAACACAGAATACAATCATACAAAACACAGTCAGGCGACCCTTCCACACAAGTAAGTCGGTGCTCTGAACTGCGAGCCTACAGACTACAGGTGTTTAGTAGTAGGTCTCTTGCTCCAACCATCCTCCGGGGTTGCGGCGCAGGTAGAAGCGGCGCGTCTCGTCATAGATGAAGATGGACAGCATGAAAGGCAGGGCCGGCAGCCACCACACGAACCTGAGGAGCGACAACAGACATTTACATTAGCCACTGTTCTACTATATTCATCTCATACCTTCAATCGGAGATTAAAAAGGAAGAAAACAATCCTATGTTGGTCTTTTCCATACCATATACATTTTCCCGTAGATCTAAAGGAATTTCATCACATCACTGCGCCAGAGATTAGCGACCTAGCACCAATATACAATTCATCAATTCAAATTCTGTAAAACAGGACCTGCAGACACTTTATATTCCTACAAATCTCTGCAGATTCAATTCATCAACTTTACTTAGTTTAACCTTTCCCTTACTGTGCTAAAAAAATACGCGCGCTCCAGTGCTGTGTAATCAATTCACGTGTTAAAATCATCGATTTTATATCGGAAATGTATTAACATTCATAGCTAATCGCTTTTGTTTTTCGTAATTTGTGTTACAAGTGATAAAAATTGTAATTTAATTGCTGAAAACATGAAAAAACCATCATCCGTTGCTCAAAAAACGGGCGAGGAGACCATCTCAAAGGATTGCCCGCGAACGACTGAGGCGCTGGCCGGCGGGCTGCTACCCAATACATACATATAGCTATGTATGTTTAGCTACTACGCGGTCGTAGGTATCGACGGTCGAAACACAACACGGCGGTCTCTGTTTCTCGTGTTCCCGTGTAGCAAAGTAGAGCGAGACGTCACATAGCGTGTCATCTCCCCCCGCACACTCTTCGCGTATCACGGTCCACACTGGCACACGGTTGATTGTATTTGTGGTTTATTCCCGATATTTAACAAAATATCTCTGATTTTGAATTAAATTTGCTAATTATTTAAAATATTATTTTTTAATTCAGTGTGTAAATGTATAACGGAGGAATACCTAAAATCTGAACCCAGAATTCATTATATTTATAGAGATATAAAAGTTATTAGAAGCAATGTGTAGTATTTACGCATTACAGACCAGGAAAGGTTAATAACAACTTAAAATGCAATAATCACAGAAAAAAGTTAGTAGATTCTCGAGGTTTGCAGGTCCTACCACTCTGGCGCCAGTAGTATGTTTTGCATGAACCTAAGAAATATGACTGAAGGCTCCGGCTCCATAGGTGTTGATATTCAAAACGCACCTACGGGATTTGGATTTCATTTGGACTCACATTCGGGCAGTACAAGTATCATCCATACGGGTGGATTTATTAGCACAGCGCAGTGTTTAAAGTTTGGTATAATTATAATACAAGTTTGTCTTATTTCCTCATATTTTTTAGAGGAGTTCACTGCAGAATTGCACTTTATCGAAAACTGCCATTGCTCTACACACTGCAGGATTATACTCACTTCAGAGGAAACATCCTCAATCCCTTGTCCATTCCAGGAGTATAGGATAAGAAGGCAGCCAGAGCGGTCTCGAAGATGAGACCAAAGTTCAGGGCCCAGTTCCTCATGCCCTGATGGAGCAGGGAGTTACGCCTGGTCTTGCAGATGATCAGATCAGCCCATTGCACCACCACGATGGACACAAAGAAGGCGGTATGGCAGGTGAACTCCAGGGTCTTCCTGTCGCGGTAGGTCTGGAATATTTCAATAAGCAAACAACTCATGAATAGTACAAACTAGGTCCAAAGGAAAAGGAAGTGTTTTTCATCAAATGTTCTAATGGGCTCAGGTGTAGACAGTGTCCACCCTAATTTTTTGACAAAATTGAGTTGAGTGTGCCAATTGTTGCAACAAAATATATAAGCTATCTATCCAGGGATCGGTTCTATCCCTGGCCATAGATCATTATTCTCTTTGTAGATTTATTTGAAAATATTTTGGAACAAAACAGTGTCAACACCAAAATGGCGACATAAGTGTTAAATGCGGTTAGCAGGAGACTCAATTTTGACAATAATCATTAATTCTGACGAGTCTGTCCTAGATCCAGACTTTATTGGAAGTGTTAGTTCTTTGAACATCAAAATTGAGACAATTGGCACGACACTGTATTACCAGAAGTTAAGAACATTTTTGTTGGGGTTAGCTATTGCTTTTATAGAAATATAGTGCCAAACCACACATTTATTATTAGGCATTTTTAATTAGAATAAGGAACTCCAGTGAAAAATATTATGGCTTTAAAAAAATATGTTCATATAGACCAAGAAACGCTGATTCTGAATATATAAGTTTTATTTCATAATATTAAATGCAGAGTTTTTAATAAATTATTAAAAAGTGCATTTTTAAACCTCTTCGGAAAACACAGCGTTAAGTTGGCATTAATGAAATGGTTAACCGTGACGTCACAGTTAACCTGTCACCTGTGTATTGTATTGTATTGACATTTGAAATGACTTGAAGTGCACACGTACCTATGCAATTCAACATTTCGTGATTTTGGTTTATTTTCATACTGTTTATAGAGATTTAGATAAATAATAGTTATTGTGTTTATTGAAACATAATTTAGGCCCTCAACAATTTACGAAAAGGGCTATATTTGCGGACAATCTGCAATAAATGTTGTCTATTTGAGGTTAAAGTCGTGTCATATTTTGATGTTTGTTTTTATGTATTTTCAAATTGTTTTTAGTATAGGGCTTTTTATACAAGTTGTTACACACTCGTCATGATCAGTGTATTATAAATACCAGTGTTTCTGTATGTATTATACATAAAACAATGTACCTACAAAGTAACACCTGACACAAAACACGATGTCACATGTATTTGCAATGAAAGAGATGATTTATTGTTTTTATATTGCACTTTGATTAAATACAATAACAGTAGCGGTGAAATGTGGACATTTTACCAATGTTTTTCTATATTAAAAGCAGTTAATCTTGAATAAAAAACACACCTCACACCTAAAAGTCATTATCCGCCATGATTATTTTGGGTTCTTCACAGTGTTGCCAACAGTTAGAAGTGAAATTTCCCTAGAATTTCACATTTACGCAATTACCTACGTAGCCACCCGATTGTGTAACACTAATCCTGTTATATGTTAATTAATATGATAATTAATTGGAAAGATATCGGAACTTGGTAAATATACTAATAATACCGTGATTTTCCAAATAAAACACTTTTTGCTACGTGAAGTAATAATTTAAAAGTACGAATACACTCACCACTGAATTAGAAACTAAATTCCAAATTAAAAAAAAAACACTTTGCAAAATAAAAATCATAAGCAACCCGCCGCTCATTTGTACCAAGCGTGGTATTTTGAAGACCCCCCCCCCCCGAACGTGTCACGTAGTATGGGTACGTTCCCTAATATCATTTTGAGTTGTCAGTGTTAAAAATAACATGGCATGTAAGTACATGAAAAATAATTAAGATTCATAGGAATTCCAAAAAATATATATACGTATATATATAAATAATACCAGTAATACTGTCATATGTAATAAAATTTTTGCCAGAGTTCGAAATTTCCCTAGATTTTGTCCTGATTTCCCTTATCCCTAAAAAATATTTTTCTCCCCTAGATCTAGGGAAATTTCCCTCGACATAACATCACTGATTCAAAATGACAACTTAAAAAGTAAAAAAATTAGACCACCATAGATACGGTGCGTTTCTGGGAGTCTTTAAAAATTAAAACTTTGACAATTATTTTAACTATTAAAACTAACTATAAAAATAAAAATAAAAATGCAGTTATTTAAGTTTGAAGGTCTTTATTCATTAAAAAAAATAAAAAAATTGGACTGGAGTTCTCTATTGTTGCTAAATAGAAAGAATGTTACAATGTTATTGAAAAAAGAAATTGAAAATGGTTTGTACGTTTGATTTATGGATTAGGCCAAAGTTTAAAATTCATTTATCTCAAAATTGTGAAAATAAGGGGTTGGTACTATCTGTCCGAGCCCTTCAATCGTCAAAAAGTGATGAAAATAGTAAATTGAACTTACCCATTCCTGTCCATAGGAGTCAGTAAGGTCATTGATAGCCTTGGAGTCCCACTGCTTCCTGATGCCAAACAGCTTCCTGGGCAGGAATCCATTCTCAGCCATGATCACGAAGTACACAAAGAATCCTGCGGCAGCCTGGATCATACCGATCTGACCATAGGCCATTGAGATCAGCCTATACACAGGACCAAAAACAGATTAGTCAAGGCGCTACAAAGTTTGAATGAGTTGAATTACTAAATTTCAATGTTTTTTAATGATTTTATGCAAATCGAGTAATGATTATTAAACAAATTGTAAAGAAAAAATTTTGAAGTATATATTTTGAGGCAAAAATGTCATGCTTTGTAGTGAAAACATTTCTAATAATAGGTATTTGTCGGGAAACTAAACTTTAAGCAGTTTAAGTCTTGCAAAAGTTTTACATAAACAGTTTTTCATACAATTTCAACAGATCTAAATATTGCATTAAATATGAATTTAAATTATTTTGTTAGGCATGTTAAATTTGAACAAGTTAGTAGATTTTGTTAGTACATAAATAGAATACTCAAGCATATAAATACATAGTAAGTAAGAGGTAACAGTTTGGCTGCAGATGTTTACCTTCCACATAAATGGATTTCAAAAGAAACATTGTCCAGTTGATATTAAATCACAAATAATAAGTGTTTTAAAAAATATGAAGTTGCTTATCGGACTTTATTAATTTTAAAACTCATTGACGTGAAAGCTGATAAAATAAGTATTTTATACATGCATATTTTACATACTTACATAAAGCATTCAAGATTACTCTTGAAGTTGTGTCCATCTACACACTAAAGCTTAACAAACATTCAATAGACATTTTGCTATTGATAACACCTTTGAAATATTCAATGCGTAATACAACAAAATTATGGCCATCATTAAAAGCAGGAAAGAGGACTTATTTGAAGATTTCAAAGTGAACCAATGCATTGAACATCAATGATTGATGGCGGAGTACCCAATGATATAGAAAAGTAACATCTACTCACATGTTATCGGCTCATACTATATCCACGGACATGCGGTGTGTCAACATCAACATATCAACACGACTAACACGGACAACACCAACACCACAAACATATTGCTCATCGACAATAAACACATTGCTCAGAGGCAACAAACACATTGCTCAGAAGCAACAAATATATTGCCCAAAGGCAACAGATTATATGGTTCAAGAACAACATATATTTTAGAGTTACAACACATAATATATTGTCAAAATAACAGAAGCCTTGGTTGCCAAGTTGGATAACAATCCCACTTATAGCATGGGCTGCAAAGTGCGAGCCCCACATAGATTATGTAATTCTGCAGGGACGGGAGGGATTTGATAGGACGGAAGACAAAAACTAGAATTCAATGATAATTGAATAGATTTAAAAAAATAACTAGAATCTATAAAGTAGAAATAGATTATACAAGATGAAGACATTAATAAATTAATAATTGTTACAATTCTAAAGTTCTGCATCATCTATGCTTTACGAGAACATGCACTAAGTTGTGGTTTTCATTTTATAAAACAACTTTTTTTTCTCTTCCTAGTAACTTCCTAACTAAATGAAATAATGTTAAATTGCAACATTATAACATTTTTACTTTAATGGGTGAAAGTTAAGTACTTGTCTATTTCTTTAATGGCTACGGCTGGCTTAAGATTGCGTTGAGTTCCTATTTAAACTACTTTAAATAGTAAAGTACAAATTAATCTAAATATTGACAGACAACAGGACACAACATGGTATTCAAACAACATATAGAGTGCCGCTGTTTCCAACAAGTTCTTGCTGAAGTGCCCGTCACAGTTTCAAATCATTAAACAGATCATGCGGAAGCTTTTCAACGGACATTGTATATTCTGCCATTAACTCTAGCAAGGTCTAATTCCCAGTCCGCTAGTTTCTAGTCTCTAGTCATCCTAGATTGTCTCTTTTAACTATTGATCGGGCCAAATTGACTCTATTACTTGGAAGAATTTTTTAATAATTTTTAAACAGTAAATGAGACAAAGAAAGTAATTTTAATTCGACAGAGCTAATGTTGTTAAATCACGATAAATCACAGAAGGTAGAAATCAGTTACAATAATTATGTTAAAAATTACATACATATTACAAAAGTCTAACCATTCTATCACTTCTTTTAGTCTTTGACACTGTAACTGATTTATAACTATGTGGTTTATGTGAAACGTAACATTTTCATACTAATGAAACCATCGTAGTATATTGATGCACTAAGTAACGACATTTTAAATAATTCAACTATTATGCGTCAGAGACAATGAATCATAGAGAACAAGTTGAGAAATTCTATTTCTATTAGAAAGTACTAGAAAGTTCTAAATAAGAAATAAGTTTTTTTTTAAATATCTATGCAGAAAAAGAGAAAAATTGTTTTTGGCATGCTTAGGAGCCAAATTAATTAATGTTTTATTGTAAAAAAAAAAAACTTCTTATATCAGTCACCGAGCAAACAACTCTTTTAAAATATCACAGATATTCTTATTGAATGTAAGGAGTTGGATTGTTTAGTTTACACCAGATACGTCCCAAACAGTCTGGGTCAAAAAGCGGTCGGTTTGTTTGGGAGTCGGTTGTGAATTGTAATAGTAAAAGTAAAAAGACATCTCTATGATTATAGTCCCGCGTTACAAACACACTAGAAAGAAAAGACACTGCCAGTCATTTGCAAATTGGTGGATAACAGTGCTAAGTGGGGAGCGGAGTACAACCTTCGGTTAACCAGATTATCTCGGTAGGGGTCCCGGGGTTGGCGCTTCATGATATCAGACTCGGGGGCCTCGTACGCCAGCGAAATAGCCGGTACCTTTAGGTCAACACATACCAACACTTCATTTCTATCTGAACTATGTCACACAACCACCACCATATCCGGCTCATGAGACTGCCACCTACACCTGGTAATGTAACAAAAGGGAGTCCGCTCCAACTCCAATCTATTTACAATAAAAACCATACAATATACTCTAAACCTAATAATCCTTAAATACAAATAATAGATTAGCCAACAGTTTCATGTGTGTAGATAAATTCTATTTTTGTTTTGAATCATTCTTAGCAAACAGTATCATCATACTGCAAACAGCTTTTATCACTGATCCATCGTTAACCCTTTGGAAGACTAGCCACCTGGGAGAATAGCCACCACATTATATTTTCATCATTTGCGATCGTGCTGAAGCAGTTAATTATCATAAAAAGTTACAAAACAGACGATAGATATTATCATCAGCAGACAAAAAGTGAAGGTTATGTTAAAAAAAAACTTTGAAGTGACAGCTGTAAATGTGTCCGTTCCAGTTGCATGTGAGAATTTTGCAAGTTTGTCATGTTTTGAAGGAAGTTTTGATCAAAACGTCAGCAAAAAATCTGGTAAAATACTTTTTATTGAGTAATTTGTGTAGTTTTTGAGTTGATCTCTTAGTGAAAGACTACTAATATATTTTAAAATAACATTTAAAAGTACATATCTATTTTTTTTTTCAATATTTCAATATCATTCTAGTATATAAAAATGTACTGGTCTTAACCAGGCACTAGGAGATTATTTAATAACATAATTTTCCAAAAAGGGGAGCAAAATCGACAAACAGACATGCACATTTGTTTTCCATCATTTCCTTACTTTGAAACTGTATTCAAAATATGAAGATAATTTCAGCTTCAGTCAGAACTTCCAAAGTGTTAAAGCATTCAAGTAAGCAAGATGTAAGTGTTTGCTAAGAAATTCCGTATTGGTTAAGTGTCTAGATTAATATTTGAATGTATACAATAAGCGTATTTTAGTTTGTATCTACTTGAAAATGAAATCTGTTGAGTTTTACTTGACAAGATTTGCTAGATGTAATAATGATTGGTGAATATATCTATAGAAGATGAAGATTAGTAGAGAAGGTTAGAGTATAGTATAGAGTAGAGTGTAAGCTACGGCAATGTGACGTCAGTAAGATGGCGGCAGCTCGACATGACACGCAAGTTATATCCTGGAAAAGAACACATCACAGAGACAATGATGACAAGAAGAAGAAAAGATCATTTCAAATGAAAACTGTGTTGAGTAGTGCAAGAAGTAGGTTAGAAAGAAGATGAATTAAATAAAACCAAAAGATAAGAATGAAGCATGCCAGTGGAGGTGGGAATGTTGGTTGGAACTTACCTGTACAGAATTGGGATATAATATGCAGAATCAATACACACAGACTACCTCACAACACACTGCAGCAAACTGACTGACACGAGACAATCCATTTAGTTATAGGGACACATGGGATGCCATTCCTTACAAGCCACAAGCCAGTCAGGTATTCCCTCCCGGCTGAACAAACTCACATCATGTTCATTATACATGTTTGTATTATTTGTCAAATTTTAATATGAATGATTTTTAATTTGGGTAAATATCCAAAATTACTTGACACATACGCACAAACTATTTCAAAAAACAATTTGTTTCGCAACACCAAATAGAATTTTGACGGTTTTGTTCTGCTTGAAGAGCTAGAATTCAAACACTACTGGTTGAATTTGCGCCCTACTATTGGCGGCAGCAGCAGAACAAAACCTTCAAGATCCAATTCGACATTACGAAACATTCTGCCCACCAAAATACACTAAAGTGAGAAGTTACTATTTCAGTCACCGAAAATGAAAATTAAATAACAAGACATCAAATAAACCATATTTTTAATGAATAACTATTAAAATATATTATTTTCCATTTTCGGTGACTGAAATAGTTGTTTCTCATTGTTATTAAGCTAATACAAAGTATTGTTAAAATAATTTGTGCATATTATACATGTCCATTAATTCTGGATACATACCTTCATTTGTAATTTGAAGCGTTATTCAGAAAGCAATACAAGACTTGCTATGACCAAAAATTGGCTTGATTCCGTGTTATTTAAAGATTAAAGAGAACTTGAAAAAAGATAAAGCAATTTTTGCGCAAAAGGTGAGGATTGAGAGGGAAAAATTTAAGCAGTTTATTAAAAAAAATGGCATTGTAAAAGTTCAAAATTAGAAAAATGTTTGTACATGTTTAAATTATGCGATCATCCTGGGTTGTCCAATATTGCGTTTCCCACCAAAACACAAAGCGAAAGCGGGTAAGATTTGGGACACAAGAAATGCAAGCCAATTTGAGTGCATCGTGTTAATATTGTTGAGAGACAATGGAAGGATAAATTATTAGTTTGTTGGAGAGCATTAGGAAACATTGTCTGCGGGCGTTACCTCTCATTTACAAGCTTATCAGTGAAAGGGTTACGCGGCTGTCTCTTCATTATGTCAGACTCTGCCTCTTCGTACGCCAGAGATATAGCGGGGACCTACGCAGACACTGAGCCGTGAGACACTCGCACACACACCCACCCAAAACACCATGTTAAATACATCATATACAGATACACACAAGGGTGAGGCATGCACATTGACGTGTCACGTCCAATCAACTCAAATCTAAGTGATTATGTTAACTCAGTCATTTTTAGAAATGTTTCCGTAAGATGAATGATTCACTAGAATCTAGTAAACTAATCGGTCAGGTGAGCGTAAATTCATCACTCTTTACTTGTGTCAAAATTAAAGACTTCCAAAGCTTGGATTTCAATTGAGATTGGCACAAATAAAATCAGAAATTAATTTGCATGTCAAAAAAAGGTTCAAATAAATGTTAGACTGGATTGGTCACGCAATATAGGTTGAGTTAGGAAAAGGAGAGATGACCGGTAGACACTGAAAGAAACATCCAATTGTTTGAACATGTAAAAAGCTGGTGCAATTTGAGAAATTGAAGTCCTCATTGAGTAAGGATTTTTCATTAAAATTTACAATATCGATAAATTCGGATATCATAACAGCGACTGAAGTTTCTGTATACATAACGATAATGAATTAGTTTGATTTATAATCAACCCTTTTACCCAATGAACACTGAACACTACTGTGATTTAAACAATAATAAAACAAAAAACAATGATTGTTGATAAAGAGTCGAAATCATCGACAACACAAAGATGATTGGTGTCAGTTGTAAGTATTGTTGGGTGTTTGTTTGTTTTAAACTGAGTGGATGTTAATTAGAGTATTGCGATTGGTGTATTATTTCTTATTTTGAGTAATCTCTTTTGTCCTTTGATAGCCAATATCATCACATAGTCTCAAGAATGTTAGGAGACCATTTGGGTGTGTTTTAATATTGCTATCCAACACCACCTGGCGCCACCAATATTAATAGTTAGTAATTTATTAGAATTATTAATGTAACAAACACAAGAGTTTACATCCTGTTACCATTATTTGTTATTCTTCAGGCCGTTAAATATTAATGAACACAGAGCATTTTATGGTACATAGCAGTGTTAATACAGCCAATGGATATTGCATACATTGTTTTGTATAATATAATATATTATATAGTCCTCCATGATATGGAAGCCGGGAAATTAAAATGAAAATCTTCGAGAGTATGCAATAATCATGAGCCGTGGACACTAAACTTTAGCAGAAATATTGAATGACAATATTTAAGCGCAAGTTAATTAATTGACAGATTCACCACACACCATCTTGAAAGCAACAACAAATATTTATTTAATCCCGCATTGTTATGCACCGGTGCCCATATACCATGTTAGCAGGATTAATTGTTTCTGTAAAGATAATCAAAGAGTATAGGACCTCTGGTTGACCAGTTTATCATTGAACGGGTCTCGGGGAGGGCGTTTCATGATGTCGGACTCTGCTTCTTCGTAGGCCAAAGAAATGGCGGGCACCTGTTAGTTTAAAACTGTTTGTGAGTAAAGTGAACACATTATTCTATCTCCTTTTGGTGCGCTGATGAGTGCGCTTCATGGGAGTGCCACTTGCCACTTGCCACTTGAGTCATGTCAAGCCAAGTTAGATAGTTTAATAAATTAATTAAATTAAAGTGCAATAATGTTTTGAGTCTCGTAGTTGAATCGTAACTCGTGAACAATTGAGTCGTGATATATCGATGAACAAAAAATGAAGTACATATTTTGATGTTCGGTGTTGATCTAAATAAAGTGTGAGTGATGTTTGCACTATACTATGAGTTGGTGATGTTGGACTTAGCAGAGTTGTTCATGAAACTAGCTGAGGAAATCCTAATCTCCTAAAAGTTACAAACCAATAATAATATAATTAGACTGCAACGTCAAACTGGAAGATTCTATTTATATTAATATATTATAGCTATAGAGATATTGAAACATGGTGAATTTGATGTTCGGTGTTGATCTAAATAAAGTGTGAGTGATGTTTGCACTATACTATGAGTTGGTGATGTTGGACTTAGCAGAGTTGTTCATGAAACTAGCTGAGGAAATCCTAATCTCCTAAAAGTTACAAACCAATAATAATATAATTAGACTGCAACGTCAAACTGGAAGATTCTATTTATATTAATATATTATAGCTATAGAGATATTGAAACATGGTGAATTATAAGAAATAAAGTGTGAGTGATGTTTGCACTATACTATGAGTTGGTGATGTTGGACTTAGCAGAGTTGTTCATGAAACTAGCTGAGGAAATCCTAATCTCCTAAAAGTTACAAACCAATAATAATATAATTAGACTGCAACGTCAAACTGGAAGATTCTATTTATATTAATATATTATAGCTATAGAGATATTGAAACATGGTGAATTATAAGAAATGCTGTGAAATGGTATAGTACAGTTATCTGCATGCTTGACTGATTCCTTCTTTCGGTCCTAGGTTAAATAACTGCGTAATGACTTAAAATTAAGAAATATAATGTATTCACAAACACTACGGTATGTTTAAAGGTAAAACGCTAGGTAATATGTATAAAACTAGAGATAAATGACCAATCTTATATTCATAGGTGTGTCTATCTACTTATAGAATATAGTTGAAGATCTGGCGAAAATACTTGTTTAGCGAAAGGTACATTCAAAACTACAGCAAGAATATGAAATATTGTGATTGCAACTGTAGTAGCGCCATCGCCGCTCCATTAGGGAACAAACCTCTCGTTAACTAGCTTGTCTGCGTACGGGTTACGCGGCCGACGTTTCATTATATCGGATTCTGACTCCTCGTACGCCAGCGAAATAGCGGGAACCTAATTTACATCAACAACCAGATTATCATCACACATCCTAAACAACTGAAACAGCACTCATTTCTAACTATGTAATTCATATTTCCATGTTTGAAAGCTATTTCAATGACTTCTGTAAAAGAAACTCAATTCTTTACCTCTTCAAAGTAATTAAATGCAAATAAAAATAATATAATGATATAAAAAGGCTAGCTCAATTGTAAAGTTAAAATCTCACTGATCGCCAAATGCATTTTAAAAATACACTGTAGCAGATCATATTTAAAATAGAATAAAATTACACACAAATAGTAGAGATTATTATTGCAGAAGTTCCAATGCTGAAAGATAAAGGATTATTATCAGCAGTACAGAGATTTAAAGAGATAGAATTAGAAAATAGAATATTTACCATGTCAGTTCCGAGATCAATGCAAAGGATGGTGACGGTTCCCAGGGGCAAGGGGATATCGCACAGGATGAAGGCGAGGAAGGGAGAGATTTCAGGAATGTTGGAGGTCAGGGTGTAGGCAATGGACTTCTTCAAGTTGTCAAAGATCAGTCGGCCCTCTTCCACTCCCGTGACGATGGAGGCAAAGTTGTCATCAAGCAAGATCATGTCGGCGGCCTGCACACAAACAAATACCAGATTAACATCTTCATTTAGCAAATATTGCTGTGACTGCTTGTAGATTATACTTATATATTGAGAAATGTCTGTGGATTAAAATGGTGAGGGGTAGTTACCTGCTTGGATACGTCAGATCCTGCGATACCCATGGCGACACCAATGTCAGCCTTCTTCAGGGCCGGAGAATCGTTGACACCATCACCAGTTACGGCAACAATGGCTCCCATGCGCTGGCAACCTTCTACAATGATCAGCTTCTGCTGGGGAGATGTACGGGCAAACACAATCTCAGTGTGGTACCTGGAAAAAACATATATGTTTTAATAAACCTGATAAGAATACAACACATGCAAAATTGAAAGTTTGGGAATAAAGCCTTATTTCTAAATTCCATAAGATGCAAGTATTCAAACTCACTTGAGAATCTCGTCCAACTGATCGGAGTTCAGCTCCCTGAGTTCGGTTCCGTGCACAACGGCGGCCTTGGCTTCACGGGGGTTCACTTCAGAAACAGGGATGTTCAGCCTGGCGGAGATATCCTCAATGGTCTCGTTTCCTTCCGAGATGATGCCCACAGACTTGGCGATGGCCTTGGCAGTGATGGGGTGATCACCAGTAACCATGATGACCTTGATACCGGCGGATCGGCACTTGGCGACCGCATCGGGTACGGCAGCCCTGGGGGGATCAATCATGGACATGAGTCCGACGAATCGCAGGTTCTCGATGGGGAAGTTGGGGTCGTCAGAGTTGAACTTGAAGCCGAGGGGGAACTTGTCGGATGACATCATGAAGTCGCAGAAGCCGAGCACACGCTCTCCGAGGCCTCCCAGCTCGAGGTAGGCGTTGTTGAAGGCCTCCTTCATTTCCTCATCCAGAACCTAAGGCAAGATACAAACATATAATTATTGACAATTCAAAAGCAGGAAGAATTTATTTCAAAGTACACTACTCTCTCACTTATTCGCCACCCCAAAAACCGGGCAAGTGTCCAAGGTCCAGTTAGTGAAAGCGGCAGATTATGGTACAAACATACTGATTTGTGGAAGGTTCGAAAACTCGGCTATCATGGAGAGCATTAGTTTCTATGTTCCCGATGGTTATCTCCGTCATCGACAGCATAGACTGTTTTATCTCCCGGCTTGCAGAACTAGCTTGCCAATGGTTATGCCAGTCGGGAGAGCAATCTTGCTGTTGAACAGAATTAATTCGGATATCGACATATTTAGAGTCAGTGAAGCAGCCTTTAAAAGGCAAGCTCAATTAATGCTTATATAGTTTTTTTTTTTGCCTACCATTTATATTTATGTTTAATGTAATACTGTTACAAATATATTTTAAAAACGCATTTAAATTTTAAATTTTGTAATGATTTTGAAGGAATAAATAAATTGAATTGAATTGACAAAAAAAAACATGCTAAAAATTATTTCGTAAGAGCAAACAAATACCACTCTTATAATATTTGGTAAAATTTCCTTTTTTGGTTTATTTAAGGTGTCATGTTTATGCTTGTGAGAAGACTCCATTTTGTAAACTTATTCAAACAAAAAACAACCGAAATACCCTAAAACAACAATAATGAACCCAAGTGACTGGTAAAATATGTAGTCAACTCTAGCACGCTGTATGGCGGTATAGTAACTGAGTGTGTAAGAGTAAAATAACTCAACCCATTGTACAAAGCGTGGGGCTCGAGTCTCGGCAAGCAGCATACGAATAACGGCGAATAGAGCATGTGCTTTCAACTAGTAAAAATAACAGCAGATCAAAGTAAATTAAGCGGCAGATTATTGAGAGAGTACTGTATTATAAAGTGTTTCGGTGAGTAGATTCGGGCGAAAATCCACATTTCGTCGAAAGTTGTTCTTACGATCGTGCAGGGCAGTTACAATGAGAAAGATTAATTATTCTCCGTACCAGCTTTTTTAAGTTATAACTCAATATCGAATTTATTTCAATCCAAATTAGCTTTAATTTGTACCTTCATCCAAAAATGCTGAAAGGCGTGATGATAAAACTATTAAAATAATGTACTTTTTGTAATTATTTTTTGATTATAAGTATTTATCATTTTTCAATAATGTCTAAATTTAATAAGAATGTTAAAAAAATCTGAAATATATAAGTTTGTAAGTGCGCAAATAAATACACAAACGGACCAATTTTCGTCAAAAAACACATGTACGTACATATTTTTTAATGATTTTATTGAAACTAAAATCAAAATTCTAAAACATGCGTTTGCTAGATAATGTATTGATTTATTTTACTGCATGATTATATTATTTGAAATGGGTGTGGTATAATACAAAATCTTTTTTGAAAATTTAACAAATCTGCCAACGACCTATGGAATAACTAAAAATTAAAAAAATTTCTCAAAATTTATTACATGCGAATGCTAGATAAAAGAACAATCTTTCGAAATCCATTTACAATTTTTTGTGGAAAAGAGTCAATACGTCTAAAATCTGATTTGAAAATGACATAATTCTGGTATTCTCTGGTAATGCCCTCTTAACCAGGTATGATACCGCTATCAGAGCGTTATTCTCACTTGATCATGCTCTGATAGCAGTGCTTAATTTAGCCAATCATATTATGTTTAGTGATCAGAGAGTTAAAAAGTCAATAATGAGAATTTTTATTTACCTTTTCCTTTCCTCCGATGAAGATAGTGGAGCACTTCTCCAGGATCCTCTCGGGGGCTCCCTTCATGACCATGACGTGGCGGGGGTCGCTAGTGTCCTCAGTCTCGTGAATGGACACCTGGTATTTGTTGGTGGAGTTGAAGGGGATCTCGCAGACCTTCTTGTTCTTCTTGCGGATGGACAGCACATCCCCGAGGGCCAGCTCCATGCACTTAAGCAGGGCGGCTTCGGAGGCATCTCCACTCACTTCCTTCTTCAGGATGGGGATTCCATCCTGGCCTCCCTTGAACTCGGCGCGGTTGCAGAGGGTGGCGATGCGGGCAAGAGCCTTGAATCCAGGGCTGGTGCGGTCTAAAAACGAAACCAATACATTTATTTCTGAACTTGAATAATATTCAACATAGTCTAAATCTTATAGGTCAACAGTCTCAATATTTGCTGATTCAGATTCAATGAAAAAATACATAACAAATATGGACTTGGCCCTTTTTTCACAGGAATACGAAAGTATCTGACACTCAATTCAAGTATCTTGGTGACTACCTCCATAAATCCACACATAGGCACATGTTGCAGACAATTTGCAAACTCGTCGGTGATGCCCGGCGATCAACCGGTCGAAGTTGTTACCAATCACGTCGTCGAGATTTTAAACATGGCGGAGCAATTAATTAATACGATAGTCTCGTCGTCACTTATGTCAGACATTTTATAACAAAGCTTGTGATTTAGATTAATGCTAGGAACAAAACAGTTGACAGATTATGAAAGCTAATTTTGACGTTTTGAGAGAGTTCAACAATGATGCGGGTCTTTTCAAACAAGCTCTTTGCTACATGAATACGTAACATCTGTATCAGATATTTGCGTATTTCTGCGGAAGGGCCTTAACATTAACCTCTGAGCCACAGAAATAACTGAATATACTAGTTTAAAAAGAGAATAAGTTATCTTTTTTATGTTTCTCACCATATTGAACTCCAGACTGGTCCTCAGTGGTGTCGGCCTCGATGATCTGGTTGTCGAACCACATGTGGGCGACAGTCATCCTGTTCTGGGTCAGGGTTCCGGTTTTGTCGGAGCAGATGGTGGATGTT
The DNA here is from genome assembly GCA_929108145.2 of Limnephilus rhombicus. Lineage (NCBI taxonomy): Eukaryota > Metazoa > Arthropoda > Insecta > Trichoptera > Limnephilidae > Limnephilus > Limnephilus rhombicus. The sequence continues at coordinate 11,521,657 of OV815287.1, read as the reverse complement.
GAGCCGAGGGTTTCTACAGCTTCCAGATTCTTCACCAGGCAATTCTTGGAGGCCATGCGCTTAGCAGTTAGGGTCAAGCACACAGTCACAGTGGCCAGGAGACCTTCAGGCACGTTGGCGACAATGATTCCTGAAAAGACCAAAAGTATTGTCAGAATTACAAAATGGTTCGACAGCAAGGCTTCTGGTTATAGAGCTTTTTTCTAATCATTTTCAAACAACCAAAGATATCGATCTAATGATCTAACGAAATGTAGGTGTTTTTTTTAGTTGGTAAAATGAAATTTGGCATTCCCCAGGGATCAAACTTGGGGCCACAATAAAAATGGTTTTATTGAAGTTAGAAAATAATTTACTTCAAAATGTGTTAATAGGTATAGTTTTAATCTTACATTCACTACATCATTGTAGTGAAAATGTAAGATTCGATTTTCGGATCAGAAGTGGTAAACTAACCAATCAAGAAGATGACAGCGTCCAACCAATGGTATCCGAGGATGAAGGCAATGACGAAGAAGGTGACTCCGAGGAACACAGCCACGCCGGTAATAAGATGAATGAAATGATGGATTTCCTTGGCGATGGGAGTCTCTCCGGTGTCCAGACCTGAAGCCAGACCAGCAATTCGTCCCATGACCTGGAAACAATACGAGTGATTAAAATATTGTTCAATACAAAAATTCATGTTAAAATGGAATGAAAGAAATTATCAAATTAATGAAAAGGAGTTTCAAAATGAAGATTATACATTTATTGACTGTGAAAGACTATGTTTTGAATTTGTTGTGCTTTTGGCTGTATACATATTATTTGTAACTTACGGTGTGATCTCCGCAGGAGATGACGACTCCCTTGGCAGTTCCCTCAACAGCGTTAGTGGAGAAGAAGGCGAGGTTCTTGGTTTCGAGGGGGTTCTCGTTGGTGAAGTCGGGGCCACGGGATTGGGGCTCCGACTCTCCGGTGAGTGAGGAGTTGTCTACCTTGAAGCCTCGGGTCTCCACAATACGGATGTCGGCCGGGATACGATCTCCAAACTTAACCTGCAAATCGGAAATACAATTACATTAGGCAACTCGAAACAGCAGAAATGCGAAAGCGAAGATGGTTGGCACGAGTATCACTAAAAAATAGGATTAAAAGTTCACAAATTCGTGGTAGCCTGGGTGTCACGGGCATAAAGAGTAAGCTGGAGGAACGACAGTCGAGATGGTGGGGCACAAGACTGAGACCACCAGACCACACAGTGAAGCAGGCAAGGTCTACGGAGCTTCATCGACAGTCATCCAGAGGGAGACCAAAGAACTCCTGGATGACTCAATGCTCCAAAATTTTACAGAAAAACGACCTGGATGAAAGCAATACCCAGCACCGAAGAAGTTATAGCCTGAGAACGAGAAGAGCCGACCCCAACAGCCTACCTAGGCAATGAGTTGGGACAGCGCAAGGAAGAAGATTACAATCAAACAACAAATCAGACAAAAATAGATTGAGCAGAGTTGACAAAGATAGGAATTTCACAAGAAAGAGAATTATGCATGTTTTCTTTTGTGGTTTCTTTAGATTAGAGCATTTCAAGTTTATTTTAGTAAATACGTAACTGGTTGGCAGCATCAGAGCTTATTATTAACTGAAATTGTAACCACAATATTATCTTACTGACCACAAAAATTTTTTTGGGTCATAGACATTGATTTTAAAAATCAGAGTGAGTAAAGATTATACGATGTAATTAATATTCTAAGAATTTGCATGTTTTGTTATGCATTCACTCTACATAAACTGACAGGTTCTCATAAATATTCATAAAGATGCTCTCATAACTATTGTTGTATTCTATCTGACAGGACTACACAAGTTGTCAGATGAAATTAATAACCTCAACATGATATTCACAAATTTTTAATATCAGGTACATATCTATATAAGTTAGGTTAGTACATATTTTTTACAGTCTCACTAGACACAAGGATATCCTGTGTCATGATAGGCTAGTTTACAAATCTTTTTTTTACATTTCTACAGGCACATTTTTCAATAAGCTTAATTTCAGTAAGTTTGTGGTGAGTTGACCTTTCTTGAAAACACTGAAACACTTTCAGGGACACTGGAGGTCTAGATTTGTTTAAAATAAATAAATGTAGCTTCGTTTAACACAAAAAATTTGAATCTTGCGAGAGCCTTAAAGGAGTAACCATATGTTACTTACACCAGGGCGGGTAAGTGGTGGATAACCTCCAATGACCTTTCTTGTTTAGTTAAGATATTAAATTTGTTTAAATTTTTTAATTGATTTGTTTTAAGTAAGTTATTGTATATTTTAGTGGCAATATTTGGAAGAATTTGTTGTGTATTGATTGAAATGTGAGTATTATTGATTTGTTCTAAAAGAAAGTATCTGGAGCACATAAGTAGTCAGGTTGAATTACCTCAACAACGTCTCCGAGCACGAGGTCCTCAGCGCGCAGGGTGAGCTTCTCGCCCTCCCGGATGACGGTGGCGAACTGGGGCACCATGTTCTTGAAGGACTCCATGATCTTGGAGCTCTTGCTCTCCTGGTAGTAGGAGAAGATACCCGTCACTATGACCACAGCGGCGAGCACAATACCGAGGTAGAGATTGTCATCGGCGGGCTCCTCAACTGTACTCGCCTGGTAAATTAAAATAAAACTTCATTAGTCTCAATATTCACATACAAAATAGTACAATATAACTTTGCTAGCACTCATTTTTTTATTGTGTAGCCCCAATATTCATTTATTAGTTCATGTTGAACCATTCATTCGATAACCAACGCATCTGCCGTAGGTCACCCCAAGTGGCTCATTACGTTTGGTGACTTAGCAAGGGGTGAGGTTTGTTCAGGTCTTGGTGGCGGATGTGTCTGCCCACCAGCTGCAAGCTGGATCGGTAGTCCGGTTGATGGAAACCCTTTAACCTCTCCAGCCGGACTCTCTCGACCCAAAGCCTTACACCACAGTGGTAGGGTACCCAACTCTCATACCTTTTTCCTTCCAAGACTTCCTCTCCTTCCTTTACTCAAAAAGACTTCATACAGCATCCCCAAAGATGACATAGGCCCTAAGGGAAATTATTTACTTCAGGGCCTCTTCTGTATTAGGAGTTAAAAGAAAAAAAAAACGTTTTACTAGCAATTCTACCCTGAATATCTTCATCTGAGTTCCACAACACTCTCTGTTCTTATTGAGCAGCTGAAAAATATGATAGTTACACGACTTTTCATATTTCAAAGCTTCATAGCTCATGATGGAAATGATGTTGCAAGCTAAAAGTAATTCTCTATAAGTATCGCTGCTTCATAGATAAGTGTTAAGAACTGTCCTTTACAGATTACCAAGATTTCTTCTGATGTAGAAACAATAACAAAAGATGTGCACAAGGTGTTGCTTTTAGGAAGCCTGTATAATAAGAGAGGACGAATGGACAACAGACACGCCCTTTTATGCGTTACTCATGCTGTCTCACTCATACACGTTTGTCTCTTTCATACCTTAAGACACAAATTCCCCACAATGGGTGAAAGTGTGGTACTTTATTAGTTGTTTTAATTGGCAGGTAGAAGACTGCGAGTTGGTAGGGATTGATGGTAGTTACCTGGATACCGTACGCAACGAAACATAAGACGGCACCTATCCACAGGAGAAGGGCGAAACCTCCAAAGAGATTTTTACAGAACTTGACCCACTCGGGGGTCTGTTTGGGGGGCGTGAGGGCATTGGGGCCATCCCTCTCCAGGTTCTCCTTGGCCTTAGCGTGACTGAGGCCCTGAAACAAACACACAATATTATATTAACCCACAAATTGTTTAAGTCCAAAAAAACAATTAGAAGGTTTTTGATTAACAATTTGGGAGGCAGGAAACCATTTATTTGATAATCAATACCCCTGCCATAGTTCGCCCCAAGTAGTTCGCTACGTTTGGTGACTAAGTAGGGGTTCCAGGTCTTTGCGGCAAATGCGTTTTCCCACCTACTGCGTAGCAGGGCAGATCAGACTGATTTACCGACTGATTCACAGTTCGTTAAGCAACCGAAATTATTATGATACTAATTTCAGTTGCCAGTGCATTGGTGCATGCGTGAAGTAAAGTGAAATATTCCTGCGTAACGTGTAAAATTATTAACGTGTGAACTTTTAAGTTTCAAATTTGAAACATAATTTTTTTTGCCCCAACTGCTCCCAACCGCCTAGAGCCAGTGAGACCAAGGCATCCCCAAATGGGGTATGTTGTGAGGCTGAAGGTAAGTGGGGAGGGGAAGGAGATTGGCAAGAGGAAGGTGGGAAAGTACCTGTCTAAAATGAATGGTAGTCCTACATCAGAGCGATACTGAGAGTATCTTCCACTCTTGATTGTGCCGCAAATATACCTACCTTATGTTAATTTAAATTATTAAATTGTGAAAACACAAATCAATCAAATAAAATTTACTTGCGCACGCAGGGATTTGAACCCACGACCTAAGGATCGCTAGTCGAGAGCCTTACCCCTCGACCACAAAGGCTGTCATTTTGATTGTAGAAACCAAGAGATACTAAAATTATTTTATTTTAATGATAATTAATATGTATGTCTGTACCAAATAATTCACATGTTCGTCTTTATCGTACAGGGTCATCATAAAGACATAATGAACATACGACACTACAAAGCGTAATATTTTATCTTGTGAGTTTAACCTGTCAAATCTATTTGTTCAGTTTTTGGAACAACTCATTCAGGTCTCATAGAAATCATTGTCTCCCTTACTATCATGGTTAGAAATATGATATAAACGGTGCTAGAAAGAGAAAGCAGAACGCTTCATATTCTAATGTAAATGTTAACCAAAAAATAATTAAACCTTTATGAAACCCAATTTGAAAAAGTTTTATGAAACTTCATGATTTTTTTATTAATTATTTTTACATAAAACTACAAAAAAGTGAGGTGAAAATAACGTTTATAATACATTAGCCTAATAAATTATGTGTGTGTATTTTTTTTTTTTTCATCTTAATATATAAAACAAAGTCGGGTTAGTTACACTATTTATAACTCGAGAACGGCTGGACCGATTTTGATGATCTTTGATTTGTTAGATTTGTCTCGGCCCCGGATAACAGAATAACTATTAAAACATCGCAAAAATTCACGAAAAAGAAAGTTATGAAGAAAATTCATTTCCTCATACGTTTTGTATGGAACGAATTTTCATCTTTTGAAAGAGCTGTAGCAATGTTGTGTTAGTTGAAGTTTGCGTGAATTCCAAAAATTCAAAAACCTCAAATGTCAATGCGCTGATTGTTTCGCTTTTGTTCTTTAACATATAATGCTGCGTCTCTTTCTTACACATTAAATGTCAACAGTCAAAAATGAGACAAACGGTTAGTGTGTCTTCACCCTTCCAAAGGAAAAATACAATAATTTTAATAAATTTCCCTCACACGTATAAAGAAAATGAAACGCAATTCCCGTAAAGGGGCCATCCATAAATTACGTCACACATTAAGGGGGGGGGGGGGGGGGGGGGGAGTAGGAAGGGTGACTAGGGGTATGGGGTGGTCGTCAGCTCTGTGACATTACATGTTTTGATTATTTTTAGATGTCACACAAATGTGACAGGGACGAGGGGGGGGGGGGTAAAAAAAAAATCATGAAATTCGTGTGACGTAATTTATGGATAAGTAAGTAAGTGGAAAAGTAAGAAAATCACAAAAATATAAATTCGTAAACAAGGTCATCTCTGATACAAAACACGGACAGTTGCGGATCAATTATTGCTTCATTGTGTAATTTTAACTAAATAAAAAAACTGAATTTAATTCAGCTAAACAACAGTTTTTGATTCTGAGGGGGTACGAAGTTCTCCGGGTCAGCTAGTTATCTATAATTTTAGTTAGAAAAAAACGTAAGATGAGCCATTTTTTAAACTTTTTTATGTTTACATGCAATATTTTTATATTTAAATAATTATATGTTTATACTTTTGAATGTAGCTATAACTTTGTGGTTATCCATTATAGATAAATATTCTTCATATTAACCATAAAGGAAAACGCTTAGATAAAATAATGAATCTATTATCAACAAACAAAAAATATTATCTTACAGCCCAATCATGGATATGTTCCCCACCCGCTCTTCAATCCTTAGCAAAGCCTCCACCTCTACCTCAATCCTTAGTAATAATACATTGTTCCCACCCACTATTTTGTAATTGTCAAATCAGTATAAGTTTGCCCTGAGGAAAGAACGGTCGTTCCGAAACCGGTCGGCTTTAAACAAATATACAAGTGGTTCAAACAAAGTAACATTGTTTCATTTAATTATATGTTTATTTATAATTATAAAATTTGAAGTGTATTTCATAACCTTTCCAAAAAAGTTTTTAGTTTTCAGATATGTTCAGAAATATTCCATTTATTTGGATTTTATTGTAAAGCGAAAATACTTCAACCCTCTGACAAAAATTGAATTGAAAAATTATTATTGTGGAATAAAGTCATTGATTAGCGATTTATTTATCATTTTCCAATTGAACTTGTCTTAGCGGTATCTCTCTCACAAACAGATTGAGACATTATTTATTGCCAGCCGTTGTGACACTGACCTTTTACTAAACATACATAATGAACCGCGATGTAACTCTGCTGTCAGTGGTATTGACATACATCCATACACACATTCCTTATAAACAAGAACACAGCTACGTTATTTATTCTATCATAATTAAACCATTACATCATTATGAGAGAGGTCCATGAATAAAGCGACTAAAAATAATAATTTCTTTTCTCAGAATAAAGGAAATTCCATCTCTTGCAAAAACCGCAATAAAACGTCTATTCTTTCATGGTGTTAAAAGTGGTGATGAGTGGGATTTGATTAACGGCATGATTTGTTTGAATTGCATTTTAACACAATATAGCTTGCTTTATGGTTTGTTTTGCGTAGTGATAGAGTCAGGGTTCCTCATTCGCCTAGTATAATGTTAATGTGTACAGCAGATAGGTACCGTAAAATGGGGTAATTTCACTCAATTTACAACTTTGAAACTGAATAATTTTTTTATAAATTCTATTTTTTTCAGAAAATTTTAAGTCATATTTTTAACACACATTTTTAATCTATCGAAATATACAATACATCGATAGTCCAGTTGATTAGTCAGACATCTCCAAATACTAAGTTTTGAGTTATTGGTAATCTGAGTATTGTACCAGATAGAGGGTACACTTTTACTTACAACTCCATACTCAACTCAAATTTCGATTTGTCAGATCAACAACCAATATGTAAAAATAAAATATCTATTTTGTTTGGGAGTCGAAAAAAAACATGGTGATCAAAGTCTTTAGAGCAGTGATTCTTAATGGGGGCGGCATCGCCCCCCTGGGGGGCATTTTGGAGGTCTGGGGGGGGGGGGGGTCAATATAGAAAATAAGCTCACTCACGAGCTATGCATACGATACAATTGTACCACCCCAGCCAGGAGCACTCCTGTCCCGGTTAAACCGGTACACCAGGGGGCACTGATTTGTTAGGACTTGGAACACATGCTCTGAGGATAGGAAGGAGATTGGAGTTTAATCGACCGGTACCATGGCAACCTAATAAGCCAATATTGGAATTTAGGATGGTCAGGAATAAAGGAATGGATTGAGCGTTATAATTTTTTTCTTTTTTATCTTCGTTCTTCTTGCCTCTTCTCGGCTCTTCTTGAATCTTGCCTCTTGTCTCTTCTAGGATCTTCTTGTCTCTTCATGGCTCTTCTAGGAACTTCTAGTCTCTTCTTGACTCTTCTTGTTTCTTCTTGAATCTTCTCGCCTTTTCTTGGTTCTCCTGGACTCTTCTTGGCTCCGCTTGGTCCTGCTTGGCTCTTCTTATCTCTTCTTTGCTTCCCGTGTCCCTTCTTGTCTCTTCTTGCTTCTTCTTGTTTCTTGTGATATTCTCGTCTCTTCTCGGCTCTTCTGGACTTTCCTTACATCTTATTATCTCGTCTTTTCTATTATTGTCTCTTCTTGGCTCTTCTTGCTTCTTCTTGGATGATCTCGTCTCTTCTTATCTCTTTTTGTCTCAGCTTATCTTGTCATCTCTTCTTGAGTGTTCTTGTCTCTTTTTCTGCTTGCTACTTTCGGTTCTGCTTGCTACTTCTTGTCTCTTATCGTCTAATATTGGCTCTTCTTAACTCACCTTTGCTTTTAATGCACCTTCTTTCCAATTTTCACCCATTGTTGGCTCGTCTGGATTCCTCCAGCCTTTTCTTGTATCTTATTGTTTCTTCGAGTCTTTTCTTGTCTCTTCTTGCTTCTTATCTCTTCTCGCTTATTCTTGGCTCTTCTTGGTATTTTTTGGTGGAAAATTTTACTGTGAAGGGGGCGATTCTTTCAATACGGTTAAGAAACACTGCTTTAGAGGGCGGGGATTTTAATGCTAGTGTGCACAAAATTTGGAAGATGATTCTCATGATGGTAGAAGTAAAAAAGATAAATAACTTTTTTAGAAATTCCAAATGTTTTTTTTTTCCCATACAAAAATACTTTTCAATAGAAGAATATTATTTTCCATACAAACAATTCAAATATTTTATCTGAAAACTATTTTAAAATGTTGGAATTTTGAAAAAAAAAAAAACTTTTTTACTTGTAGTATCATATAGAATTCCCTCCCTAGATTAGTTCACTTTACCCAGGACACCTTGTAAAAACCAACTAATTTGATACTTATTTTCGAATTCATTGTGTTAGCAAAAATTAAGCAGATATCTGCAATGATTAAAGTAGCCCCATATTACGGTAATCATTTAATATTTGCAAGCAAATGGATAAGTGAATTGACCTCCCTCTATTCTGGTCACACTCTAGTCTGGTGTGTTGCGCTACTGACCACTGTTACATAGCGGGAAGTCAATGCTACTTAAATAAAGATAAATATTTGGACGGAAACTTGGCATAATGGCCCGCATGTGTCTTTATCATTGTACGAGAGATATTTTATTTACTTATTAGCAGACAATTAGATGTTTTAATTATTATTGCAAGTGAAGATGGATTTTGAAAGACTTGTGTAAAATTGATGAAGTTAGTTAATTTTTAATAGGTAAGTTGTCAGGCCCCGACCCTATTTTATCAGAGGGTCCAAATATTTCCACTTCGCAATAAAATCCAAATAACTGGAATATTTCTGAAACTAAACTAAAAACTGTTTTTGAAATGTAATAAAATACGCTTTCATATTTTTATAAATCAAAAGAAACATATAATTTATGAAGTATAAAAATTTTGCAAGAAAACATTTAAAAGTTTTGAAAACGGGTCACCTTATGTTTTTCTAACTAAAATTACTGATAAACGAAAAAAAAAACACATTTTATTAGAGAAATGAATTATAAATGTTTTTGTCACCTCTATTTTTGTTGTTTCATAATAAAAATAATTAATAAAGAATTCACAAAATTTTGAGTAATTTTTTTTTTTCAAACTGCGGACGGAAACTCTGGTTTCATAAAGGGTATATTTTAATTATTTTGTGGTTAACTTTTAGATCTGTATATAAAGCGGGTTGTTTTCTCTTTCTAATACTGTTTTGATCATATTTCTCACTATGATAGTAAGAGAGACACAACGATTTCTATGTGAGCTGGGACAAATATTTTGTCCTGTGATTAAACGGGTTAAGGCCTTAAAACAGGTTTACCCGTGGGGTTTGGTGAGTGAGTCTCGCGGGTTTGGCGGAGATCAAGACACACCTCCGACTCATATGATTCGGTTTGATTTCCAATTAAGAATGGTTCGGTGAATGCGCATATGAAACTGGTGGGGGTCAGCACCTCCAACAAGGTTAAGAATCACAAGATATAAATTGTGTTATAGGTATTTTATTTTGACTTACATTTTCTGGATGTGTTTGGAATCGTTGGTATAGCTCCTCGGGAGTGATCTTGTGGTAATCGATGTCCAACTCCTGCTTCAGGTCATCGAGATCATCCGCTTTACGCGTCTTCTTTGAAGGAGCCTTCCGTCTTGACTGCGGATCAAAAATAAACAAACAATAAATATCAAGCTAAATTATGATTTTTTTATGAACATTTCAAATTTTAGGAGATGTTTTTGCATTTTTAGAGGCGGATATGGGTATCGCCGCCCCGGTAACCATTTATTGGATAACCAACACCTCTGCTATATATAGGTCACCCCAAGTGGTTTGTTTGTTTGGCTACGTTTGGTGTCTTAGCAGGGGTGTCCGAGTTCATGGGGTGAGCTTTGCCCAGGCCTTGGCGGCCGATGCGTCCGCCTACCTGCTGCGTGGCGGGCCGGATCGAGAGACTGGTTGAGGGAGGTCTTTTGACCTCTCCAGCCAGAATCCCTCAACCCATCGCTTTGCACCACAGTTGGAGGGATGGATTCATACGTCCGCCAGGCCTGGATTCCTGTACCTCTTTCCTTCCCAGAACTTCCTGTCCTACCTTTCCTTAAAAAAATCCTCCACACAGCATCCCCTAAGATGACAGAGGCCCTGAGAGAAATTATTTTGTTCAGGGCCTCCTGTGTGGAGCTAATGTAAAAAAAGGGTGGGGTGAAATGCAGATCCCGCCAATGTGGGGGATTTTAATAAAAATGCACTTTCTAGATGAGAAAAGTGTGGAAAAGTTGAATAAAAAAGAAATTAAGGTGCGCTTGGCAAAATTGAGGGAGATACAGCCGTTTAAAGAATGAATAAAATGACACTTCATGAACTTATACTACGCCATTTTGTTACTATTATGTTGGTATCTCAGACTTGCTATAAACGAAGGTTGATACGATTGTAGCCAACTTCGTGTGATATATAATAATGAAAAACAGAATTAATAATGGTCACAAACCATGTTACACAAACCTGGCGTAGCCACTAAACTACTTGAAAACTGGGATGTTTTTCTTGCGTTGACGCGAGTAGGCGTTATAAAGGGGCACAAACCATGTTACATAAACCATGTTACACAAACCTAGCGTAGCCGCTAAACTATTTGAAAACTGGGATGTTTTTCTTGCGTTGACGCGAGTAGGCGTTATAAAGGGGCACAAACCATGTTTAGCATAGTCTTAGGTTAGGTTACTTTAATTTGGAAGGTGATAAACAGTTTAAAAAATCGTTGAAAAAAAGTCCACTAGACAAATTTCATAATTACGCACCTCATGTATCTCACGAAGTCGGCTACAGTCTAGCTGTTGTTTGCATCAGGTCAGGGATATCAACATAATTTTACTTAACGCAATTGCAAATTAATTACTTATTAAATTTTTTTTTATTGCTTTCCGCGCTTTCTTTCACCTTCCAGATTAAAGTTCTCCACTTAAAACGCGGTAAAAACATCGTTTTCGGCATAAACCAAACATTGGCAATGGCGTAGTATCGGTTCAGGAAGTGACATTTTATTCATACTTTAAACGGCTGTATCTCCCTCAATTTTGCCGAGCGCACCTTAATTTCTTTTTTATTCAACTTTTCCACACTTTTGTCATCTACAATGTGCATTTTTATTAAAATCCCCCACATTGGCGGGATCTGCATTCCTCCCAAAGGGTGACTATGCAATGTAAAGATAATAATATACTAGAAAACACTCAAAAATTGCATATTTAAAAAAAAATTTATGATTTAGCAACAACAAAAAGTTACAGACACATTTTTGACAAAAAGAAAAAACAGAGTCATGAATAAACACATTAAGTTTACAATGTTTGTACTGTGATTTGGAGATACGTGAGATATGTTTATGAAGAAGCAATATAACTCTAGAAAACAGACTAATGGTCTTAATAATAAATGTGATTTAAATTTTATACAACTGATAAACAATGTCTACCATACAAAAATGGTTGTTTATCAGTCGTGCAAAATAACACATCTATTGGGTCTCCTATTTCTGATCATCTAGAATTGATCAGAATAATTTTCATACCTTTCGCTGACAGCACCTGAAGATGGCCATTTTGGAGATTATTTAAAGCTTTTAAATAATAAAAAAAATTATAGTCAAGAGAGCACAGAAAACAAAAGAAAAACAAATAAAATTGCATATTTGAAAATAACCATAAATTTCGAAATGTCCATAAGCAAATAAGTCTCCAATTGTTAGGTTGCTACCAAACTTTCCATTAAAAAATCGAGTGCAGTTCACACGCAATAGAAGTAAAACCTTCACCCACACAATCTCAACCAATAGAAGCCTTGAAAAGTGAGCTCATAATCAAAGCGGCCAATGCGCGCAGCTTGACAGACCGCGACGCTTCGTTGGTAAGGTTTCATTCTATCTCATTCTCTCGCAGGCTAAATTCTATAGATGTATGCGTTTGTCTCTTTTTAGTGTCACTCGTTTCCGTTTCATCGAGTTTCAAATCCCAACGGTGCTAGAGAGGTTTCACTTTAAAAATGCTGAAAATTCGAGCTATAACGACGCGGTATTTTTTATTTATTTATTTAAGGCGGGAAAATTCCTAGACACTGCATTTTCGTGACGCGGTTTGTATGCATAAGGTGTCTGCCCCCCTCCCCCCGCCTCAAGACCCGCCGCCCCCCGCCCCCCGCTAGCCCATTTCTGCGTAGACGCACAAATATAAAACACCTATTTGCGTCAACAAATACGTCACCAGCAGCCCGAAGAGGAGTGACCCCACTATTTTTCCTTGACGCAAAATTAGAACATCGGAGATAAAATTTGCGGATAATGGGTGTACGCCGGTTAATGTAATCAAGAATCAAATCAAAATGCAATGCATAGTATAAAATACTAAAAGCATTTTGTCTCGAATAGAATATTATTATTTCTTCGCGCTAACCTCTTCCATGTGTTGAATGATGTCCTGTCCTTCAAATAACATACGGGAGACTCCGCGGGAGCCCTCCAATGTTTACGCTTTCATTTATTATTATACATTTTTCGTTCGTAAAATAAAGTAGTCCACGCGAAAATTATTATTTATTTTCGTTTTGACTTGATTTCCGCGGATTCTAATATTGCTTTTAATATTACCACGTTTACGGAACGGCGACGGTACAAAAGGGCAATAAACATACGTTCCTTATCACAATAATGATAATAACTCTTTCTTACACACGAAATAATGGCGACATAAAAGATGAGACATGCGTGCATTGTGTGTTTCATCTCTCACCATTATTTAATGTGTAAGAAAGAGCTGCAGCATTATTGCGATAAGGAACGTATGTTTATTGCCTTTTTGTACAGTCGCCGTTAGGCCGGCGTAGTCCAGCGGTAAGGCTCTTGACTCGCATTCCGAATGTCGCGGGATCGAATCCCGGCGTGGCAAATAAATTATATTTGATTAATTTGTGTTATTTCACGATTTATTCATTTAAAACAATATATGTATAGTATATTTGCGGCACGTTCCAGAGTGGAAGATACTCTCAGTATCGCCCTGGTGGAAGACCACCATTCAGAATTGAAACGTTTTGCGCTTGAAATGGATTTAGCCGTGTTTGGTGACCAGATCTGAATAGCCAGGTACTTCTCCACCTTCCTCTTCCCTATCTCTTTCCCCTCCCCACTACCTTCAGCCTAACAACATACCCCAATCGGGGATGCCGTAGTCTCACTGGCTCCAGACGGGAGCAGCTGGGACTCTTGTGAGGTATCACTTAAAAAAAAGGAACGTATGTTTATTATGCCTTTTTGTACCGTCGCCGTTCCGTGGGAATATTAAAAGTGCCTAATGATCACAATAACCGTTGGGTGTATATAAATCTATAACAGCAAGTTTTGGAATCGGCATTTCGCGAACTTCGCAACAATTGCGCTATTATTTGTGTTGTGTAAAAAAAAACTAGTGCCGATAGTGCCGATGATGTCACAGTCGTATTTCACACACACGTGTTGACGAAAGACAAAGTAGTGTAATGTAATTTAAATAAATTCGGGGCGCTCGTGATGAGATTATCAGACAAATAAATAGACAAAAGAAAAAACTGTATTTAAATTATTTATTTTTTTACATGAATACCGCACAAGAGTTCCAACTGCTCCCGTCTGGAGCCAGTGAGACTATGGCATCCCCAATTGGGGTATGTTATGAGGCTGAAGGTAGTGGGGAGGGAAGGAGATAAGGAAGAGAGGAAGGTGGGGAAGTACCTGGCTATTCAGATCTGGTCACCAAACACGGCGAAAGCCGCTTCAGGCAACGTTTCAATTCTGAATGGTGGTCTTACACCAGGGCGATACTGAGAGTATCTTTCATGGAATACAAGAACGAAATTGTTGAGTTGATTAATTCCTCAGAGGTCAATTACCGTAAAGATCGATAGCCCGCTCGGATAAGCACCTCCGTACAACTTATAATTACTTAATTAATGTATAATTCACTAACTAACACTGTATGAAAACTAACAAGAGCACTCTCACAACTGCCAGTACCTGGCGGTGGATCCAGTGGATCTTCGGCATCACCATTAAATGCACGTTATTCCGTCATCCTGATCAATTTAAGAGTACCTAATCGACTCAATAGGCAAAATGACATTTCAATGTCACCATTTACAAACAAATTATGTGACACACTTGCCAATTTTTCCCTTGCATAGTTTAGCCAACGAATAATATTATACCTAAATGACATCGACATTTTTATTGTAACAATTTCGATATTTAAAACACAATTAAAACAATTTTTTATGTCGACATATTGTTTCCGATAATTTCAAAATCAAAATTTCCTCTGAAATCATGAGATCTGCAAGTAGGTACTTCTTAAATGTCTATCTATTTAATTATGAATTATTTAACATTTTTGAAGTGAAAACTTCTTTAGCACAGTTGTAAATTGAAACTCGATGAAACGAAAAAGCTACACTAAAAAGAGACAAACGCGTGCATCTATAGGATTCCGCTTGCGAGAGAATGAGATAGAATAAAGATCTCCTTTTTGTGCGGTGCTTTTTTTTTGCTCTTGCCTACTTTAGTTTTCTGAAGGTTTCACTTCTACCGCGTGTGAACTGCATACTTGTATTTTTGTATTTTAAATAAGGATTTTTTGTATTTTAAATAAGGAAATTTGTCCAAAGAAACAAGTCACTATCTCGATGAGAATTATTATTCTTCTTTTTTCAAACTTTCTTCCGGCAGGTAGGTACAACCGTATTGAAAAAATAAATTCAAAACAGGATGATTCTTTACTGAACCATTAAAACGGCCATCGTGAACCGGTAACGACTTCTCTATCAAGGTTCGTAGAAAATTCGTTGTTAAAAGCATTTACTACAAACCTCGCTTCTCGTATACGCTTGGTCAATTTATGATCAGTTGTTTATAAATATATAAAAGTGATTCATCAACCCGATCTGATAAAGCACATCAACAATTTATTTAGTCTACATGGAAATATCGGTCATCCCGTACGCGAGTTTATCATAGATGATATAAGGCCGGCACATGTGTGAAAATTTCGAATACATTTTTTGGACGAGCTGATTTATTTTTACACATCTGACGTTCAATATTATTAGACGTTAGTTGGTGTAGGCGGTGGTGGCTAAACTTGCAGAGAAACTTCGGGAGCCGAGGACCGCTGGTGCCAATAAGCTGTTATGTGAATGCTTATCGGAGACCCCATCGGAATGACAGTCTTTCAAAAACAACGAAAAGAAAAAAAAGGATGAAACGATTGGATTAACATTGGATTGGATGCTGCACGAAAGATACAAGCAAAAGATATGAGTGGGTACAAAAAATAGAATAAAAAGCTTACCTATCGACGTGTTAAAAAAAAAAAAAAAAAGAAAACATGTCAGGTTTTCGGAAATTCCCGTGGCGGAGAGGTAATATCACGAGGAAGTCACAAGCCAAATATGTATATACATTTTCTTAATGTGCCTTATATCGCCACGAATATAAATAAGAGGCATAACATCGCTTGGCAAACAGAGTCTAGAGGTCACGATTTCAAATGCAAAAGTGGTTTTTATTTAATTTTTAAATAATATTATAATAAGGAAAAAAATTGTGTGCAGTTCACACGCGGTAGAGTAAAAGCTTCAGAAAACTAAAGTAAAAAAGAGTGGAGAGGCTACGAAGCACCGCACAAAGAGGAGAACGATTAGTCTATCTCATTCTTTTGCAGGTTAAATCCTATATACATATGTATGGGTATGACTCTTTTTAGTGTCGCTCGTTTCCATTTCATAGAGTTTCAAACTTTGGTTTCAAATCACAGCGGTGCTAAGGAAGTTTTCACAAAAAAGTTAATCATTTGAAACCTGTCACAGATAATTTTAGCCATCAAATTATATATATTTGAAAGTTTCTTCCATGCTTTCATACATTTCTATTGAAAAAATGAATTTTTGAGTAGTTACGCTTATATTTTTTGAAAGGTATTTTAATTCTACTCAATGGAAACGGTGTGAAAAGATTGAATTTATCCAAAGCACATTTTTTGTATTGATATTATATTTTACGTAGGTATTATAGAATGCAAGAATAATGTGTATGAGTACTTTAAAGAATAAGAAGTGGAACATCTGCTCAGTATCGCCCTGGTGAAAGACCACCATTCAGAATCGAAACTTTGCTTGAAAAATGGCTTTAGCTGGTGACCATATTTGAAAAGCCAGGTACTTCCCCACCTTCCTCTTATTCTATTCTCCCCACTATTTTCAGTCCCACAAAATACCCCAATTGGAGATGCCATAGATTTACTAGCTTCAGGTGGTTGGGAGCAGTTGGCACTATGTGCGGTAAACAAATAAATAATAAAAAATAAAAAACAGACATATCCAGGAACCTTCTAAACCTTCATCATATTTATTATACGATTAATATTCCCCAAATGTTGCTAGTCACTTCGAATCGTTAGGAATAAGGTTGTGAAAAACATGGACACGATTTTAGGTTTTCGCAAAATCCTGTGATACTGTGACAGCTCAGGGGGCCTACTCTCTATCTTTCGGTTTCACAAACAAACCAGCACGTTTGTGGTTTAACCTTCACTAGCGGGCACTGTCAATTAAGCGGACACGGTCTATAATTACTGCAATGTCTCTGTAAATATACTAAAAATAGAGTTCATATTTTAGGTATTCCTCCGTAATACATTTATGTATTGGATTAAACAATTACAACATATAAATATTTACTGAGTGTACGGCACCAGAGCGCGAGGAAGTTTTTAGCACGATAGGAGGAGGGTTAATACGCGTTTGTGACGTAGCTAAACCTGCCGTACGGACGTTGTGGAAGATAGAGAATAGGCCTCCAGGTTATGTTTTGTTATGTTAGATTGTGTTTTATAGAGGTACCTAATGGGAGCCAGCTCTCCCGCGATGTTTGCTAATTAAACCGAATGTAAGTTTGTTTATTTTCGTGGTTGGTGTTTGGCGATAAACAGCAAAAAATGACAAGCAAAAAGTTTAAAAAAAAACGTACATTATCAGAGCTCGTTTAATGTTTACACCGAATCAACTAAATGCTGATAACAACACGATAATAATAATATGGTGGCTCTACCGTTTCAAATTTAACGACTGATATGAAGACGGGATCATTATTTCGCAATGACACAGTTAATGTAAAACATCAAATTCATAAAATGATCCCATCAAATACAAAAATTATCACATATAACATTGCCATCAAATGGCCACAAAACCCCATTTTGTATTTTTTAACAGTTGAAAGATTCACGTTAAATGCGATTCTTAGTCCGTTTAAGCTTTTGAACAAATTGTGATCACCAGAAGAGGACAACTATCATTGTTGTCAAACTAGTCAGCTTATTAAAATTTAATAGAAAGCTGAAACCCACCTAGAATCGGCGTTTAACGAGGACCTTTCAAACATCAAAAAATAAAATGACGCTGAATGGTTTGATGACAATGTTACATTTGAACAACTGGCCCTAACGAAACAATTATCAAACGAAATACAGAATCACAAACACAGACATGGATGCATTGTTTTATGTATCTTCTTGAGGTTATTACGTGTTTTAACACAATTTAAGATCATAACGAGTTTTATTTCTTCTACTCTGCGTGATACCTGAAAGAAATATGCAACCCTACAGGCGAAACCCGTACTAAGTATTTACACGATTATATTTTAGGGTGAATTGCCTATTTAAAAAAAAATACCGCGAACATGAAGACTTGGATATATTTTTGAATTCAATCACTACCTTCAGAAGAAACTAAAAGTTGCATATACCTGACGATTTCCTCACTTAGAGCCGCTTTGTAATTATTGAATCATTCACCTACTTATGCATTGGCTCTATAATATGTATATAAATGTGTATGTGTGTGTGTGTAAATGTGCACACATGTGCATATACATATATATGTGTACACGTAAATGTTTATGTGTATTTACTAATAATTGATTTTGATCCACCTTGTTTTATGTACCTACTTGTAATTTAATTTATTATTAAATATGTATTACAACTTACATATAGTAATACTAAGAATGTTGAGATGAATGGTGTGCTCATCGCTGTAACCGTATTGAAAATGTAATTTAATGTAATAAATATAATGTCAAGCATTCTGTTGGAGAGCCAATAAATAAATATACAAATTTATTTTTGGCTAGGTGCAATGTACAATAAAGAAAATTAGACATCGATAGCTATCAAAATGATTCAGGGGGTGAAACTGACCAGTTGGTTTAACAGGAGGAAAACCGCAACTGGAATTGTTTGAAAAACAAAGAAGTGTAGTTTCCAAAACAGTAGTTCTAATTGCATCGAGAATACGGTCAGCGAGGTAACCTTAAGCCACATTCGCGATTATTTAAAGGCTATCAGGAAAGTGTGTCATTTGCTCGCAGTGGCACCGGGTAATGCAGCGTGTTCGCTGCAGTCAGGATATTGCTAATTATTCTCAAAGAAAATGCAGTGTTAAAATTCTGTTTTACCGAATCCTGGAGAACATTTCAAAGAATTAAAAATGCGAAACGCAAATACGACAAAAGTTATGGGACCTACCGACATTCCAGAGTGGAATATAATTAGGTACCCGAACACCATTCAGAAAAGAAAGAAAATGACTAATTTGATGACGTTTAGCGATCGAATTTGAATAGCCAGTAATTCGTCACTCCATTCCCTCGATGGATAAGCTATAATATTTCCTGAGGATCCTTACAGTAAAGATTCATGGTGGTAATACATTAATTTAAAATCAATCAAAAAATGGACGGGTTTAAAAACTGCCAAGATTTAAAAAAAAATAGGGAGGAGAAAAGTCTAGGTCAAAAGCTGGACGATAGAAGACAGTTGAAAAAAATAAGAAGAAAATATTACTTGTAGATTGACAGATATGGTGAATTTTGAAGGGATCAAATAAGGCATTAAAGAAGGATTCGAATTCCAGAGAAGGCATGCGTAATGCGTAATATTGTAGTGGGAAGAGCAAGGAACATAAAGCTAACTGTTGTCTAGTGGTGATGCAATATTCCCGGATGCTCTCGCTACTGTCAAGTGGTCCTCAGTGCCTATTGAATCGGGTGGAAGTACCGCTCGTAAAGAAATTTCGGCCGCGTGGTGCAAATATTAAATAATTGTATCATAAAGAAACATTCCAAAAAAGTTTCAGATACCATTGAAAAAGACGATAAAGTACATATGAGTATTATAAAGTTTAATTGAAAAACTGTCTCTTGTTTTAAAATGCAGTATTATTTATCAAAATGTTGTCAAGTAAGAAGTACGTCATACTGATATTGGTGATAATTACCCATAAACTAGCGCTAATCGTATTGACAAGCCGAAGAGATCTTGACAAGTCACTTAGTGATACCAGACTGCGCTCGTAGCTGGTGGAATTAACTGGCTACAATTAAATTAATAATACTGGTACAAAAGGAATACAGGTGTTAATTGAACTGATTAAAATTGCAGCACTGTGGAAAATCAGACGACAAAGCAAATATTCTAATAAATTAACAAAATCTTTTCTTTTGTCTTAAATTCTCTTCTTGATTAGTTACCACGCAACGCAATTAAAAAAAAATCCTTTTTTGGAAGATTTTGTGTTCAGACTCCACGCATTGCAATTTAACAAAATCCTTTATTAGAAAGTCTCTTGTTTAGACTCCATGCATTGCAATTTAACAAAAAAAATATTAGAAGGTTTCTTGTTCAGACTCCACGCATTGCAATTTAACAAAATCCTTTATTGGAAGGTCAATTGTTCAAACTCCATGCATTGTAATTTAACAAAATCCTTTATTAGAAGGTTTCTTGTTAAGACTCCACGCATTGCAATTTAACAAAATCCTTTATTGGGAGGTCTATTGTTCTAACTCCATGCATTGCAATTTAACAAAATCCTTTATTAGAAGGTTTCTTGTTCAGACTCCACGCATTGCAATTTAACAAAATCCTTTATTGGAAGGTCAATTGTTCAAACTCCATGCATTGCAAATTAATAAAAGCCTTTCCTTAATTGGAAGGACTCTTGTTCAGACTCCGTGCATTGTAATTTAACAAAATCCTTTATTGGAAGGTTCTTTTGTTCAGATTCCACACATCGCAAATTAACAAAATCCTTTACAGGAAGGAATCTTATTCAGAATCCTCACATTGCAATTTAACAAAATCCTTTACTGGAAGGTTCTCTTGTTTAGAATGTTTAGATCGTATGCCTTATAATTTAACAAGATTCTTTGTTGGAAGATTTCTTGGAATAGATCTCATGCCTTGCGATGTAACAAAATTCTCAAGTTTCTTTTGTTTTGATCCGAAATTTCTTGCATAGATTTACAACGATAAAGCTTTACGAGTATCATGCGACTAGTTCAACGTTCAATCTCCCCCTCAATGCTGGCTGACGCAGGACGCTTGACGGTTGAGAGTGATGATGATGAAGTCTCGGTGTAGATACGGTTAGTTGTGGTGGTGATGGCTCCGTGGGTGACGGCCGACGGCTCCGACGTCATCGCTTTGTGCGGTCTTCCACACGCCAGTGCCACTGGTAATACGCCCTTGAAGCCAATGATAGTCATATCTCCGCACACCGCCGATTATTCGCTAACTAGAGCGGACTGCGCGACCCGATCTGTGTCACACTAATTTGAGTGTACCGGCCCTATTTACTCTGGTATCTCACGAACCAGGGATAACCTACCGTACTCGATTCGGTCTGACTTGAATCATTATCTTTGCAATACGTACTGCAGATTTTTTAAACCGATGTTCGTCACATCAGGAACAGGAGGGTTTCTGACGTCGCGCGTCGGTCTTCTCCAGTCATTCCTTCATTGCTGAGAATCATTACCTTTACGGCAATCGCCTTGGTGAACTATGGAAACCGATGTTTTGGACACTTGAGACTTCCTCTGCTTTCGCCTACCTCGTCGACAACGACCATAATTTTCTTGTTCTAGTTTTCGCTTTGGCGAGTGATGCATTGAAAATATCTCAGGATACATTAAAGGCAATTGCTCGTCACCCTGTTTTGTATGCATGGCTCTACACGTCTATGACGTTAATTCAGTATAAGACCCTGACATAGTTATAGGAATCCAATCCATCGAGGGCATTAAGTACGGCGTGTGCTTCCATCGTTTCAGGAAGTCTGTCCATACAAATAAATTAATCAGTAGAAACATCATCGATTAGCATCTCGCAAAAATGGAGAAATAGAAAAGCTCTCACTATTAAAAGATCAACTTTTAAATGTACAAGAATCTCGCAGAAGTTTTCCACCGCTGACGTCCGATTAAAGAATAGCCACAATTGGACCGTGTGGTGTCTCGGTAAGATTGTTCACTTCCGCGCTCGGCTCCAAGATTGGTAATTTCCTTCAGACTAAAATCCGTCGTCGGGCGGCAGGAAAATTTACAAATATCTTATAATAGGCGCGGAATGACGATTTGTACGTAGGCTACTACTGTGAAACACTCATTCAGAATTATTAGAAAATGTGTAACGGGAAAGATTCACCAATATGAGTCATTTTAGGAATTTCACAATATTATTTCTTGATAAGAAACAGGAATCTAGTGATTCGTTTACAACGGAATCATTTTTTAGTGTAACGTGAAATTAGATGACTACATAAAATAGTAAAATTCTGTACTTGGAAATTTCATAAACAGAAGCTAATGTTTGGTATAAATTAGAGACGAAGCCATAAACATAACGTTAAATTTCTGGTCATTTTCAAAATGCTGTTAATTAGAATTCTGCCTTTGAATTGCTGGTCCCCGCAATGTTGGAATCCTGGATTAGAGAACCAGGATCTCTGTTGAGAAGTTCATCGGCGCTGATATGAATTAAAAATTAAATAAAAATTAAATAAAAATAAAAGAAAACAAATAAAAACCTTGTACTGTCCATCAGCTGTCTTGTTGTCGTCTTTCAGTGCAGGAAATGTGGCGACCCGATAGGAATCCGAGCGGCCATGCTGTAACACAACACAAACTACCGACATGAAGCATGCCTGCGCCCTATAGGCGGACTGGGTACTGGGTACTGGGTACCAGGTGGTGGAGCAGGGTTCTGGATACTGGAGGATTGAAGTACTGAAGACTGGAGGACCAGGGAAGATGATTGCGATAGTAACATTCCAACAACAAACTACTTTGATAAAACTAATGCCAAACAATATAATATCCAAAATCGCTCTGAAAAAAATATTTTAAAAACACTTCGTACCAGTTTAATAACAACGAGGAGCAACTATTTCAGTCTTTGGAGAAACAAAATAATGCATTTAAATAGCTATTTCGTTCAAATTAATATTTATAATAATTTTACGTATTTTGTTCTCGCCATGTCTTAACATATATATGAAAATAGGTTTATATGCTAGCTTTTTTTAATTTAATTTTTTTAAAACCAAATTTAAGAACATAAATGGGTTAGATAAAACGAAGAAAAAACTAAACTAAAAACCCATTTTCATATGTCACATAAATAGTAAGGAACAACAAAATTTTAAAACGAAATAGCTATTAAAATGATTATTTTGCTTCTTCGGTGATTAAAATAAATCCTCGTCATTGATTTATTGAACTGATACGAAAAGTAAGTTTTTTTTAAAATAATTTGAGCGTATTGGATGTTCAGCTATTTTCTTTAGACAACAAAACAGGATTATTAAAGCAAAAACAACACTTTCTATATCCCCCAAATAATAGTAACAATGTTGATATAGAGGGATCAAAACGGGGCCTTTAGATTTACCCCATTGATGTAAAGATTTGCAAAGGGCGAGAACAAGTTATTCTACTTATTTACCAAAATGTGGACGAATGCTATTCTTCGTGTGGTAGTGTTACAATCGCAAAAGGATGAGTGCATGGAATGAACGTGCAAAACAGGGTAGCAGATGCATGTCAGAAATTAATGGACAAAAAAGCAAACCATTCATATTGCTGATAGAATACTTTTAACAAAATGCGTGACGATTACACATACAGAAATGAAACAATTCAGCAATATGATTGATTTTTAAAACAAACAGTGAGATGGTTATAAAAAGAGAAAAACAAACAAATGAACATCTAAGAAATGTTCGCAAACCGTGCCAAGAAATATTTACTTTACAATCGTTCGTTTTAGTAGTAAATGTTTCTTTACAAGAAGAGGAACATATAAAATGAAAAGTTGTAAACAAACAATGTGTGGTCTCCTAAGGTGGTTCGAGTGTTTTTCCGACAATATAAAAAACAATCTAGGTAGTATCTAGTCGGAAAAAGGTCGACGTGAAAGTTGAAAAAATAATGTTATTACTGTGGAAGTTAAACCTCTTTGCTAACCAATCGTATTTAGTGGAATAAAACTAAAGAAATTAAATTTATAAAAAATTAAATCGATTTTTAAGCCATTAGCGCGGTTATTAAAATGGTAAACAACTCCAAGAAAATCCCGGTCTCTTCGAAAAAAAAATGTATTGTGGTTTTATGGCAAAATTTCGTAATGACTGTTCATGCTTAATGTGAATATTTTTTAGAAAAAAAACTATTGATTTTATAATAAAGATGATTAATTAGGAAAGAGGTTCATTTGGTAACATGTAAATTAGATGTTTTTCAGCAAGCATTTTACGCTCAAATGTATGTTTTGCTTAAGGATCGAATGTCTGAAAAACTGAAAATAAAAACACATTTAATTCACCTAGGGATAGAAAACAACTAAAGGTGTTCCAGATAAGATAATAAGCAGCGATCAAATGAAGACAAACTTAAACATGTATGATGAAATTAAATGCGGTTCGAGCAATTTTTTCAGTGTGCCTCGTGTTTATCAATTATCGTCGATCAATTTAAAGACGGATTAAATCACAATCAACGTGTTATTATCAAATGCTTACATTGTCATTAACGAAAATACATCAAGAAAAAAATAATAAAATTATCGGTAGAGAGAGAATAGAAACGTATATCAAAGTTCTTGGAATTATACATATAAGGAAAAAAATAACAAGCAAATTTAACTAAACGGGTTTCTTTCCATGATGTTTATTGAATAAATCTGATCGGAATAATCGCGTAGGTATTAACGAGTATTTAGACAAACAAAATAAATGAAATTATATTCAAGATATTAATTTACTGCTAACTATGTTTCGAAGAAAAAGTCATTTTATAATATGTATGTCGTAATAATGCGATGCATTTAATTGACTAAAGCTTGACTGTACGGCGAATGAAAAATAAAATCAAGGAAATTTGCGGTTTCGTTGCGTAACTTTTTGCTTTGATAACGATCCATGAGGATAAACAGTTTCAAAATAGAATCAAAAGTTGAAAAGTGTGTGTCAATATCGCGTAACCGTTGTAAATTATATTTCGATAAATGACAATGAGTATTACAAATATTTAATTTATATTATTTTACGTTATATCTACAGTTTATATTGTAATTAGCGCAAACCCGTAAAAAAATCACGGGATTATCTAAATACTTGACACATCAGTTCCAATTTTGAAAATGACAATATTCATTAAAATAATTTTCTGTTAAATTATTTATACTTTAGATATGTACTTTATCGCTTGTCTTAATTCTTGAGACAATCGGTTAAAATTTTTAAAATGACACTTGAATTCAAAACAAATCCAAGTTCAGTGGACTAGAGTTACAATCACTCACAGACAGACAGACTACAGCCTAAATTAGTATTTTTGATGATGTTCTGCCTATTATTATATACAATTTTCACATCTCTATCACTTCTTATGATATTTTGTTCTTTTTTACACCTATCCTCTTTTTAGAATGAAATAAAATTGGGAGAACTCAATTTATCCCAAAGCAACAAAAAGTGGGTCTTTTTAGGTTAGTGTGATATTACTGATTTTGCTTTTAAAGGTGAACTACTGGTAAGAATTGAGAATTGGCGAGGTTTTTGTACATTTTTTTTATTTCTTACGTTTTAAGGCGCGTTTTGCACGAGTAAAAAATCCATAATATTTCAGCTTGTTTTGAGTCTGAATCGCTATTTGGCGGCGTCTTGTAAGAATTTGGCAAGGCGCTCATCGGATGTAGGTCGCCCTACCCCGCTCTCCCGTCACCCACGCCCTCCGTCTCCAGCACGCTCAAGCTGCCAAAATTACACAGCCAAAAGGGACAAACTATCTCTACCGAACTCTTAAATCAACAACACGATGAATGTAACTTTTATGCCAAGCATCCAGATGGCTGAAGTTGACAGATCGATAGACGGTCCACGCGCCAGAAGGGTAATTCGATTTTAATCGCGAGTCTTTTGGGATAAGTTTTTGAATGGGTGGTTTTTTGCACGGGGTCTCGTGAATTGATCTGTTTATTGATGTTTGAGAGGTGTGGTCCAGGTGATCCCACCAGAGTACCAGACGCAGACGGCGCGAAGTTTTCCCTGATGCATATTCTTGGCTGGTCTCGCGGCAATGGCGGTTGGCACATTCGCAAGAGCGTCACGGTCGGCTTGAATAAGTGAGCATACGTCCGCTTGATGATGATTCCATGCATTTAGGATGGAGCCCCTGAGATAACGGGAAACTTTGCAATTTGCCACCGGAAGCTCCTGGTAGAATGTACCAGAAAGTCAAGGGAGAAATTCCTAAGGTTCCATCTTAGATTTACCTAAACTGGGTTGGTTGGAAGAAATTGCCACTTGGCAATAAGTTCGCGTTTAGCAGTAAACAGGTAATTAGGAACGGGTTAAAACACTTCTCCATGTAGAGAATTGACAACTTTACTGAGCAAGATATTACTGCTAGATACAACAGCTGCAAGATACAACAAGATACTGCAAGATACAACAGCTGCCCTGATAATGGGCACTGCAAGGTTGTACTGACTCAAGGAGAAGAAAGCGCAAAAGTGGTTTTAATATCCCGAAATTCAAACATGGTATTGACTATTGACCATGAGAATCCTAAATCATAAAATCCATTAGGGTTGCGTTGGTATGCATGACGGTTTATACATTAATTATTCATTAATTCGTTCATCATTCTAATAATATAATCGACCACCATAGTAGGCTCATTCCTGTATCATTGTAGTCGTAAATAAATTACATAATGCAATAATTATAGGTGTATAATATTATTTATAGAAACAAATATATTAATCAAAATATTTTTTTTAATTAAAACTGAAGTATAGTCAAATGAGTTGAAAATAGATATTTTTATAAAATTGGGGAATAATTCTGTCACCGAGAAGCATACGGATGCAAGTCCAAATTTGAAGAAATGGGTTTTTGATGCAGACTTGAAGTATATAATCATGTTTATCAGTGGCAGAAAGATACAAGTCCTATCATGAAGAAAAATAGGATTTTCAAAAATGTATACGGATGCAACTACCTTTGATGCAATAACTATCTTAGAAGCAGAATCTTTATGATTTAGTTGCATTTTGAGTATTATGACTCAAATCCGTTTGCATCTTTCTGCCTCTAACATTACTACGCTTTCTATGGAGGTAAACAATTTTCAAACATTTACCTTTCATAAAACCACGTGTCATAACAAAATATTCCATTTCATTTTGAAGCAGGACTCAAAGTTCTGGTTTTTTTGTAGCGTTTTTTTTAACGATATTTTTAAAGGCTTTACATATAAAATATTTCGTTTAATTTGCTCGATTTAAAAAAAAAACTAATTGATTTTATAATTACTCTTTTTGTTAACTATCAGCATGGATATCCAAAGAAGTTATGAGACCATATTTACAGAAAAAAGTTTTTTGGCTCTCCTGAACATTTACTTTTTTGGACTTGCATGCTTCCCGGGTACATAATGTATTACCGTTTTTTTCATGTTAAAATCAATATTATTTATTTAATATTGTGACAAAATGAGACTCATTCCTGCATACATATATATCCAGCAGTAAACATTTAACGATTGAAAACATTTACTCGATAAAAAAAATATATTATGTTATCGGAATGGCGAACATCACTACTAAATTATTACTTCCTAATCCTAAGAATTTTTCCGTGATAACAGATTATATTGTTTTATAATTGGATGTCAATATTATTGACTGTTTTCAAAACACCGTTGATCAAACAATGGTCGTTAAAAGAAAAAAAAACTTTAGTATTTATTATTATTATTAGGGTTACTTTGATTTTTCTACAAAAATCAGGTCACGCTCTACTTATAGTATTTATTGTGGTCGAACGTGAATAATTGGTGAATACAAGTAATACGCCTTTAGCAGTCTTGATAAATAATTAAAATGATAACGGTGAAGTTATTATTATTTAACGCGGCAATGTATTTCTAATTTGTATACTAACAGGAGGCGCTCAAGTGATATGAGACTGTTTTAAGGCTCTGCAACCGGGACCGAAAAGAAGAAGATGGAGAGATACGAAATTATGAATGTTAGAGGAGAGTGCTAACATTTACAGCGACAAAATCGATGCGAAAATGTTTAATAAAACACGACTCGTTTAAAATAGAGCAAAAATCTCGCGGGCATTATCTTAAACAGCATTTAAATAAGCACTGTGATTTTTTTCATACATATAACTTGTAAAATAACTGAAACAAACGTGTTAATAATAATTTTTCGAGCATACTTTGCGATTTTTTTCTATCGAGGGAATTTTATACAATTTGCGTTTAGGCGCGGGCAAAGTCTAGATATTATCTTCAAGAATAACATATAAACCGAATAGAATAGCCTTATAAACCGGAACAGCTGTCAAAATAATAAAAAAAAACACTAAAATACGGACAGAATTTAATAATACATTATTAAATTTAATTGTATGAATTAAACAGAAAAACAATTAATAATTTGAATATTACACTAAAAACTCTCAAGCCTGGTGTTACGAAATTTGCACAACAATTTCTGTATGGAATTTGTAGGCCAACGCAAGTATATTTAGCTCGCTAGGTAGTTTCCGTCGTGAGATATTGAGCTTTGAAACATAACACTAATATTTTCGTTATTTGTTTTTGGGGTGTTATGCCGTGTTGCGCTACCTCCTTCTTTAGCCAACGTTTCGGACATCGTTGCAGTGTCCATCATGATGATGTCCCTGATGATGGACACTGCAACGATGTCCGAAACGTTGGCTAAAGAAGGAGGTAGCGCAACACGGCATAACACCCCAAAAACAAATAACGAAAATGCTTTTGGCCGTGAAAATCTTAAAAATTATAACACTAATATGTCAAAAATAACACAAGTTGTTGTATACTTTGAAGTTTAGGTTGGGTTAAGTTTTCAAAATGAATCCGGTGAAACACAAATTAGACTAGTTTAAACTATTAACCCGGCATTAGTGAGGTGAAAATTAACGCCATTGCTGAGGAGCGGTTTACGAAAGTAAAAATAATAAAAATAAAAAATGTATGTAAATGACACTTGTGCCGTTAATTCTTAACAAATAAATAAATATTTAAAGTAAAAACGGTCCTCCCGAAGATATTTTTTAAAATTAAAAAACGCTTTTCAGTTGACGGCTGTTTGAAAAGCCTCGATCGTAGGTATCAGGTTATAAATATATTAGCACGGTATCTCGTTGGCCATGTGGAGAACTGGCTATTGAAGTGTGCACAGTACAATGGTTGCGGGACCCTTCGGCCATCAATGCAGCCAAGGTCGTCACGGAATCAATTATCCAACCGATTTAATCGCCTAATGGGAAGATAAAGCGGTACATACTCTCTTTATCGTCATATTGATCCATTTGTTCCACGCACATATATATCCAATCAAGGGAAACTACCGAGAATGAATGCGTGCGGTAAGCGGCCGTAATCAGCGATAATCGTTTGCAAATAGAAACATAAATTATATGATGCCTAGGTAATGATAATGATAAAATTCGTAAAAAAAAGAATTTATATTGACGTAATGATAACATCAACAAAAACTGGAAAAACCTGCATCTGAATGAACATATAAATTCGATTTAAAATATATATGGAAAAATTTTCCGTAATCCGCTTAAATACGCCCAAATTATTGAAATAAAACTTCGCTTCAACTTAATTAGTATAAAAAAAAAACAATTATTAACGTTGGGGAGATGGAAAAAATCACATAATAAGTTGAAAGTTGTTTTAAAATAATTTGGCGTTTTTAGATTTAATAGATCATACTAACTTTTTCAAAAAAGGCGTAAAAAAACCAGAAAGTTTGAACTTAGAAACAAAAAGGAAAATTAATGCATCTTTTATGATCTTTTACCATAATATCCCCCAATGTAAATAATTGCTTCTTGGAGTAATTGAGTTACGTTGAGGGAGATCTTTTAAAATCTCCAGCAGGACTCTATCGGAACATCGCCTTGCACCGCAGTGGGGGATTCATACGTCTGTTATTTCTGGACACACCGAGCCCCAGATTCCTATCCACCCCTCGTATTTTTTTCTTTCCCAAAGTTTCCTTATCTTCACACAGCATCCCCAAAGATGACATAGGACCTGCGGGGGATTATTTTCCTCAAGGCCTCATGTGTGAAGCTAATATAAAAAAATTACCTGACTTTGCAAGAGTTTCAACACATTGTAATGCAATTGAATATTTTTTTTTTTTAAATTGACGTCGCTAGCTGAACAAGAAGTGCAAATTTCAACCTTCTGGAGTTTTGGTTTATTCAACAAAAAACATTTTCTGGTTTATAATAGTAGTTTAGACATTCCAATATTATGAAGTGATAAAATAACGCAAAATATTCTGCATGTCATATTAACGCTGAAGAAACTGTCAACTGTCAACCGTCAAACAAACACCACTTGATTAATGAACGATGCCAGAGCTAATATAACTTTACTTCATATTAACATATGATTAAAGAATTCAGAGTGAATTCGCCATCTGAGCGACAATGAGCGTTCAACTGGATATTTAATGACCGTTATAGCACAAGATAGTCATACAAATAGCGCGTTATTATGTGCTAAACATGTGATAGAGTCGTTAACATTGTCCTCCATTGGCGAATGGCAACCGTTTATATTACAAAAACATTGTACATTTGCAAAACTCTGAGTAGCTCAAGTTATGTACTCATTTCAGTTAGAATAGTTCACAATGGGCAGATTCGGCTCAGTCAGAAACTGGTAAAAAAATATTTAAACTGGTAGATACTGATATTCCGTTTTCAAATCCCGAACATACTTAAACTGTTAATTCCAGATGTTCAATTTATAAACTTACAAAATTAGTAGATCCATATGTTCGATTTTCAAACTCAGGATGCGTTTATATTATTAGTTCCAGATGTTAATTTTTTTTAATACAGGATTCATTCAAGTTTTAGTAAATCGAGATGTTCCATTTTCAAACTCAGGATGTATTTAGATTGTTAATTCCAGATATTCCATTTTCGAACACATTCATGATCCATTTATATTGTTAGTTCGAGATATTCCAATTTTAAACCCATTTATTTACTCATTTAAATTGTTAGTTCCAGATGTTAATTTTTAAACACAGGATTCATTCAAATTAGTAGATCGAGATGTTCCATTTTGAAACTGAGGATGCATTTATACTGTTAGTTCCAGAAATTCCATTTTCAAATCCATTCATTGATTTATTTATATTGCTAGTTCCAGATATTCCAATATCGAACGCATTTATAGACTAATTTAAACTATTAGTTCCAGATGTTCATTTTTTTAATACATAAACTGTTAGTTTTAGATGTTCCATTTTCAAACTCAGGATGCCTTCATTTCATTAATTCCAGATATTCAATTTTGAAACTCATTCATGATTCATGATTCATTTTATATGACTAGTTTCAGATATTCCAATATCAAACCCATTAATCGATTCGGTAAATATGCAGTTAGTCCACCTCATGGATAATATCGAAAGTTCGTGTTGTCCAAGTTTGATGCACGGATAATACGGAATGTTACTTTTTTAACTAATAGACAATCAAAATATGACATTTGTCGGAAGTACCAATCTTATAAAATAAATTCTCTAAAATAAACTCGCATGAAATCATAATTTTAAAAAACATCCCAGGTTTTGAATGGTTTGTTTGGCAAAGCAGGGTTTGTCTAGCGGGTTTGTGTAATTATTCTAATACATTTCTTTCCATGTTCTGCTGTTATAAATACAGGTACAAACTTGTCAATAAAGCATTCACTTTGTTTTACGCAATTTTTTTTCTATGATTGGCAGCGTTGATTGATTGTCTATGAAATGTTAAAATAAAAACGATGGCGTTACCGTGTGAGTGAATTAATTTTAACAAAATTAAAATGGTAAATGCATATTTTTTGCATGTTTTTTAGTCTCCCCGACATAAATACTCACTTTTCGTAATAATAAAGCTGAATCTAACTGTTTGAATAAAAAATATTCCGTATTAACGAATAAGCGGTTCAATGCATACATAATATCGATTCATTTAAATTGTTAGTTACAGATATTCCATTTTTTAACAGGATTCGTTCAAATTGGTAGATCGAGATGTTCCATTTTCAAACTGAGGATGAATTTATTTTGTTAATTCCACATATTCCATTTTCAAATTCATTCATGATTTATATATTGTTTACTTCCAGATATTCCAATGTTAAATCCGTTTTATTAATTCATTTAAATTGATAGTTCCAGATGTTCAATCCCAGGATTGAACAGTTTGGAATTACATATTTGATGTAGCTATAAATTATCTTTGAGATAGGTGAAAGATATCTACTGCAGATATGTACGCACAGGTAACACTTTAATCGTATTAACATCATTTGATAAAATACGTTACTTATAAGAAAGATATCTGATTAAATCAAATATCTAAAATTATATTAGAGGTGAGTGAGAATTGTTGATGGTCATTTATTTATTTATTTTATTTATAAAATTACATTTGATACATTTGTATGGCAAAAATAACATAATAATAACATTGAAAAATAACTATAAAATGTGTATAAGTGTTATTATGTCTTGTGGGTCGATATTAGTTCCTAGCTAGGCAGATTGCCCGTTCTAAGGAACCAAATGCTGGTGAGAATGCAAAAAAAAATGAACAAAATGTTCATTTTAATTTTTTAAATTAAATATGCATTAATAAAAATGCCAGAAAATTTATTCTGTAACAAAAAAAGAAAAGAAAAATGTTTTTATTTTTTTTTATTTAAATAATATACGTACTAAATTTTTACTAAATGTGCCGTTAATAGGCCATGTAAAATTTTAAGTGATATTATTTAATAGTGCATTCAATGTTCAATTTAAAAATACGAGCATTATTTTGGAGTCAACTTTAGAGTTTAAAAAAATTAGACCTTTTGACGAGGAGAATCTCTAATAATAAAATTGGTATCTACTAACGCATGCAAGTGGCCATTATTAATAATTAACGATGATAGACAACATCGTTGACAGTGAGGTAAAAATAAAGCAGCCGAAATTCTAAGCGTTGGCGTTGAATGGAAATTTGGGCAAGTCAAAACAAAAACTTGCAGAGAACTGAAAATTTGTATCTATTATTGACATCCCATTCAACTATATCAACCATTAAAACAAATCCAACAAAATGACAAAGGTACAAATAATTAATATTAATTAATCAGGGTCAGTCCAGCGCACTGGCGCAGCCTTCTGCAGAAGAAAGAAAAAGCGTTACAATGATATTGTCCCTTGTACTCGCACGGTTGCACGGCAGTCATATTCAAATGGCTAACCGATAAATTGAATGGCACCACAACTAGAGTTGTAGTTCACCGTTTGTTCTCACTACAGAAGTTGCGTAACCTCTGTAAAGCGTAAGTATTATTGTTATGTCACGCGGTGGAACTATCGTAACTCGTAACCAACTAACAAGTGCAAGCAACCAGCAAGCGACAGAAACTAGAACACCCGTCTTAAGCCCAAAGTCCCAGCAAGCGGAGCGACCGCTTCAAAAGCTTCAATCAATTGATTTGCCTCATTTGACTGATCTCGGGATGATCTGCATCTTTCCAATAAGTATCTGCATAATCACTGCTGAAACAACTTGTGAGATGCATTCAGATCAGGGACAATTTGAAAAGACCACCGAGTTGAAAGTGAAAAGTATTCACACTGAAAATTTGCAAGTGTAGGGAGAAAGTTGAGCCTTATTATTATTACTTTGAACGCCCGGCTATTTGCAATCTTTGCATATTATGCAGTGTTTGAAAACCTTGGAGGAAACAACTGACATGGCCTGTTGTAAAATAGTTTATTAGATGCTTGGAAGCACTTGGAAGTTTTTAAACCTAATGCATTTAACACTTTGTAAATAATGTGATGTAGACAGATGAATACATTGTCTGGTACTTGCTGATTACAAAACTCAATACTGAGATGCACACATTCATAGCATTGGAATGTTGTACCGAGGTAGAGGAAATTTCTGTAAATCTTTTATGCGCCATGACAAAAAACAATAACCCATCAATGAACTTAAAGACCAGTTAATCATAACCCTAATTACATATCTGAATCCAATTGGTTAATTGTTGAACTCTTCCTAAAATTTTCTTATTTTTTGTCTTTTAGAGCCATCTGGATTCAACAGTGTTTTGGCGCAGTGTGTTACAACAGTAGGTTATGTGCTGAAACTTATAATAATGAAGGTTAGGTGTCTCCGGAATGCGTTAAAACTGATTAGAGGATTGATACATTGGAAGAACCGGAAAATACAACCTTCAAGCGGTCTTGAGATGAACTGGAGACTGGGGTATTTCAGACTTCAGACGGATTGATTGAGCGGCCCCGACGGGTGAATGAAAACAGTCAATATCTAATTATAATACTGAACTAGCGAAGACAGGGTACTGAAGGAGCACTAACTAAAATACTACTACGAAAAGTAAAATGTTTGAAAATTCTCGAGTTCACTGTAAACATCACCTTTTGATAGAGCAGCAAAGAGATCAAGGAAGATAGTGACTCATTTACAGACCAAACTTGAACAACTTATAAAACATGAAAACAAGTGTAAATAATATTTCTGGTATACTTAAATGTGGTCTACCAGAATATTCACAATTGATTTTATCACAAGTTGGATCAACACAACCAGATTGTCTCAATTTTAGCAACGAGACTAGAGAACAACTAGTAGAAGAAGTGGCGGGAATAATTAGCGGGAAATTTCCGAAGTCAACAAAAGCAGAGGAATTTACCAAATAATTAGCAAACTGACATTAAGTATATGAATAAACACACTCAACAAGGTAAATAGAGTTCTTTGTGCGTAAATGAAAAAAAACGACGAACCTTTAATAAGGCTAAATAATCACAGTACAATTTGCTCATAAATAAAAAATACAATGTGTCCTACTGACCAAATAAAATAATCATGCTAAAAAGAAGAATCAATAATTACTAGTTTACAAGAATTTTCCAGAAAAATATTTTTCGAAAAGATTTGCACTTTGCATTAGAAATAAGCGCTTAAAATATAAATGGTTTCGATTCATAAATAAAAAAAAAACACTCACTTCAACAAAACACTAATCTCTTTGCAAAACCAATCCATTAATTTTATAAAATAACGTAAGCCATCGTTATATAGTCGATCTCTCTTTTAAGTCCACACTTTATTAATAATACATACATTAATATAAATTAATTACAATGCCACCTTCAATTTTATTAGCACATAGTTGTGACATTTGATGTCAGGGCTGATCGGCGCGAATCACGTTGCCGAGATTACCGTAAATCTTTATTGATTCAATACATTACGATCGTACATGCATCGCTGGATACACGTGTAATACTGTAACTACGTCTAAGTTAGCATAACCTGTTCGTAATATCGATCAGGTTTATCCTCATGAATTTAATTTAAACCGACGCCAAATCATATTGTTGGAAGGTAACATTCGCCTAGTTTAGAAATTCTAATATAACGCAATGGAAAATAACTAGTAACCCAAGCCTGTTCCTTGAATAATACTCTGTATTTGTCAGAGACGCTCCTGGCCCAAAATTATCACCCCATTCAAACAAAGACAGTTTAAGCAAACGAAATCCCGTTCAAACAAATTTGTCTAAATTTAAAGTCCCGGCCAATTCAGAAAATTTAACTAAATGAATATAAAGTATCAGCTGTTGTGAAAGTTAAGAGTTGATAATTAATTCGATGAACAAAACTCAGTCACGGACACCAGTCAAGCTTGCCTTGATAAACCATGCATGTATTATCGTGGTCTGTAGTAAAAACATGCCTCTTCTTCACCTTGAAACATGAAGGCGAAGGAAGAGATAAGAAAATTAGGTTAAAATTGATTGGGGTGACTGAAACTGAATACAATTTTGACTGAGATTGATTTTTAGACTGTCAGTTGTTGTCACCAACATTTGGTTGTCAGATATGAGCTTGCTCAAAGGAGTCAGTCACTGCTGTGGTCAAATTGCTTTGATCATTGTTTTTGAAATAGCGAATTAACAGAAAGTAAACCCGAACTTGAATTGGACGTTGAGATTGTATGTGCAAAGCGCATAATCCAGGATTTTATCACCAAACAGAGTGGAGCTTGTCGTAAACGGATGGGCTAATTGTATATGCCTTATGTAAGGTCAAATCTTCTGAAAATAACGTATCAAGTTATGGTGTTGTAAAGACGTGATTAGCTTTATTACCTACTTGAGTTAATATCGCAATGGTAATATAACAATAAGTCTTCCAATTTATTATGATTGAAGTGTTAGAGAAGTGAATAATTAATATACCGTGCTTTAAGCGCGGATCTTTGATTTCTTTCAAGCGGGGATTATTATGGGATTAGCCGAGATTATCAAAGTGCCCAAAAGATGTGAGATTTTGAACAATTGTCAAATTTCGCAAAGCGCAAAGAGACGTGCACTAATAATCAGCTACAAAGATGTTGGGTTTTGTCATACACAATTCAAAGGAATTGACCAACCTTACAGTTATAAGGCTGCTTTAGCTTGGTGCGTAGCATTCTCGAGAGTGGATGTCAGATATGGGGGCCAGAGGACATCGTCTATGTACTAATAGTCGAGAAAATACAAAAGAAATTTTTACGATTCCTCTATATGAGAGAGTTAGGTTTTTACCCATGGCTGTTTCCAACGGCATTTGTCTCGGGAATGCTGGTTATCAGTAGCCTTAGTTCCAGAAGAGATGTCGCATTACTGCTGATGGCTTATGAGCTTCTAAATGGTTTTATATCGGTACCAGATATTCTGGCTGAAATAGGATTCTATGTCCCGGATAATTTCACGCGAGGTCGCCAACACATATTTTTGATTCTTCCCAGATGCAGAATTAACTTACCAATGATGGATGCCCCTGGGAAGACTCACTAGGTTAATTAACTGCCTCGCAGGAAATGTGGATATTTTCCACATTTCCTACAACGATTTTAAGCGTGAAATAGCACTTATGTTTTAACTAAATGTATTACTTTAACTGTAAATGTATTTATTATGTATCTTTTATTACCGCTTTTGCAATGTATTGGTTTTATGCTGTTTTTGCAAATAAATAAATAATAACAATGCAATGCCAAAAACTGGCTAGACTAACAGCCCATATAATACACAAAAGATTGCACTGTACCAAAATTAGAATAATATTTGTATTGCGTGTTCTGCAGGTTCATCTTATCTCAAAACGTGTTTGTATGTTGACAGAGATTTAGTGTGGGAATTGTCAAATAAGATAAAATGATGTCTAAAAATAAAATAATGCACTGAAAGATAAGTCCTGGACATGGTTTCTGTTGTTTCGCGTTGCGCATTTTGTTTCTGATAAGTCCTTCCGTCGAGTGGTCGAGTGGGAGGGAGAGCGTAAATTTATCGAAATGAGGAAATCCGTTTCCTTGAGAATATGTTTTACTGCAGACAAAAATTCTAACAATCCACGTGGAAAGGTAGGATTTACTAACATCATTAACGGTTTATTAAAATTTATACGTTTGTGAAACAATATTATCAAATGAGTTATTAGGAATATGACTGCGACTTTCATGTAAAAAAAAAAGAAAAAAAAATCGAGTGCAGTTCACACGCGGTAGAAGTGAATACTTCACCCATACAATCTCAACCAAGAAGAGCCTTAAAAAGTGAGCTCATAATCAAAGCGGCCAATGCGGTAAGGTTTTTCATTCTATCTCATTCTCTCGCAGGCTAAATCCTATAGATGTATGTTTTTGTCTCTTTTTAGTGTAGTTTCCGTTTCATCTAGTTTCAAATCAAAACGGTGCTAAAGAAGTTTCACTTCAAAATACAGGTGTGCGGTTCACACGCGGTAGAAGTAAAACCTTCAGAAAACTAAAGTAGACAAGAGTGGTGAGGCTACGAAGCACCGAACAAAGAGGATACCGTTCAAACCATCTCATTCTCTCGCAGGCTAAATCCTGAGTGTATCTTTATTTTCAATGTCGCTATTTTTCGTTTCATCGAGTTTCAAATCACAACGATGCTAAAGTTCATTAAAAAAAAACATATCAGTTTCAACTATGTAACCGCAAACTTAATTTCAAAATGACAAGATGTCACGAGAATTCCAATTAAATTGACGAGAAATTTTTGTAAATAAGATGTGTAAAATGGTAAATCTCCATTGGTTATAATTATATCTAGGGTGAAAATAATAATTGTAGATTTTGTTTTGAATGTGTCAGTCAGATAGCGATCTTGGCTTTTAAAAGTTTATTTTTATAATACATTAAGTTTTTGTTTATTTTGGTCCCGGCTGATACGGAAGCGACAGGAATTTCATAAGAAAAAAAATATGCGAGCAGTTTTTTTATTTTTATTTTATTTTATTTTTTTTTATTTATTTTTTTTTTTTTATTGGCAATGTTTATTAAAAATACATATGAAGTTACAACAGTTACATAGTTACATAGTTACATAAGGTTAACAAAAAATAAAAATAAATTGCCTTTCCTCACCATAAAGAGACAATGCTCTTGTGTTTGGTGAGGGAGTTCTAGCTCAATTAGTAAATTAATGATCGTGTAAGTTAGTAATAACGGCTATTGTAAATAATAAGAAGGTTAAAAAATCTTGTATAATTTAAAAATAAAAATCCTGAAGAGTTTAAAAAAATCATAATGATTTTTTTATAAATTAAAAAATCATTATAAATGGAAGAATCATGTAAGTTAGTAACAAAAATTATTGTAATAAGTAAGTAAAGGATACGTAAGAAAGAACGCAAGATTTATACAATAGTAGACTCAGATTTAGAAACTAAGAAATGAAAGAAAAAAGAAGGAATAAATGATTTATAAAATAGCAGACTTTAAGATACAAAGTAAACATATTTGGGACTTTTATAGTAGTTTCAGGTAATTTTTTAATTTGGGCTTAAATTCCTGCATATTTTCGATGGTTTTTAATTTTAATGGGAGGTTGTTATAATAGATTATGCCCAGATAAAGATAAAGATAAAGTTTCCAGAAATAATTTCAGAAAACTAATATGACATCACTTGTGATAGTTAACATTAGCCAGATAACACGCTTTAATGAAGTCAAATAAGTTAAAAACAAATTTATAAATAAAATATCAACAAAATAACAATATAGATACCTAGTGAGCCTGATGAACAGGAGACCAGAAATAACAATATAGATACCTAGTGAGCCTGATGAAAAGGAGACCAGAAATAACAATATAGATACCTAGTGAGCCTGATGACCAGGAGACCAGAAATAACAATATAGATACCTAGTGAGCCTGATGAAAAGGAGACCAGAAATAACAATATAGATACCTAGTGAGCCTGATGAACAGGAGACCAGAAAAAAAACAGGCCCAACCTAAAATAAGAGGCAACGTTTAAAAGATAAGAAAAATGTTGACTTAATCCCTCAGGCCTCGAACACATTCTGTCACAGGTCAGAATATTTCCGCTTTGCAATAAAATTCAAATAAATGGAATATTTGTGAACGTTTCCGAAAAAGAAAAACTGTTTTTAAAAGGGTGCTGAAATGCGATTTAAAATTTTATTGTTGGAAATAACCATGTATTTTTTTTAAATATAAAAATTTCATATGCAAACTTTAAAGGGTTTGAAAAATGGCTTACTTTAGGGTTTTTTCTAACTAAAATTATGGTAAATATGCAGTTAGTCCACCTCACGGATAACACGGAACGTTCGTGTTGTCGATGTTTGATGCACGGATAATACGGAATGTTCCTTTTTTAACTAATAGACAATCAAACATGACATTTGTCGGAAGTACCAATCTTATTAAATAAATTCTCTAAAATAAACTCGCTTTTCATCATGCTTTTAAAAAACATCCCAGGTTTTGAATGGTTTGTTTGGCTACGCAGGGTTTGTCTAGCGGGTTTGTGTAATTATTTTAATACATTTCTTTCCATGTTCTACTGTTATAAATACTGGTACAAACTTGTCAATTATGCATTCACTTTGTTTTACGCAAAAATATTTTTTCTATGATTGGCAGCATTGATGAAATTTTAAAATAAAAACGATGAATAAACATGGCGTTACCATGGCGTTTGGCGAGTGAATTAATTTTAACGAAATTAAAATGTTAAATGCATATTTTTTGGTCTCCCCCGACATAAATACTCACTTTTCGTAATAATAAAGCAAAATCTAACTGTTTGGAAAAAAAAGTTTTCCGTATTAACGAGTAAGCGGTTTAATGCATAAATAATAAAATTATTAGTTACGAAAAAAAATAAAAACGAAAACAGATTATTATTGGACAAATGTATTATAAAATTTATCATCATCTCATTTTTGTCGTTTCACGTAAAAATAATTCAAAAAGTTAAATTTCTTTTCAAATTTTCGTCGGAAAATTTGATTTAAAAAAGGAGCACATTTTAATTATTTTATGGTCAACTTTTAGATTTCAATATACAGCGTTGTGCTTTCTCTTTTCAATACCGTTTAGATTTTAGATCATATTGAAGTGAAAAATTCTTTAGCACCGTTGTGATTTGAAACTCGATGAAACGAAAAATAGCGACACTAAAAAGAAAGAAACACAAACATCTGTAGCATTTAGTCTGCGAGAGAATGAGATAGTATAATCGGTCTCCTCTTTGTGCAGTGCTTCGCAACCTCCCCACTCTTGTCTACTTTAGTTTTCTGAAGGTTTCACTTCTACAGCGTGTGAATTGCACGCAATTTTTTCTCACTATGATAGTAAGAGAAACAACGATTTCTATTACACATATATAAGTTATTCCGTAAAGCGAACATATTAGCCTGAGGGGTTAAACTCCAGTACAAGAATGTGTAAGTGTTCGCTTTCTACGAAAATATAAATATTAATATAATTCTATACAGAATCAATCATTAATTATTCAGTAGCTAGTGGATTGCTCAAGCCACAAGTAGTCATTGTAGGTTAATTATTTTTAAGTCATTTTCTTGGAATCCATTCAACTTGCCAGTAAAAAGACAAGTTTTGCAGCCGACTGTGCAAACAGAATAAATTAATTGCGGTATTTTCCTCGTGTTTGTTTGAAATCTGATAATTTCAAGGAAACTGAATCATTTGACGTGAGTGTGTTTACTGTTTACGGACGGAACAGTTGCTTAACAGCTGATTTTCCATGTTAGGACTACATCATACTATTGCAACAAATAATGACACCGAATAACAATATTCATGTGTCATCAATTCGTTGGAATTATCTGAATAAACAACAACACGGTGATGGCCGTTCCTAGAGTCGTTAAATTATGATTAAAAATATACACATACTAACGATGCTCTATGTAATAAGTGCAAAAATCGTATTTTTAACCATGGACATCGAAATTGATAGACTTGTCCTAAAGTGAAATCTGATTATCATTTCTGGAGGACCGAATAGTGATATTACAATGCAAGTGGTTCTATCTGGCGTCAAGTTGAGTGTCATTTGTAAAAATCGTAATTTTAACCACAGACATCCAAATTAAGAGACTTGTCCTAAGGTGAAATCTGGGTATCATTTCTTGGAGGACTGAAAACTGATATTACATACGAGTGTTATAGCTGGTGTCAAGTTGAGTGTAATGTGTAAAAATCGTAATTTTAACCATAGACATCCAAATTGACAGACTTCACTAACGTGAAATCTGGGTATCGTTTCTGGAGGACTGAATAGTGACATTATGCTTGATTCACACATCTATAATATATGTGGCTTGGCGTATTTCGGCATATCGCTCACCGTACATTCCCGATGAGAATATAATATGGTGAGAGATATGTTGAAATAGGCCAAGCTATAAATATTATAGCTGCGTGTGTACACAGCTTAATAATGCGTGTTAACTGCGTACTGTCAGATTCATTTGTTGACAACGTCACGTCACTTCCCGCCATCCGCGCAACTTGGGTTAGTTCTCCTTACCTTGATTGGTTTGTCTATTAATTCGAAAGTCTATGTATCTGACTACCGCCAAAATTAACA
Source organism: Limnephilus rhombicus (assembly GCA_929108145.2). NCBI lineage: Eukaryota > Metazoa > Arthropoda > Insecta > Trichoptera > Limnephilidae > Limnephilus > Limnephilus rhombicus. The sequence goes on along the minus strand of OV815287.1, from coordinate 11,479,821 downwards.
AATACATACCAAAAACACAAAATAATCATAACACATCGAGGTTGTTCTTAATAGTTAATAATACATGTGCATTGTAGATATTTGATAAAATTATGACGTAACTTTGAACCATCTTGTCTTTATAAACGTTTGACGTTAATCCTTTGACAGTTTGAAAAAATATGGTTAAGAAAACTGAAAATGTTTGTTTATGCAAGACGAATTCACAGAAAAAAATGCCGTTAAAATGAAAAGTTATTAATAATAATGACTTGAACATATTCTTCGTAATTTAAATTTAGAAACAAAAAAATTTTTTGTGACCGTTTTTTTTATTATCTACAAATGCACTAATTTTTCGGTTGGATAGATTACAAAATTTTAATTAAAATTATGCGTGAATTTTCATCTCGAACTGATAAAACGTTTGAACCGCAACTTCCTGTGTATTTTTTTCATTAAAAAAAACTATCGGATTATAATTTCAACATGTGACCCAAATTAAAATTTTTAATAACAAATTAATATAATTTTGTCATAAATAATGTAATCTTGAAAGGTTTACATAATATTAAAAAAAAACAGGCCAGTATCGGCTTAAGTTGACTCGATCAACAAGATTAAATTTTTCCTCTTACCAATTAGATATTTATAAGCAATCAACGCGCCAACCCCGGGCCGTGTTTTCATATTTGAATTGAGATAACTAGAAGTTGAAATCTAAGGAGTGGGGAAGTTGAAATCTAAAGAGAAGTACCCACCTGCACTTGGGTACACGGAGATAAAGAAAATTTAACAGAGATATTCTCGATAAAAGAATATTTGACTAACATCAAATAAACCGATTCAGATCCGTTAGGTAATCCGATGCAAGAAAAATATATCAAATATGTAACTTTAAAATAATGAAAAATACTAATCTCGGTTGTGTGTCTGTGAATTTAACTTATATTGTAACTGATTGTAAATCTGGAACTCAGACTTGTTTTATATTTAAGGTGGCGTACTACTAATAATCAAATCTAACTAAAAATCGTGTGATTTGGTTTGAAAATTAAATCGCTTATAAATATTATAGATGCTTTAATTAAATGCTGCGAGTATAATACATATTTGCCTTTGAAATAATTGCGCACTTTTTATGAGCCCAGAAAAAACTAACAGGCCTATAAAAACTGCTTTAAAGTTCAAGATCTATTCCTTACGAACCCCTTTTCATTTATTGTTTTATCGTATAGTGTGGCAAATTAAGTTTTTAGAAAATAATCGTAAGACGTTTAAATGTGTCTGAAGTTCTCAATATAAAATAAAACATTTTTTGGCGATGTTTTTTTCCTGCATAAATCAAAACAGATGGCCGTTGTGCGGGAATATAAACCTTATCGCCATCTAAACGAGGAGTGTTATTATTAGCAGAATTGGAACTAATTGTGACAAGAATTCAGAAATGCGAAAAAGTTTCTACCTATAATAAAATATTTTTGACAAGAAAGGTTTAATTTATTAATTCTATATTTGAAATATGTGTTTTATTTTGTTAAAATTCTTTGACAAGAAAATTTAGATTTCGTGATTTTCAATGTCTGCGCTTTTTAGCTAACATGAAATAATTATTATCAATCCTACAAATCCTACAATTATGATATCCCATGATTTTTCAGGAGGCTGCATAGTATTTGAAACTGATAGTGAAGTTGTAGACGATACATATTTAAATTCATCTGTGGTTTTATACAAAGTGGTTTATGTCCGACATAATTAATGTCAAACTACAAATTTAAAGCTTTCTGCGAACGTGAACATCGTAAAAGTTGGCATATTTATTATTATACCCTGATAAAAGCCAATCTTCAAAAGCAGTGAGTGCTAATATTCTGTAGATTGAATTCGCGTTGAAAAGTTGACGATGGGAAAGTCCCGTGTCTTATATTGAAATGCATCTAATAGTGCATGCAGTTTCTCCGGGGGGAGAAAGAGGAGGTTGGTTGCACAATGGGACTATTGATCCAGACTTGCCGGTTCCGGGTGCATGTGCAATGGGCGCACTGCGCACCTCTATTTTCCACTATCTATGGTGGTCTTACGTAACGCCAATGAGACTCCATCTTTGAATTTATGATTTCAGGTTTTTAAAAAAATACAAAAAAATTTGTGACTTGCAAATCAATAAGAATGATTTACGATCGAATCCTCTGATATCAGATTTAACCTTTAGCATACTGACCATAATCGATCCATCCAGGATTAGAAAGAAAAATCATTGATCAAGATGATTGCTTCAAAAGCATGATGATATTGAAGAGAAGAGCTAAATAACTTATGTTTTTGCAGCAGACAGACAGACTGCCTACTGTCTGCAAGAATTGGTGCGAATTGAGAAGACAAACAAGCAAATAACAGTTTTAATATTTGCTTGTATCTACATATGAAGCCGTTTTTGTTTGCGTAACAATTTTTACTTAAAAATGGCCAATAACAATATTTCTCGGGATACAAAATGGCGAACCGGTTATCATATTCAAATTGAATCGCACGTGCTTGGATATATTCGGGGAATTCAAAAGTCAAAACACGAATGCATGTCATGTCCGACAGACCAGACATAGCTTAAATTTCGTACTGAAGAGCCGACTCAAATCGATTAATGTTCAAAAGATTATTATATTTATCGCGAGTAACTATAATTTGTTTCAAAATCCAGACACGGTGGAGAGCTTACGTAATATCACACGGTTCACGTAAAACTTATATTTAACGATATCAAAAACTCCAATAATTTATGATTATTATAGATTCGAGTTTAAAATATTATTCAAAATGTTTTATAGAAAATGGAAATACTTATAAAAATGAGCAATAGGTATACTTTTACTTGAGGGAAATTCGAGGGGTGGATGTTTCCGGAGAAGTCCTAATCGTCAAACAGAAGCCATAAAAACCCTACGAACCGAGCTTTGGTAATCCTATACAGATAATATGCATCGAAATCCAGTCGAAGAACCGTTTCCAGTCATCCTCTGTCGCTGGCTTTCTTTTGTGGCATTTCACCGGAGGGTTGGTTTACGGGGGATGGGGAATCGATTGCGGTTTTAGCGAACAACATTTTTCATTAAATTTTCAGGGCTGAAAATAAAATCTTTACTCGAAATGTCAAAATGAGATGATCCGCTACGATTACACAAATGGTTTTGAGGATATTCGGAGACGACAGAATGCCGACGCCTATGTATTATGTGACGGACACACTGCGAGGACAGCACTAGGGAAGATGCACAAAACTAGGTAACATAAAGCAAACTGCGGGAAACACAAGGCGAATGATGGGATGCTTGCTACAACTAGAACTAGACACTACAGTTGATGGATAGAGAGGCCTGTTGTCCTGTCCTGCGGAGATCCTCATCTTCCTCGTGCGCTTGCAGAAGACCTTGAGGTCCTCAATCGATACCGTGCGCGGCTCTGAGGTGACTTTGTCCTGCAGAATTTTCGCTGAATCCTAGACGATTCGCTCGTTGAATGCAATAATTGATGGTAAGGCGTGCAGCACTAGGAAGAACAAAGCGAGCGGTCCTGTTCTTACCTTGTCTCCCATTTTAGTTGGAAAGCTTCAAAGTGGTCCTAAACGTGTCGGGCCCGCGCTGTCGCGGTGCTGTGTCCTTCTTCACTGGGCCGCTAAATCACTGTAATATTTCACAGCAATGAGTCCCTCGGCACACTTCTAAAGTAATAATGTCTCAGTGCGCGACGACTAAGACATGTTACCCGCTTATGGGTGAAATGCGTCCGGCGCGGGGTCCCTCCGAGCACTGAAAGGCGGATAGGCCGCTAGCGGGGAACTGAGAACTGCTCGCTGTTCGGCACTGACTACCGCTGAGTGCTGCCTCTGCCGCTAGTGGCTAGTGGCCCGGTATCGAGCCGGAGGGGGGAAACACCGCGCCGCATACACGTCACACTGCGTCACGGCGCCCGACGCCCGACGCCCGTCGGCGGAAACTGCCGAACCGAACCCCCCCCCCTACCTTCCTACCTTCCTATCGCCCCCCCCGCCCCGCCCGGTTACGTAACCATCTCCGAGGGAAAACTGTTTTTGCAATTTGGAAAATAAGGCGCCGTTTCATGGAAATTTTGACCAGGATAATTAGATTTCCCCTAAACGTAAATACATCACCGACCTACTTAAGGGAAAAATTCAAATGACAAAAACAGCAATTACGATCTTTCGCTGAGAGATCCGTTGAAATTTTTCATTACTTGAGACTTGAGACAAATCATAGATATTTAATGAGGCAGGGGAAGAATTTAAAACGGTTGTATCAACGGAGTACATATAAATAATAAAAAAAATGTCGTGATGAAATATGAAATACAAATGTGAGGCCACCTCGATCATTATTTTGTTTACAGCCTTCCTGGCAGCTAAATATTTTTTTTTAAAGTACACATTATTTTTTGCATTAACAATTTGTACGTGCTTTTTATTTGAATACTATGTATTTCCTAGCTACAAAGTCGAAATGTATTAGTAGGGTGAATAGAATAGGAGGTAGGCGAGCCCTGAGTTAGGCGGGGTGGGTGCGTGCCTAACCTAGGCTAAGAGGGCAGACGACCCGCCCCTTATGTAAGCGGGTCGCTAGGGCGGAAAATACTTTTTTTGTTAAATACATTTTACATACTAATTATAATTAATACAATGTGTTCTCATTTTTAATCCGAATTCAGAAAAAGACTATTATTTTTTTTAATGTGATATTTTTCACTTACGGTGAATTTAAATAATTCTTTGAATTGTAGGTAAAACTTGGGGTAAATATCAAGAATCGTTGGACATCGTCTTTATTTAATGTTTCGAATTTTGGATATTTACCGTATTCAGTAATGTTCAATTAGCTAATCGCTTTTTTTAATATCTACGCAAGACAAGCAGAAGTCCAAAAATGTACATTCATAGATAATTAAAATCAGGTGCATATGTCAGGTAAACACAATAATTCGGTGCATATATCAGGTAAACACAATAATTCGAGTAACTAAATTAAATAAGTAAAAAAGCGAAATAAACGTAAGTAACTTAATAAATTATAATAAACTGAAATGGCATATTTTAAATTAAAATAAAATATCCCTACATAATTTACTTACGAGGAAGCCACAAGCCAAAAATGTACGTACTCTTAGTACCTACATATGTCTTACAGAGTCACAAATTTAGGTAATAGACATAATAATCGCTTGGAAAACGGAGTCTAGAGGTCATGATTTTAAGGAAAAGTGTTTTTTTTTATTTTTAACTTAACGTTTTTTTTAAGCTTAACCTCATTTTTTTACATTTAATTAAATAAAGACAATATTAGCGAAATTCAATAAAAAATCTGGAAACAGAAAAATCCACATGTGACCGTATCTTTTTCTGATTTTTCTGTTTCCAGATTTTTGATTGAACTTCGCTAATATTGTCTTCATTTAATTAAATGTAAAAATTTAATCAATGGAAAGTGCCACAGATAATTTTCAGCCATAAATTGTATTTTTAAAAAAGTTGTTTTTAATGTGTTCATACACTGCTAATGAAAAAAAAAATATTGGTAGTTCACAAAGTATCTGCATCATATGAAGAAAAATATTTTTTTGTATTTATAAGATTAATCGAAAATAGTGATTTAGCATTCATTAATCTTTGCCTTAAACTGAAATTTCAGCGAACCCTAAAACCGAAGGAAAGCTTTCTTCAAAACAAAATGTTCATAAAATAAATTATTGCAGCAAGTAATAATAAATGACTTTCTATTGACCCTTCCTGGACCCCACGGTCGATCGATAAGGATTGAATCGATAACTTCTCATCATACCCTAACATGACTGCAGATGGCCAACGAATAAATAACAGTTCACAATGACCGAGTGTATTCGTGTAGTGTATATTCGACGTCAACTGTTGTTTGTATCTTAGCGATCCGCAGTTGTCCTAGGGAACGAAGAGAAATTACTGAAAGTTGTCGATACAATACTTACCGATTGACCGTGCTGGGGGGACCGTCCTGGAAGATCTTTGAAGCATCGATTCGATGTTAAAAATTATACAATTACTAGCTGACCCAACAAACGTTGTTCTGCCATATAAATTATTTCTAGTGAATATTTTGGTTGTTAAATAAAAAAATAACGAATGTATTGTAAGTGTGTGGGGATGGGATCTATGACAGAAAGTGGAATGAAGCGCTGTAGACGATGACCGCCGATAAAAACAAAAAAAACACTAACTAAAGTAGGAACATGAAATAAATAAAATCAATATGCATTTCGAAGAGCAATAGAGTGTACGATATTTTTTGTCAGTCCGTCTTTAGCCAACACAAATAAGCTCAATGGTTTGCTCATGCGAGAACATGATGCCGAATCAAATATCAAAATGACGGGTCACTTCTCGTGAATGTCTTGCGCATTTACATTTAAATTTTGATATCCATCAAAATTTAAATGTAAACCCTTGAAAAATTTCAGTTAATTACTTTTTGTAGATTTAAGTAAGAAGATACACTTAATTCAGAATTGTTTATATCAGGTATAGGCATTGTGAATTTTTGTAATATGGTTCTAAATTTCAATTTGTCGTTATTTTATTGGTCTATGACATAATATTATTATCACCGTCATTTATGAATTTTGTACAGACTGTTTATAACGCTAATAAATAAAATAAAATGTGTGGATGAAAGTTCGATGAGGCGGACGTAGCGCCATCTGTCATTCAACAATATAAATAATTTCGTTCTGTTTGAAATACGAAAGACGGTTAAATTTTTTCATACCAAAATACTAAAAAATGGGAGGGTGGAGTTGGGAGGATCAAAATTTGGGGTTATAGGTATTTTTTGATGCAAAATAAAAAAAATAAAAAAAAAATTCTGGATTGGGACACCCTAATCACCTAGCAGAATGAAATATACTTTAAAACCTATTCTCATACCTACCAAAAATGCATTTAAAAAAATCATAAAAATCGGTCAAGCCGTTTCGGAGGAGTGCGACCACAAACACCGTGACACGAGATTTTTATATATAATAAGATGTCTTCATACTTCTTACTACTTCGATACTTAGTCTTCTCGAGACGTAACTTGTTAAAAATTTTGAATATGTTCAATTTACTTGTCAAATGTGATATTACAACCTAAATTACAATCGTACATTCACCACCAAATATAAAGACGAAATAATTCCCGAGAAATCATATAGTAGGTACATTAAAATGTTATGTATAGATACGAATGGCACAGATATTTTATCAGAATTTTGTGATGGATTTATTTTTCTGGAATAATATTTATATATTTGAAGGGTTGAGGTTAGAAGGCTGAAAGAAAATGTAAACAGAAGGAATGGAGGGGGTGGGCAGTGGGGAGTTTTTCTTTGTGTTCAGTAATTAAAGTGGTCACGGAAAGAAAATAGGAATAAGGGCGTGGTGGATTCCGACTAAAAGCTTTCAAAATATTGGCAATGTTGAAATATTAATTTACAACTAGCAGTTGAAAAACCCACTTCGCAGGTTTTTGCTGCTAGGCCCTACGGGCAGCTTTTAGTTCGGCTTCGCCCAGTTTGAGTGTAGGTAACAATTTTATAAATCCGATAAGAACTGGTTCCTCGGATTTACTGTGATCCGGTGAAAGCTGGTCACCGAGTTAAAGTAACCGTGACAGGCAATGACGCCATATGTAATCTCTACATATCCGGAAAGCAGGGATGGTATGCCCAAAAAAATTATTTCCCTAGATTTCGAGGCGATATTTACCTAGATTTCAGGGGCACTCGCCTCAGGGGGGGGGGGGGTTATAATTTGTTTTAATGTATTTCTTGGGCATTAACTACAACAATTTCTAAACATTTCTTTTTGAAATTTTTTATTTTCTATGTACATTGGTTGCTAAGTTTTTTTTTTTAATTTAAAAATTAAAATTAAAATAAAATTTCAGTAACAAATTTGTATAGAAAATAAAGCTTTTCAAAACAAAATAAACGTTTGTTGTACAAGTTATAAAAATATAAACAGTGAATTTATTCAAGTAATCATATTTACGCAAGTACGTAATCGCCCGACTGTGTAACACTAATCGTGTTATATGTTTATTTGATGAAACTTAAATTATTTTTTTTTTCAGAGGCCCCCCCCATTTATCTTTTTAGATATACAGGGTGTTAAGGGACGTACTTGACTTACTTTAACCAGTGATTCCTTACGTTATTTGGAGTAAAAAATGTAAATAAAATTTTGGTCTCCGGTGACATTTTTGATGTTTTTTTTTTTTTTTTTTTTATACAAAAACATAAAAAAATGGTAGTTGTTGAACAGTTGGAGGCGGGGTAAGGGGTTCGTCGGACACCCAGCTGAGTGACCAGTGACGACATGCGGAAGAAATTTTTTTTTGTTTGATTTTGAAGAAAAAAATTTTGAAAAAAAAAAGTCGTCAAAAAAAGTCACCGGAGACCAAAATTTCATTTACATTTTTTACTCCAAATAATGTCAGGAATCACTGGTTAAAGTAAGTCAAGTACGTCCCTTAACACCCTGTATAATATCACTTTGAGTTTTCAGTGTTAAAAATAACATTGCTTGTAAGTACATCAACAATATTTAAGATTCACGGTAATTCCAAAAAATATATTCTTTTTTTTATTATAGCGACTATATAAAAAAAAATTACATACAAAATGTAATGTCTCAACACAGGTATACCCTAGTGAGACAGGCATCGAATAATGTAATGCAAACATACCTTATATAGATAAAAAAAAAAAAATAAAAAAAAAAAAAAAAAAAAATGTGAAATTAAGTATAAAATATTGTATTTCTTAGTCCTCCTTACTAGGGGGTCCTGTGCCGAGGCGGACTAAAGTACTCGTATATATAATATCACTAATATTGTCATATGTAATAAAAAAAATTGCCAGAGTTCGGAATTTCCCTACATTTTGTGCTGATTTCCCTTATTCCCTAAAAAATATTTTTTCCCCTAGACCTTGGGAAATTTCCCTAGACATACCATCACTGCAGGAAAGATACTTAAATTCTATAAATCCGTAGTACTTATACCTAGGGAAGAAACGTCCACATGCGAACTGCTGACGTACGTGGCGCATCTTGTGACAAATTCTTGAATTCAAAACCGAATTACAAAGGTAGTTTTGTTTGAAATTCCACGTACACAGATGGTATTGTGGCGCAACGCGTACGGCGTGGCATCAACATGTACTCGAACCTGGGTTCTGAAATTCAACCATGCAGATGCTGGGATATTTATAACGTTCGATTAAATGAAGTAATAATATAAATAATATTAAATTTTTAATCTAATCCTTAAAAATCTTATATTTTATAACATTTTTAGTTTTTTTTACATTACCACGAGCTTTTTTATATTGGAAAAAAGTTTCCTGAGAGCCAATGTCATCTTTGGGAATGCTATGAGGAGCCTTTTTGGGGTACTGGGAAGGAAAAAGGTAAGAGGGGTGGGTAGTAATTAGGGGTCAATCTGTCCAGGAGTGACGGACGTATGAATCCATCCATACCACCCACTGCGGTGCGAGGCGATGGGTGAGGGAGATTCGGCTGGAGGTCTAGTTTAGGTCTCCCTCAACCAGTCACTCCCGATCCGGCCCGCCACAAAGTAAGTGGACAAACCTATGTCCACATTGACCCCCGGATTCCTACCAACCCCTCACATCTTTTCCTTTCCCAGAACTTTCTCTCCTTCCTTTCACTAAAAAGACACTTCACACAGCATCCCCAAAGATAACATAGACCCCGAGAATTTTTTTCTCAGGACCTCCTTTGTGGAGCTAATGTAAACAAAAAAAAGGAACTCGGATTCGTTTTGAATTCAAGTGTCATTTTAACGCAAAAAAATATAAACAATATGTTTTTTTTTAGATAAATGAAACAATGTTACTTTTTTTAACCCCTCGTATATTTGTTTAAAGCCGACCGGTTTCGGAACGACCGTTCCTTCCTCGGGACAAACGTATACTGATTTAACAATTACAAAATAGTGGGTGGGAACAAAGTATTATTACTAAGGATTGTGGTAGGGGTGGAGGCGTGGCTAGGGATTAATGAAGATTATTTATTTTATTTTTATCAGAGTATTTTTTTTGTTTGCCTGACAATTAGTTTAATTCTGTATTTGAAATGTGTATTTCCTGTAATTAAATTTCCCAGTGTTAATAAGTCAGATTTTCTAATTTTTCAAGGATCTACAATTTTTCTGTTTACATTTTCATGAAAGCTTTATTTACTAACTAGATTTACTGTTATAATATACCGCCATTTTTCACGGGTCTGCGTCATCAGTAATTTTGTCAAACAGCTTTATTGAGCGTATTCGGGGGTCATAAATTTGAAAAATTAATTAATGAACAAAACTATTTTGTTCTGCTTTTTGAAGAAATTCTGTAAATTAGTTATTCGATCAAATTTATAAATTGATCACACATCTGCCCTGATGATGGCCACTGTAATGCTGTCCGTAATGTTGGCTAATATATGGCATAATATCCCCAAAATAAATTACGGTAAATTTATAAATTGTTTTTCCAAACACTCGTTTTCAACTAGGCCGGACCAATTTCATGGTTTTGAATTAGATTAAAGATTGAAAAACAACTAACTAACTAACCATCACGCCGTTTCCGCAGGGGTAGGCAGAGAGGACGGACCGCCAAACATCCCGGTCTTGGCACACATTCCTTGCCTGATTGGAGTAAAATAATTTGATGTAGCAAGGTTAGATTGAAAACTTTCGAAATTCAAAAAACATTAAAATAATAAGAAATTTTAAGGCAATTTTACCGTTCGACCTCGAGTTTTACAGCCGTCATAAAACTTAAGTTTCAACTAAAAAATGACGGAGGGATATTATAAGAATACCAGTTCAAGACCATGCAAAAGCCCACTAACCAGCGGCTGAGAATTCAAATTGCAAAACCCTTACAACTGTACAGGGCGGTTCCGATGAGAGAGAGTGATTATTCTCCGTAGCAGTTTTTTTTAATTAATAACTCAATACCGATTTTATTTTATTCAACATTTGAGTGAATAAATAACTACATTCAAGTTAGCAATAAATGTGCTCAAATGCGTGATGATAAAACCATTAAAATTATTTTTGTTGGGTATTAATTTTCAATAATGTCTAAGCGAAATAATAATGTAAAAAATGTGACATAATATGTTAGTTTGTTAGACTGTAAATAAATAGGGGAATTGAAGTATTTTCGTCGCAAAACACGTGCGCGGATTCTTCAAATGATTTTATTTTAACCAAAATTAAAATTCTGATTGATTTATTTTATTTTATAATTACATGATTTGAAATGTGTGTTGTATAACACAAAATTTTGTTTAAAAATTTAACAAATCTGCCAACGGACCAACGCAATGGAATAACCTTATATTATAATAAAATAAACATATTTATTCAAATTTTAAAACATAACTTTTACTAGATAAAATAACAGTTTTTCAATATCAATTTATATTTTTGTTAGAAAAGAGTCGATACGTCTAGAATAGATTTGTTGTGTCCGGTTATTCCCTCTTAATATTTTGAACATTTTCTTCTTTAGTAGCAAAAACTAGAAAATAAAATAAAACTAGATTCAAGAATCATCAGACAGCTCGTAAACTTTATTTCGGCTGACTAAGAAAAGTCGGGCATATTTGTTTATCGCTCATAAAATGTAAGAAGGATGGCCGCCTGTAATTCAGTGGAATGGGAACATTATCAACGCGATGAAGCCGAATTGTTCCAATTTACAATACAGGGGATTAGGCGCTAATACAGGCGAACAGCAAAGCTGATGGGGTCTGGAGCATAAATATACCAAACCACCCACGTCTGGAGTAATGAATCGTGGATCTCCCAAAACAGGTTGTAGGTAATGGATGGCGCTCTTGGCTCGTCTAATATAGCGGAAAATGGTTAGGAACCTAAAACGGGCTATTTGATTTTACTTTTATGTATATTATTCAAGCATTATGTATTTTTATGTTGATTTTTTTTAAAGTAGAGTAAACTAGGAGCTAGCTACCAGACTGCACGTAGTTTTAACACTTTTCTCGAAACATTTTTCTTATCTATCAATATCTATCGTCTAACCCCCTTACTAAAGAATATATGTAGTTTATATTTTACACTACTTATAAACAACAATTGATGGTATAAGTATCAGTTGTGTAAAATTCAAAACACTTTTGTTAGTTAGATCCTATATGGATAAATAAAGATACAGACAAAAGAGTTTCTGTTGTGGCTTGGCTTTGTTTTATACATCACTAGTTTCTATTTTATTCCGAAATCTATGAAATTTTGCTCACTTAACCTTCAAAACAAGAGGAAGACCACTGTCTTTGTGAGATTTCTAAAACTACCCCCACCCTCGATTCCCACCCCTCAAAGCCGAATTTTGATGCTTCTTGGTGAAGTTTTACACACTCGACGTTAAAACGTAAAATAAAATAGATAACATAAAATAGGATTAAAACGCAGTGTCTACATCTGATTTAGAAAAGCTCAGCGTAAAATCCATTATATAAGGAAGGGTGTCCTGGTGTGGGTTTGTTTTTTATACAAATCTACAGATTGATTCCGAGATTGGAAGGTCACTGTCTACATGACATTTCGAAAAACCACCCCACCCCTTCCCTTAAAGCAGGATAAAGCCCGACAGAACAAGATGAGAAATATAGGCAAGTCGCCGGTAGCTCTGTTATAATCTTTCTCTCATATGTAACAGAAAGATAGGCTACAACCATAACGGAGTTATTTGCGGAAAAACCACATGGAACAATGAGGTCTTGAGTGATAGTTTGACAGTCAAATGAATATTTAAAAATTTAAATATACATTTGCATTTTAAAAGCATCATGACCCATTGGAGATTGGGTTGAAAATAGTTGTGTTGTCCTAAAAATTCCAGATTGAAAAGAGAGCGCAAATTTCGTGACACTTTTTAGTAGGCTTTAGTGAGACATAGAAATACGAGTAGATGTTCTGCTTTACAAAAACGAAACACATGCCTGTAAAATGGAACAGTAGCGTGCATGCTTGTTAATGGTATGTAGAAGTTAATGGCGCAATGAGGATACATAATATGCAAGTTAAACTTGCATGCAATTTGCGTCCTTGCATGCCTGTATTTGCGAGACGTACATACAAGTACTCAAAGTCACCCAGTCTCAAGCTTTTAGGCAATAGAAAATATTGGAAGTGAATTAAATATCATCGGGCAATACAAAGTGTGGCTAATTTAATGAGAGAAAAAAAGAGGAGTAAACGAAGACGGATACTGGCGCCTGCACCTGTCGCGACGTTCACACATGCCGGTTTCGTAGCCCCCCGCGTCCCCTCCCTCTTGTTGCATGCCAGTAAATCAAATTTTGTTCTATCTACTTGCGTGGCAGATACAGGCATGCCAGTTAGCGTATACCTACACATGATAGTAGTTGGCATGTGCAAGGAGCTTTTATTTTATTTTTTTATTTTATTTTATTTTATTTGATTTGTAAGAAACAAACAGCTTATATACATACAATAGACATAAAAATATACACGTTAACTGCAGTGAAGCCAAAAGAGTTTCTTATGCTAATATTGTTTCTAGATGGAGTTTTAATTTATCTTAAGCTAAATTTAGACTTAGGAAGGGGAGAGGAGGGGGGGGGGGGGAGGGAGAATATAGGATAAGGATATGAGATGCTCTCGATACCTTGCACACCCCGTATCAATCCAATATCGCACGCGTTACTTCTATTCGATACTTCTGAAGGTTTAAATTAAAAATGTCTACGTTGTGAAACAATTCGTTGTATTGAGCAAGTATTCGAGGAATCGGGGAATTTTTTCTAAAGTTTGTTCTACAAGTGGTCAAATGAAGTAAATTCGATTGATTAGCCTGAGAGGTTAAAGTTGTTTCGTAGTTCACCAATATTGCTCGAAAACCCATTTTAAAACTTAAAAAACGTAGATATTTATTTTGTATTATAGCTTGTACAAGAATATTGTAATGCGGGTTCCAGATGGGAGAATTGTCTACAATTATGAATAAAAACCATCTAAAGTTTTCCAGCGAAGCGAAGCGCTTTTTACTTTGAAGTTAGACCCTTCTCGAAGAATCCAAAAGAACAAGAGCTCAAGGTTGATTAACTCAACACCATCCCCGGCAGAAGTTCGCTAAGCACCACTACGTGATGGAATTGTCAGCCGCGAAACCTTCTGCCTTCCGCCTTCTACCCCTGGCCTCGTGGGGTGTGAACCGGGATCTGACTGGAAATGATTCGGACTCTGGGCGAGAGCAACCACGAACTTATCCCCCGGGGTGAGTGGGGTGGCCGTAAGCCGCTATAAATCTAGCAGCGACGCAAGCTTGGGCGGTAGCGGTGTGGCACGTAATAAAGGCAAGGATGAAAGTAGCACGCTTCCCACTTCCGACATAATAACACACTAAGAAAAAAATATAAACAAAATAATATGAGACTGGCATAAACTTAATGCAGCTATCATATAAAATCATAGGGAGAGCATCAAACATACTAATTTCGGTCGTCGGCGCAATGTGCGACTCAATTTACTTTGAATTTAAGTGTCATTTTCAAAATTGGAAGTGCCTATGTGAAGAGTAATTCAGGCAAGCCATAAAGTAGGTACCTAACTATAATAAAATATTTTAACACATATTATTTTAATTGTCTTTTTGAAAATTGCAATTATAATAATTATGGAAAAATAAAAAATTTCGTTCCGCGACGGAAAATTCTCATTAAAAAACCGTTAAAAATATAAATATAAAAAGGAATATATATTTTTTTAAATGCCTCGGCTGAGAATCGATCCCTGGTTCAGAATCGAAACGGTGCTTGAAATGACTTTAGTAGTGTTTGGTGATCAGATCTGAAAAGCTGGGTTCTTTCCAACCTTCCTCTTTCTCAACTCCATTTCCTCCCTGCTTTCTTCAATCTCGCAACACGCTCCAAATTGATATCTTGTGCAGATTTCATTTACATATAATTTAAAAGACGATTTTTTTTCTTGTGCAGAAATTATGCAAAATGTTTCACTGTCTTCATTCTTCTGAAAAAAAAGCGATTTACAACACAGGCCTTTTTGATTTGGAAAAGTTGACATTATAGTTCACCAAAAGAATGTTATTTTTTTCGTATATTTTCTGAGTGAATAAATATTATTAATATAAAATTTATAATAACGATACAATATCACGTTTACATGTGTTTGCCTACTTAAACAAGCATTCAAATATTCAAACTATTTGTTTATTATCACGTTAACCAAATCCGAAATAATTTAGAAGGCAGTTATAGTTCTGTTCGGCATAATATAATATGTATTCACGGTTTGATTTAATTGAAAATGTTTTGTATTCCACCCTTTAGTGAGGTTAATTTATTGTAATATGAAACTCTATACCAGTGTGTCTCAACTATAGTTGTGCCATTTTATTCCGAGATTGATCAAATTTTGCACACTTGACGTTCGAAATAAGAGGAAAAATACTGTCTACATCTGATTTCGAAAACTCTGCGTAAAGTCCGGGCAACGCCGGGGATTTATCTAGTTGTTAATAATGTCAGTACACACGAATTATCTCATAACCTAACCTTAACACGAGTCATGACATTTTCGCTAGTGTGAAAGTCCGAATTATTTTTTTTTTTAAATCAACAAATCGCCCGTGCAAAGCAATAGGCTACATCTCTAAAAAGCTAATTTTGAGATATATGAATTTAAACTTTTTGGGACATTTTGTTACTTTCCTCGCAAACTAGGAGTATCAATAATTTAAAATTTGTTGAAAAGTAGATTGTCCCTTCATTTAAAATTTTGTTAAAAATATATCATTGTTTGGTTTTTTTTTTCAAATTAATTCTCAATCAAACCGTTCATCAAATTTTGAATTGTAATGGCAAAACAGCGTATTCGTGGGGTAGTTTAGGCAGAATGCTGAATATAAGTTGCCATGTTCTGCCATTACAGAAGTGTTTTTTTTTGGCATTTAGGACATTGTGCCATAGTCAATTCCCTGGGAAATAACCAGAATAAATAAATAACAAAATAAGATCATATTACGATGGGATTCAACGAATGGAATTGATTGAGAGCCGAAAGCCAAAACGCAGTATCTATAGATACGGCGTATCGCCATAACACGGGCGAAATGCGAAAACGCAATTTATTACAAATGAATAATGTACGTACTTAATGTAGGTATAATAGCAAATGTGAACAACAATCAACGTTTTGCACAATGCCCCCAAAACATTCAAATTGCCCCACGTTGAGAAACACTGCTCTAAACACTACCCACTTCGTCCCGATATAAAGTGGAAAATAATGATGAAGACAATAAAGACTATAAATGAAGGTAACGTCAGAATCAATATGAATATTAATGAGAATTCGTACGGAAATAAGCAGGTCGATTGAATAATAAAAAAACAGCTTCCCCTATTTCCACCTGAAAATCATATTAATATTTCCGTAAAGCTCTATTTTTCCTCTGTGTTATTTTCTTTTTGTTTTTCTTCTTATTAAATACATAAATATTTACTTAAGAGAGGATAGAACACAACAGCTTCATTCGCACCCATACAACGTCTGTTATACCGATTGACATGACGAATCTATGTATTCCACTTGATGTTCACATCTTTGAGATATCCCTGATATATTCTTCTATACAGAGTTTACTCGACTTACATTAATCAGTGATTCCTGACATTATTTGGAGTAAGAAATATGAATGAAAGTTTGGTCTCCCGAGACATTTTTGATGTTTTTTTTTTCAATTATAAACATGAAAAAGATTTCACTAGGTATTGGACAAGGGTTGGTCTGGTGAGGGTTGAACGGCGGTTACGCGACAGGGTGACCAGTGACGATAGGTGGAAGAATTTGTTTTTGATGATTTTGAATAAAATATTTTTGAAAAAAAAGACATCAAAAAAGTCACCGGAGACCAAAACTTTATTTACATTTTTACTCCAAAATCACCAGAATTACAAATAAAGCAGGTCAATTACGTCCCTTAACACCCTGTATAAATATTATTATCAATATAGGTACCGCCAGCCGGGGAACCATTCATTGGACAATCAATACCTCTGCCATAGGTCACCCCAGGTTCATGGGGAGAGATTTGTTCAGGTGTTGGTGACGGATGCGTATGTCCCCCACGTCTGCGTAGCGGATCGGATCGGGAGAGGCCAGTTGAGGGAGACCTCTACAGCCGGATTCTTTCGACGTTGTACCGCAATGAGAGAAAATTCATATTTCACTCCTGGACCCATTCATTGATCCCCAGATTCCGATTCCCTACATTTTTCTTTACCAGAAATTCCTCTCCTTCTTTTATTTAAAAATACCCTCCACATAGCATCCCCAAAGATTACTTATTTAATAATGCATCCCCTGATCTGACGGAGTGGTCATAAAGTTCGGTGAGTCGAAGTGACGATGTGCAATATGCGCTTTTGAAGATCCTGATTGCAATGGCGTCCTCTGGCCAACTCCCCCGTAAGTTGACCATCCTCTATGGGCCCTCATCGATCCCGGCAGGGCGGCTTACGTCAGCGGGCGGGAAGGGCGGGAGGGCGGGGGAGGGCGGGGGCAGGGCGGCCAGGGCGGCTGCGCGCTCGCCGAACTGGGTCACACCCCGATCAATAGCCGCCCTCCCCGCGGCCCCCCCCCCCCCCCCCCTCAGCCGCCCCGGCAGATCGCCTATAGCTGATATACATGCACTTCATAATACATGATATCCCCCGTCTCTACATTTTTCCTCGCTTATTGTCAGAGGGGTGGAAAAGATTGATGGCCGCTATTAGCGACTCGTTGTGTTTCGCGAAGAATACACTCATTTAACAACGTCATTAGGACTTCAATATCGAATGGAGGCATGTTGTGAAGACGAAGATCAAGCATACTCCCCGGCCTCATACTAAATTTAAACATTTATTTTTAACCAGCTGAAGTCCCCGGCGATACCCGGGCTTTACACAGAGTAATCAAAATCAAATGTAGACAGTGACCTTCATTTGCATACAAATCAAATCCATCCACCACATAAAGACATTCTCCTTTATATATTGTATATTTCAACCAATTTACAAAAAACGTAGACAAATTATATACCTAAACCTTCCTCCTGAATCACTCCATCTATTGGCGAAAACCGCATGAAAATCCGTTCAGTAGGTTTGAGTTTATCGCGAACAGACAGACGACAGACGTGGCGGAGAACTTTAATTTATATTATGCAGAGATTATTTTTACAACGTCCTCCTGAAATCAAAACCTTATTCCCAAAAATCAAATACCCGAACATAGAAGCTAAATTAACACTTTATTATCTGTAAATAACTACACAATAGATTTCAGCCACAAGTATTGTAAGCCACTGGTAATACATCTTATAACTGCAAATAAGTTATTAGTAAATCTAGGCGATAGGGTTCCATATTATTAATTGTTATATATTATTTGGAATACATCTCCATTATATGGGCCCCTTCAGAACCAACCCATACCCTAGAAATAGAAAAAGTACAAAAGAAGTTTATGCAACCTGCTTGAGAGAATATACATAAGTACTATCCATGACTGTACGCATCCTTGTTTTTAAGGGGGGAAATACCTTTAGATGACTCAATTTTTATTTATTTTTTATTTCATAAATTGTTAATACGAATATTTAAGAATATGTAGCCAAAATTTTAAATAAATATTTCAATTCGTTCAGATGTTATGAGGGTGTTTAGTTAAGCTTCCCGTGCCGAACCGCGTGGTAAACTAAAAACGCGTTTTTCTGAAAACGACTTTCTTTGAATTTGTGTGCACTCTAGCTCAAAAACGTTTGAACCAATTATTTTTAAAATTTGCAGATACGTTCTTTATATAATTACGCTCAACACAAGTAAGCTTAGTTCTTAGTAATATCATTGGCCAAAGTATTTTTTAATTGCAAAAACAAAGTTATAAAATGGCAAAAAATCAAGGTTTCCTGTTCACACACCTGTAAAAAATTTAATTTTCAATTTTTTTGGGGAAAGTTAGGTTCATATAGAAGAGACATATTAAGTTCGTAAACTAAATTCAAAATCCTTTTGATTTGAGATGAAGACTGTGGCCTCAAGAATGCGCCTAAATACCTACGTCTGAAGGTGACGTTCGATGGCTAGCAGCTGATAATTTTCACATTTTCCGAGGAAATTCTTCAAAAATTTCACATTGCTTTCTTACATAGATGTGTAAAATAATCTCAAAGTTTAAAAAAATTATGTACATTTCTGCCATGCCAAAAAAAAATTCTTGAAAATCATTAAAAAAAAACCTAGTCCTAAAGGTATTTCCTCCGTTAACAGGAATGCTCGACAGCACCTTAGAAACCCGACGAAAAATATTTTTTAGGGAAATTTTTTTTAAAGTTAATCTCAATCCACCTAATTTGAACTTACATCTAACAAGTACACTCGTGGGAGATCCCATGCACTATTTCATGCTCCGAAAACGAGGACTTCTGTCTATCAGAACGCTTCATTTTAAACTTACAGACAATTCAGCAACTATTTTTTGACGCATGTTACAAAATAGTAAAACTGAATCCATAACTTTTAATTCTTTTTTTTTTTTTTACATGAGCTCCACACAGGAGGCCCTGAGGAAAATAATTTCTCTCAGGGCCTATGTCATCTTTGAGGATGCTGTGTGGAGGGTTTTTTTTAAGGAAAGGAAGGAGAGGATAGTTCTGGGAAGGAAAAAGGTTTAAGGGGTGGGTAGGAATCTGGGGTTCAGTGTGTCTTGGCCATTCGCCTCCAAGATCCGGACAAACCTCACCCCATGAACCCGGGCACCCCTGCTAAATCACCAAACATAGCGAAACACTTGGGGTGACCTATGGCAGAGGTGTTGGTTATCCAATAAAGGTTCCCGGGGCGGCGGTACCCATTCCCGCCTCCCAAATTGTATGTACGACAAATTTTTAATCTTCTCCGTGATATATTGGTGTACAACCGTTTTATGAGGGGTAATTGTACCGTTATCATTATTATTAATTTCCCTTCCCCACTTTCCTAATCCCAACCTAACATCTAACTTTTGGGCTATTTTGGTATATAATTATTACAACAAGATGAAACACATGAATGGTTAAATTTAGAGCTATATTTAACGCTCATTAAAATATCGTTAAAACGTTCGTTCAGAAGACAACTTATTTTTTAAGTGAAAACTTCTTTAGCACCGTTGTGATTTGAAACTCGATGAAACGAAAAAACAGTGACACTAAAAACAGACAAGCACATACATCTATAAGATTTAGCCTGCAAGAGAATGAGATAGTATAGTCGGTCTTCTCCTTGTGTGGTACTTTGTAATCTCCCCACTCTTGTCTACTTTAGTTTTCTGAAGGTTTCACTTCTACTGTGTGTGAATTGCACACTCTGATTTTTTAAAGATATAAATGGATGTTATGTAGACGGGATTCCCGTTTCATACATACAACCTACCTGCTAAATATTCAGCAGTCTCCGGCACAACGAGAAACATTGATAATTTTAGAGAGAAGGCTGACGAATCGTGCAGAGTTTTTAAGAGTCACTAAAATGGATCAGGCATAACGGGAAAGGCCCCTGCCAGAAGAAATTACGTATTAATCCACCAAAAACAGATTACGACCTTGTAAAACATCTTGACCCCCGCGGATTACGAATTGGGCCATCTGACCCTCCCCCTCTTCACAGGAAAATGTATCGATGTGGCTATTTAGAGAGTCAATATATTATTACGAACTGAATTTGAATAGGGGGTGAAAAGAGGGTTCTGGGAATCGTGCCACTACCATAAATAATAAATCAACTTGTGAAAAAGAAACCCAAAAGTAAAAAAAGCTACAAGCCTACCTAATGTATTATACAAAGTGTTAAGGGACGTACTTGACTAACTATAACCGGTGATCATGACCCTGGTATTATTTGGAGTAAAAATGTTAACGAATTTGTAGTCTCCGGCAACATTTTCGATGACTTTTTTTTTCTTCTTCAAAATCGAAACTTTTTCCGCATGTCGTCACTGATCACTCAGCCGAGTAACCGCACAACTTCTTACCCTGCCCACAAATGTCCAACACCGAATATTTTTATGTTTTTGTTCAAAAAAAACATTAAGAATGTCACCGGAGACCAAAATTTCATTTACATTTTCTACTCCTAATAATGTTAAGAATCACTGGCTAACCTTTTTCGTTATTTGTTTTTGGGGTGTTATGCCGTGTTGCGCTACCTCCTTCTTTAGCCAACGTTTCGGACATCGTTGCAGTGTCCATCATCAGGGCAGATCCGGCAGATCCGGTAGATGTGTAACCCTTCAAAAATCGGGCGCATTTTGTCAAAAGGTAAAAATATTTCCGCTTTGTAATAAAATCCATATAAATGGAATGTTTGTAAACGTTGCCGAAAACTAAAAACTATTTTTGAAAGATGATGAAATACGCTAACAAATTTTATTATTAGAAATAAGCATGTAAATTTTCAAATATAAAATTTTTGAATGCGAACTTTAAAAAGTTTTAAAAATGGCTCACCTTACGTTATTTCTAACTAAAATTACTGGTAATTAAAAAAACACACATACATTTTTTATTAGACAAATGAATTATAAACATTACTGACACCTCACTTTTTTGTCATTTCATGGAAAAATAATTTCTAAAATCTTAATTTTTTTTTTTAAATTGCGGTCGTAAACTTTGGTTTCATAAAGACGTACATTTTAAATATTTTGTGGTTAATTTTTAGATTTGATGATATTTAAGAGGACATTACCAGAGAAAACCAGAAATATGTCATTTTCAAATCAGATTTTAGACGTATTGACTCTTTCCCACAAAAAATTATAAATGGATTTCGAAAGATTGTTCTTTTATCTAGCATTCGCATTTTTAATTTTTAGTTATTCCATAGGTCGTTGGCAGATTTGTTAAATTTTCAAAAAAGATTTTGTATTATACCACACCCATTTCAAATAATATAATCATGCAGTACAATAAATCAATAGATTATCTAGCAAACGCATGTTTTAGAATTTTAATTTATGTGTATTTATTTGCGCACTTACAAACTAATATATTTCAGATTTTTTTAACATTCTTATTAAATTTAGACATTATTGAAAAATGATAAATACTTATAATCAAAAAATAATTACAAAAAGTACATTATTTTAATAGTTTTATCATCACGCCTTTCAGCATTTTTGGATGAAGGTATAAATTAAAGCTAATTTGGATTGAAATAAATTCGATATTGAGTTATAATTTAAAAAAGCTGGTACGGAGAATAATTAATCTTTCTCATTGTAACCGCCCTGCACGATCGTAAGAACAACTTTCGACGAAATGTGGATTTTCGTCCGCTGGCTGGTTAAAAGCTCTTAATATGTTAATTTTTAGATTTGTGGTTAATTTTTAGCATGTTAGTTTCTCTTTCCAATACCGTTTAGGTTTAGATAATATTTCTCCCTATGGTAGCAAGGGAGACACAAGGGATATTTATATGCGACTTACATGAATTGGGACAAATATGGTCTCACGTGATTAAACTGGTTAAAGTAGGTGAAGTACCTTAACACCCTTCCATGTATATAAACCGCTTCCATGCCAACTCAGAATGAAACCAACTCAGAAACACCTCAGAAAGGTCATTAAATGCTATAAAAAAAATAATTTTAAATTAGCCGATAACCGTAACCTAACTCAACCTATTTAACCTTTTTTTATCTTTACTCTAAATGACCTTTCTGAGGTGCTTCTGAGTTGATTTCATTCTGAGTGTTCCGGTCACCATATAAACCTCTGGGGTTAAAGATTAACATAAATTAAATAGATGAACATCAGGCCATTTCGCAGCAGAGATGTGCTGAGGGGACGAAACGGTAAACAACTGTCCTGGCACATACTCCTTGCCACATTCACATTCAAGCACTTGAATCTATTGATCGTGCCATTTTCCCGGATTCTTATGACTCATAACACAACTTTCTTCACGCGGTTTCTTCCATGAAGGGGTAGGCAGAGAGGATGAACCGACAAACAACTCGGTCCTGGCACACAATCCATCTTCATTAACGTTTATACATCGTCTCATTCATAGCCTTAATAATAATAATAAATGGCTAATTTATATAGCGCCGTTTTCGTGGAAAATCACCTCAAGGGCGCTGTACAAATAAATATATAAAAGAATTAAAATTACTGGCTTATAACTAAGATTTACAATTACCAACTAGTTACTTACATCTAAGACTTATTTATAGCAACTTATATTACTGGCTTAATATTAAGATTCTGGTATTCCTGACACTTGACACGGCCCAAATCAAGTATTTGGTTAACTTGGTCGTGCCATGTCCTGCTCGGGCGTGTTATTATTCACATTCACGTAATTGAAAAAAAAAATAGAATATCGCACAAGTATATCACACGAGTCCCAAGCGCCTAGAGCAAGTAAGACTATGACTGTGGGGAGGGTAAGGAGATGTGGAAGAGAAAGAAAGGAAGTTCCTGGCTATTCACATCTGGTCACCAAACACGGCTAAAGCCATTTCAAGTAATGCTTCAATTTTGAATGGTGGTATTAGACCAGGGCGATACTAAGTTCTCCTTACACTCCTTTCTTCGTTCATTCGGTATACACGCCCAAACCTTCTAAGCGTCCCTTTCATTAATCTTACCCATTAATCATTATCGCTTACATCAACCTTGCAATATTCGCGAATGCCCTCATATTTCACACGATCGTGCATGGTTTAACTACACATGCATCCATAAAGTCAAAATCCTTTACCTTCACCTTCACTACCCGCGACATTGTGTATAAATTGTAAAAAATCTTATTTGTAAGCTTTTGTAAAGGTCACTTCATAAAAATTCTCCAGCCCTTAAGAGTCCTAAATTCTTCATTCTTTCAAAATAAACATCAACTCTTTTGCTACTAATCTTCTCATAAATGTAAAACTAACAGTGATGGGGGTAGCAAATGTAAAATCTTGCAATATCCGGTGTTTTAAATTTAATAACCTCCGCGTGCAAAGCCGTATCTTCCCCAAGCATAAACTTTCTTATTAAAGTGTGTTTATCGGAAGTGACCTGCCAGGTATGTATGTTTTCTGTATCTACTTGTAAATAATAAAATTAAAGAGATCCCATAATAAATTGTACAGCGCCCAGGTGAATTTTCACAAAAACGGGGATCCACAAATTATCCAATTATTATTATTAGATTCTATGCACCTCCTCATCTCATTTCTACAGCATTCTGTTTGCGTTTAACCTTTCTCTGCCAATTCCGGATCTCCC
Source organism: Limnephilus rhombicus (assembly GCA_929108145.2). Taxonomy (NCBI): domain Eukaryota; kingdom Metazoa; phylum Arthropoda; class Insecta; order Trichoptera; family Limnephilidae; genus Limnephilus; species Limnephilus rhombicus. Next base: position 11,455,431 of record OV815287.1, on the reverse strand, counting down.
CTCTCGTAATAAGGTCAACATAAGGTTAACTTCCGTATAAATATAAGATGGGCAGGTATGTTCGTTGGAGTTTAAATAATTCACATCACAAATCCTTGCTGGAGCAGAGATCAATAAGACTGCCCGCGTGCGGCAATACGGCCGACCCTCACAGCGCTAGTACAAATTCCAGAGACCAAGTATGCACGACCTCCGTAGTCCAGTGGGTAAGACTCACAATCCGGAGGTCGCGGGTTCGAACCCGGCATGCGCAAATAAATTTTATTTGATTAATTTGTGTTATTTTATAATTAATTCATTTAAAATAATATATAGTATATTTGCGGCATGTTCCAGAGTGGAAGATACTATCAGTATCGCCCTGGTGTAAGACCACCATTCAGAATTGAAACGTTGCTTGAAAATGGCTTTAGCCGTGTTTGGTGACCAGATCTGAATAGCCAGGTACTTCCCAACCTTCCTCTTCCCACCTCCTTCCCCTCCCCACTACCTTCAGCCTCACAACATACCCCAATTGGGGATGCCATAGTCTCACTGGCTCCAGACGGGAGCAGTTGAGATTCTTGTGCGGTATTCACTGTAAAAAAAAAAAAATGCAGGCTCTATTCATAACTACTTCAAACTTTTATCTACTCCAGAATCCTCTATAATAATCAGATTCATCTAAAAATATTATACTTTATTAACGCGTTATATATAAATCGCTAAAAATTCACTGGCTTTATACTACGGTTTCAACAACCGCTTAGATTTGTCTAGGTCTTGGTGGCGAATGAGTTTCCCTGCCTACTGCGCGGCGGTCTGGATCGGAAAAGACTGCTCGAGGCAGACATAATCTAGACCTCTCCAGCCGGACTCTCTCGACCCATCGCCTTGCACCGCAGTGGGAGGAGTGGATTTATACGTCTCTCACTGCTGGACACATTGACACCCAGGTTCCTACCCATATTTCATACTTTTTCCTTCCCAGAACTTAATTTCCTTAAAAACATCTTAAACATTCTCCACACAGCATCTCCAAACATCTTTGGGGTTAATTTCATCATATAGGTCCTGAAGGATTTTTTCCCTCAGGGCCTCCTGTGTGAAGCTATTTGTAAAAAAAAATCCTTTTCCCAAAATCTTTGTTCATATAGATAGATAGATATTTATACTTGGTTTGTTTCATTCTATCTTGCTTAGGACGTGTTATTTTACAAAATTTGAAGAATTCATCAAAATTTTAAGATATTTTTCAAGTTTTGTGAAAGTTCTGTTCAGATTCTATTTTTATTTCATCATAATGAAATTTAAAATAGAACTTCTTCTTTCGTATGGTGGGGGGGTCAGAGGGGGACATCTAGGTCTGCGAGCCAGTCTAGGGCCTCGGGCGTTGCCCTGTGGACCTCATCAATCCCGCCGGGGAATGAATGGAGCGGGCATTCGTTGATCACATGTTCGGTGGTCTGCACCGCACCGCATTCACACATCGCCGACTCTTCAAGGCCCCATCTATGTATGCATCATCTGAGCACAACAGCTATGGGAGCACCTTATCCTATTGATGGCAGTCCAGAGTTTGCGAGGCAATGAGAACCCAGGCTGTCTCTCAGTGGGGTCTTGAACGAGATGGGCGTTTTTGACGTTGGCTGATTGCCACTCAAGCTTCCACCTATCTTCTGGGGTGAGAGGTGTTCGAAGGAGTCTTTCTCCTTCCGTCCAGAAGGGTTTTCGAGACTTTAAGCGGCATGCCGGGTGAGAAACGACATCATCGTGCAATGGTATTTCGCTTTTTTGCAGCGCCTTCTTGTATTACCTCAGTGTTGCAATCTCTCGCCTTATATTGAAAAATGATAAATTGTTCAAATTTATTTCTACATAGAATTTATTAATTGGTGCAGTTTTGATGGTTTCAAAAATATTTCATCCTTTGTAGAATAAACTGTTTTGCGTATTGGCTTTGTCCTTTTTTGGAAGTCCGATTTAATTGCACGTCCTTATGTTATGTCTGTAAATGTCCTTGTTATTATATACATAATTTGTTTGAGAGGAATTTTGGTTTCATGTTTGTTATTATTTTATGTATAAATATCACTGTGTCAAGGTCAGCATCTGTTCAACTGTTAGCCAATTTAGTTCTTTAACAAAGTTACTTTTGTATATATTTATTTCACCTAAGTATTATTTGTATATAATGAAAGATATTTCGGTAACATATTGTTTATTATGTTATGTATTTACACATAATTGCGTTCAATGTCAGCATCTGTTTCACTGTTAGCCAATTTAGTTCCTTCAACATTTTAGTAGCTTTTAAAAGCATATTTCGCCTAAGTATTATTCTCATTGGTGAATTTTGGATAGTTAGCAACTTATTTTGTTCTCTGTCGTTACACAATAAAGTTGAACAGTAGGTATTTAAAATGTGAAGCATAATAATATGTTTTTATTTATTTTATTTGTTATAAAATACATTCAGTATAATAATAATAATACTTGGATGATTTATATAGCGTCGTTTTTGTGAAAAATCACCTCAAGGGCGCTGTAAGGGCGCAGTACAAGGAAGCTTTGACTGTCCAACTAGGAAGTTCTCCCGTTCTAGGACAGTCAAATTGACATATTCATATTAGGTTGGTAGGTACATTATTATTCATAAAGTATTAAGTAAAGTTAAGCTTCACAATTTGCATTTACATAATTATACAGTGGAGTAATAGGTTCTAGAATCAATTAATTAACAAGAAAAAATGTATTCGAAAAACAGTAAGTAAAAGAAAAATAAAAGAAAAAATTTTGGAAACAAAAGAAATATATAAGGTGCTCGTACATGAAATGTTGGGTCATTTATTAGATATTTAGCCTCGGTAAAGACTATTTTTAGTATAACACAGAATCTATGTAGTAACTAGTTATCAGCCATATATAAGAGTAGAAATTACAATCAGTGAGAATGATTTGGCATTTAGAGCGCACTAATCGCGTCGTATAAAGTTTATGATAGTAGATTTTATGATAACACTCATTATTATCTACTGTAACTGGGGCAAAAAATAACATACCACATTAAAACTGGCTTTACATTGTTTTGAAATTGCAGATTTGCGTTGAATTAGTTGTTAGTGGAATTAAAATAGTGATGGTATTTTATTTTATCCTACACGAGAATGTTTCTTTTATGTTATGAGTTATGACTTATGACTCACATTAAATAAACGTCGTGACAAAAATGTCATTTTTTTCAATTATATTAGTTGTGCTGTGTAATTGTTATTACGCGTGACAGCTGTTTCGCTTTCCCAATGCATTATTAAGCTATTGATAATGCTTTTGGAAGACGAAACAGTAATAATAATTGTACAGCAGAACTTGTTTATAAATTAATTAAACAATGATATTATTAATTAAAATGGATATTTATTTTAATTTTTTAAACTTTATGAGTATAATCCCAAATTATAATATTCAATTAAATGAAGACAATATTAGCGAAACTCAATCGAAAATCTGGAGACAGAAAAAGATATTGGCTCCGCTGGGACTCGAACCCAGGACCCTTTGCTTACATGGCAAGAGCTCTACCTAGCTCTACGCCCTCTCTTCTACACAGGTTTGTAAAGGAAACTAAGTTTTCAAGGTTCTTGTAAAGAGAATAAGAGGATAATGGCAAGAACAGATTGGGTGTGCGCGGGAGTGTGTTGGAGAGCAAATAAACACGCAATCGTATTATCCAGAAAAACCTTTCTCAGGATTGATTAAATCTAAACAGAAAGAAAGGAACTTGATGGACTCAATGCAAGGGGAAGAAAAAAAGGAAACATTTAAATTACGTAGAAACGAGGATATTTTTTGGTTTTATTACGGAAAACACATAGAAAATCAAAAGAAAAAAACAGAAGTCAACCCATCAGGTTAATTTGTTCGCTTTTCGGAACAACTTATATGGGCCTCATAGAAATCGCTGTCTCCCTTACTTTCATAGTGAGAAATATGATACAAACGGTGTTAGAGAGAGAAAAAATCCCTCTTTTTATTGAAATATAAAAATTAAACACAAAAGAAGTAAAATGTAGACCTTTATGAAACCAAATTTTCGGATCGCAATTTTATAAAAAAAATTATGAAACTTTGGGAATTTTTTGTTAATTATTTTTAAATGGAACGACAAAAACGTGAGGTGACAATACGCATCATCATCATCATCATTACATAGTATAAAATGAAATCGCTCAAAATGTATGTGCGCATAGATCTTTTAAACTACGCAACGGATTTTCATGCGGTTTTCACCAAAAGATAGAGTGATTCAAGAGGAAGGTTTATATGTATAAAACATGCTTATTATAGTTGAGAAAAGCCGAGAAATTCAAATATTCAATTCAGGCAGCGGGCAGCTGGCAAGCGGGTGGTGTGGATTTTATAAAGGTTGGGTAATGGCGTTGTGTTTCGTTAGCCACAGCAACGTGTGGCCGGCTCTGCTAGTATAATATATTTGTCAAATAAAATATGCATGTGTTTTTATTTTTCTTCGTCATCAGTAATGTTAGTTAGAAAAAAACGTAAGGTGAGCCTTTTTTTACGTTTACTTGCATGCAAAATGTTTGTAATTCAAAAATTATATGATTAATTCGATTTATAAATTTCAAAGCGTAGGTATGTTAACAGCTTTCAAAAAAAATTCAACATTTTTCGGATATGTTCAGAAATATAACGTTTATTTGGATTTTATTGCAAAGCGGAAATATTTTGACCCTCTAACAAAACATGGTAGAGGCCTGAGGGTTAACCGCAACTACGAAACGTAGGATGAGCTCTTGAGGCTGTCGTGAATGGCTTACAAATAAATCTATAAAAAGGAACTGAAAAAAATGGATTGTTTTTCAGCAAAAGCGGTGATATTTTGCGACAAAAGACATTTTATGTTATCTTTTTGGTATTTTGCCATCAAAGAGTGACGAAGATTTTTTTTATTTTTCAAAATCACTAAAGAATGATAGCACTCAGAATTTTTGAAGTGAAGTCAGTTGGGTACCATTACCACAGAGAACTTAAATACAGAGAAACGTTTTATCTCTAAGTTTCGTAAAACGATTCTTTTTCCATCTTAATTCAGTATTACAAACTGCCCAAAAATAGCGTCATATTCGAATAACTGAATATCCGCACAAAATACCTGATAACTCAGACGGTGATGAAGCAATCTTCACAACAATCACGTCTTCCTAATCTCATAAGGAATGATGCCGGAAGAACTCGGATTATATTATGAGCCGGATGTTGGGACACTTCCCAGCATGGAGACAGGAATATAACCAAAATACTGTGCAGGGCTTTCAACTTATCGAGAAGTGGCGTTACCGGTAAATGTATCAAGTTAATACCGGTTTATCGGTAAGCATAAAGGTTTTTTTTAAAGACAATCCCTCCCAGGTATATGATTAACAAGTGGGCATTATTTCAAATAATACATTTTTAAAAAGAGGTTGTTTATAGTACCCAGAGAATAGTATTAAAAAACATTGGAAGAATGTCATTTTTGATTCTTTTATAACCCTTGGGGTGATTTTTCACGAAAACGGCGCTATATAAATTAGCCAAGTATTATTACGACAACAAGAGAGTTTGTTTGGAGCCAGTCATCGACCAATAAACCACCAACGACCACGAACGTTTATGTTTCAATGGAGTCGTTAGAACTTTAGCAAACGAAATTTTAGGTATGTAGAGAGAATGAAGGAAGCGGGGAGTAGGAAATAAGAAAGGGGAACGTTGGAAAGTACCCGACTAGTCAGATTTGTTAACTAAACACGGTTAAAGCTATTTCAAGCGACGATTCAATTACGAGTAGTTAGTGCACTATGCTGAATTATTGCTGTACGATTATACAGTGTCCGGAAACTCGTAGCACAAGTCGGAAACTGGTGAATTTGCGTAACATAGACAATAAAAAAAGCTTATTTTTAGATCTATGTATATATAAGCATATTTCTTTCCATTTTCTCGCCAATAGAGGTAGAAATTACTTCAGGAGCCGGAACTACGTTTTAAAAGACAAGAAAAAAAAATCGTTCGCTAATGGGTTAGTATCAACTGTTTAGACCTGTGCCACACGCAGCTATAAAAGATCATGTGGCTCGGCGTACTTCGGCATATCGCTCGCAGTACATTCCCAATGGGAATACATGGCGAGCGATATGCTGAAATAGGACAAGCCAAATGATCTTTGATATTTTATAGCTGCTTGTGGCACAGGTCTAAACAGTTGATATTAACCCACTAGCGTCCGATATTTTTTTTTCAAATTTGACTTTAAAAAATTCAATTTCGGATTCGATTTACTCGAAAACGAAGCCCAAATTTAAAAAAACGATTCCAAGTGTGATATAGATTCACTAGTTAAAAACACTAAAAACATCAAAAATTTACCGAAATACCGGTAAATGGTTATTATGTACCGGTAAAAAATATTATCGCTAAACATACCGCTAAACCGGTTTACTGGCAATGCGCGCCCTAATTCCGTCGCAAGTTCTTTATGATCCGCCGGGGGCGCATAACTCCCCAAGGGCCGCCCTTATGAGCTGATTCAATATGAAAAACCGCTAAACTACATATGTTATCGCGTGCTTTTCTCTCGCCCCATATTCGCAAAGCTCTCGGCAACGGATTATTTAGGGCAAACTTTCAGGACTTTTCTGTTCCTGAATCCTTAAGATTGTTCGGCCTGTCCACTTCCCAGCTGGAACCTAGATCTAGATAGGCCGAAGTTGTAATGCTTTATCTATGAACTTTGTATCAAAGCTGGTAGATAATTTGTGTAGCGTTGTATCTCAATTCCAAAGAAGAATAGTAAAAGAAAGTAATTTGTTCGCGTTTGGGATCACAGGTGTCACAGAAATCGTTGTATCTCCCTTACAATCATGGCGAGAAATATAATTTAGACGGTGTTAGAAAGAGAAAACACCGCGTCTTATATTCGAATCTATAAGTTAACCACAAAAAACTTTTTTTTTCACCTATGGGAAACCAAAGTTTTCGATCGCAATTTGAGAAATATTTATGAAACTTCGTGAATTTGAATAACTGATTCTGTGAAGAATTCAGACAAATGATAAATAAATCAAATAAAAGTAACTGCCTATTATATAACATTTTAACGGAAAATTATTTTAACCTATGCTTGTAACCTAATGCTTTTATGGAAATAAGGAGAACCATATAAAAATGTATTTAGGAGGAAATGGTCGCTTGTCAACATGGAATAGAGCTTCTAAATTTGATAGGCGGATATGGGTGCCACCGCCCCGGGACCCATTAATTGGGTGCCCGGATTCATTGGGTGAGGTCTGTACAGGTTTTGGCAGCGGTTGCGCCTGCTCACCAGCTGCGCGGCAGGCCGGATCAGGAGAGATCGGTTTAGGGAGATCCTTCGCCTTGCACCACAGTTGGAGGGATGGATTCATAGATCCATCACTGCTGAACACACCAACTCCAGATTCCTGCCCATCCCTCATACCTTTTTCATTCTCAGAACATCCTCTCCTCCTTTTCCATTCCTTAAAAAAACACCCTTCACACAGCATCCCCTAAAATGACATTGTTTGCCTCCTGTATGGAGCTAATATAAAAAAGAGCGGCCTTCAGTGACCGTAACATATGTATGAAATCCCGCAAGTAGGTACCCCGCATTGTAAATTCCCCTTTAAGAGCGTTAAACCAACCAGCGGACGAAAATCCATATTTCGTCGTAAGTTGTTCTTACGATCGTGCAGGGCGGAATGAGAAAAATTAATTATCCTCCGTACCGCTTTTTAAAATAACTCAATATCGATTTTATTTCATTCCAAATTTTCTTTAATTTATACCTGCATCCAAAAATGCTGAAAGGCGTGATGATAAAACTATTAAAATAATGTAATTTTTGTAATTATTTTTTGATTATAAGGATTTATAGTTTTTTAATAATGTCTAAGTTAAATAAGAATTATTTTAACTAAAGATTTTATTTAAACTAAAATTAAAATTCTAAAACATGCAATACCCAGATATGATTTGAAATGGGTGTGGTATGCTACAAAATCTTTTTTGAAAATTTAACAAATCTGCCAACGACCTATGGTATAACTTTATTATACTAAAAATAAACATTTTTTCTCAAAATTTAAAACATGCGAATGCTAGATAAAAGAACAATCTTTCGAAATCCATTTATAATTTTTTGTGGAAAAGAGTCAATACGTCTAAAATCTGATTTAAAAATGACATATTTCTGGTTTTCTCTGGTAATACCCTCTTAAAGCAAAGAAATAAATAATTTAGAAGTGAAAAAGCTTGTGATAAAAACACAGAAAACACACCTTGCTGTTAATTGGAATTCTTCGATCGTAACTTCGGCCGTTGGTTGTCTAACTTGTATTCACAACCCACATTTAGTCTTGTGATACATAACTTCTCGTTTCTTGTGTAAATATATTCCAAGGAAGTTTTTTTTTCCTACCGATTTGTAAACATTTTATGGTTATCTGTAGCATACAGTAAAATCCACCCCTTCCTTTTGCGTGGTAAAGCAGTGAAATGTGGATACTGCTGACCGCCCCTTTGCCTGTAGCTTGCTTTGTAGAGCAGTGGTCCCCAACCCCCGGGCCGCGGCCCAATACCGGGCCGTGAACCAAATGGTACTGGGCCGCGCAAGGACAATAAAAAAATTAAATAATTACCCACAAAAAAATACAGTGGAACCTCTTCCCACAACGAGTTAAGAGAACAAGGACTTCCCACAACGAGTAATTCGCATAACGAGCAATACAGATTTTAAAAAAAACGCTCCCTTAACGAGCAACTTTTCGCATTGCGAGCGACATTTCGCATAAAGCAAGGAGAAGTCCCATTTTCACGTCACTCACTGGTGAGCCGGGACTTCCGCGCCAGTTCATCAGTCTCTGGTTAGCACTCATTCCGCTACCAGATTAGTATCGCATGTGCTCACACATTTTTCTAAAATTTTTGTTTTTCGAAATTTGTAATTTTTTTTCATTACAACATGAAACAGGTTTTTCTCCACAGTGAGTCGGCATGTGGATTTTAAATTGTCACTTTCGAGAGAGAACACGAATAGTCGCAGTCGGAATATGATAAAGTTTTTTCTCCACTATGAGACGGCTTGTGGACTTTTAAATGTTCCTTTCGAGAACATGAATAGTTGCAGTTTCTTATATTCTGGGTTTAGATTAAAACGACTTCCCGCATAATGATTCACTCTGAAATTAAATCCAGTTTCGAGAAAAGCTTTAAATTCGAGGTGCACACCAGAGAAAAAACATCGGCTTGATCTGTGTGAACTATTCTTTAAGCTTATGGAGTCTAGATGAGTGAACACCCCCCCCCCCCCCCCCCCCCCCCTCCCCTAAATTATCAAACGTTGACCGGTCCGCGGTGATAAAAAGGTTGGGGACCACTGTTGTAGAGTACTTATTAAACCTGTTCAAAATAGTAACCGAATACCCACCCTATGAGCATTGAGTAAAAATAGAAATTCGGCACAGTATTTCATTCAGCGGCCTTTTCTAGGTTATACTTGCGGAAAATGCATAAATTTAACACGCCTTGTGATATTATTATTTATCATGATCCTTACTCTTGAAAGATTATAGTTCCATGACAGTTGATCCGCCGACAATTGTACCCCCGGCGTACTTATATACAATGCGCGGTCGCTTTAAGAAAAATACGTTAAATACACAAAAGAAAATACGTAGAAGATAATTACACAAAATATAACTAAGTGACCGAGTAGAGATGTGCAGAGAGGATGTACCGCCAAATAACAAAAGAATAAAACATATTTTCACTCCATCAAGGAAAAATCTGCTTCTCTATTTACCGTATGTACCAGCGCATAAGTACAAAATATATGGACACAGTGTATAAATTCCTTTGATATTCTTACCAACTTATTATTAAGGGTAAAGTCGAACTGAATATCTTTTACTTTTGAAATTGGTAAAAAACGCAAAAAAATGTATATATTTGTAGTAAATATCATTTCGGGGGATCAATGGTCGGTGGATCAACTGTCGTGTCACGATTTTAATATCATAATATTTAATTTCATAATTCTTTTTATGTTCAGTGCATACAGGGTGTTAAGGGACCTAGTTGATTTCCTTTAGCCAATGATTCCTGATTGGAATAAAAAATGTAAATGAAATTTTGGTCTCTGGTAACTTCGATTTTTTTTTCAACTTAAATCATAGTAAAATCAGTATGTATTGGACAGTTAGGTGAGGGGTTGGGCGGTTAGAAGTCTGAGTGACCAGTGACGACATGTGGAAGAATTTTGTTTCCTTTGATTTTGAAAAAAATTAAAAAAAAAAAAAAAAAATTAAAAAAATATTTTATTTTTAATTTTTAACTTTATGAGTAAAACCTTCGAGTCCCAGAGGTGTCAATATGTTTTTCTGATTTTTCTGTTTCCAGATTTTCGATTGAGTTTCGCTTATATTGTCTTCATTTATTTAAATATTAAAAAAATCACCTGAAATCAAAATTTAATTTACATTTTCTAATCCAATTAATTTCAGGAATCACTGGTTAAAGTCAAGTACGACCTAATCATAATGCGACCATTTTCCTCCAAGGACATAAGAAAGCAATAAAAATAATATTTAATTATCTTTAGTTAGCAAATAATCAGACAAATCTGATAATAAGAAGCCGATTTGCTGATTGAATAGAAACTTATTAATAGGCTTATAAAAGTTTTATCATCGGCCGGTGACATCAAAAATCGTCCGGCGATAAACTATAATCACGAGTACCAACTTGCAAATAGCGGCTGAAAATCAATAGGAGCAGCGGAATGCCTCCGATCCCCACACTATCGAGTGTCGTAGTCATTTGCTAAACACTCCGTTCCTCGTGCGCATACCGTTTCCAAGCTCTAAGGAAAACCGGTGGCACATTTTCCAGTACTGTACAGTGAACAGAGCACCTGCCCGAAAGTTGACGAGAAAATTCTCCGAATTCTCAAACCCATCCCACGTAAAGCGTCGCACAGTGGGACATTTTGGAATCTAGCGGAACTTCATTACTACAGCTGATACTGATTACATATAACATTACGTTTAAAATCACCTTACATATTAATAGTTCAGAAATTGAGCACCTCTTTGATATAACCAAATTAATATTTTTCTAAGAAATCGGCTGTAATTGTAAACAAATGGATATTCGTGCTACCTTCGTCGACCACAGGGGATCCTAACGGAAATTATTCATTTGAGTTCACTCGTTCAGTGTGGTCTTTCTGTGTTATCTAGAAATATTTGTGTTATGGTGTTAAAATCTTTTAGATTAGCGGTGTTAAATTCTTTTAGATATTAAGATAAAATAAATATATTTAATTAATGCTATTTTTATTACAACTTCACAAATAAACCTGCAAGATTCAGTTTCACTATATTTTATTGTTATTAAAGCAAAATTCACGTACTACGGAAATAAATAATAAAAAAAACTTTTTGTGAAATGCGAGTTTTTTGAGCAAATATGCGAGTCAATTCTTAAATTAAAACTTTTTAAATTCAAGAATACACTCGCAAATTTCTCGCATTTCTCTGTGAAAAGTAAATGAAATATTAGCGTGGAAGTGTGAATATCAATATAAAGCTTACTGTACGTGTACAATATTATACAAATTTAAAAATTACCACGCAAATATTTGCTTACATATTTTTTTTTTTTTTAAAGAAAGACAAACATTTCCAGGTTACGAATAACCCAACAATGTTTGAAAATCTCCAACTACCACCATATAAAGCCGAAAATGTTGCTTGTGTTGTGATGGAGGACTTAGCCAGCCGAGGAATCGAACGCACGGCTGGGACCCAAGCGCAATGCGTTATGCCAACTCAACCACTGACCGGTCAATACAATTTAACATGATCTCCATAATTAATTTAATTTTTTAACATTGTGTATCTTAACTTAATATATAAAACAAAGTCGGGTTAGTTACACTATTTATAACTCGAGAACGGCTGGGCTGATTTTGATCTTTGATTTGTTGGATTTGTCTCCGCCCCGGATAGGATAATAACTATTAAAACATCACAAAAGTTAACGAAATAAATAGTTATAAAGAATATTTTTTTCACCATACATTTTGTATGGAACGAATTCTCCTATTTTGAAAGAACTGCAGCAATATTGTGAGGGGTATAATATTGAACTGTGCATGAATTCCAAACATTCAAAAACGTCAAATGTCAATGCGTTGATTGTTGTGCATTTGTTTTTAATCATATAATGCTGCCCTTCTTTCTTACACACTCAATGTCAATAGTCGAAAATGAGACAAATGGTGAACGTATGTCTGCACACCTCCAAAGGAAAATTACAAAAATTATAATAAATCTCTGAAATGAAATGCATTTTTTTACATAAGCTCCACTCAGGAGGCCCTGAGGAAAATAATTTCTCTCAGGACCTATGTCATCTTAGGGGATGCTGTGTGGAGGATCTTTTTAAGGAATGGGGAGGATAGAAAGTTCTGGGAAGGAAAAAGGTATGAGGGGTGGGTAGGAATCTGGGGGTCTGTGTGTCCGGGAGTGACGGACGTATAAATCCATCCCTCCAACTGTGGTGCAAGGTAATGGGTCGAGTCCGGCTGGAAAGGTCAAAAGGCCTCCCTCAACCAGTCTCTCTCGATCCGGCCCGCCTCGCAACAGGTGGGCAGGCGCATCAACTGCCAAGACCCGGACATAAGTCACCTCATGAACCCGGGCACCCCTGCTAAATCACCAAACGTAGCGAACCACTTGGGGTGATCTATGGTAGAGGTGTTGGTTATTCAATAAATGGTTCCCGGGGCGGCGGCACCCGTATCTGCCTCCCGAATTCCCGTAAGTAATTGTAAAAGTAAGAAAATCACAAAAATATAAATCCGTACACAACGCCATCTCTGATACTGACAAAAACAAAACACGGACAGTTGCGCATTGATATTTGCTTCATTGCGTAATTTTTAACTTAATAAAAAAACTGAATTTAATTCAACAGCTATTGTTTCTGAGGCGGTACGAAGTTCGTCGGGTCAGCTAGTTGTCAATATAATACCTAACCCAACAAAACAGAATAAAAGTGGTGTACTTTTGAAGCAATAACAAAGTTCCGCTCGATTTCCAAAATATCGCACTGTGCGTCGGAGCAAACACGTCCACAGAGGAATATAAAACGTAGAACAGAGCGTTCAGTCGTTCACCCCTCGCCCCTCCGGCAGCGAGCACGACTTTTCCGACCTACAAAAATAATGGCGGATATGGACAAAAATTTTAAGCTCAATAAAATGGCGCCGCTCCAATCCCCCCCAACCGAAAAAATTCAAACAGTAACAAACAACAAAGTCACAAGGGATCAAGCATACATATGGAAATAAAAAAAATCGTATGGAAATTTTTATCCCTTTCTACGTGGTGGCGTTCCAGACGGAAGGGTATCATTTAACAATCTGCAGCGCACTTTAGGTTGGCTCCAGGGGAAATACAGCTGAGTAATGGGTGGTTTCGAGATACAAACAGTATAAATCCGTTTTGACTTCCGCTTTAAAATCTCGGGTGGTGAAAAATACGACACCATAAATATGATGAATGGTGAAAGATTTAATTCATAAAAAATAACGAAGAAAGAAAATGGAGACGTTTCACGTGAACGATGTTAAAAAACGTTTTCAACAAAAAACATATTCAGCGAATAGCTCCACGGTACGTCCTTAGAATTATTCAGCGAAAATGCAAAGCAGATAGAAAATACAATAAATTCTTCAGAAAGATAGGAACTACATACATACAAAATATTGTAAGTTGTGTTAGTAATGTGAACACAGTGATAGTACCTATGATTGATTGGCATGATTCGAAGGTTTTTTTTAGGTACCTACTTGAGACTTATCCGGAATAATTTTGGTGTACCACCAAAATACTTTTTAATAATTCCGGATGGTACGTAAATACCTTCTTTACTATTAGATCCTCGATAAATTGTTGAGGAATTTAACCCCATGAGGCCTTTAAGGGCCAAATATGACCCGGAATCCAAATACAGGGTGTAACAGCACGTCACCGAAATATTTGAACTGGTGATTCCTGAGAATTTTTGGAGTAAAAAAGTAGACGTCATTTTGCTGTCCGATGATATTTTGTTTAATTTTTTTTTACATGAGCTCTACACAGGAGGCCCTGAGGAAAATAATTTCCCTCGGGGCCTATGTCATCTTTGGGTATGCTGTGTGGGGGTTTTTTTTAAGGAAAGGAGAGTTCTGGGAAGGAAAGGGGTTTAAGGGGTGGGTAGGAATCTGGGGTTCAGTGTGTCCAGATCATCCGCCGCCAGATCCAGACAAACCTCACCCCATGAACCCGGGCACCCCTGCTAAATCACCAAACATAGCGAACCCCTTGGAGTGATCTATGGCAGAGATGTTGGTTATCCAATAAAGGTTCCCGGGGCGGCGGTACCCAATCCCGCCTCCCAAATTAGTTATAATTAAAAACAAAAAAAATATTTTTTAATCACACGTCGCCACTGATCCCACTCCTATATGTCACTTTGGGATCGCGTGATACGCGTGCTGTTTCGTGTGTTACCGTGCTACTGGAACGAGACGGAATGCTTAATACATGTCCCGCTTGCGACGTGTGATGAAAAAACATTTTTAATGTTTTTAATTTAAAAAAAAAACACCATCGGACAGCAAAATGTTATTTACCTACATTTTTTACTACAAACATGCTAGGGAATCGCAACATTTTTTTTCCTTCAAACGGAAATAAGTGAACGGCGTCAGAAAGAGATATAATAATTTGTATCCGTCTGTCTCAAATAAATACTCTGAATGACATGAATAAAATCTTTAAAATAGCTAAAGTGAAGAATTCCGAATTTGCGTCATAATAACATTCGGTTTAACTTTAAAAAAAAATTATAGTGTGGATGAAAACTCACCTAAATTTTGTGGGAAGTTAATTTTATGTGGTTTCTAAAACAAAAATTGTTTCTTCTAACACAGCAAACTTATTTTGTGGCACCATTTTGATTCAAATTAATAAAATACTTAGTTTTTACCACTTTTATTGTTTACAAAACCAACATTTGTCTTGAGCAACGCTCACTTCTCTTCAGGGTTTTTTATTGATACTAGAGTATACTATAATATTAAAATACTTAGTTTTTACCACTTTTTTTACCACGTCTTGAGCAACGCTCACTTCTTCAGGGTTTTTTATTGATACTAGAGTATACTATAATACTAAAATACTTAGTTTTTACCACTTTTATTGTTTACAAAACCAACATTTGTCTTGAGCAACGCTCACGTCTTCAGGGTTTTTTATTGATACTAGAGTATCAATAAAAAAAACCCTGAAGAAGTGAGCGTTGCTCACGAAACATATTGGTTTTGTAAACAAAAAAAGTGGTAAAAACTAAGTATTTAAAAATTGTTTTTACTGAAAATTAAAAAAAATAAGAAATATTAAAGCACATTTAAAATGCATCGAAACATTGCCAACTGAGCAAAAAATATTGAAAAGAATGAGAGGTTGAAAAAGACTGTCCCAAAATTTTCCGCTACATTGAAGAGGGGTTCGCTTCGCTAGCTGCATAAGACGGCGATTTTCACAGCACGTGATTGGGTCATAACACGTAAAATGGTTTCCAATTCTGTAATTCTGTCCCCCCCCCCCCTCCCGTTGCAATAAATAAATTACCGGGTATCTTTTTAATATCCCAAGTGTAAAGCCGTAAAGATTGGGGGGAAATGGAGGAGTCGGAGCAACCTTTTTTGGTATCTGATATTCCAGGGGGACCAGATTGCCCCATATTTCCCGCACGCCAAATAACCAGATAATAAGACAAGACAATTCCACATGCCCGGTCGTAAATTATGTTCACAATTTCCTAAAAAATGTATTTTACCTATGCTTATTTCTGAAATTTATTTTCGTTATACAGCAATATCCAACATAAAAACATATTTAATACTAAATGAAAAAACACACTTTGTAAAACACCACTTTTTATTAGAATTAATATTTAACAGCCAACCAGGTTTCGCTTAGCTCAAGCATCAATTATATCAACTGTCTTTGTTAAATATTAATTCAAATAAAAAGTGGTGTTTTACAAAATGTGTATTTTCATTTAATGTCTCACCACAAAGTATGTGCTTCCTTCGATAAATTTAAATAATACCTACTTTTATTATCAAACTGAATTGTTATCAAACCACAATTTTATTACGCTTCAGGGTGAAACAGCTGTCACACGTAATAATAATTACCCAGCAGAACTTGTTTATAAAAAATAATAAAAACCTTTTTTCAATATTTTTTTTTTAATGAAAATTGAGTTTTACAAACCAAACTTGATAATAAGAATAAATAAAAATATGTAACACTTTTCGTTATTTGTTTTTGGGGTGTTATGCCGTGTTGCGCTACCTCCTTCTTTAGCCAACGTTTCGGAAAACGGCTAAAGGAGGTAGCGCAACACCCCAAAAACAAATAACGAAAATACTTTTGGCCGTGAAAATCTTAAAACGTATATGTAACACTGTCTACATCCATAGTAATTATTTTATGTGGGATTTTAAGGTAATGAATTTAAAAAAAAAAATCATATTGTGCAGTTCACACGCGGTAGAAGTGAAAACCTTCAGTAATCTAAAGTAGACAAGAGTGGGGAGGCTACGAAGCACCGCAAGGAGAGGAGACGATAAGCTACGAAGCATGCCCAAAGAGGAGGCCGATTATACGATCTCATTCTCTCGTAGGCCAAAACATAAAAATGTATGTGTTTGTCTCTTTTTAGTGTCGCTAATTTTCGTTTCATCGAGTTTCAAATGACAACGGCGCTAAAGAAGTTTTTAGTTAAAAAATTTTATTCAATAGTATAGCAAATATCAGTTTTACAATTCGGTTTCCTCCGTTAATTGGATTAATTTATAAATGAATTTCATATTCCACTGAAAAACTCTGGAAAGGGGGAAAGTGCTGAAATAAATTAAGGTCGCGGTATATCTTAACATTTTTTTTTTCTAAATAATATAGAAAACTCGTTTACGATGTTTTCAGTCAGCGCGTCGGTTCTTAGTTCGATTAACTGGGAACCCGAGCTCTGTTCGTCTCCGCAGCCGGACATAATAAATAACGCAAGTCGGAAATGGGAGCGATAAGGGACATAAGGATACAACAAAAGGGTCGGAAAAATCGATAAAAGAAACCTGCTGTCCCCTTTTTACCCCAAAAATAAATACGCACTGAGTTTCGAAGAAAATTCCCGTTTTTAACAAGAAAAATACTGAAACCCTCATGATTACCCCTCATGATTTACAATAATCTCTAGCGTTCAAGACCCAAAGTTTAACCAGACTTGGAATAATTCGGGCTGTGAAGCGGAAAGTATTCTACGTCCAATAAGTAAATAATAAATCACGCTTTACGGGGGGAAATACATATAGAAGGCTCAAAAAAAGTTTTTTTTAAAAATTAGTTTCATAAATTGTTAGTAAAACTATTTAAATGAAAATGTTCCCAAAGTTTCAATTAAAAATTTCAATTCTTTCCGGTGTTATGAGGGTGTTTAAGCGGTGCCGAACCGCGTGGTAAACTTGAAACACGTTTTTCTCGAAACGACTTTTTTTAAATTTGTGTGCATTCTATAGCTCAAAATGTTTTTAACCAATCATTTTTAAAATTTGCAGTTACCTTCTTTATATAATTACGCACTACATGGACCTAAATTCGTAGTAAAAACATTGTCCAAAGTATTTTTTAATTACTTTTTTTTTTTAAATGACAAAAAAATAAGGTTTCCTGTTTACACACATGTAAAAAAATTAATTTTCGTTCATATGAAGCAGATACTTTGTGATGTGACATTATAATTTTAAAGTACAGTTTTATATGTGTGAAATTTTTAGTAGAGTATTATACTGCCCTGAAGAAGCTACGGTTGTAGCGAAACCCGGTGCCGACCGGGTTTATGTCGATAAAGTATAAAAAAATAAAAGTGGTGTTTACAGAGTTATTGTTTTATTTTAAATTAAATTTTCAATCTTTTTGGGGGGAAGTTAGTTTCATATAGAGGAGACTTATGTTCTTAAACTAAATTCAAAACCCTATTGTTTTGAGATGAATACTGTGACCTCCAGAATGCACACAAATAGCTGCTACGTCTGATTGTGACGGTCGATGGGTAGCAGCTGATAATTTTCATATTTTCCGAACAAATGCTTCAAAAATTTCACTAGATATATTTTCTTTAAATAGATGTATAAAATGACCTCAAAGTTTAAATAAATTATAAACATTTCTTCCATGCCAAAAACATTCATGAAAATCATTAAAAAAAAAACTAGTCCTAAATGTATTTCCCCACTTAAAACGTTTATACCTACCTATTCTATTGATTTATAATAACATTTTAAGGGCCCTGCGCCCAAGGTCCAAAGTTTTAACCTTGGGATAATCCGGGTCTGAAGCCTCGGGAATGGAATAATTCCACCAATACACTCACGTAGCTTTCTATGTTTTAATGGCATGCCATTTGGATCGCATTCCCCAAATAGTCCATAAATATGACTTCCCAATAATTAAATACGAGACGAGGTAGTTGTGTTATTGGGAAAACACATAATTTCAATTACGTAATGAGACCAGCATTCGTTTCGGGGAAAGCCAAGTCCATTTCTGGTATCGGAATGTAATTAAAAGAAGATAAATTAATTACTTTCCCAAACAGTATAATAGATTGCCGGATTTCGGCTCAACGATAATACGACCAAGAACGCGATCGATATGTAGCTATTTTAAAGGTTGATTATTTACGAACTGCCTACCCGCTTTGACAATATCAACAAATATGTATATTTTTGTCAGGGAAGGATATAATTGATCGAAGCAGGGAAGTGACTAATGTATAATAAGGTTTTGTCAATTGGGTGTGATTAATTTCCCATTACGAGGCTCTATGTCAAATAGTTAGTAGGTACTTGACGGTGAGGTTTTACAATAATGTGGTTTTTCAATGGCACAATAAACAAAATGACATAAATTGATGAAAGGGGTGTGGTGTAAACAGACAGAAGACATTTCGAACTTATTTTATTTATTTATAAGTGTAACTGTTTTAAATACAAAAACAATTAGAAATGTTAATACTGGAGTTAAGAGACATCTAATATTAATTATTATATATTATTACATCTTAGAATTTTCAACCACAATTTGGAAACGAATCATCCATTTAGTATAAATAAAGGGTTAAAAATTTAAAGCATCCACTTTGTGGTTTAACTTGTTTAATGAAATAAACAATTACTTTGTTTATAACCACATTTATTTATTTTAATACCGAGCGTTTTTGCATAACACAAACATCATCGGGGTATAAAATTAAACTAATTAAATTAAACTAATAAAGATACAAAACATAACACATCTGTCTCTTTCTCTCTATTACCACGAAAGATTTTAATTTCATACTTTCTCACAGTTCCTTTGTTTTATGTTATGTTTTGTATTTTTCTGTATGTATATGTAAGCTCACACAATGTATTTTTGATTAGTTTAATTTTATGCCCCGATGATGCTTGTGTTAAGCGAAATCAATCGGTATTTAAAAAACAAATCGTGGTTTAAAAAAAGTAATTGATTTATTGCCGTTTTAATTTTTAGTGAAAATTCAGTGTCCAAAAATGTTATTATTGTGACTATACGCGCCTATGTGTGTGTCCTTTGCACTCACCCTCCATTTATTAGAATCAGGTTGGTTGCATTCGTACCTCCGAGAAATAGGCGAAAAAAATATGGGCACTTTAAAACAATAAATAAAGAACCCCCCCGCCCATCGAGAATCCGAGGTCTAATAACAAGAAAGTTCTAATTTCACAAAATATAATATAAATGTGATAAATATACAAGAACGATTTTTTCTTTTTTTGTATGAATACCAAAATCCAAAGCGTAGAAAGCTGAAAACTTCATTTTTTGGTCGAATAAATTCTCAAATGGGCCGCAGTTTGGGCTTGCCTGATGTAGACAGTATTATTTTTCAGATTATCTTTAATTAGTTCTACGAATGGTGAAACATAAATTAATGATGGTCTCTGCGATGCGAATTAGAGACCAACACGAGTCTTGGGTACATTTACATAATGACTGGTCAATTGGGCCAAAACGCCCGTCTGCAGGTTTGCAAAATTAGCGCGGTGGAAATTGTTGCCTGTTTTCTAGTCCAATTTTTAGGCACGCGAAACTCGCGTCTCGCCCGATATGAAGGGCAAAGGGAAGGTACGGAAGGCAAAGCAACAGTTCAGGAAAATTTAGGTCACACCGTAGGTTAACTGTGTACCTATTGATTTTCGTGTTTTTGGAAATAACCTCAATACTAATCTACAGATGACAGCAAATATGTTTTCAGGTAGGCAAGTTATATGTAGGATGGACAAATTCAATTAATTTATTAGATTAGTTAGATATTAGAACACCATCCCAGCTCCGATACTAAGTTATAATCTGTACATAACTCAGAATTAATACATATTAGCTGGTTTCCGGCATGCGTTGCTGTGTCCCCGTCCTTCGAACCCCCCTCCCGTATTCGCCTCCCCCTCCCGCGAATCCCCCTCCCGAGTTCCCCTCCCGCATTCCATACATTCATTACCGGTACATTCAGTTTTCAAACAGCTCGCGTGCCACCTATTACAATTTTTTTATTCAAATTTTCATTTTTCATATATGTATTACAAATATTCATTTTCGTATATTATAAGAACAATCAATTTAACTTTGAACCTAACATAGGTAGGTACCTATTTAAAATATCTATAATTTAAAAAATCCATAGACAATTCTTTTGTTAAAAAAACACCTGCCTGCTAAATTCACATTAATCAAACGCGTGAACTGTCAAACGTGCGAAGTTAAAGTTGTCGTTAATTATTTTGAAATTATCCAATTTTCTTCATTTTTCTTTCCATAAGAACCTTCTAAAAAGTATAAGAAAACTTTAAAAAAAAAGATGAATGAAATAGGTAAAGTCGTTCTGAAGTTATGGCGTGACCAAGGGAAACAGGGATTCATTTTATATACATAGATTAAAACTACTTACAAGTTTAATAGGCCTTCATAAATGACTATCGATTCGCAAATTTTCCCGCGACATCTCTTAACGAGGAGGTACGCGGCCAAGTCGCCGTCATCTCTAACGTTAGGGTAACTACTTTTAAGAGTGTGGTATTTAGCTCGTCTAAGAAAACTGTCAAAATGTGCCGCATACGGTCGATTTAACACGCATTATCCTGTCACAAAAGATACAGAATCATACTTTCGATTCAGTTAAATAGGTAAATGATGTTAAAACTTTATCTCTATTTCCCATAATATAAGTAACATAACCTAAATCGAATGCAAATAGTTTCAGGTAATCAACGTACCTATTGATGTTACCTAAATGCATAGTAACCTCTGACATAATATACATCACTTAATTTGTTAATCCTATTAAATGTTAAGACCCCATCCTGTCTTCCGATATAGAGTTACGATCCCTAAATACGTGAATCATATCAGCGCATATTATATATTAAATTTAGCGGGAACTTAATCAATGTTTTCCTGTTACTTTAATGTAATCTGACGCGACTAATTGAGTGAGATATTACCGCCTAGGTATTACACCCGTAAGTAACTCAAAAGGAGCAAACATGTTTTCGCGAAATCAATTTTCATGTTAGCTAAATGTAACCTGATTTCGATAATCGGGTGAGAAAACACCACCCACTAGAAAGAAAGTTATGATCTGTAAGTAATTCAATTTCACTAAAGATGTTTTTTTATTCCTGCTACCAAAATGTATTTTGTTTAACTAAATCGAGTGAGATTCCTGCGCGGCGTTATTCTTGATATATGCTACATTATTTATTTGTGTTTAAAATTATTAAATATAGGCCATTATAGGATTAAAATTTTTAAGGTTTTAGAAACAACTTTGGATATTATTTGAGAGTTAATCGTAATTATTAAAAGTCAATATTATCTAACCTACTTACTGAACTAGAATAATTAAATAGAAGCACGTATACGTACTAGATCTTTTCTGTACCTTTGATCGAAGAACTAATTTTTCAGTTAGGTTAAGTATTTTGGCCTCAAATCCAAATTTAAGGTTTGTATGAAAAAGACTGCGCAGCCGTTCCTCACACCATTTGAACATATTGTGGATCCGTTATCTCAAAGGTTGCAAATATGTTTTCGGGAAGATAATAATTTCCTGTTACCTAAATGTAACTTAATTCAATTAATTGAGTGGAATGTGAATACACCGCTAATTACTATCGCATCATAACTGTTCAGTTAATTTCAGCGAATACGTTTTTCGGGTATATAATCAACGTTTTCCTGCTTTGTTGAGCAACAATGTGAGATGTTTAAACGCCATCTTAACTTCTGAAATAATTAATGAAAAGAAACGGAAAGCCTGACAGGTATCGGAAAACCCTAACAAGTCTACTTTAAATTGTACAGAATTCAGAACACATCGCAAATTATTATGTAGTGCCTTGCAAAGCACCTTGCGTCAGAGGCGTTAAAATGTTTATTTGTTTTACGAAACGCGAAAAACAATACTAATGAACGAATAGAGTCCAGCGCGCAAAGTGCTAAATACTTAACAAAGCTAATTAAATACACTGGGCAATATGTGTCAACTCAATGATGGATGCCTCATAATAATTGCATGTACGGTGGGATCAGCAACAAGAAAATTGGCTAATGAGATGTAATCATACCGCTCTTGAAATTTATGGTCGTAAAGTTAGATTATATTTCAAGAAAACGTGATTTACTGTCGGTGACTACTGATTGCAAAAATCAACACAGTCGACATGCTGCAGAATTCAATGCAATTTGCTAACAACTTTTTCTACGAGCAAAACGGATGAAAAAACATTACGGGGAAATTTCGAACGTCGTCTTTTCGCAGAGACTTTTTGGCGAGCGAGTTGGCGCTCAGCCATTCACATGGGACGCTAGACGTTGTTGAAAATCAGTTTGTCATATAAAATTAGTACAGTTTTCACAAAGCTTGCATTTTATTGTGTATTTTGGAAATAACACGAAAACTCCATGTTTGGAGAACAAAAGACGAAAATAAATCATTTAAAAAGTCAATGCATGACTTTGTTTTTTATACAAATCTACAGTTTTATTCCAAAATTAAAGTAATTTTGCAAACTTCAGCTAGCGGAAGTTTGCCTATATGCGATTTCGAAAAATCATCCCCCTCCCCCTTTTTTGACACTTTTGGTGAATTATGCACAAACTAAGAGGAAAATTATTACTGTGTACATCTGATTTCAAAAACACTCCACGTTAAACGACTTCACGTGGTATTTAAATAAATCACGCAAAATGCAATCCTGCACTTACCCTTATTCAGGCAAAACTGCTTGGCAAAATCCTTAGATAAGAGAAACGCAAAATCACTACATTATTATATACAGTCCTTATAGTAAGATTGCATACAAAACAAGGTGGTGAAAATTGTAGCGCGAAGACGTCTTTTGTGAACAGGGATTTAAAACTAAAACAATAACTTAATATAAACTCCACTTTCTCATGTACTGAATGCCCACCGGATTTCGCTACAACAAGTAGCTTCGATTCTTCAGGGCAGAATACAACACTACTAAAATCCAAAATCTACAAGATTAGAAACATTTGTCATAAACACATAAATCATATTTTTGAATGTAGCTATTACTTTGTGGTTATCCATTATAGAAAAATGAAACAATACAACTTTGTAAAAACCACTTATATAATGTGCAAATCCGACCGGTTTCGGAACAAACGTTCCTTCGTCAGGGAAAACTTATACTAATTTGACAGTTTCGAACAATGTTTTATTATGGTAGGGGGTGGAGCCGTTGTTAGTTAATAATGTAGATTGGGTGGGTAGGTATTAGTGTAGAGTGGGTGGGTAGGGGAACAAATCCATGATTGGGCTATATGACAATATTTTTTGTTTGTTGATAATAGATTCATTATTTTTAAGGGATTTTTTAATTTCCAAAGCTTCTAATATTGTCATAGAGCCCAATCATGGATTTGTTCCCCTACCCACCCACTTTACACTAATACCTACCCACCCAATCTACATTATTAACTAACAACGGCTCCACCCCCTACCATAATAAAACATTGTTCGAAACTGTCAAATTAGTATAAGCTTTCCCTGACGAAGGAACGTTTGTTCCGAAACCGGTCGGATTTGCACATTATATAAGTGGTTTTTACAAAGTTGTATTGTTACATAAATCATATATTATGCTTTTGCAGTGAGTTGCAAAAAATGGGCTGAGCTACAGTGGAGGAGATAGGGGCAGGGGTAGGTGGAGGATTGGGAAGAGAGTAAAAATGTCGGCAAATAACAATTTTTTAAGGTCATTTAATAAAAACTCTCCGGTCCCACCGTGTGCTAAATGCGCCATTTGATGTTGTAATTTTGTAATGTTTTAAAAATGAATAAATTAAATGAAAATTGAAAAAAAAAATTAAGCCTTCATGCGGCAGTGGATTGACGCAGGCTGATATTGATAGGAATTATTACATTATCTGGTTGGTAAGCAGCGTCATTTCACCTAAAGATTATAATGATCACAATCAATGTCATTACCGGTACGTACAAGTATAATGAAATAATTCATAGATTTAGGAAGATAAGCGAAAATTGTTATCGATCGAAAAGTAACATAATAATCAGATGCCATCAACGTGTGATGTAATAACTGCCTTATCAGTAGACATGGGCAGACTCATTCCCAGGAGTGAATCGATTCATTGTGATTCCCTCGGCCTTTTGAATTGATTCATTTTATTCATTCCTTTAAATCCAAAAAAAAAAAAAAAAAACCCTCGCTTATATTTTATGAGGCTACGAAGCCAAAGAGGAGAATAATAATGCTATCAAATTCTCTCGCAGACTACTTTATTTCTTAGTTCTCCTTTAGATGCATGTGTTTGCTCTTTTTAGTGTCGTTATTTTTCGTTTCATCGAGTTTCAAATCACAACGGTGATAAAGAAGTTTTCACTACGCAAAGCGCTCTTCTTAGGGTAAATTATGTTGTTCTGAAAAATCGTAGGTACTAAAAACGACGCGCGACGAGGTTAATGAAATATTTCAATGTGTACTTAGATATTATTTTGCCCAAAAGACAAATTTTTGACAAGAAAAATGTGTTTATATTAGGCTATCAATTAAATCTTAAAATTAAACAGTTTTTGTGGTTAACCCCTAAAGTTTTACTAATTTTTATTTATTTATTAATCTTAAAATTGTTTCACTTCACGTGATCTAAACTTCCCATTACCTTTAGCCTCGCAAAATATCCCAATTGGGGATTCCATAGTTTCATTAGCTCCAGACGGGACTTGGGCGGAATTCACATAAAAGCCATACTATTATCGCGCTTTCATAGGTATATCCGGACCGGTCACCTGGAATAAGCTTCACTCAAATATATATATTTTAAATGCACCTACCTCAATGGTGAAGTTAATACCACGCGCCGAATAAAATCAAATTAAAAGACCTGGCGACACGCGTCATATAATTTGTTACCAAAATATATAGGAACAAACCGCTCGATTATCATTTATCAGTATCACGGTTCGATAGCGACTTATGTATTGTTTACGGCTAGAGTAGACAGAGACAGATACCATAAAAAATAATAATAATATAGATAAACATCGTTTTGTTTCTACAAGCATTGTATCACAATTTACGCACGTGTGAGGGAGAAAAAACATAGGATTAACTTTCGCTTTTAGATTTTTATTAACGTTCAGGGTCCGAAGTGGGAAGTTTCACCGTAAGATGACGGCTTGGCCGCGCGGGGACTAATGACGAACCGATTCTCGGCGGGCATCAAGAAATGAATTAGGAACTTCTGACTAATAAGTGTCTTTTGTCTTGCTGTGACTTGAATAACTTGCATTCCGCGGACCGGCCGGATCGACTCGACACGTGGGACCCGGGACCCGTGGGACTACGACGTCACAAATGAATAAGAAATAAATGTTTTGATTCCTTGAATAAGTGAAACAGAGATTGGGGTTGCGGATTGAGTTCGCACAGACCGAACAGCTTGTAGGACTATGACCACGGAGGAACGATTCCTCCGTGACTATGACTGGCGGGACTGGCGGGACAACTGTGAAACAGACGCGACTCTCGGAGCTCAGAATTATTTGGATCTTGGCTGACTCGCTTGTCTGTTGGCGGTTTTGTCATTTGGATTGGGGACGGGGACTCTGGCCTACGGGGTTTTTTGTAGGTATAAGATTTACTGCGCGGGATACTACTCATCACACGTGATAGGCAATTTCGCGGCGCGCATCGCTTGTAGTAGGTGTACCTATCCGCGCAACAAATATCCAGAATAATATTTAATTTAATTCCTACGAAACACTACAATATTTATAGAGTACATTATTATTTTCTTACCTCAATATAACATGAAATATTTAACTGTAAAATAAATTAATCGAAATAAAAATAAATATGGTGCTGTTAAAAAATCGTAAGATGCAAGGCCAAGGGTAAGGAATAAAGATTTAATTCCTTTTGAAAATGAGAATCAGATCGAGTGTGTTACAAGATTGAATTTATTCATTTAATTCAGTCATTCAATTTTGCCCACGTCTACTTATCAGTCAATTAAATATAAAAAAATAACCTTCAGATTAGATGGATTTGATTTCGGATTAATATGAAGAATTATGGAGTTAAGTTGGATTTGAGTAAGCATGGCCATTACTAATCCTTTTTCATGTGCAGATAAAACATGTTGCCAATTTTCTTCTGGTAGATAAAATGCTGGAAAGGATAATGAATTACAATATCATTTATTATCTTAATATCCGATTCAAAATTTTCTGGCACCATCTGATTTTCTGCTCAAAAAGAAGAAAATGGAGAGATATTAAATTACGAATGTTAGAGGAGCGCGCTAGTATTTAAAGCGACAAAATCGATGCGAAAATTGTGAAAATGTTTAATAAAGCACGACTTGTTTAAAATAGAGCAAAAATCTCGCGGGGTTGTCTTAAACAGCATTTAAAGAAACACTGTGAATTTTTTCATACATATAACTTGTAAAATAACTGAAACAAACGTGTTTATAATAACTTTCGGAGCATACTTAGCGATTTTTTTCTATCGAGGGAATTTTATATAATTTGCGTTTCGGCGCGGGGAATGTCTAGATATTATCTTAAAGAATAACATATATTTTTTGAAAAGCTTTAAAATTTAACGTGTTTAAGGGAGATATGTAAGAAATCGGTAGAAATGCGGGTTGCGGGCCCTTAAATAGCACTTCAACAGTGTTAATTTTTTTCATACATATAACTTGTAAAATAACAGAAAAACGTCTTTATAATAATAATTTTCTAAGCATACTTTGCGATTTTTTCTAACGGGGGAATTTTATATAGTTGTCATTTCGACGTGGGGAATGTATAGATATTATCTTCAAAAATAATTTTATATATTTTTTTAAAAGCTTTAAAACTTAAAGTATTTAAGGAAAATAAGTAATAAATCGGTAGAAACGTAGGAAGCCGCTCCTTGGCTCCGTAGTAAGCGTTCAAAAAGAAGCAGTAAGTCGTTTGAAAGGGAGATATGTAAATACGAATGTTAGAGGGAGCGAGCTAATAGAACCTGAACGAAGGCCAAATACTAAATTTGGAGATCGTGCTTTTGGAGTATCTGGGCCTAAGGCTTGGAATAGACTCCCTCCGGAATTAAGATGCATAACAAGCCCAACAGAGTTTAGGTCCAAACTAAAAACTTATCTTTTTGGGCTCTCATACCCTTAATTTAAATATACCCTATCTGAGAGTATCATACTTGTATTGCCTATGAAATGTCTTAATCACACTTTTCTTACTGAATTAAAATTACTCTAAATTTATTACTGAATTAAGTGTTTCTTGACGAATCACATTTAGGAAGATCAAACCCTTATACATAGGTACTAACTGCAGAACCCACCATTGAATGTTGCTTTTACTTTCCAAAATAAACTCATCAAAGAATATATTACATATCAATATTGAAATATTTTTCAAGATTAAATAACATGTGTTCATTATGTCCTCTGAGTGCGAACTCTATCTAAATTTCTTTAAATGGACAATATACAGTGTTAATTTCAAGCGACCTCCTAGGTAAGTATGGTCCTGTTTTCATTGATTTTTAGGCAGCATCGCGTTCATTGGTCAAAATATTGCACATATATTTTCGAATCGGTGATCAATGAACCGGTGGATGCAATTTTTAGCCATAAGTTGTTTTTAATTGTTTGCCTAGACTCTAGACTGTAGTTTTTTAGATTTTAGAAATGTATTTTAAGTTTGTACAGCGCCCTTAAGGTGATTTTTCACAAAAACGGCGCCATATAAATCATCCAAGTATTATTAAAAAAACGATAATAATTAAGCGAAAATTGTGAAAATATGTAATAAGACTCGTTTTAAATTTTAAAAAATCTCTCGGCAAATATCTTAAGTAGCGCTTATCCCCGTCGTCCGTATCGATAATAATGGGGTTCTTGTGGCTTGCATTGCTTCCATAATTTTTCGTGCTCGATGCGTTTTGGGTATTTTCAAGCTGAACAACATTCTGCGTACGCGCGCCATTCTCTAAATTTAACTAATATCTAACAAAATATTATTTATCTAACTCAGAGTGGCTGGGCGTGGAACCAATAAAAATCAGGTATTGATTTTAAAAATACACTAGCCCAAGGAGACCGAACAAAACATGCATGTGTTGACTTCTAAAAAAATGTTACGGGTTAAACACCACCAGAATAACTAATTAGCTAACAGACAATAGGTCGACACATGTGTCAATTTACTTAGCAAAATGCATCGACTAATTAGGTAACAGTCAAAGACAACAAACATTGTTACTAGAAATGCTGTCACAATAATAAATTATGGTCAACGACATCATCACGAGACAGTCATATTGATTATATGATCAACCTATTAAATATTCAAATAATAGGTTTAATCCGAGCTATTCCAGAATTAAGTCTCACGGTCTTGGGAAGGTTAATTAATTCCATCTTTTTGTATGTATGTAAATGCATAAGTGATTATATTATACTAGATGAAGTCATTACACAGAGTTTTTGAAATCAAATGTAGACAGTGACCTTCCTCTTGCTTTGAAGGTCACAAGTGCAAAATTTCATCAACCTCGGCATAAAACTGTAGATTTCAATAAAAATCAAATCCACACCGCCCGTTTGCCAGCCCGCTCGTCCACCGCATAGACATTCTCCTGTATATATTTTAATCAATTTACACAAAACCTTGACAAATTATATACCTAAACCATCCTCATGAATCACTGTATCGATTGGTGAAAATCGCATGTTGTTCAGTGGTTTTTGAATTTATCGCGAACAGACAGACGCGGCGGAGGACTTGGTTTTATAATATTTAGAGATAGTGATAGGCCAGTTATAAAGTCATAAAACTGAAATAATCAAACTTGAAAAGAACTTTCACAGTACGTGAAAATTAACTTCACATATTTGATGAATTGTTAAAATTTTTTGAAACAACTAAATCTTAGTTTTCCCCAAGTTTATTGTTTAAAAACTAACATGTTTCGTAAGTAATGTCTACTTCATCAGGGTTTGCTTAGATCTGTAAACGTAACATATTTCAAAATAAATCAGAGTGTGCAGTTCACACGCGGTAGAAGTGAATCCTTCATAAAACTAAAGTAGACAAGATTAGGAGGACAAGTAGGGGAGACTACGAAGCACCGCACAAAGAGGAGACCGAGATGCTACGAAGCGCCGCACAAAGAGGAGACCGATTAGTCTATCTCATTATCTTGCAGGCTAAATCCTATAGATGTGTGGTCTCTTTTTAGTGTCGCTATTTTTCGTATTATCGAGTTTCAAATCACAACGGTGCTAAAGAATTTTTCACTTCTAAAAACAGGTTACGTTAGTTCAGGTTATGGGCTATTTTTGGTCAGTTTTAACTTAATTTTAATGACTTTTCAAGGGGGTGTTGAAATGCCACTTTGTTGAGTTGATATGGAACCATTTCAAATGCTTGCAACAATTATAGAAAAATTCAATAATACTTTGCACGAGGTTTTATTGTGTATACAGTAAATACTAACTTCATATTATTACTAACTGCTGTAAGTCTACCATAAGGTGTAATGTTTCGCAGCGAGTTTACGTTTCCTTGAACATAATCTCGCAAACTTTATTGATCATAATTAGGGCAGCCATGCGAACAAGTTTCCGCGGATAAATTAGGACAGAGGAGGGCCCACCGACCCGTGGAAATCTGACAACTGAACCGAGTTCCACATCTTCACTCAAACACATTTAACACAAGGATTGTGCGTGTAATTGGATAGACGGAAGAACTCAAACTTTCTAGAAAAAGTACTGTTATAGCATGCATTTACATTCCATCTAACCACTCGAGCGTTCGCGTTAATAATTGAAATATGCATCCAGGCGTCCTGGATTTCTGAGCGTCCGATTTGGAATTTCCCGCCCTCATTAAAAAAAAAAAATCATGCCTACGTACATAGTGGAAAGACGTTGCTAGCTGAAAATAGTTACGTTGACAGTCGGATAAATTTCAGTAACTAAACCGTTTGATTGTTTTAATTATATGTTTAAAGGACGTGATTACCTTCAACGTTGCTTTATTTTTAAATACCCCTAATTCTAATTGAATATCGATTGTTTCCTTGAATGAATGAAATGGAATCTTGAAGGAGGAAATTAACCCACTTCCCGACATCCAATCGAGCTGAAACTCGGCAGACGGACTCGTTGTCGATGACAATGCATTCTATCAACGTTTGGTGACAATCACGCATACACACGCGGCCATATACGCATTTTTATGAAATTGGATGACTTAAATTTACAGCAATTAACAAACGAAATAAATCTCGGTCCTATCCAATTGGGATTTGGCTTAGGCGCCAGTAGTACACTGTTCACGTATTTTAGTCAATCCCCGGAGAGGAAGGTTCAATAATATGATTTATAAAGCACCGTTTTTGTGAAAAATCACTTCAAGGGCGCTTAAACCCTCAGTCAAACCAAAAAAAATAAAAATAGATATATTATAGTAAAAATAATTAGTACGTGTGTAATTATAATATATATAATTGCAACACCTCGTGATTTAACGTGCCATTCAATATAATCTGCACTTTTCTCAATAATTTACATAAATGCATGTGTCAATTATTGTTGTTGGGTGTGATTATAAATTATTAATAATGTAATAAATGACTCAAGGCTCCGGGAATTCATCATCATCATCATCACAAACATCAAACAGAGAACATAACAAAATATCAAATGCAGAGAGAATTCTACGAAATCTACTTCGACGACCAAAAGTAAATACTTACATGTTATTCATCAGAGTGTTTTTATGTTTTCAATTTTTTGTGTGTTTTTATTATAGCACTGCAAGAATCGACAACAAGCAATTCCTAAATCAGTAAATGTCTTAACTTTTGTATTTCAGTATATTTGGTCTTAACATACCTAATAACATTTAAAATTAACGTTTGGACACAAATAATGAATAAAACAAGGATACCTAAAGGTGGGATTAGACTAAACGAGCAAAGAGCTAGAACAAGAGGGTTCTTTCTCGATCTTTAGTGTAAACGTTAATTCATTTTCACCTTTTACACCAAAAGAATTCCAACGAACAAGAACGAGAACATCAAGAACCAGAATTCTTGCAGATGTTCTAGGGATGTTTAGATCAGGTGAGCGAATACTCATTGATCATTCTTCAACAATTCAGTACACCATGTCTGACAGTGGGAGCGATATTGTTATTTCAAGTACTGCATTTATCAATTATTGAAAAATAAAATAAGGAAGAGACTTATTTTTTAAATTTATTTGGATCCATAGGTTAGATCCCACAGACATCTGAAATTTTGGCACGCTTCTATCATTTGTAGACATTTTGCAATACTCAAATCCATAATTAGTACGAACAAGTCGACCCGAGTTCCAAGAACACAAGAACATTTTGAAGATACCGCCACGGGGAGCGATCGCGTCCGAACACGAAGGAATGCTCTAGGCCAGTGTTCCGCAAAGTGTGTGCCGCGGCACACTAGTGTACCGTGGACATGTGTGCATCACCGCAAGCGAGCTAAAAATGAGACCCAGTCGTTTTTAGAAACCCAGGATTCATATTTTGCTTCTCTGTTTAAAAAAGAAGAATGGGTAGCAAAACTTGCATATCTGAAGGATATATTTGCTCATTGTGACCTCAACAAAAAAGACAAGGCAGGAATTCTAATATTAAAGTTAGTGTTATGGATCAGCCACGCTACCAATGTTAGTAATAAAATGTTCCCAAATGCCAAGGCTGTCGAATCAGTAAAAAAAAGTGCAGGTTTTGATAGTGAAACACTTGGAGCTGTTGGTAGAAAAAATGAACTCATATTTTCCTAAGTGTGACCTGCAACCAATGGACTGTGTACGAAATCCATTCTAACGATAGCATTTCCCTTGAATACGTACCGATAAACGAGCAGAAGGAATTCACGGAGCTAAAAACTGATTGGACATTTTGGGCTGCATATAAAAAAATTAGTATCTACTGCTTTCAAAACTTCTGTTGCGGTTCTCTTACCATTTGGGACGACCTACTTATGCGAATTAGGGTTTTAATTAACACAAAAATTATGATTAAATTAAAAAAAGAGAACGATCGACGAGGAGATGAGAGCAGCATTATCAACGAGTGTTCCAAATTTTGATCTCCTGTGCTCAGATAAACAGGCTCACATTTCTCATTAAATATATTGATTTTAATAATAAATATTAAATAAACATTGTTTTTTTTTTCCTTTGGTGTACCTCTAAAATTTCTTGATTTGATAGGTGTACCTTGAACACAAAAAGTTTGCGGAACACTGCTCTAGGCAACTAATTGGGCGCACTTCCATCGTTTACTTAAAACAAACGAGCATTCTACTAAATTCCGGCGAACACACTCGGAGCACCGAAAGAATGCTCTATAACTGTTTACACCAAAATAACTTGTAAGAGCAGACTACGGTGAGCATTTGCACGTTGTGTCTAATTCCGCCTGGGTTCCAAGACAGTCGATCCCCCGACAGTTGGACCTCCGGCATGCTTATATATAATATGCAATCCGGGAGAATACGATAACCTACTCATGCAAAATATAACTAAGAGTCCCTGAAGAGGTATGCAGAGAGGATGTACCGCCAAATAACAAAAGTATTAAACATATTATCATTCAAATGTGTCAAAGAAAAAACTACTTGTCTATATATTGTACATACTAGCGTATAAGTACAAAAACACGACACAGCAAATAAATTATTTTGATACCAATACCAACTTAACAAAATGTATGTATTTTTGAGTCGATTTTAGGTCTTGAAAAAGTTGGTAAATAATGCACAAAAAATTTAATTTCATAATAATTATAATTTCGGGGTGCTAACTGTCGGGTCAATAATATTACGGAAACTACAAGAATGGAAAGATCGTTGCTGACGCGTGTCCAGATTGCCCACAGGTATAAAGTAACTAGTAAATAGATGCAAAAATCTGGTATCGTTCACCCAGATCTGGTCTCAACTGATCTGTGCCGGAATCCGAGGAGTACCTTCCCGTCCTCGTGAGTTGCCGAAGTTACCAGTGTGCTAATTACTAAAATTAAAAGGATTCGCTCCTCAGTGGATAAACAAGGATTTTTTTTCAAAATTTACCGGCCGGACCGGTTTGAAAAAGAGCCTGGGCAGTGGGTACCGATCCACAAAGATGCCTCTTGTTAAACAATAATGAACGAGTTTTAAGCATTAAAAAGAGGTATTTTATTTATTAAGACATGTCGTGAGGAAACAATTTTATTTTTGAAGTGAAAACTTCTTTAGAACCGTTTTGATTTGAAACTTGATGAAACGAAAAATAGCGAATAATCGGTCTCCTCTTTTTGCGGTGCTTTGCTTGCTTTCCAATCTTGCCTTTTTTTAGTTTTGTGAAATGAAAACTTCTTTAGCACCGTTGTGATTTGAAACTCGATGAATCTAAAAAGCGACACTAAAAAGAGACAAACATATGTACAACTATAGGATTTAGCCAGCGAGAGAATGAATAGAATAATCGGTCTTCTCTTTGTACGGTGCTTCGTAGCCTCCCCAGTCTTGTGTACTTTAGTTTTCTGAAGGTTTCACTTCTACCGCGTGTGAACTGCACAATTGTAATTTTTGAAGGTTTCACTTCTACCGCGTGTGAACTGTACACAGTATTTATTTTCCAATTCTAAGTAACATAATTTTATTAGACCGGTCAGTGGCTGAGTTGGCTTCGCGTTTGGGTCTCACCCCTGGCATCGTGAGTTCAATTCCTCGGCTGAATAAGTCCTCCATCACGACACAAGCAACATTTTCCGCTGACTATGCTTGTAGTAGGACATTTTCAAGTATTGTCATGTTATTCGAAACCCGGGACTGCTCTATGGAAGGCCTTTTTAGGAAAGTAAGTAGATAAAGTACTGGGAAGGAAAAAGTCATGAGGAGTGGGTAGAAATCTGGGGGTCAGTGTGTCCAGATGTGACAGATATATGAATGTATCCCTCCTCTGCGGTGCGAAGCGATGTTCCGAGTCTTGCTGGAGATCTCAAAAGCTCTCCCTCAATCAGTCTCTCCCTCTCCGGCCTACCATGAAGTTGGTGGGCAGACGCATCCGCCGCCAAGATCCGGACAAAAGTCACCCCATGAACCCGTGCACCCCCTGCTAAGTCACCAAACGTAACGAACCAATTGGGGTAACCCATGGCAGAGGTGTTGGTTATCCAATAAATGGTTCCCGGGGCGGCGGTACCCATACCCACCTCCCAATTTATTGGATTACCCCTGTATACCTTCCGAAATAAAACATTATTATTTCTAACTAGCTGGTCCCGGCATGCGTCGCTATGCCACTTAATAAAGAAATTGTTTCTCCCTGAGTGTCCTTTCCCATCGTCCCGTTCCCCTTCCGCCTCCCCTTCTTCTCCTGCGTCCTCTTCCCCTCTCGCGTTCCCACTCCGTCACCTCCACCTTCCCTCTCCCTACTCTACTCCCCCCCCCCTTCACCGTCCCGCGAACCCCCCTCCCGAGTTCCCCTCCCCCTCCCAGGTCCCCCTTCCCGCGTTCCCCTTCCACCTTCCCCGCCTTCCCTCTTCCCTTTACCGCTCCCTCGTCCCGCCAACCCTCCTCCCGCGTTCCATATATTCAATCCCAGTACATTCAGTTCTTAAACAGCCCGCGTGCCACCTTTTACAATGTTTATTCAAATTTCCATTTTTCATGTATATTAAATTTGGTACCTAACATAGGTACCTATTTAAAATATCTAAAATTCTTGATTCGATTCAAAATATTAGGGGAGTACCTACTTTAAATAAATTTTTCAACTTTTCAAAAATAGAATCCTGATTGCACAATCATTCAAATGTCATTCTCTAACACGCGAACTGTCAAACGTGCGATGTTTTCTGTTATTATCTAATTTTCTGCGCAATTTTCTTAATTTTTCTCTCCGTAAGAACCATCCTCGAACTTCAAGGAATATTCTAAAAAAAGAATTAGCGAAATCGGTTCAGCCGCTCTCGAGATTTGCGCTTACCAACAAATTTAGCGATTCATTTTTATATTATAGAAGATACAGCTGAATGCAAGCGTGACAAAGCAAGCTAAGAGAGAACCTATTACAAATCTGCGTGATCAAATGTTTTCAAAAATTCATATAACGAAAACCAAAAATCGCTCCATAACAACTTCAAGGAAATTAACGATATTTTTCTTTTGCAAAAATCTATCTGAGATATCTAAAGAGGATTATGTATTCACAACAAGTTGTTATCAATTACATAAACACTCCGAGAGAAAATACCAAGTCTTAACCCTTTAGGTGCAGTATGCCGATTATAGTCCATGTAATTCAAAAGAGCAAATAAAATCCTTGCAGCCCTTTACCCATATTATGCAAAAGAACTAAAAAAAAAAACTATCAAAAAATAAACTTCTAATTTATAAATCAACGATAAGGCCAAAACGAACTTATGCAAGCCCCATCTGGACCCACGCTCCAGTCTCATATGAAAGAACTTCAAACATTCCATAATAAAGCCACACGCATAGCCCTGGCCCCAAATGGATAAGGGTATCCCAACTCCACAAAGATTCTGAAATCCCCTTATTAAAAAAAAAACCACACACATCTTAAGTCCCGCGTAATCATTTTATGCGGGAATTCCCACCCATGAAAACGTGTCTATAAACTGCCTCGCCCGGTACGACGAAAACGTACGTACCACACACAAAAAACCTAAACAAATGCTCCGTAAAGATTAATCTCCCCATATTGCAGCCATGTCCCCTTACAAATAATTTTTAACACATAACAAAATAAACCATTTTTTCAACAACCATAAATTATAAATGATGAAAGAGAAGGGGCCTTTTTGGCCCGGAGCTCTGTACGCCATTATTTCAAAAAATCAAAAAAAGTCTTGTTTTGACAAACGTGTCAAAACAAGATTATTCAACAAATTTTCAATTTTTCTTAAAACAAACACCAACCACAAAATGGAGATTTTTTTCTGCAACCAGTACAAAACAGTTTTTTTACGGTCACAAAAATCTTGGTCACAACGTGGGGAACACGGGCCCTTGTCGCGTGTTCATTCGGCATTGGAAATATTGGCACATATTTTTAATTAAGAAATCAATAACTATTTATCAATAACTGATATTATTTTCCTTTTCTATGGATTATTTTATGAAACCACGAGAAAACGATTAGTGCACCTAAAGGGTTTAATTAAACTAACTCTACTTATAACATGGACATATTCTAAGAGTTATTCCAACACTTTCTCGCACTCGCACGAGAAACTTGAATATGACGTAGGTATCATTCCTACACTTATTATGGTGCGACAATTTGGAATGTGGGTGTGTGTGTGTGTATCACAAGGTGTGTGAGTTCAGGTTAGGTGGCTTTATTAAAGGGTCATTCGACCTAGTGCATGCATCACCGCATCATCCATTATGATTCATGATCCAAAACTGTCAACGAGTCACGATGTGTTTGTGAGCTTTTCTAAGAATCTGGTAAGAAACGTCGCGTTCTCTTAGTAAAGCACATCGCGAAATCATCGTGGGTCGTAGGTTTCAAAATACATATTATTTATTGAAACCTAGACAACAACCAAAAAAATGTTACAGAAGAAAATAAATGCAAGACAATGGTTAACATTAATTGAAGTACTAAATATTTTCATAGGAGTAGGTACTAAGAGTACTACATATGCTGTTATTTGAATTCGCGATCTCCGGATTGTTAGTCGAGAGCGACGACTCGACCACGGAGGCCGGATGGACCAAGCTTTTTTGTATTAGCTCCACACAGGAGGCCTTGAGGAAAATAATTTCCCTCGGGGCCTATGTCATCTTAGACCAAGCTTTGTGGAGGGTTTTATTAAGGAAAGGAATGCGATTAAGTTCTGGGAAATAAATGTTATGAGGCGTGGGTAGGAATCTGGGGGTCAGTGTGTTCAGGAGAGATGGACGTATGAATCCATGCGGTGCTAGGCGATGGGTGGAGCGATTCCGGCTGGAGAGGTCAAAAGACCTCCCTCAACCAGTCTCTTCCGATCGGGTCCGCCACGCAGTAGGTGGGCAAAAGCATCCGCCGCCAAGACCTACACAAACCTCACCCCTGTACCCGGGTACCCCTGCTAAGTCATCAATCATAGCAAAGCACTTGGAGTGACCTATGACAGAGGTTGTGGTTATCCAATAAATGGTAAATTGAAGTTTGGTTTAATCTGATAATTTTTCTTTTTTTCTTCTTTCTATATACTCGTATATACTATGACTAAAAAACATGTATGTAAATGGCACTTCTGCCGTTAATTCTAAATAAATAAATAACTCGTTTTATATTTTAAACTTGTACGTAAGCGTTACTCCAAAGTAACATTGTTCATCTGTTTGGTGTTGTTGTCTATTTTAGAAAGCGGGTTAATTAGGGATATTGATTCCGCGAATTGTTTTGACGTGTGACACAATGGGAGTTGACATTTTAAGCAAGAAGGCGTTGTTGTGGATGTTTGTTTTGGAAAATAAAGATTCTGTATCTCGAAAACATCAACAATCGCTACTTCGTGGGATCAAGGCATTGTATTCTACTAAAGAAAAAATCAATAAGTTTGAGTACCGAATTGAGGAACATGTGATGTAATGGAATATTTTACTTTGAACACAAAAAAGGAAAATTAAAAAAAATATTGTATATAAAATACTCAGCTAAAAAAATACATGTGTGCAGTGCACACACGTAAGAAGTGAAACCATGGGGAAATTAAAGTAGACAAGAGTGGGAGACTGATTATACTATCTCATTCTTTCACAGGCTAAATCCTATAGATTTGTCTCATTTTAGTGTCGCTTTTTCGTTTCATCGAGTTTCAAATCACAACGGTGCAAAAGAAGTTTTCACTTCAATTAGGTTGTTATTCAATCACTATTGAGGTCCTGGACGTCGATTTGTATCCTCGCTATAGACGATATTCCTCGCTCAAATTTAAGTGGGATAAATCGGTCACTAAATCCTTGATGAGCCGCGTCGTAGCACGATGCGACGTCGTATCGTGTTTATGTGGACGAGCCCTAACCCCTTAGAATTTATTATAATTTAATTGCAACTGAAAAGATGTACGTTTTAGCATTTTCCTTATTTGACCTTGTCAGGAATCGATTCCGAGAAGGAGAATCCGGGTCTTAAATTCGCGAAGCAAACATCGGGCAAGTTTACCATTTACCCAAGGTCGTAAACAATCAATATTATTTTTCACAGTAACCAGCTAAAGGTTTTCAATTAATTCTAATTATGAACCTGTAGGGAGGTCCACGACCACTCTAGAACAAAAATCAATTTGCGAATTTGCAATAAATATGTAAGTTTAATTAAATGAAGACAATATTAGCGAAACTCAATCGAAAATTTGAAAACAGAAAAAGATACGGTCACATTTAGGACTCGAACCCAAGACCTTCGCCTTGCCGGGGAGCAGCTCTGCCAACGTGCCAACTGAGCTTATTTGTCCCGATTCGGTCATTTTTAACTGTATCATACTTCGACTAAGAACTTCCATTCATTTTTCTTAGCGCATATATTTATTGGCGGCTGCTATCTTTACGTACAATTGCAAGATTTAAACACGAACTAAATGCTATCTAGATAGTGTCTTGAAAGAAAAATGGAGAAAATGTTGGTAGTTCTTAATCGAAGTACGATACATTTAAATATGACCGAATCGGTTAGGGTCACATTAGCGCAGTTGGTAAAGCTGCGGCCCGACAAGGCGAGAGTCCCGGGTTCAAATTCCGAGATGTGACAGTATCTTTTTCTGAATTTTCTGTTTTCAGATTTTCGCTAATATTGTCTTCATTTAATTAAATATTACTATTTAAGGGTTCACTTTTAAAATCGGTACCCATATTAAATACGTGAAGCAAAAACTTTGTACCCCTTTTTACGAAAATTGCGCGGACGGAGGAGTATGAAATTTCGCACACTTATAGTTTACATAGAGAAGGAGTGCAGAATGCTAATATTTTTTTTTTAATTACGCATAAAAAATCAATCTAAAAAAAACACACACTATATAATTTAAATTAATTATGGTCGAATTTCGACCATTGGGCGACCACTAGTTAAAATAAATATATAATTTCAGCTATAAAGCAGAAAGCTAGAACAAAGTGTTCTGGTTTCATGAAATTTAAAAAAACAAGACATATTGATTTAAATGAGATTCAGTGCTGCAGTATCGCCGCATATCGTTATGTCACACACTTTTCGGCCGGCCGCAAACATCAACATTCGAAAAGTTACGTCCTCAGCATGCTCTAATTAATTTGGTACATTTGTATAAAAAACATAAAATTTCGTTATATGAGTCAACCCTCGTAACGCAAAATCAAGAATTTGTCGCAATTAAATGTATAAACACAGAACAAAAAATATGTGTAAAAATTGCGAAACCTGTTTCAATTGCCATTTTTTTTTTAAATTTAGGTACGAAAGGAAAAAAAAATTTGCAAACAGTCGATCACGAAGGAGCAACATAGACCAAATAGGTCCTCATTGAACATTATTGTCGTTTAGATCAAGGTGAAACCATGACACATGGTAGTAATGAACGGAAAGCCATCACAACTGCCATTCATACAACGGTTAATGGTCATTGTTGAAAATTTGCAACAAATAGTGGGATAGGCCTCGGGGTGTATGGTGTATGGTGTCTGCCTCAATGACTATTCCGTGGATTTCATTTCCTCTGGTCCGTTGTGATTCAGTGCGTTTTATTCACAAATTGTAAACCACACAATGGTACAAGTGTATGATATATGCTGTCTGCTCATTCGCTGATCCTGTCAAAATTTTCAATGTTGAAAAATGTTCTTTCTACCG
The DNA here is from genome assembly GCA_929108145.2 of Limnephilus rhombicus. Lineage (NCBI taxonomy): Eukaryota > Metazoa > Arthropoda > Insecta > Trichoptera > Limnephilidae > Limnephilus > Limnephilus rhombicus. The sequence continues at coordinate 11,414,788 of OV815287.1, read as the reverse complement.
TACAAAGTATGTTTTGCCTATGAGGTTAGAGTTTTGGAGCCTGGATTACGTTTTTGATAACTACGATCTTTTTTCTAAGACAAACGTTGCCTAATTCGCAATCACTATACATATTTGTTAGCCTGTCGACTTTTGATGTAGCCTGACTTGGGTTCCTGTTTATTTATTTTTTTGAATTTCGAGGCATTTGTTTACGGACTATACTAGCATCAATAGAAACGAAAAAAGAATATGACAAGAACCTACAAATTAACTACACCTGAATATAGCAGTGACAAATTGCACAAAAGTATTCACTAGGAAGATGTTATATGAACAAGGTTTTGATAGAGTACAAGATTTAATCAAATCGCAAGTATTTCTAGTTACATTGTAAAACCGAATGATGATTCTGTTTCTTTTGCGCCAGCCTAACGCATATTAAATCGGCCGTATGCGACGTATACGTATTCCTATCGCGCTAACGAGCTAAATATTGAACTTCTGTTAAGACAACTTCTCTTAAAAGTAGATACGCTAACGACATAGATGACGGCGCATTTGCCGCATAATCCTCGTTAAGAGATGTCAGTTGCGAGAAAATTTGCAAATCGAATGTCATCGGTTTTGTGAACGCCTATTAGGCCTTTGTGTAAGTAGTTATAATAACCAATAAGTAGTCGTTATTGTTTTTTACGTACGTAATTAATCCACACTATCTGATATCAACACACGACAGGCATAAATTAGTCATAGAAAATCACAGAAATTTGATAAATCCTTGAGGTTGATCATAGTTCCTATCTAGGCAGATTGGCCGTTCTAAACAACAAAATGCTCCAGTTATGTACCATCGATTTTTATCGATGTTAAATATTATTATTAAATAACTGCTCCAGTTATTTAATCGATCTTTCCAAATCTTTCTGACGATTCCTTCCATCCTCTTGCGCGTTGTACACTCTCCTTTCATTACCATTACTTTACAAAATTTCCCGTCTACTCATTTGTAACTAGGTCTCGTCTATCTTCGTCCTTCTTCTGGCAAATTGCACGAGAACTCTGTTGTAAACTGCCGGCCTAGACAACTTTTTTGTACAACCTCTTCCAATACATCCTCAATATTATTTTGTTACATAATTGTTTTCTCTCAGACAGCGCGTATTATGAAATGATTGGTATACGTATTAGATGGTATTTTTTGCTGTTATTTTGGAAGCAAGGTGCAAGTTTGAATGGTCTATTTTCATCGAGGCCGGCTCGTTGAAGAGATATCGGCCCTGATACGTTTTTTAATCAAGATTCAGCCACAAGGCACGTGCTAATCATTGAATGTATTCATAAAAATAGGAAAGTGTGAACTAATTCAGTGATTAATAAGTTCACAAGCCACGAGAGTAGCAGCGAAGTTCTGTTTTATCACGAACAATTTGGAATTGTATCTGTCTGTAAATTTGTTTGTTACGTTCCACTTGTGGTTCAATGTGGTGGCCTTGTCGTATACTACCTTTTTATCTCGCCAGAGTTCGCACGATCGTGGTTCCTACTACGAGGTGTCAAATCGGAATAATCAATAGTACGGTACCTTCACACCTGAAAACATGTTTGAAAAAAGATTTGTCATTTAGAATTTAGGCGGTAACATTTCTTTGAACAAGATGTATAATTCCTTATAGTGAAAATAAAAATATTTATGGTTTATAATTAACTAGCAGACCAGGCCACACGTTGCTGTGGCTAACGAAACACAACGCCATTACACAACCTTTATAAAATCCACACCACCCGCTTGCCAGCTGCCCGCTGCCTGAATTGAATATTTGAATTTCTCGACTTTTCTCTACTATAATAAGCATGTTTTTATACATATAAACCTTCCTCTTGAATCACTCTATCTATTGGTGAAAACCGCATGAATATCCGTTGCGTAGTTTAAACGATCTATGTGCACATACATTTTGAACGACTAAATAAAATAATTCAAATCAAATACCTACTTACTCTAGGACATCTATTTTACAATTTCTTCCGTAGAACGATTTTCAAAAGTGACTATAGTAGGGGAGGGTGGGGCGTGTTGTGACGGGGGCGTGTTGAGACATCGCGTTTAAAATTCACGCTAGTTGACTTAGCTGCACGCGCATTGCGCCGTTTCGTGTGAACTCCGTACCGCCAGTTTCTGTCAAACGGTGGTGCCGTGCGGTCGATATAATTAAAGTTATACGACAAAGTGTGATTTTTAAGTGCTAAACGAACTTTTCCAGGAAATTTTCGAAGTCGTCTGCCAACCTGCTAACACTCGGTAAGTCGTTATGTGTTTTTTTCTCCACAAACTGTATCTTTTGACTGTGTTATTAGTTATAAATGAAATGCGTACGTCAAGTATGTTTACTTGCATGGCCATTTTTATGTAAAATTGTCGGGTGGGGCGAGTTGTTACATCAAGGCGGGGGCGAGTTGTGGCAGACATAACTCGCCGCTAGAATTTAGTTTTTTTTTACGTTTATATAAAATATGCATTAATACAATATTTGTTATGTAAACAGGTGTATTTTTTAACATATTATGAATGTATATATGTATAACCTAGATACATTTCCTTTTAGTGCCTATTTGTAATTTTTTCTTTTTTTCAGTCTTGCCAAATGGTCCGAAAATATAAAAAAAGACGAACAGAGGGGAATTCCAGAAAACGTTTATGAACAAGCTGCAGTTGAAATCATTACTACAAACGTGTCACTTCGAAAAGCTGCAGTCTCTTTTGGAATTAATCATATTACACTAAAGCGGTTCATCGAAAGGAAAAAAGCTAGTCGTTTTACAAATTGTAAGGTGGGATATTCCAATCCTGGTCAAGTTTTTACTCATGCACAGGAAAAAGAACTTGCAGATTACATCGCAAAATTACATCTCACAAGAACACCATTGCAAGACATAACGAATGCAGAAATTGAAGAAAAATTGTTGGACCCTCAACCATCAACTAGCGGAACCATTAAACCCGTGTGTTAGAAAACGCCAGAACAAATCCGGCCATTACCCAAAGCTCAACCAAGAAAGAACTTTCCAAATCGTAAAAACCTTACGAGCGCAATTTTAACGGACACCCCTACAAAGAAAAAATAGAATTAGAAGTCAAACTAAGAAAGGAAAAGAAAGAGAAAAAAATTAAAAAAAAGCGTACATACAAAACTAACTAAAAAAACAAGCACCCAATAAAACGAAGGCGGTGTCAAAAATTTTGGTGTCCACATCATCCGGTGAAACTGAAGAGGAACCACCACTCATGGAAACTGACGACAGCGATGCAAACGAAGAAGAGCAATGTATATTTTGTCGTAACCCCTATAATGATATTTCTGGTGAAAGATGGGTGAGGTGCATAAAATGTCATAAATGGTGTCATGAGTTATGTGCCGGAGTGAATGAATACATTCCTGACTTCATCTGCGACATTTGCTTGACTGGCTGAGATTTATTTTAAATGTTTTTATTATTTTATTACATTGGAGGTATACTACAACCACTTTTATTTAACTGATGATAATATATTATCTGGACTCGTTTTTACCAATTTTATTTCGTACCTACCTAATGCTTTTACTTAATTATTTGTTCGTCTCAACACGCCCCACCCCCGTCACAACTAGCCCCACGGGTGGGGCGTGTTGTGCCAATTCCCATATTTTGTAAAATAATATTTTGTCACTTTATTCGTATGTTAACAAGGTTAATAATACCAAAATAATGTAGCCAAAGAGTTATTTGTTTCCATTAAAATGTCAAACCTTTGATTTCATTAAAGATTTTTCTACTACACTCAGTTTTGTAATTTAGTCACAACACGCCCCACCCTCCCCTACGGCCCGCCAGCCGTTTAAATCGCACAAAAATATGTTTTCTTTGAATTTCTCGGCTTTTCTCTAGTAAAATAATACATATAAAAAAACAGCGCTCTTGGGGCGATTTTTCGCAAAAACAGCGCTATATAAGTTGTCCAAATTTATTATTATTATATCATTCCTCTTCAATCCCTCGATCTATTGGTGAAAACCGTATGAAAATCCGTTTCGTAGTTTAAAAGATTAACGCGCACATACATTTTGAGCGACTTCATTTTATACTATGTAATGATTGATTAATTGGAAAAGCATTTAAGTACATACTTAAAAATCTTATGATTTCAAAGGAAAAGAGGAAGAGAAAACTAGAAAAAAAATACTTTTTTGGACGCGAACAATCTAAACGAGTACCTAACTATTATTGGGGTCATAATGTTATTTGCCAACAAACCCAAAAAATTACTTGGAAAGTAAAATCATTTGTCCAAATCTTGTTTTTTTTTTTTTTTTATTACAGGCAATGAAGCTTTTAAAGATCTCGATAGAATTGGGTGGGGGGGAGGTCAAACACTTTCCAAGGAGGGGTGAGGTAAAGAATTTTTAACTACCTTTGTAAGTGGAAAAATAATTTTCGGCCAGATCCGCGGTGGGGGATGATAAAAACATATTTACAACTGTCACCGAAGTGAGGCTAAAAAACAGATTTCTTGAGAGAGAGACGAATTAGATATTTAAAAAAGAAAATCAGAGTGTACGATTCACACGCGGTAGAAGTGAAACCCTCAGAAAACTAAAGTAGGCAAGAGTGAAGAACTACGAAGCACTTTTTTTGTCAATGTGAAGGACGATTTTATCCATATTTTTTTAGCTTTCTGTTGTGTTTATTTGCATGTTCATTTGGAGTAGTTTGAAGATTAGATATTAAGTTTACAAAAATAAAAATACAAATTTGGTTCGATTTCGTAGGATTCGACCGTTGGCTCGCTAAATGTCTGGCCGCTAAGGTTTGTCAGGCGCTTTATACCGCTAAACTAAACGAGACTTGCGTGGGACCGTGGATAAATCGTATTATATTGGAACCGAGTACCGTGAAATAAATACACATTTTATTTTTATCTCATTCTCTCAATAGATATATGTCGCTTTTTCGTTTCTTCGGCCCTAATTTCATGGAGATACTTACAATCTACGTAATTGTGACGAAACCACAAGTACCCTGCTGATATACCACTTTTTAATGCTAGTCTCCGTACACGGCGCTATCCGAAATGTACTGAACTTGATCATTTTTCACGTGCAGCCGTGGAGTTAACACGCTGTCATGCGATGTCATATTACTTTTTTTCCAACATCAATCCACGCCTTCTCCACTAAATCGTTTCTTACGTATTCTGATGAAGAATAGTTAGGGAACGTACCCATAGTACGTGACCAACTTTTTGCAATTTTTAACCCCCCCCCCCCCCCCCCGCTCAGGTGTGAACGGTCTGTCTGGAGGGATTGTATGGAGAGCGATATATGGCGTGCTATGATCTTTTATATTTATATGCTCTATGTGAACGAGCTCTTACTTACGATCGGCGCGTATGGTACGCGCACGAGGATCGAGTATCTTGTAAGTATCGCCGTGAACGGACACACTTCGAGTTTCAAATCACAACGGTGCTAAACAAGTTTTTACTTCAAAAATCCATACTTGGAAAGGTTGGTAGGGAGTTTCCCAGAATATTAAAATACGTTCTTGAGAATAATACAATCTAACTCCCTGAAGATAGGACTGATTGGAATTCGATTTTGCCCAAATATACAATCATAATAATAATACGAGTATAACATGTTCGGGAAAACGAAATTGGCCGAAAGCGGAAATATTTTGCCGATATTGAAAAAGATAAATATAACGATTCTAATCTAACTTGGATACCAACGATCGCTTGGGAATATTACACTATTTGTGAGAACAAAAACAACATTAAAATATTTAAACAAAATTTAGGTGAATAACTTGACTGCAGCCCAAAGATATTGCTGCAGCCTTATGTAAGTAAATACTTATAATAATTATTCTGAAAGAATCACATGTCTTTTTAAGAAATCATCAAAAAATAATAATCAGCTATTAGTTTTAATCTTAATGGCCTCCGTGGTCGAGCGGTAATAAGGCTTTCGATTAGCAATCTGGAGGTCGCGGGTTCAAATCCCGGCGAGCGCAAGTAAATTTTATTTGATTAATTTGTATTATTTCACAATTTAGTCACTTAAAATAGTAGATACATTTGCGGCACGTTCCAGAGTGGAAGAAACTCTCCTTATCGCCCTGGTGAAGGACCACCATTCAGAATTGAAATGTTGCTTTTTTTACATGAATACAGCACAAGAGTCCCAACTGCTCCCGTCTGGAGCCAGTGGGACTATGGCATCCCCAATTAGGGTATGTTGTGAGGCTGAAGGCAGTGGGGAGGGGAAGGAGATAGTAAACCTTTAAGACGTTAACATGCATTGTTAAGGGCCCGCAACCGGGCTCAAAAGGAAGAAGATGGAGAGATATTAAATTACGAATGTTAGAGGAGAGCGCTGAGCGCTGAGAGCGTGAGCGCTGAGGACTTAGCCAGCCGAGGAATCGAGCATGCGACGTCCGGGTGGGACGCAAACGTGATTCCAACTCAGCCACTGACCGGTCAATGATAATCAAAATCATGATAACGGGATAAAATAAGATATCACTGGCTCAAAATTATCTTTAGAAAATGAATTGATAATTTATTTAAGAAGTTACAAAAGACATGATGAGGTCAAATGATTTACTTTTATTAGTTGATTAACATAATTAAAAATTTTATTCATAAATTAATGCAAATAAAACCTAAAATGATTACATAAAAATTTATGAATTTTCACAAAAAATGACGCGCATCTGAAGGCAATCTCTTCTTAGTCTCATGTTATATTGTTAATTTACATATACATTATTTACATTATATAGAAATTTATTATTTGTTGATACTGTTTGTGTTTTTATTTAGATTACTTTGTGGAAATTTTAAAATTTAGATTAGATGCTAGCATTTCTATGTGAATTGAACGTATTTTTAAAGCCCTCAAAAAAATTTTTTTTGGTTTTCATGCAATTGTGTATTTACCATGATTTTTGTATTTTTTTAACCTTTCAACAATTTTTAATAAATCGTTTTAAATTAAGACAACTTATAATGAAACCAATTCATAAATAACTCAGAAAGGTCATTAAGAGTGATGATAAAAAAATATTTAAAAATTGGTTAAATAGGTTAAGTTAGGTTAGGTTAGTTTAGGTTGACCAATGCTTTTTTAACTTCTCGGTCCGCTCGGCATTTCTCTTAAATATCAACAAAATATATTTTTTCGATGAATTGGCGATCCGATAAATTGATCATTCGATGAATTGGTTTTCAATGAATTGATTTTCGAAGACCTCGTTTTCGATGAATTTGCTTTTGATTAATTGATTTTCGATGAATTCGTTTTCGTCGTGAACCACTTAAGGAGATAATTTATATATCTATATCTCTTCTTTTATTCATGATTAACACAATTTGTAAATTCATGTTTATATTGTGTAAATTTTAAGTATTTACATTTCTTTTTTTATATTTTAATTTGTTAAAAATTATCTGCGACAGTTTCCATTGATTTCTTTTTTGTCTTTCTAATAAAATTATTAAAAAAATAAATAAAAACCACTTTTGCACTTTAATCGGCACCTCTAGAGTAGGTTTTCTAAGCGATTCTAATGACGGTTACCGGTTACTATTGATGGTGTATGAGGCACACTAAGAACTAAGAATACACTCGTACATTTTTGTGTTTTGGCTTCCTCTTAAGAAAACATCATTAATCGATCATCTTTGGACTTTTATTCACTTTAACACAGCCGCTATTCGATCGGATCATGATCGATGATGTTTTCAGCAAAATTTTACAGGCCACATTATCTGATAACTTAATTATTCGTCTGTATGCTCAGTGACAGTGCGTCGAGGGCGAATCATTTGACGTACAAATCGTGATTTTTTGCGTCAATATTTTGATTAGAGTCTCGACTTCAACGTCAGAGGCCGGCCAATCTGAGGCAGGCATCTTAACTGCACAAATAGACTGGATAACAGCGCATTTGCTCGTGTATTATCTATTTTCCTTTATCTGTCACTGTGGGATCAGCGGTGATAATTGCGAAATAGATTTAAACTGACGGAAATCAAACAGAAATAGAAAGTTCTAAATGAAGGCTGGGAAAACATATCCTAGCAAAAATAATTATTGAAATAAAAGAATAACCTTGTTTGTAACGTTGTGTGACAATGTATATTTTTGATACGTTTAATTTTATACCCTAAAGATGCTTGTGTTAAGCGAAACCGGTTGAGTTAAAAATTAAATAAATAAATCGTGGTTACAAACGTTATTGTTTTATTTCAATTAATATGTCAAACCACAAAGTTACTGCTTTCTACCAAAAAATAGTTGTCATCTTCGTATCTAAGACCAAGGGACCAACGAATGATAAGCAAGAAATAGATTTAGACTGAAGAAAATCAAATACAAATAGAAACGAGAGTTTGTGTAACAAAACCATCAAGAAAAAAATCATCAGCAACAAAAAGCCTGGCTAAGACAATTTTTATCTGCTTAGGGAACGTACCCATACTACGTGACCTGTTCGGGGGGGGGGGGGTCTCCAAAATACCACGCTTGGTACAAATGAGCAGCGGGTTGCTTAGGTTTTTGGTCACCGGGGGGGGGTTATGGAAATTTTTGGGATTAGTGTCCATGGCTATTACGAATAATTTTTAGAAAAAAAACTTTACATTCGCCTTAATCACTATAAAAGGAAACTTTTTGCATCACGGCCGGCGGAAAATAATGCATTTTAATTTTCAATGTCGTTAAATAAAATTTCACTTCGCGAACCGATACTACGACAGCCCGCCCGCCATTTTTCCCGCTAGACAAACCAAGCAGGGTTTGTCTAGCGGGATTGTGTATGTTATCTTTACTTTAAAAAACAGTCTACGTGTTTGAATGGTTTGTCTAGCAAAGCAGGGTTTGTGTAGCGGGCTTGTGTATATTATCTTTATTTTAAAAACATCCCAGGATTTGAGTGGTTTACAGTGACAAAATGGCGGGCGAGCTGTCGTAGTACCGGTTCGTGAAGTGAAATTTTATTTAACGAAATTGAAAATTGAAATGCATTATTTTCCACCAGCCGTGATGCAAAAATTTTCCATTTATAGTAATTAAGGCGATTCTAAAGTTTTTTTCTAAAAATTATTCGTAATAGCCATGGACACTAATCCCAAAAAATTACCGGGGTTATTATTAATTAATATATTTATTGACATATTACATTAAATATAAAATACGTTTCATCAAATAAACATCTCGGTGAAGGTCGTTTTACATCGGGATCCTATACTAATAGCTCTTGCTAGAGTAAGGGGAGAGTAAGAATAGCTCTTGCTAGAGTAAGGTAATAGCTCTTGCTAGAGTAAGGGGATAGCTCTTGCTAGAGTAAGGGGAGAGTAAGAATAGCTCTTGCTAGAGTAAGGTAATAGCTCTTGCTAGAGTAAGGGGATAGCTCTTGCTAGAGTAAGGTAATAGCTCTTGCTAGAGTAAGGGGATAGCTCTTGCTAGAGTAAGGGGAGAGTAAGAATAGCTCTTGCTAGAGTAAGGTAATAGCTCTTGCTAGAGTAAGGTAATAGCTCTTGCTAGAGTAAGGGGATAGCTCTTGCTAGAGTAAGGGGAGAGTAAGAATAGCTCTTGCTAGAGTAAGGGGATAGCTCTTGCTAGAGTAAGGGGAGAGTAAGAATAGCTCTTGCTAGAGTAAGGTAATAGCTCTTGCTAGAGTAAGGGGATAGCTCTTGCTAGAGTAAGGGGAGAGTAAGAATAGCTCTTGCTAGAGTAAGGGGATAGCTCTTGCTAGAGTAAGGGGAGAGTAAGAATAGCTCTTGCTAGAGTAAGGTAATAGCTCTTGCTAGAGTAAGGGGATAGCTCTTGCTAGAGTAAGGGGAGAGTAAGAATAGCTCTTGCTAGAGTAAGGTAATAGCTCTTGCTAGAGTAAGGGGATAGCTCTTGCTAGAGTAAGGGGAGAGTAAGAATAGCTCTTGCTAGAGTAAGGTAATAGCTCTTGCTAGAGTGAGAGGAAGACTGTAGCTTCCGTGAGACACTATCTGTACAGGCCACGCCTAAAAACCGCTTTGAGAGTATAGCGTCCTGTGACCCGAGCATAAATGGCTGTAGAATGAAACTTGCGAAAGTTCTTTGGTCAAAGTCTTTGCTAAAGAAATTGACAAAAATAAATAAAATAAGATGTAATTTTCCACTTTTCAATAAGAATTGTGTGTAGCAACCAGCAACCTACACTGTTGTCTTTACATTCATTTAAGGATCCTTTGAGGATCTGATCTATGTGAGCATGAATGAATTATGTGACATATTAATGATAGAACCCTTGGCTATGGCTGGAACAGCTATCAAATGGACGTAACAGATCTGGAAGGAGTTTGAGAGGATTTATGATCTCGGCGGCTCGTTACGGGCATTAGTATTCAGGAGCTAGCCGCGTCCTTTGCCGGTAGGTACTGGGCACCGGGTAGGTAGTTGGGGCACACTAAGCTGATGGCACTGCGGCCAATTACAGATAGGTGTCATGGCCATGCACCGAGCGCCAGATAGTCAACCAGGCTTTTCAAGACTAGGTCTACCAAGATACAGATTACGGCAAGCAAACCAAACTCTCAATTTTATCCTGATAAAGAGATGGTTATCCAATATTTACATGGTCGAATGCACGATTTGAAAGACGTAGGTCTAGGAACAAAGTTGATGATTCAGCGCTCATTTTTGTAAGTCTCTTGCATCAAGCGTGAACAAAGTATGTATGCTGAACAATTTAATCATGATTGCAAAAGTTCAAGTCATGGTGTTAGAAAGAAAGGGTTACGTTGCTTAATATTGTTGTGAACGGTGAATCCTTGAAGCAAATGGATGGGTTTGTGTTCATGTATATTCATTAGCGTCAGAAGACTAATTGCAGAAAATTCAATTAATGGGAGATAGACTAATCGTTAAAAAAATGTAAAAGGGATGAGGCTATTACCAGTAAGTGTCAATGGGATGACCCCAAGCGATTCGCTTCGTAGGATTGCTCGGAGGCATTACCAGTGAATGTCAAAAGGAAGAGGCTCTTACGAGCAAATGTCAAAGGAATGAGTCTATTACCAAAAAAAAGAAAAAGGGATGAGACTATTACCAAAAAATGTCAAAGGGATAGGGCTATTACCAAAAAATGTCAAAGGGATAAGGCTATTACCCTGACCAGACTACCACGGAGGAGTTCTGATATCGACCTTGACGACAGTATGGCAGTGAGGCACGAAACCGACAGTGGAAGGACGAAAGTAGACTGAATCTAGTCTACTACGTACAGAAAACAAAGAAAAACGAGATTAAAATTAACGTTTAACTTCTTCTCTGAAATGAAATCCCTACAATATTCACAATAATAAAAGGATTACCCCATAGTTAATTAACATAGCGCGTGTATGTTTTAGGACGTTAGGTAGATCGTGTAATTGAGTAAATTTTTAAGATCCAGAAAATTGTGTGCGCTCCTAAAAAACGAGCGTCTTTCGCAACGGCCGCGTCTCCGGAAGGTGGTGGTCACGTGAGCTAAGTAATCTCGGGAAGTCCAGAGGCGCAAAAACACATCCTTATTAATCTCGCCGTTCCCGTTGGCCGTCTCCAGTTCCCCAGTCCCCAGCCAGGAGACGCGACGGGACGGAAGCTTGTCGATGACAGCAGAACGACTTCTTATGCATGATTCATAATCGGATTAAACGTCCTTTTTCCCATGGCGTGACGCGGAACTGGGCATCAGGGACGCCTTAGCCGCAACCTAAGAAGTACAAGTCTCGCGGAATGTGTATTTATTGCATGATTGAGTAAAACCTACACATGTCCTCCACTGGATGTGCCGAGGGATTTAGTTAGACTCTTATTACAAGTAAAACAATTACATATGTGGCGGGAACGTGTTAGGCTGCGTACACACACACGAGCCGAACCACGGATAATGGGAAAGGTCGTAGCAACCGCAAATGCATTCGCAGCTATGTTCCAAATGTATACGCGCCAAAGGGAGCTCGGAAAAATGAGTTTTACAAGCGGCTTATCCAAGGAATTTGATTTTGATTCCGATAGAGTTCACTCATTCCTCATTGAAAAATTGTTGCATAAACCGTATGCCACATATTCGTATGTCTTGACTGAAATATTAATATTAAAAATCTGCATAGTTCGTTATGAAAATGATGTTGCTACCTGAAAATACTTGCAAAGACCTAAAAATTCAAAAGGCGAAAAAAAACTGTATTAATTTAAAACGCCAGAGTTTCTGCTGATTCAGCAAACGGTTTTTCGCTTTACAATTTGGAATCTCCAGAAAATTATGCAAGCTCGAGTGTTTTCGTTTTGGACCAAGAAGGATTCGGACTATCGTGGAAGCAAGTTTCTCATGTTGTCGGTGTATAATAGAATTTGGGACAATTAACAGAAAATTATGCAGGTTCCAGGGTTTTTGTTTTGGACAAAGGAAAAGGAGTCGGAATATCATGGAAGCAAGTTATTCGAGTTGTCGGTGTATAAATCTCGGATTTTTAGAACTCATTCATCGTTTTAGCGATAGTTTCTTCCAGGTATCGCAGTGGAACTAACTACATTAGGATTGTGGTGTGTGGTAAATAATGGGAGGGGTAAATGATTGGTCATCCTTTTTCCTTCTCTTCTATCCTACATCACCCAATCCCATCAAACACCATTTCGTTTCTTTTAAGGTGTTTACAGTCTACTTCCGTTCATCTGAAGTGAATTCGTAGGCAGTTTCGGATGCGACAAAAATTATATTTTACGTACTAAAATCACACAGTTGTGGTGATTATTATTTTTAAGCCCCGGAACCCAAGTACGTCATATCCAAAGCCCCCCAATCACGATACAAGAATTAAGTGGAATTAATTGATAATAAACTGCTTGTAAAGATAGCATTTAAACCGGTATGTACGCAAAACGCCATTTATCTCATATTTATAGTACAAAAGATCGATATCTTGGAAGACCACGTATAGATAGAGATAAACCTCGATGATAATTAAAAATAAATTATTTCGGATTCGTAAATTGACGCATACTGCGGACGAATAACAATAGATTGACAAATTCCATTATAGTCATCTACAGTGACATGCGTACTAAATGACATTATGTCATCAAAATAAATCCTAGCTACAGATACGATAGTAAATTTAGTATTTAATTTAACAAAGGTAATAATAAACATTTTCACTGAACAAAATAATAATAAAAACATTTATTTATCAATAGATTTTTACAATTTTCAACATTTTGTTTAGTTATAATTGATTCCATTGACAAAAATGTCACTGCTCAGCTATACAACGTGTCCCAAAACTCAACGATAAGCGAGCACCAGTGGGAGGGCCTGCTCATGACTTCTCGAGAAAAAAAAATTCTCAATTTTTTTTTAATGTACAAAAAAATTGAAATCCTTTGAAAATTGACACCTCTTAAGATATTTTTTACTGCAATGACCACAATTTTTCAAATATTTCTGATTTTTTTTTGTATCGGCAACCTAGGTAACACGGCTATCCACCACAAGCCTTCCATGAATGCCTTTTTGAAAGAGTTTTATTTTCAGTCCACTTTCACTCATCGTGGTGTAAAAAAAGGTATGGACACTACTATGGCAAGTTTTTTTTTTAAATTTACACATCTAATCAAGATTCCAAAATGGTATAATACTCGTATTATTATGCGTACTATTTTTAACAAGAACCAAATTTCATAAATTATTGTTGTTGACAGTAATCACTTTTACTATGTGCACAAAATATGTGTTTTGTTGTTGAAAAAAAAATTGAGAAATAATTTTTTTCTTTTTTTTTTCTCGAGGAGTCATGAGCAGGGCCACCGCTGGTGCCCGCTTATCGTCGAATTTTGGGACACGTTGTATATACAAGATTTCTCCCGGAATGCAGCTGGTTTTCAGCAGTGAAGGGTTTTTCCTCTAAGACTTAGTGTAAATGTATGTATGATAGTCTAGTTGGTAGTTCACTCGGCTAGCAATTGGACTGATCAAGTTTGATGTTCACAGCGAGTACATACCTACCTACCAATTTACTCTATTTTCAACCACGCCTGTCTCGGCACAGAAATTTTCCCATGAGACATGCATAGAACAATCAATTATTTTAATTTTGTTTGTCATGGTAAATAAAAAAAAATAAACTCGTAAGGCTGCATATACACGCATGTAACGAAACGCGAAACGTACATCTAATTATGGGAAAGGAACGAAGTAATTGCATGGGGCGTTTCGCGCCGTTTGCTTCATTCCTTTTCCATAATTCGTGGTTCAGCTTGCAGGTTCGGCTCGCGTGTGAATACGCAGCCTAAGTTACCTATTTTTCAAAAATATCCTTAACATAAATTTAAAAAAAAACACGGGGTGCAATTCACACGCGGCAGAAGTAAAACCTTCAGAGAACTAAAGTAGAAAAGAATAGGGAAGCTACGTACAAAGAGGAGACCGATTATACTATCTTATTCTCTCGCAGGCTAAATCCTATAGATATATACGTTTGTCTCTTTTTAGTGTCGCTATTCTTCGTTTCATCGAGTTTCAAATCACAGCGGTGCTAAAGAAGTTTTCACTTCAAAAAAACGGAGAAAAATGACATATTTAATTCATTTTAGGATTTTTGTTCTTCACAGCATATCAAATTTCTGCTATCGATGTAGAATTTATATCAGAAAAAAACGAGTGTGCTTTAGACCACACGACTGAAGTAAAACTTCACTAACTTATATCTCCCTCTCAACTTCCGTTCGCCTCACCCGATCACACTTTTCATAACGCTCTCGTCACGCATTCACCAGCTTACTCCCCAAGTCAAGCGTGCGTAAAGAAGTTTTACTTCAAAAAATCTTGCACAAAAAGTTCTTCGGAGTTGAAATGACCCTTCAATGGCGGCCACCAACCAAGCCGCTGTCCTTCAATTGGTCGCTTAGCGTGGAACATTAACCGCCTTACGAATATTCGACTGTCACAAGTAGGGTCATTAGCCCGAACAAATCAGGTGTGCGATTGGTCGGGAAATATAAAGCAGTACATCAATGGCGACGGCCACAAGGACAACACCTGAGCATCGTCGTGTCTCGTGTCGTTGTAATTTGTATAAATGTTGATATACTATTGAAACGGGTTTGCCCAGCAACACACGATAAATTTAAAAACGTGCGTTTATTATCGTTTATTTTGTTAGTAGACTTGTCGTGGTGGATGCTAAAGGAAAATACTTAGCGTACCTTTACTATGGGAGTGTTTTTCATAAATTTAAAGAAAAGCACTAATGATATGAGTACTAATACTAAGAGATATAGAAAATTTAAGAGGTCAAAGTTAGCTTCGCAGTGAAATGTGCAATAGGTATCATTATTCATGTTGTGAAAGGTTTAAAAAAAATGTTTTTTCAGTACGATATAATTTACATCATACTGATTACATGCACCAATATTTCACATGAAATTTGATTAGGAGTACAGATTCACAATATTGGATTGAAGTTTAAGCAGCCGCTACCCGAATTTCTACCGATTTCTTACATAATCTCCCTTAAACATATGAAGTTTTTAAGCTCTTAAAAAAATATACGTTATTTTTTAAGATAATATCTATCTACATCTATACTATCCCTATCATCATCTATCCCTCCACGCAGCATCTTCAAAGATGACATAGGCCCTGAGGGAAGTTATTTTCCTCAGGGCCTCCTGTGTGGAGTTAATGTAAAAAAAAAATACATTCCCCACGCCGAAACGCAAATTATACAAAATTCCCTCGATACAAAAAAATCGCAAAGTATATATGCTCCGAGTCTGTTTCAGTTATTTTACAAGTTTTATGTATGAAAAAATTCACAGTGTTTCTTTAAATGCTGTTGTAGACAGCCCCCAAACGATTTTTGCTCTATTTTAAACGAGTCGTGTTTTATTAAACATTTTCACAATTTTCGCATCGATTTCATCGTTTTAAATATTAGCGCGCTCCTCTAACATTCGTAATTATATATCTCTCCATCTCCTTCTTTTTGAGCGCGGTTACGGCGCCTCAATAGATAGTACAATATGATTCGATTCGTTCTGTTTTTCACAACAGGTACGATTGGAAAGTGTACTATAAAGAGGGAAAAATGTGTCACGTGTCGGTACGAAGATTCGAACTTTCATTCAAATATGTATACCAGCGTCCGAAAATCGCGGATACAAGTCCCGGCGTGCGCAAATAAATTTAGTTTCATTATTTCACAGTTAATTAATTTAGAATAATATATAGTATACTAGCTGAAGTCCTCGGCGATGCCCAGGCTTTACACAAAGTTTTCGAAATCAAATGTTGACAGTCACCTTCATCTTGCTTTGAAGGTCACATGTGCAAAATTTCATCAACCTCATCATAAAACTGTAGATTTTCATACAAATCAAATCCACACCGCCCGCTTGCCAGCCCGCTCGTCCACCACTTACAGACATTCCCCTTTATATATTATATATTTCAACCAATTTACACAAAATCTCGACAAATTATATACCTAAACCTTTCTCACGAATCACTCTATCTATTGGTGAAAACCGCATGAAAATCCGTGATGCGGCGGAGGACTTTAATTTATAATATGTAGAGATTTGCGGCCCTTTCCAGAGTGGAAGATATTCTCAGTATTGTCCTGGTGTAAGACCACCGTTCAGAATTGAAACGTTGCTTGAAATGGCTTAATCCGTGTTTGGTAACCAGATCTGAATAAACAGGTACGTCCCAACCTTCCTCTTCCCAATCTCCTTCCCCTCCCAACTACCTTCAACCTAGCAAAATACCCCAATTGAGGATGCTATAGTGTCACTGGCTCAAGACGGGAACAGTTGGGACCCTTGTGCGGAATTCATACAATTTTTTTTTTAGATATGGATAGAGACCAAAACGAGGACGATGAAAATAAATTTCATTAACCACTGGAGCGATTACGGTCGAAAAATTGACCACTTCTATTCTTTTGCGATTGATAGCGGTTCAAAATTGGACCGTATTTTCCTACCATTCGTAAAACATTTATTGTAATTATTTAAAACATTTTCTCGGCCAGCCATTTATTTTAAAACGAAGCTAATGAAATACTTTATCTATTATGACCACAGATGTCGCAAATCCGAACTTCGTAGACTATTTTAGAACGATTTTTTTAAAATATTTTTTTCACGTCGAATTTTTGATCAGCTGTTCACGGTTAAAAGTAAGTCCCTTTTTCCAAAGACATGTATGTACCTTTCATTATCAAGTATACCACAGACAACATACAGAAATCGACAATATTATTCTATGTTGACTCGAATAAGTAGCCCTCACGGTAGTTTCAAAGTAACAACACGCAGAATTCGCGCGGTCATAAACTTACCGATTTTTTTTTTTTTTTTTTACATGAGCTCCACACCGGAGGCCCTGAGGAAAATAATTTCCCTCAGGGCTTATGTCATCTTTGAGGATGCTGTGTGGAGGGTTTTTTTAAAGGAAATGAAGGAGTGAGAGTTCTGGAAAGGAAAAGGGTTTAAGGGGTGGGTAGGAATCTGGGGTTCAGTGTGTCCTGGTCATCCGCCTCCAAGACCTAGACAAACCACGCAAAGTAACAACACGCAGGGATGGTCCGATGCTCTGTGGGGAACCCGCTTGCATAGCGCGGGTGTAAACTGTGCACCCTAAAGTTAAAGCTTAGACTTTCGGATTTTCAATACTTCGTTTGTATGGAAACACTATGATATGAAAAACAAACCTCACCCCATGAACCCGGGCACCTCTGCTAAATCACCAAACGTAGCGAACCACTTGGGGTGACATATGGCAGAGGTGTTGGTTATCCAATAAAGGTTCCCGGGGCGGCGGTACCCATTCCCGCCTCCCAAATTTATACTACAAATATGAGATAAACGGTAAAATACAGGTTAATTCATTGGCTATAGAGAACTAAAATAAGTTTTTTATGTTTCCGTGTTAAAATTCGAAGGTATGATTTTTTTATTGTTGGCGAAAATTTTAAAAAATTATCTTCTGGGAAATCTCGAGCAATCGAGGCAAATTTATTTATTTCGCGTGGTCGCTCCAGTGGTTAAGGCTCTGCAACCGGGCTCGAAAAGAAAAAGATGGAGAGATACGAAATTACGAATGTTAGAGGAGAGCGCTAACATTTACAGCGACAAAATCGATGCGAAAATGTTTAATAAAACACGACTCGTTTAAAATAGAGCAAAAATCTCGCAGGCATTGTCTTAAACAACATTTAAAGAAACACTGTGAATTTTTTCATATATATAACTTATAAAATAACCGAAACAAACGTGTTTATTATAATTTTCGGAGCATATTTGCGATTTTTTTCTATCGAGGGAATTTTATATAATTTACGTTTTGGCGCGGGCAATGTCTAGATAATATAAGATAGATAATATCTTAATATGTCTAGATAAGAATAACATATATTTTTAAGAGCTTCAAAACTTACCGTGTTTAAGGGAGATATGTAAGAATTCGGTAGAAATTCGGGTTACGGGCCCTTAACCCATTCATGACGAACTATTTTTTTTTCGAATTTCGCGCAGAAAATTCACAGAGTGGTTGGTTTTGAAAGTAGAATAAGAACGTTTTTTTCGGAATTTGAAAAAATCGTCTCCTCATCCCCCAGGAGCCTCGAGAAGGATGAGGTCCATATGGATCTTTCGGCAAATAACTAGTCAGAAATTTCATTTTTTCATCTTTATTGTTCCAAAAGTGTAATTTTCAACAACATTATTTAGTGTGATAGCCCTCGAAGCATTTCACGCATAGTCCGACCTTACATGTGATGCAACGGATGCGCTGCTTGCTTTTACAAGATGCACAAGACAGTTTTCCTCCCTTATTAGTCTCAGTTATCGGTATTGGCCCAGGATAATGGGGGACGGAGGTATCATACTGCATTGCCGTTTGACCTATTTTGGTGAGTTTGTCGGGTGCCTTGAAGTATTTCTTGATAGAATACTTCTCACAGTAATGCTTTGATATTTCTTCACGGAATTCTAACTGCCCCAATTTAAAATTGCCCGTGGCTTTGCGCTTCAGAAGCCAGCAATTCTGAATGGTTACATCAATGGCCCAGGTAAAAATGGACCACCACCATTTCTGTTGGCGAACAGTAATGCGATAACATGCAACGTTTTGGTCCATTCTGTCAGTTCCACCCATATTCGTGTTATATTGATGAATTGCATATGGCCTCTGTATACTGATCTTTTTTTGCTCCTTCCGTGAGTAACGGCTTGCTAGATCCAATGGATTCTTTCCGTATTTTGTTGAAGCTACAGAACAAACAGCGTTATCAACCCATTGAGTAACGTAGATGGGGGTCTTGCCAAATGATGTCTGCGCACTTTCAGTATGTCCTCGAGAAAGCACACCTTTGTTGTATTTTGACATTGTTGCCTTCTTCTTGGGGATAGGAGATGAACTGGGAATCCGATTGTCTCGAATTGTACCTGTGCCATTGTATCCATAAAAATGCAAATAGTACAGCAATGGCATACCCGTAAAAAGATTATCAAAGTAGAAGTGATATGGCAATTCGCGCTTTTCCACTGGCAATTGATCGACCAACATAAGTAGTGGTGAAGCATTCAAGCCTACAACACCATACTCCTTTGGAATCCGGGGATTGCTGCCTTGGTAGATCTCAAAATTGATCAAGTAACCGGAGGTTGTATTTAGGCTCCACACTTTATATCCGAATCGAATGGGTTTGCCTTTTATGTATTGCTTACATCCATGGCGGCCATAGTATGGTATCATCGATTCATCATAACTTAAATTTTCTTCTGGGTGGAAGTTTCGCATAAACCGTTCAATAAGCCTATCTGTAAATGGACGTAACTTCCACATCCGGTCTGCACTATTGAACTGATTTGGTGAAGCAAAGTGTATCATTTTGTGTATCTGTTCAAATCTATCACGAGACATGGTGGACGCAATCTGCTTATTGTAGAAAGGGCGAGAGCTGCTCCAGTACAATCGAGTTGATGGAATCGGGCATAATCCCGATGTTATAAGTATACCCATGTACGCTTTGATATCCCCGACAGTTAAAGGTGATACTTTATGACTATTTTCAGGGTCTTGCTTGGTCTGATATTTGTTGGATTCTGTAACGATGAATTCGTACATTTCGTTGTCAAAATTTAGTTCAAATAATTCCACCGGTGATAAAGCAGCTACGTCGGTATAATTTCCTTCGGGAAATATGCTAGAAACAATTGGCGTCACATCGTTAGACTTCCATTGAAACATAGTTTTCGGACCAGGCATACGTTTTGGAATGCGATAAGGTGGTTCAGCGGGATCATTCACTCCGTCTCCAGTACTAACACGGCATCGTTTCAAAGGAGGCTCGAAAGAAGTGCTTGCAGACGCTTGACCGTGTGATGCTGAAGCGTCGAATAAATTTATGTCGAAGTCACTGAAAGTTGAATCCAAACGCTCGTCTCCGAAATGCTCTAGATTAGGGTTCTCTTGATCTGAATCATAATCGGGCGTATCTTGTCCCTTTTTGTGTCGACGGCGATTTACGATTTGGCAATTAGAAAACAATTGCGCTCGAGAAATATTGGCAATTATTCCACCGTCATCTTCATCAGCTGAATCTGCTCCGGACAAATCACTCTCATTTGGCGGCTCCACATACACATCCACTACCTCATCATCCTCCAAATTCGTATCCGATTGTTCTTCAAGCAGTAACATCACTTCTTCAACAGTCAGACCCCTAAAAAACACGAAAAAACAATGAAATCTGCGAAAAATTACAATTTATGTATAGTGAGATCTGCCGAAAGGTCCATATGGAGCCAAAAATCAAAACTTTCAATTCAAAGTACTCTCTTTGATACAATAAGGATTATTTTTGTAACAATATGTCTATAAATAGTTAGTAAATTTCATTCTTTACGGATCATAAACGGTTTTGGAAAAAAAAATCAAATCTACACATAAGTTTAATGGATTACTTACTTCACTCGTTTTGACATTTTGAAAAATTTGCACTTTTTTTCAAACTCCGTTTATACACGTCTGTCCACGCCGGCACATGCAAACGAACTGAGCGCCTCTAAGACAAACGTGTTCGTACATGCTTGTAGACTACATAAAACTGAATTTCGCATCGCCATTTTAATATATCGGCATGATGTGACTAATTGAGGTCCAACACTTTTTCGAGGTCCATATGGCACCTTCGTCATGAATGGGTTAAGTTAGGGTACATGGTAAATCCAAGGAAATTAAAGACGGTCCGGGACAAGCAAACAGTAGGTAAACCAAGAGTAATAACATAAAAGAAAACAGTTTGTAGACCTCAAAGCCGGGGTTACGAGCTTTAAAAAGCCTAAATTTACCGTCAATAATAAAATGTGGAAATGTCGGAGACAGCGGGAAATAAACTTTAGTGCCGGCATTGAAATAATCATTTACGTCCAGTGTTTAAATAACCTTTGCAGTTGTTAAATGGCGTTTTATTGCCGTTTGGAGCGCTATGGCGACACGTTGACCCATTTCCTGCCATTATCACTCAGGCATTCATAAAACCTTACGAATAAACCTGGGGTAAACGCTTTATCTGGACTGGGCCTGGACCCCGGAGATACGAGGGGTCATGACGCGGGAATGCGTCAAACGTTCGACAGATCATTCTAATACTTCTTGCAAATGTTATCAAAGTTGAGATAAACAATAATGGTACTGACACACATGCTCATCAACTGCACACATTTGCTCATAAATCAGAAAGCTTGGTTTAAGCACATTCATGAATAATTGAACACACATGCTTTTTATGAGCATGCTCATATCAAACAATTCAACAAATGGAGTCAGTTCCATTCGCCCAGAACTAAACAAAATAACCTTATTTATTGCTTGCAACGCAATTATTATTATTACTGCCGTTATATTAACAATTTGGGAGGTGGGTATGGGTACCGCCGCCCCAGGAACCATTTATTGGATAAACAACACCTCTGCCATAGGTCACCCCAAGTGGTTCGCTACGTTTGGTGACTTAGCAGGGGGCCCGGGTTCATGGGGTGAGGATTCACCAGCTGCATGGCAGGCCGGATCGAGAGAGAATGTTGAGGGAGTCCCTTTGACTTCACCAGCCGTACTCTCTCGAAACATAGCCTTGCACCGCTGTGGGAGGGATGGATTTTTACGTTAGTCACCCTAGACACACTGATTCCCAGATTCCTACCCACCATTCATACCCTTTTACTTCCCAGAACTTCCTCTCCTTCCTTTCCTAAAAAAACCCTCCACACAGCATCCCCAAAGATGACATAGGCCCCGAGGGGAATTATTTTCCTCAGGGCCTCCTGTGTGGAGCTAATGTAAAAAAAAAACTAATACAATAAAACCGGCATCAATACACACCTTTCGATTCACCTGGCATGTACTTGTGCTCATCGAAATCGCCTGTCAATTTTAAAAAAAACTTTACAATTAATAAATTGAATCATATAAAAATTTCAAACTTTCAGCAACAAGATTTAAAAAAATATATTATTTACACTCTCAAAAATATAGTGGCTGATGACGCGCAGGGCTGATGACGTGCAGGGCTGATGCCTGCCTATTAATGGTTATCGTACTTAGCATGCTATGACCCCCCCCCCAAGATGTCAACAAATGCGAAAATGATTAGATAATATAAAATAAATACTTATTACATTTGAATGTGGTTCACGGACATAGGAATATATGGACCTGCCCTAAGTGATAAAAGCGTATTATTTCCCCCTCCCCATAACGGTTCCATGGAACCGTCTGGGCTTACGAGAGCCGCCTCACTTGAATCTACAAAACGTGACGTCATCATTCTTGTTCTGACCAGCGCCGAAGTCACATAGTACATTTTACGAAATAACAAGGCAAAAATGGTAGCTTGTGCTATGAAAACGTGTAAAAATAGAAGTGAAAAGGAGAATAAACCAAAATGTCGTATTACATTCCATAGGTAAGCATGATTTTACTTTATTTTAAGCTTATTCGAATTATATTATAATATTATCAGTTTTGTAACATATACTATCATGAACGTGTTTACACACAGCCGTAATATGCGTGGGATGGCGTATTTCAGCATATCGCTCGCCATATATTCCGATTGGGAATGTACGGCGAGCGATACGCCGAAATACGCCATCCCACGCATATTACAGTTGTGTGTGTGAACACGTGTTAACGCTCAGAGAGCGTATTCACACACAGCTATAATATGCATGGCGACTTAAACACACAGCCGTTTGAAAAAGAATCAGGGATGTGCCTTCACCTTTTGCGCTCTGCTAAAATATCTAATTGTATAATTTGGAACGTCTATCTTTTCATGTGTTATTTCTTGCTGGAAATCCGTCGTATTAATAAAGGATAATAAACCAATAATTTTTAAATTTATCATACTTTAAGGGCCTTATTACTAAACGAGTTTTGAATTTTACGCAACTCATAAACAACCGTTAATATAAGATAAATAGTTGGTTAAAATAAGATAAATAGTAAGGGGTTAAAGGTGGAATAAAGTATGGTTTTATTTATTAGGCCGTATTGTATATTTTGCTTTCTTAATTATGTACTCCTTCGTGGTATGTTTAGAAGTAAAATGTAGATACAGTGAGCACGTTTGGAATGAAAAATGTATGTGTCATTTTGCTGTCCGATGATATTTTTTATCAATCAAAATTTAAAATAAAATATTTTTCTATCGCACGTCGCCACCGATTATATTATCTTTGGATCACACTGTCACGTCTCAGCGGACCACGTGTTAGGTAAGCGCGTTGTTTCGTATGTACGGTACTGCTGGAACGAGAACGAGTGCATATCGCGTAATGCTCTAGGTTATTCCGAGTATGTATATGTATGGAAAACACGTTTTTTGTTTTTAATTGAAAAAGTGTCTTCGGACGACAAAACTACATCTAAATTTTAACTCCAAATACTCTTAGGAATCGCTGGTAAAGGCTGTGTGTATAAAATTTCATATGTTTATGAGTTGTTTTTCTTTTCTATTATCTTCTTAAAAGTGAAATTTTATTATTTTCTTAAAGATTTCCCAAAAACGAAGACTTGAAGACAATGTGGCGACTTTCATCCGGTAAAAGTGAGCAGACAAGTGTTCGTAACCTTCGTATCTGCTCAGAACATTTCAAAGAGACAGATTTTATAATAAACAAACAGGGTACACGTGTGCTACGTGTAGGTGCGATTCCATCGGTCTCTTTATCACCTGTTACAGAAAGAATTATCGTTAGTATATAAATTCTTTAATGACTAATAATTCTTTTTTGTAGTTATTCATTACATGTAATTATTTAAATTTTATTATCTATCCATTTCAGAAATTAAGCGACAACTTCTCTGAGAAATCATATGTATGTCTTTCTCTAGCTGATGAAACGATCAATAATACTTATGGATGGATAAACCCTCAAGAGGATTCTGATTTTTCTCTCGTTTCTTGCGCACCTGCTCTACACAGCACACACGTCGTGAGTTCATTCTTATATATAATTATCCTTTAAATTAATATTTTATTGATAGTGCATGTCACAAATTTGTAATAAATATGTAAATTATAGAATTGCAATAATGATTATATACCTAATATTGTCAACTTTGTCTCGTTTCGAAAAGGAATGCGAACCAGAACCTATGACTATGTGCTTGACGGAGATCGAGGCCGTAGCTGCAGCTGCTCAGTCATGTGCGCTCGTCAGTTGTATGGTACCCACTACTATTCCAGAAAGCATTGTAAGTACCAATTGGTTATTGGCCTTTGATGACTTCAAAAACACATTGTACTATTATGTAGTGTGCGGACCACTCTAGTAACTGACTAAATGTTTTTATACCTAAAAATATAATATTATGTCTCTATTCCCCAGATTCAGGAACCCCAACCCGTCTTTATGGAAGAACCACTTGTTATATCAAAAACCACTCAAAAAAATAAACCAATTGAAGTCAATTACAAAAAAATGGAAAACTTATTATTAGAAAGTAAGTTACTAATTAGAAAATTAAAAAAAATTAACGTTGTTTATAAACGTAAAATCTCGCAACTTACTTGCAAACTGGAAAAATGTAAATCAAATCCAACCTCACATGACGATATTTTAGCTAATTCTAAATGTTTTGAGCTCGTTAAAAGAGTAGTAACGAAAAACAAAAAGCTTAAGTTATCTCGAAAATATTCCGCATCACTTAGAGCATTTGCTTTTACCCTTAACTTTTATTCTCCCAAAGCTTATCAGTACGTTCGAGAATATTTTGATTTTTGCCTTCCTGCCCCACGAACATTGTGCAAATGGCTTCAAGTGATTGATGGACGACCTGGTTTTACAAAAGAGTCTTTTCGTGCTTTGGAGTTAAAAGCTTCGTCTACAGGATATAAACTTGTTTGCAATTTGGTCATAGACGAGATGGCCATAAGACAACTTGTGGAGTGGGATGGAAATAATCATCATGGCTACGTAGACTTTGGATTTGGCGGAGACAAACTCCACCACGGTCAGTCCGTTGCAAAAGAGGCACTCGTTTTCATGATTGTTGCTATAAACGCCAATTGGAAAGTACCCGTTGGTTACTTTCTTGTGGATGGCGTATCTGGTCGGCAAAGAGCTGACCTGGTGCTTGAGTGTTTAGAGGAAGCTGATAAAGTGGGTATTGATATTGTGTCCATGACGTTCGATGGTTGTCCCTCCAATATTTCTATGGCTAAGATACTTGGTTGTTCATTAGAGAATAATAACTTGAAACCATCCTTCATTCATCCGGTTACTAAAAAGGAAGTGGCCATTTTTCTTGACGCTTGTCACATGCTGAAGCTAGTGCGTAATGCATTCGAAGCAAAAAAGATATTGATTGATAGTAAAGGACATGAAATAAATTGGAATTATCTTTGTAAATTGAATGAGATTCAGGTGCGTGAAAAACTCCACGTCGCAAATAAATTAAGGCCAATTCATATTTATTTCCATAACAACAAAATGAAGGTAAATTTAGCCTCACAATTATTTAGCAACAGCTGTGCGAATGCTTTAGAATTTTGTAGAAACGATTTAAAACTAAAAGAATTTGAAGGTGTAGAAGGAACCGTATTCTTTTTAAGACTGATTAATGATTTATTTGATGTTTTAAATTCGCGTAATTTGCATCAGTTTGGTTTTAAAAAGCCAATAAATGCCGAAAATCACAATACATTTTTAAAATTTTTGAGCAAAGCCATATATTACTTACAAAATATACGCATTGCAGCAAACAACAAAAATATTATAAATACGAATCGAAAAACAGGTTTCCTCGGTTTTTGTATTTGTATAGAAAGCACAAAACGGTTGTACAATACTTTAATAGAAGAGAAGCAACTATTAAAATACATACCTTTGTATAAATGCTCACAAGACCATTTAGAATTATTTTTTTGCAACGTTAGATCGGCTGGAGGATTTAACAATAACCCAACAGCTCGGCAATTTATGTCTATTTATAAAAAATCGCTAGTTCACATGGAACTAAAACAAACAACAACAGGCAATTGTATTCCGTTTGAACAAATTTCAGTTTTAAACTGTTCATCAGCAATAGAAAGAATAAATATGACATCCGGTACATATTTTAAAAACTCTAGCGACAATGACGATAGCTTATGTTATTTTGACGAAATAGATAATTATTTAAGCCAAGACTTAGTTACCGTTCAATTTAACCTCATTGTGGTGACATACATTTCAGGGTTTATCGTTCGACACTTAGGAAAAAAACTACACTGCAATCAGTGCATTAACGCTCTGTTTTCGAATGAAATATACCCGGAACATAGATTGATTGTAATTAAAGACAAAGGTGGATTACTTTATCCTTCAAAGGATGTAATTGATGTTTGTTGGAAAACAGAAGTTCTCTTAAAAAAACTTCTGTCACAAAGTGGAGGAACCGTTATATCACCAAAATTTAAAAAATCTTGGATTGTAGGTAAAATTTTAAAGGCATTTCTAGCTACAAACCTATTTCATTCATTATATAGTCATCAATTCGATCAATTTCCTACCGAAAATCACATTCACAACCTAATAAGAGCTATTGCTGACAAATACACCGATGTTAGACTACATTATTTTTCAAAATTGATGACTAATTCAGGGAAGTCGAAAAGACAAGTTTATACGAAAGCGATTTTATTTTCTGGAAAATGAAATGGCTATATTTATTAAATTAATTTTTTTTTTCATTTTCACAAAAGGTTTAGTAGTAAACAATAGGTTGCCACAAATAATTATTTGAATAATAATAAAATAATATCATGACATAAAAAGTTGTTTTAAGCATCGAAATTTTTACCTGTTATGTTGTCTTTGGTATACTCATTTGCTAAACTATGCCGATGTCATCTGTGTAAAAATTTAATTGTAATTAATTTACCATTTACACAACGGTGTAATAGAAAAAATAATAATAATGTTTATTTCAGCAACTTTTCTACATTAAAAAAAAAATATAATAATTAATTTAATTCCCGGCAACCCGGGCGTTTATTGATTTTTTTTTTAGTTAATGTTAGTAAGTTACCCGCCTCACTAGACAATGTTTATTCTGTTTTAATTATTGTTTATCGCATTAGGTTGTTTTCGATCGTAAGAAAATATGTCATTTTTAAATCAAATTTTAGACGTATTGTCTCTTTTCCACCAAAAATCATAAATCGATTTCGAAATATTGTTCTTTTATCTAGATAACGCATGTTTTAAATTTTGAGAAAAAATGGTAATTTTTAGTATAATAAGGTTATACCATGGGTCTTTGGCAGATTTGTTGAATTTTGAAACGAAAAATCTTATTTTCCAAGACGTATTTTATATTATGTAATCATACATTATTGTAAATCAATACGTTATCTAGTAAACGCATATGAAATTAAATCTTTGAAAAAAATATCCGAACACTTTGACGAAAATTTCTTTGATTTGTCTATCTATTTACGGTCTTACAAATTAATATATTTTTGCACATTTATTTTGCTTAAATATTATTGAAAAATTATAAAAACTTAATAAATTATAAAAATGATAAAAAAATAATTACAAAAAGGACATAATTTTAATAGTTTTGTCATCACGCCTTTCAACATTTTTGGATGTCGGAATAAATTAAAGCAAATTTGGAATGAAATAAAATTGATATTGAGTTATAATTTAAAAAGCTGGTAAAGAGAATAATTAATCTTTCTCATTGAAACCGCCTTGTACGATCGTAAGAACATCTGGCTGGTTAAAAGCCCTTAGCCTATCAACTGTGGGAGGGACTCCGGAGTCCTCCAAACTAAAATTGATGAAATTTCTTTAAGCAATTTTTACCCTTGTTTACGTAGGAACTGTAAGAAGAATAAGATCAGAATAGCTTTCGCTAAATATTTCATTAGAAAATATTTTTTATTTGATATACACAGCTTCTCTGACGGTGTTGGAATAAATTATCTTTTTTATCTTCTTTTTTTATAAATGAAAGCGTACAAGAGTCCCAACTGCCCTCAACTGTCTGGAGCCAATGAGACTATGGCATCCCCAATTGGGGTATGTTGTGAGGTTGAAGGTAGTGGGGAGTGGTAGGAGATTGTGAAGAGGACGATGGGGAAATCTGGCTCTTCAGATCTGATCAATGATAGTATTCTCCACTCTAGAACGTGCGGTAAACATTTAAAAATTATTTTTAATTAGTAAATTGTGAAATAATTCAAATTTTTAATTTGCACGTTGGGTTTCGAACCCGTGACCTTCCGCTTGCTAGTTGAGAGCGTTACCCCTCGACTACGGAGACCTTCGTATCTATGATTTTTCGGCGTGTAATTTTTTCTCAAGGTCACGGCCGTCTCACAGTCAACAGATTAATACCTTCTCACTATGTTGGCTCATCTTTTTAATATATTTTTATTCAGCTGTTATTATTGTACTGTTTTTAGCATCGGTAATATAACTCCTGTAGGTACATGTTATGTTGTTTTCTCTTAAGCTGTGCTGTTATTTTTGTACGTTATTTAAACCTCTGTAAGTTGTTTATTGAATGCTGTTCTCACAAATATAATGTTATCCTTAACCCTTTTTGTCTTTTTCTTTTCTCTTCTTCCATTGTCCATAGACAATGTAAGAAATAATTTAATGGAAGTTATATATATTATATAAATATTATTTCTTTAAACAATATTATGCATAGTCTGAGAAAACTGTTACTGTGTCGGTGTAGGTATATAATGCTGTTTTACTAAGTTTCTGCTGATATATGTTTGCTTAAATGTACCTAAACAAAAAATATTATTCCCAAAAAATAAATAAAAAGTACCTTCGTCGTCAAAATATTCCAATTAATACCCCACTCCTGGCTACGCACGATTCGATTTGCAGAATCCAGATAAGTCGGGAGGTTTAGGGGGGAGGGGGGAAGTTGTTGCCTATACACAATGCGTCGATGTGGTGGTGAGAAGTACCTATCTATGTAAATCTGGTCACTAAACACGCCTAAAGCCATTTCAAGCAGTTGGGGCGATACTAAGAGTATCTACAAAAAGGAGCAAATAATAATGAAACTGCTGCGTGCTACGTATTATTGTAATTAAATAACGTGTGAAATAATTTAAGTAAAATAATTTTAATTAAAAGAGATAATTACATTATTTTTATTAACTAGCAGACCCGGCCACACGTTGCTGTGGCTAACGAAACACAACGCCATTACCCAACCTTTATAAAATCCTCACCACCCGCTTGCCTGCTGCCCGCTGCCTGAATTGAATATTTGAATTTCTCGGCTTTTCTCTACTATAATAAGCATGAAATATACATATAAAACTTTCTCTTGAATCACTCTATCTATTGGTGAAAACCGCATGAAAATCCGTTGCGTATTTTAAAAGTTCAATGCGCACATACATTTTGAGTGACTTTATTTTATACTATGTAATTATAGCAACAGAGCGGTTGTGATAACCCTAAAATATGTCGATCATCACGAATGTGGGCGGTTCTCGAATGTGCTCGTCACTGATTACAGGAGTAAGTAAATTATGAAACATTTGTAAAAGTGTCTTAACTAAATACGGCAACAAAATAGTTGTCTGTGAAAAGATGCGAACTTTACTTTGCTTATTCAGACTTCACAAATATGTTAATAACGTAGCGAGCAATTCGCGCTCCCACGTAAAAAGGTCTATTCATTAAAAAGCAGATGTTATTTTTAAGAACTAAATGGTGATATTATAATGCGAGATGCCTATATACTGTCAGATTCATTTTTAAACTAATCACAGTCATCTTCCCCCTCTTCGTACCGCCATAGTTGATTTTTCCCCTCACCTTTAAGTACTTGTCTATTGAATTTGGATGTCTATGATGTGGTTTCATTTTGGAGGTAAAGGAACTGTAGGAGAATTTTAGTAACCCTGTGTTCCAAAAACATTCGTGATTCCCGTAATAAATCATGAAAAGCAAGGTTTTTTCGTCTCCCCAGCGGGCCCTTTTTGATATTTTTGCAAAGAATGCCGAGGCGCGAACTGAGATCGGATCGAAATGAGCATAAGCAAGCTTGTTCACACATACTTAGTGCGCTTCCTCTTCCACCCGCAAATCCATTAGCATGCTCAATACTAGCAACGGCACTGACACACATACTACTAGGTAGCATTTGCTCATTAGTAGCATGCCCCCTTGCTACTAATATAATGTCAGTACCATAACCCCACTGAATTTCAGAAGTCAGATAGTTCTGGTCTGTACGAGAAATCATGTTTTGAGAGGTCAATTCCTGAGGTCACTGGAGTGGATACTGTTTAATGCGTTCCCAGAAAGATATTGTGACATACTGACATGACAATGTTATCGTAAATGATTTGTTCATTTTAAGAAGTAACCGGAGTGCGGAAATTTCACAACACATCGATACGAACTTACGAACTGTTTTTCAAAACCATGTGTAGGTAAGAAAATGCATATTTGAAGCAATATCAATAATGACATTACATACAATATATAGACGCGTGGTAGAAATCTCAAATTGGTAAGCTAAAAACAAGGCAATTGCATTGTACTCGATTTCGTAGTTTTAGTACTCAACTGCCACTCGTCGAGTAAGGGTCGTGTCCTAAATATGTAGTAAATTGCATAAAAAAGCCCAAAACGCCCTCGTGTGTGATGATTTTTCCATTACACGGCAAACATTAGTAAAATCCAAGGAATACCTAACATTTCATTCATAAATTGCAAATTAGTGCATTAAATTTGAACAACAGAGAGTAACAATATTGATGACCTCAAACCCATCGGAAATTCATAATTTGATAGCTTCAACCGACTACTATGCCATTTCAAGACTCATGAAATTCATTAGATGGTGCAACATGGAAAATATATGATACATTGTTTTATAAAGATACATACATATATTAATATTGCAACATTAATATATAGGATATATTTTAAAAAAAAACTAAAAAAAATGAAACCTTAAAATAAATAAAACAGATGAGGCAAAAAATGACAGCAGTATGCGAGTCAGAAGCCTCGATAAAATATTATAATATAAAAAAATTAAAAAAATTGCAAATTATTTATTATTTAAAAAAATATAATTATTTCGATTGTTTCCAGAAAATTTTTAGCACCATTGGTAAACAATATCTACATATAATAAATTAAAGTCCTTCATAACGCCAGAGCTTACCATTATATACAGCCTATGTAGCTTTATTTATTTATTGTTTCTTTACACTGCAGGTAAAAATGTTTACAATACAATTTGTCACCTCACTAGGACAAGCCTGTGTTGAGGTTAACAATTATACAAATTAACAAAATAACACAAAATTATACAGATATTGAAAGAACAATATTGTTGTATTTCTTAGAGTTTGAGATTATGGGTTTGTAGGGATGAGTAGGGATTTATATTGGTGAAAGAATTTTTCAAATCGGTTCAGTAGTTTCGGAGCCTATTCAATGCAAACAAACAAACAATCGAATCATTAAATTCGTATATATTATTACAGTAGATTAATAACTTTTGAATTAAGGAGTTAGGGAACGTACCCATACTACGTGACCCGTTCAGGGGGGGGGTCTTCAAAATACCACGCTTGGTACAATATATTCAAATTCTGTTATTATAAGCCAGATGCTTCATAAAATTTAAATAATCACAGAATTTGAATAGAACTTTCACAGAACGTGAAAATTAACTAAAATTGATGAATTGTTACATTTTTAAACAACCCTTCCTACGTTCTATCTTGAGTTTGTAAGACAATGGCGAGTCTATTATTATATAACATAATATCATCGATTATCAAAGATTTTTCGTAACTGGAAAATTTAAGTATTTTTTTAGTTTGAAGTTTCAAATGTATTTTTCCGTAGCTCATTTGGTTTGAAAGGCATAATGGCACATTACATAGTAAGGAGAAGTTGTTTGTTTTGTTGGTCAGAGAATGCTCGGAGCAGCGCTAACTTCTCGTCGGTTCCAAACGAGACAGTATTGATTCCACGAGGGCTGTTTCTTGTTTCCCCATGGCGCCGCAGGTGAACTGGCGTAATGTAACCACCTCTACTAACTCTAACCACCAAACAGTAGCAGTAACCAGTAACCACTAACCACGTCTGCATAAATATCATAAAACCCAAGGCTGAACCAACTTTTCTTTGCTCACAAACTACGAAATTGATATATCTTCCGAGAGTCAAACATGTCTTTCTTAAAATTGAATATCATTTCATCAAAGATTGAATATCATTCCATCAAATATTGAATATCTTTTAAATGGAACAGTGTTCGAAATTCAATCTTCCGAGAGTCAAACATGGCTTTCTTAAAATTGAATATCATTCCATCGAAGATTGAATATCTTTCAAATGGAACCAGTGTTCGAAATTCAATCTTCCGAGAGTCAAACATGGCTTTCTTAAAATTGAATATCATTCCATCAAAGATTGAATATCTTTTAAATGGAACAGTATTCAAAATTCAATCTTCCGAGAGTCAAACATGGCGGTCTTAAAATTGAATATAATTCCATCGGTTCCATGCCAACTCAGAATTAAGTCAACTCAATACCTCTTTGAAAAATCATTAAAAGCTATGAAAAAAATAATTTTAAAATAGCCCATAACCTTAACCTAAAGTAACGTATTTAATCTATTGTTATATATTTTTTCATCACTTTTAACGACTTTTCTGAGGTTCTAAGTTATCCGGTCACCCATTCCATCAAGGGTTGGATATCTTTTAAATGGAACAGTGTTCAAAATTCAATCTTCCGAGAGTCAAACATGGCGGTCTTAAAATTGAATATCATTCCATCAAAGGTTAAATATCTTTTAACCACTCGGACCCATATGCTTTTTTAACAATAATATAACATTACCAAACGACTTATGAGGAGTACTTGACTTATTAAATGGAACAGTGTAATTAGGTGTACAATTTTTTATAAAAACACGCCAACCGGTTTCAGTAGATCCATGCTTAACCTCGGGGCAGATGTAGTTGGCAGTTTGTAATAAGACGAAGCTAGTTTTTTTTTCATGATGATCAACGGTTGCACCAAAACCGGTTGGCATGTTGTCATAAAATAAAGTGATATACCTATCTACACAAAATTTAATTTAATTTAATAATGTTAGCACCATCATAGATTTACTAATTTCCAAAGGAGAATTTCATTCTAATATTCGTTCGTCGCGACATAAGTGTATTGTAAGTCGTACGTTTTGTATTTTATTTATACCATTTTAGAAACAAAAGTAACTCTGTCGACTCGTATCGATATACCTACCTGGCTCGCAAATCTATCGACTCAAATTTCGATAATTCAATCTCAGCAATAAGAACTTAGTTTAAAATATGCATTTGGACAAGGCGATTAGCATGCTCGAAGACACAATGACTCGTATTTGAACTAGAGGTGGCAATAAAATGGATTCCCTTCTAAGAAAATTGGGATCGAAATTCACATAAACAAAATTGTAAAGCTGACGTATAATGTATGACTGATGATTCCGAATCAGCGTTTTTCGTATAATTTGGCGGGAAGCCTCCCCACGCCGCAGCCGCCCTAAGGATGGGCAAGACGCAGACGATAAGATCGACACAAGATGGCGGCAGGATTGCGGGCAGTGGAATCCCGCGCACCAACCATACCTCGCGGCTCTAATGCGGATGCTCTCAATTGAAATTGCGGCCGGGATATTAGAGAGCGCTAAACGCTATGCAAGGCTAAACAATGGCAGCCCCCTCCCCCCCAGCCCAAGGGGCACTCCGGGACCATATCTGTGTCACCAGTCCAGTGTGATACGGCACTTAATCCCAAGACTGGATAAGGTACCTACATCAAGGTAAGCTGCACTCGTTGTGCCAACGGCAAGGTGGGTAGGAACTCTGTTCCTTCAAATAGTTAATATCATCCAATAATAGACGAAGTACCTACCTACACCATCTCTGCTAAAATAATTAAAATTTTATGCTCCGGCAACCTTAGGATGAATTATTGCAGTGGCTACTGGAAAAACAGTTGGTAGAATGAATATTTATTTCAAGATAAGTTGCAATTTTATGCTTCTGGCTAAATACCTTACTCCAGGCTCCAGGTAAAAACCAGTAATTCTATGAACTTTAGACCTTGCCTACAAAAAATTATATTATTATATATTAATTTTCTCTTATTTAATAAACCAAAACCTAAATTTCCTCTGAAATCATAAGATTTGTAAGTAAGTACTTAAAAATACCTACCGACTTAATTATAAACCACATTATTATAATATGTAACATTTGAAAAATTTCAAATAAGGAGCTTTTTTTAATTTTTTTTATTCAATGCCGGCAACCCGGGCGTTTATTGTAATAATAATATCTTATACAAACAAGTTAGTAGCCCGCCTCACTAGACTAAGTCTGTTCCGAGGCGGGTACATATATATATATATACATAAACTTAGGTACAATTTATCCAAAGAAACTTCACTATACATATATATCAACTAGCAGACCCGGCCACACGTTGCTGTGGCTAATGAAACACAACGCCATTACCCAACCTTTATAAAATCCACACCACCCGCTTGCCAGCTGCCTGAATTGAATATTTGAATTTCTCGGCTTTTCTTTACTATAATAAGCATGTATTATACATATAAACCTTCCTCTTGAATCACTCTGTCTATTGGTGAGAACCGCATGAAAATCCGTTGCGTAGTTTAAAAGATCTATGTGCACATACATTTTGAGCGACTTCATTTTGTACTATGTAATGTAATGTAATTGAGGTTCTCCAAAGAATCGAAGGAGGAAGGCACCTGCTCAGGACCTTGTCCGAAAGGCGCGCAAGATGGATCGGCCATGCAATAAGACAAGAAGGAGTACTGTTGCATGCCATAATGGAGGGTATGACCGAGGGGACACACGCTAGGGGACGCTTACGCCGAGAATACCTGGAGGACCTGCTGGTGGACGTGCGTTGCTTATCATATGCAGACTTCAAAAGAGCCACACAAGACAGGGAAGAGTGGAAGAAACGAATAGATGAAATTGCTGCAAACCAATCCCAGGATTGAAACCAGAGAGAGAGAATGTAATGACGATGATTCTTTTTCAAACTTCTTCAGGCGGGTGGGTACCATAATATTGAAAAAAAAATGCGAACAAGAAAGTCCAAATAAAAAAAATCACATTTGAAAAAAAGAATCTTCACTGAACCATTAAACTGGCCACCATCTTGAAACGGAATGTACAAACAACAGACATAAAAAATGCAAAATGATTGAGTTGAAACAGGATTCAGTCAATAATATGATACTGAAGGTAGATAGCCGCACAACAATTTATGTTTTATTCGGTAAAATAAGAAATGCAGTATCCTTTATCATTCCTCAATAAGTCAGGTACGCCTCATACGTCGCACTTATGTCTGGTATTGTTATATTATCGTGAAAACAAACTAATGGGTCCGAGTGGTTAAAGGCAAAATAACCCTTCACTGCTTCTGCAGTACTTACTAGAAATTAAAATCCAAGACTACAAGAATTTGCTTTCAACAGCATTTCAGATATGAACCCAATATCTCTTTCATCTACCAGACAAGAAGGTAGAGGCCCACTAATACATATAGTGGCGTAGCTAGCATGGGTGACACCCGGGACGGATAACGTGGTGTCACCCCCCCCCCATTAAAGTTGCATGACTTCATAAAAAATTGGTCCATCCTGGGAGGGGTCGGGTGTCACCCCCCCATTAGTAAGCACCGGGCCGCCCCCCCCTAGCTATGCCACTGAATACATATGGTTTTATCAGGGATAACACAAGATGAGGCGTTAAGGGAAGACCAATTTGGTTGGGAACAGAAATTGGGATTGCGGAGAAGCTTATAATGGCTGGGCAAATAGATTCACGAGAGAACATCGGAAGTTATCTGCCTTGCAACACAGAGGGAGGAATGCATTCATGTGTTCGTCACTCCTGGACACACCGATGCCCAGATTCCTAACCCCTCTGGAAAATTAATGAAAATTTGAGGGATTAGGAATAAAAAGAAGATATTGCACTAAAGCGTGGAATTTTTCTCTCTTGAGTATGAAAGACAATTAAACATACTATTTTTGGTTATTTGAGCATGCGTGATATGAAATGGTGACCGGACAACTCAGAATGAAACCAACTCAGAAGCACCTCAGAAAGGTCATTAAGAGTGATGATAAAAAAATATTAAAAAATTAGTATAGGTTAAGTTAGGTTAGGGTTACCGGCTCTTTTAAAATTATTTTTTCGTAGCTTTAATGACCTTTCTGAGGTGTTTCTAATTTGGTTTCATTCTGAGTTGGCATGGAACCGTATGAAATTGTATACCCGCATAATGCTTAAAATTATTCAAGTTCATAAGTTTAAACTTTCAAAATTGGAAATGATAAGTATAAATCCTATCAGACAAGCGATAAAGTGGGTACCATCAAAATTATTTATTAATTAATAATTTTTTTGTTGAAATGTGTATTAGTTTTGTTAAAAGTACAGACAAATTTAGCTGGCAGGTCAATTCGGGTAAACACACAGTTCAGATTGCACGCAGATGATACTACATTAAAAACGCTGCATATTGCATGATTTAGGGTTGCTATTTTATTCTCCATTGATATTATTACATTACAGATCTCTCTAATTTGTCAACCAAAATTTATGATTATATAATAAAGAAAATTGACAATATTTGTTTTTGAAAGACAATGAGATTCCTAAATCCGTCAATTAAAAATATTGTGGGTCTGCCCTAGTAAAGCATAATTAATTGTGTAGGGGAAATGGAAAAGGCTTAAAGTGCCAAAAAATAAAAAATCAATTTTTTGCTTGGAATGTGTTGTAAGTAACATCGCCTATAACCTAGAGAAAGTTAAAAGTGCCAGAAAAATTCCTACTAGTTCCTAGAGCAGTCTCAAGGAACAGCACCGTGAAAGCGCCCGCTGACCGTCAGTGGAAAAGGCTGAAAGTGCCACCCGCTATTTATTTATTTATTTGTTTATCAAGACATACACAGTACATTATAATACAGATTATAAAGTATGTTAAATTAAATTATTACATGGTTATGTACCTATTACGTAAGTCCATAGAATGTCATTTGATAATTACGCCTGAGATATGAACCGGTCTTAAAACTTAATTATTGAATGCATGAAGTAATAATAATAAAAAGGAAGAAAAGAGGGGGGGGGGAGATAAGGAGACATTTTGAAATCAAGAATTATATGCTCACTAATTGTAATTGACTGATTAAAGTTTAATGAAAAGTTAAGTGTAAGTAATGTTAAAACAATTATATCAAGAAATTTAATAAATTAGTTTTGTATGTTTGCAAGGAATCATGAAAAATGTCTAAGTGTAGTAATTTTTCATAGTGGTTATAAGTTATGATTGCGCGAGTAATTGGTGAGTTACTCGCTGCATTAGTGTTATTGGATTCTATATGAAAAAGAGAAGTGTGCCTGGTACGCCTCATTGGGACATTTAAACCAATAGTGGATAGCAATTCAGGACTATCTATTTTATTATTTAGCAGGTTATAC
Source organism: Limnephilus rhombicus (assembly GCA_929108145.2). Lineage (NCBI taxonomy): Eukaryota > Metazoa > Arthropoda > Insecta > Trichoptera > Limnephilidae > Limnephilus > Limnephilus rhombicus. Next base: position 11,376,641 of record OV815287.1, on the reverse strand, counting down.
AGAAACAGCAGATCTGATAATGTGCGTCTTTTTTGTAAACTTAACATGTTATTTGTAGTTTTGTTGTATTTCTTGAATAAATATTTAGAGAATTTATTCTGTATACTTTCTACTATATCTATGTACACCTTATATTGAGGATTCCATACCGGGGACGCATACTCCAGTGGACTTCTGACCAATGAACAAAACAACATTTCAAGAGTCTTAGCACTTTTGAAAACTTTACATATTCTTAATAGGAAACCTAGCATCTTGTAGGATTTTGATATTATGTGTTCGATATGCTTATCAAAAATTAATTTGTTGTCTAAATAAACACCTAGATCTTACATGTAGACGTAGATTGTAAAGGTTTATTATTCAAGTTGTAAGAATAGACGATTTTATTTTTATTTCTAGTAAATGTAATTGAGTGACACTTAGAAATGTTTAAGGAGAGTAAATTTGATTCACAATACACGCACAAATGATCAAGATCGCTTTGTAATTCTATACAATCAGATAAAGACTGTACAGGTTTAAAAATGAAAAAAGCTATGATGAATGTGCCTTTCCATTGCAGTAGTTTTTTGGCTAAACTTTCAACCTTTTAACTACTAAGTTATGGCAGTTACAGCGTTTCCCAAAAAAAGATATGATGGCACTTTCAGCTTTTCACATGCAAAATCAAGTTATGCATATACCTATGTACAAAAAAAAACAACTCTTGAAAAACAAATAAAAATATATTTTGTATTTTTAATGTATTTTGTAGATTATTAAAGAATACAGTATAAGTTCTAAGAGTTTTTATTGAATACTGAAAATTTTACTTTGTGGCACTTTCAGCCTTTTCCATTTCCATTACACAATTATACATGAATTTAATTAATTAATTAGTTGTGTTCTATACATATAGAAAAGACATGCATGCAATATATTTTCCATTATGTTTCGAGCCATATGTTTATATAATCACAAAGGTATGAGACTTCACAATACTATTCAAACAAACATTGTTTTATTTGAACCCGCTGACGGATGATAAAAGGTTGTTCAAAACATCAGCAATCATCAGACACAGTGAAAACACCTTTAAAAGGTAACAACAAGAATGTGTTAAAATATAATCCCATAATATTCCTCGCGGGTTTGAAATCCACTGGATTCGCAAGAGTAAAGTTTAGCCTGAGTTATTCTTAGCTACAGCCTGCAGGACGAAAATTACCCCAATTTAATTGATAATAAGCAACCTCCAATAGGAAAGGTCACGAGAATAAGAAATTAATTACTCAGCACAGGAAATCCCAGCGAGAAAGGTATTATAAGAGAGTGAAAATCAGAAACTGTATTACAATTATTATAAACAACCAAAATCATACTATGAAAATTGTCAAAAACCATCCACTATAAATATTTATTTGATTACCTAATAAAATTTGAAGTCCACCAATAATCATCTTAATATCACCAATAACCGTAAGTTCTTATTAGTTTTTTATAGTCATAAAATGGAACAGTATTAAAATGATAATCAATATTGATTCCCCTTGTCAATCTTTCAATAATCAAGATAATTATTTAGCGTGTTATTCTATACTTATCAGGAGAATCTTATTAATTTATCAAATGTTTATTTTAAACAGTATGGAGGTAGATAGGTACCTACTCTGGGTTCGTTATACCATTTTCTTATCACACCCTGATGGTTAAAAATACATCAACATCTGTAATAAAAGGAGCTAAAACATATATGGGAAAGTTTTGACAACAAGAATTTGTGAATATATTATTCAAAATCTTCTAAAATAAATATAATTTTTAAAAATTAGTCAGGTTTTGTAGGTACTCAAGTATTGAATTAAATATTTATATTATTATTGGCGGTAAAACAGAAGCGCACCAAGAAATGATGTTAACATTCATGTATGCTAATTTCTGACGATCAGCATTGTTTTATTTGATTTCTGGCTTGTGCAAACAAAACGTCACTGCGTGCGTTCAAACCGTTTTTGACAATTAACTGAAGTTAGTCATGTCTCAACTATCTTAAAATACCGTGAAAATTCACAGAACGGTAGCAAAATTATGGCCTAAAATAATAATGATAACGAACATAAGCACACTGAAAAAACCGCAAACATAAAAAATGATATAACAGGTGTAAAATTGCAATTACATCAAAAAGGGCGTGACCCCCAAAACGGAAAAGGCGGCCACGAACCTCTCAGAAAGTAAGAAAAAATCTTAATAAAAATTAAACAAAAATCACTTACATCAAGATTGCTGATAGTATATCTTATCTGTACACAAAACCAACAAAACACGTTAAATATAATGTATGTTTATCAATTTCCTACCTCAGACGAACCTTTCGACGCCATGTTTCAACACATAAGTCACTCAAGTGTTGCCTGATCACCTTTGTTATTTTGTTTATGCGAAAGTGGTTTAGTGGTTGCGAAGGAAAGTATTATAATAGATAGGCACTTACTACCTGTGTAAACATTACAATACGACAAATAAATAAATCAATAATATTGCATTGTTCCAAAGAAAATATATTATAAATATTTGTGATTTAGGTCAAATATTATCTAGTGATCTAGTCTTTCTTATTGTTTTATTATTATTTACTTCGGACATCCTTGCGAGTATTATTCCTAACTACGTTTTTGATAATATAATATGATATCGCCATCATGATTCGCGCATTACATAATAAAACTTGTTATTCTTAGCATCAATAGCATCTTATATACTGTGCGTACTAATAAATACCACCGTGAGAGCACATTCAACATTTTGTATCAAAATTCCAAATGGAATTTACAAATATAATTATAAAAAACGGGAAAAAATACTATCATTATTGTTTTGTTTTTCGTTTACATAATATTCAAATAAAGGCCGGTTTCCCACGACGGGGATGCGACCGTTTACATATATCGTGGCTGATAGAACCTTTTTTTTGGCAATTCACCCTAAAAGAGTGCTATGAGAACTTAATCTATTGTTTGTGGAAATAATCGCGAAAGACCGGCCTTTACTGAAACCAAGTAACACTAATTTGACAGAAAAAAGGTATAAAAGTAGTGACTAGTAAGTTTATGTCATGCATTGGAATCTAGTTGGAGTCTCACCGGTAATCCATTAATTTATGATGATATTTCATTTTCTGAACAGGAATATTTGCAAATGTGTTATTGGTGAAGCACTGCGAAGTAATGCAAAATCATGTGTTTTTGGTTTGAATATATGCCTCTTAGAAACATTTTAGATGCTTTAATTAAACATTGCGAATAGAATCATGTTGGCATTTGAGATAATCCACCATTTTTTTCATCGTCTCTAACTTTTTCAAGTCTTTTTATAAGTACTGAAAAAATCTATCAGGCCAATAAAATCTACTTCAAAGTTAAAAATCTCCTACTTATGAACCTCTTTTCGGTTATGATTTTTGTATAATGTGGCAAAATAATTTATTTAGAAAATGGTCGTAAAACATTAAAATATTTGTTCCTGAACGCAAAATAAAATAAAACAGGCTTTTTGGCAATGTTTTTTTTCTTTAAATCAAAACAGGCGGCTCGTGATAAGCGGGAATTTAAACCTTATCATGTTCCTTGAAAGTTAATCATGGTCAAGCTTTTCCAAACTACGTAAAGAAAAGGTTCTGTGTAAAAAAATTAACAAATGAATCCAATAACCATACAGAGAAAGAGTGTGCAATTCACACGCGGTAGAAGTGAAACCTTCAGAAAACTAAAGTAGACAAGAATGGGGATTCCATGAAGTACCGCACAAGAGGAGATCGATTATACTATCTCATTCTCTTGCAGGCTTAATCCTGTAGATTTTTTTGTTTGATGAATGTGTTTATCTCTTTTTATTGTCGCTATTTTTCGTTTCATTGAGTTTTAAATCACAACGGTGCTAAAGAAGTTTTCACTTCCAAAACATTATAAAAATTTATGTGGGTGATTAGTGCGACGCGGTCATCGCACCCTTAGTTCTTTTTTAGACACATTTATTGTTTTCAACGCTGGCAACATTATTGTAATTCAATAAAGTTCTTCGTTTTCCTGACAGATGTGTCAATTTGGGAACGTCAGGCGAAATTTTATTTATTCGCCTTTACCTCGCATAAACATTACAAATTGTTCCTAGTTTCTGGTTATATTGTTTACACTTATAACATATGTTTTTGTTTTGGTAAGTCAAACTGCATTTCCATCTCCAAAATACGTTGTTTTGTCCTTCAACTTGAGGCGCTATTCAATCCTTTATGATGAATATTTAATGCTTGATACATTTATAATATTAACCAATATGTTTCAATATTTAATTGTAGATTCTACTTTAAATCGGTATGTCTGTTCCGCCATTGGTATGTAGTACTCCACCGCCCCCAGACCAGGTAGACGACGATGAGTACAATGACGACTTTTCTTTCAATAATTATGAAGGTTAGTATCGTGCGACATCCCCAATTACCTACCTTGTCGTCACAATTTTTAAAACTATAACCAATATTTAAATAAACATTTACACAAATTGAAATGATTAATTTATTTTTCACAGTGGTGACCTCCTTTTCTTTTTTCAAAAACATTTATTTTTAAAAATTATTTTCCGTTATGTTGGTTGATCCGTTTGGTTCTTCCTCCTTCAATTCGTCAACATTTCATACATCCTTGCATTGCGTATCATCAGGGCATACATGCACATCAATTCCCATATTGTTAATAAAATGATTGTGTTCCATTTAAATTATAATAGTGCAATGAGGTATCATTTGGTAAACCTTCAATCTGTCTTGTTTTTCAGATTCCTCATCTCCGCATCCCTATGAAGGCAGGGAATTTTCCTCCTTTGACACTTCAACTGTAAAAGACATCCCAACCAGATATTCTGAAAGCAAAACTACTATCGAAGAGATTGCTACCAGTGAAAAAGTTATTTCCAACCCTCCAGATATCAATAATCATAAAAATGACAATGTTAGTGCAGATAAAAATATACCGAAATCAGAGAAAACAGCTGTTAGTAAACAAAATGGGGAAACAAGCGAATGCTTAGAACATCATGAGAATTCAAATCAAACCACAGAAGAAAGCAATGTAGAAGACTTAGATTTAAGATTGGAGTCTCTCCAACTCGACTTTGACAATGAGAGAGTATCAGTTGAAGACAGTCTGAACTCAACATTTGATGACTTTGGAACATTCCTAACCACATCTGAACTAAACGAATCACTTTACCTGCCCAAAGAAACTGACGCTGACAATAAAGACACCAAATCACAGGAAACTTGTTCCGAAGACAGTGTTTCATTGCGCAATGATGACAGCAGTGATTTTGAAGTGGGTTGGGATAATTTCAACCAATCTCTAGGTCCAACAGACCACCACCCTGACGGAACAATTCCCACTACTTCGTTATGTGGAGAAACAGATTGTTCCAACACTAAAACTGTGTGTAAATTAACAGATTCTAATATTTCCCAGCAAACAACTCTCGCTGATAATGTCAATGATTTATGTTTGGAAGACGTCTCAATTTCCGATGCTGATCTCAATTCTGTGGAGGCGAGTGAACTTGACTTCAAGTCCACGGATTCCAGTGGCATCTTCGTAGAATCTAAACCCATTGATATTGTAGATGAAGATAATATAAATGGTCGAGATGAAGACTCTAATAATGCTATTTCTATTTCTTTATCGCCTGCTGAAGATCCACATACCCCGAGTCCAGTAGCTGACCATAAAGAATTAAAAGAAGTGACTGAGAATTCCGAGTTGACAGATTCTAACGACAATATCAAGGATGCCACCAATAATGTAATTTTAAACGATTGTACTGATCAAAACATTCCCGATTCTGCTAAATTAGAAGAGATAAATTCCTTTGACTCTTCCATCGATGAATTTGATGATTTTGCCACATTTCAAGATTCTGAACCAGTAGAGATATTGAAAGAAGTCGTAGAAAATGTATTTTCAAACTCAAAATCTGATGTGGAATTCGAAGGCAACTTTACATCATTTCCATGTGATGAAAGTTGGTTAGAACCTGATGAAAAGGTAGACACTATTATTGTTACTGATAATTTGAAGAGCGGTAGTTCTTTAGCAACTGCGGAAGATGACGATAATTTGAAGAGCGGTAGTTCTTTAGCAACTGCGGAAGATGACGATGATTTTGGTGATTTTGATACTTATGACCCGACAAGTTCTGCCGTAGATGAGACAACATTTATATCAGATTCTGGATCAAAACAAACAGATTCCCCGAAGATAACTGACCTGATCCACTCCAATGATACTGAGATTATTGAAATACTGAACAAAGCTGTTGGCACCATCTACCCTAGCGATGGGGTGGCTGAGAATGAAGACTATGCTGCGGAGAGCCACGAGTTGAAGACGGTTCTCGGAGAGAATTGGAAAAACCTGAGGGACTACGAGGCAGAACAGTCCTACTTGTTTGCGTGGAATAATTCAGCGAGCCAAAAATCCTTATTAAAATCACTCGGAATTGATTCTAGAAATATTGTAAGTAAATTTTTTATTTATTTCTCTACACGCTGAGGTTTCATTGCTGGCTTTATAGTTTTGTCATCCCAATCATTGAACTTTGGATGCCGTTCCAACAATTCAGCCTATCAGTCACATCATTTTGTAATTAACTAGAAGAAGTTCTATACTAATATATTATACTAATTATCCTCTTATTTTGAACATAAATTGCAAAATTTCACAAATAAGTATCAAAATTCTGTTAATAGGAGGGAAAAGAGGATGGGGGTGGTTTTTCGAAAATACAAGTAGACAGTCCTATTCCTATTGTTTTTAAGGTCAAGTGTGCAAAATTTATTCAATCTCGGAATAAAACTGTAGATATGTTTAAAAAAAACAAACCCACACCGAGACTCTGTTCTTTACTTCTTCAATCATTATTTTATATGTAGGTATAGACAGTGGCGTAGCTAGCATGGTGGCACCCGGGGTGGATAACGTGGTGTCCCCCCCCATTAAAGTTGACTTTGAGAAATTCAAAACCCAAATTTCGACTTCATAAAAAATAAAAACATTCCTCATTACTACCTGGGGTGGGTGGCACTCGGTCAGGTGTCACCCCCCATCGGGTGGCACCCGGGGCGGGCCGCCCTTCCCCTTGCTAAGCCACTGCGTATAGATTATGGATAGATTCAACATAAATATAATATGGTTGATGTTTAGTGAAAGTCAGTTTTACAAAAAAGTTTTATTACATTTTATCAATCATTAGGTTTTTATGGATAAGTCAAGGCTAATTCTGGCTAAACAACACGAAAATTGTATATTTCAGACAATCTGTGTGGGCTCGCATTTAATTAAATTTCTTTTGTAGTTGTTTGGACCAAAATGGAATACAAACATGCCGAGGTTTGCCGCCAACCTCGGCGTGAGTCCGCTTCTTCCCGTCAAGCAAACCATCTCCATTAACTCTTCCAGCGACAGTCGGATAGACGAGAAGTCTCTGAGTGGCGTGGAGATCATCGGCAGCACCGCACAGAACATCAACGACTGGGAAAGCGCGGAGAACTTCTCCATGGGAGACAACCAAGCCTGTAAGTATCATATTCGTTTGATTTCCTTTTAAGTGGTGACTTGGCGCTTTCGTAATATTAATCATTCAAATAACTAACCACTTTTGTTTTTAAAATGGCTTCTTTATTATATTTTTATTGTCTTTGCATATCGTCACAGAAAAGTAATACTGTAACAGAAAAAAAAATTCTCTTTTAAATTATTGGCATGGTCCCGCTGTTAAGAGAAACGGATGCGTGGCCCGTTTCCGGCCCATTTCATACAAATCTTAATTTTAAATTATCAAATACCCAATCAAACTAAAAAAATTACAAATGTGCAGTTCACACGCCGAAGAAGTGCAACCTTCTGAAAACTGTATTGACCGTTCGATGGCTGAGTTGGCATCACGTTTGGATCCTACCTAGGCGTCCCGTGTTTGATTCCTCTGCTGGCTAAGTCCTTCATCATGACACAAGCAAAATTTTCCACTTTCTATGATGGTAGTAGGAGATTTTCAAAAATGGTTAGGTTATTCATAACCCGGGAATGTTTATCTTTCTTATTAAAAAAAAAAAAACTGAAGTAGACAAGTGTGGGTAGGCTAAGGAGTACCGCTCAAAGAGGAGACTGATTATTCTGTCTCATTCTCTCGTAGGCTAAATCCTGTAGTAGTGTTTGTCTATTTTTAGTATCGTTTTTCATTTCATCGAGTTTCAAATCACGACGGTGCTAAAGAAGTTTTCAATTCAAAAATAATTTTAGTATAAAAATATTATGAAAATACAATGAAATATAAAATAAAAATTAATAAAAGAAAGCGTTTCACTGATTGTAAATTAAAATTACAAATGACCTACTCCCGACTCGCGAATGGCTCGAACCGAGACGCTCGGGTTCCACCCTACCCGGACCTCGGAGCCGTAGCCCTCAAAAGAACTCGAACGCACGACCTACTCCTGACTCGTGCGTGGCTCGGACCGAGATGCACGGGTTTAACGAGTGCGAACTGCCGCCGCGCCGCGCCGCCACCCGACTGTGACTCGGCCCGCCGAGTTCCGGCTACAAGTACTGGACCGGGTTTTTTGGGAGTAGTCGATTTGAAAAGGGAGTAGGAGTAGGATCCGCTTCGCGCGAAGAACCCGAGTTTAAGAGCCCACTCCAGCTGAACCTACACATCGCTTATACAAATTAAAATTACTACCCAAAAAAACAATATTTTTTTTATTTTTCATTTTATTAACACAAGATATATTTTTTAATAATTATAATTGACTCACAAAAAATTTCCAAAGATGACCCCAAAATGAATTCTTTAATTACCTATATTATAATCATCATTTAAAACAAAAATAAATTAAATAGCACAGATATTTTTATAACTTTTCATTAAACAGAAATGCTTTTCAGTCTGGTTGGGTATTTTGACCTCAAATCCAAAATTAAGTTTTGTATGAAACAGGCCGCGCAGCTATTCCCCAAGAGCTCCATTGTAACTTGTAACCTCTAGCTCTGATACGCACATTGTTTGTGAGAAAGAGAGAAAGATTACAAAGAAGCTATCAACGGTAGGCCTCTAATAGGATCTTCTTAGACCAAGTCATGGAGAGATAGACGCAGTGTGTTATGCGGTTTGCGACATACGTTACGACATGCGTCCGTTACGGCGGTTTTGTTTTTCTGTGACAATATTATTATCAATTACATAATGTTTTTTTATAAATCATAACTTGACAAATAAATAAAACATCCTTGTTAATTATAAACTATAATCCATAATGGGCTGTTTTGTCTTAATTTTCGCATTTGCTGCTTATTTGGATGCAAGGTTTTTATCTCAATACATAAAACATAATATTATTATTTTAACCATATAAACAATAAGTTATTTTATTTTACTTTTAATCCACAAGGACTGGATGGATGGTGCAAACCCAATCTGTCTTATTGCGTGAAATATATCATCTGTGTTTTGGTAAAACCCCACAAGCCACGATTCTTGGGAATCTTTTTAATTGTTTCGTCTAGAGACTCATTTAGGGAACAACCAGGTAAAACAATTGTAGCTATTAAATGTGTTTTCAATACTAAATATTGCAGTATTCTCAGTCAAATTTTTTAGTTTTGGTAAAAAAGCAAACGAGTAAAATGAGTCAATTCACAATCATGCATTCATTCGAACTTTGCTTATTTCAATCCAGAATGGTCAATTAGCTCAAGTTGCGTAACTGTTCCTTTGATGGTTGTAGACAATTATTTTTTGTCGGTAGGGGAGCGAAACAAACAAAACAAACCCTTCAAACAGTTTTGACATTTCGCACATGTGTTGCAATTATCGAGGATTCTTAATCCAAAAGCATTTTTATAAGTTAGTAATTTGGAAACATGTCACAAAACAGATTGCAAAGTATTTAAGGATTGTGTGGGGTAGACACAAAATCGTTCGGCTCCATGTATATCAATGGTTACTCATTACCGACAGATGTCTGTAGTATATAGGCTCATCCTTCCGTCGTGGGTATCAAGGTATGGGGAGTTTTCGAAAATCAGAGAGATACCAAGAGCTTTAGAGAATGGACATCTCCTGACAGTCCTATACACTAATCAAGAATAGTTTAAGTCTAAATAAAAGACACATGATTTGTTGTGAAGTAGTTTTTATTATCAAGAACCATACACAACAATTTTGACATGGATTACATGGTGAAATGTATATTAATAATTATTTATAATTGACCGTCTCAGATGCGTTAAAACTATTAAACATCTTGGGCCCTTCTTTCACAGTGATACCCAGTATCTGACACTCGTGTTGTGTACTCACGTTGCAAAAAAATTTGTCGATACTGAAATCACGAGACCCGAATCTCCACCAATCATTGCTGAGTTCTCGAAACTTCAAAACTCGAATGCTTTCACGACCTAACTCAAAACAGCAGTCATTTTTACATTCTGTCATTTGTTGTTGACTGTTTTGTTCCTAGCATTGATCCAAAGCAAAATGTCTGACACAAGTGACGCCAATGTTTTAAGTCTCGATGATGTGAGTGAGAACAACCTTGCCTGACTGGTCGTGGGAGACTGGCGTCGCCGACGAGTTTACAAAATATACAAACCGTTGTAGTCGCTAAGATACTTGAGTCATCGATATCGGATACTTGCGTATCCCTGTGGAAGAAAGGTCTTCTGTGAACGTTAATGCGTACATCCTAACTAACAATGGTCCTAATGATAATATCTAAGACTGAATTAAGTGTGTTTTAATGTTTTATTCCATGTCTCGCTTGCTATGAACGGATATCTGCGACCCCTCCTGTAATCTTCCTTTTCTGGTTATGGTTGGTTTGGATAATATTTATTTTAACAAATATCTGACACCTCCTTATTTTGGTTATCTTTTGGTTTGGTTTCTCCCCTTGTTCCCTCAGCCTCCTACGCGGAGTCCCTTCTCTTAGACCTAGAGCACCTTATGGCCACCTTGGACCAAATGACTTCTGGTCAGTCGACACACTTTAAAATCAGTGATCTGTTTACAAATGGTGAGTATTTTATAGTGCATTCATTAAACTGTTGTTTGCTTTTATTTGTGTTGTTAGTTTATAGTATTACAGTACTCTCTCTGTAATTCGACAACTACTGGGTATGTATAATTTGCTTTGTTTTTACTAGTTGAAAGCACAAAATCAAGCTCTGTAATTCGTACGATAAATTCTGTAGTCCGCCGCGTGCCTAGACTCGAGCCCTAAGCTTGTACACAGACGGTTTGGGTTATCTTATTCTTACACTTTCAGTTACTATACCGCCGTCTAGCTTGCTAGAGCTGACCATGCCACCAGTCACCAGGGTTTATTATTGTTGTTTTAGGACATTTTTGTTGGTCCTCTAGCTACTGTTGCTTGTGTTTCTGTTAGTTTCGCTCTGCCATGTTTTTTTGTTTGAATAAGTTTACAAAATGGAGTCTCCTTGCAAGCGTATACATGACAAGAAAACAAAAAATGGAATTTTCACTAAATAAAGATAGCAATGTTTGTTTGTTTTCATTAATTGGACCCTTATCCAGTGTTTGGGTTGGCGGATTCGTGAAAGAGTACTGTATTTACTATATTGGCCATTAAAACCGTAAGATCAATGTTGATTTGGCTTGTTGATGCTCAGTGTGAAGTGGCGTTAAACTCTTGCCATATTAACGGTAAGTTGCTCTTTGAGAATCAGATGTAAAAGTCCTGTTATGTTCACGCTAAAGTTGGTGGATCACCAGTAAAAAGTCATGTTATAATTCTTGTTAAAGTCACTCTTCGTACAGCAATAAAAATCCTGCCTTAACCTTTGTGAATCAACGTTACTAATTATTGTCCTGTCATATTCTGAGCAGTAAAAGCCATGTTTAAGTTGCTCTTTGTTGTTGGTTAAAGTCCTGTTATGTTCATGTCAAAGTTGCTCTTCAAAAGTATTAAACATTACATATTCTTAATTAATCTTGTGAATTAATTAACACTCCCTGTTATACTCCCTGAAGTCTAAATTAATATATATGTGTATTGATAACAATAATATTATCTTTCGTCTCGGGAATATTTTTTAATAATTTTTTGGCCTCACCTAAAGTACTTAACTAATTATGTAGTATTTCTGGAACTGATAAATGGACATTGTTTCATGTTGTATTACCTTTTTATAAAATTTAGATCATTAGAGAAATGGCATAATAAGTTATGCACCAGCTGCTGGCTTCATATAAAACTATATAGTTAAAAAAGTACTAAAATCTATTATTTTTTTTGTATTTATGCAGTTGAAGGTTAATGTGTTGTTATGCGAAATTATGTATTTTCTTAACACTATTTAAAAAAATATTGCTTAACTGCTTTTCAAAGGAAGAAAACAATAATATTTGACCTTGACAATGTGTTTACTTGTTATTACATAGTAATATTTATCTTTTATTCTTATTTGTGTAATTAAAAGCAATCAATAAGTTTGGATTATGTATATGATCTTTTCATATATAGATTTACGTTCAAGAATTAATTCCCTGTAAAACTGTCTTCAAAACTTGGCCATCTATCAAAGAATTTTATGAAAATTGACTTCACTTTTAATTAAAATTTTTAAGGGTATGGCAATATTAATATTTTTTTACAATTTTCTAGCCTGCAATGAAAGGGGTGAAGAACTTATAGGGAAACCTCAGATTCACGACGACCCACTTACCGAGTCCACAACCAAGGAAGCTCCCCTCGCACCTCCCACCATACTCAATATTGGGAGGAAAATCAACCTTCCCGACACTCACATCTTCACTCCCACCGACTCAGAGACACCGTGGTCACACACCATACACTATGATGATGTCAACACCAACACTTTCAACTCTAACATGAAGACAAAAGAATATATCGATACCTTTGCCATTGCTGCCCTAAACACGGATGACAAACTCAATGACATCGGCACTGGCGATGACTTTGACGACTTTCAAAGCCATCCTAACTTCGACTTTGTCACCAGCAAAACATCCGGAGACAAGAAACACAGCGAAGAAGAAAGTATCGAGGTGCTGCCAGATTCTGAAGCCATCGAATCTAACAGTTCTGCCCTGCCACAGAGCAATCTAGATAAATTTGACGATTTTGGAGATTTTCATTCTGCAACAATTGAGGAACAAATACCGAGGCAGTCCACAATTCTCCCACCGGTTGGGGTCTTGGAGCCTGTTAGGTTGTCTCCGATGGTTCCAGTGGTCAACTGGCCCTCACCGGGGGAGATTTCCAGTTCGGCGTTTGGTAATTTCTCCGATACAAGTAATCACAGCCAGGAGACTTCCATTTCACGACCATCTGAAATGCCGCACATCAACAAACTTCCTCAGGTTTCTGGTCCAGTTTCATTTATTCTAAAGGAATCTAAGATTGATGCGGAGACTTGCGCTATGAACAACTCGCAAATTCCCGTTTCCAAAACTTCGGCAGTGTCGGACGATTTCTCGGATTTCCAATCTGTGCCGTGTATTCCATTCACAAACCACTCAAAGATCTCATCGTCATTTAGGGACACCCTTATAACCACCCACTCTGTTTCTGAAAATGTTGCTGAAAGTGTTTTTTCAAATAGTGCCAATCCGCTGAATGACGACTTTGATGATTTTCAAAGTGTAGAATTTAATCCTGTTTACACTAATTATCAAGAAAAACCTAAAATCAATAATAATTATTATTCACAACCAACACCCATTCAATATCAGGAGCATCCAATGCCGGGGTTCACGCCAAATCCTCACATGCCGGAATATACATTTTCTGCAAATAACATTGCAAAGCCGACCTTAGACCCGACTCCTATACAAGCTCAACGTGTAGAAGATACGGCATCCAAAAATGCTACTCAGCAAATATTGCAGCCGTTGTCTTTAGAGAATTATTCACAGATCAACTGGCCAGACCCCGGCATAGACTTGCAAGACCTGTCCAGATTCAATCCCATTAACTCCATCCAGTCTTACAGTGAACCAAAAACAACCCCCAAGAATACCAATTCCCATTCCACGGCTGACGATGATGGCTGGTCTGACTTTGTATCCATAAAACCGAATAATCCACCGCCGAATCCCTACTTCCCTCCACCGCAAAATATTTACACCCAGAATCTGAACACTTACGGTCAAAATTCGAGTACCTTTGTTTCCAGCCAACCGGCTGATGATGCGGAAGATTGGTCTGATTTTGTGAGCGGTGCCGTAGTTCCTTCTAGAAATTTAAACGAGGTGAAAACTATCAGTCAAAATATTCATTCGGGGAACATGAACTCCCCGTACTATAAGAACCCCGGGCCGGCCGTAGTGCCCCCGTCCTTCAAGGGGCAGCAGTCCCCCGTCACGGCCAAGCCGTCGCCGCCCGTCAGCGTGTTGCCGCACCTGACCTACATTTCTCCCAAAGCCAATGTGAGTAGATTCAACAATAGTCACTTTCAAAATTTATAGCGTCACATCGCTTCTTCCAGGAATGAATACATCGCTTGAAACATTCCTCGGTAAATACTCGCTCGCTAACCACTCGGATGTACACAATAATTCAATTGTCAAATGTGATATTTACTATTGGTATTTGATGAATATGTTTTTTCCCCATTTATATTTATTATTTAAAATGTAATGTCAATTATTATAACACACATGTTGTTTCCTTGTAAGTACTTAACCCGCCGCAGGGTAATTTATTCAATGTAATTGTATATAACTCTGCTATTGTATGGGTATTTCTCGCTTGTTGTCGGTTCAGTAAAGAGTTCTCTCATTCCTGTAAATACAAAGAATTTCAATGCAGATTTTGACAAATAAATAATATAACAATATTTATTAACTCTGGAGATAATTGCATCAATTTTTATGTCCCTGACTTCACATCCTAGACATACAAACACGATACCTGTTACTGTTAAATATTCTAATTAAAATGTGGATGAAATTGGTAAATACTTGATAATATAATATATGTAGTTAATTAAATTATATAATACTTAATCAGTGCTTAAATAAATTATGTAATAACTGATGATTTGGAAAAAAATACATGTTTAGACGTTATTGAAAAGGTTATCATTTCAAATAACTAAATTATTTATTTAAAAAAACATCACTCAAATGTTTTTAACATCAAAGCCTTTCAAATCAATAAAATACGTAGTAACTGGTTGTACATTAGTTATATTAAGATCGCTTTTTTAAATGACTAGCAATATTTCATGCATAATTTATTTATTTATTGGTGGAAGAAGTTAGAACAAGAAGAAAATACAAGATTTTAATAAAAAGTGCAAGCAGTGATAAAAAATTAATTATTGTAATAAAGCACTGGTTTTATTAAATATATCAATCCAAGTAATTCCCAACTGTAAAAATTAGATACGTTATTTAAGATTTTATATAACAAAACAGTCAGAAAAAATTCTTACATCCGATAACTTATGAATTTTCAATAAATTTAATAAAAAATTGACAAGACATTATTTTTTAGTGCCACCGCCGATAGGTCACTTGCGGCGAAATCAGTTTATTTAGTAGGTACTAAAAAATATAGAAATTTGAAGTATTTGAGTAGCTATGGCTCGAGCGGTTAAATAATGACTTTTTTTCTGTGCAATTTTAACAATAAGATTCTGATTTAAAAACTACTTCTCTAATAAAATGTGTACAAGAAATTATTTAATAAGATCAGATTTTTATTTATACAATTTTCGATTCAAGATTCTAGGCAATGTATTTGTTTTCATAGAGCATTCGCAGAAAAATTTTGCGCTAGACAAAATCTATTATATAAAGGATCTTTCAATAGGGATGCTCGATTTTACAATGTAAATAAAACAAGTTTTGTGTGAGATATCCACTCAATTTTTATTATTATTTGAAAGTATATTTTATGGAAAGTATATAATATAACATCGTTCAAATGTTCGCCACAGCTTTGCTTGGTGGCACGTATTCGGAAGGTCCAATTTTCAATGACTATCACATAAATCTGGCTGAATTTGCTGGATGGCGTTTGTTATGTTGATTTTGAGGGCGTCAATTGTTTTGCAGTTTATTCCCATAGACCTGCGATTTAAGATAGCCCCAAAGGAAGAGGTCTAAAGGTCTTAGATCGTACAATCTGCAGTCTGCACAATTTGCAGTTTATTCCCATAGACCTGCGATTTAAGATAGCCCCAAAGGAAGAGGTCTAAAGGTCTAAAGAGGTCTAAAGAGGTCTAAAGGTGGCTAGTTAGCATCGCCGCCGTGCAAGATAACTTTTTTGATCAAATTTCAAATTTGATGATTTGCACATGTTCAACGCTATAACCTTCCACGGTGATTTTCCATACACTACTAAACAATAAGGAACTCTAGTACAATTTTAAATTTTTTTTTAATGAACTTAAATAACTGCACATTTATTTTTATTTTTAGAGTTAGTTTTTAATAGTTAAAATAATTGTCAAAGTTTTAATTTTTCAAGATCCCCCGAAAACCACCGTATGTGTAGTGAATCGTGTGACGTCATTACTCCCGAAAAGTTACTATAAGATCGGGCAATCAGCTGTTCAACTGGCGCTATTTTGAAATTCAGAGTTCGAAGTATTCTCCCTAGAGTAGCATTATTTTTTTTGTGCAGTAGTTTTTGAATATTTTCAATAATATAGATAAACTAATAAGAGATACCTTTATTTCTGAAACTGAATTATTTAGGCCTAAATAATGTTTCAATAAACACATCAACTAAATCTCTTTAAACAGTATTTAAATAAACGAATAAGATGAAATGTTGTTAGTACGATAGCTTGTGTCATACCTACATTCCCATACAATGACTTTACGGTGTTCAGTGATGTCACCACTAAATATTTCAATAATACCAACTTGACGGCGTGTTTCTGTGACCCGATTAAAAATGGACTTTTTAATAATTTTTTTAAAAACTCTGCGTTTAATATAATTTAATAAAACTTATATATTCAGAATTAGCATTTATTGGTCTACACGAACATATTTTTTTAAAGCCATAATATTTTTCACAGGAGTTCTTTATTGACAACAAATTTGACAGATGTCACTTCATCATGGCTGTTATAACCTCACAAATTTCAAGCGTCCCTATTGAAAGATCCTTTATATATTTTAGATTCCAAGAAATTATTTTGTCTTGCCTTTTGTATGAAATTTAACATAGAATAACAAAACAATGGATTTTAGCAAATGATTAAATTAGTATATAAAACAATAATACATAACATTTCATACTTTTACAAATTGTTGCATTTTCATTTGAAAATTTTGACTTCATTGCTATTATTTTTGTGATCAGAAGTGACAACCTGACCATTTAAATAAAATTGTATAATAAAGTAAATTCCTTATTTATTATTGTGTAAATTAATTTATTTTAGATTTCTCACTGAATTAATATTGTTTTCTTATATAATATGATGCAAGGTTGTAAAAACATGTAAAGCTGTAATATTTTTCTATGTATATAAGATAAAATAATGTAACTACTACTTTGGTTCTGTACTTACGGCAATGCAGTGGCTTAGTGACCCCCGGGCAGATGGGGAAACCGTCCCGACTTGGAAAGGGCAAACTAAAGGATATCTAGCTCTTTCTCCCGCCATTCCCTTCACTGTGAAGTTTCTGTGCTATTGTGAAATTAATCTTATAAATACTAGGCAAACGATACAATAAGAAATAACACTATCCGTGTATTGGTAATGTGTACATCTTGGATCCTGTAAAAAAGTCATGTATTTTTATTTTGTCATTTTGCCAGAATACACAATGTGATTGTGTGGTAATTTCTGTTTTGAACAAAAAAAATACAGTTTCTCTTGTATGATTTTGTATAAATAATACAGTGAAACTGTCTTGTAAGATTTTCAAGGGACTTGAAAAAAGGCATAAAACTTATTCTATGGAAAACAAAGGCCATCTTTTAATTTAAGTGTTCAAGGAACTGAAAAAAAATACTACTTAATACACTTCAACGGCACTTTAGCAAAAAGTATTGTGAAAACTACTTATGTGGAAACCTTTTATGCAGTTTTACTTTTACGCATTTTTATGAAGTTTTTACTTGATCTGTTTATGTAATTTTAAATCCTGAACAATTAAGAAAATCATATTAGCAGATATTACTGGCATAATAATAATGCAAATATTTATTTATTTTATATTAAGTGGAGACAGTTTACAGGTAGTTTTCGTGAACACTCAGGCCATGGGCCGCAATCTTGAGGTGATTTTCTCACAAAAATGGCATTACAGAAATCATCCAAACATTATTATTATTATGGGTCCATTGTGTTATTTCTCATTTCACATCGCTCCTTGATAAAGTTGACCAGGGTTTTCTTTGGATATTTGGCTGTTTCCTGTTCACATCAGGGCGGGACATTGGCACGATGTGTGAATTGGAGTCTCTTCACATTTCCTGCATTTATTGGTGTTTTCCACTCCCAACAGTTGCATGTGTCTCCTGAGTTGGCAGTGACCCGTTAGTAGTCCTACCGGTTCCCTCAGTGAGTGCACTGTCTATATTGAGTAGTTGCCTGGTTTGTCTACAGTCTGGTTCATTTATGAGTACATTGGCTTGCTGAATATTATTATATCTAGATTTGTATTGGTTCTGAAGGGACAGAGTTCAGTTTTAAAGTTTGCTCGGGAGTTTGCTATTGTCACTGCCGCAATGTGATGTAAATATTTCAAAGTTAGGAGATTTATATGCGTTGGTAGAAAATCGCTTTCGTTTTATGTTGGCTATCTCGTGTTGTTATTTGGCTATTTGATAGTTGAACCCAAGATAGTGTTGGGGAGACAGCTAGATTAAAATGGATCTGTTGAGTGTGTAGTAGAGTAATAAAACCATAATTATGTATTTCATTTACCAAAATGTAACCTGAAAATCTTTAGGATGTGCCAATTTATAATATTATTGAGATCAAAGTGGTACATAACCTATTTATTTTACTCGGTTGTATTTAAAAATGAAATTAAATAAAATTTCTCCATTTTAGAATCTAAAAAGATTTTAAACAGAATGTATAAATATATTTGTGTTTTATGTAATGTGATAAAACTTATATGAAGTAGTTTGACAATTTGTTAAGTCAAAATAAAAATTGGCCCTAGAAACATTCCATTATAGTATAAAGTTTTGTAAATCACATAATATTAATTACATATAATTAGTTTAACTTGTGTTTATATACTTTATTATCTTTCTCTCACTTATTTGATTTAGTTTGAGGATTGTTAAAATAGGTTTGCAATATTTATCATGTGTGCGTCAATTCACTTATAAAATCTCTATAGATTTATATTTATTATGATATTTATTTTAGAATAATTTATCTACATACTTTGCAACAATTATTATTGTCAAGTTTTTAACATTGATTTGTTTTTTTTTGCACATGTTTGAGATTTTATAAACAAAATGGTAACTTATGAAAATGCATATCGCACATCCTGTAGAAAAGGGTTGCAAATCAAAATTTTCGATTTTATAAAATTTAATTTTTTATCTCTGATGGTAAAGTGATTGTGATTATCTATGCCCCACGAAAACTGCATTTAAGTTAGATCATTCTATCTCTGCAAGATGTTACTAGTGTCTCTTTTCGACGGGACCGCTTGTTTCATCAATCATAATTTAAAATGGATCTGTCCATTTATTTACAACACCTCTGCCATAGGTCACCCCAAGTGGTTCGCTATGTTTGGTGGCTTATTAGAGGTGCTCGGGTTCATGGGGTGAGGCTTGTCAAGGTCTCGGCAGCAGATGTGTCTGCCCGCCTACTGAGTAGGAGGCCGGAGCGAGAGAGACTGGTTGAGGAGGTCTTTTTACCTTTCCAGCCAGATTCTCTCGGAACATTGCCTTGCGCCACAGTTGAAGGGATGGATTCATACATCTGTCACTCCTGGACACACTGACCCTCAGATTCCTACCGATCCCTTATATCATTTCCTTCCCAGAACTTCCTTTCCTTAAAAGAATCCTCCACACAGCATCCTCGAAGATGACATGTGGTGCTAATGTAAGTTTATGCCTCCGATGTGGTGCTAATGTAAATTTATTTTCGCTCCTGTAAATTAACGTTTTTGACTTGCGACCCTTTTCTACGGGATGTGCGATATATATGTATAAATATACGTATTTCCATTGCAAAAACTAAATCTAAGCTCATTTGTTAGTGCGTGGTTTGGAATACAAAAACTCCGTTTTTGAATGTTAAAAAATTCAAATATTTAACCCTATCTTGACAGTATTTTATGAGATTTTTTATTTGAGATTAAATTTTGCTCATCTAATTTGAAGGTATTGAAATAGTTGAAATTATTTATGAAATGCATTGTACTTAAAGAATTATTTTTATACCTTACACATAATTTGATATTCCCCCGAATAAACTACTGAAACATGGTAGTGGTCTTGATTATCATATAGTTGTCTATTTTATTTAAATTATTTACAAAAACAAATTTACTTTGACATATTATACAATTATTTGGATGTGCCGCAGGGAATGTGGATTGTTGTGACATTTCAGCCTCGAAGTATTATTTACTTATTATAAATTATTAAAAATTCTATTTTCATCACCACAAGTATGTTTTAAATTTTGTGAAAATTAAATGTATCTTATTTTGTTTATAAAATTTTGTATGTGCCGTAATATAGAAAGAAATATGTGTATGTAAATAAATATGAATTATTTTATATTATAGAGTTTTTCTGATCACAAACAATTTACAAATATGTACATAAATCACAGATCTAAGTAGCCAAATATTTTCCAACCTTTCTCTCTCCTTATTTCTCTTATGACTTCCTTTAACCCCACAGCCTAATTTGTTCGGATAAACTTACTATATGTAGGTTTCATAGAAATCTTTGTACTTTACTGTCATGGTGAGAAATATGATATTTTTTTTTTACGTTAACTCCACACAGGAGGCCCTGAGGAAAATAATTTCCCTCAGGGCCTATGTCATCTGGGATGCTGTTTTGCTGTGGAGGGTTTTTTTGGGGAGAGGAAGGAATGAACATTGGTATTGAAGAGACCCATGTTGTAGGAAGGAGGAAACACAGAGGCCGGCAAATCATTCCACAGCCAAGCTGTTGAACACAAGAACGAGTCGAAGAAACGACCCGTTCTCATGTGACAAATGTAAACCGTGTACAAATGTTGGGCACGCGTTTGGCAAGGCCGTAGCCAGGGGGGGGATCATGGGGCTTTGATCCCCCCCGAAATCTAATTAAGTACACTGAAAATATGATGTTAAACGCTACCGGTGACGCCTGACTGTACAAAATTAACTTATTGCAATTTGTGGTGAAATTGTCCAGAAAAAAATTGGTGCAAAGACTGAATTCTGCAAAATGTTTTTCAGTCCTTGTTGATGGAACTACTGATGTTTCACTACAAGACAAGAACAGAAGTGCATCTTTGTGAGATATGCAGAGCTAAAAGATAATCAGCCTTACTAAAAAACCCCGTGAAAATTTTATTCAATTGATAAACGAGCGTGTATGTGAAAACATTTCTAATTAAAAAAATTGTTCATGGAAAGAAATAAACATTGCTTACCCGAGAGGGTAGTTTATCTCATGTGTACGACTATTTTGTTAATGATTTCTGAACGAATTTTGGAGTATAAAGATCTTAATTTTGGAAAGTAAAGATCCTAAAATATAAATTTGAATTTTTATGTAACCTATAAAATAATTTTCTGACAGTTCAACTTTCAAAGTACGAGCATTGCGCTAATAACTTGACTAACACATTTATATAACGTCATTGCTAACACTGATGAAAAAACACGGTAAATATATCAATTATATGAATAGAAGAGTGAATTGGTCACTATAATAGAAATCATTTAGTAAAATCACAATATTTAATAACAAAATTTTCAACATCGCGCCATGAACAAACCAAACTATTTTTTCAGGACAAATCTGCAGGCGCGCCAATAACGCCAGAGAAGAATTAAAACAACCATTTTTACCAAGTAAATTAAACGTTTTCAAATGCAAAATATATTCAATGCATTTTTACAGCGTGACCGCGAAAGAAAGCTTGTTAGTAACAGATGGTGTTTTAGTGTATACGGGCTTCATTTATGTTGTTGCAACAACACAGGTTATCGGCCGTGGAAGGTTTTTTTAGTAAGGCTGAAGTGTTTATCTTGCGTGAAGATTTTTTAACTTTTGTAACAGTTGAAAATACAACAGGAAAGTATTTAGCTTATGCAATTTTATCTGAATTAAAATCTTTGGATGTAGATTGCGAATATTTAATCGGACAAGGATATAATGGAGCTTCTTCGATGAAAGGAAGTTTTAAAGGTGTGCAGGCAGTAATTCGTGAGGCACATCCAGAAGCCTTATACGTTCATTGCTGCTCACTGCAGTTGAATTTGGCTCTATGTCATTCTTGTCAGGTTCAGCCTATTTGAAATACTATTGGTACTATAAAATCGGTTAAAAATTTTATCAAGTCCTCGGCAAAAACAACCAAGTGCCTAAAAGAAAATATCGAGAAAAAAAAAATTTTTAAAACTTAATTATTAAGAAGACTACTAAGAGCTCTATAAATATTTGGAATGGGACTCTGTAAAAGCTGAATTAGAAAAGTGAGAGATAAAATGGCTGAAAGAATCTGAACTAAATCAACCAACATGTACATGTACTATTGAAGCTCTCGGAGAATGCAACCAGGAACCAGGACCAGACCTTATTTCCAAACATTCACAAACTTTTAAAAATATTGGTGACACTGCGTGTTTCCACATGTACCCTTGACATGACTGTCTCTTTTCTGAAACGGCTCAGAAATTCCACAGGCTAGGAAAGACTAAACGGTTTGGCGTTAATGTCAATCCACCAATGGAAAAACGTTTAAATCATATTGTATGTTCTTACAAAATTTATCAAGAAAACTTGAGTTTTACGATTTTCTGTCAAAATTTTCTTCTTTCTACCGCTGTAAGTCATTAAAGTATATACGACTTATAAAAAAAACTTTGAACAAAAACAGTACTTACGTAATTTAGTCTTCTTTAAGTTTGCAATAGACATTTTTGTTGTTAAGTCAACTGTTGAGGAATTATTTTGACAAAACCAAATTTTGGCGCCTTCAATCCAAGATGGCGGCTCGAGCTCTACCTCCCCCCCCCCAAGGTCGAAAACTTTTTTTTCCCAATCTAAACAACATATATCATAATCGCTACTACATGACCTTTCGCAAGGTAAAGGCCTTTTTTACCCCCCCACTGACTGGACTATAAACACTGTGCCACCAAACAAAACCCCCCCCCCGAAATTTTTCTCTGGCTACGGCCTTGGCGTTTGGCGTGTTTCCCGACTATGCACCGGTGCCGAAGGGATCAATGACGCTAGTTCCTCGGAGCATCTTCCATTGTAATACCGGTAGAACAAGGATAGCATTCCCACCCGACGCCTGTGCTCTAAAGATTGCAATACGTCTGTTAAGATGGGAGAATCTATTAAGCGGACCGCCCATTTTTGCACAGAGTCGAGGGTATTTTTCAGGTATTTTGGAGCTCCAGACCAGAGGTGGCTGCCAAATTCAACCGTGGGGCGCACTTGTGATTTGTACAGGGTGAGCAGTTGTGTACTATTAAAGTATCTGCGGGCCCTGTACAGTACGCCTAGTTTTTGGGAGGCTAACTTTGACTTTGACTAACTTTAACTTTGACTAACTTCTGGCTTCGATGGAGCCTCCATACCTGAGCTGGTCACTTAGGGTTACACCAAGCATATCAATGGAGGGCCTGTTCGGAAGATTGCTACTGTTGAAAGATACTAGATTTTCATTTCGATCCCTTTTAGACGTAATCAGACAAGATTGGGTCTTTGAAACATTAAATTCAACGAGATCTTAATAGTGTTAGAAAGAAAAAAACACCAAGCCTTATTAAACACTACGCCTAATTTAGAAGTTAACCACAGAAAAATTAAAATGTGCACCTCTACGAAACCAAAGTTTCTGACTGCAATTTGACAAAAATTTATAAATCTTCTAGGATTTTTTATTAATTGTTTTTTTTTATGATAGGACAAAAAGTGAGGTGACAATAACATATAATAAAGTTTTCTAATGAAATATGTGTGTTTTTTTTTCTTCTTTTTTTCATTATCAGTAATTTAGTTAGAAAAAAACGTAAGGTGAGCTATTTTTTAAATTATATGTTTAATAACAACATTTGAAAGCATATTTCATTACCTTACAAAAAAGTTTTTAGTTTTCGGATACATGCATAAATATTGCATTTATTTTGACTTTATTGCAAAGTGGAAATTTTCCGACCTTCTGGTAGAATTGCCAGAGGCCTGAGGGGTTATAAGTCTTATGTGACAACACATAAAAAAATCAATAATTAAAATATTTTAAAGAAGTAAAAAAAAAAATTGTTTTTATAAGTAACACTTTATTATTTAAAAAACATATTTTATTGCAAAACCTCTAATATAACTAAGTTCCTTAACTTATTCTTCTTGCTCCAGAATTTCATCTTTCATGTCGACTGAAGAGGCGAGATTCTTAGAAATGTGATTGTCCATGGCTTCCTGGAACGGGCAATGCCTGAACTCCGGCCACGAGATAAATCTAAAACAATATATTAAAAATACAACCAAAATAGTTGACATTTAAAAAAATTAGAGGCGTACATTGAAATCATTCTGGTAATACAGTGAAAACTCGATCGATCGTTACTCGAAAAATTGTTTTTTTCTTCCAGTTCCAAATTAATTTTATACAAAACTCACCAATACATATATCGATCGTCAAGAAAAACAATGTAGGATGTGTAATTTTGTAGTTTTCCAGTAGAGCTGTTTAAAGTTTTGTTTCTGAATTTTTACCGTTTTTGAGATCAAGAAATATATGTTATTTTGATATTTTGTATTTCATTAAAAATTCCGAAAATACTGACTTTTAAATCAACAAAATAGGCCAATAAGTAAGCCAACAAAACCACTTTTTTTAGTAGATCCGACATTGTTCTTGACTGTCAATATATTGCATCAATCGTTTCTCTATGCATGGTTTTTACCAATGTTAAAAGCATGTAGTTTTTGCACTATTTTACCCAATCGATCTCTGCCGGTGGCCGCTTCTGCCATTAGTTGACATTAAGAGAATCAAAAACAGCGTTATGCCCATTTTTATTTTCTAGCTTGAGCATTTCAACTTTAAAAATGAACTTTCCAGTGAAAAAAGTGTGTTCTCTTCAAGAAAGATTAAAAATTGTCAAAGAAGTGAAAAAAAACTGCACTGAAGAAGCTTTTAGGAATTGCGGTATTTTTATTTAAACATTTAATTTGTATGTGAAATATGTATATTAAACATGTTGGTATGAATGTAGCTTTTTCTATATTCCTGCATTCATAGTTTATTTCAATAGCTCAGATAAAGGTTTCACTATATATCGTTTTATTAGTCATTGTTGTCTTACTTCTTAAAGATGGTGACTTTTTCAGCGGGTGAGAGATCGCTGAATTGTGTGAAGATGGTCAGTCGAGGCAGCGGCGCATCATTCTCATCTGGTAAAGTGTCCGCATTACTTCCTGGAGGGTCCTGGCCTGTTATCAGCCACACTCCACATCCCGGAATCCACTGCCTTCAAACAGAAACAAATACTTTTCTAAAATCTCAACCATTGAATAGAAGATAATATATATACACTTTGGAATGCCTTCCATAATAGTTTTAATGGAAACCAATGTCACCAATGACTTGATACCTTTTGGCTCTAGCCCATTTAGCATGCATTCTATTTATTTTATTTTTTAAATATACATGTAGGTAATTATTTATTTTGAACTTTTGGGCTTTCAAATATTTTTACAACTTTGCCATGGAGGTTGTCTTAGTTGCAAAATGCGGAACCTTATAAACCGTTAAACATAAAATAATCAATTCATTTTTATAAGAAAATAATATTAACATTTACAAGGCTGCTAATTTTTCAATCAATGTATATTGAAAAATTAACTGTATATATTTAAAATAGGTTCCATGACAACTCAACAAAGTGGCATTTCGACACCCCTTTGAAAAATCATTAAAAGTAATGATTTTTTTAGTCCATAACCTGGCGTAACCTATTTAACCAAGTTTTTTTTTTCATCACTTCTAATGACTTTTCAAAGGTGTGAGTTGCACGTCGTTGAGTTGTCTGATCACCATTTAAGTTACTCTCTTACCAGACAAAAATAATTCCACTGAAAATTGTAGCAGTTTTTTTTCAATAAATTACTACGACGTCAATGATAAATTATTATAAAATGTATAGAGGTATATAACTGGATGTATTAAAAAAACTAATAATAATAGTAAAAAAAAAAAAGAAAAAATTAACTGATGGATATAATATAATAAATAAAAAGAATTTAAAAAAGTAAAAACAAAAAATATTTTGGGCTCGTCCGGGATTTGAACCCGGGACCTCCCGCACCCTAAGCGGAAATCATACCCCTAGACCAACGAGCCAGATGAACAACATGCCATTATTAACTGCCTTATTGAACTGTTAAACTTCCATGCACTACATAAGTAAAATATGCTCATTAAATACGGATTTTGTCATAAAAAACCTAATTATGCGTTAAAAAAACACTATTGCGCGATGAATAATTTATTTATTCATAATAAAACGTCAGAAATGATTTTATTACCTTTGAGATTTAGACAATAGATGTCGTTAGCTAAAAAAAACTTTTACAAAGTTACTACAATACAAAACCATAGATGGCGTTAATAAAAATTATTAACATAATAATAATTTTATTACGCATTTTTTATAAATAATGCGTATTTTTTGATTACAAGAAAAAGAAAGATATATTTTTTTAAATACTTACTCTAGCATAGGGATAACACGGTTGTATTTGCTCAATAAATGATGTTTGAAAAAGTACCAGAGCAAAGGTAAATGTTCCGTTTTGCAAGGCAAAGAAGGCTTCATTTTAATGTGGACTATAAACAGATGTTTCTGGTCATATTGCTTCAGCTGAAAAATAAAACGAAAAAAATTAGTATACATAATGTATATTACAAAAATAAATATATTACAAAATAATGCAAAAGAAATTATGTACTTTAAAAAATGTTATATGTACATAATTATGATTCCCGCTATATACCTTTTCCTTCTTACTCGATTTATTAAGACTCTTTTCTGTCTGCCAAGGTAAGAAATCTCTCCGGGGAACTTTTGCAAGCAATTCAATATCGCAAAATAAATTGAATAAAACTGGTAAGTAGCGATAAACTGCGTTTTCCTCGCTTGAATCTAAAGGCACCAAACCCTGCAAAGAAGAAAAGTACAATACACAAATAAATAAACTGCTTTATCATTGAAGAAGAAGATAATACTAATAAATCTAAATGAAACAAGAAAGAACAAGACACAGAAAAATAAAAAGATAACGGACACAACCGGAACTCAAACCCTGGATCTCTCGTCTTACCGGTACACGGCGCCTTTACTAACTTGGCCATTGGAACCTATATTTTTACTGTCATTTTTGTTGATCTCATATTTCAAATTCAGAATTACATAACAACATTATCCTCAACTAATATACTTTCCCCATATTTTTGGCAGCTCTCTTTTTAAATGATTACAAAGTTCTTTAACAAATTGATTTGTAACCAAATAGTCTCTGGTGGGTATAACCTCCAAAAGTTATTCCAATAAACACTTTACTTTATGATAGTCCCAGCGAGAGGTCGTATGTGACATAAAAATCTTTCTTTGCCTGTTAAGGGACTACAGATGGATGGTTTTATGATTAATTATAATACTGGAGGAATCAGTAATCTTTCCAATTATAGACCACATTAAACTTGTTGGGATTGACTGTTCAATGCTTCTTTCATCACCAAAAATACCCATTTCTGTTGGGTGTCTGTTAACCCCTCAGGCCTCGACGGTGTTTTGTCAGATATATTAATATTTGCATTTCGCAATAAAATTCAAATAAATGGAATATTTCTGAACGTATCCGAAAACTAAAAACTGTTTTGAACTGTTTGCAAAACTTTTGCATACAAACATAAAAAAGTTTTAAAAATGGCTCCCCCTACTTTTTTTCTAACTAAAATTACTGATAATTAATAAAAATAAATGCACATACATAAATAATTTGGCAAATGTATTACAAACGTTATCATCAAATCACTTTTTGTCGTTTTATGTAAAAATAGTTCATAAAAAAATCTTAAAGATTCATAATTTTTTTCAAATTGCGGTCGGAAACTTTAGTTTCATAAAGGTGTACATTTTAATTTGCGGTTAACTTTTAGATTTGAATACTAAGCGTGATATTTTCTTTTTCTAAAACCGTTTAGATCATATTTCGAAGCTAGATAGTAAGGGAAGCACAATGATTTCTATGAGACCTGTGCGAGTTGTTCCAAAAACCAAACAAATAGACTTGATGGGTTAATGGAACTTTGGTTCAATGAACTGTGATTTGCTTTGAATTTAAGTGTCATTTTCAAAATTGGAACTGATTGTGTGAAGGATACAAGCAAGCCATAAAATACATAAGTACTTACAATGTAACATTTTACCAGAAAATTATTTTAATCGTCATTTTCAAAAGTACAACTAATGTGTTAAGCATTCAGACAAGCGGTAACGCACCTACGTATAAAATATTATTTTTTTACAAGAAAATTATTTTAATTCTATATTTGAAATGTGTATTATTTATTTTAATATTTCTTATGGTTAATCTTAACAAATAAAGTTGATTTTGTGATTTTTCATGGGTCTACACTAAATATATAATAATAAGTATTAGAAGTAAAGTACTAACATAATAAGAGGAAGGCGGCAGGGCTATGAATAACTCGGGGCGTCCGACTTCAATGAATCCCTTCTGGAAGACGATGGATCGTGTCAGATACTTGATGAAGTTCAGCGAAGGCATTGCACCAACTATCTTCATAGCCACATCTGCAAAATCAACAATACTTTCGATTGGAAATATGTAATTTATTTTAACAAATCTTAACGACTTCAAGAAAAGAGATCTGGCTCCAAGAAACGTACCATCCTGCGTGACATTTTTGTTAACTACATTGAAGAAGGCTTCCATACGATTTCCTCCGTCCATTTTGTCCTGGTATTCGAGTTTCCACAATCCGAAGAAATCCCCGATGGTGAGTTTCAAATTTTTGTGCTGATTGCACAAATTCTGGAAAAAGAAAACAAGAAATTTGCACTACATAAAAATTACTATCCTCACAAACTTCGAGTTCCTTAAATTCACAATAATATCCCCTTATATTATTGTGAATAAAGTCTGAATTCACTACGTCTACAAGTCTACAGACTGTTCATTTTTCTACGAATCCAAAAATCATTAGGTGTATATGGCTTCAACTGATTACAGTCTTACAGTTTTTGACAATGCGCATAATTAAAAATGAAAATATACATGTTTATTTTTTATTTATTTTGTTACATAAAGTATGTTTACATTGGGTTTTTCGATGCCTGACTCACTGGGATATAACTGTGTCGAGTTATGAATAACCTGACAATATTTAAAAACATTCTACTACCATCAGAGTAAGTGGAAAATGTTGCTTGCGTGTGAAAATATACTTATTTAACTTACGGTGAGAGAAGTTTGATGGAATGGAGAGGATTCAAATAAACATAAGTCAGTGATGCCATAGTTCAACAGCTCTTTAGTGAGACAGCCAATTCCAGGGTTGACTTCCACCACGGGGATATTTCCCTTTAGTTTATCTCCTATTAAGTTCACAATACTCTTAGCGGTGCTGCTAGACACCAGGTAGAGGGACTCCGGGACTACTTGGTGGATCTTCAGCAGATACGGGGACGCCAGAGACTCAATATCGTAACTGCCTTTCTGTGATTCCAGATATTTAAATAATTCTTTTGAGCGGGAAAGTTTAACAGGCTTAATTCCACTTTGCTTTTCATCTTCTTTCACTGTCGCTTGATCAGTTTTTTTAGTCGCCGCTGTACCAAACTTTATCGCATCATTTTTTATACACCTTAGAGTGTATCTCAAACCAAGGGCTCTACTTAACATTTTGGAGCTTGAATTAAGAAGTTTTTTCACAAACAATAAAGCTTAAATACATACAAATAATATATTATTTTATACTTAAATTATATGTATTTTCATTTCCATAAAAAAATAAACTACCCAAGGGAACAATCGTACGACATCAACCAGTTTATACGGAAACAATTACAAACGTCAAAGAAATATTGTTTACAATTAAATATTTAGTAAGGTTATATTGCAACTGTCAAAAACGAGTTCTATGGAGAAATGTGACTAGTGATGAACAAATATAGATACATTCGAATTGTTTCGCTTCGAATTTATTGATGTCGATATTGGTTTGTAGTAATGGACTCAAAACATTTTGAGAATCCCTAAAATATCTAATCCTCCTCTTTGAATTTCAACTGCTTAAGTCGAGCCTTTTTGGACCTAACTTTGAAGATATTTATATGAACGTCTCGTTGGTGCTTTATCAGTAAAACGATACCACAGTGAACTCATTTTAGTGCATTGGAGGGGACTCCACCACTTTCCCATCGGCGTTATAAGGAAACTATGGTTTCCTCTTTCAAGACTCTATTTTATTGAGCGAAGCTACATTTACTTGAACGACTCTAGACCCTCCAATGTCTATGCATACGGGGTAGAAAGCAGTATGCAAGTACTTACATTAACAATTGAAGTTGTTTAAAAAGAATAATAAATCTGGCAGCCCGTGGAATAATTCTTTTGAAATCTATAGAGAAAAATATCTACAGATAGAAGTGTAAGTAAATAAAAAGAAAAATAAGAGCTGCGCCCGGTAGACGAAGCCTGGAATAAGAAAAATAACAGTAATAATATAATGCAAGTATTTACAAAAATAACAGAGTGCACTATTAAACTGCTGAGTTAGGGATCAGGGTTAGGGGTCAGAGTTAGGGATCAGGGTTACGAGTCTGAGTTAGGGGTTAGAGCCAATGCCCCTGGCAGCTACCACTTACGAATTTAAATGATCAACATCTTCATAATAATTCTATATTGAAAAATAAAAAGAAAGAATATTATAATAAAATCAGCTTATTATTTGCTTTGATGAACGCGCGGGAGGCGTCTACTAATATCTACAGGAATTCCAAAAACTGAAAAAATCGAACTAATATCTATGAGAACCAAAGTGTTGACGAATATCTACAGCTCAAACTGTTGACTAATATCTATGAGAACCAAAGTGTTGACGAATATCTACAGCTCAAACTGCTGACTAATATCTATGAGAATCAAAGTATTGACGAATATCTACAGCACTGGCAGAGGTTGGATTCGCAATTATGTATAGCATATTGGAATAACGTAATATTTTTGTTATTAGTTTTTGGGGTATTATGCCGTGTTGCGCTACCTCCTTCTTTAGCCAACGTTTCGGAAAGCGTTGGCTAAAGAAGGAGGTAGCGCAAAATGGCCTAATACCCCAAAAACTAATAACAAAAATATTTTTGGCCATGAAAATCTAAAATCGTATCTAACGTAATATTGCATATCCAGTTTAAAAAACTCAGGGCACGTTTTTTTTTTTAAACTGGATATGGAATATTACGTTAGATACGATTAGCACTCACTACAACGCTGTCCGAAACGTTGGCTAAAGAAGGAGGTAGCGCAACACGGCCTAATACCCCAAAAACTAATAACAAAAATATTTTTGGCCGTGAAAATCTAAAATCGTATCTAACGTAATATTGCATATGCAGTTTAAAAAAACTTAATTTATGTAAGTATGTATGTAAAAATCTCTAATATCGGACTATTGGACACATTTAGCTGATTAGTCCAACCTACGCTCTGTAAATATTAGTTCAACCTACGCTCTGTAGATATTAGTCAACACTGGGACCGTCATAGATATTCGTCCGAACTTAGCTCTGTAGATATTAGTCAACACTCTGAAGTTCGTAGATATTAGTTCAACATATGAGCTGTAGATATTCGTCCGACATACAGGCTGTAGATATTAGTATCTGTGTCAACGTGCGGCACATAAATAAAATCGGCTTTATGCCATCACTACCCTCTCTTTAATATCTAGGTCAATCTAGTATATCTACATTTATATTTCTGCTATGGAATAGTTGTCAAATAGACACTGACATTTGGTCAATTTGGTTATTTATTTGAAATACGCACCTGGATTTTCCTAACCTGTTTACGTTAAATTTAAATAACAGATTTATTGAATAGATTTTTGTATGCGATGGCTTCAGACGACGATGATGATATACCACATTTATCAGCAGAGACATTTGCCGCTCTGCAAGACTTCTATATAGAAAAAGAGAAAAGACAGGCTATTCTTGATAATTTGGAACAAGATGACAAATTGAAAGAAAACATTATATTTGAGGAGGATTGGGTAACTTTTACCATTGACAAACGTTTAATAAATTCTCGGAATACCTATATCACTAACCCAATTTCATATGCACACATTTTTATTGTATTTTTTCAGCAATTGAGTCAGTTTTGGTATGATCAAGAAACAATTGATACACTTGTAAAGGTTGTGAAGAAGGTCCTCCCTCCGAATGGAACTGTGTGCCTCATATCTTGTCCAACCCTTTATACCCCCATAAAGAGGGCTGTTGAAATTGAAAATTCAGGTATCTGCCTAACTAAAACTGCTTTGCAAAATTACTTTTGATGAACTAATTTTTCTTATTATATTAATAACATTATATTAATAAACCCTGATTTTGGTGTAATTTCCGTATTCTGCTTATTTTTAAATATGCCCAAATTATTGAAATAACACTTCGTTTCAACTTAGTTCATGAAATAACTATTTACATCGGGGGAGATAGAAAAACTTGCACAAAATAGGTTATTAGTTTGTGGGTCATTTAAATATTTTTTGCGTATTTTGATTAACTCGGAACCTTCTGGCAAACGTCATATCTTACTAACAAGATCAAACATGACACATTTCTGTAGTCAAAAAACGAAAAATTTTGAACTTTGTCCTAGATTCATAACCTTATCTAAGAGGAACATTATTCATAAACATTCATCTCATAGACAACTAAATTTAAGTGTCGAGTTTTGGGGTACTTGTAAATAAATAAATTAAGTATGGCACTCTTTAATATGTTTAATTAGGTAACAAAAAAAATAATAAATGAGTAAAAATGAAATTTCATCGGTACAATCCACACACATGAGGCCGCGATGGTCCATGCACATATACTTTTTGCATTTTTTGCATTGGAACCTTGTCATACGCCGTTTTTTATAATCACAATAACACAAACCTTTTTTTGAGTAGGTACCACTTGGACCAGGTGTGGCAATGGTAGGCGTTTCACCGAAAACTTTGGCGATTTTCCTTTTTAGGCATCTCTTCAAAGTTGGCATTTCGTGTCTTTTACGTAACCACGGTTCGGTCAAGTTCTCCGAAACATCCTTCGAAATTTCGCGAAGGATGTTTTGAAGGATAGAAAACTCATTTCTACATCCTTTTGCTGACTGGTAAAAATCATCATCACCAGAATCAGATAAACGATTCAAATAGTCCTCAATTTGCCGATCATCCAATCTAAAATAAAATAAAAAGATTTGATGTAAAATACACACAATAATACATTTTGAACGATAAAATAAGATGTAACTATAAATAATAACTCATATAGAATAATATCATATACTTACTTTTACTCTGTATAACCAGAACTCATCAAAAACAATGTTTTCAAAATAACTTGCAGTCTCGTCAAAAGTTACACCATTCATAAACATTCATCTCTCAGACGTTCAAAGGTCTATAACTTGTGCACAAGACGTCACTGCAAGGCAAGCGCACCCGCGTTACTAATGAACAAGCGATCTAGGAAGGTACTTGAGAGGTCATCATTCTATCTCTTTCACTCGAGACACTAGAAACAAATTTACGTTTTGCGCGGTCTGTGGGACCAATGGTTATGAATCTAGGGTTAAAAAAAATTGTACTTTAATGCATCTTTTACCATCTCCCCCCATTGATATATATACATCTCAATGCTCCCCCCACATAAATAGTTGTTTCTTGTAGTAACTAAGTTGAAACAAAGTCTTATCCCCTCCGCAACATAAGCAGATATAATCGTTAAAAATAGGACAGCAGTCAAGTACAATAAGCGTGTTTATAAGTCAGCGCGTGTGTTTCCATAGAAATCGTTCTAACTCCGTTATTGTTTTAGTTACATCCCTAAAACAAAAAGTAAAAGGTCGATAGTAGATCAAGCTGCACATCCCTATCAAGTTGTCTATGGAAATACATAACAGGAATCAGCTGTCAGTCGTGTAGTTGACAAAAATATTTACCTGCGCAAATTTGCTACTGGCAGCTCGACTACATTTACTCGAAAACGAAAGCCTACATCAAAAAAATGTATACATACCATAAAATAGACTCCAAATGTTATATTATGTAGATTCACCAGTTTCCCGCTTGTACACTAGTTTCCGAATGCCGTGTTTGATATAGGACATTTTTACTGTTGGTACTCGCTGTGCGTATTTAACTCGATTTACTGATACACATTTTGCATTCTAAAAATTCATATAAAATAGGGTTAGAATCATATAATGAAACTAGACGTGCCTTCCATACAAATTGAATGGAAATAAATGTTCCGCTTACACTGAAGTTCTCTCTTAAGAAGATTTGTGAAGTTTGGTATTTTGGTCCCTCGACCCAAATTTGGCCCAATTTTTCCCACATATAAGGTTTTCCTGCAAGAAGTTTCTTTTTTCCGGTCCCTTGGAAAACTTGTTAAGAGGGTTTCATTGTATCTCAATATATCCCAGCGCTCTGCCTCACTAACACTCGCCCGATATTGTAGATTTCGATCCCATTTGAATTTCGTAAACACAGTTTTGTATTGGAAATTTAAGCCTCCATAGACCACCACAACACGGGCATGTGTCTAGCATGGTGATCCTCAATTCATGTAACCAACAATTCAATGAATAAAGAAAACTTAAAAAAAAAATGATCTAATATTTGAATCACGAACAAGGCACTTTTTATATTCTATGGTAGTGAAATGAGGATTATTGAAAAGAAAAACACTTGAAATTTTGTTTTAATTTTTTTTATGTGCCACAATAAGCTTTTTTCATCAGCACCACATTTTATACAAACTAAGTTCAAACAGATACAGGGTAAGGAGCAAATATTCATTTGCAACAAACTTCCACTCACATCGATTAGCAAAAATAAACTAAAGACATTTTAAAAAATAAATACATTAAAGCCACGATTATTGGGATTGAACCCCCAAATTTTTTGTGAAGCGCGGCCAGCTGTATAGGAAGCTAATTTTTTAAAAACTTATTGTCAGGATCCCACCTGATCTATCCTATGATCTATTTCATAGAACGAACCATTTGAAAATTGAAAGAAAATTTTGCGTGTTTACCCTTGCCCTATTCTATTTCATTCACAAATTGCTTTGTTCTATGGTCAACTCTATACAGAATAGAACAAAAGTTGAAGGTGATTCAACATTGGAATTTATTCTATCGGACTTTCTATGGCATAGAAAGCCTGTTTCTCACTGATCTATTTTATCTGATCGATTCTACGAAATAATAGAATAAATAAGATGGGAACGTGCCATTATTCACAAACTCTTACTGAGTCTGTTTTGACTTAACAAAACGCAGGTGTGGGATTGCAAATGCTTTAATTAAAGCGTATTTGGGACATTTCTGCAATAAATAAATTAAAATGTTTTCGACAAATTTCTCCTTTTTTGAAACTGGGGTGCATTTTACATTTATACTAAAAACTTATCAGTTTTCTATGAGATAAATTATGCTGAAATGGACCACAGATTTTATAATAATAATTAGTCCAGATAATCAGTGTTCTACATAGTAAATATAATGATGCATCAAAGTACGGTACTCGGACAATTCTTTTTACTTAAAACTTATACAATATTGATTATGAAATGGTTATTTTGATATAATGGAGGATAATAAACACAATATTTTACTTGCATTTTAAAATTAACGGAGTCTATAGTGTAGTAGTATAATCTGATAGTGAAATAGTATGCAGGTACTATTTTTAGAAGAACAATACATAATATGCATACGTTATAAAACATTGATTGAATCTTAAAAACAACATGGTACATATTATGCAAGGAGAAATATACAACAACTTAATAAGAAGAAAGCACCGAGGATAAATGAACACACAGCAAGCGAGCTGATATCAAGTAAAAGTGTAAATAAATTTTGGGACACAACACAGCTTTACATTATTGCTTATTATCACCAATGAATGGGTATGAAGAACATAAACAATGCACCCAATAATCACAATATTTGATTTGGTATGAGATCAGAATTGGTTGTACATAATGTTATTACAGATGAATAATGTTTCATTTTATTTTCAGGCCGGTATTATAATGTCCCGATAAGGCTGCCAATATAGAAAAACCTCCAGGTAGCGCAAATTGCAGAATTTTTAACCTTCCATCGATGTCATTATGATCTGGGCATCTGATAACAAACTTAATAGGCTTAATGATTATCTGTGGAATGTAATGCAATATTAGTGATTTCCAATAAGCGCCAGACGATAGTCTATTAGATTTGAATGGTGACGTATTTTATTCAAGAAACGCGTGAACCAGGCTGTTGCCAGAATAGGTTGTGAAATAGAAATGAAAAGAAGAATTTGCATGACAAGTCATGAGCAAAAAGCAAAAGATAGAGTGATAACCGCCAAAATGAGACTTGTCTGGGTGTTGATTTTTCCCATATATTTTTTATACAGTGGAGGACACTTAGAGCCAGCGAAAGAGAGCGGATGGACCTCCTTGAAATGTGGTGCTGGAGAAAGATGCTCAGGAATCCATGGACAGCCAGACGCACAAATGTGACCATTCTGAAAGAGCTAGATATCCTATGGACACGTTGCTCGCTAAACTGAGGACTCCAACTTAGAGAAATTCATAGTCACTGCAAAGTGGAAGGCAGAAGAACAGAGGAAGCTCACTAATGTACTGGATTGACCAAGTTATCACTGGCGTCCAGTAAGTCGGTGTCTGCAGCTCTTTAGCGTAGAACCGGGAAGAATGGAGAAGCCTCGTCCACCATGGAAATCGGAGTAGGGGTCACCATCCTCAGCAATGAGGAATAGACTTAAGAAGTGGTTGCATTCATGCCGTCAAAAAGGAACACAAATTTGACTTTAGGGCAAGTCTATTTATTCTGGCATCAGTGGTTCAGACTCAAGAATTATTGTTGTTATAATTGTCATTGATCGATTTAATCATTCTGACTTGGAGGGCAATATTTTTCAATCACAGCATCCGTATTGTATTAATACCTACCATTATCAGTTGACCAACTGCTGTAACCACTGAGCTATCGCAACAAACTTATGACCCGCCGTGTTCTACCAAAATGGTGTTTGATGCATACATAATTTCTGCTTATCTCACACATTTTTCAAAATTAACTGAATCTGAAGCAATCGGTAACATTTAACAGCATTGTGATTAATTTATATGATTTTAAATTACTTAAAAAACCATGTTAAGTAGCCTAGCTGCGATTGAGCTCATAATGTTTAAACAATAGCTACTACCTTATCTAACAGATAAGGGTTATCGGACGGACTGCTATCAGTTACATTTATCTGTACATTAAAATACCAGCCCTAAAACTATTATAATTTATGCCAAAAATAAACTTAACCTATGAGAATAATAGTTGGTTCAAAATTCATTACAGAAAAACATATCTTGATTAAAATAGAAAGGAATGTAGTAGGTACACCAATCTACTCATAATGATTTTATTTTTAATTATCCTTTCTAATAGTTCTGATAAACGATACAATGGTCATAAAACAAATAATTTTATTATTATGCTATGTTAAAAATTACATGATAATATCATTTTAAAATCATTTAAGTGGTATCAAATAAATACGCCTTAATTTACAAACAAACCAAATATAATGATTTCTTAATTAATTTCATTATGAATTCATTTGAGAAGCACCGAATCAAATGTACGCTTTTAATAATAATTATTGTGACCTAAATTTGAAACAATGTGTATTATTTAAAATTTTACTCTTCAGTTTGAGTTAAAACAGTGAACCAAGCAATTATGATTAATAGGGTATGGATTTGCAGTTGCAAAAATGATTAAGTATTTTTTTAAATAGGTATCAAAACGTCGCCTCAGTTCTCATAAAATTATAGTTAATCACTTAACTAACAATTATTTAAGCTTATGAGACCTTTACCTTTACGGAAATAGCTTTATCGTAAACACCTGTCATAATATTTTATTGAAATAATGCAAGAAAACCTTCTCCCGTAAAATTTTCTAATGGTCTGTCGGACAAATACGAACTAAGGCGACGAAAAGGAATGATGCATGTTTTGTAATGGTCCAATCTTTCAATAATAATAATAATTGTTATTTTGTTTGCTCCATTATAGAAAAATTATTGCAATAAATAAATAATGTGGGATAAATATGTATACATATAATTTTACGGCACGCCACTGAATAAAAAGAAGCTTTTGCTACTGTGAATCCGGACACTAATGATTAATATAAAATTGAAGAAAACATAATTTTTTTTTTCCAAAAAGCAAAATAAAAAAAACTCTGTCAATCAATTATCGTTGAAAATAATTATACAGAGTTGATTCTAATTCTCTTATGCTTGAAAATATTTCACACACCTTGAAAATGAATAATTAAGTATTAATTAATGTAGTATTATTCAATAATTAATTAATGAACAATATTAATTAATTAACCCTTGATTAAATCGATATTAATTAATTAACTACTAATTAGCTAACCATTAATTAATTAACTATATATTATTCAATCAACTATTAATTATTTAATTAACTATTAATCATTTAATTAACTATTCATTAATTAATTATGAAAAAAATCTGATTCAAGTTTCATGTGGCAAGACGAGATATTGTACTTAAGATTTTTACACACATTTACAAGAATTAACTGATAATGAACACAGATTATTTCGGAAGAATTCTAGTTTCTTTAGTTGCATAATACATAGATTGATTTCAAATTGATTTGGCAAGATCTTAAGTCAACGAATAGATTATATTTCTTGATAAATTCACTTTGTAACGTCATTTTAATTAAATAAGTGGTCTATACAAAGTGATTTGTTTTCATTTAACAAATAGATTATATATTATTTTATATATATAAATATAATCCTTCGCCAAATGTTTTGAAAAAATGGAAAAACTTGATAAATATGCATATAACCCTTTCATATTTATATAACCCAAAAAAAGGATCTCTGAAACAAAATGGAATAGTTTTCGAACTAATATCTGAAATATTTTAAATGTTAAAACAATATTCATCATTACTTCACGCCTTTCACAACCTTTTGACTGCTCTACACCCCTGAGCTATCATGGCAAACATAAGACCCGCCATTTTGTCAGCATTAGGTTAGCAAAAAGATCTGGCAGTCCTGCCGAGCAATTCTATATCTTTTGTGGGATCGTTATTAGATAACGGACGTGATCTCCTATCAGATTTTTACACATTTACTGTCACATATTTTAGTTTAGATTTTTTAAACATGGATTCCTTCAAGTGTGCATGATTATTTATTCATTTAATGTAAGATGTACATAGATAAAGCAAATAACAGCCATAAAAATAACTCAAATCTCGTCTGTTATCTAATAACGATCCCACAAAAGATATAGAATCGTTCGGCTGGTTGGTGTAATAAACTTTGAAGTGTATTTTCTAAAGCATGTAATTTTATAATAATAAAAATGTTTCAACATTCAATATCATCTTGTCTTATGCGTTACAACATCTGGTCTATTTAACACATTTTATTAATTTATTTAACGACAGTTTGTTTTTCAAACCAGATTTGATTTTTCTAGAAATATCTAAATTTTTCAGTTTATTATTATGCAAAGTATAAGATTAATCAGAATGATACTAAAAATAAATAATAAGTAGATAGCATTAGATTATAAATTGTCGTAGGAAGATTATGTGACAAATCACTTAATTACGCATTCAGAATGTATATTATGATAATGAGTTTTATAAATCATATAAAAATTGTAATCATGAATATTTAACATTATCAAACTGGAAAATAATGATATTGTTAGTTCAGACTAGTTAAATCGGTATAACCTAATGGTTGTATGAAAATAACTCAATAAAAGAAAAGATTGCACTTTAATTATAGTTTCTTAAACACATATTAAAAGAAATTAGGCGGAGTCAATTTATACTGTAAGATGAAGGAAAATATACTTAACATTTTTTTAGGCAATTTCTTTAAATTTTTTAATTTTTTTTTTAGGTTCTATGATAAACTTCGTCTTTTAAGCTAAGTAGCTAAGAACGTTATACCTTATACAAATGCCGCAAAGGCCAACATTTTTCATCATATTGCAAGCAATCATTTCTACCATAGAATACACAACAGTTGGCTTAAATTGCTCACATTTCTGATTCATATGCAGATTCAGTCACTTTTTAGCTACGAGTTAAATTATATTTCTAAGCCCAAATTTAATTTAATTATGCTTTTCAATTTGATCATTGCCTTCAAGAGTAGTCTGGTCACGAAACCAACCTCTACCGGTAACTATTTTAAAATTGACATCAAGATATATTTTATTGATTTAAATAAATTAATTAGCATTTAAAAAATATTATGGTTAATTTAAAATTTCATCTTAGGCCGGCCATCAAAATGGCTGCATTACAAGGCTAGAAAAATAAAAGTGGGCGTATTTGGATAGAAAGACGCCTTTCTACTTTTGGGCTTTAAGCTACAAAAAATAAAATGGTAGATTCTAAAGACAAAAGAAACACTACATTATAGATCTATTATTGTTAACAAATTTAGTTTATCACAAAAAAATATATCTTTTAAGCAAAGGCAAAATGGTATTGGTCTATGATAATTAATTGTAGAATTTAACTACTTTATAATATAAATAACGATAATTATTACGACAACCCTTTTTCTATATTTTTGTTTTATTAATTTAACAGTGCTTGAAAATATTAGAAACATCGCAACAGAAAAACATTTAGAGTATTTTACGCGTGAACATAATATATGTTTTACATATTTTTTGCACGCTCGATTACGCTTTCAACACAAAAGCCAAAACTTAGCCCAGAACAATGATTTAATAAACATTAATAGGTAACATTTATATTATTGTCCATTTCTTACTTATAGCTTAGGAAAGAAATGATCATTAATGAATCTTTACATACATCCATCATCCAGTTGATTAGTCAGACATCTCCAAATGCTAAGTTTTGAGATAATCAGAAAAGCAACATTCGAATTCTCAAAATAAATCAAATATTGTATGCACTTGTCTGTGTTTTGCATATTAAATATTCTACAAAATAACACCGGGAGACCAATTCGGTCCGGTGGTACATTAGTATGACATTTTGAAATATCTTGCTAGTAACCCAGGAAACATCAACATTTTGTCTAATTCACTGCAAGTTTTTCTGCATTATGGTGGTGATTTGGTGGTGTTTATGAGTAATCATAAACACCACCAATATTGTACCAGATAGAGGGTACACTAACACATAAAACTGCAAACATAAAGAGATGTTTGACTAATCAACTGGACGATCGATATGTAACTGAATGACGAAGTCCATTGAATAATTATTATCAGTAATTGTCAATGTAACAATGTAGACCTTTCATATTAATTGGAGATCGTTCAAGTCACAAATGGGAACAAACGATAAAGCACGGCAGATAGTTGACAGAACAACAAAACACATTTGATAAAGACACTTAGAACTATAAACCGTCCGACCAGTGATTAACGTGAACACACTTAATAATTAGGATAATATAAAAGTGCAAGAGTGTTTGAGCAAACCCCCACCTGATATTATATAATATATTTTTTTAATAAAATAGTTTTTCACTTTTCTTATAAATTGTCGTTGTAACGTTAGGTTTATGTAATGCCTAGCAAACTAGGTTGACGAGGAATCTACACAGAGTGAAGGCACAATATAAGAACAGGATTAAGTAAGGTTTATGAATTAGAATCCAAATGGTTAGATGAAACCACAGGATTTCTAAGTTCCATGTGGATCATCCTGTCCCGCACTTGCCACTTTCGAAGACGCCCTTGCGGAAGAAGGGGGAGAACTGGACGAGGGTCTCCTTGGTGAGGGGCTGCGCGTAGAAGGGGCAGCGCTTGTCGCCCGAGCAGACCTTCAGCAGGGTGAAGAGGAAGAGCTCCAGCTGCGGACGGCGGCTGCGCGCCGTGTACTCCGTGGTGAACATCTGGCGTGGCGGGAATGGGATGGCGGCCACCTGGAATACATTACCAATTTACTTAACAAGTGGTGATTTGATATTTTTTTTACATTTGCTCAAGACAGAAAATAATTCCCCTCAAGGCCTATGTCATCTTTGGGGAGCGTCTTTTTAGGGAAAGGAAGGAGAGGAAGTTCTGGGAAGGTAAGGTACGAGGGGTGGGTAGGAATCTAGGGATTGGTGTGTCCAGGAGTGACAG
Organism: Limnephilus rhombicus; assembly: GCA_929108145.2. Taxonomy (NCBI): domain Eukaryota; kingdom Metazoa; phylum Arthropoda; class Insecta; order Trichoptera; family Limnephilidae; genus Limnephilus; species Limnephilus rhombicus. The sequence continues at coordinate 11,333,861 of OV815287.1, read as the reverse complement.
ACGTATGAATCTATCCCTCCCACTGCAAGGCAATGTTTCGAGTCTTGCTGGAGACGTCAAAAGATCTCCTTCAACTAGTCTCTCCCTATCCGGCCTGTCTCGCAGTTCAGTGGGCAGATACATCCGCCACCAAAATCCGGGCAAACCTCACCCCATGAACCCAGGCACCCCTGCTAAGTCACTAATAAACATAAATACCGGTAGAACAAGGACAACATTCCAACCCGATACCTGAGTTCTAAAGATTGCAATCCGTTCGTTAAGATGAAAAAATCTATACATAGACCACCTGTTTCTGAGCAGGATCAAGGGTTACTAAAAAATAAGATTTAAAATTAATATGGAAAACATTTTTGTACAAAATCAAAATCAGTTTGAAATTGCCGATTGAATTGCCTGCGTAAGCGTGTAACATTGGTACTTGCGTACTTGCCTTAGATCCGTAAGTGGCCTTCATGCTGATGTAGAGTTCCCTAAACCTCCGGTACCTTCGGAGCAGCGCCCACTTGTCTTCGTTCAGCTCTATCCGCACCTCGTACTCATGGTGCGTGGACTTACCTGCGCCTCGAACCACGTAGCATGGGACTGATATGCATTCATCTGCAAGCAAGATATTAACGTACCATTAGTTGTATACCATCACTGGAAATAGAGTCAGAGCTCAACTCTTTCTGCTTTTTTTTATGCCTTTTAGTACACATTTTTTATTTTGGGAAGCGGGTATGGTTACCGCCACCCCGGGAACCATTTATTGGATAGCCAACACCTCTGCCATTGGTCACCCAAGTGATTCGCTATGTTTGGTGACTTAGCAAGGGTGCCCGGATTCATGGGGTGAGATTTGTCAAGGTCTTGGGGGTCAATGTGTCTGCCCACCTGCTGCACGGCGGGCCGGATCGAGAGAGACTGGTTTAGGTGGTCTTTTGACCTCTCCAGCCAGAATCCCTCGATCCATCACCTTGCACCGTAGTTGGAGCGATGGATTCGTATGTCCGTCACTACTTGACACAGTGACGCCCAGATTACTACTACTACCCACCCCTCATACCTTTTTCTTTCTCAGAACTTCCTACCCTTCCTTCCTTAAAAAGAGCCTTCACACATCATCCCCTAAGACGACATAGGCCCTGAGGGAAATTATCTTCCTCAGGGCCTCATCATTTTATTTCCTTTTGTATTAGAGCTAGATGTATGATTTAAGCGTTGTTAGAAAGAGGTAAAACCACACATTGTAATTGTTATCAACTTAGAGAAATTCGAATTTACGCATTTATTTAGAAAAAAAAAGATAAGCTATCAAAGAGAAGAGAAACTTACTAAGTACTACCGCCGGTGATAAGAATATTTCTTCATCAAGAAAATTCTTCATTTCTTCCTCACTTCTTTGCTGAAAAAGAAAGACAAATATTAATAAAGGCCATTTCAAAGACAAATATCAATAAAGGCCATTTCAAAGACAAATTTCAATAAAGGCCATTTCAAAATAGCTTTTTTTAATGTCGGCAATACAAAATGTCAAAACACTCACCCTGTGCGCTCCTCTAAGGAATGGTTGTGTACCGCTTTGGGCCCTTTCGATGGTCCTCAAGAGCGAGTCATGGCTTTCTGACCATAAATTATTATCATAAACGTCTGATTCACTGATTAAAAGTTCGTCATTAGATGTGGAAACGTTATCAGAACCTTCCAGTTCGTCTTTCAATCCAGAACGTAGCGGGTCTGTGTTAACTACTCGTCGAGTTGTATTACGGCCGGTCGACTGACTGGCATTGTCCATTTGGCTGGCATTGTTGTCGGTGAGACAGTCGTCCGATAGAGCATTGTCGTTCAGGGTGCTGAGCTCGCTGTCACTGCCCCCGAGCGGGGTTTCATGGATGGGGGTTACCATGATCGAACGAGACTTGGAAGCGGAACGACTGTCAAAGTTGGAGTATTGTAAGGCCATCTCTAGACGAATGTATCTCCGTTGTAGCTCTTGAAGAACCTGAAAACATAATGATGGCTAGATAATTTAAATCAACTAATTAACATAACAAGGGTAAAAAGCAGTGGCGGCTTGTGACATTTGCGTGTGCTAGGGTGCTGATATTAAAAGGCATTATTGATGTTGTTGTAGCCGAAAAAATTGATTTTTTTTTTTTTGAAAATCAGTTACTTTTATGAAAAATTTCAGGAAGTTTCAGTTTGGCCGTGTGCCGCACGGATTTTCTGAAAAATCTTCATACAAAACACCGATTCTTGAAAAAAAAAAAAAAATTTTTTGTTCGCCTATGACAACATCCACGATGCCATCTTTTTTTAATATTAGCACCCTAGCACACCCAAAATTCACGAGCCGCCACTGGTTAAAAGCAAGAGGATGCAACGCTAAACAACTCGATGTTAGCACACACTCCTCGCTTCATTCTCATTCTCACACATCGTCTCATTTTACCTATCTATTGTTTTGACCCTTGATATTGCCCGACTCAAGTATGTGGTTTGGTTGATAGTGCCATGTCATTCACATTTGCATCATTTATTCTCTTTACACTTCGTTCATTCGCTCTACTTGCCCAAACCATCTAATGGTATTATTAAGTTCTGCAAGTATTTTAGTTTTTATTTTTGTGACAGCTGTTTCGGTTTACAAGGCCATTTTCAAACTGGGGTTAAACCACTTTGAGATGACTTATTTATACGATTTTAAATTAAAAATTTTTGAAGGTGTCAATTGATTTATTACAGGTTAAACCAATTTGCTGAGAAACGGCCGTCACAAAAATAAAAACTAAAATACTTGCAAAACTAGAAAGTAACATTATATTTTTTTTTTTAAATCTTGCAGAACTTAACAATAACACTATTAAATTTTAAAAAAATGGAATTCTACGAATTAAACACAAAAACATTGCCTTACATTCTTTGCGAAGTTCTACATTTCTTTCACGATAATAAATAGTTTTACCACAAATACGCCTCAAGGATTACACTTCTAGAGCATTCAGTTTACTTTCATCCTTCCTCTGCCAGTTCCATGCCTCACTGCCATACACCAGTGTAGATACCAGCACTCCATTGTAGACTGCTAGCTTTGTTACTTGGAGTTATGGTGTTTCTTACATTTACCTGTCTTTCAATATCGATCGTCCGGTTGATCAGTCAGACATCTCCAAAAATCGAAATATGAGTTTAGTTTACAGTTATATGTAAAAGTGTACCCTCTATCTGGAACAATCACCACCAAATCAATTATAATGCACACAAACTTGTAGTGAATTAAACAAAATTATAATGCACACAAACATGTAGTGAATTAAACAAAATGTTTGTGTCGTCTGGATCACTAGTAGCATATTTTTAATTGTCATACTAATGTACCATACCGTCATGCCTCCCGGAATTATTTTGTAGCATATTTAATATTTAAAACACAGACATATATGTAAATAATATTTGATTTATGATGAAAATTGAAATATTGATTTCCTTATTATCTCAAAACTTAGTGTCTCCATACATGACGCTACTTACAAGATACTCGTACCTCACGCACGTATCATGCGCGCCGATCGTCAGTACCCCCCATACGATTTTGCTGGTTCTCGTACACGGCGGGTGTCGGTTTCCAATCAGTATCACGATACTGACGGTGCTGGTCGTACGCGACGCGTCGCATCATTTGTGTCTAATACTTATTCGTTTGACAGAAATGGCGGAACATGAAAGTAATGTTAGATTTTTTCTGGAAATGGAAAAAAATGCGTGTTTACCAGAATTACTTTACCAGAATATGTAAGAAAGGATTTAGTGGAGAAGGCATGGATTGATGTTGGAAAAAAGTCATTTGACATTGCTTGACCACGTGTTAACTCCACGGCTGCATGTGAAAAATGATCAAGTTCAGTATATTTGGGGTAGCACTGTGTACGGAAACCAGTATTAAAGAGTAATATATCTGCAGGGTACTTGTGATTGCGTCACAATTACGTAGTTTGTAAGTATCTCCATGAACGGAGGGCCTTAGTATTTGGAGATGACTGACTAATCAACTGGAAGATCGATATCTCTATCATCCTTTCCATCTCTGGTAAACATATTTCTCAAATACACAATCCGCCTGTTCCAAGTATTCATCATTCACAACTATATTGCACATTGCTTTTTTTCTCTCTCGTGGACAATTAAATTCTCGATTATCTCTCAAAACTTTAGCCAAAAGTAAAGACTAAATAGGTATTCCACTTACATAACCCAATATAATCAAACATGAACAACTGACGGGCAAACCATGAACTGCTAATCCTCTGGCTTTTATATCCCATCAAAAACTACAAAAATAATAAAACTTTAGAATAAATTATTTTATTAAGGATATATACATAACAATACTTTTTATACATACAAGCTGTCACACCCGGAAACTTTTACTGTTAAAAATACTAAAAAAAAAAATGCATTGAAAAAACTGTTGGCATACTAAACTGGCCTTATTCCAAAAACATGTACATACATATATGAAAAAAAATTGTAATTCTGTAGGTATACACATGTGATTTCACTGTATAATTAATTACGCAGATTATGTGTATTTTTTAAAGAATTAGTACTTGACTCACACGAGATAACCTTCCATAATGAAGTAATGTGTACCATGTTTATTTATTTGAATTTATACAGTTTAATTAACTTAAAAGGGGAAAGTTTAAAGACATTTGTTGCTTACTGTAGCCGTAAAATCGATTAATGCATTACATTGCTTTATGATTTTTGAGATAAACTCGGTGGGAATTTTATGCATTTCTTGTATACAGTAGAGCCTCGCTAATCCAGACCCCCGTTACTTCGGTGCACGCTGTAATCCGGACGGGTGCGTGCGGGTCAAAACGTGTCAATATTCAATCATTTGCCGTCACTCGTTAATTAACTTTTAGTTTTTTTTTTTTCATGTTAAGTGCCCAAATTTTTACATCTTTGAATTTTATGCAAGTACATTTGTACGTACATACATATTCTTGTCTAAATTGACTTTGAATTTTTATTTATTGTTATCAAGTTTAGTTTGTAGAACTCCATTTTAATTTCAATTTTTTTATTATATAATCAATAATATTATTATTAAATTAATAAAAATAGTTTATTTTCAAACAAGTTCTGCTGTGTAATTATTATTACGCGTGACAGCTGTTTCATTAATAATAATATTATTGATTATATAATAAAATTATTGATTAATATTTATTATAATATCATTGATTATATAATAAAAAAAAAATAAAAAAAAATTTTTTTTACTTTAATAAATGAAACCCAAGTTAAAAATGTGTTTTATTCCTATTAAAAAATTGCATAGGTACTATAATCCGGACGCCTCGATAACTCGGAAGGGGTCTTGTTTTTCCCTATCCGGATTAGGGAGGCCCTACTGTAGTACAAATATATTATATATTTGTACAGCCCCTCCAATGCTTTCCTCTCGCTACAGTGCAAGACGATGGGTCGAGAAAGACCAGAAGGTCAAAGGGACTTCTCGTTTACTCCTTCATGTTTACGCTTGTATCCGGGCCACCATGGTTTCCAGTCTACCTGTTTGGTGCGCACCGCTCCTAACTATATTTAAACGTCGAATTTGATGCTATAACTTTGGGAATGTATTCTCCACGTGTATAGGAAGATTTTTATGTATCAAAAAAGGTCGAATTTTTTGGAACAGCTGGACTGTACTTCCGCCATAACTCACAAACAGGATAAACTTAGTAGGGAAAGGTATGGGTCCACTCACGGCGATCTGATGGTTGAGTTCCTCCTTGGAGCAGTCGTTTTCGAGGCTGGAGATGACGAGCATCTTCTGCGTGGCCACCTTCTGGCACAGGCGCTGCATGGCCCGCAAGGCCTCCGCCTCCGTGATGCGCTTGCTGCCCACCAGCCCGCTGCTGCGCCCCATCTCACCTGCACACGCAGACAAACACCCGTCATGTCAAACCCATTCCTGGCAATATTTGAATTTTTCACTCACAGTTATAACATGGTTTTTGGTTGTGATAAGGGAGGTTTCAAATCTCAATTTTAGGTTCCTCTTGTTCATCGCAAAAATGTGAACAAGATGTCATACTCAGGTCATTTTGTCAAAAATGTGAACAAGATGTCATACTCAGGTCATTTTGTCAAAAATGTGAACAAGATGTCATACTCAGGTCATTTTGTCAAAAATGTGAACAAGATGTCATACTCAGGTCATTTTGTCAAAAATGTGAACAAGACGTCATACTCAGGTCATTTTGTCAAAAATGTGAACAAGATGTCATACTCAGGTCATTTTGTCAAAAATGTGAACAAGATGTCATACTCAGGTCATTTTGTCAAAAATGTGAACAAGATGTCATACTCAGGTCATTTTGTCAAAAAATCGGATATAGTGAATACGTGTATAGTTATTATAGAGGTTAAGTTGGTGTAAAAAAAATAGTTATATCAAAATGTTTTACAATAACGGGTAGACCTATTTTAACAATCCAATTCTTTATTTCACGTTGAAAAAGAACATAAAACAGTACCTGCTAACTTTCTTCGAATCCTGGCGCGATTGTGTCTGTCTTCCGGGGAGATCTTCTCAACGGAGCTCGGAGTCAGCGCTGAGAAACTGTCCTTCCTCGCCTGCAACAGAATCTATCATAAGGAACAGATCAATTACCACATTACCTATTCAGTTGTAATATGCTGTAAGGAAAGTACATATATGCTTTATTTCTAAATCCTGAATGAATAGCTATTTTGAATATACATACATATTTATAAATCCTGAGAATGTATAGTGACCCATTTGTCAATAGAATCAATGTTATAAAAATAAAAAAAAGATGAATAAAATTGTGAAAAATCTAGTGACAAATAAATGTTTTATTATTATTATTACCTATAATTTGCAGTTACTTTACAGAAACCAACTTTTCTCAGGAATTATCCCTTAGTTTGGTAGACACAAATTTAATTTATAACTTGTTTTTATCAAAAGGTGATTTGATTATGTTTTAAGGTGAAAAACTACGAAGTAATGCGAAATCATGTGTTTTGGTTTGAAAATTTAGTAGCTTAGAAATATTTTAGATGTTTTAATTAATACTGCGAGTAGAACACATTTTGGCCTTTGAAATAATCGAGCATTTTTTTGTAAGTCTTTTTATAAGCCCAGAAATAAATAAAGTACCAGGTCTATAAAAACTGTTTTAAAGTTCGAAATACTTACGAACCCATTTTTAAATATGGTTTTATTTTATAATGTGGCAAATTAAGTTTTTTAGAAAATAATCGAAAATTCAAATATTTGTGACAACTTTTGGAAGGCCAGGCAATTTAAATAATGTTCTTTTTAATAACTTTCGTGGCCACCGGGTGACAAGCGGCCTCCCAGAGGCAAAATAAAATAAATCACACTTTTTGGCAATGTTTTTTCTTGCATAAATCAAAAAAGGCTCCTGGAGTTGTTAACCACTGGAGCGACAGTGCATTATAAAACTATTTACTTTGTTTGCTCGAGATTTTCAAAAGAACATTTATAAATTTTTCGCCAACATTAAAAAAATCATACTTTCGAATTAAAACTTATTATAGTGCTATACAGCCAATTAATTTACCTGTATTTTACCGTTTATCTCATTTTTGTAAGATTTATAAAAAAAATCGTAATGTTTATAACTGCGCGAATTCTGTGTGGTTGTTACATTGAAACTGCCGTGAAAGGTACTTATTCAAGTCAACATAGAATATTTTCGATTTCTATATAATATGTCTGTGGTATATTTGATAATAAAAGGTGCATATCTATGGAAAAAGGACTTAATTTTAACCGTAAACAGCTGATCAGAAATTCTGTATGAAAAAAAATATTTTAAAAATTTATTTTTAACATTGTTATAAAATAGTCTATGAAGTTCGGATTTGCGACATCTATGGTCATAATAGCTAAAGCATTTCAATAGCTTCGTTTTAAGTCCAAAATAACAAACATGGGAGCTACAAATATTTAAAAAAAAAAAAAATTGCCGAATGAAGGAGATAATTGCCTTTTTTATCCGAAAAGCAATCGGAGACATTTAAAATGGCACCAATATATGGCAAAAATCGCTCCAGTGGTTATGCGGGAATATCATCATTTACATAAGGGTGTTATTGTCAGAGGTTCGATTCAAAATGTTACAAAATGTGGTGCATCGCCTTAAAGGATGAAAACAGCAAAATAAATATATAAATGAAAGCATGAATTAAATACATATATAGAAAGCATGAAATAAACACATAGAAAGCAGAAATTAGCACACAAATGAAAGCATGAAATCACCTTTCCGTAATCTTCAGTACTAGACATCTCGTCACTGTCATCAAGTCGTGGCAGATTCTTCTTGGAAATGGGCAGCGCAGAGCTTGCAACATTCCCGTTACTCTCCACCGACTCCCCTTCGGCCGGCAGAGTCGGGCCACCCACAAGGTCATCAGAGGGCATCACGAGGTTGCCGTTACTCTCGCGGTTGGGAGTGGAGGTGTCCATGATGGACAGGGAGTTGGGGATGTTGGAGTCGGATGGAAAGGATTTGGGGTCGTGGCTCGTGTCGAAGGAACAGGAAGAGTTGGCCGTGTGGAAAGTGTCGCAACTCGCCGCCGTGGAATTGATTGGTTGGGTGTTGTTCAGATCGAGGCTCATACTAGAAGATAAAATACAAATTGTTAAATAAATAAAACGTTCAAGGTATCTAATAAATATTCATGATCAAACGCTGACGGACCACGAATCGATAGTTAGCGGGTAACGTTATTCAAAATTACAAAAGTAAATAAAAATATAAAATGGTGTCGATGGATGATTTTAAGAAAATTTCAATTGTGAAGAGGGTTCTAATAACTTAACATTATCTTCACACAGGAGGCCCTGAGGGAATTTTTTTTCTTTGTCAACTTTGTGGACGCTGTCTAGAGGATCTTTAAGGAAAGGAAGGAAAAAAGTAGGAATCTGGGGTCAATGTGTTCAGGAGTGACGAACATATGAATTCATCCCTCCCATGCGGTGCAAAGCGATGGGCCGAGAGAGTCCACCTAGAGAGGACTAGGTTAGGTTTCCCTCAATCATTCTCTTACTATTTGGCCACGCTGTAGGTGGGCAAACGGATTCGCCACCAAGACCTACGCACCCTGCTAAGTCTTAGTGTCAATCAAGGATTTTGGTTACCCAATAAATGGTTTCCGAGGTGGCGGTACCCATACCCGCCTGCCAAATTGAAGGGTACTTGAGGTGAAATATACACAGTATCTTTGTTCTGCTTTAAAATGTGGGAAAAAGGGATGGGAGTGGTTTTTCAAAATCTCTCCTGTAGTTAGTGACCTTCCTTTCGAAGATCAAGTGTACAAAATTTCAGAATAAAACTGTAGATTTGTTTTTTTTACATTATATCCACACAGGAGGCCCTGAGGAAAATAATTTCCCTCAGGGCTTATGTCATCTTTAGGGATGCAGTGTGGAGGGTCTTTTAGAAAAGGAAGGACAGGAAGTTCTGGGAAGGAAAAAGGTATGAGGGATGGGTATGAATTTGGGGATCGGTGTGTTCAGATCATCCGCCATCAAGACCTAGACAAACCTCACCTTATGAACCTGGGCACCCCTGCTAAGCAACCAAAAGTAGCGAACCACTTGGGGTGACCTATGGCAGAGGTGTTGGTTATCCAATACATGGTGGTACCCATTCCCGCCTCCCAAATTGATGAATAAAAATCAAATCCACAGACAATCTTCTTCATATATATTTTATAGATCAATTGGAAGATAGTTAGATATATAATAGAGAACTCCAGTCCAATTTTTAATTTATTTTTTTATGAATAATGACCTTCTAACTTAAATAAGTGCACTTTTATTTGTAGTGTTAGTTTTAGTTAAAATAATAGAGAACTCCAGTCCATTTTTTTATTTTTTTTAATGAATAAAGACCTTCAAACTTAAATAACTGCATTTTTATTTTTATTTTTATAGTTAGTTTTAATAGTTAAAATAATTGTCAAAGTTTTATTTTTTAAAGACTCTCAGAAACGCACCGTATCTATGGTGGTCTTCACCGACCGATAGTTTTTTTACTTTTTAAGTTGTCATTTTGAATCAGTGATGTTATGTCGAGGGAAATTTCCCTAGATGTAGGGGAGAAAAATATTTTTTAGGGATAAGGGAAATCAGGACAAAATCTAGGGAAATTTCGAACTCTGTCAAAATTTTTATTACATATGACAATATTACTGGTATTATTTATATAAATATATATACGTATATATATTTTTTGGAATTCCTATGAATCTTAATTATTGTTCATGTACTTACATGCAATGTTATTTTTAACACTGACAACTCAAAATGATATTAGGGAACGTACCCATACTACGTGACACGTTCGGGGGGAGGGGGGGGGGTCTTCAAAATACCACTCTTGGTACAAATGAGCGGCGGGTTGCTTATGATTTTTATTTTGCAAAGTGTTTTTTTTATTTTGAATTCAGTTTCTAATTCAGTGGTGAGTGTATTCGTACTTTTAAATTTTTGTTCAGTGTTTTATTTGGAAAATCACGGTATTATTAGTATATTTACCAAGTTCCGATATCTTTCCAATTAATTATCATATTAATTAACATATAACAGGATTAGTGTTACACAATCGGGTGGCTACGTAGGTAATTGCGTAAATGTGAAATTCTAGGGAAATTTCACTTCGAAATCTAGGGAAATAATTTTTTTGGGCAGAACATCCCTGTTTGAATGAAGAACCCAGAAGAATCATGGCGGTCATGGCGGAATGCTTTGTAATGACTTTTAGGTGTGAGGTGTGTTTTTTATTCAAGATTAACTGCTTTTAATATAGAAAAACATTGGTAAAATGTCCACATTTCACCGCTACTGTTATTGTATTTAATCAAAGTGCAATATAAAAACAATAAATCATCTTTTTCATTGCAAAAACTAATGACATCGTAAGCCATCTTTGTACATTGTTTTATGAATAACACATACAGAAAAACTGGTATTTATAATACACTGATCATGACGAGTGTGTAACAACTTGTATAAAAAACCCTATACTAAAAACAATTTGAAAATACATAACTAAATGTCAAATATGACACGACTTTAACCTCAAATAGACAAAATTTATTGCAGATTGTCCGCAAATATAGCCCTTTTCGTAAATTGTTGAGGGCCTAAATTATGTTTCAATAAACACAATAACTATTATTTATCTAAATCTCTATAAACAGTATGAAAATAAACCAAAAACACGAAATGTTGAATTGCATAGGTACGTGTGCACTTCAAGTCATTTCAAATGTCAATAAAATACAATACACACTATCACCAGGTGACAGGTTAACAGTGACGTCACCGTTAACCATTTCAGTAATGCCAACTTAACGCTGTGTTTTGAGAAGAGGTTTAAAAATGCACTTTTTAATAATTTTTTAAAAACTCTGCGTTTAATATTATGAAATAAAACTTATATTTTGTGTTCCGTATCGATGCCTGGAATCCATTATGAGAGAGCTAGCTCTTTCGCCCTTATAGTTTCAGTTTCGCGCGTGTTTATTCCCTATATTTGCCCTTTTTTTATTCGACTTACCACATTTTCTCTCTGCTGGCAACACTAGTGACGCGCATCTCAGATCACGTGATGTTATTGTTTGCCATATGACGCCGTTTTTTCGCGCCGAAAGCAGTTTTCGTGTTTCGCTGTACTTAAAAAACCAATTTTGAGTCGAAAATCGAAGTTTATTCCCTGCTCTTTCAGTTTAAACATTAAATATACCGTGATAGATAGTTTTCTGAGAAATTGACTAATTATTTAGTGTGTTTTTTCGGTTGTTTACGTGTTTAAACTGTGCAACAAAATGAGTGATATCGACAACAGACGCTTCGCCGGTCGGAAACAATGATCAAGCACGAGTTTCTCGGAAACGCCAAATGCCGCGCGAAAGCTCTGGATCCGACACTTCGGAAGAAAGGATTACTATCGGGATCCTCGGGTAGACATCCTGATGCAACAGATGTCGGCCATGACGGACGTTTTATCTGGGAATCGGGTAGAGTTCGCGGAGAAAACGGTCTCGGACAAAGAAGACTCCGCGGGAGAGATGCGGCAAGAGGTAGAATCGGGGTTTTTAGAGATGCCCGCCAGCCTAGCCGCTCAGAAAAACGTTTTGGAGTTCTGCAATCCAAGCACATTGGTGAAGGAATCGCCGATTCCGAAGGCAGGCGCAAGAAGAGTCGCAGTTATCTCGGCTCTTCAGCGTTTTGGCTCGGAGGAATGATCGCGTGTTCGCTATGCCGAAACACAGAAAGTATACACCGCCACGCCCGCCTTCGTAGAGCTGGAGGTAAATGAAGAACTAGGAGGTTTGATAAGAACTCCTTCGCGCCAGCCCTGGACCGTTCCCTGGGAGCCCTCTCCAATGCAGTGCTATCCCAAACAGAGTCGGTCAGAGGAAACATGCAGGCACTGGTAAACTGGGCATCCGAACCAGGCACCTGCTTGACCCCTGCGACTCTGTTTGACAAGATTCAGGGGATGTTTGCCAAGTACAGTAAGACCACGGACGACGTCCTACAGATTTTATGCGGAAGGCGAACGGAATGCCTACAAAGTAGGCGAAAGGCCCTGCTAGAGGGAGTAAGGGACCCGTACATCAAGGAAGGCCTTGCCAGGATTCCTCCGAGCGCCAGTCACCTCTTCAATAAAGAGGAACTAGCAAGTTATATCGTGGCAAACGGGGGACGAGACAAGATATTCGGTAGTGCATCCTCGTCGTATATCCCCCGTCAACCTCAACCCTCTACCTCACAAGCAGCAAGACCGGTGATAGAGGCTCCACACTCCCGACCTAGGAAGCCCTTTCGACCTGCCCCTAGGCCAGAGAAAGACAGGACGTACAGGCAGCCCGCCAAAAAGCCAGAGCCCTCTCGCAAGGCGGCCAGCGATCGGGGTAGAAGGCGATGGAGGTGACTGGAGGCCGGAGCCATTCTGGGGAGGACGCCTAAAGGCATATCAGGAGGTGTGGAGGGAGCTGGGAGCATCACCGCTAATCCTGAACATTCTAAAAGGAGCAAGGATACACTTCATATCAAAACCTCCTCGGGCGCTCCCATCGGCCGAGGTGAAGCAGAATTTCAGGACAAGGTTGTCTCCAGGCATGACCGCACACATCGAAACGATGAAAGCGTCAAAAATCCTGGAGGCAGCAGACGACTCCCCAAGCTTCCTGTCAGGTATGTTCCTTACCTCCAAATCAGACCACACCCTCAGGCCCATCTTCAACCTGAAGGCCTTGAACGTCTTCATAGACTAAAGCCCTTCAGACTCTTCAGTCATTTTCGGGTCCCGGAATTCCTCCAACCCGACGACTGGCTGATAAAAGTCGACCTCTCTCAGGCTTACTTCCACGTGCCAATCGCAAGATCACACCGGAAGTTCCTGCGCCTCGTGTACAACGGAGAGCTCCTTCAGATGACGTGTCTGCCCTTCGGCCTGTCATCAGCGCCAAGGATCTTCTCGCTGCTCTCAAACTGGGTAGCAGAACTACTAAGGAAAAAGGGACTCAGGATTGTAGTCTACCTAGACGACTTCTTAGTAGCAAACCAGTCCAGAAAACTTCTCACCTCCCAAGCCGTTGCTATAGTGCACACACTTCAACAGCTAGGCTGGTGCATAAACCCGGACAAGTGTGTCCTGACACCCACGCAGAAGTTGGAGTTTCTGGGTATAACATGGGACACGAGAGCAGATCAAAAGTCTCTCTCCGACCGCAAGTGCGCTGGTCTACGCCAAGCCTTGCAGGTTCCCTTGGAAGTCGGCAGTTGCTCTCCCAGGCAGGCTCTCGGTCTACTGGGAAGACTCAACTTTGCAAATTTCGTGATCCCTCGTGGTCGCTTGCATTGCCGCAGACTGCACCCGGACAAGTGTGTCCTGACACCCACGCAGAAGTTGGAGTTCCTGGGTATAACATGGGACACGAGAGCAGATCAAAAGTCTCTCTCCGACCGCAAGTGCGCTGGTCTACGCCAAGCCTTGCAGGTTCCCTTGGAAGTCGGCAGTTGCTCTCCCAGGCAGGCTCTCGGTCTACTGGGAAGACTCAACTTTGCAATTTTCGTGATCCCTCGTGGTTGCTTGCATTGCCGCAGACTGCAGAGGTTCAGCACCTGAAACCATCGCGGCCCGTTGCTCTGCCCAACGCAGCACGGCAGGATATACAGTGGTGGCTAGCAGCCATTGGAAGGACAAGCCCAATGTCTTATCTTAACAAGACGAATGTCTTATTGCAGACAGACAAGACAGTAGTGGCTTATGTCAACAAGGAAGGGGGTACAAAATCGTTAGCCCTTCTGGAAACAACGCGGGAGCTACTGGATTTCGTAGACCAGATGGAGATATCTCTGACAGCACAATACATTCCAGGAAGATACAACGGAATTGCGGACCGTCTCTCTCGGGGCGCACCGCTTCCAGAGTGGCATCTACTAAGTCCGGCAACGAAGGAGATATTAAAAAAATGGGGTCGCCCTCAAATAGACCTGTTCGCTTCAGCCACTGCTCACGTGGTACCAACATACGTCTCCAGAGACTCAAGCGACTGCTTAGCCTGCTTTCCCAACGCGTTCAGTCAACCTTGGGACTACAATCTAGCTTTGGTATTCCCTCCGCCAAACCTCGTTCCGAGAGTGCTCACCCACCTAAATCAGGCAAAGGGCATGTTCCTTCTAGTCGTCCCAAAATGGGAGAAGACTTTCTGGAGAAGCGACCTAAAACAGCGAACAGACGAACCTCCCATACGCCTGCGCAACCTAGAGGGAGTCCTCATAGACACATCGACAGGACTACCCCCTCCCAGGATTCAGGATCTGGAACTAGAGGTCTGGAGAATTGCGGGTGGGAACAAGCCCTGACAACATGGAGTCAGGAAGAATGCCAACTCCTCAAGTCATCCCACCAACTACGGTTGCCAGGTATCTAGCCTACCTATTTGTTCAAGGAGGCCTAGCCCCAGGGACCATTCAGGTCCACAAGTCAGCCATTGTTACCTTCTGCGGCCCAGCTCAGAATGCGAGAAAAATCAGCTTTGATTTCTTGGTAAGACACGTTCTCAAGGCAATCTCAATGGCAAGGAGGACCAAGGAGAAAGCCCCTATCTGGTATCCCAGATAAGTAATAGACTGGCTGGTCAAGAATTCCCCCACAGAAGACTCGCTGTTTGAAGCGTCACAGAGGGCAGCAATACTCCTCGTCCTGGCGTCAGGCAGGAGAGTTCATGATTTGACACTGCTCAGAATCACCCCAGAACATTTCATCGACAAGAGGAACTCTATTACCCTGTGGCCAATTTTTGGGGCAAAAACCGACACAGCCAACCATAAACAATCAGGTTGGAAACTGACAGGCTCACAAAAAGATAACATCAACCTCCTTAAATGGTTGAGAAAAGTCGTTGCCCTCTCTACAGCCAGAAGAGGTCCACTACTAAAGAACCTATTTGTGACCACATCAGCAGAAACAAAACCGGCAACGCAAACGATAATAGGGGGATGGATCAAATCAGTCCTCAGAAAAGCTGGAGTCCACGTAACCCCGGGAAGTGTACGCTCGGCTGTAGCCTCCTTAAACTGGTTGGAAGACTACCCCATAGAGGAGATTCTTGCTAGAGGGAATTGGAAGTCCGAGCACACCTTCCGGAAGTTCTACCAGAAGGAGATAGCGCACTCCAGAAGTGAGCACCTCCAGCACTCAATGGCTCCATTCTTTACTCCAGTGTAAATAGCATCACATATAACGCTAAGTTTTCAGATCACCAGGTGAGAGCAAACACATCTCATAATGGATTCCAGGCATCGATACGGAACACAAAATAGAATAATTTTACCTACCAATAAAATTTATATTTTGTTTCCATCGATGCCTGGAATCCAGGTAATCCCTACCTGGTGCATTACGAGTCATATGACAAACAATAACATCACGTGATCTGAGATGCGCGTCACTAGTGTTGCCAGCAGAGAGAAAATGTGGTAAGTCGAATAAAAAAAGGGCAAATATAGGGAATAAACACGCGCGAAACTGAAACTATAAGGGCGAAAGAGCTAGCTCTCTCATAATGGATTCCAGGCATCGATGGAAACAAAATATAAATTTTATTGGTAGGTAAAATTATTCTATATTCAGAATCAGCGTTTCATGGTCTATATGAAAATATTTTTTTAAAGCCATAGTATTTTTCACTGGAGTTCCTTATTGTCAGTTTTAATTTTTCAAGACCCCCCGAAAACCACTGTATGTATGGTGAATCGGGTGACGTCATCACTTCTGAAAAATTAGTATAGGATCGGACAATCAGCTGATCAACTACCGCCATTTTGAATTCCGTTGTTCGAAGTATTCTCCCTAGAAGAAGCATTACTATTTTTTTGTGCAGTAGTTTTTGAATATTTTCAATAATAGAGATAAACTAATAAGAGATACCTTTATTTTTGAAACATTATTTAGGCCTAAGTAATGTTCAATAAACACAACAACTAAATCTCTATAAACAGTATGTAAATAAACGAATAAATTAATACGATGGCTTGTGTCATATCACACAATCCCATACAATGACTTTACGGTGATGTCAAGACATCGAACAGTGACTTCACCACTAAAATTTCAATAATGCCAACTTGACGGCGTATTTTTACGACCCCATTAACCTCTAATGGGCTGGAGAAGTGCGGGTGCAAGCGTATTACACGCGTGCGCGAGTAAATAATTCGAAAATTTGAATAAAATTTTCGACCAAAAACTGTTTGTCTGCGATTTTGGCCCTTCCATGTACAGAATTTTTATGAAGAACAGGGTCAGAATCGCTTGCGCCAGCATTACTCTGTGAGATGCATATAAATTTCATTCACCTTGCAACCCCAGAATATTTTTTAAACGATTTTATCTATGACATAGAAATGTCATTTTTGCCGCGATTTTTAGCCGTCAAAATTTATGCGTGTTCCTCGATTAAAACATCGTAAAACCTATTAATTTACGTAATTAACGCAAGTAATGTTGTTTTGGTACATAGTTTATTGTTCTAGGAACATGTTTCAGGCAATAAAATATACAATAGCTCAAAATTAATCGACAAAACATTCAATTAAAAATTCAAAGTGGTGCTTTTTTAGTGAAATTTTGTGAATTTTCGTGAAATGGCGTGGCCACCCAGAGGTTAAAAATGGACTTTTTAATAATTTTTTAAAAACTCTGCGTTTAATATTATTAAATAAAACTTATATATTCAGAATCAGCGTTTATTGGTCTACATGAACAATTTTTTTAAAGCCATAATATTTTTCACTGGAGTTCCGTATTCTACAAGTATATAAGGTAGTACTCACGTTTTTTTCTTCTCCCGCATTTCATTCACATCTTCTGGGCCCCTTTCAATGACGGTGGTCTGCCTGACAAAGTCACCTCCCCCCACCTCAGTAGACTCTCGGGGGTCACCCCGCTCTCCGTTCTGGTCCCCCCCCTTGCCCCCCTCCCCGCCTTCCTCCTTCTCGTCCTGGTCGGCTTGCAGCAGGGTCTGTTCCACCCCGGCCTCTTGGACTGCCAGCAAAGAGAGTTCAGCCTCAAGCTGCTGGACCTTGGTTCGGTGCGAGGCCAGACTGGCCACACGGGTTTGCAGATCTTGCTCCAGAGTTGAAAGTTCCTTTTTCTACAAAATGGGTAAATATGCTAAAAATAAAGTGTCTTTATGTCTACTGCTAATAGCCAAAAAACTAAAAATCTAATCATCAAAGATGACATCGCAACAAATATGGAAAAAACCATATAAATTTAATAAAATCCTTGTAGACTACTCCCCTCCCTTCACCCCATATGTTATGTACATAAACTCTAGATTACGAATAATTTGTCTGAAGATGGCTTTTACAAGCCGAAACCGGTTAGGTTGAAAAAAAATTATTGAAGTGGAAATAAGTTTTATTTATGTATGTTTTAGTATATTATTACAAATAAATTGAATACAAAAATATCTGCACGTTGTCTGACTAACTAACCATCACGCCGTTTCGTTACAGAAGTAGGCAGAGAGGATGATGGACCGGCAAACAACTTGGTCTTGGTCCTGTATTATTGCAGGACCATTACTGCACATTCATACATTATCTCAAATTTATATTTTTTTTACAATAGGTCATGAAAGGACTCCACACAGGAAAAATTACCTAGGAAAGTAATTGTCCTCAGGACCTGTGTCATCTTTAGGGATGCTGTGTGGAGAATCTCTTAAAGGAAAGAAAGGAGAGAAAGTTCTGGGAAGGAAAGAGATACTTCACAATTTATTAATTAAAAAAATAATGTAATGTGGATCGGAAGAGTCCGAATTGAGGAAGACCCTTTGGCCAATACAGTTGAAAAATAATGTAATGTGCGCCGTGCCGTGTGTCCAGGTTTTGGTAGCGGATGCGCCTGGCCATCAGTGGCATGGTGGACCGGATCAGGAGAGGCCGTATTGAGGAGACCCTTTGACCAAAAGAGATGATCTCTCTCGACCCATCATGTTGCACCGCAGTGGAAGGGATGGTTTCATGGTGTCATTCCTGAACTCACTGTCCCCTAGATTCCTACCCATCCATCATACCTTTTTCCTTCCCAGAACTTCCTCTTCTTCTTTTGTAAAAAGACCCTCCACACAGCAACTCCAAAGATGACATAGGCCTCGAGGGAAATTATTTTCCTCGGGGTTACGTGAGGATAATATTAAAAAAAAAAAGTTTTTGTTTTTCCATATGTTTTTGGCTTTCTAAAAGGGTCACCAAACTCAGTGCAGGGTCGGCCGTGCTGTGAGACAAATTGCCAAGGAGCCAAAGCGATTTAGAAAATTTTATCTTTTAAATTCTAGCACTAAAGATGAAAAGTACCACGATGTAATTTGATGCTGTTAATATTTAATGCATAAGAACTTAATAAAATTAAAAGAATGAGGTAACATACGTGATGGTTGACCAGGTCCCTGATGGCGTGGGCTGTCTCGGAGTCGCAGTGCTGCAACAGCTGCAGAAGACTCTCCGTGGAGTTCTCTGACATCCCCGACTCATCGGGAGAGGGCGTCTGCAAATTATCAACAACCAATATAAACTTAAACAATTGCCCATTGGAGATTATGATTGCACTTTCCTTCAAATCTTTAATTACGAATTAATATTAAACAACAATATCCCGCAGCCAACTGGAGCTGAAGGTAGTCCCCAAAATCACTATCCTTCTTATATCTACTTAAATCAGGGTTTCCCAACCAGTGGTCCGCAAGAGCTAGAATATGGTCCGCAAAAGATTTCAAACTTTGAATAAACATGCGCCGCGAGCTCGACGCGCGGGTGACTGGGGGAGGAGGGGAGGGAAAGCGCCTCTTTATTTTTTACCTTCTGGTCCCTGTTACCAATAATGTTTTTTTTTTTTTTATTATTGTATTTTTGAAACCCTGGCGATTTTTTGAAAATTTCAATCCGAAAAATCAGATCATTTTTTATAAACCGGAAAGACGGGACATAATTTTATGGGTGCGAAAAAACGATAATTACATAGCCAAAAATCATTTTAAAAAAAGAACGTTTTCCATAAGAGAGGGCACAGGAGGCATACCAAAAATATTACATCTCATGAATATTTTTTTCCTTGATCCATCTTATTGATCTTAAATCATTATAATGTTCAACGTCTATATTACTAAATCAAATGTAATATACTTGTATTTGTAAATTACAATAATAATAAGAATATGTAAAATTTGATTTTGTTAAAATCAGCACCACTACCATTATACCTCTAAACACATACAGACATCGTAAAATGTACGGGGTTCTCTTCATAACATCTGTCATAAAGTGATAAGTTCGCAGAGAACAAACAATAAATCTAGTGAACGTTAGATGTCAAATTCAAAAATTCGCCTGAAATCAAAGTTTTGCCATTTAAAAAAAGTGTGGAATTTTACAAAATTAATAGGAACATTTTCGCAGACGGGACATTTTCATGTAGTGACGTCACGGGCCCAAATAATGGATTAATTTATTTAAAAATAAAAAAACTGTACACTTCTAAAAATTTTGACTAACATTTTTGTAATCTTAGTAAAAAAATCGATCCACACGATTTTTTCCAAGTCGTTATGAAATCCATGCAAGTGGCCTATTCAGACAAACGATATGGTACCCGTAACATAATATTTTAACAGAAAATAATTTTTATTGTCATTTTCAAAATTGGAACAGATGTATCACGAATTCAGATAAGCGATAAAGTACTATGAAATACATTATTTTTTAATCAGAAAATTATTTTTATTCCGCATTTGAAATGTGTATGTCCTGTATGTCTTATTTTAAAATTTCTTAAGACCTTGACAAGTAATGTCAGATATTTTCAATAATTTTTTACAGGTTCTGCGGTAGTGTTTAAATAAAAGGCCATCTTTGTGCCAAGCCTTTTCTTCGTAGAAAATTTTGAAATGAAACTGAAGTAATATTACATTGGAGTGAAGTTAGTGTCAACTGATTTGTAACTTTGTGATTCGGAACTCTCCTTTGCACAGGCAGGAGAGACATGCTAAATACCGGGCACATGGTTGAAATTTGCAGCATGAGGAAGGGTTTTTACTGAATATTCTTTGCTCATCAGTTCATCTGTTAAATGCTTGTAAACTTTTGTGTCTCCTCCCTCCTACAACGCAAGTCTCTTGAAGACTTGGGTTCACACCTTCCTTTCTGGAGTCTTACAGGCTCTCTTCTAATTTAGAAGATTAAAAATTTTGAACTGCAAATATAATGAGATTTCCAGAATAAAGCATAACCCAAGCACTACAGCAAAAAAGTTTAATTACCATATGTACAACACATATTTTAAAGGATAAATCATCAAAATATATACATGCAGGTACTCTCTCAATAATCCGCCGATCGATTATCCGTCAACTACTATAATCTGCCATTATTTCGCCAGTATTTGTGGGTCAAATTCGCTACCTCTTCTGACGTGCCTAGACTCGAGCACCTAGCTTTGCACACCGACGGGTTGGGTTATCTTACTCTTACACACTCAGTAACTATACATCTGCCTTAGTCCTGGGTCGATCGATCGTTTTACACGACCCGGGTCGCTCACGACCCACTGGCGTCACGAGCGGGTCGCGAAGACCGGCTCTTTTCGGGACACAAAATACGAAACTCGGTAATCGAGTTTCTCGCGCCGGTCGCCGCCCAGATCGGTCAAGTCATATGCGACACGAAACCCAGGTTATAACCTGGGCGTTCGCTCACAGCTCACACCTGTAACTAGTAAAGTCATGTCCCAGAAATAAATTTTTAAAAAAGACATTCTTCAGGGGTAAAAAAACAATGTTTTATCATGTTTTGAAGGATATAAAAACCATGTAAAAAACGTGTTGTTATGAAGCTTTTATTGAGAATAAGTAAATTAGCTGTAAGCTGTAATGCTTTATTATAAACTATTATTTTATATTTTTTCTTTATGTAATAAGACAAAAAATAAAATAAACGTGCCCATGAATTATTATGATTGCTATACTTTTTGATAGTGGGATAGTTAGGTTAGGAGTACAAGTTACCAGAGGAGAGGGTGTACAAAATAAATAATATTTGCAATGTTTGCACGATTTTTATTAGAATTTTAATAATAATATAAAAATTCTTATCCGTGTATGTACATAGATTTTTGTTTAGTGTTATATTATTAAACCTAATGAATATTGAATAATTGTCTAAAGATGACCATAATAGGCTGAGCATAGACTGGTAACGTTTAAAAATATATTGTGGAGAAATTTTTCAAATTGTTTTAATATGTATATTATGTATTGTTATTTATTAACGTCACACACGTGTGTTAACCGAATGCGTCGCAGTTCGCACTTACGCTTCACCCAGCTACTTTCTACTACCTGAGTCGAGAGGGCGGGTGGCGAAACCCGATGTTTACAACCCGCTCGCTCTCTAATACATCTATCTATCTATCGTCGCTCGCCCCGCCACATCCGCACCCGAAACCCAGGTTGCAGTAGTAGAGCGGTTGCGAGAAGTGGGTCGTGAGACCCGGGTGCTGACGAAAAAATGACCCGCTCGCTCTTTGGTGGTCCGTGAGCGGGTTTCAATGAGCGGGTCATTCACGACCGACCCAGGACTAATCTGTCTAGCTCGCTACAGCTGACTGTTTTACCAAGGTTCATTATACTTGTTTTAGGACATTTCGGTTAGTCCTCTGTGTATTCTAACGACTACCGTCACATGTGTTTCGATTTTTTTCATTCTGCCACGTTTTTTGTTTGAATAATTTTACAAAATGGTGTCTTTAAGGAAGCGTAAAAATGACACCTTAAGTTTAAACAAAAAAATTGAAATTTTACAAAATATCGATAACGATGTTTGTTTTGTAGGAACTTCTCATAATTTGATTTTTTTGATTTGGTAATTTTTAATTAGTTCTGAAAAACATGCGTGTTGGACCACGCTTGTGAATAAGAGAGCAGTTTCAGTGTGACAATTAAATGAATATTGCCAGTATTTAAAATCAAATTATGAGTGGTTTCTACAGTTTGTTTACATGAAATATCTATTTTAATATTTAGCACATTATGTATGAATGCACTATAATCTGTCGCTTTCGTTAGTGAGAGTGTTTGGACCGCACTTCTGAATGAGAGAGCGGTTTCAGTGTGGCAACTAATTACCTATTGCCAGTATTTAAAATTAAATTACAAGTAGTTCCTACAGATTGTTTTTATGAAATATCTATTCTAATATTTATATGAATGCTTTCACTAATTGAATACTTGCCTGGTTTTTGAGATGATGGATTAGTGAGAGAGTACCTATAGCATTATAAAATTTAAAAATTGTCACAAACGCAGCTGCCCCACCTGTATTTTGCACATTATCAGCAGCAACCAGAGGATGCTCACTTATAAAAAAATAAATAAAAGCATGCGTCAACATGAATGATTACCTCGATGCCATATTCTTTAAGCTGGCTGAGCTTTTCGGCCACGAGGAGTTCCAGTTCCTTTTTCTTGGATTGTATTTGGCAGCGGAGGGTGGAAGCGTGATTAAACTCGCACTCGACCTTTGGGTGGAAATAATAATAATGCGTACAATACAAACAAAAAGAATACAACTCAACAAGAATAAGTGTGCACTAAATACAATAATATACTTTGTATCCTATCAACAAACTAGTTGCTATTATTTGTACAGCAATATACAGGAATGTACAAATACATACAGTTATCCCTCGTTACAAGCTCTCTCAAATTACATTTGTAAAATTAAGTGACTTTGATCAATTTTCAACTTTAATAAAAATTTTATGAAATCATTTTTGTGGGAAAATTTTATGGCGTATTTATAGCGTATGTTTACTATAGAAATACAATACGAATAAAAAAAATGTTTATATCGATGATGGAAAGGAAGAGTGGCTCAAACGCCATATGGCTGGATGCGCCGTATGGCATATTATATTATACTTTAAGGGCCAGTTTTATAAACGAAGTACCAAATTTCTGTTAACTAACGAACCATTTTTCGTTAACGGACCGCTATCCGATCGTTATTTTATTTTACGTACTATAAACAAATTTGCATTACTAGCGGTCATCGGTTACGTTTAGTCCTAAAGTTTTTTTCCTGGCAATGTTTTTGGCAAATTATTGTCTTTGATATTGTTTTTATCTATGGGTATTACTTTAGCTGTCAAAGTTGATTGTTATTTATGCAGAAGTCCTGAACTGTGCCACTATTCATGGTTATGTAATTGTTTCTCAAGGAGGCTATTATTTTAGTAACTCTCCATACAACGATGCACGCTGTCGACTTGGAGACTCCCGTGAAGTCGCCAGCAGCTTGCAGCATTGATCCCAAAGCGTAGAATCGTAGTGTCAGTGACAACTGCTGTGCGGGCGTAACTGGCTGGTTTCGATGTGTCGCCGGCACTAATTGAGCTTCAATTATACTTAAAATTTGAGCCACGGTTCTCTTTGACAACCGAAATCTCATTTTAAAATCGATGTTCGCATCATAATTAAAATAATCCGGTCTATGCATAAAAACACGTCGACGTCTCCGTCCACCCGCAGCTTCGTCTTCCCTGCTACTGCTATTAGATGACGACGATGAACGCCCATCCTCACTTTCACTGCTCGATGAATAATCCATGTCACAAATGCAAATAATATAATACTGTCTCTTTAAAATAAGCGATCGTAGGGCAACAACCAACTACTACTGACAGCTGTCAAATAACATTTGAGCGCCAACAAGCAACAAAACGGATCGATATCCGTTTAACTTGTCAAAATCAGTCAGTTAAGCCTTAACCGAAACTTAACCTACCGATAACCTAACGAACGTTTATAAAACGGCAAAATCGGGCGGTAGACCAAATATTTGTGGCGGTAAACCAAAAATGGTATCAAGCGTAACGAACGGACGTTTATAAAACCGGCCCTTAAGCAATCATTCTGACAGTAATCAACATTATAATTTATGACCTTTTTTTTTTACAATTTTTTAGAAAAGAATGTGTCCTTACTGGGGTACCACATTGTACATGTTTGAATTGTAAGTAAGTACCCATCGAATAGTATTAATAGGCTTGCATCTGCGTGATTGAATTTCAGAACCCGGCTTTGAGTGCATGTCTGACGCCACGCCATTCACGCCACGCCACAAATAACATCTTCAAACAGGGCTTCTGTTGTAATTCGGTTTCGATTTCAAGAATTCGTCACAAGATGTTGCCACTTCCGTCAGCAGGTCGGATGGGGACGTGTCCCTCCTAGGTATAACTGCTACGAATTTGTGAATATATAATATCTCTCTGGATATGGAAAGATTGACGGTAATACATACATAGTTGTATCAAGCTGCTATATATTACATATGACATCATTACCTGTCTCGGTTACTTTGTCTTTGTAGATGACAGTGGATTCGAGGAACGGGCTATTTTCGGAAGCAGTTCCTATTGGATTTATAAAATGGTCACCAACACTAACTGGGCGAAGCCGAATCAAAAGCCGCCCGCAGGTTAAAATATTATAAGAGGAAAATTATAAAGTTATATCTAGAAGAAAGCACAATACAAGCATTAATCTTTTTTAGGTTGCAAAATTGTATCTGCATGTATTCTTCCTTCCCATCCATGTCCACAATCCATATCATGCTTCTTTTGAAGTTGGTTATTTTTTTAATGGACTTAATTGCAAGGGGGAGTATATTAAACAATTTTATAGAAATATATTGCATATTTCTTTGTCCAAAAGTCGTTTTAGTTGTAGGTTGGTGGAATGTACGTTGTAATGTGGATCTTGTGAATCGGTCCGAGTTTGTCTGTGTAAAGTTATCCTGGTTCATTATCATGTGTAAGTATGAATGAACAGAATCATGACGGCAAATTAGTGAGTATTTTAAATTCTAATGAAGGAGCTAGCTTTAAAGTGAAACCTGATTGAAACCACCAATAAACAATGATGTTAAAATTTGTCATAAAATGAGTGGCATATTTTACTTTAAAAAGGTCAGCAAGGGCTGAGAATGAGTTAATTCCGAGAGGGATGCCTGTAAACTAGATATAGCTGCAACAAGGGATGATTTATAAAGAAATGTAGCGAATACATTAATATAATCTCTGATAAATGAGGGTACATGTTTAAGAATGGAATTACAGGGATGCAAAATATTTTATTAATGTAATATGAATACAACATATCTTAAAGTGATTGAAGTTTTGGTGGTGATTTATGTTATAATAAAGGGATTGTTCAATAAATAAAATGATTAAAAAACATTCACAAGACACATTAACATTACAACACAATAGGGTGAACAACAAAATGGATTGCAAAAACATATTTGAAAAAAAAACTAGAGAAGGCTCTACCCAACAAATAATAACATTACCATTGATGTATTTACCAGGGCGAGTCAAAAACAAACACATTTCCAAAAAACACTGCATCGGTGACACAAAAAGCATAGTAAATAAACTAAAATTTCCACTAAAAAAAGGATTTAATAACACAGCTAAAAGTAATGTGTTGACAGAAAGGGTATTACCATTTGCTGATGGTTGTCCTTGAGGGAGACCAGTCTCTTTTGCCTTCCGCAGAGTTCCTTCTGCCTCTCCTTGAGGGCCTTCCTACTGGCCCCCCAGCCCCTCTCCAGGGCACGCCAGTCTGAAGACAGCTGCCGGCATTGTGAGGCGTATTCCTCTTCCATTTGCTGTCTTTCCTGGAAATAAAAAAAATAAGATATGAAGTCTTTCTCTTTCAGCATAATTGATACAATAAGGAACTCCAGTGAAAAATATTATGGCTTTAAAAAAATATGTTCATATATACCAAGAAACGCTGATTCTGAATATATAAGTTTTATTTCATAATATTAAACGCAGAGTTTTTAAAAAAATATTAAAAAGTGCATTTTTTAACCTCTTTCAAAACACAGCGTTAAGTTGGCATTACTGAAATGGTTAACTGTGACGTCACACTCAACCTGTCACCTGGTGATAGTGTGTTGACATTTGAAATGACTTGAAGTGCACACGTACCTACCTATGCAGTTCAACATTTCGTGTGTTTGGTTTATTTTCATACTGTTTATAGAGATTTAGATAAATAATAGTTATTGTGTTTATTGAAACATAATTTAGGCCCTCAACAATTTACGAAAAGGGCTATATTTGCGGACAATCTGCAATAAATTTTGTCTATTTGAGGTTAAAGTCGTCCTATTTTGACATTTTGTTATGTATTTTCAAATTGTTTTTAGTATAGGGCTTTTTATACAAGTTGTTACACACTCGTCATGATCAGTGTATTATAAATACCAGTGTTTCTGTATGTATTATACATAAAACAATGTATCTACAAAGTAACGCCTGACACAAAACACGATGTCACATGTATTTGCAATGAAAGAGATGATTTATTGTTTTTATATTGCACTTTGATTAAATACAATAACAGTAGCGGTGAAATGTGGACATTTTACCAATGTTTTTCTATATAAAAAGCAGTTAATCTTGAATAAAAAACACACCTCACACCTAAAAGTCATCACAAAGCATTCTGCCATGACCGCCATGATCAGTGTTGCCAGCCGTGTCTTGTAAAAAGTCGCCTAAAATATATAAAAAAAAGTAACCTTTTTGTGTGAAAAATAACCTTTCGTATTTTTTCCAGTGGAATGGTAAAAAGTTGATAGAATACATGAGGATATAAATAAACCAATCATCATGAGGAGCTCAGTATTAAAGTGGGACATAAGCCATTTGGATTATTTTTGAGTAGAGCGAGTTTTTTGTTTTGTATATACCGGTATGAAAAATCTGATATTTTTTCTACCTGCATAACCTTGCCGGCGTAAATAGCGGGTACTCAAAATGCAAAAAGTCAGATTGAGCGATCAATCAGATTTGTCGAGTGAGCGAGAAGCTATGGTTAATTTGTAATTTACACATTTTTTTTTTTTTTTTTAGTTTATTGAGGTAACAAACAGTAATACATATTTTAATAATAAAGTAACATATTACATGGTTGCATTAACCAGCGAAGTTTCCGGTAAAATTTATAATATATATATAAAAACATAGATTAAAACATTAAAGAAAACATAAAGTGATAGAAAAAAAAAAAAATATATATATATATACAACAGAAATGAAAAAAAAAACATACAAATTATAAAGCATATTATAGGATATATAAATAATCCAAATATTATTATTATAATAAAAAGAAGGAAAACAAACATAATGAGAATGAAAAAAAAAAATAATAACATGCAGCAGGGGTGAAGAGTTTGTAATTAACAATTTGTTTAAATTTTTTCTATTACTGATTTAATAAATTGGCCTGAGGACAAATGAAAAATATCAGAGTCGTAAAAGATATCATTGAATTTTGTGCACGTCCTTCAGAGAAATGAATGTTGTGTGTAATTTGTTTTTGAGTGTGGGATGTGGAATAGTTGGTTTGATCTTGTGTTTCTTATTGGACAGTGGAAATTAATGTTTTCTAGAAGACAGTTGTTGTCAACAACGTTGTTAATGATTTTGAATAAAAATTTTTGGTCGGATATATTTCTTCTATCTTCTAAAGTTGATAAATTATGGAATGTTAATGAGTCTTTTAGGTTTTCTGATGTTCGAAAAGATTTAAAGTCTAGGTGTTTCAATGTCTTTTTTTGAATTCTTTCTAACCTTTCAATATTTACTTTGTATTGGGGATTCCATATGACTGATCCGAATTCTAATATTGAGCGAAACGTGTTCCTCTTTCACAATAGTGTGAAAGAGAAAGAAGTAAAGTTTTGCAATAAGTGTATAGTCCATGATTTAGCAAGCCGTTAGCCAACACGAAAAAAAAACAAAAGAGCATTCCGTTTGACGTTGGTTCTGAAAAATCACCTAAAAGTAACCTTTTGAGTAGTGTAACCTGAAAGAAACCTTTCAGAGTAAAAAATCACCTAAAAGGTTACAAAAGTAACCTTCTGGCAACGCTGGCCATGATTCTTCATTCAAACAGGGATGTTCTGCCCAAAAAAATTATTTCCCTAGATTTCGAAGTGAAATTTCCCTAGAATTTCACATTTACGCAATTACCTACGTAGCCACCCGATTGTGTAACACTAATCCTGTTATATGTTAATTAATCTGATAATTAATTGGAAAGATATCGGAACTTGGTAAATATACTAATAATACCGTGATTTTCCAAATAAAACACTTTTTGCTACGTGAAGTAATAATTTAAAAGTACGAATACACTCACCACTGAATTAGAAACTGAATTCCAAATAAAAAAAAACACTTTGCAAAATAAAAATCATAAGCAACCCGCCGCTCATTTGTACCAAGCGTGGTATTTTGAAGACCCCCCCCCCCCCTATAGATTCATAGGAATTCCAAAAAATATATATACGTATATATAAATAAATATTACCAGTAATATTGTCATATGTAATAAAAATTTTGCCAGAGTTCGAAATTTCCCTAGATTTTGTCCTGATTTCCCTTATCCCTAAAAAATATTTTTCTCCCCTAGATCTAGGGAAATTTCCCTCGACATGACATCACTGATTCAAAATGACAACTTAAAAAGTAAAAAACTAACGGTGGGTGAAGACCACCATAGATACGGTGCGTTTCTGGGAGTCTTTAAAAATTAAAACTTTGACAATTATTTTAACTATTAAAACTAACTATAAAAATAAAAATAAAAATGCAGTTATTTAAGTTTGAAGGTCTTTATTCATTAAAAAAAATAAAAAAATTGAACTGGAGTTCTCTATTGTGAATTCAGGACAAAATTTATGCCAGCTCAAGCAGGGGGGCTGCATCGAAGCCAGAGTTAAGTTAGCCTCCCAAAAACTAGACGTACTGTATAAGGCCCACAGATACTTTAATAGTACAAAACTTTTATCTGTATAAATCACAAGGGCGCCCCATGGTTGAATTTAGCAGTCATCTGTGGTCTGGAAACAGTGTGTATTAGACGTGGGCAAAATTGAATGACCGAATTAAATGAATAAATTCAATCTTGTGACACACTCAACCTGATTCTCAATTTCAAAAGGAATTGATTCTTCATTCCTTACCTTTGGCCTTGTGTCGTAAGATTTTTAACGGCACCATAAATTTTTAATTTCCATTTATTTTACTGTAAAATTATTTCAATGAATAATGTGTTCCGTAAATGATTTAAATAATATAATATTTCATAAGTATTTAAAATATTATTCAATAGGCGGCGCGCCGCGAAGTGGTCGATGGTATTGTGAACGACTCATACCGCTACCGCCGGCCACCATTCTAAAAACCCGTACATCGATCAAAACGCGGCCGCGATTCAGACGAGTTGTCCGAGCGTCCCTTTCATGCAAGGAATTAATCATTTGTCGTAGTCAATAGTCCTGAGATGGTCCTAAGGTCCCCGCGCCGCAGCCGTCCCGTCCTGTCCGCGTCCCAGGTACTCGTATCTAGTCTGTCCGAAGCGCTTTATTCAAGAATTAAAATTAAAGTCTTTTTCACTTGTGACGTTATTGTCTCTATTAATCTCAGACTCAGAAATGACGTCAGATGTCATCGTCTTACATCGTTCCACGTCAATCTCGGCTCGGTCCGTCCGAAACGCAGCTCGCGAGTTGATCAAGTCACTGCGAAGTAAGACACAAGACACTAGTCAAAAGTTACTAATTCATTCCTCAATGCCGGCCCTTAATCCGTCCGTGCGGTTCACTCATTCCTCGGCGGGCCAAGCCTTCAATTTCATTACATAGTTAGTCGAAAACTTTCGATTTTGAATCTGAACATCGCGGCATTGGCTAGAAAAGTGAGAAGCAAAAATAGTGCACTTGTTATCGTTTTTTTGGCACGTATAGAAGATATTGGAAAACAAGTACCTACCTTCTTTTAGTCGTAGATCTTGGGTAGATATAATATGTAAATTTGCATATATTATAAGGCCAATCAGGTGTTGTCAGCTGTCATAATATACTCACCATGTTAACCGCTTCTGTGCCAAGAGCGAGATTTCTCGCATTCTTGGCCGTGCCCAGCAGGCCGGCAATAGAAAAATAGCGAGTTATCTCGCTATTCTTTGAGCAAGATTTAATTTTTTTATATTTTTTAAAGATTTTCGCTAAGTCATTTAAATATCCTTTCAAGGTGTAATATGTTTTTAATTTATAAAAATAAGACTTAAAAATGATTTATTTTGATTAAAAATTCATGGCCTGCTGTTCACAGCTACACTCCTACATACTGGCATTTAAAAGGTTAAAATGTATGTTTATATTAGATCACATGAAGTGGAACACTTTTAAGTTTAATAAATAAAATAAAATTAGTAAAACTTTAGGGATGAAACAAAAAACTGTTTAATTTGAAGATTTAATTGCTAGCTACAAATACATTTTACGTACGAAAAATAACGACACTAAAAAAAGACAAACACATACTTACATCTATAGGATTTAGCCTGCGAGATAATGAGATAGAATAATCGGTCCCCTCTTTGTGGTGCTTCGTAGCCTATTGGTCTCCTCTTTGTGCGGTGCTTCGTAGCCTCCCCACTTATTGTGATTTGAAATGAAATGAAAAAGCGACCCCCAAAATAGACAAACACATTAATCTACAGGTTTCAACCTGCGAGATAATGAGAGAATAATCGGTCTCCTTTTTGTGCGGTGCTTCGTAGCCTCCCGGTCTCCTGTGCGGTGTTTCGTAGTCTCCCCATTCATTCTAGTTTTTTTTTTTTTTTTGGAATTAATTGAATTAAATGAATGAATCAATTCAAAAGGCCGGGGGAATCAGACGGGATCTATTCACTCCTGGGAATCATTCTGCCCACGTCTAGTGTGTATATTAAAATGCTAAATATTAAAATAGATCCACCTCTGGTTTGGAGCCCCAAAATATCTGAAAAAAACCTTGACTCTCTGCAGAAATGAGCGGTCCGTTTGATAGATTGTCCTATCTTAAACAGATGGTTGCAATGTGAAAGTGTCAGGTGAAAAATGCTGTCCTTGTTCTGCCGGTATTTCCAATGGAAGATGCTCTGAACAACTATAAAAAAAAGGTATAACACAGCCCTGGAGCTCACAATAGAGAACTCCAGTCCAATTTTTTTATTTTTTTTAATGAATAAAGACCTTCAAACTTAAATAACTGCATTTTTATTTTTATTTTTATAGTTAGTTTTAATAGTTAAAATAATTGTCAAAGTTTTAATTTTTAAAGACTCCCAGAAACGCACCGTATCTATGGTGGTCTAATTTTTTTACTTTTTAAGTTGTCATTTTGAATCAGTGATGTTATGTCGAGGGAAATTTCCCTAGATCTAGGGGAGAAAAATATTTTTTAGGGATAAGGGAAATCAGGACAAAATCTAGGGAAATTTCGAACTCTGGCAAAAATTTTATTACATATGACAGTATTACTGGTATTATTTATATATATACGTATATATATTTTTTGGAATTCCTATGAATCTTAATTATTTTTCATGTACTTACATGCCATGTTATTTTTAACACTGACAACTCAAAATGATATTAGGGAACGTACCCATACTACGTGACACGTTCGGGGGGGGGTGGGGGTCTTCAAAATACCACGCTTGGTACAAATGAGCGGCGGGTTGCTTATGATTTTTATTTTGCAAAGTGTTTTTTTTTTAATTTGGAATTCAGTTTCTAATTCAGTGGTGAGTGTATTCGTACTTTTAAATTATTACTTCACGTAGCAAAAAGTGTTTTATTTGGAAAATCACGGTATTATTAGTATATTTACCAAGTTCCGATATCTTTCCAATTAATTATCATATTAATTAACATATAACAGGATTAGTGTTACACAATCAGGTGGCTACGTAGGTAATTGCGTAAATGTGAAATTCTAGGGAAATTTCACTTCTAACTGTTGGCAACACTGTGAAGAACCCAGAATCAATAATCATGGCGGATAATGACTTTTAGGTGTGAGGTGTGTTTTTTATTCAAGATTAACTGCTTTTAATATAGAAAAACATTGGTAAAATGTCCACATTTCACCGGTACTGTTATTGTATTTAATCAAAGTGCAATATAAAAACAATAAATCATCTCTTTCATTGCAAATACATGTGACTTCGTGTTTTGTGTCAGGCGTTACTTTGTAGATGCATTGTTTTATGTATAATACATACAGAAACACTGGTATTTATAATACACTGATCATGACGAGTGTGTAACAACTTGTATAAAAAGCCCTACACTAAAAGCAATTTGAAAATACATAACTAAATGTCAAAACATGACATGACTTTAACCTCAAATAGACAAAATTTATTGCAGATTGTCAGCAAATATAGCCCTTTTCATAAATTGTTGAGGGCCTAAATTATGTTTCAATAAACACAATAACTATTATTTATCTAAATCTCTATAAACAGTATGGAAATAAACCAAAAACACGAAATGTTGAATTGCATAGGTACGTGTGCACTTCAAGTCATTTCAAATGTCAATACAATACAATACACAGGTGACAGGTTAACTGTGACGTCACGGTTAACCATTTCAGTAATGCCAACTTAACGCTGTGTTTTCCGAAGAGGTTTAAAAATGCACTTTTTAATAATTTATTA
Organism: Limnephilus rhombicus; assembly: GCA_929108145.2. Lineage (NCBI taxonomy): Eukaryota > Metazoa > Arthropoda > Insecta > Trichoptera > Limnephilidae > Limnephilus > Limnephilus rhombicus. Next base: position 11,300,642 of record OV815287.1, on the reverse strand, counting down.
AAAACTCTGCATTTAATATTATGAAATAAAACTTATATATTCAGAATCAGCGTTTCTTGGTCTATATGAACATATTTTTTTAAAGCCATAATATTTTTCACTGGAGTTCCTTATTGTGCAGTTATGATTTCTCAATGAAGGGTCACATATAAAACCAAGATTTAAAAGAAAAACATGTAAAGATTGAAAAGGCTATCTATGGTTGATTCATAAATGAACCACTCACTAGATTGACAACTTCTGCTTTTTGTGTGGGGAAAGTTTCGGCACTATTTAACCAAAATGATATGTCAATAAATCGATTATATGACATCACACACCCTCGAAACTCAAAAAAAAGGGCCCGACCATAGACAATATAAATCTGCTTAAATAACGCCACCACAGAAATACCACTCAATTCTTAACAGTTTTTCCGTGGACATTCTAAGTTTTCTATTGAACGCGATTATTTGACATCACAATGAAGTAATTTGGATATTGCACACCTTTTTACTCGGTTACAAATTTGAATCGGAGTTACACCCCCTAGGTTGATTACATAACAGACCTATTCACTAAGCATAACTTGATATGAAAAGTGGATGGAACACTTTCTGGAATAAATCCATAGACAATGTCAAGTTCCTACTTAGCTTGGGCAGAGCATAGACAAGAGATGATTGTTTACCTCGTCAAGTCTCTTCTGCGCCTCTTGCAGCTGCTCCTTCTCTTTGTGCCAGCGCCGCTCCCTCTCCTGCTGCTCTTGCTGGAACACCTCGCGCTCCTTCATCAACTCCAGTCGCTGCGCCTCGAGCTCATCTGCCCGCATGTCAGCTTCTATGTCTCTGCAATCGGAAAAGTATTTTTAGGTTAATTAAATTATATTTTTTATTCAAAAAAAGAAATTGAATAAGATGCAATCAATATAGTTTGAGGTCACCATACATTAATTATGAACAGTGAGTGATAATAGAGTTAATATCAATAATATATATATGATACGTGGTAACCATAGACAATCTGGGTATCATTTCGACGAGATGGACCAAATTTTCGCACCAGTTTTGAATCAACTAATAACATCAGTCATAGTAGACATTGACGGCCGAAGAGCACACAATGAAATAAACAGCACCTGCGCAGAAAAGTCAAGTTCGCTAGAGTAAGACAAAGTTTTACAACGCAGTCCATTGTGGGACTTTTCTACGCAGGATTTGAAAATTTTTAAATGAACCCCCTGGCTTAGTGACGCTAAATTTGAGTGAGGTGGGAAAATTACAACATATTTGTAAAGTGTAACAAAATATTCAATTTTGGAAACAAGTCCAAACTTTTGTTTACCCGATTTGGGATTTGTAGTTAAGATTTTTACGCAGCCAGCAATTTGCACGCTATTGAAAAAAGGACTTGTACTTCATAAGTAAATTTTATTTTTGAAAACTGAATAGTGATATTACAACGTGAGTTGCCTGTATGCTGTCAGATTAATTTTTGACAAATCACAGAAGACGGTCACGCCGCCTCCAGCGTTCTTCCAAATTCTTGCACCTTCTTATATCTTCTTGGCTCTGCTTGTCTCTGCTTGCCTTTTTTTGCCTCTTACATATTCTTAGCTCTGCTTGTTTCTGCTTGTTTCTGCTTGTCTCCTCTTGCCCCTTCTTGTCTTTTTTCGCTCTTCTTGGCTCTTATCTCTTCTTGGAGTAAATAATGATAATGAATAAATTAAAAACAAGAGATGTCCCGTGGCAGAGCCTTTGGGGAATCCAAAAAAAAATCTAAAAGTCAATAGAACAAGAATCCTTATAAAGAACATACTGCTTACTGTTTTCTGAAGTAGAATTAAGATACCATGTTAAAATGAATGTGGTACTCAGTGTACTCACCCCACTACGCTGGCCAGGTTCTCAGAGCTGGCGGCCAGGTCGGTGGTGGACCAGGAGAGCAGAGAGAGGCGGGACAGATTCATGCAGGAGGTGCTGCCCTCCTTGCGCAGCTTGGCGGCCTCCGCGGGGTCATTGTAGCGGAACATGTTGGTGCGCCCCAGCAAGAGGATGCAACCTGTTGGAAGCACAATATCACAGTGTTATTACATGTCTATTGACTACAACCATCACAATGTTTTATCAATCTTACAAAAAGTCATCAGATGATGATGATGAGGATGCTCGTGGCACCATCTATTGCATAGTGGAATGGCTAGACCACCTAATTTAGTTTGAGCTGCATTGCAGATTTGTTGCAATATGTAAGTCCCCATCATACTGATGAAACTGTCCAAAGACATACGTATTGCTTTCTCTGTGAGATAGAGCTATCTGGGGGTCACCATTATACCTTGACTGAGCTTGGCCGGTTTGTCAATGAGCACGGTGTTGAGCCAGCATTGGGCGTTGGGATCTGGCAGGATGGTGGCCACCCCGTCTCGGAGGCTGATGCGGCAATGCTCCGGCAGGACACCGCCTCCGGTCAGCACAATGTCAGGGAACGTGTCACACTCCTCGCTGCCTATCAGGGTCTCTCCCTCCTGCAAGCAAATCAAACATCAATCAGCAATCTTAAAAGAAGGAGATCAAATCAACAAAAGGGGTCCTGTTTAGGGTTTGCAGTCCTGCGGGATTTCAGCAATATTTGATCCTAAATTCAATAGTAAGTACAATTTTTTTTAATACTTGTAGTATGTACCATATGATGATCGATCTCAAATGACTGAAGAGTCCTGCCAGTAACAGTTATGTTTTTGATTCAAACCCTGATAATATGACATTTTGGTTAAAAAATCCTTAGAAATTTTTTTTCATCCAAATTTTTTTAATTTGAAATTCGTAATTCTAAAATTATTTTTTACCGTGCATGAAAATTTGTTTGTGTAATTCGAAAAATTTGATTATTGCAAAAAAATAAATCTTATATGGTCATAAATCTGAATTTCATGGATAGCCGTAGCAGTAAAATGACATTAAATGTCTAATTCGTATTATTATTTTGTAAATCTAAATCGATTAACACTGAAATGTCATATTTTTAGGAATTTACTTTGAATATCTGAAGGACAGTCCTAAGCGTAATCCACCGCGAAATACAGATTCATGTGGAAAGACATTGTATTTTTAAGGATTTACTTTGAATATCGGAAATTCAGCTGGTTGCGGCGGTAATCGGCTGCGAAAATTTGATTTATGAGGGAATTAGTGGTATTATTACGAATTTATTCTGAATGGACTCGATTACCATTGTTTTTTTTTTCTTAAATTTAAACAACTTACTGTATGTAGGTTTCGTAGAAATCTTTGTACTTTACTGTCATAGTGAGAAATATGATCTTTTTTTTTTACATTAACTCCACACAGGAGGCGCTGAGGAAAACAATAAAGGAAAACAATGGGCCCATGTCATCTGGGATCCTGTGTTGAGGGTCTCTTTGAGGAGAGGAAGGAATGAACATTGGTCTTGAAGAGACCCATGTTGTAGGAAGGAGGAAACACAGAGGCCGGCAAATCATTCTACAGCCAAGCTGTTGAACACAAGAATGAGTCGAAGAAACGACCCGTTCTCATGTGACAAATGTCAACCATGTACAAATGTTGGGCATGCGTTTGGCGTGTTTCCCTACTATGCACCGGTGCCAAAGGGATCAATGACGCCAGTTCCTCGGAGCATCTTCCATTGTAATACCGGTAGAACAAGGATAGCATTCCCACCCGACGCCTGTGCTCTAAAGATTGCAATCCGTCTGTTAAGATGGGAGAATCTATTAAGCGGACCGCCCGTTTTTGCAGTGTCGAGGGTATTTTTCAGGTATTTTGGAGCTCCAGACCAGAGGTGGCTGCCAAATTCAACCGTGGGGCGCACTTGTGATTTGTACAGGGTTAGCAGTTGTGTACTATTAAAGTATCTGCGGGCCCTGTACAGTACACCCGGTTTTTGGGAGGCTAACTTTACTCTGGCTTCGATGGAGCCCCCATACCTGAGCTGGTCACTTAGGGTTACACCAAGCATATCAATGGATGGCCTGTTCGGAAGATTGCTACCGTTGAAAGATACTGCATACTGCATATAGATATGCAGGACACCACGGGTTTTACAGGATTTTTACTAAGGCTATGTACGCACTACCGCACAGCCGCGTAGGCGGTCAACCGCGCGGCTAGCCTTCAACCGCGGTAGGAGGCTAGCCGCGCGGTTGACCGCCTACGCGGCTGTGCGGTAGTGCGTACATAGCCTTAGTAAAAATCCTGTAAAACCCGTGGTGTCCTGCATGATTTCCAAATTCTATCGCACGATCCCGCGGGATTTGAAAAGGGTGGGGGATTTTCAAACCCCCTGTCTTGACTTCTAGGATAACTGGACAAGTAGTACTGAATGGACCCACCTTTAGATGGTACAGCGTAACGCCCGTGGACAGCAGATTGTCGTCGATGCCTACGAGGTGCGGCATGTCAGAGTCTAGCACAACACCCAGCCCGCTCTTGCGCAGACCTAGCGCCTTCTGCTCCTGTAGGATCTGTTGCGTCTCGCGCCACTTCTCCGTCCACTTCTCCGTCAGCACCTTCTCCTGCGCCTCCTTGCGCTGCAGTGTGGCCAGGACCTGTGCCGCCGGTTCATCGGGCATCTGGTCCTGGAAAAGAATCAATTTAAAAATTAATGTTTCACTGAATAATGACGGAATAATCTTCTTCCTGGACTCTTTAAGATACGTTGAAAGAATAGGCCAGAAAGTGGCTGATATCTAGCTGATAGACATCTAAGTAGCGTACAGTAGAGAAGGTAACAATACAGATATCCCTTCTAACATTAAAACGGCTCTATATACAAGAAATAATATCGGTCATTTTTTGAGGAACACTAAAAATAAGGAACATAAATTATACATAAACTAAAATGTTCTTCATTTTATATCGAGAAAACCACCCATATTTCCGATATTAGAATCAAAGAAATTTAAGGTATCGTAACAATAATAATTTTTCCCATTTCACTGAGGAAACGTTTAGATAACTTATCCCTTAACCCTTTTTAGACGAGCCTCATGCCTCAGCCAACCGATCGCATGCCTAAAAGACGAGTGTCATCTATACATGACGCATATGTATGAGAATTTGAAATACCAGTCCACGGGTATCGAAAATTCTTTAATGACATAGTCTTTAAAGGGTTAATAATAATGAGTCCACTATCAATAAACAAAAAATATTATTTTACAGTCCCATCTTAGACATGTTCCCTTTCACCGTCGATTCTAACTCCTCACCCCAGCCTTCACTAATCCCTAGTCACAACCCCACCCCCACCCCAACATTTAGTAATATATTATGTTCACCCATTCTTTCGATAATGTAAAGTTAGTATATTTTGCTCTGATGAAGGAAAGGTTGTTCTGAAACCGGTCAGCGTATATTAAAAAAATGGTGGTTCTAACAAAAAAATATTGTTTCATTTATTTATATAGGTAGAGCTTATAACTCTTACCACATGAAGACCAATCTGGGAACGCAGCTTATCAATCTCCTCACGCAGCTCGCGGATGAGTTTGACATTTGGATCCTCATTGATGGTGGGCTTGTTGATGATGTTCTTGGCTCTGTTGGCGTACCTCAGTGTGGACAGGGTCTCACCGTAGTTACAATCGGCTGGTGAAACCTACATAAACATAAACACTATTATCTTATCTATGTTAATATTGCAACAAGGCGTGAATGAATCGCATGAATCGGTGTAAATATAGTTTAGTCAACACAGGTTAGGTATTTTAATTTAAATTCACTGATTAAATAAAAGAGTTTTTGCATTATCTTGGAGTGCACTTTGTTAATCTTGTAAAACATGAAGTAAGAGGGGACTTTGATATTGTAACAACAATTATTACCAATAATTATGAAGGTTAAGCAGCACAGGGATCCTCACGTTGTGTATTCACGTTGCAAATAACTTGCATATGGTCGAAATGCGTCACCACCAATCATTGTTGAATTCTCAAAACGTCAAAACCAAAAAGCTTTTAAACTCATATATGTACAACCAAATAGTAGGTGTAGCTATAAGCAAAATGTCTGACACAAGTGATCCATGTGAGAGGAAACAACCTCGATTGGTCGGTCGGGAAAGACAATGGCGTAGTTTACAAAATATGGATAACTTGTGCCAGTGTATAAAGCTGTATGGCGATACGTGAATCGTCAAGAATCGGATACTAACTATTGTATCCCTGTAAAAGAAAGGCCGAAGTCGATGCTTGGATGGGTTTAACATTCATTATGAAGATCTCTATCCTTTTTTCTTCTCTACTCCATATTTCCCAATATTACGAGAGTGCCACAAGAGTCCCACTGATAGTGGACTTCAATAAGACTTAAATAAAACATATTGTTAAATAAAGGGCACTGTTTGTTAGGTCAATCACACATATCATCCAATCCTTTCTGTTTATAATACATTAAAAAGAGTAGGACGCTTCGGTCACAAGCTGTTGTTCGATGGACGATGAGTTTGCAAATTTGAAGAGAAAAAATTCAGTCCAGTAAAAACAAAAGAAAAATGGTTGAGATGATAAAACAGGAATCTACAGATATCGTCAAATGAAGGAAAATGGTTAGCACGGTAAAGCAGGAATCTAGACATAATATTGTTCAATTCATAAAAAAAGAAAATGGTTACCATGGTAAAACAGGAATCTACTAAAATTAAAAATTAAATGGAACCACAGAGACATGTTTTGACAATATTAGTTGCTAGTTAGTACCTATTGAGCAAAATCTGGATATTATTAAAAAAAAAAAATATTATTCAGACCTGAAATTAAACACATATTTTAAAGTAAGTATACAATTTAAAATTTTGTCATTACAAATAATTAAAATCCTTACAGCGGCAATCATGATAGTCTTTGAGTTGCCCCCGAGCGAGTCTTTCAGCAGCCAGGTTAGCACTGAGTCCCGGTACGGAATGAAGACAGACTTGCCCCCCTTGGAGGACTTGTGCGCACTGCCGGCGCCCCCGCTGTGCTGCAGCTGGGAGGCCTCTGCCAGTGCGGAGATCACGGAGCCCAATGTCACCAGGGACTTGTTGATGTGGGCCCCCTCCACCAGGCGCTGACCAGTGGCGCCCGTGGCGTCTGCTCTCTCACTGCAATTAAAATAAATTTGTTAATTGGAATGGAATTAAAATAAATTTGGAATTAAAATAAATAGAGTGAAACCCACTCATAGGTAGTGTTGCGTATGACTAGATTTCAGAATGAGTTTGCAAGAGGTATGAAATAAGATATTGAGGCGTTCAATCTCAATAGAGAACTCCAGTCCAAGTTTTTTGTTTTTTTTAATGAATAAAGACCTTACTTAAATAACTGCATTTTTATTTTTATTTTTATAGTTAGTTTTAATAGTTAAAATAATTGTCAAAGTTTTAATTTTTCAAGACCCCCCGAAAACCACCAATCTCTATGGTGGATTGTGTGACGGCATCACCTACCGATAGTTTTATTTATTTTCAAGTTGTCATTTTGCATTTGAATGGAACAAAAATGGCGGAATGATTTTAGGATGACAAGTGTGAGAAGTCGAGGCGTTTTTTATTCAAGATTAACTGCTTTCAATATAGAAAAACATTGGTAAAATGTCCACATCTCACTGCTATGTTATTGTATTTTAGCAAAGTGCAATATAAAAACAATAAATCATCTTTTTCATTGCAAATACTAGTGACATCGTAAGACATCTTTGTACATTGTTTTATGTATAACATATACAGAAATACTGGTATTTATAATACACTGATCATGACGATTGTGTAATAACTTGTATAAAAAGCCCTTGATACTAAAAACAATTCGAAAATACGATCGATGTATCGTAAACCAAATGTCAAATATGACCTATTTATGACTATATTTAATATAGCCCTTTTCCATCATCATATTAATTATCGAGGGCCTAAATAGTGTTTCCAATAAACACAACAACTATTATTTATCTAAATCTCTTTAACAGTATGAAAATAACCAAAAAAAACACGAAATGTTGAATGTCTTACGTGGCGTAAGATTTCAAATGTCAATACGTAAATATACCGCTATCACAAGGGTGAATAGTTAGCAGTGACGTCACCACTAACCATTTCAGTAATGCCAACTTGACGCTGTGTTTTTTCGAGAGGTTTAAAAATGCACTTTTTAATAATTTTTTAAAAACTCTGCGTTTAATATTATTAAATAAAACTTATATATTCAGAATCAGCGTTTATTGATCTATAAGAACATATTTTTTTAAAGTCATAATATTTTTCACTGGAGTTCCTTATTGAGGAGTGGTGTGGGCTAATGTGAATTGAAATACCGACCACTGCGTGTCATCATCTTGTACAGAATAAACCCTCATGTATCCACCCCACAAAATAAGGGTTCCAAAAAATGGTTATTTGAAAAATACTTTTTGTACTGAACTATTTTTCTCTTTGATTTTCCCGTAGTAGTTTTTCCAGTTGTTTTTCTTTTTTTCTTATTTACTACCAGGTTCGTAGAAAATGCGTATAACAAGGTTAGCTCATCGAGGGGGTAGAGCGGTGATTGGCTAGAAATTCGTGACGTAGCTTGAAGTCCATGTTCTACTGGGAGATTTAAATTAACTGCAATACAAGTGGCAGTGTTTTACTTCAAGGTACACCATGCATTTGAAATTTCGAAAGCGGCCCAATGAGTTTTTTTCAAAAATTATTCCACGTTTTAGGACCTGATATTCTGAAAGAGTGATCACTCAACATAGTAGGTATTTGATATAACATATTTTATGTTTTAATTGAATACTTAAATTAGTTTATCCGCTGTTTAAATAAATAAAGTCGTTTTAGTAAGTAGAAGTGGTTTTGTAACAATGTGTATGCCAAATATTTCGAGATAGATTTGAAATCAGTGTGTTAGATTGTATGCATTGAAAAGCTGAAAATCTATTTGCAAATTCTCAACACGCTCTTATCAACTGCACAGATACAATGTACAGCTAAGCTAACAAGCAATAAATGTTTCTTCAAAATCTGTTTGAACAGTTTGTATAAAGACGGGTCCATTGCGCGGGCAAACTCCAGACTATGGCCAGACGTTTGCTTTGACAGTCCCATAACAGACATTCAAGGTCATAAATTTTTTTAGTGTTTGAGTTTCCAGTGTTCGGCGTTTGAAGGTCATTTCGGCGCTTGGAGGACTTTCAAACAATTAATTAGAGTGAAGTTCGCGCAGTTCACACAATTTGACAACTGGTCTGGAATACGGACGTCAATACTTGACGTTTGGCGTTTATTGCATGTCCTAAGTTACTATTGAATTTGAGATGCACAGATATTTTAATAGATATTTATTTATTAGGAAATATTTCCAACTAAATCGATTACTATTGAATTTAGAGTGCGTGAATAATTACGTAGCATCAAAAATAGAATAAATTTAAATTGGTCAATTTCTTTCGTGTCTCTGAAACCGATTTATAAATTAATAGACTTTATTTACAAGTGAGTTCACGAAAGAAATAATCATCCATTACGACAGTGTGTGTTTATTTAAAATCATAAATAATAATTTTAGGTCCGCGCAGTTGATAACCAAAAAACTTGACGTTTGACGTTTTTCGTTTACGTAAATGTTAAAATGCGTTCGATGTGGAAAAGATGCTACACCAGGAAGAAAACACAGACATTTATTTATCAGGAAAGATTTCCGACAAATATCGATTAGGTTTTGCACCAATAACATTATATAATAACGTCATTGTATTGCACGACCTAAAGTTACTAGAATTTAGAGTGCGTAAACATTTACGTCAAAAACAGAATAATTAAAAATATTTGATATTATATTATAATTTTATTATCAAATATTTTGATTATTAGGGTGAAATGCAGAACCCGCCAATGTGGGGGATTTTAATAAAAATGCACTTTCTAGATGAGAAAAGTGTGGAAAAGTTGAATAAAAAAGAAATTAAGGTGCGCTTGGCAAAATTGAGGGAGATACAGCCGTTTAAAGAATGAATAAAATGACACTTCGTGAACTTATACTACGCCATTTTGTTACTATTATGTTGGTATCTCAGACTTGCTATTCGAAGGTTGATACGATTGTAGTCAACTTCGTGTGATATATAATAAGGCGCGTAATTATGAAAAACAGAATTAATAATGGTCACAAACCATGTTACACAAACCTGGCGTAGCCGCTAAACTACTTGAAAACTGGGATGTTTTTCTTGCGTTGTCGCGAGTAGGCCTTATAAAGGGGCACAAACCATGTTACATAAACCATGTTACACAAACCTAGCGTAGCCGCTAAACTATTTGAAAACTGGGATGTTTTTCTTGCGTTGACGCGAGTAGGCGTTATAAAGGGGCACAAACCATGTTACACAAACCATGTTTAGCGTAGTCTTAGGTTAGGTTACTTTAATTTGGAAGGTGATAAACAGTTTAAAAAATAGTTTAAAAAATCGTTTAAAAAAAGTCCGCTAGAAAAATTTCATAATTACGCGTCTTATCTATCACATGAAGTCGGCTACAATCGTATCAACCGGTTCTATAGTCGGCTATATCATCAATGATGTTGGCGCAAGCGATTCTGACCTTGTTTTCATACAAATTCTGTACATAGAAGGGTCAAAATCGCAGACAAACTTTTTTATTTCGAAATATTTTTTTCGCGCATGCGCAAAAGCTGCGCGCAAATGAGCGTGTCCGGCCGATTACAGGTTAATAGCAAGTCTGAGATACCAACATAAAAGTAACAAAATGGCGTAGTTTCAGTTCACGAAGTGTCATTTTATTCATTCTTTAAACGGCTGTATCTCCCTCAATTTTGCCAAGCGCACCTTAATTTCTTTTTTATTCAACTTTTCCACACTTTTCTCATCTAGAAAGTGCATTTTTATTAAAATCCCCCACATTGGCGGGATCTGCATTCCTCCCGATTATTATATTATATTTAGGTTTAATAATATTTTAAACTCGTGATTATGCTCGCTCATGGCACATAACCGTAAAAGGCCATTCCGTTTTCCCCACACACGACCGCATCGCGTATCTTCTGTCAAAAAATGAATTCTCCCCCCCGCCAGCACCCGCCTGCCTTCCCGCTTCACCCGAGATGGGATGTTTAAGTTGTGTTTTTGTTTTGTTTTCCGCAGAACACGGGAAGCTCAAACACTACAAAAATTGTCAAACATTTATGACCTTCAATGTTTTGACCTTGACTATCAAAGCAAAAGTCTGGCGTTTTCGCGCCCAATGGACCCGACTTAAGATAATTTACATACAAAACTGTTGAATTGTGGGTTGCTATAATAAAATTCAATAACACAAATTATATTTATCATTGAAGAAGAAGATAACACTAATAAACTAAACGAAAATATGAAAAAGAACAAGACCCCGAAAAATAAAAAGATAATACTCGCAATTGGGACTCGAACCCAGAACCTCTCGTCTTAACAGGACAAACATGTCTTAGTCATAAGCCACTAGCTATAAGTCTTAGATGTAAGTCACTAGTAATAATTGTAAATCTTAGTTGTAAGCCAGTAATTTTATTATTTTATGTATTTATTTGTACAGCGCCCTTGAGGTGATTTTTCGCGAAAACGGCGCTATATAAATTAGCCAAATATTATTATTATTAAACACCTCTACCAATTCGGCTATTGAGTTTTCTTATTTAAAAGTCATTTTTGTCAATCTCATATTTGAAATTTCAGAATTAACAATATTATTTTCGACTAATTATTTTCTTCGTATTATTGGTAGTTACAAAATGAAAATTGTGATGGTTATAGAAATGAGCAAAAGAAATGGTTTTGCATTCAAAGTTCATAATTGTCAGATAGAACCATGTCCAAACAAGGTGACGATGGGGTCTGTTTCAATAAGAATCGGATGAAAAAAAAAAATTATGCATCGAATAGTATTATTACGTTAGCGTCTGCTTGGTTGAATTTCAGAACCCAGTCACGAGTGCATGTCGGACACCATGCTTAACGGCCGCGCCTCAAATAACATCTGTGTATGTGGAATTTTACACAAAGCTACTGTAATAATTCGGTTTTAAATTCAAGAATTCGACATAAAATGTCACTACTTCCGTCAGCAGCTCGCATGTGGATGTTCCCACCCTAGGTATAAGTGCTACGGATTTATATATTTTATGTATCCTTCCGGATTTGGAAAGATTGACGGCAATACTTGACGAAGTTGTTATATCTAACAAAGTTGTTATAAATTACATATAACGTCATTGCGTGTCTCGGTTTTGTCACGGTTACTTTGTCACTGTTACTTTGTCACTGTTACTTTGTCACTGTTACTTTGTCACTGTTACTTTGTCTCGGTGAGTCACCGACGGTGACTAGCTGTCAGTTGAACACAGTGGATCTGAGGAACTGGCTATTTTAGGAACCAGTTCCCATCGGATTTATAAAATGGTCACAAACACTCAAACCGGGCGAAGCGGAACTAAAAGCCACCCGCAGGGCCTAGCAGCAAAAACCTGCAGGGCGGGTTTTTAACTGCTAGTTGAATATAATAGACTGTTACAATGTCGATCGTTCAGTTGATTAGTCAGACATCTCCAAAAAATCGAAATTTGAGTTGAGTAGTTATACCTGGTACAATACTCAGATTACTTATAAACACCACCAAATCAAATGCAATGCAGAAAAACTTATAGTGAATTAAACAAAATATTAATGTTTTCTGCTTCATACTAATGTACCGGACCATTATTGTCTCCCGGTATTATTTTATGGCATACTAGCAGACCCGGCCACACGTTGCTGTGGCTAACGAAACACAACTCCATTACCCAACCTTTATATAATCCACACCACCCGCTTGCCAGCTGCCCACTGCCTGAATTGAATATTTGAATTTCTCGACTTTTCTCTACTATAATAACCTTCCTCTTGAATCACTCTATCTATTGGTGAAAACCGCATGAATATCCGTTGCGTAGTTTAAAAGATCTATGCGCACATACATTTTGAGCGACTTCATCAAATAAAATAATTCAAATCAAATACCTACTTACTCTAGGACATCTATTTTCCAATTTCTTCCATAGAACGAATTTCAAAAGTGACTATAGTACGGCCCGCCAGCCGTTTTAAATCACACAAAAATATATTTTCTTTAAATTTCTCGGCTTTTCTCTAATATAATTTACATGTATTATACATATAAACATTCCTCTTCAATCACTCTATCTATTGGTGAAAACCGTATGATAATCAGTTGCGTAGTTTAAAAGATTAACGAGCACATACATTTTGAGCGACTTCATTTTATACTATGTAATGATTTAATGTGTAAAACACAGACAAGTGTAAATAATGTATGATTTATGGTGAGCAATATTGCTTTCCTCATTATCGATCAAAACGATGTGTAAAACAGAATCAGTGAAAATTCTGGTGAAATCCTGATTCGGGGTTCTATCATAATTATGATATAGTTTAATTACTCCGACCCGTAAGCGTGTTTACACGACAATATAATAATAGCAGTCTATGTAGTACAATAAGCGTGTTTTCACGTTAACGCGTGTATTCCCACAAAAATCGTTATTACTCTAGCGACAATCCTAAAACAAAATTAGTAGATCCACATTGAATCAGACTTCACATCTCTATTCAAAGTTGTCCATAGAAGTACATAAAAAATACTTATTTTGTAGAAACAGTTTTCACCCGACATATCGCCTACATGCCGTTAGACATTGTTAATTTTTTATTACATATTATTGTAAGAAATGGTAAAAAATTGAGGTGACAAAATTGTTTATTATACATTTATACAATAGAATAAGTGTTTTTTTTTTTTTTTTTTACATAATCTGCGATTTTAGTATGGTTTTCACATAAAAACATCACGGGAGTCATTTTTACAATTTTTATATGTTTGTATATATTTATTTGTAATATAACAATTTGAAAGCTTATTTCATAACCTTTCAAAAACAGTTTTTAGTATTCGGCTACGTTCAGAAATGTTTCATTTATAGAGCTTTAATTGCGAAGTGGAAATAACACAAAGTTTTTATAAATCTGACAGTTCGTTTAAGACAAAAAACTTGCACAATTGTGCAAAATACCTGAGTTGTTAAGCCGCCGCTACCCGAATTTCTACCGATTTCTTACATATCTCCCTTAAACAAATTCAGCCTTACTAAAAAAAAACCACAGCAACACCGATAACCTGTGTTGCAGCCGCAACATGAATAAAACAAAAATACACTAAAACACGAAATATTACCGATAACATTTGTTCTTAAAATGTATTTTAAATCTGGCAACAATGTAATGTTTTATAGTGTAAGTACTAAATTGTTTGTTTTCCTTCATAACCGCTAGGTGGCGGCGCCTGCACATTTGTCGTTCGCGCTCATGTGGGTGGTTTGGTATATTTATGTAAATGAACTTTCGCGCTGAAACGCTGATGTGTGTGAAATATTACTTATACGTGACGGTAATTTCTATAAATATGACTAATTCACTCCTATTTGATATAATTGAAATATTTACCGTGTTTTAAATATTTACCGTGTTTTTGTGGTTTTTCATAAGTTTTAGTCAAGTTATAATAACAAATCGTACTTTGAAAATTGAAATGTCAAAAACTATTTTATATGATACATGAAAATTCAAATTTACATTTAAAGGATTTTATTTTATGAGAATTTCATAAAAGTGGTGTTTTTTTTAAATATTAATATCTAATACATGTGTTCCTAAACGTATCAAAGAAATTAACGTCTTTAGAGATGCAAGAAATCTGTTATAAAAGTCGGTATCATTTTTTAGGTTAGTTTTTTGGCAATAAAAAAACTTTGAAATTTTTATTATTTTTTTATTGTATGCACGAGGAAAAAGTGAGGTGACAGTTTCGTTCCAAATTCATTATATAAAAGGTCTGTATTTTTTAAATTTTGTTTTTTTATAAATTTCTGTACACTTTCATCAAATATGTTTTGGTAAAAAAAAAATCCATTTTTTTTCGCGTTTGAATCTTAACCGGTGACAGGCCGGAGACGCGCCGGCGCCCGTGTCACATGCGCATGCGCGAGAAAATAATTCAAATATTTGAATAATATTGTCGACGAAAAACTTTTGGTCTGCGATTTTGACCCTTCTATGTACAGAATTTGTATGAAGAACAGTGTCAGAATCGCTTGCGCCATCATTACTCTAGGTGGTGCTAAAAGTTTCATTCACCTTGTCACCCTGGAATATTTTAAAAACGATTTTATCCATGACAATCCGCTGTCAGAATTTGCCGCGAATTTAACCGTCACAATTAATACGTGTATCGCGAATAAAACATCGTAAAACCTATTAATTTACGTAATAAATGCAAGTAATGTGGTTTTGGTAGATAGTTTATTGTGTTGTGAACGTGTTTCAGTCAATAAAATATACAATAGCTCAAAATTTATCAACAAAACATTCAATTCAAAATTCAAAGTGGTGGTTTTTTAGTGTTTTTTTGCGAAGTTCCTCGAATTTCCGCGAAATGGCCTGGCCTTTGACGGGTTAATATATGTCAGTTTTTAAAAACTAAAGTGTATTTCCATTACACAAATCTAAAAGGTAGTTTTATCTAGTTTTCATAAATGGTATTTGTTTTTACGACACCTTCAAAAATAAGAAATATATAGAACATTTAAAATACTTTGGAAAAATTCCAAATTTCGTTCAGACATCATTACTAAAACAGAGATAAACTACCCTCTCAGGCCGTGTAAACCAAGTGTATTTTTTTCCATGAACAATCTTTTAATTAGTAATGTTTTCACATCCGCGGCCGTTTGTCAATTGAATAAAATTTTCAATGGGTTTTTTAGTAAGGCTGATTAAATTTTAAAGCTCTTAAAAAAATACATGTTATTCTTGAAGATAATATCTAGACATTCCCCGCGCCGAAATGCAAATTATATAAAATTCCCTCGATAGAAAAATATCGCAAAGTATGCTCCAAAAATTGGGTACGTTCCCTTATGTGTATGAAAAAATTCACAGTGTTTCTTTAAATGTTGTTTAAGACAACCCCTGCAAGATTTTTGCTCTATTTTAAACGAGCCATGTTTTATTACACATTTTCACAATTTTCAGATTGATTTTGTCTCTTTAACCCCTCCGCAACGTAAGCAGATATAAGCGTTAAAAATAGGACAGCAGTCAAGTACAATAAGCGTGTTTATACGTCAGCGCGTGTGTTTCCATAGAAATCGTTATAACTCCGTTATTGTTTTAGTTACATCCCTAAAACAAAAAGTCAAAGGTCGATAGTAGATCAAGCTGCACATTTTTATCAAGTTGTCTATGGAAATACATAACAGGAATCAGCTGTCAATCGTGTAGTTGACAAAAATATTTACCCGCGCAAATTTGCTACCGGCAGCTCCACCGCGCTCCACATTTTAAAGTTTTATTAAATATTTTTATATGAAATGATAAAAAAGTGAGGTGACAAAAGTGTTTATTACACATATATACAATAGAATAAGTATTGTTGTTTGCATAATCTGTGATTTTAGTACCGTTTTCACATAAAAACATCACATGAGTCATTTTTACCTATTTTTAATGTTTACGTTCTAAATTTTAATATTTACAAATGCTAATATTTATTTGTAATATAATAATTTCAAAGCCTATTTTGAAACCTTTCTCAAACAGTTTTTACTATTCGGCTACGTTCAGAAATGTTTCATTTATAGAGCTTTAATTGTGAAGCGGTTATAACTAAAAGTTTTCGTAAAATGTCATTTGTTTAAGACACCAAATATTCTCGAAAATTCGGAGGGGTTAACCCGGCAAAGACATATTGTATATTTTATTGACTGAAACACGTTCACAACACAATAAACTATCTACCAAAACCACATTACTTGCATTTATTACGTAAATTAATAGGTTTTACGATGTTTTATTCGCGGAACACGTATTTATTGCGACAGTTAAAATCGCGGCAAATTCTGACAGCGGATTGTCATAGACGAAATCGTTTTAAAAATATTCCAGGGTTGCAAGGTGAATGAAACTTGTAGCGTCTCCGAGAGTAATGATGGCGCAAGCGATTCTGACACTGTTCTTCATACAAATTCTGTACATAGAAGGGCCAAAATCGCAGACCAAAAGTTTTTTGTCGGAAGTATTATTCAAATATTTGAATTATTTTCTCGCGCATGCGCATGACGCGCGCCCCGGCGCGTCTCCGGCCTGTCACCGGTTAAATATTAGCGCTCTAACATTCGTAATTTCAAATCTCTCCATCTTCTTCTTTTTCAGCCCGGTTGCGGCGCCTTAAGTGTTGAATGACAAGATAATAATATTCCATATTTTGATACCCGATAGATAGCTTTACAAATAATATTTTCACATATTATCAAATTACACTATCCACTTTTACAATATTTTATTTGTTTATTCCAATTTACGTTTAAATATTAGTTATTATTTTTCAATTTAATGAGCTGGCAATATTCTACTGATGCGCTCATATCTAATTTCAAAAAAGTAAATCCTTTCTTTTCTCCAAATGAGAATCCAATGGGGTTTTGAACATGGCATTGAAACAACTTTTTTTATTTAACCATTGAAGATAATTAAAACTAAAAATAAGAAAAAAAAATTGTCGCATCCAAGAATTGAACCCAGGACCTCATCTTTGCCGGGGTTTTGCTCTACCACTGAGCTAATTTGACACCATCTACTTCGGTCATATTTAACTATATCATACTGCCGACTAAGAACTACCAATATTATCTTCATTTTATTAACGCATAATTTTATGGCTGCTATCTTTATATGTGATTGCAAGAATCTATTCGAATTTAATTGCAATCTAGATAGTTTGTTGGATAAATATATCCAGTTTTATTTATAATAAATTAAATCTATACAAAAATATGTGTTAACCCTTCAGGCCTCAGACATATTATGTCATCAGAAAACTTCCACTGTGCCAAAATGAAAATAAATGGAATATTTTTTTATTTTTTATTATTTCTGAATGTATTTGAAAACCAAAAAATGTTTTTGATAGGTGATATTTTAATTTTGAAAGCAAACATAAAAAAGTTTTAAAAATGGCTCACCTTACGTTTTTCCTAACTGAAATTACTGATAACAAAAAAAAGAAAAGCACACACATATTTTATTAGACAAATGTATTATAAATGTTACTGTCACCTCACTTTTTTGTGATTTCATAAAAAAATAATTAATTCAAAATTCAAAAAGTTTATAAATTTTTCTCAAATTGCAGTAGGAAACTTAGGTTTCATAAAGGTGCTCATATTAATTTTTCTATGATTAACGTCTAGATTCGAATGTAAAGTGTGCTGTTTTCTCTTTCTCACACCGTTTAGATCGTATTTCTCATCATGATAGTAAGGGAGATACAACGATTTCTATGAGACCTTCGTGAGCTGTTCCCATAAGCGAACAAATTTGCCTGAGGGGTAAAGAAAATTAAGATAATGCTTGTAGTTCTTAGTCATAGTCATGTTGATAGGATCAAATTAGTTCAGTGGTTAGAGAAAAGCCCTGCTAAAAGTCCTGGGTTCAATTCCTAAAACCAGACAATCGTTTTTATGACTTTTGAGAAAAGTTACCTTCCAGCCAGATCAACAAGGTGAACTTTCGACACAGTTTCACTGGGCATATTGTTGTGTTGGAGAAAGACGGCCTGGACGAAGGTGATGGTGAAGATGGCGTGGGAGCGGCTGGACACATCGTTCATCTGGGTGGAGGCCGTGGTGCGATGGAGGTTGCCCCGGTGCATACATTCCTACAAAACAGATAATTCACTATTAATATGGATTACAATGTTTTTTTTTTTTTTTTTAATATTGGCTCCATATACGAGGCCCTGAAGAAAAAAAATTCCCTCAGGGTCTATGTCATCTTTGGAGAAGCTGAGTGGAAGGTCTTTTTGGGGAAAGGAAAAAGTTTGATGGGTGGGTATGAATCTGGGGCTCAATGTGTCCAGGAGTGATGGACGTATGAATCCATCCCTCCCACTGTGGTGCAAGACAATGGCTCCAGAGAGTCCGGCTGGAGAGGTTAAAATGCATAGGAAAGGAAACAAACAACAGAATAAAATTGTAGAATCAAAAAAGATTTTACAAAATTTATAAACTTAATACATTCGTTAGTGGAAATTTGAAATGTAGTAAACGAAAATAAATTAAAAAAGAGTTAAATAAATCACTTTTCTCCTTTTTTTCTTTTGATCTGTTATTAATACCGACAGGATATCCTGTCGCCACTATTGTTTAATCTCTATTCCAACTATGTCTTTGAGCCCTAAGTAATACTGATAAGGGTCTGAAGATCAACGGAGTTGCCATTAATAACATAAGATACGCAGATGATACTGTATTACTAGCTGACTGTATCGATGACCTCCAAGACCTATTAAATCTTGTTAATAATGTTGGTGAGCAACTGGGCCTAACAATCAACGTCAATAAAACTAAATGGATGACATTTGGACGACTAGATCACTCTGAATCAGTGATACTGTTAAATGGTTGCAATGTCGAAAAGGTGGAAAGATTTAGATACCTCGGCAGTATTCTCACGGAGACTCTTGACCCAGATGTGGAGGTTAGATGCAGAATTGAAGCAGCAAGAACTGCGTTCATTAAAATGAAATCCCTCTTCTGCAATGACAATATCAGCTTAAAACTAAGGCAGAGAATGCTAAAATGTTATGTGTGGTCGGTCTTGCTCTATGGATGTGAAACATGGACCTTGAAAGTAAATACCATGAACAGGTTAGAGGCTTTTGAAATGTGGCTTCACCGGAGAATGCTCAAGGTCCCATCATGGACCGACATGATCACCAACACAGAAATTCTCAGGCAGGCTAGAGCAGATAGAGAACTGCTTACATTAATAAAAATCAGGAAAATTTCATATCTGGGTCATATACTTCGAGGGGAGAAGTATCACTTGCTCCATTTGATATTGAAAGGCAAGATAGAGGGTCGCCGAGGGCCTGGTAGGAGACAAATGTCTTGGCTGCGTAATATACGAGAGTGGACCGGCATTAGAAGTGTGGAGGAGCTATTCCGGGCAGCGCAAGACAGAGAGACATTCTCAAGAGTGATCGCCAACGTCGGGGGGACCTGATACGGCACGCAAAGAAGAAGAAGGTTAATACCGAAATTTACAAAAACAATGAAGTATTCCGAAAGATCCATATTACTTAATTTACACAAAAACAACAAAACACCATACAAAGCTACACAAACAATACACAATACCCGAGCCAAAAACAACGAACTTCTCCAAACTCCTTTTTTCAAAACCACCTTCGGGCAAAGACACTCTAAATACATAGCTTGCAAACTATACAATACACTACCAACTACGATCAGACAAAGTGACTCCTTTACAAAATTCAAACAAGATATTAAAAAATGGATTATAAGTATTGGACGCCACACTATCACAAATATCTGTAAAATAAATCACACATAAGACAGAAATAACTATTCACATACAACCTAACCCATATAAAACAAATGAAAATAATGGAATCCTGTCAAATTTAACCTATAAATAGACTAGGCAGAATTTATTTCATTACTCCATCTCCAACATTTATAAAATAACTCTCTTTAAAAGATTTACCACCCTTCCAATCACCCTTCTGTTTTAATTCTATTCATAATATGTATTTTACCTGAAATATCCTTGTAACTACTATATTCATTTATATACCTGTATGCCTGTCTCGACACAGGTATACCCTAGTGAGACAGGCATACAAATAAAACCATTTTAAATATATTTTATTATAGATAAATAAATAAAAAATTAAAAAAATTATGTAATTAATTATTATATAAAATTTATTGTAATTTAAGTACCTTTTTGTGAATAATAAAAAAATAATAATAATAAAAATTTCATAATTGTAGGTCTACAAAAACAGGAGATACGATTTTTTGAAAAATATAAAAACTTTATTTTTGCTTTCCTGATTAACTAACATTTTGTCCTTTACATCATTTCAAATTTACTTGGGCCTTTTCGTCTTTATTGACAAAATCGTGTAAATTTGTCAGCAGCAAATTGTCAGTGACAGGAAGCCATCTTATCGCAAATGAATTTACAGATGTTAACGGTCGCTATCATCGCTATGAGCACCTACATAAATTGAACTTCCGAACATCTTCCGTGAGCATTAATTACAATTTGGCCGGTCGCAAATGTCAGATTTTTTCATCCGATCGTTTTTTGTCTGATCTGACAAAACACGATTGAACGGCCGGCGCGGAAAGGCGTGGCCTATTTTCATAACTCCGCGCCGGCCGCCAATCCGGTCTGACAACGGGGGTGGCCCCGGTATTATAACCAATCCGGTTTTCGTATCGATTTTTGTCTGATGTGTGCGGCCTGCCTAAGTCGGATGCAAATGTAAAAGCTCCAATTTGTTACTTTGTTTATCCTTGTAGCAGGAGGGCCTTACTTTTGAGATATAATTCTAAAAATTAAAATATATCTCATTTTTCTTTTGTTCCTCCAATTCTCATTTGAATAAGTGAGGAAAGGTTAAGGCGCTGCAACCGGGATCAAAAAGAAGAAGATGGAGAGATATGAAATTACGAATGTTAGTGGAGCGCGCTAATATTTAAATTGACAAAATTGATGCGAAAATTGTGAAAATGTTTAATAAAACACTACTCGTTTAAAATAGAGCAAAAATCTCGCGGGGGTTGTCTTAAACAGCATTTAAAGAAACAATGTGAATTTTTTCATACGTATAACCTGTAAAATAACTGAAACAAATGTGTTTTTAATAATTTTTGGAGCATACTTTGCGATTTTTTTCTATCGAGGGAATTTTATGTATATAATTTGCGTTTCGGCACGGGGAATGTCTAGATATTATCTTCAAGAATAACATATATTTTTTTAAGAGCTTTAAAACGTAACGTGTTTTGGGAGATATGTAAGAAATCGGTGGAAATTCGGGAAGCGGCGGCTTAAAAGGTACTAATATTATTACTTTGTGTCCTTGAAACAACAAAGTTCTATCTGACACAACAATGTTATGTTTTTTTTTTTTTTTTTTTTAATTATGTTTATTTAGTTATTAATTGTACAATAATTTCTCTTACTTAAATCTTACAAAACTGATCAATCAGTTTGATTGTAAAAAATCTCTCATTTTTCCTATTTATTTACTTACAACATATAAAATGTTTGATATTTTGGTGCTTAATACATATCTAGTAATTATTTAGTGATATTGGGCACTAGACAGTACTACTTTAGAGTTTAATATCACATAACATTGCTGGGTCAGGTAGAACATTTCTGTTCCAAGGTTAAAAGATCACAAAAATTTATCTAAAATCAGATAAATTTTTATAGTTTTGGCGTGTTACAATAATAATAAAAACATTTATTCATCAATAGATTTTTTACAGTATTATACATTTTGTTCTTTTATCGTGGAGTCTATTGATGAAAAGGTACATATTACAATAGTACATATTGCTTTCGTGCAACGATATTCTAAATTTCTTGAAAAATATACCTGAATATCATCATAATCAGAGACGAGATGTTTGGAGAGGTCCTGCACGTAGGGCCCCAGGCGCGGGTGCTCGCGGACCTTCAAGGAGTGGCCCGCGTCGCCACCCAGCAGGTCCTTGACGCGCTCGTTGTAAATCTCCAGGTAGCTCACCTCTGTGCGGTACGATGCGCCGTTCTCTTTGCCGGCCGCCACGCGCGAAAACAGGCTGCGACAGATGCGCGGGATCAGGCCTTGGCATTCCTGCAAACGGCAAATGTACATTACATGGAATGGTTAAAGAAGTCTGGAATACCTGAGGGAGACACAACACAATCAATTGAATTAAATACTGTAAAAAAATTCTGTACTCCTTTACTTTCTTAAAACTCGCAAATTATTTAAATAACACTTTGTTTCAACTTAATTACTACAAGAAACTACTATAGATGGTAAAATAAGCATTAAAGTCCCCTTTTTCAATCAAAGTAAAAAAATTCCCATGCTTCGACATGTTTTGCCGCCATGTTTAATCTTTTTAGTACGGAATGACTTTTGCCGAAAGGTTCTGGTCGAATCTAAATATGTGCAAATTATTTAAATAACCCAAACTAAGAACCTAATAACCTTTTTTGTGTATGTTTTTTCATCACCCTTGATGGAAATAGTTGTTTCTTGTAGTAATTAAGATGAAGCAAAGTGTTATTTGAATAATTTGTGCATTTTAAGAAGTAATCGCAGTACGGAAATTTTACCGAAATGGCTATTACCTAGATCTGAATAGCTAGGCACCTACACCACACATCCAACCATTTTTTCTATACATTTCCCTAATCGGGGATGCTTTAGTTTGAATGGTTGAGGGCAGATGGGATGCTTGTGCGCTATCACAACAAATAAAGGAAAAGTAAAGAATGATGTCTCACGGGTGACCCCATCATGGTGAATGTTTTCCCGCTGCCAGTTTGGCCGTATGCAAAGACGCAGGCATTGTATCCCTCAAAAGCACTGTCTATCACGTCCACTCCTAAATCTGAAAACACCTGAAACAAATAATAACCGGATTAGAGGGTAACTTGGTGAATTGTAAATCTGAATAAATACATTAAAAACTGATTCTCGGAAAGATAAATATATCAATTAGAAAAACATGAAATGTTCATTCAAACCTGCTCTTGGTCGGTGAAGTGTTTGTCCTGGCCATCGAAGGACCAGTAGGAGTGATCAAAGGTGAAATCCTTGTACCGGTCTCGCACCGAATCCCCCTGCCCTGATTGGTCGTAACCGGAAGAATTCTGAAATAAACAAAATTAATTACTAACAGATTTCAAATAAAATATTTGGCACACAGGGCATCCATTAAGAGCGTTTAACCAGCCAGCGGACGAAAATCCACATTTCGTCGAAAGTTGTTCTTACGATCGTGCAGGGCGGTTACAATGAGAAAGATTAATTATTCTCCGTACCAGCTTTTTAAAATTATATCTCAATATCGATTTTATTTCATTCCAAATTTGCTTAATTTATACCTACATCCAAAAACGCTGAAAGGCGTGATGATAAAACTATTAAAACAATGTACTTTTTGTAATTATTTTTTTATTGTAAGTATTTATCATTTTTTAATAATGTCTAAGTTAAATACGAATGTTAAAAAAATCTGAAATATATTAGTTTGTAAGTGCGCAAATAAATACACAAATGGACCAATTTTCGTCAAGAAACACATGTACGTAGTATATATTTTTTAATGATTTTATTTAAACTAAAATTAAAATACTAAAACATGCGATACCGAGATAATGTATTTATTTATTTTACTGCATGATTATATGATTTGAAATGGGTGTGGTATAATACAAAATCTTTTTTGAAAATTTAACAAATCTGCCAAGGACCTAAGGTATAACCTTATTATACTAAAAATAAACATTTTTTCTCAAAATTTAAAACATGCGAATGCTAGATAAAAGAAAAATCTTTCGAAATACATACATTTATAATTTTTTGTGGAAAAGAGTCACTACGTCTAAAATCTGATTTAAAAATAACATATTTCTGGTTTTCTCTGGTAATACTCTCAGGATATTGATATTTAAATTTTTATCGAATATTGTAAATTAAGAAAAGGTTGTTTTTTAACCCTAGAGTGGACGCGCTATGAGCGTATTGCCGCCCTCTGCAAAAAATTTTGATAATTCTTAAATCTAATGCGCATAAACTTTGAGCTTTTTGGTAGCTGGCCACACTATAGTTCGCAACCCGTTCTCAAAGACTGGACGCCATCAGTGCGTGGGGGGCCGTTTGAGAAGGAAGTTTTTACCATCAAGTGTTGTCCGGCAGCGATTTGCTCACCGCGCACATGCTCACGTAAGTAAAAATTGCTATATATTATGTACGGTTTCATACATTTATTTTCTCAAAAAGAAAACTATTAAATTATTATGAAAAATACAAATGATACTTAAAACCAAATATAAGAATTACTCATGAATAAGGTAGGTACTTCTAAATAAAGAAACTAATAAGTAGTCTGACACTCTTTAGTTCATCAATAAATTACAGTATTGTGGGGAAAAAAGGGTGTTGCAGATTCTCAAAGAACATTGCACATACTTATGTGAAGACTGTTTCGCCAAAGCATATCCTATAGATTTAGAAAATATTTAATTTTGTTATTTTTTTCCATTTTTATAAATATTATAGAAAGATAATGTAGGATAATTTAAAAAATTAAATTAAAATTTTAAATTTTCTAAACCAAAGTTCCTTTAACCCCTCGTTTGCCGCTCGTGCACCGGTGTGTCATGAGATTTACACGCGATTTTGACCCTTATGTATAAAGAAAGTGTATGAAGAACACGGTCAGAATCGCTTGCTCTATTATCGCCCTTTACCGTAGAGAAAACTGCAATGCGCCTAGTCACTCCAAATAATTTATATTAATAATTTACCGGAGCGCGGGAGCGTGCGCAGTTCTTGCGCATGCGCGGGAAAAATATGTTTATCTACGAGTTTGACCGTTTGACCCTACGAATTTGTAAAGGACAGTTGCAGAATCGCTGGACACGAGTGTCATTTCTGCCGCCGGATGCCGGGTCGTAATTGGTGGAGCTTTTTGCTGGCCTACTCCGGCAAACAAGAGGTTAACAGAGTTCAATAAATATGTTGATTTGTCATTCCTCATTTGTGTTTTACTTAAATCCTGAGAAAATTAATTAATTAAATTGCAATATTCCTACTTAAAATTGTCCACAAAAACGAAAGGCAAAATGCTCCCCACACCCCCACTTACGTTTTACGGAAAGACGCGCCCACTTTAGGGTTAAAGAAAGACAGAAATCCTAATTTGCATAATAGTGCAAAAAAAATAATAACATTATTGAAATAGGTACTATGAGCTAGCTATTAAAATAAGATTTACAAACTCCATTATTTCGATTTATGAGACGAGTTTTGAGTGTGGTACCAAATTGAATTATTTCATGTCTTAGTTCATGTAGTACAAATGTAGAGGAGTACAGAGAGTGGTAATTATTTACTATTCCGCCACACCATCAGCTTTCAAGATGGCCGCACATTAGATGTAAAATTGGAGGAAATAAAAATACTTACGGCTGGATAAATAAATGGAAAATAATAAAAGGTTTTCAAGGATTATATTGCGCTTATCATTATTTACCTTTAATGTGTGTAGTCTGGTTTTCTTTCCATCCATCTCCACTATTAGTTTTGCATTCATGGCCAACTCTCTGCAAAGTAAATAGAATGTGATAACCCGTAAACTAGTTTGGCTAATTTTATTGTACAATGTTTGTTAAATAACATCTTAGGGGCCATACAAAGCTGCAAAATAACTTTTTTTTAAACTTTTTTTGGTAAATATGCATTTAGTCCACCTCACGGATAATACGGAATGTTCGTGTTGTCAAAGTTTGATGCACGGATAATACGGCATATTCCTTTTTTGACTAATAGACAATCAAATATGTCATTTATCCAAAACACCAATCTTACAAAATAAATTCTCTAAAATAAACTCGCATGTCATCATAATTTAAAAAAACATCCCAGGTTTTGAATGGTTTGTTTGGCAAAGCAGGGTTTGTCTAGCTGGTTTGTGTAATTATTCTAATACATTTCTTTCCATGTTCTACTGTTATAAATACAGGTAAAAAAAACAGTGTTGTCAACCCGAATTTTGAAAAAGACGTAGGTCAGACTAGAAATTACGTAGAAACTGTATAATTAGAATTATGAAAAGTTCGTAGACCTACATACTTTTTCTGTTGTGAAATGAAGAAGTTAGGGTAGGTGAAACAGAATAAAACGAGTATTTTGCTATACAATTTATTTAAAGAGATACCCCTGGCCCCTGGTATTGTAAACTTTCATAGGCTGCGGTAACCGTTTACCATGCTTGTTTGCCACATTTGTCGTAGGGTTTTTAGAAAATACCCACATGAGGTAAAAATTGCGAGGCGCAAATGACGCCGCTCTATTTATACAAGTACATTAACTTTAAATTCAGTCAATTTAAATGATTTATTTCTTCAAGGCACATAAGAATCTAGTAAATAAAAAAATTGCCACATTTGTGGTAAAAAAAGAAAAGAATTTTTAAAAAATTACTCAATTTTCAAAATCTTCAGGCGAATTAAATTTGTACATATATTAGAACATTAACTTTAAATTCAGTAAATTTAAATGATTCGCTTCTTCAAGGCATATAAGAATCTAGTAAATAAAAAAATAAAAAATTGCCACATTTGTGGTAAAAAAAAAAAAAAGAATTAAAAAAAACTCAATTTTCAGAATCTTCAGGCAAATTAAATTTGTACATACATTGATTAAAATACTTAATGTTCCTGCGAAGGCTCGCTGCTTGTTTTCAAGCCACTTTTCGTAAAAAGTAAGCCTGTTAGCGTGTCAGTAGAGAGTCTGTTTCGGATGATAGTTTTCATCAAATTTATTGCGGAAAACAGAAGCTCGACATTTGCACTGCTATGTGGCAATGTTTAAGTTTTGTGCAAACTGGGCCAATAAGGGAAACATTTGAGACGAATCGCCTTTTCGTATTTTTGAAACATGACACCAAAACCCATTGATTCGCTGATCCTGTTGAAATGGAAGAGTTGTATTTCCGTCTGTGCGACTTCTTGTGTGGCGCGGACTCTAGTATGAAACGGAACGTTTGTTGGAGTCCGCATCTGGTAAAGTTATGGAAAATATGCTGCTTCAGCCTAATGAGTTATGTTATTTTGCAAATTTGTACAATTTGAAAGAAAATATGTAGATTCTGGGCCTAAGTTCGTAGATGTGCAGGAAAGACCTAAAATATGTAGATCTACCCAAAAAGAGTTGGCAACGCTGGGTACAAACTTGTCAATAATGCATTCACTTTGTTTTACATGGCAATAATATTTTTCTACGATTGGCAGCATTGATTGATTGTCTATGAAATGTTAAAATATCAAAATTAAAATGTTAAATGCATATTGTTTTAATGTTTTTTTGTCTCCCCCGACATAAATACTCACTTTCCGTAATAATAAAGCTAAATCTAATTGTTTGAATAAAAAATATTCCGTATTAACGAGTAAGCGGTTCAATGCATAAATAAACTTTTTTTTTAATCATCATCTTTTTAATGATTCCGCCTTCAGTCTAGTCATAAAAAAGGGAAACTGTAACAAATCTATTTAATTTCGAGCGAATATTGAGAATTATTCAATTATTCAATCTCGAATGATTTCTCATTCCCACATCGCTTCTTCCTTTACTAATAAGAGGCATGGGATGCTATTGGTTAGATTTTGTACCCCGCCGCTCAACCATACAGATGAATATAAGGTCATGTGGTAGATCGAGAAAGTTAAGTTGCCTTCCGGTTCTACCCGCACATCTTCAGGGAAAAACCTCTGGCAGGACTGAAATTCTTTCAGTTAACCCAGAGTGAAAACTCGTAACCCTTTTGTTAAAAGGTTTAACGAATGGTTGGGTTATTTATTGTTAAAGAACCCATAAAGTTATTGTTATAGTTTTGTACTATTTTACTTGAACTGTGCAAGTTGATTGTACCTTCCATTCAAAGCATAAATAAATATATTTTTTATAAAGGTAAAAACTTAAAAATAAAACTTAAAAATATTAGTTTTATGGCATTACAGATGTTTTAAGACTCCTTGTAAAATACGTAAACAAAGATGACATCAACAAATATATATGTATTATCTATATTTTTTTAATAACATCTACAGATCTTCCAATCACCAGAGGACATCAAATTTAATAATTATAATACTGACTAAGATAAAATATTATCGTTCATTATGAATTATTTACCGTAATTATGTTGACACAACTCAAAAATAAACACTAATCAGCCGTAACGAGAGCCAGAAAAGACGCTTGGAGGCTAAATTAGACTGACGTTTTACTACCATAAAATATACAAAAATCAAGAATATTTATAGAGAAGCATTTATTTGTAAGATACGGTACAGAAATATACTTTTTCATCATTATCTTTTTTGTGCGAGAGTAAAAATAAAAGGTAAAAATTATAGATCAAATTAACGATTGTTGTCCTGATTTTGTATTAATATATTGCCCAATTATTACTACCTTTGGTTGAATGGGCGCACCCGAACAGCTACTTTTAAGGACGCCATCCTTTATCATAATAATTGTGAACAGTGGTTCTAATAAATAAATGTTTTTATCAATGTGATTACAAAGAATACGTCATTTCACAAATGCCCACTAACATGACAGTTGAATAGAATAATAATTTCACGCAATCATAGATGTTGCAATTTTTGTCCACCATAGATTCTACTTCAAACTTCAAGGCTAGTGAGATGGTGATTCATTCGTAGAGTTGGCAAAATATTCGAAATATTATGATAAACGAAACTTTCGATTCCGGAATACTGAAATTGATACACCCGCGCCTTACGGCGGGTTCAAACTAAAACTATAAACTTAAAATTAAGGAGGAACAATTAAAAAAGCTACTGGTTTAAGAAACGACACATTTATTACATTAGGATACAAAAGGTGGGTGTTAATTATTAATCTAGTGTTAGTCTTAAAACTACTTAATTAATTCGTCTTAAATTTAGAAAGTATGTTTGCTTAATTCTACGGTAAAGTCTTTATGTAATTGTTCAGAATCTAATCACTTCGGGGGTTAAAATAAATAAAATGTTCAGTCACTTCCCTTTGATTGCTGATGATGGAGTCTCCGCGTAAGCACACAGTCACTAGGCACTTTAAACTTAAGTTCTATTTTTTTCACTTGTTATTGCACAGGTAGAGTCGCGAGAGTTCTTTGTTGTGAAAATTTGTGCACAGTGTAACTTGCGCAAATTCCTGGTCGGAATATTTCACGGTCACTTGGTTGGATTTTCTGGCGGAAGTTCACGAACGTATCGGCGGTTCCTGGTCGAAATCCGCGAGCGTGTCTGTTAATTTCCCTGGTCGGGAAATTGCGCGCGGTCGCGTGTAGTTGGAGAGCGTTGCAGAGCCCTGGCCGGGATTGCAAAAAACTCTTAATTTTTTATCCCTGGTCGGGACACTCCGTTGGCGAAGTGGAGTACCAACCCCTAGGCCGGGCAAATGGTGACTGACTTCGTGGTGAAATTCTCGCTCGTGTCTTCCTTCCTGCTCTGGGGTAGATCTCCAAAAGTAATTCCATCGGCGGCAGCGGCTTCGTGAGCCAAAGGAAAAGGTTTATTGCCTTCGCCCGACGCGGCGATATTGGGTTTTATTTTATCCTTGCCGAAAATATCCTGGCTTTCCAATTTTTATTGCGGTCCAGCTTTGCTTTCGCCGCTCTGTGCTCGCCGCTAGGTACAAATGTTATTATTATATTATCCTGCCTTCGTAAAAATGATTTTAGCTCATCCTTCGTTGCTTTCTAAAACTATATGACTATTTCCGGTACCTTGACTGACTAAGCTCTTTGTGTTTACCGCCTACTCCCATGCTGGCGACCTTATTGTAGATGGTGCACATTTGTTAGTTCCGTGAATTTTTGACATTAAAATACCTAAAGGTATATCAATCGCCCCCGGGTGTTTTGTCGAAAATTAACGGTAATTAATATTATTAACGCACTAAGTAACTATTATTAAACTTAACTAAAACAATTCTACTATCTATAAAAAAAATTATAAAATTATCCTAACAACTTCATATTACCTAACGATCTATGTAGGCATCTATCCAGTTACATAATACAATGGTCTCATTATCGGTATGAGATTGTCTGCTTTCATGTTATACCGGGTGGTTTCCTGGCGTCATAAGAGCCTCGGTTATGCACCTTCCTGGAATCAATTGGTTCATACGTCCTCGGTGGGAATTTGGGCCAAACATTAGCTATTTTATACCTAGTCGGAAGTTCCTCAGATAATACCGGAGTGTACGGCGTATCGTGATTTTCTGAAAGAGTTTCTTCTTCAGGAATAGTTGACAGGCGTGGTCTGCTGTGGTTACCTGATGCAGGTTCCGTCGGCGTATTGTGGCCGCTGGAGCCGGGGGGTGGCTGTGGAGCGTCATCGTGTTCATCTGTAGCATTTCGCAATGATGCAGTGGGTGGAGAAATCATCTCCGTTGTAGAAGCGATTGTAGGCGAATTACTGGGAAACGATTGCTGCAGATCGATTGCATGTTGCGCAATGGGGATGATTGCGGGAATCGTCTCGATATCCGGTACAATAGGATTGCTTGTGCTAGTCGGTTCTACGGCTGGCGTACAGGTGAAGTTATCTGAGCCCGCTTGTATAGATTCACCTGGATAGCAAGTATCTACAGGCGGTGGCACGTCGTTGATAACGTTTTGCCAGATATTCATTGAAGGCGTGTGTTGAGCGCTTTCTAGCGTGGGTGCCCCGTCCATAGCAGTTGCTAGGGGGGAAATATTATGGCCGCTAGGCCCGGCGTACGGCTCTTGAAGTATGGATATATTTTGCGTAAAAGCGGAGGCAATATCCAGTGTTACAGTTGCGCGCCGGTGATATGATGGGTCTACAACTGGTGAGTAAGAAAAAGAACATTGCGGGGGCTTTTGAAATGGGAGCATATTGTGCTCGATAATGGAGGCGATATCCGGTGTAACTGGGCCACGCGTATACCGTGGTGTTTCCACGACAGACGCGTACGCGAAGGCGCATTGTGGAGGTTCTTGAGCTTGATGCGGTCCAGTCTGATCTTCTCGTTGTGAATGCTGGTACTCATACGTACCTATGTATGGGGGCCCTGGACGCGACGTTGTCCGATCTGGTCGGCGCCCGGGCCATGCTAGTTTTCCGCCCTGCGGCGGTGCAGTTCTGGGCAATCTGCATTCCAATGTCTTCCTGGGCAGTTATGACACCAGGGCAATTGGTCACGCGGTCGCCTTGCGTCGTTATTACGGGTATTCGCCCTTTCCTGGTGTTGGGGCGGCGGTGCACGGAAGAGTATTTCCTTCGGGAAATCGATGGCGTTTACTCGTGCTGTAAGTGTTTCCATTGTGTACGTGCCGAAGATTAGGCCCGCCTCCAGCAGCTCTCGATAACGAGGCATCATCAGCCCTATTAGATCTGGGCAGAATTCGTCCAAGCCTGTTTGTCCGAATATACGTTTGTGGATTGCTCGCTTACGCTGTAAGAAAGCAACGCCGCTTTCATCGCTTTTCTGCGGGTCTCCGTACAGCGTGACTAATAGAGAGGTCCTCGCTCCCACTACGCCGTAACGCTTCCGTAGTTGCGCAACGAAGTCCTCCCAGCTCCATCGCCCGCGTGAATGAGGCTGCCACCACCTTCTTGCTTCTCCTTGCAATTGTTTCGCAGCCTTTTCCACTTTAAGTGCTGACGAACAGCCTGTCGCACTGAAGAATTCTTCGCACGCGACGATAAACTCTTCGGGTTCTTCCTCCGGCAAACCTTCGAATCGATCTTCCAGAACCCTCGAATGGCACGAGGTCTGCCCCCTATTTTCCATCTTTTCCTTCGCTGGTGTGAGGTTACCGACGTCTACGGTTGCCTGCAATGCATCCGCCGTGGTTTGTCGCGTGGTTCGCGTTGTGTTTGCCGATGCCATGTATAATTAATTTTTAAATCTATTTTTAAAACTATACCTAAACTAATTTGGGCGCCAAATACTCTTTGAGGCGGGAAGCATTAAACCCAGACATAAATTATTAATTAAAAAAAAAAACAAAGAAAAATTGCCAAAAAAATACCTATCATTAATTTAAAACAATTACTATTAACGCGTATCGTGAAAAGCTAACCTATCGGCATCCATTTAGATTCCACCGAGTTTGTGGCTATGTGTGAATTTAACTAATAATTATTGATAACAACTATTGTTCCTCCTTTGGACGTAACTATTCTAATCTCAGGGTTCATGGGTCGGAAATCCACACTCGGATTTCTACCAGACAAAAAATGCCGGTAAGCCACACGTCTGGGCCGCCAATTGATACACCATCCGCGAGCGTGTCAATTAATTTCCCTGGTCGGGAAATTGCGCGCGGTCGCGTGTAGTTGGAGAGCGTTGCAGAGCCCTGGCCGGGATTGCAAAAAACTCTTAATTTTTTATCCCTGGTCGGGACACTCCGTTGGCGAAGTGGAGTACCAACCCCTAGGCCGGGCAAATGGTGACTGACTTCGTGGTGAAATTCTCGCTCGTGTCTTCCTTCCTGCTCTGGGGTAGATCTCCAAAAGTAATTCCATCGGCGGCAGCGGCTTCGTGAGCCAAAGGAAAAGGTTTATTGCCTTCGCCCGACGCGGCGATATTGGGTTTTATTTTATCCTTGCCGAAAATATCCTGGCTTTCCAATTTTTATTGCGGTCCAGCTTTGCTTTCGCCGCTCTGTGCTCGCCGCTAGGTACAAATGTTATTATTATATTATCCTGCCTTCGTAAAAATGATTTTAGCTCATCCTTCGTTGCTTTCTAAAACTATATGACTATTTCCGGTACCTTGACTGACTAAGCTCTTTGTGTTTACCGCCTACTCCCATGCTGGCGACCTTATTGTAGATGGTGCACATTTGTTAGTTCCGTGAATTTTTGACATTAAAATACCTAAAGGTATATCAAAATAAACTATATTTTTCATCCGGGTCCCGACATGAATATTAGTATTTTTTTACATTAACCCCACATAGGAGACCCCATATTTAGGGATGCTCTGTGGAGGGTCTTTTTAAAAGGAAGGAGAAGCAATTATGGGAAGGAAAAAATATGAAGGGTGGGGAGGAATCTAGGGGTCAGTGTATCCAGGAGTGGAGGAATTTGTGTTTCGGCATGGGAATATATAGATATTACCTTTAAAAAACAACATATATTTTCTTAAGAGCTTAAAAACTTCAAATGTTTAAGGGAGATATGTCAGAAATCGGTACAAATTCTCACACAAAAACACACCTCACCCAATGAACCCGGTATTATGGGTTGTGATTTATCATTCGAATTATTGTGTAATATCTTAAAGTTTCTAACTAACATGTTTAATTTAAAAATGTTAAAAATATTATATATATAGTAACTTAATAAAAAAATGTAAAAAAAAATGAATTTCGAATTTTTTCCAGATATTGCTGGCTGGAAAACCCAGCCAGATAAAAATTATGTTTTTATTTCTTCGCATTTAATTATTATTTAAATACATTTATTAATAAATACATAAAATTATCTTAAAGGGTTATTATTTAAAAATAAACATTTGATGATTGTTTGTTACCTAGTTTGATGGTGAAATAATATAATCACACTACTTTGATAAAAAAATCACATTCCAGTGAATTTCCTATTTAAAAAAAATTAATGGTCTGTCAAAAAAATTACGCAAAATTAGCACACGCACACTTAGGAACAATTAAATTAACAATTAAGCACACGTATACTTAGGAACGACGGTATCACACGCCACTCCAAGCCGCCGCACAGAAAAGTCTCACGGTGAACTGCGCTATAAATCAATACCTCAGTGCCAGTTCCCACTTCCTTTAAAAATCTTGGCTATAGAGATTATTTGGAGCTGTTCACACATATCCGACATAATCAAAAAACGGATCCGGCACGTTTGTCGAAAGAGTGGCCAGCGCAGCTCAGAACTCGCTCGCTCGTAGGTTTGTATGCAGCTGTTCACACTTGCCGCCTTGTTGTTTCGGCGTGAGTCCTACGTCCCACTACACTCCTAGCCTTCTGCCCGCCCGCTCCAGTCGCAAGTATGATTGGTTTATTTATGGTCGCAAGTAAGCGTAAGCATGCACGCAGCGTCTGCATGACCGTCTGATGTTTTGTCTTTCCATTTTTTAAACGGAAGGGCGTCCGACGTCCGTTTTTTGTCGTCCGCCTTTTAACCGGAAGTGACTTTACTTTTCTGGGATGGGGACCTAGGCTCTGTACCGTCGCTCCGATGTGGACGTGTAATTGCCGCTAATGCTGTTTGTTGCGTTTGCAGTGCAGGTGAGTGTTATATCTATGGTTTGCAGAAATAATCTATGGCTTATAGACCTGTCCTATGTTCATTTACCCAAGAGCGTTTTTCCCTCACCAAAAGATTATCACATTGTCAATCAATTCTTCCGATTCTTCGACAAATTTGACCATTTGGAATTTTGCCTTTCAATCTTAGAAGTTAAAAAGGTTATTCGGTTCATTTTGATTGTGATATTTTGATAAACTAGCCTCAGTAGCTCTTATATTTAAGAGAAATCTACGTTTGATCGTTATTTCTTTTAGATTTTGTGTAATGTGTTTTTCCTGTGAATTATGTAACATGTCAAAAAAATAATCTGTCATTTGTAAATTTTAGATCACCGCAGTCATGTCGTCTTCTGCTCCTGCTGGTCGGCCCATGAAGTACCCCTACACCTTCTCAGCTAAGGTTGCTCAGTTTCCGTACAAGTTCCACATCCAAGGAAACTGGATCTACAAGTACTACCTGATCGCAATGGTTGTTGCAACCCCCGCCTTCGTCTTCATCCATAATCTATGTAAGTGGACAGTACCTTATTACTTTTTAAATGAGATGCTTAGACGTAGAGTAGAGTCGAGTGTCCATAATAAAAAAAATATATTTTAATAAAACAGATAGCTCTCGTGAGCAGCCAGGCCATGGCCCGTTGTGCTATCTCCCATTTCATCTCATTCCTTTAACAGTCGCCTGGTCTCTTTAATAAAGTTCACCAGGATTGTCTTTGGATATGTCTCCTGGTTTCACAATGTGTTGTCCCGTATATCTAAGCCTTGTTCCTGTCGATCTATCTCGATCGAGACGGATATCGGGCGAGATCTCTTGTCAGATTTGTGTGATTTTCTAATGCTGTTAAATGAATATGTAGCGACACATCATTATTTTTCGCCACTAGAAGAACGAGCAAGAATTATCCCCATGTTCACGGGGTGCCAGCTAGCTGCTTAATACCTATCTACTTACCTCTACAGTGCGAGCCGCTGTCACCGGTACCTATGCGCAAGAGTACATAGTCCACTTGGCTGCCTATAATGGTATTGCCACTTACTGGAAAGATCTAGCGCTAGTACCCTTAGTTCACTGTATAGCACCGAGTCTTCGCGAACCATCGACTGGCACGTTTTGCTTACCTACCAGTGTTTTGCCTGCCTAGCTTACCGGTCGACTATTTAAGCGAGAACGGGCTCGGCCCTGGGACAGTAACCAATCAAACTGTAAATGTAAATGTTCATAGTAAAATTCATTCAGTGCATAACAACTCGCCGGTCTACAAGTGACAGTCTCATTCATTGCGTTATGTTACATGTTACACGCTACTTGTGAAACCACAAATTTATCCATAACTATATGACGTATTTTGATCCGCTGCAAACCATTGTTTACGTTGCAATTCGTTGTCAAATAAAATAATAAACAAGTGATAAATAATTTAGTGTTTATTATTATTAAACACGTAAGGTATGGTTAAAACCATACAACTAAAAATAAATAATCGTGCATACTTGCATGAATTCGTGTTTAAAATTACCTAAACTAAAATACGTGACAGCTCACAGCTGAAATTCTGACATCGGCCCATAGAAAAAGCAAATAACAGCCATATAAAATCACACAAATCTGACAGCAGATCTCGGCCGAGAACTATCTCGTTCCCTCAAAAAAAATAGAATAGCTCGGCTAGTCCGAAGATTGGTGTCGCTGAAAAGTTGACAAAATATTAGCTCCGTGTGCCTGTGTATGAACCTTCATAAGATGTATGGCTGTTGTCACCGTAGATACTTGCGTAGCTTTATTGGACAAAGAGCCTAACACTCGATAAAGGACTTTAAAATTAATTAGGTACCCTAGTTTTTGTCCAGGGTATTTTGAAGAACGCTCAAATATATCTATATTTTGAAAGCTCCTATCTTCCACATCAATGTTCGATTTTAAAGTCTTAGTCTTTACCTAACCTAATAGAAGTAATATCTGAAGGCAAAATGAATATATATAGTTGACAGTCGATTGCAGTGCTTCGTATCATGCTTGAGCACGATTCTTCAACACTGCAATTGCTGGGCTCCAGCCCCTAGGGTGTAAACTTTTATATTTTGCTTTTGTTGGAAGCCAAGAGTACAATTCTCCCTATTGAAAGAATACAAAATAATTCTTTATACTTTCTATGTTTTAAAAAGGGTAATCTTGCATTCATAAGTTTTTAAATTCCATTAAGTTATACAAGCAGTCGTGATTTATTTCAGTGCGGAAATTATGGGACTAACCTCCATAATATGCACTCCTCATTGCTCAGAATACTAATGGAGGGAAATAGTTACTTCGAGTTAATAGTGGACATCTTCAATTTATCTATAAATCAATACAAAAGATTATTATTGAAACAGTTCCATTTTGTTATTTATTTATTAATTCCCATGTAAAATCTGAAAAATCGTGTTAATTAAAAATGAAATATATAAGTGACGATGATTTATTTGTATTTCAGCCAACTCCCCCGGAAATGTGCGCCAGTTCGAAGAAGCCAAGAGGAAGGAGGAAGCTGCCAAGCACCACCACTAGTTTATTAGATGAAAATTATAATTTGAAAATATTTCTGTAAAACACTGTCTGGATACAAAATATAATTTAATTCTTAGCAAAGTAATGTTGTTCTATCTTAAAAAAACTGGAAATATAATGTAATACATATTGTGTTGAACCAGACTTTCCCAAACTTGTTTTTTTATGATCCCTTACATTTTTCTTCATTGCTCTGAAATTAACCACTCGGACCCATAAGCTTGTTTTCACGGTAATATGACTTTACCAGATACACGTGTGAGGCATACCTGACTTATTAAATCAACAAGGCTGTTTGTCTCGACAAATTTTAACTCAGCAATTTTTAGGACAACAAACTATAGTTTGGCAATTAAGTGTAGAAATTAAATAAATTGGAACTAAACGTTTTGGCTGTCATGTTATCGCATGTTACGATTGATTTATTGTCTTAAATCTGAGTAGAAGGTCGCTGATTTGATAATATTTTTATTCATTGTTTGCCTGAATTTAATT
This sequence comes from Limnephilus rhombicus, assembly GCA_929108145.2. Taxonomy (NCBI): domain Eukaryota; kingdom Metazoa; phylum Arthropoda; class Insecta; order Trichoptera; family Limnephilidae; genus Limnephilus; species Limnephilus rhombicus. Next base: position 11,262,575 of record OV815287.1, on the reverse strand, counting down.
AAAATGAATAAACCATTACATAGTGATGCAAGAGGGGTTATATTCTGCATTTTTCAACGCTGCCTAGCCGAGTATCACGCGAAGAAGCTTCTGTCTAATTTAGAAGATGTTTACAAACGAACTGCAGAAATGACTGGTACGTAGCATAGTTTGTTTAATAAATTTCATTAGTATTACAAGATTTATGCCAATTTTCGAGCGATAATAACCATTACAATCTGATTTGAGGTTATGTTCAAAAATCCGAATTTGACACTTCCATTTGACAGTTAATATGCGGCCACAGGAAAAAGAGAATAACTCAATAAAAAAAATAATAATATGCAACTTCTTTAAACTCATAGAAAAGTTACTTTTTTCTCATTTTCTCTTTCTTTCTTTCTAATTGAATATTATCTAGTGTGTTTTTTAAAACTACCTTCTATTATAATAATTTTAATGATGTTTTTTACACACAGGTAAATCTGAATCAACGGTAAGACGAATCGTCAAGGAAGGGGAAAAGGTAGATGGAAAATTTGAAACACCGTGAAAACGGAAAATGGGCATAATACTAATAATATGTAAAATAATAATAAAATAAGTGCTGATGATTGGAAAAATTGTTGCAAACACGTAATGAAAATTGAGGCAGAATATTATGCACGAGGCAGTACTATATATGAAGATATCGATGAACTGCGTTTAGATGAAGATACGGAAGAAGAAGAATCACATGAGGACAAAGACAATAATTACATGTCGGGTATTGAATTAATAGACTTAAATTTTTAAGTACCTACGTTTTTATATCGAAAGAAACGCCCTCTTAAAACTTGTTTTGTTTTATTTTACTTATATTAAATTACAGTTTTTTGGGCAAATTTTTTGAAAAAATACGCTATGAAATATGCATTTTGGCAGAAGTGTTTTTTAAAACATACATTCATTTTCTTATGAGCCATCTTGGTGTTGCCGTTAAAAACTAGAAAACGATCGCAGCGCCATCATTTATTTTCTACACTTAATTGCCAAACTGTACTTTAGCTTGCAAATTTTTTAAACTATGAAGCAAAGAATGTTAAAAAAAAATTTGAACTTTTGTTCCATAAGATAACAAAATATTTAAAGTACAATACCATCATCATCAAACATACTAATTTTGAATATGGGTCTGTCTGTGACTGATTGCAACTCTGGTCCAATGAACTCAGGATTTGTTTGAAATTCAAGTCGTTTTCAAAATTGGAACTGATGTGTCAAGAATTCAGACAAGCGATAAAGTAAGCGGTAAATATCATTTATAACAGAAAATTAGGAATAAGTTCGGTTTATGGGCGAAATTCCTAAAAAATAAAACTAGTTATTTTTATACTAATTTGGGGTCGGGGAATCCGAATCTGAAAGAATTAGGCGGCGGCAAGCAATATTAACAGAACTACACGACTTTAAAAATTTTTATACACATACAGGAAAATAGCCATTTTGGAAGCATTTTGATTCCTAGAAAATCAAACTAGTTATTTTTATACTAACTATGGGCCGGGGAATCCGAATCTGAAAGAATTAGGCGGCGGCAAGCAATATTAACTGAATTAAACGACGTTAAAATTTTCTATTCACACACATGAAAATAATCATTTCGGAAGTATTTTGACACACGCAGTACAAAGATCATAGAAAAACAAGAAATATACAAAAACATGTGCCGGCAGTGTTACCAGCTCTCAAAAATATTTATCCCTATATCAATAATTTCCGACACGATAATTCTTCACATAACACATTAACCTGATGAATTACGACTATCTCAACGGCGTATTCTTAAACCAAAAGTATGAAAATTCGTAGTCTTAAAAATGCGTAACCTAACCTAACCTAACGTTAGGTTTGTGTAACATGGTTTGTGCCCCTTTATACCGCCTGCTCGCGTCCCTAACCTAACGCTAGGTTTGTGTAACATGGTTTGTGCCCCTTTATACCGCCTGCTCGCGTCACGGCAAAAAAACATCCCTGTTTTCAAGTAGTTTAGCGGCTACGCTAGGTTTGTGTAACATGGTTTGTGCCCCTTTATACCGCCTGCTCGCGTCCCTAACCTAACGCTAGGTTTGTGTAACATGGTTTGTGCCCCTTTATACCGCCTGCTCGCGTCACGGCAAAAAAACATCCCTGTTTTCAAGTAGTTTAGCGGCTACGCTAGGTTTGTGTATCATGGTTTGTGCCCCTTTATACCGCCTGCTCGCGTCACGGCAAAAAAACATCCCTGTTTTCGAGTAGTTTAGCGGCTACGCTAGGTTTGTGTAACATGGTTTGTGCCCCTTTATACCGCCTGCTCGCGTCACGGCAAAAAAACATCCCTGTTTTCGAGTAGTTTAGCGGCTACGCTAGGTTTGTGTAACATGGTTTGTGCCCCTTTATACCGCCTGCTCGCGTCACGGCAAAAAAACATCCCTGTTTTCAAGTAGTTTAGCAGCTACGCCGGGTTTATGTAACATGGTTTGTGATACAAAAGAACGTGCCCCTTTATAACGCCTACTCGCGTCAAGGCATAAAAACTCCACAATACTAGTTGGTGTACCTTCCTAAAATATTTGAGAATCAATTATAAAAAATAAGTACTTAAAATATAAACATGTTATTTTACGTTATAAATATTACTGCTTAATGGCAACACTTAATTTTGTGTGGTAAAAACATCTATGTTATCGTCTTTGATTATATAAATGTCTAGATATAGCGCTCGAGTGACGAAGCGCCAAAAAAAATATCTGCCAAGGGTTGGCAGATAAGCTCGGCCTGTCCGCTCAGTGGCGACACTATCGTTGTACGGTAAACACGTGTTGTGTGACATTTGAAAATGACGATTTGCGCTATATCAGTGTGCAGGAATTACATAGGACGATTGAAAACAAATAAAAATGTTACCTATCATCGGTTAATAACCTTTAAATAACCATTCAGTTAAAGAAACAATTCAGTTTTAATAGTGTAATTTGGTCTTAGGACAACGCCGTTTGACCCCATGTTTTGACGCCATGTTTACAGGGTTGCCTGTTCTTCAAATTAAATTTTCCCAATAATTATTTCGAAGTTGAAACCGATCAGATTTACGGTCTTCTGCATCAAGTTAATTTGATAAGTTTGACCGTGGAAAAATATTTGGCCTTAAAATATCACTATAAGACAAAATTGGATAATATTAACCGGGATGTAAAATCTATACGAAAACTGTTTAAAAACAAATTAAAAGGGAAGGTCATTAAGAATAAATAATAACTATCGATAGCTTTAGTTTTTAAAAGTTGCATTGTCTTTTTTAGTGTGACAAGATAGTTTTACCATTTTTAGGGATTTACCTGGATGTGGGCCACCTTCTTCATTTGATGATGATAAAAATTTAAATTTGGACACAACGATACCTGCCGGCCAGTTGGCAGCGTCTATGAATGTATCTTTCTTATTTTATGTATTTCTTATTTATAAAAATAAATCTCTTTTAACAATGATTTTCTTTTCATTTATATCATTATGTGTAGAAAACTATCTTACTTAAATGAATTCAAAATTAAACGAATTATAGGTCCCGCTAAACCGAAACATATTTTTTACCCACTTTTATGGGAAATACTCGGGAGCTGGTATCACTCATCACGCCTACAGTGACGTTGAGCGCTTAACGTTAACAATATAAGTTACCTATACTGTGTGCGTGTCACGCACACAAGCGTTTCAAATCTGGCCTGTTCTTTGTTTCGGAGTTATAGCGCAACACTCTATCTAGACATTTATATAATCAAAGGTTATCGTGTTTTTCTATGATCTTTGTACTACATGTGTCAAAATACTTCCGGAATGATTATTTTCATGTGTGTGTGTATAGAAAATTTTTAAGTAGTGTAATTAAGTTAATATTGCTTGCCGCCGCCTAATTCTTTCAGATTCGGATTCCCCGGCCCATAGTTAGTATAAAAATAACTAGTTTGATTTTCTAGGAATCAAAATGCTTCCAAAATGGCTATTTTCCTGTATGTGTATAAAAATTTTTAAAGTCCTGTAATTCAGTTAATATTGCTTGCCGCCGCCTAATTCTTTCAGATTCGGATTCCCCGACCCCAAATTAGTATAAAAATAACTAGTTTTATTTTTTAGGAATTTGGCCCATAAACCGAACTTTACCCGAAAATTATTTTAATTGCAATTTTCAAAATTGAAACTAATGCATCAAGAATTCAGACAGGTGATAAGGTATCTCCCTAACATTTTCTATTTCAACAGTGTTGTTTCATTTGCCATATTCAAAATTGGAACCCATTTGTCAAGAATTCAGACAAGCGATAAATACCTACCTGAAATAATATTTTTTTACCAGAATATTATTTTATTTCTATATAAACGTTTACTTCTTTTGTTTAAATTTCTTAATGATGTTGACAAGTAAAGTCAGATTTCAAAATTTACAAGGGTCTGCGCTAGTGTTTACATAACAGCAATGAATATTAGATTTATTAAAAAAAAAAAAAACAAAATAATATTAATTTAAAAGATTTTTATTATGATAAGCAGACTTATAAAATTGGGATGAATACAGATTTGTACTGGGTATGGAAAACATAATGTGTACAATGAAGAATGAAACTTAACATATTATTATTATTAATACAAAGGGAGTACTAGTTCACAGTAATGGTCACTTCACCGGCTGAACACATCGGGTAGGAAAGGATAGAAAAAGTACTAACACATGTTGTTTTTGTTTCATCGATCTCTTACATTCACCATCCAAGTTAAAAAAACACTAATCTCACTAGCAGAGTGCACTTGGGTAAAATTGCCCATAATTGCTTACAAAAATAATTATTATCAAAAACACTAATTTCGGTTGGCGGTGCTTGAAGTGAAAAATTCCTGTTAGAAAATGTTCATTTCAAAACTGGAACTGATTCTGTGAATTCAGATTAAAGTAGGTACTTACCTATAATCAGAAAATGATCCTATTTTTTATTAATTAATAATTCCATATTTGAAAAGTGTACTTTTTATTTAAATTTTTGTCAGATTTTGTGTTTTTCTCAAGTTTGGTGTGCATTTGAAAGGTAAATTTCTGATTGAATCTGAATTTTCTCACAAGATGTTTTACTTCAGTCTGACTGCACAGCTTTGTGAATCAGACATGTTTAACATTTTATCAATTAAATAACATTGGCTTTCTGCAAAAACTCATTGTAATTGGCCCTCAAAACACTTCAAAGTATAATTTTTATAACTCAACAATAAGTATCCAATCCTCAAGTATGGAGAAAATTTCCTTAGTCTACATTTAATAATGGTCGGTGAATACAAGCGACTGTTTTCCCCTTTGGCATTCAAATTGGAAATAATACTTATTTCGAATTTTGATAAAGCTGTCATACTCCGCTTAACTTGGTCAATTATGAAAGTGAATTAGTTTTAACAAAATTAAAATGCATGTTTTTTCATCTCCCCCGACATAAATACTCAGTTTTCTTAAAACATAATAAAGCTGAAATAATTAGATAAATGAAACAATGTTACTTTGTTTGAACCACTTGTATATTAGTGTTAAAGCCGACCGGTTTCAAAACGACCGTTCCTTCCTAAGGGCAAATGTATACTGATTTGACAATTACAAAATAGTGGGTGGGAATTATAATGTATTATTACTAAGGATTGTGGTAGGGGTGGAGGCGTTGCTAGGGATTAATGAAGAGTGGGTAATTATTTAAATAAGAAATATTCCGTATTAACAGTTAGGCGGAGTACGACAAGTTTATCCAAATTTTATATAGATTGCTCACTGACCAAATGGATAGACTTAAAGTAAAGCACAGCCCTTGAGGTGATTTTTCACAAAAACGGCGCTATATAAATCATCCAAATATTATTATCCATTTTTCCGTCACAATGAAAATGCTAGTCTAAAGTGAGTCCTATAAGCAAGGCCGGTCCTGAGTCAAATGGCACCTGGCGCTAGTAAAAACCTCAGGGGTGCTGTTAGGCATTAGATATCAGCGCCTTGGCAAGTCGGTGCCAAGAGCGGACCGGTCCAATTGGGATCACCCAAAGTCAGCTCTGCCCATACGTGTAAAAATGAATTATTTTGTATTTTTCCTACAACCAGTTCAATAATTTATCATTTGTGTTAAGAGGTTTTGTCAGCCCAACGTATGAACAAACTTAATTTATCAATGAGTAATGCTAGATTACTTCAAATATCACCATACTTAATGATATTACTCACATAAGTCGATTGGCAAGAAGTTTTGATATGAAATCTGCTTGTAGGTCAGATCACAAAGAAAATTCACCAGCGTTAGAAGGTGAAAAACGGTAGGAAATTAAAAAGTTAACTAATCATCCCATTTATAGATCAGATATAAACTAATACATATCCCTTTATACTTATAAGTGACATTAAATGGTGACCGGACAACTCAGAATCACGAAACTACAACACCTCCTTTGAAAAGTCATTAAAAGTGATAATAATTAAATACTATAATTTGAGATTTTACTCATAAAGTTAAAAAAATAAATATTCATCCTAGACTTGCAGAAAAGTCAATAGATGTCGCATATTAAAAATAAAATGGATAAAAAATTATCCAGGCTTGCAATCATATTTAAAGATAGCAGCCAATAATATTTGCATTAAGAAAATGAAGATTTGGTAGTTCTTAGTCGAGGTATGATACGGTTAAAAGTGACCGAATTTGATATAAATACAGTTAAAAATGACTGAATTATTCAAATGGGTTTCGTAGCTCAGTTGGTGGAGCACTTGCCATGTAAGCGAAGGGTCCTGGGTTTGAGTCCCAGTGGAGCCAATACCCTTTTCAGATTTTCAATTGAGTTTGGCTAATATTGTCTTCATTTAATTAAAAATTGGTTAAATAGGTTACATTAGTTACTGAAGGAGTACGGCTACTACCTGTGGCTCTACCTCACCGACTTTCCCTTGGACATCTACAAGTCAGAAGGGATATGCTCATTGTAACATATTTCTTCAGACTGATTCGTGGTGGTTCGAAAACTCAACTACCGTGAAGAGCATTAGTTTCTGTGTTCCTGATGGTTATCTCCGTCACCGAGAGCATATACTGTTTTATCTCCCGGCTTGCAGAACTACCTTACCAATGGTCATGCAAGTCGGGAAAGCTGTCTGGTTGTTAAATAGAATCACTTTGAATATCGATTTGTTGCTGTTAGTTTAAATCTGTTTATCTTAAATATTTTCTCTCTTCTAAAAACGCTTTGAAATGTTAATTTTGTAATGTTTTTAAAATGAATAAATTGAATTGAACTTTTTTTTTAATTGTTATGCGCTATTTAACAAAAAAATTTCCATAACTTTTAACGATTTTTCAAAGCAGTGCTAATGATTTTTTGAGTTGTCATGGAACTATATTAAACATATCTTCGGCATTGTTTGTAAAAATAAACCTGCAAACAGTTGCAAAGTTTAATATTTCAATGCAATCACAATGCAGAAATAATGGACGTGCATCAATCTTTTTGACAATTAGACAACACATGTTTGCCTTGTAAAAAAAAGACTTCTGTAAAATTGTGATTTGAAATTTAAGAGTTTCAGAAAATGCCGGCAGTATAGGTTTAGATCATAGGTTTTCAACGTGGGCAATAACGCCCCCCTGGGGGCATTTCAGACCTTCAGGGGGGCGGTAGAAGACCAAGAGAAAATTAGGGGGTGTTTCAGACTTTCAGGGGGGGACAGTAGAAGACCCAGAGAAACCCATCCCATCAGGGGCCATCCTGTGACGAGGGGTATGGGGGGACAACAATTGCCGTTTCGGATTCACGAGTTAGGGGGTGGGCGCAAGAAATAAAAATATTCTCAAAGTGGGCGGTGGGCAAAAAAAGGTTGAGAATCTATGGTGTAGATCTAATTATGAAAATCTTTTTATCGACCTTTTAAAACGTTCTTTACAATTTTACCGACAGGATAAACATTTTTTGTACTTATTATCACAATAGTTTTATCATGGTGATGGATTGAATAACATTTTGTCTTTCACTGTGGTACAAAATTAAAAATCCTACAGTATTGATAATTTAAAAAAAAAGTAGAGCCTACACAAGTCTCTCTAGCTGCCCTTAGCCAGTGTAACTTTATATAACTTCCAATATTGGGGAATGTAGGGAGGTGAAAAAGTTCAGAGGGCTAGAGAAGGTCAGGTGAAACTGATTATTCAGATATTGTCACTAAAAATGGTTTTTAGTGCAAAATTTCAATTCTTACACTGGGGAAGTGTCGAAATTATCTAGCACTCACGTCGTTTTTAAGAAAGTCATACTTTCAGTATTTGGTGTTCTGCTAGTTAAAGTTGCTGCTGCTTCTGTAATTAACTTAAAATTCCTTTGAAACAAAAGCCTAGTATGCACTTTAATTCTTACTCAATGGTTTTACTCTACATCGAGTAAATATTGCCGTGCGGATAGCATAACTCATGCCTCGGTGACTCACAGTGATTGGAGCTAATTTTTTTCATACTTACTTGCTTCAAGCCGGGCTCTAGAGTGTGTACGTTACACCAAATAAGTCCGTAGTGGCATAGTGTGAAATTGAATTATCATTTTTTGTATTATGGGGAAACCATTTGCAAAAATTAAGTGTAAAACTCTTCCGGCATTCTTGACAACTCGGACCCATAAGCTTGTTTACACGACAATGTAACATTACTAGACATACGTATGAGGCGTACCCAAGTCATTAAGTAATTTTGATAATCAGCAGGATATAATGGAGAATTAAGTGGTACGTTGCTGAAATCTGCGTGCTATTTCCAACCACTCCTTTCACTTTGAAACTTATTTTATTAGCAAGCAGTACAAGACTCGCTAACAAACAATGTCACTATTTCCTCCGTGTTGTAGACATGTTGAGGCTCAAAACTGTTCAGCATGTACACTAAACATAATATTGTTAAATAAAACTGTAAGTGGACATCACCTTGACTCTTCGTTCTTACTCGTCGATTTTACTCGATCAAATAAGGACGAATGTGCGTATTAACATACGCGTAAAAGTAAATACGTCCAATTCATTCAAAGTTTATTGAAAAATTAAAAAAAAAAAACTTACATGATAACCTACCGCTAAAATTCAGAGAAATATATTAAGCTAACTTCATGGAATTAAAATTTTTCACAACATGTGACACTTTTTTTTACAGAAATTGATAATTTACACACATCTAATAATACATATACAGGGTGTAACAGCACGCACCCGAAGGATTTTAACTAGTGATTTCTGAGCATATTTGGATTAAAAATGCAGATGTCATTTTGCTGTCTGATGATATTTTTGCAATTTTATTAAAATCAATAATAATAATTTTTCATCACATGTCGCAACGAGTAGTCGGGTATAGTTCGCCTCGTTCCCGCGGTACAGTAACACACGAAACAGTGCGCGTACCACGTGATTCCTTCGCAACATGTGATTGAAAAATAGTTTTTTGTTTTCAATAGAAAAAAATATCTACTTTTTTTTACTCCAAATATGCTCAGGAATGGCTGGATAAAATCCTTCGTGCACAAGCTCTGTTACACCCCATATTATTAATATTATCGCTACCTACTCTATCGAGAGACCTAAAAATATGTATTTCAAACTGGGAATTAAAAAAACACCAATCATTTGTTCTTTCCGTAAAAAATACTTAATAAATTTAGATTTGTCCCAACTTAGAAAATACATTAATTAGAAAAAAAGCTAGTTTTTTAAATTACACAAAATCATAAATACTTCAACAAGATTCAGGCTTTTTTACAAAAAAGGATAAAATCCTTAACACAAGGTTTAGTTGGTAGGTAATTTAAAGTATTGCATTAATTTAAGGTACGGTTCTTCTTGTTTTTGGATTCCGTCGCCGAGAAGGGGAGACCGGGCAGGCTGAGCTCCTTGCAGCGCTTGTCGAAGAATTTCTGTAATCTCACTCCGGCCCTGAAAAAGATTTCAAACAATAATTATTAGTATTTCTATTTTGATACTGACAATTCGTGGTGGAACTCCATTATAATAATACTAGCTGCCCCAGCCACGCATTGCTGTGGCTAACGAAACACAACGCCATCCACTGGATGGTTACCCAACCTTTTAACTCACACCACCATCTGTTAATTTGCATACAAATCAAATCCACACCGTCCGCTTGCCAGCCTGCTCGTCCACCACATACAGACATTCTCCTTTAATTATATATTTCAACCAATTTACACAAAACCTTGACAAATTATATACCTAAACCTTCCTCATGAATCACTCTTTCCTCCAGAATTTCACCAATGTATTGGTGAAAACTGCATGAAAATCCATTCTGTAGTTTTGAGTTTATCGCAAAAAGACAGACATGGCGGAGGACTTTAATTTATAATATGTAAAGAAAATAAAACACAAATAAAACTTATATCCACTTAATTTATTTTTGACTAACCGGTTTCAACATGTTAAAACCATATTCAGACTGCTATAGTATGAAGATGACTTAACCTCTGACTCGCCGGAAACACGCGGTGTGTGGCGCATGCGCGCGGATTTTTTTTTTTTTTTTTAATGCGATTTTGACCCTTCTGTGTACAGAATTTGTATGAAGGACAAGGTCAGAATCGCTTGCGCCACAATCATTGATGATATAGCCACTAGTTTCATTCACCTGGCGACACCAGAATATTTTTAAATGATTTTATCTGTGGAATCGAAATGTCAAATTTGCCACGATTAAATCTGTCAAAGTCCGATGCGTAATACTTGAGGAAAACATTGTAAAACCTATGAATTTATCAAATTAACGCAAGTAATGTTGTTTTGGTACATAGTTTATTGTTCTAGGAATGTGTTTCGGTCAATGAAATATACGATAGCTCAAAATTTATTCACAAAACATTCAATTCAAAATTCGAAGTGGTGCTTTGTGAGGGAATTTCTTGTTAGGAAACGGCCCTCGACAGGTTAACAAGCTGAAACCGGTCACAGTAAAAAATAAATTAAGTGGGAAATAGGTTTTATACGTGTTTTATTATATTATTACATATAATCATTAGAATGGTAAACTGAAGAGACAAGTGCAGGTGCGTTCACACCTCATTTATTCTATGACATATTTCCTAGAATCTATGAAATAGATCAGTAAGAACAAGCTTTCTACTATGCCTTAGGCCTTGTATATCAGTTACTTTTAAACTTGGCTTGGTTGGAATGTCGAGCTAATCACATAAGCGGCCTACACACGACACTGCATTTAGTGACTGCGGCAGTGACTGCAGAGAGGGTGGAGTTAAGCGAACTAGCGCTGTCTCGTTCTAGCGGCCCTTTAACAAACGAGACAGCGCTAGTTTGCTCAACTCCACGCTCTCTGCAGTTACTGCCGCAGTCACTACATGCAGTGTCGTGTGGAGAGCCCAATAATCCTTATATAATAGGTCTATGATTTTAACCCCTCAAGCTAACTTGTTCGCTTTTGGGAACAGCTCGTAGAAATGGTGTATCACAGAAATAGTTGTATATTCCTTACTGTCATGGTGAGAAATATGAAGTAAACGGTGTTAGAATGAGAAAACATCATGCTTTTTATTCAAATATAAAAATTATCCACAAAAGAAGTAAAATGTTGATCTTTATGAAACAAAAGTTTTTGATCGCGATTTGAAAAAAATTATTTTGATTTACAAAATTTGTGAGTGTTTTTTATCACTATCTTAAAACAATTTTTAGTGTTCGGATATGTTCAGAAATATTCTATTTATTTTGATTTTATTGCAAAGTGGAAATATTTTGACCTTCTGACAAAATATGGTCGAGGCCTGAAGGGTTAAGGTGCCATGAGGTAAAAGTTTGAACATGGAGCAGTTGGGAGTGGAGACCACCATTAGCGGTAGAAAAAATGAAGAGGTGGTTGGTTGATTGATCGGTGGGTGAAAAGGTCTGTAAGAAAAAATAAAGTAAGGGTTAATTACTTGGCAACGGAATCCTCTTCGTGATTGTATGTGAAGCAGTTGTTGAACACCAGGGAAGAGTCCGCCATGACCTGCAAGTCGCTGGAGTACTTCTTGCGACCGAGCTTTGACTTGATTGTCTCAAAGTCCATAGGTTCTGTGATGATCTCGAAGTAGTCCGGAACCTGGAAGAGGTTAAAAACAATAAAAATTAAACTATGAAAACATTCAGCATAACCTGTTGAACGTCGGAGAAGGAAAAAATCAAAATACTACCACTAACTGTTGTACGAGAATTCGCAAGACTGTTCGAAAATGATCTTGATGAGCTTTGACCAAATGTCAGAATAAAAACTATGATTATGTATTTTTTACAATTTTTTTTTGTTTACTAGATAATTTTTCTTATTAATCATATTTATATCGAAAGACGTATACAACGTGTCCGGAAACTCGTAGTACAAGCGGGATACTGGTGAATCTACATCACGTAGAGAACCCAAAAAACAAATTTTTTTCGATCTGAGCATTTCGATTTTAATATTAATTTTTTTCTATTTTTCCATTTTTTCGGCAACTAAAGGGTTAAAAAAATTTTTGAGCCCGGTTTACCATTCAATGCATTTTATAAGACATTACACAGCTGAAATCAACCCCCTAGTGAAAATTTTTTTCAAATTTAACCAAAAAAATCCCAACTTCGGACCCGATTTACTCGAAAACGAAAGCTCAAATCAAAAAAGTTATATCACAAATCGACTCCGAATGTGATGTAGATTTACCAGTTTCCCGCTTGTACTACGAGTTTCCAGACACCGTGTATAGCAAACTTTATTTAAAAAAAAAAAAGATAAATCTCCAATTTCGGAGGCAATTGTCAAAAAATATATATTTATAAGAATATATAAACTGGTTTTATTATTTACTAGCTGACACGGCCATGCGTTGCTGTGGCTAATAAAACACGTCATCAACTGGATGGTTATCCAACCTTTATAACCACTGCGGTCTTTGAGTTTATCGCGAAGAGACAGACAGATGCCGCGGAGGACTTTAATTTATAATACGTAGAGATGGTGTGAAAGATTATAATAAAGTGCATGAAATGCTTGGGGTAACTAACGTATTTAAGTTAATAAGGATTAATACTGTATCCGTCTAAATAACTTTTCAATTACCGCAATGTAAGTGACCATTTTTTTAGAAGATAGAGTGGGTATAGTAAGCTATCCGTAAAAGATAGATATATGCCTTCGCGGACTTTTTTGTAGATCTATAAAAGAGGAATATCCCACCATGCATTGTTTTGTTATATCCCCAAAGGATTAGGCAGCGTTTTCGATGAAAGCTACCAGGCCGCTTGACTTTTTCCGACACTTCTAACAATTATCGTTATGTTTCAACCAATTTACACAAATCCTTGACAAATTACATACCTAAACCTTCCTCACGAAACACTATCTATTGGTGAAAACCACAAGAAAATCCGTTCCGTAGTTATCGAGTTTATCGCGAACAGACAGACTACGCAGAGGACTTTAATTTATAATATGTAGAGATATATACCTGAATTCATAAGCTACGATGAACAAGCTATGATGACAACAATCAAAAGGTGTTTTCAAAGAAATAAATATTAGTACAAAATTGCACCTCTATGACTATCCAGGGATTTTTCACGGTCTGCAGTAGTACACAATGAATATGGTTAACGACACGGAAAAAATCCTGTGTGGACGGGGAACACAGTGAAACGTAGCTTACCTCATCCACTGTGACAGGAGCATTGAACGGCCAACTATCCTTGTGCTTCATCACATCGTTGAGGAGTTCCTCAAGGGCCTCGTAGTGGACCGCTTCTGATTTGCGCGACTTGCGGGAGAATCCTGAAATTAATTTCCACTCCTATTATTGCACCTTACATATTTCTACACCAATCCCAATATGGAAACCATATTGGGTCTTTTTATCTTTGCAGTACACAATCATTATTTTCATACATAAGTCAAAAAATGGCAACACTTTTATATAACCACAGATCATAACATAGCATATAATGTTCATAATACCAATCAAAAATACGCATACACAATCAGTAATAAACACAGTCTAGCAGCTATAATCTTTTTAAATCCTGAATAACGCGAACCCTGGAATATAACGTGCCAAAAATATTTAACATGTTACCAATTAATATAAAAAATTGCGATTCTACAAATAGATTCAGATATATGCTGAAACAATGGCTGCTAAATAGAGATAGTTTATATTAATTCATATGTGTTAATTGTTATAATCTGTATGGTTATAGTAATAATGTTATGTAATGTTTAAATTGTAACTGAACATTAACATCCTGTTGACAAACTGCTTTATTGCGGTTTAACGGGATTGTACCTTGAAAACCAATAAAAAAAAATATATATATTTAGAAATAAACATGTAACATTTTCACATTATGCTTAAAATAATAAAATTAGTTGCCAAACTGAACGAAAATCCGATCCGAATCCATATTCCTTTACAACCGTCTTCCTATGATTGTGAGTTTATTTCCCTTGTGAGGCGACTTACTGGTTGAAACATGTGCACATGAAGGTACCCTATAAGGGTCGACCGAGTTCTCGGTCTCGGCATTCTCGGCTACAAATTCTACCGAGAATTCTGTCTCGGTTCTCGGCGAAGAATCACCGAGATTCTGGGCCATAACCGAGACCATTGTAAGTAAGTACGATATAGGATAATGGGATTCAAATCTACCGCATGCGTCCACATTCGTCACAAATGCAAATATTTTTGAGTGTTGATATTCGTCACCATATCAAGTTCTTAGGCCTGCAGCAAAAAAGTTTTTATCAGCACTGCCTACTAGCGTAGCAAGTGAACAGCTCTTTAGCAGAGCTGGTCAATTATGCGACATGAGGCGACACTCTTTGAAGGGTGAAAACGCAGAAAAATTGTTTTTTTTGTGCTACAACATCATGTTGTTCAATTTTGATTATTAAAACTATTTAAAACAAATTATTATTACATTATTAAATATACTATATTATGCAAAAATAGCGCATTTTCAATTTTTTTCTCAATTTATCTATTCTCAGTCTCGGCCGAGATTTTAATTTATTCTCGGCCGAGAATGAAAAACCTGTCTCGGTCGACCCTTAGTACCCTACACAAGTTCCATTGACCCTGGTTCCATTTCCAAAACAGAATTTTATCAAAGACAAATTCACGCTCGTGTGAAGCCAGTCGTAAAGGGTTACGCAGCTTCCATGGCGATGTACATTGTACATCATACCAATATGTTCCTAACTCAAAATCAATTGCCTTACCTGTTTAAAAAGCAATATGCTTGAAATCTAATTACTATCGCCCTCTGTGAGGTAAAAACTCAAAGGCATTAGGTTCTAAGCTTGACTAAAACCTACTGTCAATTAAAAATAAAATTTAATTTATTCATTTTAAAAACATTACAATTTCAAGACGTTTAAAAAAAATATATATTAAATGAGAAAAACAGATTTAAACTAGCGGCAATAAAGCTTGCTGTTTGAATTTTGCTTCATTGACGTTAAACATATCGATATTTAAAGTGATTCTATTTAACAACAAGACAGCTCACCCGACTGGCATAACTATTGGCAAGTTAGTTCTGCAAGCTGGGAGATAAAACAGTCTATGCTGTCGGTGACGGAGATGACCATCGGGAACATAGAAACTCTGCTCTCCATGAAAGCCGAGTTTTCGAACCATCCACGAATCAGTCTGAAGTAATGTGTTACAATGAGCATATCCCTTCTGACCCGTAGGTGGTTCATACCGAGCATACCCAAGAGAAAGTCGGTAGGTTAGAGCCACTGATAGTAGCCATACTCCCTCAGGTAAATAAATCTCGGAAATTTCTTCTGAACCTTCTCTAACATGAGGGAATACTTCACTTGGTGTGGGCTCCAAACCACCGATCCACTCTCAAGCCTACTCCTAACCCGAATGTTTCTGAAATTTCTCGCAGTGCGTAGGATAAAACTCAGCATTCTCAATGCTACATGTCATTACGATATGAGAATGAAAAGTTAACCTACTATCAAACACAATACCAAGATCTTTCATAGTGGAGACATTTTTTTTTTTTTTACATGAGCTCCACACAGGAGGCCCAGAGGAAAATGATTTCTCTCAGGGCCTATGTCATCTTTGGGGATGCTGTGTGGAGGTTTTTTTTAGGAAAGAAAGGAGAGGAGAGTTCTGGGAAGGAAAAGGGTTTAAGGGGTGGGTAGGAATCTGGGGTTCAATGTGTCCAGGTCATCCGCCTCCAAGACCTTGACAAACCTCACCCCATGGACCCGGGCACCCTGCTAAATCACCAAACGTAGCGAACCACTTGGGGTGACCTATGGCAGAGGTGTTGGTTATCCAATAAAGGTTCCCGGGGCGGCGGTACCCATTCCCGCCTCCCAAATTGAGACATGTGATGATCGAGCAGTTTTCTCTCAGCTTTATTAAAGGGGCTGATAGTTAGTTTGTTGTGGTGATAGTTTTTTAAGCCCGTTGTTTATAAATACAATAGGATTCCTTGAATCCTTCTTTCTAATACGCAAGCGGGACTGGCAGTTCCTTCTAAACTGGGACCTGGCTGATCTCCAGCTAGGTAGAAATAAAAAATGCAAAATCATTTTTTCAAAGTGTTATTGTAAAAAAAACTCGAATCATAGACATGAATATTAGTAGACCTGCCAAACCCGTTGTTTATAAATACAATAGGATTCCTTGAATCCTTCTTTCTAATACGCAAGCGGGACTGGCAGTTCCTTCTAAACTGGGACCTGGCTGATCTCCAGCTAGGTAGAAATAAAAAATGCAAAATCATTTTTCAAAGTGTTATTGTAAAAAAAACTCGAATCATAGACATGAATATTAGTAGACCTGCCCTAAGTAATAAAAGCGTATTATTTCCCTCTCCCCATACCAGCTCCATTTGGAGCCGGCTGGGATCGAGTGAATCTAGAAAATGTGACATCATCATTCTTGTGCGAACCAGCGTCGAGCTCTCATCGGTACATTTTACGAAATAACATGGCAAAAATGGTGGCTTGTGCTATGAAAACGTGTAAAAATAGAGGTAAAAAGGAGAATAAACCCAATTGTCGTATTACATTCCACAGGTAAGCATTATTTTACTTTATTTTAAGCTTATTCAGATCATATAATATGATCAGTTTTAGTAACATATACTATCACATCAAGATACATGATACACTCAAGTGTGCTCGTCGCTGTTTACTGGGGTAAGTAGATTATAAAACATTTGTAAAAGTGTCTTAACTAAATACAGCAACAAAATATTCGATTCTGAAAACAGGTGAACTTTACTTTGCCGTATTTGGACGCAAATTTGTTCATAACGTGGCGAGCAATTCGCGCTCCCATGTAAAAAGGTCTATTCATTCAAACGCAGATTTTACTTTTTAAAACTAAATGGTGATATTATAATGCGAGATGCCTATACACTGTCAGATTGATTTATTGACGAATCACATATCATCACAGTCATCTTGCCCCTCTGCATCCCGCGATAGTTGGTTTGTACCCCCCACCTATCTGTTCTCGTCTACTATTATTCATGTCTATGCTCAGAATACTTGTCTTAAAAAAACTAGAATCTGGAGCATGTTTTTTACTGAATGGACCTGAGAGTTCCCTAACACTACCAATAAGCTATGGAGACTGTCAATTAGAATGAACTCACCGATTAATAAACGTGTGGCACTAGGGGCGGATGCTCTTCTCGGAGTGGAAGTGTCCTCGGGAGCATGTTTGGACTTCTTGGTGTGGGTCTTGCCATTTGTCAGTCCGTTGGTGAGTGGCGTTGACTCCTTCGAGGCGCGCTTCTTCTGAGCCTTGGCGGAGAGGACTGGCTCCTCACTGCTCTCGGATTCTAACAAAATACATTAACATTATTATAAAGCTTTGTTGTCAATAAATTAATGATTGCTGCAAATTGTATTAGAATGTTGTAGGTTGGTGATAAAACTTTTTGGGAGTAGATAATACAAAACATTTAAGAAAAAAATATGCATAATTTTTATTATTTTATCTCTTGCTACAACATAGCATTCCCAATGAATTATAAAACTCATTTCATTTATATAACATTAATTAAGAATTTATGCTGAATTAGGTATAGTATAGGATCCCGATATAAAACGACCATCACCGAGATGTTTATTTGATGAAACGTATTTTATATTTAATTTAATATGTCAATAATATTGCATATGGGTTGCCTAACAAATTTTAGTTCAGGGTATGATTAATTAATAACAGGTAGGTATAAACAGGTACAAAGTTTTCGTAAAATGTCAATTCGTTTGAGACATCATAAGCGAAAATTTGGAGGGGTTAATGTCGGGATTATGGTAATGATTTTTTTTATAGGCCTGTTGGCAGCATTTTAAAGTTTGATCTGTGGAAGAACGTTATATAATGCTGTTTTTTAGCCGTTGGAACAGTTTTGTAGAATAATGTTGCAAGTTGATCTCAATAGAATGTCTCTAATCTACTCATATAATTTTTTTGCTTTTTAAGCTCAAATACATCAATGACATGTGTGAATTTATGTTTGTACGAAGAGTACGAAGGTACGAAGAGTAAAAAAATACATTTTGTAGAATAAGATTGAGTGTGAAATTTTCATACACTACATTTTTCCACTATTTCTGCATAAATTCTTAAGGATTGTATCTCTATTGTATTTTAAATAATAAATGTTACGAAACATAACTGGTTTCATTTTTCTGGCAACAAGAATAGTGTTGGATACAACCGGGTAACGGCTCAATTAACAATCACTCTCGGGCGTTCGCTGGCGAAAATGAGACCAATTTGAAGAGATATTTTAAAACATTTATTGGAATTATATTTAAAGTTCCCCTGCACAGTACACTTCGATTAATCACAAACTTCATACTTTCACTTTTCAACAAGAGATGTCTCGAATCTCTTTTAAATTATTTGTTATTATGATTTCGCTAACCGAAATTATTAAAATATTTTTTCATGCAAATCCTTGATCAAGTGCATATTAAAAAGTATACGTTCAAATTTAAAATTATATCTATTATTATCAATTAGGCTACAGACAACATATAGAAGTTAAAACATTTAATATTCTCCAAATAGGTACTACGTACGAAAGAGATGGGTAAGTTTTGCATTTTCCCGGAGGCCTCCGAGACGTGTTTCCTTTTAAAAGTACTTGAGTTCTTAGAGCAGGTCCCGGGAGCCACTTCCGACTTGCGAATGGCACGGACCGAGACGCACGGGTTCGCACCTCGGAGTCCGAGCACGCAAAAGAACTCGAATGCACAACCTGCTCCCGACTCGCGATTGGCTCGAACCGAGAAGCTCGGGTTCCACCCTAGCTGGGCGTCGGAGCCATAGCCCGCAAAAGAACACGAACGGGCAACCTACTTCCGACTCGCGAATGGCTCGAACCGAGACGCTCGGGTTCCACCCTAGCCGGACCTCGGAGCCCGCAAAAGAACTCGAACGGGCGACCTACTTCCGACTCGCAAATGGCTCGAACTAAGACGCTCGGGTTCCACCCTAGCCTCGCCTTGGGGCCCGCAAAAGAACTCGAACGCGCAACCTACTCCCGACCGCGAACTGCCGCCACCCGACTGTGGCTCGGCCCGCCGAGTTCCGGGTACAAGTACTGGACCAGGTTCTTTGGGAGTAGGCGATTTGAAAAGGGAGAGGATCCGCTTTGCGCAAAGAACCCGAGTTTAAGAGCTCACTCCAGCTGAACCTACACATCGCTAACGTACACCAATTTTACGATTTTTTATATATTTTTTTTATGAATTCTAAAAATATTGGATAAACGGTTAAATATAGAATCAATGGCACTCTAAACACGATAAGCAGTGTCTATGTCTCCATATTAAAATTCAGAGGCATGAAATTCATTCCATGAGGGCGAGAAATTTCCAAATCAGACGCTCGAGTGGATAAGTTGTTATGTAAATTTATGAATAATCAAGTATAAAGGAGAGAAAATTTGAGAATAATGTACATAACTATTTTTAATCTAGACTAAACATGCTACATAAACAGAATTTACTTAAAAAAAGAAATTAAAAAAATTATGACGAAACAAAAATATTAATTAGTGATGCAACAATTCTTACTTTGATGATAAGTAGAGATTATTCAATGAAAAATTATGTATATAATAGGAAAAATAGATAATAAATAATCAACACAAATGATTTCTATACTAAATTTATCCTAGGTACAAAGATATTTGAGACCAGCTGGAGAGGTCAAAGGGTTTCTCCAAACTAGCCTTTCCCGATCTGCCTCGCCACGCAACTAGTGCACAGGCGCATCCGCTGCCAAGACCTGAACACACCTCATCTGATGAACCCAGGCACCCCTGCTAAGACACCAAATGTAGTGAATCACTTGGGGTGACCTACGGCAGAGGGCTCCATGACAGTTGATCCCCTGACACTTGGCCCCCGGGCATATTTATTTACAATATACAGTCGATTTGGGGAAAATGCAGTAAACCTACTTACACAAAACATAACTAAGTGTTCTCGAAGGGGTTGTGCCGAGAGGATATGACACATTGATCAAAAAGTTTTAGGAGTATTGTGCGCAGGCGCGAGAAAATAATTCTATGTACAGAATTTGTATGAAGAACAAGGTCAGAATCGCTTGCGCCAACATTACCCCATATGATGGGTAAAAATTTCATTCACCTTGCAACCCCAGTATATTTTTAAACGATTTTATCTGTGACATGGAAATGTCAAATTTGCCGCGAATTTTATCTGTCAAGGTTGATGCTTGTTCCTCGACTAAAACATCGTAAAACCTATTAATTTACGTAATTAACGCAAGTAATGTTGTTTTGGTACATAGTTTATTGTTCTAGGAAGGTGTTTCGGTCAATAAAATATACATACAATAGCTCAAAATTAATCCACAAAACCTTCAATTCAAAATCGTGTTTTGTTACGAAATTTCTGTATTTTTCCTGGAATTTGCCGGCCTTTGACCGGTTAAGTCTGTTGAATAGGAAAAAGTCGCAGGGAGCCAGATCAGGTGAATTCGAAGGCTGCTGGATAGTATTTGTATTGTTTTTGGTCAAAAACTCACAGACAAATTTTGCATTATGCGGTGGTGCGTTATTGTGGTGCAAAATTGATGCCATTTTCGGATATATAAAAAAATCACAAAGGTAGACATACTCAGTATAGCGTAACTTTTACAAACGTCAAGCTATGACATTGAAATTTGGAGGGAAGTGTCAATGACAAATGTGGTAACTTGACAAAAAAAAAAAAGAATTCCAATCGGGTGATTGATAGCATCACACAGCGGCCGGTCCTAAAACTTTTTGATCAAGCTGGTATCGCCGAATAACAAAAATATAAAAAATATTTTCATTCAAATTCATCAAGGATAAAACTATTTGTCGTTGTTGACCGGTCAGTGGTTGAGTGGTCATAGCGCGTGTGTCTCACCCGAGCGTCGCGTGTTCGATTCTTCGGCTGGCTAAGTCCTCCATCACAACACAAGCAACATTTTCGGCTTTCTGTGGTGGTAGTAGGAGATTTGCAAACATTGTTGGGTTATTCGTAACCCGGGAATGTTTGTCTTTCTTTTTAAAAAAAAAAAAAAAAATGTACTGTATATATAGTACAAAAAATCTATAATGTAAATAAATTCACAATAATGCACAAAAAATTATAATTATAACTTTGGGGGGTCAACTGTCGGGAGGATCAACTGTTAGGATGGCAGAAATGTTGGTAATAAATAGTACCCGGGGCGGCGATACCCATACCTGCCTCCCAAATCGAATGTATCAGAATCTAAATCATTGCACCACTACCACAAATAAAATAAAATCTCTAAATGCATATATTATTGCCACAATTTAAAAATAATAATTTTCATGCATCAAGGAACTTATAATTTAATGCACAAGGTCCAGATTAACAATAAGGACAGCACATAACTGAAAAAAAAACAATCCCCTCCATCCTACTGAAAAGGAAATAATAATATTAACAAAAAGAACGAAGCACATAATAATAGCATAGAGTAAAATTTAATTTCGGATGAGGACAAACCACAGTCATCGTGGAGCTTTCGATTCAGGAGTTTGGTGTAGTGATGTATATTGTTTAGGGCGTTCGCCGCACAGCGTCTTACGACATAATCTGAGTGCACTAAATTCAGAAACAATGTATAAGTATGCAACATTATAAAAATATAAATTATCGTATTGAAATGACATTGGAGTAAGTACTTAACCCCTCCGCAACGTAAGCAGATATAAGCGTTAAAAATAGGACAGCAGTCAAGTACAATAAGCGTGTTTATACGTCAGCACGTGTGTTTCCATAGAAATCGTTCTAACTCCGTTATTTTTTTTTTTTTTTACATGAGCTCCACACAGGAGGCGCTGAGGAAAATAATTTTCCTCAGGGCCTATGTCATCTTTGGGGATGCTGTGTGGAGGGTTTTTTTAGGAAAAGGAAGGAGAGGAGAGTTCTGGGAAGGAAAAGGGTTTAAGGGGTGGGTAGGAATCTGGGGTTCAGTGTGTCTTGGTCATCCACCTCTAAGACCTAGACAAACCTCACCCCATGAACCCGGGCACCCCTGCTAAATCACCAAACGTAGTGAACCACTTGGGGTGACCTATGGCAGAGGTGTTGGTTATCCAATAAAGGTTCCCGGGACGGCGGTACCCATTCCCGCCTCCCAAATTGAAATATTATTATATTAAAAAAATATGTTATTGTTTTAGTTACATCCCTAAAACAAAAAGTTAAAGGTCGATAGTAGATCAAGCTGCACATCCCTATCAAGTTGTCTATGGAAATACATAACAGGAATCAGCTGTCAGTCGTGTAGTTGACAAAAATATTTACCCGCGCAAATTTCACCGCGCTCCACATTTTAAATTTTTATTAAATACTTTTATATGAAATGATAAAAAAGTGGGGTGACAAAAGTGTTTATTACACACATTTACAATAGAATAAGTATTGTTGTTTACATAATCTGTGATTTTAGTACCGTTTTCACATAAAAACATCACATGAGTCATTTTTACCTATTTTTAATGTTTGCGTTCTAAATTTTAATATTTACAAATGCTAATATTTATTTGTAATATAATAATTTGAAAGCCTATTTTGTAACTTTTCTAAAATAGTTTTTACTATTCGGCTACGTTCAGAAATGTTTCATTTATAGAGCTTTAATTGTGAAGCGGTAATAACAAAAAGTTTTCGTAAAATTCGGAGGGGTTAATATAATATCTGAAGTACCTACCATATGATAAATGTGTTCCATTTTTCAAATGTAATATACCAAAGACATGGAGTCACTTTGACTGATCGATTATTATTAGCAGGAAAAAAACAATACATACATTGAGGTTAAAAGTGATATTTCACAAAAATGGATTGTCAGTCGATTTCAAGATTATTTTTGAGGCGATATAAAATGTACACTTACGTATTGCTGAATTATTTCGACGGGCCTTCTTGGAGATTCCATTTATTTGTTCAACAGGCGAGGATTCCTTGGACTGGCGTTTCCTTTTCGATTTCACCACCAAAGTTTCTTCAATGCTGTCTTCTGAATCTACGGAAAATAAAAACGTAAGTCGAACAGAACCAAATATTGAAAGATCGTAGTAAAAAAAAGTTACTTGTGGTTTGCCATAATTTCACTAAAATTAAATAACATGGTATTCTAATTGCATTGGTATTTCCCACTTCATCAGTAACTAATGACTACACACTAATAAGGGAAGGTATAGTGGAAACGTGATAAAGAAGTAGCTCTATGTCAATGGCTTCTAAGCTTGTGCAGTTTTACAGATTTCTTTTGATAGTAGACAAACTCCGATAGGGGAGGGTAATCAGAAGAAAAATTCTTGTCTGTTCTTAAACGTCTGTGGAAAAGACTTACCAATAAACCTTGTGCTATGAGAAAGGATTTAGCTTGTAAAAGTGATAAAACACAAGCCATTTAATTTATTAACAGTGGGTTGTATTTGATTATCATTTATTTGTATTATTTAATAAATAAATGCAGTGGAATCATTAAAACAAAATAACCAATAATCGAACCCAAAAACAGATGGTGTGCTTATTTTATGTTTAGTGTTGGAAATCAATAAGGGTCGACCGAGAATAAATTAAAATCTCGGCCGAGAGCCTAGACCGAGAATAGATAAATTGAGAAAAAAATTAAAATGCGCTATTTTTGCATAATATAGTATTTTTAAGAATGTAATAATAATTTGTTTTAAATAGTTTTAATAATCAAAATTGAACAACATGATGTTGTAGCACATAAAAAGCTATTTTTCTGCGTTTTCACCCTTCAAAGAGTGTTGCCTCATGTTGTATAATTGACCAGCTCTGCTAAAGAGCTGTTCATTTGCTACACTAGTAGGCGGTGCTGATAAAAACTTTCATCACAATTGATAGCTTTCTCACGCACTGACACCAAGTGACGAATGTGGACGCGCGCGATAGATTTGAATCCCATTATCCTCTCCCGTACTACTTACAACGGTCTCGGTTATGGCCGAGAATCTTGGTGATTTTTCGCCGAGAACCGAGACAGAGTTCTCGGTAGAATTTGTAGCCGAGAATGCCGAGACCGAGATCTCGGTCGACCCTTAGAAATCAACGAGCAATTTTAAACAATTTAACAATGATTATTATTTTTACAATGAAAGCAAATAATTACGTAATTTTGAATTTACGAGTAGAGGGGTTTTGATAACAAATTTTTGAACAATTTTATTGTATTATATCATGAAGGTAAGTAGCGAAACCATTGAAGCCAGTTGAAGTGTTAATTGATGTTTGGGAATGATGATGCGATGATAAATTGAGAATGATAATTGAAGCAGAAATGAGACGAGTACAACCACGAAATCTAGAAATGAGTCCGAACAGGATGTAAAGCCAGTGGCAACATAAATAATAGGATTAATAAAGGGACGCTGGGAATATTTTTCACATTGGACGGGTGAAGAATGGAATAGCGAGAATAGGTCTAGGAAGTGGATGGAAGGAATCATGAATGTGGATAAAGCAAGGAATTTGTTCCAAGGACGCAACCTAGAGAACTGTGAATGGGTGTTCAGAGTAACTAAAGAGTTCACGGGGTGAGGTTTGTCTAGGTCTTGGCTCTGATGCATTTCCCCACCTAGTGTGGCAGGCCAGATCGGGAGAGACTGATTGAGGGAGACCTTTTGAACTCTCCAGTCGGACTCTCTCGACCCATCGCCTTGCACCGCATTGGGAGGGATGGATTCGTACGTCACTCCTGGTCACAATGACCCCCAGATTCCTACCCATCCCTCCAAAGTTTTTTCTTCCCATTACTTCCTCTCCTTCCTTTTACTTACAGGACCTTCCACACAGCATCTCCAAAGATGACATAGACCCTGAGGGAATTTTTTCCCCAGGGCCTCCTGTGTGAAGCAAATGTAAATTAAAAAAAAAAAAAAAAACTGGCAATTGGATGGATTCTCTTCTTTTAATGCAAGTTTTGCTTAATTGAAGGACCACAGTCAAATCAGTTCAATGACAACTCAGAATCAACTCAACTCAACACCTCTTTGAAAAATTGTTAAAAGCTATGAAAAAAAAATTGCGAAGTAGCCCGTAACCTAACCTTACGTAAACTATTTTTATATACTTTTTTCATCACTTTTAATGACTTTTCAAAGGAAGTGTTGAGTTGATTCTGAGTTGTCCTGTCACCAAATCAATAACTTAGGATAAATAGGATCGATAGGCTTAACTGACGACGGTTTTATAATGCAATTTAATAATTTCCCAAACACGGTTGCGCTCGTTAGACTTGTCGATAGCCAATTAACCATTTTATAATAAATTTAGTTCTGTTTGAATGAAATACACTTACTTTAATATACGTTGGCAGTCCGCATCTACTTTTTGACATTGAAAAAAGAGTTGTTATGAAAATAATTAATATTTAAATAACAATTGCGATTAAGTACTGTGGATACCAATTTTATGATTGTCTATGGTTTTTTTACAACCGTATATCGGCGCAAGTAGGTAGAAAGAGAGTTGTTTCTGGCAACTTCACTTCCCGCCAGAGCCTGTACGGGGCACACAGACTCTGTCGGAATGTCACTGTGCCATGTTTAAAATGTGAATATTAAGTAGAGCGTATCAAATGTTATTTTAACAAGACGAAGCATCCAATCCTGGATAACAATGAAACCCAAGTTCGTGTTCGAATCGGAGTTAAAAAATACGGATTGTGCGTGAAGCAAGTCCACGAGCTGCGAATGTAAAACACGTGCCGGCGATGTCCGGAAAGTTGTAGTCCGTATGTAAAATCGATGCGATCTGTCCATAATCCTCGCTTTGGAATTGTTGGCTGCCGGGATCGAGAAACTATTAATGTATTATCGGACGTGATCCGTATTTGAGAGGCGAGTCGCTTTGAAAGATGCACTTGCTTCTGGAAGGGTGTTTGCCGGAGACCATCAGCCCAGCACGGGATATCTCTTGGACCGGGGCGGGCTGGCTGCCCGATTGCGGCCCCGGCCTGATGCGGCCATGGATCCGAGAAGAGCTGCAGTCCCGTTCATCAGCAGTTAGAATAATTAGCTTAGTTTAGAAATTAAACGGTCTCTAATGATGGGGTAAGTCAAAAATCACCTATTCTTTATGTCAACTCATGTCGTAACTGAAATAGAGAATTTATTTTTTAAATTGTTAAAACTATCGTCTTTTATTATATCATTCCCGCCAACCTGATGTACTTGCGAACTAATCTGAATATGCCCACCACTTGAGAGAGAGTTTCTTGGTTCAATGTACGGAAGTGTGAGCTTCGTAAGTACACGGCACAACCCCTCCGGTTATGGCACGAAGGTTCAAAACCTCAAAGCTGTGTATTATTATTTTCAATTTGGGAGGCGGGAATGGGTACCGCCGCCCCGGGAACCTTTATTGGATAACCAACACCTCTGCCATAGGTCACCCCAAGTGGTTCGCTACGTTTGGTGATTTAGCAGAGGTGCCCGGGTTCATGGGATGAGGTGTGTTTAGGTCTGATGACCAGGACACACTGAACCCCAGATTCCTACCCACCCCTTAAACCCTTTTCCTTCCCAGAACCCTCCTCTCCTTCCTTTCCCTAAAAGACCCTCCACACAGCATCCCTAAAGATGACATAGGCCCTCAGGGAAATTATTTGCCTCAGGGCCTCCTGTGTGGAGCTTATGTAAAAAAAAAAAAAAAAAAAGGAGCCACCAAGTAATTAACCACATATCATCAATCATCTTCCTATTCTGGGAAAAAAAAAATTATATCACCCCCATATTGCTACCCACATAACAATAAGGCGGGCCAGCCGCTATTGCAGAGTCAATTGTTCAATGAGGTCTTTATCCAGAACTCGTGATATTCTGAGCATCTTTCTGAATTGCCTTTCTCCAAGCTCAAATGGATTCTAGACACAATGACCTCCAGATTCCTAACCACCCCTAATATACTTTTCTTTCCCAGAACTTCCTCTCCTTACTTTCCTAAAAATACCCTCCACATAGCATCTCCGCAGATGACATAGGCCCTGATATTTATATCAATTGCTGTCCGTGCTGGCACATACCGCCTAACAGCCATTAATTACGGATTTAATAAATATTGTATTTGTTCATATGAAGCGGATACTTTGTGATGTGACATTATTAATTTAAAATAAAGCAATAACTTTGTTAACACCACTTTTATTTTTATACTTTATGCCGACCGGGTTTCGCTACAACCGTAGCTTCATCAGGGCAGTATAATACTCTACTAAAATTAGGTTACATTTGTGTTATAATATATATTTTACCAAAAATGGGCTGGGCTGGACTCGTCAAGTGGAGGAGGAAGAGGGAGGCATAGATGGAGAATTGGGAAGGGAACGGACGTGTTCTTTATCAATAGGGAACAATCTTAGTATGGGACTTTTATTTAAATTAAGTTGGTTATTTACTACCTTACTATTAGTGTTTATGGCTTTCCTAAGTTCAAGTGCCTCTAAATTATCCAACCTTATACCGATGTCGTTTTTATGAATAAGTTTGGCGCCAGCGTTTTTGTCAAATTTATGATCGTTTTCAATCAAGTGGTTTGCAAATTCTGAAAATCCAGAGCTGTGTAAACATCGAAGATGTTCTTTGACACGGGTGTTTATGTTGCGCGCTGTTTTACCAATATAAAAAAATGCGCAATCGCTGCATTGAAGTGAGTAAATTCCCGAGTGTGATAGACTGTCTTCCTTATCCTTACCGTTCATTAACAGTTTGCCTATATTATTATTAGTGTAAAATACTGGTTTGATTTCTGATGGGAGATTTTTAACACTTTTTTGAGAGAAATTATTGATGTACAGGATTCTACGCCATTGATGAGGTTGATTATTATTACTTGGTATATTATTATTATGAGGTGGACTATTGTATAAAAATTTACTAGTGGATAATTTTTTAAATTTTTTATTTAGAATGTTGTCAACTATATTTGGGTTGTAACCGTTATTTATTGCGATTTGTTTGATCGTAGATAGTTCTATTGCAAAGTTGGTATTTGATAAAGGGACTGTAACTAATCTATGTGTCATGGAATGAAACGCTGAATGTTTATGGGAGTCAGGATGGTTAGAGGAATAAGGAACTCCAGTGAAAAATATTATGGCTTTAAAAAAATATGTTCATATAGACCAAGAAACGCTGATTCTGAATATATAAGTTTTATTTCATAATATTAAACGCAGAGTTTTTAAAAAAAAATTAAAAAGTGCATTTTTAAACCTCTTCTCAAAACACAGCGTTAAGTTGGCATTACTGAAATGGTTAACGGTGACGTCACTCTTAACCTGTCACCTGGTGATAGTGTGTATTGTATTGACATTTGAAATGACTTGAAGTGCACACGTACCTATGCAATTCAACATTTCGTGTTTTTGGTTTATTTTCATACTGTTTATAGAGATTTAGATAAATAATAGTTATTGTGTTTATTGAAACATAATTTAGGCCCTCAACAATTTACGAAAAGGGCTATATTTGCGGACAATCTGCAATAAATTTTGTCTATTTGAGGTTAAAGTCGTGTCATATTTTGACATTTGCTTATGTATTTTCAAATTGTTTTTAGTATAGGGCTTTTTATACAAGTTGTTACACACTCGTCATGATCAGTGTATTATAAATACCAGTGTTTCTGTATGTATTATACATAAAACAATGTACCTACAAAGTAACGCCTGACACAAAACACGATGTCACATGTATTTGCAATGAAAGAGATGATTTATTGTTTTTATATTGCACTTTGATTAAATACAATAACAGTAGCGGTGAAATGTGGACATTTTACCAATGTTTTTCTATATTAAAAGCAGTTAATCTTGAATAAAAAACACACCTCACACCTAAAAGTCATTACAAAGCATTCTGCCATGACCGCCATGATCAGTGTTGCCAGCCGTGTCTTGTAAAAAGTCACCTAAAATATATAAAAAAAAGTAACCTTTTTGTGTGAAAAATAACCTTTCGTATTTTTTCCAGTGGAATGGTAAAAAGTTGATAGAATACATGAGGATATAAATAAACCAATCATCATGAGGAGCTCAGTATTAAAGTGGGACATAAGCCATTTGGATTATTTTTGAGTAGAGCGAGTTTTTTGTTTTGTATATACCGGTATGAAAAATCTGATATTTTTTCTACCTGCATAACCTTGCCGGCGTAAATAGCGGGTACTCAAAATGCAAAAAGTCAGATTGAGCGATCAATCAGATTTGCGAGTGAGCGAGAAGCTATGGTTAATTTGTAATTTACACATTTTTTTTTTTTTTTTTAGTTTATTGAGGTAACAAACAGTAATACATATTTTAATAATAAAGTAACATATTACATGGTTGCATTAACCAGCGAAGTTTCCGGTAAAATTTATAATATATATAAAAACATAGATTAAAACATTAAAGAAAACAAAGTGATAGAAAAAAAAAAATATATATATATATATACAACAGAAATGAAAAAAAAAACATACAAATTATAAAGCATATTATAGGATATATAAATAATCCAAATATTATTATTATAATAAAAAGAAGGAAAACAAACATAATGAGAATGAAAAAAAAAAATAATAACATGCAGCAGGGGTGAAGAGTTCGTAATTAACAATTTGTTTAAATTTTTTCTATTACTGATTTAATAAATTGGCCTGAGGACAAATGAAAAATATCAGAGTCGTAAAAGATATCATTGAATTTTGTGCACGTCCTTCAGAGAAATGAATGTTGTGTGTAATTTGTTTTTGAGTGTGGGATGTGGAATAGTTGGTTTGATCTTGTGTTTCTTATTGGACAGTGGAAATTAATGTTTTCTAGAAGACAGTTGTTGTCAACAACGTTGTTAATGATTTTGAATAAAAATTTTTGGTCGGATATATTTCTTCTATCTTCTAAAGTTGATAAATTATGGAATGTTAATGAGTCTTTTAGGTTTTCTGATGTTCGAAAGGATTTAAAGTCTAGGTGTTTCAATATCTTTTTTTGAATTCTTTCTAACCTTTCAATATTTACTTTGTATTGGGGATTCCATATGACTGATCCGAATTCTAATATTGAGCGAAACGTGTTCCTCTTTCACAATAGTGTGAAAGAGAAAGAAGTAAAGTTTTGCAATAAGTGTATAGTCCATGATTTAGCAAGCCGTTAGCCAACACGAAAAAAAAACAAAAGAGCATTCCGTTTGACGTTGGTTCTGAAAAATCACCTAAAAGTAACCTTTTGAGTAGTGTAACCTGAAAGAAACCTTTCAGAGTAAAAAATCACCTAAAAGGTTACAAAAGTAACCTTCTGGCAACGCTGGCCATGATTCTTCATTCAAACAGGGATGTTCTGCCCAAAAAAATTATTTCCCTAGATTTCGAAGTGAAATTTCCCTAGAATTTCACATTTACGCAATTACCTACGTAGCCACCCGATTGTGTAACACTAATCCTGTTATATGTTAATTAATATGATAATTAATTGGAAAGATATCGGAACTTGGTAAATATACTAATAATACCGTGATTTTCCAAATAAAACACTTTTTGCTACGTGAAGTAATAATTTAAAAGTACGAATACACTCACCACTGAATTAGAAACTGAATTCCAAATAAAAAAAAACACTTTGCAAAATAAAAATCATAAGCAACCCGCCGCTCATTTGTACCAAGCGTGGTATTTTGAAGACCCCCGAACGTGTCACGTAGTATGGGTACGTTCCATAATATCATTTTGAGTTGTCAGTGTTAAAAATAACATTGCATGTAAGTACATGAACAATAATTAAGATTCATAGGAATTCCAAAAAATATATATACGTATATATATATATATAAATATTACCAGTAATATTGTCATATGTAATAAAATTTTTGCCAGAGTTCGAAATTTCCCTAGATTTTGTCCTGACTTCCCTTATCCCTAAAAAATATTTTTCTCCCCTAGATCTAGGGAAATTTCCCTCGACATGACATCACTGATTCAAAATGACAACTTAAAAAGTAAAAAACTAACAGTGGGTGAAGACCACCATAGATACGGTGCGTTTCTGGGAGTCTTTAAAAATTAAAACTTTGACAATTATTTTAACTATTAAAACTAATTTTAAAAATAAAAATGCAGTTATTTAAGTTTGAAGGTCTTTATTCATTAAAAAAAATTGGACTGGAGTTCTCTATTGTGAATCATTATGTCAGTGAACGTCGGTTTGCGGTAGATTTTAAATTCGATTTTATTATTTATTATTGATAACGTAAGATCTAGAAAGTTTAAGGTAGAATTGGTTCCTATTTCTATGGTGAATTTAATTTGTTTATGGAAGGAGTTTATTAGCAACAGGAAGGAGTTGAGTTGTCTCTTGGTTCCCAACCAAACACAGAATACATCGTCAACATATCTCTTCCATAACAATAAGTTTTGTAATAATGGTGATTTACTATTAAAAATATTATTTTCTAAATTGTCCATGAATATATCAGCGATGAGGGGTGATGTCGGTGCCCCCATGGCCAAGCCTTCTTTTTGTTGATAAAAACATTCATTGTATTGGAAATAGTTTTGGTTAAGACATATATTAAACAGGTGAGATAAATCCTTAGAGAAATTATTTGGTAACTTTGAATTTTGTAGCAATTTAGATAAAACATTTTTACTTTCAGCTACGGGGATATTTGGAAACAGGTTAACAATATCGAAGGAGACTAATTTTGCACCATTGGGGATATGTAAGTTTTCTAGCTAATCAATCAAGTCAAAAGAATTTCTAATGGTGTATTTTGGAGCAAAAACTTTTGAGTTATTGAATACATTAGTTATAAATGAAGCTATTTTGAAATTTGGGGAATTGCAACTAGATACGACTGGTCTTATTGGTTTGTGAAGTTTTAAGAAACCATACAATATAGGGGCTTTTGGATTTTTTGTAAAAAAATTTCAGAAGTGCAAGAATTTATTAACACGGATAAATTTGACATTCTACCTAAGGACCCCACCACCAAATTCCAAGAAAATATAAAAAGTGCTCTAAGATCATGTAAATCCGTAATCTTTCAAGACAACTCATATCAACAAGTTAAATTTTTTACAAAAAAATCCAAAAGCCCCTAAATTATATGGTTTCTTAAAACTTCATAAACTTCACAAACCAATAAGACCAGTCGTATCAAGTTGCAATTCCCCAAATTTCAAAAAGCTTCATTTATAACTAATGTATTCAATAACTCAAAAGTTTTTGCTCCAAAATACACCATTAGAAATTCTTTTGACTTGATTGATGAGCTAGAAAACTTACATATCCCCAATGGTGCAAAATTAGTCTCCTTCGATATTGTTAACCTGTTTCCAAATATCCCCGTAGCTGAAAGTAAAAATGTTTTATCTAAATTGCTACAAAATTCAAAGTTACCAAATAATTTCTCTAAGGATTTATCTCACCTGTTTAATATATGTCTTAACCAAAACTATTTCCAATACAATGAATGTTTTTATCAACAAAAAGAAGGCTTGGCCATGGGGGCACCGACATCACCCCTCATCGCTGATATATTCATGGACAATTTAGAAAATAATATTTTTAATAGTAAATCACCATTATTACAAAACTTATTGTTATGGAAGAGATATGTTGACGATGTATTCTGTATTTGGTTGGGAACCAAGAGACAACTCAACTCCTTCCTGTTGCTAATAAACTCCTTCCATAAACAAATTAAATTCACCATAGAAATAGGAACCAATTCTACCTTAAACTTTCTAGATCTTACGTTATCAATAATAAATAATAAAATCGAATTTAAAATCTACCGCAAACCGATGTTCACTGACATAACGATTCACAATTCCTCTAACCATCCCAACTCCCATAAACATTCAGCGTTTCATTCCATGACACATAGATTAGTTACAGTACCTTTATCAAATACCAACTTTGCAATAGAACTATCTACGATCAAACAAATCGCAATAAATAACAGTTACAACCCAAATATAGTCGACAACATTCTAAATAAAAAATTAAAAAAATTATCCACTAGTAAATTTTTATACAATAGTCCACCTCATAATAATAATAAACCAAGTAACAATAATCAACCTCATCAATGGCGTAGAATCCTGTACATCAATAATTTCTCTCAAAAAAGTGTTAAAAATCTCCCATCAGAAATCAAACCAGCATTTTACACTAATAATAATATAGGCAAACTGTTAATGAACGGTAAGGATAAGGAAGACAGTCTATCACACTCGGGAATTTACTCACTTCAATGCAGCGATTGCGCATTTTTTTATATTGGTAAAACAGCGCGCAACATAAACACCCGTGTCAAAGAACATCTTCGATGTTTACACAGCTCTGGATTATCAGAATTTGCAAACCACTTGATTGAAAACGATCATAAATTTGACAAAAACGCTGGCGCCAAACTTATTCATAAAAACGACATCGGTATAAGGTTGGATAATTTAGAGGCACTTGAACTTAGGAAAGCCATAAACACTAATAGTAAGGTAGTAAATAACCAACTTAATTTAAATAAAAGTCCCATACTAAGATTGTTCCCTATTGATAAAGAACACGTCCGTTCCCTTTCCAATTCTCCATCTATGCCTCCCTCTTCCTCCTCCACTTGACGAGTCCAGCCCAGCCCATTTTTGGTAAAATATATATTATAACACAAATGTAACCTAATTTTAGTAGAGTATTATACTGCCCTGATGAAGCTACGGTTGTAGCGAAACCCGGTCGGCATAAAGTATAAAAATAAAAGTGGTGTTTACAAAGTTATTGTTTTATTTTAAATTAAATATTGTATTGATACAGGTTTTTATCGATCGACCGTGCAAGAGCCCCTGTTACTAAATGGATACAGAGCCAGTGGGATTAGGGCGTCTCCAATTGGTATTGAATAGTAGGTTGTCAGGCTGAAAATAGCGGGAAAGAGGAAGGCTGGGTTGTTTTTAAAAGAGACAGCAGATGAGATGGATGGAAGACGATGTTACCAGATGTCAGCTAGTTGTATGGATAAGAGGGGGTTGCTTGATTGGCTGGTAATATTGGCTAATAGCCGTGAGAACGAACCGCTTTGTTGACGTGGCGTATTCTTTAGCATCTTAGCGTAATGGTTGAGGTTGGTCATGGCGCTGGCTGCGCAGCGACGCACCCCACGTTCCACTTCTACAGATAAATGCATCATATAACACACAATACATACATATACATAGATACATACACCACTGCTACACATGTACATAAATGGAAAAAAAATTCCGCCTTTATAAATTTAGTACTCTATGTAGAAGCAATCAGCAGATGTTTCTTTTTAGATTTTAATTTAATGTTGTAATCAGATTTTTGTAGTTAGCTATTTTATTATTTTTAAGCATTTTTCAATTTACCATAGTTAAATCCATATACGAGCAACAAGTATCTAACATTTTGTCAAATTAGTTAGCCATTTAACTGATGATATTTTAATCAAGATCATGCAAAAATAGTAGTAATTAGATAATATTAATTTATCACTCATTCTTAGCAAAGGTAAGCTGCTCAATTAATCCCACCATAATATTACATACCACTGTGCTTGATCATTTATTATTATGTATTATTTATTTTTCTGGACAAAATATGATTATCAAAAAATGTGTTTGTTAACCAATTTTTTCTTTAGGAATCTTCTGAACCATTCACTTGACATCTTTAGTTTTTAGCAATAATTTTTAACCTCAAGTGATCTCCAGGGTATAGTCTATGTATTTAGGGTATGGTCCTGTACATTTTCTACATTTTAATACAGCATCACGTTCATTGCATTGTACATATAATTTTGTATTAGGGATTGACAATCTGTTATATTAGTTTGTCTAGTCCATAGTTAGAAGTAAGATAGAGCACTGTAAAAATATATCATAAATTTATACTGCATTCTTGAGGTGATTTTCATAAAAATGACACTATTCAAATCATCCGAAGATTATTATTATTAATAAACTAACGAAAACGATAATGCATGCAATCCACAGTTCTCATGTTAATGTTTCTGTATTCTAATGATGTAAAATTCCATCTGGGGGCATACAAATACAGTACAATCGCATTAATCCGGCACCCTCCGCCTGTGCCTCCCTCGCCCCTCTACCCTCCATCGCCGAGTCGTCCTCTAGCAGTCTAACCTCAAAACTTATCTTATGTGCACATGCGTATGTATTTACCTGTTGTTTTGAAGTGTGAATGGTGTGTATATTCTCTTTATGAAATGCTTTGTTTTATTTATTATGATTGTTTCTCTATAATCCAGTAATCCAAACATTCCAATAATCCGGCACCCTCTGGTTTTTAACCTGTAATCGGCCGGAGACGCGCGGAGCTTGTGCGCATGCGCGAAAAAAATATGTTTTCTGCGATTTTGACCCTTCTATGTACAGAATTTGTATGAAGAATAAAGTCAGAATCGCTTGCGCCAACATTACCCCATAAGATGGGTAAAAATTTCATTCGCCTTGCAATCCCAGAATATTTTAAAACGATTTTATCTGTGGCATGAAAAATTTCAAATTTGCCGCGAATTTTATCTGCCAAATCGATGCGTGTTCCTCGACTAAAACCTATTAATTTACGTAATTAACGCAAGTAATGTTGTTTTGGTACATAGTTTATTGTTCTAGGAATGTGTTTTGGTCAATAAATATACGATAGCTCAAAATTAATCCACAAAACATTCAATTCAAAAAATAAAATTTTCAACCAAAACTTTTTGTCTGCGATTTTGGCCCTTCTATGTACAGAATTTGTACGAAGAACACGGTCAGAATCGCTTGCGCTAACATCATAGATGATGTAGCCACTAGTTTCATTCACCTTGCAACCCCAGAATATTTTTAAAACGATTTTGTCTATGACATTGAAATGTCACTTTTGCCGCGAATTTAACCGTCACAATTTATGCGTGTTCCTCGACTAAAACATCGTAAAACCTATTAATTTATGTAATAAATGCAAGTAATGTTGTTTTGGTAGATAGTTTATTGTTCTAGGAACGTGTTTCAGTCAAGGAATATACGATAGCTCAAAATTAATCAACAAAGCATTCAATTCAAAATTCAAAGTGGTGCTTTTTTAGTGAATTTTCGTGAAATGACGTGGCCACTCAGAAGAGGTTAATAGTGCCGGATTAGTGAGATTGTACTGTAAGTATATTACAGATTCTTTTCCAGATTTCCAGTCCACACTGCCTTCAGAGCCGTGAAACTGACAATGTTGCATAACCAGGATATGTTCAGTGTTTGCTGCAAGGGGAGAGTGTGACTCACCTCTATTGTGAGTGGCCTTGTGCTTAGGCTTGTGCTTGGGCTTGGTGCAGGCGGGACAGGAGAAGGCCTGGCGACGCTGTGGCAGGGCGGGCAGACACTCCGAGTGCCAGCCGTCGGCGCACACGGAGCACTGAACAAGAGTCCCACCCGACTTGCATCCCGTGCACAGCGCTACGCTCACGCTGCCTTCCGAGCTAAACACCCACAACAATACATTTTAACTTAACATAATATTATTTTATTAACCCTTTGATTAGTGAGATATTTTTATATCATTTACTTCGTGGGAGTGAGTTGATTTTTCTTTTTACAAGTTTTTCTTAATTTTAAGTAATTGATTAATTAATTATCTCACTACAAAAGCTTATTTCGGAGCTTTTTTATAACTATAACCTTTTCTTATTGCATTATAAATTATAGTTGGACAAATTCAGTGAATTATAAAAAAATATTAGAAAAAATTGAATAAAGTCAGAAAGCCGCACCATATGCGGCGATACTCTAAATCAGTGGTTCTTAACCTGGGTTCGATCGAACCCCAGAGGTTCGGTGAGTCAGTTTCGCGTGTTCGGCAGATGTCAAGAAACATTCCCGACTAAAATGATTTGGTTCGATTTCCAATTAAGAAGGGTTCAGTGAATGCGCACATGAAACTGGTGGTAGTCGGTAGCTCCAACAAGGTTAAGAACCACTGCTCTAAATGGATCGTTCGAGTGCCGCCGATACTCTTCAAAGGTTTAATACAGTGAAATGTTCATCTATCATAAACAGTTTGAGGGGTCCTATTGAAATAATCTATAAATTCGGGAATAACAAAAAAAAAAATTCATACATTTCTTATGTACATGACCATAAGGTTTAAATTCCCGTTTAAAACCAGCCAGCAGTTTTAATTTATTCAAGAAAAAACATCAGTTCAGAAGTTCATGCACAAATATTTAAATGTTTTACGATAATTTTCTAAAGAATTTAATTTTCACATTATATAATAAAACCATAACAAAAAGGGGTTCTTAAGTAGGAGATTTTGAACTTTAAAGCAGTTTTTAAAGGCCTGATACATTATTTTTTCCGAGTTTATAAAAAGACTAATTGAAAAAATAGTCAATTACTTCAAAGGCAAAAATATGTGTTTTACTCTCAGTAGTTATTAAAGTAGTTAGTTATATAAGTACCTAGTTATTAAAATTAAAGCATCTAAGATATTTCTAAAAGATCAAATTTTTAAACCAAAAACACATGATTTTGCATTACTTGGGAGTAAATCGCTTGAAATGTTAAAAAAAGATACAATATGTACATATGAATGTGTTAAATAAAAATACCACACTTGGCTACATAAACATGTTTTCAGTGAGATATTTTTCAACTTAACAATTTTTATTTTTCTTGAAGTGCACTTTTTCGAGGTTAATTTTTAAGGTTGAATTTTTTAGAATTATGCGAACCAAAATAAATTTATAAATTTTCTGAATTAAAAACGAAATAGTCTTGTGAAATTTTTTTTCTGGGATATGCGTTTTTTCGATTTATTGAGGTTTGAATGAACGCGGTTCTGATAAAAAAAAACCTTTTATTTTTTCTCATTTTGTTCTCCCCTTCATACAAGATTCAGGTTATTCCAATTACAGATGAAGTTTGTTTGTTTTGTTCCAGGAATGAATGTGTTTATATTTTAGAAAGGACAGAAACAATATGTTTACCCATCGTTGTCTTCTTCAATTTCGCTAATGGAGTCTTCTTCTTTGAAGTTGAAAACCTTTCGGTTTCTCTTCTGTGGCGTTTTCTCTTTGGGCTTGCATTGATGACAGAACCAGTCTCCTTCAGGTACTTTCTACAATTAAAAATAAAACACATGAAAGCATAAAGAGTGTATATATGCACGCACACATAT
This sequence comes from Limnephilus rhombicus, assembly GCA_929108145.2. NCBI lineage: Eukaryota > Metazoa > Arthropoda > Insecta > Trichoptera > Limnephilidae > Limnephilus > Limnephilus rhombicus. The sequence continues at coordinate 11,223,764 of OV815287.1, read as the reverse complement.
AAAAAAAAGAAGTTATGTATAATTTTACAATCTAATCCTTACACACATCTTTTTCTTCTCCAATTTTCAGCATCATTATATACTAAATCCATATGTTTACATTGGACCTAATCATCAATCTCAATTTTCCATTAGTTTTGGAAACATTCCCCAAAAATAAATACAAACCCGTGAATTTACCCATTATATTTATTGAAGTGACTTACAGTTAGTTTGGGCTTGAGGCAGTACATGTGGTGTCCCTTGTTGCAGGCGTCGCACAGCAGCATGTTCTCCGGGTCGTTGCGGCGCCGACAAAGCCGGCAGTTGGCGTTGAGGATGGACTTGGACCAGAGCACGCTGTTGTCCAGCGTGATCAGGTGTAGCATCACCTGTGCAAAACTGCTGCACTCCATCAGGGACGTCTCCCAGCGGCGGAGTGCGTCGAAATCAAGCGGGAACTTTATCGTGTCCTTGAGGCGCTCCTTCTCGTCATAGCCTGGGAAGGTTACAGGAACAATATACCATGTTATGATTGGTCAATAACTATTGTTACCGTTTTTTTTTTACATTAACTCCACACAGGAGGCCCTGAGGAAAATAATTCCCTTCAGGGCCTATGCCATATTTGGGGATACTGTGTGGAGGTGTAAATTAAAATAGTCGATTTCTGACGCAGCCGGTCCTTTGAATTCAGATACTCGTAAAAGAAGAAAGAAATTCATAAAAATATGATGTTTAGCGTAAATCGAAATTTTTGTGGCTGACTACTGTAAGTAAATTTGTAAAATTACGACATTCCAGTGTTAACCAATTCAGATTTACAAAATAATAATACGAATTAGAACGATGTTAACGGTGTAAATATACATTTTATGGCGTTTTACCACCACGGCGGTGACTATCAGATTCAGTTTTACGAATTTATTTTTTTGCATGTTTTGATGTTTTTTGAATTACACAAACAAATTTTCGTGAGGGCAAAATTAAATTTCGAATTAAGAATAATGAATTTGTGGCAATAATTTCGAATTACACATTTTTTCGAATTATCGGGGTTCGAGTTAACGGGGTTCTATTGTAATTAAATTAGTTCTTACCAAGAGGTCTTTTCAGGTACTTTTGCATCACAGCTTGGCCCAGCTGCAGAAGGGCTGAGGCTAAGTCCTTCACAATGGGCAGTTCATCCTTGACAGTGCTGGCATCCTTGCTGTCAGCTTCATCATCAGATTCCGTGATGTCCGCTGTGCCGGTGGCGCCGAGGAAGTATCCCGGCTCTTTGTAGGCTGCAGCATTCGCTTCTGAAGACAAGTATTGAAGAAACATTTAGTAAAGCACTTGGCTAATTAGCACATATTATTGCACGAAAATTTAACCCCTCAGGTTTATTTCTTTGCTTTTCGGAACAACTGATATAGGTATCATAGAAATCGTTATGACCCTTACTATCATGGTTGATCTGAACGATGTTAGAAAGAGAAAACACCACATTTTTTATTCAAATCGAAAAACAATAAAATTTACACCTTTATGAACCCAAAATTTCCAATCGCAATTTGAAAAAAAAAATTATGAAAATGTGGGAATTTTTTCTTAATATTATTTTCACATGAAATGACAAAAAAGTGAGTTGACAATGACGTTTATAATAGATTTGCCTAATAAAATGTGTGTTTTTATTTTTTTTTCGTTATCAATAATTTTAGTTGCAAAACAGGTAAGGTGTGCCATTTTTAAAACTCTTTTATGTTTGCATTCAAAATAAAACCGCTCAGATTCAATTAGCCGCTAGTAAAGACAGGTTGTGCGACTTGTAGTATAATTATTGTAAATACGTAAACTCATAATAAACCAGCTATGTAGTATCAAGGATCTATTGTTATTAAAATATGTAGCTTTACCTGCGTCCACTTTGGTCTTTCCGTTGATAATGTGCAGATCATCGGTCAGGGTTCTCTGGGGGCCCCAGGTCAGCGTGTGGCACTGCTTGTCGTAGCCACGCTTCATGATGGACTCCCTCCATGAAGCGCGATCCTGCAACCGCAACAAATATTCACAAATCAATCATCAAAAAGTATTAACCGGTGACAGGCCGAAGACGCGCCGGCGCGCGCGTCGTATGCAGATGCGCGAGAAAATAATTCAAATATTTGAATATAATTTTCGACAAAAAACTTTTGGTCTGCGATTTTGGCCCTTCTATGTACAGAATTTGTATGAAGAACACGGTCAGAATCGCTTGCGCTAATATCATAGATGATATAGCCACTAGTTTCATTCACCTTGCAACCCCAGAATATTTTTAAAACGATTTCGTCTATGACATTGACCTGTCAGAAATTGCCGCGAATTTAACCGTCGCAATTTATGCGTGTTCCTCGACTAAAACATCGTAAAACCTATTAATTTACGTAATTAATGCAAGTAATGTTGTTTTGGTACATAGTTTATTGTTCTAGGAACGTGTTTCAGACAAGGCGATGTTCCGAGAGAGTGCATCGTAGGGACTCCCTTAGCCATTCTCTCTCGATCCGGCCTGCCGTGCAGCTGGTGGGCAGACACATCCACCGCCAAGACCCGGGCAAACCTCACCCCATTAATCCAGGCACCCTTGCTAAGTCACCAAATGTAAAGAAACAACGTAAACATGGCAGAGGTGTTGGTTATCCAATAAATGGTTCCCGGGGCGGCAGTACCCATACCTGCCTCCCAAACTGAATGAATGTGTTGCGTTTCTTCGCAGCGATGTAGTGGTAAGTAATTAGTTATCCCTTTTCCCTCGCATTCCTTGTTTTTTCCTGCACATATTATTACCCAATTCCAGCAAAACACCATTTTTTTTTACATTAACTCCACACAGGATTTAGTCTCACACCATTTAGTCTCGTTTCATTTTTTAGTATTCACAGTCCATTACGGCCGCCGCACATGCTCACACTCGCATTGGCTCTCACGTGTCGACGCAGGCACGTACATGAGCGTGTACGCGCGCGTTGGCTAAATGACCGAGACATTGTTTTCGAGTGGCAGTGGCGCGAGTGTTTGAAAAATGAAGGAACTCAGTGAAGTTGTTCGAAGCGAAAAATGTTTATACGACGTAAAACACCCAGATTATATGAAAACTTTTTAAAATTTTTTCTTCAGTACTAATTCGTTCATGACCACCATATCCTTGATCTTCTAAATCTGAAGCAATCATCGAAGGTACTTCTTTAAACCCCTCAAACACACAAGCCCTGCTTGTTTATGGGGGTACATCAAATACATATATTAATTAAAGGAAAACAATCACTTTGTTTGTAACCATGATTTATTGATTTAATTTTTATTTACCGACCGGTTTCGCTTAATACAAGCATCTTCAGGGTAAAAATTAAAACTGATGAAAAAATACTTTGTGTGAGCTTATATATACATACAGACAGAGACAAAACATAATATAAAGTAAGAGTGAGAGAGTGTAATTAACATCCTACATAGTGATAGAGAGAAAGAGACGGGCATATCTAATGAATTTATTCATCTAATGAATTTATTCATCTAATGAATTTATTCATTAGATATACCCGTCTCTTTCTCTCTATCACTATGTAGGATGTTAATTACACTCTCTCACTCTTACTTTATATTATGTTTTGTCTCTGTCTGTATGTATATATAAGCTCACACAATGTATTTTTTCATCAGTTTTAATTTATACCCTGAAGATGCTTGTATTAAGCGAAACCGGTCGGTAAATAAAAATTAAATCAATAAATCGTGGTTACAAACAAAGTGATTGTTTTCCTTTAATTAATATGTCAAACCACAAAGTGACTGCTTTCTACCAAAATACATATATTGTGTAATTAATTATTGTATAAAATTTATTGTAATTTATGTATCTTTTTGTGAATAAAAAAAAAAAAATACAAAAATCATTCGTAGTCATTCTAAAATAATTTTTAATATTTCGTCTGAAAACACAGAAGTTAATTTGAATTCTCCATGTGTTTTCTTTTTGGACATGTAAGAGCTCTTTCATATTTTTTTCCGGATGATTTCCTTATTAACAATAATCTATTTTAAAACTGACTGATGTACGACTCGTGAAAGCAAATGCGGACACACACGTGTCCACCAATGTCAATGCGACATTGGCGCAGTGTCGTGAACGAGTGCGAGTGTGGGCATGTGCGGCGGCCGTTACAAGTGCATCCAAATCTGTAATTCGTAAGCAGTTTTGGATGCAACACGTAAGTTCAAAGAGTAATAAAATTCATTATAGATGTAATAACAGAAAGCATACCTTGATTTGGAGCTCCCCGAGGCATCCCATGAAGAGTTTCTCCTCCAGGTCGATGACAGCGTCCCGCAGTGACATCTCCAGCACCTCCGAGATGTCGGTGCCGGCCGGGAAGCTGAGGTTCGAGTCCACATACTTCTTCGTCATGCGCGACTGGGTCTCCGGTTTTACCGCCAACAAGGCCTGGGGGAAAAGACATGCCAGTCAGTGGGGATAACATATATCAGTGGGGATATTAACCCCTCAGGCCTCGAACGAATTACGTCAGAATGTCAAAATATTTCCGCTTTACAATAAAATCCAAATAAATGGAATGTTTCTAAAAAAAACGTATCTGAAAACTAAAAACTGTTTTTGAAAAGTGATAAAAATGCGCTTTAAAATTTTATAAGTAGAAATAAAGATATAATTTTTAAAATATAAAAATTTGCACGCAAACATAAAAAAGTTTTACTAAAATTACTGATAACGAAAAAAAAAAAGGGACGTACATATTTTATTAGACAAATCTCTACATATTATAAATTAAAGTCCTCCACCGCGTCTGTCTGTTCGCGATAAACTCAAAAACTACTGAACGAATTTTCGTGCGGTTTTCACCAATAGATAGAGTGATTCATGAGAAAGGTTTAGGTATATAATTTGTCAAGGTTTTGTGTAAATTGGTGAAGGAGAATGTCTGTATATGGTGGAGAGTGGGCGGTGTGGATTTGATTTGTATACAAATTAACAGATGGCGGTGGTTATAAAGGTTGGGTTATGGTATCTGACTATAATATCTATCTGTGGCTAACAAAACGCAACGCCATCTACTGGATGACGTTAGCCACAGCAACGCGTGGCCGAGTCAGCTAGGTATTATAAACATTAGCGACACCGCACTTTTTTGTCATTTCATGTAAAAATATTTAATACAAAATTCCCAAACTTTCATAAATTTATTTCAAATTGCGATTCGAAACTTTGGTTTCATAAATGTTCTGTGGTTAATTTTTGTATTTGAATATAAAGCATGGTCTTTTCTCTTTCTAACACCGTTTATATCATTGTTCTCACTACTTATAGTAAGAGAGAAACAACGATTTCTATGAGACCTATATCAGTTGTTCCGAAATCCGAACAAATAGACGGGTTAAACACGTAGAACGAATAATAAATTCATGGACTTATGGCACTGGAGATGAGCAAAATATTGTTTTTTTTTTTTTTTGTAATGATTTGTGCCAAAGTGGAAACTATTATTTTGTGTAAATAAAATACATACATTTTTACACATAAAAGACTGATTTTAACTTCAGTTTATGGAGTCGTAATACAAAGTAGGCTATATTATCCGACAATACTTTTATTCGATTACACATCCGCCCTAAAATCAAAATCAATTTTCTTGAACGGGACCCTCGTTTTCGCCCTTGCAAAGTGTATTAAAAGACATTAAATCTCAACATTGCGAAAAAAAAGAAGCTTAACCTCTGGGCGGCCGCTTGTCACCCGGTGGCCGCGGCATCTGCGCATGCGCGAGAAAATAATTCAAATATTTGAATAATATTTCCGACAACAAACTTTTGGTATACGATTTTGGCCCTTATATGTACACAATTTGTATGAAGAACAATGTCAGAATCGCTTGCGCTGTCATTACTCTCGGAGACGCTACAAGTTTCATTCACCTTGTCACCCTGGAATATTTTTAAAACGATTTTTTCTATGACAATCGGCTGTCAGAATTTGCCGCGAATTTAACGGTCGCAATAAATGCGTGTATCGCGAATAAAACGATCATAAAACCTATTAATTTACGTAATAAATGCAAGTAATGTGGTTTTCGTAGATAGTTTATTGTGATGTGAACGTGTTTCAGTTAATAAAATATACAATAGCTCAAAATTTATCAACAAAACATTCAATTCAAAATTCAAAGTGGTGGTTTTTTAGTGTTTTTTGCGAAGTTCCGCGAATTTCCGCTAAATGGCCTGGCCTCCAACAAGTTAACTTACCTCGTGTGCAGGGTTTAACTGGTTTGCCGGACACTTGGCGATATACTTCACAATTATATCCTTCTCTATTTCAATGATTTGCTTGAGATCATTCTCCCTGATGCCCCTTTTATTCAGGGATCCGAGGAGTTGGTCAATGTGTTCGGGGGAGTAGAGGAAGGTCCAGCGCGTGCGGGGGTGAGTGTTGGAGTGCACGGGGCAGGTGGTCGGGTTGGCCGTGCACATAAGCAGCTCGTGCATCAGCTTCAAGTTGTTTTCGGGGACAATGACGGTGGTCTTCTTGGGAGATTTGACAGCCTCTAGTTTTTTGGATAGACTGTTTTCAGCATCGTTTTCCTTGTCGCTGTAACCTAAAAAAAGCATTAATCAAAAAATATTAAACATTTATTGCCGACCTGAAATGTGACAGGTTTTTCGAGACAGAAAAGATTTAGAGGTGCAGACCCGCAGACGAGAGACTTAACAAGACGGAAACAGTTGCATTGCAACAGTTACCAAAATCCATGGTATATATGGAGGTGACACACACAAAACTTTTTAGTTTTTTGAATTTATGAATAGTTTTCCAATTACACTCTCTCATCTGCGGGCGCCCTTAGATACATTTACGTCATCTTATGGTAATTTTTATTAATAATAATAATAATATTTGAATAATTTATATAGCGCTTTTTGTGAAAAATTACTTTAACCTCTTATTTGCCTGAGACGCACTGGCGCACGCGTATTGTGCGCATGCGCAAGAATATAATTCGAAAAAATTCGAACAAAAAATGTTTGTCTGCGATTTTGGCCCTTCTATGTACAGAATTTGTATGAAGAACTAGGTCAGAATCGCTTGCGCCAACATTACCCCCATATGATGGATAAAAATTTCATTCACCTTGCAACCCCAGAATATTTTTTAAACGATTTTATCTGTGGCATCGAAATGTCAGATTTGCCGTAAATTTTAACGGTCAAACTTGATGCGTGCTCCTTGACTAGAACATAGTAAAACCTATTAATTTACATAATTAACGCAAGTAATGTTGTTTTGGTACATAGTTTATTGTTCTAGGAATGTGTTTCGGTCAATAAAATATACGATAGCTCAAAATTAGACCACAAAACGTTCAATTCAAAATTGTGTTTTTTACGAAATTTCCATATTTTTCCTAGAATTTGCTGGCCTTTGACGGGTTAACCTCTTATTGTCCGGAGACGCGCGTATTATGCGCGGGCGCGCGCGTATTAATAGCGCGAGAAAATAATAAAAAAATTTGAACAAAACATGTTTTTCTGCGATTTTGGCCCTTCTATGTACAGAATTTGTATGAAGAACAAGGTCAGAATCGCTTGCGCCAACATTACCCCACATGAAGGGTAAAAGTTTCATTCACCTTGCAACACCAGAATATTTTTGAACGATTTTATCTGTGACATGAAAATGTCAAATTTGCTGCCAATTTTATCTGTCAAGGTTGATGCTTGTTCCTCGACTAAAACATTGTAAAACCTATTAATTTATGTAATTAACGCAAGTAATGTTGTTTTGGTACATAGTTTATTGTTCTAGGAATGTGTTTCGGTCAATAAAATATACGATAGCTCAAAATTAATCCACAAAACATTCCAATTCAAAATTCAAAATCGTGTTTTGTTACGAAATTTCCGTATTTTTCCTGGAATTTGCCGGCCTTTGACAGGTTAATTCTGAGCTATTGTATATTTTATTTACCGAAACAAATTCCTTGAACAATAAACTATCTATGAAAATAACATTAATTGCGTTAATTTGGTAAATTAATAGGTTTTTGATATTTTTGTTAACTATCACGCATTGGACTTTGACAGTTTAACCTCTTATGTGCCGGAGTCGCGCGGTTTGTGCGCAAAAAATATTTCGAAAAAAATATGTTTTTCTGCGATTTTGACCCTTCATGTACAGAATTTGTATGAAAGACAAGGTCAGAATCGCTTGTGCCAACATTTACCCATAAGATGGGCATAAATTTCATTCATCTGGCAACACCAGAATATTTTTAAATGATTTTATCTGTGGCATCAAAATGTCAAATTTGCCGCAATTCTTTCTATCAAAGTTGATGCGTGTTACTTGACGAAAAAATTGTAAAACCTATCAATTTACGTAATTAACGCAAGTAATGTTGTTTTGGTACAAAACATTTAATTCAAAATTCATTTAGGAAATTTCCGTGTTTTTTATGGCCTTTGACGGGTTAAATCGTGGCAAAATCTGACATCCAAATTCCACAGATAATTAATTTTAAAATATTTCGGTGTTGCTAGGTGAATGAAACTTTTGGCTATACCAAAAATGATGTTGGCGCAAGCGATTCTGACCTTGTCCTTCATACAGTTTCTTTATACATAAGGGTTAAAATCGCATAATTTTTTTTCATTATCAAGTATACATACCACAGACAACATACAGAAATCTAAAATATTCTATGTTGACTCGAATAAGTACCCCTCATGGCAGTTTCAAAGTAACAAACACGCATGACTCGCGCGGTTGGAGCTTTACGATTTTTTATAATTCCTACAAATATGAGAACGGTAAAATGCAGGTTAATTCATTGGCTATAAATATAAATCACAACAATAAGTTTTTATGTCTCCATGTTAAAATTCGAAGGTATGATTTTTTTTTAATGTTGGTGAAAAATTTTAAAAATGTTCTTCTGGGATATCTCGAGCAATCGAGGCAAATTTATTTATTTCGTGTGATCGCTACAGTGGTTAGAGAAATTTAAACACGTAAGTTTGGTGCCCGTCTTTAAAGAGGCAGTCAGCCTGTTAATTAGCCAGTCTCGTTTTTAGACTTTTAAAAATAGTAACCAACCTCCGACTTCATTTTCAAAGAGTTTCTGAACATAGCTGAGGGCAGCCTCGGGGGGTGCGGTGGCCAGCGAGGGGTTTGGCTGCACCGGAGTGTCGATGCAGATACCGCTGAACCTCTCATCATGCTCGATGAACAGCCCGCTAATGGTCTCATACACCCAGTAGCGGCGGTGGGCCCTGTCGGAACCTGCAAATCCTCATTTATTTAGCTAGGGTAATTAACACTCAACAAACATCAGTACATATTTATATTAGAGGAAACTTTCTCTAAAACTTCCTCCACATAGCATCTCCAAAGATGAGATGAATCTGAGGGACTTTTATTTCCTCTGGGCCTTCTGTGTGGAGCTAATGTAAAAAAAAATACTGGAGTGCTAGGCACCCACAAACTAGGTAGATAGCTTGTAGAATGTGCGCACCTACTTCTCAAAATGAGTTAAAATATAATGGCAATAAAACGTTTCCAACAAAACTAACAACGGTAGAAATATGTTCATAGTTGTATGTAAAAGTGATTGCTATTGAAATCTCTGCCTCAGTTCTGGAAGTACTGAACAGAAAACTGTAAAAACATGCTTACAAATATCTGGTAAAAAGGACAATTTTAAACAATTTCTGTTGACATGACATCATGCAAATTTTATGATAAAAAATATATATATACATGTATGTAAAACCTACAAGAGACGAAATATAGATAAATTCATTGACTTTAAGTGACAGTTTATCTGTTTTCATATCAATATTCGGAGATATGATTTCAAGAATTGAGTGCGGGAGAATCTAAAACCAAACAAAAATCTCCACAGCTTAACCTCTAATTGGTCGGAGACGCGCGGGCGCGCGCGTCATATGCGCATGCGCGAGAAAATAATTTGAATAAAATTATCGACCGAAAACTTTTTGTCTGCGATTTTGGCCTTTCTATGTACAGAATTTGTATGAAGAACAGGGTCAGAATCGCTTGCGCCAACATTACTCTATGAGACGCGTAAAAGTTTCATTCACCTCGCAACACCAGAATATTTTTAAACGATTTTATCTGTGACTTAAAAACGTCAGATTTTGCTGCGAATTTACCCATCGCAATTTATGCATGTTCCTCGACTAAAACATCGTAAAACCTATTAATTTACGTAAATAATGCAAGAAATGTTGTTTTGGTACATAGTTTATTGTTATAGGAACGTGTTTCAGTCAATATAATATACGATAGCTCAAAATTAATCCACAAAACATTCAATTCAAAGTGGTGCCTTTTTAGTGAATTTTCGTGAAATGGCCTGGCCTTTGAGAGGTTAATGCTTTTTTTTGCAAGTGTCTTGGCACTCCGGTTACAAAAAATGATAATAAAACCTTACCAAGATAACTCTGATAGCCGAAGCACTCCTGCTGCATGCTCTTCAGCTTCTTCTCGTAGGCCTCCTTCTTCTGCTCCGAGTCCTTGGTCAGGGCCTCAATGGCCTCCAGCGCCTGCGCCTCCAGGGCGGCCAGCGTCTCTCCCGTCAGCTTCTCTTCCTCCTTCTTGGCTGCCGCGTCGCGCCGTATCTTCTGCCGCGAGACTATCACCTCCAGTTCACGCTTTCTCTCTGCAACCTTAAATAGAATAATAATATAAATACGTTTATTTTAAAAATGAATACCGCGCAAGAGCGTGAATTTTCAATTTGGGGGCGGGTATGGGTCCATCGCCACCTCGGGAACCATTCATTGGATAACCAAAACCTCTGCCATAGGTCACTCCCCAAGTGTCAAGTGTACGTTTGGCAACTTAGCAGGGGTGACTGGATTCATGGGATGATGTTTGTCCTGGTTTTGGTGGTAGATGCATCTGTCCACTAGCTGCATAGTGGGCCGGATCGGGAGAGATTGGTTGAGATGGATATCATCACTCCTGAACACACTAATTCCTACCCGTCCCTCACACCTTTTTCCTTCCCAGAACTTCCTTTACTTAACCTCTGAGAGGCCAGGCCATTTCACGAAAATTCACTAAAAAAGCACCACTTTGAATTTTGAATGTTTTGTGGATTAATTTTGAGCTATCGTATATTTTATTGACTGAAACACGTTCCTAGAACAATAAACTATGTACCAAAACAACATTGCTTGCATTATTTACGTAAATTAATAGGTTTTACGATGTTTTAGTCGAGGAACACGCATTAATTTTGACAGCTAAAATTCGCGGCAAAAATGACATTTCTATGTCACAGATAAAATCGTTAAAAATATTCTGGCGTTGCAAGGTGGATGAAATTTTGACCCATCTTATGGTGTAATGTTGGCGCAAGCGATTCTGACCCTGTTCTTCATACAAATTCTGTACATAGAAGGGCCAAAATCGCAGACAAACATTTTTTGTTCGATATTTTTTCGAATTATTTTCTCGCGCATGCGCACAATACGCGCGCGCCCGCTCGTCTCCGGCCTATTAGAGGTTAAAAGGACCCTCCACACAGCATCCCCGAAGATGACATAGGCCTTAGGGGAAATTATTTTGCTCAGAGCCTTTTGTGTAGAGTAAATTAAAAAAAAAACTGCTCTCAACTGTCTAGAGTCATTGGGACCATGGCATCCCCAACTGACTGGGGCAGGAAAGACGATGGGAATGAGGGAGGTTGGGAAGTATCAGGCTAATCAGACACGGTCAAACTATTTAAAGCAATGTTTCGATTCTGAATGGTGATCTTTCACCAGGTGATTGGCAGAGTATCATGTCGGGATTCGAACCCGCAACCTTTGGATTTAGAGTCGACGATCTTAACCGCTCAATCAGGGAGGATGATTTTCAATACAGCACTTTTGATTTACTGGAATTACAAGGATTATTACAATTAGGAATTACAAGATCCAAAAGATTTGTTTTAAAAGTGTATAACACATTTTCGTTATTTGTTTTTGGGGTGTTATGCCGTGTTGCGCTACCTCCTTCTTTAGCCAACGTTTCGGACATCGTTGCAACGATGTCCGAAAATGCAACGCTGCAACGATGTCCGAAACGTTGGCTAAAGAAGGAGGTAGCGCAACACGGCATAACACCCCAAAAACAAATAACGAAAATGCTTTTGGCCGTGAAAATCTTAAAACTTATCTGTATAACACGAAATATATCTGTATAAATTTATTTTTATCAAGTTGATAAAAATAAATTTAAATTTACCTGCAAACTTTTTAAGTCCAGCTTAAGGTTTTTTGATTTCTCCAATTTTTCTTCAATGAGATCTCTGATGGTGGCGTAACTCAGGATCTGGTTTATGAGGCAGGTGATGATTGTTATTTTATAGGCTGAAAAAATGTATAAAATTATCATACTGAAGTACGACATGTTAAAAAATTCACATAACAATTTGCAGAGAGCTCATTAATAAACTCAATTAGTCTTACAAAGAGGTAATTGTGTCAGGTGTTTCCGTGACAGCGCCTTGATGATGTGTGGTTTCCGAATCCTCAGCCAGAGACCAGGGTCGTCCTGCGAGCTGTAGCCCCCTCGCTGCTGGTAGCGCCACTTCACGCAGCGATCGCCACCGCTGCTGCCTGAAGCCAGGAGGTGTAGCCTGCGCAAAAGATGTTGGTGGTATGATGTTTTGAGATATGTATCAAGTTATGTCGAAAATCCTATCTAAATCTAGCTGGAGTAGATTGAAGTCGTCTTCCGGAAGAGAATTTCCCTCACGGCCTATGTCATCTTTAGGGATACTATGTGGAGAGTACACTTTTATGGAAAGGAAGGAGTGAACCTGAGTCTTGAAGAGACCTACATTAAAGGAGGGAGGAAACACAGAGGCCAGCAAAACATTCCACACCCGAGCTGTTGATAGAAACAACTCATTTTCATTTGACGTATTTCCTGACTGCACTGGTTCCGAAGAAATCAACGACGCTAGTTCTTCAGAGCATTTTGCATTGAAATGATGGTAGAACAAGGATAGCATTCCCACATGTCGCCTGGGATCTAATGACTGCAATCCATTTGAGATGGGAGAATCTATCAAATGGACTGCCTATTTCTGCATAGAGTTGAGGGTTTTTTTTTTTCAGGTATGTTGGGGCTCCAGACCAGAAATGGCTGCTAAATTCAACCGCTGGGCGCACTTGCGATTTGTGCCTAGCTTCTAAGAAGTTAACTTAAGGGTGGGTTTCTTCATTTACACTCTACTTTAGCTTAGCAGTTTACAGTTCCTTTCGCAGTGCATTTGACATTTACGGCAAAATGGGTTTTTCACGATGCCAACTGCTTAGGTAAAAGTAAATAGGGATGACAGCATAAAAACTAACCTAATCCCCACATTTTCGTTTTGGGAACTGTGTATATATTTTTTTCATGTGGCAACCCACACAATAAATGTCAAACATTGTGTGCGAATTGCTTCATCTATGGTTGCGTTGTTATTTGTTTCACGTTTTAACTAACTAACCATCACGCTGTTTCCCGCAGGGGTAGGCAGAGAGGACGGACCGCCAAACAACTCGGTCTTGGCACACACTCTTGGCACACACTCTTTGCCTCACTCACATCCATACATCGTCTCATACATTCTCTTCTATTATTCTGACTTTTGAAATGCCCGACTCAAGTATCTGATTCACTTGATCGTGCCATGTCTTTCTCGGGCATCCCCGACTCCTTCTACCATTCACATTCGCGTTGTATATTCTTCTTACACTACTTTCTTCGTTCATTCGCTCTACATGCCCAAACCATCTGAGGGTCCCTTTCTTAATCTTACGCATTATGCTTACATCAGCCTTACATTCTTTGCGGATATCCACATTTCTCACACAATCGAACATTGTTTTACCACACATACGTCTCAGGAATCACGTTTAAAATTGTAATAAAATTATTAGCAATGAGTAATTCTTTCGAATAACATATCATATCTGCAATTAATGTAGTCAAAAGTCGAGCAGTTTCTTTATTAATGCGAAATCTACGTCTTCCATTAGATAGAAATTCCTGCGTTTATTATGTCGCTTTACACGTCGTGTCATATAATTAATTATTAGTTCATCGTCAGAACCTGATGAACCATCACTTGTTGCGAACATAATGATAAAATACTAGCAAATACCGTAAAATAGATAGCAAGAAAATCTCTGAACTGTCACCAAAGTGACATTTAGACAACGGCCGCCATTTTGGTTACCTTTCCTTTAGCTTTTGCAGCACCATTGTGGGCCTGTAAAATGTAAGGTGAAAGTAAACGGTAAATGTCAAATGAAAAAACCCATTTCTATGCATTTTACCGTTTACTTTTACAATTAGCATTGCATTTAGCATTCTCGGTAAATGAAGAAACCCACCCTAACTCTGGCTTCGATGGAGCTCCCTTACCTGAGCTGGTCCCTTAAAGTTACACCAATCATATTAATGGAAGGCTTGTTGGGAAGATATTGTGTGAATATTTTTAGGTTATTTGCAAAAAGAAGATACCCTGAATGTAGAATGACATTGTCGAATATAATTTATAAATATAGAAAAGAACAGTGGACCTAAATTAGTGCCCTGAGGTACTCCAGGTCCTACAAACTGTGGACAAAAAAATCAATAGTGGTTGACTACAATTTTTAGAGGGGAGCAATTATTTTCTGATGCAATAATGATAATTTAGGTATAGAATAAAACTGACGTGTTCGTACCTTAGAACTTCGCTATAGGTCTGCGAGTCGATGGGCAGCTGGCTCAGCGGCGTGGCCATGTAGGTCTGCGGCCACTTGGAGGCGGCCGTGGCCAGCTGGATCCCCCGCATGGCCGTCACGCCGATCGCCTCAGGAGTTTCTTCAATGTCTGATGGGAAAATAAGCAAGATTTAGTATATACTGAAACTTTTCTTCTGAAAGTTGGTTTTTTTCTAACTCAAGCTTTACTACCCAGCTTAGTCTGAGATTGCTGATTTAATCATGTGGAACAAAGGACATGGTGTGTAGTTTTATTTTTCAACGCTAAATGAACATTTGAAAGTTCTTGAAGGATATAATTTACAAACCCAAAAATATGTACATAGTTAATGATAGAATGACCAAGAAAATTAGACAAGAGTGACTAAAGCAGAATTCTAAGGATGGGTTTATTCACAGAATTTAAAAATTTTTGAAGTTAATTTTCATGTTCTGTGAAAGTTCTAATCAAGTTATGTTATTATCTCAGTTATACGAAGCAACTGGCTCACAATGATATAAGAAGTGAACTAAAATAGAACATTCTCAGAACTTGAAAATCAACTTTGTAATTTGATGAAGAAATATGAGTGAAGTAAAAAAACATATTTGTAAAAGTGTAAACAAAACATTCGATTTTGGAAACAAGCCTGAACTTTTGTTGATCCGATTTTGGGTTTGTTTTTGAGTTTTTTTCGCAGCCAGCAATTTTATCATTCTTAACATTTGGGCAGAAAGTTATAGGATAATGTTTAACCACTCAGGCCTCGAGCCAATTTTTTCGAAAGGTAGAAATATTATGGCGTTCCAATAAAATCCAAATAAATGGAGTGTTTCGGAACGCTTCTGAAAACTAAAAACTGTTTTAGAAAGGTAATAATAAATAAACATAAAAATTTTTAAACACATAATTTTTTAAGCATAAAAATTTTGATGGCGAACATAGAAAAGTATGGCTCACCTTAGATTTTTCTAACTAAAATTACTGATTATGAAAAAACAAATATTATGGCGTTCCAATAAAATCCAAATAAATGGAGTGTTTCGGAACGCTTCTGAAAACTAAAAACTGTTTTAGAAAGGTAATAATAAATAAACATAAAAATTTTTAAACACATAATTTTTTAAGCATAAAAATTTTGATGGCGAACATAGAAAAGTATGGCTCACCTTAGATTTTTCTAACTAAAATTACTGATTATGAAAAAACAACTGTGAAATAACCCGTCCCGAAATAAGTGTACCAAACAGAAGAAATTCTTGAACGGTGAGCTATGGTGTCATGAAATTTACACAGTTTTTTCTGTCTGGACAATGCAACAATTTTAAACTAGAGATGATCAGGAGCTTTAACCGGTCAAAGGCCGGAGACGCGCCGGCGCGCGCGTCATATGCGCATGCGCGAGAAAATAATTCAAATATTTGAATAATACATCCGACAAAAAACTTTTGGTCCACGATTTTGGCCCTTCTATGTACACAATTTGTATGGAGAACAGTGTCAGAATCGCTTGCGCTGTCATTACTCTCGGAGACGCTACAAGTTTCATTCACCTAGTCACCCTGGAATATTTTAAAAACGATTTCTTCTATGACAATCGGCTGTCAGAATTTGCCGCGAATTTAACGGTCGCAATTAATGGGTGTATCGCGAATAAAACGATCATAAAACCTATTAATTTACGTAATAAATGCAAGTAATGTGGTTTTAGTAGATAGCTTATTGTGTTGTGAACGTGTTTCAGTTAATAAAATATACAATAGCTCAAAATTTATCAACAAAACATTCAATTCAAAATTCAAAGTGGTGGTTTTTTAGTGTTTTTTTGCGAAGTTCCGCGAATTTCCGCTAAATGTCACGGCCTTTGACCGGTTAACCTGTTTTTTTTTATATTTTATTTGACATAATATCTAACATTTTTAAATACAATTCAGCAATGTCGGAGACGCGCAGATAGGCGCGGTGCATGCGCAAGCGCACAGATTTTTTTTTTTTTTTTTTAATGGGATTTTGACCCTTCTGTGAACAGAATTTGTATGAAGGACAAGGTCAGAATCGCTTGCGCCAACATCATTGATAAAATAGCCACAAGTTTCATTCAACTGGCGACACCAGAATATTTTTAACTGATTTATCTGTGGAATCGAAATGTCAAATTTGCCGCGATTCAAACTGTCAAAGTCCGATGCGTGATACTTGAACAAAAACATTGTAAAACCTATCAATTTAGCAAATTAACGCAAGTAATGTTGTTTTGATACATAGTTCATCGTTCTAGGAATGTGTTTCGGTAAATAAAATATACGATAGCTCAAAATTAATCCTCAAAACATTCATTATTTGTTTTTGGGGTGTTAACGTTTAACGAGCCAACGTTTCGGACATCGTTGCAGTGTCCATCATCAGGGCAGATCCGGCAGATCCGGTAGATCTGCCCTGATGATGGACACTGCAACGATGTCCGAAACGTTGACTAAAGAAGGAGGTAGCGCAACACGGCATAACACCCCAAAAACAAATAACGAAAATGCTTTTGGCCGTGAAAATCTTAAAACTTACCTCGAAACATTCAATTCAAAATTATGCTTAGCATAATTTCCTTGCTTCAGGCAAGGCCCATCACAGGTTAAATAGACAAAACAACATTATATAAAATGCCTAGTTTCTCAGAAGACACTTAGTAACAAAATAAATTGGTGACTTGAACAATCGATTTCCTTTTTTCTTACTATTGATATCCTGTATAACATTATCCTCATTATAGTCTTCGGCCTCGTCGTCCTGCAGCGAGAAGATGGCCTGCAGCAGCACCTGCGTGATGTCGCAGAGCGGGCCCGCCACCTCTTTGGTGATGAGCGCCCGGCGCAGTGTCTCCAGGTCCACGCCGTTGTGGAAGGCATCGCGCAACTTCAGAGGTTTGGAGAACTCCCGGAAGAACTCCAGGATGGCCACAAAGTCACCGAAGTACTTGTTCGGAAGGCCGGGAATCTCCACGGGGATGGATTCCGGAAGAGCCTGAATTAAAATGCAATAAATAAATACAGTCTCCAAAAGGGCAATTCAAATCAAGACTCCTCTCAAGAAAAATATTTTAGACTAGAAACTAGACATTATGCAAATCTTGCAATACTTAATTTTTAAATAGTTTAACAATGGACATTGCTGCAAGACGTTGCTTTACTTAAGCGGAACTTTAATTTTCTGCGCAGGGTCTAATGACTTTTTTTTTCTTAATGTGGATACCTCCAAGAGTCCCAGCTGCTCCCATCTGGAACCAATCAGACTATGGAAACCCAAATGAGAGGAAGGAGATGGGGAAGGGGAAGGTGGGGATGTACCTGGCTATTCATAACTGGTCACCAAACACGGCTAAAACCACGGACATATGAATATATCTGGACCTGCCCTAAGTGATAAAAACGTATTATTTCCCCCTCCCCATGGAGCCGGCTAGAGCTCCGCCTTGGAGCCAGCTCGCTCCATGGGGAGGGGAGAGAACCTCGCTTGAATCTAAAATATGTGACGTCATCATTCTTGTCGTGACCAGCGCGGAACTAACATTCATATATTTTACGAAATAACACACCAAAAACGGTAGCTTGTGCTATACATTTATACCCACATATTATTGGACAAAGCGAATGTGGGCGGTTCTCCAGTGTGCTCGTCGCTGGCAAGGGCGGCTGGTTGCACAGTGTGTTCGTGTGCAGCACTGGTAAATTATATCGTTTAAAATTAATTTATATCTTACCGAAAAATATAAAATCTATGAATCTCATTAAAAATATCACCTACCAATATAATGCCTAATATAATATGAATCAGGGAGAGCAAATTCTCAAAGTTCCGCGCAAAAAGTTACCCTGTCCCGGTGTGCAGGCCGATTGCAAGCGGAACGAATTATGTTTTATGTATGTAGTACGTGCTGGCATAATTATAATTATGCCAGCGCGCAACGCTGTCCACATGTATGAAAAATTAAGCTATATTGGTGTGCCACCCGGCGGCCTTTATCATACAAACTTAAATTTGGATTTAAAGCAAAAATACTTAACCAAACTGAATAATTCTTTGTTTAATCAAAAGGTACAGCAAATACCTAAATTTTACATATATTTTCTTTTTTATTGATTGGTGTTTTAAATTATAAAACGCAGATCATTAAGGAATTCAATTTTTTTATAGATAACTTTAACAATTTTGCCCTCGTGCTGTTTTTACACTGTTTATAAATACTGTTTGTATCCTGTTTATAATGAAATATAAAACTAACTAACCAACCATCACGCCGTTTCCCCGCAGGGGTAGGCAGAGAGGACGGACCGCTAAATAACTCGGTCTTGGCACACACTCTTTGCCTCACTCACATTCATACATCGTCTCATACATTCTCTTATATTATTCCGACTTTCGACATGGCCCGACTCGAGTATCTGATTCACTTGCTCGTGCCACGTCTTCCTCGGGCGTCCCCGACTTCTTCTACCATTTACATTTGAGTCGTATATTCTTCTTACACTACTTTCAAATTTATTTTATTTTATGAAATATAAAATAAAATAAACATTGTAAAAAAAAAGAGTTTTTTGGGTTGAAATTTAAGATTTATTTACGAAAAAATTGTATTGTGTTTTTATTTTCTTAGTACAGAAAAAAGATTTGTTCAAAAAAATTAAAATTTTAATTAAAAAGCGATATGTAGAAATTTTCGCCCTTCAAAAACAGCTTAAAATAGACCTTCTCTCCAAATAAGATTAGAGAAATCATTTTTACCTAATGTTGCTCAGTAATCGTTATCTCATAGTTACAGATTATCAGTGAACCACCACGTTTTCAGGGCAGCGGCCGCCACTGGTAGCTGGTTACAGGGGTAAGGAAATTATGAAACATTTGTAAAAGTGTCTTAACTAAACACGGCAACAAAATATTGCTATGTAAATGGGGGCGAATCTTTTCGGGGCGAGCATTTGGCCTTTAAAAATATGTTATTAACCTCTGACAGGCCGGAGACGCGCCGGCGCGCGCGTCATATGCGCATGCGCGAGAAAATAATTCAAATATTTGAATAATACATCCGACAAAAAACTTTTGGTCCACGATTTTGGCCCTTCTATGTACACAATTTGTATGGAGAACAGTGTCAGAATCGCTTGCGCTGTCATTACTCTCGGAGACGCTACAAGTTTCATTCACCTAGTCACCCTGGAATATTTTAAAAACGATTTCTTCTATGACAATCGGCTGTCAGAATTTGTCGCGAATTTAACGGTCGCAATTAATGGGTGTATCGCGAATAAAACGATCATAAAACCTATTAATTTACGTAATAAATGCAAGTAATGTGGTTTTAGTAGATAGCTTATTGTGTTGTGAACGTGTTTCAGTTAATAAAATATACAATAGCTCAAAATTTATCAACAAAACATTCAATTCAAAATTCAAAGTGGTGGTTTTTTAGTGTTTTTTTGCGAAGTTCCGCGAATTTCCGCTAAATGTCACGGCCTTTGACCGGTTAACGTGGCAAGCAATTCGCACTCCCATGTAAAAGGGTCTATTCATTCAAAGCAGATTTTGCTTTTAAGAACTAAATGGTGATATTATAATGCGAGATGCCTATATACTGTCAGATTGATTTTTTAACGAATCACAGTCTCTTCTTCCTCTCTTCGCCCCCCATAGTTTGGTTTTACCCCTCATCTGTATGTTCTGGTCTATTGATTTGGATGTCTATGGCTAAAACCATTTTAAGCTACGTTTCAATTCTGAATGGTGGTCTTACACCAGGGCGATACCGAGAGTACCATTCACTCTGGAACGTGCCGTAAATATATTATACATTATTTTTAATTAATTGTAAAATAACACAAATTAATCGAATAAAATTTATTTGCGCACGCCGTGATTTGATCCAACGATTTCGGATTGCGAGTCAAATCCTTACCCCTCGACCACGGAGGACGTCAATCGCACGACCATACTTTGGTGCCAAAGTATGGCTGTGCGATTTGAAATGAATGAATCATTTGGATGTCTATGGGATATGTATTAAATTACCCTTTTTAATATTCTACCCAGACATAAGGAATGTTAAATATAAGTAATCAGTAAAGTACAAAAAAGTGAAACACGTTTAATGAGAACATTTTCCCAATAATGAGAAGTATTTCAGTTTCAGAAAATGGAAAAAAAAAATTATGAGTAGTTATTTCCTCAAAATTAAAATCGATAGTTAATTTGGTGGCCGGACATTGTTATTGATGCGAGAGTTAGTCATTTTTCTTCTCTTATTTAACCTTATGATCCTAAAATAGGTTTAAGTTGAGGTTTAATTAAAAGATAAATAAAAAAAAAATTAGCCTGAACAATAATTTTTAATATAAAAAAACATGGAAAAGACATTTTCAGTTTTTTTTTTTTTAACAAAAATACTATTAAAATGCATTACATTTAATTTCCAGAAACTGAAAAAGTTTCTTATTATTTATTATCTAACAAAGTGTTTTTAACATGTTGCCTTTTAGCCGTGTCCCACTTTTCTGTATACAGTGAAACCCTCTTAAGAAGTTCCCGCTTAAGAAGTTTCGTGGCTTAAGAAGTTTGTTTTTTTTTGTCCCCTGACCCAAAATTGGCCCAATTTTTCCCTCATATAAGGTTTTCCTGCTTAAGAAGTTTCTTTTTTCCGGTCTCTTGGAAAACTTCTTAAAGAGGGTTTCACTGTATTTACCAAGAAATCTTGTACTGTATATGGTTAAATAAAATGAAGGAAAAAATGAACACTTACGTTATGATCTTCCAGTTCCAAATCCTCCTTCTGCTTGTTCCACTCCTTCAAGTATGCCGCCAGCTTCACACTCTTCTCTTTCTTCTTCAACTTCTCTTCCATCTTCTTCTGCTTCATCTCCTCGCCCACCCTCTTCATCTCCTCCTTGAGGTTCTTGGCCTCCATGATGTCATTCTTGGCTTTCTGGATCTTGCCGGATTTGTTGTCCAGCTTGCTGAGTTTGTCTTTGGTGATCTCCATATTTTTGGACTGTTTGGTTCCTATAAAAATGACAAAACTCATTATTATAATATGACCTTTCACTAGAAACAAATAAACTGCACATAAATTAAGTTTGGTAAAATAACACTTACATATTATGACAGTCAGCAGATGAGCAATATTTTCTAGGTATTATTTCATGTCATCTGCATAGTGTAAATGTTGGCAAGCTAACTGATTTTGGGAAGAGAAGAGGTGGGTTGGAAGGCTGGCTATTCAGATCTAGTCACAAAGCATGACCAGTTTTCGTGACTAAATCTGAGCATATTCCTATACACTACATTAATAATGTATAGCATGGGTCGGCAACCTGCGGCCCAACCTGAGGGGTCTTGGTGCGGCCCGCAAGATTCTCGCCGTAACGCACGTGACGGACGATATCATACACAACGGAGTGAAAGGGAGCGAGAAAGGGAGCGAATGGATAGCGAAAATAAGGGAAGATCTTGGATTTTTAACTGATTTGACTGCCGAACTGAATCTACTCAATACTCATTTACAGGGAAAAAATAAATTGGTATGCCATATGTATTCAGATGTTAAATCATTTGAAATTAAACTATCATTGTTTATCAAGCATATCTATGAAAGAAAACTCAATCATTTTCCAAATTGCAAGAAAGCAGTAGAAGAAGCTGGGATAAATTTTATTTGGGAAAATACTAACATGAAAAGTGCATTATTACAACTTCAAACTGAGTTTGAAAACCGGTTTGCTGATTTAAAAAAAATCTCGTGTAAGATGGAGATTTTCGAAAACCCCTTCGCAGTGGATATCGATAATGTACCAAGCTATTTGCAAATCAACATGATAGATTTGCAAAGTGATAATATCCTTAAAATGGCATTTAAGGAAAAAAATAACTTGGTAGATTTCTACGGGAGTTTGCCTTCCGATAAGTACAAAGAATTAAAAAGGTTTGCTCAGCAAATAATTACATACTATGTTTGGTAGTGCGTATATTTGTGGGCAAACTTTTTCAATTCTTAATTATCGAAAAAACAAACACTGTTCTCGATTATCACATTTACATTTGGACGCAATATTACGCGTCTCCACATCAAAAATGCAAGCAAATATTAAAGAACTTGCAAGTCAAATCCAACAATAAAAATCCCATTGAGTTCTGTTCGAAGTTTCTTTGACATTTCTTTTACTCTTTCTTAAAAAATGATTTATATTGCCATTTTATTTATGTAGCCATTTTAACAACAATAAATGTCGTAAAAATATGAAAACCATTTTATTTTTAGAACTGAAATATTGTAGTTATAAAAACTACTACCTAGTCAGTACGGCCTGCGCAAGTTCCCACGTCAAATATTTGGCCCTTGGACCACAAAAGGTTGCCGACCCATGATGTATAGGAATACGTATGTAGTTTTAACATCCTTCAACAGATGTCGTCAGTAATGTGTAGTTTTGAGGTGTCTCAACAGATGTCAGTAAGGTAGTGTCAATTGTCACTGTTCGTGTCTAATACCAGAAAGGTTACGAAAATAGCTGATGATATCCGATCGACAGCTGGGCACCGTCACGAGTTCCCTTGCTTCAGAAATACACAGAGCATCCATTAGAACGAACGTTGGGTCCAATTAAATATTCATTGTAAATCACACGATAATGTACATAAACAAAACATGTAAACTCAATGAACCACAAGCTTTATTGAAGATTCCTGAAGATACATCAAGTAATCCCTATTTATTTATTTTTTACATGAGCTCCACACAGGAGGCCCTGAGGAACATAATTTCCCTCAGAGCCTATGTCATCTTTATGCTCACCTATGATGCTGTGTGGAGGGTTTTTTTAAGGAAAGGAAGGAGAGGAGAGTTCTGGGAAGGAAAAGGGTTTAAGGGGTGGGTAGGAATCTTGGGTTCAGTATGTCCTGGTCATCCGCCTCCAAGACCTGGACAAACCTCACCCCATGAACCCGGGCACCCCTGCTAAATCACCAAACGTAGCGAACCACTTGGGGTGACCTATGGCAGAGGTGTTGGTTATCCAATAAAGGTTCCCGGGGCGGCGGTACCCATTCCCGCCTCCCAAATTCCCTATCACTGGATTGAAGAATATTACAATAACTAAAGCCATTTCAAGAAACTTTTCGATTTGTGGTCTCTCACCAGTTTGATACAGAGAGAAATCATATGTACAGTTTGTCAAATAAGAGTAGAAAACATAGTAGGGCGCCACTGTTGTTCAAATGGCAATATTAAAATTATAACTCATGGTGGAAATTAAAAGCCGTTTAACCTACATTTTTTATAAAAAATTAAAAAGGCATAAAAGCGAAAAAATATTTTTTTAAATATGATTTAGTGTTCTATATATTCAGTGTCATAGCGCTTTAAAATAACATTTGACAGTTAAATTGGTGTTGCCAGCCTACAAATTTTAAGTTTTAGTTCCATTTTTAATATTTTCTACTCTTAATTGACAGACTATACGAATAAACATACAGTACTCGATAATTAATCACTAATCCGCCACCTACTTATCGGACAAGGAGAGAGTACTGTAAAAGTTTTTGCCAGATTTGAATCTGCATCCTATGGGGTCCAGAGCTAAGGGTCTCACCACTGCTGTCGCCAGGTTTAATACTAAATTTTACATATACGCCGTCAAACAATAACAATGATTTAGGTATGCAATTTCCAGAAAAAGACTGACATTTTGCCAATGATCGAAAAGCTAATAATTACCTTCAAACTTATCAATCTTGGTGATGTACTTGGCCATGGTCTGCTGGTGCTTCTTCTGGCCATTGAGCAGTTTGGCCTTGGCGGCTGGCGCCATGGTGGTCACCTTGTCGAACTTCTTGGAGGACGGGAAGTCGGGTGCGCAACCAGTGAAGATCTGGTCAAACTTCACCTTGGAGATGTTGTACTTCTCCATCGTGTTTTCCTGGAGACAAACAAGAAAAATAAACACATTTGAAAATACATAAGTAGATCAATTCTCGTTACCACTCAGAAACGGAGGATCGTTTTCATAAAAAGAAATACCTACCCTAAATGTTTTTTTTTGTTTTTTTCTCATTCTCTCACTGGAGCGACCACGCAAAATAAATAAATTTGCCTCGATTGCTCAAGATTTCCCAGAAAATCATTTTTTAAATTTTTCGCCAACATTAAAAAACTCATACCTTCGAATTTTAACATGGAGACATAAAAACTTAATATATTGCTATATAGCCAATGAATTAACCTGTATTTTATAGTTAATCTCATATTTTTAGGATTTAAAAAAAAATCGTTAAGTTTATAACCGCGCGAATCCTGCGTGTTTTTATCTTTGAAACTGCCGTGAGGGGTACTTATTCGAGTCAACATAGAATATGTTTGATTTCTGTATGTTGTCTGTGGTATACTTAATAATGAAAGGAGCGTATCTATGGAAAAAGGACTTAACCTCTAATCGGCCGGACACGCTCATATGCGCGCGGAAAAAATATTTCGAAATAAATATGTTTGTCTGCGATTTTGACCCTTCTATGTACAGAATTTGTATGAAGAACGCGGTCAGAATCGCTTGCACCAACATTAACCAATAAAATGGGTAAAAATTTCATTCACCTTGCAACCCCAGAATATTTTAAAACTATTTTATCTGTGGCATAAAAATGTCAGATTTGCCGCAAATTTTCGCTGTCAAAGTTGATGCATGTTAACTAACTAACCTTCACGCCGTTTCTCCGCAGGGGTAGGCAAAGAGGAACGACCGCCAAACAACTCGATCTTGGCACACACTCTTTGCCTCACTCACATTCATACATCGTCTCATACATTCTCTTCTATTATTCCGACTTTTGACATGACCCGACTCAAGTATCTGATTCACTTGATCATGCCATGTCTTCCTCGGGCGTCTCCGACTTCTTCTACCATTCACATTCGCGTCATATATTCTTCTTACACTACTTCCTTCGTTCATTCGCTCTATATGCCCAAACCATCTGAGGGTCCCTTTCTTAATCTTACTCATTATGCTTACATCAGCCTTACATTCTTTGCGGATATCCACATTTCTCACACGATCATACATTGTTTTACCACGTTTTGCGGATATCCACATTTCTCACACGATCATACATTGTTTTTTTTTTTTGATGCATGTTCCTCGACTAAAACATCGTAAAACCTATTAATTTACGTAATTAATGCAAGTAATGTTGTTTTGGTACGTAGTTTATTGTTCTAGGTCAATAAAATATACGATAACTCAAAATTAATCCACAAAACATTCAATTCAAAATTCAAAATCGTGTTTTGTTACGAAATATCTGTATTTTGACAGGTTAATTTTAACCGTTAACAGCTTATCAAAAATTCAGCATGAAAAAAATATTTTTAACATCGTTCTAAAATAGTCTATGAAGTTCGGATTGGCGACATCTATGATCATAATAGATAAAACATTTCAATAGCTTCGTTTTAAAATAAAAGGCTGGCCATGGAAATATTTTAAATAATTACAATAAATGTTTTTTTTTTTCAATGTATAATAACTTTATTAATATATAACTAAATCAGAGGTCCATATTCTAACACGTTTTACCAATGGTAGGAAAATGTGGAACAAATTTAGACCGCTATCAAAGGCAGGAAAATAAAAGATGTCCATTTTTCGACCATAATCGCTCCAGTGGCTATTATGTTTCTACGAAATGGCTAATTCAGATTTTCAAAAATCAATATATTTATTTTACCAGCTTTAGT
This sequence comes from Limnephilus rhombicus, assembly GCA_929108145.2. Classification (NCBI taxonomy): domain Eukaryota; kingdom Metazoa; phylum Arthropoda; class Insecta; order Trichoptera; family Limnephilidae; genus Limnephilus; species Limnephilus rhombicus. The sequence goes on along the minus strand of OV815287.1, from coordinate 11,197,227 downwards.
GAAATAGAAGATGGTAAATTTTCACAATGTCTTGATGACCCATGTATCTTCATCTATACAAAAGTGAAATAAATATGTATGTATATAATGTAAAAGATATTATCTTATTTCAAAGAATCCGAAAAAGGGCGAAATTTCTTTAAAGATTTTCTTCAAAGTAGCATTTGAATATCCCTAAGATAAAACATTATATATTTTTTTTTACATTGAATACTTTTACAATTTTCTTTTCCATTCATGACTTTAAAATGTTCTGCACCACTGATATGTCTGATGTACTCTACTGCCTTACTTGTATTCTGCTGACACAAAAATGTTACAATAAGAATTCACCACAGTAATAGGTCCAATATGAATCTATTTGTACAAAAATTAGTAAAAATAAAAACTCTTTCTAGTTCTTATTTATTTTAGGGAAATAATTAGTTAACAATTGGATTAATTTATGAATGCATAATTAACCTAACTGAGAAACCAATTATAGATTTACTCATCATATTATTATATTGTGTCCAGAAATTAAACAGTAATCTTGCAACTAAAATATATCACATTATTAGTAGTACAAAATATATGTCATTATACAGGGTGTTAAGGGACGTACTTGACTTACTTTAACCAGTGGTTCTTGACATTATTTGGAGTAAAAAATGTAAATGAAATTTTGGTCTCCGGTGACATTTTTGATGTTTTTTATATTTATTTTTTCTACAAAAACATAAAAAAATGGTAGGTGTTGGACAGTTAGATGCGGGGTAAGGGGTTGGTTGGATTCTCGTCTGAATGACCAGTGACGAAGTGCGGAAGGAATTTTTTTTGTTTGATTTTGAAGAAAAAAATTTTGAAAAACAAAAAAAAAAGTTGTCAAAAAAAGTCACCGGAGACCAAAATTTCATTTACATTTTTTACTCCAAATAATGTCAGTCAAAGTAAATCACTGGTTAAAGTAAGTCAAGTACGTCCCTTAACACCCTGTATAGTATAGTTATCATTACATTTATGAAGTTTTGTACTCATTTAATACATTTTTAATGCACTCGTGACAGAGTTTTTATACATATATTCGTCACAATTGAAAATATCTACATCAGATAGAATGTTATCATATTTATGTTGAAGACAAGGCAAGCATTTTGGTTTGAATTTGTTTTACAGTGTTTTTCTTTAAAAATATTACACAAACGTATGATTGTTATTGCACTATATGTAAAATCGACCACCATAACACGGGCATCAGCCTAGCTTGGTGGTCGAAAAATCCTATAATAAATGTAACCATAAAATTTTATGCAATGAATAAAGAATAATTAAAAAAAAAAAAAAAGTACTCTCTTAGTTATATAAAAAAGAAAACGAAAATAAGTGTCAAATTAGTTGTTTTTCATTATGTTTAAAACCATTGTCGATTGAATTATGAAGCTGTTTTTTTAAGATATTTTCGTACATTACAAATGTAATAAATACATTTTATAAATTCCTCAACGATTATAACAGTTTCTATTGTAATTTATTTTGTAAATAAAAAATGGTTTATCAAAGACACCCCACTCCGAAAGGTGACTTTAGCCACCATGTTTAAAAAAAAATTGACTCTCCAAACACAAACAATTTTTAAAAAATCTATTCCGATAGTTTAAACACTTACAATAAACACAAAATAAAATTTTCCAGAAAAAAATTTGTAGTTTCAAAGTGGAAAAAGTCACCCCATTTTACGGTATATTAAAAATTTGCTTTTTTAAATTTTCTTTTCTAAAATTGAATTACAAATTTGAAACGAAATACATACTGTGTTTGACGCAACTCTCTGATAATAATAATTGTACCTCTACTAATAATTGTAACTCTATGACGCAATAATATGATAATAATAATTGTACAATACCTCTACTATGCAAAGCCAAATAATTAATTAAAAAATAACAGTGCCTAAAATAGGTAGGTACCTGTCCCAGATTGTCTTGAGGTTTTATAATTTGAGATTGAATATGGCAACATTCATCAATCAGGAAGTGTTACTTTGTCCCACTGTTATCAGATCAAAACATTACACAAAAAGATATTGGGTCAGTAGCAATTTAGAGAACACTCGAAAGTTAGTGAGTTTATTGTAGCAAATTGCGAGTCCCACCGTTTTGATGTAGGTAAATAATTTCATGGACTGATTATGAAAACCACAGATTAGATTATGCAGGTACCTAATAATGTAGGTTTTTATTTACAAAGTTGACTAAATAAATATTTCAAGTTGGATTTGGATTAAAAAAACATAAATCATCAAAAGTGAAAGCAGAATAGAGGGAGAGAGGGAGAATTAGAGTTATTAAATTAATAAAGTAAGCAACGTTAACCTTCCTCAAAGGTTGGGGGTAATACATTTTACCCCTAATGAAAGTTTTGTGCAATATCTAAGTTGTTTTTTACTTCACATACTCTATTTCCATGTAAGGGAGCACTTCCCCGGCAAGGTCCATATCATCAATTCCTTGAAGCAACAGAATCTTTTACTGTCTTTTCTAATTTTACATTTTTCATTTGAGAGTCGTTAATATTGTCTTCAATGATTAGAAACCTTTCTGAAATCACAACTCTGCTGAATAGTCTGATTTTTACAACCTTACAAGAAGTTTCTGAATGAAGTGGGACTATGGCATCCCCAATATTTTTGTGAGTTTCACACAAGAGTCCCAAGTGCTCCTTTCTGGAGCCAGTGAGATTGTAGCATCCCCAATTGGGATATGTTATGAAACTGAGGGAATGAGATGGGAAAGTACCTTGTCTAAGATGTCTAAGTATACAGTAACACCAGCTCGTGGTAAACCATTTTGTTTTATACCTTTTTAAACATTTATATTGGGTAAATTGGCTTTAAATTCTTACCATTGTGATTTCTAATTTTAGAATTCGTTAAAAGATGGAGCCACTTCCATTGGCAACTCGCAAAGGGACGTGCCCCTGGCTAGCATAAGTACCACGATTTAGTGAACTTTCTATTCCGCTCCCAGGCAATGACGCCACTGCTTGTCACGGTTATTTTGTACCGGTGACTGTAGTGGAGCTGGCGACACGGTATCGCTTCCAAGTAAATAAGCACACATTTCACCACTAAAAATTACACATCTCTCGGATCTGCCCTGATGATGGACACTGCAAAGCTGTCCGAAACGTTGGCTAAAGAAGGAGGTAGCACTACACGGCATAACACCCCAAAAAAAAATAACGAAAATACTTTTGGCCGTGAAAATCTTAAAACGTAATAAAGTACCTAACTATTCAGATATCGTCACCAAACATGGCAAAAGTCATTTCAAGCAATCTTTTAATTTTGAATGGTGGTCTTTCACCAGGGTGATACTGTAATGTATCTTCCGCTCTGGAAAGTGCCGCAAATATACTATACTAGCTGACCCAGCCACGCGTTGCTGTGGCTAATATAACGCAACGTCATCTACTGGATGGTTATCCAACCTTTATAACCACCGCCGTCTTTGAGTTTATCGCGAAGAGACAGACAGATGCCGCGGAGGACTTTAATTTATAATACGTAGAGATGGTGTGAAAGATTATAATAAAGTGCATGAAATGCTTGGGGTAACTAACGTATTTAAGATAATAAGGATTAATACTGTATCCGTCTAAATAACTTTTCAATTACCGCAATGTACGTGACCATTTTTTTAGAAGATAGAATGGGTATAGTAAGCTATCCGTAAAAGATAGATATATGCCTTCGCGGACTTTTTTGTAGATCTATAAAAGAGGAATATCTCACCATGCATTGTTTTGTTATATCCCAAAAGGATTAGGCAGCGTTTTCGATGAAAGCATTTATCGTTATGTTTCAACCAATGTACACAAATCCTTGACAAATTACATACCTAAATCTTTCTCACGAAACACTCTATCTATTGGTGAAAACCGCATGAAAATCCGTTCAGTAGTTTTCGAGTTTATCGCAAACAGACAGACAGACGGCAGACAGACATACAGACAGACGACGCGGGGGACTTTAATTTATAATATGTAGAGATATTAATTTTAATTAATAAATTGTGAAATAACACAAATTAATAAAATAAAATTTACATGCGCGCACCGATATTTGAACCCACGACCTTTTGATTCGTAGCTGAGGATTGTAACCACTCAACCATGGAATTTGTCAGTATATAATTGGGGTATGTTGTTAAGCTGAGGGTAGAGGGGAGGGGAAGGAGATGAGGAATATGGTATAGTACCGAACACCTAACACAGTTAAAGCAATTTCAAGCAACATTTCGATTCTGAACAGTGGTCTTTCACAAGAGCGATACTAAGAGTATCGTACACTAGACACAAACACAAAAAAATTGTATTTACATTATTAATAATGCCCTTTTAGTGGGGCTTTTACGCAGGAATAGTCAAAATTGTACAATTTTTTTGTCTTTCTTTTTTTACATCCAGCCACAATCTTTTGTATTTATTTAATGTTATATTTAAGATGTCCACTGACTCAGCATAATTGTTACCCTCCATTAGAATTCTGGATAATGAGAAATACATATATATGGTAGTTAGGCCCAGAATTACTGCACTGAAATAAAACCCGCCTTTTAGTATTACGCAGTGGAAAATGAAAACTTATCAACGCAAACAATTCTGGACTACCAAATGCCACAATTGTTATATTTCTAAATTCTGGCTGTCCACAGAATCATAAGCATTTTTCTCCAGGACAGCCAGATGACCAAAATGAAAGAGCTAACATCCACAATAGGCTCTCAACTATCTGCCTACAACGTATGCAGATACGTTACCTCAGATGCATTACCGGTTCTGGCCGGCGTCCTGCCGATTGACCTTGAAATTAGGGAAATATTGACCAAAAAGGAACTTATTAGAGGCAGGGCTGCTGTCCACCTGGGAGTCGAGCTGACACCGGGAGGAGTAGTGGCCCTCCCTGGCTTGCTCAAAGCGATGCGTGAGAGGACGCTGAGTGTATGGCAAGAGCGATGGGATAGGTCGACGAAGGGCAGATGGACTTTCTCCTTCTTTCCTTCAGTTAAATTCAGAATGGAAGGGGCATACATTAAACTAGATCACTACATGACGCAGATGCTTTCTGGGCATGGGGAGTTCAGGGGTCGGCTTCATAGCTTGACCCTCTCTCCTCACCCAAACTGCGCATGTGGTGATACTAACCAAGACGCCAAGCACATTCTGTGGCACTGCGAGTTGATGAAGGAAGCACGAGAGGAAATGTTGGATGGTTTGCGCGGAATAACAAGACCAGCGTGGAATGCTGACCTTGTGTCGAACAAAGAGAATTTCGAATGCTTGAAAAAGTTTATCAAGTCCTGGGTAGAGAGATGGCCTGTACTTAGAGTCGCCGACCTAGACTAAATTCATCTTTGTTTCAGGTGCTACACGTATTGCTCCCGTCTTCTTCGGTCCTCCTCTATTACTCTTTATTTAGTTTGAACTATCTATAATATAACTTATGTGACCTATAAATTACTGATTATGTTTGACTATTTTTTTTTCTTCTCTGGTCTCTGCTAACAATGATTTATGTTTTTACCTCGATAGGTCATCTTGGTGAGCGATGGTAGTGATGACAGTATCGCTTGATACATTATCACTCTGTACTGATTCTGAAATTATGTTTTACATGTATAAATGCTCTTATTATTTTCTATTTTTCTTGATTAGTTTTGGTTTCCATTCTTTGGTGGCGCAACTGAACTGTGCATGTTATGTATCGTCATTCCCCCATAGAAAGGGGGTGGGATAGACCCTGTCCATGCACATTGCCAGGCGAACATACAACAGAGCGGTCTTCCCGCGATCCGCCCGCGCCTCCCCCATCGACATGCGTTGCCCTGAGGCGTAACCGTGCGGTCTCGATGTCCTTCCGTCCCCCCTCCGGTAACCCGACGCTCATCTTTCCTCAAGGTCTTCAAAAACTTCCCCTTCTCTCCCAAGTACATTTCTTCGAGGCAAAATCGGGGAACCGGCTAAAGGACGCGGACTTCGAGCATCGTCTGCGGTTGGGCCGATAGCTATACGCATTCTCATTGGGACTGCCCGGTGGTCTATGGAATACTTTCTCTGGCTTTTTTTTTTTAAATATATTTTATTTTATTTCCGCTACTATAGTAATTACTTACATTATAACATAATCATATAACTGTTTTTTCCTCATTACTTATTTTATTCACAGAAGGTTTCTTCGACTGGTCATAGCCGTTATTTTTATTTTTCTTTTTCTTTTACTAACACTATTATCTCTTTTTGATGTTACCTATTTCAGAAGAATTATTCCACGGGCTGCTACTTCTATTTATCTTTTGTATAATGTTAATGTAAGTACTTGCATACTGCTTACTAACCCCGTATGCATGGACATTGGAGGGTCTAGAGTCGTTCAAATAAATGTAGCTTCGTTAAAAAAAAAGTAGAGTCTTGACGTGTGCGGTGAAGGAGGAAACCATATGTTTCCTTATAACGCCGTTGGGAAAGTGGTGGGTCCCCTCCAATGCCTACAACGTATTTTAAAATACTTTGCTCGCTAAACTGAGGACGCAACTTGGAGAAACTCGTAGCCAATGGCAAAGTGGAAGGCAGAAGAAGTGAGGAAGGTCACCAATGCGCTGGAGTGACCAAGAATAACTGACATCCGGTACGTCGGTGTCTGCAGATCTCCATGCGGCGCAGAACAGCAAAGAGTGGAGGAACCTTGTCCACCATGGAAATTGGAGTATGGATCACAATCCCTAGCAATGAAGAACAGACTTAAAAAGAAGACTCCACCATTAAAGAGAATAACAGTTCTAAAGCAAAATAAACAAAAAGTGCGTACCTTAATCCTGATGACACCACCGGGCCCCTGCTCCACAAACTGCTTTAGGTAGAGCTTGTTCTTCTCGCGCGTGAACACACCGCGGCTCCTGCGCACGCGGTCATGCGGCACGATGGCCACGCGGCCCAGCGCGTCCCCCTCCAGCTCGTCGTCAAACTGCTCCACCTCGTAGCAGTACATCGACGAGGGCTTGGACGGAGAACTGAAATAATTATCCAACATTGTTTCTTTGTGATATCGTGAATACATACGTCATCTTTCCAAATTTAAAAAGAATCATTTCAAATTAAGACATGTGAACAAATACCTACCTTTTTTAATATGAATACCGCACAAGAGTCCCCAACTGCTCCCGTCTGGAGCCAGTGAGACTATGGCATCCCCAATTGGGGTATGTTGAGAGGCTGAAGGTAATGGTGAGGGGAAGGAGATGGGTAAGAGGAAGGTGGGGAAGTACCTAGCTATTCAGATTTGGTCACCAAACACAGCTAAAACCATTTGAAGCAACGTTTCAATTCTGAATGGCGGTCTTACACCAGGGCGATACTGAGAGTTTCTTCCACTCCGGAACATGCCGCAAATATACCATTATTTTATTAATTAATTGTGAAATATCACAAAATTAATCAAATAAAACTTATAATAAACATTGTCACCCCAAGTGGTTCACTACGTTTGGTGACTTAGCAGGGGTGTCCAGGTTCATGGGGTGGGGTTTGTCAAGGTCTTGGTGGCCAATGTGTCTGTCCACCTGCTGAGTGGCGGGCCGGATTGAGAGAGGCAGGTTGAGGTCTTTCAACCTCTCCAGCCAGAATCCCTCGACCCATCGCCTTGCACAGCAGTGGAAGGGATGAATTCATACGTCCGTCACTCTTGGACACGCTGACCCCCAGATTCCTACCCACCCCTCATACCTACTTCCTTCCCAGGAATTTCTCTTCTTCCTTTCATTTTTTTTTTTTTATAAAAACATTCCACGCAGCACCCCCTAAGATGATATAGGCCCTGAGGAAAATTATTTTCCTAAGGGCCTCCTGTGTGGAACTCATGTAAAAAAATTATTATATATTTTAGTAGACAATTTTTTTAACCCCAAGAGCAATTTTGGCAGATATTATTCCCAGACATCAAACACCCTAGATAGATATTTCTCTTTCAAAATTTTTGCTATCTCATTCTGTTTTAGGGTGATATTTTTTTTAATGTAAGTACCGCACTAGAGTCCCAACAGTCTGGAGCCAGCGAGACTGTGGCATTCCCAATTGGGGTATGTAGTGAGGATGAAGGAAGTGGGGGGAGAAAGGAGATGGGAAAGGTGGGGAAGTACCTGGCTATTCAGATTTGGTCACAAAACATGGCTAAAGCCATTTCAAACAACTTTCCTAATTTGAATTGCGGTCTTTCACCAAGGCGATACTAAAAGTATCTACTAATCTGGGGAAGGTATCTACCACTCTGGATATAATATATGATTTAAACAGTGTTAGACAGAGAGAACACAATGCTTACGTTTACATACAAAAGTTAACCATATACAAGATCCCAAATTTTTTTAAATAATTCTATGAAATGAAACAAAATGATATTAAATATTGAAAGTTAAGGAAGTATAGTAATAAATGTAATAATGTGATAAACTTATAATATAAAAATATAAAATGTTCCTAGGGAATTTGATTTTTTGCTTACAGATTGTAAAATGCATTCTTTGCAAAAGGTTTTATTCAGAAATATGTATATGCATACAAAATTATCAAATCTAGGGCAAAAAAATTAAAAATTATTAGGGAGCATTTTCGCTCATTATTGGAGGATAATATTTAAGTATTCAATTTGTTTAGAAAAATAATTGTTTCATGTCAAAAATGCATGCACACAACATTGCACAATTTAAACAACTGTGAAAATGTTATTTAACCATAATTTGGGATGCTTAGATAACTAAAGTAATATTTTTCTTGTTGACTTATCTTATGCAAACAATTTCACAACACTTGTGAGTCATAATTAGTAGTACAAATAATAAGAGAGACTTACCCGCCAGCGTTGGGCTGCTGTTTGGGTGCCGTCACGGACAGGATCTGCCCCTCGGCCCAGGAGTCCCCCTCCAGGCAGGCCTCCACTGTCTCCCCCACGAAGTAGCGGTCCCTCACAAAGTTGAACACATCATCCAACATCTCCGCAAACGTACAGCGCTTGGTGCGGGAGGCGAGGTACAATATTGGAACGCGAAGCTCCATGGGAAAATCTCTTAATGATTTTCTGGCATTCTTTTCACTGTCTAGCGCTTCCGTGTAGGTAAGATTCGGTTTCCCTGTCATCTCACATGACCAAACCATAGAATTGACAAGGATGATCCTTTCGCAGTATTCCCTATAAAAAATGCACAAATTTTCATAAATTTTCACAAAACGTCAAATATTTTGAAGATTTCAGCTGTTTTCGGCAAAGTAATTCACCAAAAGTGACAACTGCGCCGATCCAACTTTTGGGTTACGCATGGACAATTGCGTAAACGACATGATAATGAGGGTTAGTAAAACTAACAACGGTTAAAACTAGCTAGATCAAAATAATTCGTAATGCTAAGCCGACAATAACATTACTTACTCATAATCTCGAAATATTTCGTCGGTGATCTCACAATGAAACACTTCCTCATCGTCCCTGAGAAATTCGGAACCTGACGACTTCTCAAAGGCTTTTCTCTTCAATAAAGGCATGTTGAAAGGTCTAAGAACGCGAAGGAGTAAAACAACAATACGACTTGAAATCGGTGGCAATTTTATAAAACGCCGGTCACAACATGTGCAAATATGAACGACGTTACTTATAAGCAGTCCATATTTGAAAACTGTTCCTCACAAACAACAAATGTAATTCAATAAAAATTAGCGCGGCTTTCAGTTGACAAGCCAAAAACGGCGCGCTCCGCAAGAAACATAGGAAAGCGAATATCGAAACAACGCAAACAGATGGTGAAATGTTAATCATAGCAACGATGATACATCGAGCTGGGTAGGTTGCTTACATTAATAAGGGGCATGTGTGAACAATAACCGTGCATTTTTTTATCTACTGTAAAAATTGTAAAACAAAGAAAAAAATAATTAAATAGATAATTTGAATAAAAGTGCTATCAAAGCAAAAAGTTAAATATTCAATAAATAAATTAACAGCTTCATTCAAAATATTTTTTGAAATCCAAAAAATATATAAAAAATATTTTACTTTTGTAAAAGCACAATGCAATAAATTATTTTAATTTCAATGGCAGATAATCTGGAAAGCTCGAAGCAGATAGTGTTGTTAATGTTTGATATCATTTTGATGTACCCTTAGGTATTTTAATGCAAAGAATTCACGGAATTGATAAAATGTGTACCATCTATAATAAGGTCGCTAGCATAGGAGTATGTCGGGTGGACACAGAGGGCTTAGAAATATTTTATGTTCAAAATATCGTCATAAAATTTTAGGAAGCAAGGAAGGATGAGATAAAATCATTTTTACGAACGCAGCGGGACAGGATATAATAATAAAATTTGTAGCTAGCGGCGAACACAGAACGGCGAAAGCAAAGCACCATAAACAAGCGAAGTGACTGAACATTTTATTTGTTTTAACCGCCGAAGTGATCAGATTCTTTACAATTTAAGGACTTTTACGTAGAATTAAGAAAACAGACATTCTAATTTTAAGACTAATTAATTAAGTGCCTAGTTATAAGACTAGATTCATAAATTAAAACTTGCCTTCTGTAGAAATAGAATAAATGGGTCGTCTCTTAAATCAGTAGTTTTTTTTTTATTGTTCCTCCTAATTTTAATTAATAGTTGTTTGAACCCACCGTTAGGCGTGGGCATAAGAATTTGCATGAAATTATAGCGAAGTTGGTTAAGATATTGTTTCAAAGATTGAAAGGAATTGAAAAAATGACTGATAAATATAATGGTTGGAGTGTCAAGGAGGAGCTAAAATGTTAAAAAGTGAGGTTGACCCCAATTTTGAAATAGTGCTTATTTATATTTATTTTGTTATTAAATGGCCTCTGAATTAAATTAGACCACTTAATTTTCTTACGTTTGCATAATTTTTTTTGGCATCACAGTGCATCACTCGATTTTGTGCCACATCTCTAGGCATTCGAGCGGACATTTTGATCGGCCAATCTTTCTTCATCTATGGAAATGTCAAAACAAACGTCAGTTCGGAACTGAAACATCTGACGCGTCAGGCATGTGTTTTGTTAATATTTTTTAGCGTTTAGTGCCATATTGAAAGACCTATATTGTTATATTTAGTCACAATGCCTAAAGAACAGTTTCGGGAGACTGACGTCGCTCGAAAAATGTAAGTTTTCAACTTAAACAACTTTTTAAAACAATTGTTTATATGAAACCAAAAAACAAGGTTATATTATTGTATATTTTTATTAATATATTATTTAATTGTATTTGTGCAGATCTCATGTTACTTTCGGGGTGGACAGTGCAGCGAATATCCAGCAGCAGGCACATCTCCATGTAGTCACGAAGAATCTTTATGCCCAAGATGGGCAGAGAACTCCAGCCATGTACGGGGTCCTGGATAGGCGAATGGTTTGTGTTTTCTATTATGCCCATCACTGCTGTCGTATTAAATAACCATAAAAACTTTACTGAAATAGTGGTACATAAATAAAAAGCAAAAAATATGATATTTATGAATATCAGCACGCTTGAGGTGATTTTTCACAAAAACGGCACTATACACATCAGCCAAGTATTATAAAAGACTCAAGAGAATTTAGAGCGAAACTCACAATTTTTATTCCCTTCAGAAAGTTTTGTCAATAAATGGATGAGAGTATTCAATGTTATTTAGTTATCAAAGTACCTACCACTAATGCCATCTATGTCTATGTTTCGAAGCTTAATAAATATCAGTTCTCACTGTCTCCTGAATAAAACAACGTGTTTTATTTAATAGGTTATGGGCTCAGAAGATTCCCAAGCGTTTTTTAAATAATCAGTCACGATAATTTAAATGGTATTTGTGTTAAAAATTCATTTCTTATTGTCGCGGATGTATTTGTTCGTATTGAGAATAGAGCAAGGAGTTATTGCGAATGCAAACTCGTAATTAGTGTCGGGACATTTTTAACAAAAATGGCGGCGACATCATATCTCACAAGTATACCCAAATTGGTTGGACGACAAAACTACGATGAATGGGCGTATGCCGTTGAAAATCTACTTATATTGGAAGGCATGGAGAAGTGTATCAAGGCCAAAGAAACTGTTGCCGTTGGAGATGATGCAAAAACAAAAGCGAAGATAGTCCTCACTATAGATCCGTCACTGTATGTACACATCAAGCAAGCTACATCTACTGCAGACTTATGGAAAAAGCTAAAGGAAATGTTCGATGATAATGGTTTTTCAAGACGCATTTCCTTAGTAAGGAGTTTGATATCGATTCGTCTTGAAACTTGTGACTCGATGCAGAGTTACGTCACGCAAATTATTGAAACTGGCCAGGAATTATCCGGAACCGGATTTAATGTGAACAGGCTGATGAGTGGATAGGCTGTTTAATTCTAGCAGGTCTACCAGAAAAATTCTACCCCATGATATTAGCAATCGAGCATAGTGGAATAATAATTACTGCAGATGCAATAAAAACAAAATTGCTTGATATGGCAGGAAATGACACGGAGTCAGTTGGGGCATTTTCCGCCAGAGTGCGCCCGCGCCGCAATGTTGACGGAAACACATCGATGGTCAAAACCGTAATGAAATCTGTCAGATGTTATAGATGTAAAAAAGAAGGGCATTTTAAAAATCAATGTCCTGTTGGGCAATCAGAGCGAATGAAGAAGTCAAATGCATTTTCTGTTGTGTTTTTGAACGGGAATTACAACAAAATGGATTGGTTTATAGACTCAGGCTCTTGTTTTCACATGTCACCGAATGTAAACATTATGTGTAATGTGTCGAATCGGACGAGTGTGAAGGAAATAATTGCAGCTAATAGAAGTGCTATGCCTGTTTTATGCTCGGGAGAAGCTAAAATTATTACTTTAACCCCGAAAAGTAAATATGAAGTTATATTAAAAGATATTTTATGTGTGCCAAAACTTACGAGAAACTTGATATCTGTCAGTCAGTTAATCAAAAATGGAAATAAAGTGGACTTCAAAAGAAAATGCTGCTATGTTTATACTGAACAGGAAGCTACTCAACCCTACCACAACCCAAGGAAACTAATAATACATATGAAGAATTAGGTGATCAAGACAATTTATTTATAAAATCAGATGCAAAAATATGCAAATACCTAACAACCGATTCAAAAAACACTATTATTATGCACCAAAATATTAGGTCAATTAATAAAAACTTTGATGAACTCCAGATACAGCTTAACCACCTTAATATAAAATTTGATGTTATTATTCTTACAGAATGTTGGTTGACAAATATTTACACACCAAAATTTATAACTCACTACTCTTCATTCAACTCGTCAAAACATGATAGTCAGAATGATGGAGTAGTGATATACACAAAAAACGACCAAAACTGTGTTGTAACGGAAGTAAACATTATTGACGCGAGCTGTATGCAAATAATGTATAATAATGATACGTGCATTCTAGCAATATATCGCTCTCCATCGATTCGTAATATAACACCATTTCTTAACAGTCTAAATAGCATACTCTCAAATCTTTCTTACACTAAACACATAATAATTATGGGAGATTTAAATATCAACATACTTCCAAATAACTCACACCATCAATGCCACGACTATCTGAACATGTTAGAGTTCCATGGATTAATTAGTACCATCAATACACCAACAAGAATAGCTAATGAATCAACACCATGCATTGATCACATTATGGTCAAAACTAATAAACAAAACAAGAGCATTGTTTACAAATCAACAATTATAGATCATTACACAACAACCATAGATAAAATTGCAAGAAACAATTAACAAAATTTCTGCCTCAATACAGGTTCACCTAGTGAGGCAGGCAATGCACAACTAAAAATACTGTATAACTATACTACTCCTGTGTAACCTTTCTTACATTACTTTCTGTTTGTTAATTTTTCTGTACTGATTGATGTAATCTATTTGTAAACTACATTGAGTATGTAATTTTTTTTTTTTTTTTAGTTATATTGTTGTTATTTCATTGAATAAAGATTATTAAAAAAAAAAAAAAAAAAATATTTACATTGCAATCCGACACCACAAAAAATAAATGTAATCAGACAATTATATTAATTTTGAGAATTTAAAAGATATAATTAAAAGTGAATCTTGGCAAGAGCTCTTCCAAATAAAAAACTCAGATGATACATGCAGATATTTCATTGATTATTTGAAAAATGAATTAATTAATAATACTACAATTCTGACAAAAAAACACTCCAAACAAAATTAAACCTTTAAAATCATGGATAAATTATTCAATCATCAACTGCATTCGTAGAAGAAACACATTACACAAAAAAGTGAAAGAAAATCCTTACGACATAATATCACTAAACATCTACAAAAGATATAGAAATACATGCGGCGAAGTCATTAGAAAGGCGAAAGAAATCTACTACAGAGACAAAATCCAAGAAAGTAACAATGACCCCAAAAAATATGGCAAACTCTAAGAGAAGCCACAAATACACAAAACACTAAAGACAAACAGGACATAAGTAAACTTTGTATGGACGGAAAAATTATTGACACCTCAAAAAACCCCAAGCTCGTTGCGGATTATATCAATAATTTTTTTACATATACTGGTTCAAATCTTGCTTCTCATCTACCAAATTGTGGGAATGCTCTACCTGCTGAAGCAGAACTTCAATTTCCCAAAGGAAGATTCAATTTTCAAACTGTGTCAAGGGAAGAGATTCTAAAAATAATTAATTCCCTAAAAAACACGTCTTCTGCCGGGGTTGATGGAATATCAACCAAGATTTTGAAGACGCTGGCTACGGAAATTACATTGCCTTTAGAGTACCTAATTAACCTTAGTATCAGTCAAGGACACTTCCCCTCAAACTTGAAACAAGGTATTGTTATTCCCATACATAAAACAGGTAACAATTACAGACCAATAACTATACTGACCACACTATCCAAAGTATTTGAAAAAATTATCAATGCTCAGTTGGTAAAATTTCTGGTGAGCCATAAAGTACTCTCAGAAAATCAATACGGGTTTCAAGAAAACAAGAGTACTTCTGACGCTATTGCCGCCGTAACTGACTTCATTGTGAAAAACCTCGATAAAAGCAAAAAATGTATTTCAATATTTTTAGACCTTTCTAAAGCCTTTGATACAATATCACACAGTAAATTAATAAACAAACTTCAAATAATCGGTATTAAAGGCAACGAACTTAACTTTTTTAAGAGCTACCTTGATGACCGCAAGCAACAAGTGAAAATAATGAACACACTTAGCAATCAGTGCTCAACTCACTATGGGATACCTCAAGGTAGCATATTAGGACCGTCTTTGTTCCTTTTATATATCAACGACTTATGTAACATTAACATTCAGGGAAAAATAGTTAGTTTTGCCGATGACACTGTTTTACTATTTGAAGCTGACACTTGGCAAGCTGTTTACAAAAATGCTGAAACGGATATAAACATTATAAAAAAGTAGTTAGATACAAATACGCTCACATTGAACACTGAGAAAACTAAATATGTCACATCAAGCATAAATATAACAGGTCAACCTCATGATGACGCCTCTATTAGAATACACACATGTTTAAATTCCGATGAATCTTGTCAGTGTCCCTACATTGAGCGCACTACACAGATGAAGTATCTCGGCCTCACAATTGATCCATATCTCAAATGGAATATTCACAATCAAATAATTGCAAACAAAATAAGAAAAACCATGCACTTTTTCAGAACGATACGAAACTTTCTCGACTTAAAACACTTGAAAATGATTTATTTTGCAGTCTGTCAATCTATTATTGAGTATGGTATCATAGCATGGGAAGGTGGTACTACATCAGCACTAGACCCAATCATAAAGGCACAGAAAACTATTATAAAATTAATTCTTAGACTACTTCTAATTACAGACTCGAACTTAATCTTCAATATTATGAATGTGTTTGACGTTCGGCAGATATATGCAAAAACAATCCTCACTCATCTATACACAAATATACACAAATACTATGAAAAAAGATTAAATACTCGCTGTACTCGAAACAATAACAAAGATTTACTACAAATTCCCATAACTCATACTACTTTTGGTCAACGAAGCTTCAGATACCTTGCAACAAGACTTTACAACATTCTTCCAATTAGTTTAAAAAAATGTGATTCACAAAAAAATTTCAAAAAAAATATAAAAATTTGGATAAAAACTAATGATAGAGCATTTACCGGTGCACTCACCCAAATTTGAAATTAGTATTGAACCAATGCTGTTATTATGTGTGTCGTTGCTTATCCAGAATATATAATGTGAGATATCAGCCCTATTCCCCGCCAGCGTCGGTCTTATCCATTGCTTTAACTTGAATTTCCCGCCATTCCTCTGCAATTCCCTTCAGCTGTCAATTGTCGCCGTGCAGTTGGCATCTTGAGATGCCGTGTTAATTCAATTTTGGCGTTGTTTCGCCCACGTCCGGTCGAAAAATTTTTCGTTCGTAATTGTTTTAACGAAAATAATATCTGTTGCTACCCGCAAATTCCGTAATTTTATGAAAAATTAGTGCAAGTGATTAGTGCAAACATTTTTGACAGATTAGCGTATTCCTACTACCTACGCTATATAAATCTGCGTCGCCCGTTCTCGAAAACGGAAGGACGCCGCGGCGATTAGCAATCGCTTCTCGGCCTGTTGGCTAAGATAAGTGTATTATCAGCTTTTAATATCTGATAGTTCCCGCAATACGGGACCAGTTTATTAAACTGGTTTTTTGAATGTGACGGGATGTTCGGGGCTTGCTCCACTCCTGTCACGTGTTGGCCCGGCCGGCATTGCCGCTGGGAGCGACTCATTTATATCCTTACTAAAGATAAATTAAGCTGAATGTATTGTCTTACGTAATTACCTGATTTATGGATCAATTGTAGACACATTTAACCATTTTTCCACCTTTGGAATTTAAGTAATCGATATTTTTTGAATGAAATATGACCATCGGTGATGTCATATTAAAATACTCAAATTACAAATACGAAATCATGACATTCATGTTCGTTTGATAATCGTTTGACGCAATTTGATGTAGTTAGACTTATCTATAATTCAGCTTCATTTATAAAAGTTTGGTCCTGCTTTTGACAGTTTCAAGCATGTTACAAACTCGGGCGAGTGGGCCAATATCCGCTATGCATCTGCTTTAAAGGAATATTTGGCTGATCCAGGCTTCAAGGAGCTGGAGGTAAACTGCGAGGTGCTGGCATTTGTCACCGCCTCACCAATATTTACGGCCATGGAAAAGATGCTGGCATTGCATGCCTCATTGAAGCAGAGAGTGCTTTCAACAGGCTCTCCAAAAAACTTATCAAATGGGAAAGCAGTTCAGAAGGTTCCCTGTCAGGTCTTTACAGGAACAATGGACAGCTGTAAGATTGGAGTGGAACGGAGGCTCTTCAGCAGAATTCCTCCTTCTACCACTCATCCTTTTGGGGAAGAAGCACTTTCTGCCCAGTTGCAGAAACTAGGTGGTGTAGCAAAGTGCTTTAGTCCAGTGCGTCTACCTCAGGGTAGCCACTCGGCGCACAACCGCCCTTCATCTAAGGAGGTTGTTGCCTTTCCCCCAAGCAGACATCAAAGGAAAGGATGGCATTTCCCTTGTTTCCCCGGCGGGCAGACCACGGGTGAAACCCCCCATATTCCTCCCGTATGAGGGGTAAGGGGAGGGAACAGAAGCGTGGCGCGAGGGGGCAGACCTCTCGTGGCCGCTTCAACAGGTGTCGCGCACAACCGCCCTTCAACATCTAAGGAGGTTGTTGCCTTCCCCCCAAGCAAACATCAAAGGAAAATATGGCATTTCCCTCGTTTCCCCGGCGGGCAGACCACGGGCGAAACCCCCAATATTCCTCCTGTACGAAGGGTAAGGGGAGGGAACAGAAGCATGGCGCGAGGGGGCAGACCTCTCGTGGCCGCTTTAACAGGTGACTATCAACCATTTCGGGCGGGTCAACTAGACTACAGGATTATTGGAGAGAGTGGCAGGCCTTAGGTGTCCCAGAGACCATCTTACATATGATAAGACGATACCGCATACCATTCATCCAAGAGCCCTCGTTGATAAGTCCAAGCCAATCTTCCGCAAGGAGGTTCAAAACGAAAGTAATCCCGGAAATGACAATGATGAGAGATGGTACATGGAAAGAGCTGACGACAATGCCACCTTCCTATCAACACTTTTTTCTGGTTCAAACGAGTGAAGGCTCGAAACAGTCGATCTTCAATTTAAAAGCTATCACAAATTGGATTGCAGAAATCCTGCGTAGACAGGCTATCAGGATCATTGTGTACCTAGACGACTTTCTCCTGGCTCATCAGACCAGAGAGATCCTCAGTCAAGCTTGAGAAGCTCTTTAATTGTTAGAGCGGTTAGGTTGGTCGGTAAATTTCCAAAAGTGTGTCCGTCAGCCAGCACAGTCAGTGGAATATCTTGGAATTGTGTAGAACCCCCATCTGAAACTGAAGTCCTTAAACAAATACAGACGCCAAGGTCTTTGGAACTCACTTCAGAGATCCGTGACAAAAGGAAGATGGACTCTGAAAGGAGCTCAGAGTATTCTCGGAAAGTTGAATTTTGCTACCTTTGTGGTCCCCAGAGGTCGACTTCATACTCGGCTGATACAATTACAGTTAATGCTGAAGCTGACCCCTCAGCAAAAGTCTCTGATAAAGAATGAGGTCTTGTCAGAAATGAAATGGTGGATGATCAACTTAGATCATGTTTCAACTCTTCATTTTCCCAGCCCAACACATTCTCTGACTACGGATGCGGCAGATCACGGCCGGGAGCCCTGATCGACTATGTACCTCTGTTGGGTTGTTGGACAGACAGTTAGAGGGGGGGATATTGCAACATGAAGGAGATGACAGCAATCTTAAATGCCTTAACGTCTCTGACTCAGAATTTGAGAAGTTCAGAACAGGACAGTCATAGCCTACTTGAGGAACAAGGGGTGCACCAAGTCGATGGGTCTCCTTCATCTAACATTTCAGATTCTTGCGCTTTTGGACAAGCACAGAATCTCTTTACAAGTGCAGTATTTGCCGGGACGCTACAATGGCCTCGCGGATTATCTATCCTGAGGGATGACATTACCAGAATGGCACCTTCTACCCCCAGCGGTAAGAGCTGTTTTTCACAAGTTAGGGGCAGTCCAGTAGTGGATCTATTCGCTCCCTCGAGGGCTCACTTCGTGGATCAGTGTGTCTCGATAGATTCCCACGACAAGAGAGCAATGCTTCACAGCGTGTTCAGCAGGAGTTGGAATTTCCCCTTGGCATGGATCTTTCCTCCCCCCTGCTTAATGCCACGAGTGCTGGCACATCTGAACAAATCATCAGGGGTGTACCTGGTTGTAGCCCCAAATTGGCCAAAAGTGTTTTGGTTACCAGACCTAAAGAGAAGAGCCCTAGACCGACCTCACATAATACCCATGTTGGTCGACAACTTGATAGACTTATCGACAGGACTTCATCTTGAACAGGTCCAGAAGCTCCAACTACAGGTGTGGAAGATTAGGGGTGGAGTGAAGCTTTGAACGATTGGTCACAGCAAGAAAAAAGCTCTATTGAATGTGGGTTGGCGCAAACCTAAGCTTACAACTTATCACATGGCATGGAAGAGCTGGAAGGAATGGTGCGCCATTAATAATACATGTCCTAATAACCCTTCGTGATCTCAGCTGGCACGGTTTTTTTTAGTATACTTAAGAGTGAGGAAAGGCAATACTATAGCACTTCACAAGTCTGTAGTGTCGGTTTTGTATGACCCCATAGGCGATTTGAGGATAAGTAATCATCCCTTGGTCAAGCAAGTGATGAGAGGTATAGGAACTTCTGCAAATAAGAAGCTTAGAGCATTTACTTGGGATCCAGGCTTGGTGTCTTAGCTTTGTAAGAATCCTTCAAATGACCTGACTCTTTTCGAAGCATCTCGTAGATGTTCTGTTAATTTACTTCTGGCATCAGGAAGACAAGTACAGGATCTGACCTTACTACATGCATCTTCTGATAATCTTGTTGACAATGATGATCACATTGTATTATTGCCAAATTTTTTGGTTCTAAGAAGGACACCTCTACACATACAGTCTGGTTGGAAGCTTTACAAAGCAGAGGATCGTAATATAGATTCCATATTCTGGTTGCGAAAGCTTATGTCTTTGGGTGAGAACAGAAGACATGAAGCTGGTGTTGAATGTCTGTTTATTTCCACGTTGGGGCCTGCAAGGCCAGCCTCGAGAACTGCTATTGGTGGATGGATTAAAACAATTTTGAAGGATGCTGGGATTGATGCCTCTCCTGGGAGTTTGAGATCAGCTGCAGCTTCAAGAAGTTGGCTGGAAGAGTGTCCTATAGACACCATTTTGGAAAGAGGAAGCTGGAGTTCAGAAAACACATTCAAGAAATATAGACAAATCAGAGGTCTCAATGTTGAGGTGCTGAATCCCCCCATTCACTCTCAGTCTTTGACCA
This sequence comes from Limnephilus rhombicus, assembly GCA_929108145.2. NCBI lineage: Eukaryota > Metazoa > Arthropoda > Insecta > Trichoptera > Limnephilidae > Limnephilus > Limnephilus rhombicus. The sequence continues at coordinate 11,176,657 of OV815287.1, read as the reverse complement.
AGTTATTGCAAGCAATACAGTAATAGTCACAATTTTGGCTTTAGAATTGTCACCAAGCGATAACAAACACTTCTCACATTATATATTCTGGATAAGCAACGACACACATAATGTTGGAGTTTTACCTACCATTAAAACTCTTATTATGTTGTCTTGCTTATCCAGAATATATTTAAGCTCTGCTTGGTGAGTCCAAATTGAATTAACACGGCATCTCAAGATGCCAACTGCACGGCGACAATTGACAGCTGAAGGGAATTGCAGAGGAATGGCGGGAAATTCAAGTTAAAGCAATGGATAAGACCGACGCTGGCGGGGAATAGGGCTGATATCTCACATTATATATTCTGGATAAGCAAGACAACATAATAAGAGTTTTAATGGTAGGTAAAACTCCAACATTATTGTACCAATGTTATTGTTATTATTAATGCAACCATTCTATTGTGTGGTTTTATTCTAATATAAGTGTAGGTATGTTCACAGCATAATAAATTAACATAAAATTACTGCCTCCACACAGGCTAGCCTAGTGAGGCAGGTTACGAGAAACCTAAATTTATAATTATAAATCTCTATTCTTTAAGTACCTACTGTATATATGTATTTTGTTTTCTTATTAACTTTTGTACTTATGCAACTTTTAAACTGTACTTTTACTGTACTTATGATGTACTTTTTGTTTTTGTAGTTATAAATCTTAATTTTTTTTTCTGTTCAATAAAGATATATTATTATTATTATTATTATAATAAACAGAACGAGTTCGTTGCTATAGCAGATTTGACAGATGGTGTTTATAAACTAAGGATGGAATACAAGTTAAAAGTTCCTGAAAGAATAATGTCTAATTTAGCGGTTTCAGGCAACGGGTAAAGTTCGGTTTAGGGGCGGCGTTCCTAGATAATAAAACTAGTTATTTTTATACTAACTATGGGCCGGAAAATCCGAATCTGAAAGAATTAGGCGTCGGCAAGCAATATTAACTGAATTACACGACTTTAAAATTTTCTATACACACACAGGAAAACAAGCCATTTTGAATGTATTCTGACACTACAAGTCATAGAAAAACAAGAAAGATGTTACACCACATAAAATTAAGTGTTGCCATTAAGCAATAATATCAATAACTAATTTAAGTAATTATTTTTTATAAATTTTACTCACTTTTGTATCACAAACCATGTTACATAAACCTAGCGTAGCCGCTAAACTACTTTAAAACTGGGATGTTTTCTTGCCTTGACGCGAGTAGGCGCTATGAAGGGGGCACTTTCTTTTCTATCACAAACCATGTTACACAAACCCAGCGTAGCCGCTAAACTACTTGAAAACTGGGATGTTTTCTTGCCTTGACGCGAGCAGGCGGTATAAAGGGGCACAAACCATGTTACACAAACCTAGCATAGCCGCTAAACTACTTGAAAACTGGGATGTTTTCTGGCCTTGACGCGAGCAGGCGGTATAAAGGGGCACAAACCATGTTACACAAACCTAGCGTAGCCGCTAAACTACTTGAAAACTGGGATGTTTTTCTTGCCTTGACGTGAGCAGGCGGTATAAAGGGGCACAAACCATGTTACACAAACCTAGCATAGCTGCTAAACTACTTGAAAACTTGAGAGTTGGTAACTTTCATACTTTTGGTCTAAGAATACGGCCATTGAGATAGTCATAATTCATCAGGTTAATGTGTTATGTGATGAATTATCATGTGAGGAAGTATCGTGTCGGAAAGTTTTACGTTATTGATATTATTGCTTAATGGCAACACTTAATTTTATGTGGTGTAACATCTTTCTTGTTTTTCTATGACTTGTAGTGTCAGAATATGTTCAAAATGGCTTGTTTTCCTGTGTGTGTATAGAAAATTTTAAAGTCGTGTAATTCAGTTAATATTGCTTGCCGACGCCTAATTCTTTCAGATTCGGATTTTCCGGCCCATAATTAGTATAAAAAAAAATAAAAAAATTATCTAGGACTATCGCCCCTAAACCGAATTTTTTCCCAGGCAACACTTGGCACCGCAGATTGGGTCATGTCAACAGTAATTATCTGAATAAAATGACCAGTGCTGTAGAAGGAATGAATCTTCGAGAAAAAGTTGATCTTGGCAAGACATTGTGTACAGTTTGTTGCGAGGGAAAGCAGTGCCGTCTTCCATTCTCAAAAACTGGTACAAGAAGCAAAGAATTACTTCATTTAGTTCATACTGACGTTTGCGGACCTATGGAGCATGGATCGCTTGCAGGTTCAAGATTCTTCATACTCTTCGTTGATGACTATAGTCGTATGACATTTGTATATTTTATCAAACACAAAAATGAAGCATTTAGATGTTTTGCAGAATTTAAAGCAAAAGTTGAAAAACAAACAAATAAGAAAATAAAGCTATTGAGAAGCGATAATGGTGGTGAATACTGCAACAAAGAGTTTGATTCATATCTCAAGAAGGAAGGTATCACGCACCAAAAAAGTAACCCATATACCCCAGAGCAGAATGGCTTGTCAGAACGTAATAATCGAACGATTGTGAAGGCTAGATGCTTATTGTTTGATGCGCATTTGGGTAAAGAATTCTGGGCTGAGGCGACAAATACAGCGGTTTATTTACAAAATCGTACTGTACTTCCTAGTTTAAATGAAAAAACTCCATATGAGATCTGGACTGGATGTAAACCAGACATAAGTCATTTAAGAATATTTGGTAGCAAGGTTATGGCTCATGTTGCTAAAGAGAAGCGTCAGAAATGGGACAAAAAGTCTGAACAGCACATACTTGTGTGCTATCCAGATGACATCAAAGGTCACCGAATATACAACCCTAGAACTAAATATATCACAACTAGTAGAGATGGCATTATCATGGAAGATGAAAACAACTCAGAGGTTAATATACCTATCACTGAGAGTGGAGAAAACTCATGTCCAGTGGGGGACACTAGTTGCAAAGATACGTCACGTTCAGAAGATATAACCTTAGATGAGGATACATTAGTCGAAGATGCATCAGATGATACTTACACTCCTGATACTTACACTTCTGATACTTACACTAGTGATTTTGAAGATGTTGATGATTCACCTGAGCAGCGTGTTAGATCCAGCAGAATCATTAGGAAGCCAGAGCGGTATAGGATATGTGCATTCTTGAGGGTGTGTTTGATGATGCTAATGGACTGTCTTTAGAAGAAGCATTACAGGGAAATGAAAAAAGCAGTGGTTAAGTGCAGTAAAAGAAGAACTTCAGTGTTTTAAAGAAAATAATGCATGGGAGTTCGTTTATATGCCAAAGGATGGTAAAACTATAGTGAAATGCAAATGGGTGTTACGAAAAAAAATTGATAATAGTAATAATGTTCGATACCGTGCACGTTTAGTAGCCAAGGGCTACATGCAGAAGAAAAATGTGGACTATTCAGACACTTTCTCGCCAGTTGTTAGGCACTCAACTTTGAGATTGTTATTCGCATTATCTGTAAAACTTGAATTAGATGTTACACATCTACATGTTACTACTGCATTCTTGAACGGGGACCTTGAGGAAACAATTTATATGGAATTACCAGAATGTTTATTAGATTCTCAAAAAGACAATAATAAAGTACTTAAATTGAATCGAGCTATTTACGGTCTTAAGCAATCCTCAAGGGCCTGGTACAAAAAGGTCGATGAATGTCTTGTTGGTATTGGTTATAAACGTAGTACGTTAGAACCATGTTTATACACAACAAATAAGAATGATAAAAAGACAATAGTTACTTTGTATGTGGATGATTTTTTTTATATTTTCTAATGATAATGTAGAATGTAATAATTTGTTAAAATAAATAAACAATGAGTCATACACCATATCCTTATTTAATGATAATCAGGGTGCACTTAAGTTGTCTTCAAATAAAAGCTATAATAAAAGAACTAAGCATATTGACATACGACACCACTTTTGTAAAGAATGTATTAATGATAAAATTGTAGAACTGAAATACTTGGAAACAGCTGAAATGCCAGCAGATCTATTTACAAAACGTTTGGCTAGTAACAAGCATTATTATTTTATGCAGTTGTTGGGTATGCAGGATGTAAAGAATTAACATTTTTGTATTATATACCTTTGTTGTAATATGGGTATTATGTACGTTATTTTGATAAGGGTGTTATTTAGTTATCAAAGTACCTACCACTAATGCCATCTATGTCTATGTTTCGAAGCTTAATAAATATCAGTTCTTGCTGTCTCCTGAATAAAACAATGTGTTTTATTTAATATTCAATAGGTTAATATTTATTATTTTGCCACACTCTTACACATAATTACCAAAAAAAAAAACTTTGTTTCAACTTTTACTGTAAGAAAAGTTTATTAAAATGACCGGAAATGGAAAATAATGCATATATAATGCTATTTAGCAAAAAAAAATCCATTATTATTATTAATTATTTTGAAGTTTTCATTCCAATTTCTTTCCATTTGGCTGTACCGACTGTTAAATCGCTCAACAAGTTCCTCCCAATCCAGAAGCATCCCCCCAAGTCACCCGCCTCCCAAATTGTTAGCCTTTTATGAATATTTATTGGTGATTTGCTTGATCAGGGCACCAACCAAAAGGATGCCAACTGCCAGACGTGCGGACATGGGCTGCGCGAGTGCGTGGGTCACTACGGCTACCTGGAGCTCGCGCTGCCTGTCTTCCACGTGGGCTACTTCAGGGCTATCATCAACATCTTGCAGAGTATCTGCAAAGTGAGTACAATTCATACCATTCCTTCTTTTTCTACCTCTTTTTTAGACTGTGCCAAAACTACAACTATCTAATAACAATGGCTATAATTTTACTATTCCTCGCATAATAACATAAGTTAAGTTGAAATAACACTTCAATAGCGTAAGTTGAGTCGAAAGAACACTGATAAGATAAGTTGAAATAATACTTCAATAACATTAGTTAAGTTGAAATAATATATGAACTTTTTTACTTCAAGAAACAACTATTTGTGTTGGGGGAGATTGAAAACTTAATAACTCAGGTACACCTCGTTACAATTTTTTTTTTATTATTTTTATTTTATTTTATATTTTATTAAAGCCCTAGTGGGCTTTTACAAGAAAAGAAGCAAATATATAATAAACAATATTAATTACATGTATTACATAAACAATAAAACAGAATAAATATGAATGCAATCGACTCGTTAGGTAAAGAATATTACAACATAAAAAAGAAATTAAATGAGATAGTACAAGTTGTACTTACAAAAAACTAAAACAATTCAGCTTTAAATATTTATACATATTATTAACAATAATAATAAGACCTGACATGGAACAAAGTGTAAATAGAACTGCAAAAATATTATAAAGTAAGTATACATTTTACTGGTGAGGTTTAGATGAGAAAATATTTTATGAGAAAAACAAAAAAAAAATAATAAAAGTTAATTATTAGCAGATAGAATCGAGATTAGTTGATTTTTGAAACATTCAAAACTGTCAATACTAAATATTTATTTATTTATTTATTTCTATGTATTACAGTATTTACCTATTAATTAACATTTTTACATAATAGATAAATTTTGAAAAACATTTTTACATAATATATTTTACAATTTTATTATGTAGGGTGTATGGTAGGTTTGCGAAGGTGAAACTGTGGATAGGTATTGTATGTTTCGTGAACACCTCACTAGGAGAACCTGTGCTGAGGTGTTTACGTGTATATTTATGATTCTGTGTGACAAGTATTAATGTGTTGTAGAAGAAAGTTTTATATTTATTTTATTTAATGGTTATTGCACATTGGTTATTAATAAGTTAATTTTTATGTTTGGTTTGGAGTAAATAGGTTTTGGAAAAATAGTGTTCCTTTAGCTTTTATCCAGACTGTGATTTGTTTTTTTAGTTTATATGTTGGTGAAAAATCAGCAGATTGTTTCAAAGAAGGTGGCATGCTGTTATATAGTTTGATAGAATAGTAGTTAAAGGATCTTTGTCCGTGGGTCGTGTGCTTTAGCGGGATGTTGAGTGTTAGGTTTGTTGAGGACCGGCTTGTTATTGAGGACTGAGAAAGTAAAGGGATATGAAGTTTGAATTTGAAGAGGTGAAGAATAGACGATTTAGCGTAGAGTTGTCTGATTGACAAAACGTCGAGCATCTTGAAAATTTTTTCAGAGTCTGTATCATATGCCACTTGAAGTATTAGTTTGATTGTTGCCTTTTGTGCCTTTTCTAGTGGATCTAGAGAAATATTACTTGCACTTCCCCAAGACAGAAGACCATACATGATTAAAGATTGGGAAAGAGCAAAGTAGATAGATCTTAGTATTGTGCGTGGGAAGATATTTTTTATATTATTTAAAAGATACATGATTTTTTTAAGCTTGGATGTAATTAAGTTAATGTGGTCATTCCAGCGTAGGTTTTCGTCAATTATCACGCCTAGATATTTTATTTGTTTGACATTTTGTATGATTTCGCAATTGCACGATGAGAAGGGTTGGGAGCAGTCGTGTATTTTCAGAGTGAAGGTTGGAGGAGGTTGACCTCTTTGAGTTATACTATGTGTAATGAATTAAGTTTTTTTTGTATTTAGAGTAAGTTTGTTTTCATTGAGCCATTGTTTGATGACAGCAAGACATTTCTCAGCTTTAAGGAATGCCTTGATCCATGAGTCAGCTTGACAAAGTATTACGGTGTCATCAGCGAATGTCACAATGTTGCCTTCTGTAATTAGTTCACAGATATCATTGATGTAGATAAGAAACATTATGGGACCTAGAACACTACCCTGGGGCACTCCGTAACTGATCGGAAGGGGTTCACTTTTCACTTTGTTGATAATGACTTGTTGAGTTCTCTCTGACATAAAACTTTTCAGTAAGTTAAGTTCATTTCCAGTTATGCCGAGTTTATTAAGTTTCTTAAAAAGTATATTGTGAGATATTGTATCGAAGGCTTTACATAAGTCGAGATATATTGAAATTACTTTTTCTTTGAGTCAAGGTTAGAGTTAATAAAGTCTGTTACCGAGGTTAAAGCGTGTTGTGTACTTCTGTTCTTTCTAAAGCCATGCTGGTTCTTCGAGAGTAGATGGTTTGTTTCTAGGTAGTGGTAGAGCTGTTCTTTGATGGCTTTTTCCAGAATTTTGGACATAGTATTTAGAAGAGTGATAGGTCTGTAGTTGTTGATGTCATTTTTAGGTCCTGACTTATAGATAGGAATTACTAGTCCATTTTTTAAGCAGCTAGGAAAAATACCTTCTTTTAGGCTACGATTTATCAGGTATGTAAGTGGATTGAGGAGTTGGTCACTTAGAGTTTTAATGGTTTTAGCATCTATGTTGTCAGTACCTGCAGCTGAGCTATTCTTTAATGATTGTATTATTTTAATCGTCTTATCGCATGAGATGGTTTGGAGTTTAAATTGTATATCTTTATTGGAGTTAGGAGTATCTTGATGGTTAGATGAATGTAGATTCTCTGCCACAGTACTTGTAATGTTTTCTGCCAGAATGCCTCCAATATTTGTGTAATGATTGTTAATGTAATTTAAAACTAGTGTAGGATTGTTGTGGAAGAGGATTTCTTCATTGTTGATGACAATATTTTTGATATTATCATCATCGAAATTATGAGTGCAAGTACTTTCCTTTAGTATTGACCATACACTTTTGGGATCGTAATTGGATTCTATCAGTTTATTTTTGAAATGTAGCTCTTTAGCTTTTCGTATAATTTGGGTGCATAGATTTCTATATCTTTTGTAGAATGAGTAGAGAATAGTATCAGAAGGGTTGAGTTTGACTTGTTTGTGTAACTTATCTCTTTTTTTAATACAGTTTAAGATGCTTTGGGTTATCCAAGTTTTTAGTTTTTTTTTGCGGTGGGGAATAATTTTTGTTGATGTCTTAGTATTTTGTGTGATGGTGGTTTGTAAGTATGTAATGAAGTAGTGCCAAGCCTTATCGGTTGACGTTATACTCCTTAAATGCTTCCACGATTGTTTATCTAAACATGATTTTATGTTGTCATAGGCAATATTCTTAATTGTGAAATAGCGTTGAGTAGGCAAATTTGGAGTTGGTGTAGTCAGGCCTAGTAAAGTTGTGTAGTGGTCCGTAATGGAGGATTCGTAGACTATACTTTTAATATAATGTTTTGATTTTACCATAATGTGGTCTATACTAGACTCAGTGTTATTGGTTACCCTAGTGGGGGTATTAATAGTACTGAAGATACCATGTTGCATCAGCATCAAAAGGTAATCGTGGTTTTGTGGGTGACCATTAGGCAGTAGATTAATATTAAGGTCACCGGCTAATATGATATTTTTAAAGGAATTTAGCTTATTAAGATGACTATTAAGGGAAGATATGAATGGTGCGATATCATGGGTGGATGGTGATCTGTATAGTGCAAGTATACATGTTTCTTGGTTGACGATTATTTGTAAACAGTTTGAGTTATCAATGAAAATTTCGGAAACTAAGCTACTAAGGTTGTTATGAATATAGACCACAACACCGTCGTTTTGTTTTTTATTATTTGATGTGTAGTACTGGGTGTAATTTTGTTTGTGTTTCTGGGTGAAGGCGTTTGTGATCCAACATTCTGTAAGAATAATGATATTAAAATCTGTAGTAAAAGTGTTGGTTAGGATGTCGAGTTCATCGTAATTTTTGTTGAGAGAACGTATGTTTTGATTTAGTATAGTTAGTGAAGGTGGGCTAGAGAGGATTGTATCACATAATTTCTGATCTGCAGTAGTGTAATGGCGGTGCAAGTTATTAAGATTCATTTTCAGTAGATCAGCCATGTTAATATTAAGTAAATTAGAAAATGTAAATTTGATGGTTAATGATTTATGGATGAGTCCCCATTTTTTTAAGATCACTTTCGTGTTTTATCTGGATGGTTTTTTCCCCGGGTCCTTTACGTACAAGTAGTCTGCTCGCTTTAAACCACACGAATTGGAAAAGAGTTTCTTTGGCAGTTTGTTTGGTTTTCCACAATAGTTCCTTAAAGTAAGGTGAAAGCACTTCACTGATGTAAATCGGCGAACTCAAGTTAAGTGTTTTGGCCGCACTTTTTACTGAGAGAATCGAATCCCTAGTTTTAGGATTGTGAAAAGAGATATGTAGTTTGTCCGGGGTGTTGCGTCTGCGGTCTTGGGTCCTGGTCACCATACGAATGTCCTGTTGTAGCAGGGGCAAGCCCAGCGAGCTGGCTACCCGTAGTACAGCTTCCGTAGGTTGTTCGCCTGGCTGCAGCTCCACTCCCGCCATCTCCACACTGTCAGATAACTTCTCTTGCTCAAGTTCTGCAAGTCTACACTCAAGGCTAGAAATTCTAATGTTATTTTTATCATTCACCTCACGTAAAAACTTGGTTTCTTTATGCAGATCCTGCATTTGTTTGAAGCTCGACACAAGGTCTTCATACTGGTTACAGATGAATTCGCTGCTTTTCTTTAAGTCTCTAATTTCTTCTTCAAACATTTTTTTCATTTCAGTAATTTTGCTGTCAAAATGTTTAGTGATTCGTTCGAATAAGACATCAGTTTCTGAACCGGACTTCGAGGACGGTGAGCTCGATCGGCTTTTGCATTTCGGACAGTTCCAAGTTGATTTATTTTTAACCGCCATTCTTTTGAAATTTGTATCGGTGATGTTGACACAGGTATTATGAAAAATGGTATTGCAGATGGCACAGGTGAGTGCAAAGTCATTATTCGAGATCAAGTTGAGGCAGCCTTCGCAGTTCATTTTTAGAGAATAATTTACAAAGTTTATATGTGGAGTCACAACACTGTTTCAGGTATTTGAACTTTTGATGTGTTAAATCACAGGTATAAAGTAGTAACACAATAATCTGTGTTAGATTATGCACTTTTCTAATGTTTTCAGTTACTTTTAATACTTAGAATTCATTAATTTAGTCAGAGCACTGTTTTTTCTTTTGTTTCAGGTATTAAAACTTTAGATGTGTTAGATCACTGGTATAAATTAGAGTACTATGTAGTAGCACAATGATCTGTTAGTTTGTGTACTTTTTTAATGTTTTCCGTTACTTTTAAAACTAAGAATTCAGAAATTTTTCAATATATCTATAGATTCGCAGTATTTATTCGCAAGGTTATGGATTCTTGGTATTGGTGAGTATATAGAGTAATTAGTGTTGAGTTTATTGTTGCATTTAAAAGTATCTTTACTACGAGTTTGTCTAGCGGGTATGCTAATGCAAATTAGTTCCAACAAATTAGGGCTGTCAATTAAAGATTTTATAATTTTGTATAAAAATAATAAATCAATTAACACTCTTCTATCTGATAATTTAAGAAGTCTGGTTTCAGCGCGTAAGTAATTATAATTTATAAATTCTTTTGGTATTTTCATTTTAAAATTGATGTACCGGAGAAATTTGTTTTGTACCTTTTCCAATGATTGAGAATGAACATTGTAGTATGGTGACCATACAGAGGAATTGTATTCTAATCTGCTTCGTACTAGTGAGCAATACAGATGTTTTAATGTTAACATACTTTTAAAATTTGCCCCCATTCTCAAGATAAAACCTAGTTTTCTCATTGCATCGCTTGTTATTTCATCGATGTGTACATTGAACTGTAGACTCTCGTGGAATATAACACCAAGATCACGAATCTGCGATACACGAAAAAGATTAACACCATTCATATCATAAGAAAATTTAAAAGGATTTTTACCTCTGTAAAAACTAATGATCTGGCATTTACCAATATTTAGTTGTAAATCATTGACAGAACACCACGCGCATAGTTTTTTCAGGTTTAACTGCAGAATGGCGCGATCGTCATCGTTTCTAATTGTTCTGTAAATCTTCAGATCATCAGCAAATAATAGGACTTTGACATTACTAAAAATATGAACTATATCATTTATGAATAAGCAAAATAATATCGGGCCCAAATGAGATCCCTGTGGTACCCCACTCGATGCAGCAAATGTATAAGAAGTAAATGAATCAACTTTGACCGCTAAGTACCTTCCCAATAGATAACTCTTAAACCATTCCAAAATACTCCCTCTCATTCCCAACAACTTCAGTTTTCGTAATAAGAGTCTGTGGTTAACCTTATCAAATGCCTTACTGAAATCAGTATATATGGAATCAGTTTGATGTGATGAAGTCAAGGCATTAACAATGTCATTCGTGTATAATATTAAATTGGACAGGGTTGATCTTCCTTTGATAAATCCATGTTGAAGCGGTGAGATGGTTTGATTGATTTGGGATATCAATTTGTCTAGTACCAGGCTTTCAAAGAGTTTGGGTAATGTAGACATGGTGCATATTGGCCTATAGTTTGTTACGTCGCTCTTATTTCCTTTTTTAAAAATGGGTGTCAAAAGACTAAACTTCCAAAGGTCAGGGAACACACCTGATGAGAGTGACTTTGTAAATAACTTATGTATGGGATACGATAATGTATGCATACAATTAACTAAGAATCTGGGTGGAACTTTGTCAGGTCCTGCGGATTTGCGGGAATCGAGACTCTTCAGCTTGGATATAATATCATCTATGGTTAGAGTACAATCAGATATATCAAGAGTCTCAACTAAATTAGAGCAAGAGATATTGCTATCTACATTTGCATTAACATATACACCGCTAAAGAAATCGGCGAACAGATTAACAGTTTCCTGAAGATTTTGGGATAGTTTAGAACCGAATGACATAATACTAGGTATACAAGTACCGTTTTCTTTTTGGGATTTAACATATTTCCAAATGTTACATCGTCGTGTAAACAAGCTTATGGGTCCGAGTGGTTGAACTCATTATTTCGTAAAAACTTTAAGTCAAATTTTTCATTAGAATTAACGCTAGTGATGTACACCCAGAAATATCCCCCGATCCAACATAAATTCACCAAAGTCGGGATTTTTTTTTTTATGAAGAAAGTTATTTTGAATATAGTTGCCTTATTTGATGAAATTGTATTTTATTTAAAAAAGTAAATAACGAAAGTAAAATTAGTTTTTCGATATTTCCAAAAATGACAAAGTTATGAGCTTCCAAATTGAACTTGGATTTAACATATACATTCGTGTCTCGTGACATCATATGCTTATATTTTCGGTACAATTTGGTATTTTCCAAGAATTGTAAAAGTTCTGTCCTCTGTATACTCTAATTAATATGATACATTAATTTGTAAATAATATGAGACTTCCCGTTTCGGAAATATTCTCCAAAAATTTATCACTACCTCTGTCCATCAAAACCTCTGTCTGTAATTTGTAAATAATATGAGACTTCTCGTTTCGGAAATATTCTCCAAAAATTTATCACAGAGTCCATCAAAATTTAACCATCATGTCGTTTCTCCGCAGAGGTAGATTGAGAGGATGGACGAACAACTCGGTCTTGGTGCACACTCCTTGCCTCATTCACATTCATAGATCTCTTCATACTCTTATTTTATTCTGATTCTTGACATGACCCGACTCAAGTATCTGAGCAATCTTGCTGTTGAACAGAATTAATTCGGATATCGACATATTTAGCGTTAGTGAAGCTGTTTTTAAAAGGCAAGCTCTAATGCTTTTATAGTTTGAACCCTACCATTTATGTTTAATGTTACAATTGTATTTTAAAAATACATTAAAATGTTTAATTTTGTAAAATGTTTTTGAAAGAATTTTAGATGCGGTAGGAATATCTCCGCTCACCGCTCGGAGATATTTTGCATCTAAATGTCGCAAACTCATTTAAATAAATAACACTTTGATATTTTATATAGCTAGATTTATTAACACAAAGTAAAGGTTACAAGAGTTATCCGCGACAATTATTTTAACGCAAGCTAATTTACTTATTTCTACTGGCGGATGCTGGCGAGGAAGACAGCCGATGGCAGAATGAGCTAGAACGTATCGTCAAATCCGAGCTCACTTCTGTCATCTGCGCATTACGACTGCGCAGGCAGTGTTGTCAGCTTAAAAATGATATCAGGGCACAAAAATAATATACGCGGTGCCTACAGAATAAATAAATTGAATTGAATTCACTTGATAGGGACATGTCTTCCTCGGGCATCCCCGACGTCATCTATATTCACATTTGCGTTGTATATTCTCCTTACACTCCTTTCTTCGTTCATGCCCAAACCATCTGAGCGTCCCTTTCTTAATTTGACTCCATAATATATTCACTTTGGAGACTCCCTCCTAGGGATAGTTTTGAGCTAGGATATAATATGTATTTTCATTTACTGTTTGTTTATGTATTTTATTTATTATTATTAAATCCACAGGAATGCGCGTGCGTTATGATATCAGAATCAGAAAAGAGCGTGTTCAGGAAGCGCCTGTTGAATCCAAACCTTTCGTACTTGACAAGAAAGGCAATGAGAGCCCAGATACTGAAGAAGGCCAAGAAGTCCCACAAGTGTCCCCACTGCGGGGAGATCAACGGCATGGTGAAGAAGAGCCCCGCCGGCATCCTGAAGATCGTCCACGACAAGTACCGGGGCAAGAAGCCCTCGGATCCCATGGTGGTCAATGTCCTCAGCGAGCTGCACGAGGCCAAGGAATCTAATAGAGAATTGGCCACGATGCTCAACAGCGCCCTGCAGATTGATATGAACCCTTTACATGTAAGTTTTATTTATTTACTAGCAGACCCGGAAACACGTTGCTGTGGCTAACGAAACACAACGCCATGCCATTACCCAACCTTTATAACCAACACTATCTGTTAAATTCAATCCACACCGCCCGTTTGCAAGCCCCCTGCCCGCTGCCCGTGGCCCGTTGCCCGCTGCCCCTTGGCCAGATATATTATATATTTCAACCAATTTACTCAAAACCTTGACAAATTATATACCTAAAAATCTTACTCGTGAATCACTCTATCTATTGGTGAAAACCGCATGAAGATGCGTTGCATAGTTTAAAAGATCTAAGCGCACAGACAGCGTGAGCGACTTCACTATGTAAAGATTTATCGCTTCTTCACAATTTAAATACATTTTTTAGCATGTAATTATTAACCCCACTAGGGTTGTATCGAGATTAATAATTTCACAATTTATTAAAAGTAACACACACAAATATCGGTCATTACCAAACCGTTAAGTACATACAAGCAGAATAATAAAAAATAAAAAATAACCATGAAAAAAGGAGGAAATTTGTAGAAAAAATAATAAATGAATTAACAACCATTTTCAACAATAGCGAAAATTAAAAAAATATACTCGTATATCCTTAGTTTAATAACCACATTAATTTTATAAAGCACAGATTTATTTGAACTTATTGACCTCATTTTGTCTCAGATAAAACTGTCAAACGCAGATCTTTGGCATCATGAGATTCGCATAGCTTTTCCTATGTGGAAAACTATGGAGTTTTGAAACATCCATTCACAATAACTATCTAAAAAGAGTATTTAAACTCTGAGGAGCAGATGGGCAGCAACGCCACTCATTTAACAAGTTTTTTTTCTTCTTTCTTCTTGCAAGATTTTGTGTTTTATATGTAATGATTTCTTTATATTGCTTCACTCAAATGTACAAGTTGTTTAACTCAACACAGGCCACCCCGGGAACCATTTATTGGATAACCAACACCCCTGCCATTAGCCAACGATGTCCGAAACGTTGGCTAAAGAAGGAGGTAGCGCAACACGGCATAACACCCCAAAAACAAATAACGAAAATGCTTTTGGCCGTGAAAATCTTAAAACTTATCTACTTTTTAGTAGTTTGTCAATGGGGGCTTTTACTTTGAAGATATAAATAAACTTATTTTACTTTATTTTGCAGTTACAATTTTTGTGTTAGTGTCTAATACAAATTTTTTCTTTCGGCGAGCCAATTCTTCCACATAATATTTGTTTTACCATTTGTACATTTTTTAATTTCAGCAGGTAACATATAATAAATTTGGTATCATGTAGTCCAGCGTTCTTTGTCTATATTCGTTTAAGTGCTTAGGTACAATTAGTCCGTCATTTAGCGTAAAACGGGTATTGTAAGTGTGGTCTGGTTTATATATGTATGTAGGGCTATTCATATGCTGAGATATAATTTTATACCACAGAATGGGGTGAGGTTTGTCTAGGTCTTGGTGGCGAATGCGTTTGACCACCTAATGCATGGTGGGCCGGATCGGGAGAGACTGGTTGAGGGAAACTTAACCAAGATATCTCCAGCCGGACTTTCTAGACCCATCGCCTTGCATCGTACTGGGAGTATTGAATTCATATGTCCGTCACATTGACCCTAGATTCCTACTCACCCCTCATACCCTTTTCTTTCCCAAAACTACCTCTCCTTCCTTTTCTTAAAAATACCCTTCCACACAGGATCCCCAAGAATGACATGGCCCTGAAGGATTTTTTTCCTCAGGGTCTCCTGTGTGGAGCTATTGTAAAAAAATAAGGCTATTTTGCCTAGTTAGGCTGATTATTATGCAAAAACTTAGGCTTTATGTTCTATGAGTAGCAATAGATGTGTTAAATATTTTGATATGGAGAGAATAAAGAATGGTAAATAAAATGTGATATGAATGTGAAGAATACTCCTTTTGACAATTTATGCATTATTTTATACTTTTTAATGTAGCTATAACTTTGTGGAAGGCAACAATTATTATAAGCAATAATTGTCAGCCTGAAACACTCATTTACATTGAAAAATCTTCCGAGAAAAGATACTTGCCGCCAACGGGACGGCTTGTGGAAGGCTTTAAACAAATATACAAGTGGTTCAAACAAAGTAACGTTTCATTTATGCATTATTTTCCTTATAATCGCAGGTGCTGAAACTCCTGAGCCGTATTCCGGAGGATGATGTGCCCCTCCTGGGCATGAACAGCCACCGCTCCCGACCTGAAGATCTGGTGCTCACTCGTCTCCCCGTGCCCCCGGTCTGTATCCGGCCCAGTGTGGTATCGGACCTCAAACCTGGAACGTAAGTTAGAATTGCTGTGCTTTAACCCGAAGGATCCGACCAACTGTATACGTAGTTGAAAGGAAATTCTCATGTGGGCCGACCCACTGTATTAGTAGTTTGGAGAATTCGTCATGTTCATCTCTAAATATTGAGATAATTTGCTAGTAAATGTTCGTAGTAAAAGATTCATATTATAAAACCAAGTGTTTTGTACCATGTCCTTTAAAGAGAAAGACCTTTTTACTTACAGTTATTTTTTAAATTAATTTTTTCATCATAGCAAACCTTTCAAATTACGTCGAAGTTTTTTTGGACCGCATACAGTCTCGTCTTGCGCGTCGATGTGTTAGTGCGTGCCGGTACCGAGCAAGCGTGCTTACATTGATATCGTTTATTGCGGTGCACATTATTTCGCGAGGTCTTATCTTTTTATGGCTGATAATAAACTTATTGAGATGAGTTATGTCCTTTGTCGGCTTCATGAGATCCGTGTAGATATTTACGTGAAATTTGAAACCTACGATTTTATTTATGAACATTTATTATTTCGGTAACTTTAAAAATATCTCATTGCGGTGCATATTCTTTCGTGGCCCATGTTTTATTATATTAAATAATTTCAGACAAGTATATCAGTGTACAGTGGGTTTATAATTCTTAAAAATGGATAACGAAGATATCGAAAACTATGTGTTAGATTGCGATTCGGAGTTCTCCATGAGTGATGAAGAAGACTACATTCCAGAAAATTTGGAGAGTTCCGATGAATCAGAAAACGAAGATAATGAAATTAACAATTCTGGATTGGACGACCATTTATCCTCTGATATAAATTTTATGAATTTCTCGCCAGTATGGGAAAGTGCAATAAACTTCCAACCCGATGTACACAATTTCAACCAACAATCTGGTTTACGAGATTGTGAACTCAATCCGGAGAGTAGTGAAATTGACTTTTTTGAGCTTTTCCTAAATACAAATGTCGTGGGTTGCATTACAACCGAAACCAATAGATATTTTACCACTGTAAAGTCACAAAAAGTATTTGCTCCAAATTCAAGTTTACACAAATGGAAAGATGTTGATACAGAGGAGATGTACGTATTTATTGCCCTTACTATGCTTATGGCGAGAAGCAAAAAAGGGAAAATTCGTCAATATTGGACACTGGACAAGTTGATTTCATCCCCAATATTTGGAGAAACCATGTCAAGAGATCGCTATATGTCAATTCTGAGCATGCTCCATTTTTCAGAAAAACAAAAAAAGGGCGATACGACCTTCAAAATACGAAATTTTGTAGATATGGTATGCGGCCAATTTAAAAAGTACTTTTATCCGTTCGAGAATTTGTGTATTGACGAATCGCTGGTGCTATTCAAAGGAAGATTATCGATCAAACAATATCTTCCAGCAAAAAGACATAGATTTGGCGTAAAACTATTTGTTTTATGTGATTGCAAAACCGGTTTTGTTTTACAGTTTGTTATTTATTGTGGCGCCAAAACAAACATAGACATACCAAATATGGATGAAGGCATATCAAAGCAATTGTTGGTTTCTGGAAAAGTTGTGGTTTCGTTACTAGCCGATTATTTAGGAAAGGGACACACAGTATACACGGACAACTGGTACACGAGCCCTTTTTTATTTAGTTATTTACACAATAAATACACTAATGCGTGTGGCACTGTTAAAAAAACGCGAAAATGTTTACCATCATTTGGAGATGTAAAAAAAGGAGATGTGGAAAGGAAGAAATCTGGATGCCTACTTGCAATAAAATGGCACGATAAGAGGGATGTTCATATGCTCACTACATCACACAATGATTCAATGGTAGAAACAGGAAAAGTGAATTGGAAAACAAAGGATCCAATAATAAAACCCAATTGTGTTGTAAATTATAATAAGAATATGGGGGGTGTTGATAGGTCGGATATGTTGATAACATTTGTGCAATGTGTTCGTAAAACCGTTAAATGGTATAAAAAAATTGCGTTTCGGACAATCGATGTAGTTTTAATAAATGCCCACGCGATGTATAAATACACAACTAAAAAAGAAGTAAGCCTAACAGATTTTCATTTAGAAGTCATAAGGCAACTAATTCAAAAACATCACATTCCCGGCTCAACAAAAAGAGTTAATCGAGTTGGTGAATATCCGCTAAGGCTAACTGCCAGACATTTTCTGTCGGATGTTCCACAGTCTGCGAATTCGAAGAGAAAAACAGTTTACCGGGAGTGTTATGTTTGCAAACACTCAATGCGAAATCCAAAGCGTCGAGTTCAGACACGTTATTGGTGTTCACACTGCGAAATTGCGTTATGCCCCACTACCTGTTTTAAAATATATCATACTGTACAGAAGTTTTAATTATTAAAAGTGTCCGCCGCGCCTAACAATCTTATGGTGACCCTATCTAATATAGACATGGTGTCGCGTAAGTGTATGTGTGATCACCGGAAAAAAATGACTGCGTAGTAAGAAATCAATAATTGTAATCAATGTGTAAATAAACCTCCAGATAAATCTTGATAATGTGATTGCCAAAAGTATATTATTTATGTAAAAACAAAAAATTCTTCGATATTACAATGAATAAATAAACTGTGAGTGATTATAATTCGGGTGGCTGCATTTTTAAGGTAAATTTTCGTTTATATTTCACATAACACCTAATCAGAAACCAAAAACCTAATATTAGATTTATAAATATAACAATTCAACATTTAAGAATGCATTAAAACAAAATTTATAACTGAAAACTTGGTTTGTGCAGCTGTATGATTTTTTAAACAAAAACCCAAAATAAAAAACACAACAGAAATTCATGCCGTTCCAGGCAGCCAATTCAGTAAAATCCTTCTCGGTGCCTAAGGGTTAATCGTTCAAGGTTTCAAACCTTAAGCTGCCCGCACACCACCAAATACTTTATTGACGATTATGTTCAAATTTCAAACACTAGGAAATTAATCAAATACAACACTCTCTCAGTAATCTGCCGCTCAATTATTCGACAACTACTATATTCGTTGGTTATTTTTACTAGTTACTTTTACAAAATCAAGCTCTGTAATTCTCCGGTATTCTCATGTCAAATTCGGTAGTCCGCCGTTTGCCTAAACTCGAGCGCCAAGCTTTGTACACCGACGAGTTTGGTTATCTTACTCTCAGTTACTAAACCGTCTAGCTTACTAGAGCTACCATGCCACCAGTCAGTAGGGTTCATGATTGTTGTCTTAGGACATTTTCTCCTTAAGGATGTATATTGTACGTATTCTAGCAACTGTAACATGTATTTCTGTTCATTTCATTCTGCCACATTTCTTGTTGGAAAAAGTTTTACAAATATGGAGTCTTCTATCAAACGTTAACAAGAAACCTTGACTTTAAACCAAAAAATGGAAATTTTACAAAAGATGGATAACGATGTTTGTTTGATTTTACAAATTACTTGTTTTCATTTTTAGCACATTTTGAATGTATGCACTATAATCCGCCGTTTTCACTAATTGGACACTTGCCCAGTTTCGGATTGGGGAATTACTGAGAGAGAACTGTATTAACCCCTATAGTGCGGCTGACTGCATTTGCAGTCCAACGAAATTGTCACTGTTTTGAGGTGCACCGCAGTGTGCAGTCTGCGGAGCTAGGTTTTAGAAGTTTTTAGGGCATTTCATTAACATCTATGAAAATTCCAAAGTAAAAAAAAATGTTTGGTAGAAGCGCGTTTTCAATTTCAAAATTCGCTTTGAGATTTTTACAAAATTTTGTCAGCAGCGTCTCGGGGTTGAACTGCGCAAATGCTATATTATATTATTTGGTAGTTTGGGTTAGCTTGATATTTTGACATTTAACAATTTTTTTGACGTTTAACCCGGCGAGATTGGGGCTAGGTAAAGATTACCCGCACCTTTTGAGTTTGCCTATAATTTTAAAATTATTTTTGCGACGTTGCCGCTTTTCTCAGTAGCTGGAGTTATAGAGTGCCTCGACAAGTTTCTGGCGCGAAATCAGTCCGGCATTAGCTGCGTTGTGAGGTACACGTGCCAAAACTTGAAAAAGGTAATTAGGTATTACCCATGCCCGTATTCGGTGTAACTTTTCTTTCTGTGAGGACTGTAGCAATAATGATGATGTTAATTAGTGTTTTCGACTGTTTCCGTAATTGTTTATGTTAGTAGATTCATAAAAGGAACATTTAAACAATTGAAGACTGATAATTGTTATATGTAACTTTGATTTTGCTAGAAGAAGCCAAAATTTGTTCATTTTTTTAGGCATTAAGTTTCAAAGCCTTGTTCCTATGATTAAAAGTTTATTTCTAAGATTTTTTTTGGTGTTTTATTACATTGGTAACTGTAACATAATGCTCGTAATGAATAATATTAATTTCCTTAAATAGATACTGAAATGTGTGACATTGTCTAATTCTATTCCGGTAACAATTACCCGGCCGCCACCTCCGTATAACAATTTTCCAACCCCATCTCGCCGGGTTATTTTTGACGTTTAACAATCTTTTTGACATTTAACAATTTTTTTGACATTTAACAATCTTTTTGACATTTAACAATTTTTTTGACGTTTAACAATCTTTTTGACATTTAACAATCTTTTTGACATGTAATAATCTTTTTGACATTTAACATTTTTTTTTGATATTTAATAATTTTTTTGACATTTAACAATCTTTTTGACATGTAACAATCTTTTTGACATTTAACATTTTTTTTGATATTTAACAATTTTTTGACATTTAACAATCTTTTTGACTTTTAACAATCTTTTTGACATTTAACAATCTTTTTGACTTTTAACAATCTTTTTGACATTTAACAATCTTTTTGACAGTTAACAATCTTTTTTACATTTAACAATCTTACAAACATTTTTATACTGCAGAAATGAAGATGACCTGACCATGAAGCAGTCTGAAATACTGCTCATCAATGATGTGATCCAGAAGCACATGTCCAGCGGAGGAAAGATAGAACTGATCCAAGAAGATTGGGACTACCTCCAGCTGCATTGCGCCCTTTACATCAACAGTGAAATGTCGGGTATACCTATTGCTATGCAGGTAATCTATTCTTTTTATTAAACCAACAAACTATTACAGTGAAACCCTCTTAAGAAGTTTACCTGCTTAAGAAGTTTGACTGAACGGCTCAATTTATCCCAAATATAAGGATTTCTTTTTCCGGTCCCTTGGAAACCTTCTTAAGAGGGTTTCACTGTATTCCATTCTGTAGGGAAAATAGGATGGAATGCTGTACAGCCTGGCACATACGCTTACTTTATCAACATTCTACATGCTGTAAAATAGGGTGACTTTGAAATTTTCAAGTTTGAAACTAAATGCTTAACTTTTTTATAAAAAGTTTTAGGTCAGTAATTTTATTGTTGTATTTAAACTTTCGAAATATGTATATGTATTAAAAAATAGTTGTAAGGGGAGTCAAAATAAAATAAAAACTTTTTTTTACATTAGCTCCAATCAGGAGGCCCTTAGGAAAATACTTCCCCTAAGGGCCTGTGTTATCTTTAGGGATGATGTGTGGAGGGTCTTTTGAAGAAAGGAAGCTGATGAAGTTCTGGGAAGGAAAAGCTATGATGTGTGGGTAGGAATGTCAGTATCTCCAGGAATGACGGACGTATGAATCCATCCCTCCCACTGCGGTGGAAGGCAATGTTCCGAGAGAGCCACATCCGCCACACATCTGATGGTGGCATCCACAGCTAAGACCCGGGCAAACCTTACCCCATGAACCTGGGCACCCCCACTACATCACCAAACGTATCTTGCACTTGGGTTATCCAATAAATAGTTTCTGGGGCGGCGGTAACCGTACCCGCCTCCCAAACTGATCGGTGATCAAGGTCACCTTTTGGAGTGGGACAACTTTGATACAACATTTTCTATAAGCTTATTACAATGATACGCCATTTCAAAAGTGGCCCCATATTACGGTACTCTTTTATTATTACAATCGTTTACTCTGATGTACATAATCTTGACTTTCGCAGAGCACTTGCAGATAAATTGGGTCTCAGATAATCGGTGATTTTTGGTTTTATTTTGTTTCACATGTGACTTTTCATTTGTCTTGCAGCCCAAAAAGCCAGGCCGAGGTCTGGTCCAGAGACTGAAGGGCAAACAAGGAAGATTCCGAGGAAATTTATCAGGAAAAAGAGTGGACTTCTCCAGCAGAACTGTCATATCCCCCGATCCCAATCTTCAAATACAGCAGGTAACATAAAAACACCAGTTTTTTTTATAGACTTGATTATTTAAAGTAAATAAATTACGTTATACATGTCTGAATTCTTTGTTTTGATTAGGTCGGAGTTCCAGTTCATGTGGCTAAAATTTTGACATATCCTGAGAAAGTGTTTCCCGCCAATTTACAATGGCTACGTTCTCTCGTCTGCAACGGTCCCGATAAACATCCCGGTGCCAATTATGTTCAACAGAGGGGATCTGCTTTTAAGAAGTTTCTCAAGTATGGCAATAGGGAAAAAATAGCACAAGAATTGAAGGTAATACCATAATAATTTAAATACATACATTTAAAAATTATTACAAGCAATAATTGTCAGCCTGAGACACTCATTTACATTGAAAAATCTTCCGAGAAAAGATACTTGCCGCCAACGGGACTTGAACCCGTGTCCTTCCGATTGCCGGTCGAATGCTCTGACCACTGAGCTATGGCGGCTTATCAAATACCCGCCAAATAATTCAATATATACTAGTGTTTCATTCAACAATTACTGCTTGTTATATTTTTTCCACCTGAAAACAACCAACTTTATTTTTGCGAGGAAGACATTGTTAGTGTTAAATCCCTCGCTAGGTGGCGTCGAGACAAATTATGTCTGCATTTATTGGGGAAATACTTAAACTTGTTAAATATTAATTATTATTTTTTAATTTATAAACTAACGTTTAGACAAGATTTTTATGCATAGCACAAAGGGTAACAATTATTACAAGCAATAATTGTCAGCCTGAGACACTCATTTACATTGAAAAATCTTCCGAGAAAAGATACTTGCCGCCAACGGGACTTGAACCCGTTGAACCTCGACCGGCAATCGGAAGGACACGGGTTCAAGTCCCGTTGGCGGCAAGTATCTTTTCTTGGAAGATTTTTCAATGTAAATGAGTGTCTCAGGCTGACAATTATTGCTTGTAATAATTGTTACCCTTTGTGCTATGCATAAAAATCTTGTCTAAACGTTAGTTTATAAATTAAAAAATAATAATTAATATTTAACAAGTTTAAGTATTTCCCCAATAAATGCAGACATAATTTGTCTCGACGCCACCTAGCGAGGGATTTAACACTAACAATGTCTTCCTCGCAAAAATAAAGTTGGTTGTTTTCAGGTGGAAAAAATATAACAAGCAGTAATTGTTGAATGAAACACTAGTATATATTGAATTATTTGGCGGGTATTTGATAAGCCGCCATAGCTCAGTGGTCAGAGCATTCGACCGGCAATCGGAAGGACACGGGTTCAAGTCCCGTTGGCGGCAAGTATCTTTTCTCGGAAGATTTTTCAATGTAAATGAGTGTCTCAGGCTGACAATTATTGCTTGTAATAATTGTTACCCTTTGTGCTATGCATAAAAATCTTGTCTAAACGTTAGTTTATAAATTAAAAAATAATAATTTAAAAATTACATAATAATTACGATAATGAAACATTAAGCATTTTTAAATCACAAAATATTTTTCAGTGTGGTGATGTTGTTGAGAGACATCTTGTGGATGACGATCTGGTACTTTTCAATAGGCAACCCTCACTTCATAAATTGTCTATCATGTGTCATAAAGCAAAGGTTCAGCCACAAAGAACTTTCAGGTATCTACCCACCCTAATTAAAATAAAAAATATGAATTACTTATATTTTTTTATTATTTAAATGTCTCTTCATTTTTCCCGTTTAGATTCAATGAATGTGTTTGTACGCCATACAATGCTGATTTTGATGGAGATGAAATGAATCTTCATTTACCACAAACAGAGGAAGCAAGAGCGGAGGCACTTATTCTAATGGGGGTAAGTCTAAATTAAATTTAAAAGATAGGTACCATTAAGTTAATTATTGTCTTAATCATGGCAACACTATATATATTTTTTAAATTTCAGAACAAATCTAATTTAGTCACTCCAAGAAATGGAGAACTCCTTATTGCTGCAACACAGGACTTTATAACCGGGGGGTACCTACTCACCCAGCGTGACTGTTATCTGACCAAAGAGCAAGTATTCCAACTTGCTGCTTGCCTTATAGCCGGTAACGATACTACAATGAAAATAGACCTACCTATTCCTGCTATACTGAAGCCAAGATTGCTTTGGACTGGAAAACAAGTTTTCAGGTAATCACTAACAATAATATTGATTGCATAATTTGTGTACGGCCAATTTGTGAAAAATCACCTAAAGGGGGCTGTAAAACATGCTGTAAATTGTGATAAAAACAATATATACATATAAAGCCTATGGCCTCGAGCATATTTTGTCATATGGTCAGATTGTTTCCACTTTGCAATAAAATCCAAATATGTAAATGGAATATTTCTAAAGATATCCGAAAAAGAAATACTGTTTTTTAAAGGTGATGAAATATCCTTTCAAATTTTATTATTAGTAATAAATACATAATTTTTTAATATGAACATAGAAAAGTTTTAAAAATGCTCATCTTATGTTTTTTCTAACTAAAATTACTGGTAAAAAAAAAAAATATTGAACATAAAAAAATAAACGTTATTTTCATCTCACTTTTTGTATTTTCGTGTAAAAATATTGAATGAAAAATTCACAAACTTACAATTTTTTTTTTTCAGAAACTTTGGTTTCATAAAGGTGTACATTAATAGTTCTTTTGTGGTTAACTTTTAGATTTGGATATAAAGAGTGGTATTTTCTCTTTCTAACACCGTTTAGATCATATTTCTCACTATGATAGTAAAGAAGACACAATGAGTTGTTCCCAAAAGTGAACAAATTAGCCCGAGGGGTTAAAATATTTTAAATCAACATTTCCTGCAAAATTTAGTGACCGACTTATTAATTTTTTAATTGCAGCACTTAATTGAGTAAAATAATACATAATATTACAATGTCAGATATAAATATATGGCGCTTTTTAATTATTTTACATTTTCCCCAATTTCTGTGCGCAATGTAATACAAAATTTTACAATATAGACATTTTTAACAATACCTTCAGAAATACCGAATAGAAGTAACGCGTACGTTCGAAAATTAATACAAGAGTGTGGAATGTATCGGGACCATCTCCTTTCCTTATCCTATTTTCCTCTTCCTCTCACCTAAAATTAATTTTAAGATATAATAAAACTCCATCGCCAAGTAACTTTAACATATGAGACCCTTTTGGCTTGACTTAATTTAACTTTGTATATACGAGGGCCGTCCGATAAGTACTTAGCCTCACCGTCCTATGGCGCCACTATCGCAAGAGAAATTTACTATCGTGTAGTACATTCTCGTAGACGACTCTGCTGAAATTTCAGCCGAATCGGACTCGTAGTTTTGATTTAACTGCGTGCGGAAGCGGGCGTGTCCGCGGATTTTAGAAAAATGGAAAAAGAGCAATATCGGTCGGTGATTCGATTCTTGTTTTTGGAAGGGAAATCGCAAAATCAAAGAGGGCTTGGATGCTGTGTACGGTGACTCTTCTCCTTCGATGGCGACCGTCAAAAATTGGTTTAACGAGTTTCAACGTGGTTGCACATCGGTTTTTGATGAGCCATGCCCAGGTGCCCCGAAAACGGCTACCATGGAGGATAACATAACAAAAATCCACGATCTCGTATTGGCAGACCGCCGATTGAAGGTGCGCGAGATAGCTGAGACAGTAGGCATCTCAAAAGACCGCGTGGGTCATATCCTGTATGAAATATTGCGCATGAGAAAGCTCTCGGCGCGATGGGTGCCGCGTTTGCTCACTCCGGACAACAAGCGAAACCGTGAGTCCACTTCAGAGTAATGTTTGACGCTGTTTAAGCGCAATCCGAAGGAGTTTCTGCGTCGTTTCGTGACTGTCGACGAAACATGAATCCACTGCTACACACACAGAGACCAAGGAACAGTCAAAACAGTGGGATTCACCCGGCGAACGTGCTCCGAAGAAGGCGAAGACGGTCCTATCAGCCGGAAAGGTGATGTCTGGGATTCATAAGGTGTGATCTTCATCGACTATCTGGAGAAGGGCAAAACGATCACAGGGCTGTACTATGCCGAATTATTGGGCCGATTCGATGCCGAATTGCAGAAAAAACGGCTATATTTGGCGAAGAAAAAAATGCTCTACCACCATGACAACGCATCGGCTCACACCTTCGCCCTTGCCATGGCCAAATTGGTCGAATTGGGCTACGAACTGCTGCCCCATCCACCATATTCTCCAGATTTGGCTCCGTGCGATTTCTTTTTGTTTCTAAACTTGAAAAAGTCACTCGCCAGGCAGAAATTTGAGTCGAATGAGGAGGACATCGCCGCCACGGAGGCCTAATAATAATAATAATTGGATATAGAGTGCCGTTTTTGTGAAAAATCACCTCAAGGGTGCTGGGGCGTCTACTTTGCAGACCTTGAGAAAACGTATTTTTCAGACGGGTTAAAGAAATTGGAGCATCGCTGGGTCAAGTGTATTGAGATTACTTTGAGAAATAAAAAAAAAAATTCCAAAATTTTCTTTTTTCTTTTGTAGGCCAAGTACTTATCGGACCACCGTCGTATGTATCACTATATTTTATGTACACAAGTAAATAAATTATTGCATTATGTTTTTTGTTTTAGCCTCATTCTCAAACCAAATAAGCGATGTGAGGTTAATGCGAATCTACAAACAAGAGGAAAAAACTATACATCCAATTTAGATATGTGTGTGCAAGACTCATGTACGTATAATTACATATTGTTTTTTTATATGAATACCTCACAAGAGTCCCAGCTGATCCCGTCTGGAGCCAGTGAGACTATGGCATCCCCAATTGGGGTATGTTGTGAGGCTGAAGGTAGTGGGGAGGGGAAGGAGATGGAAAAGATGAAAGTAGGGAAGTATCTGGCTATTCAGATCTGGTGACCAAACACGGCTAAAGCCATTTCAAGCAACGTTTCAATTCTCAATGGTGGTCTTACACCAGGGCGATACTGAGAGTAACTTCCACTCTGGTGAATGCTGTCATTGTCCTACTTGTTAATTATAAAAATATCATTAACCTGTTGAGAGCCGGAACAAAATCAAAATCTTTAGTATACACTTGGGTTCCGGACATAAGTTCGCAGAGCCGTGCGAAAATTACCTTGACGAATTTTGCTCAAAAATCAGGACTAAAAACTATGATTTTTATATTTTTTCAATTGTTTTCTGTTTACCAGATATCTTAATATTAAAATATATTTTTTGCTTGCAATTTTCCAGTTTTTATTGCATTTTATGTTACAAAGATGTTATGTTTAGATATACACAGATGTATAGCAAATAATCTAAAATCATTTGAGAATTTACGAGTTAGCGTTGGGTCCACGGCGCCTGTCGAATGCTTGCACGAAGTTCACGAATCGCCTATTGTATTGGATACGCCTCTTTGCACGACTGGTCTTCTTCTTCTTTTGTACCTTCTCCACCTTGGGGATCACCATTTTTAGTTTATAACATAATACATTTCTCCTTATATGAATATATAAACTGATTTTATTATTTCTACACAAGCCTAATGCATATTCTACCCAAAAAAACATTAATCAAAAGATGTTTTCAAAGAAATGATTATGAAAACTCAAATATGCTACGCCATTTTACGAAAACGAATTTTGACTCTCTTAGAAAATTTATTTGCTGAGTTGTCATAGAGGTTACATTCATGAAATAAAAAGTAGAATCAATAGTGGTATTTGCGCAAGCGATTCTGATTTTTTTCTCTATACAGTTTTCAAAGCATAAAGGTTAAAATCGCATTGCAAAAAATTCCATTGAATGGTATTAGAACGGGTCTCCAGAGCACCATCGGCAAGTTTAGGCAAAAAAAAAAAGGTCCCCGGAGAACGGTCGTTACACCACTCTTTAAAGTATCTTTAACTAACCTTTTTTTTCAGATGTGATAATTAGGAATTCAGAGCTTCTGTGTGGCTCTATGGACAAAAGTACCCTGGGTTCTGGTACAAAGACCAGTATATTTTACATCTTGCTCAGAGATTGGGGAGAGGAACACGCAGTCAAGGGAATGTGGAGGTATTTAACTCTAAAACAATTTACTCAAAATCATGTTAATTTCTAAATATGTATGTTGTTTTGGTGACCCGACAAATGATCCGATGACAATTGGCCCGCCGACAGTTGATCCCCCGCACAGTGATCTGCCGTACAATTGATCCCTTGGACAGTTGATCCTCTAAAAGTTTATTTCTTCAAGTAAGTATGCAAAGAGGATATATGGCCGTACAACCAAAGTCGATATACTTATATCTGCAGGCGTCTTGAGTGGAAATCCACTATACGGCCGTAGGTATATTGTATATTTTCTCGGCATACTCATTCAGGGACACTTAGTTATATTTGGGAGGCGGGAATGGGTACCTTTATTGGATAACCAACACCACTGCCATAGGTCACCCCAAGTGGTTCGTTACGTTTGGTGATTTAGCAGGGGTGCCCGGGTTCATGGGGTGAGGTTTGCCTAGGTCTTGGAGGCGGATGACCAGGACACATTGAACCCCAGATTCCTACCCACCCCTTAAACCCTTTTCCTTCCCAGAACTCTCCTCTCCTTCCTTCCCTTAAAAAAACCCTCCATACAGCATCCCCAAATATGACATAGGCTCTGAGGGAAATTATTTTCCTCAGGGCCTCTTGTGTGGAGCTCATGTAAAAAAAAATGTGTAAGTAGGTATATCGTATTTCCTGACTGCACATATAAGTATGTCGTGTTTTGTTATTCGGCTGTATAGGCTCACCGCTGTAAATATTTGTATAGCGGATTTCGAAGCAGGAAGATTGCATATATAAGTATATCGACTTTGATTTAATGGCCGTATATCCTCTTTGCGTACTTACTTGAAGAAATAATCTTTTAGGGGATCAACTGTCCGAGGGATTGTTATGAAATATTTAATTCCATTTCATCACAATGAAGTCTAGTCATGTACCCCTAATTTATCAATATTTGTTTGGTTTGAAACGCCAGTTGATTTTTCTTTAAATATAGAATTTTGGGCCATTCAATTATTTTTGAAAACAGAGGTTATAAAAGTCATTTTTTCCTTAGAGCTCGACACTGTCTGGAAAGAAGCTTTGGAGAGGTAGACTCCTTTCGAGAGTCATCGTATATTTTCCGATTTTATATAAAATGCAGTTTCATTATATACATATATATGTTTATACTGTTTCTAATCAATGTTGCCTGTTAGTATTTAATGATTTGAGTTTAATCCGATTGTAACCTGAAAATGTAATTACTCATGATTATATTACATGTATATGTATATAAAAACAAATAAATAAAAAAAAAACAGAAACAAATAAAATTAAACAATCATTCAAATTTTGTTGAAAACTTACGTAATGTAAAGTATTATCCCGCGTGTTCCGCTACCTTCTTATTTAAAATGGCGTGAAACCATAAGAAACCATAAAGAATTTAATGACCGGGATTCAACTGTATTTTCCTGCAGCGAAAGAAAATTATAATATTTTTACAAACTCGGAAATTTCCTCGACATAACCGTCTTTCGGACTGATTTGGAGAAAAATTATTACAAACTTGGAGATCCATCACTGGTTGTTAAACCAGGCTAACAGACGGTAAAGCATAATTCTCTATCAGGGCCTTGGGGATTAAATACTTTATAATCAATAAAGATTTTTAATAATGAAAAGAAAGACAGTATTCATATAACAGATTACATATTATATTTCAAAAAAACATATAAAAATCAGTTAACCAATAAAGAACATTTAAAATTATTATAATGAGAGACTCACACCAGGATCGACCAAAATCTATTCTAGCTAAAAAATTAATACTCAAGACCGATAGCAACAAGGATTGATGTATGATGCCCTCCGCTTATGCTGCTGTACATCATTCGTCTTACAGTGATTGAGCCAGTCTCAGATCAAGACCAGTGCCATGGTCAGATTAGCCGCATTCCATGCGTAATGTTGATGGATCTCCAAGTTTGTAATAATTTTTCTCCAAATCAGTCCGAAAGACGGTTACGTCGAGGAAATTTCCGAGTTTGTAAAAATATTATAATTTTCTTTCGCTGCAGGAAAATACAGTTGAATCCCGGTCAGTTAAATTCTTTATGGTTTCTGATGGTTTCACGCCATTTTAAATAAGAAGGTAGCGGAACACGCGGGATAATACTTTACATTACGTAAGTTTTCAACAAAATTCAAATGATTGTTTAATGAAACTGCATTTTATATAAAATCGGAAAATATACGATGACTCTCGAAAAGGAGTCTACCTCTCCAAGGTTTCTTTCCAAACAGTGTCGAGCTCTAAGGAAAAAATGACTTTTATAACCTCTGTTTTCAAAAATAATTGAATGGCCCAAAATTCTATATTTAAAGAAAAATCAACTGGCGTTTCAAACCATATTGATAAATTAGGGGTACGTGACTAGACTTAATTGTGATGAAATGGAATTAAATATTTCATAACAGGATCAATTGGAAGAGGGATCAACTGTCCGACAGGACAACTGTCTGACGGATCAGCTGTCAACAAGCCAATTGTCGCCGGAGAAATTTTCATTGAACCATTCTTTTGGCATTCGTAAAAATAAATTTCAAATAAAGTCAGTTTGCGATCACAATATTAATGGTTATTTCTGTTTGCTTGAAGAATCACATGCCCTTGAATGTGTGTATACATATGTATTTATCTTCCCTTTTCTGTCTCATAGATTGGCTCGTATGGCTTCCTATTACATGATGAATCGGGGCTTCAGTTTTGGTATTATCGATGTGACTCCTGGAAAGCAGCTAATTGAAGCAAAAAATAAATTACTTGCGGCTGGGTAAGAGCTTTACAAATATTTATTTCTTCATTTCATCTGCCCAAAGTTATTTGTTTGACAATGGCCCTATCCCTTTAATACAGCTCACCAAGTTCATTGGGTGATCAATGCTTAGAACAAAATAGTCAACAAAGAATGACAGGATATAAAATCAGCATGCAGGCAACTCTATTAATGGAGGACTGAACGGCGTTGGCGCCAACAAAAAATTGTCCAAAGAAGCGAAGTTAGCCGTCCATAATGGAGTGCTGGCAGTGAGGCGTGGAACTAGCAGAGGAAGGATGAAAGTAGACTGAATGCTGTAGAGATGAGATCCCTGAGACGTATGTGTGGTAAAACCATGTACGATTGTGTGAGAAATGCTGATGTAAGCGTAATGAGTAAGATTAAGAAGGGATGCTAAGATGGTTTGGGCATGTAGAGCGAATGAACAAGGAAAGGAGTATAAGAAGACTATATGACGCAAATGTGAATGGTAGAAGAAGTCGGGGACGCCCGAGGAAGACATGGCATGACCAAGTGAATCAGATACTTGAGTCGGGCCATGTGAAAAGTCGGAATAATAGAAGAGCATGTATGAGACGATGTATGAATGTGAACGAGGCAAGGAGTGTGTGCCAAGATGGAGTTGTTTGGCGGTCCGTCCTCTGCCTACCCCTGCGGAGAAACGGCGTGATGGTCAGTTAGTTAGTTAGTTAGTTTTACAACAAGTGTTTGGTTGTGACTGAGGTTATGAAAGAAGGGCAATATTGTATAGCAATGGCAATATAATATACAATGGCGTTCTTCCCCAGTTACGCGAAGTGTGATGACTACATCCAGGAGATGGAGCGGGGCACTTTGCAGTGTGCTCCTGGCTGCACCGTGGAGGAGACTCTGGAGGCTGTGATGCTCAGCGAGCTGTCCAGCATCAGGGAGCTGGCGGCGCAGGCCTGCTTCCGAGAGCTGCATCCAACCAACGCTCCACTCATCATGGCCCAAAGCGGCTCTAAAGGTATCCTAGCTATATTGTATAAAGCCCCACAATGGCCTATTGTATAGAATGTCACTGCTGTGATTGGTTCTTATAAAATAATCACAAGTCACAACAAAACACTTTGTCTTTATTTAAACTAGAAACTCTTATAATAAAGTTAGAATAAGTTTGCACGACAACTTGGATGCCAACTTCCTCTCTCAAAATCTCTCTCTCTCTCTTGCTAGAAATCTAACTGCTAGCTCATCTAGATTCTGAAACTGGAGGGGCAAACCCGTATACTAGAGAGAGGAGAGAACTCTATAAATTTTATGTGTTATGAGTTACTGCACTAGAGCCATCTATGCTAAATAGCTCGAACTACCAGTCACTAAAACTACAAGTATTATGTGTTTCTATGACAGGTTCAAACATCAACATATCCCAAATGATTGCTTGTGTGGGCCAGCAAGCCCTCAATGGAAAAAGAGTTCCTAATGGCTTTGAAGACAGATCCCTTCCACACTTCGAGAGATTCTGTAAGTACAATAATTATTCCTTCTATAAAAAAATTAACATAAAAAATTACTATAAAAAAAAATAATATGGACATAATAATACTATGTTCTATATAGTCGAGAAATTCAAAAGGCATTATGGTAGTTGGTACATATTTCATTTTCCTTTTATTAATTTGTTTGTAGCTAAAATTCCCGCCGCCCGTGGTTTTGTCGAGAACAGTTTCTATTCGGGCCTGACGCCCACAGAGTTCTTCTTTCACACCATGGGAGGGCGAGAAGGGTTGGTCGACACGGCAGTCAAGACAGCAGAAACTGGATACCTTCAGAGACGACTTGTTAAGGTAACCTGTGCATTGTTTATTCCTAAGTTCCATATCGACAGCTAGAAAATCAAGTACAGTACTCATTTGATTATTTATCTTACAACTACTATAATCCACCATTATTTTTACTGATTGAAAGCATGAAATCTAGCTCTATAATTGGCCGGTAAATTCAGTAGTTTGCAGTGTGCTTAGTCTCGAGCCCAAGCTTTGTATACCGACGCGAAGGGTATCTTCAGTGGCGGTCTTTCCCTCAGGAATTAATTAGTCAATGATCTCCAAAAATTATAAGATGACAACAAAACATATTATTATGTAATATTACACAAATCAAAACAAATGGTATTATTCTAATTTATTTGAAAATGCATCGTGAGATAGCGGGCAGCGGCAAGTAGTGACATCTAACGTTTCAAATGGAAGCTTCTTTTCTCATGCACCTGTGATTGGCTAGGTCAGTTTATCAAATGTCCCAATATCATAACTTCTGTCCCTTTATGTGCCATACAATAAATGAGATGGCACTGTGTAGCCTAGTAAAAATGCTTTCACATTCTGAAGACAGCTTGGGTCATTGCCGTGAGGGAGAGAGCATAATTAACTCCGGGATTCCCCAGGGGTCGAATCTAGGACCCCTCTTCTTTTTTTTATTCATTAATGATATAGGCAAGACCATTAACCGCTCAAAATATCTCCTCTTCGCTGAAGATATTAAACTTTTCAGAGCTATTAAAAATCATATAGATTCTGTTCTTCTGCAGAATGATCTTGATTCTCTTGTCAAATGGTCGGAATTGAATAACTTACCATTCAGCATCCAGAAATGCAGTGTCGTCACATTTACAAGATCCCAAGACACATTTCTATTCCCATTTTTTTTTTTTACATGAATACCGCACAAGAGTCCCAACTGCTCCCGTATGGAGCCAGTGGGACTATGGCATCCCCAATTGGGGTATGTTGTGAGGCTGAAGGTAGCGGGGAGGGGAAGGAGATAAGGAAGAGGAAGGTGGGGAAGTACCTGGCTATTCAGATCAGGTCACCAAACACGGCTAAAGCCATTTCAAGCAACTTCAATTCTGAATGGTGGTCTTACACCAGGGCGATACTGAGAGTATCTTCCACTCTGGTACCACATACCACATTAATAAAATTATACTAACATGCAAAAACGAGATTCGAGACCTTGGCCTGATTTTTGAAGCAAATCTCTCTTTCAAATCTCACATATCAGACATTGTCTCCCGCGCCAACAAAATGCTCGGATTTGTTCTTCGTAACGCGAGATCATTTACTAATGGAATTGCAATACGAAGGACATATGAAGCACTTGTCCTCAGCATCCTGGAATACAGCTCCATTAATTGGGCCCCCTCTAAACAAAACCATATCCTAGAAATAGAAAGAGTACAAAAAAGGTTTATGCGTTACCTGTTTATGAGGGAATATACATACTACCCATTCCTGTATCCATCGTTGTTCTTAATAGGAATGCTCGATCTTAATACCTTAGAAGCCCGCCGAAAAATATTTTTGGGGAAACATTTTTTTAAGCTGATCTCCGGTACTGTACTGAATCCACCTATGTTGAAGGAGATTAAACTATATGACCCTAATGCGTATACTCATGGGAGATCCCATGCACTTTTTTATGCTCCGAAAAGCGAGAAGATTTCAGAATAATAATAATAATAAATTTGTACAACTTATATAGCGCTGTTTTTGCGAAAAATCGCCTAAAGAGCGCTGTACAAATTAGCATGGATTTTACATTAGAATTTACTTAACTTAGGAGGCTAGATAACAACTCGTCTTGCAGCTATCAAGCGCATGGATTATTGGAATTCTAGCCCCCCAATAAATTAAATAAAATATCTTTTTATATGTACGTATTTCAATTTACTTAACTATTGTAATAATTCTCCTCTTCCCCCCCTAATTAATCAAAACTGCTTTATGCTGTTCCTTCAAAGCACATTCGAATTAGGAAACTTTAGAACAAGCTCGGTGTGGACGCTCTCTCCTTGGTCGCGGCACCACTGTAATAAATCCGACCCTTGCACCTGTAATTAATTAATTTTCCTTTTCTTTTAAAACTTGATTTTATGGTTTCTATCTTTCTACATCGTTCGTAGGCCCTGCAACGAAAGCTCTGTACGTCGAGTTCGTCACCTCCATCCGTATTCGTAGCCTTGTAGTTCCGTCGCTCAATCTTCTCTCCCCTTTATTCCTTTGGCAGCGCCTCGACACCCCTTTACGTAATACGTTTTAGGTATACGTGGCGAGATGCTCTCAATTAATCAACTTGTAATTAACCCCTTAACGTTGTGTCAATTTTTTGTTTTAAAGGTTTGATATGGTTAATCCAATTTAATTAATAATTTGTTTGTGGTAAACCCTTGTTCTTTTAGGTATGGCGTGTTACAATTCACTAGGGTCCGATTTACAATGACTGACTCTAGCTAACTTGAAAATAACTAATGCTATCGTTCGTGCAACTTCCTACCCTACTAACGTCCGTTCTATACTTGTTTGTTGATGACTACTTCTTCTGAATTAACCCGCGTCATCCTCCCTAGTACCTAGTACATAAATATGCTTTTATACATTTAATTGGGAAGATCCTACCTTTAGCGTAACGCAGCGTATCCTCTGCTATTCTTGGGGTGCTAACACATAAAATATAACTTGACATTTGTACTCTAGTTACGGATTTTCAATCAAAATTCAATCAAAACAAGCCCGGGATGCACAAATTCTACAGGCACCATTGTAAGTGAAGCTTGTTAGTTAGTTTTGAGTTTGAGTAGGTATTTTTGGGAGATTACTAGGGATTGACATGAAACAAAATATGTCTTGCTACAATTGGACTCCTCCATTTCCGCAACTGACTTGGTGAGGTTCAATTAAAACCGCCAGGTCAGCCTCCAATTCCAACACCTCCAGAGAATATTTTGATGGTCGCAAGCGACGAATGAAAAATCGACATGTTTTGCTTCCTGTCGGGAAAGGGTTTGATGTGTGAATCCGGTTCGTAGGGTGATAGTGGGAGTATTCTCAACCAATGCGCCGCCAAATTATAATGGTGATAATGCTAATGTTGCTTGATAAAATGTCATCTCATATCGCTTGATATGAGGATCTGCTTCGATTTATGGTGTGGTAGCCGATGTCCGGAAGTATTCAGGATTGCGTGGATGGCACGAGGTTTTAGATCGTGACATCCTCTAAGCCGAATTGATGATGATGATGATGATGATGCTGCTGCTGTAGAAGTCTCTCAGCATGTCGATGACTAGAGTTCCGTTCACTCCTATAGCATCGAACATGAACATTAAACCGAAGTGGATTAGACAAGCGGCAATGTCAGGAGGTCGGTGGAGCCGCTCCCTCCTCTGATCTCGTGAAATTTGAATTTAGTAAAGGTGGATTTTGATGTCATCGACCCTCGCCTCTGCAGTCACACAGCTCCTCAACAGTCCCGTTCTCCGTCCAGCACACCGCCTCGAACCAGTAGAAATGCTGCTTACGTTTTCCTAGGCACGTTATAAACATGCGTCAGCCTTCAGCCGCGGTGATCATCGGTACTTGATTTGAATGAAAATACCTCCCCTCGCATGACGGAAACAGGCGTGACGGGGACGGTCCCCCATTTAGCGTCACGGGCATCCGCCCTACGATAGGTGATACCCCAAGCTCATCTCAAATATCAGCTCGAAGAAGGAATGTCAAGCTCGGCTTCCAGGGTGCTGGGTCCAGGAATGAATGGCACCGGGTCGTGAATCCGACTTCCATCCCATCCATTTCCCCTGCTACGCTTTCGTCCAAAGTACATTCCCAACCTGATGCTGGATGATGCCCTAATTCTAATTTTGGGGAAGATTATGAAAATTTATCCGGTTTCCGACAATGAGCCGCCGATCGATTGCTAAAACAACTCTGTATGTCCTGTTCTCTTCGTTCCGCTGACAAGGTAACTCCCCACGAGCGTAACCAAAGGGTAGTGAAGCCAACGCGAGTTTCGTCACTTCTTTTCCTTCATTACGGAGGTAGCCCGGCCAGATCGTTTTCTCCGTCCTGTATTTAATTGACCTCCCGCGACAGCGACTCTTATCAGCTGATACCTCTGGAGGGGGCTAAAGAGGGGGGTTGTGGGAGCACGTCCTTTGCCTTCCAGACGTCCCCCAATGCCTTTATGACGATACATGTGATAGCATATACGTCGACATCATGAGACGGCTCCTGCCTCGCCCTCAACTGCTTCAGGGCCGTCCAGAGACACAGGTTTCCAAGCCTCCATCACAAAGGATTCCAATTTAACTGGACCAAGCCTGTAATCATTGCTTGCTTTGCCCCCACATTTGGGAAATAGTGTAGCCCACCAGCAAATCGTTCACTTCGCCCCCGATCATAACTGCATAGGTGTAACCTACATACATGGAATAGGGAAGCTTAACTCAAAATTACTCCAGCAATCACCAGCTTCAGCGCCGTAACTCGTTCGGTTAAATTTGAAGGAAGGGAATTTGCTAAATAATAATAGCAGAGCGCGTCGCGCGCGATGTCTGAATACCTACTGTTGGTCTCGTTCAATCGCAAATACTAAGGATTTAAGCTAGAATGTAAATTCTGTATAAAATATACCTAACGTAAAGTGCTATGCACACTTCCATGCGCGAGTTTAAACGAAGTCAACAGCTAGCTTATGTAGGTCTTTACATAACAGTTTTCCTGAGATCTCTGAAATTTGGGGTAAAAGGCGTGGGGTTTTATCTTTTTGGGAATGGGAATTCTATTGTATACATTTGTTAGTAAACAGAAGCCTCATGCAATGCATCATTTTTCCAAATCAATATACCTAGTACGTACAGACCTTGCCTAACAAATATCTGCAATTACTGAGTAAATTCTAAAATGTTTTGAGAATAGGTATTCCTAATGTAATGTAATTTATTATATCCATATAACCCCTAACCTAGTATTTCTGATGTAATGTCTCGCAACACAATCGTAAGATCCATAAATACCTTTTGTCCGTTAAAATTAACAAAACATCGCCAAAAGACCCTCTCCCCTTACAATCTTTGCACCTCGGCGACACCATTATGGTTATTGGTTTGAAAACTTCTTTAGCACCGTTGTGATTTGAAACTAGATGAAGCGGAAACGAACGCCACTAAACACATCTATAGAATTTATCCTGAGAGAGAATGAGATACTATAATCGGCCTCCTCTTTGTGAGGTGCTTCGAAGCCTCCCCACTCCTGTCTCCTTGGGTTTTCTGAAGGTTTCACTTCTACCGCGTGTAACCTACACCACTGTAATGTCTTTGTTTCTAAAATGCTGACAGCTATTTTTTTTAAATGAAACTTCTTTAACACCGTTGTGATTTGAAACTCGATGAAACGGAAACGAACGCCATTAAACACATCTATAGAATTTATCCCGAGAGAGCATGGGATACTTTAATCGGTCTCCTCTTTGTGAAGTGCTTCATAACCCATCGACCTTCTCTTCGTGCGGTGCTTCGTAGAATAAAATGTGAAATAATTTTAACACTTGGTAACGATGTTAAAATAAATAAACCTCACAATAAACGTATTCCTGATAATCTACATTAGTCCTAAATGCGTCACTCTTCCGAAGTTTAGTTTTCAGAAGGTTTCACCTCTACCGCATGCGGATTGCACTCTGATTCCGCACACCCCATCGACTAGACAGGGAACCCGCCTAAAGTGTCTAGTCACACAAAATTAAATGTTAGTTGTTGCCCGAAGTGTCAAAAGAAAGGCAGTGTAAATTTATGACCAAAACCCAAAACAATCGCTCACTATAAGGTATCTCAGCATGACCTTCGGTAGGCACACTCCCCGAAACCTAGAATTAAACTTGGCTTTTGTTTCTTTTTTTCGCAAGGCCCGTACTAAATATGTAATTTTAAACAAGCTTACCAAATTTTCCATGCTGCATAATCCGATTTAATTTCCACATGCACTTTCGCAAGACACAAAACTCATGCAATTATGCACTGAATTGAGAACAAATTAATTCCGAATGTACGCCTGAATATTTTCACAAAATAGCGAACTTCCCGAAGTTAATTAAATTATTTTCGTCAATTTCAAAATTACTTTCTTTGTTCATGAGCCCCAACCGCTGTTATCACCCGTGTACCCCCAAGATTTCCACGCACCCTGCAAACTGCCCACGCAATTTCAACCATTGAATTATTTCCCGTCTACATGCCCGAACTACTGTTTTTATTCCCTGTATAACCGCGAATCAGAAACGCGCCCGTCTTCGAGACCGAAACTACCCTCACTTTCTTTATTTAAACTTTAATTTTCCCTTTAAATTTTGTCAATAAGTGAATTATTTTCCGTTTCACCCGCATCGAACTAACTACTGTTATTATTCCCTGTATAACCGCAAAGTGACCGTCCTCCGCGAACTTTTCCTGACTCTCTAAAAATCCGTCCGTCCCCGAGGTCGAATCTACCCTGACTGTCTTTATTTAAAATTTGATTTCCTTCTTTTCCTTCCCTGCCCGTGTGTGCGGTCCAAATCCCCTTTTTTTTATTATCTCATGGCGATATTTTTAACTTAATGACCGAACTTGTCAAATTTAATCACCATTTTCGAAGAATTCTGACGTTGTTACATGTTTTTTTAGTTTTTTGTTGCAGTTTCAGACCTTCAAAATAGTACTTAATTATCATGTACTTGAAAAGCTAGAACACTTTCTAAAACAGAGCCCGGTGACATACCTAATGGTGTCGACCCTCACATGTGGCACTGTTTTCTAAGAAATGTTACATTATTTCGTCTATTTTTTTTGTGGCTTTTGCTGGGGTCGTCTCTGTGCAGACCCATAAATCAGCCCCGTAGATACTTGTGTTTCAGAAATTATTTCAGCGCTCTTACAAAATGGCTCCATACAAATTATCCACGTATTATTATTATTAAGGCGAGTTCATCACACTATGTAGGGGGCTAGATAACCACTCGTCTTGCAGCTATCAAGCGCATGAATTGTTGGAATTCTAGCCCCCCAATAAATTAAATAAAATATCTTTTTATATGTACGTATTTCAATTTACTTAACTATGTAGAACGTCAGAACTTTTATTCAAACAATTTAAAGTCAGAAAATTAAGTGCATTATACTTTTATCATGCAACATTACAAATTTATAAAGATAATATTAAAAATCAAGTTGCACCATTTAAAAATAACAGAAGTCTTAGACAAACATCAATACTTCCCACTCCAAAATGTAAAAAAAAAATTGGACAATTGAGTCATAAATATCTAGGAGCAAAATTTTTTAATTCATTACCAGAAAAAATTAGAAACATGAATACCAATATAAAAATTTTTAAAACTCACCTTAAAAATTATACTGAAAACTCTGTTTAAATGGTAAGTTAAATGTGATATAAATAAACTAAATTATATAAAAAAAGCAATACAATAACACCCCCCCATACACACAAGCCTTGCTTAATTATGGGGGTACATCAAATATATCTACTATGTAATTAATTACTGTATAAAATTTATTTGTAATTTATGTACCTTGTAGGGGGCTAGATAACCACTCGTCTTGCAGCTATCAAGCACATGGATTATTGGAATTCTTGCCCCCCAATAAATTAAATAAAATATTTTTTTTATATGTACGTATATCAAGATTATCGGAATAAACATAATCACTCTCTCGCTTCAACATTTGAACCTAGAAATAAGAATTAGCTACCGACCGCTCTTGTTTAATAAACAAATAATAATGCCTGCTGCGGACACAATCGTATTGCAGTCTTACTAGAGGTAATGCAAAAGCATTGCACTCTTGTGATCACTCATGTATTTAGTAATCTACTTAACATCCTTAGTCTAACTTAATCTAACTTAATCTACTTAATCTAACTTAACCTAACTTAATCTTACTCACACATACTCAAAACCTATATTTAATAAATCTGCAGTTCATAACAACAATTGTAAAGAAACCATAAAAATAACATGTAATCAACGCTAACGAAAATGTATATACTCGTATTACACTGTAATAATTGTCACTGTGAACTGTTTATTATTATTGATTGTTGTTTTGTACACTATCCGATGAAACCGAAGGGCGCGGGCTCAGTCCGATGACTTCCTAGTCCATGTGCTTATGGGCGGGGGGGCAGGCGCGGGCGGTTGGCAGCGGGGGCAGCTAGGGATGTAGAGATTGCAGAGGTCATCAGTTGGTTCTCTTCTCTGGTGCGTTTCTTAGAAGGCTGCTTCGGTGGCTCACACACCGAAAGGGTCATATGGTCCACAGTCGTAAATACAGCGACTGCGGGCGTAGCGACGAGCAGCGGGGGTTGCAGTAAAGGTGCGGGGTGCGCAGGGGTACGGCTATGACACCCAACGACCGAACAAATGACCACATCTGGTAAATGTTCGCTACCCATCCTGGGTTTTAAACACTTCGCATCTAATGAATCACGATAACAATCTGCACATATTCTTAAAACTAATTCAAGTGTTTAACGAATTTCAACTGCTTAACGATTTTGCATTGAGCATCGACATCTTCAATATTACCTATTAGAGTTCAGTAACTATATTTTGACATACGTCTCAACATAGTGAAGCTGCCCCTGACTTTTTTTTTCTCTTAAATTTTGTAATCTTCTCCGTAATAATTTGGCGTATAACTGTTTTATGGAGAACCTGAAAAAAAAAAAAAGAAATAATGAACATTATGCGTTTGAAAGAGATGGATGATAAATGTAGGTTGGTTTGGACAAAGCAATTTTTTTTTAAATGACCTTGCACTTCTGGACCCCTAGAGCCGCCTCTGGTTATCTTACTCTTATACACTCAGTTACTATACCGTCATCTAG
This sequence comes from Limnephilus rhombicus, assembly GCA_929108145.2. Classification (NCBI taxonomy): domain Eukaryota; kingdom Metazoa; phylum Arthropoda; class Insecta; order Trichoptera; family Limnephilidae; genus Limnephilus; species Limnephilus rhombicus. The sequence goes on along the minus strand of OV815287.1, from coordinate 11,134,927 downwards.
TTGGTCTGACTAACCATTTTACCAGACACCAGGGTTATAATTATTGACGTTTTAGGACATTTCGGTTAGTCGCTGTTTTTGGATTAGTGAGAGAGAGACTGTAGATCATTTTAATATGTTTTATATGTTTGCAGTCGTTGGAAGACCTGGTGCTGCACTATGACATGACGGTGCGTAACGCCGTGGGGGAGGTGGTGGAGTTTAAGTACGGCAGCGACGGGCTGGACCCATCCTACATGGAGGCCAAGGACAGGCCTGTGGACCTGATTCGGGTTCTTTACGATACAAGGGCCAAGTGTCCTTCCAGGTTTGTTATTAATGTGTATACACAACGATTATAACAGTCGTTGGAAGACCTAGTGAATAATTTAATTTAAGTGATTTTTAAATTTATTTGTAACTCTTAAGGTCAACTGTCCACTGAAGCACCGTTACATAGATGCGTATGTTGCATAGATGGATATGCAGCATGTTACGCTTGCTGTACTCCTTCTTTCTACTTTCATTTTTTTTTATATGAATACTTCCGTCTGGAGCCAGTGAGACTATGGCATCCCTAAGTGGGTTATGTTCTGAGGTTGAAGGTAGCGGGGAGGGGAAGGAGATGGGGTAGAAGAAGGTGGGGTAGAAGAAGGTGGGGAAGTACCTGGCAATTGAGATCTGGTCACCAAACTAGGCTAAAGCCATTTCAAGCAACGTTTCAATTCTGAATGGTGGTCTCACACCAGGGCGATACTGAGAGTATCTTCCACTCTGGAACGTGCCGTAAATATACCATATATTATTTTTAATGAATTAATTGTGAAATAACACGTCTTGTCTTCGGCGACTTCGGATGCAATAATAGGCCAACATAACGTCATCATCGTTGAATGAGATTTATGATTGTGTAGAGTGGATTGATATGTTTGTGTAAAGAATGACTGGCGAAGGACCTTGATTTTGTGTTACTATCACTGCTTGAAATGATAAAAAATACATGTGGCATAGAAAGGAAAGGACTCACCGAAAAGGATAAAGAACTTGTAGGCTGGCAATGCCCTCGTCTGCTTTCTCTCCCATCCAACAGGCAAAAACAGCAATAGACCTGAGTTTCGTTTATTTGATAATACACGGCGGAGTTATTTTAATGGCGATTAACCGATAGCGGAAGCACAATGGCTATATGTTGCGGTGGGCGTTTATTAGAGACTGAGTAAGAATTGACGGATAGGCAATAGGGATAGGTAGGAAAGGAATTTGCAACAATATTAATACCAATCCCAAGCAGTGACAGTATGTATGCGTGCTATGTAGGTATGTGTATGTGAAGGTATGTGTATGGGCGTAACCAATCGTTTATGATTTTATTAAATGACGACATTATCACAAATGAGAAAAAAATCAGTGCTTCGCGGATAAGCCTTTAAACCTGGCTGCAAAAGCAGCACAATATGTTTTGAAGCGTCTATGAAGCTATGGTTACGTGGATAGTGGGCCCAAGTGGTTAAAAAGTTATTAGTGAATGGGAAAAAATCGGTGATTGAAAACACCGTAACCTAAAAACTAAAATACGATGACCGCCCCTTTTTGTTGCTGTTGTGTGATTAGCTCTGATTTCTAACTGGTTAAAGAAGTTGAGATTATTTGCTGCAAATAACATAATTTGCTGAATATCTATGTTTTCAATTTCAGAGAAGAAGAATCGCTTACCGGAGATGCCATCGTGGCAGCTGCCGAGGAAACTTTGGAAATGGAAGATTTCAAACAATGTAGTCCAGAATTCAAGCTCGAGCTTTTGTAAGTTTCCCTTTTCATGCTTTTTTATTCTGCTTCTTCTTTAGCTTTGATATACACATTGCTGGGTAAAATAGGCCTCCCTCCTATCTCTCAAATATTTTCTATTTTAGGCTTGGGTTTGTCTTCTTTTAAATTTGTATTGTATTATTATATGTGATGTTTGTATTATTTACAATCAAACACTATTTGTTCTGTGGTCCTTGATACAAACTGGTTTATTATGAGTTTACGTTGCAATAATTATACTACTGGTCACACAACCTGTCTATACTGGCTGCTAATTGAATCTGCTGGGTAGCTGGCGATTGGATGCTGTCAAGAGCCACTATTACTCCTACTGACATCTGCCGGCAACCGATAGATGCTCTTTCCCTGCTGGCATCTGTTGGCGTGTTATAGAAGCTCTTTCAACTTCTTATCTCTCATGTTGTTATTAACCACTTGCCATTATAAATCAGACTAAGATTGTGGCTCCGTACTACGCTGCAGTAGTTGGCTAGCTACGGCGTCAGCCTTTCCGGTGTGTAGAGAAATGACATCATGTCCATTACATAGAGTGTGTTTTTTGACGAAATAATATCAATCATTTAATTGGGCATTTAAGCTACTTGAGCTAAAATTACACCTTCAATAACAAAAATCCATCATCCCACCACTGCTGCTAACGAGTTTTGTCCTCGGTTGAAATCCAATTTAGTCCAAACTCCATCATCCTCTGTTAAACTCGTTAGCTTCGTCAGAGATCTTCGGAAATTCATCCTATTATAGGGTGGGTGCACTGATTCTGGTTTATTGACCATTTATCAATACTTTTATATTCATTTTATATTCAGCCTCAGCAGTTTATCTACAATTCATTACATACAGGGTGTTAAGGGACGTACTTGACTTACTTTAACCAGTGATTCCTGACATTATTTGGAGTAAAAAATGTAATTGAAATTTTGGTCTCCGGTGACATTTTTGATGTTTTTTTTTAATTTTATTTTTTCTACAAAAACATAAAAAAATGGTAGTTGTTGAACAGTTGGAGGCAGGGTAAGGGGTTCGTCAGACACCCGGCTGAGTGACCAGTGACGACGTGCGAAAGAATTTTTTTTTGTTTCATTTGAAGAAAAAAATTTTGAAAAAAAAAAAAAGTCGTCAAAAAAAGTCACCGGAGACCAAAATTTCATTTACATTTTTTACTCCAAATAATGTCAGGAATCACTGGTTAAAGTAAGTCAAGTACGTCCCTTAACACCCTGTATAATACATGTAATATTTTCACAAACATCGGTTTCCAGAAATTTCCTTCGCGCCGTGGCTGCCAAAGTGAACACTCTCCGCTCCAAGTACCGCAACTGCGGTGTGATAGCCATGGAACTGGAGAGACTGACCGTGTCGCAAGTGGTGGTCTTTCTGACCACTTGCAAGAACAAGTACATGAGGAGTATCATCGAACCTGGGACCGCGGTCGGTGCTTTGGCTGCTCAGGTATTTGTTGTATTTCATATAACATGAACAAATTTACTCTCCCGCTTTCTACTAAGCAATTGAAGTATAAAGAACAAACAGTAAGGCATGTTTCAAAGCTCCATAGCTAATGATGGAAGTTGTGAGATACTAGATGATAGTTGTGTTGTCCTAAAAAAATTATCTTTTGATTTTTTAGTGGTTTGGAAAACATTTTTTTTAATGCTGTTGGTGATAATTGAAACGCAAATTAAAAAAAAAATATATAATGTATATTTTTTTACAATGGCTTAGGTAATGGGTGAAAGATACAAGAAACATACATTTGTAATTGCAGAGTATCGGAGAGCCTGGAACCCAGATGACTCTGAAGACCTTTCACTTTGCGGGAGTGGCCTCCATGAACATCACGCAGGGAGTGCCGCGCATCAAGGAGATCATCAACGCCAGCAAGAACATCTCCACGCCCATCATCACAGCCGAGATCATGGAGCCGCTGGACCAGGAATTCGCCAGGAAGGTGAAGGGGAGGATTGAGAAGACTACACTGGGAGAGGTAACCTTTATTGTACTATTCTTGCTACATGCATGTATTTCTTGAAGTTTTCCACTTTTCACACGTCCCATGCCGATCTGGACAGCTCAGATCGGCGTTGCGTGGGAGCGTAGGTTTGTGTTGCGTGTGACAAGTGTAGAGTGTAAGTAGTCCAGATGTCTTACTTCATACATTGCTTACGCCGCGTTCTTCAGCTCAAGCTCGTGTGATCTTACCTTTATTTGTGTGACAGCAGCCCAGTCCCTTTAAGTTTGAAGTTCACCAGAGTAGCCATATGACTTTTAGGGATGTCTCCTGCTTCCAAAACATGGTTCTCCTCCTCCAGTTATTTGAGACTTCTTTCCATCAATGTGGGATTTGTGCTTTTCATTCCAACTACTCCTGGGTCGATCGATCATTTTACACGACACACTGACAAGTGTTTGGGTACTTTTAAACATGAACAAAATGTCATAGATAGATCAATGCACTGCCGCCATTTTGACATCGACCATAATGTATAAATTATGTAGTCTGGGTGTCTGGAACTGCAAAAGCAGCTTATTTCAGGTATTTACTATCTCTATTTCTCCAAGAACCAGATTCAAGATTTTTTTAATGTGAATACCTCACAAGAGTGTCAGCTGCACACGTCTGGAGCCAGTAAGACTATGGCATCCCCAATTGGGGCATGTTGTGAGCAGTGGCGGCTCGTGATTTTTGGGTGTGCTAGGGTGCTAATATTTAAAAAATGGCATCATGGATGTTGTCGTATGCGAAAAATATATACTTTTTTTTTTCTTCCAAAAATTGGTGTTTTGTATGAAGATTTATCAGAAAATCCGTGCGGCACACCGCCAAACTGAAACTTCCTGAAATTTTTCATACAAAAAACTGATTCTCAAAAAAAAAAATTTTTTTTTTCGGCTACAACAACATCAATAATGCCATTTTTTAAATATCAGCACTCTAGCACACCCAAAAGTCACGAGCCGCCACTGGTTGTGGGGATGAAGGTAGTGGTGATGGGAAGGAGATGGGGAAGAGGAAGGTGGGGACCTGGCTATTCAGATCTGGTCACCAAACACTGCAGCCATTTCAAGCAACGTTTCAATTCTGAATGGTGGTCTTAAACCAGGGCGATACTGAGAGTATCTTTCACTCTCCATGCCCGGTCTACAAAATTAATACATCTGTGGTCACTCACCACGCCCATCACTTTTCTTCACCGAGCTGACAGCTCATCGATTAAATCTTTTTTGAAAAAGTGATCCGATCGATCGTTGGAATACTTCCAACAGCTGCGTTTTAAAAACTTTATTTATTACGACTAATTAATATCTATTATTTATTTCAGATAACTACTTACATAGAAGAGGTGTACTTGCGTGATGACTGCTTCCTCATGATTCGTTTGAACACGGAGAGAATTAAGTTACTGAGTTTAGAAGTTAACGCAGAGTCAATTCGGTATTCGTAAGTAAAATAATAGTACCGTTTAATAAAAAGATTATTTGAGTAAAGTTCTTATGTTTTTTTTTTTATATCTTGATCAGAATTACAGTGCCTTCTTCGTATTATTGGAATCCACATTGTAAATGTAATGATTTTTATTTATTTTGCAGATTATGCACCTCCAAGCTTAAACTGAAGCCCTTCCAGGTAACGGTGGTTGGGGAATCTATCCTGACCATTTCGCCAGACATCAATAAGCATGGCCATGCATTGAATTTTGCCCTTCAAGTATTGGCCCAGCAAGTACCACACGTTGTGATTAAAGGACTGAATCATGTGTCCAGGGCAGTCATTGCCTGTGATGATACTAAGACTCCTGTTAGGTATGTCAAATTTCCATCAATAATAAAAGATAATTTATTGCAAATTAGAGTTCCTCAAGGCTCTCATCTAAGATCACTTTTATTTTAAATCTTTTCAATGTGTTGTACAGGTATAAACTTTGTGTGGAGGGAGATGGGCTGAGAGAAGTCATGGCAACATATGGTGTCAACGGAAATAAAACCACTTCTAACAATATTTGGGAGGTAAGTCATTATTATGTACATAAGTAACTAACTTACCATCATGCCGTGCATCTTTCCCACTAACTGCTTGGCAGGCGGGATTTGGAGAGGCCGATTGAGGGAGACTTTCACCTCTCCTGCCGGACTGTTTCGACCCATCGCCTTGCACCACAGAGCGAGGGATGGATTCATACGTCTGCCACAAGATCATGAAAAAACCTTATATAATTGGAGCTTTCAGCAAACCTGGCCATTGACACATGGTATCTGATATGACTGAAAAATGACATTATACTTGAACAAAGCTTTTTATATTTAAGGTGTACCAGACCCTGGGCGTGGAGGCGGCTAAGACCACCATAATGCACGAGATCAAGGAGGTGATGGAGGGTCACGGCATGTCGGTGGACTACCGCCACATGATGCTGCTGGCCGGGCAGATGACAGCGCGCGGCGAGGTGCTCGGCATCACACGCTACGGGCTCGCCAGAATGAAGGAATCAGTGCTCAACTTGGCCTCCGTAAGACTACCTACACTTAATACTCTTTTTCACATTTTTCCCATTTAAGTATGCAAACAAAGTGTCAATATTTTTTGTTTTTAACTTAACGAGTAAAACCTCAAATTGTAATATTTAATTAAATGAAGACAATATTAGCGAAACTCAATTGAAAATCTGAAAAAAGAAAAAGATACAGTCACATGTAGGACCCAAACCCAGGACCTACGCCTTGCTGGGGCGCAGCTCTACCAACTGAACTAATGTGTACCTATCCCATTCAAATTGAACCATACTTCAACTAAAAACTACCAACATTATCTTTATTAGGCTGCTATCTTCATGTATGATTGCAAGATTCAAACCCGAACTAAATGCTCTCTAGATGTCTTAGATAAATTTTTGTTTTTAATATGCGATATTTTCCATATTCATTGCCCGGGCTTTATTTAGACAAATCGGATGTAAACAGTAATTTGTTCACTTATTTTGAATGCCAAGTGTGCGAAATTTCATCAATCTTTGAATAAAATTGTAGATTTGTATATAGAATCTAAATAGAACAAAATTTTAAATGCTTTTTTCTTGAAATTACTTTTTTGGAAACGTTTGTCACAAAATCTCAAGTTCTAACTGACCGATTTTCTTGAAATTCGGCATGAAATCAACAAAAAATCAAAAATTTTAATTTTACTATTTTAAAAAATTCGGAAAAGTAAAAAACTGATAAACATAATTTTTTTTGAGTAGCCGCCATTTTGCGAGAATTTTTTTTTTCTTGGTTCCTACCATAATGACATTTGTACTGATAAAGAATCTACTTTTTTTTATTTCTCAAATGACCAGAAGGATGGAAATCGTGACAAGATGGACACTCTTCTTTTTTTCCCCCTCTACTTCAACAGCGTGTAACTTTGTGAAATATATGAATATTTTTTTGATTTTTTTTATGAATTCTTAAAATACAAATAAATTAATTATAAAAAAATGTATACTTAAAATATTAATGGTTTTTTTTTATTGACCGTCAAAAAATGCCCGAAATTGGGGCTTCTAGACTAGAATACCCCCATAAGTATGCAAACAAAGTGTCAATATTTATTTATTTTTAACTTACTGAGTAAAACCTCAAATTGTAACATTTAATTAAATGAAGACAATATTAGCGAAACTCAATCAAAAATCTGAAAACAGAAAAATCAGAAAAAGATACGGTCACATCTGGGACTCGAACCCAGGACCTTCGCGCTTGACAGGGCGTAGCTCAACCAACTGAGATAATATGTCCCTATCCGATGCAGTCATATACCATATTTCAACTAAGAACTACCAACTTTCTTAATACATATTTTTATTGGCTGCTATCTTTATGTATGATTGCAAGTTTCAAACCCGAACTAAATGCTATCTAGATAATAGTGTCTTGGATAAATTTTATCCATTTTTATTTTGAATATGCAATATTTTCCAAATTTATTGCCCAGGCTTTAGGCAAATCAGATGTAGACAGTAATTTTTCTCTTATTTTGAATGCCAAGTGTGCGAAATTTCATCAATCTTTAAATAAAATTATAGATTTGTATAAATACTTAATGCTCACCACCACAGAGACTTCTTTCTAATTATATTGATAAAAAAAATAATCTTTACATAGTATAAAATGAAGTCGCTACCGCTGTATGTGCGCTTAGATCTTTTAAACTACTCAACAGATTTTCATGCGGTTTTCACCAATAGATAGAGTGATTCAAGAGAAAGGTTTATATGTATAATATATGCTTATTATAGTATAGAAAAGTTGAGAAATTCAAAGATTCAATTCAGGCAGCGGGCAGCTGGCAACTGGCAAGCGGGCAGTGTGAATTTGATATGTATGCAAATTAACAGATGGCGTTGGTTATAAAGGTTGGGTAAGCCACAGCAACGTGCGGCCGGGTCTGCTAGTTAAGTCATAAGAAAAGGGGTCTACTGTATTGTCTTAACATTAATTCTCAACATCCTCGTAGAGAAAAGTTCCTAATTCTTGGAGAGAAGTATCTGGAATGTCTGGTACAATGTATTGAATAATTTTTCCAGTTTGAGAAAACCGCCGACCACCTTTTCGACGCCGCATACTACGGGCAGGCGGACGCTATCGAGGGTGTCTCTGAGTCCATTATCATGGGCATCCCGGCCGCCATCGGGACCGGAGTCTTCAAGCTGCTGCACAACCACGAGATCACGGAGCAGCCACAACCTCGGAAACTCATCTTTGACCAGCCGTGCTTCCATCAGTCTATTTGGGATTAGGGAATACATTACTGGAATGCATTTTGTTGATATCATTTGACTAATAAATATCTATAAATGATTTTTTGTGTTTATTACTATTATGAAAGAAAAGATTCAATTTAATCTGGAGTCGAAAGATGACAAGTGACTCTAAGGCCCTTCTTTCACAGGAATACCCAAGTATTTGACAAGTATGTACTCACATCGTAGGCACAGTCCTGTAAATCACGAGACCCGCATCGCTTGGGAGGCGGGTATATCGCATTCAATTTGCGAAGCGGATATGAGTACTGCCGCCCTGGGAACCATTTATTGGATAATCAACACCCCTGTCATAGGTCGCCCCAAGTGGTAAGCTATGTTTGGTGACTTAGCAGGGGTGCCCGGGTTCATGCAGTGGTTTGTCTAGATGTTGGCGGTGGATACATTTGCTTGCCTACTACGTGGCGGCCGGATTGGGAGAGACTGGTTGAGGGAGACCTTTCGACCTCAGACTCTCTCAACCTATCGCCTTGCACCGCAGTTGGAGGGATGGATTTGTACGTCCGTCACTCTTGGACACATTGATCCCAGATTCCTACGCACCCATCACACCTTTTTCCTTCCTAGAACTGCCTTTCCATAAAAAGGCCTTCAACACAGCATTCCCAAAGATGACGTAAGCCCCGAGGAATTTTTTTTCTCCTTAGGACCTCCTGTATAGATTGATGTAAAAAAATCTCTACCAATCATTGTTGAAGGCCGTACGTGTTATCATGCTTTATGTTGTCATGCATGTTAAAAATTATTAACTAAATTTCATATTGAAAATAATAATAGAATAATTTTACCTACCAATAAAATTTATATTTTGTTTCCATCGATGCCTGGAATCCATTATAAGAGAGAGAGCTAGCTCTTTCGCCCTTATAGTTTCAGTTTCGCGCGTGTTTATTCCCTATATTTGCCCTTTTTTTATTTGACTTGCCACATTTTCTCTCTGCTGGCAACACTAGTGACGCGCATCTCAGATCACGTGATGTTATTGTTTGTCATATGACTCGTAATGCAACAGGTAGGGATTACCTGGATTCCAGGCATCGATGGAAACAAAATATAAATTTTATTGGTAGGTAAAATTATTCTATTTTGTGTTCCGTATCGATGCCTGGAATCCATTATGAGATGTGTTTGCTCTCACCTGGTGATCTGAAAACTTAGCGTTATATGTGATGCTATTTACACTGGAGTAAAGAATGGAGCCATTGAGTGCTGGAGGTGCTCGCTTCTGGAGTGCGCTATCTCCTTCTGGTAGAACTTCCGGAAGGTGTGCTCGGACTTCCAATTCCCTCTAGCAAGAATCTCCTCTATGGGGTAGTCTTCCAACCAGATTAAGGAGGCTACAGCCGAGCGTACACTTCCCGGGGTTGCGTGGACTCCAGCTTCTCTGAGGACTGATTTGATCCATCCCCCTATTATCGTTTGCGTTGCCGGTTTTGTTTCTGCTGATGTGGTCACAAATAGGTTCTTTAGTAGTGGACCTCTTCTGGCTGTAGAGAGGGCAACGACTTTTCTCAACCATTTAAGGAGGTTGATGTTATCTTTTTGTGAGCCCGTCAGTTTCCAACCTGATTGTTTATGGTTGGCTGTGTCGGTTTTTGCCCCAAAAATTGGCCACAGGGTAATAGAGTTCCTCTTGTCGATGAAATGTTCTGGGGTGATTCTGAGCAGTGTCAAATCATGAACTCTCCTGCCTGACGCCAGGACGAGGAGTATTGCTGCCCTCCGTGACGCTTCAAACAGCGAGTCTTCTGCGGGGGAATTCTTGACCAGCCAGTCTATTACTTGTCTGGGATACCAGATAGGGGCTTTCTCCTTGGTGGGGGATTGTTGACGTCCACACCGTTTTGAGTGCCCCATTTACGCCACCTATCCCACGCAGGTTTGTAGGTCTTCGGTGTAGACTCTCTCCAGGATGACTTGAGGAGTTGGCGTTCTTCCTGACTCCATGTTGTCAGGGCTTGTTCCCACCAGCAATTCTCCAGACCTCTAGTTCCAGATCCTGAATCCTGGGAGGGGGTAGTCCTGTCGATGTGTCTATGAGGACTACCTCTAGGTTGCGCAGGCGTATGGGAGGTTCGTCTGTTCGCTGTTTTAGGTCGCTTCTCCAGAAAGTCTTCTCCCATTTTGGGACGACTAGAAGGAACATGCCCTTTGCCTGATTTAGGTGGGTGAGCACTCTCGGAACGAGGTTTGGCGGAGGGAATACCCAAGCTAGATTGTAGTCCCAAGGTTGACTGAACGCGTTGGGAAAGCAGGCTAAGCAGTTGCTTGAGTCTCTGGAGACGTATGTTGGTACCACGTGAGCAGTGGCTGAAGCGAACAGGTCTATTTGAGGGCGACCCAATTTTTTGAATATCTCCTTTGTTGCCGGACTTAGTAGATGCCACTCTGGAAGCGGTGCGCCCCGAGAGAGACGGTCCGCAATTCCGTTGTATCTTCCTGGAATGTATTGGGCTGTCAGAGATATCTCCATCTGGTCTACGAAATCCAGTAGCTCCCGCGTTGTTTCCAGAAGGGCTAACGATTTTGTACCCCCTTCCTTGTTGACATAAGCCACTACTGTCTTGTTGTCTGTCTGCAATAAGACATTCGTCTTGTTAAGATAAGACATTCGTCTTGTTAAGATAAGACATTGGGCTTGTCCTTCCAATGGCTGCTAGCCACCACTGTATGTCCTGCCGTGCTGCGTTGGGCAGAGCAACGGGCCGCGATGGTTTCAGGTGCTGTATGCGGCGGCTGAACCTCTGCAGTCTGCGGCAATGCAAGCGACCACGAGGGATCACGAAATTTGCAAAGTTGAGTCTTCCCAGTAGACCGAGAGCCTGCCTGGGAGAGCAACTGCCGACTTCCAAGGGAACCTGCAAGGCTTGGCGTAGACCAGCGCACTTGCGGTCGGAGAGAGACTTTTGATCTGCTCTCGTGTCCCATGTTATACCCAGGAACTCCAACTTCTGCGTGGATGTCAGGACACACTTGTCCGGGTGCAGTCTGCGGCAATGCAAGCGACCACGAGGGATCACGAAATTTGCAAAGTTGAGTCTTCCCAGTAGACCGAGAGCCTGCCTGGGAGAGCAACTGCCGACTTCCAAGGGAACCTGCAAGGCTTGGCGTAGACCAGCGCACTTGCGGTCGGAGAGAGACTTTTGATCTGCTCTCGTGTCCCATGTTTTACCCAGAAACTCCAACTTCTGCATGGGTGTCGGGACACACTTGTCCGGGTTTATGCACCAGCCTAGCTGTTGAAGTGTGTGCACTATAGCAACGGCTTGGGAGGTGAGAAGTTTTCTGGACTGGTTTGCTACTAAGAAGTCGTCTAGGTAGACTACAATCCTGAGTCCCTTTTTCCTTAGTAGTTCTGCTACCCAGTTTGAGAGCAGCGAGAAGATCCTTGGCGCTGATGACAGGCCGAAGGGCAGACACGTCATCTGAAGGAGCTCTCCGTTGTACACGAGGCGCAGGAACTTCCGGTGTGATCTTGCGATTGGCACGTGGAAGTAAGCCTGGGAGAGGTCGACTTTTATCAGCCAGTCGTCGGGTTGGAGGAATTCCGGGACCCGAAAATGACTGAAGAGTCTGAAGGGCTTTGGGTCTATGAAGACGTTCAAGGCCTTCAGGTTGAAGATGGGCCTGAGGGTGTGGTCTGATTTGGAGGTAAGGAACATACCTGACAGGAAGCTTGGGGAGTCGTCTGCTGCCTCCAGGATTTTTGACGCTTTCATCGTTTCGATGTGTGCGGTCATGCCTGGAGACAACCTTGTCCTGAAATTCTGCTTCAGCTCGGCCGATGGGAGCGCCCGAGGAGGTTTTGATATGAAGTGGATCCTTGCTCCTTTTAGAATGTTCAGGATTAGCGGTGATGCTCCCAGCTCCCTCCACACCTCCTGATATGCCTTTAGGCGTCCTCCCCAGAATGGCTCCGGCCTCCAGTCACCTCCATCGCCTTCTACCCCGATCGCTGGCCGCCTTGCGAGGGCTCTGGCTTTTTGGCGGGCTGCCTGTACGTCCTGTCTTTCTCTGGCCTAGGGGCAGGTCGAAAGGGCTTCCTAGGTCGGGAGTGTGGAGCCTCTATCACCGGTCTTGCTGCTTGTGAGGTAGAGGGTTGAGGTTGACGGGGGATATACGACGAGGATGCACTACCGAATATCTTGTCTCGTCCCCCGTTTGCCACGATATAACTTTCTAGTTCCTCTTTATTAAAGAGGTGACTGGCGCTCGGAGGAATCCTGGCAAGGCCTTCCTTGATGTACGGGTCCCTTACTCCCTCTAGCAGGGCCTTTCGCCTACTTTGTAGGCATTCCGTTCGCCTTCCGCATAAAATCTGTAGGACGTCGTCCGTGGTCTTACTGTACTTGGCAAACATCCCCTGAATCTTGTCAAACAGAGTCGCAGGGGTCAAGCAGGTGCCTGGTTCGGATGCCCAGTTCACCAGTGCCTGCATGTTTCCTCTGACCGACTCTGTTTGGGATAGCACTGCATTGGAGAGGGCTCCCAGGGAACGGTCCAGGGCTGGCGCGAAGGAGTTGTTCTTATCAAACCTCCTAGTTCTTCATTTACCTCCAGCTCTACGAAGGCGGGCGTGGCGGTGTATACTTTGTGTTTCGGCATAGCGAACACGCGACCATTCCTCCGAGCCAAAACGCTGAAGAGCCGAGATAACTGCGACTCTTCTTGCGTCCGCCTTCGGAATCGGCGATTCCTTCACCAATGTGCTTGGATTGCAGAACTCCAAAACGTTTTTCTGAGCGGCTAGGCTGGCGGGCATCTCTAAAAACCCCGATTCTACCTCTTGCCGCATCTCTCCCGCTGAGTCTTCTTGTCCGAGACCGTTTTCTCCGCGAACTCTACCCGATTCCCAGATAAAACGTCCGTCATGGCCGACATCTGTTGCATCAGGATGTCTACCCGAGGATCCCGATAGTAATGCATTTCTTCCGAAGTTTCCGAGAAACTCGTGCTTGATCATTGTTTCCGACCGGCGAAGCGTCTTAGTTGTCGATATCACTCATTTTGTTGCACAGTTTAAACACGTAAACAACCGAAAAAACACACTAAACAATTAGTCAATTTCTCAGAAAACTATCTATCACGGTATATTTAATGTTTAAACTGAAAGAGCAGGGAATAAACTTCGATTTTCGACTCAAAATTGGTTTTTTTAAGTACAGCGAAACACGAAAACTGCTTTCGGCGCGAAAAAACGGCGTCATATGACAAACAATAACATCACGTGATCTGAGATGCGCGTCACTAGTGTTGCCAGCAGAGAGAAAATGTGGCAAGTCAAATAAAAAAAGGGCAAATATAGGGAATAAACACGCGCGAAACTGAAACTATAAGGGCGAAAGAGCTAGCTCTCTCTCTTATAATGGATTCCAGGCATCGATACGGAACACAAAATATGGATAAATAAATTAAAAGTGTCTTTGTATTCAATATTTTTTTACTATTCACTTAAAACAAAACAACAATATTTCGTATTATTAACTCAATTGAATGCTCGATTTGTATTTATGGCATTTTTTACTAATCTAAATTAACTTATTGATTATTGAAGCTATATTGTAAAATGATGTTCATCCTTCAGTGTTCACCTTTGCTTCTGTAATTTTATCAGTGTCACGCCCCATTAGGCATGAAAGGATAAGTCGACCCTCTAGTGCCGTGTACATCTATGCATGTACGGGACTTTAACCCTTTTTAGACGAGCGTCGTGTGTATATGCCAACTGATCGCGTGCCTAAAAGACGAGCGTCATCTATACATGATGCGTATGTATGAGAATTTGAAATACCAGTCCACGGGTATCGCAAATTCTTTAATGACATCGTCTTTAAAAAGTTAATAGAGAAACATACAAATACTGAAATAATTCATCAGGCGATTGTAAAACAAAGTGTCAAAGGAAATGCATTCAGTTTTAAAAGAAAATTTATGACTTTCTTTATTGGGTACCACATAAGACTTATGTGAGAAAACATTTTAAGGTGATGGACCCAAAACCTGGCAGGGCTCCAATAACTGACAGGGCATCAATAAAAACCCATTATACAGGGTGTTAAGGGACGTACTTGTCCTGCTTTAACCAGTGATTCCTGACATTATTTGGAGTAAAAACTGTAAATGAAATTTTGGTCTCCGGTGACTTATCTGGTGTTTTTTTTTCAACTTAAATCATAAATAATCAGTATGTATTGGACGGTTAGGGTCGGGGTGAGGGGTTGGGCGGTTATTCGGCTGAGTCCAGTGACGGCATGTGGAAGAATATTTTTTTGTTTTTGTTTTGAAGAAAAAAATTAAACATCAAAAATGTCACCCGAAATTAAAATTTCATTTACATTTTTTTACTTCAAATAATGTCAAGAATCATTTCTTAAAGTAAGTAAAGTACGTCCCAACATCTGTATAATATTAATACACCTCCATGTTATAATAAATGATTCATAACACTGTCTTAATTTGTAAAATGGACCTAATAGCGCCATCTATGCAAGAGCTATGATCTATGATAATCCAAGCAGTAAATTCAATATGGCAGCAGATTTTGTAAGAGTGGTTGTGTTTTTACCATGTAAAATTTTACAATCAATGAATTTTTCTATTATTCCTTGAGGTGCCAGGCATTGTGTACTTTACCTATTTACATAATGTGAGTTTTACTGCAGTGTTAGTTGCATATGCCCATTATTCTACTTTCACAGGAAAAGATTCATGAACCTATGTAATTTAAATCATCCTGATTTCTTTAATATTTCTATAAATCAATAGCGACTTTTATTCTCTGAGTCTAGTCCACTTCTCACTCGTTGCCCATAGCCATCTTCCCAACTCAATGTTCACTGCGTTTGGAGCTATCTTGTCAACCTTCTGACCACTGGAAAAGTTTAAAAAAAATAATTATAAGTACGTAAATAAAGTGTGAATTTTATATTGAGAGGAACATAATATATGTACGAATTGTATTAAAGTTGACTATGTAGGTACAAGAGATACGTATATGTAATAGTTTAATGTTGTTAGGTGAATTGAAGTCCAATGTTCGTCAAAGAAAGTTCAAGGCATTCATGTCGTTGACCAATATTTTGGCCACATAATGAATGATAAAATACAATAATTATAAAATGTTAATTAGTGCAAAGATTACTAAAACTAGGAGGGAGTAACAATCAAAAGAAGAAGATTAGAAAATCATTAAATTAACCCAAGGTTTGTGCATAACTTAATCTGAGTCATTAAATTAACCCAAGGTTTGTGCATAACTTAATCTGAGTCATTAAATTAATCCAAGGTTTGTGCATAACTTAATCTGAGTCATTAAAATTTGATGCGTTGTGTGCGTGAACTCCAATTCGAGTCCTAGATTTTTGATTTTTGACCTGGATTTCATTGATTGATTGGAACAGGAATTATTTCATTCTAAATTATGATAGGTTCAGATATATCGCCTGTTTAGGGATTAACCAGACAAAACCGAAAATATGTAATTTTTAAATCAAATTTTAGATGTATTGACTCTTTTCCACAAAAAATTATAAATTGATTTCGAAAGATTGTTCTTTTATCTAATAAACGCATGATTTAAATTTTGAGAGAATATGTTTATTTTTAGTATAATAAGGTTTTACCGTAGGTCGTTGACAGATTTGTTAAATTTTCAAACAATTTGTTTTTTGATTCTCTATTTTCACCTAAACCAAATTTATTATTTTTCTTTATTATGGTGAGGGAGGGATCAGAGGGGGACATCTAGTCTGCGAGCTGCGAGCCAGTCTAGGGCCTTAGGCATTACCCCTAGATCTCATCAATTCCGTCGGAGAATGAATGGAGCGGGAATTCGTTGACCTCGGAGTTCGGTGGTCGGCACCGCACCGCATTCCCACATCACCGACTCTTTAAGGTTCCATCTATGCATCATGTGGGCACAGCGGCTATATTTTTTGATTTTATGCACATAATTCAATAAGCTGCATACAATATTAATGACTATTAATGTCTATCGTGTTTTTGTATATATTTGATATAAAAATTACTGTGACATTAGCGACGGGGAACACTTTCGCACACAATGAATATTTTTTGGATGGCTGCAGGTTAAAGCACGAGAGAGATGGTGATTCCAAAAATTATATCAAGGTATTATTATTAATTACCTCAAAAATTGTCCTGTTATTTTCTCTAAATCAGGACTTAGAGCTGCAAATACAACTGGCTGGGCACCCATTGTGGGCTTCTTGATGAACGGCCAGGTCAGCATATAGGTTATCGGGGATGAAAAGGATTTGAAAGATGGCAGGTGACGGGTTATTTCGGTATCTGTAAGACCCGGGTCCACTGCGTTCACTGTCACTTTGGTTTCTGCAACAAAAAGATGACACTAGGTCAAGCAAAGGTATAGTATGAGCCAAACTTAAACGCCGACCTCAATTTGATGTGATCCATTCTAGCGCAGGAACAGTCACTTTACCGACTTAATAATGACCGTAAGCGAAAGAGAAAGATGCATAAAACATATGTGCGACAGAGAAAGGCGTGGGCGGCGAGGCATGCCACTTTTCGGGCCTTAAAATCACCTATCGCAACGATTTCTGTATCAACGTCAGGTCGGCATTAAAGTTTGGCACCTACTAAAGGGTTAGATATTATTAAATTTATTCATTGATGTTTAAATGACTTAAATCTGGTTATCTAATCTTAATATTTTCTCACTTTTAAAAACGCTTTGAAATTTTAATTTTATAATGTTTTTAAAATGAATAAATTGAATTGAGTTAGCAG
Organism: Limnephilus rhombicus; assembly: GCA_929108145.2. NCBI lineage: Eukaryota > Metazoa > Arthropoda > Insecta > Trichoptera > Limnephilidae > Limnephilus > Limnephilus rhombicus. The sequence continues at coordinate 11,117,552 of OV815287.1, read as the reverse complement.
ATTCTTCCAAAGTAAACTAAAGCTGCTACCCCTTTACAGATCTTAAGTATGTCCAATAATTGAATTTGGGGTCCACCACTGGGCTGAACACCCAAAATACCTGATAAACCTACTTGATTCTGTGCAAAGGCGGTTCGTCTTATTGACAAAGTTAACAGACCGATTGCTGTCTCTAATGCGCAGATGCAATATAGGCATGCTGAGTCAGTTCTACAGGTATTTTAATGGAGTCTGCTTGAAGGAGCTAGCAGCATTGATCTTCTGTGCACTAGTTCATGTAGGCGAAACTCAACGGACACAAGCGGAACAAAAGTTTAAAATAATTGATATTAGCTTCATGACTTCGACTCGTTTTTGGGTAAGCATCTGTTTTTCCTCCTTCATATTTTATTTTATTTTATTATATTTTTTTATTATGGAAAATCAACAGATATTTTACACTTATAATAATAACATTAATAATATACATAATATCCAATGACAGATTTTCACATAATTAAGATTATAATTAAAAAGTAAAACAAAAAAAGTAAGGGTCCTGTACCCATAAGAACTTAACAAAAATATAACCCTGAAAATTATTTAAAAAAAAAAATATATAAAAACACAATATAATCATATAATCTGAGTCTCTTCAAGACCCACATTTATAAATCCCTTTCTACAATCCCTACTATCTTAACCAGCCTCACAACGCTGATCAATTGGGGGTGGCGATACAGTTCCCCTATCTTTACACTATGCAGATTGGAGCAGTCTTGTGCGGTGTAACTTAACCCGTTTAATCACAGGAGACCCTAGTTGTCCCAATACATCATATGCCGTTATAATCACAGGAGACCCAGATTGTCCCTGAGCGACCATGCATTATTAAAAGTTAGATATCTCTCTTCCTGTCATGCAAAAATTTGTGATTTCTAAAACCATTGAAATTGACTGTCGAAATAGCATTCGGAGGTCAGTGTTTTTTAACATATTTTATAGTTTTTTCCGTTTCTTCTTAACAATACGATCGACTTTGTTCTATAAACTTTTGAAATAGCCTTAAAAATCGATGTCATATAGGCTGGTTAACGTGTATAGTTGCGATTAAAATGAAGTGATTTTTTTGAGGTTATTTGTTCGTTTTGATCAAAATTGTTCTAAACTTCACGAAATAGTGCAAGAAAATAAGAAAAGTAATATTAATTCATTATATAAATGCCTAAGGCATACGTGGATCGAAATTTTTTTTCAGAAAGGCATTGTAAAATACAAAAAAAAATAAACAGTTTGTTAAAACTTTTTGCGCGCCAAACAAAAACAACAAAGCTAAACATTTAATTTTAATTTAAAATTGTATGAAAATGATAAAAAGTGAGGTGATAGTTTTATTAGAAATTTTCTTGAGAAAAGGAATCTGTACGTAAAATTTTAATTTTTGCTTATTTTACAAACTTTTTCGGGGAATAACCGCAGGTATGTTATTTTTAAACCAATTTACATTTTCAATGTCAAAATTTAAATATTTAGACACAAAATTATTAATTTCTAATATACGCATTAGAAAGATTATTTTATCTAGATTTTAGAACTTTTTTTTTTTGAAAAGTGATGAAAAATAACCAATATAATGGTACATTTACAATATATGGGAAGAATCAGGAATTTTTCGCGCCAAACGTGACTGACAAAAGTGGAACGGATTTAATTTTCTTATTATTCGAAGGGTTAAAAAAAAACTATAAAAGTAGTTAAAAAATATGACAGATCGACCTCAATAATAATAATATTTGGATGATTTGTATAGCTCTGTTTTTGTGGGAAATCACCTTAAGGGCGATGTTAAAATTGATAATATATTTCTACAATGCTGCCTTAACTACAGACTAGATAAACTATTATAACAAACTTATAGCTAATAGATTGCATCCATTGGTTCGTCGATCACTAATACAAAACTATACGTACAATGCATTTGACCAAAGAATGTGATGCTGCGTTAAAATGTACATGTATTGTTTTATTTATATTCTGAACAGGCAAAAAATATACAGCACTAAACTTACCCGGGAGTTCACTTGAGATTATAATTGTTTATTGTTTATTAGAGAAATTTAGATACACTTTGCATGCAGAGGACATAAATGGGACACAATAGATAATATTGTTAACATCATTACTGACCTAGTAATCTAATGGACAAATCCACAGTGAACAGCATGCGTGCAAGCTGGCTTTGGTTGTAGGCTGTGGTGGGGTCGTAGTTTTGCGTCAGGTTAAAGTCTTCTTGGTTTATTTTCCCTAGGGAATGTGTTGAGCTCGTCAAGTTGATGATTCTGCTGGGGGCAGATTTCTGCAAATCAAAATAATCATATGTGTGAAGGCGAACACAAAACAGATATGATGTAATGTACAGTTCTAGGGCAGCAGTCGGCAATTAGTTTTGGTGGCGCATGCAAGCCGGCTCAGTCAGTGTGCTTGTGACTGCCCGTCTGATCGACCGTCGTCATCGTCTAGCGCAAAGCCTTCCAACCTTATCCTAAGTGTAATTTTATTAAGAAATCGACATTGAGTTTTTTGACACACTAGAGGTTAAACATAAAAAGATATTATGAAATCTAAATATTTGTTTAGTTTAAAGACAAATTTTTTTTTTACACTAGCTCCACACAGGAGGTCTTGAAGAAAATAATTTCCCTCAGGGCCTATGTCATCCGAAGGGATGCTGTGTGGATGGTCTTTTTTACGGAAAGAACTTCCCCTCCTTTTTTTAAAAAAGGAGAGGAAGTTCTGGGAAGAAAAAAGGTCAGTATGTCCAGTAGTGACAGATATAGTGGGATGGTCCGACGCTCTGTGGGGAACCCGCTTGCACAGCGCGGGTGTAAACTGTGCGACCTAAAGTTTAAGTTTAGACTTACGGATTTCAATACTTCGTTTGTGTGAAAGCACTATCAAACCAATATATGATTTTACTTCAATATATGAAACCATCCCTCCAACTGCAGTGCAAGGGGTTGGAAAGGTCAAAAGGCCTCCCTCAACCAATCTCTCCCGATCCATCCCGCTATGCGGTAGGTGGGCAGACGCATCCACCGCCAAGACCCGGACATACCTCACCCTATGAACATGGACAAGTCACAAAACGTAGCAAACCACTTGGGGTGACCTATTGCAGAGGTATTGGTTATTCAATAAATGATTCCCGGGGCAGCAGTACCCACATCAGTATACCTCTAAGTAATCGAGTAGGAGATTAGTAAGAAGAAAGTGTCCCATGTAGTTGACTCCGAGCTGCATCTCGATTCCTTCTTTGGTCACTTGTTTAGGGCATCGCATGACACCGGCATTGTTGATGAGGATGTGCAGGGCGGGCTGCTCCTCCTTGAAGGTCTTCACAAAGTCCCTGATGGACTGCTGAGAAGACAAGTCACAAGGGCGGCAGTACACGTAGCGGTTCTGGGTGGTCATTACTATTTCTCTCCTCGTTTCTTCACATTTCTTCATGTCTCTACATGCCATGTAAACCTAAAAATATACGGTAATTTTTTATTTTTGGAATAACTTAATGAGCGCTTTTATTATTACTGTGACGATCCACTATTGCCGTGATGGCATAAAAAAGGCAATACACATACATTCTATATCCTAATGAGATACACAATGCACGTAGGTCTGTTTCCTCCAAAAGAAAAAAGTAATTATTTTCTCACATACCGCACCGTAACGACTCCGTAGACCCCTACAATATTACTAGCCGTGACGATAATTTTGAAAGTGTGGAATATAATTACAAGGATAATATTGAAGTGTAAGTGAATTCCATAAATTCAAAAATGTCAAACTTCAATGCACTGATGGTTTTGCTTTTGTTATTAAACATATAATGCTGCAGATTTTCCTTACACACTAAATAACACTAGTCGAAAATGAGACAAACGGTGAACGTATGTCTGCACCCCCCCAAAGGAAAGAAAATGAAACGCCACACCCGTCGCCGTAGCTGAGCTGTAATAAGATATATCTGTTTCCTCCAAAGGAAAAAAAGTACTACTTTGGAGGAAACAGTCACACATATATTTTAATGTTTAAGAAAGAGTTGCAGCATTAAAAGGATAAAGAATGTGCGCTTTATGCTTTTTTTATGCCGTCACAGTACCGTAATCGTGGATCATCACGGTAATAATAAAAGCGCTTATTAGATGCTGCAGATTAAAATAAAAATGAATATATTTATCCAAGACACTCTCCAGATTGCATTTAGTTCGGGAAAAATCTTGCAAAAATGCATAGAGATAGCAGTCAACCAAAATATATTGGTGGTTCTTAGTCGAAGAAGGATACAGTTACAATATGATATGAATAAAGGGGATAGGGCCAAATTATCTCAATGTTTAGAGCAGAGCTCCAGTAAGGCTAAGGTGCAGATATACATGAAAGTGTGATGTATACCTTTGCTCCTCTGCTGGCCAAATCCTTAACAGTTTCTCTCCCTATTCCTGTGTTGGATCCTGTTACGATGGCAATTTTTCCTTCAGCTCTTAGTTTTTTATCAACGAACGTCCCCGAATTACTATCCCTAAAATAAAAACATTCTTTTAAAAACATGTTATTCAATTAAATCTAATTGATCAAAAGGACAAAACATAAACTAACCATCACACCAGTTCCCGCCAGGGGTAGGCAGAGGGATCACTACACAACTCGACTCTCAACACACACTCCTGCTTCATTCACATTCATACATCGTCTCATACATACTCTTCTGTTATTTTGACTCTTGACATGATCCAACTCAAATATTTGATTTACTTGATCGTGCCATATCTTCCTCGGGCTTCCCCAGCTTCTTCTACCATTAAATTTCGCATTATATATTCTCCTTACTTTCTTCGTTCTTTCACTCTAGATGCCCAAAGCATTCAAGAGTTTTAATAAAAAGATAAACAGACTACAAAAAGGAGCCTTAATTATTTCCAGCATTATCAAAATAAAAACACTGAAATTAATAATATGTGTACAAAGATGAAAATACAGTGAAACTCTCTTATAAGGTTTGCTAAGGGGCTGGAAAAAATAACTTATTTTACACGGTGTCCAGAAACTCGTAGTACAAGCGGGAAACTGAATCCACATCACATATAGAACATAATATTTTTTTTTTCAATCTGAGCATTTTGATTTTTTTAAACTTTTTCTATTTTGTTGATAGGACGCCAAGTTCCTATTCTGACCAGGTTAAGGTGGCGCCAACACAGCGCTACCTTACAAATGGGTTAAAAAAACTTTTGGCATCTAGTCTACGCTTCGACTCATTTAACCTCTAAAACGCCAGCTTATCCATATGGATTCGTTTAAAAAATAATTTCTCAGAATATAACTAGCTATTCTGAAGAAACTACATTTGGTAGATTATAATATACTATTTTCATAAATGTATAATCACACTATCTGATAAGACAGGACAATTTACAAAAACATAATTTTGCAAAAATCAGATGGCATGCAGCGAAAATTTTGCATCTGGTCACCAAGACTTAAAAATACATTCAGCAGCTGAAGTTACCACCAAGCAACTGATTTTTTTTAAACTTGAATATTACTTTGGACTCGATTTACTCGAAAACGACAGCTAAATAAAAAAAATTACACCACAAAATTGACTCCAAGTGTTATGAAGATTCACAAGTTTTCCACTTGTACTACGAGTTTCTGGGCATTGTGTATATTATGGGATAAATTGGGCCATTTTAAAAAATTCAGTCTTCAATGGACCGAAAACAAAACTTCTTAACTCATATACTGTCAGAAGGTATGAGTATTTCTACTTTGTAATAAATTTAATATTAATGGAATATTTCTGAATGTATCTGAAAACTAAAAACTGTGATGAAATATGCTTTAAAATTTTATTATTAAAAATAAACATGTAATTTTTAAACTTAGCCCACATCTTTCATAACTAAAATTACTGACAATAAAAAAAAACCACACTTTATTAGACAAATATATTTATTATAAGGCTGACCGCAAACGTCGGATTTTTCCATGCGATTGTCTGATCAGACAAAATTCGATTGGACGGCCGGCGCGGCGGTAATGAAAATAGGCCATGCCTTTTCGCGCCGGCCGTCCAATCGAATTTCCGTCCAATCCGGTCCGACAATGGGCGTGGCCCCGGTATTATAACCAATCGGGTTTCAAATCGATTTTTGTCTGATCAGACAATCGGATGGAAAAATCTGATGTGTGCGGCAAGCCAAAAGGTTATTATCACCTCACTTTTTTGTCATTTCAGACAAAAGAGTGAGGTGATGAAAACCTTTAATTTTTAAACTTTAACCCCATATTCCAAGTAAAAATAATTAATAAAAAATCTCCAAAGTTTTACAATTTTTTCAAATTGCAGTAGAATATTTTTTTATTAGTTTTTATTTTCATTTGGTTTTATAAAGATTTACATTTAAATTTTTTTGTTGTTAACTTACAGATTTAAACATAAAGCGTGATTTTTTTTTTGGTTCTAACACTGTTTAGATCATATTTGTCACTATGATAGAAAGGAGACACAACGATTTCTATGAAACCTATGTCGCACATTCATAGAAAAGCGTCGTAAGTCAAAATTTTCTAATTTACATTTTATCTCTGAAAAGTAAAGTGGTTGTGATTATCTTCATAACTTACACTGACAGGACGTGCAGTAATTATGTATAACAATATGTGTTTGTAAATGTAAATAAGTATGTTAGTATAAATAACAATTTTTAAGACAGTTCTAAGTCATAATAGGAGTAAAGCAGTATTGTGTAAATACTCACTCGGTTATAAAAATATGTATAGTTTTAAGTTATTAGTTATACAGGGTTATCTAAAAATAATGACAACATTTAAAATAACCTTAAAAAAACTATTAGAGGTAATTCAATGGTTTTGATCTTAAAATGTGCGGAAAAAGATAATTTTTTTTTCGTATGTAGTATGTTTCGATGTGTGCACCGTTTGTCGCTCTGCAGATGTCTAGTCTGTCTATGGGGGCTCCTCTACTAATTCAGCTATTGGGAAAGCGAAGAGGCCAACATTTAATAGAACAAATAAAATTTTTTCATGACTTTACTTTAAAATTCTTACATTAATTATTATTTTTATTTCTTATCTTATAATTTCATTATTCTATAATAAATTTTCTAACCGATTATTATTAGAAGAACAAATAATTGAATTAATTTGAACTATTAACTTTGTTATTAACTTTAAAAATTGTTATTAACTTTATGTTAAACGTGTAATTCTGTCTCTAAACGCTAGCTGGTGAATGTAAGTTTTGTTTTGGAGGTAGCGTGACCTCGCTATGTGCACGCTAGATGCGCAGTAGCCAAGGTCGGCCGCGGGCGCGTTCAGTATCGTTGGTAGAGGAACCCCCATTGCCTGGCCTCCAAGAAGTTCTGGCCTTACCTCTTTGGATTTCTCTTTCTGGGGGTACATTAAATACATTGTGTACGCAGAAAAGATTCGGGATTTGGATCATCTGCAGGAGCGAATTTCTGCCGCTATCTTGACAGTTACTCCCAAAATGATTGCACGTACGTTCAAGAAATCGCCTACAGACTAGATATCTGCAGAGCGACGGACGGTGCACACGTCGAAACATACTAAGGTATGAAATTTTTTTTTAATCTTTTTCTGCACATTTTAAGATCAAAACCATTGAATTACCTCTAATAGTTTTTTTATATCAGTTATTTTAAATATTGTCATTATTTTTCTTAGTTGTAAGTCATTAGTTAATCAATCTTAGTTATAAGCCACTTGTAATATATGTAGGTTAAATGTGTAAATGAATTTGTAAAGCGCCCTTGAAGTGATTTTCTCACGAAAATGGTGCTATAGAAATCATCCATGTAGGCACCACGAAAACGGGATTAAAGTTTGATCACTCCATCTGCACTAGATGTCGCTAGTCTCTCTTTTCATCGGGACCGGGAGCTTGTTAATCATTTATTCATTTGTTTCCGCTCTTCTGTAAAATTAACTTTTTTGACTTATGACATTTTTCTACGGGATGTGCGATTGAGTTGTTCCCAAAAGTAAACAATTTTTTATTCATTTTTGAATATAATAACCTGACAATATTTGAAAATCTCCTACTACCACCACAGTAAGCAGAAAATGAGCCTGAGGGGTTAAGTAGGAACTTTGTAAAAGGGTTCATCTGTAATTTGTATAAATATATAAATAGGTGTAATACTTCCAAATGCACAATCCTCCGACAGCGCTGACGAGGACACTGGGATACAGGATCAGCTTGTTGCTTAACCACGACATGGCGGCAGATTTCTCTCTGAAAACAACAAAAATCATTCTTAATTAATAGCAAATCAATACATAATCATTCCCACTAAAATAAAGGAGGAATGGAGAGTTGTAAGAGCAGCTAGTAAAAACCTCAAGGACACCTGTATTAGACGTTAGCTATTATCGGTCCCTTGGCTCCTTGGCAAGTCGGAGCCCGGAGCTGACTGCTCTAATTGCGTCGGCACTGCGTATGAGAGGGTCGTAGGAGAATGAGTGCTTTTATTATTACCGTGGAGATTAACGATTACGGTACCGTGACGACATAAAAAAGCATAAAATGTACATTCTTTATCCTAAGAATGCTGCAGCTATGTCTTACACGTTAAATAATTGTGAGACAAAAGATGAGGCACAATATAAGTGGGTCTATTTCCTCCAAAGTACTACTTTTTTCCTTTTCAGGAAACAGATACATGTTATTACGGCTTGGCCACGCTGACGGGAAATGTGTTTCATTTTCTTTATATGTGTGAGGGAGATGTATGATAATGATTGTATTTAGGGGGATGCAGACATATGTTCACCGTTGTCTCATTTTCGAGTGTTGTTATTTGGCGTATAAGAAAGAGCTGCAGCATTATATGCAGAACAAAAGCAAAACCAGCAGCGCATTGATATTTGATGTTTTTGAATTTTTGGAATTCACCCACACTTCAATATTATCGTTGTAACTATATTTCATACTTTCAAAATTATCGTCACGGCTAGTAGTATTGTAGGGGTCTACGGAGACATCACGGTGCGGTGTGTGAGAGAGATGCAACAAATTGATTACTTTTTCCTTTGGAGTAAACAGACCTACATACATTGTATATCTCATCTTTTGAAATATACAATCATTATAATACATCTCCCTCAAACATATTAAGAAAATGAAATGCTATTCCCGTCAGCGTGGCTGAGTTTATACATATTTATCTGTTTCATCAAAAGGAAAAATGTAGTATTTTGGAGAAAACAGACACATGTATTTTGTATGTTTCATCTTTTGCAGCATTACAGCGATAAGTATGTTTATTGCCTTGCTTAAATAAATTATTAGGATAAAGAATGTACGATTTATGCTTTTTTTACCGTCACGGTACTGTAATCGTAAAAAATAATAAAATGAAAATCGTTCAGTGTTGGGGTGTTTATTGTTGTTTCTTTCTATTCAGCCACTGAATAGAAAGCCCTTAGAAGTGTAGTACCTTACAGGTACCTATTTAAAATAAATTTGGATGTCGTCAACAATTTACATTAGACCTTTCTACTCCTAGACAGGTCAATGAAATTAATTGTGTGTTCAATAAAGAATTTCAGTACTTGAAAATGGTAGATTAATTTCACCTGTAAGCGAAAATCATCCGTAATTTGGTCACATAGACATGTCCACAATACTTATTGGGTTATCTCTTCAGTGTTCATAGTATTATTGACTTATTTATTACCCTCGAATGATATTTCAAATTTATAGCTGAAATTGGGTTAAATTTCTGTACTGCGTTTATTTTTTAACATGCACAAACTATTTGTGTCGGGGGAGATATGATGGGGAGACATATTTTTTTCAAAGTTCAATTAATCTCCCCTGACGTAATTTTGTTGTTTCTTGTACTAATTAAGTTGAAATGAAGTGTTATTTGAACAATTTGGGCATTTTTAGAAGTAAGCGGAGTATGGAAATTTTATTGAAAATTATTTTGACATTTTCTCCTCCTTAACCTTTTTATGACGATGTCGTTAAAGAATTTGCACTACCTGTGGACGGGCAGATTTTTCGCGATTTATAAATGTAATTTTAATTGAATTACTTAAAAAATATTCAAAGACGTAGATGTAATCTAAACAGTTCAAAGATAAGAAATCATATCCAACAATCAAACATTTTGTTATCTAAACAATTAAAATAACGTAATATGTGTCATGTACAGATGACGCTCGTTTTTTAGGCATGCGATCGTGTGGAATATATACATGACACTCGCCTCAAAAAGGTTAATGTTGTATAAATAATGATGTAGAAGAATTATGCCCTGTTCATGTTCATGTTGAAAAGCTTTACATGTTTTTACCACCAAATTCAGGACACCCAAGGCAATTTTGAGACATTGTTAGATAGAAAAGTACAATGGGCTTTTCGACTCCCGACGAGAACAGGGTATATATTTTCATCAGGTAATCTGTAAAAAAATAATAAAAAAATGCTTGTTCTTATTTTGTTTATTATATAAAATCATAATAGTGTTTCTGCAGTTGCAAATAATATTACAAAAAGTGCCACCAAATAATACATGTTAAAAATCACAATGAATGACTAGAATGCAATACAATGATATAATAAATGCTATAAAAAATCACAATGAATGAATATAATGCAATACAATGATATATATTTTAGCATGTAATTATTAACCCCACTAGGGTTCGCCTGTATCGGGGTATAATACGTAATCTTTTACAAATGATATTTTCAATAATACACAGATGCAAATTTTTAATTTACGGCTTTTACATGGAATAGTAAAATTAAGTAAGTACATATGAGGAAATATAAACAGAGTATTAGTACTAAAATAGTTAAGAATTTAGTAACTATTCCAGTGTGGGTTCACAATTCACAATTTACCCACAATATTATTTTACTGAATTGATAGTTAAATACAGGAAGATGTGGGATTAACCTTGTCAGCTATTAGCTTTTACTTCTAGCTTCGCTCGCCTGGTATTAGGGAGAAATTATTGTGCAAAGAATTTTCCCACGGGAATTAAATGTTTTTCAGGATGAAAAGTAACCTATGTCCCTTCCCAGTCCTCCAAGTACCCCCATGCAAAAAATCACATTGATCAGTCGCTCCGTTGCAAAGTAAAAGAAGGACAAAAAAAGAAAGAAAATCAACAAATATTAGTTATAGAAAAAAGGAACTCCAGTGAAAAATATTATGGCTTTAAAAAAATATGTTCATATAAACCAATAAACGCAGATTCTGAATATACAAGTTTTATTTAATAATATTAAACGCAGAGTTTTTAAAAAATTATTAAAAAGTCCATTTCTAATTGGGTCATAGAAACACGCCGTCGAGTTGGTATTATTGAAATGTTTAGTGGTGACGTCACTGAACACCGTTAAGTCATTGTATGGGAATGTTGGTATGACACAAGCCATTGTATTAACAATTAAGTTGTGTTTATTGAAACATTATTTAAGCCTAAATAATTCAGTTTCAAAAATAAAGGTATCTCTTATTAGTTTGTCTCTATTATTGAAAATATCCAAAAACTACTGCACAAAAAAATAGTACCTAATGCTACTGTAGGGAGAATACTTCGAACTTTGAATTTCAAAATGGCGCCAGTTGAACAGCTGATTGCCCGATCTTATAGTAACTTTTCGGGAGTGATGACGTCACACGATTCACTACACATACTGTGGTTTTCGGGGATCTTGAAAAATTAAAACTTTGACAATTATTTTAACTATTAAAGCTAACTCTAAATATAAAAGTAAATAGCAGTTATTAAGTTAGAAGGTCATTATTCATTGGACTGGAGTTCCTCAATGGCTTCCTGGGTTAAGGACATAAGGAATTTTCTCAGATTTCATTAAATTTTAATTATCTAAGAGGTAAATTCTGCATTTCAATTGCGTAAAATATTTCATTTAAGAGCTATTGTAACTAAATAAATCACAATTAATAATAAGTCAATCACAGGTTGATGCACAAGAAGTTTCAATTCCTCGTTATAAATTAAAATAGTTTTAATAAAATATTATAATAAATAATTGTTCATTTATCAGCGATACACATCACACAATAATGAGAAGCCAAAATGAATCAATGTTTATATAATAATAATATGTATTATATTATTAAGGTGAAAAATACTCTAAGAAAGAGTGAATTTATCCTTTTAGGTGGGGGATAAAGATACATTATTTATTTTACAAGACACTAGAATCTTAAAGCCTAGTTCTTACTTCTAAAAGTCTAGATTCAACAGATTAAAGTTGCAATAGTTCAGAACTAATAATACTGGCTGGCAACACATTATTTAATTAGTGGCAACACATAATAACTCTCCATAGATTATGAACTTCATCTGTGATATAAAGCCTTATCATGTAGGTCATATCTATTTTGCGTAAATAATAGGAATCACTTTTATGGCAGGAATAAGTTGTGCATTCGATTAGTTGGGGACAAGAGTCAGGAGCTAAACTATAATAACACAAACACTAATTGAGATTGCAGTACATTTGTATCTATATTAGTTCCTAGATTGTTTTCTAACTATGTAATGCGTATTATATTGTATTCATAAAGGTTGAGGTTCACTAAAGTATCAATTCAATATACGTACAGTACTTTCCCTCTCATTAATACACCACCCCAAAAATTGGGCAAGTGTCCAATTTGTGATAGCGGCAGATTATAGTGCGTACATACACAAACTACAAAGATTAAAACAGGTATTTCGTAAAAGTATTGTAAAACCATCGCAATTGATCTTTTGTAATTTTTTGGTTTAAAGCTAAGGTGTCATGTTTGCGAGAAGACTTCATTTTGTAAACGTATAACGAAAAGAAACACATGTGACAGTTGCTAGAATATACAGAGTACTAACCAAAATGTCCTAAAAAAATAATAATGAGCACTGGTGACTGGTGAAATGGTCAGCTCTGGCAAACTATACGGCGATAAGTAACGGAGTGTGTAAAAGTAAGATAACCCAGAACGGTGTACAAAGAACGAGTTTAGGCAGGCGGCGGACTACTGAATTCAGACAAATTATAAAGCTTGATTTTGCACTTTCAAATAGTAAAAAAAAAGTGGATTATAGTAGTTGTCAGATAATCGAGTGGCGGATTACTGAGAGAGTACTGTATTGGTAAAGCTTGCTGCATATAAATCAATTTATACTTAACTGAAATTAAATGTCTGTTAAAATCTAATTACAACTTTTGATTTTATTGGAATATGTATTATTTATAATAGAGCTCTTGCGTTAATTCATATTATTTATTAATGCTTTGAAGCGATTGTAAAAGAAATTAAGTTTGATTAGACAGATTTCTAAATCAAGAAATGTATTTAATTATAATTATTAATATTGTCATTACGTACCCTCCGAAGAGAAATAGATTTCAACCAGCCAAGCAGTCGGTCAATGAAAGAAAAGTAATTGATGCTTTTGTATGTTTGGAATTGACTTTTGCATAAGGGGGACTCCATTATTTTTATTATTTATTCACACAAACATGCACATGCTTTTAAATTTAAGCAGTTTAGTAAAACGTTAATACTAAAATTGTGCTTTTATGGTTTTTTATTACAAAAAGATTTAATGATTGTAGGACGATTTGGGTCCTTAAAACAACAAGAATGGAAGAATATGATGCAGTAAGGTAGCACTAGAAGCACTACGGAAGACTATAATTTAAGACAATTTTGTGAGTTTAGCAACCAAATAAAAGACTGTTAAAAAGAACGGCTGAGCAGCCTTTTCCATAAAAAAACTTAGATTTGAATCTGAGGCCAAAATATCCAAACAAATTGAATAATTTATTTATTTGTGTTTTAAATTATAAAATACAAGCCAAGAAATCAATTTTTCATGATTTTAGAAGCAACTTTGCAAATATTTGTGATATAATGATAATTATTTAAAAAATAATTTTTTACTGTTTACTGTAGAAATTAGATGAAATATTAAAAAAAAAAATGATCAAAAAGCATTTCGATAAGAGTAAATTTAATTATAAACATAATGAAAAACAAATAACCTAGTTTACACCACTATATAAATTAATTATAAATGACTGATTTACATTTACAAATCTGTAGTATGTAAATTAAAATTTCTAAAAAGATTTTTTTTTACAATGTTTTATTTTTTATATCATTTATATTCAGAGTTTCCAAGGGGAAGATAATTTTTTTAATAATTACGATTAACTCACAAAAAAATTTCAAAGTTGCCTCTAATCATGCAAAATTTAATTCTTTAACTATCTATCTTTTGTTTTGAAAAGTTTTATTTTCTGCGTACATTTAAGTCCTATAATTTCAATACCGGCTACATCTGAGTTTTTGACAAAATGATCTCAGTATGACATCTTGTTCACATTTTTGCGAGGAACAAGACTTAATTAAAATTGAGTTTCAAAACCTCCTTTATTACGACCAAAAACCATGTTAAAACTGAGAGTGAGAAACAAAACCCGCTAAATCATTCAAGAAGTAACTATCAAAACCCGCTATATCGGAATTCAACCAATCACGAGCAGTTATTTTGCCAAGATGGCGGGTGTAGAAACACACCCCTCAGGTCAGTTGAGTTTCAAAAGCCTCTTTATTCCATACAAATCACGAAGTGAGTGTCAAAATCCGCGATATCCAATTTATTTATCCAAATTACTTAAATATTCCTATACATACATTGAAAAATTAACACTTTTCGAATGTATTCCAATTCATTATATAAAAAAATAAAATGCAATTTTTTATTTACGCTAGAGATGTGACTGTTTTTTGCGGTTTTCTCCGAATCAGTGAAAGTTGATATAGCGGGTATAGTAATTGAAAGACTCATTTGTTACTTAAATTTTTGCTACCGGTTTCGACCCATCCGTGTTATTCACTAGCAAACTTAAAAGTTTTAAGTTTGCTAGAACTTAAATGTAGCAAAAATTAAGTAACAAATGTACATAGAAAATAAAACTTTTCAAAACAAAATGTCTAGAAATTGTCACATAGTTAATGACCAAGAAATACAAATAAATGGTCTATATATCATGTCGTGAATATAAATAAATAAATAATTTAAACATAATCACATCTCCGTACTAGATTTTTGCTCTACCGTTTGATTCAAAATAATATTCAGTTTGGTCAAGTATTTTGACCTCAAATCCAAAATTAAGTTTTATATGAAAAAGGCAGAGCAGCCGTTCCCCTTAATAAAAATCACTAACACATTTCCATTGCAAGTAAACACAGTGCATATTTTATGAACTTCTACATGAAACCGTACTCCAGTGCCTTGTTTTGCAAAGTTAAAAACTTTTGAATGCCTTTTCTTAGTACTTATTGTTTATAAAGTGATATTAATTTTTTCGGTGCCAGGATTTGGGAATATATACATTGTTTATTTGTAACATTAATTGGTGAATCAGAGGAGTGATTCTGTATCATTTGTGGACACGGAAAAGATTCCAAACGGAATCGACTGTCAAATTTGTGTCATTTTCCATGATTTTCAATTGCTTTTTCTATGGGTTAATATAGCTGTTGCCGATTTTAACTAGTTTGAAACACGAAATAATGCAAGCATACATGATTATTTATTAATTTAATGCACATATTCAGTAATTTGTGTTTTAAACTATCTAAACTAAAATATGCGACATATGACTTTGGCTTACGTCATCCATTGAAAAAGCAATTGAAAGTCATAGATTTTCAAACTAAATAAATATTAAAGATAAATAAAACAATTTATAATTTAAATAAATGAAGACAATATAAGCGAAACTCAATCGAAAATCTGGAAACAGAAAAATCAGAAAAACATATTGACACCTCTGTGTCAATATGTTTTTCTGATTTTTCTGTTTCCAGATTTTCGATTGAGTTTCGCTTATATTGTCTTCATTTATTTAAATATTACAATTTGAGGTTTTACTCATAAAGTTAAAAATAAAAAATGTATTTATTTTTTTTGTATACGCTTTCCCTGAAGAAGGAACGGTTGTTCCGAAACCGGTCGGAATTACTGATTATATAAGTGGTTCACACAAAGTTAAATTGTTTCATTTATCTATAATGGATAACCACAAAGTTATAGCTACATTCAAAAGTATAAATAAATATTATTTTGCATGTTATAAAAATGAGTTCACAGTTATGTATGTACTACACTATATTGGTTTCGTGTGCCAATTTTAAGATTTCTTATGAATAGGCGTCAGAAGCAGATCTATTTAATTATTTTTACTTAGATATTATTAAAATGAAATTGGTCGCTTAGTGATTTCTAGACTGAACAGGAATCCCTTAATCAATTTTAGATATTTTTAAAGAATGTCATAAAAAATCTACATTGTTTCTTTATTACTGTAAGGTTATGTAATTTTGACTAGAATATTTTTAATTATCTCGTAATTATTTGTAAACTGGGAATATTAATAATTATCGGTGCAACCTTGTTGGCAACATCAAGTGCGAAATTTTATTATTTACAAATGGTTTTTAACAATGAGAAGAAATACAAACAAAGGTATTATAATAATAGACCACAAATTGTAAAAAAAAACTGACAGTAGATCATACGATGTAAAAAAACAACATGTAGGATTATTATTGTAACAATGTTGTAATTTAAATAACTAAATAAAAAAATATATAAAAATGTTTTAGATCATATAATGTAAAAAGAGCAACATAAAAGATTACAATGTAAAAAAAACATCATGTTAGATCATACAATGTAAAAAGATCAACATAGTTGATCATATTACATGTAATGTAAAAGAACCGCATGGTTTATCATACAACGTAAGAAGAGCAACATAAAAGATTATACAATGTAAAAAAGACAACATATTAGATCATACAATGTAAAAAGAACAATATAGTTGATCACATTATACGAGGGCGATCCGATAAGTACTTAGTCTCACCACCCGATGGCCCCACTATCCCAAGAGGCGCCACTATCGTGTAGTATATTCTCGTAGACGGCTACTGTCGAAATTTCAACTGAATCGGACTTGTAGTTTTGTTTTGACCGCGTGTGGAAGCGGGTGTGTCTACGGATTTTAGAAAAATGGAAAAAGAGCAATATCGGTCGGTGATTCGATTCTTCTTTTTGGAAGGGAAATCGCGCAGCGAAATCAAAGAACGCTTGGATGCTGTGTACGGTGACTCTTCTCCTTCGATGGCGACTGTCAAAAATTGGTTTAACGAGTTTTAATGCAGTCGCACATCGGTTTTTGATGAGCCACGCCCAGGTGCCCCGAAAACGGCTACCATGGAGGATAACATAACAAAAATCCACAACCTCGTATTGGCAGACTGCCGATTGAAGGTGCACGAGATAGCTGAGACAGTAGGCATCTCAAAAGACAGCATGGAATATATATCCTGCATGAAATTTTGGGCATGAGAAAGCTGTCAGCGCGATGGGTGCCGCGTTTGCAGCAAAGTGCTCTACCACCATGACTACACACCGGCTCACACCTCCGCCCTTGCCACGGCCAAATTGGTCGAATAGGGCAACGAACTGCTGCCCCATCCACCGTATTCTCCAGATTTGGCCCCGTGCGATTTCTTTTTGTTTCCAAACTTGAAAAAGTCACTCGCCAGACATTTGAGTCGAATGAGGAGGTCACCACCGCCACGGAGGCCTACTTTGCAGACCTCGAGAAAACATATTTTTCAGACAGGTTAAAGAAATTTGAGCATCGTTGGGTCAAGTGTACACAGCAGAAATAAATAGCCAGTTTTCGAAAATTTTCGTTTTTCTTTTGTAGGCTAAGTACTTATCGGACCGCCCTCATATGTAATGTAAAAAAAAAACAATATAGTTATTCATACAATGTAAAAAAGAGCAACATAAAAGATCACAGAATATAGAAAGCAACATGTTAGATAACACAATGTAAAAAAAAACAATACATTAGATCATACAATGTAAAAAAGACAACACAGTTGTTCATATTATAGACGTAAAAGATCAACATAACTGATCATATAATGTAAAAATACAACATATTAGATCAGCGGTCGTCACACTTTTCTCTGATCAAGGGCCACATAGGACAATGTGATAAATCACCGCGGGCCGCACAAATTATGAATTGGCGGGGGGGGGGGGGATTGATGTATAAAAATAATAATACACATAAGATGATAATAAAAAATATGTAGATCTGTAATGGAATCTTTCAGTTTAATTTTCATCCACTTCCCGAACTACCAAAATACGTGAATTTTCGCACACGTGATAAAAATGATTATATATTTATCTAAATAAAAAGTATGTTTATTTAAGGTTTTTCGATGCCTGTTTCACTATGATATACCTGTGTCGAAACAGGCGGATTACAATACATACAATATTAAAGTTTACACTGCTTTATTAGTACGTGAATAGCATTTTTTTTTGTCCTTTTTAGACCCAATTTTTTTCAACTGCCCACGCCTTCACTGTGCCATCTCAATGCTATCTAATTTTCTCTGGGTCTTCTACTGCCCCCCTGAAAGTCTCAAACGCCCATAAGTGGGGCGTTAACGCCCACGTTGAGAACCTTTGAAGTACATTACGCGTGTTTATAATCGACTTAGGATGTAGTCAAAAACCAGCTGAGCGTTTTAAAATCAAATGTCAATCAATTAAAATTAACGTTTTTAAATCATAAGGTATACAAAATATTTGAAAAAAAAGCTGGATAATATAATTGAAAAAAAAAAAAAATTACAAAGAAAGCGGCCCGCGGGCCGCAGTTTGACGACCACGGTATTAGATCATACAATGTAAAAAAAGACAACGTAGTTGGTCACATTATAGACCTGTAATGTAAAAGAACAACATAGTTGATCACATACCATAAAAATACAACATATTAGATCAAATAATGTAAAAATAACAATATACAGGGTGTTAAGGGACGTACTTGACTTACTTTAACCAGTGATTCCTGACATTATTTGGAGTAAAATAATGTAAATAAAATTTTGGTCTCTGGTGACATTTTTGATGTTTTTTTTTTTTTTTTTTTCTACAAAAACATTAAAAAATGGTAGTTGTTGAACAGTTGGAGGCGGGGTAAGGGGTTCGTCGGACACCCAGCTGAGTGACCAATGACGACATGTGGAAGAAATTTTTTTTTGTTTGATTTTGAAGAAAAAATTTTTGAAAAAAAAAAAAAAAAGTCGTCGAAAAAAGTCACCGGAGACCAAAATTTCATTTACATTTTTTACTCCAAATAATGTCAGGAATCACTGGTTAAAGTAAGTCAAGTACGTCCCTTAACACCCTGTATAATTTGTTTTATAATGTTCCACCACAAAGTTACAACGCATTTATTCAATCTATTGAACTTCACGGTGTAGGCATTCCTGAATGTTGAACAATTGCAAAGTTGTGGAACTTTGAATGTTCATATCTTCTATTGTATATGTATACATCACACCGCTAGTTTATATAATAATTAATTAAGGAGTGTTTGTTACGTACGTTCGGCCTATACAAAATATCATAATTGTTTAGATTTAGATCAAAAGCACCTACAAGCCCTACAATAAACGTGAATATCAAAACTATGTTAGTTCCCAAGTAAATCTTTAAATATATGTTGTTAATCTGACTTTCTCACTACTTTGTTTATTTGATCCCGTGTTATAAAATTGTGTATACAATGCAATTTATTAAATTCCATTTCCTAATTAGTACACATGTAAGATGGTGCTTTTACATTATTTGACTTCAAGACATTAACAAATTTGACTAGATTAATTTAAAGAATTTCAATATGATTAAATATTATTTTAATTAATTAACAACAATTTAGCTGTGCCGTTTGTAATTATTATTTAATCATCGTAATATGTTTTCTACATGACTAATATGTAGACAAATGCTACTATAAATAAAATGACTTTGTCTTTGAGATAAAATTTAACCTATTTTATATAAAAATACATCAAATGAAGTGAAATTGTATACTGTGTAACAAAGATATGGTAATTGAGTGTCGGATAAAGGTTGGTTGCGGAGATTGGGAGAAGTGGCGTGGCTTCATGTTCCTAACTTTCCATTAAATATTAACTGGTGACTTTGGTGGCCAATGTTTCACTATTGCTACTGTATTTACTGCAGTGTTCGGTGGACGGGAGCGGCCGTGCCACTCCCAGCTTCACCAGCCCCTGGGGGGCACTCTTCAAGGCGTGCACGGCTTGGTCCAGAGACACGTTCCTGATGCTGCACCCGTTCACAGACAACAGTCTGTCTCCTGGAGACACTTGTCCGTGTTTCTCGGCAGCTCCTCCCGGCACTAGGCTCCTCACAACTATCACAGTCCCCTCCGGGTCTATGGGGTCCTGGTAATCAAGAATTGAAAAGCCAAGACCTTGTTCCCCTTTGGTTACCTCCACAAAGATTTCTTCGTCTATCCACATGGCGAGGTTTGACACGCAGTCTAAAGAGTGCGACTTCTTGGATATGTTGGAGATCTTGGAGATGGAATGGTCGGTTAGCGTGGCAGTGCTGGATGTGTTGATTGACCCGTCAGAATGAGATTTAATCATGGCGGGTATGTTGTGTATACTGCCTGATATTATTTTACGAGCTTCGAAACCTTCCCTGTCTTGTGACATGTTGATCAGAGTTCTAGGACCGATGTCTATTGAATTTCGGGCACACACCAATCTCACACTCGAAGGAAGTTCTTTTAGAATGGAAACAACTTGTGTGTGTTTGAGTCCGTGCAAGCAATGCTCGTTGACTTGCAGAAGTTCATCTCCGGCTAAAAGAGATCCCTGCATACCCACTGGCCCCTGAGGAAGGATAGAACGGATGTAGTGATGAGGTCGTACTTCTTGTCCACCTTCCACGTCCACAGTGCCTTCCAAACTGATTCCGAGTCCGGAGAGTTTTTTGATATCGGCAATAATTATTTCTTTGTCTTCCCCGATTTCCTCACTCCACTTGGTCTTATAAGAATCTATTTCTTCTAGATGCGCATCGAGGTCTTTCTCGATGACATCAGGAGGCGGATCCTCCATTTCTCCGGGCTCCAGGATGGTCGAGTCTATGGTCGTGTAGGATTCTTGTTCCATCTCAATTTCCGTATAACTCTCGGCATTATCAGTCTGCACTTGGAACCAGGAGAGAGTTGTGATGGAGGGAGAGGGTGGTGAGGGAGGGGAGTCCTCTCTCCACAGAGCCAGCTGAAGGTGTTCGTACTTTGGACCTCGAAGATATCTTTCTAGAACTAATTTTACTGATATGCCCGTGTTTCTTAAGATTTCTACGGCCTGCGGATTTGTTTTCCCAATCAAGGAAGTTCCGTCAACTTCGATGATACGATCGTTAATTTTAATTTTTTCACTCAGTTCCGCCGCACTGCCTTCGATAATGCTCTTGACAAATATTCCGGAGAGTTCTTCTTTCTCGCACACATACCCGGCCACCGTCACTCCGAGGCCGTACACATTCTTATTCAGAAGAACTGTGATGACTTCCATTTCTGGAGGGGAAGGTAATTGCGGTATCATGTCGGGCGGCATGGAGAGGGTGATCACGGGAGACACGGGATTCATCATAAGAGGATGCTGGCCGATAGCCATGGGGTTCCTCCCGACTATGTCAACAAAGGCTGCAATGGGGAATGGCATGTGTGACTCGGGCGTGGAACTGTTTTCGTTGCACTGCTCCTCGTAGCACTGTGGAATGGCATTGTAGGTCTCGTTGTAGCCATTCTCGATCAAATGCCTATCTAGCTGCTCCGGGTCGGAGAGGATCTTGGTGGGCACGATGGGAGCGTGGTTGCCGAGCGCACGGAAGTCGGAGGAGGTGGGGTCCACGGGGCGCGCTACCAGCAGACGCACCTGCGAGCCCGACTGGCGCAGCACGGCGGCGACTTGCTCGCTGCTATAGCCGCGCAGGTTGACAGCCCCTACCTGCAGTACGTGGTCCCCTCCCTGCAGCCGTCCATCGCGGTCCGCAGCGCTGCCGGGCAGGATGACCTTGATCACTACCCCGGTGCTCCGCCCGCCGACTATGTTGAACCCCAGCCCGTTGCCGTCGCTGGTCAGGTCGATCACTTCCACCTGCGCCCACTCTGTACTGAGCACCATCTCGCGAGGGCTGGAGTACTTAACCATTTACTTTTCGTTTATAATTGACGGTGAACGATAATTTTCTTGGATTTATCGATGTTCCATTGTAGGTTAGGTATCGGATATTTCATGATTTTCGGCGGCAGGTTGTGATCACAGTTCGATTAACGGAAAACTTAGTACGAATCAATGAACTTTTAATTAATAAAACAACGAGATCGAAGAGAAAAGTGTAAAAAAATGTTAATAATAAATGACATTTACATACGTGTGATATTAGCGTCGAATGCTGCGGTGCGGAGGTCTTGCCAGTACACAAATACAAATAATGTAATAAAAATAAAAGCGAGAACATTCCTTTACATAATATTCCAGTACTTGCTTTACAAAAATAGAAAAGAGACATCTGTCTTTGAACAGACAATCTACGAAGACGTTATCCAAGATGCACACCTCAACCATCGTTTTAGGGGATTTAAAAATGATGAATCCAATAAGATATAATAATAATAATAATAATAATTGGATAATTTATAAAGCGCCGTTTTTGTGAAAAATCACCTCAAGGGCGCTGTACAATTTATTAGGAATGTTATTAGTTATTACGGTAGGGTTCTAATAATTTCAGTTCCAAAAACCTTGGCTTACCACAGCATTTTGAATGAACGAGGAAATTCATACATTTCATCATACTACGGCGCTTCCTTGTTTTGAAGGATTCCATTCTGAAGCCGAATAAAAAATACAAAAATAAACCAAAATATATGATTTTGCAAGACCAGCTATTTCGATTCATTTTAGGAAATTTATAATAATGGTAGGTAGTTATTACAGTAAAATTATCTGTAGAAGAGTAGGAGTAATTATTTAATTAATCACAATATTACCTTTCTTCACATATTGTTCAGTAATAGTGGGAACCCGGCAATGAAGGGCGCGTACGAAGCTTTCGGAAAATGCCGCTAGGGAAAAACAGTTGAAGTGAAAAATAATTTATTCTGCATTTTTTATAAAAAAACTAAACAAAACAAGAAAACAAAGAAAGTAATTCTATAAAATAATGATACGTTATGATTTCATATATTTCATGTTTGTATTTATAATAATTGAAGTGAGAATTATTATTATCTTCCTCGTATACAGTTCAATCCGAAGCCGCCAGGTTTGACAAAGGGACCAAAATATCTGCACATGCGTCACATTTTAAACACATGCGCAGTATATTAGAGGAATAGACTGAATAGAGTGTGTAAACATAACCCTGAACTCATTATTTAGACTGACAGATGTACAACAATTGCCTTATCATCAAATAAGAACACGCCTTGAAGCTTGAAGACGAGCTATGTCAGTAATGAATAAATGTTTCAGTTATGCGCGTCAGTGCCATTCAGTTTATCCCATAAGCTCGCGATTTAATTCAGATAATATAACCCATTGGCGCAATGTGTTTACATATCCGAACCCTAAACCAGATTGGGATAAAGCCATCAGTGAAGCAGAGAAAATAGTGGGATACCCTCCTTCCTTCGCCAATTTGAGATGGCTTCTCAGTGATGAAATTGCTAATGTAGCCGTACACCTCAGGAAATTAGTGAGTATACGAGTATTATTAATTTACGTAATAATTAATCAGTGTCCTTAGGTTGGTAGGGTTGGTAGGTACATCCGAAGGGCTACTAAACATTATGGTTAAACTACTGTGGTATTATGTTAGCATGTTCAGTCCTTATACTATAGATTTAAATAAAATAGTGCTTTCCTTCCTTCACTCGACTTAACGATTTGATTTTTTTTAACCCAAAAAAATATGACCTTAATTAGGATTTTCGCTTTTTAAAACCACAAAAAATCACTCAAGCAATGAATTCGAGAGTTCATGTCATAAAAAATAAAACGTGACAAGTGATAACGTTTTAACTAGAACAGGACTGTTCACAATGGGTTTATTTATGATTTATTAAAGTTTGTTATTGTTGTGTAAAACAACTTCAAGCAAAGTTTCAATTCTGAATTCTGATCGTTCGGTCAGTGGCGACGCCCACACAGGCGTCGTGAGTTCAATTCCTCGGCTGGCTAAGTCCTCCACCAGGACACAAGCAACCTTTTTCCGCTTACTGTGGTGGTAGTAGGAGTTTTTGAAATATAGTCAGGTTATTCGTTACCTGGGAATATTTTTCTTTAGGTACCTACTTTAATTTTATTTATTTTTAGTAAATATTTTAAATTAATTAATTGTGAAACAACATTTTTCGTGCGCAAGCCGGGATTTGAATCAGCGACTTCCGGATTCGTAGTCAAACGCATTATCCCTCGACCATGGGGTCCTCCAGTTTATCGCTTTTTCTAAGGGGGGTCACTAGATTCCCCCATATATCGCGGAGCGATCTTTTGCCCATTCCAGTAACACTCGGATATGACTATGAGTAACTTGGACCGTTCTAACCCGACATTACCCATCTTCGCCCAGCATTAGCAGTCAATCATTAAGTAACGTGGTGACCGGACAACTCACCAACATGCAACTTCGTGTGGTGAAAAAAAAGATTAAATAGGTTATGTTAGATGTTATCAGTTATTCTTCAATTTTATTTTTCATAACTTTTAATGACTTTTCAAAGAGGTGTTGAACTGCCACTTTGTTGAGTTGTCGTGGAACAAAGTAATAGATTTGTAGATTTAGAGAATTTAGTTTTTGGAGAGTATGTTATAATGGAAGAGGAAGATTTGATATGCTTATTCAAGATTAATACAAAATTCAGTGAATATAAATCGGTATCATTAGAAGATAGAACATTTTCCCAATTTTCAATATTAAGATTTTGTTGTATTTTTTCATAATTAATTATAGTTTAAGTAAATTATTGCGAGAATAATTATTCTCATTTATTTTGTAAGCTTTAAAAGCTACAATGCATGTGTGATGATCAATAATATTATTTTTCCCAATAATTGATTTCATTTTGCCAGTTTCATTTGTATTAGACCAGATATGGTTAATGCATGATGACGTTTGTCCAAAACATTCTGTCGTATATTTTTAATACATGGTTTGAAATTGAGTTCATATAAAGACAACATGTTGATATATAACTAAACAAATAATACCTCCCCCCATACACACAAGCATTTGCTTATTATGGGAGAACATTAAAAAAATAATTTGTACAAAAAAAAATTAAATTACTAAATAGACTAACTACTCAGTAAGACTCGAGAATAATTCTCCACTAACCGGGAATTGAAATTAGTTAATTAAGAGTGTTATGTATTATTTTATTATATTGTATCTTTTATTAACAAAACGATATTTATGTATTCAGTTTTTTTTCTTTTACCTACTATTGTTTTCAAATTCATCAGATATATATTAACGTCTCTGGGAATGTGTATTTTTATGTTTTACTAGCTGGTTCCCGGCATGCGTTTCTATGCCATTTAATAAAGAAATTGTTTCTCCCTGCGTGTCCTTTCGCATTCGTCACGTTCCCCTTCCGCCTCCCCTTCCTCTCCCGCGTCCCCTTCCCCTCTCGCGTTCCCACTCCACCTCCTCCACCTTCCCTCTCCCTACTCCACATCCCCCCTTCCCCATTCCTCTAACACCCCTCCGAGTTCCCCTCCCCATCCCAGGTTCCCCTCCCCCCTCCCGGGTTCTCCTCTCCCCTCCCATACATTCAGTTTTCAAACAGCTCGCGTGCCACCTACTACAATTTTTTTATACAAATTTCATAATGCCAGAGCTCACCAGTAGTTTTACACAAACCTTGTGCTGACAATAACGAACACAAAAAAAAGAATTATCCAATTTGGTGCAGTCGTTCGGAAGTTATTCGCGTAGGTACATACATTTCAGCGATTCATTTTTATTTATAGAAGAAAAAAAAGATGCTCTCGAATTTCTAGAGGACGAATCTTCCAGCCCTGATATCTTCAAAAGCACGCCCTTCGAGTGAAAATGGGAAACTTCTTCATGGATGGGCAATAGAGGGCCTAACACCATTCCCTTGATCCTTGATCGTACCGGGATTCGTTTCTGAGTTTTAGCACCACGCACATTGTACAATTTCATTTACATTATATATTGATTTATTGATTAATTTTACTAGTAAACATGGACCAAGGCTAATGTAAATACAAGCTTTTTTTACAATAGGTACCTACTACACATCTCAGTTGAGAAATCAATTTTCGTATTTGGATTCGGAATAGCGCCATTACATTTCAAAATAAAATGTACGAGTAATGTAATATAATGTAACATTAATGGTATGAGACATCAAAGAAATAATAAGGAATGCAGAAAGCAATATAACGATACATTGTAGAATAAGGTGACCGCACAACTCAACAAAGTAGCACTTCATCACTCCTTTGAAAGTCATTAAAAGTGATGAAAAAAATTAAAAGGTTGCGTTACATTAAGTTAAGTTATGGGTTATTTTTTATATTTTTTCCATCACTTTTAATCTAATCACATCTATTTTGTCGAATGGTCAAAATATTTCGGCTTTGCAGTAAAATCCAAATAAATGGAAGATATGAATCTGAAAACATCTTTTAAATTTTATAATTCGAAATACTTTTACAAATATAAAATTTTTGAATGCAAACATAACATAAAATCACAGCCCCGGGAACCATTTATTGGATAATCAACACCTCTGCCATAGGTCACACCAAGTGGTTCGCTACGTTTGGTAACTTAGCAGGGGTGCCCGGCTTCATGGGGTGAGATTTGTCAAGGTCTTGGCGGCCGATTTGTCTGCCCACCTGCTGCGTGGCAGGCCGGATCGAGAGGGACTGTTTGAGGAGGTCTTTTGACCTATCTGGCCAGATCCCTCGACCCATTGCCTTGTACCGCGTTGAAGGGAAGAATTCATACGTCCGTCACTCCTGGACACACTGACCCCCAGATTCCTACCCAACTCTCATACCTATTTCCTTCCCAGAACATCCTCTTCTTCATTTCCTTTAAAAAAAAACCCACACACCATCACCTATGATGATATAGGCCCTGAGGGAAATTATTTTCATGAGGGCCTCCAGTGTGAAGCTAATGTAAAAAAAAAAAAAAATAAAAAAAGTGATTTTTCATATAAGAAAAACTCTCTTTTTATAACTTTTGACGGTTAGAAGATCTGTTTTTTAAATTTTATTTTTTTCTTTATTCATTGCATATTATGGTCACATTATTTCTGGATTTTTCAACCACCATGTTAAGCTGATGCCCGTGTTATGGTGGTGGTCGTTAGTTGCGACCGATATCTTTTCCTATTTTTCTGTGTCTTGTTCTCTTTCATATTATTAGTGTTATCTTCATCTTTAAAAAAATGTACTTATGTTTTTTCTAACTAAAAATATTGATAACAAAAAAACACACATACACATATGGGGCCATCCATAAATTACGTGACACGAATTTCATGATTTTTGACCCCCCCTTAAGGTGTGAGGTAATTTATGGATGGCCCCAAATCACGAATTTCATGATTTTTGACCCCCCCTTAAGGTGTGACGTAATTTATGGATGGCCCCTATTCTATGTGGCAAATATATTATACCCAAACGTTATCGTCGACACACTTTTTTGTCGTTTCATGTATAAATCTATCTACATAGTTATATATATAAATTTCCTGTCACGGTGTTTGCGGTCGCACTCCTCCGAAACGGCTGCGGCTCGACCGTTTTTTAATTTTTTTATGTATATTTGGTAGGTATAAGAATAGGTCGTAAAGTATATTTCATACCGCTAGGTGATTAGGGTGTCCCTATCCAGAAATTAAAAAAAAAAAATGATTTTTTTTTTTGGGATCAAAAATCCCTCTAACCCTCCTATCCCCACCCTCCCCTTTTTAAATCGCGACCCTTCCATTTTTTAATTGCGATTTTAGTATTTTTGTTTGAATAAATTTAACCTTCGTTCGTATTTCAAACAACGAAATTATTTATGTTGTTGAATGACTGGTGGCGCTACGTTCGCGTCATCGAACTTTCATTCACACATAGAAATAATTTATATGGCAGAATAAAGTTTTCCGGGTCAGCTAGTAGTAATAAATAAAAATTCCCAAGGATTAATGGTTTTTCTTTCAAATAGCGGTGGGAAACTTTGAATATTTTAAAAGTGAACATTTTAAATATTTTCAGCCTTACTAAAAAAAACCACAGCACGCCCGATAACCCGTGTTGCTGCAGCAACATGAATAAAACAAAAATACACTAAAGCACGATAACATTACTAATAAGGTTTGTTCTTAAAACGTATTTTAAATCTGGCAACAATGTTATTTTTATAATTTACGTACTAAATTGTTTGTTTTCCTTCATAACCGCTAGGTGGCGGCGCCTGCGCATTCGTTATTCGCGCTCATATCATAAATGAACTTTCGCGCTGGAAGCGAGAAACAATTTCGCTTCGCGGATGTGTGTGTAAATGTGATGGTTAATTTCCAAATTTGACTAATTTACTCCTTTATTTATATAATAAGGAACTCCAGTGAAAAATATTATGGCTTTAAAAAAATATGTTCATATAGACCAAGAAACGCTGATTCTGAATATATAAGTTTTATTTCATAATATTAAACGCAGAGTTTTTAAAAAATTATTAAAAAGTGCATTTTTAAACCTCTTCTCAAAACACAGCGTTAAGTTGGCATTACTGAAATGGTTAACGGTGACGTCACTGTTAACCTGTCACCTGGTGATAGTGTGTATTGTATTGACATGATATTGACATTTGAAATGACTTGAAGTGCACACGTACCTATGCAATTCAACATTTCGTGTTTTTGGTTTATTTTCATACTGTTTATAGAGATTTAGATAAATAATAGTTATTATGTTTATTGAAACATAATTTAGGCCCTCAATAATTTACGAAAAGGGCTATATTTGCGGACAATCTGCAATAAATTTTGTCTATTTGAGGTTAAAGTCGTGTCATATTTTGACATTTGATTATGTATTTTCAAATTGTTTTTAGTATAGGGCTTTTTATACAAGTTGTTACTTGTTACACACTCGTCATGATCAGTGTATTATAAATACCAGTGTTTCGTATGTATTATACATAAAACAATGTACCTACAAAGTAACGCCTGACACAAAACACGATGTCACATGTATTTGCAATGAAAGAGATGATTTATTGTTTTTATATTGCACTTTGATTAAATACAACAACAGTAGCGGTGAAATGTGGACATTTTACCAATGTTTTTCTATATTAAAAGCAGTTAATCTTGAATAAAAAACACACCTCACACCTAAAAGTCATTACAAAGCATTCCGCAATGACCGCCATCCGCCATTATTCTTCTGGATTCTTCATTCAAACAGGGATGTTCTGCCCAAAAAAATTATTTCCCTAGATTTCGAAGTGAAATTTCCCTAGAATTTCACATTTACGCAATTACCTACGTAGCCACCCGATTGTGTAACACTAATACTGTTATATGTTAATATGATAATTAATTGGAAAGATATCGGAACTTGGTAAATATACTAATAATACCGTGATTTTCCAAATAAAACACTTTTTGCTACGTGAAGTAACAATTTAAAAGTACGAATACACTCACCACTGAATTAGAAACTGAATTCCAAATAAACAAAAACACTTTGCAAAATAAAAATCATAAGCAACCCGCCGCTCATTTGTACCAAGCGTGGTATTTTGAAGACCCCCCCCCCCCCCGAACGTGTCACGTAGTATGGGTACGTTCCCTAATATCATTTTGAGTTATCAGTGTTAAAAATAACATTGCATGTAAGTACATGAACAATAATTAAGATTCATAGGAATTCCAAAAAATATATATACGTATATATATAAATAATACCAGTAATATTGTCACATGTAATAAAATTTTTGCCAGAGTTCGAAATTTCCCTAGATTTTGTCCTGATTTCCCTTATCCCTAAAAAATATTTTTCTCCCCTAGATCTAGGGAAATTTCCCTCGACATAACATCACTGATTCAAAATGACAACTTAAAAAGTAAAAAAACTATCGGTGGGTGAAGACCACCATAGATACGGTGCGTTTCTGGGAGTCTTTAAAAATTAAAACTTTGACAATTATTTTAACTATTAAAACTAACTATAAAAATAAAAATGCTGTTATTTAAGTTTGAAGGTCTTAATTCATTAAAAAAAAATAAAAAAATTGGACTGGAGTTCTCTATTGATATATTTACCGTGTTTTTTGTGGTTTTTCATATTCATAAGTTTTAGTCAAGTTATAAAACAATAAACGTACTTTGAAAATTGAAGTGTCAAAAACTATTTTATACGATACATGAAAATTCAAATTTACATTTAAAGGATTTTATTTTTCGAGAATTTTATGAAAGTGTTGTTTTTTTTTTTAAATAATAATATCTAATACATGTGTTCCTAAATGTATCAAAGAAATTAACGTCTTTAGAGATGTAAGAAATCTGTTATAAAAGCCAGTATAATTTTTAGGTTAGTTTTTTAGCAATAAAAAAAAACTTTGAAATTTTTTATTGTATGCACGAGGAAAAAGTGAGGTGATAGTTTCCTTCCAAATTTATTACATAAAAGGACTGTGTTTTTGAAATTTTGATTTTTTTAAATTTCTCTACATTTTAGTCAATAAAATTTGGTAAGATTTTTTTTTCCATTTATTTCCGAGTTTGAATCTTAAAATATGTCAGTTTTTGAAAACTAAACTGTATTTCAAATACACAAATCTAAAAGGTAATTTTATCTAGTTTTCATAAATGGTATTTGTTTTTACGACACCTTCAAAAATAAGAAATACATAAAACATTCAAAATACTTTGGAAAAATTCCAAATTTCGTTCGAACATCAATCGTCGAACAGAGATAAACTACTGGCTTTTCAAAAGGGTGTTGAAGTGCCACGTTGTTGAATTGTCATGGAACCACAAATACAGTAAGTCATAGAAATAGCGGTAACAACAAAATAACAATAAATTGTGTTCTGAATGTAGATGAAAGATTTTCAGAGGATGTGTCTTTTTTTACTTTTATGTATCTGCCTAATAAATATAATGAAAATGGTGATATAGTTTCTGTAGAATATTACAGTAAATAATGATCTAAATCTAAAGTCTATCTGCAAGCGGGAATGATGGATCTATATGTCCGACACTCCTGGACACTCCTATATAACCACCCCTCATACCTTTTTCCTTCCCAGAACTTCCTCTCCTTCCTTTCTCTAAAAAGTCCCTCCACACAGCATTCAAATCCACCTAAAGATGACGTAGACCCTGAGGGATTTATTCCTCAGGGCCACCTGTTTGGAGATATTGTAAAAAAACTCGCCAACTCAAACACGGGAATAAATTTCTCAACTGAGATGGGTAGTATTGTATCGGGAACCATTTGTTGCATAACCAACACCTCTGTCACAAATCACTGCAAGTGGTTCGCTACGTTTGTTGAATTAGCAGGGGTGTCTGTGTTCATGGGGTGAGGTTTGTCCACGTCTTGGCGATGGATGTGTTTGCCCACCTACTGCGTGGCGAGATGGATCGAGAGACTGGTTGAGGGAAACCTTTTGACCCCTCCAGCCGGACTCTCTCGACCCATCGCCTTGCACCGCAGTGGGATGGATTCATTTGCATCCGTCATTCATGGACACGTTGAATCCCAGATTCCTACGCACCCCTCATACCTTATTCCTTCCCAGAACTTCTCCTCTCCTTTATTTCCTAAAATAGGCCCCCCACAGAGCAAAACCAAAGATGACTTAGGTCCTGAGGGGAATTTTCTTTTCCTCACTGCCTCCTGTGTGGAGCTAATGTAACAAAAAATCACATCTTTGATTTTCATGAAATCATGACCCCCCTGAAATTTGTGGGTATGTTCGTGAAATGCGGTCTACACTTTTGCTGAACGTACATGCTTTTTTTTCTGTTCTCACTGTTATTTTAATTCGCAGGTTGGCAGCAACCATCCCATCTTGAAAACGGCCAAGAATCTCTTATACAATGACAAGAATAACACACAAGCCTGGGGCCTCCTCATTCTGTTGGTATCAAAGGCCGGGGGCTATCCCAATGCAGCGACCGAGCTCGCCCAGCTCACTGACGGGGGCGTTCTTCAGGGGCAGAGAATGATGGCAGAAATCATCGAGATGATCCGCACAGGCCATCTCGTACACAAAGGTCTCATCAACTTCGCTGCCAAAGAATATTCAGAAAACGCAGCAAATTTCAACTTTGGAAACAAGATTGCACTACTAACTGGCGATTACTTATTAGTAACAGCTAATGGCATGCTCTCCAAATTGAGAAACCAACATCTTTCAGAGATTGTATCATCAGCCTTAAGAGATCTTTCAGATGGAGAGTTTATAGGAGAAAGAGATCCTCAAAATATGCCTATTCCATCAAAGCCAGACGAACGGACTGATGTTGTAACAATGGAAATCAAAGACGATTTAAGAACCAGACAAATAATTGGATATGGAAGAAAATTTGAAGCTTTGGATGTTGAGGACTGCCTTGGAAACCCAGTCAGAGAATGGACGTTGAGAAATACTTTAGACGGAGGAAGTTTACTCGGCGTGGGATGTCAAGGTGTTCTTCATTTAGCGGGACATGACCAAAAGTTCCAGGACAACGGATATCTTTTTGGCTGCCACGCTGTTTTAGCTTGGCAAGCTTCTTTCGATTACAATCTTTTCGCAAGTCCAACTTCTGATTCTTTTTCATTAGTTTCTGCTCCTGTTTTGTTCGCTTTGAATGAAGACAGGTCTTTGTTTGACCAAATATCGTGCTCGAAGGAAGGGGTCGGCAATGTCGACTATGAGCAACTGAGTTTAGCGGTGCTTAAAAGTTCGGCCTTGGAGAACACCGTGAAATTATTCCACGAGCATTGTAACGTTGCTAATCGTAT
Organism: Limnephilus rhombicus; assembly: GCA_929108145.2. Taxonomy (NCBI): domain Eukaryota; kingdom Metazoa; phylum Arthropoda; class Insecta; order Trichoptera; family Limnephilidae; genus Limnephilus; species Limnephilus rhombicus. The sequence goes on along the minus strand of OV815287.1, from coordinate 11,084,490 downwards.
TTTAGACAATTTTCCAGATTCCAGAGCTACAGAAGCCTTGAGAAATATAATCTCAGCGCTCAGTGTTCACTAGCCCCTCAGGCTAATTTGAAATCGTTGTATCTCCTTTACTGATGTGGTAAGAAATAAGATCTAAACGGCATAAGAAAGAGAAATAACCACGCTTTATATTCGAATCTAGAAGTTAACCAAAGAAAAATAAAATATTAATCTCTATGAAAACAATGTTTAAAAATGTATGAAAATTTGTGAATTTGTATTAATTATTTTTTTATGATACGTAGAAAAAGAGAGGTGACAATAACTTTTATTACCAATTTGTCTAATAAATTATGTATGTGTTGTTATCTATTAATTTTAATAAGAATGAAGGTAAGGTGACCCATTTTTAAAACTTTTTATACGTTTGCCTTCAATGTAATATTTTTTTAATGTTAATATTTTTTATTAAAATGATGTGTTTATTCCTAATCTATTTCACCACCTTGCAAAAACAGTTTTTAGTTTTCGGATACATTCCGAAATATTCTATTCATTTGGATTTTATTGCAAAGCTGAAACTTTCTGACCTTCTGAGAGAATATGTACGAGGTCTGAGGGGTGAGAAAAAAGAATATAAAACAATGTATGTTAAGTAGGTACGTCCTTTTATCTTCATAGTGATGGGTGAAGATTACTTTAATTGTAGCGTGTTTTAATTTAGAAAAAAGTTAGTTGTTTTGATTTTATTTGTTTGTTCGTTTTTTTTTTAAATTTTGTTTATTGCTTTTTAAATTTAAAGAAATCTAATTTCATAACGTCTACAAGTATTTTAAGTAAGACTTATTACCTACCTATTTTGACAGTGTTAATTTGTTTTATATTTACTCGAATCTCTATTTCATTTGACAAGTTTGTTTAATTATGCAGCTCTGTACCAAAATAGAGTTGAATTTTATTACAGTATTGTTGTTTCATTTATCATGGGCGCTACAAACCTTTGCGAGTCCTGGCTGCCTCTAAGAAACTTCTGTTGTCTCTCTCCAGCTCAAGATCTCGAGTCCCTTCCTTTATCACAAGGCGGCTTCACCAGCGCGCTGCAGTGGCCGAAAATTCAAATTTAAAATAGAATCGGGTTAGTTACACCATTTATAACTCGAGAACGGCTGGACCGATTTTTATGATCTTTGATTTGTTGGATTTGTCTCCGCCCTGAATAGCAGAATAGCTATTAAAACTTCGGAAAAATTAACGAAAAAAAAAATTATGACGAAAATTCTTTTCCTCATACATTTTGAATGGAACGAATTCTCACCTTTTGAAAGAGCTGCAGGAATGTTGTGATAAGTATAATAAGTGATAAGTGAGTGAATTCCAAAAATTAAAAAACGTCAAACGACATGTTTTGAGAGCGAAGCTCTCTTTCTCAGGGTATACTAAAAACTAATTATAAATTAAGTTAACGGTGCCAATGGAAAGGTAGGACTGGGAAAGGGGGGTTATTGACAGCACAATTTCAAAAAAAAAAATAGTTAATTAATAAATGAAATTAATAAATATCTAAATTGTGCCCTCAATTACCCCCCCTCCCATTCCTAGATTTTTTAAACCGTTAAATTTATTTATAATTAGTTTTTGGAAACCTGAGGAAGAGAGTTTCGCTCTCATAACTTGTCGGTTTTATAGACATTGAAAGTGGTTAAAACAAATAAACCTTTTAATTTGCTTGTTTGTTCCTTATGCATTACTAAACCAATCATCGATGGGGGATGACACCTGACTGATGTCACCCCCCATTCCCAGAAATTCTCTAGCTACCCCTTGACTAGGTAGTATTTTTTATGAAGTCGAAATTTGGGTTTTGAATTTCTCAAAGTCAACTTTAATTGGGGGAGCGGGGGGGAGGGGGGGGGGGAGGGGTGCTACCACGTTATAACCAAGTTATTGAGTTGGATGGAAGCTGGAGAGGGTAGTGGGGAGAGAAAAGGTGGAGAAGGCGGAGTGGGAACGCGTGAGGGGAAGGGGTGGCGGAAAGGGAAGGGGAGGCGGAAAGGTAACGGGAAGAATGGGAAAAGACACGCAGGGAGAAGCCTTTTTTAATAAAGTGGCATTGCAAGGAAGGCGGGGACTCACTAGTACAGAATAAAACTTCTTTTTTTTACATAAAAAGAGATTACAAAACAATTAGGTGTACAGTGTAAGCATATGATTTAAATTAACTAAAATTTAGAATTTTCTGAACAAAATGTTACTAATAAATGTTTTAAAAAATTTATGTGAAATAATAACCTCTACTATAATTTTTATAACACCCTATTTTCGAAATATTAGGTATACAGTGTGATGTATTGCATTAATCAACAGTGAAAATTAGAAAATATCGTAGCTTCCCACTTTAATTTAAAAAGAAAAATATCAATTACTTATAAAACAGATACACCTACGACATCTATCGGATCAGAGTGAATTGAATTCATATTTACAGTAGGGATCAATAATTAAACAAAGTGAGATGAGTATTGATGAAAAAATCACAGATGGTATTAAGAAATCGTCACGGGCAGGGGGATTCCATTTTTTAGGCTCAATTCCAAATATTGATATCTTGACAGCCAATTAGGTTGAAGCAAAAACAATAAAGAATTAAACAAACCAATCAATAAACGGGAAGGCGTACACCAACGAGGAACAAAAGATCGACCTTTAGACTCGGCAATTAAGGATATAATTAATTATCTTTTCGTTCCCACCGAACCGAGATGTAAATAAACTCCATGATAAACAAGAGCCATTTCAGGGACATTAGTACATTGAACCCGCGTTTGAAGGTAAACATAAGAAACAATTGAGAGGTAATAAACCGTAGTTTTCGAAATAATCTGGAAATTTTAAAGATTGAAAAAAGATACACGTAAACAACGATGGAAAAGATTAAATGGAAAATTGAATAGTAAGTGACGAAAACGTGTTGGAAGCTGTTAAGGAAATTTCCATCTATAATACGATTGTTTGTGACGACCGGAGATGATCAATTCGAGGGAAAACGTGCTAAGGGAGATGGAAATGTTGAAAAACAATGGAAAATTATTGTTATCAATTCTAGACGGAGCGGAGATATTAGGAGAAACGATTTAGGAAGAAAACTTCATGAAAAAATGAGTATTTATAAAGAGTGTAACGATTGGACGAGGGGACATTTCAGAGGTTTAGTGCAGTAACAAGTGTTTGAGAGGAAATTAGAGTAGAGTACCTAGGGGAGGGGAAAATACTGAAAACATTGCGATAGATTTAACTCAGGAAAAGTAGTCATTTTACGTAATTAAAATGGAGATTGTAGCGTAGCATAGTACGCGACTGCAGGGAAAAATGAGACATTACAATGGTTGTCGATCTCACATGTATTTTGTTGATATAAACAAGGAATATTCGAACATGAAAGTTGTTTAGATTAACGCCATTAAAGAGGGCCATAAAAATTAAGATTGCTCTTACGTAATATTTAGATTATAGAATTCAAATAAAAATTAACGACACTCAAATAAAGGAAAATTTATTGCTTGGTAGGTAGAGTTAATAACGTAAACACATGTCAAAGCTTATGGTTTATGTGATTCTGGGTAAGATAGAGACGGAGTCTGGGGGACGATCCCTATGAAGTAATAAAAATGACAGAAATTTAAGGGCCGAAGTGAGGGTATCTCCTTTAAAAATGTGAAAAATGATATATTAATTAATAACAAATAGAAAATGAAATTTTCCAAGAGGCAGCAAACATCTAAAAACCGATATGGTTATGTGAGGAGGGTACAGTGAAACTATGGGAGAGTAGATACGACAGAGAAAAACAAAGTAAATCTTAGATTAACAATGAATAAAATAAATACGGCTTGAAATATAAAAATTTATAGGGATATGAAAAATGACAAAAAGGTAAATAAGGAAATTCATGGAAAGAGTGTCGTGAATAAAAGAAAATTCGAAAAAAATGGAAAATTCAAATATACGACGTAAATAGAGAAAATACGGTTTTAAATGGAAAGATTCACATAGAAGACAGAAAAACTCGAGAGAAAATAATAAAATAAAAATGGACAATTTGCGAGAAAGACTTCGACATGAAGATATCTCTGATAAGCGAATTTGGGGATAGATTTGGAACATATGGTAGATGCCGTACGTATGGACATGTTGCGAAATAGATGAAAATAGAACTTTAAAATTATGAAATTCAAGCTAATTTTGTATGAACACCAGAACAAAGGAAGTTGGGGCAATTTAACATGATCTTACTGAATCCGGGTCTTGTAAGTATGAAAGTACGAGACAGAAATCAAAGATGCAACCGCGGTAGGGTTTAAGGGACAGCATTCGATAATAATGAGAAAATTTCAAGAGATTACGAGTTGATAGAAATTAGATTGGTTTATTACAGGAAATTCAGATACTCTCTTTTGGACCTGAGAGGGGGTATAAGACGGAGGACAAATGCCAGTTGAAGGCAGTCTGCGGTCGGTTTTGAAAAGGTTGAAAGTTCGTGAGACGTGACGAAACGCTTGGTAATTTTAAAGTTGTGAAAATTTCTAAGTGGTTGGAATCTTGAGACTTGAAAAATTTGCAATAGAAAGATCAAGACACTCAGAAAATTTGAAAATTAAAATATCAGTGAAAATAAAAATAACGTTTAGGCATTAATTACTTGTGAAAAGTTAAAAGTGCTCGTGATAAATACAATTTGTTTAAGTGGAAAATTCGGATTTTATAATCACTAAATATTGTATTTTTAGACTTAGAAATTTCGCGTCTAGTATCAGTGAAATAAATAAATGCAGTGATGTGATAATTAAATGTGAAGAAGTTGTAATTAAATACGTGTGTCCAGTCTAAACGAAAAGAGTTCTAACAAATAATAAATATTTAAATTAATTATCTAAAAATAGTGCAGATTGAAAATGATTAATTGATAAATAAGTGCATCCAGTTAACCGGAAAAGTTTCGACGAAAATCTTTAATTAAATTGAGTGGTTTAAATTAAGTGCTTAATTTAAAAATAGTGTAGTCGAAATAAATCTACTCGTAAAATTATAAAAAGATTAAAGAAAAGAAAAAAAAATAATAAAACAAAATAATATTTTATTACTACATAAAAGTTCGGAGGGATAAAAAATTAATTTAACAACAATTTACCATCTCGAAATTAATCGTGAAGTAACTATCATTTAAAGTGTTATTTAACCAACGAGTTTTGAAATAAAATACAGTTTAGAACGATAAAGTTTATACATCATTTAAATTAATTAGAACGAGAAAAAAAAATTGAAGTTCAAAAGATTTATTTAAATTTAGAACTTCTTCTTTGCGTGCCGTATCAGGTCCCCCCGACGTTGGCGATCACTCTTGAGAATGTCTCTCTGTCTTGCACTGCCCGGAATAGCTCCTCCACACTTCTAATGCCGGTCCACTCTCATATATTACGCAGCCAAGACATTTGTCTCCTACCAGGCCCTCGGCGACCCTCTATCTTGCCTTTCAATATCAAATGGAGCAAGTGATACTTCTCCCCTCGAAGTATATGACCCAGATATGAAATTTTCCTGATTTTTATTAATGTAAGCAGTTCTTTATCTGCTCTAGCCCGCCTGAGAATTTCTGTGTTGGTGATCATGTCGGTCCATGGGATCTTGAGCATTCTCCGGTGAAGCCACATTTCAAAAGCCTCTAACCTGTTCATGGTATTTACTTTCAAGGTCCATGTTTCACATCCATAGAGCAAGACCGACCACACATAACATTTTAGCATTCTCTGCCTTAGTACATCTGGGTCAAGAGTCTCCGTGAGAATACTGCCGAGGTATCTAAATCATTCCACCTTTTCGACATTGCAACCATTTAACAGTATCACTGATTCAGAGTGATCTAGTCGTCCAAATGTCATCCATTTAGTTTTATTGACGTTGATTGTTAGGCCCAGTTGCTCACCAGCATTATTAACAAGATTTAATAGGTCTTGGAGGTCATCGATACAGTCAGCTAGTAATACAGTATCATCTGCGTATCTTATGTTATTAATGACAACTCCGTTGATCTTCAGACCCTTATCAGTATTACTTAGGGCTCTTTTAAAGACATAGTTGGAATAGAGATTAAACAATAGTGGTGACAGGATACAGCCTTGTCGTACTCCACGTTGAATGGCAATTGCATTAGATCTCTCATTCCCATGTCTTATTTCTGCTGTTTGGAACCAATACAGGTTTTTAATGAAATTCTGGTCTTTGGTGTCAACGTTACAATCCGCAAGCATTTTCATTAGGTCAGCATGTTTTACCCTGTCAAATGCCTTTTCGTAGTCAATAAAACAGGCAAAGACTTCCTTTCTTTGGTCACGACACTTTTGCAATAGTATGTCGATAGAAAATAATGCTTCACGCGTCCCGAACGCATTTCTGAAGCCAAACTGAGTGTCATCCAAGTCCTGCTCGCACTTATTGCGTATCCTGGCATCTATTATTTTAAGGAATAATTTAAGGACATGACTCATCAGGCTTATTAATCGATAGTCACTGCACTTCTTAGGGCATTGTTTTTTAGGCAATGTCACGAAGGTGGATTTTAGCCAATCTTGGGGTATATTCCCTGTGTCATATATAGAGTTAAATAACCTCAACAGGTAGTCAACATTTTCATCATTAAAGAACTTCAACACCTCAACTGGAATATCGGCTGGTCCGCACGCATTTCTATTGTCTGAAGTCTTTATGGCATGAAGAATTTCTGATTTTAAAATCCATGGTCCATGCAATTGATCATTAGGAATATTAATATCCGGTCTAATATCTTTGAATGTATGATGAATATACTTTTCCCATGTTTGTAGAATATCTTTTTCATCCAATATTAATTTATTGGAATCGTCAACTAAAAATGATGGAGTAATTCTTCTAGAAGTGCCCGTAATTTCCTTCAATTTTTTGTGAAGTTTGAATGCTTTGTGACTACGACTGTATGACTCTAGTTCTTCACACTGTGACTTCATCCATTCTTCTTTGGCTTTTTTTAATTTCACGTCTAATCGTTCTTTGTAAGTTTTTATATTGTGTCTCATTATGTTTGTGTTTACGTCTCTCATCCATTAAGTTCAAAATGTGGTCAGTCATCCAATTCTTTTTTCTAATTTGCTTATCAGCTTTCAAATTTGTATCACAGGTTTCACATATAATTGACTTAAGGTTATCCCATTGTGTTTGTATTTCTATCGACGGATCACAAGGGAGTAGCTTAATATTATCGTTCAAAGTCTGAGATACCTTATATCTGACCACTTCTTCGTGGAGTTTCGAGATATCCATTTTAATTTTGTTTTTGGGCTTTTTTTATTTATTTTAAGCGTAAAACAATATCGGCAGTTAACAAAACATGGTCAGAACCAATGTCCGCACCAGGGTACGTGGTGACTCTCTTTACAGAGTTCCTGAATCTATGGTCTACTAACACATAGTCTATTTGGTTCCTGACAATATCATAGATTGTTCCATCCTGAGGTGATCTCCATGTATAAAGCCTTCTTTTCGGGAGTTTAAACCAGGTATTTAATACAACCATATTTTTATCCTGGCAGAATTCGTATAGTCTATCACCTCTTTGATTGCTTATGCCTAAGCCATATTCACCAACTATATGAGAGCGGTGACCTTCGCCAATTTTGGCATTTCAATCTCCAATGACAAAATTGACTTCTCCTCCTTTCAAACTTTGCAATGTACTGGCTAGTGAGTCATAAAAAGATTCCACATCACCATCATATCTCACTTCCGCTGTTGGTGCGCACACTTGAATAATATTAATGTTGATGGGTTGACAGTGTAATTATAATAATATTATTCTGTCCGAGATGGGTGCAAAATTCTTAACAAATTTTACATACTTCTCCATGACAAATATAGCAACTCCGTTTCGACGGTTTCTATCTTGTGGGTCACTTCCTGAGTAGTATAGATTTCCCTTCTCGTGTTGGTGTATGCCGCTGCCAGTCCATCTCAGTTCACTAATTCCAAGGATATCTACTTTTAATCTTTCCATTTCCTGTATCGTATTATCCAATTTACCGCTGTATAAACTTCTAACATTCCATGTTCCTAATCTTATTTTTGAATTCACTATTTTGAGCCGGGAGATTCTTCGCACCCCTGGCACATTTAAGGGCCGCCCGGGACTCGGGGCCATTGTTTGGTTTCTCTCCATAGTGATATGCTGGGAAAAGATACTGGAGTGGTTTCCCATTGCCTTCTCCAGGGATTTTTCTGTAGGGGTTACCTTCCCTTAGCTGAGCTGCTCCGGTTTTATGGCGCAAATTTAGAACAATAGAATTTAATTTAGGAAAATTGCAGCAAGGTTTATCCGTGTAGAACCTGGGTGGGAAAACCTTGGAGGGGTGAGTTTTTCCATTATAAATTTTTTCCAGATTCCAAGGAGAAAGCGGCATGCAGCAACCGTTGGTATTTGAATTAATTATTATAACAAAATATTACTCGCTTAATATGTGATATGAAACTATATTAAAATATTATAAATATAATAGGTATATATTATATATATATATATACATATATTTTTGTTCCCAAGAAAATTTTAATCAAAAAGAAACACACTTATATTAAAAGAAAAAAAGGGTATCGATTCCGAATACCTACCTCTGAATTCATCAATAGCTATTGAAAATAGTTATGTGTTTGATAAATTTCCAAGTCAATGTTTTGTATTTAATTTTTTTATATATGTATTAAGATAACTTCAGCTAATCTAGAGAATTTGAAATAAGTTATTTATTTATTTATTTATTACATAAGATACATTTATACAGTAAAATAACATAATAATAATATTTCAAAATAACTGTAAATATTAAAATGGGTACAAGTGTTATTATGTCTTGTTTGTCTATATTAGTTCCTAGCCAGGCAGATTGCCCGTTCTAAGGAACCAAATGCTGGTGAAAAATCCAAAAAATGTATTCTGAACAAAAAAAAACCAAGTGTTTTTTTTTTGTAGATTAAATATATACTAAGTTCTTACTGATTGTGGCATTTAATAGTTAAGCATTTAAAATTTTAAGTTTTAAGTGACGTTATTTAACAATTTTTCAGACTCAACCCTACCTAAGCCAATCAACCATTTATTTATTATTGAACCGATGCATGTTATGATATTAGATATTATTTCAATCATAATATAATTATATATATCAGTATATTATTAATTATTTATTGAGACAAAGTATATATAATTGAATATATATGTATACATATATACATTATGACTATACTTATCGGGGATCAGATTAGACATTTGCGCAAAAATACCACTATCAAACAAAAGGAAAAAAAATTAAGGACCATTTAAGCTCGCCTTCGGTCTGGAGTAAACAAACATCATTCGCTTTGAATCTAGGTCACGAGGCCGTCGGGAATGTTTACATAATAAAAATTGTTTATAAAATAAGTCGGTCACTGGGATACTAGTTCGAATTGTTTAAAAAGAAAAAAAAATGACCTTGGATCTTGAAAAGATAATTGTCATTAGTGGATATCGTACTTAGGTATTAACTTCTAGAAACGGGACAAAATTATGATATTGCGCAATTATGAGAAAAAAAATTAAACACAATCTTTAATTTGAACGTGAAGAGATATCTTTAGAACTAAACAATTGAAAATAAACAGATTTATTATAGCTAATCAAATAAAAGGGTATTGAAGAATTACATGGAAGATTCGAGTAAAAATTTATGGAATAATTACTCTCATAGGTATCAATCATTTACATGAAACAGTTAAGAATCACGGGATAGTCTAATAAGGGGATAGTCAAATAAGGTGTATTGAAGATTTACATGAAGCAGTTGAAAAATCACGGGATAGCTTAATAAAATGCATTGAAAATTTACATGAAGCAGTTGAGAATCACGGGATAGTAAGAATTTATCAAAAGTTGAACCTTGGAGGGGAGGGAAATAAAAAAAAATACAGTTCAACCAACAGAAGGCAGTGGTCGCTTCTATAACAAAGACCATTAACCAAACCAATAGAGATGACGAGTCTCTCAAATAAAATCGTCAAAAAACCAAACAAAAGCTTGGTGTTTTGGCAAATCTCCAGAACACATCGCCAGATAAGATCTTATTCTACTAGTATCTATTAATATTACCCACTATTCTTACGTATTTATTCGGTTACCAAACGTAGAATTTCGCAGAATTCTATGGGCGAGATCCGAGCTTGAAATGCGATGCAAGTAGTTTCGTATTGCAAGTTATAAAACCTTCCCAAAATGTATGTTTATATATATATATCTTTTTATATACTGTTCATTGAATGAAGCGAACTCACTTACAATTAGTGCTTTAGACCTGTCGGGTCACTCTCGGCTCATTTCTTGAACGTGGAGGGAGGATTCACGACCCGTAACTCCACACAACCCCGTGAGTATATGATTGCATATAGGACGAAACCGGTTCGCCCTAAGGAAATAGTAAACTTTGGAGGAGCAGGAATTTGGAGGTATCTAGGCTCGGGTGAAGACCTGAAGGCAGTGCATGATGGCGCAAGGAATGGGCGACGGAAACACGATAACTGAGGTATCAATCAGTCGACCCGTGCCAAAAGATTGTGCGAATTTCTAGTTGGAACCTGATCACCTTGCTTATTTGACGGAGGCAGGAGCCAAATTTTGCCAGAGAAGGGTTATTCTGAGTTCGTCAAATGTACAATTAACTAATTACATTAACCTACTAAATCCATCTTTATATGTACCTTATAGCAGCTGAATCATAATGGAGGGGCGCCAAGCAGATACAAAATACAATCATAATCAAATTTACTAACATTTAACCATTTGAGTTATATTTAATTATCTGTTCAATTAGACATGTGTAATTTCGATTAGTACTGTTTATTTACGAATTCATTAGGATGTAGGGAATCATAATAAACAACAAAGGGAAGTTAGCTCATTTAGAGAAATTATTTAAAGTTAGATTTGCAAGGGAGAGACCAATACAGTTTGAAACTCAAAGCTCTGTTTAGAATCAAAAAGGTTACCACAAAAATGAAAGTAATTAAAGTCCTATATCATAAATCAAAAAATTACACAACGTTTCATGGAGTTTATTTACAACATAAATACGAAAATATTTACGTTCAAGGTCGTAAATAACGTATTAATTAATTAAGTACATATATCTCTAAAGATATGTAGTACAAGGGAGCTTTATTGGGCAGTATTGACATTAAAGAATCCATTTTATTACTTGGCGATACGAACATAAACATTTTAAATGAACTCGAACCGATTGTAATCCAATACGAAAACCTAATGGCCAACTTCGGATTGGTCAAAACTATTAACGATGTGACACGAGAAGCAGTTTTGTCAAACTATATAACGGCTACTTGTCTAGACCATATCTATATAAGAGAGAGAGAGACCATAGAAATCAGTTCGTGTGAAACAATAATAGCTGACCACTACCTAATTGCAACGACAATTTATTTCCCTACCTACGGCAAACACACTTCTGACATATCGCACACTGAGTACTATACTGCACTCTCTGAAAAAAAGTTAATCTATTTATCTCAATCACTGATTGGAATGAAATGCTACAATTATCTGAACCAAATGTATTGTACGAAGAAATGAAATCGAAATTTAAAAATATTTATGGACTAAGTTACATCACAAAATTTAATAAAAAATATCGCAATTATCAAAAAACTTGGATGAATGATAGCCTCATTGAAAATATACAAACACGAGATACTCTTTGGAGGAAATGGAAAAACTCACCTAACAACAAAAAATATGAAATCGATTTAAAAAAATACAGAAATAAATTAAATAAACAAATAATAAACACAAAAAAATTATACTATAACTATAAATTTAATCACTGTTTCAAAGACATTAAAAAAACATGGAATGAAATTAATAAAACTTTAGGAAGGAAAGATAAATCCGGTTGTGATGAAGTCATATCAAAATATTTCTTAAAATCCAAATCGAAAGATGCAGTGGCAGAAAATTTTGCAGACTTTTTTGATGAGGGGGTAAATAAGTTATTACATGTATGTGATGTCCGAGCGTCAGAATACACGCCGGAATATTTAAATCACACAATGTATCTACCATGAGCAAATACAAAGCAAATCGAATTAGTTATCGGAGGTATGAAAAATTCCAAGACACCAGGCATAGATTTAATTCGTATGTATGATTTGAAAAAACATGTTAAATTACTTAGTCCTATAATCGCCCACTTAATTAACAGAATAATTGATACGGGCCATATTCCCGATGAACTAAAATATAGTATTGTAAGGCCTATCTTTAAAAATGGAAATCACTCTTTAATAAACAATTACAGGCCAATTTCCTTACTTCCTGCATTAGAAAAAATATTAGAAAAATATTTATCAATAAATTTAGATAAATACTTAAATAATCTGAGTATTATTGATGAATGCCAGTATGGCTTTCAAAAAAATAAAAGTTGCGATAAATTGCTCGAAAAATTTTCTAATCATATAAATTCACAACTAAACTGTAAACAACATGTATTGGTTCTATTTATTGATTTTTCAAAAGCTTTCGACACACTTAGCCATATACAAATAATTAAAGTACTTGAATTTATAGGTATCCGGGGTAAACTCCTCTTATTCTTTAAAAACTATTTGACAAATAGAAAAATGAGTGTGAAGATTTTAAATATAATTAGTAAATCAAGATACATCAAATCGGGAGTACCGCAAGGGTCAATTCTAGGTCCAAAATTATATATTATATATGTAATTGCTATGTGTAAGATTTTCAAAAAAGCTCGTCGATACATTTTTGCTGATGATACTGCTCTTGTTGTATCAAATGAAAATCCTGAAATAGCTATACAAGAATTACAAAGAGATTTTAACGAGCTTCTCAAATGGACTCATGATGTAGGATTAGTTATTAATGTAAAAAAAACCAAATGCATGTACATAAAATCACCAAGTTTGAAAATGTGGAATGTTCCTAAAATAACCGCTCATAGCTTTGACTGTATACATAGAGGAATTATTAATGTTTGTGACTGTGAAAAAATAGATTTCACAAATGAATATACTTATCTGGGTATAATTGTAGATAATAATTTTAAGTGGGATAAACAAGTGGCTAAAATTTGTAACCAGCTCAGATCCTTAGCTAGTAACTTTTACAAATTAAAATTTATTTTGCCTCATTGTACTCTTAAACTCATATATTTTTCTATGGTAGAATCCATCCTTAGATATGGTATTCGAACTTGGGGACATGCAAGCACTACTTACATTAAATATATTGAAAATTTACAAACTGCCATAATAAAAAAAATTGTCACAACAAATATTTACAAACAGAGACATAACTTAAAACTACTGTATGGCTCAGAGAGCTTACTTACAATAAAAGGTCTCCACTGGTTCACTACTATTATGGATAATATGGGGGAAAGCCCTTACAAACACCTACTTGTACACAAACATACCACAAGATTTAGAGAAGGAAAGGGCCTAAAAACTCCTCGAATATTAAATAAATATGGAAGCCGTACTCTTGAATATCTAATACCAGTGATTTTCAATAAAATCAATAAAAACATAAAACTTGAAAAAATGAGAGACTATGTCCTAAAATGATAAAACTATGGTTAATGAGTGAAAACTCCATGTATCTTTGAATATCTTAATATAGCTGCCTACATATCTTGTTATTAGGCAGGTATATTGAAATATCTTATATATTTATGATTGTAAGTTAAATTATCTAATATTACTATGTGATCTATTCTAATGTTTCCTTAAAACTATAAATGTATTTACAAATATTTTCTTAGATATAATATTAAGAATGTTTAAATTGTTAGAACCTGCAGACAAGCTGTCATATGACAGCTTTGTGGGTCTACTCAAATTTTTTGTACAAAATGTATTCTGTAATTAAATAAATAATAAAAAAAAAATTTAAAAAAAGTAGCTTTCTGTAGTTATCAGAGGAAATAAGGGTCCAATTTCATAAAGGCTTGTGTGACGTAGGGGAGGAATTTTCCGTCCCTACTACACTTATGCAAAGCCTTAAAAATTTAAATATCGATCAGAGCCAAGAGAAAAGTAGAAAGAAAATATTAAAGAGATGAAGATAAAAGCGAGATATCACAACAGGTACAAAGTAATTAAAAACTTTGTTATAATTTGAATAAAATAATTTTGTTTGGGTACCACTTTATTGAGTAACTTAGCAAGTAAACCAACCGGTTTTGGTTCCGCCTACACCTTCCTCAAGGTTTTATAAAAATAATTAGATTTATCGAATATCCCAATTTAAAACATGTTCCCCTTCCCTACTCCCCTCTTACACCCTCACTCTTACACTCCTCCTCGCCCCCCCCCAACCAAAGAATAATTAGATTTATCGAATATCCCAATTTAAAACATGTTCCCCTTCCCTACTCCCCTCTTACACCCTCACTCTTACACTCCTCCTCGCCCCCCCCCCAACCAAAGAATAATTAGATTTATCGAATATCCCAATTTAAAACATGTTCCCCTTCCCTACTCCCCTCTTACACCCTCACTCTTACACTCCTCCTCGCCCCCCCCCCAACCAAAGAATAATTAGATTTATCGAATATCCCAATTTAAAACATGTTCCCCTTCCCTACTCCCCTCTTACACCCTCACTCTTACACTCCTCCTCGCCCCCCCAACCAAAGAATAATTAGATTTATCGAATATCCCAATTTAAAACATGTTCCCCTTCCCTACTCCCCTCTTACACCCTCACTCTTACACTCCTCCTCGCCCCCCCAACCAAAGAATAATTAGATTTATCGAATATCCCAATTTAAAACATGTTCCCCTTCCCTACTCCCCTCTTACACCCTCACTCTTACACTCCTCCTCGCCCCCCCAACCAAAGAATAATTAGATTTATCGAATATCCCAATTTAAAACATGTTCCCCTTCCCTACTCCCCTCTTACACCCTCACTCTTACACTCCTCCTCGCCCCCCCCCCCAACCAAAGAATAATTAGATTTATCGAATATCCCAATTTAAAACATGTTCCCCTTCCCTACTCCCCTCTTACACCCTCACTCTTACACTCCTCCTCGCCCCCCCAACCAAAGAATAATTAGATTTATCGAATATCCCAATTTAAAACATGTTCCCCTTCCCTACTCCCCTCTTACACCCTCACTCTTACACTCCTCCTCGCCCCCCCAACCAAAGAATAATTAGATTTATCGAATATCCCAATTTAAAACATGTTCCCCTTCCCTACTCCCCTCTTACACCCTCACTCTTACACTCCTCCTCGCCCCCCCCCCCAACCAAAGAATAATTAGATTTATCGAATATCCCAATTTAAAACATGTTCCCCTTCCCTACCCCCCTCTTACACCCTCACTCTTACACTCCTCCTCGCCCCCCCCCCCAACCAAAGAATAATTAGATTTATCGAATATCCCAATTTAAAACATGTTCCCCTTCCCTACTCCCCTCTTACACCCTCACTCTTACACTCCTCCTCGCCCCCCCCCCCCCAACCAAAGATGTTTAAAAAAAATGTTGTCAGTCTTCTACGTTCCGTATGCACTGTAATTCTATAATTTATTTTAGTATGTTTTTATGAGACCCTGAGAAGGTTCAGGCGGAACCGAAACCGGTTGATTTCATATACTTATTTTTTTTAGACAATTCCCCTCAGTCTTATCTTTGGGGATGCTGTGTTGAGGGTCTTTTGAGAAAAGGAAAGAGAGGAAGTTCTGGGAAGGATAAGGGTTTGAGGGGTGGGTAGTTGGGTAGGAATCTGGGGGTCAGTGTGTCCAGGAGTAACGGAAGTATGAATCCAACCCACCCATGCAAGGCGATGTTCCGATAGTCCTGCTGAAGAGATAAAAAGGTCTCCCTCAACCAACCTCTCCCGATCCGGCCTGCCACGCAGTTGGCGGGCAGACGCTTCGACCGCCAAGACCCGGATAAACCTCACCCTATGAATTGCTGCACCCCTCCTAAGTCATCAAACGTAGCATGGTAGTAGCATGAACGTTGTCAGTGGTTCGCACTTGTGGTGACCTGAGGCAGAAGTGTTGGCTATCCAATAAATGGTTCCCATATTATATATCTATGTATTCTCAATAAAGTTGTGTCCAAACAAATTGTTTTATTAAAATTAAGAATTTTTGTAAAAAATCACAAAGTGATTGCCACCTGTGAAAGTGTGATGAACGTATATCTGAAGGTATTTTTTGATTACATTTGTTTAAAAAGGGCTAGTATCCAATAATAACAGAGTAAAGCAGTCTTTCTAAAAGTGGACGATGACGCCCTCTTGCAGGCGCTGGAGGCTTTTAGGGGGGCGGTAGAAGGCACAATAAAAATTAGGTGGAATTAAGAAATCGGCTGCAAGTTACTGAACGCGGCGACTTAGGGCTGTTTTTTAAGTGAATTCGAGATTCTGATATTAAAAAAGGCGTCAAAATGCATCAGATTCATCATTCACTAATGATTAGCTTTAAATTCAAACCATTGTTTTAAAGTTAATAAAAATACTTCTGAATATGATAATGAACTAATCAGAAAACAAGTAGACAAGAGTGGGGACGCCACGAAGCACCGCACAAGGAGGAGACCGATTATTCTATCTCGTTCTCCCGCAGGCTAAAATGTAAGTATGTGTTTGTCTCTTTTTAGTGCCGCTTTTGCGTATCGTCGAGTTTCAAATCACAACAGTGCTGAAGAAGTTTTTACTTAAAAATATGGGGGCAATAGATCTATTTTAAATCTCAAATTGGGTGGTGGTCTAAATAAGTTTGAGAACCTGTGGTATAAAACGTAAAACAGTAGAAATGAACAAAGAGAATGGTAGGTACCCTATAAATTAGCTAAAATTAACTGATTAAAGCAACGACAAATTGCACAATTGCGTAAATCTGTAATATTATAATTTCTGAACTTGGTTTTAATGAAATGATTCATGCAATATCATAAGCGTAGGCATGGTGGCGCAAGGTGGGGCGTTTTCCCCACCGTGGCTGGCCGATGCATGACCCCTGGGATTATCGACTCAGTCGCGTTTTCAAATTTACAAGACTTCATATGATGGTTTTTCCTGCTTCCGCTTATGTTATTTGTATTCATATAGTATAAAGCAGTGGTTCCCAACCTTTTTCTGATCCGGACCACTTATACGTTTATGCAGTGGCGTAGCGAGGAGCTTTTCCACAGGAGAGCCACCCGACCGGAGCTTCACCCCAAAACTAAGCCACCGCTTGTGGTCAGTGGCGTAGGCGATCATGATATAATAATGACAACCTGAATATTGTCCCGATTTTTTTAATCAGACTTCTCGACCAGCTTACATGGCGTTTATTGACCGGCGGACCATCGCGGACCATCTTCTAGCCTCTTGCGGACCACTGGTGGGAAAATCCTGGTCTAAAGGATACGTAGCAGAAGCCTACATTTTCCGGAACATATTCGGAGTTTGGATACGCCCATGTGCAATATCACAAGTTTTTTCTAGTTTCAGTATAGTCCAGCCCTGGTGAATGAGAGGAAACAGAAGAAATGAAGGTGTTAAGGGACGTACTTGACGTGATTCCTGGCGAAAAAAAATATTTGGAGAAAAAAATAAATGAAATTTTGATCTCCGGTGACTTTTTTTCCAAAACCAAACAAAATAAAATTCTTCCACATGTCGTCACTGGTCACTCAGCCGAGAAACTCGACCCGACAATTGATCCGGTGACAGTTGTTCCCCCCCGACAGTTGATCTCTCGGACAGCTGATCCCGTAAAAGATCATTTCTTCGAGTAAGTACCTATGCAAAAGAATATGCGGCCGCACATCCAAACTCGATGTAGGTACTTATATCTGCAGGCATCTTGACACTATCAATAATTTCGTCTCTCCGAAGGAACATGTGAAGCATGCAGTCGGCTTAGCTCCACACAGCATCCCTTAAGATGACATAGGCTCTGAGGGAAATTATTTTCCTCAGGGCCTCCTGTGTGGAGCTAATGTAAAAAAGAGTGTACTTAGGTAGGTGGATATTAGACCTATTACTTGAAATGGTTTTAGCTGTGTTTGGTGATTTTTTTCACACAGGAAGCCCCGAGAAAAATAATTTCCCTCAGGGCCTATGTCATCTTAAGGGATGCTGTGTGGATGGTTTTTTTTCAGGAAAGGAATGAGAGGAGAGTTCTGGGAAGGAAAAGTGTTTAAAGGTCGGGTGGGAATCTGAGGTTTAGTGTGTCCTGGTCATCCGCCTCCAAGACCTAGACAAACCTCAACCCATGAACCCGGGCACCCCTGCTAAATCACCAAACGTAGCGAACCACTTGGGGCGACCTATGGCAGAGGTGTTGGTTATCCAATAAAGGTTCCCGGGGCGGCGTTACCCATTCCCGCCTCCCAAATTACGACTAGATCTGAATGCCAGGTAAATTTTGCACATCTCCTTCCCCTCTCCACTACATTCAGCCTCACCTCACACACCAAAATTGGGGATGCCTAAACTCACCAGACGGTTGGGAGAAGTTGGGCCTCTTGTGTTATATTCGGATAAACAAAGTTATATTACATGATTTTTTGTATTTTTACGCTGGTATACAGGTATTAGACAGGTTTTAGTATTAGACTCATTACTTGAAATAGTTTAGCCATGTTTCGTGACTAGATCTGAATAGCCAGGTTCATTTTGCACCTTTACTACATTTAGCCTCACAACATACCAAACTTGGGGATGCCATAGTCTCACCGGCTCCAGACGGTTGGGAGAAGTTGGGCCGCTTGTGTTGTATTCGGTTAAGATTTACCGTAAGTTGTAAAGAAAGTAGGACCGGTGGTCTAATGCAGATTTGGACCACCCATAATAACGAAATGGGAGTCAAACGAGGCTGCACGAGTATTCAAAGTTTCCAAACCTACACTAAGAAGACATATTCAAAACAGGAATGTATACGCAGGGGTGCCCGGGTTCATGGGATAAGGTTTGTCTAGGTCTTGGTGGCGGATACGTTTGCCCAATCACTGCGTAGCGGGCTGGATCGGAGGAGACTGATTGAGGAAGGCCTTTTGACCATTCTTCCCATTCTTCGCCTTTCACCGCAGTGTGAGGAATAGATTCATACGTCCGTCACTCCTGGCCACACTGACCCCCAGATTCCTACCCACCCCTCATATCTTTTTCCTTCCCAAATCTTCTCCTTCCTTTCCCCTAAAAGACCCTCCAGCATCCTCAAAGATGACATAGGCCCCTAGGGAAATTGTTTTTCTCGGTCCCTCTTGTGTGGAGCTAATGTTAAAAAAAAAATACGCAAACAATTTTATTTTAAAAATGAACTAGAAATTGCTGCTTGTAGACGCTCAGGTATCAAGAAGCCCTAATGAAGACAGTGGGTAGGTACTGCCATGTTGAATGATTCCCACACGGATATTTATTTATTTATCAGTTCAATTTAAGTGCCGGCATTTATTGTTTTTCTCATTATTTACATAGTTTTCTTTTACCCACCTCACTAGACGAAGTCTATTTACTTGTTTGTTTGTTTGTTTGTTTGTTTGTTTGTTTGTTTGTTTGTTTGTTTGTTTGTTTGTTTGTTTGTTTGTTTGTTTGTTTGTTTGTTTGTTTGTTTGTTTGTTTGTTATTGTTTGTTTATTTGTTTGTTTGTTTGTTTGTTCGTTTGTTGGTTTGTTTGTATGTAGGTTTGTTATTTTCTTTGTATGTTCGTTTGTTTGTTTGTTTCTTTGTTTGTTTGTTTATTTGTTGTTTGTTTGATTGTTTGTTTGCTTGATTGTTTGTTAGTTTGTTTGTTTATTTATTTATGTAATTGTATAATTATTTATTTATTAATTTAATTATTTATTTATTTAATAAATTATTTTTTTATTAATTAATTTTTTTTTTGTAATTATTATTTTTTATTTATTTTTTATTTATTTATATTTACTTATTTATTTATTTAAGCCCTTTTTTGGGGGCTTTTACATTACATAATATGAATAATAAGAAATATACAGTATTTATTGTACATAACTGAACTTCCTCAGTAACAGTTGGTCCTAGTTGGGAAGTCAAAATTTTTAATAAATTATGTATATAAATGTACAATCTTGTGCTAAATAAACAAATAAATAAATAAACATTATTTTATATACGTTTATATATTAATTGAAGATGTCCACTGTTTTGGCAAAATTGTTATCCTCCATTAGTATTCTGGGCAAAGAGGAATACATATGGTAGTTAGTCCCAGAATTTCTGCACTGAAGTAAATCCTGACTTCTAGTATTAGGGGAGAGTATGGTATATCGTACCACTTCGCACTTACGATGAAGCCATGCAAAATATTGCAAAATCATACAAAATCATGTGTTTGTTTTTACATTAACTCCACCCAGGAGGCCCTGAGGAAAATAATTTCCCTCAGGGCCTATGTCATCTGGGATGCTGTGTGGAGGGTCTTTTTGAGGAGAGGAAGGAATGAACATTGGTCTTGAAGAGACCCATGTTATAGGAAGGAGGAAACACAGAGGCCGGCAAATCATTCCACAGCCGAGCTGTTGAACACAAGAACGAGTCGAAGAAACGACCCGTTCTCATGTGACAAATGTCAACCGTGTACAAATGTTGGGCACGCGTTTGGCGTGTTTCCCGACTATGCACCGGTGCCGAAGGGATCAATGATGCTAGTTCCTTAGCTAGCTAGCATCTTCCATTGTAATACCGGTAGAACAAGGATAGCATTCCCACCCGACGCCTGTGCTCTAAAGATTGCAATCCGTCTGTTAAGATGGGAGAATCTATCGAACGGACCGCCCGTTTCTGCACAGAGTTGAGGGTATTTTTCAGGTATTTTGGAGCTCCAGACCAGAGGTGGATTCAACCGTGGGGCACACTTGTGATTTGTACAGGGTTAGCAGTTGTGTACTATTTATTTTATTTTATTTATTTATTTATTTAAACGCCCATAGGGCTTTTACATAGAATGCAGTACATTTTTTAAATTACAGTGAAAAGAATGGGTTTACAAAATACAATACACAATACAAGTAACATAATATTTGTTAAAAACAAAATATTGGTTACATAAAATATAAGCGTTAACAAAATACAGGTAACATAAAATATAAGAAACAAAATATAGTAGTTGACATAAAGTAGGTAATTTTTAAAATTGTTGTTGTCATTAGTTTACGGGATAGATAGAAATAAATAGTTGGCACATATGGCGTTTGAAGTTTGCTAAGTTCAAATTATTGTCAAATACATCCAGATTGTTTAAGTATTTGTTACCAAGACTATGCAAACGTTGTATTGGAGAATGTAAATCATAGTTCGAATGAGATGTACGTATATAAAATGTCAATGTTTGTCTAGTTGTTCGTGTAGGTACATGTAGATTTATTAATTGCAGGAGTTCACAACTGTCGAATTTAGAGTTTAATAATTTTAATAAAAAAGTTAGGTCGTTTATTTTTCGTCGGTTTTCTAATGTTGGAATATTTAAAGTATTCATTAACGACGGATAATTTATGTGCTCTAAACTTTAGAGCACATAAATTATCCGCCTCTAAAGGGATGTTAAGTTTAAAATTTACAAAACGTAGACATTTTATTTGAATTCTTTCAATAGTATGAATATGAATTTTATAGAAGGGCGACCAGACTATGGAGTTATATTCTATTAGGCTTCTAACAAGGGATGTATACAGTAGTTTAATGATTTGTAACGATTTAAAGTTTTTAATTGTTCTTAAGACAAATCCTAAAGTTTTCATACCCTTATTTGCAGTTTGTTGAATGTGAACCGTGAAGTCTAGTTTCTCATCCATTATTATGCCAAGATCCCGCATTTCCCGATACTCTTTCTAAATTTATTTTATTTATTGAATAGTCGAAAAACAGTGATGTTTTTTTTCTGGGAAAGGTCAAAGTTTTGCATTTTTCTACATTTAAATATAGATTGTTTTGTGAGCATCAAATTTTTAGCATGTCTATATTTGATTGAAGAATTTCACAGTGATTAAGGATAGTTATCTCTTTATATAATTTAATGTCATCAGCGAAAAGCAATACTTTGACGTCTTTAAAACAGTTGACTATGTCGTTTATATAAGAAATAAAATTGGGCCAAGATGACTACCTTGCGGTACTCCACTAGTGGCAGAAAATGGTTTGGATATAAAAGATTTTATTTTTACAAATAAAGTTCTACCTGATACGTAACTACTTTCTTTCCCTGACATGAAGTTTTCGGATCAGTGTTTTGTGGGACACTTTATCAAAAGCCTTCGAGAAATCAGTATATATACAGTCAACTTGTTTGTTTTTAGAAAATGACTCCAATATATAGTTTTGAAAGAGTAATAAGTTTGTTGAAGTTGATCTATCTCTAATGAAGCCATGTTGTTTGTCATTTATTATCTCTGTTAACGTGGGATATATTTCATCAAGAACTAGAGATTATTAAAGTATCTGCGGGCCCTGTACAGTACGCCCAGTTTTTGGGAGGCTAACTTTACTCTGGCTTCGATGGAGCCCCCATACCTGAGCTGGTCACTTAGGGTTACACCAAAGATATTGAAATATAAGTAGATGTGCTATCTGCTGTTTTTACTATGTGGGTCTGCGCTTCCGGGTGTCGCCGATATTGTTTACCAATTAACAAATAAACTAAAAGAACAAATAATTAACGAATAAACCAAACGAACGTTAAACTAAATGAACGAATTCTTTCCTTATTCAAAATATATTGTTAACCAATATTAATGCACATTTTCAAAAAATCAACGAAATGAACAAATTCTTTTTGTATGAAAACTACGCTAATTAGCGCTTAGTCCGGCGACAGCTGCGCGGACACCATAGCATATCTCTTCTGTATTTGAATATCTTTGGGTTACACCAAGCATATCAATGGAGGGCCTGTTCGGAAGATTGCTTCCGTTGAAGGATACTAGATATTAATTTCGATCCCTTTTAGACGTAATCAGACAAGATTGGGTCTTTGAAACATTAAATTCAACAAGATTATTTTTACCCCAAGAGAAAACACTCTCGAGGTAACCGTCCATTCTTTGCTTCAAAGCCCTCCGAGGCGTTGGGGTTTGTGAGCCCTTTGGGGGCTTGTCAAACAAAAAGCTATCATGGACTGTACTGTCATCCGCGTAACAGTGAATAGGTGCACATGACAAAAGGTCGTTGATGTGCAACAAAAACAAAGTCGGAGACAGAACCGATCCCTGTGGGACGCCAGCATTTATCAAGTGTGAGGAAGAGATGAAACCATCGACCACCGTCTGAATCGACCTCTCCCTCAAAAAGTCGGCAATCCACATATACAGGGATGCGGGAAGTCCGTAAGAAGGCAGTTTGTAGACAAGTCCTCGGTGCCAAACCCGGTCAAAGGCCTTGGAAATGTCCAGTGTAACCGTTTGGGTCTCACCAAAACGTTCCAGGCACCGCCCCCAAACATGCGTCACATACGCGAGAAGATCACCGCACGAGCGGTTCCGCCGGAATCCGTATTGACGGTCGTTAATAATTTTGTTCTTCTCGAGGTATGTGAGCAGTTTGTCGTTGATCACACGTTCCATCACCTTAGACAGAACTGATGTGATCGCTATGGGGCGGTAGTTGGCCGGGTTGGAGCGGTCACCCTTCTTTGGGATAGGATGGATAACCGCTTTTTTCCAACCAGAGGGCACAGAGCCAGTCTTCAGGGACATTTTAAAAAGCTTCGTCAAAATTGGAACTATTTCTGCAGCGCACCTCTGCAGTACCAGGGCAGGTATTCCATCAGGCCCACTAGCTTTATTAACATCTAGCCCTCGTAAAACATGGAGTACTTGCAGATGCCGGATCCTCAGCTTTTTCATACGAAAACCGCAGCGAGGAACCGACGTCGGGACAGCACCTTGGTCATCGAGGGTTGAGTTATCCGCAAACATTTTACCTAATAAGTTTGCCTTTTCGGTGGCGGTGTTTGCTAGTGAGCCGTCAGATCTGGTAAGAGGTGGCAGACTGGCAAGCGACCAGAATTGCCTGCTGCCATGCGGGCATGCAGCCAGCTTTCTGCTGATCTGCAGGTCGTGCTCCAATTTTGACCTATTTATGATTCTCTTGGTTTCCTTTGCCATTTCGTTGTAAGCTGTTCTGTCTTCGGATGTTCTAGATGTGTTGTAGGCTCGGTAAGCCGCGTTTTTTCGTCGCACTGCTTCAGCGCATTGTCGACTGAACCACGGTTTTAAGCCTACACCAGTTTCCTTAACAGTAGATGGGATGAAGCCATCCATCGCGGATGTGATGACTTCACCAATTTCCTGGGCACATCTTGAAGGATCCGAAGTCCGAAAACAGACAGCTGACCACGGGAAAGCATTAAAATGTGCCCGCAGACCGAACCAATCTGCTGACTTATAGTGCCACACTTTTCTCTTCAGCCTCTCATTTCGGTCTGAAGTTTACAGGGATTGATGTCGTCACCAGGCAGTGGTCGGACGATCCTAAAGGCGCTGTGACTTCAATCCTGTAACCGTGTGGCACAGTGGTTAAAAGTAGGTCTAACAGATTGGAACGGTGAGTCTGGACATCAGGGACCCTTGTAGGCTCCTGAACCATTTGCTCCAATCCGTAGCAAAGGGCAAAGGATTTCGCTTGTCGTCCAGCCGAGTCTGTTGATCCTGAGAACTTCAACCAAGGTTCGTTATGAACATTAAAGTCCCCCAGGACCACAAACTCTGCCGTAGGGTAGCGGGGCAAGAGGTCATCGATAGTGTCGCTTAAATGTTTGAAAAGTTCGGACGTGTCTGATTCGCTAAGGTTCGGTGAGCGGTATAAACACGCGTAGAATCTTACCGTACTGGCAACATTGACGCGTACCCACATTACGTCGAATCTGGACGTAATGTGGGTACGCGTCAATCATTATGTGTATTATTTGTTCCTATTTTGAAAATTTAATTGCTTAGAAGTATTATAGATGCTTCAATTCAATACTGCATGTAGGCCTTTAAAAATATTTATAAGTCTTTTAATAAGCCTAGTAAAAAATAAAGTGTTAGGTCTATAAAAAAACACTTTCAAGTGCAAACTCTTCTACTTTTAAACTCCTTTTCGGGTATGGTTTTATTGTATAATGAGGCAAATTCAGTTTCTTTTATAATTATAGAAAAAAATGATATTTATGCATGAACTTCACAATAAAAAAATAAAGCATGAACTTTGGCGGTGTTCTTTTACAGGAAATTAAAAGAAGTGTTACCCAACTGCAAATTTCACTCTTCTTCGATCCGCAGAAGGAACGAAAGCGCGTTCTATTGTCCTAGTCCAGCGGTCGGGGAACCGGGGTAAATTACTCCAAATGGGGAAAAAATGTTTTTTTTGGGTAATAAGGAAATCGCATATGAGGAGGCGGTAAAAAGTTGCTGCCATTTACAACAACCTATCTTTATGAACAAGGCTTTTCCACTCTAATGAACATAAAAACGAAGAACAGAAATCGATTAAACGTCGAAGACTGTATTCAAATTGCTCTTACATCAAAAAGTCCCAATTTTGAAGTAATTGTATCAAACATGAAGCAACATCATGTCTCCAAAAACTGAAAGGGAAACCTGAAAATCAGAATTTTTGTTTGATCCAATTTGAGAATTTTATTTTGTTTGTCTATTAGATACATACTTACTATTTTCATGTAACTTTTATTTTTATTTTCCGTGTAAATAATTCAATAAATAATGTTTATTAAATATACATTGATTGTCTTCTTTTCAAAATGGGGGGAAGGGGTAATATCGACTTACGCAAAAATATTTTGGGGTAATGGTTAAAAAAGTTCCCCGACCGCTATACGCACGCTATAGCCGTGCTTTGCTGTTCGCGTCACTTTGTTCTATAAAAATGTACGAGCAAAATAAGAAAACACCGTTGTAAGCGTTGATTGGTCAACGCTAAAGTCGCTTGCTCCGCCCAATTTCGAATGTGTCCAGGACTAGGGGATCGTCTTAACTTTCAATACTGTACGATCGAAATGGCATAGAGAAGTGAAGTTAGATTAAAATAAATATTTGTTTAATTGGGTAGGATATATGTTTAAATCATATTTTACAGACATCTGGAAGGTTTTCAATTTAAAAGTTTTGCATAAAATGATTTTCGGTAAAATGGTATGGTAAATCGTACTATCGGTACATAACTCGTACCTGGAATATTATTTCATTTCTTTTGAGTGTGGGGAACAAAAAGAAGTCACAGGGGGCTAGATCACCTTGGAAAAAATTCACAGTTCTCTTCGAGCTGATTTTGAAGCTCAAAACATGCTTGACGTCGACGCTCCCTTTGCTCGTCTGTGAGAAGGCGAGGGACAAATTTGGCTGCAACCCTTCTCACAGGCAAATCTTCTGTTAAAATCCTCTGAATTAAACTCCATGACATTCCAGATATCTCACAGTGTTGATCAATGGTTTGGCGACGGTCTTCACGAACGAGGGTATTAATTTTGACGTCATTTTCGTCAGTTTTTGACGTTGTGGGGTGTCCTGAACGGGGTTGGTCTTCAATTAACATTTCTCCACTTTTAAAACGTGAAAACAACTCATAGACTCTGGTTTTACCTAGGGAAGCATCTCCATAAGGCCATAAGCAGTCAGCATTACAATAGTTTGCCGATTTCCCCAACAGGAAACAAAATTTCACAGCCGCGCGTTGCTCTCGACAATCTGCTATCACATTTTCGCCGAAATGGAAAAAGTGGCTTTAAAAAAATTCTCACGGGCGAACCGATGCACTCACAGCGACACAACTTCGTACACTGAATCAGTAGGAGTGACCCTAACGGATCCTTGGTCGAAAAATGTGTTCCCCATTCTTCCTCTTCACCACAGCACAACTCCCGTTACTTTTGGGTCCCCCGTATATCCTGGAAGGCTATTAAATATAAGTGGAACATGATTATTATTAGATTGATATTAATTTATTAGATTTTAAATAGTGCTATACCTACAAACTTACTAAGTTAATTGTCTACTTTAAAGTTAGATATTTTATTAAATTCACGAAACAGCTGACGCGAAATAATAATACATATTATTAAAACTTCCAGAGCAATTAAAAAATCTATAAATTAAATATTAATTAAAATCAGGGCTCCTAGTTGTAGGCAAAATTAATAGCACGGAAACCAGATCCTACTAATATTAAAAAGGCGAAAGTTTGAATGGATGTATGGTTTTATGGATGTATGTATGTTTGTTACTCTTTCACGCAAAAACTACTGAATGGATTTTAATGAAACTTTACAATAATATCATACATCAGAATAACATATTATAGGCTATAGCTTAGAGCTCTGGCATTACGAAATTTGTGTTAAAAAAATTGCAATGGTGGCACGCGTGCTATTTAAAAATGAATGTAACGGATATGGAGGTGGGGTGAGGGTGGGTGATAGGGAGAGGCGTGGAGAGGGGGAGGGGGGAGGAGGGAGGGGAGAGTGGGGATAGGGAAGGTGGAGGAGGCGATGTGGGAACCCCCCTAATACAATGCGTGCGAAGCCGGGGGCAAAGCTAGTAATATTAAAAACGCGAAAGTTTATATGGATGTATGTGTGTTTGTTAGTCTTTCACGCAAAAACTACAGAATGAATTTTTATTAAACTTTACAATAATATAGCTCATACCTACATCAGAATAATATATAGGCTATATACAATGGTAAGCTCTGGCGTTATGAAATTTGTCTAAATGAAAATGTGTGTATTTCATATATTTTAGCGGCAGGGAGGAAATGCAGTGGGAGGGGGAAGGCGGGGAAGGTGGAAGGGAACGGGGACGCACGGGAAAGGATATGCAGGGAGAATCAATTTATTTCTTTGAATGGTATAGCAACGCATGCCGGGAACCAGATATTAGATAATAAAGGTTAGATTAGATAATAAAGGGATCGAAATGAAAATCTAGTCTCTTTCAACGGAAGCAATCTTCCGAACAGGCCCTCCATTGATATGCTTGGTGTAACCCTAAGTGACCAGCTCAGGTATGGGGGCTCCATCGAAGCCAGAGTAAAGTTAGCCTCCCAAAAACTGGGCGTACTGTACAGGGCCCGCAGATACTTTAATAGTACACAACTGCTAACCTTGTACAAATCACAAGTACGCCCCACGGTTGAATTTGGCAGCCATCTCTGGTCTGGAGCTCCAAAATACCTGAAAAATACCCTCGACTCTGTGCAGAAACGGGCGGTCCGTTTGATAGATTCTCCCATCTTAACAGACGGATTGCAATCTTTCGAGCACAGGCGTCGGGTGGGAATGCTATCCTTGTTCTACCGGTATTACAATGGAAGATGCTCCGAGGAACTAGCATCATTGATCCCTTCGGCACCGGTGCATAGTCGGGAAACACGCCAAACGCGTGCCCAACATTGGTACACGGTTGACATTTGTCACATGAGAACGGGTCGTTTCTTCGACTCGTTCTTGTGTTCAACAGCTCGGCTGTGGAATGATTTGCCGGCCTCTGTGTTTCCTCCTTCCTACAACATGGGTCTCTTCAAGACCAATGTTCATTCCTTCCTCTTCTCAAAAAGACCCTCCACACAGCATCCCAGATGACATAGGCCCTGAGGGAAATTATTTTCCTCAGGGCCTCCTGTGTGGAGTTAATGTAAAAAAAAAAAAATTAATTATTTTTTCTTGGTAGGTACCTACCTACTTTTATACTTCTCAGATTCACTATTTTGTACTGACTTCCATTTGGTGGATATGCGGACAGATCAACCGCCATGCCTACGTTCATTTAATTTGGAAAAATTCTAAAATTCTTTCTTATTTTTTTTTAGGCATTTTTTTATGTGTAAAATTGTTGTTTGAATAAAAATTATAGGCACCTATAATAATATCTATGTAGTTCGGTATTCAGCAGTGGCGTGTACTCCATATAGGCACTTAAGCACTGCCTACCTTGCCGTATTTGTAAAACATAGAGGAGATGTACCGAATATGGAATCGCTTAGGTAAACAAATCTAATCTATAATATAAAAATGAATAGCTAAATGTGTTGGTAAGCGCAAATCTCGAGATCGGCTGAACCGATTTCGCTAATTCTTTTTTTAGAATATTCCTTGAAGTGCGAGGATGGTTTTTACGGAGAGAAAAATTTAGAAAATTGCGCAGAAAATTAGATAATAACAGAAAACATCGCACGTTTGACAGTTCGCGTGTTAGAGAATGACATTTTGCAAAACAATGAATGATTGTGCAATCAGGATTCTATTTTTGAAAAGTTGAAAAATTTATTTAAAGTAGGTACTCCCCTAATATTTTGAATCGAATCAAGAATTTTCGATATTTTAAATAGGTACCTATGTTAGGTACCAAATTTAATATACATGAAAAATGGAAATTTGAATAAAAATTGTAAAAGGTGGCACGCGGGCTGTTTAAGAACTGAATGTACTGGGATTGAATATATGGAACGCGGGAGGAGGGTTGGCGGGACGAGGGAGCGGTAAAGGGAAGAGGGAAGGCGGGGAAGGTGGAAGGGGAACGCGGGAAGGGGGACCTGGGAGGGGGAGGGGAACTCGGGAGGGGGGTTCGCGGGACGGTGAAGGGGGGGGGGGGAGTAGAGTAGGGAGAGGGAAGGTGGAGGTGATGGAGTGGGAACGCGAGAGGGGAAGAGGACGCAGGAGAAGAATGGGAGGCGGAAGGGGAACGGGACGATGGGAAAGGACACTCGGGGAGAAACAATTTCTTTATTAAGTGGCATAGCGACGCATGCCGGGACCAGCTAGTTAATTATAATTGAATCGTTTATTTAGTATTGTACATTGAAATCTTTGGAAATATAGTTACGGAACTTAAAATGTCAACGAAATATGAAAAGAAACACACAAACTTCTTCATTTTAAACGAAAGGTAAATCAATATAAAAAACCAACATCAAAAAAAGTGCTCCTATTATCTATGGTATTCAGTGATTTTTTTTTAAATTTTACTTGCAATAATCACAAAAAGCAATATATCGGTTCCCGAACACTCAAAATGGCATCAATGACAGCAGACTAAACATTAGATCCACTGATAACCCACGGTCTTCGATTTTACGGCTTCCATGACTTTTATCATTTTTTTTTCCACGTTTTCCCAAGGGCGGATCCAGCTTTGGCGCCAGGGGGGGTCACATAGTGCCAGGGGGGGGGTCACATAGTCGTGGTCAAGTCACGAACTTATAATGTAATTTTGATAATAATAGATACAAGTAAAAAGTACGTCCACCTAGGTCCTGAACCCAGCCCAGGGGGGGTCATGACCCCCATGACCCCCCCCCCCCCCTTGGATCCGCCCTTGCGTTTTCCGCTGTTTCTTTTACGACATTGTTTCACACTGTTTCGACTACGACAGGCCAAAATACAACCTGGAATAGCGAAAAGAAATTTAGTTCTACTAGAATTCCATTTTGGAAACACTCTTCCTAATATGAGATAGTATTCCGTATTAGGGTCATCAAAAAATCCCATATTAGGAACAAGATCAACACAAACAAATATATTCGTAGAATAAAATCTACTTGAATTTAACTTCAAATTATTATGAAAACATAAAATTTAAATAATAATATTGTCTATCAGTGAAAGATTAACAATTTTGTGGAAAAATTTTTTAAGAAAAAATTAAGTGAAACTTACTTAAATATATAATCGGAGAGTCACAAAAACTTAATCACTCTCTCAGTTGAGTGTGGTGTGGTCGGCGTCAGGACGAGTCCTGAATATTCAAGGTGGGTTGGTCGGGAATCGGGAAGGCTGGGTTATAAAGGCTTTTCTTACTTAAATTTTGAGAAACACCACCATCTCATATTACGAACGTATGCCATATTCGGTACATCTCCTCTAAGAATGCGTAAATAATATTATAGTTTATTAAATTATTGCTAAAAATAAATACACACTTTCAAAAACAGGCGCGAAAAAGCTGAGCAACCGAAAATACGCGAGGGCCACGTCAAACGTGGCATAAACTGTAACTAGAAACTACACGCGCGCCCTCCGACTGCCTCACTAAAATGTGGCCTAAGCAGGAATTATTTCTGCTTGGAGCTTCTTATCTTCATACAAGATATAATATCAATGTTTACGAAATGCACATAGCATGGAGTAGCTACTCTCGTTTTGAATTTGCTTCTATGAGGTTTTTTTTGTTAGTATTAGGCAGTGCTTCCTGGAACAAAATTAGCAAATGGCAATCAGTGACAACAGTGACCTATGATGTTATCTATTTCTATCAACTAGTTGTCTTACCAGCAGCAAGCACACTTAGCAAAAATTTGTACGAAAGTAGTTATTTGTAGTTAGTTTTTTTTAATCAATTCGGCGGTTTTTCTACTGCCTACCCTGATCAAAAACTCTGCGCACCCCACTGGTATTCAGTAACTAGGATATAAAATCGTTAACTATTAAGTACCATGCCTTACAGTTGGATTTTTTTAATTGTCCTTCTCACTAGGAGTTCCTTCGTAAAAAAATAAGGGTAGGTAAGTTTCAATAATTGTGCGATTACAATAAAAAAACACGTTTCATTAGGAAAGTAATACCATAACAAACCCAATCAAATTTAGGTCCAAACTAAAGCCTACCCTTTTGGACTCTCATACCCAATTAAACATACCTACTTATTTGAGAGTAGGCACCTATCATACTTAGATATCACACGTAAGTACCCATCATACGTATTGCCAATAAGAATGATAATAGGTAGGTAGGTACTTGGCGCCTATATAGCGCGGTTTTCGTACGAAATAAAACAATAAATGTACATTTTTAAGCAGCTTCGCGTTCATTGGTCAAAATCTTGAACATATAGTTTTGTATCTGTGGTGAACGTATGTCTCGCGGTATGAAAGAGACATGCGTGTATGAGTGAGACAGCATGAGTAACGTATAAAAGGTTGTGAATGTTGTCCATTCGTTCTCTTTGCATCAGACTTCCTAAGAAGCACTACTGTACCAATCTCGGAATAAACCACAATAGTTTACCCACGACTTATTATTGTCAACCTCACCCTGTACTGAGATCACCATCATATCTGAGGAATCTGGATCCATCAGAACGGAGTCCAGAGGTAAAGTAGATAACCGGCAACGGTTATTACAGTTTCAGTGATAGATACGAAACTGTATGTACGTATAGGTCTCGCAAGTTAAGTTGACTTACCTAATCACAGTACTCACACAGATGCAAAACTTTCACACAGCGTGTTTCGTTTTAGGCTTTAAAAAAAACAATTTATAATTATTTCGCAATTGAGAATTCGAATCTATATAGGCATAGATTTTGAAAAGCAAACTACTGTTAAACTTAATTACCAAAACAAAAAATTTAACAAAACAATTAAACTTATGTATTAGCAATCATCAGCAACAATAGGCAATTATTTAATAATTATGTATCAGTCATCATCAGCTACTATCTATAGGTAGGTACGTATATTATCTAAAATATAACAGACTACAAAAGATTAACCGTTGAATATACTAGGTGGGTGGTTTGGTATATTTATGAATACTAGTTTGTGATACTCCAGTTGCCTTAGACGTCAAATCATACAAGTGATTTAGGCTTAAAAGTTGACCACCGTTTTTTATATTAGATATGAATAAAATAGTTAAACACGCGGAATAAAATATCACGAGTTTGTAACAGGGCTCCATTATTGCGTAATGAATATTAAATTTGCACACTTAACAAACAATCTGTAACTAATAAAGATTCGAATTAAAAATAATGAAAACTCTTTATTATTTCAAATTGAAAAATTTGTAATTATTTCACTTGCGATATATAGGTGCACGTGTGTTTAAATCAAATTACGAACCGAATGCATAGGACACCCCGTAAGTGCAGTCTCAATTTTTATTGCTTCCAACATACCTAAGTTGATTTACCTATACCTACAAGCAAAAATACAAAAAATCGATACAAACTAGGTACCTACTATAGGTATCTACTTTTTATAAGAATACCGCACAAGAGTCCTCAACTGCTCCCGTTTGGAGCCAGTGAGACTATGGCATCCCCAATTGGGGTCAGTGGCGTAGCGTGAGTTTTCAGTGAGCTAGAATGCTAAGATTGAAAAAAACGACATTACTGATGTAGTTGTAGCTGAAAATGAATTTTATATATATTTTTATTTTCAACTTTTTGTATGAAGAATTCAGGATCTCATACAAAAAGTTGAAATTTTGAAAAAAAATAAAATTCATTTTCAGCTACAACTACATCAGTAATGTCGTATTTTTCAATCTTAGCATTCTAGCTCACTGAAAACTCACGCTACGCCACTGATTGGGGTACCTATGTTGTGGGACTGAAGGTAGTAGGGAGGGGAAGGAGATGCGGAAGAAGAAGGTGGGGAAGTACATGGCTATTCAGATCTGGTCACCAAACACGGCTAAAGCCATTTCAAGCAACATTTCAATTCTGAATGCATGGTGGTCTTATACCAGGGCGATACTAGAGTATCTTCCACTCTGGAACGTGCCGCAAATATACTACCTATATGCTATTTTAAATGAATAAATTGTGAAATAACACAAATTAATCACATAAAATTTATTTGCCACGCCGGGATTAGATCCCGCGACCTTCGGTGTGCGAGTCAAGAGCCTTATACCGCTGGACTACGCCGGTCAAGTTATTATACCTACCTAATGGTTTGTCTGGTTTGTAGTTGGAAGAAAGATTGTAGAAATGTATTGTAAATTTGTACAGCGCCCTTAAGGTGACTTTTCACAAAAATGTCGCTATACAAATCATCCAAATACTTTTTTATTATTATTCAAAGAAATAGATTGGTATGTGTCTACGTAGGTATAGATATCTAGTTTAGATTTTTCTACCCTGTGTAGAATGAATGCTACCAATCTATAGGTAAAAAAATGTAATTTTAACACTTGGAAAATAATCGTAAGCAGTTGCTTTGTCAGTTGATGAAGTAGGTAGGTACCCGAGCCACTGAGCAGGTAGGTACCTTCCTATCTAGTTGGTGCTATCTCCACAGTTCACCGTTTGCCAACTCAACTCGACATTTTCATTTCGCATTCATATTAATTCCATATGATCCAGCCGGTATTTCATTTACATTCCAAATATGAAAACGCTTCGTTTAGAAGCACTTCTTCCGTCTTTTGACTGTTGCGATATTAAATCCTATGGGGGCCGTGCGCCTGCGCGCCCCCCGCCCTCCGGCACCCCAGGGGGACCGCAGCGTGTCGAGGGAGGGGGCAGCGCGAGGCGAGGATTGGCCGGGAGTCCGCCCGGGCGGGCCCCCCATTGGTGTGTAATACTGAAGGGCGGGAGCGGGCCCCCATTGGTGTATAGCAGGACGCCCTGCCCGCCGCTCTTCTGCGCGTCGAGTGCCCTACAGCGCTAGAGACGGTGAGGTGTCTTAAAGCCCTAAAGTGTTCTTGTGAGCGGTTCGAGTGCGCTCTCTACCGATGGCACTCGGCCCGAGTGGCTAGGTTTTGATTTCATTTGATTTTACAACTGATAACGGCTTCTTCGTTTTTTTTTCTCGCTCTTACGGCTCTTTATATTGTTAATCAATCGGTCGCTATTATTTTCCCTCGGCCTTGGGAGGGTTTGCTCGTTTGTTTGTTTGTTTGATCGCTGTGGAAAGGCCACCGCCGCGAGTACCGACTCCGGTGACATAGTCTGTCTCCACGCCGAGGACTCCAAGTGGTCAGAATCGCGCGGACACTCTTCTGCCGCCCCACGAAGTTTGGGACTTAGCAAACAGACACTTAGCACTCGAGCGCCGATTGAATCCGATTAGATTGCCTTCCCCGTCCGCGAACCGAATCAAGTGTGAAACAATTCATTTATTCAACGATCGGCGTTATCGATTTTAAATACTCCAGTGAACCCGTCGCTCTTCAACGCTAATAATCGACTAATAAATAATAATAATAATATAATCGAACCGATTCGACTCGAATGTGATTACGTACAGTGAAGCTCACGCAGAAACAAAACAGATTTATTAAAAGTGTAATCAATAAATATCTGATAATTAAAATAAATTTAATAATAATCATTGTGGCCAAATAACTGTCCTTCTAGGTTAAAATTAGGTCGAACGTTAACCTTTTTTAATCTCTTTTCGCGTGTAGTTTAGTGACTTTTTAAGCATCAAAATGAGTAACATTTATGATGATAATATCAGTTTCGGTTTTGAGGACAGAACTTTGAATCTCGAGTGACAGCAGGATATAATTTTCGGCAGTAGACTTTACGAGCTTTTCCTTAGGTAGGTCACTCTCTTTATGTTCAGTAGCTTGTAAATTATTAATTAATTACATTTTTTTTACTTACTAATTACTGTTGTTTAAATATTTTGTGTTTAAATTAGTCACTTAACTGCATGAAAAAAAGTATTTATAAAATTTACTGTACGGTTTATAAAATTAATCGAAAAATAATAATTACAGTTTAAATTTGATTGTTAAAGTTATTTTTTACACCCAGTCACGTTGCGTCGGGCGTTGATTGAAAATCGGTTATTATTTTAGCAGAATTTGCTCAAATTATTTAGCACTAGTCTGCGTTTATTAACTTATTATTTTTTCCAGTTTATATTATCAATTTAATAATTTAATAATTGATTGAACAAGGTTATTAAATCGCATTTGAAAGCAATACAACTCGTGAAAATTATTACATTGTTTGAAAGTGCACAAAAATTCAAGTGAAAGTGAAGAAATAATTAAATTAACTGTATACAGTGTACGCACGAATTGATTGACTGTCTAATATTGAAATTAAAAGTGTTTTATAATTATCATGGACAAGTTAAATCTAAAGTGAATAAACCATAAAATATTAGTTCTATAAATCATTTACAGATCGAAGACATACATTCCTACCTGTGAACGTCGTTAAATTATTTAAAAAAAGAAAACTGTTCAAACTTCATATTTCCAGGAGAAACAAAAGTACCTACCTAGTACCTACCTAATTGAGGTATTATTGAAAATAAGTAATTTGAAATTCGATCGGACATCTGGGTAGTTTAGTTATTGAAAAACCTTTCAGTGTAGGTACTTGCGGAATCTCACCTGAAAATAATACGTTTTATGGCCACACATAACTGGAAAAAAGAAAAGTCTCTCGGGACAATTGGACTGACAGTGAAAGAACCAAAGTGCACCACAGAGGAATAACTGATCTGAAAACAGTAATTGGATGGGAAAACCTGCGTTATTGAAAGCGTTTCCTTTTAGTGTATCTACTTACCTATTGAATTGTACCTGAACATCTTTGAACATCTTTGAACGGGTAAAAAGAAAAGTCACTCGAGACAATTGGGTACCTAGTGAAAGAACCAAAATACATTGCATACGTTATTCAAAAACATTTTAGTGTACCTACAGAATTCTATCTGAACAACGAATTGAGAAATAGACCAGATCTTTGAATTGGTGTGGTTGAACACCAACAGAAAACTCTCTTCGAGCAATTGGACTAAGAGTAAGGAGACATTTTGCCTTGTGGGAGAGTGTATTTTGGTGATGGTGCATCGGCCAAGTAGGCCAGCCATCAGCAACTAGGAATTGAGGAGTAGCATGCAGTAACCTCAGCAGATCAGCGCATGTCTGGAGAGGGGGCCTACCTGTCCGGCGGCGGGGAGTTACTGCCCGAGCTGTCGGGCGCCGAGCTGGCCATGAGCCTGTCTCCATGCCCCAAGTTGCTGCCCCACCAGCTGCACCACCTGCAGCACCTGGGACACGCGCACTCCACGCCCTTCAGCGTCACCGACATCCTCAGTCCTATCGAGGAGAGCTACCGCAAGCTGGAGCTGGCAGCCAATCCGCCTTCCCCCTACAGGTTCACATCTAACTTACCTACACTCTAAATTTACCAGGAATAGTCTTTTAATGTGATTCGGGTACTATCTGATAATTTTAGGCAAATTTCGAACAGGTTTTTATGCATTCCGTTCCATTACTTTTACGTTGAATTTTGTATAGGTATGTTTTGATGCTATCCATCAGATTCTTTTATGTAAAATTTTATTCATTCCAATCCATTACTATTGCGTTAAATTTTGTACATGCTTTTTATAAAGTCCATTCTGTTAGTCTTACATAAAACTTTGTACCTACATCTTTTTATGCATTAAATTCCGTTACTTTTACGTTGAATTTTGTACATGATTTTATGCACTCCATTCCGTTAATTTTACGTTAAATTTTGTACATGATTTTATGCATTCCAATCCGTTTCTTTTACGTTCAATTTTGTACATCCTTTTATACATTCCATTCTGTTACTTTAACGTTATTTTTTAAAACGATTTTATGCACTCCAATCCGTTATTTTTACATGATTTCATGCATGCCATTCCGTTAATTTTATGTTAAATTTTATATACCTACATGATTTTAATATTTAACTTACTTTTACTTTACTTATGATGTACTTTTTGTTTTTGTAGTTATAAATCTTCATTTTTTTTTGTTCAATAAAGATATATTATTATTATTACTTTAAATTCGGACATGTTTTTATGCATTGCACTCCGTTAATTAACGTTAAATTTTATACATGATTTTATGCATTCGAATCTTTTACTTACTTTTACTTTAAATTCGGACATATTTTTATGCATTACATTATTTTTAACATTTCGTTACTTTTAGGTTAATTTTGTACTTGATTTTATGCCTTCCAATTCGTTACTTTTACGTTAAATTTTGTACGTGATTTTATGCATTACATTCAGTTAATTTAACGTTATATTTTGTTCATGATTTTATACTTTCCGTTCCATTACTTTTACTATAAAGTTTGTATCTACATGTTTTTATGTATTCCATTCCGTTTTTACATATTTCATTCCGCCATTTTTACATTTCACTTATTTGTGAGTTTCCACCAATACAGTTTTGGATGGAAGTAACGGATTCTACATCAAAAAAGTTAAACGGGAATTTTTTTCAATGTTTGTCCAAATTTACGTAAACTTTACCAAATTTATGTAAAAACGTATTTTGGAATATTCCAAAAATATATACCTACCCAATGCTTGCTATATAAGACATCACACATTGAATCTAACATACCTAAAATTAATTACGAATTCTGACTTTGTTCAATAAGGATAGAGGTGGGACATGGTAAAAAATTCTCTACCTTTTGATGTAAATATTTGATTAAAAATATAGGTACTTATATAGGTTCGATATGTGTATTTAAATGACAAAATAAAGTAAATTAATAAGTTTGCAAGCTAAAAATATGAACCTAAATAACTTTCTAATATTCTAATAATAAATAAATAAATCAATCAAAATTGTGGAACATTACAATAACACAGTGTATACCTATAATCTTTGGCTAAAATGCCAGTCGACCATCTCTATAGTTAGGTACCATAATCTCATTTATATCCAAAACCGCTTTACGTAGGTACTGGTGACGTGGGTAATTATTTATTTTATTATATCCAAAGACATAAGACGGAGTAAGCACTCAGGCCACGGGCCCATCGTGCTATTTCAAATCACCTCATTTTTTAACATTGGTTCCTTTTGACAAAGTTCACCAGAGTTGTCTTAATATATTTGGCTTTATCTCCTGGTTCCACAATGTGTCTTCCCAGTTGACTGAGCCTTGTTTCTATCAGGACGGGACTTTGGCACGATAGGTAAATTGAAGTTTCTTCAAATTTACGACATCTATTGGTGTTTATCACTCCCAATAGCTGCATGTCTCTCCTGAGGTTTCGGCGTCTCTCTAGTAGTCCTACCAGCTACCCCTGTGAGTGCTCTGTCCATATTAATACTAGTTTCCCTGTTCGTCTGGGGTCTAGTCCGTTTATGAGTACTATGGATTGTCTCATTTCGGGTGCCCTCTCCCATTCCTTCCAGTCCTTGAAATTTAAGATTTGAAGAAAAGAAAAAGGAAAACTAATTAAGGTACATCGATTTATGACTTGTGAAATGTCCATTTTGGAAAATTTAACGTTTATTTCACCACTGTATGAATAAAAACCACATAAAAACCAATTTACATCGATTTGTGTCATGCTTATTTTGATAAATTTAACGTTTCTTTCATTATGGCTAAAAACTAATATCCATATATTTGTGACATGTCGATTTTATTAATTTTAAGGCTTCTTTCACAAATTATGGAAAAAACATATTTCTATTGATTTGCGAAGGATCAATGTTATTTTGTTTGTTTATGGTAGGTGCCCAATTCTTGAAGCAGACTATGATATTATTTGGCACGTTCGGGTTCCTATCTACAGAGACATATTGTTTACGAAAGTTTTTGAGCGTCGGTGGAATAGAAGAGAGTGAATGAGACGATGTTGTATGAATGTGAATGAAGCAAGGAGTATGCTTAGGTACATAGATTTGCATAGTTTCCC
Source organism: Limnephilus rhombicus (assembly GCA_929108145.2). NCBI lineage: Eukaryota > Metazoa > Arthropoda > Insecta > Trichoptera > Limnephilidae > Limnephilus > Limnephilus rhombicus. The sequence continues at coordinate 11,044,998 of OV815287.1, read as the reverse complement.
AGCCCATTTAATCTAACCCTGCGGGGAAGTGTCCCATTGGTTAGTTAGTTATAGTACTCTTGTTTTCTTATATTACCCTTAGGTACCTATTTATTATGGCAACTGAATTTGCGATACAAATCCAAAACGCAGACTTTTAAATTTTGAGGTGACCAACCAAACATTTTTTTTATAATAGGTCTACCAATAGTGATTTTTTTCTAAATAAATAGTTAGGTTGGTATCTACTTAGAATAACATACTTAACCTTTTGCTAATCAATAATACAATGTCATTAGAGGATGGGGTGGAACTTATTTTTTTCTAAATAAACCATTTAGATATAGTCTGTCAAAAAAGAGTAGAAAATATAAAAACTGGAACTACTAAATTTGTAGACTGGCAACACCAATTTAACTGTCAAATATTTTTTTGAAGTGCAATGACACTGAATGTATAGAACACAGTAAACCACATTTAAAAAAAAAACATTTTTTCTTCATGACATAAATTTGATTAAAAGGTGATTTATAAAGCGATTTTTTAAAATTTAATTTAACATAAATTTGAATTTAACAATAGATAGAAAGGAAGAACACTAATGGTGAGTTTAGTTATACTACTTTTAGATCTGAATGAGTTAAATATATTCAGATCTAAAATTAGAGACATGATCTAAAGCCCGGGCAACGCTAGGTACTTTATCTAGTATTAAATAAATATGAGAAATTTCTAAACTGTGCTTTATATTTTATTACATTATAGTTATTCTTCATTTTGTCAACACAAAATTTCAAAGGTATAATAATAATATACCTACCTATATGCAATTCTAATTTTGAGATCGGCGAGTATCTATACTGCAATGAAAAAATATTTTTTCCACTATTATGCCTTTTTAATTTTTTATGAAAATGTAGGTTACACAGCTTTACTTTAAAACCATGAGTTATGTGTTTAGTATTGCCATTTGATCAACAGTGGCGCCCTCATATATTTTCTACTCTTATTTGACAAACTGTAGGTATGTACATACATATTCATCAGAACTTCTATTTAACGAACATAAATTCGTAAAACTGTAAAAACAATACCTTTAATTCCACCATCGAAAATTTCAAATTTATTAAGATTAGATATATTCTAATTAACAGAATTCTTTGGGCCAGCTGTTTCACAGAATTTGAACAATTTATCCTATTTTCAAGTTCTATTATTATCTAAAGTTCTGTTATTAGTATTATTTAATTTCAGCTATGCCAAACAACTGACTAATAATTATTTATTTATTTTCGAGAAATGGACGGTTTACATTTTTCCAGTTTGTACATGTTTATATAGCAAAATAAAACCAATTATGGATTTCCTCCTTGTGACTTTACCTCTGATTAAACAGCATAATAATTTTTTTTTTAAATAAAATTTATAATAAAGGAGTATGAGTTCAAAAATTTTATAAAACAAAAGAGTATATAATAATAATAATAATATTTATTTCACATAAAATTATACAATGAAACATATGTGGAAACTTTGACTAGCCAACTAGGAATGGATCCTGTTTTAGGCCAATCAAATTGACAAATTTAGTTCATATCATAATTTCATATTACATTGATTAATTATATAAACATATTATTTATTGAATGAAACAAGTGTTACGATTGAATTCCTCGTAGAAGCTTTAGTTAATAACTACAATTTTGAACTCATAAAAAAAAGAATAAGCGAAGAGAAAAAACTAAAATTTACATAAAACATAAAAATATCAATACATTGGTAACCACAAGAAGCCAGGTTGTACATATAAATCAAATCATAAGTGTTAACGATGGAAACATAAACACATAACATATTCATGAAACATCAGAGAAATACTCTGTTATGTACCTACCCCTTATAAGGGTATAATCGGTAAGTTCGGAATTGAAAATGTCCACCTTGGATAATATGCTTTGTAACTATTGCATAGTCTTTTTTCGTTATTTGTTTTTGGGGTGTTATGCCGTGTTGCGCTACCTCCTTCTTTAGCCAACGTTTCGGACATCGTTGCAGTGTCCATCATCAGGGCAGATCCGGCAGATCCGGTAGATGTGATACATCTACCGGATCTGCCGGAAAATCTGAAATCTGAAGATCTGAAAATGCTTTTGGCCGTGAAAATCTTAAAACTTATTGCATAGTCTGTTTAGAAAAGAATTTTGCTTCCAGTTTGTCTTGCAAAATGTAATAACGGAAATTAAATAGTACCTCTTTTTGTATTTCTTCGGCATTCACTATGTAACAATTTTTAGACATTTTGTTTTGAAGAGTTCTCAATGTAGGCACATTTGTTACTTTATATTTTTAATTTTCCTCTACCGGTTTCGACACATCCGTATCATTAACTAGCAGTGGCGGGCACAGATTTTTTGATCAGGGTAGGCAGTAGGAAAACCGCCGAATTGATTCAAATAAATAAAAAAGCTTACTACAAATAACTCCCTTCGTACAAGTTTTCGCTAAGTGTGCTTGCTGCTAGTAAGACAACTAGTTGATAGAATTTCACTGTCATCACTGATTGCCATTTGCTAATTTTGTTCCAGAAAGCACTGCCTAATACTAACAAAAAAACCTCACAGAAGCAAATTCAAAACGACAGTTCTACTCTTACTGTGTGCATTTCGTAAACATTGATATTATATCTTGTATGAAGTTAGCTCCAAGCAGAAATAATTCCTGCTTAGGCCGTATTTTAGTGAGGCAGTCGGAGGGCGCGCGCGTAGTTTCTAGTTTTTTTTTTTTTTACAGTGAATACCGCACAAGAATCTCAACTGCTCCCGTCTGGAGCCAGTGAGACTATGGCATCCCCAATTGGAGTATGTTGTGAGGCTGAAGGTAGTGGGGAGGGGAAGGAGGTGGGGAAGAGGAAGGTTGGGAAGTACCTGGCTATTCAGATCTGGTCACTAAACACGGCTAAAGCCATTTTTAAGCAACGTTTCAATTCTGAATGGTGGTCTTACACCAGGGCGATACTGATAGTATCTTCCACTCTGGAACATGCCGCAAATATACTATATATTATTTTAAATGAATTAATTGTGAAATAACACAAATTAATCAAATAAAATTTATTTGCGCATGCCGGGTTCGAACCCGCGACCTCCGGATTGTGAGTCAAGAGTCTTACCCACTGGACTACGGTTACAGTTTAAGTTACAGTAAGGTTACGGTAAAGTTACAGTTTATGCCACGTTTGTAGTAGGCCGTTTGATGAGGCGCTCGCGTAGTTTCTATTGCTCAGCTTTTTCGCGCTTATTTTTGAAAGTGTGTATTTATTTTTAGCTATAATTTAATAAATTATAATATTATTTATAAGCTTATGTTTTACAAATACGGTAGGGTAGGCAGTGCTTATGTGCTTATATGGAGTGCCCCTGTTAACTAGCAAACGTACATTGAAAATTTAAACTCTTCAAAACAAAATTAAATAAAACCTTTACAGAATTTGAATTTTAACTTTGGAACATATAAATTATTCAAATTCTATGAAATAACTGGCTCTTGGACAATTCCAAAATGAAAAAAAAACAATGGGACAACACAATTCAACAGTTCTTAAAATTTTTACTTTGAAGTACCACTACTAATTTCGGTTGTGTGTCTGTGTGTCTGTATGTCACTGAATCGCTGGTTCAATGCACTCGGATTTGCCGTCATTTTCCAAATTGGAACTGTGATTGAAGAAGTAGAAGAATTCAGAAAAAGCAATAAAGTTTAGAACGACTTAACAGAAAATTATTTTTAAAGTTGGAACTAATTTGCCAAGAATACAGACTCACTCGTGATTTTTCACGACTCTTCACGCTAATTCATTGATTTTTTAATTTTTTCAGTTTTTCATCATTTCTGATTTTTCACGCTAATATAGCATAAAAATAATCAAATTACAATAAAATAACACACCTCCATATACAAAAGCTCAGTTTAATTATGGAATTATTTAAACCCGTACCTACCTGTATAATTATAACACAATTACTACTGGAATACACTGTAAATTGAAATATTTATTTTTTGCAAATGATGTAACCTTTTTATTAATAAATGTATAATTTGTTGATAATAACAATGGTTTGTAAAAATGACCTTGATCTAATAACATAAAGGTTCTTTCGGTGGTCTGAGTGGGTAGGTTTAACTAAAGCGGAAGTTGTAGGTTAAACTGCCAACTGTAAAAAATGTCACTGGTGATATTTTTCAAATATAAATAGTTAGATAAATAGTTAGTAGCCCGTGGCCTCTTTTACAAAAGTTTTTTTTTTTTAAATTTGTTAATACTACTTACTCATACTTACTTACTCATGGGATTCAATAATAATTTTAAATGTACCTAGATATCGGACGTTATTAATAGGCTTACATCTGTACGGTTGAAATTTAAGAATCCGACTTCGAATCTCTCACGCCGCGCTAAGTTGCCATCTTCGTACTTGAAGTTTAAAAAGGTACTTTTGTAATAGAAACGAATTCAAGCAAGTAGCCAATAATATCACTTACGTTAACAGATGGCTTTAGGACTTGCCGCTGGCAGGTATAAGTAGGTACCTACAATTGGATTTGTAACTTCGGGAATCTTCCGGGCATGGAGAGATTATTGATAATATGATTATTATTGTAACTGGCAGTTGTGACTAATAATATCTACCACGCATCTATATATTATATATGAAGTCATTGTCACTGGATCCCAGTGGGGTAGCGAGGGGGGGGGGAGCTGATTATTATATATGAAGTCATTGTCACTGGATCCCAGTGGGGTAGCGAGGGGGGGGGGAGCTGATTATTATATATGAAGTCATTGTCACTGGATCCCAGTGGGGTAGCGAGGGGGGGGGGAGCTGATTATTATATATGAAGTCATTGTCACTGGATCCCAGTGGGGTAGCGAGGGGGGGGGAGCTGATTATTATATATGAAGTCATTGTCACTGGATCCCAGTGGGGTAGCGAGGGGGGGGGGAGCTGATTATTATATATGAAGTCATTGTCACTGGATCCCAGTGGGGTAGCGAGGGGGGGGGGGGAGCTGATTATTATATATGAAGTCATTGTCACTGGATCCCAGTGGGGTAGCGAGGGGGGGGGGAGCTGATTATTATATATGAAGTCATTGTCACTGGATCCCAGTGGGGTAGCGAGGGGGGGGGGGAGCTGATTATTATATATGAAGTCATTGTCACTGGATCCCAGTGGGGTAGCGAGGGGGGGGGGAGCTGATTATTATATATGAAGTCATTGTCACTGGATCCCAGTGGGGTAGCGAGGGGGGGGGGAGCTGATTATTATATATGAAGTCATTGTCACTGGATCCCAGTGGGGTAGCGAGGGGGGGGGGAGCTGATTATTATATATGAAGTCATTGTCACTGGATCCCAGTGGGGTAGCGAGGGGGGGGGGAGCTGATTATTATATATGAAGTCATTGTCACTGGATCCCAGTGGGGTAGCGAGGGGGGGGGGGGGGAGCTGATTATTATATATGAAGTCATTGTCACTGGATCCCAGTGGGGTAGCGAGGGGGGGGGGGAGCTGATTATTATATATGAAGTCATTGTCACTGGATCCCAGTGGGGTAGCGAGGGGGGGGGGAGCTGATTATTATATATGAAGTCATTGTCACTGGATCCCAGTGGGGTAGCGAGGGGGGGGGGAGCTGATTATTATATATGAAGTCATTGTCACTGGATCCCAGTGGGGTAGCGAGGGGGGGGGGAGCTGATTATTATATATGAAGTCATTGTCACTGGATCCCAGTGGGGTAGCGAGGGGGGGGGGAGCTGATTATTATATATGAAGTCATTGTCACTGGATCCCAGTGGGGTAGCGAGGGGGGGGGGGGAGCTGATTATTATATATGAAGTCATTGTCACTGGATCCCAGTGGGGTAGCGAGGGGGGGGGGGAGCTGATTATTATATATGAAGTCATTGTCACTGGATCCCAGTGGGGTAGCGAGGGGGGGGGGGAGCTGATTATTATATATGAAGTCATTGTCACTGGATCCCAGTGGGGTAGCGAGGGGGGGGGGGAGCTGATTATTATATATGAAGTCATTGTCACTGGATCCCAGTGGGGTAGCGAGGGGGGGGGGAGCTGATTATTATATATGAAGTCATTGTCACTGGATCCCAGTGGGGTAGCGAGGGGGGGGGGAGCTGATTATTATATATGAAGTCATTGTCACTGGATCCCAGTGGGGTAGCGAGGGGGGGGGGGAGCTGATTATTATATATGAAGTCATTGTCACTGGATCCCAGTGGGGTAGCGAGGGGGGGGGGGGAGCTGATTATTATATATGAAGTCATTGTCACTGGATCCCAGTGGGGTAGCGAGGGGGGGGGGGGGGAGCTGATTATTATATATGAAGTCATTGTCACTGGATTCCAGTGGGGTAGCGAGGGGGGGGGGAGCTGATTATTATATATGAAGTCATTGTCACCGGATAGCCACCCGAAGGGTGCCACTCGACCAAGACATTGCATACACGTCACCCTGTGTCGGTCGGGCGGAATAGCCTATGTATATTCTGAAATTCTCTAGCTCACCCACCCCCCCCCCCCCCCAGGATCCCAGGATGGATCCAATTTTATGAAGACGAAATTAGCTTTTTTTGAATTTCTCAAGTTAACTTTAATAGAGGGGGGGGGGGGGGGGTGACGCTACGCCCCGGGGGGTGACATCCGCCCCCGGGGATGACATCCGCCCCGAGTGCCACCCATGCTAGCTACGCCACTGCTTCTATCATTGAACACAATATTCTTTCATACGAAAATGTGAAACAGAAAAGACAGAAATATCCTACGGACAAAACATCCCACAATAAAATATCTTCTAAAACCTAACCTAACCTAACAAAAAATTGGACCAAAAATAATACAGATATCCCGTGAAGACTTGGGGAGTAGAGAAGTGTGACAAAAGGTATGGGGGGTCATCAGCTCTGTGGCGTCACATGTAAAAATCTAAATTATTAAAACGCAAAACTTTTTTAGATGTAAATTTGCAAAATATGTAACGTCACACTAGGGGGAGGAGGTTTCACAAATATGATGATGTCTGACAGGGACGGGGTGGGAAGGGGGGGGGGGGGGTGAGGGGGTCAAAAAATCATGAAATTCTTGACGAAAATTATGGATGGCCCCTTTTATGATTTGAAATGTGTGTTGTATAATACAAAATTTTGTTTGAAAATTTAACAAATCTGCCAACGACCTATGGTATAATCTTATTGTACCTACTAAAAATAAACATATTTTCTTAAAATTTAAAACATTGTTTTACTAGAAAAAAACAGTCTTAAAGAACAATCGTAAATCAATTTATAATTTTTTGTGGAAAACAGTCAATAGGTACGACAAAAATTAGATTTAAAAATGACATATTTCCGGTTTTCTCTGGTTATTACCTCTTAAATATTTCGATTTGTGGTTTGACAGTAAATTATTCCATTATTTAAATAAAATAAAAATTTTCATAGTTGAGTATCAACTTTTGGGGTATTATGCCGTGTTGCACTACCTCCTACGTATCGGAGAGCGTTATAGTGTCCATCATCAGGGCAGATGTGATCTGGGTGATGATGGACACTGTAACGCTGTCCGAAACGCTGGCTAAAGGAGGAGGCATCTAAAATAGACAGACAATCTAGGAAAAGACAGGGTATCTAAAATCTAACTATTCGTATTTGAAAAATATCACCAGTGACATTTTTTACAGTTGGCAGTTTAACCAACAACTTCTGCTTTAGTTAAACGTACCCACTCAGACCACCGAAAGAACCTCTATGTTATTAGACCAAGGTCATTTTTACAAACCATTGTTATCAAAAACAAATTTTGTTTTCAGATAGGTACATTTACAAATGTTCCATTCATTCGGATTTTATTGCAAGCGGCAATATTATTTTATCCTTTTGACAAAATATGCCCGAGGACTGAGGGTTAACTAGTAAATCGCAAACACAAAAAAGGTATTGTTTTGGCAAAATATTTAAAAACTAATTTGGTTTAGCAAACTTGAGAAAATGCACAATACGAGAATTACGTTCTTCTGCTTCTCATGTTCTCATCAAGCCAATATTTTTACAGTCAACCGTAACATTGATTTTCACAGCCAAAAGTATTATTGTGATTTATTTTAGGGTATTATGCCACGTTGAGCTACCCCATTCTTTAGCGAACGTTTCGGACAGCGTGCAGTGTCCATCATCACGCATCTGCCCTGATAGTGGACACTGTAACGCTGTCCGAAAAGTTAGCTAAATAAGGAGGTAGCGTAACACGGCATAATACCCTAAACATAAACCACGATAACCCAAACTTTGCTTTTCTTTTCATGTCCGTAATACCTATTAAAGTTTTCCTTTCCTCATGTGAAATATTTATTTATTTACGGTAAATGCACATACCTATCTTTAAATACACAGAATAAATCGTTTTTATTAAAAAAGATTACAAATCAATATTTATTTATTTATTAATTTATTTTATTTTACGCCCAGAGTGCTTTCACATAAATAAATAAATGCAGTACATCTTTAAGACGAGAAAGAAATAATATAAATAAAATTACGATAGAAATCAAAAAGTACATAAATGAAATAAAAATACAAACAACAAAAATTTAAAAGTAAGGTGATCAGAGGTTTACAAAATTGCAACATTAACCATGTCTAATAAAACCTAAGTATTAGTTTCGTATAGTGCCAAACCGCTGCCTGTATCGATGGTACCACCTGTACCTCTGCAAATTGCAGGAGTTTGGAACTGTCCAATTTGGATTTGAATTTTTTGGATAAGAAAGTTAAATATTTTTTTCTTTAAATAATTAAATAATACTATCTACAGGTTGTGATGGTTTATAAAATTTCAATGAATTTACTTTGACATTGCATTTAATTACATTATTTATTTATTTATTTATTTATTGTAAGAAACAAACAGCAATTTATATACAGGATGAGTTATACAAGAGGTTAAACATGAGGTAAGCCAAAACAGTTTCTTATGCTAATGTTGGTTATTATGATATAATATACTATTGTAATTGGTAATAACCATAAAATGAAAATGAAAATAACAACAACAAAAAAAATATATAAGTATATTAGAAGGAAGAAGGAATAGGAAAGGGCAAGAGGCAGAGGAAGGTGGGATGGGGACAGGAGATACTCATGCTGTACCTTTTCTATAGTTGTGCATTAATTTAATTAACATTTGTGGTCGTACGTTTGACTTCGTTTCGGTATTTCACAAGAGTATTATTAAGAATATCGATATTGTTAAATTGCGTGTTATATTGCGCGCATATACGAGGGATTGGAGAATTTTTTCTAAGGTTGGTTCTGCACGCTGGCAAATGAAAAAAATGGTTTAGTCTGGTTGGCCTTGTAGGTATGTGAATTCTTAAATAATTTAGATAGTTAGAGATAGTTTAGTAAATTTGTCGATGTACGAGTAGTTTAATAATTTTACCAAATAATTTCCTCAGTGAGTACTTGTGTCATGGATAAATAATTTCATATTTAAATTGTATCGGCGACATATTCCATACATACATGTGCGAATCCATATTGCCCAAATATTGAATTCTATTTGGTGGTGTATTCCCTGGTCGTAGAATACCACAGTATTTACTGTGGTAATACGACCGATAGTACCAACCTTGTGTTATACTTAAAATGCCTAAAATACCAAAAATGTTAATATATATATTTGTATGTGAATACCGCACAAGAGATCAAACTGCTCCCGTCTGGAGCCAGTGAAATTACGGCATCCCCAGTTGGGGTATGTTGTAAGGCTGAAGGGAATTGCGAAAGTGGAAGGTGCAGAAGTACCTGGTTATTCAGATCTGGTCACGGTTAAAGCCATTTCAAGCAACGTTTCAATTCTAAATGGTGGTCTTACACCAAGGCGAAACGGAAAGTATCTTCCATTGTGGAACATGCTGTAAATATAACTTGTATTATTTTAAACGATGACGGCCGGCGTAGTGCAGCGGTAAGGCGCTTGACTAGCATTCCGAAGGTCGCGGGATCGAATCCCGGCGTGGCAAATAAATTTTATTGGATTAATTTGTGTATTTCACAATTTATTAATTTAAAATAATATATAGTATATTTGCGGCACGTTCCAGAGTGGAAGATACTCTCAGTATCGCCCTGGTATAAGAACACCATTCAGAATTGAAACGTTGCTTGAAATGGCTTCTGCCATGTTTGGTGACCAGACCTGAATAGCCAGGTACTTCCACACCTTCCTCTTCCCTATCTCCTTCCCCTCCCCACTACCTTCAGCCTCACAACATACCCCAATTGGGGATGCCATAGTCCCACTGGCTCCAGACGGGAGCAGTTGGGACTCTTGTGCGGTTTTCAAGTAAAGAAAAAAAAACTAGCTTTTGCCCCCGGCTTCGCTCGCATAGTATTAGGGGGTTTCCCACTCCGCCTTCTACCCCTACTCCCCTCACTCTCTTCCTCCCCCCCCCGGCAACCCCCCCTCACCCCTTCTATACCCGTTACATTCAATTTTCAAACAGCTCGCGTGCCACCTATTAAAACGTAACAATCAAACACGCGTAGTTTCGCATTTATAATATAAGTATAGACATTTATAAAATTAGTGTAGATTTGACAGCACACGTCAAACATTTACTTAGCAACGCTTTGCTTTTCGTCTGGACAATAAACGTATAATAAATAATTTCACAATGAAAGAGCTTATTCATAACGCCAGAGCTTTCCAATATGTACAGCCTATAGTAGGTACTCGCAAATAATGTAGCTTTCTATTATTGATTTTTTTTTTAAAATCCTTTCAGTACGTTTTGCGTGAAAGAGTAACAAACATACATCCATACATTCGTACGTCCATACATCATTACATCCATACATCCATACAAACTTTCGCCTTTATAATAATTATAAAAATAAAAATAAATAATAGGACAGGATGAATAAATTGTGAAATACAAATCAATTGAATAAAATTTAATTTATCAATTAAATCAAATAAAATTTACTTACGCACGGGTTGGTAGTCGAGAGCCTTACCCCTCGACCATGGAGGTCATCATATATACTAATAATACTCGTAACTAACGATTTTAAGATTATCTATGATTTACAATAAGGCTATAGAAAAGAAAATGTGAACTAATGACTCAAATTTAATGTTTTAAATAATACACGTGAAATGTTTTCGCTTTTGCAGTCCTTTCGTTGCTAATAAAAAATATCAATCTAATAAAAAGCCAAAAAAATAATTATAAACATACGTTCCTTATCACAATAATGGTGCGGCTCTTTCAAAAGATAAGATACACATACACAATGTACGTGGGTCTGTTTCGTCCAAACGATTTCTTGCATCACTTTCACACACGACACTCTGACGTCTCCGTAGACCCCTTCCAATATTTCTTGCAGTAACGATAATTTTGAAAGTACGGATTGCAGTTACAAGGATATTATTGAAATGTGAGTGAATTCCAAAAATTCAAAAACGCCAAACGTTAATGTGCTGATGGTTTTGCCTTTGTTCTTAAGTATATAATGCTGCGCTCTCTCTTACACACTAAATAGCAATAGTCTAAAATGAGACAAACGGTGAACGTATGTCTGTACTCCCCCAAAGGAAACATACAATCATTATCAGACGTCTGTTCATTCCCAACGCAAAAAAGTAGCACTTTGGAGGAAACAGTCACAGATATGTGATGTTTCTCACCATTATTACTATTTTTTTTTTTAACATTAGCTCCACACGGGAGGTACCGAGGAAAACAATTTCCGTAGGGGCCTGTGTCATCTTTGAGGATGCCATGTGGAGGGTTTTTTAAGGGAAAGGAAGGAGAAGAAGATATGGAAAGGAAAAAGGTATGAGGGGTGGGTAGGAATCTGGGGGGCAGTGGGGCCAAGAGTGACGGAAGTATGAATCTATTCCTCACACTGCGGTGCAAGGCGAAGGGTCGATAGAATCCGGCTGAAGAGGTCAAAAGGCCTCCCTCGATCAGTTTCTTCCGATCCAGCCCGCCACGCAGTGGCAAGACCCAGACAAACCTCATCCCATGAACCCGGGCACCCCTGCTAAGTCACCAAACGTAGCGAACCACTTGAGGTGACCTGTGGCAGGGGTGTTGGTTGTCCAATAAATGGTTCCCGGGGCGGCGGTATCCATACCCGCCTCCCATATTAAGGAAGCTGCAGCGTTATAGCGATAAGGAATGTGTGTTTATTGCTTTTTTTGCCGTCACGGTACCGAACCGTGAATCGTCATGGTAATTATAAAAGGGCACAATATAAACGTATTGAAATTTATTTATTTATGGAATTATTAACACCTCTTTAGGGACTTTTACATAGAAATACATAGTCAAAATTATACAGTTAAACATAACTGATCTTTCTCAGTATACTACCTAGTAGCCTCGCATTTATGATAAGTTGAAGATTGCATAATTATTTTCCTCTATTCATATTATTGGAAATGAGGAATATGTATTTCCTATGTCGTAGTTAGTTCCAGAATTTTTGCACTGAAACAAATCCCGACTTCTAGTATGCCTATAGTGGAATCCGAAATCTTATCAATGCAAGCAATACTGCATTATCAAATTTAACATTATTTGAATCAGTTGCAATAATGCAAAAGGATGTCAAAAGGGGAAGACTACATTGGAATCGGCTTGTAAAAAAACATGCATGCACCTTGGTATATTTGTGACGTTTTTATGACTTCTTTTGTTGGTACGTATAAGTAGGTACCAGTGACTTTTTGTATAAGGGATGCTGAAGTATATACCTACCTAATATCAAGTATAAATACCTACAGACTAGCCCACGAACAAAATGCGATTATTGACAAAAATAGTAGAATACCACCGTATGTATGGTGAATAGTGTGACGTCATCACTCCTGAAAAGTTACTATGGATCGGCCAATCAGCTGATCAACTGCCGCCATTTTGAATTTCGTTGTTCGAAGTATTCTTCCTAGAAGTAGTATTACTATTTTTTTTGTGCAGTAGTTTTTGAATATTTTCAATAATAGATATAGACAAACTAATAAGAGATACCTTTATTTTTGAAACATTATTTAGGCCTAAATAATGTTTCGATAAACACAACAACTAAATCTCTATAAACAGTATGTAAATAAACGAATACATTAATACGATGGCTTGTGTCATACCTATATTCCCATACAATGACTTTACGGTGACGTCACGACACGACGAACAGTGATGTCACCACTAAACATTTCAATAATGCCAACTTGACGGCGTGTTCTTACGACCCGATTAAAAATGAACTTTTCAATAAGTTTTTAAAAACTATGCGTTTAATATTATTAAATAAAACTTATATATTCAGAATCAGTGTTTATTGGTCTATATGAACATATTTTTTTAAGGCCATAATATTTTTCACTGGAGTTCCTTATTATTACAGTTCTAAAATTAAATTAATTAACTAGATATTCGAAAAATATTCAAGCCAAATTGTCAAAATGGTCGCGCGAACAAATTCTCTAAAACGTACCGAATTAATCCACGCGCTTTGTTATTCTATATCGAAAAAGGAGATATTTCTGCGTTTTATCCACCGTCCGGAAAAATAATTTTTCCGATTTATCAATAAGATGACATCAGACGTTAGATTCACGCATGGTATTCTAATAACGACCTATATTCTCGTAAGTTTTAAGATTTTCACGGCCAAAAGCATTTTCGTTATTTGTTTTTGGGGTGTTATGCCGTGTTGCGCTACCTTCTTCTTTAGCCAACGTTTCGGACATCGTTGCAGTGTCCATCATCAGGGCAGATCCGGCAGATCCGGTAGACCTATATTCTCCTTCGTTAACGCTAAGCATTGTCTTATAAAAGTTTGTGAATGTACCTAAAGGGATTTATAATTACATTCGAATGTCCTTCGCGTGTGATTCCCCAAATTTCAATAAAGTTGAAAAGGAAAAGCGTCACGTGGAGTCGTCGCCTTACCTTTCCCTGTTGAAAAGGTTCCCACTCCGGTGGAGTAGGAACTTTACAAAGTGAGACAGGTACCTAACTAACGAACTGGCAACACTGGCAGTACCTACCTTCCTGAATATACGAGCATGCGCGCTAAAGCGAAATGCCAAGAGATGCCAAAGTTGAACGATGATCGCCTGGCCGAACATTTTGCCATGCGAAAATATTTCGAACTTCGATAGGATATTAAGAATCACCCAGTACCTACGTTCCGCATTCCGAATGTATACCGATTTTTAACACGTTTTAGCATTATGTTTTTAAGTTCCTAAAAAAATATAGGTACAGTCTGTCAAATAAGAGTAGAAAACATAGGAGGGCACCACCGATCAAATGGCAATGCTAAAAATACAACACATGGTGGCGATGTAAAGCTGTGAACCTACATTTTTTGTAAAAAATCAAAAACACATAAAAGTGGAATTTTTTTATTGCAATTTCGATACCTACTGATCTCAAAATTAGAATTGGATATGGGTATATTATACCTTTGCAATTTTTGTTAATACAGTGAAGAATAACGATATTATAGTAAAATAAAAAGCACAGTTAGAAATTGCTCACATTTATTTAATACTAGCATAAGTACCCAGCGTTGCCATTAGATCATGTCTCTAATTTTTGATCTGAATATATTTAACTCAGTCAGACCCTAAAAGTAGTGTAACTAAACTCACCATTAGTGATTCTTCTTTTCTAGCTACTGTTAAATTCAAATTTATGTTAAATTAAATAAAAGTCACTTTATGTGACACCATTTAATCAATTTTACGAGGAATCTTAACAACAGTGCTTCTTTGAATTATTTTTTTTCTTTAAAAAAAAAAGAATGTTTATTTAAATGTGATTTACAGTGTTTTATACATTCAGTGTCATTGCGATTTGAAATAATATTTGACAGGTAAATTGGTGTTGCCCGCCTACAAATTTTGTAATTCCATTTTTTATATTTTCTACTCTTATTTGACAGACTATATGTTATTTTTGAAGATAATATTTATACATTTTCCACTAATTATTTGAAAATCCTTCGATAGAAAAAATCGCAGAGTATGCCCGAAAATTATTAAAAACAAATTATCTTCTATTATCATTTAACATTTTGTTCTGTTATTTAATATATTACAAGTATGAAAAATATTATAGGGTACCTAATTGCAACGCATTTGTCGAGAGATTTTTGCTCTATTTTAAACGACCGGTGACTTATTAAATATTTTTAAAATCAAAACGATCCCTCTAACGTTCTATGTAAATATCTCCATTTCAAACCATCTTCTACTTTTTTGGAATGCTTATACTATGGAGCTTTAAGAGGAACAGCTGCACGGCCTCTCTCATACAAAAATTCATTTTGGCTTTGAGGCCAAAATTCTCCACCAAACTGATTTTTTTTTAATCAGAGGGTAAAGCAAATATTCAGTGTGGATATGAGCTTTTTATTTTTTTTTTAAATTATAAAATATAGGCCATTAAAGAAATTGATTTTCTTCGTTTTTAGAGACAAGTTTAGCATTTTTTCGAGCTAATAATAAATATTAAATAATAATAATTAATTACATGTAGGAATACAAAAGATTTTTTAAATATTTATATTGAGGGATCAGTAGGATTTATAGGTCCAATTAGGAGTTCCACAGAGCCGAACCCTCTGATATGAAAATATCTGGAGTCGGTGAATTATTTTCCCATTTGGTGTCTGGTAGGTTGACATGTTGTTCTTGTATTGTTTTGTATTTATAATACTTATATAGTGCAATTGCATAGCGTGGATTGACTAGATACTAGATGATCATTTGAGGAAGTGTGTGAAAAGGTTTAGTTTTTCCTGTGGGGAAAATTTAACCCGGACATTTAAATCTGGTGCGTAAATAATTCTTTATTCCAGGATGTGAGGAGGATAGTGCAATCCCACACGTCCCATATATACATATTTATATATTTACACCGTAAAGAAACAAGAACATAAATAGAAAAAAAAAATAATAACTAACATAAATAATTCATTATTATGCAGGGCGTGGTCTTGAGTGCTCTCGGGCCCATCGCTCACTCAGGTGTGGCGCTTGGTACTTACAACGTAGGTACTGTACATACTATCTAATGGAAAACACAATAAAAAAAACCTTTTTGGGTTCAATTTTTAATTTAGTTATATGCGACAAATTTGTGTTCCAATGTACACCGGTAATTGTAATTTAAATTTGGGCCCATCAAATCCTTTTTATTATGAAAATGTTGCATTTCACTATAGTACTCGTATTTACGTAGCAGGTAGGGCAAAATAATATTTTTTAAATAATTGTCTTTTAACAAATAATTGCCAAGGTTGCCTCTAAAATCAAGAAAAATCGTATTCTTTAACGGCCTATTTTTTATAATATAACGCATCACAATAATGTTACTTCTTACATGCTTATTTCATATTAATGTCTTTGGTATTGTTTTATATCATCAATTTATACTAGGCTTGTTGAAAAAATATCGATATATCGAAATATCGATATTTTTAATTCAAAATATCGATATTTTTAGCCGATATATTTTGATCCAAATTATCGATATATCGATACAAAATATCCAATATCGAAATTGTATCAAAAACGATATTTTTTTAAATTTATGTATTTAAAGTCACTAGAATCCAAAACCGTATAGGAACGAACAGAAAAAAGTAATTGTATTGGGTCATGACATCTGGCGGTTGAAATTTTAACTATTAATAGCTTACAAATCTAAGTCTTTGCATTAGTATTTGTGATCACCAATACTATCTCATGTGTGTAGGTACATACATAGAAGTGTATGCTATTTTTCGCCTTTTTTTTCTAAGCCACTCCTATGTGTTGGTTCCCAATTGTCTATGATTATTGACTATACCTTGTTCCAAACACGGAGTCCTTTTTGACAGATTAATACGCCAATAGAATGTTACTGAGACGCATACAAACTTTGTATGCATCTCAGTTTACATATACGTTAGAAGACAGCTTTTTAGTTTTTGATATTTTTGTAATTATTACGTAATAAAAATGAATGGTGATAAAAATACCTTCATTTTTATTGAGATTTTTGTACATTAAAAAGAGCAAATTGCGTACAAAAATTACTATTGATAATATTGAGCTGAATACACAATTATTTTAAAAACGCAAAATCTCTTGAAAATTTGACCGATATATCGATATTTTTTCCTCGATATATTGACGTCGATATTGATATTTTAATAAATATCGATACATCGATATATCTATATTTTTTTTCACTTTCGATATCCCTAATTTATACATGTTATGTAAGTACTTACTTCTACTATTGTTTTTACGAGGACTTTCATTTCTCGTTTCATATTGACTGTTTTATGGAGATTGAAAAAAAATATATTGGAATACCTCTTGTTATAATAATTTTTGAAGGGATGGCGGATATGGCTACCGCCGCCCCGGGAACCATTCATTGGATAACCTCTGCCATAGGTCACCCCAAGTGGTTCGCTACGTTTGGTAATTTTGCAGGGGTGCCCGGGTTCATGGGGTGTGAGGTTTGTCCAGGTCTTGGCGACCAATGCGTCTGCCTGCCTGCTGCGTGGTGTGCAGGAGCGAAAGAGACTGGTTGGTGAGGGAGGTCTTTGAGGATGAGAATGAGGGAGGTCTTTAATCCTCTCCAGCCGGAATCTCTCGACCCATAGCCTTGCACCGCGGTTGGAGGAATGTATTCATACGTCCGTTATATCTGGATACACTGACCCCCAGATTCCTACCCACCCCTCATACCTATTTCCTTCCCAGAATTTCCTCTCCTTCCATTTCTTAAAAAAACCTCCACACAGCATCCTCTAAGTTGACATAGGCCCTGAGGGAAATTATTTTCCTCATGGCCTCCTGTGTGGAGCTTATGTTAAAAAAAGTAAAATTTCATTAAAGAAGAAGATTTTTTATTTTATTTATTTAAGTTTATTTAGGAAACATACAGTTGTAAATACATTCATTTTACATTTTATATTGAATATAGTATAAACCAGTGAAGTTCCATTTATGATTTAAAAAAAAAGAAAGGAAATGGTTACTGATTAGGAAGCAAGTAGATAGTAATAATATTATAATATAGTATTAGTAAAAAGTGAGTCAAAAGAAAAAATAAACAATGAAGAAATAACAAAGAAATAATCGTTTTGGTTTAAGTACATTGTAAGGTTAATTTAGTTTTAAACGTTTTAAGAGAGCAGTGGAAAATATCGATATCTCTTAGGGCGTTGTAAGATTTGCAGATACGCCCGAGCAAAGAATTTTGTGCATATTTCGATTTGAAATGCTGTATAAAAAATAGGGTATTCGACCTGGTATTGCGTTCAGGGCAACGAAATGCAATCCTTTCTAATAGATCTGGTGAGTCAATAAGGCAGTTCACAATCTTGTATAGAAACAGTACGTCAGAAATGTTTCTCCGTTTGTAAAGAGCAATAGGTTTACACTGGTGATTTTCGAAACGATACGAAAGGTGTTTCAAAAATTTTGTTTGAATATTTTCAATACGCTTAATGTAAGTTTGGTATTGTGGATTCCAAATGACAGATGCAAATTCAAGATGAGATCTTACATACGCCATATATAGTAGTTCAAGTGTAAAAGGTTTGTTGAACGGTTTTGTGATGCGTAGGATAAAACCCATTTGTTTGTAGGCTTTTTCTAAGATGTATTCAATGTGATCTTTGAATAGTAATTTGGAGTCAAGTAATACTCCAAGATCTCTAATTTTATCCACTCTTTCAAGCGGAACGTTGTTCAGATGGTAAATATGGACGATTGGGTGATTTTTACGTGAAAACGTTATCGCATTACATTTCTTTACATTGAGAAATAGTTGATTTTCTATGCAATATTCATTAATTTTATTAATATCTTCTTGTAATTTATTGCAATCATCTTCTGAGCTTATACATTTGTATATTTTCATATCGTCAGCGTAAAGAATAAAGTCAGAGTTACAGATGACATGTTTGATGTCATTTATGTACAAAGTAAAGAGCAGGGGTCCTAAATGGGAACCTTGAGGTACACCCGAAGGGACGGTAATTTCCTGTGACATGTAACCTTTGAGTGCAACAGCTTGACTTCTATTTTTAATGTAAGATGAGAACCATCTGAGAAGATTTCCACTTATACCAATTTTTTCAAGTTTGCTTAGGAGTATATCATGATTCACTTTGTCGAAAGCTTTAGAAAAATCAGTATAGATAGAGTCAACTTGTTTCTTTTTATCCATAGTATTCAGAACAAAATCGGTGAACTGACCCAAGTTCGACTCGACAGATCTGCCTTGAAAGAAACCGTGCTGTTGAGGATTGATAATGGTGTTTTTACATAAATTAAAGAGTTGGTCGTAAACGATTTTTTCCATAATTTTACTTAAAATGCATAGTTTCGATATAGGCCTATAATTCTCAATATTGTGTTTGTCCCCCTTTTTGAAAACAGGTGTCACAAGAGCTCTTTTCCAAATGGTGGGAAATACGCCTTCTTTGATAGAAAGTGTGAACAGTAATGTCACGGGGGTGACAAGTTGTTCAGCACAATTAAAAATAAAAATTGGATGTATTTTATCACAACCAGCACTTTTTTTTGTGTTGACATTTTTCAAGTATTTTAATACTAAAGATTTCTCGATATTAATCGAATTCAGGTGTATTGAACTTATATTATTATCATTGATTACGTCTTTGCTATATGTGGAAATGTTTTTAGTTTGAGAGGGGACAAACACAGATTGAAAATAATCGTTGAAAAGATTGCAAGTTTGTTGCCCATCAATTGAAGAAATGTTTCCATGGAATATGTTATGAGGTATATCAGAGGAGTTTTGTTTTGATTTGACGAAGGTCCAAAAAAATTTCACATCATTCTTTATGTTTAACTCAGCATTAATTATATAGTTTGTGTAACATTCTTTCTCAAGCGTCTTTTGGCGAGTTCTAAGTAACGAGAATGTATGATAATCAGAAAGTTGGGAATATTTTTTAAATTTACGGTGAAATTTTAGTTTTTCTTTGATGATTTTTATTAAGCTAGACGTATACCATACGGGATATTTTGGAGACATTTTAATGGTTCGTAATGGGACGTATTGGTTGATAGCTTCATATATAATTTCGTAGAATTTATTAGTAGCTTCTTCCATGCACATTTTATTGAAAACATGCGTCCAGTTAAATTGTTCTAGAAACTTATTAATTTGAGTATAGTCAGCTGAGTTAAACAACAAAACTTGCCGTGATAATTGTTTTAAACTGGGGTCTCTTAGAAGTGTTATCTCGATATGTAAAGATTTGTGATGTGAATCTTCGGTAAGAAAGGGAGGACAGTAAGGCAATAATATACAGTTCAAATTGCTTATTACTAGATCGAGAACACGTTTGTTTGCGTTAATTATGTTGTTATATTGATGGAAGTCACAGAGTGATAGAAAATCTATCACGTGAGTACTGGCTTCATCAATGGCTGTTTGTGGAATCATTTGATTTGAATTAAGACTTGGGATCCAGACAAGTTTTGAGATATTGTAGTCTCCTACAAGTAAGAAATCATCGTCGGGATTATTCTGTCGGAGATAACTAGCGGATTCAAAATGATTTAAAAGACTGCTAATATGTTTGGTACCGTGTGGGTGGTAAGAACAACAAATATTTATTCTTTTGTTAGGGGCAGTCGAAATGATGCTTACCCATATATCCTCAGTTTCTTGTGTTGACCAAGTCGTCTGTTGAATGACATTATATTTAGATAGAACGGCAATAAGAACCCCGCCTCCCATGGTTTGGCCTGTAAGACTATAGTTTCTATCCCGTCTAAAAACATTATATCTATCATCAAAAATCTCTTGATTACTGATATTGTCAAGAAGCCATGTCTCTGAAATACATATAACATCAAAATCATTGTTCATAACGGACCTTAAGAAGTCGTGTGTTTTTGTGCGCAAACCTCGTACATTTTGATAATATATGTTAATAGACGCCATTAATGTGTGATGAAAGTATAATAGATGTATAATAATATTTAAAATGAGATAAACACAATGCCAGATCGAACCCTAGTAACCAATGAAAGTTGTTGCAAAAATGATACATTCCTGACTCGAGAAATATCAAATCTTGATAAATAAATATAAAAAGATGAAAGGCAAGGTAGTAATGGAAGGTAAATTGTAACGAGATATGGTAGAAAAAACATAATATGAGTCAAGAGATTTTCTTAAGGTCTTCCTCGGAAGAAATCCGTACGACGGGGGAACCATCATTTTTCCGTACAAAAATATTGCAATTCTTGGTCCATAGGTAACAGTATTTTTTCTCGACTTTTGCATCTCTAGCTTTCTTCAAAGATAAAACTAATAAATCTAAACGAAAATATGAAAAAGAACAAGGCGTAGAAAAATAATATAAACAAACTTTATCTAAACTATTTGTTTTCTCATGTTAAAGATGGAGGTACTGCCTTTATTATTTATGTAAAAGCCCTCTGCGCGTAAAATAAAAGAAATAAATAAACAACTAAATAAATTAATGTTCACCAAAACGAGCTTGAAAAATCATTTGTCATATATTTGGATTATAATTGTGTAATTTCTACTATTTAAGAAATTCTAAAAATTATAGTACTTTAAAATTAAACAGTCAATTAAATACATTGTGAATTCATATGTCAAATATTGGTTTATAAATGTGTAAATTCTGATTATGCAATTGTAAATGTTCTCTAAAATGGCCTGGAAAGAATCTCCTACTTGTGATCTCACTAAAGAAAACACTCATAGAACATTAATAAATGCATTCACTCTGAATGCATTTATTTACGTTCTCCAAATTGACCTTGAAAAAAATCACATCTTTGCGATTCTTTTAAAGACATAAAGAAACCATCCCTTAATTATATACAATTCTTAGTGTTCTCAAAAGTTGTCTTGACAGAAGCAAATTCCCTTGATATCTTGAACGAAACTATTCCTTTGTTAAGAATATATATTATGAACTAAATATACAATTTGGCTGTCCTGAAACGGGTATTCTGCCCAGTTGGACAGACAAATGATCACATTGTAATGTATTGTTAATATATATGCATATGTAAATAAATAAATAAAATTTTAATTTTTCTTTAGGTACTTTAAATATTAGTATTTGAGATTTTACTTCAAAAATACCTACTAGCCGACGTTGCCCGGGCTTTCAATTCGGTAATCGGATAATAAATCTGTGAGTGTTAATTTTTCAAAATTTCGTCTAGCCTCAAAATTCTGATTTAAGGGGTGGGAATAGGGCATAGGGGTGGCTTTTGAAATCTCATGTAGACAGTGCCCTTTCTCTTACTTTGAAGGATAAGTGTGCAAAATTTTATCAATCTCGGAATGAAACTGTAGATTTGTTTCAAATTAAACCCACACGTAGATTAATAATAAATAAACACTTTATTTATATTAAGAGTCGCAAGCCAAAAATATCTATGTCCATAACCACGAATTATTGGAAAGGAATGAAGCAACCAGTGAAAGAAGAAATACCAACCTAGTGAAAATCATTCTGACTGACAATTTAAGCATATTCATATTATTTAAAAGAGAGTTGCAGTACAACAAAATTGCTGGAATACCAATTTCAAAACAAAAAAAAACTTATAATATATTCTGTATTCTTTCAAAAGCTTGTACATGAATATTACCTATAATGTGGGTTCCAGACGGGAGAATTGTACTCAAGTTGACTTCACAAAGGCAAAATATAATAGTTTAATATACTTTTTATTTTATTTTTAATCAGGCAATTCGCCCTTAAAAAAGTGCTTTGTAATTTAATACACTTACCTAATATTGTTGAAATCTCTAGTTAGTCTAGTTATAAATCCCAACATTTCTAAGCTCTTGTTAGAAATTTCCGAACCTAGTGAGTAGAAGGGTCGTCAAAGAATAGGCCACTTGCATCCATGCAATCCATTTCATAACGACTTGGAAAAAATCGTGTGCATAGATTTTTTTACTAAGATTCCGAAAATGTTACTAAATTTTTTTATAAATGTACAGTTTTTTATTTATTTTTAAATAAATAAATCGATTATTTGGGCCCGTGACGTCACTACATGAAAATGTCCCGTCTCCGAAAATGTTCCTATTAATTTTGTAAAATTCCACACTAATTTAATTTTTTAATATGGCAACACTTTGATTTCAGGCGAATTTTTGAATTCGTTCACTAGATTTATTGTTTGTTTTCTGCGAACTTATCATTTGGTTTGACTTTTTGACAGATGTTGTGAAGAGAACCCCGTACAATTTACGCTGTCTGTACGTGTTTTAGAGGTATAATGGTAGTGGTGCTGATTTTAACAAAATCAAATTTTATAATATTTTTATTGTTATTATAATTTAGAAGTACAAGTATATTGCATTGGATTTAGTAATATAGACGTTGAATATTATAATGATTTATTATCAATAAGATGGATCAAGGAAAAAAATGTTTATGAGATATAATATTTTTGGTATGCCTCGTTATTCTCCTGTGCCCTTTCTTGTGGAAAACGTTCTTTTTTTAAAAATGATTTTCGGCTATGTAATCGTCGTTTTTTCGCACCTATAAAATTATGTCCCGTCTTTCCGGTTTATAAAAAATGGTCTGATTTTTCGGATTGAAATTTTCAAAAAATTGCCAGGGTTTCAAAAATACGATTAAAAAAAAAAATGTCTAAATGAATATTTGCCTAAACCGGATTTTTTTAAAAATGTGATGCAAGTGGCCTATTAAAGACCGTTCCTCAGTTACCGTTCCGTTTCAAAATATAGCAGCACTAGCTTGTAGCTCAGACTTTCACCTAAAAAACGTGCGGTGATCCGGCTTGGTAGCTGCTTCAGTGCGACATTTGCGTCCGTTTTCAAGCGATATATGTTATAAAAATAATTGTGCAGATATTGAGGTGACTGTTGCGATATAAATTGTTTCCTGCAAATACTAAGTGTGTGTGTGTCTGTGTGTTACAGATCCACCTCCTCCGGCAGCAGCGTGAACTCGCCGGTGGGCGGCGGCGGGCAGATGAGCGCGCCCTACGGCATGGGCGGGCTGTACCACGGCGGGCCGGCGCAGGGCGGCTACTGCGCGCCGCCCTCGGACCTGTCGCACTATGACGTGCGCAACGCGGCGCCCTGGTACACGGGCGCGACGGCCAACGACCCCAGGTTTGCCAGTGAGTTCATGACCTACACTATTATTATATTATATTTCATAACAAAACATTTATCATTTCAAAACACATTAGGTATAACACCGCATATTACCTCATTTTACTCAGGTTTTCAGGAGGAACAAAAAATCGTTTGTTTATTAAATGAAAAAGGCACACATTTGAAAAAAAAATCCTCTAATAATTGGGGATCAATTATTTTGAGAAATATTTTTTTTTTCATTAAAAAAATATGCTATGTATTTTAAATGACATTCGTGGTGTAACATACAAAAAGGCTGAGAAATAACTAGACGCTTTGTTCTTATGCGAGAAATAAGTATATAATATTCTATTCAACTTTCTTCATTTAGTAGTATATAATATTCTTATTATAAGCAATAATTATCAGCCTGAAACACTCATCCACATTGAAAAATCTTCCGAGAAAAGATACATGACGCCAACGGGAGCAGCTGACCGGCAATCAGAAGGGCACGGGTTCATGTCCCGTTGGCGTCATGTGGATTTTTCAATGTGGATGAGTGTTACAGGCTGATAATTATTGCTTATAATAATTGTTACCCTTTGTGCTATGCATAAAAATCTTGTCTTAAACGTTAGTTTAACAATAAAAAAATAATAATTAATATTTGACAAGTTTAAGTATTTGCCCAATAAATGAAGACATAATTTGTCTCGACGCCACCTAGCGATGGATTTAACACTAACAGTGTCTCTCTCGCAAAAATAAAGTTGGTTGTTTTCAGGTGGAAAAAATATAATAAGCAGTATTTGTTGAATGAAACACTAGTATATATTGAATCATTTGGCGGGTATAAGATAAGCCGCCATAGCTCAATTGGGAGAGCAGCTGACCGGCAATCAGAAGGGCACGGGTTCATGTCCCGTTGGCGTCATGTATCTTTTCTCGGAAGATTTTTCAATGTGGATGAGTGTTTCAGGCTGATAATTATTGCTTATAATAATTGCTACCCTTTGTGCTATGCATAAAAATCTTGTCTTAAACGTTAGTTTAACAATTAAAAATAATAATATAATATTCAATTCAACTATCTTCATTCACGACGGCCGGCGTAGTCCAGTGGTAAGATTCTTGACAAGCACTCCGAAGGTCGTGGGATCGAATCTCGGCTTGGCAAATAAATTTTATTTGATTAATTTGTGTTATTTCACAATTTATTAATTTAAAATAATATATAGTAGGTATATTTGCGGCACGTTCCAGAGTGGAAGATACACTCAGTTTCGCCCTGGTGTAAGACCACCATTCAGAATTGAAACGTTGTTTGAAATGGCGTTAGCCATGTTTGGTGACCAGATCTGAATGGCCAGGTACTTCCCCACCTTCCTCTTCCCCATCTCCTTCCCTTCCCCATTACCTTCAGCCTCACAACATACCCCAAATGGGGATGCCACATTACCAATGGCTCCAGACGGGAGCAGTTTGGACTCTTATGGGGTAGATATTCATGTAAAAAAAAAAGTTTAAAAAAAAATTCTGTGCAATTCACACGCGGTAGAAGTGAAACCTTCAGAAAACAAAAGTAGAAAAGAGTGGGGAGGCTATGAAACGGTACCGCGCGTTTTCATCCTCCGACAAAATATCCCTTGACACAATATCCCAAGGACAAAATGTATCTCCACTACGCTGAATTCTTTTTTGTTAGGTTAGGTTTTAGTAGGTATTTTGTAGGGGATGTTTTGTCCGTAGAATATTTTGTCGGGGGATGAAGACGCGCGGAACCCCACGAAGCACCGCACAAAGAGGAGACCGATTATACTATCTCATTCTCTCGCAGGATAAATCCTATAGACGTCTGTGTTTATCTCTTTTTCTAAAAAAATGTATATGACTTTTTAAACAAGAAGAAATCTACATAGGAACTACATTTGCAGGAAATTCAAACGTATGGTATTTAAATTATTAAATAGCACCTACGTATCTAAGTAAAAAAAAATCGAGTGCAGTTTACACGCGGTAGAAGCGAAATATTACCAAAACAATATCAACCAATACCTACTTGAAAAGTGAAATCATAATCAAAGCGACCAATGAGCGCAGATCTCGCGTCATTTTCGTTTCATATCTCAACCAATAGGAGCCTTTAAAAGTGACATCATAATCAAAGCGGCCAATGAGTGCAGTAATCGTCATTTCCGTTTCATTCAAAATCCAAGTCACAGCGGGGCTACAGAAGTTTCACTTAAAAAATCAATACCCCTGAAATCGATCGTGAAATCCTGCAATGGATACATGACATCCCTTCTTGCAGCGCGAAATCCTCGGTAAACAGGATTATTCGTCCTTCCCTCCCGGTCTATTAGTTCCAGCAGAGCTAGCAACCAGCTCTATCAGAGGCATAGCGAAACCAGCCACTTATCCCCATAAATTCTCCCTTAACACCATGGCGGAACTAAATCAATAGAAACACTTTCAAACTATCAGATTTCAAAAGGTGGATAGGTAGGTAACTAATACAGGGAGAAATGGAGTTGCAGAATGTGGACTGTGGACCTACTTAATGGTAAGTATCTACACGTGGGTGTAATTTCGATACCGCTCTATATCTCCATCGAAGGAGTCAAGTTAGCCTCTCAGAAGCTGGGAGTACTGTACAGGGCCGCATATATTACACAACTGCTGACCCTGTACAAATCGCAATATACTGTTGTATTAGGCAGTCACCTCTCTCAAAGTACTGAAAAAACCCTTGACTCTTGTAGAAACGACCCCCACCTTATCTTAACAAACGGATTGCAATCTTTAGAGCACAGGTAGCGTGTCTGGTAAGTTTTCCATCCTTGCTCTAGCGGTATTGCAGTGGAAGCTGCTCCGAGAAACTAGCGTCATTGATCCCTTCTGCACCGGTGCATATTCGGGTAACACACCAAACGAGCGCATAACATGTGTATAATACAAGATTGACATTCGTCACATGAGAATGGATCGTTCGTAAGTTGAACAGCTCGTCTGTGGAACGATTTGCCGGCCTCTATGTTTCCTCCCTCCCACAACAAGTTCATTCATTCCTCTCCTCAAAAAGACCCTCCACTTAACTTCTCTAAAGATAACACAGGCCCTGAGGGAAATTACTTTCCGCAGTGCCTCCTCTGTGGAATAAATTTTAAGAAAAAGGCATATACCTATACTACATTCGATAGAAAAAAATTGTCAAGTGACTTATTTATGTCCTCTTGGCACAACTTTCAACCAGTGTACTTAAATAATGCACAAATCGTGTATTGGCAGTAATACGCCGTTTCAAATCATAAATCAAAACAATCCGTTTCCTGCGATTTTATACAAATAACCCGTGCGACGTGTTCTTTGAAACAAAGAAAGTGGAAAGCGGAAAATTGTACGCGAAATCAGCGCAGCATCAGTCAGCAATTAGCCTTCACAAAGTCAACACATTTAAAGAACAGCTCCTTAAAGAAACAAAATATCACATCTCTATTGTTATGTGTGTCACATTACTATAGAGATGATTATTTTATTATCTACGGTCTATCTCTAAAGCATATCAATTTCGATGTTTGAACTAATAAAAGGCAAAAATTTATAAACCCACCTCACGGATAATACGGAACGTTCGTGTTGTCTAAGTTCGATACACGGATAATAAGGAAAATATTCGTTTTTTTTAACTAATAGACAATCAAATATGACACCTGTCGGAAGTACCAACTTATAAAATAAATTCTCGTCAAAATAAAAACAAAGAACCTTCGAATTATTTCTCGCACATTGGTTTGAGGTTTAAGCTACAAAAGCTGCATGTCATTATCATTTAGATATACATCCCAGGTTTTGAATTTTTTCTTTGGTAAGCAGGGTTTGTGTAATTATTCTGATACCTTTCTCTCCATGTTTTTCTGTTATAAATACAGATTCAAATTTGTCAATAATGCATTCACCTCATAACATTAATAAATTATTGTTTTACCCATATGGCAATAATATTTTTTCTATGATTGGCAGCATTGATTGTCTATGAAATGTAATAGGTATACAAAGATATTCAATATGAATATGGCGAAGTACAGTACATATCACGTAAGTGAATTAATTTTAACAAAAGTTCAATGAAATAAGCATTTTTTTTTCATGTTCCCCCGACATAAATTCTTACTTTTCGTAATAATAAAGCCAAATCTAACTGTTTGAATAATAAATATTCCATATTACCCCAGAAGCGGAGTAAAACATAAATAATTGTTTCGTTTATTCTTTATCGTGGGTGACTTATAAGAAACACTAAAAATGCGTATTTATTTCACCTGCAGCGCAAAATCATTATTATATAGGTACTTTCAGTGCTGACGTTTGATTTGTTTTCCGGGAACTTGATACGGGTATTCAGGTGTGTTTGTTTTATTTATTTGATGGTGCCATGTGCCTTTATATAGACTAGAAGCAACTAACAGACAGAGGGAACTGGGCTTATGAAATCAGACACCTTGACAAATTAGCGGGGGCGCTGGGGTAGAAAGGCACTGCCTTTAATTTATTAATACGGCCAGAATATACGGCTGTCAGTTTGTGTTATTTTTTATTGTTGACATGTTCTTGTTTAATAATTACACTTTTTGAAGCGCCCTATTCTTATTAGATCAGGTTGTTTTGTTTGTTGTGTTTATTTTGAAAACCTCTCTCCTAATTTGTTTATTTAAATAAACTTGGATATTTTTTGTTTGATATTATGTTTTCTGAAGGCGAAGCAGTAATCGATTACAATATAATGCAAGCAAAATAAAAATAAAATGTTTAGGATATTTAAAAATACCGTAAAATTTCCGCCAGAGCTTGAGAGAAGTCTGTCAGGGATGCAGTGTGGAGAGTTTTTTCTTATGCGAAGGAAGGAGATAAAATTTGGGAAGGAAACATGTAAAAGGGGTGTGTAAGAATCTGGGGATCAGTGTGTCCAGGAGTGACGGACATATGAATCCATTCCTCCCACTGGGTGAGAGTATTGAGAGTCCTACTGGAGAGGTAAAAAGGTCTCTCTCAACCAGGCTCTTCAAATCCAGCCGCCACACTGTAGGTGGGCAGATGCATCCGTCGCCAAGACTTAGACAATCCTCACCCCATGAACCCCTGCTAAGTCACCAAATGTATGTAAATGGCCATCCCTGCTTAGTCACCAAATGTAACGAACCGCTTAGGATGACCTACGCCAGAGGTGATGGTTAACCCAATAAAGCGGCACCCACATCCGCCTCCCAAATTGCAGAATCGAATTCTAAAACTGCGTATTTAATCAAATTATTTCGCGTCTACCTACATATTTATGTGGTTCTGGGAACAAGTTCAGGAAACCAAAGCATTAGTAGGTATTAGTAGTTACTAGTGATGTGCCGGATCGTTAAAAATGTATATCCGCGGATACGGATCCGAATACGGATATTTGGTGTCAAGATGCGCGGATAAGGATGCGGATCTTTATTTTCTTATTCAATCGGTGTTGACGCGCGAGACCTTGATAGTTGACGTAACGCCCGCCGCGACAACGGTATGGTAAATACGATAAAATATTTGATTAAAAAAATAATAAATACTCCGAATGGAATTTAATAGTTTTTTTTTAATTCTACCTAATCACCTTTAGATAGTATTTCATCCTATCAATTGAAAATTAATAAGGTAAAAGATCCGTAAAAGATCCGCGAGAAAAGTAACGGATACGTATACGGATCATTCGTCTCCCTCGGATATCCGCGGATACGGATACGGATATCCGGAACATCACTAGTAGTTACCTATAGATTTATAGTATAAGTAGGTACTTGTGGCTTTATTGCTTCTTTATGAAAGACACTGTCAACAGGTCAACAAACATTGTTTGACAGTAATTGAAAAGTGTTGAAATAAACAATGTGGGTTTGCATCTTATCTTTTTGACTTGTGTTTTTTTACAGTTACTTAGATACTAGATAGATGTTTCTCCAAAATTCATGATGAAAAAGACGCTGTTGGCCAAATTTTTCCAGACAGAAAATATCTGTGTCAATTTCTCCCTAAAGCTTTTCACATAAAACTTAAATTTGAATTTGGGGCCACGGTCCTTGACCAAACTGAATATTTTTTTTTTACTCAAAAGGTGTAGCAAATATCTACTATGAACATTTTTTAATACTTTGGAAATTATTTGAGAGTTTACGACAATTATTTAATGAAATATTTTTCCCTGCCTAATACTTAAGTGTAGTAAAATATAAAATTAAAATATATAAATGATTGAAAGAACATTTTAATGGGGTCAAATATAAGTTAAAAACGACCGATTTATGTTAATTTATCGTACATAAATTAAAAATTTCGACCCGCTTCGAAACGCTTTTTTAAGATTTTTTATTTCATTATACTAGCTGACCCGACGAACTTCGTACCGTCTCAGAATCAATAACTGTTGAATTAAATAAAGTTTTTTTATTAAGTTAAAAATTACACAGTGAAGCAATTATGGATGCACTACTGTCCTTGTTTTGTTTTTGTCAGTATCAGAGATGGCGTTGTATACGGATTTATATTTTTGTGATTTTCTTACTTTTACAATTACTTACGGGAATTCGGGAGGCGGATACGGGTGCCGCCGCCCCGGGAACCATTTATTGAATAACCAACACCTCTGCCATAGATCACCCCAAGTGGTTCGCTACGTTTGGTGATTTAGCAGGGGTGCCCGGGTGCATGAGGTGACTCACGTCCGAGTCTTGGCAGATCGAGAGAGACTGGTTGAGGGAGGCCTTTTGACTTTTCCAGCCGGACTCTCTCGACCCATTGCCTTGCACCACGAGAGATGGATTCATACGTCCGTCACCCCCGGACACACTGACCCCCAGATTCCTACCCACCCCTCATACCTTTTTCCTTCCCAGAACTTTCTATCCTCCCCATTCCTCAAAAAGATCCTCCACACAGCATCCCCTAAGATGACATAGGTCCTGAGAGAAATTATTTTCCTCAGGGCCTCTTGTGTGGAGCTTATGTAAAAAAATGCGTTCATTTCAGAGATTTATTATAATTATTGTATTTTTCCTTTGGAGGTGTGCAGACATACGTTCACCATTTGTCTCATTTTCGACTATTGACATTGAGTGTGTAAGAAAGAAGGGCAGCATTATATGATTAAAAACAAATGCACAATAATCAACGCATTGACATTTGATGTTTTTGAATGTTTGGAATTCATGCACAGTTCAATATTATACCCCTCACAATATTGCTGCAGTTCTTTCAAAATAGGAGAATTCGTTCCATACAAAATGTATGGGGAAAATAATTTTCTTTATAACTATTTATTTCGTTAACTTTTGTGATGTTTTAATAGTTATTATCCTATCCGGGGCGGAGACAAATCCAACAAATCAAAGATCATCAAAATCAGCCCAGCCGTTCTCGAGTTATAAATAGTGAAACTAACCCGACATTTTCGTTATTTGTTTTTGGGGTGTTATGCCGTGTTGCGCTACCTCCTTCTTTAGCCAACGGCACATCTACCGGATCTGCCGGATCTGCCCTGATGATGGACACTGCAACGATGTCCGAAACGTTGGCTAAAGAAGGAGGTAGCGCAACACGGCATAACACCCCAAAAACAAATAACGAAAATGCTTTTGGCCGTGAAAATCTTAAAACTTATCTAACCCGACATTGTTTTATATATTAAGATTTAAATACTAGATTGGGTAAGGTTCATTTTTAATAATCACAATTAACTTACAAAAAATGCCAGGGTTGCCTCTAAAATCACTAAAAATTAAATTCTTTATTGTCCTATATTTTATAATATAAAACACAAATAAATAAAGTAGCACACAGCCGTACTATATATATATGCTGTAACGTACCTTTTGATTAAAATTATAAATTTTCGGTTTGGTTAATTATTGTGGCCTCAAATCAAATTTAAGTTTCTTTTTTAAAACGCCGCGCAGCCGTTCCTCTTTAAGGTTCTTGCTGCCCTTTAAAACAGGCCATCTGCTTTGCAGTTAAGATTTTAAAGATTCTAAAAAATTAATATAGCTTTATGTATTATTTTGTCGAAAATTCAAAATCCATAGTAGCTTACAAACTGGCATAGAATCCTTAGCCTGTTTTTTGCAAGCGCAGAGCAGTTTTCCCCGCTATTTCCTCATTTCCCATCATTTTTCTACCGCCGTAATTACCTGCGCTTTTTGTCGCCCGCAGCGCCATAAAGTCACCCGGGCAGACCATAGACACCGGCCACAGTAGCCGGCGCACCATAAACAAGTAGGCGCCGAGTATAGCCACCATAGACAGCGTAATAAAGTATAACCAGAGATAAACGGCGGTCACCTGGTGGTGACGGCTTCCATTATGGAGGCATTAGACACGGAGGACCCCCCTCGGCCACTGTTGCGGGCGAGACTATAAATATAGGTTCAAAGGTTTCACGTTCACAATCTCACATTGGAAGGGGATTCTTTAAGTACATACTTTCCTACTTACCTACCTATTAGCTTTATTTTACCTGCTTGGGAGATTCCAATGAGGATATCATTATCTCTATGTCGTTTTCCCGCAGGCGTAGACAGAGCCTTGCATTCTTTGCTGATCTCCAGATTTCTCACAAAGAAAATACATGATTTTACCACAAGTAAGCCTCAGGAATCTCATTTCTACAACATTCAGTCTATTTTAATCTTTCCTGTGCCAGTTCTACGCCTTACGCCATACATCAGGATAGGTACCAGCACTCCGTTTTGGACTGCTAGCTTCGCTTCTTTGTACAGTTTTTTGCGACAGCCAATGGAGTTACCTGCATTCCCTTTTTTTAATACCTCGATCAGTCTTCCCATCTCTCGTAAACAGAAAAGAACGTAAAGGCAGAAAATAAAAAAAAAATATTATTCTGATAGTATTAATACCCAAGCGTCTGTACGGTTGAAATTTGAAGAACCCATCTTCGAGTAGGTACATTTATCCGCGCCTTATGAAAAACTATTTTCATACGTGAAGTTTGTTACAAAGCTATTGTCGTGTTGTTGACGCATAGATAATAAAGAATATGACACTTGACTAGACTAAGGGCGGGTTTCTTCATTTACCGAGAATGCTAAATGCAATGCTAATTGTTAAAAATAAACGATCGAAATTTAAAATTTAAATGAAATTTCTATGCATTTGACCGTTTACTTTTACAATTAGTATTGCATTCAACATTCTCGGTAAATGAAGAAACCCACCCTAAGTGAGATACGATTTTAGATTTTCACGCTAAAGCTAAGGCTAAAGAAGGAGGTAGCGCAACACGGCATAATACCCCAAAAACTAACCACCCTTAGTGACTTCAATACAAATTTGAATGGAAACAAATATGCCACTGACTTATGCCACTTTTAGTTCTAGACCATTTAGTACACGGTCCGTCTTTCTTACACTTTCCTGAAATTATTTATCGCCATCCCATTTGTTTTTCGCAATCATGGTGAAACACAGTTAGGTATGTTTGAAAATATAGGCCCAAATTGGGCTCTTTATTTATACGGTTCCATGTCAATTCAGAATGAAATCAACCCAGAACCACCTCAGAAAGGTCATTATGAAAAAATAATTTTAAAATAGCCGGTAACCCTAACCTAGACAAGATTTTTATGCATAGCACAAAGGGTAACAATTATTATAAGCAATAATTATCAGCCTGAAACACTCATCAACATTGAAAAATCTTCCGAGAAAAGATACTTGCCGCCAACGGGACTTGAACCCGTGTCCTTCTGAAAAGATTTTTCAATGTTCGGAAGATTTTTCAATGTTGATGAGTGTTTGCTAATAATTATTGCTTATAATAATTGTAAAAATATCAATAAATAAATCTAAAAAATCAACAACCCGTCCTCAGTAATACAAAATGATGTGATTGAGTACATCGCTTGGAAATATTTTGTACGCTTTAATTAAATACTGCCAGTGGAACATATATATTTTTTATTACTCTTTTTATAAGCCCAGTAAAAAAAATCTGGCCCATTAAAACTGCTTTAAAGATTTAGATCTCCTACTTGCGAACCCCTTTTCGCTTGTGGTTTAGTTGTACAATGTGGAAAATTAAATTGTTGATGTAATTAATAAACTATAGTGAAAATTCTAAAACAAAAACGATTGTGCTTTAGACCACACGACTGAAGTAAAACTTCTTTAGCTCCATCTATATGATAGGAAGAGAGAAAGAAAATGTGCGCCCGCACTGCTCTCTCTTGCTCCTACAGTGTTATACAGACAATAGGCCTGCACTGTGTCTTAGATATACGAAACGTAACCGGTTATGAGAGAAAGAGAGAAAGAAAATGTGTGCTCGCACCTCTCTCTCATGCCCCGACAGTAATATACGAAACGTAACTCTCTCTCTTTCTATCTTCACTAACTTATATCTCCCTCTCAACTACCGTTCGCCTCGTTTTTTGTAACGCTCTCGTCACGCATTCACTAGCTTACTCCCCGAGTCAAGCGTGCGTAAAGAAGTTTTACTTAAAAAATAGTGACTTTGGACCGTAGTTGCGTGAAACTACGCAATTATTTTACCCCTATTTGAATATAGCTTTATTGGCCACAATACCAAAAACTACAAAATTTATCAGTCAGTTCATGATGATACTAATCATTAACAAAGTGTCCAGCCCCGGGGCGTTTGAGTAAAATCATTTGAAACCAGATTAGGGGTTCAGCCCTTGTGAAACAGTATCGGTCTAATATCTAATGGGGGAGAGGGTGGATGGTGTCGGATTTGCTTGCGACATGGCAACACTGGCAGTACTTGCCTCGCTGCCCCCGCTCACTCCTGTTCTCTGCCTCCCCCGGCGGGAGGGCAATTGCGGATAATTTGTGGTGTGATTGTGTTAACTGTCAACGGTTGTTTTGCTGCCGGGGGCGTAGCTCGGGGCTGGTTGGAACACGCGGGAGAAATGATACAATTACCAGACAAATGGGTTCTTACAAAAAATGTTGGTAGCTACAATATTCTTCGTGTTTTTGATAGTCATATTATTAAAAATTAAAATCATTACCTACAAAAGTCTGTCAACAGGTCAATATATATGTAAGTTTTATATGGGTGGGCAGTAATCCTACTAATATTATGAAAGCGAAAGTTTGTATGGATGTATGTTTGTTACTCTTTCACACAAAAACTACTGAATAGACTTTAAAAATACTTTCACTAATATAAAGCTACATTATTTGCGAGTACTATAGGTTATATATATTGGTAAGCTCTGGCGTTATGAATAATCTCTGGCATTATGAAATTATTTATCATACGTTTTCTGTCTCTAACAAAATCGAGTTATTGCAAACGTCAGAAGAAAAGCAAACAAATTGTTGCCTTGGAAACGATTTTTTTTTTTAAATTAGGCAATTCACCCTAACAAGAGTACTTACTTTGTTGGCGTCGTAGTTAATATCTATCTCTAAATCGCCGAAATGTATGTATGCGCATAACTTCCGAACGACTGCACCTAATTGGATAATTCTTTTTTTGTTCGTTATTTTGTATAAAACTACCGTTGAGTTCTGGCATTATGAAATTTGTATAAAAAATTATAATAGGTGGCACGCGAGCAGTTTGAAAACTGAATATACCTGGAATGAATGTGTGGAATGTGAGAGGCGGGAGAGGGGAGGGGGGAGAGGTGGGTGGGAAGGGCAGTGAGGTAGGGGGAGGGGGTAGAAGGATGGAGTGGAGGGAGTTAGGGGTGGGAGAGGGGAGAGGGGAGGGAAGGAACGGGAAGGGGGTGGGGGGGGGGTGGAGGAAGTGGAGGAGGGAGGGGTAGTGGGTGTGGGGAGGGGTGGGTGGAGGGGGAGGGGTAGGGGGGTTGATGGGGGGAGTGGAGTGGGGAGAGGGAAGGTGTAGGAGGCGGAGCGGGAATCCCCCTAATACCATGCGAGCAAAGCCGCGGGAAAAAGCGCTAGTTGCTAATAATAATAATAATAAGCCTTTTGGACTTTCTGGACTTCTGTTAGGTATGAATACTAGACATGTTCTTGTTTGTTATAATATATACCGAAGATCAGTTTGCCTCATAGGCCTATGCCTCATCTTGGCATAGGCTTCCTCTAACATTTTCCACTGGGACCTGTCACGCGCTACTCTTCTCCAATGATGTCCAGCCGTGAGTTTTAGGTTCTTATTTATTGACGTCCTCTACTTCTCTTGCCATCTCTGGGATACCATTCAGTGATATTCTTGCACCTGTAATTACTAATATCAACGATTTATTTTTATGAAGGTGGGCCGGATAGAGAGAGATTGGTTTAGGAAGGCTTCTTTACCCATCCAGCCGAACTCTTTTGAACCATCACCTTGCTCCGCAGCTGGGGGATAGATTTATATACGGCCGTCACTCCTCGACACACTGACCCCAAGATTCCTACCAACGGAAAAACATTTCCTTAGGCCTTTGCTGTCTTTGGAAGGAATGAAGAAGAGGATGTTCTGACAAGGAAAAATGAATGAGGGGTGGTAATCAGAGGACCATCATCGTGTCTAGGAGAGACGGACGTGTGAATCAATTTTTCTTACTGCGGTGCAAGGCGATGGGTTAAGAGTCCCGCTGGAGAATCCATAGTGGGTGGGCAGACTTATTTGCGGCCAAAATATAGAAAACCTCACCTTTGAACCCGGGCACCCCTGCTAAGTTAAAAAACCTGCCTGTCATACTGCAGAAGTATTGGTTATCCCTTGGAGTATTCTGGAGGCGGTGGTACCATTAAAAAATGTAAATACATGAAAGGGAAAATCACAGTGGATTTGACGGCTGCACCATAACTTGTGGTTTAGAAAGTTTAGCAAAAATTCCCGGGGTTCAAATTCCATTAGCGGAAATGATTTTGTAATGAAACACTTAAGGCTCCGCATCCGCGCTCAAAACGAAGAAGATGGAGAAATATTGTAACGTGTATTTCTTGGTAGAGCATCAGAATCTCCCTCAAGTTTGTGGGAAGGAAAATACAGTCTTTATCTTCGGGCATTTTTTTGATAAATAAAAGAAATAATTTAGCAGTACAATATCACCTATATTTTAAAGGTACTGTGTATACATGGGTGCCCTCCAAGGGGTCAAGAATTCCACATTTCCTAAAGAAATAACAAAATAACACATAAGCAAGAGAGCATACCTGTGGACCGTAATTTAACTAAATTATCCTGACTCTAACGCTGACGCGAATCACTGTTAATAGGCGACCAGGAGCACGCGGGGTCTCCATAGACAGGAACCGAGGAAGGCCCCAGGGCCTGGGGACTCCTCACCAGGGAACAGGAACCAGGAAAGGCCCCAGAGGATGGGGACTCCTCCACAGGGAACAGGAACCAGGAAAGGCTCAAAGTCTCGGTTGTGCGTACCGGTGAAATCTCGGTAGACGCCGTTTACCGCGCCCTCCATAGATCAGCGCCGGGCCTCCATCCGCCTCAAATATCGTGTTCCGCGAGGATAACCCCTCTCAAAGCCTTGGCCACGTTATTATCATGAACGCCAAACAAAGGATTACACCGATTATCCACACTCAAGTACGAGAGTGAAGGTGAGCACATTGACAATATGGCGACTCGCGACTTCACCATTTAAAGTTTTAAAAATCCCGTTTCACTCACGGAAACAACACGGCTCGCAGTTATAAAATAATTCATGATTCTTTTTTAAAATGGGTAAAACCCGTAAAGGTGAAACTATCACATATTTAACAAGCAACTTAAAAAATTCGGCGACTTGTCGAATTGGCGTCGGCTCCCTAGACGACGAGAATTCAAAAAAGTGCCTCCGGAAATAGATGGCGCTATTTGCTAGCGGTAAAGAACTCATCGTTACGGCGATCATGATAAAACGTGAGCGGCCAGGTGAGTTTAAGATTAACTAGGTCAAGACAATATTTATTTAATCAAAATAAATATTATCGTGACAATTCCCCCCTTCCCGCGAAAATGTTTGCCCTCAAACAAGAAAACCACGCCCGCAAAACTGAACAAATTAACTAACTAAAGATAGGTCCAACAGGTATTTAAAAAAAAATTAAATTAATATTTAGTTACCAAGAAACATAAACTTAAAATTAAGTCACTTAAATCTAGATAAATTAATGAACAACAACAAAATAGAATGGCACGAGAATAGGTGGTCCACAAGCACCTTCAGCATTGATGATACTGGGTGTTGACGAAATTGGCTGTCGCCCAAAACCTTCCGTTCTCGAGACATCTTAACAAGAGGAACAGAACAACATAAGAAAAGGAGAAAATTATAGGGAAATATAAAATAGGTATGCTTAAGGCATCACTTTTCCTTTAGTAGGACACTTTGCCATTATTAGGCTTCACTTCAAGGGTGGTCAACCAGCCCTCACTTGCACTGATTTGAAGTCAATTATTTAATACCGAGTAAAACTAATCTTCCTACCTAGATCCAACAGGTTGCATCGAAAAATGTATATATAATACCTATGTATTATTGACTTAGTTAGAACGAGTTATAAAAACTGTTTACTAAAAGTATAAGTGGTTAGAATAGGGATTACACATCAATTACCTATCTATCAAAGTTATTTTTCAGATTAGGATTTACAATTACGAAAGAAAAAACCTATCTATCAAAGTTATTTTTCAGATTAGGATTTACAATTACGAAAGAAAAAACCTATCTATCAAAGTGGTTAAAGTAGGGTTTACATATACAAAAAAACCTATTTTCCAAAAAAGTTAGATCAGGATATTCAAAAATAGAAAAATAAACCTGTCTACAAAGGTGGTGATAAAGGTTATCGTTAGGAACACAAAGAAAAGCAAAACAGAGTCTAGAATGTTTAGCTGAATGCATAGGGATTACAATTTAACAAAAAAAACCTAGCTAATAGTAGTGAACCAGTATGATTAAATATATAGAGTACAAACCATTTTAATAACTAAAATAGTGTACATAGTTTGCACAAGAAAAAAGACTGAGATCACACCGTAGACGGAGATCCTTCAAAATATTACTTCAAAAGTAAGCAAAAGGCAAAATTTCTTGAACAGACAATATGTATTGGTGATCGAACACATCCATGTGATAATCGACACTATCTAAATTGGTGATCAATCAAAACATTTGAATGACACTAGGTACATAATTGTGTAGAGAAACACTGGTGTTTCAGCAGTGAGACTAATACAACTATTTTACTTATGACTATAAGCTATACAAAAATACGCTCTCCTGTGCTAGAGGTAGAGTATTATATATTCCATGCTGGAACTTACTTAATAGGAAAGTACGCCGAAGCATTACTTTATTTGATTTTATACATCAAAAATAATCTTATTTTATTTTAAAACTAAACTTAAAATTAGCAAGTAAAACAACAATATTAACAAGAACAAATTTCGAGCATTGGAAAGTTTTTTTTTTAAATTTTCCCATACACAAAATTTGAGAATAGTCTTCTTCAAATTCTTTGGAAAAGGTAAGGGAGCCTGGGAGCTTTAAAACAAAAGAAAAAAAACAAAAGTGATACAATTCCAAAGTACTTGAGGAAGAACACTGGCTTAACTCTAAGGCAAATAAATGACAATAACAATATTCATAATACTATCGAGATGTGACGAAACGTGTGTTATAACATAATATAGTAGTTGTAAAGACAAAGACGAAAGTCTGCAGTATAGAATACTCTCTTAATTTTAAAAGAAATGTAGCTAATAAAAAAAAGTTTTCTAAAAGTTAAGGTCAATAGACACAATACCAATTAAACATAAAATTTTGGGCGCCACTGATCAGAAGATCAGATTCCAGCTAAACGAGGGTAAATAATGTATTTATCGTCAAAAAACTAGAACATAGTGCTCATTCTGAGCACATGCCTCAAAGGTACCAAACTTCAAGACATGTGAGCAGAATAATCACACAAAGAAACAAATGAAATGACGTGAAGGGTCGGTAATCCTGCACACCACCACATTGGTTTCCTGTTATAAAAAAAAAATAAAAAAATTATAATAACAATTAGTCCAAGCGAACAATATCCTTGACATGAAAATTTCCCACAACTTTCCCTTGCATATCCGCCAAGGTGTAGACTAAATCTGAGATTTTACCTTTAATGATATTGCGAACAAATCTAGGCGCCAGTTTATGAGAAAAATAATCTGGACCACTAGATTGGACGAAATTTTTCCTCCAGACGACATCACCAACTTCATATATCACGGACTTACGGCGCAAGTTATAGTGATGAGCATTCTTTTTAAAAGCTTGCAACAGCGCATTCGAAACTTGATCGTAAATAAAAGCTAATTCTTCCAATTTCTTAGCAAATTCGCCTCTAGATTTTTCTAAGGTAGAGTCCGCGACACCAGAAGAAACATTAATGTTGTGAAATTTAC
The DNA here is from genome assembly GCA_929108145.2 of Limnephilus rhombicus. Lineage (NCBI taxonomy): Eukaryota > Metazoa > Arthropoda > Insecta > Trichoptera > Limnephilidae > Limnephilus > Limnephilus rhombicus. The sequence goes on along the minus strand of OV815287.1, from coordinate 11,004,350 downwards.
CGTCAATGATTTGTTCTCTTCCATGCATAAGGAAGAAAGGCGTGAAACCTGTAGCAAAATTAACCGTATTATTTAGAGCTGATTGAATCTGAGGCAGAAATCTAGACCAATTACGTTGGTCAGATTCGGTCAGAATAGATAACGCAGTTCCAATAGTTTGGTTATAACGTTCAACGACATTATTTTGCGGGGTGTAATAAGCGTTGTAATAAGGCATAGGAATATTATAATTAATTAACAATTGTTTGAATTCTTTAGAAACAAATTGTTTACCATTGTCACACACAAAGGTTTGTGGAACGCCGTGTACAAGAAAAATAAATTGTTCAACGTTTTTAACGATGCTTTTAGTGGTTGCATTTCTAAGGGGAAAAATCCAAGTATATTTGGAAAAAACGTCGACAACCGATAGAATGTACATAAATCCAGCGTAACTGCGTGGAAGAGGTCCTACAATGTCAATGGACAACATTTGCATCGGTCTGTTGACTAATTTTGGATTGGTAGAAATTCCAGCCGGCGCCGATGTATTTACTTTATGTGCTTTGCACGTCTTACATTTACTAACAAATTTCTTTACATCGCTATACATACCAGGCCAAAAATAATGGAGTTGAATTTTTTTGTATGTTCTAAAAACCCCTGGATGACAAGAAACATTTGACTCGTGTTCCTTAGACAAGATAGCGTTCCGATCCTCAAAAGGAACAACCAACTTCCAAGCTGTATCCTCCTGCAGAGCGAAACGAGACTTAGAATGACGTAATAAATAGTTATCTTTAATAAGAAAATTATTAAAACGCTGAGGATTGGTTTTACAATCTGAAAATAATTTATTGTACCACACATCAGAGCTAGGGGGAACAGTATCTAGGGCGGAAACGGCTAAATCGTTTTTACGCGAAAGGGCATCAGGTACAGTATTTAACTTACCTTTTCTGTGAACTACATCAAACGAATATTGGGAGAGACGGGTGGACCAACGTGCAAGTCTACCTGAGGGATTCGATAACGATACTAGCCATTGTAGGCTGGAATGGTCTGTTATCACTGTGAAGTGAACTCCTTCTATGTAGGGCCTAAAGTGATTGACCGAATCTAAAACCGCAAGGAGTTCGCGCTCCGTTACGCCATAGTTACGCTCGTGTTTATTTAGACACCTAGAAAAATATGAAACAGGGTGTTCCTCTCCATCGAAATTTTGTGTCAAAACTCCTCCAATCCCAACGTTACTTGCGTCACAGTGGATAGTAAATGGTAACGAAAAATCAGGACAGTTAATTACTGGAGCCGAAGTTAGGGCCTTTTTTAATTTTTTAAAGGAGTCTTCCGCCTCCGGAGACCAGGTAAAGTTACTCACCCCATTCCGTGACCCAGTTAGTTTTGTCAGAGGTGCCGCTATAGTTGAAAAATTTTTAATGAACCGTCTATAATACCCACAAAGACCAATAAAAGCTTTCAATTGTTTAGAATTTATAGGAGTAGGATAGGTTCGAATTGATTCTAGTTTCACCGGATCCGTGCGGAGACCCTTTGCATCAACTATATAACCAAGATACTTTAGTTCGTCTTTGCAAAACTCACATTTTTTAAGATTAACTGTCAGACCGGCCTCCTTTAATCGATTAAAGACCTTAGTTAATAATTCTAAGTGTGACTCAAAATCCTCCGATATTATAATCAGGTCGTCCAAGTAACAAAAAACGTTTTCGTTAAATTCGGGGCCAAAAAGAACATCTGCAAGACGCTGTAATTCACTCGGAGCGTTCTTCAATCCAAATGGCATCCTAACAAACTCATAAAGGCCACGCCCTGGTACAACGAAAGCCGTTTTAGCGCAAGAGTCTTTGTGTAAAGGAATTTGCCAAAAAGATTTCGAGAGGTCTATAGAGGATATGAATCGTGCACCCCGAAGATTATCTAATATACGTGAAATATAAGGCAATGGGTACGAATCTGTCCTGGTGACACTGTTGAGCTTCCTTGAGTCCAAGCAAAACCTGGGAGAACCGTCCTTCTTTGGTACTATCAAAACTGGGTTTGACCAAGCCGAACGAGAGCGGCGGACTACACCTAAGTCTAACATTTCTTTAAGTTGGGCTTCTAATTGATCCTGACGAGTTTTTGACAAAGGATAATAACGCTGCTTAATAGGATCCCCCGTTGTATTAATTTTGTGCTGTACTAGGTGCGTGCGACCCAGACCACATTTTTCGAACGAAATAGATTTAAATTTGTCTATAACAGTGTTTAATTTACGATTATCTTGGGGAGACAGTAAGGAAGCTGACGTGATTTTACAAATCTCACCCTCAATATTCTTAAAAACATGACTATCGTTTACTTTTGGAAACAATTGAGGAGCTACGTCGAATTGCTTCCAAAAGTCAACACCTAAAACAATGACAGAAGAAAGAGATGGAATTATGAAAAACTTAATATACTTCTTAATATTATTATATGAAACAAGTATTTGCATAGTACCTATAACATCCTGACGTTTGCCATCCGCGGTGGTAACGTAGGAGTCTAATCTTTCTAACTTAAATCCTAAACTAATAAAAAATTTGAAGAGTGAGCCCCCAAAACAACTGACAGAGGCTCCACTGTCCAAAAGACCTGAAAAAACTAAATTTTTAATTTGAATATTAGCATGAGGTCTAACATCTTGTCCGGAACCAGTCACCGGCACGCTTGCGTCCAAGTCACGCCTAATGAAGTGGTTACCCGGGCCAGAAACTGAGAGCGGTCTCCCGGCACCCTTGCATGCAGAATGCAGAGGACCACACTCTAGTTTTTTGAATTTGGACGAGTGGTGCCAGTTTGACGTTTGTCAGAATCCCGGTTAGATTCCGACTTCCACTTCCTACAATAAGGCTTAATGTGCCCCTGCATATTGCAAAATGTGCACCGAAGTTTACTTTTATTAAAAGTAGTTGATTGTGTAGAAGAAGCAGACGGAGAAGAAGTAGAACAATGTTTTGAAGAAGACGTGGCTGGTTGAGAAGTTTTAAAGGTAGGCATTTTTTTTAAATAAACCTCCTTGGTATCCGATGAGTCCGACAAAGGTAAATTTCTCTCAAAACGTTTACAAACTTTAATTAAAGATTCTATGTTCTTGTCGTCAAAATAAGCTATTACAATAGCATACTTAGGAAGTAAGCTATTACACACCAAATCTACTATCTGCTCTTCAGGAAGAGGTACGTTGAGTTTCATGTTGGCTAATTGTACGTCCTCAACGTAATCTACAATGCTCTGATTGTACCTCTGCTTCATCATGAGAAGGTTTTTGAGAGCCTCTGTTTGACTGATATTTTTGTCGAAACGCGTCAAAAGTAAATTCTTTAATTCCGGCCACGTTAACGATTCTTTATAAATAGTACGAAACCACGATAGAGCCCTTCCCTCTAAAAGGTCAGGAAAAGACGTAACGACTGCCGGAAACTCTATATGACGGCTTCTCGTTAATTCTTCAACACGAAGTAAAAAATCTTTAATATCCGATGACCCATTAAATTTAACCCCCCAATTATGAATGGAAGGGCTTTGGCTAACATTTGAATAATAATTATTCACAATATTCGTCGTATTTGTAGTGGGTTTGTTTGTATCCTCAACTTCAGATTCAGCTGTCTGGTCAGAACATTCTCTAAATCTTCTATTATACTCTCGCGCTTGTTCTCTCATAGCGGCTACAGTTGACTCCGGGACGATATGTACGTTTTCCAAAAGTAATGTCAACTCATCTTTAGTTGATCCATTTATGTTAGGAATCGCCATCTTGTATTTTTTTTAAAAGAAAAAAAAAATCCAAAAAAAAAAATTTAATAAAGAAAATATATTAATTTAAAGTAAATTGATATTACTATTGCAATTACCGAACACCCTGTAGTGTAATTTTCCAAAAATAATTATTTGAAAAATAATCGAAATTATTAAAAAAAAAAAAAAAAAAAAACATATATTTTATAATATGAAGTACCGGATACCCTGTAATGTATTGTGGGTACCGAACTTGATAATATGTCAGATAAGAATAATAACAGCAGCTATCATGTTGAGATTGTAAACAAATACTTCGAATCTATGGAATTCTGAAACGTCAGATTGACATTTGAAAAGGTCAACAGTCACAGTTACAATCGAACGCATGTCCCTGTATACTGCAGAATAGATGTATATTTTGACAATAAGTCGGAATAATAATAACTCCCAGCGCGGTTGTTTGTTGCAATAAAAGATATTATTAGAACAATAATTTAATACAGACTGCAATGGTATTCCGGTTAACTGTACGCAAGATACGAACTTACTAAAGTATTCTATTTGCTTCAATTAGGATTTACTTGATAAATATAGCCGAATGGATCATTAATTGATAGATAACCACAAAACATTTGACAGTCCGTAAGTACTACGATAGTCAAAACAAAATGCTATTTTCACGGAGTGAGTAATAATGGCCGCAACCGGACATTAATCAAATTCAGTCAATTATTAACACGATGCGTCACAACTCTATAACATTGACATTATTCAAAACAATCTGAAAATACCAGAAAAAAAAACTGTATTTCATAGGAGCACCTTTAAAAAGTTGAGGCGCCAAATGTAACGTGTATTTCTTGGTAGAGCATCAGAATCTCCCTCAAGTTTGTGGGAAGGAAAATACAGTCTTTATCTTCGGGCATTTTTTTGATAAATAAAAGAAATAATTTAGCAGTACAATATCACCTATATTTTAAAGGTACTGTGTATACATGGGTGCCCTCCAAGGGGTCAAGAATTCCACATTTCCTAAAGAAATAACAAAATAACACATAAGCAAGAGAGCATACCTGTGGACCGTAATTTAACTAAATTATCCTGACTCTAACGCTGACGCAAATCACTGTTAATAGGCGACCAGGAGCACGCGGGGTCTCCATAGACAGGAACCGAGGAAGGCCCCAGGGCCTGGGGACTCCTCACCAGGGAACAGGAACCAGGAAAGGCCCCAGAGGATGGGGACTCCTCCACAGGGAACAGGAACCAGGAAAGGCTCAAAGTCTCGGTTGAGCGTACCGGTGAAATCTCGGTAGACGCCGTTTACCGCGCCCTCCATAGATCAGCGCCGGGCCTCCATCCGCCTCAAATATCGTGTTCCGCGAGGATAACCCCTCTCAAAGCCTTGGCCACGTTATTATCATGAACGCCAAACAAAGGATTACACCGATTATCCACACTCAAGTACGAGAGTGAAGGTGAGCACATTGACAATATGGCGACTCGCGACTTCACCATTTAAAGTTTTAAAAATCCCGTTTCACTCACGGAAACAATACGGCTCGCAGTTATAAAATAATTCATGATTCTTTTTTAAAATGGGTAAAACCCGTAAAGGTGAAACTATCACATATTTAACAAGCAACTTAAAAAATTCGGCGACTTGTCGAATTGGCGTCGGCTCCCTAGACGACGAGAATTCAAAAAAGTGCCTCCGGAAATAGATGGCGCTATTTGCTAGCGGTAAAGAACTCATCGTTACGGCGATCATGATAAAACGTGAGCGGCCAGGTGAGTTTAAGATTAACTAGGTCAAGACAATATTTATTTAATCAAAATAAATATTATCGTGACAATATATAATAACGAATGTTAGAGGAGCGCGCTAATATTTAAAGCGATAAAATCGATGCGAAAATTGAGAAAATGTTTATTAAAACACGACTCGTTTAAAATAGAGCAAAAATCTCGCGGGAGGCGTCTTAAGTATCATTTAAAGAAACATTGTGAATTTTTTCACAACTATAACTTGTAAAATAACTGAAACCAACGAGTTTATAATAATTTCGGAGCATACTTTGCGATTTTTTTTCCATTGAGGGAATTTCATATAATTTGATTTTCGGCGTGTAATTGCGGATAAAAAAATAACATATATTATATAGAATTTAAAAAAATAACATATATTTTTTTAAGAGCTTAAAAACCAAAAAATTAAGACGCCGTTACCCAAATTTCTATCGATTTCTTGCAAACCTCTCTTAAACATAGGTTTTTCGGTTACCTCGAGAGTGTTTTCTCTAGGGGTAAAAATAATCTCGTTGAATTTAATGTTTCAAAGACCCAATCTTGTCTGATTACGTCTAAAAGTGATCGAAATGAATATCTAGTACGTATCTTTCAACGGAAGCAATCTTCCGAACAGGCTCTCCATTGATATGCTTGGTGTAACCCTAAGTGACCAGCTCAGGTATGGGGGCTCCATCGAAGCCAGAGAAAAGTTAGCCTCCCAGAAACTGGGCGTACTGTACAGGGCCCGCAGATACTTTAATAGTACACAACTGCTAACCCTATACAAATCACAAGTGCACCCCACGGTTGAATTTGGCAGCCACCTCTGGTCTGGAGCTCCAAAATAGCTGAAAAATACCCTCGACTCTGTGCAGAAACGGGCGGTCCGTTTAATAGATTCTCCCATCTTAACATACGGATTGCAATCTTTAGAGCACAGGCGTCGGGTGGGAATGCTATCCTTGTTCTACCGGTATTTCAATGGAAGATGCTCCGAGGAACTAGCATCATTGATCCCTTCGGCACCGGTGCATAGTCGGGAAACACGCCAAACGCGTGCCCAACATTTGTACACGGTTGACATTGGTCACATGAGAACGGGTCGTTTCTTCGACTCGTTCTTGTGTTCAACAGCTCGGCTGTGGAATGATTTGTGTTTCCTCCTTCCTACAACATGGGTCTCTTCAAGACCAATGTTCATTCCTTCCTTTCCTCAAAAAGACCCTTCACACAGCATCCCAGATGACATAGGCCCTGAGGGAAATTATTTTCCTCAGGGCCTCCTGTGCGGAATTAATGTTAAAAAAAGCTCTTAAGCGTCGATGACACAGGGCTAGTTTACAAGCTACTATCTGGGAAATTCACTATCTGTTAGTAAACTCGCCCAGTGTCATCGTGTCACTTGCTAACTAGTAGCAACTAACAGATTGTTGACAATCTACCAAAAAAAGTTGAAAGGCCGTCAACTTTACTCGCCTACACGCTTGCTCCGCTTGCTCGTGATTGGTTTATTTACGTTTCCAACATGGCTTCCGATAAACAGCTGATTTCGACTGTCAATAATCTGAAGAATTAGTTCACGCAGGCGTCGTTATTCTTGTTACTGGCGCTAAAGGCGACCTCAGTTTCCTACGATTCTGAGCGAGTGGACAGTTTTGTGTGTCATCATGATAATCTCACTCGCCGATTTACCCGCTTTTAAAACTTAGTAGATAAGTAGCTTGTAACTTGCCGTGTGTCATCGAGGCTTTAAAAAAATATATGTTATTTTTGAAGATAATATCTAGACATTCGTCGCGCCGAAACGCAAATTATATAAAATTCCCTCGATAGAAAAAAATCGCAAAGTATGCTCCAAAAATTATTATAAACACGTTTATTTATATGTACGAAAATATTCACAGTGTTTCTTTAAATGCTGTGTTTTTGCTCTATTTTAAACGAGTCGTGTTTTATTAAACATTTTCACAATTTTGTCACTTTAAATACTAGCGCTCTCCTCTAACATTCGTAATTTCATATCTCTCCATCTCGTAAGAAATCGGTAGAAATTCGGGTAGCGGAGACTTAAGAAAATATTATTATTCTATTCTCAAAGTATACGAGTAGATCTTTGACTGCGTTATTTTTAATTCTCACAAAAGTTTTTCCATAGTCCTCATTCCTAGCCTAGATCGTATGTGTATTTTTCGATTCCATGACAGTTGATGTCTCGACAGTTGACCCCCGGCATGCTCATTGCTTATATACAATATGCAATTGGTTTAGGAAAAATACGGTATACCTACTGACCCATAATATAACTACGTTTCTCCGAAGGGGTGTAGCGGTGTAGAGGGTGTACCGCCAAGTAACAAAAGTATAAAACATATTTTCATTCAAATGCATCAAGGTAAATTCACCAGGATAAAATTACTAGTCTGAATACTGTATACACCAGCGAATAAGTACAAAAAATCAACACTGTAAATAAATTCTTTTGATATCTATATCAACTTTTTAGCATTTTTGAAGTCGATGTTAGGTTTGAAATTGGTAAATAATGCACAAAAAATTATAATTTCATAATTATTATAATTTGGTGGCGGCAACTGTCGCGGAATCAACTGTCAGATCACCTACATATATATACCAACGTTTAAGAGCGTTTAACCAGCCAGCGGACGAAAATCCACATTTCGTCGAAAGTTGTTCTTACGATCGTGCAGGGCGGTTACAATGAGAAAGATTAATTATTCTCCGTACCAGCTTTTTTAAATTATAACTCAATATCGAATTTATTTCAATCCAAATTAGCTTTAATTTATACCTTCATCCAAAAATGCTGAAAGGCGTGATGATAAAACTATTAAAATAATGTACTTTTTGTAGTTATTTTTTGATTATAAGTATTTATCATTTTTCAATAATGTCTAAATTTAATGAGAATGTTAAAAAAATCTGAAATATATTAGTTTGTAAGTGCGCAAATAAATACACAAATGGACCCATTTTCGTCAAGAAACACATGTATGTACATATTTTTTTATGATTTTATTGAAACTATAATTAAAATTCTAAAAAATGCGTTTGCTATATAATGTATTGATTTTTTTTACTGCACGATTATAGATATTATTTGAAATGGGTGTGGTATAATACAAAATCTTTTTTGAAAATTTAACAAATCTGCCAACGACCTATGGAATAACCTTATTACACTAAAAATTTAAAAAAATTCTCAAAATTTATTACATGCGAATGCTAGATAAAAGAACAATCTTTCGAAATCCATTTATAATTTTTTGTGGAAAAGAGTCAATACGTCTAAAATCGGATTTGAAAATGACATAATTCTGGTTTTCTCTGGTAATGCCCTCTTAAGTACAAAAATCGACACAGCAAATAATTTCGTTTCATATCCGTACCAACTTATGATTAAAGGTATTTGTAAAGGCGATTTAAGGTTTGAAATTGGTAAATAATGCACCAAAAATATTATTTTATAATAGGTAATTACTATCGAGTTCCCGGCATGCATTGCAATGCACTTAATAAAGAAATTTTTTCTTCCCTTGGGGTCCCTTCCCATTCGTCCAGTTCCCCTTCCGCCTCCCCTTCCCCTCACGCGTTCCCACTCCATCTTCCCTTACCCACTCCCCTCTCCTGCTACCCCCGTCCCACAAACCCCCCTCCCGAGTTTCCCTCCCCCTCACGCATTACATACATTCAGTCCCGGTACATTCAGTTTTCAAACAGCTCGCGTACCACCTATTGCATTTTTTTAATATAATTTTCATAATGCCAGAGCTCACCAGTATACATATAGAAATCTTCACGGGCGTGCTCACAAAAACTCACCAAAGTTTCCTCGCAATTGGATGAACGGTTTAGCAACGCATTTTTATGATGCCAAAGCTCACTATTATATTTTATATAGAAACCATTGCGGGCATACACATATCAAATCCCCAAAGTTTAATTGCAATCGGATAAACGGTTAGCAACGCATAATTTCATGATGCCAGAACTCAATATTATATATGGAAACCATCGCGGGCATGCGGACATCAAATCCCCAAAGTTTCATCGCAATCGGATGAATGGTTTAGCAACGCATAGACATCTCATATACTCACACACTCATGTACTCACATATGGACAACCAAGCAAGCATATTATTTTGATTTTTATATATACAGATAATTTCGAAGGGGCCAACTGTCCGGGGATTAACTGTCGAGTCACCGTATTTTTCATGGCCCGTGTTTGTTTATTTAACTGGCCGTGCTAGCTTCCAGTTACATATAGCCCCACCAGTCTGTCCAGCCCCACTATTTCATCCAGCCCCACCGGCTCATCTTGCCCCGGTTACCCACAACTCTGTAGGACTAATGCACGTATTGTCGCGCGAACAAGGGTTTGACAGTTCGGAACAATATTTTTATAGGCCAGTCTGGTCTCAAGGCGATCTCACTGTATAAACAAGACTGGACGAGGCTGTTTGTAGAAGGAATTGAGATGGATCTTTTGTGAATTGTGCTAAGAATAACGCACGCTATAACTACACGAAATATTTTTCATTTCTAGGAATAAAACTACCACAAATTTTTTTTTTTTTAGATGGGTTGTTTAAAAAAAAAAGTGTGGGACAATAAGCTTTATGGATTACCAAATGATGGAAACGATCAAAGGTTACAACTATTAAATTGCTCCTATTTTTAATAATAATAACAATTGAATCATTTTTATAGCGCCGTTTTATGACTTTCTAGGCTCTACCTTATTATACATACATATTTACATATACATACAAACAGAAATCATACTTACCTGGCAGGTCACTTCAGTTAAACACAGTTTTATTAGATAACTAGCTGACCCGGACACACGTTGCTGCGGCTAACGAAACACAACGCCATCTATTGACAACGCCATTACCCAACCTTTATAACCAACGCTATCTGTTAATTTGGATACATATCAAATCCGTACCGCCCGCTTGCCATATAGTAATAATATAATTGCAATATATAATTCAACTCGAACTAAATGCAATCTAGATAGTGTCTGGATAAATTTCGAATCTTGCAATCATATTTAAAGATAACAGCCAATAATATGTGCGTTAAGTAAATGAAGATAATGTTGGTAGTTCTTAGTCGAAGTATGATACGGTTAAAAGTGACCGAATTAATATGGGTTCCGTAGCTCAATCGGTAGAGCTGTTGCCATGTAAGCAAAGGGTCCTGGGTTCGAGTCCCAGCGGAGCCAATATCTTTTCTGATTTTTCTGTCTCCAGATTTCGATTGAGTTTCGCTAGTATTGTCTTCATTTAATTAAATATTATAATTTGAGATTTTACTCAAAGTTTTAAAAAATTAATAATAAATAATATTATTAAGATTAATATAAGAAATCTTACACATTGTATGATTTTAATGGTGCAATTTTATTCTCCCTTACTATAATTTCCATCAGTGCGTATGTCATATTTGGGGATACAGTCAGATGGGTATTTTAGGGTTTTTTTTAGGAAAAGGCAGGAAAAGAAAATCTGGGAAGGAAAAAGGTATGCAAGGTGGGTAGGAATCTGAGGTTCAGCGTGTCCAGGAGTGACGGAAATATGAATCCATTCCTCTCACTGCAGTGCAAATCCATGCGATGGGTTGAGAGAGGTCCGGCTGGAGAGTTCTAGGTTAGAACCCCCTCAACGATCCGGCCAGCTACGCAGTAGGTGGGCAAACGCATACGCCACCAAGACTTAGACAAACCTCACCCCATGAAGTCGGGTACCTCTGCTAAATCACTAAATGTAGCGTGCGACGTGGGTTTACCTAAGGCAGAGGTGTTGGTTATCCAATAAATGGATTCCGGCGAAACGGTACTCATACCCGCCTCCCAAATTAATATTTAAATTAAAAAAGTAATTTGTTTCAAACCAAGTGATTAAGTTGAAAACTGATCAAAGATACCCCATTTTACTGTACCTTATTATGCCGTCCAATTTTTTTCAAAATTATTCCAAACGAAACGAAGATTGATAAAAATCGGCTTAGGCTAAAAAGCTTTGATTATATAAACTAACAAGTGCAGTTTACACGCGGTAGAAGTGAAATTTTCACCCACACAATCTCAACCATAGGAGCCTTGAAAATAAGAGCTCATAATCAAAGCGGCCAATGAGCTCAGTTTAACAAAGCGCGACGCTTCGTAGGTATTGTACGTAGGTAAGGTTTCATTCTATCTCATTCTCTCGCAGGCCAAATACTTTAGTTTGTCTCTTTTTAGTATCACTCGTTTCTGTTTCATCGAGTTTCAAATCACAACGGTGCTAAACATGGGCGTAGCCAGGTTTTGATTTAGGGTGGGGCAAAAAATAAATATCTAGAGTAGATACCGAAAAAGTAGGTTTCTACAGCATATTCATACTTTAGGCTCTATAAATACAAAAAATACGAACGGAAGAAGGAAAAACTATTCTAAGAAGTGCTGTAAATTTGAAAAACGCGACTCGGTCTACAATCACAGAGGTCACCGTACATGCGCCCTTTGTGCTAAAGATGTTTCACTTCATAAATATTTGCTCTCACACGTCGATTTTAGAGAAATAAATCGATTTCGACCCAACATACCGCCCACCCGATATTCAATTCTTATTCAATAATTAAAGAGAACGTTTGACGTCCATATTGCTGGATATAAGCAAGTGACAGGTCTATTTGAATAGAGAATGGAACGATTATAATATTTGAAAGGCGCCAGACCTCCCCGGACCCCAGTTCTTGCGATGGACAAATAAAGACGCCATTTCACACCAGGAATGTCCAGTCGATAATACAGGATGTTCTTGAATGATGTTACACCAGTTATTAGATACAATATTTTTTTAATAGGTACAAAAAGATATAGCAGGAATGCTCCTTTAACTAGGCAAAATACATAACACCACTGAAATAAGAAGGCGATGCAGCACATCGTATAAAATTCGGTATCAGACCTGTCCTGTAACAATAACACTCTTTGTGCAACATCGCCAAAAAGCGTATTTTATTTTATTTTGCGAAGCTCGGGTACAAATATTTAAATGTTTTACGATAATTTTGTAAAAAAATTAATTTTCCACATTATACAATTAAACCGCAATCAAAAAGAGGTTTGTAAGTAAGAGATTTTGATGATGATGATTTTGAGATGGGTTCCGTAGCTCAATCGGTAGAGCTCTTGCCATGTAAGCAAAGGGTCCTGGGTTCGAGTCCCAGCGGAGCCAATATCTTTTCTGATTTTTCTGTCTCCAGATTTTCGACTGAGTTTCGCTAATATTGTCTTCATTTAATTAAAGAGATTTTGAACTTAAAAGCGGTTTTTATGGACCTAATAATTTATTTTACAAAATCTGATGATTTCAGAAAATATTTTATTGCTGGTGATTTCAGAGAAAAATAGAAACATTATTTTGGACGTGAGGTTTACTGTTCACAGAGTTATCTACTAGTTATCTTTTATCTACTAGTTATCTTTTATCTACTAGTTATCTTTTATGTACTAGTTGTCTTATATCGGCTAGTTCTCTTTTATCCACTGGTTATCTTTTATATACTAGTTGTCTTTTCCCTCCAAAACATTGTTTTCTTTCCGTAAATCCATCCGTCAAAACCCAAGTCTTATTTTGGTTCCCACTTTAAAAATAGAAAACATTGAAATCCCTACATATAAATATGTACCCAGAAAAAGCTACAGAGAAAGTACCTGCCTCAATTTATTTAATATTAGATACATTTTTATACGAACTTTTCCTTAAACTTTTAAAAATAATTTTTATTCACACTGTTCCCACGAAATGCAAGGTATTTATTTGATGGCCACCGAACGGAATGGAATGACAGAGGCATTTCATACTACTCCTCAACTGTTGACCGAGCACTTGAGAAAGAAAGAATTCAATAAAATATTTTGTCTGCCATCCGACACGAGGGCGAGCTTCGTACTTCTCAGTTCTTACTTACAGACAAATTGAAACAAACCTTATTTTATATTGTCTATTCTTTATGATGGTAGGCAGGAATCTACTTACCTACCGGGGGGTACCTACTTATGATATCTACGGGCAGTGTTATTTGTTATAAGGAAATTTCATTGAATGCAAAATTAATATTTAATGAATTTTCGTGACTTTAGTCGAATTATGTTAAATTTTTTAAAGTGAAAACTTCTTTAGCACCATTGCGATTTGATACTCGATGAAACGGAAGCGAGCGCGACTAAAACGAGACAAACACATACATCTATAGGATTTAGCCTACGAGAGAATGAGATAGCAATAAAAATACGATAAATTCACGGTCCCACGCAAGTCTCCTTATAAAGCGCCCGATGAACCTAAGCGGCCAGACATTCAGCGGACAAAGGGTCGTATCCTACGAAATCCAAAAATTTAATTTTTAAAAAATCAATGTCTAATCTTCAAATCACTCCAAAATTAACAGGAAAAAAACCCAACAGAAAGCGTCATCTAGCGACTCCGAAGAAGAAAACACAAATACTAATAAAATGACGAAATATATAGAAAAAGATGTATTGGAATTCGACGACAAAAATATGGAAAAAATCATCCTTCACATTGATAAAAAAAGTGCTTCGTAGTCTCCCCAATCTTGTCTACTTTAGTTTTCTGAAGGTTTCAATTCTACCGCGTGTGAATTGCACTCTTGATGACTTTTTTATAATTCTTCTTGGTAATATATACCCGTTTCTCATTTTCGGCGACGCGGGCGTTTTTTTCTTAAAATACGGCACTAACGTGTAGCTCAGAGTTTTTCCTACAAAACGAACTGTGATCCGGCTTGGTAGCTGCTTCAGTGCGATCTTTGCGTCTGTTTCAAGTGCCTCAATCCCGCCGCCAGCGAAGTGTGTTCGATTATTCGCTTTTCAACCAGGAGGGAAGTTCACGATCTTGCAATTTTGATGCCATCAATGTTCTAGTATTTATTAACTTACTCGCTAATTGGGAGCGACTCAGTGCTTTGTACGTGCGTCATGTGAAAAATACGTATGCTATTTTATTCCTGCTATTGAAAAGTAATAAATAATATGTGCAGACATTTCTCAAACATAATAAAATCCACCTAATATCGAATGAAATGTAAATATTGACGGGTAAATACTCCCCCTGATGCAGTACGACTGGTACTGAGTACAGGAAGGGTAGGTACGCTAGGCCACCCTTCTAAAAACATCAGCATTTCTTATTCCTTCCCACTATACTTCCCCATACCCAGACCTACCTCTGATTCCGGGGGTGGAAGTCTTTAAATTATTATTCATACCAATTTTTATATCAATTGTATTTCTATAATAGCAAAAAATGTGTAAACATACCAAAATTGAAAATATACTGGTAGTTCTGTGAATGTGAACAGAAGACCACGCGTCCGAAAAAGTATCTACGTCTCTTATTTAATAAATCGCAACCAAAATTTCTTCTGAAATCATTAGATTTGTAAGTAAATACATAAATACCTGCGTTTTATAATTTGGTAGGCGGGTATGGGTACCGCCGCCCTGGGAACCATTTATTGGATGACCAACACCTCTGCCACAGGTCACCCCAAGTGGTTCGCTACGTTTGGTGACTTAGCAGGGGTGCCCGGGTTCTTGGGGTAATGTTTGTCCAGGTCTTGATGGCGGGTGCGTCGGCCCACCTTCTGCGTGGCGGGCCGGATTGGGAGATGCTGGTTGAGGGAGACCCTTTACAACCGGTTACCGCTGTCCGGGCCGCTCGGTAGTACAGGGGCCCGACCCTCAGGCTCACGACTGAGGGTGGGCTGCCCCATCAACGAGTGTAAAAACCCCGGACCGGAGGGGACCCAGCAGTAGCGTTTGGGGCGCATTGGGCGACCTCTCCAGCCGGACTCTCCCTTCCCATCGCCTTGCACCGCAGTGGGTGGGTTGGATACATACGTCCGTCACTCCTGGAAACTCTGAACCCCAGCATCCTACCCACCCCTTTACCTTTTCCCTCCCAGACCTTCCTTCCGCTCATATCACAGTTAAATAACCCTACAAATAAAATCATATACAACCATCAACAATTAACGTCATTTCAGCGGCGAGGAGTAGACGTCCCCGGTGCAGGCCAAAACTGTTGGTGAATTACACCAACATTCGCGGCCTGCACACCAATTTAAACTCTGTCCACCACCATCTTTTTCTCAACGCCCCAACCTACTTTTCCTGTCTGAAACACATATAGCTGAGCCTGTAGACGCCTCCTATCTAGACTGCCCGGGCTTCACCCTCGCAGGCAAGTTCAGACCTAAAGGAGGTGTCTGTCTCTATAGTCGAGCTGACGTCAACTGTGTGCGACTCTTGAATCTGGAAAACTCCAGATTCGACGTAATGTGGGTATGCGTCAATCTTGCCAGTACGGTAAGATTCTACGCGTGTTTATACCGCTCACCGAACCTTGGCGAATCAGACACGTACGAGCTCTTCAAACACTTAAGCGACAATATTGATGACCTCTTGCCCCGCTACCCTACAGCAGAGTTTGTGGTCCTGGGGGACTTCAATGTTCATAACGAACCTTGGTTGAAGGTGTCAGGATCAACAGACTCGGCTGGACCTTTGCCCTTTGCTACGGATTGGAGCAAATGGTTCAGGAGCCCACAAGGGTTCATGATGTCCAGACTCACCGTTCCAATCGGTTAGACCTATTTTTAACTACTGTGCCACACGGTTACAGGATTGAAGTCACAGCGCCTTTAGGATCGTCCGACCACTGCCTGGTGACGACATCAATCCCTGTAAACTCCAGACCACCAAACGAGAGGCTGAAGAGAAAAGTGTGGCACTATAAGTCAGCAGATTGGTTCGGTCTGCGGGCACATTTTAATACCCTTCCGTGGTCAGATGTCTGTTTTCGGACTCCGGATCCCTCAAGATGTGCCCAGGAAATTGGTGAAGTCATCACATCCGCGATGGATGGCTTCATCCAATCTACTGTTAAGGAAACTGGTGTAGGCTGAACAGTGGTTCAGTCGACAATGCGCTGAAGCAGTGCGACGAAAAAACGCGGCTTACCGAGCCTACAACACATCTAGAATATCCGAAGACAGAACAGCTTACAACAAAATGGCAAAGGAAACCAAGAGAATCATAAATAGATCAAAATTTGAGCACGACCAGCAGATCAGCAGAAAGCTGGCTGCATGCCCGCATGGCAGCAGGCAATTCTGGTCGCTTGCGGGCTCAATAGGTCGCAATTTCTGCAAATCCAGTCTGCCGCCTCTTACCAGACCTGACGGCTCACTAGCAAACACCGCCACCGAAAAGGCTAACTTATTAGGTAAAATGTTTGTGGATAACTCAACCCTCGATGACCAAGGTGCTGTCCCGCCGTCGGTTCCTCACTGCGGTTTTCGTATGAAAAAGCTTAGGATCCGGCATCGGGAAGTACTCCATGTTTTACGAGGGCTTGATGTTAATAAAGCTAGTGGGCCTGACGGAATACCTCCCCTGGTACTGCAGAGGTGCGCTGCAGAAATATCTCCAATTTTGACGAAGCTTTTTAAAATGTCGCTGAAGACTGGCTCTGTGCCCTCTGGTTGGAAAAAAGCGGTTATCCATCCTATTCCAAAGAAGGGTGACCGCTCCAACCCGGCCAACTACCGCCCCATAGCGATCACATCAGTTCTGTCTAAGGTGATGGAACGTGTGATCAACGACAAACTGCTCACATACCTCGAGAAGAACAAAATTATTAACGACCGTCAATACGGATTCCGGCGGAACCGCTCGTGCGGTGATCTTCTCGCGTATGTGACGCATGTTTGGAAGCGAAGCCTGGAACGTTTCGGTGAGACCCAAACGGTTGCACTGGACATCTCCAAGGCCTTTGGCCGGGTGTGGCACCGAGGACTTGTCAACAAACTGCATTCTTACGGACTTCCCGCATCCTTGTGTACTTGGATTGCCAACTTCTTGAGGGAGAGGTCGATTCAGACGGTAGTCGATGGTTTCACCTCTTCCTCACACTCGATAAATGCTGGCGTCCCGCAGGGATCAGTTCTGTCTCCGACATTTGTTTTTGTTGCACATCAACGACCTTTTGTCATGTGCGCCAATTCACTGTTATGCGGATGACAGTACAGTTCATGATAGCTTTTTGTTTGACAAGCCCCCAAGGGGCTCACAAAATCCAACAGCTCGTAGGGTTTTGAAGCAAAGATGGACGGTTACCTCGAGAGTGTTTTCTCTTAGGGTAAAAATAATCTCGTTGAATTTAATGTTTCAAAGACCCAATCTTGTCTGATTACGTCTAAAAGGGATCGAAATGAAAATCTAGTCTCTTTCAACGGAAGCAATCTTCCGAACAGGCCCTCCATTGATATGCTTGGTGTAACCCTAAGTGACCAGCTCAGGTATGGGGGCTCCATCGAAGCCACAGTAAAGTTAGCCTCCCAGAAACTGGGCGTACTGTATAGGGCCCGCAGATACTTTAATAGTGCACAACTGCTAACCCTGTACAAATCGCAAGTGCGCCCCTAGGTTGAATTTGGCAGCCACCTCTGGTCTGGAGCTCCAAAATACCTGAAAAATACCCTCGACTCTGTGCAGAAACGGGCGGTCCGTTTGATAGATTCTCCCATCTTAACAGACGGATTGCAATCTTTAGAGCACAGGCGTCGGGTGGGAATGCTATCCTTGTTCTACCAGTATTACAATGGAAGATGCTCCGAGGAACTAGCATCATTGATCCCTTCGGTACCGGTGCATAGTCGGGAAACACGCCAAACGCGTGCCCAACATTTGTACACGGTTGACATTTGTCACATGAGAACGGGTCGTTTCTTCGACTCGTTCTTATGTTCAACAGCTCGGCTGTGGAATGATTTGCTGGCCTCTGTGTTTCCTCCTTCCTACAACATAGGTCTCTTCAAGACCAATGTTCATTCATTCCTCTCTTCAAAAAGACCCTCCACACAGCATCCCAGATGACATAGGCCCTGGGGGAAATTATTTTCCTCAAGGCCTCCTGTGTGGAGTTAATGTAAAAAAAAAAAAAAAACTTAATTTTAAATCTTAGGTTTTACAACCGATGGAAGCGTTGCATGTGTTAGGGTGAACGGTGGTTTACGGGGTGGTTTGACATCACAAAAGGTGTTAAGCAAGGCTGCGTAATGTCACCATGGTTATTCAATTTATACATGGATAATTGGAGAGGAAGATATGGCACGATCAAATGAATCGGATTCATGGGGTGAGGTTTGTCTAGATATTGGAGGCGGATGACCAGGACACACTGAACCCCAGATTCCTACCCATCCCTTAAACCCTTTTCCTTCTCAGATCTCTCCTCTCCTTCCTCTCCTTCCTTTCCCCCAAAACCCCTCCACACAGCATCCCCAAAGATGACATAGGCCCTGAGGGAAATTATTTTACTCAGGGCCTCCTGTGTGGAGCTCATGTAAAAAAAAGATACTTGAGTCGGGCCATATCAAAAGTTAGAATAAAAGAAGAGCTTGTATGAGACGATGTAAGAATATGAGTGAGTCAAAGACTGTGTGTCAAGACCCAGTTGTTTGGTGGTCCGTCCTCTCTGCCTACCCCTGCAGGGAAACGGCGTGGTGGTTACGTTGTTAGTTAGTTCAGTTCATGTTACATGTATCTAAAACTGCTTACGAATTACGGCTTCAGATGCACTTGTAATGGACTGTAAATACTAAGAACTAAATGAGACGAAATCATATTTGCTTGAATGGGGTGATAGTATATGTAGGAAAAAGGTATGCAAGGAAAAAGGAATGACCAACCACTTACCATTATATCTCTGCGAAGGAGCACACGACACAACCACAATATAATGATATCCTCCACGATACTTCGGCGTGATTATCGCCACAACAAAACTAATACCTATCTACAAAACGATATTATATACTTCCGAGATGGAAAAATTCTTTCTATTACTTAAAAAAAAATTGTCTTATTTTTAAACGCCTGGGGTCTCAAAACTTGCGTATGATCTGTAGCTGTAGATCTGTAGATCTGTCCAAAACGTAAAAATAAATTAAATTGGTTTTCACTATTAGCTCGCTAAAATGGCCGGAAGTTTTGTAAAAAAAAAACAGATTTTGTGATTTTGGAAAAAATAAAACAAATTGTCCATATTTTATATTTTGTAGTATACTTAATTTTTATTCCATAACTGCAGTTCAAAGAACGCAAAAAAAATTTATTTTTTTTTAAATTTGTGACGTGTTAAATATAAAAGGGGAAAAAAACCTAAAATAATTTTTCAATGCATTTTAGCGAGCTAATAACCATAAATTTTTAAAAATTTAAATGCAGTTCTCATTTTCTTTGTAAGACGCAACTTTTGAGATCCCTTGCGTTTCTGAATTCAAATGTTGAAATAATTAACACACCCTATTGTGCATACGAAAAACCCTAACAACTTGCTTCCAATGTAATTCCAAATCTTCTTTTGTTTTCAAAACAAATGCACTCGAATTTTCAATATTTTTCTTGCCATTGTTCCAAAATTTCAAATTCAGGCCATCACCTTGCTGGTGGACAGGTTGGAACAGTACAAAATATAATGACATCCCGGTAGGAACTGAGCTTGTTTTCATTTCAAACCCAAACAATTCCACTTTATGTTCTTCTTATCATTTACTAGCAGACCCGGCCACACGTTGCTGTGGCTAACGAAACACAACGCCATTACCCAATCTTTATAAAATCCACACCACCCGCTTGCCACCTGCCCGCTGCCCGCTGCCCGCTGCCTGAATTGAATATTTGAATTTATCGGCTTTTCTCTACTATAATAAGCATGTATTATACATATAAACTAATTAACTCGCCACTAATTATCATACAATGCTTGCAATGCAACACTGGATATGTGAAAAGGGAAAATCAAATACCTACTTACTCTAGGACATCTATTTTCCAATTTCTTCCGTAGAACGAATTTCAAAAGTGATTATAGTACGGCCCGCCAGCCGTTTTTAATCGCACAAAAATATGGTTTCTTTGAATTTCTCGGCTTTTCTCTAATATAATTTACACGTATTATACATATAAACATTCCTCTATAATCACTCTATCTATTGGTGAAAACCGTATGAAAATCCGTTGCGTAGTTTAAAAGATTAACGCGCACATACATTTTGAGCGACTTCATAAAACTAGCGAGTACCTGGCATGCTTCGCAATGCCATTGAAACAAAGAAAGTGTTTTTGAAGTGAAAATTTCTTTAGCACCGTTGTGATTTGAAACTTGATAAAGAGTTTATCGAAAATTGATCAACCAAATTTGGTACCTAACATAGTTACCTATTTAAAACATCTATAATTCTTGATTCGATTCAAAGTATTAGGTGAGTACTTAAAATAAACTCATTCATTTAAAGAGTTTCGAAAATTGTATTTTGATTGAACAATCGTTTTGCAAAATGTCATTCTCAAATTGTGACATTTTTGATGGTTTCGAAAGACTTTTTGTAATGTTTAAAAATTTTTCAGATGTATTGTCATATGGTTGTAATAATCCAGGAATCTTGGCGGGGGTGGAAAAACTTCCAACGCTTAATACAGCAATACTAAGAAAACTCATATACTCGTATAAATATTTATAGGAAAGCATATTTTGATTTTTAAATATATAGATAAATCTTACGTATTTTTTAAAATATAATAACGTGTAACTGATTATTTCCACAATAAACTAAAAAAAAAAATTATACAAAATTCAAATTTATGAAAAACTACATAATCCGTTCACAAACATGAACACTGGAACAAGCAAGCAAAATCCCTTTTATCCCTTGGTAAAAGAAATATCGATAATGCAAATAGTGGCACGAAACCATTTGGACAGATTCACACAAGCATTACGATTATAGCCGGGTCCAACCATCGCCCATACCGCCCACCACAACCCACTGCCTGCATTTTATCGGCCAACAATGAAAACGTCTCAGAATGCATTTTGTTGAGCAAATATTGACACTACGGTAGCCTGGCCGGACACGCACCACATCTTCCATACGACATACCTATTATACCGGTTATAAAATAGAGTGCACTCTATGGTATATGTTCTATACGATAAAGATTCTGTTTCCGTACTAATACTCAAGGTGAGGACGGGAGCTTACACGAACTGATCAAATATTCAATGCCGACTTGTGGTTTGCAGGAAATATTATGACAATAAATTATTTGCACTCTTTACGCTGTGTCTACGTTATTTTTACAGGTATCTACCGTAGACTAATAAAATAATATTATTTGATCCAGTACCTTAGCCTTGCCGGGGATCTGTTCTAAACACTGTGCCAATCGACCCTATCTCCTTAGGTCATATTTAACTGTATCGTACTTAAACTAAGAATTACCAATATTAAGACCGACTGGTTAAGTAAGTAGGTACCTAAATTTAAAAAAAGAGAAAATACCAGGTTTCCGGGGACTTGATGACAGCCCTGCTCAGAATTCAAAACGTTGCATTTTCCATGAATTTTGTCGTTAGCAGAATGGTTGGATTTTCGCACTGGACTCGTGGTGGTTCGTGGTCTAAATCTTTTGGAGTTCAACCTTAAAGCGATTTAAAAAGAAGAATTTCGGCTTTCTGTGAGCAGTGTTTCTTCTTCGTGGTAAATATTTATACAGTCACGTCATTTTAAAAGTTGTTGTGGAGAAGTAGGTATTAATATTATTTTTAGCCATAAGTAAGTATTATGTTATACGCGAAAAAGCATAAGTTTTTATCATTTGTAACAGGATTTGTTATGACACAACAATAATTAAAAAGGCAAATTATTGTTTCCTCCTTGAATTAAACTATTTTAGAAGGATTTTAAAATAGCATTGAAAAAGTAAGACAGAAAAAAACACAGGAAGAGGAAAATAAAATTTTCTTCGTCGTTACGCACCCGAATAGCAAATTGTGGCTCTGACGCACCATTTGGCACCTTTCAAAATCGTATTTATAGTATAGGAAATATCCCGTAGGTTTTTTGGCTTCGTATGCGCGTTCTGGGATCCGCACATTTTAAGGATTTAGATTTTAGGGACTATTTTAGATTTTAAGGACTATTGGCGCGCTGCTCAAACTATAGTAATATCATAATCTAACTTTGAAAAAGTCCTGCTCACTACACAAGTTCTTTAGAGAATCCTGTCACTACTCTGCATCCAAAAATCGGAGGTTCTGGGGTTTAAAGTGAATATAGCCCGCCTAACAGAGGAAATTAAATATCTGCCCCCTTGTCTCCATGAGATACATAGTTATGATATCTATTATAGAGAGCCCTGATTTACCAACTAGATATACTCGATCAAAAAATCATTTTAATTACAACAACAATATCAGGACTCAGTCGTTTTTATAATCGCTTGTGGTTCAACTGCGTGGAATTTTGTTGAAATGATAGGTGTGTTCTTAGACTTAGCAAAAGCATTCGATACCATTTCGCATAATTTACTACACAAAAAACTTAAAAATATCGGCATAACCACCCACCTCTAAAATGGTTTATCAGTTACCTTGAAAATAGAAAACAAATAGTAAAAATAAATAAATACAGGAGTGGAAAAGTATCAGATATGGAGTACCACAAGGGAGCGTCTTGGGTCCCGTACTATTCGTTATCTAATAAAATACCTAATAAATAAATGTTAGATTTTATTGTTCTTATGCATTGGTTCTATTTTATAATTTCTATAACAAATTTGACTTATTGAATACCGTTCCACCAAATTATTATGTATATGGCGTATTTGTAAAAGCCAGTATGGGGGTATAATATACATAAATAATTTTTGTTGCTTGTACTGGATGAATAGCCGTGCTATTGGTTTTGCAGTTTCGCGGCTGATGGGCTCGTCGGCGACGGCCAGCATGAACCACGCCATGAACAATATGCCCGGCTTGGCTGCCTGTTCTGTGGCCGACTCCAAACCCATGCAGTTCCCGCTCGCGCAACGCCGGAAACGGAGAGTGCTTTTCACCCAAGCCCAGGTTAGTGAACTTCTTCTTAAATCGGTTCCTCATTGCTGTGGATCGTGAACCCTGCTCCAATTTCCATGGTGGACAATGCTCCTTCACTCCTCGCGGTTCCGCGCTGCGTGAAGAGCTGCTGAACCGGACGCCAGTGATTCTTGGTTACTCCAGCGTTTTGGTGACCTCCCTCTGATTCTTGTGTTCCTCTTTGCCAGTGACTTTGAGTTTCTCCAAATTGGAGTTCTCAGTTTGGCGAGCAACGTGTCCAAAGTATCTTTAAAACATTTTAGGCAGATAGTTGAAAGCCAATTGTGGATGCCTAGCTATTCCAGAATGGACTCATTTCGACACCTTGGTTGGATAGGTTGGTTCGACGGCCAGCGTAGTCCAGCGTAGTCCAGCGGTAAGGCTCTTGACCCGCAATCCGAAGGTCGCGGGATCGAATCCCAGCATGGCAAATAAATTTTATTTGATAAATTTGTATGATTCACAATTTACTCATTTAAAATAATATATAGTAGATATATGATGTGTGATTTGTGTGGATGCGGATGTCGAAGGACCTTGTATGTGTTTTCAGATGTATGATAGACCACTACAGAAGTAAAAATGAATGCACATAAAGGGATAGGAAGGAAGGGACTTACTGCGGAACCTTGTGGTACTTCTCTTCTCTCATGGGTGGGTTTGTTCATACAATTATATAGTTATTAATCGCGGTATTTACTGTGATATGCGGGATTGAGAATGCGAGAGCGGAAAATTATATGTTTATACGGCGAGTTTCGATAGACGACACTGATTTGTTATGGTAACGAAATAACAGGTTCGTAGGGATGGGACAGGGTGGGTAAAATGATAGGGATTGATACGTAAGGAACATGTGACAATCAAACTACAAGCACAGAGTCTATGATATATGTAGATGTATGTAGGTGAGTGTAGCTATGAATTGTGTAAACGCCCAACCAGTATATTTGCGGCACGTTCTAGAGTGAAAGATACTCTCAGTATCGCCCTGATATAAGACCACCATTCAGAAATTGAAACGTTGCTTGAAATGGCTTTAGCCATATTTAGTGACCAGATCTGGGTACTTCCCCACCTTCCTCTTCCCTATTTCCTTCCCCTCCCCACTACCTTCAGCCTCACAACATACCCCAATTGGGGATGCCATAGTCTCACTGGCTCCAGACAGGAGCAGTTGGGACTCTTGTGCGATATTCATATAAAAAAAAATACTTACCGTGGTAAGATGAATTCAGAACCCTGTATGTCTGGATATGGGTGAAATCCTGAGCATTTTTCTCCTGCACCACATTTCGAGGATTTTTTTTCGCTGGCTCTAAGTGAGTAGTGATACATACCTACATTAACTTAGGCTTTTAAATATTTTTACGTACAAATCTCTCGACTCGACCCGTCCTTAGTTTAGATACAGTGCCTAATTCTATTGATATCCCACTCCTCTTGAAATCCTATCTATGACTTATAGCCGCCTGAAAACTTCAGCCATGGTCATCGCTATGACTTGTTTAAGACACCACATGGCACAACAGATGTTCTAGTACAGCATAGCATCACAAAATGGATATATGTATTTATTTACTCTTTTTAACCTTTTTTTTGGTAGGTGTTTCATAACGCTTAACAAGATCTCGATAGGTTTGTTCTGATTCACGTACAAAGACCAGAATTCAAACCTATTGGTGAATTTCGCACACTGGGTACTTATTTGGCTTATAATTACCGGTGTCAACCGGGTTGTCAAGGAGCAAAAACAAGTGTTTTGGTTTTTCGTGAGTCTTCCCATCGCCATCGTAACGCAGCTGTCAACATCACCGTCTATATCGTGACAAGCTATCATTAAGCTGGGAACATACTAGGCCCACGCCACGCCACGCGACGTAGGTAGACGTCATCATTTCCATATCTAGACTACTTACCATCCATACATTTTCTATGGAAACGGGTGCTTTAGAATCACACTAGCCCCACGCAACGCAAACCGACGCCCCCTATGCGACGCGGATCTGCCGCAGCCAGATCGGCGTGGGCCATGTGGAAGGTGGAGGGGGTATGGTCACGCCTACTACGAGAGGATTTTACATCTTTCTGGTGTTATCTAAGCATCTCGTTATGTTTCGCAATATCTGTGGTCGTTTTTTGACAGATATTATTCAAAAATGGATGACGAACAGTTCATTGAAACTGGACGGCACGAAGTTATTTATAAAATCAAATTACAGGATTATAGAGATTCTGCATACGCAGTGTAGCTTGGGAGGAAATTTCAGCCATTCATGGCATGACTTTCAATATTATACCCCTATAATGAATGACAATCAAACATGACATAGACACACTGCCAGTCTTTCTCTGATCCGAATGGACTTTCGTGTTTTCTTTTATTATGTCATATTCAATTATGCTGTGAAGCTCTTCAAATACCACTTTACTCATACGGAAGTACATGAAGAATCGTCCGTCATCAGATTCTAGTTAATTAGATTAGTAAACTAGATTCTACTAAAGTATGGAACTCTCCAAACATTTGTCTTTGTTTGTTAATGTTGTGAACCCAAATACTTCACACTTTTTTCTTTTTACGAGAATATTGATTTCATAATAATAATCGTAGCAAATCATCTTCAAATTCACTTTCAAGACATGGCAAAGCTGTCATCTGCTGAGAAGAGAATCACATAAACATAACCTAAAAAATAAATGTCAAATGTGTCAAATCAAACGCGCCTGCGCACAACCAGAGACCCCTTGTCACGTGGTCACAGCGACGCGTACGTACGTCGGCCAGTGTGAACGGGACAGGAACGTTGCGTCGCGTTGCGTCTGCTAAGTATGATCCTTGCTTAATACGTACAGTGAATTTACCGCCGGTAACTCACCATTCCATCGCATATGAACTAAATAACGACTGCCTGTGGACCAGCCCAGCCAAACGACCACGAGGGACCCACAAACCGGGCAAGATTGCCATCAGTATCGTAAGTCCCTCTGTGATATATCTTTGTATTTGTTTCAATAAACATAGTCTATCGAGATCCACAAGCATAACTCATATAGAGTGAGCATTCAGCTTCACTTAACCCTTGTAAGGTAGTGCCATCAACGCGCTCATCTTACAGTAGGTATACCTTGGTATCTTCCCAAATCGTGTAATTATAGTCTGTCGTAGAAGAATAATAAAAGCTAACAGTATTATTAATTTATGAGGTATGTTATTATATGCCTTCTTGTAACTAAATTCCGTGCAGTTGTACAACTTCGTGCAATCTAGATACAAGGATACAAGCTAATATCTAACAAAAACATACACACCTACAGCAAAATTAGGAACCATTGTATCACAGCCATAGGGCAAAAGATTTCTACAAATTTAATTTATGGTGATTTAAACGCTGGCAAATAGGATATAGGAGGCATCGATCGATCATCACAAAAAATACAAAAAGCACGAATATTGAATGTCCATAGATAAACACACTCAGTAACTAGCTACTCGTGGTGAGTGCCGGGTCTTGACAGGTGAAATACGTGTACGCCATCTTGAAAATTATATAAATAAATAAATAATACCTACCTCGCGAGGCTGGAAAAATAAAAATGACGGATAATTTGGTATTTGTTTTGAGAAGAGCGCATGGAATATGGCTACCGTTTGTACATAGATTGTGGTTTGTGGACTTTAAATCTGAATTGGTTTCGTGTTACGTAATACGAAAGAAATCTTAGTCATGTTTGAGGATTAGTAAAGTATTGGTAGGTAATATTTCATTTGCATAATATGTAAAGTGTTCCGAGAAATGTACCTTTAATATGATAAATTCAATTTGTTAAATGGCAAAGTGCATGGCCGATTGCTAAATATGTTTTAAGTGGTGTGTAAGGTTACACGGTCTGTCAAAATGCTGGCTCAATTGTCGTTTTTTTTTAAATTCGTATTTTTTTTTAATTCGCCAATTTTTTAATAATGCTGTATTTATTGTTTAAACTTTTTTTTAATTTTAAAAGAAAGACGAACATTCCCGGGTAAGAATAACCTGACAGTATTTGAAAATATCTTCCTACCACTGTAATCGGAAAATGTTGCTTGTGTTGTTATGGAGGTCTTACCCAGCCGAGGAATCGAACACGTAACGCCTGGGTGGGACCAAACGCGATGCCAACTCAGGCACTGACCGGACGTTAGTTAAAACACGTGAAATTATTATGCATTTGATCATTGAAGACAATATTAGCGATTCTCAAACCAAAATTTGAAGCAGAAAAAGATACGGTCGCATTTAGGAATTAAACCAATAACCTTAGATTTGCCGGGCTCTACTCTAACCACTGAGTTAATTTTAATTTGACCACTTTGTTCATATTTAACTTGAGGTGATTCAGCGCCCTTGAGTTGATTTTTCACATAAACGGCGCTGTACAATTCATCCTAATATCATTATTAACTACTGCTAACTAACTAACTAACTAACTAACCATTACGCCGTTTCCCCGCAGGGGTAGGCAGAGAGGACCGACCGCCAAACAACTCTATCTTGGCACACAATCCTTGCCTCGTTCACATTCATACATCCTCTCATACATGCTCTTCTATTATTCCGACTCTTCACATGGCCCGACTCAACTATCTGATTCACTTGGTCGTGCCATGTCTTCCTCGGGCGTCCCCGATTTCTTCTTCCATTCACATTTGCGTCATATATTCTCCTTACACTCCTTTCCTCGTTCATTCGGGAAAACTTCGTACTGCCTCAGAATCAATAACTGTTGTGTTAACTTATTAGCTGAATTAAATTCAGATTTTTTACTAACTTCAAAATTACACAATGAAGCAATTATCGATGCGCAACTGTCCGAGTTCAAACGCAACTGGCGTTGTGTGCGAATTTATAATTTTTGTGATTTTCTTACTTTCCATTTACTTGCGGGAATTGCATTTCATTTTCTTTACACGTGTGATGGAGATTTATTATAATTATTGTATTTTTCCTTTGGAGGGTGCAGACCCACGTTCATCGTTTGTCCCATTTTCGACTGTTGACATTTAGTGTGTAAGAAAGAGGGGAAGCATTGTATGTTTCCTTTCCCAAGATAATAAAAAATTCTAATGAGTACAAATTGTAACAGTGCTGCTAGCGAGGTGCCTCTATTCGCAATTTTGCATGGCCTGGTTGGCTGCATTGTACACCGAATGGGGTTACGCATGCTTCAGGCGTGATTCTAGAATCTTCTTATATTAGTATGTTCCCAAGGGCAGGGTTTGTAATTTACAATAAATTATTCAATGTTACTGACTTGGCATTCTTTTTATTACATACCTACCCTCATGGTCTCGCTTGCTATAACTGAGATTAATTACTCTATACATTGATGGAGGACCAACCTTGGTGGGAATAAAATTATAGGTAAATATTTTATGTCACAAAATCAAGAATAAAAATACGTCTGAAAGAGGTCAATGAAAAAACCCTAGAAAGCACTGAAAACGACATAGAAGACAAATAAACCACATTTAAATAACTTTAGTCCACCTCGGCACAGGACCCCCTAGTGAGGAGGACTAAGAAATACAATATCTATACTTACTTAAATTCACCATTATATTTTGTATAGGTACACAATTATTTTATATGGTCGCCAATATAATTTCTTTTTTTAGAGTAGGTTTAACAAGCATTTTGTGGCTCAACTAATTACAATTCACAATCACAATAATATTATTCTACGGTAAAGGTAAACTGAACGGTAGATAAATATCGACCTACGATATGAATATTATTGCTTTCGGGTTTCTTTGATGAATGCAAACAGTACCGGTCCATTAATAAATTTATTGGTTCAAGAAGCCATCAATACTCGACCGGGTTCGGTGGCCACTAGCACGTATTTTTTGACATTACTTGAAACTACGTGCAGATATTTTTTTATTTGGATTTAAAAATGAATTAATGTTTTAGGTACCAAGTCGGGATATGAAATTTAAGAGGTGTTTGTCCAAAAAGATATTCGAAAGTGGCATCGATTTCTTACAAAGTTTTTAAAGTGCCTGTTAGGTTAGGTATCTGCTACGCATTACAGTAGGTATAAGTTATACAGAATCTATACTTATATTTTTTTTGTTTCTTTTTTGTCCATCATTATTTCCTATACTATTCATCCGATTGCGATGAAACTTTGGAGTTGTTGTGCGCACGCCCACAAAGTTTTTCTATATATAATAGTACCTAAGCTCTGGCATAATGAAATTTGGATAAAAAAATTACAATATGTGGCGCGGAGTTGTTCGAGAGGTGCCTGGGTTGATGGGGTGAGGTTTATCTAGATTTTGGCGGCGTTTGCGTTTGCCCATCTACTGCGTGGCGGGCCGAATCGAGAGTCTTTTCAATTCATACAATTTGGGAGGCGGGTATGTGTACCGCCGCCCCGGGAATTTATTGGATAACCAACACCTTTGCCATAGTTCAACCCAAGTCGTTCGCTACTTTTGGTGACTTAGCAAGGGTGCCCGGATTCATGAGGTGAGATTTGTCCAGGTCTTGGCGGCCGGTACGTCTGCCCACCTTCTGCGTGGTGGGCAGGATCGAGGAAGACTGGTTGAGGGAGAGCTTTTATCCTCCAGCAGTATCTCTCGACCCATCACCTTGCACCGCACTT
The DNA here is from genome assembly GCA_929108145.2 of Limnephilus rhombicus. Lineage (NCBI taxonomy): Eukaryota > Metazoa > Arthropoda > Insecta > Trichoptera > Limnephilidae > Limnephilus > Limnephilus rhombicus. The sequence continues at coordinate 10,974,118 of OV815287.1, read as the reverse complement.
GGAAGGATGGATTCATATGTCCGTCACTCCCGGTCACACTAAGCCCCAGATTCCTACCCACCCCTTCACGTTCACGACGAGTTCATCGAAAACGAATTCATCGAAAATCAATTCATCGAAAGCGTTACCGTGTGGAGCTAATGTTTAAAAAATGAAGTAATAATTACACACAGACCCACAGCTGAAATTAGTATTTATGATAATGATAATTATGTGATATACTCGTAACTTAGAATCAGTATGGTATGTATTCTTTAAAGTTTAAAGGGACAAATATGAGTTAATCAGGCTTTAAAAAAATGTAAAAATCACTGACGTGATGTTTTATGTGAAAACGGTAGGTACTAAAATCACGGATGTGTAAAAAACAATACTTATTCTATCTTATAAATGTATAATAAACAATTTAGTCACCTCACTTTTTTAATAATTTAATACAAGAATATTTAATAAAAAAATAACAATGTCTAGCGCCTGTAGGCGATTTGGCCGGTAAAATATGTATCTACCGTGTATCTGACAGAATAGGTCTTTTTATGTATTTCTATGGACGACTTGAATAGGGATGTGCAGCTTGATTTATTATCGACCTTCTACTTTTTGCTTCAGGGATATCACTAGAACAATAACCGAGTTATAACAATTTCTGTGGAAACACACACGTTGGCGTGAAAACAAGCTTATTGTACTTAAGAGCGTTTAACCAGCCAGCGGACGAAAATCCACATTTCGTCGAAAGTTGTTCTTCCGATCGTGCAGGACGGTTACAATGAGAAAGATTAATTATTCTCCGTACCAGCTTTTTTAAATTATAACTCAGAATCGAATTTATTTCAATTCAAATTAGCTTTAATTTATACCTTCATCCAAAAATGCTGAAAGGCGTGATGATAAAACTATTAAAATAGTGTACTTTTTGTAGTTATTTTTTGATTATAAGTATTTATCATTTTTCAATAATGTCTAAATTTAATAAGAATGTTAAAAAAATCTGAAATATATTAGTTTGTAAGTGCGCAAATAAATACACAAATGGACCAATTTTCGTCAAGAAACACATGTACGTACATATTTTTAATGATTTTATTGAAACTAAAATTAAAATTCTAATACATAACTTTGCTAGATAATGTATTGATTTATTTTACTGCATGATTACATTATTTGAAATGGGTGTGGTATAATACAAAAACTTTTTTGAAAATTTAACAAATCTGCCAACGACCTATGGAATAACCTTATTATACTAAAAATTAAAAAAAATCTAAAAATTTATTACATACGAATGCTAGATAAAAAAACAATCTTTCGAAATCCATTTATAATTTTTTGTGGAAAAGAGTCAATACGTCTAAAAACTTTTTTGAAAATGACGTATTTCAGGCTTTCTCTGGTAATGCCCTCTTAACTGCTCTCGTTATATTATCGTGTATATCCGCTTATGTACGAGTATCTGAGTGGTTAAAGATTTTAAAGGTTAGAATTTTGTTTAAATACCTTCCTATTAAATTACTGATTGATTGCCTAAAAAGTGACTGAACGTTTTGAAAGGTATTTGAGAAAGATGGAAAATTGTTGATGCTTGCGTCAGCTATTAACATAAGTAAATAATGAAAAAATGCTTTTACCATGTTTGGAAATGTCAGAAGCCCGTGGCCATCGCAAATAATAAAACATATTCTAAATAGGTGTATTCATAAAACCATATTTTAAAGATATACCAGCAGTGTTTTCAAATATCATGTATGGTACACGCCGGCCGGCCCCGCAACCGCGCACAAAAAGAAGAAGAAAAGAGATATGGAATTACGAATGTTAGAGGAGAGCGCTAATATTTAGAGCGATAAAATCGATGCGAAAATTGTGAAAATGTTTAATAAAACACGACTCGTTCAGTGAGTGAGCAAAAATCTCACGGGGGTTGTCTTAAACAGCATTTAAAGAAACCCTGTGAATTATTTCATACGTATAACTTGTAAAATAACTGAAAGAAACGTGTTTATAATAATTTTTAACTTTGCGTTTTTTTCCATCGAGGGAATTTTATATAATTTGCGTTTCGACGCGACGAACGTCTAGATATTATCTTCAAAAATAATAAATATTTTTTTAAGAGTTTAAAAACTTCAAATGTTTAAGAAAGGTTCGCAAGAAATCGGTTGACATTCGGGTAGCGGCGTTTTGATCGATTTTCGCGCAGTTACTGACTTTACGATGAACGTAAGCGAAAGAGAAAGATGGGTAAAAACATACGTGCGATAGAGAATGGCTAATGAGACGATTTCTGATAACGTCGGGTCGGTTTCAAAGTTTGGCGTGTACTTTAAAATCTTACCAAAAAGCTGTGAATGGAATAATGTGAGGAATAAGACATTAGTGAATACATCTTTAGTTTCAAATGCAATAAATAATATTATGCCCGTGCAGTTGGTCCCCCCACAGTTGGCCTCCGAAATTATAATAATAATTATTATAATTAGTTTTTTGTGCATTATTTAGCAATTTCAAACCTAAAATCCATTTATTAATAAATTTGTATGGATATCCATATATTTAAACTCTCCATATATAAAAAAACTTCTTTGCGCACGCTTGACTTGGGGAGTAAGCTGGTGAATGCGTGATGATAGCGTTACGAAAAGCGAGGCGAACGGTAGTTGAGAGGTAGATAAAAGTTAGTGTAGGTAGAAAGAGAAAGAGTTACGTTTCGCATATTACTGTAGGAGCAAGAGAGAGAGGTGCTAGAACACATTTTCTTTCTCTCTTTCTCTTATAACCAGTTACGTTTCGTATATCTAAGACACAGTGCAGGACTATTGTCTGTATCACATTGTAGGAGCAAGAGAGAGCAGTGCGTGCGCACATTTTCTTTCTCTCTTTCTATCGTATAGATGGAGCTAAAGAAGTTTTACTTCAGTTGTGTGGTCTAAAGCACACTTGTTTTTATTGTATTTAGACGCTGGTATATACAGTATATAAACAAGCGGTTTTATCCTTGATGCATTTGAATTAAAATATGTTTTTTGCTTTGTTATTCGGCGGTATATTCTCTCTCCACGCCCCGTCGGGGTCACTTAGTTATATTTTGTGTAAGTAGGTATAACGTATTTTCTCTAAACCGACTGCATATTGCTTATAAATATGCCGGGGGCCAACTGTCGAAGATCGATTGTCATGGAATCAAATAAAATCTGTATGGTTAGCCTGGGAATCCTCGAAGTGTGAAGTATCAACTGCTAAGAATAATACGTTGAACTATTCTAACCAGGAATAAAGCTAACATGAATCAAAATGTTGAAATATAAATTCAGGACATATTCAGAAAGTATTCCCTCCATGCAGTATCTCCAAAGATGACATAGGCCCTGAAAATCATTCCTGTGTGGAGTTAATACAAAAATGCTACTTCTTAAAATCTTTGTACAAAAAAATCTAGTGAAATTCTATGCAACCATTTTTACCCTGCAACGAAGTTTCCGTAAACTAATATTTAATTTGATTAGTTTTTGGTATTTCACAATTAATGAATATACAAATAAATCTCAGAGTGGGGATAATTGCATCGCATTGGTGAAATACCGCTATTTAGAATTGAAACATTGCTTAAAACGGCTTTAGCCGTGTTTGGTACCCATATCTAAATGGCCTGGTGTTTCCCAACCATCCTCTTCCCATTTCCTCCCATCACGACTGCCTTCAACCTCACAACATAACCCAATTGGAGACTGGCTCCAATCAAAGGGAGTATTTGGAACTCTTGGACGAACTATATATATCATTATTATTTCAATTACCTAACTCACAAAGTGCTTACAGAATGTTCTCACTAAATATACATAAACATTAAAATCAATCCAGTCGGTAAACAACGTATTAGAGATACCGCTTTTACCGGCACAGTACAAACCTGTTTGCAGATGCTACCGCCATAGTGCAGAGGCATGTCAGCCCCTTCCCAACCCCCTTCCCTCCCCCTCCACAGCAGGGGGAGTGGTACCCCGCACCGCCACTGGAGACTGAAGTTAACTACCGAACGGTGAACTCATTCCGTTTGTTTTGCCACGAGAAGCAAATAGAGCGACCAGGAATGTCAACAGATGTGACGGTTCGGCGTGCAGTGTATACTGAACATGGATTTAGAAGACGGTAGCCGAGTGCTTCATTTGTACGTTTTAAGGCTTGATTTAGTTTCAGACCAGACTTTTTATTTTACGAAATTATGACAAAAATGGTCACCCGACAGTTAGCGTTGGACCCCCGAAATTGTAATCGTTTTATATATTTTTACTTTAGCTCCATACAGGAGGCACTGAGGAAAATAAACCCATCAGGGCTTATGACATCTTTGGGGGATGGTGTGTGGAGGGTATTTTTATGAAAAGGAAGGGGAGGAAGTTCTGGGAAGGAAAAGGGTAGGAAGGGTGGGTAAGACTCTGGGATTCACTGTGTTCAGGAGTGACAAAGGTACGAATACATCCATGCGGGAGGCGAGTATGGGTACCGCCGCCCCGGGAACCATTTATTGGATAACCGACACCTCTGCCATAGGTCACCCCAAGTGGTTCGCTACGTTTGGTGACTTAGCAGGGTTCATGGGGTGAGGTGTGTCCGGGTCTTGGCGGCGGATGCGTCTGCCCACCAGCGGCAGGCCGGATCGGGAGAGAATAGTTGAGGAAATCCCTTTGACTTCTCCAACTATATCTACCCTCTCGGAACTACGCCTTGCACCGCAGTGGGAGGGATGGTTTAATGCTTCCTTCACTCCTGGACTTACCGACCCCAGATTCCTACCCACCCCTTTTCCTTCCCAGAACTTCCTCTCCTTCCTTTCCTAAAAAGACCCTCCACACAGCATCCGCCGCCAAGACCCGTACCGTATACCGTATTTTCCACAAAACGATCGAATATTGTATATTAGTATATAAATTTCAGTGGGCCAACTGTCAGGGGATCAACTGTCAGGGGATCAACTGTCAGGGGATCAACTGTCATGGTACCGTGAAAATCTGGGTAGTAAATATATAAGATTTCTTGAAAATGGAAAAGGCGCAGATCGGTGAAAAATTACGAAATCTGACTTTTTTTAATATGAATACCGCACAAAAGTCGCCAACTGCTCCCGTCTGGAGCCAGTGAGACTATGACATCCCCAATTTGGGTATGTTGTGAGGCTGAAGGTAGTGGGGAGGGGAAGGAGATGGAGAAGAGGAAGGTGGGGAAGTACCTGGCTATTCAGATCTGGTCACCAAACACGGCTAAAGCCATTTCAAGCAACTTTTCATTTCTGAACGGTGGTCTTACACCAGGGCGATACTGAGAGTATCTTCCACTCTGGAACGTGCCGCAAATATACCATATATTATTTTTAATTAATTAATTGTGAAGTATCACAAATTAATCAAATAAAATTTATTTGCGCACGCCGGGTTCGAACCTGCGACCTTCGGATTGTGAGTCGAGAGGGTTACCTCGGGACCACGGAGGCTTGTCAAATAAGATTAACCATAAGAAGTTTAAAAAAAAACGCATGTCAAATATATGTAGAATTAAATATTTCATATTTGGTGGGTACTTTATCGCTCGTCTGATTTGTGAACGTATGTCAATCCAAAGGAAATATACAATCACTTTCACACGTCTCCCGTGTGAAAGTGATTGTATTCCCGCTCGCAGTACTTTAGAGGAAACAGTCACACGCATTTTGTGTGTCTCGTCATTATTTAATGTGTAAGAAAGAGCTGCAGCATTATAGCGATAAGGGATGCATGTTTATTGTCTTCACGATACCGTAACCAGGAATCGTAACGGTAATTATAAACGCTCACAATGTGTTATTTACATAAACTTTAAGCTATGAATACTACACAAGTCCTACTAAGGAACTCCAGTGAAAAATATTATGGCTTTAAAAAAAATATGTTCATATAGCATTATAGACCAATAAACGCTGATTCTGAATATATAAGTTTTATTAAATAATATTAAACGCATAGTTTTTAAAAAATTATAAAAAAGTCCATTTTTAATCGGGTCCTAGAAACACGCCATCAAGTTGGTAGTATTAAAATGTTTAGTGGTGAGTGGTGACGTCACTGCTCATCGTGTCGTAACGTCACCGTAAAGTCATTGTACGGGAATGTAGGTATGACACAAGCCATCGTATAAATTATTATAAACAAACATGTTTATAATAATTTTTGGAGCATACTTGCGATTATTTTTTTTTCGAGGGAATTTTATATAATTTGCGTTTCGGTGCGGGCAATGTCTTCTTCAAGAATAAAATATATTTTTTTAAGAGGTTTAAATTAAAACTAACCGTGTTTAAGAGAAATATGTAAGAAATCTGTAGAAATTCGGGTTGCGGTGTTTTGATCGATTTTCGCGCAGTTACTGACTTTACGATGAACGTAAGCGAAAGAGAAAGATGCGTAAAAACATACGTGCGATAGAGAATGGCTAATGAGACGATTTCTGATAACGTCGGGTCGGTTTCAAAGTTTGGCGTGTACTATAAAATCTTACCAAAAAGCTGTGAATGGAATAATGTGAGGAATAAGACATTAGTGAATACACCTTTAGTTTCAAATGCAATAAATAATATTATGCCCGTGCAGTTGTAGTATTAAAATGCTTAGTGGTGACGTCACTGCTCATCGTGTCGTAACGTCACCGTAAAGTCATTGTATGGGAATGTAGGTATGATACAAGCCATCGTATTAATTTATTTACATACCGTTCATAGAGATTTAGTTGTTGTGTTTATCGAAACATTATTTAGGCGTAAATAATTCAGTTACAAAATTAAAGGGATCGCTTATTAGTTTATCTCTATTATTGAAAATATTCAAAAACTGCTGCACAAAAAAAATAGTAATGCTACTCTAGGGAGAATACTTCGAACTTTGAATTTCAAAATGGCGGCAGTTGATCAGCTGATTGCCCAAACTTATAGTAACCTTTCAGGAGTAATGACGTCACACGATTCACTACACGTACGGTGGTTTTCGGGGGATCAAGATCCCTATTAGAAAAATGAAAACTTTGACAATTATTTAACTATTAAAACTAACCAGAAAAAAATGCTGTCATTTAAGTTAGAAGGATTATTCATTAAAATTTTTTTTTAAATTGGACTGGAGTTCTCTATTATAATATCCGTTGTATGTGCAGCAAAATCACATTAACGTTCCCAAAATAGCATTTTTTTGCCCGCCCATGAAATATTTAGAGTCCGGATATCCGGAATAGAAAAAAATGCCAAATAACATAATCACGGTTGAAATAAAACGTGTCCCGAGATTTACCTTCTATTCCCACACTCTTAATGATAGAGTTGTCCGTCATCGCCATTTCTTATTATTATACGTTGTCATGTTTCACAACGTGCGTAAAAACCTGACCATTTTCACACTCGTTAATTATAAAACCTAAGCCGTTTACAATAACGAACCTTCAATATTTTTACGCTCACTGCTAACACCTACCATCAAAAATAAAATAAAAACTGTTGTAATAAATTCAATCCATTCAACAATAAATTTATCTACAGTGGCACATTGGCAATCAAAACAATTCTTCTCTAAACTGTAATTTTAAGATGAAGCCATAGTAAATAATGCAAAATCATACAAAATCGTATGTTTTTGTTTTTAAAAATTAGATCGCTTAGAAGTATTATAGAAGCTTCTATTAAATACTGCTTGTAGTATTTAATAGAGTCTTTTAATAAGCCTATAAAAAGATAAAATGTAAAGTCTGTAAAAAACACCAAAAGTCCAAACTCTCCTATTTATAAACCCTTTTTCGGATATGGTTTTATTGTTTAATGTTGCAAATTCAGTTTCTTTTATAATAATCGCAAAAAAAATTGCTTTTTACGCCCAAAGTTCACAAAATAAAATAAAATATGCATTTTCGCGTTGTTATTTTACAGTACGGCCGGCAGTAGATGACTTTGGAATTTCAAAGTGAACTCTAGGCCGTCCACCGAAGGCCTACATAACTAGTCACACCCATTTTTTTTATCAGTTCGCCCCCGAACTGTGCGGGAAACGGACGCTAATCTCTGCGTCACTTTGTTCCGTGAAATCAATTTTAAAATTCTGTTTTATTACAATAAACAATGTGTAAATAATGAGTTAATGTTTTTTACAGGCCTTTACGAAATCAACCCGTAAAAAAAAAATCTCAAATACCTTTTCCAACCTTTCCAAAAGCTTTTTCTCAAGTATTTTTAAACTCCTCCCATAAAAGGGCGTGAATTCCGATTTCGATTTTTTCCTGGACTATTGGATCGCCTTAACGGGGTATTTTCACAAATTGTGAATACAGTTTAAATGTGTGGAAGATTTAAAGTTTATTCTTCCGATTCTGGAAATTGTATTAAAACGTGTTATTTTAGTATTATCATTCAAAAGAAATATTGATTTGAAAAATCTTTCATTGCGAAACGGTTCCAACTGGCTACAACGTCATTATGACATAGAAACCGCCAGTGACTGGTAAGAACGGCTGTCACTAACATTGCCCGGCGTGACGTCAATGCCGCCGAATTTAATGATAAAAGCGAACATGTCGCTTAGGCAACTTATCAAAAATGTCATATTTTAAATCGTTGCAGAAAATTTATAATTTACCTAATAATACATTAATTATCACCTTCAATTTTGACCATATTTTTTCGAGAATAAAAAAAACAGTGAAAATACCCTATTGTCCGAATTATAATAAACATAATTTTTTTTCTGAAAGGGGAGTATACAGTTTGTCAAATAAGAGTAGAAAACATAGGAGGGCGCCACTGTTGTTCAAATGGAAATACTAAAAATATGGTGGAAATTAAAAGCTGTGTAACCTACATTTTTATAAAAAATTAAAAAGGCATAGAAGTGAAAAAAAATTTCATTGCAATATATTTACCCACTGATCTCAAAATTAGATTGCATATAGGTATATTATACTTTTGCAATTTTGTGTTAACATAATGAAGAATAACGATATTGTAATAAAATATAAAGCACAGTTTAGAAATTGCTCACATTTATTTAATACTAGTTTTAAGTAGGTACCTAGCATTGCCCGGGCTTTAGATCATATCTCTAATTTAAGATCTAATTATATATAACTAATTCAGATCAAATTAAATGAAAGCAAATAACTTTGTAAAACACCATTTAATCAAATTTATGTAATTAAGTAGGTACCTTAACAACAGTGCTTCTCCCATTTTAATTTTTTTTCCTTAAGAACAAAAAAATGTTTTTTCAAATGTGATTAACAGTGTTCTGTACTTTCAGTGTCTTTGCGCTTTAAAATAATATTTGGCTTTAAAATAATAACAGTTAAATTGGTGGTGCTAGCCTACACATTTTGAAGTTCCATTTTTAATATTTTCTACTCTTAATTGACAGACTATACCTAAGTCGATTTTTATTTTTAATTTGGGGTAGGTAAACTTATCTTTTATTTCATTTGTATCCGGTTCACAAAGAGTGTAGAAAATTTTCGACATACCTTTTTTAAATTACTTTATGAGGAAAACATTAGGATATTTTCCTTACATTATCATTGTTTAGTTTGGATGAAATAATTAAAATGATTAAAACTCTCTGGAAGAAGACTTATTTCCCAATTTTCTCTGTTTGGAGCGTGGCTTACACCAGTTTCAGGATAGGAACGTTTAATTCTCGGTCAAACCAACTTTTTAAATGTTGTTGAAAGTTATTAGTAAAATAGATGTATCATATTAATTTATTTAACGCCCGAAGGGTTTTTACATGTTGTTAGTATAATTTTAACTTGACAGATATTTATGAAACTTGAGAAAGAAATAATAAAAATAAAATTAAGTTAGATAAATAATGCACACGACTTAATTAAAAAAAAAAAAAAATAAAAATAAAAATACAGCGAAATACAGCGATTTTATAGGTTTACAAAAATACAAGGTGTGTTTAGCAATAGTGTTGGAATAAATATTTTATATGATCTACAAAACTTGCCTTAAATATGTCAACATCACCTAAAACTTTGCGAAATCGTTGTATCGGAGAGTGGGTAATGTAGTTACGCTTATGATCGCTGCAGTAGAATAGTGTATTTTGTCGTTTTGTTACTGTGGATATTCGTAAGTTTATGAGTTGCAGGAGTTCGCAACAGTCAAATTTAGAGTCTAGTATTTTGAATAAAAAGGATTCAATCGTTTATTTTACGTCTGTGTTCTAATGCATGTATTTTTAGAATATTTAATAAGAAATTATATTTTAAGTCTTCTTGCGGGATATTTAATTTAAAAATTATAAAACGCAGATTTTTTTTGTATTTGCTCAATGTGAATTTTGTAGATGGAGACCAAACTATCGAGTTATATTCAATTAGGCTTCTAACTAGAGATACGTATAATATTTTAATGAATTGTGATTGTGAATTAAAAAAACTTCATTTTTTTAATGCACAATTGCATTACATAACATTTTTTAATGCACAACAAAAATGAATTGTTCATTAAAAAAACTTCATTTTTTATGAAATTTTTTTTTGATAATTCCTAAAGCTAAGATTTTTTCAACTTAATGTAGTTTTTAAATGACTTAATTTGTTTTATTAATATTTGGATGAATTCGTTATCGGACTATCAAAAAAATTCAAAAATGTCCGTCTGGCCCTGTTATATAAACCATAGATACCTGCATCAAATAGATGGACAGCCAACGATCAATAAAATACCTATATTATTATAATGGCCGGATTCTAAGCCCCATAATGAAGTGAAATCCCATTTCAATCTGTGCAGACAGCTGAAGGCAGCAATGAAAGGAAAATAAATAACTTTATTAGCTTTTCGATCATTAGTCCAGTGAAAAGGCGACTAACTGGCAACTGGCATGGCGTGAAGGTCGAGAGTCGGGATTAGATTAGTTGTTGAGGCCTTAGTAGAGTCAGTTTGGACCGTGGAAACAAAGACCACGAGAGGCCAATTATTATCACAATTCTTTATTATTTTTCTAAGAGGAAGGAAATCTACTGATGTGTATCAGATTTGTTTATTTATTTAATTGAATGATTTTTATCTATAATGCTGTGAATAAATCATCATTAACCTAGTTATTTGGAGATAAGTTTATTTAGGAGAAATAACGGCCGGCAGTATGGCGAAGCAATGTCAAATTATGCAAAGTCATGTGTTTTCGATTTGAAAATTTGATAGTCTAGAAATATTACTTATTTATTTATTGTTTCTTTCCATGATGAGTATTATTGTTAACATTTCAATTTTTAAACTAATAATTTTTTTTTAATACCTGCTAATCAAAAATGGCACTTTTTAAGACGACAATATACACTAAAATATATTCAGAATCTTAACGACGTAAGTAAAGAAGCCGTGTATACAAATTGCGACTCGCGACCCGTGTATTGGACGAAACTACTGTCGAATTTGCCGTATCAAAGAAAAGAAAAAGAAGATAAATAATGTGAGAATCTTAACGACGTAAGTGAAGAAAGCGTGTAAAAAAATATACGCCGTGGCACGGCGTATTGCACGAACGTACGGTCGAATTCACACTAGCAGGCCTGGGAGATTCGACCTTTCTGCCTTGTTCATTTTAATTAATTCTGAAGAACGCGTTACAAATATTTAAAATGTGTCTCTATGTTGTCCTCCCGAAATTATTAATTAATTTCCTAGAAAAATAAAATCTGGGGCATACCGCTAACTTTATAGTTGAAAAACGGGTTATAAAGTTTTAAAATCGTTGTACGTAAAATATAGTAACTGTAAGGTACTGTTTTTATTAATCTAATATTATAAATAACTCGCATTTCTCGTGCGGCAAGGAAATAAAAGAGTTATTATAGTTACGGATTCGCCGGAAATGATTAAAATATTAGTTTTGAGCAAACAAAAATTATTAGGATTGTGTACCGCCTTATATCGTTGTAGATAATTTGTTCGCTTTTGGAAACAATGCACATATCTTATATAATATAAAAATCTCGTGTCACGGTATTTGTGGTCGCACTCCTTCGAAACGGCTCGACCGATTTTTATAAATATTTTAAATTATATTTGGTAGGTATGAGAATAGGTCGTAAAGTATATTTCATGCCGCTAGGTAAGTAGGGTGTCTTTATCCAGTATAAATTTCGATGAAATTTTTAATTGTTTTTTTTTTTTTTTTTTTTTTAATTTGGCATCAAAAAATACAAATAACCACAAACTCCTTTTCACCCTCCTACTCCCACTATTTGCGATTTTAGTATTTTAGTATGAATAAATTTAATCGTCACGTCGGCGTCGTTCGTATTTGAAACGGAGCGAAATTATGTATATTATTGAATGACAGATGGCGCTTCGACCGCTTAATCGAACTATCATTTATACGTAAGAACAACGTTTGATGGGTCAGCGATTCTTATAGAAATCATTGAATCTCCCTTACTATCATGGTGAGAAATTGATATAAATCTAAACGGTAATAGAAAGAGAAAGCATCACGCTTTATGTTTGTATCTAGAACCACAGAAAAATTTAAATGAGCACCACAGTTTGATTCAATTCAATTATGAATCTCAGTGAATTTTTATCAATAAATCAATATTAATAAATTTTAATATTTTAAAAAATAAAAAATAAATATTCCATTTATTTTATTTTATTGCATAGCGGAAATTTTCTGACCTTCTGACAGAATATGTTCGAGGTCTGTTTTTTTAAATCGTTGTAGAACATTTATTATTCGTCAACATAAAAAATGCAATTATTAACTTGATGTTTTTCGAGTGAAAATATCCCAATGAGCGCTTTTATCATTACCGTGACGATTCACGTTTACGGTACCGCGACGGCTTAAAAAAGGCAATAAACATACGTTCCTCATCACAATAATTCTGCAGCTCTTTCAAAAGATGAGATTCACAATGTACGTAGGCAGTGGCGGTCCTTCCCTCAGGACAATTGGTCAAAAACCTCCCAAAATTATAAGATGACAGTAAAACAATATTATTATGAAATATTAATCAAATCAAAACAAAACTGGTATTATTCTAATGTATTTGAAATGTACCGCGAGAGAAAGCCGGCAGCGGCAAGCAGTGACATCTAACATCTTAAATGGAAGCTTCCTTTCCCACGCACTGCGATTGGCTGGGTTAAATTATGAAATGCCCTGGTATCATATCTTCTGTCTCTTTACGCACTAGACAATAAATGAGATGGCACTATGTCCCTTTTTAAAAAGTTTTCGGATTCTGAAGACGGTTTGGGTCAGAGCCGTGAGGGAGAGAGAGTATCATTCGTCTGAAAGAGATGGTTTGATAAACGTAGGTTGATTTCGCATATTTTACGCTTGTCGCATGAAATAATTTACTATAAACGTAATTTGACGTATGTGGGTGAATTTGACTCTCAAACTCGTGAGGTTCCTACAAATGAATATTGTTATATTTAATATGACATTGTATCATAGGTAATATCATTTTTTTAAATGACCTTCCACTTCTGGACCCCTAGAGCCGCCTCTGTACGTAGGCCTGTTTCGTCTAAAGTAAAGAAAAGTAATTATTTTTATTGCGTCTCTCTCTCACATCGCACAGTGACGTCTCCGTAGACTCCTACAATACTTATTCTAGCTGTGACGATAATTTTGAAATTATGAGCTGGAGGTTTTGCTTTTTTTCGTAAACGTATAAGGCTGCAGCTCTTTTTCCAAATGAGACAAATAGTGAACGTATGTCTGCATCTCCTCAAAGAAAACATACAATCATTATCATACATCTCCCTCACAAAGAAAATTAAACGAAATTCGCGTCGCCGTAGCTGAGCCATAATAAGATATACTAGCTGTTTCTTCCTAAGGAAAAAAAACGTGTGTGCTTTAGACCACACAACTGAAGTAAAACTTCTGCTCCATCTATAATCTATCTGATAGGAAGAGAGAAAGAAAATGTGCGCGCGCACTGCTCTCTCTTGCTCCTACAGTGTGATACAGACAATAGGCCTGCACAAAAGGTCGTGTAATAATTAGTCACCTCACCCAAATATAATCCTCTATCTCATTACTGTTACCACTACCTACATACCAACCTGAAAATTTTTGTCAAATATTTTTGCTTTATTGAAAAATGTACTGTATTTAATATTTAAAAAAAAAATTGTAAACTAGTCTGTCTCGAGACAGGATTTCCTAGTGAGACAGGAAAGGCTAAAAAATATATGTAAACCTTTTTATATAGATGCACATAATAAATAAGTAAAATAAACTGTCTGACGTAACTGGCTATGAGAGAAAGAGAGAAAGAAAATGTGTGCTCACACATTCTCTCTCTTGCCCCTACAGTAATATACGAAGCGTTCGTCTCGCTTTTCGTAACGCTCTCGTCACGCTTTCGCCAGCTTACTCCCCAAGTCAAACGTGCGTAAAGAAGTTTTACTTAAAAAAATAATACTTTGAAGGAAACGGTCACACGTATTTTGTGTGTCTTATCTTTTGTCTTACTATTATTCAGTGTTTAAGAAAAAGCTGCAGCATCATAGTGACAAGGAACGTATGTTTATTGCCTTTTTTGCCGTCTCGGTACCGTAAACGTGAGTCCTCACGGTAATAATGAAAGCTCTCATTTGTAGGTATATAATCATTTTAAATATATTTCTGTTTCCATTACAATTATAAGTTCCCTTGAATCCACAATCTGGGGGAGTGTGGGGTGGACTGGGGGTCGATGGGTGGTGACTGAGCTTGAAGAGCAACGCAAACAAGTGGAGCGCCCTCCCTGTTTACTGCAGCGCCCCGCCGATGTGCGGATTGCAGAGTCCGCTGGATTTGCACACAACGCACTGCGGAGAGGACTAAAAATGTCATCTTATTTGTTTATGCAAAAGGGGGTTCAAATATTGAATCAGTTCCAAAAAATGTCACAATACCTTTATTATATTTTTATGCGGACGGAAATATATCGTGCAATCGAAAGGTAGAAATCATCAAACATAAGTACTAATTTATGTTGTCTGTTTTATTTAATTAATTCATTATACATTCATTATATGTATACCGCACAAGAGTCCCAACTGCTCCCGTCTGGAGTCAATGAGACTATGGCATCCCCAATTGGGTATGTTCTGAGGCTGAAGGTAGTGAGGAGGGGAAGGAGATGGGGAAGAGGAAGGTGGGAAGTATCTGGCTATTCAGATCTGGGCACAACATGGCTAAAGCCATTTCAAGCATTGTTTCAATTCTGAATGGTGGTCGATAGTGAGAGTATCTTCCACTCTGGAACGTGCCGCAAATATATTATATATTATTTTAAATGAATAAATTGTGAAAAAAAAAACAAATAATCAAATAAAATTTATTTGCCACACCGGGATTCGATTCTGCGACATTCGGACTGCAAATCTCCGTGAAGGAGGAAAATAATTCCCCACAGGGCCTATGTCAGCTTTGGCGGTGCTGTGTGGAGGTTTTTTTTTTCAAAAAGGAAGGAAAGTGGGAAAGGTCACCCCAAGTGGTTCGCTACGTTTGGTGATTTAGCAGGGGTGCCCGGGCTCATGAGGTGAGGTGTGTCTAGGTCTTGGAGGCGACTTGGAGACTCACTGAACCCAAGATTCCTACCCACCCCTTAAACCCTTTTCCTTCCCAGAACTCTCCTTTCCTTCCTTTCCTTAAAGAACCCTCCACACATCATCCCCAAAGATGACGTAAACCCTGATGGAAATTATTTTCCTCAGGGCCTCCTGTGTGGAGCTCATGTAAAAAAAAGTAAGTTCTGGGAAGGAAAATATATGGGTATGATGTGTGGCTTAATGTAGTGGGGAGGGGAAGGAAATGTGAAAGAGGAAGGTGGGGAAATACCTGGCTATTCAAATCTGGTCACCAAACACGGCTAAGGCCATTTCAAGCAACATTTCAATTGTGAAATCTTACACCAGGGTTATACTGAGAGTATTTTCCACTCTGGAACGTGCCGCAAATTTACAATATATTATTTTAAATAAATAAGTAATGAAATAACTCAAAATAATCAAAAAAAATATTTAAGCACGCCGGGTTTTGAACCCGCGACCTCCGGATTGCTAGTGGAGAGCTTGACCACGGAGGTCATTAAATTAGTAACTGATGTGAAAATATGTTCAAACCACCATACCCAGGAGACGATTCACTTTTTCTAAACGTTGCGGTCGTTATTATGAGCGTATTGGCGCAGACCCGTGAATAATCCCGGGATATTATGTGTTAGGTAGTTGTTTTTAAATCTAGTTGGTTTCTAAATAACACTTTCTTGAAAATGGCCAAAGCACAGATCCATGAAAATGTTTTTTATTTTTTTATTTTTTATTTTTAACTTTATGAGTAAAACCTCAAATTGTAATATTTAAATAAATGAAGACAATATAAGCGAAACTCAATCGAAAATCTGGAAACAGAAAAATCAGAAAAACATATTGATACCTCTGGGACTCGAACCCAGGACCTCTTGCTTTCCGGGCAAACGCGCTAACCACTGCGCCACGGTGTCGATATGAAATTCGTCATGTTTAACTGTACCATACTTCGACTAAGAACCACCTACATTATCTTCATTTTCTTTAACGCATATATTATTGGCAACTATCTTTATGTATGATTGCAAGATTCAAACCCGAACTAAATGCTCTCTAGATAGTGTCTGGATAAATCTTTATCCATTTTATTTAATATGCGACATCTATCGACTTTTCTGCAAGTCTAGGATGAATATTTTATTTTTAATTTTTAACTTTATGAGTAAAACCTCAAATTGTAATATTTAAATAAATGAAGACAATATAAGCGAAACTCAATCGAAAATCTGGAAACAGAAAAATCAGAAAAACATATTGACACCTCTGGGACTCGAACCCAGGACCTCTTCATCCTAGACTTGCAGAAAAGTCGATAGATGTCGCATATTAAATAAAATGGATAAAAATTTATCCAGACACTATCTCGAGAGCATTTAGTTCGGGTTTGAATCTTGCAATCATACATAAAGATAGTTGCCAATAATATATGCGTTAAAGAAAATGAAGATAATGTAGGTGGTTCTTAGCCGAAGTATGGTACAGTTAAACATGACCGAATTTCATATCGACACCGTGGCGCAGTGGTTAGCGCGTTTGCCCGGAAAGCAAGAGGTCCTGGGTTCGAGTCTTAGAGGTGTCAATATGTTTTTCTGATTTTTCTGTTTCCAGATTTTCGATTGAGTTTCGCTTATATTGTCTTCATTTATTTACATATGTTTTTGTTTTGAAAATTCGATCGCTTAGAAATATTATAGATGCTTAAATTAAATACTACGTTGAGAACATATCTTGGCCCTAAAAAATATCAGTCTTTTAATAAGCCTAGAAAAAAATAAAGTATAAGTTCTATAAAAAAACCCTTTCAAGTCCAAACTCTCCTATTTATAAACCCCCTTTCGGATATGGTTTCATTGTTTAATATGGCAAATTCAGTTTCTTTTGAGGGAGCGGGCCGGATCGGCAGAGACGGGACGAGAAATAAAAGGCGTCAGTCGGTGTATGAGTCAGTCTTTATTGTTGAGCTACGTAGCGAGGGTCGGAGCGGAGCGGAGTGACTGTGGTGTCGTGAGTGTTGCAGCTGCGTTGCTGATGAGTGAAGAAGGTCAGGAGACTACGGCGGTGAAGATCACAGGTCTTCAGGGAGCCGGCGTGTTGCTCTACACCATGGCGGTGTAGAAGTGACCTTGGTCCAGGTGGTCGCTCGTCGTCGTGCTGACGAGATATGGCAGCTGTGTGTCCTTTGAGTCGACGCACACACGTGACGCAGGAAGTAACCTTGAGAGGCGATGAGGATGATCTCTGGCAGTGGAACGCGGTCGGTTTCGAATGCCAGAGATTGGGTTGCATCCCAAACAGAAAGCACGGCGGGCTTTATGTGCTGCGGACGAAAACATCTCATGTCGAGGCGCGAATGGGCCGGACAGCGGATGGTGGTTGGAGAAGGAATCCTCGAAGGTGTTGGTAAAGTTCCTGGAGTCACACTGGACAAACGTTATTCACTTGCTGCTAACTGCGCGGTCAGGTGCCCTGCGCAGGCACGTACTTGGTCGAGACACTGGTCGGACTGAGTTGCTTACTCGACCGATGAATGGAGACTAGGTACTGACTGACTGGAGCGGGCGAGTGAATCTGCTGCTTATATACTCGCGCGATCGGCAGAGTAGCTTGCTAGCGCACCAGGTAATATTGGATGAATTCACGCAAAGCTGAGATATTGCTCGAACTTTCTGCGGGCATTTGTATAGCACAGCCACACGTTCTAGGCCTTTCGCGTAAGTGGCGGAATTATAAACCGCTCTAGGTAGATGTACCGGCCGGCGCGCGGTACCTTACGCTGTAGGTATTTCATAGTGTGATTCTCGCGCGTTCGGTGGAGTCCAGTGGCGGCGCAATGAATTCGGAAAAAGTGGCCGCCACACTTTTATAGGTAATAATCGCAAAAAAATTATATTTACACCCGAACTTCACAAAATAAAATAAAATATGCATTTTCGAGTTGTTATTTTACAATACGGTCGGCAGTCGACGAATTTGGAATTTCAAAGTAAACCCTATGCCGTCCACCCAAGGACTACATACTTGCCACACCCTTTTTTTATCAGTTCAGCCCCGGCCGGAGCGGGGAATAGACGTTAGGCACTGCGTCGCTTGGTTCCGTGAAATCAATTTTAAATTTCTGTTTCATTACAATAAACAATGCGTAAAAAAGGAGTTAATATATATTACAGGCCGTAAAAAAATCTCAAATACCTTTTCCAACCTTTCCAAAAGCTTTTTCTCTAATATTTTTAAACTCCTCCCATAAAGGGGCGTGAATTCCTATTTAGATTTTTTCCTGGACTATTGGATCGCCTTAACAACAAAAGACATTTAAACAAAATATAGGTACACAGAAGATCTTTCAGTGTGTGGATGCGCCGCATCCCTTGACTGAAAGAATCCCGAAGATCTTCATACAAAGAGTTGAAATTTTGAAAAAAAAAATTCATTACAACATCGTCAATAACGTCATAAAATAGTTTTATTTTTTTAATAAAACACAGTGGAAAATCAACAAATCATTGAAAGTGATAGAAAGTCATTAAAAGCGATGAAAAAAACTAACATATTAACCTAAGGGAACGTACCTACCCATACTACGTGACCTGTTCATTGGGGGCGTCTTCAAAATACCACGCTTGGTACGGGTAATTGGTACAGGTAAGACGGGGGGCTTACGTTTTTGGTCACAAATTGCAAAAAGTTGGTCACGTAGTATGGGTACGTTCCCTAACCTAACGGTACTAGTATGTGTTGTGTGAGTTGATTTGTCACCGTGTTGAGTTTTTTTTTACAATACCTCCATTCAGAAGACCCTGAGAAAAAGAATTCCCTGAGCGCCTATGTCATCTTTGCGGATGCTGTGTAGAGGGTCTTTTATGGAGTGAGAGGATGCTTAGGGAAGGAAAACGGTATGAAGTGTGGGTAGGAATTTGTAAGTCAGTGGGTGCAGGAGCGACGGACGTATGAATCCAAATCCACTGCGGTGCAAGACAATGGGTCGAGAGAATCCTGCTAGGAGAATGGTCTCCCTCTGCCAGTTTCTGCCGACCGGCCTATCACGCAGTATGTGGGCAAGATCTGGATGAACCTCACCCCATAAACCCTAGTACCCCTATTATATATGTATATTTTACCAACAGAATTTCTTCATTCATTTTCATTTTCAAATTCATTTTTCTTGTTTTATCTATTAATATTACTTTAGTTTATTATGTCAGCTAAACAATAGTAAAAAATGTCATGGTATAACTGAAAATATTCTAGAATATGAATATACATATGTATTATTTTACCAACAGAATAGTCAACACTATAACTTACTATAATTTACATGTAAAAACATTATCATATTGGAATGTCCTAAAACGGGCATTTGCCTAGTTGGACATTTTAAGTTCATTATATTGTATTATGTAATATTTATAAACAAACAATAAATAAATAAATAATCCACCAAACGTAGCGAAATACTTGGACAACACCTATACGGCAGAAGTATTGTCCGGTTTCCATATTATTAATAGTTATAGGTAGGCACTTTATCACTCTTCTGAATTTGCTCTAACAAACAGTTCCAATTTAGCTAACCTCGAAGATCATTGAACCGGAGTTACAGACGCAAAACAGAATGATTAATTTTGATTATTTGTACAACTCCTATCTTATTTCTTCCTTGTGGGCGGGAAGGAACCTTCCTTCAAGGGGTACCTAGTACCTAGTGGGGTCCCTCCTCCCTTGAAATAATCCCCTCTGCTAATGTATTCATGGGTCGCCGATGTTTGCGCGGGAACTAACTCCTAATCGCCAAGTCAGTTTAATTTTGGAATACAATCCCCGCCATGATACGGCGAGAGGCTAAGTGCTGCCAGTAAGTCAAATAATACTCTCCCCATAGTATATATATTATATACTACGTGGGTTGGTAACTCCTAACCTACCTAGCACCTTGTTTATACCTATATTGTATTTAAGACAGAGGTTCGTAAACTTTGGTACGTGAATCAAAACAGTGCATGCTTAGTGTTTACCTGCCCTCTTTGACGTTTATAAAGGAAACCAGTCAGTTCTTGGCATGCGATGCAATGCTTCCTTAATTTAAATTAAAAAACAATTCCTTAATTTAAATGCGATGCATTTAAATTAAGGAATTGTTTCTCCCTGCATGTCCATTCCTATTCGTTCCAGTTCCCCTTCCTCTCCCGCATTCTCCCTCCCCCTTTCCCGCCTCCTCCCATCACTCTTCTGGTTCCGCACCCGTCCTGCCGTGTTCTCTTTCCACCTTCCCCGCGTTTCCCTTCCCGCGTTCCCCTCCCGCGTACCTCTTTCACATTCCCTGCCTTCCCCCTCCTTCGTCCTCCCTTCTGCCCTGCCGCTAAACTCTATGAAATACACTCATTTTTCAAACTCCAAATTTTTTATACAAATTTCATAACGCCAGAGCTCACTATTATAATAGAAACCATACGCACATCAAATCACCAAAGTTTCATCGTAATCGGATGAATGGTCTAGGAACGCATAAGGGACAAACAATGAAACATTCGTTTTTATTAATAAATAATTTTATATAGGTGTATGTAATTTTTGTTTTGTTTGACAGAAAATATTATTTTTTAAAGCTGATGTAATGTAAATATGTTGTGTAATGAAAGAAAAGTGAAGCAGTCAATTTGATACAAATACCAAAGGGACAAAAAAAAAAAACTTTGTGTTAACTCCTGCAAAACATACTAAATACTAACATTTTGGAAATAAACTTAAAACCAACTATTGGTAATTAAAAATCAAGTACATAACTGAAAAATATGTTCTTAAATTAACACATTTTTTCATGATGTTATATTTTTATATCAACATAAAAAACGTTTGAAGTTGGTACAAACTTAATTGCCTGTTTTCTCAAAAGAGTGGTACCATAGAGTTAACGTTTTTTTGCCAATATACCCGCGATATGTTAAATCGATGCTGGATAATTACTTGCTGCGATTGTGATTTCACACGTTCTTGAGCAGGTAGGTTCCTACTAAAAAACTCCAGGTAATTTGGAACGTTGTTGGGCCAAAGTTTAAATTTAACCTGAATTTTCATTACGCAACCAGTTGCATGAATGTTCCAAATAATTGTACGACACACAAAAAAAAAGTTTATATAATTTGTGCCAATTTAGTGTTGTGCCACCTTCAGTATCACAGCAACTATGGCACCATCAACCTGTGGCGGCCGCTGCCCTGAAAATGTGGTGGTTCACTGATAATCCGTACCTATTAGATAACGATTAGGTTTGGTAAAAAATAATTCCACTAATCTTATTTGGAGAAAAGGTCTATTCTAAGCTGTTTTCGAAGGGCGAAAATTCCAACATATAGCTTTTTAATTAAAATTTTATTTTTTTTGGTACATATCTTTTTTCAGTACTACGAAAATAAAAACACAACACAAATTTGTCGTAAGTAAATCTTGAATTTCAACCCAAAAAACTCACAAAATGTTTAATTTGTTTTATTTTATAATTCATTATGAACAGTATATAAACAGTATTTATAAACAATGTATAAACCGTACGTGGGAAAAATTGTCAAGGTTACCTATAAAAAATAAGAATTCCTTAATGATCTGTATTTCATAATTTAAAACACAAATCAATAAAAAAGCAAACATATGTAATATGTAGGTATTTGCCATACCTTTTGATAAAAAAAGAATTAATAGTTTGGTTAAGTATTTTTGCCTCAAATACAAATTTAAGTTTTGTGTGATAAAGACCTCGCAGTCGTCAGTGTGACACACGCGGATAACTTAATTTTTCATACATATATTGCCGACGTTGTGTGCCAGCGATGTTTGAGATATTCGGTACAAAAACAATTCGTTCCGCTTGCCATCAGTTTGCACACGGGCACAGGGCAATTTCGTGCGGAACTTTGAGAATTCGCTCTCCCTGAAAAACATTCATGTTAGGCATTATATTGGTAAGCGATATTTTTAATGAGGTTCATAGATTTTATATTTTTCGGTAAGATTTATAAAGTAACTTTTAGGCGATGTAATTTACCAGTGCTGCACATTGTGCAACCAGCCGCCCTTGCCATCAACATCAAAGTTTTTTTCTGCAATGCACAATGTTGTTGTAAACATGTCGATAAAGTAAAAGATAAAGACAAGATTGTCAGGAAAAAAAAGACGATGATGCATTCGAGTGAGGTTATCAAGTTGGGTTCAAAGCTTTCAGGATCTTCAACAGATGAAAATCCTGAAAGCTTTATAAACTATTTTCGAATGA
Source organism: Limnephilus rhombicus (assembly GCA_929108145.2). NCBI lineage: Eukaryota > Metazoa > Arthropoda > Insecta > Trichoptera > Limnephilidae > Limnephilus > Limnephilus rhombicus. The sequence continues at coordinate 10,951,253 of OV815287.1, read as the reverse complement.
GTCAACCTCTTTTTAATATTGAGCATCCTAGTGTTGATTTATCATTCGGCGTTAAAACTTTCACACAAGGAATACACGCACATAATACACAAGGAATACACTTTCACACAAGGAATACACACACATAATACACACATGAAAGCAACTACAACCAACCGATAATAATCAACCCAATATGTAGTATGTAGGTTTTAATTTTAGATTACCAGATTAATTTTGAAGAAGTGTGTATACCCCTGCCCCAGTTCTCTGTTCGAGGCCAGTAGCTGGTACCAGTACCTGTGTGCTTGCTGTCTGTGTGTTGTATGTATGGCTCTGTAGGCAATGTTAATGGAAGCTCTCCCCTAATTAAATAGCACGGAAATTAAATTATAATTACACGCTGTTTGTCCGGGAGATATGAATGCCTTTGTGGGGTTAATGTTTATCTAAAACAACAAGTGCTTACGTTATATTAAATTATCATGTAGCCGGTAGATATATTTAGAATTAAGTGTAAACTACCAGTTCTGTGAACAGTAGAATTCGGGTCGCGTTCGCAAAAGCTTTGTTTCCAATTTTTCTTTTATTTAATAAATCGTAACAAAAATTACCTCTGAAAACATAGGTTGTGTAAATAGGTACTCAAGTAGGGAATGCAATCTCGTTCTCGCGAGATCTCGTTTTCGCGAGATCTCGGCCTTTTTTTAGCGAGATTGATCTCGGACGAAAAAAGGGCGAGATCTCGCGAGTTTAACGAGATTGCACTCGAGCATAAAAACGTCTTATTCGAAGCGCGGAAATAAGAAGCCGTTTAGCCGACGATTCTTTGGACATTTTGTGCTTCTTAAGGAGCTATTTTCAAAATAATTCGTAATAATGGCTTGTGATTTGAACTGAACAAATCTTTCATTTGATTGGTATATTCTGTTAATTAATCTGTAATATCTGATGGATCTACTGAGTAGATATAGTTTTATTAAATTGATAATAATATCTCAGTTTATAGTCAACTCAACTTAGATAATAAGTTAATTTTTTTTTTACTTTTCGTTGTTTTGTTTGTTATAAAAGAACTGTTTTATTACTAAAAGATTTTTGTATGATATTAGAAGAGAAGACTGGTTGTTTCTTTCATTTGTTATTTGATAGAAACGTACATCAAAGTTTACTACTTAGAAGTTTATTAAAAAATTATAGACAAAGACGCCAAACAATGTTTGATGCATAAAAGTCTGTTGAAAAATTCGTGAAAATAAATGTTTATCTTATAATACTTATAAAATTTATTATTTTTTTCCTAATTTATTCAAATATTGTGATTATTTGCAAAAAAAAAACACATAAAACTGCCAATCTCGCGAGATCTCAAAATTGGCGAGATCTCGCAGTATTGTTATTCATAAACTCGCGGGATCTCGCTTGAGCCCCAATCTCGCGAGATTTGCATTCCCTATACTCAAGCTATAAACCCCCTTAGTTATAAACCGAAATAAATTTAACGTTACATTTTTTAAATTTCTCATTTAACCGTTTTACTGAGAAAATAGTTGTGATAATAGATTATCTATTTTGTGGGGTGCTTTAAAATCTGTTTTCCCCACATTAAATGTTAATGTGCTCTTAATTGTTTAATAATGACGTGACTGCAATTGACTTACATAAATGTGTTATATTGTTAAGGTTGTAAACATACTAAGAAGTGGGGAATAAATAATTTTCCTTACTAAATTGTCTCGAAGTGGTCCAACCACAGTTTTAAAACGGCCTTGTAAGCCGAAACAGTTGTCACAATAATACAAACTAAAATACTTGCAGAACCTAATAATAACCTCATTAAATTTAATTGACAAAAGTTTTAAAAATAATATTGTCTTCAATGATTAAATATTACAATTTGAAATTTTCTCAATAAGTAACGGTATTCCGAATTTCTGCCGTTTTATAACATATTTCTCTTGAACACTTCAAGTTTTTACAAGTATGTATCTAAAAAAAATATATGTTTTTTTTTAAGACAATATCTATTGCTACGCCGAAACGGTAATTATATGAAATTCCCCAGATAGAAAAAAAACACGAACTATGTTCCGAAAATTATTACAAACACGTTTTTCTGTTATTTTATAAGTATGAAAAAATTCACAGTTTTTCTTTGAATGTTATTTAAGTATTTACCTGGAGAGTTTTTACTCTATTTTAAATGAGTGGTGTTTTAATAAACATTTTCACAATTTTCGCTTAAATATTTTCGTTTATAATATTAACGCGCTCAATCTCTCTCTCTCTGGTTTCAATCCTGGGATTGGTTTGCAGCAATTTCATCTATTCGTTTCTTCCACTCTTCCCTGTCTTGTGCGGCTCTTTTGAATTCTGTATATGATAAGCAGCGCACGTCCACCAGCAGGTCCTCCAGGTACTCTCGGCGTGGGCGTCCCCTAGCGTTTGTCCCCTCGGTCATACCCTCCATTATGGCATGCAAGAGGCCTTCTTGTCTTATTGCATGGCCGATCCATCTTGCGCGCCTTTCGGACAAGGTCCTGAGCAGGTGCCTTCCTCCTTCGATTCTTTGGAGAACCTCCTCATTTGTGATGTGGTCTCTCCAGGAAATTCCTAGTAGTCTTCTATAGGACCACATCTCAAAAGCCTCTAGCCTCCGTTTATCTCTTTCGGATAAGCACCATGTTTCGCAGCCGTACATCAAGATACTCCATACATAGGTCTTGATGAGGAGTATTCTCAGTTTCAGGTCTATATTATTCGATTCTATTATTTTCGACATTTTATTGAATGCAAGCCTAGCCTGGTGTATACGGCTGTCGACCTCGCTCTTAGACCGACCGTCCCATGTTATTTTGCTCCCGAGGTACACAAACTCCTTGGTGTTCTTTAGTGGAACTCCTGACATCTCTACTCTCATCTGATGTTGCATTCGGCCTACAGTCAGCAGCTTTGTTTTGTCTTTATTTATCCTCATGTTGTAATTATTTTGAAGAATCTAACATTCGTATTTATATATCGTCGCCTTAGTTCGTATTTGTCCAACAGACCATTCGAAAATTTTACAGGAGGGGAAGGTTTTCTTTCATTATTTCAATGAAACATTATGATAGGTGTATACATGTATACATTAAGCTATTTCTGTAAAGGTAAAGGTCTCGTTAGATTAAATAATTCTTAGTTAAGTGATTAACTATCATTTTTTATACTTTATTTTTAATTTTAAAGTAGAGATTGATCAAAAACTAAAATGGTCTGTTGGACAATAATAATAATAAATTTGGACAACTTATATAGCGCCGTTTTTGCGAATAATCGCCTCAAGAGCGCTGTTAAGGGCATTTGTCCTTAAGAACTGAGGCGACGATATCTCCCCTTCTTCTTCTTTTTGAGCGCTTACTACCGGGCCTTAAGTTAATCATCATCATCATTACATAGTATAAAATGAAGTCGCTCAAAATGTATGTGCGCGTTAATCTTTTAAACTACGCAACGGATTTTCATATGGTTTTCATCAATAGATGGAGTGATTGAAGAGGAATGTTTATATGTATAAAACATGTAAATTATATTAGAGAAAAGCCGAGAAATTCAAAGAAAACATATTTTTGTGCGATTTAAAACGGCTGGCGGGCCGTACTATAGTCACTTTTGAAATTCGTTCTACGGAAGAAATTGGAAAATAGATGTCCTAGAGTAAGTAGGTATTTGATTTTCCCTTTTCAAATAGCCAGTGTTGCATTGCAAGCATTGTATAATTAGTGGCGAGTTAATTAGTTCATATGTATAATACATGCTTATTATAGTAGAGAAAAGCCGATAAATTCAAATATTCAATTCAGGCAGCGGACAGCTGGCAAGCGGGTGGTGAGGATTTTATAAAGATTGGGTAATGGCGTTGTTTTTCGTTAGCCACAGCAACGTGTGGCCGGGTCTGCTAGTATAGAATATAATTATGATATTTTGCAGGCAGTCGTTAGTTTGAACTTAAATAAACCCTCATTTCCCAGTTGTCAGGGTAGTCTCTGTACCTCGGTATTGCGCGTTTTCATCCCGCGTCAAAATATTCCCGACAAAATATCCTATGTACAAAACATCCACCAACAAAATATCTACTAAAACCCAACCTAACAAAAATACTCAAAAAATAATACAGATATCCTGTAAAGACAATAAATTATTGATCAAAAATAGTAAAATGGGACAAAAATAATACAGATATCCTTTAAAGACAATAAATTATTGATCAAAAATAGTAAAATGGGACAAAAATAATACAGATATCCTTTAAAGACAATAAATTATTGATCAAAAATAGTCAAATGGGACAAAAATAATACAGATATCCTTTAAAGACAATAAATTATTGATCAAAAATAGTAAAATTGGACAAAAATAATGCAGATATCCTGTAAAGACAATAAATTATTGATCAAAAATAGTAAAATGGGACAAAATAATACAGATATCATGTAAAGACAATAAATTATTGATCAAAAATAGTAAAATGGTACAAAAATAATATAGATATCCTGTAAAGACAATAAATTATTGATGATCAAAAATAGTAAAATGGGACAAAAATAATGCAGATATCCTGTAAAGACAATAAATTATTGATCAAAAATAGTAAAATGGGACAAAAATAATGCAGACATCCTGTAAAGACAATAAATTATTGATCAAAAATATTAAAATGGGAGAAAAATAATACAGATATCCTGTAAAGACAATAAATTATTGATCAAAAATAGTAAAATGGGACAAAAATAATACAGATAACAATAATTTACTGTTTCTTCAAATTTCGCAAAATTACTTTGTGGCATCATTAATTATATAATGAATAACAGATCACTTTGTATAAACCACTATATTATGAACAATATCTACATGTTTCGATAACAATGTTATCTTCATCAGGATATGTTAATATAAAGAAAAATAAATGACAAACAAGTATAGACAAATTAGAATAAACTATAACATAGACAAAATATTAAAAAGTAGAGGTGATTAATTACTTACAAATCATAAAAATACAAAATTAATTATAAAAATTATTTAAGGAAAAATAAAATTGCATTTATATAATAAAAAACTTTTAAGAACAAATAATTAAAATAATTAGTCTAAATCAAAAAATCAATAATTATAATTAATTGTAAGTATTAATAAGAAAATATATTTAAAAGATGGCTATTTAAAAAAAAAAAGTTTGGTGATTTATAATATTTAATGTAGATATTGTTTATAATATAGTGGTTTATACAAAGTGATCTGTTATTCATTATATAATTTATTGTATTTACAGGATGTCTATTATTTTTGCCACATTTTTTGTTAGGTTAAGTTAGGATTTAGTAGATATTTTGTTATGGAATGTGGGATATTTTGTTGGGGAATATTTTGTTGGGGGATGTTTTGTTCGTAGGATATTTTGTCGGGGATATTTTGTCGCGGGATGAAAAGTCTTAGAACCTGTAGGCACCTCGTACTGCACTGTACTCCCTACAGTCCACACATTTTAAATAATATATATTTTTAAATCTATTAAAACCTAACTTAACCTATCTTTACAGGATGTCTGTATTATTTTTGTCCCATTTGATTATTTTTTAACAATAATTTATTCTAACAATTATTTTAAGCAATAATTATCAGCCTGAAACACTCATCTACATTAAAAAAATCTTCCTAGAAAAGATACTTGCCGCCAACGGGACTTGAACCCGTGTCCTTCTGATTGCCGGTCAGGTGCTCTCACCACTGAGCTATGGCGGCTTATCTAATACCCGCCAAATAATTCAATGTATACTAGTGTTTCATTCAACAATTACTGTTTATTACATTTTTTCACCTGAAAACAAACATCTTTATTATTGTGAGAGAGGCATTGTTAGTTCAAGTCCCGTTGGCGGCAAGTTTGTATCTTTTCTCGGAAGATTTTTTCAATGTAGATGAGTGTTTCAGGCTGATAATTATTGCTTATAATAATTGTTACCCTTTGTGCTGTGCATAAAAATCTTGTCTTAAACGTTAGTTTATCAATTTTAAAAAAAAATGATTGTTAGGTTAAGTTAGGTTAGGTTAGGTTAGGTTATGTTATGTTTGGTTAGGTTAGGTTATGTTTGGTTAGGTTAGGTTTTAGTAGATATTTTGTTGAGGGGGATGTTTTATCTGGGATATTTTGTCGGGGATATTTTGTCGGAGGATATTTTATCGGAGGATATTTTGTCGGAGTATATTTGGTCGGGGATATTTTGTCGAAGTATATTTTGTCGGGGATATTTTGTCGGAGGATATTTTATAGGAGGATATTTTGTCGGAGTATATTTGGTCGGGGATATTTTGTCGGAGGATATTTTGTCGAGAGATATTTTGTCGGAGGATATTTTGTCGGAGTATATTTGGTCGGGGATATTTTGTCGGAGGATATTTTGTCGAGGGATATTTTGTAGGAGGATATTTTATCGGAGGATATTTTATCGGAGTATATTTGGTCGGGGATATTTTGTCGGAGGATATTTTGTCGAGGGATATTTTGTCGGAGGATATTTTATCGGAGGATATTTTGTCGGAGTATATCTGGTCGGGGATATTTTGTCGGAGTTTATTTTGTCGGAGGATATTTTGTCGGGGGATATTTTGTTGCGGGATGTAAAGTCGCGGAACCCGTAGGTGCTGCACTGTACTACCTACAGTCCACAGAGTAAATGATTTCCCCTGCCAACACAAACAAAAGTCGCTGTGACATGCTCCCGCCATTACGTTACCTCTTCTGTTTGTTTGCATGAACAAATACTACACATACCCACTACATTCTAATACTTTACCAAACACTTATTATCATTAAACCAGTTTTAATTTGCATTTAAAGTGGGTTTTGATTTTAGAAATGAGATCTGCTCGCACTCATCCGTTCAAAACGTACAGAACTAACTAACTACCCAAAGAAAAACCAACTACCCAGATTCCCCGAACTTGTGCGAAATTTTGTTACACGTAAAAATATCGAACCGAAGTAATAGCCACTTGCATCACATTTAAAAAAAAAATCCGGTTTAGGCAAATATTCTAAGACATTCTGTTTTTTTTTTTAATCGTATTTTTGAAACCCTGGCTATTTTTGAAAATTTCAATCTGAAAAATAAGACCATTTTTTATAACCCGGAAAGACGGGACATAATTCTATGGGTGCGACAAAACGATAATTACATATCACTGGAGAATAAAGGTGAACGTCCATCTGTCCGCGCCGGCCGCAGCGCACGCACGGCACGCAACGGATTTTTCTATATCTTTATATGAATTAGTACAGCACTGCGTCCACTATCGGCAAATACCGGCGGTCGGTGCGGGAAACGGATTTTTCTAACGGTCACCTTAAGATGAAGTTATACGTGAAATCCTATTTATATACTATTTTGATTAATCTTTACGACAAATCGGCTAGCTAACACTACAAACATCAAAAAATATGCTACGGATAAATCGAAGCTTTTACTAGCTTTTCTATGTATTAGAATTACAATAAAATTATTATTTACATAACAAAAAATATAAGCGTAAACCACTAAAAAAAATGTTTTTTCATGACTTAACTATGAAGTGATACAAGAAACAATTTTTAAAAATATCTCTTTATGGCTGAGACTATTTTTGAGGTTTTGTATGTTCTAACTTTTTTCGTTCTTATAAAATTATGGACAAAATAAATAAAAACAACCTTTTCGCTCACTTGCCTCGTGCAAATAAGACGCTCGATTTTAAAATTTCGCAGGCGTGAGAGTCGAAATATTTCTAGCGTTTATATTCCTCTAACGAGACCTACCAAAAATATTAAATCTCATAATTTTTTTTTTCCTTGATCCATCTTATTGATCATAAATCATTATAATGTTCAACGTCTATATATGACTAAATCCAATGTAATATACTTGTACTGGTAAATTATAATAATATCAGCCTTACTAAAAAACCCAGTGAAAATTTTATTCTTAAAATATTACTAATTAAAAATTTGTTTATTGAAAGAAATATACATGGTTTACACGGCCTGAGAGGGTAGTTTATCTCTGTTTTAGCGATTGATGTCCGAACGAAATTTGGAATTTGTATTTTGAATGTTCTACATATTTCTTATTTTTGAAGGTGTCGTAAAAACAAATACCATTTATGAAAAGTAGATAAAATTACCTTTTAGATTTGTGTATTTCAAATACAGTTTAGTTTTCTAAAACTGACATATTTTAAGATTCAAACTCGGAAAGAAATGGAAAAAAATTTCTTACCAATTTTTTTTTGACTAAAATGTAGAGAAATTAAAAAAAAACAAAATTTCAAAAACACAGTCCTTTTATGTAATAAATTTGAAAGGAAACTATCACCTCACTTTTTCCTCGTGCATACAATAAAAAAATAATAAAAAAATTCAAAGTTTTTTTTATTGCTAAAAAACTAACTTAAAAATTATACCGGCTTTTATAACAGATTTCTTGCATCTCTAAAGACGTTAATTTCTTTGATACATTCAGGAACACATGTATTAGATATTATTATTTTTAAAAACACCACTTTCATAAAATTCTCGTAAAATAAAATCCTTTAAATGTAAATTTGAATTTTTATGTATCATATAAAATAGTTTTTGACATTTCAATTTTCAAAGTACGATTATTGTTTTATAACTTGACTAAAACTTATGAAAAACCACAAAAAACACGATAAATATATCAATCATATAAATAAAGGAGTAAATTAGTCATATTTAGAAATTAACCATCACAAATATTGCACACACATCCGCGAAGCGAAATCGTTTCGCGCATCCAGCGCGGAAGTTCATTTATGATATGAGCGCGAATAACGAATGCGCAGGCGCCGCCACCTAGCGGTTATGAAGGAAAACAAACAATGTAGTACTTAGACTATAAAAAATTACATTGTTGCTAGATTTAAAATACATTTTAAGAACAAACCTTATTAGTAATGTTATCGTGTTTTAGTGTATTTTTGTTTTATTCATGTTGCTGCAGCAACAAGGGTTATCAGGCGTGCTGTGGTTTTTTTTAGTAAGGCTGAATAAGAATATTATAAATTTTGATTATGTAAAAATCACCACCATCACCATCACACCTCTAAAACAGTTACAGAAGTCATAAAATGTACGCGGTTCTCTTCATAACATCTGCCAAATGATAAGTTCGAATCGAAAATTTAAATCGAAGAAGCACTGTTGGGTGACATAAATTTGATTAAATTGTGTTTTAGAAAGTGATTGGTTTTCATTTAATTTAACATAAATTTGAATTTAACAGTAGGTAGAAAGGAAGAATTATCATTTTCGAAAGTGTACTTTATATTTTATCAAAATATAGTTATTCTTCATTATGTTAACACAAAATTGCAAAGGTATAATAATAATGCAATTCTAATTTTAAGATCAGTATATTGCAATGAAAAAATATTTTCTTTCACTTTTATGCTTTTTTAATTTTTAATAAAAAATGTAGGTTACACAGCTTTAGATTACCACCATGATTATATTTTTAGTATTGCCATTTGAACAACAGTGGCGCCCTCCTATGTTTCTACTCTTATTTGACAAACTGTAACCATTCAATAGGTAGCTACCCTAAAAGGAAATGTAAAAGAAAAATCACAAAAGAATGATAGATTATTTTGTTATATTATCGTCCTGTTGAGAAGCTTATAGACATTCTCAAAATTTTGTGTATTGACTAAAAATATAATAATTGACGCCACCGTGCTTTAATGGCAAGGATCTTAACGCGGGTTCAAATCCCAGCATGCGCAAATAAATTTTATTTGATTAATTTGTTTTAATAAACAATTTTATTAATTTAAAATAATGTATAGCATTTTTGCGGCACTTCCTGTGCTAGATACTCACAGTATCGCGCTGGTTTAAGACCACCATTCTGAATTGAAATGTATCTCGAAATGGCTTTAGCCATGTTTAGCGAAAAGCCAGGTACACCTTCCCCGCCTTCCTCTAACCCATCTTTCCCACCCCACTACCCTAAACCTCACAATAGGTATACTCCCAATTAGGGATGCCATACTCTTACCAGCTCTAGGAGGGAGCATTTGGTACTCTTGTGAGATACTCAGAAAAAATAGTATTTGTGTTTCCTAATTTTCTCTTTATTTTCCCTCTCCCTCACTTCGTCTACTTCCGGAAAACATTTCTCACTGTAATACTTTTTTAAACGAATTTTTCCACCCTTATAATTTAAAATGACCCTTTGGTCTTTGCTTGGACATGGCTTGCAATTGGACATCTTAGAAGCCCCAGGATAAACAGGCCAACTGCCCCTGGTCAGTCAACTGCAGGTGAAACGGTAAGGGGAGGTTTTAACAGGTGGATTTTCAATTAAAACCTTCCCTGCATAGTATTTTTAAGTGAACAATTTAAAGATTTTGCTCACATTTTTGGTTTGTAGCCGACGAACCCAAAACCTGATATGGCTCCAATAACTGTTAGGGCATCAATAAAAATCTTCTAACAGGCCACCATAATTAAATTAATATGACATAATGAGACTCCATCTCCAGTCAACATTAGCGAGACTTGTTTGGATTTATTATTATATATTTAATTAAATGAAGACAATATAAGCGAAACTCAATCGAAAATCTGAAAACAGAAAAATCAGAAAAAGATATTGACACATCTGGGACTCGAACCCAGGACCTCTCGCTTACCGGGCGAACGCGCTAACCACTGCGCCACCGTGTCGATATCCAATTCGGTCACTTTTAACTGTATCATACTTCGACTAAGAACCACCCACACTATCTTCATTTTTCTTAACGCATATACTATTGGCTGCTATCTTTATGTATGATTGCAAGATTCAAACCCGAACTAAATGCTCTCTAGATAGTGTCTGGATAAATCTTTATCCATTTTATTTAATATGCGACATCTATTGACTTTTATGCAAGTCTAGGATGAATATTTTTATTTTTATTTTAACTTTATGAGTAAAACCTCAAATTGTAATATTTAATTAAATGAAGACAATATAAGCGAAACTCAATCGAAAATCTGAAAACAGAAAAATCAGAAAAAGATATTGACACATCTGGGACTCGAACCCAGGACCTCTCGCTTACCGGGCGAACGCGCTAACCACTGCGCCACCGTGTCGATATCCAATTCGGTCACTTTTAACTGTATCATACTTCGACTAAGAACCACCCACACTATCTTCATTTTTCTTAACGCATATACTATTGGCTGCTATCTTTATGTATGATTGCAAGATTCAAACCCGAACTAAATGCTCTCTAGATAGTGTCTGGATAAATCTTTATCCATTTTATTTAATATGCGACATCTATTGACTTTTCTGCAAGTCTAGGATGAATATTTTTATTTTTATTTTAACTTTATGAGTAAAACCTCAAATTGTAATATTTAATTAAATGAAGACAATATAAGCGAAACTCAATCGAAAATCTGAAAACAGAAAAATCAGAAAAAGATATTGACAAATCTGGGACTCGAACCCAGGACCTATCGCTTACCGGGCGAACGCGCTAACCACTGCGCCACCGTGTCGATATCCAATTCGGTCACTTTTAACTGTATCATACTTCGACTAAGAACCACCCACACTATCTTCATTTTTCTTAACGCATATACTATTGGCTGCTATCTTTATGTATGATTGCAAGATTCAAACCCGAACTAAATGCTCTCTAGATAGTGTCTGGATAAATCTTTATCCATTTTATTTAATATGCGACATCTATTGACTTTTCTGCAAGTCTAGGATGAATATTTTTATTTTTATTTTAACTTTATGAGTAAAACCTCAAATTGTAATATTTAATTAAATGAAGACAATATAAGCGAAACTCAATCGAAAATCTGAAAACAGAAAAATCAGAAAAAGATATTGACACATCTGGGACTCGAACCCAGGATATTTCGCTTATATTGTCTTCATTTAATTAAATATTACAATTTGAGGTTTTACTCATAAAGTTAAAATAAAAATAAAAAAATTATTATTATATATTTATCTTTGTAGGTGTTCTCTGTATAAGCTGTTTCTCTTTTTTATAAATAAAATGAAATATTGCAATGCGATTATGTTTCATAACACTGTCTAATTTATAAAATGGACCTAGTTATGATACGCATTAGCTATGATAATCCAAGCAGTAAATCCAATATGGCAGCAGATTTTGTAAAACAGTTTGACGACCTCCGTAGTCCAGTGGGTAAGACTCTTGACTCACAGTCCGGAGGTCGCGGGTTCGAACCCGGCATGCGCAAATAAATTTTATTTGATTAATTTGTGTTTTCACAATTAATTCATTTAAAAAATAATATATAGTATATTTGCGGCATGTTCCAGAGTGGAAGATACTATCAGTATCGCCCTGGTGTAAGACCACCATTCAGAATCGAAACGTTGCTTGAAAATGGCTTTAGCCGTGTTTAGTGACCAGATCTGAATAGCCAGGTACTTCCCAACCTTCCTCTTCCCCACCTCCTTCCCCCTCCCACTACCTTCAGCCTCACAACATACCCCAATTGGGGATGCCATAGTCTCACTGGCTCCAGACGGGAGCAGTTGAGATTCTTGTGCGGTATTCACTGTAAAAAAAAAAAAAAAGTTTGGTTTTTGTCAAATATTCTCCTAATCCGGCCAGTGAGTGAATCTGGGAGTTAATTTGGCTATAAATTTATGAATCTACTAGCTTTTCCCCACGGCGTCGCTCGCATGGTATTAGGTGGAAATACCCCAATCCCCTCTCCCGCTTTCCCCGTCTCGCGAACCCCCCTCCCGAGTTTTCCTTCCCCCTCCCGGGTCCTCTTCTCCCCTCCCGGGTTCCCCTCCCCCCTTCCCTCCCCCGCGAACACATCAAATCCCCAAAATTTCATCGCAATCGGATGAACGGTTAGCAATGCATAATTTCATGATGCCAGAACTCACATAGAAACCATCGCCCATCATCTATTCCTGTTAAAGTTACTATATCGATGAAAATGTATTCAATGACACCATTTTTTTAAATTTCAGGTCTACGAATTGGAAAGGCGGTTTAAGCAACAAAAGTACCTGTCTGCTCCCGAGAGGGAGCACCTCGCCTCCCTCATCCACCTCACCCCCACACAGGTCAGTCCGGTATCCATTACTAGTCAGAAACACCCTTTGTACCGTCAGATCTGCTACGTCAACTACGACGTCTCCCTTATTTATACCATTCAAGTTACTTTTCTGCTCATCGTATGCAAATTGTATTACAAATCGTATGCGTTTAATGAAAGGCATTTTTCCTTATTTTTACAACTAGCAATACCATAAAATTTCAACTCTTTGAAAGGTTTAAACTTTGCCTTATTATTTATGCCCCGATAAAGAATAAAAGAGTACTTACCTACGTAGATTTACATATATTTTAAAGTTAAATTCAGCCAAAGCAGTCACGGCACGCCTATGTTAAATGAAGATACCCATCTTTCTACTATCTACCTCATTGAATTGATGTATATCTATACACAATAATAATTTCCGATATTTTCTGTTGAATGACGAGATCTGTGCAAATACGCCAATTCAAATGGTTTATTTGCTCTCGGTTTCCAAACAAACTATGTTAGGTAGGCACTCCTTACAACGAAGACGAAATTAAATACGCACATCGAGAGAACACGTTGTTAATTGCACACGCCGAGTTCTCTGCTGCATTTCCATTCAATAATGAAAACTCCGAGTGTAATGTAACACTTTTGCCACTCTTTTTACTGTTACTTTGGAGGGCCCTACGAACGAGAGGCTAGAAGCACGCCAGGTCTCGGCTTCCACATTTTACATCCACATGGCCATTTCTGCCTCGCACTCGACAGCCTATACAGCCTGTACACAGTAACGCCACCTATTTATAGCTTTTGGTATTGCTCGTTACTTGAAGCGCCGACTCGTTGACATTTGATTTGAATGGTGAAATTATTGATATTGAATATTATCTTTGCTGCGGAGTTTGTGGCAATTGCAACACGCACGCAGTGTTTGTTTGCGCGGATTCGAGGTGATATTCGAATGTCTGCAATTTGCATTAAAGGAGACACGCTGTCGTCAGGTGCTAGGAAGTCACTTAGAAAAAGTTTTGAATATATTGGGACACCATCTTGTTGACATTAATTTGAAAATGACATTTTGCACGAAGTATTTTCAAACAATAAAACCAAATAATAAGTAAATATGCAGAGAACTGCACTCAGCTTGTTTATTTTAAACGCTAAAAAATATTAGTTAATATTAATTCTGGGAACAGTAGACTTTGGTCCAAAAAAAAGTATGTTTCTAACTTTCTCTTATTTAATAAATTAAAACCAAAATTTCCTCCGAAATCATATGATTTGTAAGTAGGTTCTAAAATACCTACTTATTTAATTATAAACCATAAATATTTTTATTTCAAATAACGGCACGTTCTTATCTGATCTATTCTGAAAATGATATTGTGGTAGGTACCATCATATTCATATCACAACTCGTAGTGGGGACTACGGTCATGCGAACTCTAACGGGATAAAAATGTAGTATCCAACAAGGCCACCATCTTGAACCGGAACCACTTTACAGACTGATGAAAAAACTTTACTATTAGAAAAGACAGAAATTACAAGTATTTTAAAAATACGTAATATACGGGTTGCTAAAGTGTGTCTTTCTTCTTCGAACGCTATATTAGGTCCCCCGACGTTGGCGAACACTCTGGTAAATGTATCTATATCTTGCGCTGCCCGGAATAGCTCCTCCATACTTCTAATATCGGTCCACTATAGTATATTTCGCAGTCAAGATATTTAGCCCTCGGCGACCCTCTATCTTGCCTTTTAATATTAATTGGAGCATGTGAAATTTCTCCCCTGGAAGAAAGTGTGTCCACTGGACCTAGTTCAGTGAAACCACGCGCATTGTTTTATATCAAGCTAAAAATAATATAATTCCTCATCGTTATTTAATATTGCAATGTAACAAAGATTTATACAGGGTGTTAAGGGACGTACTTGACTTACTTTAACCAGTGATTCCTGACATTATTTGGAGTAAAAAATGTAAATGAAATTTTGGTCTCCGGTGATATTTTTGATGTTTTTTTTATTTATTTTTTCTACAAAAACATAAAAAAAATGGTAGGTGTTGGACAGTTAGAGGCGGGTTAAGGGGTTGGTCGGATTCTCGGCTGAGTGACCAGTGACGAAGTGTGGAAGAATTTTTTTTTGTTTGATTTTGAAGAAAAAAATTTTGAAAAAATAAAAAAAAGTTGTCAAAAAAAGTCACCGGAGACCAAAATTTCATTTACATTTTTTAATCCAAATAATGCCAGGAATCACTGGTTAAAGTAAGTCAAGTACGTCCCTTAACACCCTGTATATATTGAAGGAAGCACATTTATTAAACCTTTGCTAAATACTCCACATATTTCTATTTTGCTTCCCAAAAACAACCCAGTTGATCCGCGACACAAACAAGCCGGTTGAGCGCACACTATATAGTATTGTAGGTATTCATATTTATTCGATAAATATTAGTCCTTAGAACAACAAAGAAAGAGTAGGGCCTCCATTACACGTCTAAAATGATTGCTGACTATGGTAAAAGTGCAAATATACCGTAATAACATCTACAATCTACATTCGGCTCGTGAATGACTGTCGCCCGTGTCGGCGGGATTCTCTTGGAGAGGGCTGCAAACATTTGCCCGTATTAAAGAGAAGGGAGGAACTGTATTAAGTTGTAACAAAAATATGTAATGGAAACGTGGCGTTTGTTTGCCGAGCACTCCGGCCGAGATGGAGCCGAGACTTTATATTAGTTAAATGGAAGGGATCTCATCTCCCGAGATGTCCCGCAGATAGGATTGTAGGTTGCGCGCGCAAAGGAGGCTGTGGCTTTGTCTTTTCCGGTTTAAGATGGTTAGAAGCTTAGTTACTTAGAATAAAGAAGAACACTATAGAAATGCCTTCAATATAGCATCGAATGTAAATCTTCTGGTTCTAGCCCATTTGGCACGCCCTCTGACTCTCTTACACTTGCCTGACATTGTATATCGCCAACACATTTGAATGTTATAATGATGGTGATTTATATAATCAAAGTCGCTTTTACGTACGGATATCTATCTATCTAATCAAATCGTGATCTACAAGCGATAATCGGTGCAATTTTGGATTTTATAGTCACCGGTCAAAGTATAGGAAGCGTTTTAAGCCAAATAGGATAATTGGACGAAAAGTCAAAAAGTGGAATCTATTTCACTTCACTTCATGTCTCATCTAAACATAATACATCAATTGGTAAAACACAGTTCTGCATATGAAATTTAAGCAAAGAATGATCAGACTTTTGGATCATAAAGCGTGCGCCGCAGTTGGGATTTCTCGTGGTCTTATTTATTCTATAGTTGGGAGCTTTTCATGAATTCAGAAAAAGCTGGGTACCTGCTTGCGTCTTGCCTATGTGAAAATATATCGTAAAATAAGTAAATGCAGCTCGTATTGAACAATATATAATGTCTTTTTTCCTAGGACTTAAACAGTTAAATAAAGTGCATAATTCTTATAACCGAATGCTTGACCTAGTATTTTCTAGTGACTTAAGGACAGTGGTAGAAAAATCGGACGAATTGTTATTACCTTTAGACCAACACCATCCAGCGTTAGATATTATTATTACAAATGTGTCTAGAAAATTGGAGAAATTAAAAACTTCATCGTACAATTTTAATAAAGCTGACTACACAAATATTATTAATTATCTTGACCATATAGACTGGTCATTTCTAGAAGATGAAAACAATATTGAAAATCAAGTCCAACAGTTTTATTCAATCCTAAACACTTCAAAAGAACGTCATGTTCCAAAAGTTAATTTTAATGCATCCTTTTACCCCACATGGTTTTCAAAAGAATTAAAAGAATTAATTTATACTAAAAAACAAACTCACCGAATATATAAGCAATCTAGAAACGTAGATGATTATATAACGTTTACTAACCTAAGAAGGCAGTGCAAAGAATTGTCCAAAAAATGTTATAATGATTATATTAGTTTAATAGAAATGGAGGTTCATGATAATGTAAAAAAATTGTGGAACTTTTCTAATGCTCAGCGAAAAAATGACTGTAGTTTACCAAATATTATGCATCTGAATAACAATTGTGCGGACAGTACCGAAGGCATTGTCAATCTTTTTGCAGATTTATTCAAAAGTGTTTATGATGATAGTATTCCTGATAATGAAATCCCAAACGATATATCACTTGAAGAATCACTTAACCTAAACCATTGTTTTATTGAAATAAACGCTATAGAAAAGGCTATAAAAGCATTAGATACTAATAAATCCGCTGGACCGGATGGTTTCCCTCCAACATATTTAAAATCTTGTGTTCGCAGTTTGACTTATCCACTATTTAAACTATTTAATAAGTCTTTGTCGTCAGGGTGTTTTCCAAATCAGTGGAAAAAAAGCTATCTTACGCCTATTCATAAAAAGGGAGATAAAAGCGATGTATCTAACTACAGACCAATATGTATATTGTCCGCTATTCCCAAACTATTTGAATCGTTAGTCCTAGATGTCATTATTAAACAAATTAATAATATTATTGTACCCAACCAGCATGGCTTTATCACAGGTAAATCCACTCTAAGTAACTTGATCATATACGAAAATTACATAACTGATTCTCTTGCCTTGAAGCATCAGGTGGATTCAATTTATACTGATTTTTCCAAAGCCTTTGACAAAGTAAGGCGACATATCCTTGTACAAAAATTAAGTATGTTGGGCATCAAGGGTAATCTATTAAGTTGGATTGATAGTTATCTTAGTAAAAGAGAGCTATGTGTGAAAATAAAATCTGTGGAATCTTACGTTTTCGAAGCCACAAGTGGGGTTCCTCAGGGGTCTCACCTGGGACCAATTCTTTTTTTGTTATTTATTAATGATATTGTTAGCATATTTAAAGATGTGGAAGTTCTTCTCTTCGCAGATGACTTGAAAATATATAAAACAATACGTAGTTTAGACGATTGTTATACTTTGCAACTTAATTTAAATAAACTATATCGTTGGTGCATCATTAACTCTCTGTTTCTTAATATTAAAAAATGTCAGGTCATTCGTTTTTGTAAAATACGAAATCATATAATTTATGTATATACGCTAAATAACGTAAAATTGACAGTTGTCACTCAAATTAGGGACTTGGGTGTTATATGTGATGAACAGTTAACATTCAATCCGCATGTAAATGAAATCACAAATAAAGCCTTAAAAATGCTTGGTTTTATATGTAGAACCGCATGCAACTTCAAGTCATTAGAATGTTTGAAAACACTGTACACATCTTTAGTAAGAAGTCAAGTAGAGTATAATTCGCCTATTTGGTCCCCCTTTTATAAAATACATTCCAACAATATTGAAAGGGTACAACACAAATTTCTACGATTTATTAACTTTAAACTAAATATTCCAATCCAAAATATAAATTATATCCAGCTGATGCACCAACTAAATTTGATTACGCTGTCAGATAGGCGAATTATCTCCGAACTTGTTCTACTAAATAAAATTATTAATTATAGAATCGACAGCCCTGAAATTCTGGCCACAATAAAATTATTTGTACCTTCCAAAAATACGAGACAAAATTCCACGTTTTTCTGTGACAATTTCAAAACAAATTATCAAGCGCACATATCCCTAAATCGAATACAAAATTTTGGTAATAAATTTGGTAATGTCGTTGATATATTTAGAGATTCCGTAGCAGTGCTTAAACGAAATCTACATAAACACTTTGCTGAAATGTATGACTTCACCATTCCATAGTGAAAAACCCTTTTTAGCTTCTATTTATTTCACTCTTTTCTTTTAGACTTTTAAACTTTAATATATATATGTAACTTTACAAATTAATATTGTAATTTAATTTATATTTCGATTATGCTTAAGTCCCTACTAATGCTGATTAATTTCAATCCCGTTATTTTTGTTTGTAAGTACAAAAAAAAAACTGTTCTCCATAATGGTATTCTATATTATTTGTAAAACATTTATGTAGGTACTACACATATAATAATTATTTTATTCATATATGTACTTAAACTTTTATATGCCATATAGTTAATGTAATAATACTAATAACAATGTATGTAAAAGCCCAATGGGCGTTTAAATAAATAAATAAATAAATAAATAAATAAATAAATAAATAAATAAATAAATACATAAATAAATAAATAAATAAATAAATATCAAGAAAGGGACCCCCGTAGTTGAAGGTTAGGTACGTCACAATTTGCATACGGCTGACATTCATCACAGAGAACGGCCTTTTACGGGCTTAACTCCATCCCTACAATATCGATATGGGTCCCAGGTCCACCATTCCTTATCCTAAAAAGTCCATACAGCATTCGAAAAGATGACATGAATAATTGTAAGCTAATATAAATATGAAGGGAATATGTGAAGTACCTACCTATCTGGGTGACGATGTAGTTTGTGAAAATCTGTCATCATAAAAAATTCAAATGACCGCCAAAAACCAAGGTTTGTAGAAAATGCGTTTAACAAGGTTAGCTCATACGGGCCTTTTTCGAAAAAAACTCGTCGGGCCGCTTTCGAAATTTCGAACGCGTGACGTAACTTGAAGTAAAAACTGCCACTTGCAGTTAATTCGAGTCTCTCAGTGGAACGTGGACTTCAAGCTACGTCACGAATTTTTAGCCAATCACCTCTACCCCCTCGTTGAGCTAGCCTTGTTATACCTACACATTTTCTACGAACGTGTGTGGTTTGGTATATTTATGCTACGAACCTTGGTCAAAAACCATCTAGGTCAATGTAGAAATTTAAAATTTTGAGGCTGGAAACGTTTGACACCGAAAATTTACATTTCCCTCGAAATAACATTCAAATTATATGTGCTTGGGAAAGTACTTATTTCACTATCACGTGTTTTACCAAACATAATATTGTAAACAAAAAATGCATTAACATCACTAGAAAATGGCACACGGAATAAATGTTGCCACCTACTTGCGTATTTGCCAAGTAGGTACAAATGGTTTTCCATATTAGCTTATTATTTTAATATTTAATAAGTAGGTAGTTAGGTAGACACTTAAGGCACTTGGGCGACACCTACTTCACTTGTCGGCAAACACACTCGGCTGTGTTCAGTGCCTTCAAAATAGTTTCCAGTTTCCATCGAGATGACGAAATGTATTTGTGTTACATCAAACATTATGTAAGTTGGAACTTAAGATTTAGGATTGTTAAATTGAATTGATTGAGAGCTTACTCTTACCTCCTACCTACACAAGTAGATGCCTATCTGACTGTATACATTTCACATATAGAATGTTGATTAATGTTGGTGAATGCAGATGAATGTTGAATGCAGTGAAATGTTGCTGAAGACAGTTTAATGTTATTGAAAGTAGTTCCTACATATTGTACTTAGTTGAACGTGGTCCCATGTTGTTGAATGCTGTTATGTGTCGTTGAATGTTGTTGCATTTTTTAAATGTTAGGTCCCCACAGGAGGCCCTGAGGAAAATTATTTCCTTCAGGGCCTGTATCATCCTTGGGGATGCTGTGTGGAGGGTTCTACTGAGGAAAGGAAAGAGTGAACCTGGGTGATAAAGAGACCCTTTTTGTAGAGGCCGGCAAATCGTTCAACAGCCGAACTGAACTCAAGAGCCGTAGTAACGACCCGTTCTCTTGTTACAAATGTCAACTGTGTACAAATGTTGGGCGTGAGTTTGGCTTGTTTCCCAACTGTGCTGAAGGGATCAATGACGCTAGTTCCTCGGAGCACCTTCCATTAAAATGCCGGTAGAACAAGGACAGCACCCGACGTCTGTGCTATAAAGCATATTCATTGAGCTCATATTCATTTTTGTTTGTTATAATCATAACCTATGTATAACCACTATTTATACCACTGTGTATCATGTATCACAGGATGTAATAGCCATTTATGGCGTTGAAATAAATAAATAAATAAATAAAGTTTGCAATCCGTTTGTCAAGATAGGAGAATCTATCAGACAGAACACCCGTTTATTCTTGGGTATTTTGGGGCTCCAGATTAGAGTTGTTTGACAAATTCAACCGTGGGGCGTACTTGCGATTTGTACAGGGGTTATGGGCGTGTTGTAGAATGTTGTTGAATGTTTTTTATGGTGGAATTTGAATGCTGATCTCAAGTGGGTTTGGCAAATTCCCACCATTTTATTCTTTTCGACAGCAGTAAAGCCAATTTGTGTTGTTCATCAATCGTTTCATTGGAAATCACAACATGCCTTCGAAATAAAATATTTAACAAAGATACCTACTTACGCAATTTTCGACAACGAAACGACTTACGAAATCGAACCCATAACCACCCGACTATAGTTGTTAGTCTCTCTCAAAGTTAAACAAAGGTTTAGACATTAAGGCTCTGCAACCGGGCTCGAAAAGAAGAAGGTGTAGAGATACGAAATTATAAATGTTAGAGGAGAGCGCTAACATTTACAGCGACAAAATCGATGCGAAAATTGCGAAAATATTTAATAAAACACGACTCGTTTAAAATAGAGCAAAAATCTCGCTGGCATTATCTTAAACAGCATATAAAGAAACACTGTGAATTTTTTCATACATATAACTTGTAAAATAATTGAAACAAACGTGTTTATAATAATTTTTGGAGCATACTTTGCGATTTTTTTGTATCGAGGGAATTTTATATAATTTTCGTTTCGGCGCGGGCAAAGTCTAGATATTATCTTCAAGAATAACATATATTTTTTTAAGAGCTTTAAAACTTACCGTGTTTAAGGGAAATATGTAATAAATCGGTAGAAATCCGGGTTGCGTGCCTTTAAGATGAAGCCATACTACATATCTAATGCAAAATCATACAAAATCGTATGTTTTTGTTTTGAAAATTGGATCGCTTAGAAGTATTATAGAAGCTTCTATTAAATACTTCGTGTAGAACCTTTGCGTTACAGGCCTTAACGACATCAAACTGTAAAAAAATTCTCAAATACCCTTTCCAACCTTTCCCAAAGCTTTTTCTCAAGTATTTTTAAACTCCTCCCATAAAAGGGCGTGAATTCCGATTTCGATTTTTTCCTGGACTATTGGATCGCCTTAAGACTATTCAATTGGCCATTTTATCATAAACAACACGAAATAGGGTCACAACGAATCTATTAAAGGCAGGACAATATGATAATACCTAATATTTCCGGTATTTAATTTGTGGTTGGTTTTTCTTTCATATTCTATCTGATTTTGATCCCTTTTCAACAATATTTACGTAAGAATGCAACGCCGTGACATTTTGACATCTGGCATCCCCAATCGGAGTTCCAATTTTGAAATTTGAAAGAGTGCGCGTGTCCGCCGCCAGGGAACAATCAAACAACTCCGGGATAATAACCGGGAAAACGCGCGCAAACAAAACCCACACAGGGAATTTATAACGACAATAATAATAAATAATTATCACGGCGGAATAATTTATTCGGCTGTCATGCGCACTGCGATATTATGAGAAGCGTTTGTAATATTGTAATGGCCGTGACAGAAGCCACGCTCGGATTTAGGCGGGATTTCCTAAGTGAAAAGGGCGGGAAGTGTGACACGTCAGTGCTAACATGGCCGCATGAAATATATGGGAATTTAGGATTTATTACGGTTGGTTTATATTTTATTTATATATGTGGATATAAATCTATTCTAATAATATTTTTTCGTTATTATTTAGATAATGAAACCAAAGCTATCTAACAACATTTTTTGCCCAATACTGACCTTTTTATTACACTGCTTCGCGAAAAACGTTTGAAAATAAGTTGATAACCTATTAATAAAAGAAAAAAATAACATAGTGTGCAATTCAGGCGCGGTAGAAGTGAAATCTTTAGAAAACTAAAGTAGGCAAAAGTGGAGAGGCTACGAAGCACCTCACAAAGAGGATACAGAGGAGACCGATAGGCTATGAAGCACTGCACAAATAGTAGACCGATTATACTTTCCCATTCTCTCGCAAGCTAAATCCTGTTTGTCTCTTTTTGATGTCGATGTCGCTATTTTTCGTTTCATCAAGTTTCAAATCACAACGTGCTACATAAGTTTTCACTTAAAAAAATCAATTATAAACGCCTGGGTTGCCGGTCATGTAAATAAAATTATCAGAATTGAAACCCCTCAGTGTTGCTCGTCGTCTAACGCCATGCAATACATAGGTAGGTACTAAGCTAAACTTAACGGACGCGTGACCGTATTGTGACTGGTGTTGATAAACAATAGGGTTTAGCCTTTAATCCAGGATTATATCACCCAACGGGGCGTGGTGGGCCTTTTGTGATGCAGGGCGATTTAAGCGACTCCAAGCGGGAACGTGAAGAAAGTGTATACAGTCATTAGGTCGATAGTATATTAGGAAAGTACCTATCAATCTACTTAGGTGCTCTCTATTGTTCGTATTTGAGAGGATACTTCAATTGGGAAGTGTTTATCGAACGCAGATAATTTTATTGTATAGTAGGTACCTATACACGGCAGGTGCGAAACTTTGACTATGGTCTTTTTGATAAAAGCACCGCTTATGAGAAGGTACAACGGACCTATCAGTGGGATTCCTCCAATAAGGAACTCCAGTCAAAAATATTAGGGCTTAAAAAATATATACTTAAATAAATCAACAAACGCGGATTGTGAATATTCTAATTATTATAAGTCAAAATTATTACATGCAGAATTCATAAAACGTCTTGTAGAAATGAAAAAAACACCATGGTATTAAAGCATCCTGTTCTGTTGGTATGACTGAATCTGTCGATTCTAGTGCTAATTTTGGAACATTGATAAGTTATTTATAATATATATAAATAAATCCCTGTTTCCCTTGGTCACGCTATAACTTCAGAACGGCTGTACTTATTTAATTTATCTTTTTTTTATATACTTTTTTCTATTACTTTGTACCTACAAGGTTCCTACGGAAAGAAAAATTAAAAAATTGAGCAGAAAATTTAACTGCTATTTTTTAACGCACGTTTGAACGTTTGATAGTTCGCGCATTTGATGAAATTGAATTTAGCAGGCAGCTGTTTTTTTGTATTAAAAAAAATGTCTATGAATTTTTTAAATAATAGATATTTTAAATGGGTACCTAACCTATTGTTCTTATAATATACAGAAATGAATATTTGTAACATACGAAAAATGAAATTTTGAATTAAAAAAATTTAATCGGTGGCCCGCGAGCTGTTTAAACACTGAATGTACTGGGACTGAATATACAGGGTATTAAGGGACGTACTTGACTTACTTTAACCAGTGATTCCTGACATTATTTGGAGTAAAAAATGTTAATGGAATTTTGGTCTCCGGTGACATTTTTGATGTTTTTTTTTTTATTTTTTCCACAAAAACATAAAAAAATGGTAGTTGTTGAACAGTTGGAGGCGGGGTAAGGGGTTCGTCAGACACCCGGCTGAGTGACCAGTGACGATGTGTGGAAGAAATTTTTTTTTGTTTGATTTTGAAGAAAAAAATTTTGAAAAAAAAAAAGTCGTCAAAAAAAATCACCGGAGACCAAAATTTCATTTACATTTTTTACTCCAAATAATGTCAGGAATCGCTGGTTAAAGTAAGTCAAGTACGTCCCTTAACACCCTGTATGGAACGCGGGAGGGAGGTTTGCGGGACGTGGGACAGGGTGGTCGGGGAAGGTGGAAGGGGAACGCGGGAGGGTAGGGGATGTGGGAGGGGAACGGGGACGCACGGGAACGGACATGCAGGGTGAAACAATTTATTTATTTGAATATAGCATTGCAACGCATGCCGGGAACCAGCTGGTACTGTATAAAAGTGATGAGCTTATTCGAAGTTCGTAGAACATTACTACTGGCCGGTGTTGCTCAGTGAATGAAGAAATAATTTCCTAATATCACTTTTTAAAATATTTTTAAAGTTAAATATACCATTTAAGACAACGCATCACGTCGTGTAAAATACGAGATCTGGTGGCTAACAATAACACTCCTTATTACGTAGATGGTGATAAGGTTTATATTCCAGTTTAACAGCCTGTTTTAATTTATTTTAAAAAAGCCAAATCGCAAAAAAATAGGTATTATTTTATTTTGCAAAGTTCGGGCAAAAATATTTAAATATTCTACGATCACTTTCTAAAGATTTTAATTTTTCACATTATAAAGCAATTTTATAGGCATGAAACTTTAGTTTTTTCTGGACTTATAAAAAGACTAATCAAAAAAATACTACGTTGTTTTAAAGGCAAATATGTGTTCTACTCGCAGTATTTAAATAAAGTATCTAAATTTTTTGCAAGCGATCTAATGTTCAAACCAAAAACAAATGATTTTGCAATACTAAGACAAATACGACATAATTAGTTCCTTTATTTCACCCCACTCGAATAGCTCGCAGTTTCTGGGGTGGTAAATGATGTCTAAAGCGGGTAGCAATTTGTTGGTCCACAGGGGGCGCCATGACTGCATTGTTACGCCATTAAGTGAACAGTCCGCTGCAGTTCATCTAATCGTGGGTTCGTGTTCACGGTGAATACCTCGCGAGTGTTGCTGCTGATTTTAATGATGTGGTGACAAATATGTAATTATTTCATCGAATGGAAGAATAATGTAAAATGGGGCTATATTGGAAACTTTCCGGAATTTAGGAAAAAGGATAGCATAAACCCACTACAGCAGGATAATAGTGTCTCTTTTCCAATCTCTACTTTCCACTTTGCACTTTATTTCATTATCTAACTCAGTTAAAATTTTGAAGTTTTATATATACGGGTGCCCGGGTTCATGGGGTGAGGTTTGTCTAGGTCTTGGGGGTGCATGACCAGGACATACTGAACCCCAGATTCCTACCCACCCCTTAAACCCTTTTCCTTCCCAGAACTCTCCTCTCCTCCCTTTCCTTAAAAAAAACCCTCCACACAGCATCCTCAAAGATGACATAGGCCCTGAGGGAAATTATTTTCCTCAGGGCCTCCTGTGTGGAGTTCCTGTAAAAAAAAAAAATATACATAATAATAATTGGATAATTCGTAAAGCACCGTTTTTGTGAAAAATCACCTCATGGGCGCTGTCCAATCTCTACTTTCCACTTTGCACTTTGTTTCATTATCTAAGTGAGTTAAAATTTTGAAGTTTTATATATACATAATAATAATTGGATAATTCGTAAAGCACCGTTTTTGTGAAAAATCACCTCAAGGGCGCTGTTGCAAGATGTTGGTCATATCCAGGGAAAGCAAAATTAAAATTGATGGTGAAATTATTGAAAATGTTACTGAAATGAAATACTTAGGAGTTATATTAGATTCCAAACTAAACTTCAACAAGCATGCTGAATATACACAAAAGAAAATTGGGAAAAAAAACTTTTTTGGGAAGAATTGGGCAAAGTAAAACTGCAATCACTATTTACAAATCAATTATTGCTCCACATTTTAACTACTGCTGGACTATCCTTTTCCCATGTAACGAAAGAGAACAAAATAAGTTTCAAATTCTCCAAAAGAGGGCAATGAGAATAATACTACGGTGAAATAGATTTTCAAAAGTAAACAAAATGTTAAAGGAACTGAATTGGCTAACCGTGAAACCGATGCTAACCTTGAATACGATGAAATTTATACCTACATAAAATAATTAACAACATTGTACCAAAATACTTCTCAAATAAAATTATATTTAACAAGGACATTCACAGACATAACACAAGGACGTGCAAGGAAATCAGGCTTCAAAAAAGGACAAGGCGAATACGCAGAACAGTTTACTGTACAAAGGGATGAAATTATATTACACGCTACAAGAAACTTTAAAGTCCACACCAATTATTGGAAAGTTCAAGACGTATTGTATGAAATATTATAATTAATTAGAAATTTTTAAACTTAAATGTACAGATTACTAAAATAAAATTAATAATTAAAAGATTAAAAAAAAATATAACACTGCTTTCACTTTGAAGACTATCAAGGCACTGAACTGAGACGTTGAGACTTCACAGATGTAGGTAAGGATCAGGTGTGGGTAGGAATCAGAAAAATTACAGAAATAATCCTTAACAAGTACATAACGGCAAACAATTAATTGCTACAATCACAGAGAAATAGTAATGTACGCCTGCTTTCTTGATATTGCTTAGTTTTTGATCGAGTTTCTCGCAAGAATGAGAAGAAATTCTCAATGGAGACATAAATACTCAAATTTATAAACTTATCCTTTTTTACATTAGCTTCACCCAGTGTCATCTTTGGGGATGCTGTGTGGAGGATCTTTTTAGAAAATGCAGGAGTGGAAGTTCTGGGAGGCAACCAGTTATACGAGGGTGGGTAGGGATCCGGAGGCAGTGTGTCCAGGAGTAATGGACGTATGAGTCCAACCTTCCCACTGCGGTGTAAGATGATGTTTCGAGAGAGTCCTACTTGAGAGATCAAAAGGTCTCCCTCTACCAGTCTCTCCCGATCCATGGCACGCAGCAAGACCCGGGCAAATGTCACCCCATGAACCCAGGCACCCTGCTAAGTTACCGAACGTAGCGAACCAATTGGGGTGACCTATGGTTGAGAGGTTATCCAATAAATGATTCCCAGGACGGTGGTACCCGTATCCGCCTCTCAAATTGCGTATGAAGCCATGGAATAAAGTATATAGTAATATCTACTTGATGTGCCTTCCATACAAATTTAAATTGAAACAAATGTACCATTGACTTAGTAGCTCTAGGTTCTAGACCATTTAGCATGCGGTCTGACTTTGTTACACTGGAATTATACATATATCGCCATCTCATTTAAATTTCGTAATCATGACGAAACAATTAAAATTACTGAATAACCACATAGACTGCCCCCAAAAGTTAAATATTATAAAAATGCAAAAATCAGTCATTTTAAATACATATAGGATTACAAAAGATTTTTTGAATATTTATATTGAGGGATCAGTAGGATTTATAGGTCCAATTAGGAGTTCCACCGAGCCGAACCCTCTGATATGAAAATATCTGGAGTCGGTGAATTATTTTACCATTTGGTCTCTGGTAGGTTGACATGTTGTTCTTGTATTATTTTGTATTTATTTATACAGTGCAATTGCATTGCGTGGATTGACTGGATGATCATTTGTGGAAAAGGGTTAAGTTTTTCCTGTGGGAAAGATTTAACCCGGACATAAAATTTGAAGCCTCATTGTCCCTCATTGTCCCTACTCGGCTCCACCATCTTTTCCACTGTGACAACCATAGCAATAACTATTCTTACTATTCACTGCTAGTGCCATTTCATAGAATTGCCAATACTTATACAAACCCTTTCTATATTTTAAAAACCTCTTCTTCCTGGATCAAAGTAAAAATAATCAATATATATATATAATATATATTATATTTTAAAAGAAAGTGTAAAAAAATGTGCGTCCCGCTAAAACTCAGAAACGAGTCCCGGTACGATCAACATTCGAGAGCATTCCACAATGTTCCAGAACATCCCGGAAAACTCTGCAATGTTGTGGAATATTAGGTTATAGTCTGAAACGTTCGGGAACATACCATCCCGTTCCATCCCAGATCATTGTGGAACATTCCAGAGCACTCTCGAATGTTGAATGAAAATTGTAAACCAATCGAAGCCTTTTTGTATGCGTGGGTAGGGGTATATAAAGCAAGATCTGTCGTGGGTTCAAACGTCAGTTCAATCTCATATCAACTCCCTGACGAAGCCGGGCACCCCAGCTAGTTCGTTAATATAACAGACGTGTTTATGAATTATATTTGTAAAATGATAAGTAGGTATTTATTATACTGATATATATTTCATCGTTAGTTTCAAAATAAACAAATAAAGCTAGAAAATTAAAAAATCGACCTGCAAAAACATAAATGTTGGTATCTATATATGTACACTGTTATATGCGGGTTCTTGAACATAACGCAATATTGAAGATTGAAACACTTTCCACTCCATTAAATTGTAGGCACAATTATTAGTGCAATGATTTGCGTAATGATCCCTTCTCGTTGAATGTAAAGTAATGAAGGACTCCAATCTTGCGGTGATTGGTCCTGCGCAGCCGTCTCACAGGATGCGTCTGATGCGGGCAAAGATTTAAAAGGGAAAGGAAGGGGACAGATTAATATGCGGGAACAGGGTGATAATAAACAAATAACCAAAATATTCTATTCGTTAAGACATATTTTTAAGCTGTTTATAAACCTGGATCTCGGACTGATTCATTGGCGTTGAACTCGTTTTAAAAGGCTGAACTAATCATGCCCCATCCATTCGCCCATGTCTTCAAAAAACTTTTTCTGGAATACCACAGGGATCAAATCTCAGGTCTCTCCTATTCCTTTTATTTTAAATTATTTCCTCTTCGCTGAAGAAATCAAGAATGTCTTAAGAAATATCTCTAACAAATACTTGTCGGAGATCCCAAGTACTTTTTTATATTATGCTTCGAAAGGGAGGATTTCTGCCTATCAGTACACGCCAATAAACAGAGTGAATCAACTATTTGACATTTCTGTATTGACCATCGACATTTTCAATGTCACTTATAGCAACTATCTTTTGACGTAATGTCACAAATATAGTAAAACTGCCCTAAATGAAAATCAGAAACATGAACAGTAACATAAAAAAATTTAAAACTCAGCTTAAAAATTATTCTGAAAATTTGAACTGAATAAAAAATAATAAATTGAACCAATATAATAACACCCCGCATACACACAAGCCCTGCTTATTTATGGGAGTACATCAAGTACATGTATTATACAAAATTTATTTAAAAAAAATTAAAAAATCAAAAAAAATCTTTTTAATTTGTAATCTTTTCGATGATCTATTAGTGAATAACCGTTTTATGGAGAACATGAAAAAAAAAAACAATATTTTCTGAAGAAATCCAGATTTTCTGAAGAAATTAAGATTTTCAATTATTATCATTAATACCCTGATCAATGTAGTTGTGCTTAGATATGCTGTCAGCTGTGTACCTTTGTAAATTGTGGGTATACTTCGGTTTAATGGCCATTGTTCCCGATCCTACTGATCAACTGCTGAGCCGAAATTTTAGCGTGTACCTTTGTAAATTGTGGGTATACTTCGGTTTAATGGCCATTGTTCCCGATCCTACTGATCAACTGCTGAGCCGAAATTTTAGCTTAACACTCCTCAAATGCAGAAATACGCTCTTCTCCGAACGCAATTCTCCGACCAACAGGCGAATCGATCGCTAAACAAATCAATTAGCTGATCGGTGACTTAGATTGATCGATCGAAAAGTTGGAAAAGTTGCCGTTGGAGTTCGATTTAGGATCTTCTGTTTTCTGTATCTTGTACATTTTTAAAGTAGGTATCTAATTCCCTTTTCAAATAGACAGTCAATTTAATAGGTAGATATATTTTTCAACATTCACAAATTTTGTACAATCTGTGTCGTTCCAATATATGACGACAATAGATTCACAGAAATCACGAATCATCTCTCTAAAAGTCTAAACGTCGTTCTTCATTATTGCCTTAGAATAAAACTGTCTCAGTTATCCTCAAACCAAAGAATCCGAGGTTCTTTAACGGTGTCTCCCTTTTCACTGTGTTTTCATCGATTCGTAATTTTGTTGTTTTTTAGTCTCCCTGTAAGAAATCAGCTGCACCAATCTCTGCAGCATCAGACTTCCCCACTTCCCTTCCTCTTTCCCTCGCCGTATCCTGTCTGACTGTTAGCTGTTCGGTGTATAAAGACTAGGCATTATTAAGACATTAAATTGGAATATGGAAATGAGCGATTGTTTATTATTTGTTTTGGTAAATATGCAGTTAGTCCACCTCACGAACGTTCGTGTTGTCGAAGTTTGATACACGGATAAGGGAACGTACCCATACTACGTGACCTGTTCGGGGGGGGGGGGGTCTTCAAATGTCACGCGTGGTACAAATGAGCAGCGGGTTGCTTAGGTTTTTGGTCACCGGTAGGGGGGGGGTTAAAAATTGCAAAAAAATGGTCACGTAGTTTCGGTACGTTCCCTAATACGAAATATTCCCTTTTTAACTAATAGACAATCAAATATGACATTTGTCGGAAGTACCAATCTTATAAAATAAATTCTCTAAAATAAACTCGCATGTCATTATAATGTTTAAAAAACATCCCAGGTGTTGTATGGTTTGTTTGGCAAAGCAGGGTTTTCTAGCGGGTTTGTGTAATTATTCTAATACATTTAATTCCATGTTCTACTGTTATAAATACAGGTACAAACTTGTCAATAATGCATTCACTTTGTTTTACATGGCAATAATATTTTTTCTATGATTGGTAGCATTGATTGATTGTCTTTGAAATGTCAAATAAAAACGAATCAATTTAAACTAAATTAAAATATTGAATGCATATTTTTGCATGTTTTTTTTCACCCCCGACATAAATACTCACTTTGTAATGGTTTTAAATTTATTCACCACACTTGGGCGTTATTGTAATGGTTTACAAATATTATTAGTAACACTGCGTAAAAGAATAAGTACAACACTAGGCTTATAGTTATAAATGAAAGAGTTGTGGCAACAATTAAATTATATTATTAAATAATAAAAACAGAACATGAGACTCTAACAAAATAATATTTAAATACTTCAGGGTCGTGTTTAGTTAGTCCTTAGAAAAAGAAACTAAGTAGTTAAAAAAATCTAATAAATGAATTGATAGCTTGTCGTGATTTAAAAATGATCTCAAGATGTTAAAATTACTATAAGGGCGCCAGTTCAATAGAACAAAATATTAAATGGTAATAATAATAATAATAATATTGGCTAATTTATATAGCGCCGTTTTCGTGGAAAATCACCTCAAGGGCGCTGTACAAATAATATATAAAAGAATTAATATTACTGGCTTAAAACTAAGATTTACAATTACAACTAGTGACTTACATCTAAGACTTATAGCTACTTATATTACTGGTTTACAACTAAGATTTACAATTATAACTAGTGACTTACATCTAAGACTTATAGCTAGTGACTTATGACTAAGACATAATAGATTCTAACCTAAAACTGGTGACTTATTAACACACATATTTACAATTAAGATTAGCACCAGAAGAAGTAGGAAATTTTTACATAATATTACAATTCGAGAATACGGGTGCAAAAAGTATAATGAAGGTTAACTGGATTTACGGGAAGGTATAGATATTTTAAATAAATTAATAAATTTAATAGTCGATCTTTACTGCGTTAAGGTGATTCATCACTCACCAGTAAACAGATTGAGGTATCACAATTAACAGATTACATTAAACAGATCGAGTTAACTATAAACAAAGAGAAAAGAGGAAAAAAAAACTGTTAAAAATTGCAAAGTTTAAATAGAATGATGAATTTATGGAAAGGTAAATCAATAAACTCAAAACTAACAGAAGTTACAGCTCACAGGTAATTACGATTTCACCGAAGTATGTGCCTTCCCACGTTGAATTAAACTTCCGGATCCCCTGGCTGCTAGCTTGGAACTGCTGAAGAAAAATTCTATTGTTCCTAGTATGTTTTGGGCAACAAACGAAAATCTGGATCGACTTGCTCATAGAATAATTTCAATTAGGAATTCAAATTTCAATTTGAATTGATACGTAGAAACCTACTTATTGGGTGATTATTAATGGATGCTTACTTCATGAAGTGATTATTTGGCCAGTATAAATCCAAACTGTTACAACTTTTCGTGATAATAAAGCTAAATCTAACCGTTTGAATAAGAAATATTGCGTATTAACCAGTAAGTTATGTATAAATAATAGTGTTTTTACCATCGTCTCACCATTACGGGGAGAAAGACAGTTCAGTGCTCATTATTGCAAACAATAATTTTTATTGTGATCATACAAAATAATAATACCGGTTGTCTGTGCGGCCTGTGTAACTCTGGTTCAATGAACATAAATTTGCTCGGAATTTGCAACAGTGTGTCATTTTTAAAATTGGAACTGATGTGAAGAATTCAGACAAGAGATAAAGTAATTACCTACCTGTTACTTAATATTTGGAACAGAAAATTATTTTAGGTCATGTTCAAAATGGTACCAGATTTTTAAAGAATTCAGATTATTCCGTGATTTTAATCATCATTAACAATACTAATTTCGGTTATTTTCATTTTAAAAATTGGAAATGATTTCAGCAACAGAATATTTTACACAGAATATTATTTTAATTGTATTTTAAAAATTATAACTGATTTTTTAAATTTATTTACTAAAGCCATTTAAAGCAACGGCAACGTCTCGATTCTGAATGGTCTTCTTTCACAAGATTGAGCTAACTTTGCGAAGTTCATTTTACAAAGTTCAGGCACAAATATATAAATGTTTTATTATCTATTTAACGCCCGAAGGGCTTTTACATGTTTGGTAGTACAATTAATTCATGACGGATGATTTTTAAACAGATACAGAAATAATAAAAATAAAATTAGAGAAAAAAAGCACACAAGTCAAAAAATACAAAAATACAGCGAATTCATAGGTTTACAGAAAAACAGATATGTTTAGGAATAAAACAGATAAAGAAATAAAATTAGATAAAAAAGCACGCAAGTCATAAAAATACAAAAATACAGCAATTTCATAAGTTGACAAAAATACAGATATGTTTAGGAATAGTTTTGGAATAAGTTTTTTACAAGATCAACAAAATTCGCCAAGTTTATGTTAAAGTCAATATCACCTAAGTACTGATTTCCCATAGTGTGAAATCATTGTATCGGAGAGTGGGCAATGTAGTTCCGCTTATGAATGATACAGTAGTATATTTTGTACAATAGTGTATTTTGTCGTGTAGTTACTGTCGGTATTCGTAAGTTTATGAGTTGCAGGAGTTCGCAACAGTCAAATTTAGAGTTAGAATAAAAATGTTAAGTCGTTTATTTTACGTCTAATTTCTAGTGTGTGTATTATTAGAATATTTAATAGGCAATAAATTATATTTTAAGTATTCTAGTGGGTTTACTTTGTTTAATAGGTTCCTATATTTTCTACGAACCTTGGGTTCATCTATTTTTTCACTAACATCCCCATTAGGAACCTACCTACAAACAGCAGTTTGTAAACATTTTCAAAATCAATACAATTCTGAAAAATTGCCATAAGCGTATATAATCCGCCGTGGGAACAAAAATATTAAAAAAATAATAGTATTCTCTGCGGGTTTGCTCTCAAGAGGGTCAGCCAACGTGCGTAATGAGCCGGTCAAATCCAATAATCATCGGATAAGTAATTCAGGTACCGCGATTCGGTGATTCTCAAAGGCCGCCATTGTGGGCACTGTTCGCCATTTGTACCACCTGTGGACATGTCAGAACTCTATGCTCGGAAGAGCGGCATGCGAAGAAAGGATGTTGCATTGTTCTGGTGTGCGGCAGGTAGATTTTTTTTAGCATAATGTAATGTCAACAGAATATGCCCGTAACTTCGGCGATCTCCGTGCAGAAGAATAACAATGTCATAATAATAATATCAGGATGATTTGTGTAGCGCCGTTTTTGTGGAAAATCACCTCAAGGGCGATGTACAAGTTTGTAATACAGGTGCTAGGTAAAAAGGTATCAGGTACTAGCGACTTCTCGCCATGCTTTGCAATGCGACTTAATACCATTGTTTGCCGGCGTGCAAATTAGTTCTTCCCTAGTGTCCAGCCTCTCTTTTGTCCCTTTCTAACGAAATATTGTATTTGCGGTGGGAAGCGGGGAGGCGAGAAGGGAAGATTTCTATGTAGTGGTATTTGGCCACAGCGCTAGCTAGCAAAATATGGTATTATAGAGTTTTGAAGAAAAGGGCGCGTAATTTTATACTTGATTATTCGCGCGAAGCCGAGGAAATTTCCCTTTTGATGAGTTAATTTGTATTAGAATGATACGCTACTACGGGAGTCTCTCGACATATTTTTTATGGTGCTTGTTGGTGGTTCAGCGCAAATAAATGCGTGAAAAAACATAAACATCATTTTATCGGAGAATACGGGGAATGATCTTTTTGTTTAGTGCCTTGAAATTAACGGAGAATTGTATTGTTATAGGAGATCTGGGAATCGTATGCACGAAATTATTAAGATTTTATACCTAATTAATATTTAATGTAATTGAGATGTTAACAACTTTCAAGCAGGGAAATCTCCCTGGTTCTGGGGAAAAAATATTAAGAAATAAAACCCAAATCAGAATTTTTAATGCATGATGTAATTTTTTTAACCTAATCGAACCTGATATTTAGTCACATGTTCACATTAAAAAGTTATACTGACATTATATTTTTTATTATTATTTATTACAGTTAAATAAATACATCTTTCACTTGATAACTACATAGATAATTCAACTCTATTAACATAAATTTACACAGTGCAAATACATGAATAACATCTAATTTAAAATATCTAAGCATCTTTATAAACAACTAACTCGGTAGGTATATACCTAATTTTAAAGTCTTAATTCATAAAAATGCAATAAGCTATTTTAAAAATATTCAATACATATTCGTAATAAAATATTCAGACCTAGGTATATTATTTAATAATTTATTGTAGTACCTGCCACTTACTAACAAAACATATGGGTTTGCCAGTGGCGGTCCGTAATTTTTCATTGAGCTAGAAGTGCTATGATTGAAAAAATACGATATTGTTGGTGTTGTTGAAACTGAAAATGCTACAATTGCTTTTATTGACAAATTTCTCTAAAAAGTAGGTACTGATACATAAAGCCGTAAAAAATCGTATAATTTTGCACAAACAAGCATTTTGCACGACTAGGTTTGTGTTTTCGTGATTATCTCTTTTCCAGTGCATTATCGAGAAAAAAATATTATTAACCGATTTTGTGGAGCATAAAATTGCATTAAAGATTTACTTACTTTTTTATTTATTTATTTCTATGTATTACAGTATTTACCAATTAATTAACATTTTTACATAATAGATGATTTTAGGTATATGTTTTATTTATCTCCATTAGGTATCGAGGTTCTAATCCACCTACCGAGGTTCTAATCCAACTACCTAGATCTAGATGTTAAATCACAATGAAAAAAAACAACACGTATAAAAACAAGGTTATTTTTTTTACTGTAACACTCTTTTCAAATGTCTTTAGCTTAAAAAAAAGGTTTGACCGAGGATTAAATCTTCCTTCCCAGGGATCGGAGTCAACAACGCTACCAACTGACTAAAGTCCCGAGTGGATAAGACAGACATGTAATGACAACGAATTTCAGAGAAATATGTAAACGTCCGCGAATGTGTACGTGATTGACACCAAAAATTGAAAGAATGCATTGTCATCGACAACATGTCTATCTGCTGATTTTCAGCTGGATCGGATGTCGGAAAGTGGGTTAATTTCCACTTCCAAGACTCCACTTCACTAATACATTCATTTCATCGAGAAAACAAAATTGAAATACTTAGATGCATTTAAAAAATATATATTTATATAATAAAAACGCTAGAAAAGTTGAGTGTCATTTTTCCTGCCCATTGCCAGCGTCAGCATGTCAGATTCTAAAGTCAACTACGTATAACATCACATTTTAAATCGGTGTCTTGGAAGTTACTATGTATATTCGGTGGCGTATTCATTTTTTTTTTAATTATGTCTAGATTAATTTTATGAAATTTCTAGAATTTGTTGGCAGACTTGTAATAATAATATTTACGTAGGTACTCGTGTAGATATTATGTATCCAAAGCAAATAGTTAGGGCACGCCGTTTGTTCCCCTCCGCCAAATATACCTATATTTAATAAATATCATGGAAAATATTTGACAGGCTCGAAATCCGAAGGTCGCGAGATCGAATCCCGGCATGGCAAATAAATTTTATTTGATTAATTTGTGTTATTTCACAATTAATTCATTAAAAATAATGTATAGTATATTTGCGACACGTTCCAGAGTGGAAGATACTTCAGTATCGCCCTGGTGTAAGACCACCATTTAGAATTGAAACGTCGCTTTAAATGGCTTTAGCCGTGTTTGGTGACCAGATCTGAATAGCCAGGTACTTCCCCACCTTCCTCTCCCCCATCTCCTTCCCCTCCCCCTACTTTCAGCCTCACAACATACCCCAATTGGGAATGCCATAGTCTCACTGGCTCCAGACGGGAGCAGTTGGGACTCTTGTGCGGTATTCATATACTTACATAAAAAAGACGGCTGCCATACAGCTATAAAAGATGTGGCTTGACCTATGTCAGCATATCGCTCGCCATATATTTCCATTGGGAATGTACGGCGAGCGATATGCCGAAATACGCCAAGCCACATATTTTGTAGCTGCGTTTGGTACAGGTCTGAAAAAATAAAAGTTGAACCCCAAAAATGTAACTCCAACTAAACACAAGCATCTTGACGTCATTGAATACTTTCTCGAATGCTTTCTCGTTCTTATGAAAATGATTTTTTTTTGCTTACTGTTTGCTCGAAATCCAATCATTTACATCGATGTCAGCATCGATTAAATCTTTCTTGCGAGACGTACCCTGGGAAACTTCAACATCATTTACGGAGGAACTGAAAGCAAAAATAACATTATATTCCTACTGTAAAAAAATTGTCTAGTATAATTTAAAAAAATAATAATATAGTTATCACCTGTTCCGTGTTCTTTCTGACTTATTAACATTGCATTTTCTCTTTTTCCGGTGCCTGCTAGGTGGCTTACCGTTTGTCCACTTTTGACCTAAAACACAATTAACATTTTAAATAATCAATAAGGTAAAGTATCCCAAACGATTGAAAAATTCATAATATCATTAATCATCATTATTAAAGATTCACAAATTGTTATTACTTACCCATATTAAACAAAATAAATTATTTGGGGATACTTCGTTTAAAACTGGCGATTATCGTAAAAACTCAACAAAACCGTCTTGATATTTTAGCGCGGAATCAGTGATAATAGTTTTACACCGCTAAACAAACAAACAACTCCAAGCAGATACTTACTAGTTTACTAGTCTAGTCACACACACACACACTCCCAGATACACCGATTGTTGATGTATGACGAATGAGAAGATATCTTTGAATGTATATGTTCGTTTGCCGGGCGACACGAGTCCCTTCCCGGCCCGCGCCTCACCCGCCACCCTATCGGGATCGCAAATGTGTAAACGAGACAACGGAAAAAAGCTTGCTATTTTTATGTCGAATTCGCGTCTAACTAAATCCGGGTTTTAATGCAAATAAAACGTTTTTGAATGTAAAATCAAATTTTGTTGTATTCTTCATCATATGCCTCACTTAGGATATGAAGGGATTTTTTAAAAAAAGCATCCATTTAGTCGCAAAATATTTCCAAAGTTGCCTCCTAAATTCATGGATAAATGGTCTTCTTTTGGGGCTTGTATTTTATAATTAAAAGCAAAAATCGAAAATCGGATCCACATCCTAATTTCATATATGCCGAACCTATCAATTAAAAACAAAAAAAAAACAATTCATTTCATATTTTAGCCGTAAATCCAAATTTAAATTTTGTATGAAACAGGCCGCGCATGCGTTCCTCTTAAGGCGCCGCAACCGGGCTCAAAAAGAAGAAGATGGAGATATATGAAATTATGATTGTTGGAGGAGCGCGCTGTCGCTGCGAAAATTGCGAAAATGCTTAATAAAACACGACTCGTTTAAAAAAGAGCAAAAATCTCGTGGAACGTACCTTAAGTCTCATTTAAAGAAACATTGTGAATTTTTTCACAACTATAGGAACTTGTACAATAACTGAAACAAACGTGTTTATAATAATTTTCGAAGCATACTTTGCGATTTTTTTTCTCTCGTGGGAATTATATATAATTTGCATTTCGGCGTGAAACGCGTTTAGATATTATCTTAAAAAAAAATATATTTTTTTTTTTAAGAGCTTAAAAACTTCAAATGTTTAAGGGAGATATGTAAGAAATCGATAGAAATGCGGGTAGCGGCGCCAAAATAAAGAAATTGTTTCTCCCTGCGCCTGCGTGTCCGTTCCCATTCGTCCCGTTCCCCTTCCATCTCCCGTTCCCTTTCCGCCTCCTCTTCCCCTCACACGTTCCCCCTTCACCTTCCCCGCCTTCCCTCTCCCGCTTCACCGTTCACAGTAATAAGGGTACTTTTCTCACGATTTTATTCTTCCTGATTCAAATCTAACTTTATTTCAAGACTTTTTCAATTAATTCACCCTACTTTTAAAATTATATATTTCACTTCACTTGCACATTAATTCCTACTTTCTCATCAAGTCATGTGTCGCATCGTCTTTCTTCCAAAAGCAAGACACGCCAATATCTGCAAGTTTGACACCGCAGCCAACAATGGGCCCCGTGTCGCTCCTGTCGGGGGGTCCCATTGGCCTACCTCGGAACCCCCAAAGGGCCTGCGGGCCAGACAGGGCCCCCGTGGACACAAAGGCCCTAGCTAGTTCACAAAGTCACGCGTCGTTTGACAGATTGTTCTGTGTTCTGACGTTTGGCAGCCAAGTCATAATAACATTTATTTAAATGATTTACCACATGCGTTTAATGCAGGTACTATAATATGGGGCGACGTTTGAATCGGTTTTTGAAACTTTGGTCATTGCGGATATCTGCGTAATAATTCTCGCCACCACTCAGAAATTACTGACTTCTTTATAATCATTTTTATTGGGCTTACATAAGCATCAAATTAAATGGTTTTTTTTTTTTTTTACAGTGAATACCGCACAAGAATCTCAACTGCTCCCGTCTGGAGCCAGTGAGACTATGGCATCCCCAATTGGGGTATGTTGTGAGGCTGAAGGTAGTGGGGAGGGGAAGGAGGTGGGGAAGAGGAAGGTTGGGAAGTACCTGGCTATTCAGATCTGGTCGCTAAACACGGCTAAAGCCATTTTCAAGCAACGTTTCAATTCTGAATGGTGGTCTTACACCAGGGCGATACTGATAGTATCTTCCACTCTGGAACATGCCGCAAATATACTATATATTATTTTAAATGAATTAATTGTGAAATAACACAAATTAATCAAATAAAATTTATTTGCGCATGCCGGGTTCGAACCCGCGACCTCTGGTTTGTGAGTCAAGAGTCTTACCCACTGGACTACGGAGGTCGTCAGATTCTAGTTATGTTCAAACATAGGTACTGATGGTTGAATTGTGAAGCTGTTTTATTTAGTATTTTCGGACAAAGAATAATGTAAATATGTATTTTGTAAAGGAGGTCAACGATCTATAAGTAACTAATAGTTTTGTGTCGTTTATATTATAAAGTGTAGATATCAGTGACTATCGACTATGATGACGACATTTTTTTTTTACTTTCCAAACACATACATAATACTATATACATTTAGCTTAAACATCTGTAATAAACATGATCCTTTTTTAAATTCAAAATTTATAGAAAATAAATATAAAATTGAGAAATGATGGTGAGGGGGTTAACCCCCCCCCCCCCCCACACATAGGAGACCCTGAGGAAAATAACTTTTCTCAGGACCAATGTCATCTTAGGGGATGCTGTGTGCAGGATATTTTTTAAGGAAGGAGAAGAAGTTCTGGTATGAGTATAAATAGGTATGAGGAGTGGGTAGGAATCTGGGGGCCAGTGTGTCAAGGAGTGAATGAATATACGTATGAATCCATCCCTCCAACCGCGGTGCAAGGCGATGGGTCGAGAGATTCCGACAGGAGAGGATAAAATACCTCAACCAGTCTCTCTCGATCCTGCCCATCACGCGGCAAATGGGCAGATGCATCGGCCGTCAGGACCTGGACAAATGAACGTCATGGATATAAAAATTTAATCTATTTATCTGTGTATCTTAGACTATTGTGACGTATAGAAAAATTTTGTACCCACCCAAATTAACATTAAAAAAAACAAACCTTTATTAAAAAATTCACATTAATAACATTGAGCGAATACAAAAACTGCCACTCATTAACTTACGAATACCGACAGTAACTACACGACAAAATACACTATTCTACTATAGTATTCATAAGCGAAACTACATTGCCCACTCTCCGATACACCGATTTCACACTATGGGAAATCAGTACTTGGGTGATATTGACATATTTAACATAAACTTGGCCAATTTTGTTGATCTTGTAAAAAACTTATTCCAAAAGTATTCCTAAACATTTCAGTATTTTTGTAAACCTATGAAATCCCTGTATTTTTGTTTTTTTATGACTTGTGTGCTTTTTTATCTAATTGTATTTTTTATTATTTCTTTATCTGCTTAAAAATCATCTGTCGTGAATTAATTTTACTACCAAACATGTAAAAGCCCATGAATAAATTTAAAAAAAAACGGTTTAAAGACATCAGACTATTTTCACGATAAGTGAAATGTCCCATGAATTCTTTGTCATTATTAGGTTAATTGTCCCCCTGCAGTCTTGCAAAACTCATTACGTGACCGAGATGTCGACAGATTACAATCAGCATTTTCACAGACTACCGGTACATTCTCCAACCTCCATGCATCGTGCACGCTTCGTTGGGGCCCACTTGCTAAAACTACAATGGGTAGTACAGTCAGGATGGGGGCCCGGTACTTAGGGCGGCGCCCCGTGGGGCACGACACGCTCCGTCGATTGTGCTCGACGGGGGCTGAGAATATTGAACCAATATGCAACAGTTCAGTTATTAAATTAATATTAGAGCATGTTGCTACGGTACCGCGCGTTTTCATCGCGCGACAAATTATCCCCGACACAATATACTCCGACAAAATATCCCCGACACAATTTTTTTTTTGTGCATTACAGATTGATTTAATCCTATTACAATACACATAACATATACATGAGAAAAGAAATTACAAAAATACATATTTTAGAGTCCTTGCCTAAAATTATTCTTGAAACCTTCAAGACTAATGTTGAAAATGTCAAGAGACCTAGAAATATCATTTAGCAGCACCATACCTCTTGTCATGCTATGTTGGGCCACAACGTCTGTTCTGTCATGGTCATGAGGGATATAGAGCAAGTCATGGTGGCGATTCTGGCAGTAGTTGTTCGGTACGAACAATTTATAGCATTCTAAGAGGTATGGGCTGTCAATGTAATAGTTTATAATTTTGAAAGCTGTGACTGTTAGGGTCTCATTCCTTCTAGAATGGAGACTTTCGAAGCGTGTTTCAGATAGCAAATCTATATGATGCATAAATCGCGGGTATTCACCATGCATTCTCATATAAAGATACCTTAGAAACTTTTTTTGGATTTGTTCTAATAAATCTATGTATTTTTGCTGGTATGGGGCCCAAACAGCAGAAGCGTATTCTAATTTTGATCGTATAATGCAGTTAAACATCGATGTCATTGCTTCGGGCTTGGAAAATTGTTTACTTATTCTTATTACGAATCCAAGAAGTTTGTAACATGATGATGTCAACTCCACTATATGATCTGAAAAAGTAAGTTTGGGATCGAATGTAACCCCGAGGTCCTTGATGAATATATATACTGCGACAAAATATCCCCGACGCAATATACTGCGACAAAATATCCCCGACACAATATACTCCAACAGAATATCCCCGACACAATATACTCCGACAAAATATCCATCGACATAATATCCCAAAGACAAAATATCGTGTCACTTCTACATTCCTACCCACCCCTCATATATTTTACCTTCCCAGAACTTCCCCTCCTTCCTTTCCCTAAAAATACCTTCAACAGAGGGATTTTGTTCTTCAGGACCTCCCGTGTGGAAATAATACCTAATATAAAAAAGTGAGCTTCCTCTGGTTTTGAAAATCATGTGTTAAAAATTTTATCAATCTCGGAAAAAAAACTGCAGATTTGTATAAAAATCAAATCCAAGTCTTATTCCCGCCACAAACCTGCAATATTCTAGTAATAGCTGGTTCCCGGCATGCGTTGCGATACCATATTCAAAGAAATACATTGTTTCTCCCTGAATCACCTTTCCCATTCATCCCCGTTACCCTCCCGCGACCCCTTCCTAGCTAGCTTTATAAATTATAGCCTATATGTTATTCTGATGTATGAGCTATCATTACATAGTATAAAATGAAGTCGCTCAAAATGTATGTGCGCGTTAATCTTTTAAACTACGCAACGGATTTTCATACGGTTTTGATTGAAGAGGAATGTTTATATGTCTAATACATGTAAATTATATTGGAGAAACGCCGAGAAATTCAAAGAAAACATATTTTTGTGCGATTTAAAACGGCTGGCGGGCCGTACTATAGTCACTTTTGAAATTCGTTCTACGGAAGAAATTGGAAAATAGATGTCCTAGAGTAAGTAGGTATTTAATTTTCCCTTTTCAAATACCCAGTGTTGCATTGCAAGCATTGTATAATTAGTGGCGAGTTTATTAGTTTGTATGTATAATACATGCTTATTATAGTAGAGAAAAGCCGATAAATTCAAATATTCAATTCAGGCAGCGGGCAGCTGGCAAGCGGGTGGTGTGGATTTTATAAATATTGGGTAATGGCGTTGTGTTTAGTTAGCCACAGCAACGTGTGGCCGGGTCTGCTAGTATTATTATAAAGTTTCATTAATTTCCATTCAGTAGTTTTTGGGTGAAAGAGAAACAAACACATGTACATCCATACAAACTTTCGCCTTTATAATTTTAGAAAGATATAAATAGATAGATTAATTTTATTAAGTCATACGTATAGGGAATAGGTACGTAGGTGGTAAAATATGATCATCAACTAAATACCACCCAAAAGTACCACGTCACCTACGTAAAAAAATACATATTCACAGTAAATTTAAGGTGAAATAATTCACCAGTTTGACTTAAAAAGGCGACCCCCCCCCAAGGATGCGCTGAAGGATATTTAAAGTAAACATCCCAAGGAACAGATTGACAAGACGTCAACAGGAATCAATGCACTAATCGGATCTCAACCTGGAACCTGCCTTCTGTTATTTTACCTGTAAAATCAATGCGACAGATTTTACAATTTTACGGTGGGAAATATTTTGTTTGCATGTTGAAAGGGGATTATGTGGTTACTTAAAT
This sequence comes from Limnephilus rhombicus, assembly GCA_929108145.2. Classification (NCBI taxonomy): domain Eukaryota; kingdom Metazoa; phylum Arthropoda; class Insecta; order Trichoptera; family Limnephilidae; genus Limnephilus; species Limnephilus rhombicus. The sequence continues at coordinate 10,907,101 of OV815287.1, read as the reverse complement.
CATTTATAAATAGTCAATGTTCCTATATTTTACGGTTGTTTGACAGTTGATCCAAAATGATATATTTTGTGCTTAATTTACCAATTCAAACGTAAAATCATCTTAAAAATACCTTTAATAATAAGTTGGTATAGACATCAAACAAATTTATTTACAGTGCAGATTTTTTATACCCCCTCCGCAACGTAAGCAGATATATGCGTTAAAAATACGACAGCAGTCAAGTACAATAAGCGTGTTTACACGTCAGCGCGTGTGTCTCCATAGAACCGTTATAACTCCGTTATTGTTTTAGTTACATCCGTAAAATAAAAAGTGAAAGGTCGATAGTGAATCATGCTGCACATCTCTATTCAAGTTGTCCATAGAAATACATAAAAAGAACATTCTGTTAGACGCGCGGTCTGACACATAATTTATCCCGCCAAATTTCCTACGGGCGCCCGACATTGTTAATTTCTATTAAATATTTTTATATGAAATGATAAAAAAGTGAGGTGACAAAAGTGTTTATTACACATTTATACAATAGAATAAGTATTGTTGTTTACATAATCTGTGATTTTAGTACCGTTTTCACATAAAAAACATCACGTGAGTCATTTTCACATTTTTTTAATGTTTGCATTCTAAATTTGAATATTTACAAATATTAATATTTATTTGTAATATAATAATTCAAAAGCTTATTTTGTAATCTGTCTAAAACAGTTTTTACTATTCGACTACGTTCAGAAATGTTTAATTTATAGAGCTTTAATTGTGAAGCGGTAATAATACAAAGTTTTCGTAAAATGTCATTTCGTTAAAGACATTAAAAGTGCATATTGTCGATTTTCTGAGGGGTTTTAAACACTGGTATATACATAGTGTAGACAAGTAGTTTTATTCTTGATGCATTTGAATGAAAATATGTATCATACGTTTGTTATTCTGTGGTAGATCCAGTCTGCAACACCTTCGGGGACACTCAGTTACTCAGTTTGTAAGTAGGTGTCCCACAGGGATCGGTTCTGTTTACGACTTTGTTTTTGTTGCACATCACTTTTGTCAAGTGCACCAATTCATTGGTACGCGGATGACAGTACAGTCCATGATAGCTTTTTGTTTGACAAGCCCCCAAAGGGCTCACAAACTCCAACGGCTCGGAGGACTTTGAAACAAAAAATAGACGTTTGCCTCGAGAGTGTTTTCTCTTGGGGTAAAAATAATCTTGTTGAATTTAATGTTTCAAAGACCCAATCTTGTCTGATTACGTCTAAAAGGGATCGAAGTGAAAATCTAGTATCTTTCAACGGTAGCAATCTTCCGAACAGGCCCTCCATTGATATGCTTGGTGTAACCCTGAGTGACCAGTTCAGGTATCGGGGCTCCTTCGAAGCCAGAGTAAAGTTAGCCTCCCAAAAACTGGGCGTACTGTACAGGGCCCGCAGATACTTTAATAGTACATAACTGCTAACCCTGTACAAATCACAAGTGCGCCCAACGGTTGAATTTGGCAGCCACCTCCGGTCTGGAGCTCCAAAATACCTGAAAAATACCCTCGACTTTGTGCAAAAACGGGCGGTCCGCTTAATAGATTCTCCCATCTTAACAGACGGATAGCAATCTTTAGAGCACAGGAGTCGGGTGGGAATGCTATCCTTGTTCTACCGGTATTACAATATAAGATGCTCCGAGGAACTAGCATCATTGATCCCTTCGGCACCGGTGCATAGTCGGGAAACACGCCAAACGCGTGCCTAACATTTGTATACGGTTGACATTTGTCACATGAGAACGGGTCGTTCCTTCAACTCGTTCTTGTGTTCAACAGCTCGGCTGTGGGATGATTTGTCGGCCTCTGTGTTTCCTCCTTCCTACAACATAGGTCTTGAGAGACCCATGTTGTAGGAAGGAGGTAATTATTATAAATAAGCAATTAACAGAATCTCAAAGAAAAGCCGCCATCTTGGAAAATTTGACTTCCATACTGATTTTCCGTAATTTTTAAAAAAAATACACATTGGAATTATTTCGTTATTGTCAAAACAAATAACGAAAATACTTTTGGCCGTGAAAATCTAAAAACGAATCTGACATATTTAAATATTTAAAATATGACTTAGCACATAGGTACAGCTCCATCTCAGGTTCCATCGAAGCCAGGGTTAACGGCCCGCAACCCGAATTTTTAACGATGTCTTACATATCTGCCTTAAACATGGTAAGTTTTAAAGATCTTAAAAAAAATGTTTTTCTTGAAGATAATATCTAGACATTGCCCGCGCCGAAACACAAATTATATAAAATACCCTCGATAGAAAAAAATCGCAAAGTATGCTCCAAAAATTATTATAAACACGTTTGTTTCAGTTATTTTACAAGTTATATGTATGAAAAAAATCACAGTGTTTCTTTAAAGGATGTTTAAGATAGTGCCCGCGAGATTTTTGCTCTATTTTAAACGAGTCGTGTTTTATTAAACATTTTCGCAATTTTCGCATCGATTTCGTCGCTGAAAATGTTAGCGCTCTCTTCTAACATTCGTAATTTCGTATCTCTCCATCTTCTTCTTTTCGAGCCCGGTTGCAGAGCCTTAAGTTAGCCTCTCAGAATCTGGGCATACTGTACAGGGCCCGCAGATACTTTAATAGTACACAACTGCTAACCCTGTACAAATCACAAGTACGCCCCACTGTTGAATTTGGCAGCCACCTTTGGGTGGTTTGATAGTTTCTCCCATCTTAACAAACGGATTGCAATCTTTAGAATACAGGTGTCGCGTCGGGTGGGAATGCTGTCCTTGTTCTACCGGTATTTCAATAGAAGATGCTCCAAGAAACTAGCGCCATTGATCCCTTCGGCACCGGTGCCTAGTCGGGAAACACACCAAGCACACGCTCAACATATGTACACGGTTGACATTAGTCACATGAGAACGGGTAGCTTCTTCGATTCGTTCTTGAATTTTAACAGTTCGGCTGTGGAACGATTTGCCGGCCTCTGTGTGTCCTCCTGCCTACAATAAGGGTCTCATCAAGACCCATGTTTATTCCTTCCTCTCTTCAAAAAGACCCTCCACACAGCATCTTTAAAGATGACTTAGGCCCTGAAGGAAATTATTTTCCTTAGGGCCTCCTATTTAATGTAAAATAAAAAAATAAAACATAAAATTTATGATTTATGAAAGTGACCAAACGTGCCTTTCTAGGAAGCCATAGAATTTACGTATAAAAAATGTTTAGGTATCATTTTTAACTGTTGATTTTATTTAGCTCCTCATTAGGCTCTTTTGAAGCTGAGCAGACAAACTTCAACAATCATTTAAAACAGCATTCATCATCCCACCGATTATACGAACATAAATTTTTGAAACTTTCATAAATATAAATGTCAATCCCTCCGGGCGTGACAATGGGCCTTTATGCCGTGTTGACGGAGCTTTAGTTGGAATAACACGGGGGCGCACGGGAACCGTCCCTCGATGAATTGGGATTAAAGGTGTCTTGAACTAATATTATTTTAACAGAACTTGCTGGCTGCGGGGCGGTCCCGATGGGCAGGGGGTGCTGTTGTTGAGCTCGGGGATTTTCAAACTTATTGTAATTATTATGATCGGTTTAATTTTATCGAATAATTTAAAATGAATGTATTTTTTTCAGTCTCACAAGCAAAATAAATAAAATCTATAGCGACAATCCAATATAATAATACGAGACACCTAGTAGAACCTTCGAGTTTTCATGTACACGCCGCGGGCATACAGCCTAGAAGCTTCGAGACTCTTAATTTATTTTTTAAACTAGATGAAACGAAAAATAGCGATACTAAAAAGACACAAACTAGGTACATGGGTGTAGGCACGGAGGGGCAAGGTGGGGCGTTTTCCCTCTGGGATTGTCTACCGTGTTGCATTTTCAAATTTACACCACTTCATATGATGGTTTTTCCTTCTTCCGTTCATATTCTTTGTATTGAATACGTTGTAGAAGCCTACTTTTTTCGGTACCTACTTTAGATTTTTATTTTTTGCCCCATCCTAATTCAAAACCTGGCTACAAACATGGACAACACATACATCTACAGGATTTAGCCTGTGAGAGAATGAGATAGTATAATCGGTCTCCCTTTGTTCGATGCTTCGTAATCTATCGGTCTCCTCTTTGGGCGGTGCTTCGTAGCCCACTATTGTCTTCTTTAGTTTTCTGAAGGTTTCACTTCTACTGAATTCCACACTCATTTATTGAAGTAAAACATCTTTACGCACGCTTGACTTGGGGAGTAAGCTGGTGAATGCGTGACGAGAGCGTTATTTATTTATTTATTTATTTTAGGGAAAGTTGACAGCAGATCTGATATTACACAATAAAACAATGGTAAGATAGTTAATTATGCCAATTATGAACTTTCCACTGATGATAGTGAATGATTAATAAAGTGTGACATTATAAGTGTGTTTTCTTAAATTATTATTATTTTTTTTACAATATATGAAAGGGGAGGGGGGAGGAGGAACATAGAATTAGGATTAAGAGGCAAAGGACGGGAATATATAGGGATTAAACTTTCTAGTTTGAGTCATGTTGCTTACTGAGTTTTCGTTTTATGTCATTTAAAGTCGAGTTAAAGATGTCAATGTGGTAATAATTTAAGTTAAATGAGTGTGTGTGGATCTATAGATAAATGAGTTCTGTTTGGAGTTGGTCTTGCAAAGAAGGAGATCAAAAGTGTGATGAAAAGTGTGATCGGGCGAGGTGAACGGTCGGGCCTTTACGCACGCTTGACTTGGGGAGTAAGCTGGTGAATGCGTGACGCGAGCGTTATGAAAAGTGTGATCGGGTGAGGCGAACGGAAGTTGAGAGGAAGATATAAGTTAGTGAAGTTTTACTTCAGTCATGTGGTCTAAAGCACACCCGTTTTTGTTTATTTTATTTTTTTATTTTTTTTATTTTAAATACATAAACGGCTATACTGCATTTTATAAATAAACATATAATAGAGTACAAAAGTAAGAAAAATAGTATCATTACATAATAGTAGTTTTAAACTTTAAAATAATATACAATTATTTTGTGTATCACAACAAAAAATAACAAAAAAGAACAATGAGAAATATCACATTTCATTTCAACATGTCCATATTGCGTATATAAAGTTACATTATGGAAAAATAATTTTTGAGTGCATGTTTATATTGCGCTAATTTTAAGAAATAAATGTCGCCGATGTTAGCATCTTCATTTCCCAAAATGTGTAATCGACTGATTGGTGAGTAATAATGTGATAATGTATGTGTGTATTGTCTCACCAACAGAATACATCACAAAATTATTACAGTAATTTACATTTAAAATGTGGTTATAACGATGATTCTAATTATAGGTGAGCACAACATTCTTACGATAAGTAATAAATAATAAATTAAATTACAAGTACAAAAAACAAGAAGGATCAAAACCATGGACATATGAATATATCTGGACCTGCCCTAAGTGATAAAAGCTTATTATTTCCCCCTTCCCATAATGGTTCCATGGAGCCGGCTCGGCTTACGAGAGCCTCGCTTGAATCTAAAAAATGTGGCGTCATCATTCTTGTCCTGACCAGCGCCGAGCACGCATCGTACATTTTACGAACAAAAACGAGAGCTTGTGCTATACATTATACCCTAATGTATGTGGATATAGCGAATGTGGGTATTTATCCAGTGAGCTCGTCGCTGGTTACAGGGGTAAGTAAATTATGAAACATTTGTAAAAGTGTCTTAACTACATACGGCAACAAAATATTCCTCTGTGAAAAAGGGCGAACTTTCCTTTGCCGCATTTGGACTACGCAAATATGTTAATAACGTGGCGGGCAATTCGCGCTCCCTTGTAAAAAGGTCTATTCATTCAAAAGCAGATTTTGCTTTTAAGAACTAAATGGTGATATTGTAATGCGTGATGCCTATATACTGTCTTGATTTTTGTCGATCCAAAAGGTTTCAGTGTTTCTTGTGAATTTAGGCCTTAATTAAGATTAATTTGATTGATTAAAGATGAATCATACGTGTTGTTTATGATTTTAAATAGAGAGATCATATCCGAAATGTGTCTTCTTTTGACGAGTGAGATTTCTCTAAAGTGAGAGAGTCTTTCACCACAGTTAGAGTCGAGACTCGCGACGAAGGCGCGCCATGCCAGTCTGAATCTAGGTAAAGAGTTAAGTTACCTGCAGCATCTATGTAAAGAGTTAAGAAGACAGTAAAAGAATTTTTTCGATATATCCAATAATGGCGAAGTTATGAACTTTCAAAGTGGACATTATTATTATTATTAATATGCATTTGAATTACAAATAATAAAACAAACAACATGAAATTTCGTTGTAGGAGACAATATTATTCACTTTTCGAGTGAATATCTCAACATACCAGGTCGTGTCTACTTCGGGGTCCCTCAATTCATCTCTGGAGGCCCGAAGTCGTTCGGAAGGCGAGCTAATTTGCTGACCTCTTTTGTTTTAAATCTAAGGGTTGATCGCACAATACGATTTGGGGGATTTTAGATTTGAAATGATTAACTTATGTTCATTTTGAAATGAAGTTGTCTGTAAGGCCTTAAGCTTTAAGAAATGCTCAGTTTCAGAACGAGTTGACGCTTTTGGCTTTAGTAAAACTAAAAAAAGACAAATTTGCCATTAAAGAGTGAAATAAAATGCGACACAGATGTTAAATTAAAGCAAAGGAGTCAGTAGGCGGCAATGAATTTAAATATAAATCACAACACTGAACAACCTACTAATATTATGTGGAAAGTAGTTCAACATAATTTGGTCTATAAACTGTTCGCCATCTTTTTCCATTTCCCGCGCTGTCACCTGTCCGAGTTTCCCGCGCGCCAAGAGCAGACCACCGCAGCCCGCAAGCCGACAGCCGAGGCCGGGAGGGCCTCCTCGCGCCGGAGTTAGACTTTTAATAGAGTGTCCTCGGCTCCGCGGCTTTGTGAGGCCGGAGTGGTCTTCCCGCACTCATTACTCCATTGATTCAGCGGCCACTCGGCTTAATGTGTTTGCGCTGGCCGCGCGGATCGGAACGAGCCTTCCCTTTTCAAACGGCCGCGGCCATAGGGTTTGCCATATAAGTTTACCTTTTCAAAGAGTCATCCATAGACCATAGAGTTTTAAACAAGTCTGCCGTAGAGCTGGAGGGCGCCATTGACGGGCTGGCTTTTTGAATCGCACTTCGTTTGGCTGCGAGCTCTTCTGGGATAAGACATAAACACTCATTTGTTCAATTTACCAAGTGAGAACACGAGTGTGTGTAATTGCCCGCACTTCATTTTCAAGCGGCACCTAATATTCGCCGTTCTCTGAAAACTTGCACGTTTAATTGATTTGATAATTGCCAATAATTTCGCGATGTTATTGCAATCGATAGCGAAGCGCACAAGTGCAATTCAACTTAAACTAAATTACCTAATTAACATTAATAGCGATGTCGCACTTATTCACAATGGAGGTTTTGCGGTCTCAATGTATTGGCAGCGTACTTTAACCTTTAAGGCTCTGCAACCGGGCACGAAAAGAAGAAGATGGAGAGATACGAAATTACGAATGTTAGAGGAGAGCGCTAATATTTACAGCGACAAACGATGCGAAAATTGCGAAAATGTTTAATAAAACACGACTCGTTTAAAATAGAGCAAAAATCTCGCGGGCATGATCTTAAACAGCATTTAAAGAAACACTGTGATTTTTTTCATGCATATAACCTGTAAAATAACTGAAACAAACGTGTTTATAATAATTTTTGGAGCATACTTTGTGATTTTTTTCTATCGAGGGAATTTTATATAATTTGCGTTTCGGCGCGGGCAGAGTCTAGATATTATTTAAATAAATGAAGACAATATAAGCGAAACTCAATCGAAAATCTGGAAACCGAAAAATCAGAAAAACATATTGACACCTCTGGGACACGAACCCAGGACCTCTTGCTTTCCGTCCCAGAGGTGTCAATATGTTTTTCTGATTTTTCTGTTTCCAGATTTTCGATTGAGTTTCGCTAATATTGTCTTCATTTATTTAAATATTACAATTTGAGGTTTTACTCATAAAGTTAAAATAAATAAAAAAAATCTAGATATTATCTTCAAGAATAACATATATATTTTTAAGAGCTTTAAAACTTACCGTGTTTAAGGGAAATATGTAATAAATCGGTAGAAATCCGGGTTGCGGGCCCTTAACTGCGGGGGGGGGGGGGGTTAAAAATTGCAAAAAGTTGGTCACGTAGTATGGGTACGTTCCCTAATATACTCGTTAAATAACACTTTATCTAAAACATGCGAACACCTCAGCACAGTGAGGTGTTCACAAAACATTAGATAGGTACTACTTAACCGTTTACATACAGACACTGATTATTTTACAGAAAATAAATAATACTAGAGAAAAATATTATATTATTAGCAAAATACAAGTGTGCAGTTCTCACGTAGTAGAAGTGAAACCTTCCGAAAACCAAAGTAGACAAGAGTGGGGAAGCTACGAAGCACCGCATAAAAAGACATTCTCTCGCGGGTTAAACCCTATAGATGTATTTGTATGTCTTTTTTAAGTGTCGCTTTTTCGTTTCATCGAGTTTCAAATCGCTGCTAAAGAAGTTTTCACTTCAATAATCGGTCTCCTCTTTGTGCGGTGCTTCGTAGCCTCTCTCGTCTAATTTAGTTTTTTGAAGGTTTAACTTCTACCGCGTGTGAATTGTACACTTGTAATTTTTGTATTACTTGCAATCCATTCACCTGTAAGAGAATTTAAATAAATAAATACATAAATGTTCCAATGATGTGATGTGTGACTCAAGGAGTTGACGGAGACTTCAACTAGTTCCCTTTAAGAAAAAAGAGAGTTGAAACTAGGAGAAACCGAGTAGGAGCTTCTAGTTTTTCGTAATGTTATACTTAAATTGAAACACGATGGCTGCAGTCGGGATTTCAACTAAAATATTCCCTGCGAATTGCAGTTTGTACTTCTCAGGCAATCAGTCCCCCCTCTCGGGCAGACGAGTAATAATTTTCTCGGTCCATGTTTGTTTTTCTTTGCATGAACCCCCTCGCCCAGTGCCTACTCGCGATGAGAGTTTTCCATAGAAACTCGCCTAAATAATAGATGGGGATCTCTGCTCGAGCGTCCTTCGTTTTGCCGCGCTCGCCTCCGGACTGACGGGATCGTTTCTAGCAGACTATTTATTTTTCACCGAGACATTCATTTTTATTTGTCAGAAACATGTCTACAATTTTGTTGCCAATGAGCAACTTGAATGAAAAATGTTTTTAATGTATATCAGGAAACACAGATCTTAAACATGTTTTATTATACACGTTGAATGAATCCAAACGCTCTGTACGAGTTCTAAGTTCTAACGTCGTCGATACCGCCAAGGAATGTCATCGTACTGTGAGAATGACATCGAGGGATTCTCAAGGGACTAAACCTTGCTTTTGCTAAATACCCCCGCCACTTTTCGCTCCAACATAGGCCTTTGGGGATGGTTTTATAAAAGTTACAACTAAAATATCAATTAACATGCCAGTAAAAGGGCTTAGTTTTTTTAATTGTGTGAATTTTATTTGATCACGAAAAAATCATTTCAAGGTTAATTATGGGTGAAAAGTATTCATTTTGACTAAATGTAGATATATTTACTTACCTACCTGGAAAAATTTTAACCATTTTTTTTCATTGTTTCAGGTCAAAATCTGGTTCCAGAACCACAGATATAAATGTAAAAGGCAAGCTAAAGAAAAAGCAATGGCGGAACAAAACCAACACAATCAGGTAAAGCATTATATTTCATTACAATTATAATTAATCGTAGAAAATGTATTTAAGAAGGTTAGCTCTACAAGGGGGTAGAGCGATGATTGGCTAGAAAATTGTGACGTAGCTTGAAGTCCATTATCCATTGGGAGATTTGAATTTACCCTACTGCAATACAAGTTAGTGCCGTAAAGCGACTAAATGCATTTACAAACGATTAATTTACAACGGTTGGTAATTAAACTAAATATTTTTTATGAAAAGTAGTAATCGAATTGATAGGGAAATAATCCCTGGATTGTTTCCCGTGTTACTTTTACATTGGTGTTGTAGATTTGAGGTTAATGGTGTTTTATGCAATGACGACTTTCAGGAAACTTGATGTCTGACAAAAAATGTCAATTTTTCAAATTGAAAGTTTCACCTATCAAACTACCATGTTTTCTTTTTGTGAAAGAACCGGTTCCAAAAATAAATGGTTAAATAACATGTTCCTCATCGGTCTCCGGTCTCCGGTACGGTAGTCACGGGACTACAACCTACGTCACAAGCCCGATGCGTTTTTTTCTTCTGAAAAGTGCCTGTATGAGCGAACCTTGTTAAATACATTTTCTACGAATCTTGCATCAACCTATATTTCTGAAATAATTGTTTGGGTTTCGTGCAACAAAATTTGTTAAACATTTAAAAATAAAACATATTATTAGTAGGCAGGTAGATACTGTTACATAAGAAATGTAAAATCCATGCATTTAAAACAGAAAGGAAGGGTACCCATGTACCTTCCTTTTCACTTTTATTTGAATTTTTAATCTCTTTAAAGTGATCATCTCTATAGATTGTTCTGTACATAACATAAAAGAAAGTTGTGCGTGTATGTTATTATATGTTCTATGGTCTATGGTAGGTCTTCAGTCTTCGTGTATTTACCACCTATGCATTATTGTATTGGTACCGCTACACGCTTGCGACAAACGGCTTGCCGCAAGCTCAGGCAAGCTCTGGCAAACGAATGCCTGGCTTCCACACACTTGCGAGCGCGCCAGTGTATTCGGAGCATCCAAGCGCGGCGGACGTCTACTTAGGCTGTACTATGTTTGCGTTAAACTATTTTTATTTTGGTTCCATGCCAAATCAGAATGAAACCAACTGAGAAACACCTCAGAAAGGTCATTAAAAGCTATGAAAAAATCATTTTAAAATAGCCGGTAACCCTAACCTAACTTAATCATTTTTTTTTCATAACCTTTCTGATGTTGGTTTGATTCTGAGTTGGCCGGTCGCCTTTATTTTACCGCGAAACAAAAGACAAGGGGAAAATATATTTTTTATACCATTGAACCATTGAAGAAGATAATACTAATAAAAATATGAAAAAGAACAAGACACAGAAAAATACAATGTCTAGTTCACACGCGGTAGAAGTGAAACCCTCAGAAAACTAAGATAGAAAAGAGTGGGGAAGCTACGAAGCACCGCACAAAGATGAGACATTATCTCGCAGGCTAAATCCTATAGATTTTTGTCTCTTTTTAGTGCCACTTTTTCGTTTCATCGAGTATCAATTCACAACGGTGCCAAAGAAGTTTTCGCTTCCAAAGGTAGTGATCGCATTTGGGACCCGAACTAGAGGATCTTTATATACATACACTTTTCTTTATATAATATTGTCTTGCATTATAAAAAAAAGTTATTCTAACAAATCATATATTTTTTATTCTAATAATATTGTATAAATCCTCAATAAAATATTATTTATTTATTTTGACTTTTTAGGTAAATCCAGTCGCAATAAATTACGTAAGTGCATTAAATTTATGTACGTGTACATTTTAATAAGTCAGGCTCGCCTCACACGCCATTCATATTCATATGTCTCGTAATATTTTATTATCATAGACCGCACGGAGCAAAAACGGCGTGCATTCGCCTCCAGCTCGGAAGTTCCACTGAGCGCGACTGAGCGCTTGCCGCTTGTGGCCAAATTATCCGACCTCGCCGGATCGGTGGCAAGCTCTCGCAAGCTCTTGCAAGCCTACGCAAACGCGCGCTCCAGACGTTGGGACTTGTGGACGCTTGCCGAGGCTCGCCAAGCATTTGGACCCCGCTTATGGGATACGAGATGACAGGCAAGAGATATAGGAACAAACATATTACAAGGAATGTTTACACAACCGGGAGCTTGTGTTATTATGTGGAAGGGGATCGTTCGGGAATTTGTCAGGGAAAATGATCGTGTGATATTATGGGGTAATGCGCGGTGCATTAAATATAGATATACATATATCACAATAAGAAAGTTATATGAAAAATGATGTATCCGATTTTATTTATACAAAAGTACTTAACTAAAATCTTAAAGGCGCCAAATTGGCTATATGTGAAACAAATGCTGACGAAACGCGATGATATTTTATACACAAGCAACCTGTTTCCAAAATACTGTTCCTTTAAGACGGGTCTGACGGGGAAGAGAATCTTAGCGATAAGATTGTAGTTGATACATATAAGTATCAGGAGAAAACGCAGATTTCAAGTTAGACCGTAGGTACTACCTCGGAATTTTATTAGACATTTATTTATCAGGAAAGATTTCTGGCTAATATCGATTCCTACACGACCTAAATGTACCATTTAAGGATTTCGAAACATCAATTATTATCATAAATTGTTATTCAGGTTTATTGGTTTGGTACAATAAGTTAATATTTATATATTTATTTCTTTACACCGCAGGTAAAATGTTTACAATAAAATTTGTCACCTCACTAGGACAAGCCTGTGTTGAGGTTAACAGTAATTATACAAATTAACAAAATAACACAAAATTATACAGATATTGAAAGAACAATATTGTTGTATTTCTTACAGATTGAGATTATGGGTACCTACTAAACTGATGGCGCTAGGTAGTACATAATGTAAACATGTACAGCCTTACTAAAAAACCCAGTGAAAATTTTATTCAATTGACAAACGGCCGCGGATGTGAAAATACTACTAATTAAAAATTGTTCATGGAAAAAATACACATTGTTTACACGGCCTGATAGGGTAGTTTATCTGTTTTAGTAATGATGTTTAACGAAATTTGAAATTTTTCCAAAGTATTTTGAATGTTCTTTATATTTCTTATTTTTGAAGGTGTCGTAGAAACAAATACCATTTATGAAACTAGATAAAATAAGCTTTTATATTTGTGTATTTGAAATACACTTTAGTTTTAAAAAACTGCCATGTTTGAAGATTCAAACGCGGAAAAAAAATGAAAAAAAATTTCTTACCAAAACTTTTTTGTGAAAGGGTAGAGAAATTAAATAAAAAAACTAAATTTAACAAATACAGTCCTTTTATATAATGAATTAAGAACGAAACTGTCACCTCACTTTTTCCTCGTGCATACAATAAAAAAATAATAAAAAATTTCAGTTTTTTTTTTTGCCAAAAAACTAACCTAAAAATAATACCGGCTTTTATAACAGATTTCTTGCATCTCTAAAGACGTTAATTTCTTTGATACGTTTAGGAACACATGTATTAGATATTAATATTAAAAAAACACCACTTTCATGAAATTCTTATAAAATAAAATCCTTTAAATGTAAATTTGAATTTTCATGTATCATATAAAATAGTTTTTTGACATATCAATTTTCAAAGTACGATTATTGTTATAATAACTTGACTAAAACTTATGAAAAACCACAAAAACACGGTAAATATATCAATTATATAAATATAAGAGTAAATTAGTCATATTAGTAGAAATTACCATCAAATTTAAGTAATATTGCACACACATCCGCGAAGCGAAATTTTTTCGCGGTTCCAGCGCGAAAGTTCATTTATGAGCGCAAACGACGAATGCGCAGGCGCCGCCACCTTGCGGTTATGAAGGAAAACAAACAATTTAGTACTTACACTATAAAAAATTACATTGTTGCCAGATTTAAAATACATTTTAAGAACAAACAAACAAACAAACCTATTAGTAATATTTCGTGTTTTAGTGTATTTTTGTTTTATTCATGTTGCGGCAGCAACACGGGTTATCGGGCGTGCTGTGGTTTTTTTTAGTAAGGGACTTTTAGGGTGACCATAGTTTTGAGATCTGATTTAAAATAAAGTAAAGTTTTTTTTTTTAAGGATTAAGTTGTAAATAATATAACATGCTATAAATTTGGCAGGAGGAAGATGAAAAAAATGGTTTAAACAAAAATAATATTAATTTAGCTTATTATTATAAGCATACCCAGTTAGCTAATAATTTAGAAACGACAAAGTAGAGAAAATCAATTGGCAATCCTCGACTTACAATAATATATGTAATATACTCGAAAGACTTTATTTAAAGGTGAGTTTGCGATAGAAATAGCCATAAAGAACGACATTATTTATTAAATTCATATTTATTAATAGCTCATTGCACATAACCTCAAAAAACTCATTTCAAAAAATCATTTCAACGTTAATTATGGGTGAAAATTATTCTCATGAGATTTATTTTCCATGACTGACCGCATAGTGCGGCGGTTGTCAGAAGACGAAATAATCCCCTCCCCTGCACTCGGGAGGGAAATGTTCTTCATCAGCCACGGAAAACATAAATACTGCAAGGCCACGCCCTCATTTTTAATGTTTGAACCAATGTTTTTGAAGTTTTTGAGGCAATGTTTGTGTTTTCGGTCGCAGGAGACCGGGCTTTATTTACAACAAGGACATTCGCAGACAAAACATAAGGATGTGCCATGAAATGAAACTTCCAAAAAAGGACAAAGACAATAAGCAAAACAGTTTATTCTACAAAGGTTATCATAATGCGCTCCCATAAACCATAAAAACTACAACTAATGCTCGTTACACACGACAACGATTTATCGTAGCAATTTAGCTGCACAGACCGTTTGTGCAGATCATTGAACATCCATAGATCGTCCACACGTCTACAATATCTGCGTCAATCGTCAGTTCTCCGCAGAAACTCCGACAAGAAACATGTCATCCACGATGGAAGACGATGACGCGCTAGCATAGCCTGGCTTATTTTGTGCAAAAAAAATAAGAAAATCTCTTAGTGTGTGGTGTAAAGGAAGTCATACTCTCATATAAATTTGTTAAATTAATTAAAATTTGCTCCAAAAGATTGGTATAATTATTTGAGAATGAATGAAGAGATTTACTTACACCTGCTGTTTCTAGTTACACCGCGTATACAAAAAAGGAATACCGTGATGAGAGAAGCATTAAGTCCTCATGAAAGAATCCTACAGCAAAACTTGTGAACGAACTGAACGATTGGCCCGACTTTCGTCCATACGCTACGATAAAACTGTGCAAACGCGATCGACAACGACTTATCGAATAGATTTTGCAACAGCCTCCGACGGCTTGCACCAACCAAAATATCTGCGGCAATTTTCGTACACACGTTCGATATAACTGCACAAACGGTCTGTGCAGCAAAATCGCTACGATAAATCGTTGTCGTGTGTACCGACCATAAGTAGATATTACTAAATTAGAAATAGATTCTAGGCACCACAATGTATTAACTAAACATGGGGCTGGTTTTTCTAAATGTCGGTGACCGTCGTCCTGCAAAATCTTTAATAAAATTTGTAGATTTGCATAAAAATAAAATCCCTTCTGTCCGCTTCCTCTTATTTATGTACTCCTAATAGTGTTCGTCTGCACAGCGTCTATATCATACTCTAATATAGATTCCAAACTGCTTGCTTCATTTATATTAACTATCAGACAGACTAGTTAAGTGATAGCTAATAATGTATAATTTTTTTTTTTCAAAATTATTATTTTTAAACCAAAGATTTATTATTGATTCTCTAACTGGCAGCCCTGAAAAGCTGAACTAATTAGCAGTACCTGTAGTAATTTTAAACTTCAGTCATTTCAACTGAATGTAACAATAATATCATTACTAAGTTAGTCCATTTTAGCCAATTCCTAGAATCCAACAATACGTACAAATAAAAGTAAAGTAGGTTTATTATCCTTGATGTTGAGAATTTTTCTAAGAATTCACCTTTATTTACTTATGTTTATTCTGCATAAAAATGTGTATTTTGTATGAGCTCATATTATTTTTTGATTGTTATAAACATATTTGTATCCTATAACTAAATACTAGTTGTTATCATACATATGTACTTTGTTTAATGTACACTATTGTAATTACCCTCCTATGTACCACTGTGTATCATGTATCACAGGATGTAATAGCCATTTTATGGCGTTGAAATAAATAAATAAATAGATAGATAACTTATTAAGGCTTGTAAACACCATTGTAATAAATAAAATATTTCCCTTTCAAACTCAACGACAAATTGCCAAAGAGGGTTAGACAATCTTCTGAGTTCCATCAAATTGCATTCAATTTAACGCTATCCCCTTAGAAGCGATTTGTATGAACGTCATTGCCCGGGGCAAGTTGTTCGGGAACAGATAAAATCTATCAAAGTGGGATCATCCCCAAACTAAACCACGCACCCCTTAAATACATGTGCGGTGGGTAAATACGTACCTACCCTCATTTGAATGCAGCCGGGATGGTGTCGGTCCTGTCAGCTGGAAGCTGTTAGGATGGGAGATAATCCGCGTAATCGGCTAAAATACAATATGAGATCATCGTGAGCTGGTGATTTAAGTTGCTAGCGGGCTGTGTGTAACGAGGGAAATAGCTAAAACACTCTTTTAAAGTGAAAACTTCTTTAGCACCGTTGTGATTTGAAACTAGATGAAACGAAAAATAGCGACACTAAAAAGGAACAAACACACACGGAGAATGGGATAGAATAATCGGTATCCTCTTTGTGCGGTGCTTCGTAGCCTCTTCGCTCTTGTTTACTTTAGTTTTCTGAAGGTTTCACTTCTACCTTTTGAACTGCACACTTGTATTTTTTAATTATAGAAAAGTTACATGCCTAAGGTGAAATGTATGTTAAATCTATTTTAGATTCATCTTTACCATAACTAGGATTAACGTTATAAATGGAAAAAAAAATATTTTGGATAAATTGAAACTTTTGCTATCATTTTCATTGAGTAGAATTAAAATAAAATTGTTTGTTACTTTATAAAAAATACAAGCGTGAACTACTAAAAAAAACATCTTTTCATTAGAAATGTACCAATTTTAAAATACAATTTTATGGCTAAAATTATCTGCGACAGTTTCCATTGATGAACTTTTTTTCATTCTTATGTAGGCAATCGAATATTATTATGGTAGTTTTAGAATAGATGTAAACTAAACATAAGATGTAAACATTTTATGGCTAAATAAAATATACTTAATAATAATAAAAATAATGCTGCTCATCTTTCTAACACACTAAATAATAGTAAGACAAACGATGTACGAATGTCTGCATCATTTTCTTGCAGCTCCCTCACTCGTATTAAAGAAACGAGATGCCGCGTGTCGTTGTTGTCGCCGTACCGTTGCCGTGAAAATTATAAAAACTGCCAATCCCTCAACGTCCTCGCAAGCCGTTATTAGTGGAAAATAATAATATTAATTAACATTTTATCTACGAACACATTTTTTATTATTAATTTGGCACTAACCCGCATTCTAATTCACTTCTAAAAATATCATAAAAAATATGTCTGTGTTTGCGCATTCCATAGAAAAAAATTGTTATTAGTGTCATGTTTCATCGATTGAAAGAGTAAATTAGAATGGGTAAAGGGTAAGGTCACGGATTAACAATAGATGGCCCTCGAGTTTTACTCTAGCCAAGTGACAAAGCGATTTTGGTTAATTGTTTTCTAAATCACGTGACGAAGTCGTGCAAAAATAATATGCATTAATACTAGTATTATGTAAGTAACTGCGTGAATTATAACACAAATACTTACCCCCGTACTATTAAACGTGCTTTAAATCTTACACAACTGATAAACAATCATTTACCTTACATTAATGATTGTTTATCAGTTTCAGTTGTGTAACATTCGAAACAACAATAAAATCTTTCTTTGGAACTCTCGAAGGACGGGTTGTTCCAAAAAATTTAACAATCCATCAATTTGTTTAGTTAATTTTCACATTCTGTGACAGCTCTATTCAAGTTTTGTTATTATGTCATTATAGGCCAGTTGCTTCATAGATTAGTTCCACTAAAGAACAGCAAGGAAATAAATAAATAAAGTCTACCTCGGGAGCAAAATAACATGGGACGGTCGGTCTAAGAGCGAGGTCAACAGCCGTATACACCAGGCTAGGCTTGCATTCAATAAAAGGTCGAAAATAATAGAATCGAATAATATAGTATAGTATATAATCGAATACTATGTATGGATTATCTTGATGTACGGCTGCGAAACATGGTGCCTATCCAAAATAGATAAACGGAGACTAGAGGCTTTTGAGATGTGGTCCTATAGAAGACTATTAGGAATTTCCTGGAGAGACCACATTACAAATGAAGAGGTTCTCCAAAAAATCGAAGGAGGAAGGCACCTGCTCAGGACCTTGTCCGAAAGGCGCGCAAGATGGATTGGCCATGTAATAAGACAAGAAGGCCTCTTGCATGCCATAATGGAGGGTATGACCGAGGGGACAAACGTTAGGGGACGCCCACGCCGAGAGTACCTGGAGGACCTGCTGGTGGACGTGCGCTGCTCATCATATGCAGACTTCAAAAGAGCCGTACAAGACAGGGAAGAGTAGAAGAAACGAATAGATGACATTGCTGCAAACCAATCCCAGGATTGAAACCAGAGAGAGAGAGCTTCATAGAACTGAAATAATCAGAGAACTTGAATAGAACTTACACAAAACGTGAAAATTAACTTAAAAAATTTGATGAATTGTTGAATTTTTTTTAAATAACCTTTTGTAACATCATTCCTAAATGTGTTTTTGACGTAATCTTCAGTTAACTGTGTCAAGAGTGTCTAATCTGTTTTAAAATCTATGTAACAGTTTGGCAAAGCCTTCAGAAGCCGAAAATAATTACATAGCAGAACTTTTTATAAATAAACTGAATTTATTAAGTAATTAATAATATTATTGAATATATAAAATATATTTAAAAAACAGTGTACAATTCACACGCGGTAGAAGTGAAACCTTCAGAAAACTGAAGTATACAAGAATGGGAGGGCTACGAAGCATCGCACAAAGAGAAGACCAATTATTCTATTTCATTCTCTCGCAGACCAAATCCTATAGATTTATGTGTTTGTCTCTTTTTAGTGTCGCTATTTTTCGTATCATCAAGTTTCAAATCACAACAGTGCTAACGAAGTTTTCACTTCAAAAGGTGAAATCTTCAGAAAACTAAAGTAGGCAAGAGTGGGGAGGCTACGAAGCACCGCACAAAGACTTTTTAGTGTCGCTTTTTCGTTTCATCAAGTTTCAAATCACAACGGTGTTAAAGAAGTCGGCACTTCAAAAATATAATAGAGTCCTACAAATTACAATAAATTTAAAAAAAACTGTTTTTGTTTCAATTTACACACATTTTACCATCATAACATAAAAAATATTGTAACTATGAGGTTTCCCAATAAAATAAAAAATAATCTATTATCTTGTATTATAGACGAGAAGTTTAGTACGTAGTTTTACGCTTGCCCCTTACTTTAAAACAATTACTACCAAAAATCTAACAGCCTTGTTTGTTCCAGTCTTCAAGTTCACCGCGGCGAGTGGCAGTCCCCGTGCTGGTGAAGGACGGCAAGCCGTGCTCGGGCGGCGGATCGGGCGGGGGCGGGGGCGGGGGCGGCGCCGGGTCCCAGGGCGGGCCGCCCTCGCCCCCGCCCTGCGCGCCCGCCTACCCCACGCAGCACCCGCAGCTGGTGCAGCAGTGCAACAACTCGCTGATGGCCAACAGCTCCATCGCGATGGCGGCCGCCTACCGCAACCAAGGGAACTTCATCAATAACTCGCACCAGCAACAGTGCTCCGCTTACCTGCCGCTGCAGGGCAGGGCCTGGTAGAAGTTCGGCCAGCTATGTCCAGAGACCATGTTCAAAGAGGAGGTGTTCTTCGATTGAATATCTCTACGTCGCTGGATGAAATGTTTTTTCGGAAGTATCACGTAGATTGCATTAAACACGTATGGTGTTTTTAAAAATGATTATTACGCCACACTTATTTCGGTCGGGTTAATTTAATGTTTGTTTGATATTTAGATCACTGGCGTCAGGTGTAATTACTATCCTTGTTCTACCGGAATTTCAATGGAAGATGCTTCGAAGAACTAGCGTAATTGGTTTCTTTGGCAAAGGTGCATAGTCGTGAAACGCGCTAAAAAACAGCAAAACGCGCGCCCAATATTTATACACTGTTGCATTTGTCCCACTGGTGCGTAGGTCACCCCAAACGGTTCGCTACATTTGGTGATTTAGCAGGGATGCTCGGGTTCATGGGGTGAGGTTTGTCCGCGTCTTGACGGCAGATGCGTCTACCCTCCTGCTACGTGGCGGGCCGGATAGAGAGAGACTGGTTGAGGGAAGCTTTTTGACTTCTCTCTGTGGAGCTAACGTAAAGAAATAAAACGAGAATTGGTCGTTACTTCAACTCGTTCTTGAGTTCAACAGCTAAGCTGTGGAACGATTTGCTGGCTTTTGTGTTTCCTCTCCCATACTCTACCACAACCTGGTTATCTTCAAGATTCCTTCCTCTACTCAAAAAGACCCTCCACACCTCATCCCCAAAGTTGAGGTATGTTTTCAGGAAAATAATTTTATAAAATCAAAACGAGCCCCCATTACCAGTCGAATTGTATTTATTTTTTAAAACTCAATTATTCCTTACCAACATTATGGGGTGCGTGAGGAATTGTTCAAGTTCTGAAAATTGCATAAAAAACACATAAAATCTCTACCCATCACCTCTACTTCCTTTTCAACTCTTAATCGATTTTTGCGAGGTTTACCAAAGATAATATTATCCATTTCTTCTGCTTCATTCGTATTGAAAGTTGTACATCATCATCACTTCTAGCCATGTGTAGATTGTAAAGACCCGATTCGTTTCAACATTTTCAAGTATCCAAATACGGGCAAAGCCGGGAAATAAAGATAACAATGTCTAAGTGCCTAATTAATTACTTAAAAAAAATGATTTCGTACAAAAATAAGACAATGATTTTGTGCATCCCGTTCTTATTCATCTAGCATTCCAAATACCTACATTCCGCCCATCAAAATCACCAAGTCCAGTTCTAGCAACATTTGAATACGGTGTCATCACTGATTGTAGTCCCGTCACCTCGTCATTTGCCAGTCATCTTCGTTAAGTGGTCCCGTAGTGTTGTGACGGGGAAGTCATAAGTCAAATCTCACAGCCATAAGTTACCGGTTACTAATCAAAATATTTTCCTCTGAATGTCCGTCGCACAAAAGGTTGGGTTTGATTCCTACAGATTTGAGTGGAAGAAAACGGGATCCCATTTTACCTCTCAGTCATCGATGCTGAATTTAAGGTTAAGAATTCATTGATAATGAATAAAGACATGAATAATAAACGAGATATCTAATTGCAATTAAATTTTTCAAATTATACAGTTAAATATTTATGATGCACAATGGAGTATAGCAATATGCATCGTCATTTAACGACATACAGAACTATATATTAATATTGTAGTTTAAAAATAGACGAGAAAAAAAATGATTATATATAATTATCGTATTCCGTTCCAATCTTAATATGGACATAAGACTCTCGAAGGTCGCGGGCTCAAAAGCGTTTTATTTTATGAGTTTGTATTATTTCACGAATTTGTATTATTTAAGTTATTCATTAAAAACAACACATTGAGTATTTGTGGCACGTTTCAGAATGGATGATACTCCCAGTATCGCCTTGGTGTAAAACCACCATTCAGAAGTGAAACTTTGATTGGTATGGCTTTAGCCATGTGTGACCAGATCTGAATAGCCAGGTACTTCCCCACCTTCCTTCTCCCCATCTCCTTCGTCTCCCCACTACCTTCAGCCACACAACATACCTACCCCAATTGGATATGCCATAGTCTCAATGGCTCCAAACGGGAGCAGTCGGGACTCTTGTGTGATATTCACTTAAAAAAGCCCGGGCTCTGCTCTAATCACTAAGCTAATTCGGCCCTATCCCCTCCGGTTATTTTTAACTGTATCATACTTCGATTAAGATAATGTTGGTACCTAGTATTAGCAATTCTGAATGGTGGTATTACACCAGGGCGATACTGAGAGTATCTTCCACTCTGGAACGTGCCGCAAATATACTATATATTATTTTAAATGAATAAATTGTGAAATAACACAAATTAATCAAATAAGATTTATTTGCCACGCCGAGATTCGATCTAGCGACCTTCGGTGTGCGAGTCAAGAGTCTTACCGCTGGACTACGTCGGCCGTGTGATAATAAGTGTAATAAGTGTAAGGAAAAAACAAAGGATGCAAGTAAGAAGCACAACCAATCACTTACCACTGCGAATGAGTACAGAAAAAAATCACAAATATAGTTCCACCACGGTACCTCGAGATAATTATCGTCACAACAATACAAATAAGTATAAAACGATATTGTTTACTTTTGACATGGTTAAAAATCTTCTATGTAGTTGAAAAATTTAGATAACACCAACAACTTGCTTCTAAGGTAGTCTCAATTCTTCAAACGTTGCCAGACTGTACAAGATTGAAAGCGTACAAAAAATTTACCTACTCTTCCGAAAAAACATTTCAAAATAAAGCATTGTCTACGGTCATAGCAGCCGAAAAATAATACAAACGGACCCATAACATCAATAAACTTAAATAAGTATAGGCATATTGTTAGCAAATATTTACCTTTACAATAATTAAACTGTTGCATCTTTCAATTAGTGCAAAGTATGTAATGTGAACTATTATTGTTATAAATCTTTTTGTATCGTTGGTGTCATATAATGCTGGTTATTCGAAGCAATCTATCATTTTGTTCTAGAATAGATCCGATTCAATGAGGAATTCTAGACAATTATAATATATTTAACAACTAGCTGATTCCCAGCATGAGTTGCAATGCCATATTCAAAGAAATACATACATGCTTTCTCCCTGAATCACCTTTCCCGTGCGTCCCCGTTTCCCTCCCGCGTCCCCTTCCTAGCTAGCTTTATAAATTATAGCCTATATGTTATTCTGATGTATGAGCTATATTATTGTAAAGTTTCATTAAAATCCATTCAGTAGTTTTTGCATGAAAGAGTAACAAACACACATACATCCATACAACTTTCGCGTTTATTAGTAAGGTATTTGATTTATTTAAACTCGTAAAATTGTTTCAATTTAAAGCGGTAGGTGCCAAATGATTTTACGTCGGATGACATCACATCAAAGTCAAGTGAACCGGCCACGCGATAAAGTCAGTGCCATCGAGCAACGACAGTTTCCCTAAAATATCGGCGATTGTTGTCGATACTCGTTTTTTACCGCAAGCATTTAATATAAACAGAGTGATTGGACTATTTTCAACGGTGAAATATGTCACGTCAGAGCCGAGCCGAAACGTTTAGAATTGCTGGTTATTTAAAAAAATTCAAGATAGTTTTATTAATTGCGTAAATGCACGCTTTTATAGTTCTCACGGTTACGGCACGGTAACGGCTCAAATAAGTATAAAACCTATGTTACTTATCTCAATAATGCCACATCTCTTTCTTGCACACTAAATAATAGTGAGACAAACTATGTATGTATGTTTGCTTCCTTCAAAGGAAAAAAGTTGTCATTTTCTCGCATCTCCCTCACTCGTTTTAGAGAAATGAGATGCCCCGTGCCGTTGCCGTGGGAATTATAAAAATAGTCATAACCGTTACAAATATTCAGAATCGATGTTTTTTGTTCTGTATCAATTTCCTTTGAAACGTAATATTTTTCAATGGAATTCCTCATTGATTTTCCAAACTAGTGATGTGTAAAATACATTTATATAGGACAAGTATTTTATAATTATTTGTAATATTTTTATTTTTGTTAAAACGAAAAATGTACAAAATTAAATTATTTTTAGGACGTAGAAAATGGAGATTAAATTATGTATTCGAATAAAACCAAACCGCATTTGTATAAAATAATAAATTCAATTTATCCACTTGCTATTTTTGTCCTTTGACAATTAAAATGGATTCATTTTGGTTGGTAGCATTTTGCATCAAGTGTTATTGAAAATAATTTGATTATTTTTATAGGACTCGATTTTATTTCAAACAATATTTATTTGGTAACGCTTAAGTTTGTCTCGTAGGGCATGTTTTTTAAGAGTTTTGTATAAAATGTACTTAGATAAATTTAATATTACTGTAAGTTAATTATATTTAATATTTACAAAGTTCGTTAATATAATAATTCTGTACATAAAATTACGTGTGAAAATGTCTCAACGATGTCAAATGCAATAATAATACTTTAATATTAGAAATTTATCTTCTCTATCAGAATATTAAATGTAAGTTAGTTGATTGTATTATGTTCAAATGTCCATGAAACGAATAAAAATTATTATTATTTTATCAAACAATATTTAAAAAAAACCATCGTGTCAACCGACATGTTTCGTAAGTACTTATGCTCATAGCTTCGGGGTTTACTTAAAATTAATGTTCACCTCTTCGGGGTCTACATAAAAGCAATGATAATTTCTTCGAGGTTTACTTAAAACTAGTATTCACTTGTTTTCGTTATTTTTTTTGAGGTGTTATGCCGGGTTGCGTAACGTAGCGCAACACGGCATAACACCCCAAAAACAAATAAAGAAAATACCTTTGGCCGTGAAAATCGTAAAACGTGTCTAGTATTCACTTCTTTGCGGTTTACTTAAAAGTAGTACTCACTTCTTCAGAGTTTACTTAAAACTAGTACTCGCTTCTTCGACGTTTACGTGCACTTCTTCGGGGTTTACATAAAACTAGTATTCACTTCTTCGGGGTTTACATAAAACTAGTACTCACTTCTTCAGGGTTTACTTAAAACTAGTACCCGCTTCTTCGAGGTTTACGTGCACTTCTTCAGGGTTTACATAAAACTAGTATTCACTTCTTCGGGGTTTACATAAAACTAGTACCTTATTCTTCGGGGTTTACTTAAAACTAGTATTCACTTCATCGGAGTTTACTTAAAACTAGAACTTGCTTCTTTAGGGTTACTTAAAACTAGTACCCACTTCTTCGGGGTTTACTTAAAACTAGTACTCACTTCTTCGGGGTTTATTTAAAACTACTACTCACTTCTTCGGGGTTTACTTAAAATCAGTATTCACTTCTTCGGGGTTTACTTAAAACTAATAATAACTTCTTAGTTTTAAGTAAATCCTGAAGGAGAGAGCTTTGCATACGAAACATCTAGGTCGTATTTAAACAATAAAAGTGGTCAAAATTATACGTCGATTATTTCTAATGGTTTAATATTTCATTTATCCAATAAATAACATATGTTTGACTTTCAGAGCCGCTTTCACCAACCAAACTGAGCGAACACTAAGTTAAAACTTCGCTCAAACTCACAACATCGATGTTAACTGAATCCATGTAATTATTCCTATTAATAAGTCTTTCGATAAGAGTTGAACTATCAACGCAGTGAAAACATCAACAAACTCAAAATGCATAAAAACGCACAATAAACAAGTTGGTGAAATGAATTGAGAAGGTACCTACCTAATCCATCGTTAAATTTCCCGCTAAGAACATTTTTTTACTTAACTTAAGCCCCGTTCTGATTGGGCAAGTATTTTAGTCGAGTAGCGAGTATTTTAGTAACTAAACGTGTCCGAACTCCATACATTTAGTGGTAAGTACTAGTACTGTATTAAAATATAACTAGCCGTTGGAAACAATAGTTATATTATTTCAACGTCCAACGCTGTTGAAAATAATTAGTGCCAACAGTTGAAATATAATACCTACATGCGAATATTATTCAACGCAGTCAACGATTCAACTGCCTAATAAATAAAAAGGGTTAAGAGTTTGTACTTCGTGAACAACATTACTCGATATTTTAAATGGTCTTTTGGTTATGTACGTACCTACTGCACGTTTTTTTTTTTTTTTCCCATCCAATACGGCCGATACTCAGCGCCATGGAACAATCAAATTTATCAACGACAAGCAAAAAAATAACCTATTGATAATTGTCAATGTTTTGTACCTATTGTTTTCAACGGTGTTGGAATGATTAAGTCAAAAGGGTCAAGAGATCACACTTCGTGAACGATATTATACCCAATTACACAAGGTCGTTTGGTAATGTACATACCTACTGCACGTTTTTTTTTTTCCCGTCCAATACGGCCGATACGTAGCGCCAAGCAACAAGCGAATTTATCAGTGACAAGCAAAATATATCTTCAACAGGATAATATTTTCAACACCGAAACCAACGTCTTCCAACAGTTTCAACTTGTGTGTGTCGCGTGGGGCATAGAGATAACAATAATTAATAATACATCAATGATTCGGGGAACCACCCGTTAAAAGGGATTCCTTAATACGATTTTGATATATTTTTTGTTAGTATCGTGTCGATCTCCTATTATAGTTGCGTCAACGTCGACGTTATTTTCAACAGCTATTTTCAACAGTTGAAAATTGCCAACGATAACGACGTTGGCGTTGGATAGAATTATCGTCAACGCCCAGTACTAGTAAGTAGGAGCATTTTGGTCAGTCAAGTGGCGAGTTACTCGCTACTCGACTAAATTACTTGCCCACCAGAACGGGGCTTTAGAGTTCGCTCAGTTGTGATTATTGGTGACAGCCTTCGACAGCTTATTTTAGATTATTTTGTTTATAAAAAATGTTTCATGATTTCCAACTTAATCCAACAAATAATATATAATTTTATAAATTCTTTTCAAAACCCGTACATTTCATAGATGAAATGGATGTAAGTTGTGTTTGAAACGTACAGTGTATTAAATTTACTATTTCCCGCAGTGATTTTAAAATATTTTTTAATTATTTCATATTAAGCAGATTTGTAGAAAATTGTATATAAATAAATTTAATTTAAATAGTTTATGGGAATGAATACATAAGAAATATCATGGATTCTACAAAACATTTCTCATTTGTAATTCATTTCAATCAATTCATCCTACCACTGAGAACTCTATTGCGTAATCTCTTTTTTATTACTGATTAAAAGGGAGAAGCCATAATACAGGTGTTGCCAGAGATATATGGTACTTTCACATGCCTTTTTATTTAAAATGTAAGTACCTACCCATGTATTATTATCGTTCAAAAAATCTTTTTATTTTAGTAAAATAAATATCTAACGTAGGTATCTAATTTCTAAGTTCAAGTACCTACTTTATTAGAAAAATGAAATTATTACTTTCTATGTATGTACAAATACTAAATAATATAAATGTCGTACCGGTAAATTTCAGGTTAAATATTTCAATTGATAGAGTCCATGATTGTGTGTTTTTTAAAGCTGATAATTACGGTGATTTTCGCAAGCAAATGTATAACGATATCTTTCTAAGAACTTGGATTTATAATTACTATAATGATTATAATAGAACGATCCCTGTTGGGGAATAAAGGGTGATGGAATCACACCGATAATTAATAAAAAAATGTGTTGATTACTTAATCTTTGTTTTAATTTTTGCTACACTTCAATTTTTCACACTATTCAATGTTGTCGTGGTTTTTAATTTATTTTAAGAGCTCCCAATTCCTTTCTGAAATAGATATTGGATTTCAATTTCGGAGACGCCTCAGGAACTATTTATTGGATAACCAACATCTCTGTAATAGTTTGGTCACGAAGGGGTGTCCAGGTTTATGGGGTGAGGTTTGTCCGGGACTTGGCAGTGGATGCATGTGCCCACCAGCTGCGTGGCAGGCCGCATCCGTAGAGCCTGGTTGAGGGATACCTTTAGACCTCTCCAGCAGGGCTCTCTAGTACCCTTGCTCTGCACCGCAATGAGAGGAATGGATTCATATGCCCGTCATACCTGGACACACTGACCTACAGATTCCTATCCACTCCTCATACCTTTTTCCTTCCGAGAACTTCTTCGCCTCCCTTTCCTAATTATTATTATTATTATTATTGTTTCCTATTTATATAAGATATAAACGGCATTCTGGATCTATTATAAATGTATAAACGATGTACAAGTGGAAAAAGGCGAATCTACACCGCAGATTCAAAGAAAAAAACCCGAAAACCCCAAAAAATCGATCTGAGCATTTGGATAATTTTATTTACTTTTTAAATTTTTTCGGTAAATAAGGGTTAAAATATTTTGGAGCTGTGTATTCGCTTCGACGCAAAGGAGGGAAAATTTTGAAGGCAGATATGGGTACCGCCGCCCCGGGAACCATTTATTGGACAACTCTGCCATAGGTCACCCCAAGTGGTTCGCTACGTTTGGTGACTTAGCAGGAGTGCCCGGGTTTATGAGGTGAGGTTTGTCCAGGTCTTGGTGGCCGATACGTCTGCCCACCTGCTGCGTGTTGGGCAGGATCGAGAGAGATTGGTTGAGGGAGATCTTCACCTTCCAGCCAGTACCTCTCAACCCATCGCCTTGCACCTCAGTTGGAGGGATGGATTCGTATGTCCGTCACTCTTGGATACACTAAGCTCCAGATTCCTACCCATCCCTTGTACAAAATTTCCTCTCCTTCATTTCCTTACAAAAACCCCCCACACAGCAGCCACTAAGATGACATAGGCCCTGAGGGAAATTATTGTCCTCAGGGCTTCCTGTGTGGAGCTAATATAAAAAAAAATAAAAAAAATAAAAATAAAGACAATAAAGATATGATTGCAACACTGTAGCGACCTAAAACTCGAAATTAAAAAGAAGTTATAGGTACCTACCTATCATAAAATCGACCCCAAATGTGATGTTGACTTACCAGTTTCCGGCTTGTAGTACGAATTTGCGTACACCGTGTAAACCTCTGGATCTGTCTGGATCCATAATTTTAACAGAACTCGACAGAAAACACAGTGTGTGCCAAAACAGACGGTGTCTAAACCTCTGACCCCTCAATTGGTGCCCTATTTAATTTGGAAAAAAATACTAAAATAAGATATTATACAAGGTGTTAAGGGACGTACTTGACTTACTTTAACCAGTGATTCCTGACATTATTTGGAGTAAAAAATGTAAATGAAATTTTGGTCTACGGTGACTTTTTTTGAAGACTTCTTTTTTTTCAAATTTTTTTTCTTCAAATTCAAACAAAAAAAAAATTCTTCCACATGGTGTCACTGGTCACTCAGCCGAGTAACCGACCAAACCCTCACCCCGCCTCCAACTATCCAACATCTATAATTTTTTTATGTTTTTGTAGAAAAAATAAAAAAATAAAACATCAAAAATGTCACCGGAGACCAAAATTTCATTTACATTTTTTACTCCAAATAATGTCAGGAATCACTGGCTAAAGTAAGTCAAGTACGTCCCTTAACACCCTGTATGAAATAAAGATAAAATTACAATCCGTCATTTTAATCAAAAATTTCTAGTAATATTATTTGAACCCTGATGCGTATTTGTGGTAAACCGTGTTTTTTCTTTGTGCTCTACACTCCCAAACCATCTAAGCGTCCCTTTCTTAACATTACTTGCCACGCTTACATCAGCTTTGCATTCTTTGCGAATCTTTTTTGAGTAGTATTAAGAAAGAGATGCTTAAGCCTCGATGACACACGGCGAGTTACAAGCTACTATCTACTAAGTTTTAAAAGCGGGTAAATCGGCGAGTGAGATTGTCATGATGACACACGAAACTGTCCACTCGCTCAGAAGCGTAGGAAACTGAGGTCGCTTTTAGCGCCAGTAACAAGATAACGACGCCTGCGTGAACTAATTCTTCACATTTTTGACAGTCGAAATCAGCTGTTTATCGGAAGCCATGTTGGAAACGTAAATAAACCAATCACGAGCAAGCGGAGCAAGCGTGTAGGCGAGTAAAGTTGACGACCTTTCAACTTTTTTTCGTATATTGTCAACAATCTGCTAGTTGCTGCTAGTTAGCAAATGACACGATGACACTGAGCGAGTTTACTAACAGATAGTGAATTTCCCAGATAGTAGCTTGTAAACTAGCCCTGTGTCATCAACGCTTTAGAGGGTTTGGGTGTTGTAGAGTAGATAGAGAGTATAAAGAATATATCACGCGAATGTGAACGGTAGCAGAAAACGGGGCCGCCCGAGAAAGACATGGCACGAACAAGTGAAGTAAATTAAATACTTGGTTTACACTTTTTGACTTTTCAATGCTACTAACTTACCTACTTATCTCATACATATCTAACTTACCTACTTATCTCATACTATAAATCTGTATATAACATATAATCAGGTTAATTCGGCAAATTCGAATATACTATATGCTACCAGGTTCTTTTTCTAATTTTTTTGTTATGTAATTATGTAATGTATAATATGAATTAAACCTGTAAATTTGTCTGTCCTGGTACGGGAAACTTTCCTAGTTGGACAGGCAAAGCTTCCTAATATGTAATTTGTACTTTCTTTTGTACCTATCTATAGTAAATAAAATAAATAAATAATAAAAAAATGTGCTTGGGTCGGGCAATGTTAAGAGTCAAAATAACAGTGGACTGTGTCATCTTTGAGAATGCTGTTAAGAGGGTTTTTTAATGGAAAGGAAGGATAAGAAGATATGGGAAGGAAAAGGTGTGAGGGGTGTGTAGGAATCTGGCGGTCAGTGTGGCCAGGAGTGATGGACGTATGAATCTATTCCTCACACTACGGTGCAAGGCGAAGAGGAGTCCGGCTGGAGAGGTCAAAAGGCCACCCTCAATCAGTCTCCTCCGATCCAGCCCGCCACGCAGTGGTTGGGTAAACGTATCCGCCACCAAGGCCAAGACAAACCTCATCACATGAAGTTTTTTAGAGGTCCGTTCTCTCTGCATACCCAAGGGTGAATCGGCGTGATAGTTAGTAAACCCCTCAGGCTAATTTGTTCGGAACAACTCATATAGGCCTCGTAGAAATCGTTGTGTCTCCCTTACTATCGTGGTTAAAAATATGGTCAAAACGGTGCAGAAACCACGCTTTATAATTAAAATCTAAAAGTTAACAGAAAAATAAATAAAATCTACACCTTTTTGAATCCAAAGTTTCCGACCGCAATTTTACAAAAAAAAAACTTTTAGAATATTTAATTAATTATTTTTAAATGAAACCGCAAAGTGAGTTGACGATAATGTTTAAAGTACGTCTGCCTAATAAAATATGCACGTATTTTATTTTTTTCGTAAGGTGAGCCATTTTCGAAATTTAATTTATGTTTGCTTCCGAAATTTTATGTTTATTTCGAATTATAAAATTTGAAAACGTGTTTCATCGGGTTCATGGGGTAAGGTTTGTCTAGGTCTTGGAGGTGGATAACCAGGACACACTGAACCCCGGATTCCTACCCACCCCTTAACGCTTTTCCTTCCCATAACTCACCTCTCCTTTCTTTCCTTAAAAAACCCCACCACACAACATCCCCAAAGATGACATAGGCCATGAGGGAAATTATTTTCCTCAGGGCCTCTTGTGTGGAGCTCATGTATAAAAAAATCACTTTTCAAAAATAGTTTTCAGGTTTCGTATGCGTTCAGAAATATTTTATTTATTTAAATTTTATAGCAAAGCGGAAATATTTTGACCTTCCTACAAAATAGGCCCGAGTCGTGAGGGGCTTAAAAAACTATATATGTAAAAAAAAAAATTAAAAAAAAAAACATAAAAGTTAACTAAACGTTTTGAAAAGAAAATCCGTAAATTAAATTTGTATGAAGAATTTAGTAGTAAAATTTGAAATAATGATCTCCCCTTTATTGATAGAAGGAGTGTATGGAATTAATAGTGATTAAGCTCTAACCCGCGCCCGGCGGCGCACGGGCAAAGTCAGAACAATCGCTCGCTAAGCCACGCGCGTGTCTGCTCCATCCAAATCCCATAATTATTATTTTACCAGCTCCCCCTTGCGGAGAGGGGGAGGAATAAGGGGGTTGAGAGGGTGCAAAGGGGGAGGAACAGAGGACAGAATGGAGGAAGCACAATGCCGACAATAGGCCACTTGCATCACATTTTTTTTTTTTAAATTCCGGTTTAGGCAAATATCCGAAGACATTCTGTTTTTTTTTTTTCAATCGTATTTTTAAAACCCTGGCGATTTTTTTTAAATTTAAATTCGAAAAATCAGACCAGTTTTTATAAACCGGAAAGACGGGACATAATTTTATAGGTGCGAAAAAACGATAATTACATAGCCGAAAATCATTTTTAAAAAAAATAACGTTTTCCACACGAACAACACAGGAGAATAACGAGGCATTCCAAAAATATAAAATCTCATAAATATTTTTTTTCCTTGATCCATCTTATTGATCATAAATCATTATAATGTTCAACGTCTATATTACTAAATCCACTGTAATATACTTGTACTTGTAAATTATAATAATAATAAGAATATTATAAAATTTGATTTTGTTAAAATCCGCACCATTACCATTATAACTCTAAAACACGTACGGACAACGTAAATTGTACGGGGTTCTCGTCATAACATCTGTCAAAAAATCAAACCAAATGATACGTTCGCAGAGAACAAACAATAAATCTAGTGAACGTTAAATGTCAAATTCAAAAATTCACCTAAAATCAAAGTGATGCCATATAAAAAAAATAAATCAGTGTGGAATTTTATAAAAATGATAGGAACATTTTCGGCGACGGGACATTTTCATGTAGTGATGTCACGGGCCCAAATAATGGATTTATTTATTTAAAAAAAAAAAAAAACTGTGCATTTCTAAAAAAATTTACTAATATTTTCGTAATCTTAGTAAAAACATCTGTCCACACGATTTTTTCCAAGTCGTTATGAAGTCCATGCAAGTGGCCTAATATGAGTTTTCATTTAGGCAAATTAAAGATAGTTCACATGTTAAAAATATATTTTCCAGCGTAAGTAATAATGTCTTATTATCGTGATTCATTTTTGGTTTATTTTGCCGTGTTGCGCTTCCTCCTTCTTTAGCCATCGTTTCAGAAAGCGGTGACCATTATATTGTGGTGAAGTGTCCGTTAAGTATGCAAAATTTTTGAATACTTATGCCAAACTAAAAGCCGAAAACCACATTAATTTCAATGATTATTATTGGCAGGTACTGATATTGACAGATACCGGGGCCTAAGAGAATTGCGCCACGGTATCACTTATACTAATATGTTCATACAAACACACACACACACACTTTTTCACATCTACAAATGTGTCCTGATGATAGACATTATAACGCTGTCCAAAACGTTGGCTAATGACGGACGGAAGGACGCGTTACACGGCATAATAAATATTTAAAAAATATTCACGATAATACTGTTGAGTGTATGTGTATAGGCTGTGAAATATCTTTTTTTTTACGTTAGCTCCATACGCAGGAGGCCCTTAGGAAAAACAATTAGAGAGCTTATGTCATCTACAGGTATGCTGTATGGAGGTTCTTTTTAGGTAAAGGAAGATGTGGAAATTCTGGGAAGGAAAAATATATGAAGGATGGGTAGGAATCTGGGGGTCAATGTGTCCAGGAGTGACGGACATATGAATTCATCCCTCCCCTGCGGTGCAAGGCGATGAGTCGAGAGAGTCTGGCATGAGAGATCGAAAGGTCTCCCTCAACCAATCTCTCCCGATCCGGCTCGCCGCGCAGTAGGTGATCAAACGCATTCTCCGCCAAAACCTAGACAAACCTCACCCCAAGAACCCGGGAACCCCTGCTAACCAAACGCAGCGAACGAGGTGACCTATATCAGAGGTGTGGGTAATACAATAAATTGTTCCTGGGGCGACAGTACCCATACCCGCCTCCCAAATTGGTGCCAATCGAAGAATAAAATCATAATAAATTGTCATGATTGCCTGGATGGAGTCCCCTGTAATCTGGAGAAGGGAGGCGTATTTCCAAAACCTATACGGTTCAGTCGCAGTAGCGACAATTTACATTTTAAATACATCTCTATATTGGTTATTTTTTATCACTTTGCAAAAACAAAAATTGTCTTAAAATCTAGATACAATAATCTTTCCAATGTGTACATTAGAAATTAATAATTTTATGTCTAAATGTTTAAATTTTTTTATTATTCGTATATATCGTATGTTATTTCCGCCTCCCAAATTGGATATATTCCCATATATGTCCAATTTGGGAGGCGGGAATGGGTACCGCTGCCCCGGGAACCTTAATTGGATAACCAACACCTCTGCCATAGGTCACCCCAAGTGGTTCGCTACGTTTGGTGATTTAGCAGAGGTGCCCAGGTTCATGGGATGAGGTTTGTCTAGGTCTTGGAGGTGGATGACCAGGACACACTGTACCCCAGATTCCTACCCACCCTTAAACCCTTTTCCTTCTCAGAAATCTCCTCTCTCTCCTTTCCCTAAAAAAACTCTCCACACAGCATCCCGAAAGATGAAATAGGCCCTCAGGGAAATTATTTTCCTCAGGGCCTTCTGTGTAGAGCTCCTGTAAAAATATATATCGTAAATACACCTCTATATTGGTTATTTTTGATCACCTTGCAAATACAAAAATTGTTCCAAAAGTTAGATAAAATAATCTTTCCAATGTGCATATTAGAACTTATCAATTTTATTTCTAAATATTTAAATTTTGATATTGAAAACTTAAATTGTCGCTACCGCGACTGAACCTGTATAGGTTTTGGATATACGCTGACGGGAGATGGTGAAATATCCACCGTAAATGGCTGCTTGCATTCAGTTTCATTTCTCATATTTTTCAGGCTAATTCGTTTTTTTTTTAATTTTATTTATGTTTTGTTATTTACTTTTTACCTTTTCTTTTATTATTTGTCCAATTTCTTATAGATATTTCGAAATATGGAATGTATTGCATTGCACTACCCCTGCGAACATTCTGGAATTATATTTTACGCACCAGATTTAAATGTCCGGGTTTAATTTTCCCCGCAGGAAAAACTAAACCCTTTCCCACACTTCCAAAATGATCATCTGGTCAATCCACGCTATGCAATTGCACTATATAAATATTATAAATACAAAACCATTCAAGAACAACACGTCAACCTACCAAAGACCAAATGGGAAAATAATTCACCGACTCCAGATATTTTCATATCAGAGGGTTCGGCTCTGTGGAATTCCTAATTGAACCTTTAAATCCTACTGATCCCTCAATATAGATATTTAAAAAATCTTTTGTAATCCTACATGTTTTTAAAATGACTGATTTTTGCATTTTTATATATAAATTCTTTGACAAATATAATATGCCTAAATTTTGAATGAGAGACCTAGGTATAATGCCAAAAGCCGAAATAACAAATGGTAATATTTTTAATATTTAAAAATATTACCGTTTGTAATATTTAACTAATATTATTATTATCCAATAAATGGTTCGGTACCCATACAATCGTCCGAAGTGGAACTGGAGGTGATTTTTCAAAATAAATTATAGGTAATGTGGACATTTTATTTAGTTTTCCGAGAAGCGTAAAACTTCATATGAAAAATTAATGAATATTTTGCGCATTTAAAAGTGAAAGACTTACAGTGAAATACTATCCTGAAATAGAACTTGAAATCAGAACCTGAAAGAAAAGACAGTGATTAAAATAATCATAATTAATAAATAATAATGATTTTTGTGAAAGCCAAAATGGCTTTCACAAAAACATTTTCACTTTTGCGTAATTCATAGTGAAATTATTTAACTAAAATCAGGAGGAGGCAAGGGTTACCATGTGAAACTTTAAGCTCAGATAAAACTGATTCGGTAGTTAGGTACCTATCTCTAATACCATTTGTCTATTCTCCTAGTTATTAGAGAAAAGGTATTAATAATGAGGGAGGGTGGTATCGCCAGGTTAATCTCCACTTGAAAAACAAACCGTCGATTTGCTATGCGCCGTTAATCGCATGTTATTGAACATCCCTCCCCTCTGGTATCTAACCGTAGTGTTGCCACTTTATTGTTTGGAATTAATCTTTTTTGTTGACTGGCAACACACGATGACGTGATGGGATTAAGCTGTCACTCCAGCCCGCCTTAGCAAAGCGTTTTTATTGGGAGTCTGGGGGAACTAAGCCGAAATAAATTGTGGGTTCAAATGGTATCAAAGGAAATGTTGTGATTTGCTCCTGAGAGGTGGTTTATTCACCTGAATATGAAGGATCGACTTTTTTTTTGTTATGTGACAAGATTACAAATTGTCTAGAGTCAGTGGAACTACAGCCTATAGCTATCCCTATTGAAGAACGTTGCGAAGCAAACGGAAGCAACCATCATAACAGAGCCCAGGAAGTCTAGCACGGTTGATCGACAAAACCCTATGTCAATACAAAATAAAAAAAAATAAAAGAAACGAAAAGAAGAGAAAAGAATAGCAAATAAAAAAAGAAGAGAAAAGAAAAAAAAGAAAAAAGAGATAAAAAAAACTATACTTCATTGGTCACCATGAAACAGGCAGTCGCGTAGTATGATTTAATTTATCTGCTCTATGTAAATGTCATAATTATGTAGCATGTATTACATAAATAAATAAAAAATATTTTTTTTATTACATTAGCTCCATACAGGAGGCTCTGGGGAAAATAATTCACTCAGGGCTTGTGTCATCTAAGGGGATGCTGTGTGGAGGTTTTTTTAAGGAAACGAAGAAGTTCTGGGAAGGAAATAAGTATGAGGGGTGGGTATGAATCTGGAGGGTCAGCGTGTCTAAGCGTTACGGACGTATGAATCCATCAATCCAACCGCGGTCCGAGGCGATGGGCCCAGAGATTCCGGCTGGAGAGGATAAAAGACCTCCCTCAACCAGTCTCTCTCGATCCATCCTGCACACTCGCAGGCAGGCAGACGCATCGGCCGCCAAGACCTGGACAAACCTCACCCCATGAACCACTTAGGTGAACTATGGCAGAGGTGTTGGTTATCCAATAAATGATTCCCGTGGCAGCGGTGCCCATACCCACCTCCCAAATATTGGTTAAATTCGTCATTTAAGGTTAGTTGGCGTTATTTGTGAGTACGGTCAACATAATATGATTCCGGCAGCTAGTTGACAAAAGCCGCCATTTTTAACGAGCCGCCATTTTTATTGTTGGATAACTGTCAATATCACTTTTTTTTTATAACGTCATTCCTTATGCAAAATAACTGCCCTATTAAAGAGTGGAGGTGAACTAACGAAGCTCTTGGAATTGAAATAAATCGTATAAGTGATCCATAGACTTAATTAATTAATTTAAGATGCAGTTGATTCCGTTCGAACTTGGAGAAATGAAATTCATTAAAACATGACTAACTTTAATATGCCTTATTAACTAATTTACTCTTGTTTAGTGAAGTTCGTATTTCATTTCGAATTTGGTAATTCATTAGTATTTTTAATTTTTATTTATTTTTAGTATACTTCGCTTTTCAGATCTGGTCGCCAAACACGGATAAAGCCACTTCAAGCAACGTTTAAATTTATTTTAAATGTTGGTCTTACACCAGGGCGATACTATCTTACGAGTATCTTCCACTCTGGAATATGCCACAAATATTCTAAATATTATTAAAATGGAAAAATTGTTAAATAACTCAAATTAATAAAAAAATTACTTGTGCACGCCGGGGTTTGAACCCGTGAACTCCGGATTGCGAGCCGCGAGAGCCTTACCCCTCGACCACAGAGGCCGTCAGTTTATTATATCATCGACTTATTATAGGTAGTTTTGTAATATAGCGGGTAGGACCAAACCTGTTGGAAACGGGTTAAACCACCGCCATCTTTATTTACGTTAAACTGGCTATAACATCATTATGACATAGGAAACGCCATTGGCTGGTAAGACGGCCGTCACCTACGTTGCCCGGCGTGACGTCAACACCGCCGAATTCACGAATAAAAACGAACACGTCGTTTTGACGGCGAATTAAATCGTCGTGGAAAATAATTCCATAAACATAAAATAAAATAAAGATACGATCACTGCCGTAATTTTGTTCGAGAATTAAAAAATACAGTGAACAGTAAATTAGACCATCAATATTGGAAATAAATGTAATTTTTGCTAAATACTCGTAATAAATCCCGAAGAAGATTTTATTGTTGCATTAAACATTCCTCAATGCAACACTAACTCTAAACAAAATACATTCATTCACCGCGCTTCACGCACCTTTAACAGTTCATACAGTGAATTCGACTTATTTAACACAGTATCTAACATATTCAAACCTAAAATGAATAAATAACATTTACACATACATACTACTAGTTACTCAGAATATATATATTTTTTCCCAATAATCGGAGACGGTTTACATATATATAGTTCCCGTGAGCACTTAGGCCATAGACCCCTTGTGCTATCTCCCATTTTACCTCATTCCTTTGACAGTAACCCAGTCCCTTTTATAAAGTTCACCAGGATTGTTATTGGAAATGAAGCTATATCTTCTGGTTCGACAATGTGTCTTCCCAGGTCTCATTTCCCCTCTTCACTCCTCCTTGGTTCCCTGAAGGCCCCACGACGGAAGAGGGCTTCATCTCTCCTCTCCACTCCATAGTTCCCCGAAGGCTCCACGACGGAGAGTCCACCTCCCCTTGGTTCCTTAAAGGCCCCACAAGGGAAGAGTCCACTCCACCTTGGTTCTCTGAGGGCCCCAGGAGGGAAGAGAACTTCATCTCTCCTCCTTGGTTCCTTAAAGACCCCACAGAGGAAGAGTTCACCAAGATGGCCTCATTTCTCCTCTTCACTCCTACATGGTTCCTCGAAGGCCCCACATGGGAAGAGGACATTATCTCTCCACTTCACTCCTCCTTGGTTCCACAAAGGCCCCGCGCTGGAAGGGTGCCCTTCCCCTTGGTTCCTTGAAGGCCCCACAAGGGAAGAGTTCATGGAGGTGGCCTCAGCTCACTTCTCCATGGTTTCTCTTCTTGGTTCCTCTTACGGCCCCAGGAAGGAATTCCACAGAGGTGGCCTCAGCACTCCTAGGTTCCCAAAAGGCCCATAGTTTTCGAATGGTCCAATTTTTTTGTCCCACGAGAAATATAAGGTCCACTCCAACAGAGCCCTGAGTGCTGGAGTGAGGTCTAAATACTCCGAGATGCGACCTTGTTTCTCGGAGGCACCGTTCGTGACGCTGATCCCCAGGACATTCAGCCTGAGCACGGTAGCTCACACCTTGGCTTGGGATGGCTATTGCAGGTTTGTGTTTCCACTCCCTGAGCGATGGGTTCGCCACACTCCCTACGCTGATTACTCAGAATAGATCCATCCCTTTCCACTCCCTTCCACCATCCCATCCACACAACCTAATTTAATCTATATTTATTATAAGCAATAATTATCAGCCTGAAACACTCATCTACATTGAAAATCTTCCGAGAAAAGATACATGCCGCCAACGGGACTTGAACCCGTGTCCATCTGATTATCGGTCAAGTGCTCTACCACTGAGCTATGTCGGCTTATCTAATACCCGCCAAATAATTCAATATGTACTAGTGTTTCATTCAACAATTATTACATTTTTCCACCTGAAAACAACCAACTTTATTTTGGTGAGAAAGGCATTGTTAGTGCTAAATCTTTCGCTAGATGGCGTCGAGACAAATTATGTCTACATTTTTTAGTGAAATACTTAAACTTCTCAAATAATAATCGTTTGGCGGGTATTAGATAAG
The DNA here is from genome assembly GCA_929108145.2 of Limnephilus rhombicus. Lineage (NCBI taxonomy): Eukaryota > Metazoa > Arthropoda > Insecta > Trichoptera > Limnephilidae > Limnephilus > Limnephilus rhombicus. Next base: position 10,867,581 of record OV815287.1, on the reverse strand, counting down.
CCGACATAGCTCAGTGGTAGAGCACCTGACCGGCAATCAGAAGGACACGGGTTCAAGTCCCGTTGGCGGCATGTATCTTTTCTTCGAAGATTTTTTCAATGTAGATGAGTGTTTCAGGCTGATAATTATTGCTTATAATAATTGTTACCCTTTGTGCTACGCATAAAAATCTTGTCTCAAACGTTAGTTTATCAATTAAAAATAATAATTAATCCATATTTCTATATAGATACCTACCCACTAAATAATTTTATATACGTCAGTGAAAACCTATTATTGGTTAAATATTTACACACATCTCATCAAACATCATTAATTATTGTAACTGTTGGTTTTCCAAATAAAATTAAATAAAATAACTAAATTTATTCAACATTTTATTTTATTGAATGTGAGTGGATCACCCTTTTACACGGGAAACATTTGAACACAAATCCTGTAACATTTCCCTGCTGTATCCTTTCCAATTATGACAATGATGTGTACAATATTTCAAGTATTCCGGTTGAAAGCTCTCACAGTTCCAACGCGGGCTTTCGAAAAGTGACACATTTTATATTCATGTCACCGTGCTAACGACATGAACAGGTTTTTTTGCTTCAATTCAAGAGTTATCTGTGTAACTGTGTAATATAAGTGCAGTTACCTGTTATATTACATAGATGCATTTGTCAACTAATCAATTTCTTTGAAACCATAGACAAATATGTATATTTTTAAGCCATCAACTTTATTTCTTTGCTTTTCATGGTTAGAAATATGATCTAAACCATAGATTCTCAACGTGGACGATAACGCCCCCTTGTGAGCGTTTGAGACTTTCAGGGGGGCAGTAGAAGACCCAGATAAAATTAGGGGGCGTTGAGATGGCACAATGAGGGAGTGGGCAGGTAAAAAAATATGATTTAAAAAAGACAAAAACACGATTATGACATACTAATAAAGCAAAGTAAACTGTAATATTGGTTAATTTTTGTTATTATATGTATTGTATTCATGTTTATAATATTATCATCTTATGTGCATTATTATTATTACTAATCCCCCTCCCCCGCCCCCCCCCCCCGCGACAGATGGTAAGTAAAAAAAATTGGATGGCTCTAGAAAAAAATATATTCTCAAAGTGGGCGGTGGGCAAAATAAGATTGAGAACCTGTGATCTAAATGGTGTTAGAAAGAGAAAATACCACGCGTTAAATTCAAATCTAAAAGTTAACACGACATAATTATTAAAATGTACTTCTTTATGAAACCAAAGTTTCCGATCGCAAATTGAAAAAAAAGTAATTTTGAGAATTTTTTAATTAATCTTTTTTGTATGAAACTACAAATAATGAGTTGATGATAAAGTTTATAATATATTTGCCTAATTAATTATGTATGTGTTTTTTTTCGTTATCAGTAGAATAAACGCAGGGTGATTTTTACAACTTTTTATGTTTGCTTGCAAAATTTTTATGTTTACAAAATCATGTGTTTATTTCTAATTATGAAATTTGAAAGCGTTTTTCACCACTTTTCCAAAACAGTTTTTAGTTTTTAGATACGTTCAGAAATATTCCACTTATGTGAATTTTATTGCAAAACGGAAATCTTTAAACCCTCTGACAAGATACGGTCGATACCTGAGAGATTAAAATAATTTCCTTCAGGGCCTATGTCTGTGTGTAATATGTACCTATGTCTATAGTCTATATCAGGGGTGGCCAACTTGATTAGACCCAAGATCTACCGTTCACTGATGAAACCCTGTGCGATCTACCCAGTGGCGTAGCATGGGTTTCAGCCGCACGGGGCGGAGGAAAATGTCGCCGCCCCCTTAATTGGGTACTTCAGCCGCAGATTTTCAAGGGCTGGGGGGGGGAGGGGAATGGAAATAAAAATTTTTTAGCACCTCATTTTATGGCGATTTTTATTTTAATAAAAATTATTTTGATTTTTTTTACACAACTCCACACAGGAGGTCCTGAGGAAAGTAATTTCCCTTAGGGAAAAAAAATCCCTCAGGGCCTTTGTCATGAAGATGCTGTGTGGAGAGTCATTTTGAGGAGAGAGGAAGGAGTGAACAAGGGTCAGAAAATCGAGAATGATATCCATGTATTAGGATTTCGCATCTCGAATTTTTACACTGAGTTGAGGGAATAAGGCAGATCTTAGCTTAAGATTGATTCTGCGTCCCCCAAATAATAGTTACACACGGAACAGTCAGTTTAGCAAAATTTCGCAGCATTTGGTATGCAACTCAAATATAAAGCTTCACTCGGTACACGATAAATCTGCAACATGTTATTTTAATTAATCGTTACATTCTGAACAAAAAACTGGATTAAATTAAATCTTTATGCGGCGATTTAAAACTACACTCAGAACATGAAAATGGATTTTATTTGATTCTGGCAGCACAAACATAGTCTTCAACTAACTAAAAACTTATTTTTAAATGTGTCAGCAGATGAATCCATAACTGGAATTTCACATTCTGAACACAAAACTGGTTTAAGTTAAATCTGCACGCGGCAAATCAAAATTTAAACATCAGTCAGATGAAAATGCTTTTTATTTATTCTGGCAGCACATACATAGTGTTATGAAGCGATTGTATTTATCGTAAGTTAGGTACTATTTTTTTTAAATGCATTTTAATTGGTTAGGTTGGCAAAGCTGGGGGAGTTTCGTTCAACGCGTCGGTAGGCGGCGTTTGGTTTGTTCCGTTTCCGCACTCTGGTTTTTACGGCGATATGTGCGGTACGCCGTGAAAACAACGGTCACTTAATTTTTAAGTTTGAATACGATGTGATTGAAATCCAAGTTTTGGGCATCTGCATTCGGGGGAAGGAAACACGTTGTGTTTTTTTAAAATATAAATTTCAAGGATTTATTCACGTAAAACGTGAGTTTCGCGCGGGTCCCAAAGTAAACACGAGTTAATGGCGATGTTCGAGTGTTACGATTAATGTACCTCTTTATCCGAGAGATCGGTTTATATAATAACCTGCCACGCATGTCATTGTATGCAGGGCAAACATCGAATTCCCACAGGGGGTTTATTTTTGGAACAAACCCGAGATTACCACAGTGTTGAACAATACTCCGCCTCGATTGCTGACGAGCCTTCCTATACAATTTGGAGGAGAGTTTGGGTACTCCTCCCTTTTTCTGAGGGTCCAGGTCTATCATCCCTTCCATGCGACCGCCGTGGAGGTCGCAGGCACAAGCTGAGCCGCAGAGGTTGGGACCTCCCTTGCCACCAGGAGGTGGTGTTGGTTCTCACGACATCGGGGGTACGGCGGCAGTAGATTTAATTAGTGTAGCTAGGAATAGCATAAATTACAAAATTGGTCCCGGGGGTGAGTCCATACAATTTGTTTTATTATGTCTTATCGTGTCAATACAGTGTACCGATTTTCTACTCTACTCTTTGTTTTATTATGTAGATTCCTTGTGCAGCCTTTTCAGGAATGCTATGAAACCAAATGGCCCACACTCTGAGAATTGAGTATCGTGATCTCCGCTTGTTGACATACCCAGACATTAGACTGGGTTTGGCGTCCAAGATTTCCTGAGATGAAATCAAAGTTGACTTGCAGATTACACCCGAGCCCGACCAAGGCTCATCATTACATTTCCCTTTAATAATATAACACAAACACATAACAATATGTCATTACATTCATAACTGATAACAATAGTCTGCCACTAGAATTTTGTAAGTGCACTTCGAATAATATAATGATTTCCTTCGAAATGTGTCAGCAGATGAATCCAAAACTGGAATTTTACATTCTGATGACAAAACTGGTTTTAAATTAAGAGTTAATCTGTTTGCGAGTCACCAGCTTTGATTAGTATTACTTTCATAATATGCCTATGGTTTTCCTACGAATTATGAATTTTTTGGGGGCCCACAATTTTTTTTTACACCAGCTCCAAACATAGCAAATGGAAAAATGAGGAAAATAATTCCCCTCAGGGCCTATGTCATCTTTGGGGATGCTGCGTGGAGGGTCATTTCAGGGGGAAAAAGGAGAGGAAGTAGTAGGAAGGAAAAAGGTATGAGGGGTGGGTAGGAATCTGGGGTCAAAAGGGTCTGTGTCCAGGAGTGACGGACGTACGAATCAATCCCTCCCACTGCGGGTAAGGCGATATTCCGAGTCCTGCTGGAGAGGTCTACAGGTCTTCCTATCAAGTATCCCAGTATCTTCATATCAAACACATAGCTTCCGTTGGCTTTGCCGCTTTGATAATTTGTGCAGTTGGGTCGTAGCTGGGCGATAGTCTATATTTCTCCCGATCCGGCCTGCAACGCAGTTGATGGGCAGACGTATATGCTGCCAAGATCCGGACGAACCTCACCCCATGAACCCGGGAATCCCTGCTTAGTGACCAAACGTAGCGAACCACTTGGGGTGACCTATGGCAGAAGTGTTGATAATCCAATAAATGGTTCCCGGACGGCGGTACCCATACCCGCCTACGCAATTTTAAATAATAATAATATCGTGTAAAAAAATATCCATTTCATTTCATCGATCGATGTGTTTCAATAGATCATTACACCATCCATGTGTTCAATGTACAAAAATACGATGAAAACCATTTTCGTGTTCTGTGAATCAATAAAGCTGAGGACTCGCGTGCAGATTACCTCTTAGGTTAAAACCAGTTTCATGTTCCGATTGTTCTGTAAAAAATCCAGTAGCGGATTAATCTACTGACGCATTTCGAAGAAAATCGTTCTAATATTTCGAGGGGAGTTAAAATTTTTGTTTCAAACCATTCTTCAAAATTAGTATTTTATAGGAAAACCATACGCACATTATGAGAGTAATACTGATTAAATCTGGGGACTCGCTAGCAGATTCACACTCAATTTAAAACTAGTTTTGTGTTCAGAATGTAAAATTCCCGTTGTGGATTTATCTGCTGACACATTTCAAAGGAAAAAATTCTCTTATTCAAAGTGCATTTATAAAATTCAACCTGCAGAATCTATGTATGTGCCGACAGAACAAAGAAAAAACATTCTCATGTTCTGAGTGTAGTTTTAATTCGTCACATACAGATTTAATTTAAACCAGTTTTGTATTCAGAATTTAAAATTTCTGTTGTGGATTCATGTGCTGATACATTTCGAAGAAAAACATTCTCTTATTCGAAGTGCAGTGATAAAATTCTATTTGAGGACTATGTGTGTGCTGCCAGAATCAAAGAAAAACAATGTTCATATTCTGAGTGCAGTTTAATTCACCCCATACAAATTTACTTTAAACCAGTTTTGTGTTCAGAATATAACGATAAATGAAATGAAAAGATTCATCGTGTACTGAGTGAAGCTTTACATTTGAGGCCAAATTCTGAGAAATTGAGTGTTCCCTATGTATTATTTTGGGACTCTTACGCAGAATCTATCTTAAGTTAACCTGCCTTGTGTTCTAAACACAGTGTAAAAATTCGAGATGCGAAATCCTATTCCACGGATACCATTCTCGATTTCCGAGAGCAGTTGTAATTTTTTTTGTAGAATTTATAACATGACTTTTATTGGAAGAATACTGGTAATGTGATATAAAAATCGGCATAAAATGAGGTCGTAATAAAAAAAGGATTTCTACCTCTCCCTCCCCCCCCGGCGCTTGAAAATCTGCTGTTAAAGAACCTAAATAGCGGGCGGTGAAATTTACCTCCGCCCCGGTCGGCTGACACCCACGCTACGCCACTGAATATCACGTGGTCCGTTTGAAACTTCGACCAAGTATATCTAGACAGGGCGTGTGGGTCTCAAAAATGACATCGAAACCAAAAATATTGGTTTACGAAAACATTTATCAAAAAGAAAGTCCTTTATCTCACAGTCAAAAGATCGCAAGAAGCATTGGTTTGTACCTTTAGTTGGTCTGCGTGGAGCTAATTTGTTTTCCAGCAAGTTCCCGGTAACGGAATTACAAGCTTTGTGAAGATCATTTTTAAAACACACATTTCAGGCAGTTAGAAATATTTTAGGTATGGGCTATCGCGGACTTCATTATTAACAATTTAACCAGTTATATGAATATCTAAAAAAATATGTACATAACATTTGAATTCGAAGCAGCGTATCGAGAAAAGTAACAATTGACAAAAAATGTTTAATTTCTTCCTAGTAAAACAACAACGTCAGGCAAAAGATGCAAGGAATTCGATGGGTAGTTGTATTATGAAATTACTCGTAGGTGGTGTCACTCTGGGATTGGAATTGGGTATGGGAGGGCTTATCTATAGTTAATACATCGATGGTTTGAAAAGAATCTGCAAATGTTTTAGCCATTTCATATAAATATTCTTATGATCGATGAAATTAGTAAACGGATAACTGGTGAATTCCACCAACTTCTCAATTTTCTCGAAATCACTAAAGCGATTTTCGAAGTCTGATATCACTCTCTTAATTTCTGCTATGCACTTGTAAGGAATGTAATTGTAGGTAATATTTTATTACATATTTTTTTAAAAATTGTGAAATTATTACTTTTCGATGTCGACTCTCATAGACGCCGTTTGACTTTGGAATGCTGCAACAGTATTCATAATTTCTGTTTAAGATTTATTCTTGCCTTGTAATTCCAGATTTAATGTGCTCAGTTTTCCGGTAAAATCTAAATCGGCTAAAACCTAACCTAAAAAGGCTGAATCACATTGCCAGCATAAATCACACAGTTGCTGATAATCGTCACCCCTCTTTTCAAGAAAATTTGTTATTACGTCTAATAACATGATGGATCAGCATTTGAAAATCACACAAAATGATAAACGCAGCTCTTGTGTGGGTTCTTATCCGGCTACGCGTCGGAGTTCTTGTGCGGGTGCGGGTTCTATCGGGTTCGAGTTCTTGTCCGGACCCGTGCCTGCGATCCACTGGACTAATGGCCGATCGAGCTCAGTGGTAGAGCTCCTGGGTTCATTTACCAATGGGATCCATGGGATTGAATGTCGCTAATATTGTCTTCATTACTTAAAAAAAATATATATATATAATGTCTGGTCAGTGGTTGAGTGGGCATAGCGCTTGGGTCCCACCCGAGCGTCGCGTGTTCGATTCCTCGACTGGCTAAGTCCTCCATCACAACACAAGCAACATTTTCGGCTTTCTGTGGTGGTAGTAGGAGATTTTCAAACATTGTTGGGTTATTCGTAACCCGGGAATGTTTGTCTTTCTTTAAAAAAAAAATATATATATATATGTATATATATATATACATCCCGCTATCATTTCTGCGTCCTTTCATCAGATCGACATTACTGCGTCTACCTGAAGGACTTGATTTTACATAGTTCTAACTAAAGTATATACTATCTTTTCAGTGTTTGATTGTAGTTAGGTATTTAAATTTTTGAAAAACATTAATTTAAAAATATACAAAACGATAAAAACGCCCTTTAGCGTTCCACCAATCTGAACTCCTTTCATATTCAATGCAGAGAGGCATCCTGCGTATATTTACTTTAATTTGGTCCACAATGAAGCGTCCAATTATATATTCATTTTCATGTTGACGACAAACCGACGTCTTGCGACGTTGCCGCTTATTTGTTCAAGTTTTTGGTTGAACGACTGTATAGGTATTTATAGAATATGAAGGCGACAATATGTCTGGCCCATACGTCGCGGACTCTAATCAACCCGGCGCGGCGGCAATGCCCACGTAAAATTTATTAAATTGGTATGAGATTTTTTGAGACTTATCATTCAGAATTAAAACGTTGCTTGAAGTGTGATTTGTTATTTTTAGTGACTAGATCTATATTGCTGGGATCTTCCTTTGCTTCCTCTTTTCTCCATTTTGATTTCGCATCAGACAGTGATTACCATATTTTGGCTATATCAGTGGACTCCTGTATGGTTTTCTCATCAAAAACAGTTTTTTCATGTTAATTTTAAAGAATGAACTCTAGATATAAGTGCTTAATTATTACTACAACACGATTATCAGTAGAAATATTATGTGACCTATTAATTATAAAGAAGCCGCAGACTTCGCAAAGAGTCAAATTGGGAGGCGGTATGGGTACCGCTGCCCCGGGAACCATTTATTGGATAACCAACACCTCTGCCATAGGTCACCCCAAGTGGTTCGCTACGTTTGGTGAATTAGCGAGGGTGCCCTATAATGTGTAATGCTCATGTGGTGAGGTTTGTCTGGGTCTTGGCAACGGATGCGTCTGCCCACCAGCTACATAGAAGGCCGGTTCGGGAGAGAATGGTTGAGGGAGTCCCTTTGATTTTCCAGCCGTATTCTCTCGAAACATCGCTTTGCACCGCAGTGGGAGGGATGGATTCATACCCGTCACTCCTATTATGTCCGTCACTCCTGGACATACTGATCCCCAGATTCCTACCCACCGCTAGTATCCTTTTCCTTCCCAGAACTTCCTCTCCTTCTTCACCTAAAAAGTCCCTCCCAACAGCATCCCCAAAAATGACATAGGCCCTGAGAGGAATTATGTTAATAATTAATGAAAAATTAAATTAGAATTAAAATTAGTTAAATATATATAGCGTCCCACCGAAACAGACCTTTCCACCGAAACCGAATCTTCGGTGTCTGTCTCAGTTTCGGCCGAAACCGAAACTTTTTTAGAATTGTTAAAAATCGATTGAATACTGTTATTTGGCTTATTTTTTTATAAATTTGGTTTGTTTTATACAAGTAATTCTTTTTTCACATACTTAAATTATTGTTTTTATTTATTTTTTTAATTTAACACGTGTTAACTGTCGGAATAAGTGTACAAAATAAGCCAAATAACAGTAAACAACCGATTTTTAACATGTCTAAAAAAGTTTCGGTTTCTAAAACCGAAACTGATGCCAAAACTAGATTTTTTTGCCAAAACTTGCCGAAACCGAAACCGAACCTTCGGTCGGTCACTAATTATTTATATTTTTTTTATTATTTTGAATAATATTATAGACCGGTCAGTGGTTGAGTGGGCATCGCTTTTGGGTCCCACCCAGGCGTTTCGTGTTTGATTCCTCGGTTGACTAAGTCCTCCGTCATGACTCAAGCAACATTTTCGGCTTACTGTGGTGGTAGTGGGAGATTTTCAAATATTGTCGGGTTATTCGTTAACCCGGAAATGTTTATCTTTCTTTACAAAAAAAATTAATGCTTATCATGATTGACGATGCATTTTCGTTCACGGGAGAAACAATTTTAGGGGTTTTAGTGGCTTAGGTTTTTAACAACTAAATTATATGATAAATCCTTTAAAGGAAAGGGGAAAATAGAAAAGCGAAAGCATAAAACTGTCTAAACAAATAATATAATATGACTTCGGATAATAAGTAAATATTATGTAATAATAAATGACACTGTCCTTTGCAGAGAGGACCGCCAAAGAACTCGATCTTGGCACACACTCCTTGCCTCAATCACGTTAACTTTTAAAGCTCTCTAAAAAATATATATTATTCTTGAATATAATATCTAGACATTCCCCGTGCTGAAAAAAAAAATAAAATTCCCTCCATGGAAAAAAATCAGAAAATATGCTCCAAAAATTATTATAAACACATTGTTTTCAGTTATTTTACAAATTATCTGTATGAAAAAATTCACAGTGTTTTCTTTAAATGCTGTTTAAGACAAACCCCATGACATTTTTGCTCTATTTTAAACGAGTCGTGTTTTATTAAAAATTTTCACAATTTTTGCATCGACTTCGTCGCTTTAAATAAAAGCGCGCTCCTCTAGCACTCGTAATTTCATATCTCTCCATCTTCTTCTTTTTGAGCCCGGTTGCGGCTCCTTACGTGCTAACTTTTGAGTGTCTGATTGTAGCCAGTCTATTTATGCCAGTTCTGAAGAATGAATTCTAAACATAAGAGGATTGAAAAAAAAATTGTCCAATGATATCAGATAATAATTAAAAGGGTTAATATTACTTCAACATTTTATCGGATGTACCATCAAGAGTTGTACGGTGTACACTTAGTGTACTGGTTCATGAACTTGACCTAATAATGAAAATTTTGTTTGTATTATATATATTATAAACAAATACATCACATCCAAACACTTGAAATGTGGTTCCTAGAACTCTATAATGGATTAGGAGGCCCGTTACGTAACAAGGGATTCATTCATTAATTTTGTCTTCTGGAATATTGCCGATTACTCTAATGAACGGTTCATGCCATTAAAAAGATAACGTTTTTAATCTACATTTTTGACAGCAGTGCAATATCTCTCAACGACAGCGGATACCTACTTATCGAGGACATCAATCGTGTTCTACATTGCCGGTATCCGTGGTCGAGGTGTAAGGCTCTCGAATTGCAATCAGGAGGACACGGGTTCAAATCTCAAAGTCTTTCAAATCTACCTTCAATCCCGCAGCATGAATAGGTACCCCAATTGGGGATGCCATAGACTCACTGGCTCCATTGGATGAATGGTGGTCTTACACCAGAACGAACTGAAATTATCATCTTCTCTAGAAGAAGTCACAAATATAGCTACTAATACAATAACATATTTTAATTAATAATTTTTTGTAATAATATACGTATTAAATCAAATAAAATTTTATGAGCTCACGCCGGGATTTGAACCCGAAACCTCCGGATTGCTAATAGAGAGCTTTGCCCTCGACCACGGAGGTCGTTATTTCCTGTCTTTAGGTTTTCTTGCACGTCTAAATTAAATGGAACCGGGTCTTTTCCCTATCATTACACACTTCACGTTAAAAAAATGTACCAATATTTTTAGTTGATTAAAATCGCTAATAGCCAATTCTAGTAGTTTTTCTCGATTAGTCTCTGAAGTTCACCTGAACGTTTTCGGTTAAGTAGGAGAACTTTGAAAAATACAATTTCTATCATTAGAAATATGCCGGAATACAGCATCACGTGCCTTGATTTTTAAATGTTAATCTAGCAATGAATTTCAACACGTTTTTCGAGTAAGAAGAAAAGTAACGTGTCACATAGCACTCTCCTTAGGGTGAATTGCCATAAACAAAAAAAAAAGAAAAGTAACAGTTTTCAAATTACTTGCAGCTTTGGCAGATTGGGTAATTATTACTACAACACCATTATCGGTAGAAATATTACGTCTTTTGCGAATCTTATAACAAAATTATAATTAATTCAATTTGGGAGGCGGGTGTGGGAACAGCCGCCGCAGGAACCTTTTATAGGATAACAAACACCTCTGCCACAGGTCATCCCAAGTAGTTAACTACGTTTGGTGACTTAGCAGGGGTGCCCGGGTTAATGGGGTGAGGTTTGTCCGGATCTTGTTAGCGGATGCGTCTGCCCACCAGCTGCATGGCAGGCCAAGTCGGGAGAGATCGGTTGAGAGAGCGTCTTTGACTGTCACTCCTAGACACATTGACCCCTAGATTCCTACCCAACCCCAATACCATTTTCCTTCCCAGAACTTCCTCTCCTTCTTTTTCTAAGAAGGCCTCTGTGTTTCCTCCTTCCTACAACATGGGTCTCTTCAAGACCAATGTTCATTCCTTCCTCTCCTCAAAAAGACCCTCCACACAGCATTCCAGATGACATAGACCCTGAGGGAAATTATTTTCCTCAGGGCCTCCTGTATGGAGTTAATGTAAAAAAAGACCCTCCACACAGCATCCCCAAAGATGACATAGGTCCTGAGGGGAATTATTTTCCTCCCAGGGCCTCCTGTGTTGTGCTAATGTAAAATTATATGTTAAATCTCTCAAAAGGAAAATCGAAAGCATAAAACTGTGTAAACAAATAAAATAACATGCCTTTAATAATAAATAAATATTATCTCACAAAAACTAACCAACCCGCTGTTTCCTCGCAGGGGTTCGCAGAGACGACCGCCAAACAACTCGGTCTGTGCATATGTCATAGTCAAAGGTCTGTATGCAGTCTCTTCGCGGAATGACTGGTATATCGGGCTAACCCCGAAATAAATTCCAATGTCGGCCTTTGATTAAAGTATTTTTAGCCAAACCTAGAAGTTCCTAACTTTTTCACTTTTTCGTCAAACATCGAAATTTCATTAAATTGAGTTTTGGCGTTTGCCTGACCAAATTAGTTTCTCCTAGGTTTGACGAAAATTCCTTAGTCAGTGGCCGAAAAACTTCATTTGTTTGGGCTTTGACTAAGACTTCAAGTCAGACCTGAGGATTGACTAGTCAAATCTAGGAGCGCCGGAGCTTCGAGAATTGACTATATCATACACACTCCTTGCCTCATTCACATCCATACATCGCTCTTTCATTCTGTCTTTCGACATTACTCGAGAATTCGGTTTACTCAATCATGCCATGTCTTTCTCGGGCATCCCCGAATTTTTCTACCATTCAAGTTCACGTCATATGTACATATAATCTCCTTACAACCTATCTTTAGATCATTGGCTCTACATGCCCAAACCATCTAAGATTCCTATTATTATCTCATTACACTCATCAGTCTTGCATTATCTGTGAATCTCCAAATATTTCACATATATTTTTTACTGTCAAATCAGTCATAAATTGAAGAAAAAATTGTTTTATTTATTCTAGTTATTTGTAGTAAGTTTTCAAATTACTAATATATTAAGAACATTGATTTTATCTTGTTTAATAATAATAGAGTGGCTTGGCACACGATTAAGCATTGTAGGAATTTATAATCATGGATAAGAAAATATCTAATATTTGTTTAAAAATAGTAATATAAAAAAATTAAGTTGCTGATATATTTGCCGTACAATAATAATATAATCAAAAGCTAAATTTGAATGAAATCATTTCTTTTGTTATCCTGATTGCAATGTGCGATGTTTTTACTGTGAATGATCTGTATCAGAAGAAACGCTATTAAAAAGCGATGTTGCCAAATGTAGGAGTTGCGATACGCGAGTCAATAAAAGCCAATAAAAACGTATATTATGCTAAAAATATACGCTGGTCTACTACAGCGCCACGGCTCGCCGCTCGGTGACAAAACACTGAACTAAAATAGCATATTTCAGTTGATTTAGGTACCAAAACTGCGTCTGGCTTATTTTCGTTTTTGGACTGTATGAGGGTAGAGGAGTGGGGAAAACTTGAAATTACATGTGTTCGATCCTGCGTCCGTATACCGGACGCAGAATGACGGTCGGACGCAGGATTGAATGAAAGTGGACCATTAGAAGACGCAGCAATGATAGCGGGATGTATATATATATATATACACTAGCTGACGCGGAAAACGTTGTTCTGCCTTATAAATTATTTCTATTTGTGGATGAAAGTTCGATGAGTCGGACGTAGCGCCATCTGTCATTCAACAACATAAATAATTTCGTTCTGTTTGAAATACGAACGACGACAATTAAATTTGTTCATATAAATATACATAAAATCGCGATGGTGGGGATGGTAGGGTAAAAATTTGGGGTTATTTGTATTTTCTGAGGACAAAAAAAAATGTAAAAAAACAGACATTTTTTTCTAAATAGGGACACCTAATCACCTATAGGTATGAAATATAGGTTAGGAGGGTGAAAAGGGGTTATACCAAAGATATTGAAATATAAGTAGATGTGCTATCTGCTGTTTTTACTATGTGGGTCTGCGCTTCCGGGTGTCGCCGATATTGTTTACCAATTAACAAATAAACTAAAAGAACAAATAATTAACGAATAAACCAAACGAACGTTAAACTAAATGAACGAATTCTTTCCTTATTCAAAATATATTGTTAACCAATATTAATGCACATTTTCAAAAAATCAACGAAATGAACAAATTCTTTTTGTATGAAAACTACGCTAATTAGCGCGTAGTCCGGCGACAGTTGCGCGGACACCATAGCATATCTCTTCTGTATTTGAATATCTTTGGGTTATACCTATTTTTTATGCAAAAAAAAAAAAAAAATTCAAAAATATAAAAAAAAGTTCTGGATAGGGTCACCCTAATCACTTAGCGGTATAAAATATACCTTTAAACTTATTCTCATACCTAACAAATATTTTTAAAAAAATCATAAAAATCACCGCGGCACGAGATTTTTATATATATAGATTTTCCTCTGGACCTTCTGTGTGGAGCTAATGTCAAAAAAGTGAGGTGAAAGCATTCATTTATCACATTCAATTAATAAAATCTGCTCCATCGATTGCAGTATTTGTTTGACTGCACAGTCACAAATAGACCCACCCAACTCGCAATCAAATAAAGTTTATATAATTAAATACCAAACAGCCAACAGTCAGGTAGACGGGTAGTCAGGTAGGGCCGGGCATGTTTGACGAGGTTAAACCGTTTTGCCGGAGAGGGGGCTGCCCTGGCAACACCCGCCCTGCTAAAGGGAAGAATTTTGATCTCCCGATTCGGGGAATTACCCAAAAGGCGTTCCCTTGGCAACCGGGAGAGATTGGACCTACCTACCTCTGATCTATACGAGCTTTAGTAATCCCTTTATATTATTGTTTTAAATGTGGCGCTATAATGTTGTTATATTGAAATTGATGTATAAAATGGTTCCATGCCAACTCAGAATGAAACCAACTCAGAAACGCCTCTGAAAGATCATTAAAAGCTATGAAAAAAATAATTTTAAAATATCCGGTAACCCTAACATAACTTATTTTTTATATTTTTTTATCATCACTCTTAATGACCTTTCTGAGGTGCTACTGAGTTGGTTTCATTTTGAGTTGGCCGGTCACCGTGTGAAATATGGAAGGGTTTTATTTAATCAAATAAAATTTTAATATATGTATTATTAGTCCCTGCTATTAACCGGGCTTTAAGCCGAGTTTTTCGAAATCAAATGTAAATTCCCCTGCCATAGGCCGCCTCAAGTGGTTGCCCACGTTTGGTAACTTGGTGCCCGGGTCCATAATGTGGGTTTTGTCCGGATCTTGACGGTGGATTCATCTGTCCACCATCTGCGTGGCAGGCCGGATCAAGACTATGAGACTAAGGAGAGACTGGTTGAGGGAGAACTTTTCATCCCTCCAGCAGGACTCCTTCGGAACATCGCAGTATGGGAGGATGGGTTCACTCCTGAATTCACTGAACCGACCCCCAGATTCCTACCCACCCCTCATACCTTTTTCCTTTCCAGAAGTTCCTCTCCTTCCTTTCCCTAAAAAGATAAAGATGGTATAGTTCCAGAGAGAAATCGTTTTCCCCAGGGCAGTGGCTGTTACAAAGGCGTAACAGCCACTGCCCTGGCAAAAGCAAAGGGCGAAGGGCGAAGCAAAGGCAAAGGGCGTGCCCCCCGCGCCCCCCCCCCCTTGTCCCCTCCCTAAATATAAGAAAATCTTTCTTCAATCATTCGATCTACATGTCTAAATCATCTAAGCGTCCCTTCTTAATCTTACTTATTACGCTTGCATCAGCCCTGCATTCTTTTCATATTTTTCTCACACTATCGTACATGGCTTTATCACGCATACGCCGCAGGGATCTCAATTCTATAGCATTTAGTTCTTCCTCTGCCAGTTTTTTTTTTTTACATTAACTCCACACAGGAGGCCCTGAGGAAAATAACTTCCCTCAGGGCCTATGTCATCTTTGAAGATGCTGTGTGGAGGGTCTTTTTGAGGAAAGGAAGGAGTGAACACGGGTCTTGAAGAGAAGAGAGAAGAGAGTAGGAGGGAGGAAACACAGAGGCCGGCAAATCGTTCCACAGCCGAGCCGTTGAACTCAAGAACGAGTCATAGAAATGACCCGTTCTCATGTGACTAATGTCAACCGTGTACAAATGTTGGGCGCGTGTTTGGCGTGTTTCCCGACTATGCACCGGTGCCGAGGGGATCAATGACGCTAGTTCCTCGGAGCATCTTCCATTGTAATACCGGTAGAACAAGGACAGCATTCCCACCTGACGCCTGTGCTCTAAAGATTGCAGTCCGTCTGTTAAGATGGGAGAATCTATCACAATTCTGCACAGAGTCAAGAGTTTTTTTTAGGTATTTTGGAGCTCCAGACCAGAGGTGGCTGCCAAATTCAACCGTGGGGCGCACTTGCGATTTGTATAGGGTTAGCAGTTGTGTACTATTAAAGTATCTGCGGGCCCTGTACAGTACGCCCAGTTTCTGAGAGGGTAACTTAACTCTGGTTTCGATGGAGCCCCCGTACCTGAGCTGGTCACTTAGAGTTACACCAAGCATATCGATGGACGTTTTGTTCGGAAGATTGCTTCCGTTGAAGGAGACTAGATTTTCATTTCGATCCCTTTTAGACGTTATCAAACATGATTGGGTCTTTGAAACATTAAATTCGACGAGGTTATTCTTACCCCAAGAGAAAACACTCTCGAGGTAAGCGTCCATTCTTTGCTTCAAAGCCCTCCGAGCTATTGGAGTTTGTGTGCACTTTGGGGGCTTGTCAAACAAAAAGCTATCATGGACTGTACTGTCATCCGCGTAACAATGAATCGGTGCACATGACAAGAGGTCATTGATGTGCAACAGAAACAAAGTCGGTGACAGAACCGATCCTTGTGGGACGCCAGCATTTATCAAATGCGAGGAAGAGGTGAAACCGTCAGCAACCGCCTGAATCGACCTCTCCCTCAAAAAGTCGGCAATCCACGCACACAAGAATGCGGGAAGTCCGTAAGAAGACAGTTTGTTGACAAAGCCCTCGGTGCCAAACCACGGCTTTGAGCCCACACCAGTTTTTTTTTTAACAGTGGATTGGATGAAGCCATCCATCGCGGATGTGATGACTTCACCAATTTCCTGGGCACATCTTGAAGGATCCTAGGTCCGAAAACAGACAGCAGACCACGAGAAAGCATTCAAATGTGCCCGCAGACCAAACCAATCTGCTGATCTATAGTGCCACACTTTTCTCTTCAGCCGTTCGTTAGGCGGTCTGAAGGTTACGGGGATTGATGTCGTCACCAGGCAGTGGTCCGACGATCCTAAAGGCGCTGTGACTTCAATCTTGTAACCGTGTGGCACAGTGGTTAAAAACAAATCTAACAGATTGGAGCGGTGAGTCTGGACATCAGGAACCCTTGTAGGCTCCTGAACCATTTTCTCCAGTCCGTGGCAAAGGGCAAAGGATTCCGCCTCTCGTCCAGCAGAGTCCGTTGGTCCTGAGAACTTTAACCAAGGTTCGTTATGAACATTGAGGTCCCCCAGGACCACAAACTCTGCCGTAGGAAAGCGGGCCAAGAGGTCATCAACAGTATTGCTTAGATGTTTGAAGAGTTCGGACGTATCTGAAATAATCTTTCATGCTTCACTGCCATACGTCAGGGACGGTACCAGCACTCCATTGTGGACTGCTAGCTTCGCTTCTATCGACAGTTTTTTGTTAGCGCCAAGTAACCAAACTTAGCGATCCACTTTTGATGACTTATAACAGAGGTGTTGTTTATCCAATAAATAATTCCCGTGGTGGCGGTACCCACACTCGCCTCCTAAATTGAAATTTTTGCTGTTAAAATTCTGCTTCGAGTGGGGGGAGAGAAGAAGGGGATAGTTTGTTGATATATCATATACATTGAAGTACCCACCACTGTCCCACCCCGGTATAGGTAACTTATGGTCGCCCCTTCGGAGTTCTCGCAAGAATCTAATTTTTTTGTTATATATATATATCATATACAGTGGAGGTAATCCACCTCTTACCCGCCTTGGTATAAGTAACTGATGGTTACTCCTTCAATGCTCTCGCAAGATTCTAATTTTTTTTTGTTAAACGAAGCTACATTTATTTATTTTGAACGAATCTAGACCTCCAGTGTCCATGCATACGTTGTTAGTAAGCAGTATGCAAGTGCTTAACAGGAAAAACAAAATGCAAAAAATAGGTTAGTAAGACAAAGATAAATTAAACAGGGCAAAAGAAAAACTCATTCATGAGGCTCCATGAGGCGACATTGCATCTGTAAAAACCCGCAAGCACCTGCATAAAATAGAGAACATAAGTAATACAATAAATCTCAAATCAATTGGCAAGTACCAACAAAAAATGTGAATGGCTTTCGGTCTGATCATAAACTACACTTAGCTTCCGTGTCCCTTAGCCAACCACTCAGTGAAGCCTCAAAGAATGTTAACTGAATATTTGGGGTAAAATACCCGAAGACTAAAAGAAAATTCAGCGTTGGGTAGTCAGAGGCAGGACAAAGGATAGTCAAGGTCGTCTGATCAAGCCTCAAGCCTGCACATGTCATTGGGGGAGGCGCAGATAGATTTGAGAAGGATCTGCAAAATTAGTAATGTAACTAAAGATGAAGCAGGGACGAGGTCCAGCACACACCGGTATGGGGATAGGGGGAAAAAAAAAATTTAAAAAAAAAATTGGAGTTCAGTTCATCCAGTAAAACATTGAAACAGTTAAAGACAAACAACACAAAACAAGGAACATGGCATAAATTAACAGGTAGTATAGTAATTATTAACAAAACAAATCGCAAGGCAATTATATACATTTTTTTAAAACATAGTGAACAAAATAATATAATAACGCAAATGTAAAATATAACATATAAATCCTAATATATAATAAAATAAATGTTAATAAAATAAAAGAAGTAACATATTACAGAAACGCAAAACACATAAATCATAATAATTAAATCCAAACGGTAAATGTAAAGGAATCATGAAGAGTGTCCGTGAATTCAGAAGCAAAATACACCTGGTACCTAAGTTGTTTTACAGCTACTCAGCGACTCTAAGAACAGGCCATCTCTCTACCCAAACTTTCGTGAATTTCCTCAGGCACTCAAAGTTCACCTTATTCGAGACGAGATCTGTATTCCAAGCAGGTCTCGTAATAACTTGTAAACCATCAATCATTTCGTCTCGAGCATCCGTCAAAATCTCACAGTGCCACAAAATGTGCTCGGCTGTTTGGTCGGTATCACCACAAGCGCAATTGGGATGGGATGATAGAGCCAGTCTGTGAAGTCTACCTCTAAACTCCCCATGCCCAGAAAGCAATTGGGTGATATGGTGGTCCATTAAAAGATATGCCCCTTCCATTCTGATTTTAACTGATGGAAAGAAGGAGAAGGTCCATCTTCCCATATTCGATCTATCCCATCTTATCTGCCATTCACTCAGCGTTTTTATTCTCATCATCTTTAGAAGTTCAGGGAGAGGCACTGCTCCACCAGGTATTAATTCAATACCAAGGTGGTTTACAGGTCTTCCTCTTTTCAGACACTTCTTTGTCAAAACTTCCCTAATTTCTAAATCAATTGGCAAAATGCCAGCCAAAATTGGCAAAGCATCCGATGAAACTGTTCTGTAGGCTCCTGAAAGCGCCAGTAAGGGGATTCGCTGGCCCCTCTTAAGCGCTGAATGAATAAGTGAATTACCGAGTCGATGTTCCCATACACAGGCACCATATGAGACTTGTGTCACATATACGCATCTGTATAATAGACGGAGCGCAGGGAAACGTAAACCCCATTCAGCAGTTGAGATTCTTCTCAGTTTTAAGAAGAGAGCCTGGGCCTTACTAGAAACGCTTTTAACGTGAGTCAAGAACGAGGACGATCTGTCTAATGTAACGCCTAAATATTTAGTACTCTCTACAAAACGGATTGCAGTATCTCCCATTTTTATGAAAGGGTTTCTACCTCTACTGAGGGAGCCTTTCATAAGGAGACCCACGGTCTTATGGGGAGCAAAAGTCAGTCTGTTTTCCTTTCCCCAGTTAAGAATCATTTTCAAACCTTCTTCAGCTTTATTTTCAACTTCTTTTCTACTGTCCCCAGAGACCAAATACAATTTGTCGTCTGCGTAATCAATCGCAATAGTGCCTTCAGGTAAGGGTAACCTGGAGGAGTCATCAAATAAAATATTCCAGAAATCCGGTGCAAGGGGAGAACCTTGGGGACAACCCATGTCCACATCTCTTTCAATGATACAATCACCAAAAGAAATTATAATTTTTCTATCTTTAAAATAATCACAAGATATTTGAAAAAGTTTTCTTGGACAATGACGATTCTTTAATTTAGTTAAAATCATCTCCCACCATGCATTATCGAAGGCACCAGTTATATCTAAGAAGATACCGATTACGTACCTCTTTGTGCAGACCTTCACCCAGTCAAGCGCAGTCATAATGGCGTGCTCCGTGGACTTACCTGGGACGAATCCATATTGATGTACATATGATGGTGTTAATGTTTCTCGTAGACGATTTTGAATAATTTTTTCCAATATTTTCCCCAATACAGGAAGAAGTGTTATTGGTCGATAAGCTTTAATATCCGTTCTTTTTTTGTCGTTCCCTTTAGGTATGATCTTGAGCACGCCTTTCTTCCATACAGAAGGGAAAACTCCCCTTCTCATACACGTTTCCATAACCTGAAAGAGTTCTTCCTTGGCATGGATCCATACATACCTCACAATTATACTATTCAATTTATCATGCCCTGGTGCCTTCCTAGGACTCAAACCCTTAATTATAATTTCTATTTCAGCTCTAGTTATTTTAGAAATTTTTTCCTCCTGGGAGAGGATTGGAGGAATCCGTGATTGATTTCTAATCTGTTGGTGGTGGTCGCTTTCCCCAATGACTGAATCTAAGGGAACTAACTTTCCCAGAAGTGTATTGAGAGTAGTTACCACGTTAGTACTCTCAACGTTCCCGTTATCATTGTCGATAACACTAGATAAAAACCGATCAGAACCTTTACCCGTTTTTTCAATGGCGCTATAAATATCCCATGGGTTAGAGTTACCAACATCTTTAACCCAATTATGCCAAGCAGCTCGTTTAGCCAAAAGTACAGCCGATTTGAAAGCTTTACGAGAGCTATTTAGTTGTCTCCTGAGGGTGGATGTTTCCTCCTCCGTACATCCAACCCGTCTAGAGACACCTAAAGCTCTGTAAGCTCTCTTAAAAGTGCCCTTTAGCAAAGTGAGCTCATTCGACCACCACGGAGACCTAATAATCGTCTTTGGGTTTGTTCTTCCCAGAGACGATTCAGCAGCTGATACCACGGCCGCGTTGAAAAAATTCCCCAAATTGTCCGGATCTCTAGCTGCTACGTCATGAAAATCCCTTAAAGTATCACGTAGAGCATCCCCAAAGTTATCCCAATTCGCCCGAGTAGTTTTGAAGTTCCAGGAGGATCTTGGAGCTTCGGTCTTCTTGACACCCACCATATAAGTTATTAATCTGTGATCAGAATTAATAGCACATTCGTGGACCTTCTATTTAGAAATCTTGGCCGCAATCGATCCAGAGCAAAGAGTTAAATCAATATTGCTCTCACCATGTGTATTACTGAAAGTAAAAATACTACCAGATTCATTTATTAAAGAAAGACCTTGCGTCGCAATAAGGTCTTCGACGGCGTCTGAACGTTCCGTCCGTTGTTCAAAATTGTCAAACCACATCGGTGAGCGAGCATTAAAGTCTCCTCCAATAACTATGTTACGTCCTTTAAGCGCGTTTAGTGCGCGCGTCAGACTCAAGATATGAGGTCCAACTGGATTACAATGTTTAAAATAGACTGAAATTAAAATAATTTCAGTGTCTCCAAAATTAAGTGAAACACAAGTTTGGTACTCGTTTGACAGTCCCACCAGAAGGAGGGGACTGATTAACGAAATGTTAACCAGGACTCCCGCCCCCGGTGCTGGGCCAATTTCGAGTACCGCACCCGGATATTGAACAGGCGTTCTACCTAACCAGGTGTATTGCTCCTGAATGAGCAAGATGTCAATTTTTTTGTCAGTCATAATCTTCAGTGCCTCAAGCGTGGCCACTCTAGACCTCTGAAGATTTATCTGACCAAGGGAAAGAAGGTTAGAATCCATAGTCGGTTAATCTGACTTGGGCTTCTATAGCTGCAATTTGGGCTGGGCAAAGCCGATCTCCAGTATTATGTGTTGCTGGCTTTTTGAAACGTGTGCAAGTAGCACAGACAGCAGCTTGCGCCTTCTTAGTGCAATTCTCCACATCGTGACCAGTTGCCGCACAGTGGCGACAAGTGGAATGCTCCTGCGTACAAGCCTTACTGATGTGACCATATTGTTGGCACTTGAAGCAACGAGTAGCACCAATGTAGTCGCGGGCACGGCATGCATTCCACCCGAGGAAGCACAAACCACTGTCTATGAGTACTTTTCTTACCTCAGGGTGACATGTAAGAATCATATTCATGCTAGAACTATCTCTCTTGCCGAATAAAGAGACTCTTCTCATAGTTCTAACATGATCCTCTTTGGTAATATTACACTTACCCTCGATGTTGTTGATAAAAATTTCATCAAAAAGAGAAGAATCTGAAGAAACATCACCTTTGGGAACGTCATATAACACAATTTTGGGGAGTCGGCCTTGAGGACTAACAATTTTGATGCCAGTTGCAGACAATTTTTCAGCAGCTTTTTTTATATTGTTTACTCCTCCTGGAGTGGTGGTTTGTAGGGCAATGCCACCACCCTTAATTTTTCTCGTTCGTACTACCTGGAAACCGTCAGTTTTAGGATTTAAAACCGACGTAATTTTCTTATGCATCTCCTCAGAAGATTTGCCCTCAGGAATACATGGATAAAAGAGAATAGTTGGTTGTAGAGAGGGAGCAGGTCTCTCAGAACCATTTAAAACCAGTTTCTTTGATTGATTCTCTCCAGCAGCTACTCCAGCATAAGATTTTTTTTTGGGCAGTTCAGGATTATTTTCAATTATACTTGTTTTATTCAAAATGATGTCTAATTTTTCTGAAATTCCATTTTGAGTTTCAAAGACTTTTGATAAAGTTTCAGCCTTAGAAACAGCCGCTGCATGAGAAATGGCTAGACTAGTTAGACATCTTCTCATTTCCTCAATAGAGCTCAATATTGCAGACCGAGCGTCCTTGTTTAGCTTATTTTTCCCATCAGTTATTGTTTGTGAAATCATCACCATCTGGTTAAATATCGGCTGTAAAATGTCTACGGAGAAATTGGAATCAGTAGGTTTTTCAAACTTGGATTGATCGTCTAGTAACATTTTGGACCAGTTATCCTTAAGTGGTGTTTTTTTCAATTGACTCTCAGAACCACTTTGAATAGCAGATTGGGTGTTGCATTCTAATAAAATGGACGCATCACTTGAAGGATTCACACGACTACTATGCGGCAAATTGGGGTAATCCTTCTTCAACTGTATGAAACTAACAGATTCATCCTCTGAATCGGATGACATGGTTTAAAAAAAAAAAATTAAAGAAACCGACAGGAGTTATAAAATTTAGAAGAATAACCAAAACAAAATTTTAACACCAAAAAAAAAAAAATCACAAATAAATTTTTATAATCAAATAAAAGTATTAAATTATCAACATCGAACAATACTGTCAATTGAAATGATAAGAACTTATTGAAAACACTTTTTTTTTTTTTTTTTGTCAGGGACTTTTAAGTCCCTGACTCGAAAGAACGAAATTCAAATTGGAAGCAAACAGATTTTGAATGAAATGCAGAAAAAAATACACTGAATTTAAATGTCAAAATTAATTTGATTTTGACTAAAAAACTATTAAAAACACTTTGAGTAACGTTAAAATTATTAAAGACGGTTAGGGAAGAAGTCCCACAACCCAAATAACACAAACTTAGACATTGAGGTGCAAAATATACCGGTTTTATTTGTAATTATAACAAGACGAATTATTTAGTTGGTGCTACCTTGACAGAGGCAAGAACTAAACTTATACAGTATATATATAGTTTATATATAGTTTATATCATATACAGTCATATTTCTTTTATTTTTCAAATGTAGATAACATTATCAAAAGTGGAATAAAACCGTAGTTTTGTATTAAAAAACGAAGCCACGCCGCCTAAAGAAACTGGTAAAAAAAAAGAAGAAAAAAATTTGAAATTCCAAAGTTTTAAGGTTGTTTTCAGGTAAGAAATCTAAGAGTATGGATACTCTTAGTTCCATGTAAGAAATGGAATTGTTTGTATGAGGGAAAAAACATTGTAATATCGAAAAAAGTTATTTATATTTTTTACTTCTACCACTATGTAGAAGTAGAATCACCTCCCAAAGTTTGTGCACTTTACAACTAGACACCCTGTATATTATGTATACAAGTGCAGACACGTGAAATATCACGGGATATTCTAAATGCTCGACAAATCAGTTCAACTTTTAAAATGACACTTAAAATATTTTTCCGAATAAAAACATTATGGTATACCCGTAGGTTGGTACTTCATTGCTTTTCTGAATTCTCCTATCAAACAATTCTAATTTTTTTTAAATATGACAAATTATAGAGTTCATTGAACCAGATTAACACCGGATATACAGACACACAACCATATTAGAATTTATGTAATAATTTTCATAAGATTAATTAAATTAATTTAAATATTATAAACCGTCATAACTTGTAGTATTATTTAGTTATTTAAAAAACAATTATTTAACTTTCTTATCTAAAATATTAAAATCCAAATTGGACAGTTCCGAACTCCTGCAACTTGCAGAGGTACTGGAGGTACCATCGATGTAGCGGTTTGCCTAATACCTACTTAGGTTTTATTAGACATGGTTAATGTGGCAATAGAGAACTCCGGTCCAATTTTTTTGTTTTTTTTTTTAATGAATGAATGAACCTTCAAACTTAAATAACTGCATTTTTATTTTTATTTTTATAGTTAGTTTTAATAGTTAAAATAATTGTCAAAGTTTTAATTTTTCAAGACCCCCGAAAACCACCAATCTCTATGGTGGATTGTGTGACGTCATCACCTACCGATAGTTTTATTTATTTTCAAGTTGTCATTTTGAATCAGTGATGTTATGTCTAGGGAAATTTCCCTAGATCTAGGGGAGAAAAATATTTTTTAGGGAAAAGGGAAATCGGGACAAAATGTAGGGAAATTTCGAACTCTGGCAAATTTTTTATTACATATGACAATATTACTGTTATTATTTATATATATACAGTGACGGACTAAGGGGGAGGCGGGGGGGGGGGCGGCCCGCCCCGGGCCCCCGGTCCTGGGGGGCCCCAAACGCCTCCATGTTCCCTTTATCAAATCCTAAACAAAGCTTTACGGCACCAGGAGACTGTAAATATTTTTTTTTTCATTTTATTTTTTGGAAAAAGCTCTTGTTAAGAATGCTCTCACAAATTTTTTAAAAGAAAGTAAATAAAATTGACGGAAATAGAATATTTTATGTGAAAGCGTTTGAAACAGTTTGCATGTTGAATTATCCTTCAGCCAAACTTTGAATGCGTTTTTCTCGAAACTTTTTAACACGTTTTTCAACCTGGTTGGCACCATATTAAACAAACTATACATCCGATTTGCATGCACCAATTCTTAAACTGTTCGAAAATCTAGTGACTCCATGTAGGTGAATTTTGATATCTGAAAGAAAGAAAAAATGGTGGACCAGCGAATTTTATTTTCGATTTTTTCGTTTCCTACACTTCCTATGGATAATATGGCCCTGGCTATAGTGACTGAATTTTCGAAGGCAGTAGCCTACACTGCCTTATCGACAATACGGCCCTGCCAGGGCTGGCTTAAACATGTTGGGGCCCCTAGGCAATAGACGTCTCGGGGCCCCTTTACCCTATGGACCCCTACCCGATGCGGGCCCCCAGGCAGTGACCTACACTGCCTTGTGGACAATAGGGCCCTGCCAAGGCCAGCTTAAACATGTCGAGGCCTCTAGGCAATACGAGTCTCGGGGCTCCTTTACCATAGGGGCCACTAGCTGATACGTGGCCTCTAGGCAGTGGCCCACACTGCCTTATGGACAATATGGCCCTGCCAGGGCCGGATTTAACATGTCGGGGCCCCTAGGCAATGCACGTCTTGGGCCCATTTTTGCCCTCAGGGCCCCTACCCAATGCGGGGCCCCTAGGCAATTACCTACACTTCTTATGGATAACACGGCCCTGGCTATAGTGACGAGATTTTCGAAGGCAGTAAGGCCTACATTGCCTTATGGACAATAGGACCCTGCCATGGCCGGCTTAAACATGTCGGGGCCCCTTTACTCTAGGGACCCCTACCTGATGCGGGGCCCCTAGGCAGTGGCCCACACTGCCTTATGGACACTAGGGCCCTGCCAGGGCCAGCTTAAACATGCCGGGGACTCTAGGCAATGCACGTATCGGTGCCCCTTTGCCATAGGGGCCCCTAGCTGATACGTGGCTAACTTATAGACAATACGGCCCTGCCAGGGCCGGCTTAAACATGTCAGGGCTCCTAGGCAATGCACGTCTCAGGGCCCCTTTACCCTCGGGGCCCCTACCCAATGCGGGTCCCCTAGGCAGTTGCCTACAGTTGTCTTATGGATAATACGGCACTGACTATAGTGACTGGATTTTCGAACAGTTTAAGACTTGTTGCATCTTTTTACTATCTTAGACCCTTTGCAAAAGGCTATTTTATCATTACAGATAATGTAGATAAATCAAATCAAATCAATCAAATCAAAAAATATTTATTGTAAAATAAAAATTACAAAAGGTGTAGCTTATGAGTAGACCCCATTTCTTCCAGCTAACCACATTTATTTAATTACAATGTTTATATAATATTATTTGTTTTATTATAATTACAATGTTTATTCAGATAAAATAACCATATTCCAATGAAAAAAAAAAATACAAATATATATACCAATAAAAATAGGCGTTTCATTTACGTGAGGTATTCACTCAACGTGTAGTGACATTTATTAACAAGGAAAGTGTTTAGTGACGATTTGAATTCGTGTGTATCTTGTATTTGTTTAATGTTATGTGGAAGGTTGTTATATACTTTAATGGCCATGTAGTATGGTCCTTTTTGGAATGTTGTTTTGTTTGCTTTTGGTATTAATAGGTTTTCTGTGAGCCTTGTAGCGTATTTATGTGTTGAGTTTTTTAGTGGGAACTTGTCTGTAGATGATCGCACTAACATGCATAACTCCATTATATATATATGTCTGTGACTGTTAGAATTTTCAGATTTTTAAACATAGGTCTACATGAATCTAAACGACCGGAGTTTGTAATTTTTCTTATGCATCTCTTTTGTATGATGAAGACATCTGTGGCGTTTACCGAGTTTCCCCAAAAAATAATACCGTATTTTATTATTGAATATACATAACCATAGTATGCGGCTATTACTGATTCGGTGTTCAATATTTTTCTCAAGGTACCCAGAACATAAGAAAAACTACTGATTTTTGCTACAATTTTTGAGACACGTTCTTTCCAGTTTATGTCTAATTCTATTCCCAGTAGTGAACAGGTTTGGGAAGGTTCGATAATATTATTATTAATGTTTACATTTATATTTATAGGTGTAGCTTGCACTGGACAAAATTTTAAAATTTGGGTTTTGTTTGTGATAGTAATAAAATAGGCAAGTAATTAAAAAGATTTAGTGGCGGACTAACGGGGGGGGGGGGCTGAAGCGGTGGCCTCTAGTCCTGCCGGACCAGCGTATTTTATGAAAATTTTCAGCGTTCATAAAAAATAAACGGGGTCCCTTTATAAAAAAAATCCCTATGTGGTGCCATAGTAACAAGATTTTCTAACAGTTTAAGACTTGGTGCATGCAAATCGGATGTATAGTTTTTTTTAATATGTTGTCAACCAGGTTGAAAAACGTAGTTTCGTGAAAAACGTCTTCCATGTTTTGCTGAAGGAAAATTCAACATAGAAACTGATTAAAACGGTGTCATATAAAAAATGATGTATCTACGTCAATTTTACGAATTTCATTAAAAAGTTAGGTGATAGCATTATTAACAAATGCATATTTTAGAAAATTAAATTAAAAAAAAAAAAAAAACATTTTTTTAAAGTGCTCTGGTGCCTTGTTTAAGATTTGATCAAGGGAACACGAAGACGCTTGAAGGCCCTTTAGGACCAGAGACCCGTGTGAACTGAATAAAAATCTTGTAAAATTACATCAACTTTTTCAACTAGGGGGGGGCCTCATTCAGCTTTGCCGCCCCGGGCCTCTGACGGGCTTAGGCCGCCACTGTATATATATATACGTTTATATATTTTTTGGAATTCCCATGAACCTTAATTATTGTTCATGTACTTACACGCAATGTTATTTTTAACACTGACAACTCAAAATGATATTATGTATCTAAAAAGATAAATTGGACCTCTGAAAAAAAAAATATATATTTTAAGTTCCGTTTTATCGGTGATTGCGGTTGATTTTTATTGTGCTAAGTGTTTTTTTTTTAAATTTGGAATTCAGTTTCTAATTCAGTGGTGAGTGTATTCGTACTTTTAAATTATTATTTCACGTAGCAAAAAGGGTTTTATTTGGAAAAGCACAGTATTATAAGTACATTTACCAAATTCTGATATCTTTCCAATTAATTAATCATATTAATTAACATATAACAGGATTAGTGTTACACAATCAGGTGGCTACGTAGGTAATTGCGTAAATGTGAAATTCTAGGGAAATTTCACCTCGAAATCTAGGGAAATAATTTTTTTGGGCAGAACATCCCTGTTTTGAATGTTACAAAAATGGCGGAATGATTTTAGGATGACAAGTGTGAGAAGTCGAGGCGTTTTTTATTCAAGATTAACTGCTTTTAATATAGAAAAACATTGGTAAAATGTCCACGTCTCACCGCTATGTTATTGTATTTTAGCAAAGTGCAATATAAAAAATCATTTCATTGCAAATACAAATGACATCGTAAGCCATATTTGTACATTGTTTTATGTATAACACATACAGAAAAACTGGTATTTATAATACACTGATCATGAAGATTGTGTAATAACTTGTTTAAAAAGCCCTTGATACTAAAAACAATTGGAAAATACGATCGATGTATCGTAAATCAAATGTCAAATATGACCTATTTATGACTATATTTACGACTATATTTAGCCTCAAATATACCCCTTTTCCGTCATCATATTAATTGTTGAGGGCCTAAATAATGTTTCCAATAAACACAACAACTATTATTTATCTAAATCTCTTTAACAGTATGAAAATAACCAAAAAACACGAAATGTTGAATGTCTTACGTGGCGTAAGATTTCAAATGTCAATACATAAATATACCGCTATCACAAGGGTGAATAGTTAGCAGTGACGTCACCACTAACCATTTCAGTAAGCCAACTTGACTTAAAAATGCACTTTTTAATAATTTTTTAAAAACTCTCCGTTTAATATTATTAAATAAAACTTATATATTCAGAATCAGCGTTTATTGATCTATATGAAAATATTTTTTTAAACCATAGTATTTTTCACTGGAGTTCCTTATTTTGTAAACCTCTGATCACCTTACTTTAAAAATTTTGTTGTTTGTATTTTTATATCATGTATGTATTTTTTATCGTAACTTATCGTCATTATATCTCACTGTACTTTAATTTTTTGTTGCTTATATTTTTATTTAATTTATGTATTTTTTTATTTCAATTGTAATTTTATTTATATTATTTCCTTCTCATATTAAAGATGTACTGCCTTTATTTAAGTATGTAAAAGCCCTCTGAGCGTATAATGAAACACATAAATAAATAAGATAAGATAAGAAAAAAAAAATTAAAATCAATTTTTACGTATTGTAATCTCCCTCATTCAAAATGACTCCCACCTCGATTAATCTAGACCAGCATAAAAGATAAAAAATAGAGCAAAACTGACGACTGCTTTAAATATGATAATTATTCTCATCGTCATTTAAATAGGGGATGCAAAAATGCCTCGGCAAGTACTTCCCCTTCCTCTCTCGACTCGGGCTCAGAACTCAGGGCGCATTAAATTCTGCACTGGAGTATGAAATAATGAACAGGTAATGAAGGGGAACTTAAGCCAGCATATAAAATACGTCCATGACGTAATGTTCCCGGGAATAAATAATAATGTGCGTTCTGTTTTTTTCACCTTTACAAACCTGGCACGAGCATCGAGAGACGTTTGTTCATCATATTACTATATGTTAGTTCATAATATATCTTTATCTTTACTAAGTATAAAATGAAGTCGCTCAAGATGTGTGTGCGCTTAGATCTTTTAAAGTACGCAACGGATTTTAATGCGGTTTTCACCAATATGGAGGAAGAATTCACGAGGAAGGTTTTTAGGTATATAATTTGTCAAGGTTTTGTGTAAATTGGTTGAAATACATAATATATAACTGGCCAAGCGGCAGTGGGCAGCGGGCAGCGTGATGTGGATTTGATTTAACAAATGGCGTTGGTTATAATGGTTTCGTTAGCCACAGCAACGTGTGGCCGGGTCTGTTAGTTATGTATAAAGTAGCTGATATGCCTCGAGGTTGTGAATTCTAGTGAACCTGAAAACTGGGTGCAGTTTTAATGTGGAAATGATATAATTATAGAGAATAAATTTTTGGAGCGAATTTTTTTCAGCATCGTTGTGATCGAAAAAGCGACACTAAAAAGAGACAAATACGTATATACGGATTTAGCCTGCGAGAGAATGAGATAAAAAAATCGATCCCCTCTTTGTGCGGTGCTTCGTGGCCTCCTCACTCTTGTCAACTTTAGTTTTCTGAAGGTTTCACATCTATCACGTTTGAATTGCACAATCTAATTTTTGAAGTGAAAACTTCTTTAGCACCGTTGTGATTTGAAACCGATGAAACGAAAAAGCTACAATAAAAAGAGATAAACACGTACACCTAGAGGATTTAGCCAGCGAGAGAATGAGATAGACTAATCGGTCTCCTCTTTGCGCGATGCTTCGTAGCATCCCCACTATTGTCTAATTTAGTTTTCTGAAAGTTTTAATGTTAGGTATATTAATATTGTTAAATTGACCTGCTGACAAACTGCTTTGGCAGTTTAGCGGGTGCTTAAAATGAAGAATAAAAAAAAAAAAAAAAAAAAAAAAAACCATCTGATATCGCTTTAGGGCGATCTACCTTCTCGAGTTCTAAATAACAGTATCGAACTAGAGAATTTCGAAACTTTTTTTTTCGTGTAGAAAATTTAAAGAATGTGGATCAATTTCGACTTATTTGACAATTTAAATGGAATTCAAAAACTCTGTAGCTAATGATGGAATTATACGCCATCCATGGGTAACCATGGTGATTCTGTCAATTTGGGAGGCGGTCGTGTGTATCGCCGCCTAGTGAAACCATTTATTGGAATACCAACATCTCTGCCATAGGTCACCCCAAGTGGTTCGGTACATTGACCGGTTTGACCGGTCAGTGGTTGAGTGGGCATAGCGCTTGGGTTCCACCCGAGCGTCGCGTGTTCGATTCCTCGACTGGCTAAGTCCCCCATCACAACACAAGCAATATTTTCGGCTTTCTGTGGTAGTAGTAAGAGATTTTCAAATATTGTTGGGTTATTCGTAACCCGGGAATGTTTGCCTTTCTTTTAAAAAAAAATAAAAATTGGTGACTTAGCAGTGGTGTCCGGGATCATGGGGTGAGGTCGGTCCAGGTGCGTGGTAAACCGGATTGCGTGTAGTTGAGGGAGACCTGTTGATATCTCCAGCAGAACTTTCTTTGAACCCCAGTGGGAGGGTTGCATTCATATACGTCCGTTACTTCTGAACTCGCTGCCCCAAGATTCCTACACACCCCACATACTTTTTTCTCCTCAGAATTCTAAAAAAGACACTCCACACAGCATTCCCGAAGATGACATGGGCCTTGAGGGGAATTATTTTCCTCAGAGCCTCCTCTTTTTTTACATTAGCTCCACACAGGGGGCCCTAAGGACAATATTTCCACTAATTTATTGGCCTATTTCATCTTTGGGGATGCTGTGCGGAGGGTATTTTTAGGGGAAGGAGGGAGAGGAAATTCTGGAAAGGAAAAGGTAAAAGGGGTGGGTAGGAATTTGGGGTCAGTGTGTCCAGGAGTGACGTACGAATAAATCCATCCTTTCCAATGCAAGGCAATGTTCCGAGAGAGTTCTGCTGGAGAGGTCAAAAGATCTCCCTCAACCAGTCTCTCCCGACCCGGCCTGCCACGCTGTTGGTGGCAGACACATCCTTCGCCAAGATCCGGGCATACCTGACCCCATGAAGCCGGGCACCATTGCTAAGTCACCAAACGTAGCAAACCACTTAGGGTGCGACCTATGACAAAGGTACGTTTTAAGATTTTCATGGCCAAAAGCATTTTCGTTATTTGTTTTTGGGGTGTTATGCCGAGTTGCACTACCTCCTTCTTTAGCCAACGTTTCGGACATCGTTGCAGGGTCCATCATCGGGGCAGATCCGGCAGATCCGGTAGATGACACATCTACCGGATCTGCCCTGATGATGGACACTGCAACGATGTCCGAAACGTTGGCTAAAGAAGGAGGTAGCGCAACACGGCATAACACCCCAAAAACAAATAACGAATATGACAAAGGTGTTGGTTATCCAATAAATTGTTCCCGGTGCGGCGGTACCCACACTCGCCTCTCAAATTGAAAAGGAGTTTGGAGGTAATGTAAAAAGAAGTATTGAGTTGTAGGTAATGAAAAAAAAACTCTTGCAATAATATCTATGATATCACATCAGTACTGGGAATTTGACGACGTCTTCAAAATGTGTTCGACCAGCCGGAAGATAAAGAAAAAAATAAGTTGGCACTGTTTCACACTTGTGACATTATAATATCCTGTCTCGTAGAATGGTGTGAGTGGGAGGTGAAAGGGGGAGAGGTTCTGCATAAGATTAAGAAAAAGGCTGCGCTCCGCTCTCCCCGCGGAGTAAACAGGTACTAGTGGCAGCCCTTTGGGGTGAAGAAAAGGCCTAGTTGATAATTCATAGGCCACGCCCAGCCGAGGGAGGAAAACGTCACGAGGGTGGATCGGTGTAAAGCTAACAGATTAAAATCTACCCAGTGCTTATAAAAAATCATTTTAAGATTGAAATGCAGGCGTTCTTAGGTACGTAATAGCGATGAGTTTGTTCATGAACGGAGCTGCCTCTTTTTGATGAGCCGTATTCGTACGACACCCGGTAAACTGTTCTACCGTACCACGGCTCAATGCAATGGGTTTCAATATATAAACTATGAATACCGTTAAATGTGTGGAAGATTTAAGTTTTATTTTCTGATTCTGATCATTGCACTAAAACTGTAAATTTTCTTTTCATGCATTTTATCTTCTCTCTGTTATTATTGTAAAAACTTGCATTGCATTATCACTGTTACTTTTTCGTTATTTCTCTTATCCAAGCTTCCCCAACCGGGCGCAGCACTTATTTTTCTTTTTATTTACCAACACTATTATCTGTATATATTTTCCCTATAGATTTCAGAAGAATTATTCTACGGGCTGCCAGATTTATTATTATTTTGTACAAGTTAATGTAAGCACTAGCATACTGCTTTCTAACCCCGTATGCATGGACATCTAGAGTCGTTCAAATAAATGTAACTTCGTTCAATAAAATAGATTCTTGACGTGTGCGGTGAAGGAGGAAACCATATATTTCCTATAACGCCAATGGGAAAGTGATGAGGTCCCCTCCAATGGACTAAAAATTTTAAATTTTATTTGATTTGAAAAACCGCACATTCCAAAACGGTTCCAACAGGCTTCTTATTCTTCTTTCGTATGGTGGGGGGTCAGAGGGGGACATCTAGGTTTGCGAGCCAGTCTAGGGCCTCAGGCGTTGCCTTGTGGACCTCATCAATCCCGCCGGGGAATGAATGGAGCGGGGATTCGTTGACCACAAATTCGGTGATCTGCACCGCATCGCATTCACACGTCGCCGACTCTTTAAGGCATCTATGCATCACCTGGGCACAACGGCTATGGGAGCACCTTATCCTATTGATGGCGGACCAGAGTTTGCGAGGCAATAAGAATCCAGGCTGTCTCTCGGTGGGGTCTTGAACGAGATGGGCATTTTTCACGTTGGCCGATTGCCACTCAAGATTCCACTTGATAACATAAATATAGAAAGGGTTAACAATATTAAATATCTGGGTGTAATATTAGACGATAAATTAAAATTCGACAAACACTTCGATTACATATCTAAGAAAATTGCTAAAAAAGTTGGCTTCTTAAAAAGGATTAGGAATAACTTGGATCTCAAAACAACGCACCTTGTATATAATTGTATTGTAACTCCTCATTTAAATTATTGTTCTAGTGTTCTATTCTTATGTAACGAGACCCAGAATAATAAACTACAGGTTATACAAAATAGGGGAATGAGGATGATTCTGAAATGTAATAGCTTTACTAGAGTTAAAACTATGTTACAAAACTTAAATATGATGACAACTAAACAACATATAATATATAATACGTTAACAATGATGTACAAGCTTAAAAATAACATGCTCCCTAAATATCTGCAAACGAATATTATATACCATGAAAATATTCACAATTATCCTACGAGGAGTTGCCGAAACTTCAGGCTTCCCAAAACTAAACTGACGTGTACACAAAACAGCGTGTTTTATAAAGGTCAAAAACTTTATAATAACCTACCAAATTCCATAAAGGAAGCCTCAAGTCTTAGCACTTTTCGTAAAACATGTGCTACATACATTAAGAAAAATTTATGAATTGTATTTATTTGTATTAACTGTATGTCTTAAACCCTAATGTTTGTATTTCTAACTGGAGTAACTGTATTTCTTTTTAAAACTGTATTCTTTCCGTTATAATTTTATGACTATATTTATTTTATTATGTATTTTATATGTTTTTTTTTAATACTAGATGTATGAAAAAATTTGCTTACATCTAAATAAAGTTACAAAAACAAACAAACAAACAAACTTATATTCTAGGGTGAGAGGTGGTCGGAGGAGTATTTCACCTTCTGTCCAGAAGGGTTTTTGAGACTTCAAGCGGCATGCCGAGTGAGAGACGACATCATCGTGCAAAGGTATTGAGCTTTTTTGCAGCGCCGTCTTGTATTCCCTCAGTGCTAGTCGCCATCATGCGTTGAATGTGGGTGGTTTGGTTTATTTATGCGTTGAACTGCATTTGCCTTGTGATGTGTGATGACTTGATGAGAGATTCCAATCGTGTTTTTTCCAAAATTTCTATTCTAACGACTACACAAATCTTCTGCTTTAGACATAAAATATGTACCTACCTAATTAACAAGCGATAAGACACTGAAATGGTCCGTATTTATAAAATCGTGCGATTTGCTTACTAATTTATTTATTTTGTTCTAAGTATCATGAAGACAGCCACGGACCCTGATATATTACCTGCTACCTCCATCCACTAAACAACAACAAGACGCGTCGCTTCGCAAGACGAACAGTGCCAAGATTTGAATAAATTTGTCCCAAGAAATCCTTTGAACCGAAACAGGGAAGTAAGAAGCAATATGAATACGGAATGGGAAATTGATTTATTGTCCTTTATTTATTCAAATGCTTAACGATATGCTGATCTAGAGGAAACGCGGGAAGAAGAAAGGGGGATGTCTAAGGTCAACGACTTTTAGAGTATTTTAATGGTAGGGAGATACGAATTTATTAGTAAGAAAACAAAAATCTCATTTAGGAACTTGAGAAAAAAATGTTTTTGCTTAAAAAAATTTTTATATATATATAATATACAGGGCGTTAAGGAGTGTACTTGACTTACTCATAAAAAAATATAGGTATATAATATACAGAGTGTATCGAACGCAAGGGCGGATTTAGCCCATACGGTATTTTTGTGT
Organism: Limnephilus rhombicus; assembly: GCA_929108145.2. Classification (NCBI taxonomy): domain Eukaryota; kingdom Metazoa; phylum Arthropoda; class Insecta; order Trichoptera; family Limnephilidae; genus Limnephilus; species Limnephilus rhombicus. The sequence goes on along the minus strand of OV815287.1, from coordinate 10,831,993 downwards.
ACTGTGGAGATTCCATCACAGTACATACTTAGAAGCCAAAACTGTCTTCTTTAAACATTTAATTTTTCGATTGTTTTGACACTTTCATAAACCTTCCTATACATACTTTGACTTGTAGAAATAAACTTGAAGTGTATGATATTTGTACTTATACTTGTTATAAGTATCAAACTACAAGTTTATTTCTAACAGTAATTGTTGATTTTTTTGCCCATCCGCCCCTTGTGCCCGCCCAGAAAAAATCCTAACAGTAATCGTTGATTTTTTCGCGCCAGAAAAAAATCCTACCAGTAATTGTTGATTTTTTTGCTCGTCCGCCCCTTGTGCCCCCCCCCCAACCCCCCCCCCCCCCCCAACCCCCCCCCCCCCCCCCCCCCCCCAACCCCCCCCCCCCCAGAAAAAAATCCTAACAGTAATTGTTGATTTTTTTGCCCGTCCGGCCCTTGCGCCCCCCCAGAAAAAAATCCTAACAGTAATTGTTGATTTTTTTGCCCGTCCGCCCCTTGCGCCCCCCCAGAAAAAAATCCTGGATCCGCCCTTGATCGAACGTGTTATGCACTCTAGATGAAACACAACAAAACTCTTCTTGCATTATTATTGAAGACAAATTCTGCATTTTAGACGGTGCAAAAATATTTCGGGCGTCTCTGTGTGCCGGCGCTTATTGTTTATAGTTTTTGTGCAGACCTATAGGTCTCATACATAGAATGTTAAGGGATGTACTTGACTTACTTAACCACCTGACATCATTCGGAGTAAAAAATGGTAAATTTTGGTCTCCAGTGACATTTTTGTGTTTTATTTTCAACTAAAAACATTAAACATCAGTAGATATTGGAGGGGTGGTGTGAGGGGTTGAATGACCAGTAGCGACTAGTGCTAGATATTTTTTTGTTTGATTTTGAAAAAACAAAATAAAATAATGTATTCATGTTATATGTAGGTATATTCATATTAACGGCCTACGTGATCGAGAGGTAATGCTCTCGACAAGTCCCAATGTCACGGGTTAAAATTTAATTTGATTGAATTGTGTTATTTCACAGTTTAATAATAATAATATAAGGTATATTTGCGGCACGTTCCAGAGTGGAATATACTCTCAGTATCACCCTGGTGAAACACAACCATTCTGAATTGAAATGTCGTTTGAAATGGCTTTTAGCAGTGTTTGATCTGAGTAGCCAAGTACATCCCCACCTTCCTCTTTCCAATCTTCTTCCCCACCCCTCCACCTTCAATCTCACAGCATGCCCCAATTCAGGGCGCCATAATCTCACTGGCTCCAGGAGGCTGGGAGCAGTATTCACATTAAAAAAATTATAAATAATATATAAGTTCACTTCACGCATAATACGGAGTATTCCCTGTCGAAGTTCGATACACGGATAATACCGATATTCCTTTTTTAATTAATAGACAATCAAATAAGACATTTGTCGGAAGTACCATAATTATAAAGTAAATTCTTAAATTGTCAAAATAAAAACAAAAGTACCGAATTCGAATTCTTCCCGGTACCTACTACTGGTATTGAGGTTCAAGCTGCGGAAGCCATCATCAATAAGATATACATCCTAGATTTTGAATGCTTTATATGGCAAGCAGGGTTTGTCTAACGGGTACGTGTAATTATTCTAATGCATTTCTTTTATAATCTTCTGGTATAAATACAATTTCAAACTTGTCAATAAAGCATTCACTTCATAACATGAATGAATAAATTATTGTTTTATATGGTAATAATATTTTTTCTATGATTGGCAGCATTGATTGTCTGTGAAATGTAATACAGGTAGTACACAGTAGTAGCGTAGTACAGGTCATATATCACATATAAGTGAATTAATTTTAGCAAAATTAAAATGTAAAATGCATATTTGCATATTTTTTGGTCTCCCCTGACATAAGTATTTACTATCGTAATAATTAAGCTAAATCTAACTGGGTAAGAAATATTCCGTAAAGCGGAGTAAGACAAGTTTAATAAAAATATTATTATTTTGTTTATTTTTTAATTGATTTGAATTCCTTCTTATATTTGGAAAAAAACGAATTAGTCACAATTAATGATTGCAGTCCCATTTCGACTACAATAAATCCCTCATTACTTGAACGCCAGCGAACACAGAGACCTCAGTATCGCACCTGTCAGCGCTGGATTGAGATATTCAGTGTTGCAACAGCCAAGTGATTGCTCCATTGGTCAAATTAAAAGGACAGGTACCAACTACTACTACTTGCCCGGCACAGGATTGACAGATAGCATCAGTGTTGCCAGCAACTGTTAATGTTGCCACCCACGGTACCTAAGTTGGGAAGATGACTTGCGTTTTAGATATTTTGTATGTTGCGAGGGACGGGTTACGTGTGACTGTGGAATTTTCAACCATTTTATTTTATTTTGTTCTTTATTCATAACTTTGCAATTTAAGTATGTTTTTGAAGAAAAATTCTTTACGCAAGCTTGACTTGGGAAGTAAGCTGGTGAATGCGTGACGAGAGCGTTACGAAAAGCGAGGCGTAACGATAGTTGAGAGGGAGATATAAGTTAGTGAAGATACGATGCGTTTTAAGATTTTCCCGGCCAAAAGTATTTTCGTTATTTGTTTTTGGGGTGTTATGCCGTGTTGCGCTACCTCCTTCTTTAGCCAACGTTTCGGACAGCGTTGCAGTGTCCATTATCAGGGCAGATCCGGCAGATGTGATGTGAAGATACGTTTAAGATAAGAAAGAGAGAGAGTTACGTTTCGTATATAACTGTAGGTAGGGGCTTGAGAGAGAGATGCGAGCACACATTTTCTTTCTGACTTTCTCTCATAGCCAGTTACGTTTCGTATATCTAAGACACAGTGCATGCCTATTGTCTGTATCACACTGTAGGAGCAAGACAGAGCAGTGCGCGCGAACTTTTTTTTCTCTCTTCCTATCATATAGATGGAGCTAAAGAAGTTTTATTTCAGCAGTGTGGTCTAAAGCACACTTTTTTTTACATTCGCACCCCACATGAAGCCCTGAGGAAAATTTCCCTCAGGGCTTATGTCATCTTTGGGGATGTTGTGTGGAGGGTCTTTTGGGGAAGGAAAGGAAGTTCTGGGAAAGAAGAAGGTATCAGGGATGGGTAGTGAATCTGGGGTCAATGTGTCCAGGAGTGACGGACGTATGAATCTATTCCTCCAACTGCGGTAGAAGGCGATGGGTCGAGGGATTCTGACTGGAGAAGTCAAAAGACCATCTTCAACCAGTCTCTCTCTCTCGATTCGGCCTGCCGCGCAGCATGTGGGCTGACGCATCGGCCGCCAAGACCATCCTCACCCCATGAACCCGGGCACCCCTGCTAAGTCACCAAAAGTAGCGTACCACTTGGGGTGACCTATGGCAGATGTGTTGGTGGTCCAATAAATGCTTCCCAAGGCGGCGGTACCCATACCCGCCTCCTAAAATGAAAATTACTTAATTCTACACCTCCCCCTAATTCTTGGTTTCGATTATAGACTTGGACTGATAAGACTTACCTATAGATTTTCTGCGAGAATCATAATTTGAGATGCGGATATAGGTACCGCCACCCCAGGAATCACTCATTGGATAACTAACACCTCTGTCTTAGATCACCCCAAGTGGTTAGTTACGTTTGATAACTTAGCAGCGGTGCCCGGATTCATGTAGTGACTTTTGTCATGGTCTTGTCGGCGAATGCTCTTGCCCACCTATTGTGTGGCAGGCCGGACCGGGAGAGACTGGTTGGGGGAGACCTGACCTAGACCTCTCCATAGCCGGACTCTCGACCCACCCACTTGCATCAGATTGGGAGGGATGGATTCATACGTCCGTTACTCCAGGGTGCATTGACCCCCAGATTCCTACCTACTCGCATAGATACCTCTTTCCTTCCCAGAATTTCTTCTGTTTCCTTTGCCTAAAAATACCCTCCACACAACATTCCCAACGATAACATAGGTCCTAGCGGATATTTTCTTCTCAGGACCTCGTGTGGGGAGCGAATGTAAAAAAAACAATGAATAATTTTAACATAATTTTATAGTTATAACAAAATTAATGAAAAACTTACAACGAAAAAATAATTATTGTTTTTGGACCACACATGGTTGGATATGGGATTTGTTATTATTGTTTGTTATTTGTTATTTTTTTTTAATTTTACATATTTTGTGAAAAAGGTTGACATCGCCTGCCTTTAAGATGTTCATTATTTTAGCTCTTGAGATCATTTCGCCCACTGGTTCATGGTGGTCCAACAACCTGTCGTATACCTACACAGTGTCTGGAAACTCGTAGTATAAGTGGGAAATCGGTGAATTTATATCACACAGAGTAGGTACCTTAACTACTAAAAAAAACTTTTTTCAGTCTGTCACTTTTGATATAAAAACTTTTTTTGAAATTTTTTTAGGTAACGCTATTTAAAAAAAAACATTTTGTTCTGTGTATACATGTCATTTTAAAAGATAATAAACAGATTAAGAAAGGGACGCTTAGATGGTTTGGGTATGTAGAGCGAATGAACGAGGAAAGGAGTGTAAGGATAATATGACGCAAATGTGAATGGTAGAAGAAGTTGGGGACGCCCGAGGAAGACATGGCATGACCAAGTGAATCAGATACTTGAGTCGGGCCATGTGAAGAGTCTGAATAATAGAAGAGCATGTATGAGACGATGTATGAAAGTGAACGAGGCAAGAAGTGTGTGCCAAGATCGAGTTTTTTGGCGATCTGTCCTCTCTGCCTACCCCTGCGGGGAAACGGCGTGATGGTTAATTAGTTAGTTAGTTAATAAACAGCTATAATTAACCCCCTAGCGAGTGATTTTTTCAAATTCGACTTAAAAATTTCAACTTAGGACTCGATTTATTTGAAAACGAAAGCTCTATTCTATAGATTCCCCATTTATCCGCTTATTTTTTTATTAAACTTTGGGAAATCAACAGTAGTTAAAGAATCTAATTTTTAATAGTTTTTACATTATTCCAAAAATACAACCAATTATAGATTCCCTTCTTGTGATTGTTGAAATTGTAGAAATGAAAATAAATAACAGAACAGAATAATTCTGTTCTGTTATTTCTTTTCATAATAATTCTTACAGAATAATTCTGTTCTGTTATTTCTTTTCAATTCTACAATTAACCCTAGAAAGATCATCTTATTTTTACCTACATCAAAGATAATCATACGTCTTAGAGACGTACTGTAGTTTAAAAGTGAATATTTGACTTATTTTCATACTAACACAGTTTAAAGATAGTTGAATAATTAGTTTAGAGTTTTGTACTTTAAATGAAACCAAAATAATTATAAAAAATATATTGTAATTAAAAAAATTATTAAATTCTGTAAATCAACTACAAAATATTAAGTCTTTTTTTTAAATCACAAATAATGTTTCATTTTATGTCTAAATCGTATTTTTTATACGCTATGAAAGTTTAAATGCTAATCAGTCGTTATACTTTTTAATTTGGGAGGCGGGAATGGGTACCGCCGCCCCGGGAACCTTTATTGGATAACCAACACCTCTGCCATAGGTCACCCCAAGTGGTTCGCTACGTTTGGTGATTTAGCAGGAGTGCCGGGGTTCATGGGGTGAGGTTTGTCTAGGTCTTGGAGGCGGATGACCAGGACACACTGAACCCCAGATTCCTATCCACCCCTTAAACCATTTTCCTTCCCAGAACTCTCCTCTTCTTCCTTTCCTTAAAAAAAACCCTCCACACAGCATCCCCAAAGATGACACAGAAAATTAAAAATTATTTTCCTCAGGGCCTCCTGTATGTAAAAAAAAATACTTAATATAATATATATAAACATATATTTTTTTTATTTCGCTAAATAACATTTATACAAACAAGTCTGAAAGTTACACAAAAGGTTTCATACGTGTTGCGGAGTATGGGTTATGTATTTCTCCTTGACTATTGTACTTATCGTAGTGACAGAGCCGCCCCGCGCAAGCTCTGCTTGGCAACTGAGCCAACTGAGATAGACAGCGCGCTACGATGCGAAATAAAAAAGACAGCAATTCTTGTGTATCGTTTACGTCTCCAAAACGTAGATTATCTCTCTGGGGTTAAGTATATAAAAAGAAAAATAATTAAAATAAATAAATATTTAAATTCATAACAGTGGAAAAAACAGAATACTTAAGAAAAGTTACTCATGATATGTCAGAAAAACACTATTTTATGGACTTTTTATATTCATTCTGTTCGGAATTGAAAATGTTCACTTTTGATATTATGTTATTGAAATCAATTTTCGAGGTCGGTATGGGTACCGCCGGCGCCGTCCCGGGAACCATTAATTATAGATAACCAACACCCCTGTCGTAATAGGTCACCCCAAGTGGTTCGCTACGTTTGGTGACCAGGTTCGTGGGACGAGGTTTATCTAAGTCTTGGCGGCGGGTGCGTTAGCCTACCAAGTTTAATTTTTTTTATTTTTTTAATCATTGAAATTTTTTATTACATAAATTGGGAATTATTCGATCACCATGCCCGTGTTGTATTGCATGGAAGACTGGTTGAGGGACACTTTTGATCTCTCCAGCAGGAATTTCTCGACTCATCGCCTGACACCTCAGTGGGAAGAATTCATCCGTCCGTCACTCCTGACACGCTGACCCCCAGGTTCCTACCCATTCCTCACACCGTCCCAGAACATCCTCCCCTTCCTTTCCCTAAAAAGACCTCCCACCCAGCATCCCCAAAGACCCAGGCCCCGAAGGAAATTGTTTTCCACGGACTATTCAAGTAAGAATTTTGTTTACAGTTTATTTTGTACTGATCCACTTTGAATAGGACAGAAGAGCATGTGTTCTTGGCGGCATCCCCAATTGGAGTATATTGTGAGGCTGAAGGTAGTGGGAAAGGAAAGGAGGTAGGTGGGGAAGTTCCTGACTATTTAGATCTGGTTACCAAACACGGCTACAGCCATTTCAAGCAACGTTTCATTTCTGGGGCGATACTGAGAGTATCTTCCACTCTGGAACGTGCCGCAAAAATACTACATATAGTTTTAAATTATTAAATTGTGAAATAACACAAATTAATCACATAAAATTTATTTTATAAAAAGACAAATAAATTTGTTTACATTGCTTTATTTTATACACAATCTACATGTTTCGTCATGTTTCACATCATCGGGAGTAAAAGTACACGTTCTCCTGATGATGTGGACATTGTTCACAAAACATGTAGATTGTGTATAAAATAAAGTGATGTTAACAATGTTATTTGTCTTTTAATAAAATAAATAATGCCATCACAAAGTGAAAACCTTATAGAAGAAGTTTTCTTCTAAAAAAAAACTTAAAATTAACATGCGCACTTACCCCTCGACCGCGGAGGGGCTACACTACAAGACACACCATTCATACCTTTTCTACGGTCATCGCAAAAAAATTTCTCAATAGGTACCTACCTACTAATTTTATTTTTTTTTTGAAGAAAGACAAACATTCCTGGGTTACGAATAACCCGACAATATTTGAAAATGTCCTACAACAGACCTACAACCACAGTGAGCCGAAAAAGTTTCTTGATTCGTGATGGAGGACTTAGCCAGCCGAGGAATCGAACACGGAACGCCTGAGTGGGACCCAAACGCGATACCCACTCAACCACAAATGACACAAATCAATCATTCGGATTGCTAGTCGAGAACCTTACATCTCGATCACGGAGGCCGTCAAATAATATTTCTTACAATTTTGTATGAATTTTTTATTGATTATTAATTCTCCTGAAAGAGTGCTATATTATTTTTTTCTTCTTATTTGCATTTATTTAACCACTCGGACCCATAAGCTTGTTTTCACACGATAATATAATATTACCAGACAATGACGTATGATGCGTACCTGATTAAACCTAGACAGCGGATGTAGAAGCTATTTAAAGTTAAAATTGAAATGTAAAATTTATTTTATCTAGAATGTAAGAGAAAATGTGAAATGAAAAATATTAAATCAGTATTATAATTGATAATGAAGAGATGGCTCTGTAGTTATGTTGCAACTCACGCGCGCTCTATGTAGAATAGTTGGGTGTAGAAATGGGTAAGTTCTGCATTTTTCCGGAGGCCTCCGAGACGTGCTTCCTTTCAAAAGTACTCGAGTTCTAGGAGCAGGTTCCAGGTCCGAGTTCTTATGTGCGGACTGACCACTGGGTGCTGTTGCGGCGCACCGAGCCGGGACGCATGGGTTCACGCACTAGGAGCCAGGACCTGCTCCTAGAACCCGCACAAGAACTCAGAGCCACGGAGCGGGATGAGAACCTGCACGCGTACTTGGGCCCACCACCCGTCGCACCCGAGCGCGAGTTGTGCGTAGTACATTTTGGTAAGTTCAACGAAATTCATTCGTGCAACAAGACACCACGATAACGTGGTCCAGCTGACTAAGCGACGATTAATCTCACAGAAATCTCTTACCTGTGTATTGATCATGCCGCGGTGCCAGTTGATGTGCTTATTTATGCTTTCCGGTACCCATTATTTTATAATCGATTCTCGGGGCTTCGGTCACTGAAGATTGTTTATGACTTGTTATTATTTTTTTGTTTATAAACATTCAAAACATAAAATTTCCCACACATGTTAAAGACTAAACAGGGGCAATTATTTTAACAGAGGTAATGCCGACTTTAACAAAATACATTATTTTTATATGTGATATTTTTGTATGATTTGACTGATAAGACCGAAAATACATTTTAATTTTTTTTATTGTAATCTTTATTTTTTTAATGAAGGTCTCACGTTTCAGGATGCGTGATAAGTTAGTATCATGATAATACAGCATCATCTTTACAGTACACAGATGTCAATGATTTTATCAAAATATATTGACGACGTGCATCATCTCGTATGGTAGGTACAATTCTCAATTATGATTTTGTAATTATCAGTATAATTTTCAATTTGGGAGGTCGATGTTGGTACCGCCGCCCCGGGAACCGTTTATTGGATAACCAACACCCCTGCCATAGGTCACGCCAGGTGGTTCGCCATGTTTGTTGACTTAGCAGGAGTGCCCGAGTTCATGGGGTGAGGTTTTTTTCCTTCCCAGAATTTCCTTTCCTTCCTTTCTAAAAAGACCCTCCGCACAGCATATCCAAGAATGACATAGGCCCTGGGGATTTTTTTTCCTCGGTGCCTTCTGTGTGGAGCTAATGTAAAAATTAATAAACAGGTTTTTAATATGAGCGCTCTCTCTTTAAGATTTGTATTTACTCTCCATCTTCTCCTTTTTGAGCGGATATACCGCACCTTAACCGGCACTTAATATACATATTTTTTTAATATCACTCAAATAATGTATTGCTAGATTGAATTATTAGTGCGTGACAGTGGATATTATCATTTAACTAGTAAACTCATCGGTACGGAAAAGAAACCCAACGTAACCCAAAAACAACGTAAAATTAGTAAACAGAATAACCCGCTAGAAAAGCAAAGGCTTCTGTGACGTGTCACCAGGACTTACTACTCACTAGTAGCATGAGAACTCGAGACTCGCGAGTGGAGCGGAGCGCAAACATGGGGACGTCGGCCGGTGGAGGCATTCGGGTTCCTACTACTCATTTACTCACTAGTACCAGGAGAACTCGTGACTCGCGAGTGGAGCGGAGCGCGAACATGGGGACGCCAGGTGGAGGCATTAGGGTTTCCGATCCGAGTTTCAGGTTTGGAACCGAGCCCGAGTTCCGGGACCGGGTTCTCTTGGAGTAGTCGATTTGAAAAAGGAGCAGGAGTAGGAACCGCTTCTCGCAAAGGACCCGAGTACACGAGCTCAATCCAGCTGAACCGACACATCTCTATTTGGGTGTACTGTTGGCTCCCTCTGTAAAGTATATACGAGTATTATTTTAATTTGAGAGATTTGGCTCGCAGATAAAGCCCATAGAACATTATTTGCGGGTGGCCCACTTAGGAATCGTTAAATTGTTGCAACTAAATTATGACAACAGAACTTAAAGATTACCCCTGTTACCTGTCGGTAGGGTTGCCAGCACAAGGAAATATTTTAAAAATAATATTAAATATTTATTCCGGTGCGCGGGGAGTCCCACACATTCCGTAAATAGTATACATTACATCTTAAGGCGCCGCAACCGGACTCAAAAAGAAGAAGATGGAGAGATATGAAATTACGAATGTTAGAGGAGCGTGCTAGTATTTTTTTATTTATTTATTTTTTTTTATTATTTATTGAAACATTTATTATAATTACAATTTTACAACTAAATATTTTTTTTACAGGTTTTTTTTTACTACCCTTCCATTAAAAGCATTTGCTTGTGTATGGAAGGGGAGTGTACATAAATGCTATTAGTTATTAGTTAGGTATAAGTTAGTACTTAAATAATTAATTGTACATAAATATATGTGAGCTGCAGTATTTATTTGATAATGGTGTGTGTGTTTTTTTTTTTTTTTTTAAAGCGACAAAATCGATGCGAAAATTGTGAAAATGTTTAATAAAATATGACACGTTTAAAAAGAGTGGGGGTTGTCACAAAAATCTCGTGGGGGTTGTCTTAAACAGCATTTAAAGAAATACTGTGATTTTTTACATGCATATAACTTGTAAAATAACTGAAACAAACGTGTTTATAATAATTTTTGAAGCATATTTTGCGATTTTTTTTCTATCGGGGGAATTTTATATAATTTGCGTTTCGGCGCTGGGAATGTTTATATATTATTTTCAAGAATAACATATATATTTTTAAGAGCTTTAAAACTTAACGTATTTAAGGGAGATATGTAAGAAATCGGTAGAAATTCGGGTAGCGGCGGCTATATAAAACAAAGTCGGGTTAGTTACACCATTTATAACTCGAGAACGGCTGGACCAATTTTTATGATCTTCGATTTGTTGGATTTGTCTCCGCTCCCAACAGCAGAATAGCTATTAAATCGGAAATAATCACAAAAAATAAATTATGAAGAAATTTCTTTTTCTCATACATTTGGAATGGAACGAATTCTCATCGTTTGAATGAGCTCCAGGAATATTGTGATACGTATAATATTGAGAAGTGAGTGAATTCCAAAAATTCAAAAAAGTTAAATGTCACAGCGCTCAAAAAATTATCCAATTATTATTATTATTATTTATGACTTTGACAAGTACAACATATTATTAGATAGAGATCATAGATAACAAACAAGTGATATGTAAGACATCATAAATCATAATAGTGATGCGACACAGCTGAACCTTTTGCGGTATGAAAAATTACATTAGTATATTACTTATTTATTATTATTTTTAGAGACCATCCAAATAATTTATAAAGCGGTCTGTGACAATCCTGGAGTCCGCTATCGGTCATCAGGCCCATTTCAATCTTATGTCATCGCCCAGACAGGTACCTGTCCTCCCGCTTAGGAGAAGAAATAATAATAAATAAATTGAAGTGTTGGAATGATGATTAGCAGCCTTGGGAGAGTGACTTGCGTTATGGCAACACCATCTCGCCTCCTCACTAGTCACTCAAGATGGCGTATAATGTTTACTCTTCACTCGGCTTTGTCTGGGAAATTTCAGATAATAATATTTAATAAATTGTATTGTATCTGAAGCGGAGAAGATGATTTGGGACAAATAAATGTGTGATGAAAGAATTATTGTTGTTGAGAAATGTTGGCAATTTTTTTTGTAGGTTATGAAAGAAAATTCATTCTTTTTTGTTCGTTGACTTTTTAAATCTTGATTTTATGTGAATGCTTGTAAAGCGCCCTTGGGTCGATTTTCTCACGAAAAGTGAGCTATAGAAATTATCCAAATATTATTATTATTAAGAGACTCAACTGCTCTCAACCGTCTGGAGCCAGTGAGACTATGGCATCCGCAATTGGGATATGTTGTAAGGCTGGAGGTTTTTTTTTTACGTTAGCTCCATGTAGGTTCTGATAATTTCCCTAAGGACCTATGTCATCTTAGGAGATGCTGTGTGGTGGGTATTTTTAAGAAAACGTAGGAGAGGAGGTTCTGGAAAGCAAAAGGTATGAGGGGTGAATAGGAAGGTTAGTTTGTCCAGGAGTGACAGACGTACGAATCCATCCCTCCCACTGCGGTGCAAGACGATGTTTCGAGATAGTCCTGCTGGAGCGGTCAAAACGTCTTCCTCAACCAGTCTCTCTCGATCCGGCTTGCCACATATCCACTTGTCTTCACGCCTATGAACCCGCACAACTCTGCTAGGTCACCAAAAGCGAACCACTTGGAGTGACCAATGGCAGGGGTGTTGGTTATCCAATAAATGGTTCCCGGGGCAGCGGTACCCATATTCACCTCGCAAATTGGGGAGGTAGTGGGGAGGGGAAGGAGATGAGGAAGAGGAAAGTACAACATTTCAAGTAACGTTTCAATTCTGAATGGTAATCTTACACCGGGGCGATACTGAAAGTATCTTAAACTCTTCTCATAATCGATCTTAATGTATACCGCACAGGAGCATCAACCGCTCCCGACCGTCTGAAGACATCGAGACTATGGCATTCCCTATTGGGGTATGTGATTGTCTGCAGATAGTGGGGAGGAGAAGGAGATGGGTGGAGGAAGGTGGAGAATAATAATAATAATGATTTATTGTCTTCATTTCTTAATAACAAATAGAGATAATGATATCCTCACTGGGATCTCCCGTGCTGAGGATTTCATTTACATTTTATAATTTAATTATAAGAATAATATGAATTCGACATAACATATAACATGTAGTATTTTTTTTTAATAATTATAAAGTAAATAAGATAGTGTTTTACCTGTGAATTACCTGTCCATTCAGATCTTGTCACCATTTCAAGCAACGCACAGTAGGCCAGCGCTCAGCACTCACTTCGTGTATGATTGATTCTTCGTGAGATTCCAACAGTTCAGTCGGTTTGTTGCCATAGCACAGTGGGCCAGCGCTCAAGGAAGGGCGGTTATAGCATGTTGACGTTGTGATAAACTTTCAAATCATACGCTATTGGGTTTTTCCACCTTAATTGCTCAAGGAATTAAATTTCAAATTGTTTGGTACTAGCATCATTATCTGTTTTCAATGACATTTTTTACTAATTACAAAATTTCGATTTATTTTACTAATTACTATTGGGGAAAACATATATTATTAGCATATTGTGTTTTCCCTTAATAATTTACATTGCTGCTTAATTGTTTTTTCCGGGTATTAATTTATATTAATAATGAATGTGATATTTGCCAATGCAGTGCGCAGTGGATAGTACTTATTGTCTAATTTCTCAAGTAATGGTTTATTGATATTTTTGGAATTATTCAGTGCGTAAACTAATTAGGTAATCTCTTACTTAAACAATTTTCAAGTACTACGCATTAAATAAAACTTGTGTCACTGCTGACTTAAGTAGTTAAAAGTTTAAACAAACACAAGTACAAATTTAAATTTAACCAACAAATTTATACGCGCGTAGCAGATATACAATTCAAAAGCCTATATATTTAAAAATTCAAAAAATAATAATGATAATTTAAGGTAAGTACCTTCAACTTGAATATAAGAATAATGTTTGATGTTTTCCACTGTGTAGGTATTAGACCAGTTATAAGTATATCATAACAAAAGGAAGATATAGGGAACTACAGACCTATAAGTTTGATGTCAAATATATACAAAGTATTTTCAAAAGTTATCCTGGAAAGAATAAGTAAAAAGTTAGACGAAAATCAACCACGGGAGCAAGCCGGCTTTAGACAAAAATACTCTACCCTGGACCACATACACACGGTGAAACAAATAGTAGAAAAATATAATGAGTATAATAAGAAACTATACATGGCATTCATCGATTACTCCAAAGTTTTCGACAGCATAAGACACATAGCTATATGGGATAGCCTTGAACAGCAGGGGATACCTTTAAACTACATAAATATTATAAAAAACATATACTTGAATTGCGAAGCGAGGATCCAACTAGAAACCTTGGGAAAAAAGTTCAAGATCGAGAGAGGAGTAAGACAGGGAGACCCTCTATCACCAAAATTGTTCTCGGCTGCTCTGGAAAGTATCTTCCGCAAACTAGATTGGGAAAAATATGGTATCAACGTACAAGGTGTAAAACTTAACCACCTAAGATTTGCAGACGATATAGTCCTATTCGAGGAAAACCCAATGCACCTAATTAGAATGATAGAATCACTAAACAAGGAAAGTGTGAAAGTCGGCCTATGCATGAACAAAGACAAAACAAAATTGCTTACAAACTCTGAACCAGTAACTATAAAAATTGACAACCAACCACTCGAATATGTGTCAGATTACATCTATTTAGGACAGATAATATCTCACAAAGATCAAACCACTAAAGAAATCGAGAGAAGAGTAGCAAATGGATGGAAGAAATACTGGTCTTTGAAAGAAGTCTTGAAATCTAAGGAGCTAAGTATGCAAATAAAAAGGAAAGTCTTCAACACGTGTATACTTCCAGTCATCACCTATGGATGTGAAACTTGGGCACTCACCAAACGCCACAGAAAAAAGTTGGAACGCTGCCAGAGAGCCATGGAGAGAAGTTTGACAGGAACAAGGAAACAGGACAGAGTGAGAGGTAGCACAATAAGGGAGAAAACTAAAGTTGCCGATGTAGTTACCCGAATAGACCAACAAAAGTGGAGATGGACAGGACACATGATACGCGATCCACAAGAGAAATGGTGCAAAAATGTCACTGACTGGTATCCCAGAGATGGCAAGAGAAGTAGAGGACGTCAACACATGAGATGGGAAGATGACCTAAAACTCACTGCTGGACATCAATGGAGAAGAGTAGCGCGTGACAGGTCCCAATGGAAAATGTTAGAGGAGGCCTATGCCAAGAGGCAAACTGAGCTTCGGGATATACTATAACAAATAAGATCATGTCTAATACATACCTAACAGAAGTCCAGAATAAAAAGGCTTATTATTATTATTATTATTATTATTACCTTCAACTTGAAATTCCATTGTATAACAACACTCGCAAATAAAAAAAATTCCAACAAATTAGCAACGGTAAAGACGGTGATTAAAAGAGGCCCAGATAATAGTAATTTAGAACTTCCCGCAATTAGATCACTTTGGAAGCCGAAAAACTAATGAAATCTTTGGGGAACCGGGATTGTTTTTATACCCACAGTTAATTTGGTAATTAATCACTACTTACGTACAATAATCACCTTTTTTACATGAGCTCCACACAGGAGGCCCTGAGAAATATAATTTCCCTGAGGGCCTATATCATCTTTGGGGATGCTGTTTGGAGGGTTAGTTTTATAATGAGGACATAAATATTTTAGGGCTATGACCTACGGCGAGACCACTGTGCATAGGGCCGAAGTTATGACCGACCCCAAGTGATTAAATGACCGAACCCAAGTGCTAAAACGACCGACACAAGCGTTTAAACCATGATTTTTTTTTAAGTTCTGCATTTGTCAGATGTTTTGATTGGTCCGTGTACAGACCATGATTCTTAGTAAGAATCCAAAATTTCATTCGGTTCGGGTCCATAAGGCCGATGTTATGACCGACCGCAAGTGCTTAAACGACAGAACCCAAGTGGTAAGGTGCCATAGGACCGATGTTATGACCGACCCCAAGTGCTTAAACGACCAAACTTAAGTAGTAAAACGACCGACACCAAGCGTTAAGAAGACGATTTTTTTTATGTTTGAGGGAGCGGGCCGGATCGGTAGAGACCGACGAGAAATAAAAGGCGTCAGTCGATGTAGTGAGTCAGTCTTTATTTGGCTACGTAACGAGGGTCGAAGCGGAACGCAGTGACAGTGGTGCCGTGAGTAATGCAGATGCGTTGCTGATGCGTGAAGATGGTCAGGAGACTATGGCGGTGAATATCACAGGTCTTCAGGGAGCCGGCATGTTGCTCTACACCATGGCGGTGTAGAAGTGACCTTGGTCCAGGCGGTCGATCACCGTCGTGTTGGCGGGATATGGCAGCTGTGTGTCCTTTGAGTCGGCGCACACACGTGACGCAGGAAGGAACCTTGAGAGGATGAGGATGATCTCTGGCAGCGGAACGCGATGGGTTTCGAATTACCGGAGAACGGGTTGCACTTATATGAACAGCAAGCGCGAACGGGCTTGGTAGTTGATAGGTCGGGTGACATCTCATGTCGAGGCGCGAAGGGCCGGACAGCGGATGATAGTTGGAGAAGGAGTCCTCGAAGGTGTTGGAAATGTTCCTGGAGTCACACTGGATAAACGTGAATCACTTGCTGCTGACTGCGCGGGCCAGTGCCCCAGCGCAGGCACGTTCTTGCTCGCGGCACTGCTTGGACTTTGTTGCTTAACCGATGAATGAAGGTACTGGGACTGACTGGAGCGGGCGAGCGAATCTGCTGCTTATATAGCCGCGGCGCGCGGTAGAGTAGCTTGCTAGCGCGCCAGGTAATGTTGCGAGAATTCACGCAAAGTGGAGGTATTGCCCGAACGTTCTGCGGGCATTTGTATTGCACAGCCACAATTTCGAGGCCTTTCGCGTAAGTGGCGGAATTATTATTCCTAGACGGGCGACGGTAGTACGCTGTTTGTGGCGCAGGTAGGTATGTCGTAGTAATTCTCGCATGTTCGTACAGCGACAGTGGCGGCGCAATTAATTCGGCACAAGTGGCCGCCACGTGTTTTTCATTTGGCAGATTTTTTGATTGATTCGTGTTCCTACCATGATTCTTAATAAGAATCCAAAATTTTAGTCAGTCGGTTCAGTGCCAAAGGGCCGATGTTATGACCGACCCCAAGTGCTTAAACGACCGAACCCAAGTGCTAAAACGACCGACCCCGAGCGTTAAAACCATGTTTTTTTTAAGTTCTTCATTTGGCAGATATTTTGATGAATTCGTGTACATTCTTTATTAAGAATCCAAAATTTCAGTCGATTCGGTGCAATAATGTCTAAGTTATGACCGATCATAAGTGTTGTTACAAAGTGCCCATGAAATTAATTTATTATTTTAATTTCTTCATTTGGCAGATTTTAGTTTAAATTTTTTTATCAAGCGTTTAAACCATGATTTTTTTTTAAAGTTCTGCATTTGGCAGATTTTTTTATTCGTCCGTGTACAGACCATGATTCTTAGACCGACCCCTTGCTTGCGTTTAAACCGTGATTTGTTTTTAAAGTTCTGCCTTTGGCAGGTTTTTTGATTCGTCCATGTACAGACCATAATTCTTAGTAAGAATCCAAAATTTCATTCGGTTCGGGTACATAAGGCCGAAGTTATGACGGGACCCCAAGCACTAAAAAGACCGACCCCAAGCGTTTAAACCATGATTTTTTTAAAGTTCTGCCTTTGGCAGATTTTTTTATTCGTCCGTGTACAGACCATGATTCTTAGTAAGAATCCAAAATTTCATTCGGTTCGGGTCCATAAGGCCGAAGTTATGACCGACCCCAAGCACTAAAACGACCGACCACAAGCGTTTAAACCATGATTTTTTCTTAAAGTTCTGCCTTTGGCCGGTTTTTTTTATTAAAGTTTTTAATATCTCGACCGAAAAGCTAATAAATAATAAGTAGGTGCTAGTACGTGAGTAGATTCCTACCAAAAAAGACACGATACGGAAATCCAGTGAAAAATATTATGGCATTAAAAAAATATGTTCACATAGACATAAACGCTGATTCTGAATATATAAGTTTTATTCTTCGAGCTTCTCAAATGGGCTCATGATGTAGGATTAATTATTAATGTAAAAAAAAACCAAATGCATGTACATAAAATCACCAAGTTTGAAAATGTGGAATGTTCCTAAAATAACCGCTCATAGCTTTGACTGTATACATAGAGGAATTATTAATGTTTGTGACTGTGAAAAAATAGATTTCACAAATGAATATACTTATCTGGGAATAATTGTTGATAATAATTTTAAGTGGGATAAACAAGTGGCTAAAATTTGTAACCAGCTCAGATCCTTAGCTAGTAACTTTTACAAATTAAAATTTATTTTGCCTCATTCTACTCTTAAACTCATATATTTTTCTATGGTAGAATCCATCCTTAGATATGGTATTCGAACTTGGGGACATGCAAGCACTACTAACATTAAATGTATTGAAAATTTACAAACTGCCATAATAAAAAAAATTGTCACAACAAATATTTACAAACAGAGACATAACTTAAAACTACTGTATGGCTCAGAGAGCTTACTTACAATAAAAGGTCTCCACTGGTTCACTACTATTATGGATAATATGGGGGAAAGCCCTTACAAACACCTACTTGTACACAAACATACCACAAGATTTAGAGAAGGAAAGGGCCTAAAAACTCCTCGAATATTAAATAAATATGGAAGCCGTACTCTTGAATATCTAATACCAGTGATTTTCAATAAAATCAATAAAAACATAAAATTTGAAAAAAATGAGAGACTATGTCCTAAAATGATAAAACTATGGTTAATGAGCGAAAACTCCATGTATCTTTGAATATCTTAATATAGCTGCCTACATATCTTGTTATTAGGCAGGTATATTGAAATATCTTATATGTATATTTATGGTTGTCAGTTAAATTATCTAATATTATGTGATCCATTCTAATGTTTCCTTAAAACTATAAATGTATTTACAAATATTTTCTTAGATATTATATTAAGAATGTTTAAATTGTTAGAACCTGCAGACAAGCTGCCATATGACAGCTTTGTGGGTCTACTCAATTTTTTTTTGTACAAAATGTATTCTGTAATTAAATAAATGAAAAAAAAAAATAAAAAAAAAAATAAAAATTTAATAATGTTAAACGCAGAGTTTTTAAAAAATTATTTAAAAGTCCATTTTTAATCGGGTCGTAAAAAACACGCCGTCAAGTTGGCATTATTGAAATTTTAGTAATAACGTCACTGTTCGACGTGTCGTGACGTCATCGTTAAGTCATTGTATGGGAATGTATGATATGACGCAAGCCATCGTATTAATTTATTCGTTTTTTTTACATAATGCTTATAGATATTTAGTTGTTGTGTTTATTGAAACATGATTTAGGCCTAAATAATGTTTCAAAAATAAATGTAAGTATCTCTTATTAGTTTATCTCTATTATTAAAAATATTCAAAAACTACTGCACAAAAAATAGTAATGCTACTTCTAGGGAGAATACTTCGAACAACGGAATTCAAAATTGCAGCAGTTGATCAGCTGATTGCCCGATCCTATAGTAATTTTTTCAGGAGTGATGACGTCACACGATTCAAATAAAACTCTTAAAATAAAAATGCAGTTATTTACGTTAGAAGGTCATTATTCATTTTTAAAAAAACTGGACTGGAGTTGTAATAATATTGGAAAATGTCGAAAAGTTTTGCAATGTTTTAAAAACGGTTAGGTTATCTATACCTTTTCATAAAATACCTGTGCATAAAATTGGATTAAGAAACACTTAAGATAAATAATTAATAATAAAAATGTGCACACGCGGTAGAAGTTTACACACCTTTAGAAAACTAAAGTAGTCAAGAAGGGGAGGCTACAAAGCACCGCACAAAGAGGAGACCGATTAGTCTATCTCATTCTCTCTGTGTCTCTTTAGTGTCGCTTTTTCGTTTCATCGAGTTTCACATCACAACGGTGCCAAAGATGTTTTCACTTCAAAAATATAGGTCGATATACGAAAAATAGCGACACTAAAAAGAGACAAACATATACATCTATAGTATTTAGCCTGCGAGATAATGAGATAGTATAATCGGTCTTCTCTTTGTGCGGCGCTTCGTAGCATCCCCACTCTTGTCTACTTTAGTTTTCTGAAAGTTTCACTTCTACCGCGTGAGAATTGCACACTCTGATTTTTTTCTGTCATTTTTGTAGAGCTCAAATTCAGAAATGTAATATTATCCTCAGCTATTTTTTCCCCGTATTTTAAACAGCTATTTTTTTATTAAATGATTATAAAGTTATTTAAATTTAGGAAAAATGTAATAAGCAGTAATTGTTAAATGAAACACTAGTATATATTGAATTATTTTGCGGGTAGGAGATAAGCCGACGTAGCTCAGTGGATAAAGAGCACCTGACCGGATATCAGAAGGACGCGGGTTCGAGTCCCGTCGGCGGCATGTATCTTTTCTCGTGAGATTTTTCAATGTAGATGAGTGTTTCAGGCTAATAATTATTACTTAATAATTGATTACAAAGTTCTTTAACGAATTTATTTGTAACATAAATGGTGATCGGTTAAACATATCCGATTTTATTTATATAAGACACTACCTGTTGACTTATTCTAAAAGTCTGTATGATTATTTTATTTACTTTTAACTTTTTAAAGTCGTACCCATCAATGTTATCATTGAAGAAAAAGATAATTCTAATGATTCTAAACGAAACATGAAACAGAACACAGAAAAATAAAATAAATAAACGGTCGCAACTGGGACTCGAACCCTGGATATCTTAGTATAAGACAAGATATTAAAATTTTGATTGTTTTGCGATTCGTCACTTCAGCAAAGTCTGAAAGTGGTTTAACCTTCTTCTTCTTGTGCCTTCTACGAACTAAACACAAAACAAATAATAACGTATTTAGTAAGATTACGAAAGGGACGCTTACGTATTAAACAGAATACACGAGTTGGGCGATGTCAAGAGTCAGAATAACAGGATGTGTATTCGAATGAGACGATGTATAAATGTGAATGAAGCAAGGAGTGGTGCATCCTCTCTGCCTCCCCCTTTTGCGATGCAGTTTGATGTTTAATTAGTTAGTTTATATAGAAGACATATTTTTAAAGTGGGTAGATACCTATTGTGCGCTTTTATGATTACCGTGACGCTTCACTGTTACGGTACCGTGACTGCAGCTCTTTCTTACACGTTAAATAATGGTGACACTCACAAAATACGTGTGACTGTTTCCTCCAAAGTACTATTTTTGCGATGGGAATTGCGTTTCATTTTCTTTATGTGTGTGAGGGAGATGTGTGATAATGATTGCATGTTTCATTTGGGGGGGTGCAGACATACGTTCACCGTTTGTATCATTTTCGACTGTTATTATTTAATGTGTCAGAAAGAGTTGCAGCATTAAACTATGTTTAAGAATAAAAGAAAAACCATCAGCGCTTTAACATTTTATGTTTTTGAATTTTTGGAATTCACCCACACTTCAATATTATCCTTGTACCTACTATATTCCATACTTTCAAAATTAACGTCACGACTAGTAAGTGTTGGTAGTACTATAGTAGTCTACGGAGACGTCACGGTGTGGTGTGTGAGAGAGATGCAAGAAAATTATTACTTTTTTCCTTAGGAGGAAACCGACCTACGTACATTGTGTATCTCATATTTTGAAAGAGCTGCAGCACTTACGTTTATTTCCTTTTTTGCCGTCACGGTAATTATTAAAGCGCACATTCCTTATTTTAAGGCGATCCAATAGTCCAGGAAAAAATCAAAATCGGAATTCACGCCCATTTATGGGAGGAGTTTAAAAATACTTGAGAAAAAGCTTTTGGAAAGGTTGGAAAAGGAATTTCAGATTTTTTTTACGGGTTGATTTCGTAAAGGCCTGTAAAAAACATTAACTCATTTTTTACGCATTGTTTATTGTAATAAAACAGAATTTTACAATTGATCGCAATCAACAACAAAGCGACGCAGAGATTAGCGTCCGTTTCCCGCTCCGTTCGGGGGCGAACTGATAAAAAAAAAACGGGCGTGACTACTTACGTAGCCCTTCGGTGGACGGCATAGAGTTCACTTTGAAAATCCAAATTCATCTACTGTGGGCCGTACTGTAAAATAACAACGCGAAAATGCATATTTTATTTTGTTTTGTGAACTTCGGGCGTAAATATCAATTTTTTTGCGATTATTATAAAAGAAACTGAATTTGCTACATTAAACAATAAAACCGTATCCGAAAAGGGGTTTATAAATAGGAGAGTTTAGACTTTAAAGTGTTTTTTACAGACTTTACATTTTATTTTTTTATAGGCTTATTAAAAGACTTATAAAAAAAACTGACCGATATTTTTAAGGATCAAGATATGTTCTACAAGTAGTATTTAATAGAAGCTTCTATAATACTTCTAAGCAATCCAATTTTCAAAACAAAAACATACGTATTCGTATGATTTTGCATTATTTACTATGGCTTTGTCTTAACATTTTTTCATAGGAATTGAAGCTTTTTCTCTGTCTTTCTTTTTAGATGGTTGATAGGAACCATGACTATTTAGATAACTTTCCTTTATTATTGAATAAACCTCTGACCTCACTATCCCCCTATTAGCAGTCAGCCTCCCCGACAGACCAGTCTGTACCTACCCAGTCCCACCCGCCGTATATTAGATAAGTTTAAGAGGGGGACTCCCCTCCCTGACCGGAACCGGAACTAACTAGCAAACCCTGGCGGTGACAGGCCGAAGCGCCGGACAGAATGATGGCGGTCAGGCAAGTTAGAATTTCACAAATATATTCTATCACAACTTCGCGCTCTATTTAGATTATAATAAGTGTAGGGTTGGTGTTTATCGATTTGTGGTGTGACCTCCTGGAAGAGAGCAGATAGTCGTATTTTAATATGATAACTTTAAAAACAGCCGCTTTCACCGATCTGACTAAGCGGGTGCTATGTCATACTCAAAAGCTCTATGTAGAGACATGTATTTGCTGAGACAGCAAATTGGTTTAACAGCAAATTGTATTTGTGGCTTTTCATTGAGCTAGACTGAAAAAACTTTAAAAAAATAAAAATAAAATTTTTAGTTACAGCAACATCAATAATATCGTATTTTTCAATCTTAGCACTCCAGCTCGCAAAAAGTCATGAACCGCCCATGATACGTATAGGTACAAGTTATACCGTTGAGGTGATTTTTCTCAAAAAAACGGCGCTCTACAAATTATCCAATTATTATTAATATATACACATATTAGCCAATGCGTAGGTAAGTAGGTACCTACATGATACAATAATTAAAGTCTGTCAAATAAGAGTAGAAAATATAAAAAATGGAACTACAAAAATTGTTGGCTGGCAACACCAATTTACCTGTCAAATATTCTTTAATGTTCTTCTTCTTCTTTGTGTGCCGTATCAGGTCCCCCCGACGTTGGCGATCACTCTTGAAAATGTCTCTCTGCGCTGCCCGGAATAGCTCCTCCATACTTCTAATGCCGGTCCACTCTCGTATATTTCGCAGCCAAGACATTTGTTCTTAAAGAAAAAAATGAAAATCGAGGAACACTGTTGTTAAGGTTTTTTTTTTTTTATTATAGCGACTATATAAAAAAAAATTTACATACAAAATGCAATGTGAAATTAAGTACAAAATATTGTATTTCTTAGTCCTCCTCACTAGGGGGTCCTGTGCCGAGGCGGACTAAAGTTATTTAAATATAGTTTATTTGTCTTCTATGTCGTTTTTAGCGTCTTCGCTAGGGTTTTCTCATTGACCTCTTTAAGCCATATTTTTATTCTTGATTTGTATTCAATTGGATTTTTTATTAGTTTTATGTCTTGGGGGAGGATGTTATGGAGTTTTGTTGCAAAGTATGTATAGTTTCTTTGTCCAAATGTGGTTTTATAACTTGGAATATTTTTTATATCATTTTTATTCGATCTAGTGTTATGCATACACGGTCTAGTAGAGGATTCATTATTTTTGAAGAGCTTCAATAATATATTTTTGGAATATATTTGTTGTACATTTGGTACCTACTTAATGACCTAAATTTGATTAAATTGTGTTTTACAAAGTGATTGGCTTTCATTAATTTAATTTAACATAAATTTGAATTTAACAGTAGGTAGAAAGGAATTGATGGTGAGTTTGGTTACGCTACTTTTAGATCTGAATGAGTAAAATATATTCAGATGTAAAATTAGAGACATGATCTAAAGGCCGGGCAACGCTATGTACTTAAGCTAGCAATTTCTAAAGCGTGCTTAATATTTTATCAGAATATCGTTATTCTGCATTATGTTAACAGAAAATTACAAACGCATAATAATAATACACCTATATGCTATGCAATTCTAATTTTGAGATCAGTGGGTATCTGTATTGCAATGAAAAAAATATTTTTTTCGCTTTTATGCATTTTTAATTTTTAATAAAAATGTAGGTAACACAGCTTTAGATTAGCATCATTATATTTTTAGTATTGCCATTTGAACAACAGTGGCGCCCTCGTATATTTTCTACTCTTATTTGACAAACTGTAGGTACAGAGTGGCTCTAATTGAGGAAATAGTCAGATATATGCAAGTGTAAGTTCCATCTGAAGGTAGTGATTGAATTTTAAAATATATCCTAAGAAATAATCGATGTGTTTCGATTTGATCGCAGTGTTTATTATATTATAATCGAGTCACTCTTGACGTTGGTTTGAAAAAACTTACAGTCATACGCTAGGTATCGATCCAAAAGGTTTCAGGATTTCTTAGATTAATCATCATCATCATCATCATCATTACATAGAATAGTATAAAATGAAGTCGCTCAAAATGTATGTGCGCGTTAATCTTTTAAACTACGCAACGGATTTTCTTACGGTTTTCACCAATAGATAGAGTGATGAAGAGGAATGTTTATATGTATAATACATGTAAATTATATAAGAGAAAAGCCGAGAAATTCAAAGAAAACATATTTTAGTGCGATTTAAAACGGCTGGCGGGCCGTACTATAGTCACTTTTGAAATTCGTTCTACGGAAGAAATTGGAAAATAGATGTCCTAGAGTAAGTAGGTATTTGATTTTCCCTTTTCAAATATCCAGTGTTGCATTGCAAGTATTGTATAATTAGAAGCGAGTTAATTAGTTTATATGTATAATGCATGCTTATTATAGTAGAGAAAAGCCGAGAAATTCAAATATATATATTTTTTTATTTGATTCACCTGATTTATACATGTGTGGTACATATTTGACTAATGTGGGCCTCACTGGGTGCTTTACCCGTGCTGAGGACCTCATTTTACAGTTTGATATGATTTTTTTTTAATTTTTTTTTTTATTTAAGATACATATAAAATAAAAACTAAAGAAAAAAGAGACTCAACAATAACATATGAGAATTGAAAGAAAGAAAATAGAGCAAAACAAAATAGAGTAAAATAACACTAAATTAAAACAATAGAATAAAACTATATAAATAGGATAGATACATATAAACCGATAGTGAAATTAAAAGGTTTTATATATTAGTGAGTATTGCAATGGTGTTTATGTCTATGTGTTTTTATTCAATTCAGGCAGCGGGCAGCAGGCAAGCGGGTGGTGTGGATTTTATAAAGGTTGGGTAATGGCGTTGTGTTTCGTTAGCCACAGCAACGTGTGGCCGGCATGCTAGTTAACAATAAATCATACATGTCGCTTATGATAAGACATGCCAACGTTGGATATTTAAAATTGTGAGTCCAAATAATACGAGCCCACAAATATGTTTAAAAGAATCTGAATGGTGGCCTTTCACTAGCGCTACCTATTGAAAGTGTCTTCCACTCTGCAACTATATATTATTAGATACTAGCTGAACCGAGAAACTTTGTTCTGCCATATAAATTATTTCTAGTGAATATTTTGGTTGTTAAATAAAAAATAACGAATATATTTTAAGTGTGTGGGGATGGGATCTATGACAGAAAGAGAAATGGAGTGCTGTAGACGATGACCGCCGATAAAAGCAAAAAAAACACCAACTACAGTAGAAAAATGAAATAAAGAAAATCAATATGAATTTCGAAGAGCAATTGAGTGTAAGATATTTTTTGTCAGTCCGTCTTTAGCCAACACAAATAAGCTCGATGGTAAGCCCACGCGAGAACATGATGCCGAATGAAATATCAAAATGACTTGACGCTTTTCGTGAATGTCTTGCGTATGTGTGGATGAAAGTTCGATGAGGCGGACGTAGCGCCATCTGTCATTCAACAACATTAATAATTTCGTTCTGTTTGAAATACGAAAGACGCTTAATTGTTCATACAAAAATACTAAAATCGCGATTAAAAAATGGGAGAGTGGGGGTAGGAGAGTTAAAATTTGGGCTCGTAGGTATTTTTTGATGCCAAATAAAAAATATACAAAAAAAATTATCAAAAATATAGAAATTTTTTATCTGGGTAGGGACACCCTAATCACCTAGCGGTATGAAATATACTTTAAAACTTTTTCTCATACCTACTAAATGTACATAAAACATTTCATAAATATCTTCTGGATATTTTGGAGAATTACCAGAAGAAATAAAATTGGAACAGAGCATAAAGGCATTTAAAATTAAATTGCAAAGATATGTGATTAATTTGTTATAGATGTGTTACTAATGTACCTATATAATATACGGATTGTATTAGGACGTAGATAACTATGTACCTATTTAAAAGACCGCAATAAATAATAAAATCTTTCTATAATCACGGCGAAAATTGGCATTGTTCTATAGGTCATACGTATCCTGTGATATTAATTTTATTTCATTACATTATTTGCAGGTCACACTTCAATGGAGTATCTATCCGGAGGGTATCTTATATAACTAGATTCTTGAAAAAGCGCGAGTTATAAGCACTGTCAAATAAGAGTAGAAAATATAAAAACTCGAACTACTAAATTTGTAGACTGGCAACACCAATTTAACTGTCAAATATTTTTTTGAAGTGCAATGAAACTGAATGTATAGAACACAGTAAACCACATTTTAAAAAACATTTTTTCTTCATGACATAAATTTGATTAGAAGGTGATTTGCTTTAATTTAATTTAACATAAATTTGAATTTAAAATAGATAGAAAGGAAGAATCACTAATGGTGAGTTTAGTTACACTACTTTTAGATCTGAATGAGTTAAATATATCCAGATCTAAAATTAGAGACATGATCTAAAGCCCAGGCAACGCTAGGTACTTTATCTAATATTAAATAAATGTGAGCAATTTCTAAACTGTGCTTTATATTTTATTACATTATAGTTATTCTTCATTATGTTAACACAAAATTGCAAAGGTATAATAAAAATATACCTATACGCAATTCTAATTTTGAGATCGGCGAGTATCTATACCGCAATGTAAAAATATTTTTTCCACTGTTATGCCTTTTTAATTTTTTATTAAAATGTAGGTTACACAGCTTTACTTTAACACCATGAGTTATGTGTTTAGCATTGCCATTTGATCAACAGTGGCGCCCACATATATTTTCTACCCTTATTTGACAAACTGTATATTATATTTGTAGGATCGATGCCTTTTCGAAAACAAATTTTGTCAATTTTCTTTATTTTTAGTTTTTTTTTTTATAGATATTAGCATCATACGTCAGGCCCTGCGGAAAATAATTCCCCTCAAGGCCGATGTCATCTTTAGGGATGCTGTGTGGACAGAATTTTAAGAAATGAGGGAGAAGCTAGGAATAAAAAAGGTATTAGGAGTTAGTAGGAATCTGGGGGTCAATGTGTCCAGGAGTATGAATCAATACCGCACAAGAATCCCAACTGCTCTCAACCACTGGACCAGTGAGACTATGGCATCCCCAATTGGGGTAGGTATGATGTGAGGCTGAAGGTAAGTGGGTAGCGGAAGGAGATGGCAAGAGGAAGGTCGGGAAGTAAACACGGCTTAAGTCATTTCAAGCAACGTTTCAATTCTGAATAGTGGTCTTACACCAGGGCGATACTGAGAGTATCTTCTACTCTGGAAAGTGAAAATATAGGTACCTTATATTATTTTAAATGGTCTAATTGTGAAAACACAAAACAATCAAATAAAATTATCTTGCGCACGCCGGAATTTGAACCCGCGACCTCCTAGAGACTTGCCCCTCGACCACGGAGGCCGGAAAAATGTACTTTATTACTTAGAACCTAAGTATGAATCGCGGCTCCCTTATCCACACAGAAGAGCTCCTCTTAGATGGATACATGACCAATGATAACATTAAATGTAATATTTTGTACTAAATGTATATAACTCATATTCGTTATATTACAATTTAAAAAAATAAAAAAATGTTTGCCTGAATTCTTGACACATCAGTTCCAATTTGGAAAAGGTGAATTAAAATTATTTTTTTATTAAAACATTACATTATCGCGTATCAGAATTCTTGACACATCCAATTTTGAAAACGACTTTCTAATTCCAAGCAAATAGTTCATTAAGGCAGAGTTACAATCACTCACAGACAGACCCACATCCGAAATTGGTAAATTTTATGACGATATTATGCAAATAT
The DNA here is from genome assembly GCA_929108145.2 of Limnephilus rhombicus. Lineage (NCBI taxonomy): Eukaryota > Metazoa > Arthropoda > Insecta > Trichoptera > Limnephilidae > Limnephilus > Limnephilus rhombicus. Next base: position 10,803,735 of record OV815287.1, on the reverse strand, counting down.
ATATATTATTTTTAAATCTCGTGCCAACAACAACCTATGAAGCCGAAAAACTCTCATAAAAGTTGAAGCATTTTGTTCGAAGGTGCCTAATTCACCTCTCAAAATTTTTGGGTAGCGCTTTCGCGCACTTAACCTATGATAATAATTCACGGCACTTACATTTATCGATTATCATAATGCGCCTCTTGAAATTGTCGCCATTTTGAATGACAAAGAAACTGTCACATTTGAATGGAGAACTTTAGAAAGCTGGCCGCACGGAAAACTAGCGCTAACGGGTGGCGGCCATTGTTGGCAGACCGTATTATATGCGGTCTTGCTGTTCTACACGATGACCAGAAATTTCTTGCACCTATATCAAGAGGCTATAAGTTTGTCACCTTTAACGAAATTTCAAGTTATTTACATATCCTACTAATATTATAAACGCGAATGTTTGTATGGATGTAGATATGTGTTTTTGTTACTCTTTCATGGAAAAACCACTGATTGGATTTTAATGAAACTTAGATAAACAATAATATAGCTCATACATCAGAATAATATATAGGCTACAATTTATAAAGCAGCTAGGAAGGGGCGCAGGAGGAGAACGGGAAAAGTATTATTATATATTATTATGTAGACCACCCCTCTCCCCCTCCCCAATATGTTGTGTATATAAACCGTAGACTAGGAAATATTTGTACCAGTCTGAAGATGGCTTTGACGAGCTGAAACCGGTTACGGTCGAATGAAATTAAGTGGAATAAAGTTTTATATTCGTTTTATTATAATATATTATTATATAATGTAGATAGGTTCTTGTTATTAAAACTAAATAAGTTAATATTAACCAAAAATTACACTCACAAAAGCATTCACTTGACACTGGCCAGCACAGGAAAGGTGATTCAGGGAGAAACAATGCATTTCTTTGAATGTGGCATTTCAACACATGCCGGGAACCAGCTAGTGTTTCATAAATTAAAGCATGCTGTGGGCCGAACTATAAACATTGTTGGAAAATACGGAATAATATCTAATAATAATAATTGGATAATTTTTAGAGCGCCATTTTGGTGAAAAATCACCTCAAGTACCTAAGTATAGTACCAAAGTCGTCAGATGGTCAATATTTGCGGCCGGCTGAAAACCGTGTGAAATAACGGTATCAATTTGCAAGGCGGGTATGGGTATCGCCACCCCGAGAATCATTTATTGAATAACCAACACCTCTGTCATAGGTAGCCTCAAATGGTTCAGTTTGGCGACTTGGCAGGGGTGTCCGGGTTCATCGGGTGAGGTGTGTTCAGGTCTTGGCAGCGGATGCGCCTGCCATAGCTTTTTTTCTTCCCAGAACGTCCTCTCTTTTCTTTTCAAAAATACCCTCCACACAGCATCCGCAAAGATGACAAAGGCCTTGAGGGAAATTATTTTTTCCGAGCTTCCTTGTAAAAAAAATGTATGTCCGTGTGTAATATTAAAATCTGAAAGAGTATTTCATGTGCTTTACAGCCAGTAATTAATGTTGGTAAAAAAATCTAAAACAGCTAATCTTTACAAATTTTGACAACAGAACATAAAAATTTTCGGTGACCTCATTTGAAAAGTCATTAAAAGTGGTTAAATGGTTAGGTTACGTGCCATTTTTTTTTTTTTTTTTTGATAGCTTTTAATGACTTTTCTTTTTCTTCTTGTGCCCTGTCCGTTCAACGGATGTTGGCTATCATGTTGGCTATGCGGACTTTGTTTACTGCGGCCCGGAACAGCTCCACCGTAGACTGGCCAAACCACTGTCTGTGGTTTTTCAGCCATGAGGTTCTCCTTCTTCCAGGGCCCCGTCTTCCGACAATCTTTCCCTGCATTTTGAGATGCAGGATCTCATACTTCTCTGGATGTCTAGTGTCCAAGTTATTGAAGTTTTCGGATTTTTATAGTTTTATTTACTTCCTTTTCTTTATTCATCCGAACCATAACATCTTCGTTTGTAACCCTGTCCATCCAGCTTATTTTAAGTATTCATCTCTAGATCCACATCTCGAATGCCTCAAGTCGCCAAATTAGTTCTTCAGTGATGACTTTTAACCAAACTTTTCATGCAATACCAGATTTAAATCCCGCGAAGACTCGCGGCGTGACGCTACAAACAGCAATTACAATGATGCTAACCAAGCGAGGCGTTTTGACGGGATAGTGTTTTATTCATTTTTAAATGACGATTTATTAATTCTATAAAACGTACATATCCAGAATTGGTGTGTGTTGTCTCGTATACGAATGTATATATTTTTCACTGGAATTCCTTTTTCCATTTCACATTTTCCGAAAGATCGTCGACTTTGTACCCACCGCGTGCCATAACGGGTGCGCACATTTTTCGTAATTTTATTCCATGCGATAATAATGACGATAAAAAAGCTATATATTTATTTATGTACAAAATATATTTTTAGAGGGCTTTAACACACAATGGAGGGCACTCGTGGTCTCAAGGGCCCGGCCCGGCAGATTTAGTCGAGGCGCACCCGGCCCGGGCTACGGGGCAACCAACCAACCAACCCCCAGCTACTGGGGTAATCAACATTACTTTATATTGTGGTTATCATCAGCAGTCATATACTCACTGAGGTATGAAGGCCGTATTAAGTTTCAAGCTGCATTCCAAATTTCTACTGAATTATAACACGATTTTCCCTCAAACACTTAGAGTTTTTAAGATAAAAAAAATAGTATTTTTACGATATTATTATTCTCTATTCATTGTTTGAGCCGAAAAATTTAATTATGAAAACATCCCTGTTTCTGTTATTTAAAATGTTAAGGTATGAAACAAATCACATTGTTTCTATTGCTACTTAAGACATCTGACGAATGATGTTTGCTCTATTTTAAATAAATCACTATTAAAAAAAAATCCCATCAAATATAATCGTTTTTACTCCCATTCAAAACATCTTCTTCTTTTTTAACTCTTACTACGAAGGCCTAATGCGTAATGCGCAGACAAAAAAAATCAGAGTGTGCAATTCACACGCAGTGGAAGTGAAACTAGAAAGTCGCTGGATGTCGCTTTCTTTTCTTTTGCCTGTTTATTTAAAGTGGTTTGAAGATTGGGTATTGATTTTATAAAAAAAAGTTTATTTTTAAAATGTTTAGGTTTCGAACCTCCGTTCGCTGGATGTCTCTCTGGGCGCTGAGAGTCGGGCGTATCATACCGCGGCGCTATTTATTGGAGGCCCGTGCGTAGTCGTGAATTTACCGCATTATATTAGAACCGACGACTGCCAAATACTAAATTTTTGTGACGCATTTCCGTTTCATCCGAATTTCAAATCGCTAACGGGGCTAAAGAAGTTTCACTTCAAAAATAATTTTGGATTTGAGGCCAAAATACCCAATCAAACAGAATATTTATTTTTTAAAGAAAATGAATAGCTATAATATGGCAGGGATGAGAGTCATTTTTTATTATTACATGACGGAAGCTATTCAAACATTTGATTTTTCATGATTTTTAATGCAACTTTGGCAATTTTTGGTGATGTAGGTAATTACCCTATTAAGTAATTACATATTCAGTTCCGTTGAGTATCAAAACCAAAAATAAGATTTTTATAAAAAGCGCAGTGGAGGTAATCCACCACTTACCCGCCCTGGTATAAGTAACTGATGGTTACTCCTTCAAGGCTCTCGCAAGATTCTAATTTTTTGATTAAACGAAGCTACATTTATTTATTTTGAACGAATCTAGACCTCCAGTGTCCATGCATACGTTTTTAGTAAGCAGTATGCAAGTGCTTAATAGGAAAAACAAAATGCAAAAAATAAAAAGCGCAGTCATTTCTCTTAAATTCCATGCAATATTGGATCCCAAACGGAATATTTTTTTCCCGTAAAAGATTCAGAGTATATATTTGACGGCCGGCGTAGTCCAGCGGTAAGGCTCTTGACTCGCACTCCGAAAGTCGCGGGATCGAATCCCGGCGTGGCAAATAAATTTTATTTGATTGATTTGTGTTATTTCACAATTTATTCATTTAAAATAACATATAGCATATTTGCGGCACGTTCTAGAGTGGAAGATACTCTCAGTATCGCCCTGGTGTAAGACCACCATTAAGAATTGAAACGTTGCTTGAAATGGCTTTAGCCGTGTTTGGTGACCAGATCTGAATAGCCAGGTACTTCCCCACCTTCATCTTCCCTATCTTCTTCCCCTCCCCACTACCTTCTGCCTCACAACATACCCCAATTGGGGATGCCATAGTCCCACTGGCTCCAGACGGGATCAGTGAGAACTCTTGTGCGGTATTCATGTAAAAAAAAAATTTTTTTTTTTTTTAAAGTCTTTACTCATTTTGCATATTTATTTTTTATCAATATTTGCCATGTTATAGGTATACACGCAATAAGTAACTTTATGGAAAAGTGTTAGTGGAGTGAAATATGCATAAAACCCATGCAGAAAAATAGTAGGTATTATGCTAACATTTATTTAGTGAGGTACGTTATTATAGCCTGCTTTTAACTATGCTCCGTGCAGTTGAATACATCTACTACTGCCAACTGCATACAATCTAGGTACAAGCGAGTATTTAAATACTCGGTCCTATTACTGTTGTTGCTGTTAAATATTAAAACATGCAAAATGACATGCATCAGTTCAATAATAAATAAATGGTTGATTGGCTTAGGTAGGGTTGAGTCTGAAAAATTGTTAAATAACGTCACTTAAAACTTAAAATTTAAAATGCTTAACTATTAAATGCCACAATCAGTAAGAACTTAGTATATATTTAATCTACAAAAAAAAAACACTTTGTTTTTTTTTTGTTCAGAATACATTTTTTTTGCATTTTTCACCAGCATTTGGTTCCTTAGAACGGTCAATCTGCCTAGCTACGAACTAATATAGACAAACAAGACATAATAACACTTGTACCCATTTTAAAATTTGCAGTTATTTTGAAATATTATTATTATGTTATTTTACTGTATAAATGTATCTTATGTAATAAATAAATAAATAAAAATAAATAAAATTAAAAATAATTTTAGATCCAGCAGTTCTTGTTAATAAGGTAATTAATCTTAATAAATCAGGGCTGTCCATATTACCATTAACAATTAAAAAACAAAAGTAAGGTTGACTACCCCTGTCAACAATGGTCGTGCTATAGGATTGGCGCTGCACACAAGAGGGCATTAAACATGAAATGTTAAACGGTTGCACACCACTTCACCTACAAAATGGTGACGGAAAAAAATTACTCCCCTTCTGCTGCGTCCTGCACATCCGACTCTAAAATAATGGGTATCGCATCGTTATTTTGCAATACTAATTTAATTTATTTTTCAATTTGTTGTAAATATATACCGCCTATGCCCTAATACAATCCTTATTGTGACCCGACAGTTGGCCACGTGAAATTATAATTATTATAAAAGGTAAATGAGTGTTTCAGGCTGACAATTATTGCTTGTAATAATTGTTACCCTTTGTTCTTTGCATAAAAATCTTGTCTAAACGTTAGTTTATAAATTAAAAAATAATAATTTATATTTTTTTGCTTTATTTACCAATTTCAAAAACCTCAAATCGTCTTCAAATACCTTTGATAATAAGTTGGTATAGATATCAAACGAAATTATTTACAGTATCGATTTTTTGTACTTACATAGGTAGGTACTTACCTACTCTGGTGTAAACAGTGTATAGACAAGTAGTTTTTCTTTTTTTTCATTAGCTCCAAACAGGAGGCCCTTAGAAAAATAAAATTCCGTTAGGGCATCTTTGGAGATTCTATGTGGAGGATTTCTTTAGGGAAAGAAAAATATATGAGAGGTGGGTAGGAATCTTGGGGTCAGTGTCTCCAGGAGTGACGTGCGTATGAATCCATCCCTCCCACTCCGATGCAATCGAGTGAGTCCGAGTGGAGGGTTTAAAAGATCTCACTTTACCAGACTCTCCCGATTCGGGCCGCCACGCAGAAGGTGGCAAAACGCAACTGCCGCCAAGACGTAAAATGTCACAAAATGTAATAAAACTAACCACCAGTGGGGTGACCTATAGCAGGGGTGTTGATTTTATTTATTTATTACATAAGATACATTTATACAGTAAAATAACATAATAATAATATTTCAAAATAACTGTAAATATTAAAATGGGTACAAGTGTTATTATGTCTTGTTTGTCTATATTAGTTCCTAGCTAGGCAGATTGCCCGTTCTAAGGAACCAAATGCTGGTGAAAAATGCAAAAAATGTATTCTGAACAAAAAAAAAACAAAGTGGTTTTTTTTTGTAGATTAAATATATACTAAGTTCTTACTGATTGTGGCATTTAATAGTTAAGCATTTAAAATTTTAAGTTTTAAGTGACGTTATTTAACAATTTTTCAGACTCAACCCTACCTAAGCCAATCAACCATTTATTTATTATTGAACCGATGCATGTCATTTTACATGTTTTAATATTTAATTCTGGAGGGATTTTATTATATGATTATCCAATAAATGGTTCCCCGGGCGGTGGTACCCATACCAGCCTTCCAAACTGAATTAGTATGAATCAATCACATATTTACGGAATTTTAATTTCCTTCTAATTTTATTTCCTTTGGTACTAGTTAATCGTGGACCGGTTGTTTCACAATACCTATTTAGTAACAACTTGAATAGGACTTTCACTTGGATTATAATTAAATAGTTTTAAAAATGTTATTCTGCATTATTTGTGAATCGTACCTATGTACCTACCTAATGTGTGTGTGTTTCGATATATTTTGTTAATTACCTACCTCTCAGGGTAAGGGGGAATAAACGTTTCTGCATTTAAGTCTTATTACCCGCTTGCCAACATCCCTCATCGTGTAACTGCAAAACCAACGAATCCAATCAATTCCCCATTAAGATGTGACTTGCCCACCCGACCGAGCCTTGTATGGGAAAGCTCTTTGACATGCACATGTCAATAAGAACAGCCCTCGAACATTCTCTTACCAGCGACACAAATCTGAAGAATTCGCGGTTCACGGACTTCCGACATTGGTGACCCTACAAGTTTTTTCAAGATGTCGCTCATGCGCAAGGCACCCCGCGCACTTTTTGACAGCGTTCCCGCCGTGAAGTTGCCTCCGAATGGCGCCCGTCGATTGAGGCAAGCAGCGGGCGGCCATTGGCGGGTCATTCACAAACCGAACGCGGCAATCAACACCCATTATTAAAACTTATCACAATATCTTTCTCATACGATATTATTGCGTCGGTTGAGGGAGACGTTTGTGTTTGTGCAAAGGTATTTTTATGGGAAATGATTTCGGAAAGATTCTGTGATTTCTCGCGCGCGGTCATTTGGCTGGAAAGTAAGTAGGTACCTACCTACTCGAATTTCATTTGAATGTTGCATGTTCGGATAGTTCTCGTGTGAAAATTATTTATGTGAAAGAAATTTTTCGAATTAGGCCCGACTATTTAAGTACCTATCCGGAGATGCTAGTCGGTAGGCAAATTTTGTTAAAAATGCGTTTAACAAGGTTAGCTCATCGAGAGGGTAGAGGTGATTGGTTAAAAAAATCGAGACGTAGCTTGAAGTCCGTGTTCCGCTGGGAGATTTGCAATACAAGTGGCAGCGTTTTACTTTAAGCGAAATTTCGAAAGCGGCCCGACGGTTTTTTTTTCGAAAAAGGCCCATATAACTTTGTTAAACGCTTTTTCTACGAACCTTGGTCGGTAGGACGGTAGGTATTGATCCACCAGCCTATTTTATTTAAAAGTCGTAAAAAATATATAAATATCCGTAAAAAACATAGTAGGTACATAGAGATCGGGAAATTCATGATAATAGATAATATAAACTTGAGATCACAAGATTTAATTATGTTGTAGATACATATTCCATACGTTGTACATATTTTTACTACCCGACAATAAATTTTTTCCAAAATTTCCCGGTTTCCCACTTACAAAAATTTATGACAAAATTGCACTACCACAATTACATTACTACTTCCAATTAAAGGGCTTCTCTGGTACATTATAATTATGGATAATTCGGGAGAAAGCACGTATAAAAATGTATTGGTGCATAGTCACACAACAAGATTTACTGAAAACAAAGGCCTAAAAATACCACGAATATCAAATAAGTATGGTAGCAGAACGCTCGAATATATGATTCCCTTTATTTACAACATATTAAATCAAAACATTAATTTTAAAAATAATGAGGAACCCTGCCATAAACTGACAAAAAAGTGGTTAATAAATGAACAACATATTTATCTATCCTAAATCTCATATTAGGTATTAATATTGTAACCTAGGCTAATGTGTGTTATGTAATAATATTTAAAGGTAGAACCTACAGACAAGCTGATCTGTCACAGCTTTGTGGGACTATCCATATCGTATATTGTATTACATATTGTTATCATATTCAATTAAATAAATAAAATAAAAAATAATAAAAAATAAATAAAAATTTAAAAAAAACATAAAGCAAAAGAATCATATCTGTTGGAGGACAACAGTACCCCTAGTACCTACAAACCCCAACAGCACAGCATCACTATCACTAAAATTCAAGGGTTTAAAATTATTCAATAAATTACCCCTAGATATACGATCGGAAGAAAACAACGACAAATATAAACAACAACAAAAAATTGAAATACCTACTCTAGTAGGTAGGTACCGCCTCATAACTTTACTTATTGTTTAGAATTATGTTTTGCTTTATCAATCCTTTGAATCATTTATTAACTAACCAATAATTTTATTACTCATAAAATGACTTTCTATTAGTTTTTGTAACATATTTTTAATTTATATAGAGTATTTAGTTGTATCTACTCTCCTAAACACAAGCAGCTGCTTTATAAGGAGAGTGATTGAAATATTGTAGTTAGATATATTATGTTATAAAATTGTAACATTAATAAATGTTTCAATAAAGAAAATCCGTTTCAGGTACTTATAATCAACTCGTTTTAGGTACTTATATAAGAATAAGATAACGCCACGATAATACGAACGTATTATTTGAATAATACAACGAATTATCTGCTGCAACAATTTCTCCTAACCCGTGGTATTTATTATCTTATTCTGCGATTATGAGTAAGACGGATTATTTATTTATTAACGCCTTGAAGGCTGTTATTTGGGTATATATTACGTGTATTAGGTATGTGTACATGTAGGTATGCATTATTATAACAGGTAAGATGTTTATAGCAGTATAATAATAAGTGTAACATAATAAACTGAATATGAAAGAAAAAATAGGTACCTACCTACAATATAAGTAGGTATGTAGTTTCTTTATAATGTAAAGTTTAACAAAGTGGTTCAATGAGTGTAAGTACAATAAGAGTAAGAAAGAAGTATACTTAAGAGGAAACCAGGCGGCGTTTTGTCCATAGAAACGTATTTCCCAATTTTCTCTCTCTTTGACACTAGTGCAAATATTTTTTAATATAGGTAATACAGATACCGATACCGACCACTATTGTGTCGATTCGTTTTGATTTTTTGATAAGTTACGAGTAGGTACCTACCTACCTTCTACTTCTTAAAGGAGTTAGAACTCTCCAGAAATCGTTAAAATTGCCTGGTTTTAACGCCATCAACAGACGTTCGGTATACAAACTAGATATGGCATTCTTTAAGATGAAGCCATAGTAAATAATGCAAAATCATGCAAAATCATATGTTTTTGTTTTGAAAATTTGATCGCTTAGAAGAATCTATTATAGATGCTTCAATTAAATACTGCGTGTAGAACATACCTTGGCCCTTAAAAATATCGGTCATTTTTTTATAAGTCTTTGATAAGCCTATAAAAAAATAAAGTATAAGGTCTAAAAAACACACTTTCAAGTCCAAACACTGCTATTTATAAACCCCTTTTCGGATATGGTTTTATTGTGTAATGTGGCAAATTCAGTTTATTTTACAATAATCGAAAAAGAAGTTGATATTTACACCCGATCTTCCCAAAATAAAATAAAATATGCATTTTCGCATTGTTATTTTACAATACGGCCGCTAGTCGAGGTATTCGGTTTTTCAAAGTGAACACTATGGCGTCCACCGAAGAACTACTGTCCACGCCACAGTTGCCACACCTACTTCGTATCAGTCACTCCTCGAACGGAGCGGGAGATGGACGCGTGACTCCGCGTCGCTTGATTTCGTGAAATCAATTTTAAATTTCCGTTTTATTACAATAAACAATGCGTAAAAGGGGAGTTAATGTTTTTTACAGATTTTTACGAAATCAACCTGTAATTTTTTTTCTCAAATACCTTTTCCAACCTTTCCAAAAGCTTTTTCTTAAGTATTTTCAAACTCCTCCCATAAAGGGGTGTGAATTTAGATTTCAATTTTTTCCTGGACTATTGGATCGCCTTAATAAAGTAAAACGTAGAGACAGAGTATTTTATTCTAAGACAGTCAGTAAAAAAAATTAAAAATCTGTTCAGTTTTGGAAGAGAAAAATGGGGCACACAAAATGATGATTTTATTTAGGTAGTGTCAGCCTGAAGTGCATTTGTACCTTTCGGGTAAATATGCAGTTAGTCCACCTCACGGATAATACGGAACGTTCGTGTTGTCGAAGTTTGATGCACGGATAATACGGAATGTTTCTTTTTTAACTAACAGACAATCAAATATGACATTTGTCGGAAGTACCAATCTTATAAGATAAATTCTCTAAAATAAACTCGCTTTTCATCATACTTTTAAAAAACATCTCAGATTTTGAATGGTTTGTTTGGCAACGCAGGGTTTGTCTAGAGGGTTTGTGTAATTATTTTAATACATTTCTTTCCATGTTCTACTGTTATAAATACAGGTACAAATTTGTCAATGATGCATTCACTTTGTTTTACGCAAAAATATTTTTTCTATGATTGGCAGCATTGTCTATGAAATGTTAAAATTAAAACGATGGATAAACAATGGCGTTACCGCGAGAGTGAATTAATTTTAACAAAATTAAAATGTTAAATGCATATTTTTTGCATGTTTTTTGGTCTCCCCCGACATAAATACTCACTTTTCGTAATAATAAAGCTAAATCTAACTGTTTGGATAAAAAGTATTCCGTATTAACGAGTAAGCGGTTTAATGCATAAATAATAAGACTTATTGCTAGTGACTTATATTAATGGCTTACAAATAAGATTTATAATTATAACTAGTGACTTACATCTAAGACTTGTAGCTAGTGACTTGTGTAATTCGCAATAGATATGCGCAAGATGTGAACATTTTGAGAGTCTGTGCACATCCCAATCGCAATTTTTATCAATGTAATAATTGTTAACACTCCGTAAATGTTTCAAACAAAATGTAAATCAATCATTGCGTACAAACTTTCATCCGTTTCCCCATGACGTAAAATTCCGTAATAAGGTTACAATTTCCTTTCCATTTCTCACTCAGAACAAGCTTGCACGCTATCCGTTTCCCATTGAAGCCAATATTCCAAAATAAAAACATAATATCCTATCCGTTGCTTTCATTTTCCATGGAAAAGCGCGCGCCGTCATTAGAAAGGCCGCCGGCCGTCGCAGAACATAACCATAGAAGTAGAAACTCGCTAGAACAGTGAGCAGAAAGCAGAACATAACGGTGAATGAGCAGGAACAGTGTAGCATAGCGGTGTGATTGTTGGAGGCGTTTTCAGCCAATGGGAAATGCGATTGAATTATCGACCCGGCCAATAGTCGGCCACTTCTCGCTTTACCTATTTATATTTAGGGAGTAGGGTGTAGGCGGTAGGTTCCTACCGAATACCGGAGCGGACTCCCTATTATTAGTACCTACCTGACCGATATTATTATGTTTTGTTTATGGCCGAGTGATCTAGAGCGTCGCGTCGGTTCGTAGAAAATGTGTTTAACAAGGTTAGCGTAATAATGCAGGAGTCTATGGGTTAGCTCATACGGGCCCTTTTCGAAAGAAAAACTAGTCGGGCCGCTTTCGAAATTTCGAACGCTTGACGTATTTTGCAGTTGAAATGATATTTTTTACTTGTATTGCAGTTAATTCAAATCTCTCAGTGGAACATGGACTTCAAGCTACGTCACGAATTTTTAGCTAACCACCGCTCTAACCCCTCGAAAAGCTAAACTTGTTAACTGCATTTTCTATGAACCTCGGTCGGTTATATTATATACATCTATGGTTCCCCACCCAAGCGTCACGGGTTCAATCCTACGGAAGCTAAGCTCTCCATCCATAAATATAACAAACCACCCACCTCTTCATTATTACATATTATAAGTAAGTTCAGTGGCTGTGTTGAAATCGCGTTTGGGTCCCGCCCGGGCATCGCGTGTTCGATTCCTCGGCTGGCTAAGTCCTCCATCACGACACAAGCAACATTTTCCACTTTCTGTGGTGTGGTAGTAGGAGATTTTCAAACATTGTTGGGTAATCCGTAACCCGGGAATGTTTGTCTTTCTTTAAAAATAAAAAAATAAATATGCTACATTTTTCGTGTAGGAATTCAAATATTAGCAGGTTATTCGTACAGCGAGAGTTGTAAGCAATAAAAAGGGGGTTATTTCATCATCCTCCTCATAGATTGATAATCATAATTATCCGTACGATAACGTAGGTAGGTAGACCGGGACAAACGCCTTACCAATTCGGCCATTACCATATTTTATTTGAACGTCATATTTGTCAATCTCATACTTCAAATTTTAAAATTAACAATACATATTCTCTATACGATTTTTTCTCCATATTATTGGCAACTACCCTTTTCATTGGAAACAAGTGTTCTAAGAACTGGTTTGTAACCTAGATAGTGTCTCAGATAAATGTGTCCGATTTTATTTATATGGAATGCCTATCGACATTTGACGGTGTGTTTATTATTTGACGGTAAGGCGTTTGTCCCGGTAAGATGAAAGGTTCTGGGTTCGAGTCCCAGTTGCGACCGTTATCTTATTATTATTCTATGTCTTGATCTCTTTCATATTTTCGTTAAGATTATTAGTTTTATATTCTTATTCAATGATATATTACATTGATGGGGATAACTTGTTGTTTTGATAAAAAATGACAATTTTTTATTTAAAGTCTAAGTTTACTAATCCGTACTCGAACATAAGAATACTGGCTACATATAGAATTAGTTAGCCGAGTTATTTTACCTGTTGCGAATATATTTTTTAAATTTATTAATATTCGTTATCGAATGGATAAGCTATCAGGAGGAAGGTGAAATACCTACTTCCTGAATGTATTTATACGTCAGTACAAGCTTCCACCGACGAGAAACAGTCCTTTGTCTTGTTTACGTTTACCTTTCTTATTATCTACTAGCGGAAGAGGGACAACGTATACGATGCTCATCAAAGAAGATACTATTCATATCGGTCCCAGTTCGATCAGTGCATGATATTGCCAGTGAAATAATCTCAGTTTTCATTATTTTAAGTTCGCATATTAATAAATTTATTTTTATCATTTTTCCTGCTAGAACTTGTTTATTTTACTTTTCATCTCGCGCGTTTATTCACTGGACTAGGTACGTATAGATACTACTGATAAATATAGGATATAGACAATGGCTGATGCTAATAATACATGCACATATCGATCAACATTTACATATAATTCAGTTCTGAAGATTAGCTATCAGATTCAGATTAACTATCATAACTTCCGGTATTTTAAAAACAATGAAATGAAACAATATTAATAATAATATAATAGTACACAAGTAATAAAGTATCTAGTCGTTATTTATGTTATACTGTCAATATCAACATACCAAAATGAATATGGACAGAAATTATTGTAAATGGCTGTCGTCCCATACGACGAAAGCAAATTTTCATTTTACGTAATTGTAGTTATGAATGCAGTATTTTCCATGGCCCCGAACACAGGTAGTTGTCTTTTATAGTAATTAAGGTGAATCAAAAGGCTTTTTTTCTAAAAAATATTCGTATTAAGCGTAACCTGCGATTCCGAAATTTTACCCATTCTTTTATTTTGCTAGGTTAGGTTTTTAAAAGAATCGCAACACATATTGACGCAGCTTTTAATTTTTTTCAAAACAAGTCAACAGTCTCGTCAGCAATATTAAGATTGCAAATTAACAAATAGTCGAATATCTCTACATCTCTATCTCTACATATTATAAATCAAAGTCCTCCGCGTCGTCTGACTGTCTGTCTGTTCGCGATAAACTCGAAAACTACTGAACGAATTTTCATGCGGTTTTCACCAATAGATAGAGTGTTTTGTGAGGAAGGTTTAGGTATGTAATTTGTCAAGGATTTGTGTAAATTGGTTAAAACATAACGATAATTGTTAGAAGTGTCGGAAAAAGTTAAGCCGCCTGGTAGCTTTCAACGAAAACGCTGCCTAATCCTTTGGGGATATAACAAAACAATGCATGGTGGGATATTCCTCTTTTATAGATCTACAAAAAATTCCGCGAAGGCATATATCTATCTTTTATGGATAGCTTACTATACCCACAATACCCACTCTATCTTCTAAAAAAATGGTCACGTACATTGCGGTAATTGAAAAGCTATTTAGACGGATACAGTATTAATCCTTATTAACTTAAATACGTTAGTTACCCCAAGCATTTCATGCACATTATTATAATCTTTCACACCATCTCTACGTATTATAAATTAAAGTCCTCCGCTGCATCTGTCTGTCTCTTCGCGATAAACTCAAAGACGGCGGTGGTTATAAAAGTTGGATAACCATCCAGTACATGACGTTGTGTTTTATTAGCCACAGCAACGCGTGTCCGGGTCAGCTAGTCTTAAATTGATTGATAAATTGATAAATCATTGATTCAAACACAAACTCACGCTATCATACTATTATAAAAACTACGAGAATAAGGAACTCCAGTGAAAAATATTATGGCTTTAAAAAAATATGTTCATATAGACCAAGAAACGCTGATTCTGAATATATAAGTTTTATTTCATAATATTAAACGCAGAGTTTTTAAAAAAATATTAAAAAGTGCATTTTTAAACCTCTTTCAAAACACAGCGTTAAGTTGGCATTACTGAAATGGTTAACTGTGACGTCACACTTAACCTGTCACCTGGTGATAGTGTGTTGACATTTGAAATGACTTGAAGTGCACACGTACCTATGCAATTCAACATTTCGTGTGTTTGGTTTATTTTCATACTGTTTATAGAGATTTAGATAAATAATAGTTATTGTGTTTATTGAAACATAATTTAGGCCCTCAACAATTAACGAAAAGGGCTATATTTGCGGACAATCTGCAATAAATTTTGCCTATTTGAGGTTAAAGTCGTGTCATATTTGACATTGTATTTTCAAATTGTTTTTAGTGGGCTTTTTATACAAGTTACTACACAATCGTCATGATCAGTGTATTATAAATACCAGTGTTTCTGTATGTGTTATACTTAAAACAATGTACAAAATCACGCCTGAACACAAAATTGAAGAATGATGTCACTTGTATTTGAAATGAAAAAGATGATTTATTATTTTTATATTGCACTTTATTAAAATACAATAACAGTAGCGGTGAAATGTGGACATTTTACAAATGTTTTTCTATATTAAAAGCAGTTAATCTTAAATAAAAACGCCTCAATTTCTCACACAAAAGTCATTGAGTCATCCTATATTAATTTTATTCCGCCATTTTCTTAAATTCAAAATCAGGGATGCTCAGCCCAAGAAAATTATTTCCCTAGATTTCGAAGTGAAATTTCACATTTACGCAATTACCTACGTAGCCACCCGATTGTGTAACACTAATCCTGTTATATGTTAATTAATATGATAATTAATTGGAAAGATATCGGAACTTGGTAAATATACTAATAATACCGTGATTTTCCAAATAAAACACTTTTTGCTACGTGAAGTAATAATTTAAAAGTACGAATACACTCACCACTGAATTAGAAACTGAATTCCAAATAAAAAAAAACACTTTGCAAAATAAAAATCATAAGCAACCCGCCGCTCATTTGTACCAAGCGTGGTATTTTGAAGACCCCCCCCCCCCCCCCCCCGAACGTGTCACGTAGTATGGGTACGTTCCATAATATCATTTTGAGTTGTCAGTGTTAAAAATAACATTGCATGTAAGTACATGAACAATAATTAAGATTCATAGGAATTCCAAAAAATATATATACGTATATATATATAAATATTACCAGTAATATTGTCATATGTAATAAAATTTTTGCCAGAGTTCGAAATTTCCCTAGATTTTGTCCTGATTTCCCTTATCCCTAAAAAATATTTTTCTCCCCTAGATCTAGGGAAATTTCCCTCGACATGACATCACTGATTCAAAATGACAACTTAAAAAGTAAAAAACTATGGGTGGGTGAAGACCACCATAGATACGGTGCGTTTCTGGGAGTCTTTAAAAATTAAAACTTTGACAATTATTTTAACTATTAAAACTAACTATAAAAATAAAAATAAAAATGCAGTTATTTAAGTTTGAAGGTCTTTATTCATTAAAAAAAATAAAAAAATTGGACTGGAGTTCTCTATTGACGCCGTGAAAATTGGCTTGCTAGCGGGCGGGAAAAACGGCGGTTTTTTCCTGTGAAGAAGATTCGTAGAGAGGGACCTTCCGCCGCTCGTCGCTAGTCGCTAGGGAGGGCATCTGTGGATGTCTAGTGGTGTCATGGTGTGGCGGAAATATCGATTCGCCAGGAGAGGAAGAGAACTAGGATTATTCATGTGACTACTGTGGAGTGTGGATGGTGCTCAACGTTTCACCATTGAGAAAGTATTTCTGATTCCTTTCCGGACTTTGCATTATTATTGAGAGAAGTTTTGAAATGTGAATGTTGTTTGTTTACCTATTAAATGGGGGGAAATAATCAATGAGATACCTACCTACAATAGTTTTGTGTAGTTACAGCATTTTTAAACTTCTTTAACTTGCCAATATGTTTTCCGACGTTAATTTGGGCAGTATTGCACTGTTCCATAGAAGATTGCATCTGGCAAAAAAGGAGTAGGTATTTTGACTTGCCATAATAGAGAACGCCAGTCCAATTTTTTTTTCTACTGAATAATGACCTTCTAACTTAAATAACTGCATTTTCATTTTTATTTTTAGAGTTAGTTTTAATAGTTAAAATAATTTTCATAGTTTTAATTTTTCAAGACCCCCCGAAAACCACCGTATATACTTGGTGAATCGTGTGACGTCATCACTACTGAAAAATTACTATAGGATCGGGCAATCAGCTGATCAACTACCGCCATTTTGAATTCCGTTGTTCGAAGTATTCTCCCTAGAGTACCAAGCATTAATATTTTGTTTTGTGCAGTAGTTTTTGAATATTTTCAATAATACCTAGAGATAAACTAATAAGAGATACCTTTATTTTTTAAACATTATTTAGGCCTAAATAATGTTTCAATAAACACGACAACTAAATCTCTATAAACAGGATGTAAATAAACGAATAAATTAATGAGATGGCTTGTGTCATATCATACATTCCCACACAATGACTTTACGGTGAGGTCATGACACGTCGAACAGTGACGTCACCACTAAAATTTCAAAAAATGGACTTTTTAATAATTTTTTAAAAACTCTGTGTTTAACATTATTACATAACACTTATAAATTCAGAATCAGCGTTTATTGGTCTATATAAACATATATTTTAAAGCCATAATATTTTTCACTGGAGTTCCTTATTGGCTTCACATATATTTTGACTTCACATAATTATACCATAATTATGTGAAGATCTAAGGGAAAGCTTCGGACAACGAATCTACAGGTCGGGGGTTTAAAAAAGTACATTTTAGATAATTAAATCATGTTGTTCCTCAATTAATTTGTTTAAAAGAATATGTTATGTGTTGTATATATTACCTGTAAAGTATATTTGGTGGTCGTTCTAGAGCAGAAGATACTCTTAGTATTGACCTGGTGAAAGACCATCATTCAGAATCGAAACATGTTTGTACTTCCCCGCCTTCCTGTTTCCTATCTCCTCCCAGAGGTGGGCCTTCGCCTTTGGCTTTACAACATACCCCAATTGGGGATGCTATGCATAATCTCACTAGCTCCAGTCGCAAGGGAGCATTTGTGACTCGTGTGTGGTATAGACATAAAAACAAAATTAAATCAATGAAATAAATAGGAGATAAACAGAAATAATATTTTGTTATTAGTTTTTGGGGTATTATGCCGTGTTGCGCTACCTCCTTTAGCCTGGGCTAAAGAAGGAGGTAGCGCAACACGGCATAATACCCCAAAAACTAATAACCAAATAATTTTTGGCCGTGAAAATCTAAAATCGTATCTGAGAAATAATATTACTGCTTTATTCCAAGCAATAATATTTATTTAAACTTCTAGTATAGTTTTTTTCACATTAGCTGCACACAGGGGGCCCTGAAAAAAACAATTCTCCTCAGGGGCTATATCATCTTTGAGGATGCTATGTGGAGGGTATTTTTTAGAAAGGAGGGAGATGAAGTTCTGGAAAGGAGAAAGGTACGAGAGGTGGTAAGAATCTGGGGTCCGTGTATCCTGGAGTGACAGACGTATGAATCCATCCCTCCCACTGCGGTGCTAGGCGAGTTCCGAGAGAGTCCTGCTGGAATGGTCAAAAGGTTTCCTCAACCAGTCTCTCCCAATCTGCCATTCATTTAGTGGGCAGACTCGTCCGCCGCCAGATCCGAACAAACCATGAAAAACACCATGAACCCGGGCACCCTTGCTAAGCCAACAAACATAGCGAACCACTTGGGGCGACCTTTGGCAGAGGTGTTGGTTACCTAATAAATTGCTCCTGCTGAGGCGGTGCCCATAAAAAAAATAAAAAAATAAAATTAGCCTTTATTGCTGTTAAATTGTAAACATTTATTTCTAATCTAATTAATATATCTATTTTTAATATTATTCTAAATAATCAGCGTTTGGGTCATTATTTTTAGGAACAGCTTGTGTTTCGACATAGGC
The DNA here is from genome assembly GCA_929108145.2 of Limnephilus rhombicus. Lineage (NCBI taxonomy): Eukaryota > Metazoa > Arthropoda > Insecta > Trichoptera > Limnephilidae > Limnephilus > Limnephilus rhombicus. The sequence continues at coordinate 10,784,738 of OV815287.1, read as the reverse complement.
CTCCTCTAAAGATTTCCACTTTTCTCTATCCTTTGCAAATCTAATCCATTCTAGACCAGCCACCTTTTTTAGATTATCTTCCCATCTTTTCCTTTGTTTCTTTTACCGTCTCTTGGATACCACTCTGTTACTATTCTGGTCCATTTCTCTTGCCTCCTTTCTCTCAATATATGTCCAGTCCATCGCCATTTTAGTGTTCGAAGTACAGAATGTACCTGTTTGAATTGAGTTCTGTTTTTTATTTCTGTTAATTTTACTTCATCTCTTCTGTTTACTCCAATGACACTTCTTTCTATGCTATTTTGACAGACGCTTAGTTTATTTGTTAAGGTTTTCTTTAGTGTCCATGTTTGACTACCATATGTTAAAAAGGGCAGAATACATGCGTTATAGACTTTTCTTTTAGCTTGGGAGGCGGGTATGGGCACCGCCTCCCAAGCTAAAAGAATAAAAGCGTTTTGTTTTGAGGAAAAGGCAGTTTACTCTAATCGTGCCGATCTTCATCCAGTTCCATGTGATTTGTATTATTAAAACATTGATTAAAAATTTAGGATAGGTTGTTTAAAAAAAAATTAACAATTGATCAAATATTTGATTTTGATTTTCACGTTCTTCTGTGAAAATTCTATTCAAGTTTTGTGATTATTTCAGTTTTCTGAAGCAACTGGCCTATAATTATACAATAACAGAATTGTGCGGAATGTGAAATATAACTTCAAATATTTAATGATTTCATCAAATTTTTTGAAACTACCCGTTCTGTGTTCCATTATTATATTTGATTTTAATAGTTGAACGGAGTTGAACGAAATGTAGTGCGCACATATCAATTGAAGTGATTACCGCCGAGAGAGTGAATGTATGGATTGATCGACGCAATGTCCCAATGTCCTAATGTTTCGTGCTCAATGTTCCGATGGCCAATGTTCCGGTGTGCAGATGTCGTGTTTGCTTTAACGGATTGTTCTCCTGTGGCTTCAAGTGGTCCTCGACAGACGAATGTCGGCCAGGGCTGCATTTATATTAAATACCAATCACAATCTTTACCCAATTAAAGGCAAGGCAATTAAATTATTTATTTATTTATTGTAGATAGATACAAACGAAAGTACAAATTACATATAAGGAAGCTTTGCCTGTCCAACTAGGAAAGTTTCCCGTTTCAGGACAGACAAATTGACAGGTTTAGTTCATATTATTCCAAGAAATGTGAGAGTTGTGACAATTTTTAATTTAAGAGATATCTCGCTCAAGAAATATTCCACAGTTATGACCTATGTGAATAAATCTAGCACCATTCTCCCCTTTCCAAAACAATCATCAAAATTAATTAAAGTATTACGGTTTCCGAGAAAACCAACAAAAATAAAAGATACTCCCTCTGTCACAACTCCCCTATCACCGAGGTTAGTTGTGACAGCTTTGTATTTAGACTATTTGAGTATTTCGACACTAGCAGTGCCTTTATCAGTGTTTCGTGTATAGTTATTAGGCATTCTGAAACAAAAAAGTAGTCATCCAGCATGCAACATCACACCACAAGTCCAAATATTTTTTTTATCGAAAATGAATTTTTTGAGACAAACTTTTATTGCGGACTGTACTTGCAAGATTTCACCTTAACTCGTTTAATCACAGGAGACCATATTTGTCCCAACGCACATAGGTCTCATATAAAACGCCGCAACTCCCTTACTATCATAGTTAGAAATATGTTTTAATCGGTATTAGAAAGGAAAAACATCATGCTTTATATTCCAATCCAAAAAATAGCCACAAAAAGTATAATGTACTCTTTTTTGTACACAAAGTTTTGAATCGCAAATTGAAAAAAGAATTTGAAACTTCGGGAATTTTTTATAAATTATTTTTCATAGATCGACAAAAAATTTAGGTTACAATATGTGTTTGTTATACATTTGTCTAATAAAATATGTATGTGTTTTAATTTTTTTTATTATCAGTAACTTTATTTAGAAAAAACATAAGGTGAGTCATTTTGAAAACTTTTTTATGTTTGTATGCAAAAATTTTATAATTTAATAGAAAAAAAAAATTTCGAACTCTATAATTTGAAAGCGTATTTCATCACCTTTCTAAAACAGTTTTTGGTTTTTCAATGAGTTCAGAAATGTTCCAAATATTTTCATTTTATTGTAAAGCGAAAATATTTTGACCATCCGAAAAAAATGCCAATTTTTTGAAGGGTATACTAATGCACAGACACACATACAGAAATCGCAAATTAATAAAAAAAAGTGTCGAACTAATCCAGCAGAAAAATGAAGGCAAATAGGAGAGTTGTGACAGGCTGTCACATCTCTCCTAGGTGCTCAAAATTACGAGTTGGTCCGAATAATGATTCATATTTTCTAAACACGACGCACAAACACAAAAGATCAATGCAACGCTTTGAGACTTAAATAACCGTACAACTTAAGAAAAAATAACACAACAACGCACGTGTAATGAGACATAACATAAATTCAATCAAAATTTCGAAGAAAAACTTACTTTTCGCATTTTTTTGCACACAGACGTCGTAATTACGCAACCGCTTCTCGTGCGCCCCCGCGCCGGCGGGTACTGAGTGAAGTAGAGCGTCTCTAAAGCGACAAACGAGTGTTGTTGCCATCTCGCTAACTATTATAGGTAGAGAGAAATCGTCTCTGTCACAACTCTCCTCTGTCACAACTTTCCTAGGTCACCCCTACATAATAACAAAAAAAAATAAAAAGTAACATGGTAGCATATATTTTATTCGGATTTAACGAATTAACCTGGTAACGTATAATATATTCGGATTTACAGTGTATGAGATAAGCAATAAAGTTAGTAGTATTGAAAAGTATAAACCAGGTACCTGATAACAAGTTGGAGGAATTACTACAATAAGATTTACAACATAAAGAGTTGATACTACTATAAACAATATTATAAAGAGATGAAGTTATGTTAGGTTATGTGTTCAGAAGTGTGAACTTATAATACATAGTACACTTATAAGAGAAACTACATTAAAATTTACAAAATTAGGTATAATTTATGTATGTAATAATACATATGTTTTTTTTTAAATTATTTATGCGTTGTAACTACAATGTGAAATAAATTATGTGCAAACATAATTATTTTCACTGATTTAAAACATGTTTTCAGTACATACTCGTATTATATTATACGACAATACGAATATATACCGCGCTCATGTCTTGAGCTACTCCTACTAAAATATGAAAACAATAACTATAAATATAGATAGAAATATAAATAGAAACTATGAATATAAATAAGTAGTACCCGATTTAGTGCTACTTTGCTAACGATATAGTGAAATTGGTGCATTGCTTCGAACTTCATACATGTTGTGTTATGTATTGTTTATATTTATTATAAATCATCACCGCTATAAGGTACCAAGTGTCCAAGTTTATAAATATATTCCAGAAACTGGCAATAAATCAAAAACAAGATTATATCAAAAACTCTCAATGAACATATGAGAGAGACAAAGACGCAGACAATAAAAGGTTGCTTGTTGCAACTAAGACTTGAACCCAGGGGGTATATAGACAAAGAAATCAATAACTGTTGACAACCGAACAGATATTGATACGGAATACTGGCGGTGTTTTCATACTCTGAAAAGCATACTCGTCATACTCGTCAAACGCCAAACAATTACGTAAAAAAAAAAGAATAAATTGGCAATGTTGAATTGAAATACTAACCTAAACATGGATTGGAAGTCTGCATTTATTTTTTGATACTAAACGGGAGTCAATTAATTGATGAGGTCTTTAGTCATATCTCAACCACCTTCGTCAAGATCTAACGGAATAAATTTATAGCGTCTTAGATATGTATTAATTAAGTCTATGGATTGCGTATACCACTTCTTTCAATTCCAAGAGCTTCGTTAGTTTGATCCGTCCATCAAATAAGCCAGATAAAGAACAACATTATTAAACGAATTGTTATTTCAATAATTTATGCGTTTTAATGAGGCTGAAAAGTAAAATTTTACCCAGTACCTAATATAATCAGAAAATTAAAAACAAAAATTAAAACATTGTTGAGAAAATTAATCATGAAAAAGACGGTATGTAAATGTAACAACATCTTTGATTATTTAGATGTTTTTATTATTATTTGAACGAACTTTTCAGTGCCCTATCTAATCCCATTCTGTCCTGGGCACACAATGGGGCCCGGACTCTGCCCTCCGCCAAGGAAGTGTTCAATGGAGGACCATTGTTTGGGGCACAGCGCGGGGCGCAAGGGGTTACCGTCAACTCCTGCTCATTACATATTTATTTTTGATAATGTTTATGTTAACATTAAATCGAAATAAATAAGAATGTCAAAAATTATATTAAACTAGCTGAAATCCCCGGCGATGCCCGGGCTTTACACAAAGTTTTCGAAATCAAATGACGACCTCCGTAGTCCAGTGGGTAAGACTCTTGACTCACAATCCGGAGGTCGCGGGTTCGAACCCGGCATGCGCAAATAAATTTTATTTGATTAATTTGTGTTTTTTCACAATTAATTCATTTAAAATAATATATAGTATATTTGCGGCATGTTCCAGAGTGGAAGATACTATCAGTATCGCCCTGGTGTAAGACCACCATTCAGAATTGAAACGTTGCTTCAAAATGGCTTTAGCCGTGTTTGGTGACCAGATCTGAATAGCCAGGTACTTCCCAACCTTCCTCTTCCCCACCTCCTTCCCCTTCCCACTACCCTCAGCCTCACAACATACCCCAATTGGGGATGCCATAGTCTCACTGGCTCCAGACGGGAGCAGTTGAGATTCTTGTGCGGTATTCATTGTAAAAAAAAAAAAAAAAGACAGTGACCTTCCTCTTGTTTTGAAGGTCACATGTGCAAAATTTCATCAACCTCGGCATAAAACGGTAGATTTGCATAAAAATCAAATCCACACCGCCCGCTTGCCAACCCGCTCGTCCCTCACATACAGACATTTTCCTTTATATTGCAACCAACTAACAAAAAACCTTGACAAATTATATACCTACACCTTCCTCATGAATTACTCTATCTATTGGTGAAAACCGCATGAAAATCCATTCAGTAGGTAGTTTTTTAGTTTATCGCGAACAGACAGACAGACAGAGGACTTTAATTTATAATATATAAAGATGTGTAGAGATTTCAACCAATTTACACAAAAACTTGACAAATTATACACCTAAACCTTCCTCATGAATCATTCTATCTAATGGTGAAATCCGCGTGAAAATCCGTTCAGTGATGTTTGAGTTTATCAGGAACAGACAGACGGAGGACTTTAATTAATAATATGGTTCGTTTTGATCAAATACCAATGCACAGAATAGAAAAGTTACAGTTACTTGAAATGTCTTTAACAGTGTTTGGTGACCAGATTTGAATAGCCATGTACTTCCTAACCTCCCACTTTCCCCTGGCACTTCCTTCAGCCTCGCAAAATAACTTGGCTACACTTTATTGGGCATTTCGGATTCTTGAGCGAAAATGGCATAAAAGGAAACCTGTTTTTTTTAAAATTCAGAATAGGAATCCTTGTTTTCCCCACCAAAATAATAACGATGTTTATACGAGCAGTTAGTCGTGCAAAATTTGGTAAAATTTCCGTACTCCGCTTACTTCTTACGAACAAAATTTTGAAAATACACAAGGAGACGATAAAAATGGTTTAAAGTTGAATTATTATCTAAAATGAAAAAAAAAATTCCTGCCGGATCCGCCCGGATGATGGACAATGCAACGCTGTCCGAAACGTTGACTAAAGAAGGAGGTAGCGCAACACGGCATAACACCCCAAAAACAAATAACAAATACTGTTGGCCGTGAAAATCTGAAAACGTCACCAAAAAAATCACTGTTTTGACGCCATGTTTGATCTTGTTAGAAAGATGTGACGTTAGCCGCAAGGTTCCGCTACAATCTAAATACAAATTATTTAAAACAATTTTTTTTTTGATTAAATGAAATAATAACAATAACCTATTTTGAAAATTTCCTTTTCCCCCGACGAAAATAGTTATTTCTTGTGGTGACTTAGCAGGGGTGCCCGGGTTTACGGGGTGAGGTTTGTCCGGATAGGGACAAAACTTTTCAACTCTTCAGCCAGAATCTCTCGTCCCATCGCTTTGCACCGCAGTTGGAGGGATGGATTCATACGTCCGTGACTCCTAGAACCTCAGATTCCTACCTTTCCCTCATAACCATTTCCTTCCCAGAACTTCTTCTCCTGCCTTTCCTTAAAAAAACCTCCACACAGCATCCCCTAAAATGACATAGGCCCTGAGGAAAATTATTTTACTCGTCGCCTCCTGTGCGGAGCTTACTTCTTACGCATAAATTATTGAGACTACACTATTTACGTCGGGGGAGATGGTAAAGATGCTTTAAATTTCAAGTTTTTTTCAAAAAGTACTGACTTTGACTCTGACTTTCTGTAATAATAACAAACACCTCTCTCTGTCCTTGAAGGAGGTCTTTTGACCTGTCGTGTGGGTGATGCCTGTCTTTTTCCAGCCAGAATCCCTCGATCGTTGGAGCTGACACTGACCCCCAGATTCCTCTTATCTATTTCCTTCCCAGAACTTCCTCTCCCTAAAAAAACCCTTCGCACAGCATCCCCTGAGATGCCATAGGGCCTGAGGGAAATAATTTTCCTCAGGGTCTCCTGTGTGGATCTAATGTAAAAAAAAATTATTTATGCATTAAACCGTGTAACATATCTATTTCGTGAGCAGGTACTGCTCAAAATAGGTACTGTTTATTGTCTATGCTTTATTTATTTTTTCTTTTTTTTTTAACTTTGTCGGTTGGCCAAACTAGCACGGCGACGGAAACGTCATTCGAGGAAAGATGGCGGGAGACATCACGTAATTTTTCGAGGCGAGGGGTGATTTTGGGGGAGAGTTTTTGGTGATCAAGAATTCTAGTGCGATGTAGCCTAGAATGAATTTATTGTTTCTTTCTGTGAGCGTGTGACGACTCAGATGGCATAGAAGCCTGTTTATTTTATTTTATTTCTCGCCGGATGCCGAGCGATTGTTTGAACCGCGTGCGGAAGTGAATTTGATTCTGTAATCAACGGGGGATGTATTGAAACGGTTTTGCTCTGCTTTGGCCGGCGAGAGTTTCTACACACCGCCTGATGGGTGTATATCCGCTGTGCTTGGTTGTTGGGAGTAATCCCTTTGAAGGAAACGGCTTTGCTCTGCTTTGGCCGGCGAGATTTTCTGCGCGCCGTTGGATGACGTGCTGGACGGTGTCTTGGGGATTGCTGTCGTCTTTTGGAGGAATGTCACGACTGTCACGGCGACGGGACGTGTGCGGTATTAAAATTAATCGTAATTGGTTGACTCTCTCTTTCTACATCAGTTAATAATTGCTCAAGGTATTTATGTTTTATTTACAATTTCCTTTGTTCAATTTTCCCTTGCAAACTGCAATAAAGTCAACATTAATTTTCACTAGTAAAATTTGCGTCTTTTATATGCATGACCTCTAAATCCTTATCTCCACTATCCTGCGATGGAGTTCTACTTGCTCTGAGAAGACAGCGGTCGGATGACAAAAGGTATAGGTTCTACCTACACAAAATTCATATTACCTTAAAATCATACATTACAACCGCTTACTCGTTAATACGGAAATTTTTTTATCCAAACAATTAGATTTAGCTTTATTATTACGAAAAGTGAGTATTTATGTCGGGGGAGACCAAAAAACATGCAAAAAATATGCATTTAACATTTTAATTTTGTTAAAATTAATTCACTCGCGCGGGTAACGCCATGTTTATTCATCGTTTTTATTTTAACATTTCATCAATGCTGCCAATCATAGAAAAAATATTTTTGCGTAAAACAAAGTGAATGCATCATTGTTTGTACCAGTATTTATAACAGTAAAACATTGTACATTTACAAGTTTGTACCAGTATTTATAACAGTAGAACATGGAAAGAAATGTATTAAAATAATTACACAAACACTCTACACAAACCCTGCGTAGCCAAAAAAACCATTCAAAACCTGGGATGTTTTTTAAAAGTATGATGAAAAGCGAGTTTATTTTAGAGAATTTATTTTATAAGATTGGTACTTCCGACAAATGTCATATTTGGTTGTTTATTAATTAAAAAAAGGAACATTCCGTATTATCCGTGCATCAAACTTCGTCAACACGAACGTTCCGTATTATCCGTGAGGTGGACTAACTGCATATTTACCAAAAAAAATTGCCGTAATGTTTCGCTTCAATGTAAATTATTAATTATTTAAATACCTAACCCCAATTAGGAACATAGCCAATTTTGTGCTGGTTTTTTCATCTCCCCGACGTAAATAGATGTTTCTTGTAGCAAATTTTTAAAGAAATTTTACAAGATCTTGAAAGTGGCCTTCAAAACACAGTTTTGAAAGAATTATTAAAATTGAAACGGCAATCGAGAAACAATCGCTCCGTCCAACCGCCATTGTTTCGTCAATTTTAATTCGCCTGCAGTTTTAAGTACCGGAATGGAAAAAAATCTACAAATCTGTCGGCCCCGTTAAAAAAAACCAGAACAAATACGTGTCCGTTAACACTCGAGGAATAAATGGTTCGTGAACGAGCAGAACCTTTTTATTCGCCATAATTCCCGATTGCTGCCATTGTTCACTCGCGTTCAAGGGAAAACTGCCATAGACTTATTGACTGCCTCGAAACTGCAGCGTTCCCCGCTTTGTTGCTGTGTTCGCACTGCTCATCTACTTCGAGGAGTTGGCCACAGATGGCAGATGGCGTTTGGCAAATTTGTGCTGCTTTCTTAGCCACAAGTGCGTTAAGTGCAAGATTCGGGCGTTTCGAGTGCTTTTTCTATTGTCTTGCAGATTTGAACGAGCCGGGAAATTTGACATAAAGGAGTCTGATGAAAAGGAAACAGTTGGAAATGTTGTGCATTCGAATACATTTTGATTGAAGAGCTTTTTTATGTAACTTTTAATTCATTATCGTTATTATTTTTTGGATTATTTTGCAGTGTTACGCTTCATCCTTCTTTAGCCAAAGTTTTGGACATTGTTACAGTGTTCATCATTAGGGCAGATGTGTAGATCGTGTGGAAGTTTTTTTTACACTACCTCAGAACAGGAGGAAAATAATTTCCCTCAAGGCTCATGTCATCTTTGGGAATGCTGTGTTGAGGGTCTTTTTAGGTAAATGAAAGGAGAGGAAGTTATGGGAAGGAAAAGGGTATTGGGGTGAATAGGAATATGGGGGTCATTGTGTCTAGGAGTGACGGACATATGAATCCATCTTTCCCACTGTGATGCGAGGCGATGGGTCGATAGAGTTCGGCTGGAAAGGTCAAAAGGCCTCCCTCAACCAGTCTCTCCCGATCCGGCCCACCATGCAGCAGGTGGGCAGACGCATCCGCCGCCAAGTCCAGGACAAACCTCACCCCATGAACCTCTGCTAAGTCACCAAACGTAGCGATCCACTTGGGGTGACCTATGGCAGGGGTGTCGGTTATCCAAAAATGATTCCCGGGGCGGCGTTACGCATATCCGCCTACCAAATTGAGTGTTTTGATATTAGTGATACCGTGTCGTTTTAAGAATAAAATAATGTTGCTTTGAAAATCAGTGCAACAGTCTTATATCTGATTATTGTATTTTTTTGGTAAATACCATGTTTTTGCATCCAATGCCCTTAAACGTAAAAATAACTTAATTACAATACATTCTACATGTTCACTTCATAGTTTATTTTTTTCTCAGCTTAACGCAATTAGCAAAAGCTAAGTTTCACGCTATTATGTATATAAAACCTTGTTGTCCCAAGGGTAAGCTCGAAAAACAACGCAAGTTACTTCGAGCTTACGAAGTAACTTGTAAACAACAAAGTAACTTGATTACATCTTGTAAACAACGAAGTAACTCCGCCCCCCCCCCCCCCCCCTAACTTCTACAGGTACTTTTTCCGCAGATTTTCAAACGCTGACCGGGAGGGGGGTAGATATCCTATTTTTATGCCTATTTTTATAATCCTATGTGCTGAGTATAAACTGTATATAACTGCTCTCAGAAATCGAGAATTGCATGCTTGTAATAGAATTTCGCATCTTCATCGCGCATACGTATGGAATTCAACTCAAATGCAAAGCTTCACTCGGTACACGATGAATCGGACACTTATTGATATATTGATAACACAAAACTGGTTTAAATTAAAATAAATATGCGGTTTATCAAAACTACTCAGAACATAAAAATGGTTTTTCTTTGATTCTGGCAGCACACACATAGTCTGCAAATAGAATATAATAACTGAACTTCGAATAAGAGGATGTTTTCCATCGAAATGTGTCAACAGATGAATCCACAACTGAAAATTTACATTCTCAACACAAAATTGGTTTGAATAAACTCTGTATGCGGCGAATTAAAAGTACACTCAGAACACGAATATGGTTTTTCTTTGATTCTGGCAGCACATACAGAGTCTACAACTAGAATTTAATAACTGAACTTCGAATAAAATAATGTTTTCCTTTGAATTGTGTTAACAGATGAATTCTCAAATGGAATTTTACATCCTGAAATTTAAATGGCAATAGCGATTCTGAGTTCGCAGACCATTTATTAAAATATGATCATAGCTTTGACATAAATTCAGGTCTTCAAATATTAAATACAGGATATAAAACATCGCAAATCAATAATTTAGAAATTTTAGAAATAAGAAAAAATGTAAATTCCAAAGCTGACATAATTAATAAGCAAAAAAAAAATTGTTAACCCTGTTTTAAATATCTTCCCACTTAACCGGCCTTTTACTTCTAATAGCTTGGTAATCCCCAATTCTTCGAAACTCCCACCATTGTCAACCCTTCCCCCTCCTTCAATTTCTTCTCTCCATATGTAATCTATAATTAATTTTTTTACTTTAGTATACTTTTATTCCTGAAGAAGTGAACATGGTTCACGAAACATGTTGATATTATAAAATATAAAAAAATAAAGTGATGTAAACTAAGTTATTTTCTTTTAATAAATAAAAGTATATACTCTCATAATATGCGTACGGTTTTTCTACGAATCGCGAAATTGGCAGCTTAAAAAAATATAGTTATTGATATTTTTAATGAATTAACAAAAGTGTTGGATTCGTAAACGAAAGGATCGAAGAACATGTTCAAATAATGATTTGAAATGGTACGCTACGCCACTGTACCTACATCTTGTAAACAACGAAGTAACTTGTTACAAGTAAAACCATTTTGCTCAACAAATATTCGTAAAATATTTCTCGTGTTCGCAGTGGATTCATACGCCCGTCACTCCTAGACATATTGACCCCCAGACTCATACACCCCTCATATCTTTTTCGTTCGCAGAACTCCTTCTCCTTTCTTTCCCTAACTGATCCAGTACACAGCATCCCCAAAGATGATAGACCCAATCGCGGATATTTTTTGCAAACTGGGTTCATGGGGTGAGGTTAGTCCAAGTCTTGGTGGCCAATGCATCTGCCCACCTGCCGGGTGGTGGGCAGAATCGAGAGAGATGGATTGAGGGAGGTCTTTTTTGTCCTCTCCAGCCGGAATCTCTCAACCCAGTGGGAAATTATTTTCCTCAACGCCTCCTGTGTGGAGCTAACGTAAAAAAAACTGTCGTTGCTCGATGGCGCTGACTTGATCACGTGATATTTCAAAATTCGCTACTAAATTTCTACTTTCTCTTCCATTTCTCTACTCCAATCCCCATAGGTGTGATGGAGCCTGAGTGGAACTTCAGGAGATCCCGTAAGGGAGCATACATAATTACGTGAGCAGTTTTTCCACTCTAGACTAGACCCCCCCCCCCCCTTGGTGAGTTAAATTTGGGTCACTTCGCTTATTCTTTTCAAGTAACGTGAGATTTCGTTGGACCCTTTTGAGCTCACGTAATTAATGTATGCCCCCTAACACAATATGTAAATAATATTCGGTGACCCGATAGTTGGTCCCCTAAAATGATATTTACTATAACAATTATTATAAGCAATAATTATCAGCCTCTCATCCACATTGAAAAATCTTCCGAGAAAAAATACATGACGCCAACGGGACTTGAACCCGTGCCCTTCTGATTGCTGGTCAGCTGCTCTCCCAATTGAGCTATGGCGGCTTATCTTATACCCGCCAAATGATTCAATATATACTAGTGTTTCATTCAACAATTACTGCTTATTACATTTTTTCCACCTGAAAACAACCAACTTTATTTTTGCGATAGAGACGTAATAAGCAGTAATTGTTGAATGAAACACTAGTATATATTGAATAATTTGGCGGGTATAAGATAAGCCGCCATAGCTCAATTGGGAAAGCAGCTGACCGGCAATCAGAAGGGCACGGGTTCAAGTCCCGTTGGCGTCATGTATTTTTTCTCGGAAGATTTTTCAATGTGGATGAGTGTTTCAGGCTGATAATTATTGCTTATAATAATTGTTACCCTTTGTGCTATGCATAAAAATCTTGTCTTAAACGTTAGTTTAACAATTAAAAAATAATAATTTATATTTACTATAATTTTTTTTTTGCATTATTTACCAAATTCAAAGGTAAAAATCGACTTCAAGAATACTCTTTAATAATACCTTTTTTTTAAATAGGCAATTCACCCTAAAAAGAGTGCTTAATAATACTTTGTTACGAATTGCAAATGGTAGAATAGACAGTCCTGATTTGACTAAGCTAATCGAATTTCATATACCCACTAAAGCAACTCGCTCCAAAAGCTTGTTTCAATGTAACAACAACGGGACTGAGTACACGAAACACTCGCTTGTACCTAGACTACATGAAGTTAGTAATAGATTCCCAGACGTGGTGGATCTATTTAACTGCACGGAAGCTAGGTAAAAGAAGGCTATTCTATCATATATTTTCAATCAATATTAATTTTATTTGTACTATAGTATTGTATGTAATTGTAGCTCTTTGTGTCATTTCCTAACCAAATGCCACAATAACTTATATGCTCTTTTTTATTATTTCTTATGTACAACTAAGATTTTGTGACATGTAATATGTATTTACGGTATATTTATACTGTTAATATTAATAAATAAATATCAAACTAATTTATATACAGTGTCCATTTTTTGTACTTACGCGCTGGTACACACAGTTATAGACAAATAGATTTTTCCTTGATGCACTATTTATGTTTTATAATTTTGTAATTCGGCGGTACATCCTCTCTGCACAGCCTTTCGGGTCACTTAGATTTTGTGTAGTAAGTTATACCGTATTTTCCCTAAACCGACTGCATATTGTATATAAGTATGCCGGGGGGGCAACTGTCGGCGGATCCACTGTCATGGAACCATAATAATCAAATAGCATTAAAATTAGAATAAAACGCAAGACGTACATAATATTCCATTATTTTTTTATTGTATTAATTATAACATTATGTGTACCCATACAATGAGATGAAACAGATCTTCACACGTTAATTAACGGCTCTCTCATTAGTCTACATTTCCTCCATCTTTATCCATCGGTTCAATAATGTAATACATACAGGATGTTAAGGGACTTACTTGACTTGCCTACTTTAATCAGTGATTCCTGACATAACTTAGAGTAAAAAATGTAGATGAAATTTTGATTAATGACGACACTATTGATTTTTTTGTGTTTTAAAACTAACACGACTGAAGTAAAAGTTCTTTAGCTCCTTCTATATGATAGGAAGAGAGAAACGCGCGCACTGCTCTCTCTTGCTCCTACAGTGTGATACAGATAATAGGCCTGCATTGTGTCTTAAGCTAACAGATAGTGAATTTCCCAGACTGTAGCTTGTAAACTCGCTCTGTGTCATCGTGTTACTTGCTAACTAGCAGATTGTTGACAATCTACGAAAAAAAGTTGAAAGGTCATCAACTTTACTCGCTACACGCTTGCTCGTGATTGGTTTATTTATGTTTTTTAAGATGGCTGCCAATTAACAGCTGATTTCGACTGTCAAACATCACAGAATTAGTTTACGCAGGCCACGTTATTCTTGTTACTAGCGCTAGCAGCGACCTCAGTTTCCTACGCTACTGAGCGAGTGGACAGTTTTGTGTGTCATCATGACAATCTCACTCGCCGATTTATCCGCTTTAAACTTAATAGATAGTAGCTTGTAAACTCGCCCTGTGTCATCGAGGCTTTAGATATACGAAGCGTAACTGGCTATGAGAGAAAGAGAGAAAGAAAATGTATGCTCGCACCTCTCTCTCTTGCCTCTACAATAATATACGAAACGTAACTCTCTCTCTTTCTATCTTCACTAACTTATATCTCCCCTCAACTACCGTTCGCCTCGCTTTTCGTAACGCTCTCGTCACGCATTCAGCAGCTTACTCCCCAAAGTCAAGCGGGCGTAAAGAAGTTTCACTTCAAAAATCATTTGGTTTTGGACTGTTAGGGGTGGGGTGAGGGATTGAGCAGTTACTCGACTGAATGACCAAAACAACATAAAAAAGTCCAAGAACCAAAAATTTTTTTACTATAAATAATGTCAGGAATCGTTGTTAAAGTAAGTCAAGTGCTTCCCTTAACACCCTATTAAAGGTGGGAACAATAAAATACAGGTACCTTTAAGAGTTTTTATTTTTAAATCTGTCTCATTAAACAATATACCAGAAAAGGTATCTGAATTAAAGAAAAAATAATAATGTAATTATACACCGTAACAGTGCTTTACTTTGCCCCTTAAGAATAACTCAACTTAAAAAAATTGGTTTAAAATTACATATTTCGAAAAAATATCTGTTAAATTACCAGCTTTTTCAAATTGAGCAAAGTTATCTTTTAAGAGGGACGGCTGCGCGGTCTTCTTCATAGAAAACTTATATTTGAATTTGAGGCCAAAATTCTTAACCGAGCCGAATTTTTTTTAATCAAAAGGCAGAGAAAATATCCAGTACATATGTGCCACTTTGTTTATTTTCGTTTTCAATTATAAAATAAAAGCCGTTAAAGGGTAAAAATTTTCAAATTCTAGAGGCAATTTTGACATTCTTTTGTAAATTAATGGTAATTTAAAAAAAAATCTTGTTTCCTATTATGTAATTATAAAATAAAAAAATTGTAAATAAGGCATTTTTGGGCCGATATTTTAAATTTATATGTGATAAATGTGTGTTCCGGTGAAAATCGGTCGTTTTTAATTTTTGAATTAAACCCAATAAAATGTTAATCCCTTGGAGGCCATGGGGACACCGGTGTCCCCTATGAAATTTCAAAAATAAAAACTTTTATATGCGATTTTGACCCTTATGTATAAAAAAACTGTATGAAAACAAGGTCAAAATCGCTTGCGCCAAATATCCCTATAAGTAGGGAAAAAGATTTCATTCATGTGGCAACTCTAGTTTTTTTGTAATTAATTTGTCTGTGACTTCAGACCGCTGTCAAAACCGAAAAGTCGTGAGTTTTAGCATTTTTGTTCCTTTTTCAAATGCATATAAAGGTATTTATTTATTATCAATCACCTTTGAAATGTGTTTTTTCACGTAGGATGTCTATTCAGGTTTATGTAAAAACAACATCAGTTCATTTTCGTATTTATACGGATATTTAAGCAAAATTCGGGAAGCAAAATTTTCGCGCCTTTTTTCAAATTAGGCCGTGCCCTTGGCTTCCAAAGGGTTGGCAAAATTTTTTTTTTAAAATAATTATCGTTAACTCATGAATAAAGTTCTCCTCTAAAATCACGAAAAATAATTCCTTTAATAACCACTAAATTATAGTGTTAATCTTACATAAATAAATAAGCACATATATAGTAGATATTTGCTAAATATTGTCATTAAAAAAGTAATTATTCAATTTGGTCAAGTATTTTGGCCTCAAACCCAAATTAAAGTTGAGTATGAAAAAGGCAGCGAGCTGTTCCGCTGTTCCTCTTAAGGAACAAAGTAGGTTACTCATACAGTAAATATTATGTATATTAAATACATATAATATAGTTATAATTACGGTATTATTTTAATAATAATAACGTAAAATACGTTAAATAAATTTTGTATTTATAAATTTTCATACGATATGTTCGGCGCAATAAATATGAATTTCTTAGAATTTATTTACGCTCGACAGCTCGAGCACTTATAAAAATACTTCACTCAAAATTGACATCACAATATAAAAATGCAGTAGGTCCGAGATACTACACAAATTGGCGCTTTGTCAAAAACAATAATTGCTGATCGAAAACGATCAACATTACAACATGACGACAAATTTCAAACATCACACAATATACATTCAAAAACATCCTTTTTCCAGGAAATCCAGGAGCTGTCGTTAAACAGGAGGTAAAACGCTTCAATATATTTTGTAGGACAGGGAATAAAGGTCTGCAAACACTGATCATAAAAAAGAGTTGTGTAACGCTGAGTTAATTTTAAAAGCATGAGAAATGTAACGATTCCCTTGCTTTTATTATACGCCGATTCCCATCAATCAAGAGTAATCCCATAGTGGCATCTTACGTGGCTATTTGTTTTGACGTATTTGGCAGAGTTACTTAGCACAGACAGTATGTTTCTATGTAATGCCAATACGTGTAGCCATCTAAGGTGCCACTATCGAGCCATTTCTTCTATGTGTGAAAAATCTTGTTGGAAAATGGGACTAAACACAAACGCCATACTTAGATTGGGTGCACAGCACTGATAAAGGTCTACATAAACACAGAGTCAAAAGAGAGGAATCATTTGTAGCCATGTCCAAGTCAAAAAAGACAGATCAGTTGTAGCCTTGTACAAGTCAAAAGAGACAGATAAGTTGTAGTCTTGTACAAGTCAAAAGAGGCAGATCAGTGAAGCCATGTACATTATGTACAAGTCAAAAGAGACCGATCAGTTGTCGCCATATACAATGTATATAACGACTATTTAGATCCATGGGTAAACGGATTGAGGCTAATATTAAAACGGTCAATAGACTAATGTATACATCTCACATCGTATTTTGGACGTTGGTTGTATATAAATGGCAGCGTGAGACGGTTGTTACACGCTCAGTCTGGCATCATTTCAGTCCATAATTCCAGACTGACGACGAAAATTATTAAGCCAATCCATTCGTTAAACAAATTAGGTATTATACGGTCAATCTGACCAAAATTATTAATTAAACTGATGCCAGAGTGATCGTGGGTGTTACACGCTCAGTCCGGTATCAGTTCAAAATTCGGTATAAGTCCAAAATTGTGGTCAGAATGACGTCAAACTGATCGTATAATGCCTGATTGATTGACGGACTGGTGAACGGGATTGTCAGATATTTTAATATGTTTCATCAGTTTGAAATTTTGGACTGGACTGATCTACTAGATCAGTCTGGAATTATGGACATCTATATACAGTGCAGCGTTACACAGACCGTTTTTAAATGTTTAGCGGCAGACTTTATACGCGCGGTGTTACCATATATTATTTAGACAGCTTAATTAATATTAGGCCAAATATTAACGCCTCTGGTAACCCCATTGGTTCTGGGAATCCCTGGACTGTCCCTGTGCCCCCCTGCCCCTGTAACCGCCGCGGCTCTGAGAATTGTCTCTGTTCTGGTTGTAGCCTCCCCTAGAGTTATATCCCCCGGAGCTGGCGTTGTGGTCTCTCTGGCCGGGATTGTTGTCTCTCTGGTTGTAATTGTTCCTGCCCTGATAGCCCCCACTGCCCCGGTTGCTGTCCCTCGGCTGGTAGCCCCTGTCGCTGGAGTTATACCCGCCGCGGGAGGAACTGTTATACCCCCCTGAGGACTGGTCGTCGAAGCGGGAGCGCTTGGGCTCTGAGCCGCCGCGGCCAGAGTTATACGAGCCCCGTCCCCCGTAACTGTTTCCTGTGGACAAGAAAAAATAGAAATTAATATTTGATCACAATGAACTTCGTTGCTGATATTATAGCATATCAAGAATCGATTTGATCACGACCTAAAAAGTGCCGCCGGTATTAGACGAACGAAAGCAATCAGGAACCCAGGGTATATTTTTTATGGAGGTTTGAGGCACATCTCGGCGTGTTATGCTGTTTATAAATTCTCGAACCGCAGCGCCAAACGCTGCCTGCGGTTGTTTCGAACCTTTCGTATAATTCGTGGTTCGGTTCGCAAATGTATACGCTAATTGTATGCGAGTAGTTTTATTACTTCATAAGAGTTCCAGCTGCTATCGTCTGGAGCCAGTAAGACTGGGGCATCCCCAATTGGGATGTGTTGCGAGGCTAAAAGTAAGTAGGGAGGGGAAGGAGATGGGGCAGAAGAAAGTGGGGAAGTACCCGGCCATTCAGATCTAACAACCAAACACGGCTAAATCCATTTCAAGTAACGTTTCAATTCTGAATGGTGGTCTTACACCACGGCCATGTAAAATAATTCAAAATAAGAATTGTTCAATCATTATTTTGTCTCGTTATTGAAAAATCGGTATTCTGAGAGGAAAGATTCTAGATACAAAATTCTTCTTGCACAGCATAATTAATTCATGGATAGGCAAAGCCTCTACTATTCCAGAAAGGAATCTCCTTCAGGTCAGTGCAAGTTTTCATTATAGTTTATGCAATTCTTGACCATAATCTTTGAGGTGAGAACGCCGCATATGTAACAAATTATTATTTGTTATATCTCTTAGGTTGCATAAGCCCGCCTTTATTGGGGCTATTTATAAGCTCCTTCAATATCCATACCTTATTCATAAAGAATATTTAATATTAACTAGAGTTAAAAATGTCCGATAAGGATTGAGACGATCTGTAAGACTTATCGAAACAATGATAGTATTGTCCAAGAGTAAAAACGCATAAAAGTGAAGTAAAACTTATAATACATACTAATAATTATTTGAACTCTAAATTAAAAATTATCCATATTGATTTGGATACGATAATTTTTTTACGGACAGTTTCAGCGGTTGCAATTATTTGCCTAAAAGCTACCTAACGGGATTGCTGTATAAAGTGTAAAGTGCACACGCTACTTCAGAATCCATTAGAAATAGTTCGCTTTGGCTTTTAAAGGAACGACTTGAAATGGTCACTCAGCAGTCAGCGCTGCGGTCACTGCGAAATGTTGCATCGAGCACTTACTAATATAATAGATACACTTTAATACATCAGATTTAAAGTGACATTAACGTCATTTCATTAAACATTAATAATTCAGTTTGCGGCTTTATGAAATCCGGAACCATTCAAGTTAATGAAAGGTATAGCCTATATAACAGTACCTAATAATAATTCCCAGCTATCGAACTTTACAAAGGAAAAGCGAGCAAGAACCGCTTATGTTGTCCACATCGAGCAGCACTTAGTGAAAAGGCTTTACATCAAAAGTGAAAATATTTTACTTAACCCGTGTAATCACGGGATACCAAATACACCACAGGTCTCACATAAATCGTTGTACCTCCCTTACTGCCATGATGAGAAATATGATCTAAACAGTGTTAAAAAGAGAAAACACCACACTTTATATTCAAATCTAAAAGTTAACCACAAAATAGTTAAGGGAATGTACCCATACTAAGTGACCCGTAACCGCTCCTTGGGTCGGGGGTTAAAAAAGGCTCACCTTACGTTTTTTTTCTAACTAAAATTACAGATAACGAACAAAAAAACACACATATTTGGCAAAAAATGTATTATAAACGTAATCTTCTATTCATTTTTTTATCGTTTCATGTAAAAATAATTAATAAAAATTCCCAAAGTTAATAATTATTTTTAAAATTGCGGTCGGAAACCTTAGTTTCACAAAGGTGTACATTTTAATTATTTTGCGGTTAATTATAGTTTTTAATACAAATCGGGGTGTTTTCTCTTTCTAACACCGTTTAGATCATATTTCTCACTATGATAGTACGGGAGTTACAACGATTTCTATGAGACCTATATGAGTTGTTCCGAAAAGCGAACTAATTAACCTGACGGGTTAAGTAGTAATTCAATAGAAGGATATTTATCGACAAGTTTAAAATGCATATACCTACGGTTTATTAAATACTAGCAGACCCGGACATACATTGCTGTGGCTAACGAAACACAACGCCATTACCCAACCTTTATAACCAACGCCATCTGTTAATTTGCATACATATCAAATCCATACCGCCCGCTTGCCAGCTCGCTGCCCGCATACATTATATATTTCAACCAATTTAAACAAAACCTTGACAAATTATATACCTAAAAACCTTCCTCATGAATCACTCTATCCATTGGTGAAAACCACATGAAAATCCGTTGCGAAGTTTAAAACGGTTCCATGCCAACTCAGAATGAAACCAACTCAGAATCTCCTCAGAAATGTCATTAAAAGCTATGAAAAAATAATTTTAAAATAGCCGGTAACCCTAACCTAACTTAACCAGTTTTTTATATTTTTTTATCGTCACTCTTAGTGACCTTTCTGGGGTGCTTCTGAGTTGGTTTCATTCTGAGTTGTCCGGTCACCATTTAAAAGATCTAAGCGTACAGACAGCGGCAGCGACTTTACTTTATACTATGTAATAGATTTAATGATTTTTTATTAATGGATTCCCTAGCGATAAATATGAAACAATTCCTTTCTCCCTGCAGCCTGTAGCGCGCAGCGCATGAACCGGTGGCTTCTCGCCCCCGCCCGGCGCCGCCCGGGAGTGTTTAATCGCGGATTTGCATTAGTCCCACCATTGTGCGGCGGGGATCAGAGACGACATCGACACATCGGCCCTCACTCCCTTCTTCACCAGGGCGGCTAGTGGGGCGGCTCGCACCCGCCCCCGCCCCCGCCCAAAGAGCGCATTGTCCACACGTACCTACACATGCCTTCTTATTTTGTGTTGCAGGTTGCAAACCATTTGCAACCTTCATTTTCAAATGCGAAATTGTAGTGTTTATTAATGAATTAAGTAGGTAGGTACCTATTTAAGTACCAACATAGAAATCTTGTGATTTCAGAGAAAATTTAAATTTTCATTATTTTTTCAAAGGTCTGAAAACTGTTCTACAAATGGGTGACCGGACAACTCAGAGGCACCTCAGAAAGGTCTTTAAGAGTGGATGATTAAAAAAAATGGATAAATAGGCTAAGTTAGGTTGGGGTTACCGGCTATTTCAAAATTATTTTTTCATTGCTTTTAATGACCTTTCTGAGGTGTTTCTGAGTTGGTTTCATTCAGAGTTGGCATGGAACCCTACAAATATATGTTATAATATCTCGTAATCACATAATACTAACAATCAATGACGTTACAATATATGTAGACGCGTTGTAGAAATCTTAAAGTGGCAAGCCAAAAGCAAGTCAATTGTAGTGTTTTCGATTTCGTGGTTTGATTACACGATTGCCACGCGTCGCGTAAGGTCGTTTGCTACCTTGAAGTAAATTGCATTAAAAAAGTGCCAAAATGCCCTCGTGTGTGAAGATAAAATGTTTTCATTTCTCGGCAAACACGAGTAAAAGCCAAAGAATAACATTTTGTTTGTAAATACATGTAATGACCGGTCAGTGGTTGAGTGGGCATAGCGCTTGTCCTGGTCCCACCTGGGCGTCGCGTGTTCGATTCCTCGGCTGGCTAAGTCCTCCATCACAACACAAGCAACATTTTCGGCTTTCTGTGGTGGTAGTAGGAGATTTTCAAACATTGTTGGGTTATTCGTAACCCGGGAATGTTTGTCTTTCTTTAAAAAAAATTATAAAAAATAAAATACACGCAAATCACTTATTATTTCCGAATCTCATAAAAAATACAAATGTTTTCTGCCAGAATGAATGCAAGAAATGAAGAGAATGCAAGGTCTACTAGAGTACAGGGCTGGGCGTGCAAAAGCCAAAGTCAGTGCTGTCGCTAAACAACATACAAATTAGTAGTAACAACGAGTATCACCAACAATATAGTATGTGGATATGATGTGAATTTTTTTCACATTATATCCACACAGGAGGCCACGAGAAAAAAAAAATCACCTCAGGGCGTATGTCATCTTTAGGGATGCTGTGATAAGTCTTTTTAAGAAAGGAAGGAGAGGAAGTTCTGGGAATGAAAAAGGTATGAGGGGTAGGTAGTTAACCTGAGAGTCAGTGTGCCCAGGAGTGAAGGACATGAATCCACCCCTCACACTGCGTTAAGGCGATGTTCTAAGAGAGTCCTGCTGGAGAGATTAAAATGTCTCCCTCAATCAGTCTCTCCTGATCTGTCTACCACACAGTTGACGGGCAGACGCATCCGCCACCAAGACTTGGACACACCCGGGCACCCTGCTAAGTCACCACTTGGAGTGACCTATGGTACCCATTCCCTCATCCCAAATTGAATTAAAAAATCATTGGAAACAAAATAGTGTTTTTCACTTGCCACATTTTATCTCGAGTTTGTGTGACATAGCAACTCTAGATGAATTTTAACGTCATTGCTAATGAAAGATTAATTAGCAAGAGGGATAAGGTAGTAAGGGAACGTACCCATACTACGTGCCACGTTTAGGGGGGGGGGTCTTCAAAAGTCACGCTCCATACAAATGAGCGGCGGGTTGCTTAGGTTTTTGGTCACTGGGGGGGGGGAGTTTAAAAATTGCAAAAAGTTGGTCACGTAGTATGGGTACGTTCCCTAACCAGGCGACGCAATACCTACACGCCTCTATTGAATCTAAGTTTGTCACTTCAGACTTCTTTATTATATCAAAGAAACCACAGAGGGAGATTCGACGGCTGTGGTGTTAATCCCGGCGACTCGCGTAGGTACTAGAAAGGTATTAGCTGTAAATAGTAGGTAGAAATAAGTGCCTACCCACAGTCCTCAGTCTCCAGACCTGGCAACACCGAACCTCGAAATCGTCAAAAATTTAAAGAAGAAAAGCACACATTCTGAATTTGAATACAATTTGAGCGGTGGGCAAACTCAAATCGGCAGAAGTATTGATTAATGAGTGGAAGGGGTAGGAATGGTGGGATTAATTATAGAACAAGGAACTCCAGTCCAATTTTTTAATGAATAATGAATGACCTTCTAACTTAAATAACTGCATATTTATTTTTATTTTTAGAGTTAGTTTTAATAGTTAAAATAATTATCAAAATTTTAATTTTTCAAGATCCCCGAAAAACACCGTAAGTGTAGTGAATCGTGTGACGTCATCACTCCCGAAAAGTTACTATAAGATCGGGCAATCAGCTGTTCAACTGGCGCCATTTTGAAATTCAGAGTTCGAAGTATTCTCCCTGGAGTAACATTACTATTTTGTGCAGTAGTTTTTGAATATTTTCGATAATAGAGATAAACTAATAAGAGATACCGTTATTTTTTAAACTGAATTATTTAGGCCTAAATAATGTTTCAATAAACACAACAACTAAATCTCTATAAACAGTATGTAAATAAACGAATAAGATGAAACGTTAAATGTTAATACGATGGCTTGTGTCATACCTACATTCCCATACAATGACTTGACGGTATTCAGTGACGTTACCACTAAACATTTCAATAATACCAACTTGACTGCTTGTTTCTATGACCCGATTAAAAATGGACTTTTTAATAATTTTTTTAAAAACTCTGCGTTTAATATTATTAAATAAAACTTATAATTCAGAATCAGCGTTTATTGGTCTATATTCTATATGAACATATTTTTTTAAAGCCATAATATTTTTCACTGGAGTTCCTTATACATTGTATTATCAATTTAATTGAGTTTAATTCGTCTTGTTACTATGTATTATAGTTATTTACGATGTATTTGTGTAATGAACCCAAAGAAAAAAAATTAAATATATGGACACAATTTTTGGTGCGTGCCACCATATCTTAAACATAATGCAAAAAAAACTGTTTTATTACGCAGCAAAAACTTGAATTTTGGCGTCGCGAAATTTGCACAGCAGTTTCTCTCTGCAATGAGAGTCAACGCAGCTACTTTCAACTTGCAATATTATTTGCATCACGCTGTATGTGTGCTAGCTATAAACTGAAGTGGTGCCATCTTGAAACTTTCCTTGAAACTATTATTGAATTACTATGGCAACTTATTTAAATTTTACCAATTTTACTAGTGTTTACCGTGTAATGGAAACATATTCTCATCACACGCGAGGGCATTTTGGCGCTTTTTTAATGCAATTTACCTACTGGTAGGACACGACCCTCACTCGACGCGTGACAGTTCAGTACTAAAACTACAAAATCGAGTACAATGCAATTGCCTTGTTTATGGTAAAATCTCGTGTCACGGTGTTTGTGGTCGCACTCACCGAAACGGCTTGACCGATTTTTATGATTTTTTTTTAATGTATATTTGGTAGGTATGATAATAGGTTTTAAAGATATTTCATACCGCTAGATTAGGGTGTCCCTATACAGAAAAAAGTTCAACTTTTTAGATCAATTATTTTTTTTTATTTGGCATAAAAAAATACCTATAACCTCAAATTTTAACTCTCCCATTTCTACCCTCCCATTTTTTAATAGCGTTTTTAGTATTTTTGTATGAAAAAATTTAACCGTTTTTCGCATTTCAAACAGAAAGAAATTATTTATGTTGTTGAATGACAGATGGCGCTACGTCCGCCTCATCGAACTTTCATCCACACGTATGCAAGACATTCACGAGAAGCGTCGCGTCATTTCGATATCTTATTCGGCATCATGTTCTCGCGTGGGCAAACCATCGAGCTTATTTGTGTTGGCTAAAGACGGACTAACAAAAAATATCGTACACTCAATTGGTCTTCGAAATTCATATTCATTTTCTTTATTTCATTTTCCAACTTTATTTGTTTTTTTTTTTTTTTTTTTTTTATCGACGGTCATCTTCTACAGCGCTCCATTCCTCTTTCTGTCATAGATCCCAACAACCAAAATATTCACTAGAAATAATTTATATGACAGAACAACGTTTGTCGGGTCAGCTAGTATTATATATAACGTCATTGCGAAGCCCCGGTTAGTGAAACTAGTTCTCGGATAAAAAAAGTTTTATCTCCTTAAAGCTAATTATTATAAAAGCTTTTATTTTGTGTTGAATATTTTTACTTTAGAAGGATTCGAGTATTTGAGAGTTTGGCGTACTTGGCCTGGAGCTTGGAGAAATGCACAATGGAAAAGGAATTATATGGAAGAGAAAATGGTAGAAGTGTAGAGTGTAACTGGAAAGAACGGTGATGGAAGATGGCTTCTCACGAACAGGGTGATACGGATTCACTATTCACATACATTTCAAAATCATCAGACAAATTGATAATTATTACAAGCAATAATTGTCAGCCTGAAACACTCATTTACATTGAAAAATCTTCCGAGAAAAGATACTTGCCGCCAACGGGACTTGAACCCGTGTCCTTCCGATTGCCGGTCGAATGCTCTGACCACTGAGCTATGGGGGCTTATCAAATACCCGCCAAATAATTCAATATATACTAGTGTTTCATTCAACAATTACTGCTTGTTATATTTTTTCCCACCTGAAAACAACCAACTTTATTTTTGCGAGAAAGACATTGTTAGTGTTAAATCCCTCGCTAGGTGGCGTCGAGACAAATTATGTCTGCATTTATTGGGGAAATTTCTCGCAAAAATAAAGTTGGTTGTTTTCAGGTGGGAAAAAATATAACAAGCAGTAATTGTTGAATGAAACACTAGTACATATTGAATTATTTGGCGGGTATTTGATAAGCCCCCATAGCTCAGTGGTCAGAGCATTCGACCGGCAATCGGAAGGACACGGGTTCAAGTCCCGTTGGCGGCAAGTATCTTTTCTCGGAAGATTTTTCAATGTAAATGAGTGTTTCAGGCTGACAATCATTGCTTGTAATAATTGTTACCCTTTGTGCTATGCATAAAAATCTTGTCTAAACGTTAGTTTATAAATTAAAAAATAATAATTAGACAAATTGATATTTTTCAAATTTGTCATATTCTATCGTTATTCTTTACCAGCTGGTTCCCGGCATGCGTTTCAATTCCATATTCAAAGAAATAAATTGTTTCTCCCTGAATCACCTTTCCCGTGCGTCCCCGTTCCCCTCCCGCATCCCTTTCCTAGCTAGCAACATAAATAATAGCCGGTGTGTTATTCTGATGGAAAGTTTAACCATATTATTGTTAAGTTTCGTTAAAATCCATTCAATAGCTTTTGCGTGAAAGAGTAACAAGCAAACATACATCCATACAATATTTCGCCTTTATAATATGGTAGAAGTCCGATAATCCGGCACGTTCGGGACCGGCTCGGTGCCGGATTATCGAAAATTCCTGTCTATCAAATGTCAATGTATGTACACGTACTGTGAAACATATTTCACTTAGATTTAAAAAAGTCATTGAGAGTCAGTGTTACGTGTTTTCGTTTCTCTCCTTTTGAACTCGAAGGGTTAAGTTTTGAAAACATGGTCACTGTACAGTTAGAACGAAAATCACTTTTGTTATAAACAGTTTGAAAAATTACGTTTACTGCGATGCGAACAAAACAACAATGCACAAAAAATGGCGAAGACGCTTCGAATTAGTAAGATTATTTATTTTCCTTTGCTTATTATTATTTCTGTTATTTCACTAATAGCATCTCCACCTACTAACAACTAAACCTTGATTTACGCATGTTGTGAACATTTTGTATGTCTATGCACATCCGAATGGCAATTGCATTAATGTAATAATTGTTAACACTCTATAAATTTTACAAACAATAAATAAATAAATCTTGTTGCTACGAAGTATTTTCGTTTTTTAACTTATTTATTTATTGTCCAACATCTAATATTTTAGATAACTGTAAATTTTCTGTAACTTTATTATTTTTAAATATGTATTAGTAAATATACTACCTAGCTCCCAAATTAGACCCGAAAATATTTCTCTACTAACTGGGCAATTAAAATAGTTATTAAGAATGTTTCGTATCATATTATATTGTATCTCATATAATTTCATTAAAAAAAACTTTCAATTTGGGAGGCACCCGCCTATATACCTATATATATACCTATGGTTACCGCCACCCCGAGAACCATTTATTGGATAACCCCGAGTGGTTCGCTACGTTTGGTGACTTAGCAGGGGTGCCCGGGTTCATGAGGTGAGGTTCATCCGGGTCTTGGCGACGGATGCGTCTGCCCACCAGGCCGGATCGGGAGAGAATGGTCGAGGGAGTCCCTTTGACTTCTCATCCTCAAAGATAGATGTCATGGGCCGTGAGGAGAATTACTTTCCTCAGGGCCTCCTCGCGGAGCTAATGTAAATAAAACAAAACAGCTGTAATTTTCATAGTTATCTTATAATTCTTTGTTGACTGTTTTGTTCCTAGCATTGATCTAAGTTATAAAGCACACGCATTAATACAAAATGTCTGACGCAATGTTTAAAGTCTCGAGGACGTGAGTGGCGACAGCCTCGGCCGACTTTTCTTGGGATACTGGCTTCGCCGACGAATTGACAACACTTTGGACGCCGTGTGTTTGCGTACGAACACGAACATCTGCGTAAATGTATGGCGGTAGTAGCCAAGAAACTTGAATCGTCAAGCATCGGATAAGCCGGAATCTCACCTGATAGATCTCACCGGATCTCATTTGATCGATTTCTTCGATTTGATTTTTCCCATGTGCCTGTACGGAGTGGAAACATGGACACTAGCCAGCGAAAGAAAACTGATATAGAAGATTGAAATGTGGAGCTGGAGAAAAATGCTCAGGATTCCATGGACAGCCAGATGCATAAATGTGTCCATTCTGGAAATGCTAGGCATCCACAATAGGCTTTCAACTACATATCTGCCTACAACGTATCTTAAGATACTTTGGACGTTGCTCGCCAAAATGAGGACTGCAACTAGAAGACACTCTTAGTCACCAGCAAAGTGGAAGGGAGAAGAAGCAAAGGAAGGTAACCAAGTATCATTGGCGTAAGTTCCGCAGCTCTCAATGCAGCAAAGGAGCGCGATAA
Organism: Limnephilus rhombicus; assembly: GCA_929108145.2. Taxonomy (NCBI): domain Eukaryota; kingdom Metazoa; phylum Arthropoda; class Insecta; order Trichoptera; family Limnephilidae; genus Limnephilus; species Limnephilus rhombicus. The sequence goes on along the minus strand of OV815287.1, from coordinate 10,756,767 downwards.
GTGGGGGAGCCTTGTTTACCGTGGAAATTGGAGTAAGGGAAACGATCCTTATCAATGAGGAACCAACTTAAGAAGAATGATAAAACTTGAAAACAGGCGTTTTCATGGAATAGAAACCCAAAGTTGAATGGACTCCAACTTTCGTTCTATAAATTGACCTATTGACCAAATATATAATGGTATAAGGACTATGCGCGACAAGACATTTGCGATCTGACTATACAATATCAGTATCGGAGACTTCCGTAATCCTGTGGAAGAAAGGCCGAAGAGTGATATTAACATTAGTGTCTCCCTGTAGGTAAAGGTGCCGGTACCTGTAAATGTGAGGGCGGCAAAGGCAAAGGGAATTACAAAATTATATGTTCAGGAGGCGCGGAGGACGGAAAATTCACTCAAAGGACAATATCAAAGGGCGGTGACGGTTTATCGCGAGCATTTGGGGAGGGGAGGGGGACAGAGAAACACATAAGAGCTCTGTTTTACCTAAGAGTGGGTTCAAAAGTACCCCTGCTATATTATACCTGGTATATGACTACCTTTATACACTAGAAATGCCTTAACGTGTGGATTTGAATGAAAACCGGAGTCGCTACTGACTTAGTACCCTACCTTTTGGTTCTAGCCCAAATAACACTTGCCTGACATCATATATCGCTACTGAATATACAATAGAGATTTCTGAATGGTGGCCTTTCACCTGGGCGAAATTGAGAATTAAAAGATGGCTTGAAATGGCTTTTGGTGATCATATCTGAATAGCCAAACGTTCCCGCTACCTTCAGCTTCACAACATACCACAATTGGTAATGCCATAGTCTAACTGGCTCCAGACTATTTACACATTTGTCATTTTCCAGACACGTTTTAGAGGGAATTCAAGATTTCATTGATTTCAAATAGTGTTCGTGGCTTGGTCGTGTTGGTACCTAACCTGATGTATGGTAGAGAGGCATGGAACTGGCTGAGGAAGGATGAAAGTAAACTGAAAGCTGTAGGAATGAAATCCCTGAGGCGTATTAATGGTATGGTACAACCGTGTATGATTGTTTGAGACATGTGGAGACCCATAAATAATTCAAGGCTGATGTAAGCGTGATGAGTAAGATTAAGAAAGGTTTGGGCATGTAGAGTGAATAAACGAAGAAAGCAGTAGAGATGAAACGGATAGTTGTTTGGCCGGATACCGGATATCCGGCGAGTTGCGAGGCCAGATGGACGGATATCCGGCGGACGGATATTCGGCCCATTGTCTCGTTGCATGTGGTGACGAGTTTAGCGCCGCACAGGGGCGGCGAACGCGATCAGATCAATTCGGGCGGTTTCGGTTGCCATCTTGAATATTCGTGAGTGATCACGTGAGTGTGTGATTGAATAGCGAAAATTAAATTAGTTGTTTACATGCTTTTTACGATTTTGAGTTCACTATAATGGTGATTGTGATTAGTTAATCATGTTAATTTAAGTTTTCGGTACTCTGCGAGGTTTTTGTAAGTTTTTATTAAAAGTTGTTAGTTTAGATATTTACTATTTATGTATTTATCATTAGAGTGAATATCTCTAGTATTGCATTTTATTATAGGAAATTATCGTAGTTTTTTGGATATCCGGTATCCGGCCCGATATTGAGTTACTATCCGGTATCCGGCCGGATAGTAAATTTAGGCCGGATAGGCCAGATACCGGATAGTTCCGGATATCCGTTTCATCTCTAGAAAGCAGTGTAAGTCGAATATATTACGCAAATGTCAATGGTAGATGTCGGGGATGCTCGAGGAAGAAATGGCGCGATCAAGGGAAAACCCGAGATAATTATATCTACTGCTAATAGCCAAATAACTAGAAATCAAATCGTCAAAGATGACATGGCAACAAATATGGAAAAACCATATAAATTGAATGAAATCCTTGTAGACTCTCCCCCATGCGCATAAACTGTAGATTAAGAAACATTTAAATCAGTCTGAAGACGGCTTTAACAGGCTGAAACCGGTTACGGTCAAAAATAAACTAAGCGGAAATAAGTTTTATATGTATTTATAAATTTTCAACAATGAACCTGTCATCTCTAAAACGGAATGTAAAGACCTTGGTGTTTACCTTGATAGCAAATTTATATTTAATAAGCACATCGACTCAATCGTTCACAGGTCATATAAAATGCTTGGTTTTGTTCTTCGTATAAGTTAAGTGTTCAGTAACCCGCGTACAGTAGTAATGTTACATTTTGCATTAGTCAGAAGTACACGGGAATATGCTTCGCCAATTTGGAACCCGCAATACATAGATAGCAGAGAACATATTCAAAACAAATTTATAAAATATCTTTCCTTCAAATTCAACAATAACTTTGAATGCACATTTCAAACTTTGCAACAAAGGCGAGCAATAGCTGATTTGACATTTATACACAAAATTTTAAATAATAACATTGACTGTACCGAACTTCTTTCCCTAGTTAATTTTAACATACCATTAAGACTAGGGAATGCAAATGTCGCGAGATTGGGGCTCAAGCGAGATCCCGCGAGATTATGAATAACAATACTGCGAGATCTCGCCAATTTCGAGATCTCGCGAGATTGGCAGTTTTGTGTGTTTTTTTTGCAAATAATCACAATATTTGAATAAATTAGGAATATGATAATAAACATTTTAAGTATTACAAGATAAACATTTATTTTCACGAATTTTTCAATAGACTTTTATGCATCAAACCTTGTTTGACGAATTTGTCTATATTTTTTTTATAAACTTCTAAGTCGTAAACTTTAACGTACGTATCTATCAAATAACTAATGAAAGAAACAACCAGTCTCCTCTTCTAATATCAAACAAAAATCTTTTAGTATAACAAACAAAACAACGAGAAGTCAAAAAAATGAAACTTATTATCTAAGTTGACTTGACTATTAAACTGAGATATTGTTATCAATTAAATAAAACTATATCTGCTCAGCAGATCCATTAGATATTACAGATTAATTAACAAAATATACCAATTAGTCAGACTATTAGAAATTACAGAATAATTAACAAAATGTACCAATCAAAAAACAACCTTTAATTTAATATTTAGTAAAATATACGTGTATATAATGTAAACTCATTTTTTTTATATTACAATATTTTTTTTTTTTTTAAATGCAAGATTTGTTCAATTGAAATCACAAGCCATTATCACGAATTATTTTAAAATAGCTCCTTAAGAAGCACAAAATGTCCAAAGAATCGTCTGCTAAACGGCTTCTTATTTTGTTGGCCAGATAACCAGCCCTTTCGGATTCAACGTAAGTTGGAAACACAGATCTCAGGCTACCTCAGGCCGCCGCCTCACGCGCACCGAACGAAACCGACAGATCGCAACTCCGTCCGTGTCAGTCCGCGCTTCGAATAAGACGTTTTTATGCTCGAGTGTAATCTCGTTAAACTCGCGAGATCTCGCCCTTTTTTCGTCCGAGATCAATCTCGCTAAAAAAGGCCGAGATATCGCGAGAACGAGATCTCGCGAGATCGAGATTGCATTCCCTAATTAAGACGTACCTACACGCCATACAGAACTATTCCACACGCTTAATTACAAGACAAATGCAGCATCTAATTTGACAATCAATCGTGCTCTTCATATGTTCAATATTATTGGTCGAAACACATGATAGGTACCCACCATGAAATATACTTTTTAATTGTAATTTTTTTTAACCAAAGTATATTATGTACTGTTTGTTTCTGTTATCATTACATTACATAGTATAAAATGAAGTCGCTCAAAATGTATGTGCGCGTTAGTCTTTTAAACTACGCAACGGATTTTCATACGGTTTTCACCAATAGATAGAGTGATTGAAGAGGAATGTTTATATGTATAATACATGTAAATTATATTAGAGAAAAGCCCAGAAATTTAAAGAAAACATATTTTTGTGTGATTTAAAACGGCTGAAATTCACTTTTGAAATTCGTTCTACGGAAGAAATTGGAAAATAGATGTCCTAGAGTAAGTAGGTATTTGATTTGAATTATTTTATTTGATGAAGTCGCTCAAAATGTATGTGCGCATAGATCTTTTAAACTACGCAACGGATATTCATGCGGTTTTCACCAATAGATAGAGTGATTCAAGAGGAAGGTTTATATGTGTAAAAACATGCTTATTATAGTAGCTAGAGAAAAGTCGAGAAATTCAAATATTCAATTCGGGCAGCGGGCAGCTGGCAAGCGGGTGGTGTGGATTTTATAAAGGTTGGGTAATGGCGTTGTTTTTCGTTAGCCACAGCAACGTGTGGCCGGGTCTGCTAGTAAATAAATAAAATTAAAATATTAAAATGATTGAGTAGAGGTTTCTAATATTATAAACCTGTTTTGTAGACACCTTCACCAATAAAACGTCAAGAAAGTGAATAAGGCTCGTCTTCGTGGGATTCACAGAAATCTCAAGTGCAGAGTTGGCTGCCGACTGCATGCAGCATCGGTTGCATTCCACGGATGCGGTGGACCACCCTTCCACCCACCACCCACTGCACTCTTAGCCGATTGCACAAAGCACGGATATGAAGCCAATCTTGTGGATCTCAAGTCGGAATGTTACATCGCGTCGGATTTTTGTATCTTTTATTGCCTTTACGCCATGTATCAGAAATCGGTATGTACCCGAAAGACGGTTAACCAGCAGCGATTAATAACACGCGGCAGAAGTGAAGCCTTCAAAAAAACTAAAGTAGACACGAGCGGGGAGGCTACGAAGCACCGCACAAAGAGGAGATCAATAATTCTATCCCAGGGATGGTCCGATGCTCTGTAGGGAACCCGCTTGAACAGCGCGGGTGTAAACTGTGCGCCCTAATGTTTAAGTTACGGAATTCAATTCTTTTGTGTGAAAGCACTATGAAACAATACATGATTCTCTCGTAGGCTAAATCCTATATATGTATGTGTTTGTCTCTTTTTAGTGTCGCTTTTTCGTTTAATCGAGTTTTAAATCACAACGGTGGTAACCACTCGATCGACAGCGCGATTTAAAATGTTTCCCTCCGATTGCGTGTGATTTTTTTAAGTAAAACTTCTTTACGCACGCTTGACTTCAGGAGTATGCTGGTGAATGCGTGACGAGAGCGTTACGAAAAGTGTGTTCGGGCGAGGCGAACGGTCGGGCCTTTACGCACGCTTGACTTGGGAAGTAAGCTGGTGAATGCGTGACGAGAGCGTTATAAAAAGTGTGATCGGGCGAGGCGAACGGTCGGGCCTTTACGCACGCTTGACTTGGGAAGTAAGCTGGTGAATGCGTGACGAGAGCGTTATAAAAAGTGTGATCGGGCGAGGCGAACGGTCGGGCCTTTACGCACGCTTGACTTGGGAAGTAAGCTGGTGAATGCGTGACGAGAGCGTTATGAAAAGTGTGATCGGGTGAGGCGAACGGAAGTTGAGAGGGAGATATAAGTTAGTGAAGTTTTACTTCAGTCGTGTGGTCTAAAGCACACTCGTTTTTTTTAATGTTTTCCGCCCAAATTAAAAGATTATACAAACTGATTAAAGTTCTGTATAGCCGATGAATTCACCTATCTTTTGTCGATAATCACATATTCGTAGGATTTATAAAAAAAATATTATAAAATCGTTAACATGTAAAAGAAAATGTGATCCAATTTTGGACCGCTGACAATCGCAGAAAAATAAAAGCGGTCCATATCTTGATCTTAGTCACTCCAGTGGCTAGAAGTTTTCACTTCAAAAACACAGACGTCATTTTGCTATCCGATGATATTAGTGGTTCGCTACGTTTGGTGACTTAGAAAGGGTGCCCAGGTACATAGGGGTGAATTTTGTCCCGAGTCTTGGCAGCGTAAGCGTCTGCCCACCAACTGCGTAGAAGGCCTGATCGGGAGAGACTGGTTGAGGGAGACGTTGTTACCTCTCCAGCAGGACTCTCCCGGAATATTGCCTTGCACCGCAGTGGGAGAAAAGGGTTCATACGTCCGTCACTTCTGACAAACTGACCCTCAGATTCAACCCACCCCTCATACCTTTGTTTCTTCCCGGAATTTTTTCTCCTTTTATAAAAAGACCATTTATCATATAAGCATAGTAGGCATAGGCAAAGTGCATAAAGGAATATAATTTCACATTATTTTTTTAATCTTTTTATACTTCTTTTTTTATCATTATTATTTTTTATCATTTATACTATCACATTAATTTTTTATCTTTTTTATACTACTTTTTTATCTTTTTATATATAGTATATCTACTTTGATTCATATCCTTTTTAATAAATATAAAATGTTAGGGAACGTACCCATACTACGTGACACGTTTAGGGGGGGGGGGGGTCTTCAAAATGTCACGCTCCATACAAATGAGCGGCGGGTTGCTTAGGTTTTTGGTCACCGGGGGGGAGGGGGGTTAAAAATTGCAAAAAGTTGGTCACGTAGTATGGGTACGTTCCCTTATTTACCTACCTCGGAACAGACTTTGTCTAGTGAGGTGGGTAAAATAAAATCATGTAAAAAAATGAATAAAAGCCCGGGTTGCCGGCACTGAAACTGAACTGAACCTTTCACACAGCATCCCCAAAAATGACACAGGACCTGAAGGTAAAAATAAAAAAAACACGTCGCCACTGATCACACTGTTAGAAGTCGCAATGGATCACGCAATACGCGCTCTGCCTCGTCTGTAAGTGTACAGTGTGTACTCAGATGTACAGTGTGCGTATCACGTGATGCGCTAGGTTGTACCAAGTGGGGACATGGAAAGGATTTTTTTTATTGAAAAAAAATATGTCATCGGTCAGCAAAACGCCAACTAATTTTTTGCTCCTAATTTTATCTCAAATATGCCTGGACAACGCTGGGGAATTGTATGATTTCATTCTGTACCATAATGTGTCAAATTTCGTTTCCCTACTAAATCCACACATACAAAACGTAGGTTACATTGGTAGTATATACATGTAGATATTTATATTTCCTTCTGGGTTTGTTGGAATTCCAGGTTCCGCATTCCTCGAGTTCCGGCTAGCGGAAGTACGCCACCGCAGTTCCTGCTTCCTACTTCTACAGCCGCAGAGGTGCGTCGAGTCTTCGGTTGCATTAGCCGTCATACTGCATGTGCCTGCACTCTGTCTGCACTACCCGCGCAGTGTATACTGTACAGCGCAGTACTTACTGCACATTGGCGTGCACAGAGTTTTTGAGTTGTTTTTTTTGTAGGTGGGAGAAAAAATAGCGAATTAATCTATATTAAAAAAAAACTAACATATTAGGAAAAACAATGTTGGTTGGGATCACCTAAACAATGTACTCGTACATATATCCAAATTACCACGGGAGTCAAATTGAGTACAACTTAACAGTGTGGGCACCAAGTTAAATATCAAAAATAATTCTTAAGATTTATTAACTTCAGAATGGGAATTACAAGAGAGTGTGTCAATTCTGATTATCTAGTACTCGTATGTGTACTAAATTTATTAAAATTTTCCGAATGTAGAATAGTTAATGACATAAAGAGGAATATCAACGCTAGAAATATTTCGAATCTCATGCCTGCAAAATTTAAAATCGAGCGTCTTTTTGCACGAGACTAGCAAGCGAAAAGGTGCTTTTTATTTATTTTGTGCACAATTTTATAAGAACGAAAAAAAGTTAGAACATGGAAAACCTCAAAAATAGTCTTAGACATAAAGGGGTATTTTTTTAAAATTGTTTCTTGTATTACTTCATAGTTTAGTCATGAAAAAACATTTTTTTTGTGGTTTACGCTTATATTTTTTGTTACATAAATAATAATTTTATTGTAATTCCAATACATAGAAAAGCTATTAAAAGCTTCGATTTATCCATATCATATTTTTTGATGTTCATACTGTAAGCCGATTCGTCGTAAAGATTAATCAAAATAGTATCTAAATAGGATTTCACGTATATATTCATCTTATCTTGTTTAAATTCATTGACTGCCCTGAACTTGATTTCATTCAATATATCTCGCCTACGATAATTGAAGCAATAACTAGCGTTTTATTATGACAACTCCAATACAGAATCAAAATTGTATACTCCCGTTCGCCGTATACAAAATAGTATCTAAATAGGATTTCACGTATATATTCATCTTATCTTGTTTAAATTCATTGACTGCCCTGAACTTTTTATTACACTTGATTTCATTCAATATATCTCGCCTACGATCATTGAAGCAATAACTAGCGTTTTATTACGACAACTCCAATACAGAATCACAATTGTATACTCCCGTTTGCCGTATACAGAATTTGGATAGTGATTATAAGAATGTTAATGACATATTTAACGTATCAATCACTAAATATAAACAAATCTTAGTTAAATACGGAAAGCAGAACAACAAATCTAATAAACTGCCCACAGCTCTGCCTCGACTCGACTCAACATGTTTAAGTTCAGCTGGGCGTGAAATTCAAAAATAAATAATAAGTATTACAAGTCAGGCATGGTATTTTAAAATTTACACATTTTCTCGACTGAACAAAAGCATGGACAAAAAACAATGTAATGTTTTTATTGCTTAATAGAGTTACATAAAGATGGCAACGATTTTTACATTAACAATTTGTACTAAAAGGCATAGCCTTTTTCGACGCTAACGAAAACGAATCGTCGCGTCCCCTTGAATGAGTGTCGCACACCCAATACGTACATTGTTTTGTGTCGAATGAAGACAAAATGTTTTGAACCGTGTGATCGTTTGCATATTTAGTTCCAGCGTTTGATACCTTATAGCGGTCGATGCGGAGCACGCAGCTTAGGGAACGTATCCATACTATGTGATCCACTTTTTGCAATTTTTAACCCCCCCTCCCCCCTCGGTGACCACGTGTGGTATATTCCAAGACCCCCCCCCCCCCTCCTACATTTTTCACGTAGTAATTCATAAATATGGTTTTTAATCATTTCTTGCCAACAAAAAGTAAAAAAAATATATATTTGGCTTACATTTGTTTTTATTAATACGGCGCTTGCTGCGTGACGGCAGAGTGCATGCAAACCTATAAGTGGAAAAAATATTATCAAGATAAAACTTATGTCAAAATATATTGTAACCAGAACTTAATTTAGATTCCTAGATTGACTACGTGATAAAACCTAAGCCCCCCGCCCCTCATTGTGACCAAGTGTGGTATTTTGAAAATCCCCCCCCCCCCCCTGAACGGGTCACGTAGTATGGGTACATTCCCGTATTAGATTTTTTTTATATTAGCTTCATACAGGAGGCCCTGAGGGAAAAGAATTCCCTCTTTTCTTTGGGGGTGCTGTGTGGGGTGTCTTTTTTGGGTAAAGGGATGAGAGAGAAGAACCGGGGCACCCCTGTTAAGTCATCAAACGTAGCGAACCACTTGGGGTGACCTATGTCAGGAGTGTTGGTTATCCGATAAACGGGTACTACCATACCCTCCCAAATTGAAAAAATAAGGGTTTCTTGCAATAATTTTATTTTACACGTGTAAGATAGGGTAGGCATGTGCCTCTGGACTGCACGATGCACGCCCCTGACTGTAAAGTGTGTATAGTGTATAGTGCCGCGCTGGTCGCATTCCCAGCTGAGTGGGTGGGAAAGGTATTGCGCGGATCGGGAAGGATAAACCTCGAGGCATAGTTGTTCCCTTCGAGTGGCCGGATAATGCGGGATTCTTGAGAACTAGCGCGGATATGATATGCGCACCTACTGTGACTGTGGGTAGGCAGGTGGTAGATAGTCCAGACTTAAGCCGTTAGGTATTCCTCCAACTTTACGGGTTTTATCGGTGGTGCCGAAAATTAACGATTATATGATGAAATTCTGATTGCCTACAATGTTTGGAGCATACTGCTATTCCATTGAGTGATATTAATGTGGTATATCATCGTTGTATAAGGACCATGTCTTACGAAACCAGACCCAAGTGAGTCCGGACTCCGTATGAGTTCGGAATATCAATTCAGCTCTTATGTAGAAGTATTCCATTATATTAAATGACTCCATCGAAGTTACAGTCAAGTTTAGGGATGTCGAAAGTGAAAAAAATATCGATATATCGATGTATCGATATTTATTAAAATATCAATATCGACGTCAATATATCGAGGAAAAAATATCGATATATCGGTCAAATTTTCAAATAATATTGTATTCATATCAATATTATCAAAGTAATTTTTATACACAATGTACATTATTTTAATGTACAAAAATCTCAATAAAAAATTATGGTATTTTTATAAATATTCCTTTTTATTAGGCAATGTACCTACACATACGAGATAGTATCAGTGATTAAAAATACAAATTAATGCAAAGACAATACATTTGTAAGCTATTAATAGTTAAAATTTCAACCGCCAGATGTCATGACACCCCATACAGTTACTTTTTTCCGATCGTTCCCATACGGTTTTGGATTCTAGTGACTTTATTTACATAAATAAAAAACGAGTCTGCTTTAGACCACACGACTGAAGTAAAACTTCACTAACTTATATCTCCCACTCAATTTCCGTTCGCCTCGCCAGACCGTTCGCGTCGCCCGATCCACTTTTCATAACGCTCTCGTCACGCATTCACCAGCTTACTCCCCAAGTCAAGCGTGCGTAAAAAAGTTTTACTTCAAAAAATATATCGGTTTTGATACAATTTTCGATATTGGATATTTTGTATCGATATACCGGATCAAAATATATCGGCTAAAAATATCGATGTATTAAAGTAAAAATATCGATACTTTTTAAGCCTAGTCAAGTTAGCATCTCAGAAGCTGGGCGTGCTGTACAAGTCACCAGATACTTGATAGTACACAACTGCTGATCCTGTGCAAATGAAAAACACCCTTGACTCTTGCAGGAACGGGAGGTCTTTTTGATAATATTCTCCTATTTTAACTATAGATTGCAATCTTTAGAGCACAGGCGTCATGTCCATGTTCTACCAGTATTTCAAAGGGAAGATATACGAGTACGTTCCTGCGCATCGTTTTTGAGTTCAACAATTCTGCTGTGATATTATTTGCGAACTCTGTTTCCTCCCTCCTACAACCCTTCAGAGATTTGGCGTATTTTTCAGATGGTCAAAATATTTACGCCTTGCAATAAAATGCAAATAAATGAAATATTTCTGAAAATATCCCAAAACTAAAAACTGTTTTTGAAAGGTGATGAAATACGCTTTCAAATGTTATAATTGATTTAATTTCATAAATGTGTACTGTACGTACATTATTTGACTTATTTAGTGGATATTTTCTAGTTTTGCCTTTCTAACACCGTTTAACTTCTCACTCTGATAATAAGGGAGTTACAGCGATTATTTTGTGAGCTCGGACAAATGTGGTATTCTGCCATTCAAAGGGTTATGTTCACTCCTTCTCAAAAACCCCTCCACCCAGAATCCCTAAAGACTACATGGCCTGAGGGAAATTTCTTTTTCAGGGTCTCATTTCAAAACAAAAAAAAACACACATAGAGAAAAGTGATCCTTCAAATATGACTAAGTTTGAAGATAACTGTTATTAACTACCCCACTTTCTCCAATTGAAGCAAGAGAAATGTTTTCTCTATTGAGTCGGATAGTTTGTTAAAAAAAAAAAATTTGTAAAAAGGTCTACGAACTATCTGTATTTTTAAATACGTTATAACTAGATATGTACATATCAGAATAAATAAATAAAAGTGTAATTCGTTAACATAGCAATATATTTTCATCTACGAGTTTTATTACACCGTTCTTTCAATAAAATCAAGAAGTAAATATAGTTCATTACAACACAAGAAGCGTTTTTCGTACTAAATACGCATGACTAAGAACATAACAGAAAAAGTTCATAAAATCCAAATACTTAGATACCTATTAACAATTTTCATGATTTCTTGGAAGTATAGTTTCAAATAACCGAATTCATCTTAGCATCAACAGAGTAAAAAACATAACATCTACGACAGGTATAAAAGATAGTAGGTAGGTGTATATATCCCGTGCATTATCGGTAATACCAGAATACATTTGTCACACATTTCCAGGAAATTCGGTATTAAAGCACAAAATAAAAAATGTACAAAAATGAAAAAAAATATTTGAAGTGGCCGCGCGAGGCTGTACGTGCTCGAGTGGATTTATCCCCCCTCCCTCCCCTTCCCATTCCCCCTCCCAGGGTTCTGGTGGGGGGGGGGGGGGGGAGAGAGGGGGCAGACCACAATTTGGGCAGATGGCACGTACTTACTCGGAAATTCAGAGCAATTCACCATTTCTAATGTATTTTCATTCATTAGACGAAATTTCGCAGGGAAACTTTGAAAAATGTTATGTATTTTATACTTGGCTGCAGAAAACTCAATAATGACTGGCGCAGACCAGTGAAAAATCACGGAATAGTATGAATTCTTTAAAAAATTTATCTTAAAATTCTATTTTGAAAATGATATGTTGCCAAAATGACAAATTTTCTGTTAAAAATACATTTTATAAAACACGTTTTGTTTTTAAAAACAAAGTTAAATATTCCCGCATTACGAATCACCTGACAACACTTGTAAATCTCCTATTACCACAACAGTAAATGGAAAATATTGCTTGTGTCGTGATGGAGGACTTATCCAGTGGAGGAATTGAACTCACGAGGCCTGTGTAGGCGATGCCAACTCAGCCGCTGACCGGTGGTACTAATTGGTAGGTAATTTATGAATTCTTTACACAATCAATTTCAATTTTGAAAGTGACACTTAAATTTAAAGAAAATTAGAGTTCATTGAACCAGATTTCATGCAGGACTGACAGTACCGACAGCCGAAATCAGAATCTATGTTTGATAATTTTATTGTATTTTTCTTAACTATAAAACATAAATCTGTGAGTTTTGATGTAAGAGAAGTTCTGTCATCTAAAATCGAAAAAATAGGAAGTTGAAAAGATAAAAAGATATAAAAAGAGCCACCGGAGACCAAAATTTCATTTACATTTTTTAAGTCCAAATAATGCCAGGAATCACTGGTTAAAGTAACTCAAGTACGTCCCTTAACACCCTGTATATAAATACATATCCGTCTTGAGCCTCAAGGAGGATACAGTGTTTTTTACTTATGATGGCATAATCTCTCTCTCTGATTTCAATCCTGGGATTGGTTTGCAGCAATTTCCTCTATTCGTCTCTTCCACTCTTCCCTGTCTTGGGCAGCTCTTTTGAAATCTGCATATGATGATCAGCGCACGTCCACCAGCAGGTCCTCCAGGTACTCTCGGCGTGGGCGTCCCTTAGAGTTTGCCCCTTCGGTCATACCCTCCATTATGGCATGCAAGAGGCCTTCTTGTCGTATTACATGGCCGATCCATCTTGCACGCCTTTCGGACAAAGTATTCTATAGGACCACATCTCAAAAGCCTCTAGTCTCCGTTTATCTCTTTCGGATAGGCACCATGTTTCGCAGCGGTACATCAAGATACTCCATACATAGGTCTTGATGAGGAGTATTCTAAGTTTTAGGTCTATATTATTCGATTCAATTATTTTCGACCTTTTATTGAATGCAAGCCTAGCCTGGTGTATACGGCTGTCGACCTCGCTCTTAGACCGACCGTCCCATGTTATTTTGTTCCCGAGGTAGACAAACTCCTTGGCGTTATCACTATCTAATAACATGCGAACAACTCAGCGCATTTTCTCCTAGTGAGGTGTTCACAAAACACCACTCTACTAACCTATTTATATACAGTTACAAATTAATAACATTTTCTACATTGATGGAAGTTATTATTTATGGAAACTGTAATCATCTGTAAAATAGAATAGAAATAAAAATATAAAAATGGAAAACGGTATTCATAAGAAGTAGGTAAAGCAGTTTCCATCTCAAAGCGAAACTGATAAAACATTTCGTAGAAATTGTTTTGTATACTTCGAATATTGCTTTGTCCCAGGAAAAATAAAATAATATATCGACGGTAAAAATGTCGAAAATTTTCGTCAGATTCAATTTAGTAACAGGATACCAGGAGGACAGGAGGATGTAAGAGGTTTCCATTATCCTGTATCTCGTCTTCCGGCGGCTGTTCGTGCGTGCCAAGAACAAAGGCACACTCGTCGAGGAAACAACTTGTACAATATATATACCCACTTCTACCCACAGTACCAACGCCGCAATATTGTATTGGTGTACCGGGATCGCGTGAATCATAAAGGAAATTCTCCCGGGTGAAAAATATCATAAAAAATTGTAGGATGTATAAATACACATGCATAACAGGGCAGAAATGAGAAGGAATCAAAAGACAAATGAGCGCAAGAGGGAAGGGACAAAAGACGGAGTACCGGGGGCGGGGGGACGAAACGGGAGGAGAAAATCAAGTCGAGTGGCTGCGAGGGAGGGGCGATATGGTGCAGGGTGGCCGGGGGCAATCTTAACTATATTTCATTTAAAAACATTACATTTGTTCATAAATTTCACGAAATCAATCCACAGGCAAAGATTAATGCTAAACCACTTTTTTAGATAAACCTTTACAAAGAATCGGTTAACGTTATAAACCCAAAAAAAAATGCTTTCGATAAATTGAAGCTTTTACACTACTGTTTCCGTTGAGTAAAATTACATAATGTTTAATTGTTAAATTACTTTATAAAAAATAAATGCGTAAACCACTAAAAAATGTGTTTTGTCTTGTCATTAGAAATGTATAAAGGCATTTAAGAAACCACTTTAAAAACAAATAATTTTATGGCAAAATTTTCATTGACTTTTTTTTCCATTGATATTTTCATTGACAAAATTTTCATTTTCATTAATTTTTTTAAAGTGAAAACTTCTGTAGAACCGTTGTGATTTAAAACTCAATGAAACGAAAAAGCGACACTAAAAGAAACAAACATATACATCTATAGGATTTAGCCAGCGAGATAATGAAATAGCCCCCCCCCCCACTCTTTTGTCTACCTTAATTTTCGGAAAGTTCATTTCCACCGCGTGTGAACTGCACACTTCGCACTCGGGGAATAACAATGGCACAACTAAAAAACTTTCTTTTTCAGGAGAGCAGTTTGAATATTGGATTTGAGTGTAGGTATTAAATAAGTTTATTAACCAATAAAAAAAACATTATTTTACAAAAGTTGAAACGCAGTATATTAATATTTATTAGGTTTAGTATTATAATAGTAGTACAATTATCATTGTGCCACTATTTTCGCTGGAATTTAAGTACAACGTCATAATTTAATAATGACATTTTCGCTTTTAAAACCACTAAAATATTTTTAAGAATTAAGCAGTTTTTTCGAGGATAAAAAAGATATCCAGTAACATTTCTGCACACTTAACTCAAAAATGCCATTTTTGGACTTGTGCCATTGTTATTCCCAGGGTGTGACTTGTACATTTATTTATATAGGTACCTTTTACATGTTTTGGTAAATGTTCCATAAGCCGCTGCTTATTTTCTTCTTTTTTATGAAATTATTCATAAAAAAATTAAAAAAAAACCCTTTCGCTTGAAATTGTGAGCTTTAAACTCCGTTTGCCAAGCGATTTTTATGTGTATTGCCTATATTCATGGCGATATAAGGCACATTAAGAAGACAGATTTTTGGCTTGTGGCATCCTCTTAATGTACATAAGAGTTCCGCGGTTGAGTGCCTAGTTTGGATGCTTGGCAACGTATAGGAAGGTCGCGGGTTCAAATCTCGGTGTGTGCAAATATATTTTTTTGTGTTTTCACATTTTATTCTTCTATAAGTTACTTTAAAACAAATCAATGGTTTTATTACGACATTGATGAAATTTTTGCACACTCAACCTTCAAAACAGGAGAAAGGTTAGTGTATGCACAAGATTTCGAGAACTCATCGCCATCCCCTTTTCCCACCCATTAAAGCAAAATTTTGATACTTCTTGATGAAATTTTGCACACTTGACGTACAAAATGAAAGAATGACTGTATACTTAATCCAAGTTCAAAAAACTCCGCGTAAGACTTCAGCTACATATTTGCAACACGTTCCAAATTGATACGAAACTTTCAGTATCGCCCCGGTGAAAGATCACCATTCAGAATCGAAACGTTTGAAATGGCTTGAGCCGTGTTTAGTGATTAGGTCTGAATAGCCCGGAACTTCCTCACCTTCCCTTCCCCTCCCCACAACAAAACCGAATTGCAGATGCCGCAGTCTCATTGGCTCCGTGCAGATGGATGTTAGCAGTAATACAAAAATCGTAACCTACTAAAATATTACAATAAAAATGTTTTTTTAAACGTGATATTATTTTTTGGTCCTAATTTCCCTGGTTTCAAATGAAGCGGCACATCCCTGGGCGCGCGGGGTACAGCGGGGTACAGCAGGGCCGCCCGCGCCCTTGTTAGCGGTGCGCGCACTAATTGCTATAGTGATCATTAGGCAGGGGGTACCCGGGCACCCCCACCCGAATCCACCCACTCACGACCCCACCACCATTCTCACTCCTACCACCCGACACAGCCAAGGTTTAAATATTAACAATAATAAATACCAGCCTCTACCTATGAAATGTCATGTAGACAACGATCTCCCTCTTGTTTTGGAGGCCAAGTAAATAAAATTTAATTAATCTCGGAATAAACCTGCAGATTTGTGTTAAAAAAACAAACCCACGCCGCCACAGAATCTCATGAAAAAATTGATAAAAAATGTTGAGATTATTTTTTCATTAGTGCCAGAAAAAACTTATGATCAATATTTTTCAGGTACATATCTCTTACAGATAAACTTATATTAAATTTGTTGGTATTTGAGGTGAATTTGTTTCCAAGTGTGTGAAAGCGAGAAATATATATATTTTTTTATAATATGTGCATTTATTTGGTTGACACGGAATTTTAGACCAGAATATTATATTTTCTTTAGTTACACGATTTTGTGCCTACTTAGTCGATAACATTTATTTACCAAACCACCTTCCGTCGATAAGGTGCAGGACGAAAATCTATTTCAGAGTGATAATTTTAAACAAAAATTAAACATTTTATTTTGCGTAGCTCAGCCACAAATATTTAATAGTCCTACGATCATTTTCTAAAGGACCTTCATTTTTCGTGTTATACAATAAAACCATAATCCAAAAGGGGTTCGAAACTAGGAGATTTTGAACTTCAAAGCAGTTTTTATCATCGTTCTTTGTTTTTTGTTACATGTACATCTGCCCTGATGATGGACACTGTAACGCTGTCCGAAACGTTGGCTAAAGAAGGAGGTAGCGCAACACAGCATAACACCATAAAAACAAATAACGCAAATATTTTTGGCCGTGAAAATTTAAAAACGTACCAGTTTTTATCAGTATCAAAAAATTACTCAATTCGTCCGTTTTTTTGCTGCTAGGCCCTGCGGGCGGAGGGCGATACCACAATAGCTTAACAAACTTCACGTACGAAATAAAAATTAAATTGCAACTGTACAGTCGCTATGGTATTAATACTATCAGGTACAGTACTTAGGTTGATGATTTTGAGAGCATCCGCTTAACCACCGCGTTCCCTTTCCATCGCGGCCATTTGCTTCCATTTAGAAATGTAATAATTAATAAAATGCCTCCTCCTCCATTAAGGATTCGTTAATTATTTGAATTCATTAAGATCTCCGTCATTAGTGCCTCGGTACTTCCTTTGTCCCAACAACTCAGTACCTGTGTAACTGCACTATACACTATACACAAATTGCAGTGGAAAATAATAAAAGTCGAGTACGTATTAAACGACATTAAAATATTCCCACTGCTACATCTGGATTACTAGCTGAACGGTGTTTTGTCTACAGCGGTAATAACCAGCGGCAGTTCGTGGCCTATCTCATTGGTGGTTCAATCAGAGATTAAAAAGGGAGAAAATAATCACTCCTCTATAAATCCTATGCTGGTGTATTCAATAATATTATAATTTTTTTTTTTTTTTAATCTTTATTCATCATATAACTTTTTATACAGTTTTTACAGGTGATTCGACTACCACGCTAGGCACGTGCCCGTATTATGGTAGTCGATATTAATTTGTAATTTAAAATAATACATAGTATACTAGCTGACCCGACAAACGTTGTTCTAATTTCTAGTGAATATTTTGGTTGTTAAATAAAAAAAATAACGAATGTATTGTATCTAAGTGTGTGGGGATGAGATCTATGACAGAAAGAGGAATGGAGCGCTGTAGACGATGACCGCCGATAAAAACAAAAAAAAACACCAACTAAAGTAGGAAAATGAAATAAAGAAAATCAATAAGAATTTCGAAGAGCAATTGATTGTACGACATTTTTTATCAGTCCCGAATGCCGAATGAAATATCAAAATGACGCGACGCTTCTCGTGAATGTCTTGCGCATGTGTGGATGAAAGTTCAATGAGGCGGACCTAGCGCCATCTGTCATTCAACAACACAAATAATTTCGTTCTGTTTGAAATACGAAAGACGGTTAAATTTGTTCATACAAAAATCGCGATTAAAAAATGTGAGGGTGGGGGTAGGAGACTTAAAATTTGGGGTTATAGGTATTTTTTGATGCCAAATAAAAAAAATTGTTAAAAGAATAGAAATTGTTTTTCTGCATAGGGACACCCTAATCACCCAGCGGTTTGAAGTATACTTTAAAACCTATTCTCATACCTACCAAATGTACATAAAACATTTCATAAAAATCTGTCAAGCAGTTTCGGAGGAGTGCGACCACAAACACCGTGACACGAGATTTTTATATACAAGAAGATTTGCGGCACGTTCCAGAGTGGAAGATACTCTTTGTACCACGCTAGTGGAAGACCAGGTTGCTTGAAATGGCTTTGGTTGTGTTTGGTAATCAGATCTGAATAGGCAGGTACTTCCCCACTTTCTTCCCCATCTCCTTTCCTTCCCCACTGCCTTCATCAGCCGCATAGGATACCCCAATTGGTGATGCCATAGTCTCACTTGATTCAAGCAGGCGCAGTTAGGACTGTTGCAAGGTATTCACATAAGAAATATATTAATATGTAATTTAAAATAAAACATAGCATAGCCGCGGCACGTTTCAGAGTGAAAGATACTCTCAGTATCGACCTGTTTTAAGACTACAATTCAGAATTGAAACGTTGCTTAAAATGGCTTTGGCTGTGTCTGGTGATCAGATTTGAATAGGCAGGTACTTCGCCACCTTCCTCATCTCCTTTCCTTCAACGCTGCCTTCAGCCTCACAACATACCCCAATTGGTGATGCCATAATCTCATTGGCTGCAGGCGGGAGCAGTTGGGACTCTTGTACGATATTCACATAAAAAATAAAGGTTTAACACACATTGTTGTTTATCAATTGTACAAAATATTCACCACGTTTATTAGTAAGTTCGTTGTGGAAATATTTTACAAATTTGTACCGCTCACTTGAAGTAATTTTTCACAAAAACGGCACTATACAATCACGCAAATATTATTATTATAAAGACTGTTAAAAATAAACTCTAAAGTTTGTATGGATGTATGTTTGTTACTCTTTAACGCAGAAAATACAGAATAGACTTTAAAAATTCTTTTACTAATAGAAATCTACATTATTCGCGAGTACCACAGGCTGTACATATTGCTAAGCTCTGGCGTTGTGAAATTAATTATTATACGTTTATTGTCCAAACGAAAAGCAAAGCGTTGCTAAGTAATTGTTTGACGTGCGCTAACATTTTGCAATTTTTTTAGGTTATACTATGGAGATAGATCCCTTTGATAGTAAAAATTCAAATATGTATGAAATACTAATCTATGTATAGTAATATTATAATTGTCCATACTAATTTATAAATGCGAAACTGCGTGTGTTTGATTGTTACGTTTTAATATGTGGCACGCGAGCTGTTCGAAAAATGAATGTTAAGTGTATGGTGGGTGGACGGGTGGGCAGGGAGTGTGGAGAGGGGGGAGGGGGGAGTGGGGATAGGGAAACCCCCTAATACTATGCGAGCGAAGCCGGGGGCAAAAGTTAGTACTAAGATAAAATAATGCCAATTTAAAATATGGTTTGGACGAGATCATGAAGAACCAAACTTTACCCGAGTAATTTACTACGTACCTACTTTATAAAAAAGCTTTTACATTGAAAACGAAAAAATATTGAAAAGTACCCCGGATCAAAAATGGTATTCCACAAAAAAAATCCTTTAAATACAATCGAACCCACAGTAATAATTACATTTGGGGCAAGAGCACAAACCAAAAAAAAAACATTTCTTCAGCATGAACGAACCGCGAAATATAGCATAAAACATCTCAAAAAGTGTTGTAATCTCCCATTGTCAGAAGATACCCCTCGTGGGCTGCTTGCACAAATCGCATTTAGCAAAGGGAAGAAGAATTACAATAGACGAATAAGAAATCACCAGATAGTAATAGAATTCCGACAAATATTGGGTAAAACCGCGGCCGCAATATGAATGGAATTACAATTGTATTGAAGTTGGACTCGTAAGATATTTTATATAAAGATTGTGGCCCGTCCGGTCAAGTGCAAAAAGTGGTTGCTTTGTATCAGAGATTATCGGGTTTAAAGGACGTTCGTATTTCAATGAAACAGGTAGAATTTAAGATAGTTTTCAAGTAAAATAGTTTAGGAATGGTTGAAGTGTGGTTTGTACTTGAACATTCAAGGTAAGCCTTTGGATTATTTGGGGAGGTACTTATAAATACAAGCTTTCTTCGAATCGAGGGTCTAATTGGTGAGAAGTTGGTTTAGGTGTAGATTAAATAATTCAATAACATCAATTAACATTCAGTTGGTAAACAATTTAATTTAAACTGTCTTACGATAAGAAGAAATAAATATTATTTTCAGAGCTTCAAAAATTGAATTCTGGCATATCAAAATAAATAAAGCATAAATAATATAGGTCAACGCAAATATTTTTACGTTCAAACTCCACCATGATCTGCGGAGTTTTGAATTGTGTATTCAAATGTCGTATTTAATAAATTACAAATCTACATTTTATTCCGAGATTAATGAAATTTTGCACGCTTGACTTTCAAAACAAGAAGGTCACTGTATACACGATATTTCTAAAAACCAACCCGCCTTTAAACAGAATTTTGATACTCTGATGAAATTTTGCACACTCGACGTTCAAAATAAAAGGCAAATTATTAATATTTCGAAAAACTCTGCGTAAAGCCCGGGTAACGCCGGTAAATTCTGCAGGTTTGTTAATAAAAATATGAGTGGATGTGTAACTTAGTTCACCAAGTCAGGGACATACTGGGAATGCAATTTGGGAGGAACCATTTATTGGATAACCAACATCTCTGCCGTAGGACACCATAAGTGGTTCGCTACGTTTGGTGTCTTAGCAGGGGTGCCCGGGGTCATGGGGTGAGGTTTATCTAGGTCTTGGCGGCGAATGCATTTGCTCACCTACTGCTTGATGGGCCGGATCGCGAGACTGGTTGAGGGAGACCTAACATAGACGGACTCTTTCGACCCATCGCCTTGTATCAAAGTGGGAGGGATGAATTCATATGTCCGTAATTCCTGGACACATTAACCCCATAGACTGGTCAGTGGTTGAGTGGGCATAGCGCTTGGATCCCATCCGGGCGCCGCGTGTTCAATTCCTCGGCTGGCTAAGTCCTCCATCATAACACAAGCAACATTTTCGGCTTTCTGTGGTGGTAGGAGATTTTCAAACATTGTTGGGTTATTCGTAACCCGGGAATGTTTGTCTTTCTTTAAAAAAAATCAACCGTCTCCTCATACCCTTTTTCTTTTCAGAACTTCTTCATTTTCCTAAAAATATCCTCCACACAGCATCCCCAAAAATGGCTTAAGCCCTGAGCGTTTTTTTTCCTGTTTAGAGCTAATATAACAAAAATAAGAGTGTGCAATTCACATGCGGTATAAGTGAAACCTTCAGAAAACTAAAGTAGACAAGAGTGAGGGAGACTACGAAGCACCGCACAAAGAGGAGACCGATTATACTATCTCATTCTCTCGCAGGCTAAATCCTATAGATGTATGTGTTTGTCTCTTTTTAGTGTCGCTCGCTTCCGTTTCATCGAGTTTTCAATCTGGGATGAAAATATTTTTAATAATCAATCCACAGAATTTTGCGATTAATTCGAAAAAATCGAAAAGCATAAAAAAACACAACCCAAAACAAAGAAAATAAAAAATCCATCTACCAGGAGCACATAAATCCTAAGGGATCGCATCACACAGCACACAGGACTCAGTCTGTTAGAGCCGCACAGCCCAGCGGGCACGATCAATTGCACCAGATCTACGGCGGTTGGTTATTTGAATTAAATTGTGTTATGATTTCTTGTGAATAGCCCCCGATACGATAGCAGCCCCCTTCTCGCGGTGGCGCAGGCGGCACTCACTATGGAAATCATCAAAACCAACAAAATTTTCAACCATTGTATTTGTGATTTTAAGAGAATTCATGTCTTCTATCTATCTATCTATCTATCTATCTATCTATCTATATCTATTTATTATATATCTCTATACATATTATAAATTAAAGTCCCCGCGTCGTCTGTCTGTCTGTCTGTTCGCGATAAACTCGAAAACTACTGAACGGATTTTCATGCGGTTTTCACCAATAGATAGAGTGTTTCGTGAGGAAGGTTTAGGTGTGTAATTTGTTAAGAATTTGTGTAAATTGGTTAAAACATAACGATAATTGTTAGAAGTGTCGGAAAAAGTCAAGCCGCCTGGTAGCTTTCATCGAAAACGCTGCCTAATCCTTTTGGGATATAACAAAACAATGCATTGTGGGATATTACTTTTTTAATCTACAAAAAAGTCCGCGAAGGCATATATCTATTGATAGGGTCGAGTATCAATTTAGTGGGCTCAGAAACAAAATACAAGTATCTCGGTACGATAGTTTATTTTACAAGTTCACAGAATATAATTTAATGTTTTTTTTTATAGTCTCACATGACGCTTCTTAAAAAAAAAACTCCTATCTGTCAAAAAAAGAAAAATGAAACAAAACAATTCAATTCGAATTCTGGTGCGTTTAAAAAAAATGGATTTGTGTAACCACCGTACGAAAGTACCTAGACTACACTGGGTAGCTCGATTCGAGCCGTGACTGATTCCCTTTTGCGTTTATTTTTTAGTGACGGGGTTTTGGGTCACTCTTCATGCTCGTATCACTATATTTTACGGATAGCTTACTATACCCATTCTATCTTCTAAAAAAATGGTCACGTACATTGCGGTAAAAGTTATTTAGACGGATACAGTATTAATCCTTATTAACTTAAATACGTTAGGTACCTCAAGCATTTCATGCACATTATTATAATCTTTCACACCATCTCTACGTATTATAAATTAAAGTCCTCCGCGGCATCTGTCTGTCTCTTCGCGATAAACTCAAAGACGGCGGTGGTTATAAAGGTTGGATAACCATCCAGTAGATGACATTGTGTTTTATTAGCCACAGCAACGCGTGGCAGGGTCAGCTAGTATATATATAAAAATCTAAAAATGTTTGTATGTCCGCTACGCGTTGCTAAACCATTCATCCGATTGCGAAGAAACTTTGGGGATTTGATGTGTGCATGCCCGCGATGGTTTCTGTATACAATAGTGAGCTCTGGCATCATGAAATTACGCATTGCTAAGCCGTTCATCCGATTGCGATGAAACTTTGGGGATTTGTAGGGAGGAGTGGGGTGGGGGAGCGGGAAGGTAGAGTGGGGAGCGGGAGGGTAGAGTGGGGAGAGAAGGGCGGAGGATGGAGGGGGAAGGGCGGAGGGGGGTGGGGGTAGGGGTGTGGGAGGGGGTGGTTGGAGGGGGTTGGGGGAGGGTAGGGGGGGAAAGGGGAAAAAGAGAACTCGGAAGGGTGCGGAGGGGAGGGGAAAAAGGGGAACTCGGAAGGGTGCGGAGGGGAGGGGAACTTGGGAGCGGGGAAAGGAATTAAAAGCTGCCCGCAGGGCCTAGCAGCGAAAACCTGTGGAGCGGGTTTTTAACTAGACAACCGATTAAAAGAGACAACCGAGTATGAATGAGACAGGTACGCTAACAAAAGATTATGCTTGTTAAGTTTCATAGTTTTTATTACATACTAGCGAGTTCCCGGCATGCATCGCAATGTCACTTATTAGAGAAATTGTTTCTCCGTATCCCATTGGCCCCGTTCCCGTTCGCTTTCCGCCTCCACCACGCCTCCCGCGTCCCCTTCCACTCACGCGTTATCTCTCCACCTTTCCCGCCATCCCTCTCCCGCTCCCCTGTCCGGCGAATTACCCTCTCCTCTTCCGTGTTCCATATATTCAGTCCCGGTACATTCAGTTTTCAAACAGCTCGCGTGCAATATTTTTTTAATATATTACAAACATTCATTTTTGTAAATTATAAGAACAATTAATTCAATTTGATAACTAACATAAATTAGATTCAAAGCATTCGATTTTGGTTAGGGAACGTACCCATACTACGAAACACGTTTAGGGGGGGGGGGGTCATTAGTATTAAATGCGAGTATTTCAATTAAATTCATTAATTTAAAAAGTTTATTCGAAAATTGATTTTTGATTGAACAATCGGTTTCTCACATTGTGACATTTTTGAAAGGTTTGCAAGAGTTTTTGAAATGATTAAAAAACTTTTCAGATGTATTTTCTCATGTGGTTGTAAAAACTAACTAACTAACCATCGCGCCGTTTCCCCGCAGGGGTAGGCAGAGAGGACGGACCGCCAAACTTCCGCGAGGGTGAAAAGAAGATATTTTGAAAGTTGCAAGTATTTCATATGCAAATAACAATACATAAAACAAACAAACAGGCAATCAAACATTCATTTTTATAAATATAAATGAGTGAAAGGTGCTCCAGTGAATCTCCCCCATCAATCCAGCCATGATTGCACCACGCTTCATAAACCCCGGCGCACCCCGATTGACTGAGGGCGGGGGCCCCCTTCACCGCCACAGAAGGGGCTCGGACTCCGGCCCCGGCCGTGACCCCCGTGTCGCGCAGCCCACTCACTCCTGCACAATTATAATTGCCATGTCGATTTACGTCAAACAGATCAACGTGGCTGATTTAGAGGGATGATTTAAGTTTAAATAAAAATTAATATAAAATATAAATAGCATTCTGTGTCCGAAAGGACAAAGTAGTAAAAAAAAAAAAAAAAAACATTGGAAATAAGTTATTTGACCAATTAACTTATTTCTACATTACATCAATTATATAGTGTAACAACTATAACCGATGTAAATTCAATTTTGGGAGGCATGTACGAATACCGCAGCCCCGTGAACCATTTATTGGATAACACTTCTGCCACAGATAACACCGTGACGAAGTGGTTCGCTACGTTTCGCAGGGGCGCCCGGGTTCACGGGGTGAGGTTATGCAGGGGGATGCGTTTGCCCACCAACTGCATGGCAAGCCGGATCGGGAGAGACCAGTTGAGGGAGACTTTTTGATCTCTGCAGCAGGATTCTCTCGGAATATCGCCTTGCATCGCAGGAGGGTTGAATTCATACGTCAGTTTGTCCCCAGATCCCTACCCACCCCTCATACCCTTTGCTTTCCCAGAACCCTTCACAGAATCCCCAAAGGAGGCATTATTTTTCAAGGAATCCATGTGGAGCAAATGTAAAAAAATTGCCGACTAGTAATACTAAATAATATAATTATTTATTTTTGCATCCAATATTAACAAAATACGTGTGTTATGTGTTTTCATTTCCGTCCCCGACTTCTCCCACCATTCACATTTGCATCATATATTCTCTTTACACTTCTTTTTTCGTTCATTCGCTCCCAAACCATCTGAGCATCCCTTTCTTAATCTTAGGTACTCATTACGCTTAGGTACATCAGCCTTGAAATCTTTGCGGAACTCCACATTTCTCACACGATCATACATGGTTTTAAAACATATGCGCCTCAGGGATCTCAGTTCTACAGCATTAATTCTACTTTCATCCTTCCTCTGCCAGCTCCATGCTTAGCTGTCATTATTGAAATGACTAAAGATGATTTTTTAATGTTCACATCTTTACTTAAAGGACCACTACGAAGATGAGATTGAGAAGAATTACCATTTAAATGGCATGAAGCTTGCTGGTTCCAGTATGGGAAAAACTTTGCAAAAATTGGATTTAAGAGGGCATTACCAGAGAAAGCCTGAAATACGTCATTTTCAAAAAAGTTTTTAGACGTATTGACTGTTTTTCACAAAAAATTATAAATGGATTTCGAAAGATTGTTCTTTTATCTAGCATTCGTATGTAATAAATTTTTAGAATTTTTTTTAATTTTTAGTATAATAAGGTTATTCCATAGGTCGTTGGCAGATTTGTTAAATTTTCAAAAAAGTTTTTGTATTATACCACACCCATTTCAAATAATGTAATCATGCAGTAAAATAAATCAATACATTATCTAGCAAAGTTATGTATTAGAATTTTAATTTTAGTTTCAATAAAATCATTAAAAAATATGTACGTACATGTGTTTCTTGACGAAAATTGGTCCATTTGTGTATTTATTTGCGCACTTACAAACTAATATATTTCAGATTTTTTTAACATTCTTATTAAATTTAGACATTATTGAAAAATGATAAATACTTATAATCAAAAAATAACTACAAAAAGTACACTATTTTAATAGTTTTATCATCACGCCTTTCAGCATTTTTGGATGAAGGTATAAATTAAAGCTAATTTGGATTGAAATAAATTCGATATTGAGTTATAATTTTAAAAAGCTGGTACGGAGAATAATTAATCTTTCTCATTGTAACCGTCCTGCACGATCGGAAGAACAACTTTCGACGAAATGTGGATTTTCGTCCGCTGGCTGGTTAAACGCTCGTATGTTTAACGACAAAGAGCCTTCCCTCACCTAGTCTCTTAAACGACGTAATGTTACGCATTTAGCAGAGAACTATATTTTCGAAATAATTTCAAACCACCCTTTTCCAATAAGTGTTGAAAGGGAAGGGGATTTGATGCGGATCAAGACCCAGATCTTGTGTTAATGTTTTTAGTTTATATTCCCAATTTAGTCTTAAGTTACAGGTTTTCATATTAAAATACATTATTTTACTCATTTCTTGATCGTTAATTTAGTAAATGAATGGCCAAAACATTTTTTTACATGTTGTAACTAAACACATAAGTCATAGATTTTGTCTTCATTTGTAGGTAATGCTCCTACAAATGAAGACAAAATCTATGACTTATCTCTTGAATTGTTCACTATAATTAAAAAATATATAAATACCCAAGAAAGACGCTTTAATCAAAATTATAAATACATTTTTTTAAAATTTTTTTTCATAAGACACTTAAAACTGTCTCCTGAAAAATAAGCAATTTGACTTATGTTACTGTTCCCCCCACGCATAGATATATTCAGTGTAGGTACCAGCACTCCGAATGCTAGCTTCGCTTTTTTGGACAGTTTATTGTTAGTGCCAACCGCGTTCAGTCCTTCATCCACTTACACTTCTTTCAATATATCAGCCTTCCCATCTCTCGTAAACATACTTCTCAAACACAAACTCATCCACCTACTCCAAGTATTCATCATTCACAACTATATTGCACACTGTTTTTGTACTATATATTTCAAACACCATGACTTTAGTCTTCATACATACTTCATTCATCTTGGAGAAGAGAGAATGCAAATCTTCCATACTGTTAGAAATCAGTACCGCATCATCAGTATACACCAGGCAACTTTCAGATTACTCAATTTCGCGCCCAATCCCACCTCTTTCGATTCTTGCATACATACATATATCAATGTATAGAATGAATAACCACGGTGACATTACATAGCCTTTGTGATGTCGAACCATCCAGTAAAACCACCCCAATAAATGCAACGTTTCCCTCATACAGGGACGCAATTCTCAATATAAAACTCTATATTATAATAAGCAAAATAGCAACAATTAAATAATGCATACTTTTGCAGCTATAATATCCATGAAAATGAGTCTTGGTTGGTTATGTGCATTAACCACTCAGGTATTTTGCCATTGTGCAAGTTTTTTTTTGTCTTAAACTTGTCAGATTTAAAAAAACTTTTGGGTATTTCTGCTTCGCAATTAAACCTCTATAAAATTAAATATTTCTGAACGCAGCCGAACACTAAAAACTGTTTTCGAAAGGATACGAAATAAGCTTTCAAATTATATAATTAGAAATGAAAATTAACATTTGTAAATATTAAAATTTAGAATGCAAACATAAAAAAATGTTAAAATGTCTCACGTGATGTTTTTATGTGAAAACGGTACTAAAATCACGGTTTATATGAAAAAAAACTTATTCTATCATATAAGTGTATAATAAACAATTTTGTCACCTCACTTTTTTACCATTTCATACAAGAATATTAATAAAAAAATAACAATGCCTAACGGCGCCTAGGCGATTTGGCGGGCGAAAATTGTTTCTACAAAATAAGTATTTTAAGTATTCCTATGGACAACTTTGAATAGAGATGTGAAGCTTGTTTTAATATGGATCTTCTACTTTTTGTTTTAGGGTTGTCACTAGAATAATATCGGAGTTCTGTGGGAACAAACGTTTTAGCTTGAAAACAAGCTTATTGTACTTGACTGCTATTATTATATTGTCGTGTAAACAAGTTTAGGGGACGGAGTGGTTAAAAGATATCACCTTCTAAAATTCCAAATAAATGCATCTCTGGTAAAAATCCTTCCAAATAACTTCGTTATGTTCCTAATAAATAAATTAGTCATAACAGGTACCTACATATCTATTATACAGGCACATCAAATTATCTACCTTTCACAAAAGACATCGCAATACCAAAACAAACCAAAAAAAAATCAATGACGGCTAATGTGGATCATACGATTGTAAAATACTACAAAAGATTAAAAAAAACTAAAGATAAAATCGTTTAATGCACGATACAAACATCACGGCTTACAAAGGATGCTGCAGTCAACAAAGGGTCCACCCGGGACTCACAATGGACCAGGTTTCTCGGTTATTGCCCAAGATAGTCAGGAGTATAATGGGACTCCTTCTGTCATTGGTTCGTGATAGTCTTGCAGGGTATTGAGACTGGGCTGGCCGGGGGAATTGTAAGGGAATTACTGGCTGTCAAAATATTTTACTTCGGAACATTGGACATGGATCGAGTGGGTGGATTTAGAATTTGGATAATAAAGAGGCATCGAGTCTTTCAGGTGATATCGGACTAACTAATGGAGCGGCTGAAAAAATCCACAAGTCTTTACTTATTCAATGAATTGTAAACTTTAAAAAAAATCGATAGTTTTACGAGGAATTTTGAATTATAAGATCACATGAAACACGTTCATAACATCCAATTAGAATATAATTATTAATTAGAGTTTATATTTAAAAAAATATGTGTACAGGAGACCGATAGGCTACAACGCACCGATAATTTTATAACATTTTCTCGCAGGCTAAATCCTATAGATGTATGTTCTTGCCTCTTTTTAGTATCGCTATTTTTGGTTTCATCGAGTTTTAAATTACAACGGTGCTAAAGAAGTTTTCACTTCAAAAAAGACATCAAAAAAGTCACCGGAGACCAAAATATCATTTACATTTTTTACTACAAATAATATCTGGAATCTCTGGAATGTAAGTACAGTAGGTTCCTTAACACCCTGTATATGTTTTAATCCAGGACCTACTTAAGGTTTTGAAGTAAAACTTTTTTAACACCGTTGTGATTTGAAACTCGATGAAACGAAAAATAGCGAAACTAAAAAGAGACCAACACATACATCTATAAGATTTAGCCTACGAGAAAATAAGATAGTGTAATCAGTCTCCTCTTTGTGCGGTGCTTCGTAGCCTCCTCACTCTTTTCTACTTTAGTTTTCTGAAGATTTAACTTCTAGCGCGTGTGAATTGCACACCCTGACTTTTTTGGTAGATTGTGTGTTTATAGGCCTTGTAGGAGAAAGAAAAAATACCTAAACCATAAGGTCTTTATTTAAAACTAGTTGACCCAGCGAACTCCGTACCGCCTCAGAATCAATAACTCTTGTGTTAACTTATTGGCTGAGTTAAATTACACAATGAAGCAATTATTGATGCGCAACTATCCGTTTTATTTATGTCAGTATCAGAGATGGCGTTGTGCACGGATTTATATTTTTTGTGATTTTCTTATTTTTCAACTTACTTACCGGAATTGCGTTTCATTTTCTTATACGTGTTAAGAAAATTTATTATAATTATTGTATAATTCCTTTGGAGGGGTGCAGTAAGACGTTCACCGCTTGTCTCATTTTCAACTGTTGACATTTAGTGTGTAAGAAAGAGGGGCAGCATTATATATTTTGGCGTTTTTTAATTTTTGGAATTCGCTCACTATTCACTAATATTGTTGCAGCCCTTTCAAAAGATGAGAATTCGTTCCATGCAAAATGTATGAGGAAAAGAATTTTCTTAAATTTTTTTTTCGTGAATTTTTCTGATGTTTTAATAGCTATTCTGTTATTCGGGGCGGAGACAAATCCGACAAATCAACGATCATAAAAATCGGTCCAGCCCAAGTCCAGCCGTTCTTGAGTTATAAGTGGTGTAACTAACCCGACTTTGTTTTATATATTAGGTCCTTACATATGAAATTGGCGTTTTGTATGGGAGGAACATAAAGTCGATTTTTTTAAATATAACATATTTATTTAATCAAAGTATGTACCATTGCTATCTATGCACTTTTGCCATCTCATAGGTAGTTCATCGATCCCTTTATATAATCCCTATAAGGAATCAGAATATATTTCATCTTGAATTATTTAAAAACAATATTGCATACTTCAATCCACTGTCTCGGATGTGTCGACTGTATAATTCCATTGAATGTAACCATATAGACATCTATGCAAATAGTCTCGCTTACTTTAAAAAGCAAATTAACAATAGACTAACCTAACATGTAATTGAGAATTGAAAATACTTATCTTAATACTTATCTTGAACTTGAATGTGAATGGCTGTTCTTCACTCTATTTGTACTTTACTTTTTTTGTTTTTCTGTTTTTTTTACATCGTATATCGATCTTTTTTTATCTTTGTTATCTCTATATTGTATCATCACTATTTTTGTTATCTCTTTTTATACCTCCGTTTATATTTTGATATTCCTAATTTCTGTTAACAACTATTAAACTGTGCATTCTGTGAACATTTTTAAGTGGACTATTAACATGTACGCTTTTTACAATGCTAATCCAATGACTTTTTTCTGTTAATACTCTGTAAATGTTCCAAAACAATAAATAAATAAATTTACTAAAATAACCATTCGGACGAGAATCAATAAAAAATCTTTAAAGGCGGTTTGGACTGCCCCATTGGAGTTGAATTTTTTCCCTTGCAAGAAGTTATCCAAATTTCGAAAAAAATGGTAATCTGTTGGGGCAAGGTCCGGAGAGTACGGTGGATGTCTTAGACATTCCAATTGAAGCTCCTCTAATTTGGTAGCCGTCTGTTGTGTGTGGTCTAGCGGTCAATGCGCGTATGTTGATTTGCTTCACTCAATTCGTGAGGTACCCACCCACCTTTCAAGCTTTTTCACCTTCCCAATTTGCTTCAAGTGGAATAAAACAGTTTTATCACTAACACCGCAGCCTGCAGCTAACTCGGACGTGGTTTGCGATGGATCCGCTTCCACAATAGCCTTAAATTCTTCATTATCAACTTTGGTCTCCGGCCGTCCATGGGGCTTGTTCTACATGTCGAAATTTTCAGAACGAAAACGTTGGAACCAAAAACGCACTGTGTTTTCTTTTGCGGCACCGTCGCCATACACATCATTAATCCTTCGAGCCGTTTCTACAGCACTGGTGCCACGGTGGAACTCGTACTCGTAAATAACGCGATATTTCAAATTTTCCATTTTGTAAACTAAGTGACGCAAAGAAAAAAAACAATTAAGGAAAAAACAAATTAATTATAATTACCGAAACACAAATACATGAGTAAATAGCTGTATAAATTTGAATTTGTAATTCCTAACCAAAGAGAAGATATTTGAGATCAAAGTTGCAAGTACGGCAAAACGCCAATTTCATATGTAATGACCTAATATTAAGATTATAAGTGATATTTTAGAGATTTTGATTGGATTTTGATTTGATTTTGTTGGTAACGAGAAGGTTAAACTGTTTTTTTTAATTGATGAACCATCAGATATGAACGACCCTCTTTCCATAATATAAACGCGTTGCATAATCTGAAAATAGCATCTAATTAGGGAGACGAGGAACCGGGGAATCTACTTGTAAAGGATAATAAAAAGTGATTGTTTTGTATCGGGGTCGCATGAATGGGAGAAGATCGCTACACGAACTATTATGGGGGATGTTCGCTATGCATCTTCTATACAAGTTTAATAGAGTCGAACAATTGCCCCACATGCAGCGGTAAGCGGGGAACAAGCATTCTTTTCGCTAGCCGATCAAACGACAAAGAAATAATGTTTTTTTTTTATTTATTTAAACGGCAGTCAAATTATGTGAGCTACTTTGGAATGCGGATGTTTGGGTAATTTGCAAGCCTAATTGAGCAATATACAAGAAATAGTGAATTGTGTGTGATGTATTGATTTAGATGCGATTTTATTAAATACATAAATATTGGTGCAAGCAAAAAAAAAACATCTATGTACAATGTACATCTTCATTCAAGTAGGTAATAATAGATTCCGAAAAACACTTAGATAGATGCAATTTGCTATTAATGCCAAGGATTTAATAGTATATAGAGTGTAACAGCAAGTACCCTAAGGATTTTAACCAGCGATTCCTGAGCATATCTATATAAATAAAAATGAATCGCCGAAATGTATGTACGCGCATAACTTCCGAACGACTGCACCAAATTGGATTTTTTTTGTGTTCGTTATTGTCAGGACGAGGTTTGTGTAAAACTACTGGTGAGCTCTGGCATTATGAAATTTGTGTAAAAAAATTGGAACAGGAGAGCTATTTGAAAACTGAACTGAATATATGGAATGCGGGAGGGGTACTGAGGTAATGAGTTAGCGGGAGGGGGGAAGGGAAAACTGAGAGGGGAAAGGAACCTGGCAGGGGGTAGGAGGGCAGGAAAGGTGAAGGAGATGGAGTGGGAACGCGAGAGGGGAAGGGGACACGGGAGAGGAAGGGGAACGGGGCGAATGGGAAAGGACACGCAGCGATAAACAATTTATTCATTAAATGGCATAGCAACGTATGCAGGGAACCGGCTAGTTTGAAAAAAACTAGAAACTAGAATAAATGTCGTTTTGCTGTCCGTTGATATATATTTTCATCAATTTAGGATCACCATCCTACACGTCGCGACGGTATCACGTGATACGCCCCCTGCTTCGTGTGTTACCGTTCTGCTGGAATGAGACGGAGCGCTAATCACGTGACCCGCTCGGCTATACCCGACTACTCAGTTGCCAAGTGATGGAAAAAAGTATATACATATATCTATACCTGTACATATTTTTTTACATTAGCTCCACACAGGAGGCCCCGAGGAGAATAATTCCCCTCAAGGCCTGTGTCATGTTAGGGGATGTTGTGTTGAGGGTTTTTTATATGGAAAGGAAGAAGAGGAAGTTCTGGGAAGGAAATAGGTATGAGGGTTGGGTAGGAGTCTGAGGGTCAGTGTGTCCAGGAGTGACGGACGTATGAATCCATCCCTTCAACTGCGGTGCAAGGCGATGGGTGGAGGGATTCTGGCTGGAGAGATCTAAAGATCTCCTCAACCAGTCTCTTTCGATCCGGTCCGCCACGCAACAGGTGGGCAACATTGACAAACCTCACCCCATGAACCCTGGCACTCCCAAGTCACCAAACGTAGCGATCACTTGGAGTGATCCATGGCAGAGGTAGCCATAATCCAATAAATGGTTACCGGAGCGGTGGTACCCATACTTGTCTCTCAAATTTGTTGCTTCTAATTGAATAAATATTAGTGACCGACAGAAGTTTCGGCAAAAAAACCTAGATTCAGCATCAGTTTCGGATTCGGCACCGAAACTCTGCAAAAGATCTCAATAAATGTTAAATTAAGTCTTAGGAATGTTGTGATTGTAAACGCAACGCAATTAAAATTAAAATACTCAATTAATGAGGTATTTCCTTTATAATGATTATTGGCAATTTTTTGTTCTAAGAAGAAGTTGACATGTTTTGTTAATTTTTATCATTTTTGTTTGTTTTAATTATTGTTTTTTTTTTATTATTTCATTTAACACGTGCTAACTGTTTGTATAAGTATAAAAAATAAGCCAAATTTCAGTACAATAGATTTTTAACATGTCTAAAAAAGTTTCGGTTTCGGTCGGACAATGTTTCGAGTTCAAAATGAGATCGACATTTTTTATTCCAAATATGCTCAGGAAAAGCTGGTTAAAATCCTTTGGGTACGTGCCGTTTGTTGTATAGAATAATTAATTCAAAATCATGTCAATAATATGTAATAAACGATGATTTTTTTTAATTTTTACCCGTATATAGTGAACTTTAAAATGGACTTAAAAGAATACAGATG
The DNA here is from genome assembly GCA_929108145.2 of Limnephilus rhombicus. Taxonomy (NCBI): domain Eukaryota; kingdom Metazoa; phylum Arthropoda; class Insecta; order Trichoptera; family Limnephilidae; genus Limnephilus; species Limnephilus rhombicus. The sequence goes on along the minus strand of OV815287.1, from coordinate 10,722,232 downwards.
CTGAAAGGGGCAACAAGAAATGAGATTACTTATGCCGGAGAGCAGAAAGCGCGAGGAGGTCGTGTATGTCCCCGCATAATAGCAGATACGAGCATTATCGCCTTCACGATCGGGGGTGTCGTATCAGCAATGGAGGGCTCCGCTATTCGCTGCCTTGTTCGCGGCACGACCGCGCGCATAAACTGATGGGAAATTATCCAACAATGCGGTACGGTACGACCATTGCATGCTGTATGCTGCATGCTCGCCGCATAGCACGCTTGCTAATGGGGAGGACTTGTCGATACAATCGAAGGGGTTGGAGTGATAACTGAGAATTCAGGGTGGAAAGTTATTGTTTTAATGATTGCTTCATGTCAGGCACGAACACTGTTTTTTTTTTTAAGTAATACTTCTTTACGCACGCTTGACTTGGGGAGTAAGATGGTGAATTCGTGACGAGAGCGTTACTACGAAAAGGGAGACGAACGGTAGTTGAGAGGGAGATATAAGTTAGTGAAGATAGAAAGAGAGAGTTACGTTTCGTATATTACTGTAGGGGCAAGAGAGAGGTGCGAGCACACATTTTCTCTCTCTCTTTCTCTCATAGCCAGTTAAGTTTCGTATATCTAAGACACAGTACAGGCCTATTGTCTGTATCACACGTAGGAGCAAGAGAAAGCAGTGCGCGCGCATATTTTCTTTCTCTCTTCCTAACATATAAGGAGCTAAAGAAGTTTTACTTCAGTCGTGTGTAGGGTTGCCATCTTCTAAAATAAAAAAGCCTGACTCTGCGCTCTATTAAGCCGGACATTTTGATTTTGGACAAAACTTTTATATATAATAATAAAAAAATCTATTTAAAGTTACAGTTGTTTATCAATCACACATTAACCAGTTTAATAACAACAATCATTAATCAGTCTTATTCTTGTCATCATTTTGCTTGTATATAGAATATGTCAATAACAAAATAAAGAATATGGAGTCTTCTGTCTGTAGATATAACATAATAAACTTATAAAAGAAACAAAAAAGCATAACTCTTTTTCTGGTTAAACAATTAATAACAAACAAAAATTTCATTAAACAAATATAAAATTAAACATGGAAATGTTGACAAAAACGAAAAAAATAAATTAAAATCTCGACTTCTCCAAATTACTAAAAAATTACAAAAATCAACAATTTTGTATATTTGGCCTTTTCACCTACTTTATCCAAAACGTCGTTTTCTTTGGAAATTATTTCATAAAATTCTTGACATGTCATTTTTAAATTACAATTAAACAATCTTAGCAATTTTTGTTGTTTTTTTTTTTGGGGTGTTATGCCGTGTTACGCTACCTCCTCCTTTAGGCTAAAGGAGGAGGTAGCGTAACACGGCATGACACCCCAAAAACAAACAACAAAAATATTTTTGGCCGTGAAAATCTAAAATCATATCTAATCTTAGCAATTGTTTCTGTTTGCAATTTATTGCGTTCCTTGGTCCACTGGGCGTTTATTAAAGAGAAAACTCTTTAATAATAATAATAATAATTTTATTTGAGTAATTTGCACATTTAAGTTTACAAATTTCTAATTGATAATAATATTTCATATTCACTATATTTTTTCAAGTTTTATGTAGCTCCTACAATACATCTTGAACTTTGCAATTGGTGTGGACTTTAAAGTTTCTGGTAGTGTGTTATACAACTTCATTCCCTTGTACAGTAGACTGTTCTGCGTATTCGCTTTGTCCTTTTTTTGTAGCCTAATTTCCTTGCACGTCCTTGTGTTATATCTGTGAATGTCTTTATTGTATAAAATTTTATTTGAGAAGTATTTTGGTAACGTGTTGTTCAATATTTTGTGAATAAATACCATCGTGTTCAAGTTCAGCATCTGTTTCACGGTCAATCAATTTAGTTCCTTTAACATTTTAATAATTTTTGAAAATCTGTTTCGTCGAAGAATTATTCTCATTGCCCTGTTTTGGAGAATTTGTAACTTATTTTGTTCTCTTTCGTTACATAGGAAAAGTATACTTGAGCAGTAGTTGAAGTGTGGAGCAATAATTGAATTGTATATGGTGATTGCTGTTTTTCTAGAAATTTTTGGCCGAATTCTTCCAAAAAAAGATATCTTTTTGCCAATTTTCTTTTGGGTGTATTCAGCATGTCTATTGAAGTTTAGTTTCGAATCTAATATAACTCCTAAGTATTTCATTTCAGTAACATTTTCAATAATTTCACCATCAATTTTAATTTTGCTTTCACTGGATGTCTTCTTGTATCCAATCACCATACATTTTGTTTTTTTTTTGTATTTAATTTAAGCTTATTTATTTTTGTATAAATGTTAAAATTTGTTATTTTGTTAAAATGTGTATTAGTTCTTCATAGTTATCTCCAATTAAGTATATTAGTGTATCATCGGCAAATAGTCGTACTTTGCATTTTGAAAATATTTTCACCATGTCATTAATATAGAGTATGAACAATAGAGGTCCAAGGACCGATCCCTGTGGTACTCCTAACTTATTTTCCATTGGTTTTGAAAATTGACGTTATGGCCTGGAATCGCTAAGTTCTGCCATTGGTCAAAAAGTTCACTGTCATCTATTTTTTTTAGACAGAATGTCTATCAGATATGATTTTAGATTTTCACGGCCAAAAGTATTTTGGTTGTTTGTTTTTGGGGTGTTATGCCATGTTACGCTACCTCCTCCTTCTTTAGCCAACGTTTCGGACAGCGTTACAGTGTCCATCATCAGGGCAGATGTGTAAATGTTAGTGGTAAAATGTGTGCTTAAGTACTTCGAAGCAATACCGTGTTGCCAGCTCCACTCCACTGCGAGCTGGAATTACAAACTTGAAGATGGTTTTCTGCATTTAGCTTTGGTGTAGCCGTCAATTACCGGATACCAAGAACTATTGAGCTTAGCTCCGTGGTCTCTATTAATGTTAATAGGATTTTTATGAATTTCAACTGCCTCTGTAATTAGGCGTGCTCTATAAGTTTTGGGTCTTCCCAGAACTTCAGGAACAAATCCAAAAAAATGGCCGGTTTCAATTAAATGCTTGATTAAATGATTTGTCAGGGTGGCCAAGTTTACACGCTCGAAAGTGTTCCAATATCCTTTTAGAGATCGTCCGCTCTGTTTGGCCCACATAGACCTTATCACATCCGGAACACTTAACACGGCATAACACCCCGAAAACAAACAACCAAAAAAAAATAATGTCTATCGTTTGTGCTACGTGCACCCAGCTTGGTACCCCAGCAAAAGTCATCTACTTAAAGTGTTTCAATTCGGCACTGAATTCACTTGTCCAAGAGTTTAAGTAGTCCTTGGCAATTTTGTACATATTATTCATGTTTTCTTTGAATTCTTCCACGAGAACTGGGTGGGCCCCCGATAAATGTCGTAAAATTGCGGTTAACTTGATTGGGAAGAAATTTTGTTCCAGTCTATATTTTTTTATATTGCCCATTATTTGTGAACACTGGTCAATTACTTCGTTGACTGAAATATCTGAAGTTTTCGTACATTTGATTCGATTTTGATATATTGACATAAAAGAGCCACTAACGAGCCGACTAAAGACAAAACCCTCTCAAACCAAGAATAGCCAGTGTCGCCCACCCCCGCATCGTCCGTAACACGTTGCGCCTTGCGTAGCGTTCGTTTTGCAGGCGCTGCGTGCAAGGCGTTACACTAACAAAACGCCTAACAAAAGCCGTACAAGCCGGCCATATAAATATTTAGCCGGACACGACCTACAAAAGCCAAACATGTCCGGCTAAAGCCGGACAGAAAAATGCAACCCTAGTCGTGTGGTCTAAAGCACAGTAGTTTTTTTTTTGTAAATAAATCTTATTTCATTATGAGTGGATGTGTTACTTATTTTAAATATTGCTTGTAAAGTGAATGGCGAATTTCCTGATGATAGATATTACTTCAATGATTTGATTACCTCTAAGTATTATATAGGTGGGCAAACACATCCGACGCCAAGAACTAGACAAACCTCACCCCATGAGCCCTAGTATCTCTGTTAAGTCACCAATCGTAGCAAACTACTTGGGGTGACCATTTTTTTTTTAAATTAGCTCCTCACAGGAGGCACCGAGCACCGGCACTAGGAAAACAATATCCTTAGGGGCCTATGTCATCTTTGAGGATGCTGTGTGGAGGGTTTTTTTAAGGGAAAGGAAGGAGAAGAAGATATGGGCAGGAAAAAGGTATGAGGGGTGGGTAGGAATCTGGGGGTCAGTGTGGCCAGGAGTGACGGACGTATGAATCTATTCCTCACACTGCGGTGCAAGGCGAAGGGTCGGGAGAATCCGGTTGGAGAGGTCAAAAGGCCTCCCTCAACCAGTCTCCTCCGATCCAGCCCGCCCCGCAGTGGTTGGGCAAACGTATCCGCCACCAAGACCTAGACAAACCTCATCCCATGAACCCGGGCTAAGTCACCAAACGTAGACCTATAGCAAAGGTGTCGGTTATCCAATAACAGCTGGTCACCCCAAGTGGTTCGCTTTGTTTGCGTAGGTAGCAGGATGCGAGGGTTCACGGGGTGAGGTTTGCCCCTCGGGTGGGTCTTGGAGGTGGATGAATCTGCCCACCAACTAGCAGGCCGGATCGGGAGAGACTGGTTGAGGGAGATATCTTGACCTCTTCAGCGGGACTCTCTCGGAACATCTCCTTGCACCACAGTGGGGGAGATGGATTCATACGTCCGTTACTCTTGAAGATACTGACCCCAGATTTCTAGCCACTCTTCGTATATTTTTCCTTCTCAGAACTTTCTATCCTTTTTTCCTCAAAGTACCAACCACAAAGGCCCGGAGGGAATTACATTCCTCAGGCCTTCCTGTGTGGAGCTAGAGTAAAAAAGCATATTTATGTATTTAGTTTGGTGTGGAGTCCATACACCACTAGTATACTCCGCCAAGCTTCTTACAAAGCATTTTGAGAACAAGTGAATGGAATAAGTCGTAACACGATCGAGTGGTTCCATGACAAGTGATCACCGATAGTTGGCCCCCGGCTTACTTATATACAATATGCAGTCGGTTTAGGGAAATCTAAGTGTCTCCGAAGGGATATGCAGAGAGGATGTACGGTAGAATAAAAATAAAACATATTTTCATTCAAATACATCAAGGATAAAACTACTTGTCTATATACTGTATAAGTTTAAAAAATCGACACTAAATAAATTCGTTTAATATCCATATCATCTTACAATTAAAGGTACATATTTTTTAAGTCGATATTGGGTTTGAAATTGGGAAATGCACAAAAAATTATAATTTCATAATAAATATCATTTCGGGGGTCCAACTGTCGGGGATCTACTGTCGGATCACCTGACCGAATAAAACGAATACTTGAGTCGATTACAGCATATATTAGGAATGACAAAAGAGTACGAAGTTTAAGGTAATATGAGTGAATAAAGAAATGTGTGCCAGGACAAATTCCGTGGTTATTCAGGTTCCTTGCATATCATTTTCCTTATCTTCCATTCATCCTTCCCTTGCAAGAATATGTGACGTTATGGTCATATAGTCACAGTATACACCGCAACGTGCGTTAAAATATGCAGAGAGACAAAAAAGAAACAACTCAAAAATATTGAGTAACGATTGACGACATCAAAACATCTTTTCACGTTTTCACTTAAGTAAATGATTTACCTAATTATACAAGAGCCTCTTCAGAGCCGTAACATAAATATTAAAAATAACATTGTATTTATCCAAAATCACATGTTTATTTATTGGAAGAGAGAGTTGCGCAACCCGCACGAAGGACACATCGGTGACGTCCGAGGAGTTATGAATTAGAGTTGTAACGGAAGCAGAAGCGGATATATATATATATTATTTTTTTTGCGGATGTATAATTGGTACGCGAAATTCAACGAGGTGGTGTAGAACATAAAATTTCACACTTTTGTTGGATGAAGTTGTTGTATCTATTTTAATTTCAATATTCAGAATTTTACAATTATCATTTACCTTTACACAAAAAGTAATTTTGAAGCTTTTTCACAGAGTAATTTGTTTCTGTGTTCCTCATACCAAGCCAAGCGACATACACTAGAAAGTCCTATTCAATTTATGTTATTAGCCAAGCAAAACAACCGACCTGTGATTTAATAATAAGAGAAATTTTAATAGAACTTTCACAGAACTTGAATTTTAACTGTGAAATTTTACGAATTATTCAAATTCTGTGAAACAACCCGTCCTTAGGAACGTTACTTACTTACCAACCGGAAAATAAATTAATAAACGAAAAAAAGTTATTCCGCCGCTTTTTCACCCAGTAATTTGTTACCCTGTTTCTCATATCAAGCCAGGCGACATACATTTGAAAGTCCTATTCAAGTTCTATTGTTAACCAAGTAGGTACTGTAAAACAAAAGACTCACGATGAAATAATAACTGAACGTGGATAGAACTTTCACAGAACTTGAATTTTAACTATGAAATTTTATGAATTATTCAAAATCTGTAAAACAACCCGTTCTTGGGAATGATACTTAATTACTAACCTGAAAAAAAATTACTTACTAGACGAAAAAATATATAATTACTAATCTAAAACATAACACAAATCACGCCCCGCGATCCACTTTCAGCCCACACCCCACGCTCTCCGCCAATGTTGCTAAGAAACTACAATCAGAAACTAATTCTGTTATAATTAGATACGTATGCAGAAGCAGAAATGGATGTGAAAAGTATGCAGAACTTCCGCATTTGCGGAAGCAGAACAGAAGTCCGTTACATCTCTAGTGTGAATTTTCAAATTCGATCTTTAAAAATTTCTTTAAGAAACTATTTGATTCCAACTTTACTTAAATGTAAATTAACATAAAAAAACACGAGAGTTTTTTCAGAGTAATAAAATAAATATTGAAAAAAAAAAACATTGTATTGATCCAAAATGACGTGTTTATTTATTGGGAGAGAGTTTTACTGCACGATGTGCCCGGAGGACATGTGTCTGAGGAGGTATGCAGAAGGAAGTAGGAAGGTATATATTGTGTGTATGCGCTCGGGCGAGCACACCGATTGGTCGGCTGGACCGGACACCCGAAGATATTGGAGAGAACGAGAGCGACACGGAACACCTCAAGTGGGAGAAGGCAAGAACTTGTTTTGTACATTCGTCCGAGCAAACAACGAAAATTGAACATAATTTAACCTATTGGATAGTAGAAGAAAATTATCGTGGAAAATGAATAATTCAAACTATTTTTAAACTAATCCCCGCTATAGCTCATACGAATGTCATCGACGATTGTCCTCTTCCTTTTCACACGTCTTGTATAAAAATGAAAAAGACGGAAGATAGTATAACGGTGGCGAAAATAAATAATTCAAACTATGTTTAAACTAATCCCTGCTATAGCTCATACGAATGTCATCGACGATTGTCCTCTTCCTTTTCACACGTCTTGTATAAAAATGAAAAAGACGGAAGATAGTATAACGGCGGCGAAAATAAATAATTCAAACTATGTTTAAACTAATCCCTGCTATAGCTCATACTAATGTCATCGACGATTGTCCTCTTCCTTTTCACACGTCTTGTATAAAAATGAAAAAGACGGAAGATAGTATAACGGTGGCGTCACGTACGACGTCTCGCTGGGACTAGTATATAACTTAACTTAGGGAAAGCAATACCTAGAACGAATTTCAGCGACCTTTGTACACATGAATATAACCATTAATTAATTTTCTTCAAGAAATTCTATTTCAATGCAAATTTGGTAAAAGGCGTCGGGTGGGATTGTATCCCTGCTTTACCCATATTTTGGTGGAAGGTGCTCCGAGGAACTAGCGACATTGGTGGCTTCGGCATCGATGCACAGTCGGGAACACACCAATCGCACGTCTAACATTAATACACAATAAGGAACTCCAGTGAAACATATTATGGCTTTAAAAAAATATGTTCATACAGACCAATGAACGCTGATTCTGAATATATAAGTTTTATTTCATAATATTAAACGTAAAGTTCTTAAAAAATTATTAAAAAGTGCATTTTTAAACGTCTCGTCAAAACACACTGTAAAGTTGGTATTACTGAATGGTTATTGCTGACGTCACGCGTCACCAGTAGTTGTATTGAAATCTTTGATTACGAGTATGTAAAAATATTGAATAATATGCTACATCATAATGCTACCTACCTAGAGACGGGCAAAGCGGCTCACTAGTGAAGCGGCTCACAGAGCCGCTTCACTAGGTCTCGTTCAATGAAAAGATCCGGTTCAGTGAATCGGCTCAATTGAACGACTGAATTAAGCTACGGACACACTTGCTCATTAGAAGCCAAAGAGCATGCTAACTAGTAGCAATTGCTACCCGCTCACTCGTTCGCAAAGATCCGCGAACCGCGAGCAAGTGTGTCCGTAGCTTTGAAGATCGATTTTACAGAACCGGATCTTACGGATCCGTATGAAGATCCGGGTCACTGAGCCGACTCGTCCGCGAACGACTCTTTTCTTATTCACTCGCCATATACAAGTTGTCAGGATAAGGAATTGCATATAAAAAGTCATTCATATGATTGTTTCCACGCAAAAAACCAATCCCAACAGTGTAATTGCCCAAATATAGAAAAAGTGTACCAATATACATACCTTGGTCTTACAATAGATGTCAATTTTAACTGGTCAAATCATATTGAAAATGTACGTAACAGATTAAGATCCATATTAGGGAAATTTTACCACCTAAAAAACTTTATTGATAAAAATATATTATATTGTGTATACAACGCATTATCAGAATCAATTATAGGATACGGAATAAATAGTTACGGATTAACGTACAAAACGTACCTACTTAAATGAAATAGAACAATTACAAATCCATTTCTTAAAATTGATATCAGGCAAAAAAAAGTTCAATTATGTGAAGGCGATTATAAAAAATTTTTCTCCTTATGTAATGTCCTCTCTATACACAGTAAGGTAGATTATCAATTAACGCTAGATGAATTCTGGAATACAGAATTAAAAAAAAACCGGTAAACCACAACTACCCTACTAGGCATAGAGAAGCACAAATGTTTATTCTTATATATAAAAATGAATCGCAAAATGTGTTGCTAAGCGCAAATCTCGAGAGCAGCTGAACCGATTTCGCTAATTCTTTTTTTAGAATATTCCTTGAAGTACGAGGATGGTTCTTACGGAGAGAAAAATTAAGAAAATTGCGCAGAAAATTGGAAAATTTCAGAAAACCTAACGACTATCGCACGTTTGACAGTTCGCGTGTTTGAGAATGACATTTTGCAAAACAATGATTGTTAAATCAGGATTCTATTTTTGAAAAGTTGATAAATTTATTTAAAGTAGGTACTCCCCTGATAGTTTGAATCGAATCAAGAATTTTAGATATTTTAAATAGGTACCTATGTTAGGTACCAAATTTAATATACATGAAAAATGGAGATTTGAACAAAAATTGTAAAAGGTGGCACGCGGGCTGTTTAAAAACTGAATCTGGATCGAATATATGGAACGCAGGAGGAGGGTTGGCGGGAGGAGGGGGCGGGAAAGGGAAGAGGGAAGGCGGGGAAGGTGGAAGAGGAACGCGGGAGGGGAAGTGGACGTGTGAGGGGGGAGGGGAACTCGGGACGGGGGAAGGGAGGTGGAGTGGAGAGAGGGAAGGTATAGGTGACGGAGTGGGAACGCGAGAGGGGAAGAGGACGCAGGAGAAGAAGGGAAGGCGGAAGGGGAACGGGACGAATGGGAAAGAACACTCAGGGAGAAACAATTTCTTTATTAAATGGCATAGCAACGCATGCCGGGACCAGCTAGTTATTAATAAATCTCAAAATGTATACGGTGATAGAACGAAGAGGCATAAAATTTCGAAAATATTTAACGCATTACGTGAAAATATTAAAAATAAGACATCTTATTCAAACATTAAAAAAAAGGTTAAATCATTCCATCTCCGTAGAACATGAAAGCAAATAATATTGTATACAAATACCCAGATCGAATATTGATCAAATACCTGGAAATTACTATCACACACTGTATTCATAAACATTATCATAATTAGTAGTTTATAATAATTAGTGTTTTAGATTTTAAACAGTTGTTACAATGTAAAACCTAAAATTATAATAGTATTAATTAAATAGGAAAAATGAGAGATTTCTTACAATCAAACTGATTGATCAGTTTTGTAAGATTTTTAAGATAAATATTGTAAAATTTAAAAAACTGAATAAACATACATAAAAATACAATTTTTTCGTATAGTTTAAATTTTTTCAATATTTTAAATAATAGAGACAAACTAATAGAGATACCTCTATTTTTGATACTGAATTATTTAGGTTTAAATATTGCTTCAATAAACATAAATCTCTATAAACAGTATGAAATAACGAATAACATGAAATGTGTTAATACTGATGGCTTATGTCATGCCTACATAATCAAAGATTTCAATACAATGACTGGTGACGCGTGACGTCAGCACTAACCATTCAATAATACCAACTTTACAGTGTGTTTTGACGAGACGTTTAAAAATGCACTTTTTAAAATTTTTTTAAGAACTCTACGTTTAATATTATGAAATAAAACTTATATATTCAGAATCAGCATTCATTGGTCTGTATGAACATATTTTTTTACAGCCATAATATTTTTCACTGGAGTTCCTTATTGAAAATGAAAATTGACAATGCTATGACAGTTGCTATGACTATTTATCAATCCAAACCTCGAGCAAATTCTGGTAGTAATAATAAAAAGTGTAAACGTGTGAATGTCTCAAACGCTACGAAGGTTATCAATGCAGTGTTATTTTAGTTACTAAATTAGTAGGTCAGATAATGTAATTTGCATATAAAATAAAATCCGCAGTCAATGGGTTAACAGCATTTGAGTGAGACCGAAAGTCCAAATATACAGCACTAAGAATGAGATAAAACCATTCTCCGAATTCTCTGTACGACTGAAGCAGGAGTATTGTGGGGTATGTAAGTGTGAGGGGTGCGGCGATATACGAATGACTCCCAATCATCACCTTAGTTGGATAAGGTTCTAATTGACTTTTTTTAATAAAATTACCTTTGAATGCAAAACCCATAACCAATTTTTAGAGCCATGTGTGGTGTACGAGGGCGGTCTGAAAAGTTTCCGACCTGAACATGATGATGGCAGCACTCGTCAATAAATGCTAGTGAATGTAGTTGTGCATCTTTTGACAGTTACTCACCAAAATTTCGGCCATTTTGGACGCGCAGTTTTTAGTTGACAGTCGTTTGAGTGAGTCGATGTGTGTGTTTTTGTGAAAATGGAAGAAATTGAGTATCGAGCTATTATTAAATTTTTGTTTAATAATAGCTCGAGATACATGGCGTGTGCTCGTCGATGTTTACCGGGGTAAGTAAATTATGAAACATTTGTAAAGGTGTATTAACTAAATACGGCAACAAAATATTGGACTCTGAAAATAGGCAAACTTTACTTTGCAGTATTTGGACTTCGTAAATTTGTTCATTACACGGCGAGCAATTCGCGCTCCCATGTAAAAAGGTCTATTCATTCAAAAGAAGAGTTTACTTCTAAGAACTGAATGGTGATATTACAATGCGAGATGCCTATATACTATCAGATTGAGTTATTGACGAATCACATATCGCCAAAGTCGTCTTCCCGCTCTGCGTCCCTCTGTAGTTGGTTTCTACCCCTCACCTTTATGTTCTGGTCTAGTAATATTCATATGTCTATGGTAAGTATCAAAGATAGGTATTGAAATACAATGAGATATGCTATGATGGTCGCTCGACTGTCGGCGGACTACTGCCTAATGGGCATAGTTTGAATACGAAAAGAATTCGTTGGAAATGAATAGAATTTCGTTGATTTTTTTAAGGCGTGTGCAGTAGTATTGGTTAACAATATAGTTTAACGTTCGTTTAGTTTATTTGTTAATTACTCGTTTTAGTTCATTCGTCAATGGGTTAACAATATCGGCGACACCAGGAAACACAGTCCCACCCAGTAAAAACTGCGGATCTCTTTTATTTCAATATCTTTGGTAAGTATACTTCTTATTTAAATATTTCCCTTCAAAATATGTTAAACTAAATTCAACCTTAATATATCAAAATCGGAAAATAGATTATGAGAAATGGTATTTGCAAACTTTGACACCCCATATCTCAGAACAAGGCAAAGTGAAGTTAGAACCCGGTCCAACCAAAGTGTTGCAATGTCGGCGGGGGAGGGGGGGGGGGGGGGACAAAGTCCAGCGGTGGACAGGTCCGATAATTGAATGTCTGAAGCAAAAGTTAGAATCGAATCGCCCCAATCTTATTGTTATGGGGGTCCACGCAACTTATTCGGAGGTTGATTGAAAAACTTCTGGGTCAGAAGTTCATTTAAATATTTAGCACAATTATTCTGATATATCTCCTCGGAATAATAAATTATTTGTAATGTTTGCATTCAAACAGTATTAGTTCTGTGGGGGTACTTCTCAATAACAATAGGTCCTCGATACTGGATTACGAATTAGTTTAAGTAACGTATTTACAATAATTATGCTAAAAGTCACACGACCTGTCTATACTAGCGGCTAATTGAATCTGAGCGGTAGGCTGGCGAGAACCACTCTCGACGGTCACTGCCTATCCGGGCACCCCCTGTCGGCGTCACTTTGAAGCTCTTTCAAAACATTATATTATTAGACAATTTAGGAGGCGGGTACGGGTACCGCCACAACAGGAACCATATATTGGATAATCAAAACCCTGCCATAGGTCACCCCAAGTGTTTATCTTAGCAGGGATGCCAGGGTTCATGGGGTGAGCGGGTCTTGGCGGCGGATGCCTCTCCCACCAACTGCGTGGCAGGCCGATCGGTATATTTCCAAAAATATACCGAACAGTGAGCAAAAAAGAATTTAGAGGTGAAATTTCCCTATTCACGGTGGTATCTTGGCAAAACCCGCGTCGGGAGGGGGGGGGGGGGGGGGTTGTTGGACTTTGAAACAATGTAAGCAGTCAAATTATTTCGAATAATCACATTTACGCAAGTACATAGTCACCTAATGTGTAACAGTAATCCACGAAATGGCTTGAAAACAGTGAGCGTGTGCACGAAGCGGCAACATCGCACAAACTAAGTAAGGATGCTACGCAATATCGAGTGCCGATTGTGTCAAATCTGATAGTTGAATCGCTTATTAGGGAGAAAAATTAATTAGAAAAAATACCGAACCGCCCATACTTCGGTATTTTTGTCATACCGAACACCGAACACGTCGCTAAAATACCGAACACCTTGCAACCCTGTTTTAAACTCTCCAGCAGGACTCCCTCGGAACATCAACTTACACCGCTATGACCCCCCAGATTCCTACAAACCCCTCTTACCTTTTTCCTTCCCAAAACCTCCTCTCTTTCCTTATTTAAAAAGACCCTTCACACAGCATTCCCAAAGATGGAACAGGTCCCGAGGGGAATTATTTTCCTCAGGGCCAACAATTTTAAAGGTCATGGTAAAACTTATTAAGTTTGAAGTGAGACCTTGTAATTCTCTATTTACACTAACTAGTAGTGTCGAAAAGGGAGTACAAAATTAATCCGAAATAAAAACAACAACATCCCCTCCGGAAAAGCCGAGCGCGAAATCAACTGTCGACACGTTCCAAATCGGAAGCAATAAAGCGATAGTTGAAATAATTCGCCTAGGGCGGGAGCTCCCGCCCGCCAAGCCACCAGGACGGAGTGCGGAGGGCGGCAGAAGAAGTGAGCGGTGAGGAGTGAAGAGTGAGGAGCGTGCGCGTGACATCAGCACAATGGTGGCCAATTAGGCGGCAAGGCACACCTCCCGGCAGACCTGACTACCTACCAACCAACCAACCAACCAACACTAGTACGTCCCGGCACACACTGGCTATCAGTAACGGTTCGTGCTCTTTTTCACTGGGGGTTCAATCACAAATGGAAGGGAAGAAGATAAAATCATACCTACATTAAAATCTAGTGGTTGTACTAGTAGATTTAAAAACGCCATTAAAAAGTTAACGGTTAGGTTATTGCACTTTCTTTTTGATAAATGTTGAATCAATTTTTTTGGTTCCAGTTTCATTTTTAAGACCCACACGCCTTATCTAGATATACTTGGTCGAAGCTTTCAAACGAAAAATGTTAAACAGAAAAAGATTCGGTCGAATCGCGAGAATTGAACCCAGGACTTCTGCCTTGCCTCCGACAACTGACGAAATTCGACCATTCAAACATGTTATATTTCAGTAGAAATTCTAATTCGATAATAACTGACGAAATTCGACCATTCAAACATGTTATATTTCAGTAGAAATTCTAATTCGATAATAACTGACGAAATTCGACCATTCAAACATGTTATATTTCAGTAAAAATTCTAATTCGATAATATAATATTCGTTTTGTCTTTTTAGTATAAGCAATTTAGGAAGCAATCTTCCCAACCAGCCTTCCATTGATCTGCTTGGTGTAATTTTTTTTTTTTTTTTTTTTTTGATTCACCTGATTTATGCATGTTCTAAGAAACCAGCCAAGAACAGCAACAACAGAGTCGAGGTAACCTTTCAAAAGCTAAGCGTACTGTCTGGGCCCGCAGATACTATTAATAGATACACAACAAATGAACCTGCGTCCTGCACAAATCGCAAGTACGCTGTAACGTTTGGCATGCAATGGGCGCTAGATCCCTAGTAATCACATAGCGCAAACTCAACTCATGATTGTGGGATCTGCTTCTCTGTAAAGAGGATTCTAATTCTACCAAGAAAAGATTTGCAACTTTTTAAATATGTAATTAATTACAACACATCTTATAATTATTATCCTCAGAGTATAAATACTAGTCATAATTTAATGGTAAGTACCTAACAGAAGACGAAATAAAACACGAAGCCCTTGCAGTCGAAGTAGTGATGATGGACAATCTCCCAAAGCCCCGACAAGGCGTCTTCAACGGCATCTCCCTTATAGCTTCCGCCCTCAATCGCCATCCGCCAACTTCCAGCCAGTTGCCAGGAAAAGAGGAAGCTCCCAAAAGGCAGCAGCTAACACAACCAGTGTCCCGATGTGGGTGGGTAAAAACAGCCCTTCATAAAGACATGCGCGTGTACCGGTCGCATAGAAATAAGTTCCCTTTTTCGACAATCCGTCGAAATGCCCTCCAACAAGGCCAGTACAGAGGAACGGCTCAACAGCCTCCACGTGCCGACAACCACAGCGGCAGCAGCCAGCAGTCAATCCAACATGGTGGGACCATAATAATTTACAGGCCTCCAAGCCCGAAACGACCAGATAAATTCAGCATTTCACTGCAAATTTCTAAAACAACACACGCGACTTATCACCGGTCTTTCACCGCCAACCCCGAAAACTTCGAGTAACCCGCTCTGTAAATTTACTTCTGCCGCCATCTTGCGTCCTTCTCCCGCTTCCGCTTTTTCCAACCCAGGCCGCCAATTTGCCCATAAAAAATTGCAGTTGTAACAACTTGCAAATAATACACACATTAGTGCTTAGCAGTAACTTGTTGGTAAAAGCAAAAAATAATTATTTATGCGTCACAACGCCCCAATGTAGAATTTGGCAGCCACCTCTGATCTAGATCACCAAATACGTGAAAAAATCCTTGAATCTGTACAGAATTACTTTTGAATCTAAAAAGTAAAAGTGGGGTTAAAATCAAGTCACAGGTAAAACGATATCTTAAAAATAAAACCTTCACACATTACCGGTCCAGCCTACCGGATAAATATATAATATATGTATAACAGTGGGTATGGTGTACCCTTACCCCTTCGCACTTCTACCGCCCGCACCCCCGCAGAGGAAAATTACAATTCCAACCAACCCCAGGCCACTCGAGGGGGGTGGAGGATTGTACAGACATTACGGAAATTTATTGTTGACGATTCCTTGCCTGGGCTTTTGTAGCAACAATTTTCGGAAAACACGTAAATTTTTGTCGAGATTTTTAACAAATTAATCTTTTAACTCTGAATTATGAACATACGAGGGCTGTTCGGAAAGTAACCGTCCGTTTGGCTATAAAAAAACCATCACAGATACAAAATATTTTATTACGTGTGTCTTAAAGTAACAGTTTTCCATTATTTTTCAACATAGTTCACCATAAAAAAAATTTCCGCAAGGTAGCCATTTAGGTCCTGTACTATTCTTACTCTTAATTAATGACAAAACATCCTGCTTCAACAATATAAAATTTATGTTTCTTAAAATAATGATTGCCAAGAGCTTCAATCAAATTTTAAAACTTTGCATAATTGGTGTGTAACTAACAATTCATTTCTAAATATTATGAAAATCAATAACCTTCTGTCGAAACAAATCTCCAACTCCAATACCATTCAATTACGCGGTAGACAATATTATACAACTAGATATATTAATTAAAATTAGAGACCTCGGAGTTACATTAGGATCTTTGCTTAGAAGCATTAAAAACTTTAATTCACTTCCTGTTAAGAAAATTTTATTTGTCTCATTAGTTCGTAGTAAACTAGAGTATAATTCCGTTGTTTGGTCACCTCAACATAAAAAAAATCACATTCAAAATGTTTGAAGAAAGTAAGCTTTTATAATTTATTAATTTAAGTTAAATATACCTATATAGTAATTAAGGATTTGTTTTATGGTCTATATTGTTATAAATTACCCATCTGGTCACCAATATAATATTGTTATTTCTTACTTTCCGCATATAATATTTTAGTGTTTTGGATGTAGTGTTTGGTATTTTAGTGATTTTTTTGTATTTTAGTGATTTGTGTGTAAATGCATCACTCAAATTTATGAATTTAACCTCAATACAGGCTGCTAGTCCTAGTGAGGTTAATATTTTTGTATGTAAAAAAAAATAAGAACACATGTATGGTGAGAAATTATAAATAAATAAAATAAATAAAAATACCTATAACATATTACACATATTTGGGGATGCTGTGTGTAGGGTCTTTCGAGGGAAAGAAAGGAGAGCAAGTTCTGGAAATGGAAAAGAAATGAGGAGTGGGTAGGAATCTGGAGGTCAATGTGTCCAGAAGTGACGAACGTATATACCCATAACCACCTACCAAATTGAAGTTATTGCGTACGCCTAATAATAGCAAACTCGCCAGTTCATCTCTTACCTACATGGTTTAGCAAACTAATATAAAAATCAACAACATTAGAAAAAACAATGCTTAAAACATGAATGGATCTTTCATGTCAATCAATTTTTAATTTGGGAGGCGGGAATGGGTACCGCCGCCCCGGGAACCTTTATTGGATAACCAACACGTGTGACATAGGTCACCCCAAGTGGTTCGCTACGTTTGGTGATTTAGCAGGGGTGCCCGGGTTCATGGGATGAGGTGTGTTTAGGTCTGATGACCAGGACACACTGAACCCCAGATTCCTACCCACCCATTAAACCCTTTTCCTTCCCAGAACCCTCCTCTCCTTCCTTTCCCTAAAAAACCCTCCACACAGTATCCCCAGAGATGACATAGGCCCTCAGGGAAATTATTTTCCTCGGGGCCTCCTGTTTGGAGCTCATGTAAAAAAAAAAATGTCAAAATATGATTTCTTAAAATGTTTAAATTACTATATGTAGAAACCATTTTTTTTATTTTTACCGACACTTTGTAACCAAATGTATCAAAATGAAGGACTAATCGTACCTAAGCACTTAAACAAACATGGACAAAGAACGCTGGACTACATGATACCTACTTGCATAAATATACCTGCTAAAATTTAAAAATGTACAAATAATGTAAAAACAAATATTATATTGAAAAATTGGCTCACCGAAAGAAATAGTTTGTATTAGACACCAACACAAAAAATTTCTAACTGCATAAAAAGTTTTATTTTTTAAACCTCAAAGTAAAAGCACCCATTGACAAACTACTTAAAAGTAGTTTATTGGGACTTTCCTTTTTTCTGTAATATTTTATTTTATTTGATTTCCTGTAATATTGTATAACTTTTTCTTTAAAAAGAGTGATAAAAGAATAAATTTAGAAAAATATTTTGCAAGAAATAATAGCGGACGATTGGCATTTTGCCTCGGAATTATAAGGGTTAAATAACCTTAAAACGTTTTTCTTATATGTACCTAACTTCCCAATGTATCAGAAATCTTGTAAAGTAAATGGATGATTAATGAGACTTCAATAATTTAAATAAGATAATAAATACTGTGTAGACATTTCAATTAATGACACAATTAATTTAGGTAGGTACCTCGTGTTATTGTTTGTCCGACATCGCTTGAGCACGTTTCTCGCACAATTTCAACTTCATTACACGGCAAACACGAGCAGGTCCCACTGTGAAAACATGTCGTTATCTCTTGTCAGAATTCGGGCGGCGCGGCGCGTCAGGAGGGTATAGAGTATAGAGAGACGGGGCAGACGGGTGGTCGGGTGGGTGTGGAGGGGAGTGGGTAGGGGGTTGGGGCGGGCAACAAAGGCTTCTCACGGCCGACAATGGCCGCGTGTTTGGGCGTTTATTTCCCGGAAAATTCCCTCGCATTGACGCGACAATCGGAATCAGGAAGCCGGGGGTGACGGGAACAGGGCACAGAGCGTAGACTACGGAAGGGGTGATATCAATCTAATGTTGTTCTGAGTTTGGCGAATTTAACGCCAAACAGATGAGAGGAAACGAATATCGCTTCATTTTCAGAACAACTTTTGCGAAGACAAAGGATAATTTTTTTTTTTTTAATGTGAATAGAAAATTTATATTTAAATTCATTTTGCTTCATTTCCGTCTATGGACTTTTTTAATTTCAATTTGCCGTCTATGACGCATTTAATCTTCATTTTTATAACAAATTCTCTTTTGTAGTAAAATTTTTTTACAAAAAAATGTCTTTGTATCATTTTTTTAATGTGAATACCTCACAAGAATCCCAGCTGCTCCCGTATGCAGCCAGGTATCCTGGGTATGTTGTGAGACTAAATGTAGTAGTGAGGGGAAGGAGATGGGGAAAAGAGGAAAGTTGGGAAGTACCTGGCTATTCAGATCTGGTCACCAAACACGGCTAAAGCAATTTCAAGCAACGTTTCAATTCTGAAGGGTGGTTACATACCAGAGCAATACTAAGAGCATCTTCCATTCTGGAACGTGCGGCAAATATCATTTTAGGAGGCGGGTATGAGTACCGCCGCCCCGTTTATTTAATAACCAACACCTCTGCCGTAGGTCACCCCAAATGGTTCTCTACGTTTGGTGACTTAGCAGGGATGCCCAGGTTCACGGCGTTGAACGATTTGCCGCCCTCTGTATTTCCTCCATCCAAGTCTCTTCAAGACCCATGTTCTCTCCTTACTCTACTCAAAAAGACCCTACACACAGCATCTTCAAAGATGACACATGCCCTGAGGGAAATTATTTTCCTCAGGGCCTCCTGTGTGGAGTTAACGTAAAAAAATACTTAATAAAAAAATTACCTTAATTTTTTTTTACCTGAGCTCCACACAGGAGACCCTGAGGAAAATAATTTCCCTCAGGGCCTGTGTCATCTTTGGGGATGCTGTGTGGAGGGTTTTTTTTAGGAAAGGAAGGAGAGGAGAGTTCTGGGAAGGAAAAGGGTTTAAGGGGCGGGTAGATCTGGGGTTCAGTGTGTCCTGGTCATCCGCCTCCAAGACCTAGACAAACCTCATCCCATGAACCCGGGCACCCCTGCTAAATCACCAAACGTAGCGAGCCACTTGGGGTGACCTATGGCAGAGGTGTTGGTTATCCAATAAAGGTTCCCAGGGCGGCGGTACCCATTACCGCCTCCCAAATTGAAAAAAATTGCAGACAGGTACTGTAAATGGAGAATTAATCTGTCAAATAATAATTTAAATAAAAACTTGAAGTTGAGTGCCAGTCACATAATCACAAAAACGCTATTTTTTAAATATCTTTAATGTATTTTAATATACTTAATATCTTTTTAATATACATATACGGCTAAATATAGATTTTATTTATTTATTTTATGTGACGCCTCACAAGAGCGCCCCTGTCTGTACAGTATAAAGACCCCGGTTGGGCAGGTTTGTGAGGCGGGTTAAAGTAAGGGCTGTGGATTAATAAATCTTATTAAATAATAAAGCTTATATCAGAGGAGACGAAGGTTGCACCGATCTAGTAAATACCGAGAGAAAAAAATATTCACAATCTTAAAATTTCATAACGCCACAGTTCTTAAAACTCCAACCACAATTGTATATATTTTTCGGTATGTAAGGGTGCCCCTTTAAGTAAATTTGTTTATCCGATCCCTCGGACGGGGCACCAAATAATTGCATAAACAGGTATTGCTCGGAGGACAGAGGGGGGGGGGGGAAATTGAGTTTAGGCTATTTTGTCACTGCCCTTAATCGAATCCAATCCTCCCCGACCTCCTCACCCTCCCTCGGGGAGACCTCTCGAATAAGGGATGCTTTGCGAAAATATTTACATTTAAATGTCATTTTCCGTTGACCACGAAGTTAATTTAACACAACAGTATTAAACCCCTGAGGTTATTTGCGATTATGCACATTTTTCGTCTTAAACGGAATGTCACTTTAACAAAAACTTTGTGTTTTTTCCGCTTCACAATTAAAGCTCTATAAATGAAACATCTCTGAATGTAGCCGAATATTAAAAACTGTTTTTGAAAGGTTATGGAATAAGCTTTCAAATTGTTATATTACAAATAAATATTAACATTTGTAAATATTAAAAGTTAGAATGCAAACATAAAAAGATGTAAAAATGACTCACGTTATGTTTTTATGCGAAAACGGTACTAAAATCACGGATCATGTAAAAAAAAAATGCTTATTCTATTGTATAAATATGTAATAAACAATTTTGTCACCTCACTTTTTTATCATTTCATACAAAAATATTTAAAAAAAATTAACAATGTCGAGCGACCCGTAGGCGATTTGGCGGGTAAAATAAATGTCGACCGTATGACTGACAGAATAGGTCTTTTTATGTATTTCTATGGACAATTTGAATAGGGATGTACAGGTTGATTCACTATCGAGCTTTTACTTTTTGTTGTAGGGATGTCACTAAAACAATAACGGAGTTACAACGATTTCTGTGGAGACACGCGTTGAAGTGAAAACACGCTTATTGTACTTGACTGCCATTTTCATATTAACGCGTATATCTACTTAAGTTGCTGACGGGTTGTGCTAAATTTATAATTGCGTTTTAACCCCTCACGTCTAGGGCTATTTTGTCGGAAGGTCAAATTAATGTCGCTTTTTTTATATATGAGCTCCACACAGGAGGCTCTGAGGAAAATAATTTCCCTGAGGGCCTATGCCATCTTTGAGAATGCTGTGTGGGGGGTTTTTTTTGGGAAAGGAAGGAAAGGAGTTTTTTTTTTTTTTTTTTTTTATTATAGCGACTATATAGAAAAATTTTACATACAAAATGAAATGTGAAATTAAGTACAAAATATTGTATTTCTTAGTCCTCCTCACTAGGGGGTCCTGTGCCGAGGAGGACTAAAGTTATTCAAATATAGTTCATTTGTCTTCTATGTCGTTTTTAGCGTCTTCGCTAGGGTTTTCTCATTGACCTCTTTAAGCCATATTTTTATTCTTGATTTGTATTCAATTGGATTTTTTATTAGTTTTATGTCTTGGGGGAGTATGTTATGGAGTTTTGTTGCAAAGTATGTATAGTTTCTTTGTCCAAATGTGGTTTTATAACTTGGAATATTTTTTATATCATTTTTATTCGATCTAGTGTTATGCATACACGGTCTAGTAGAGGATTCATTATTTTTGAAGAGCTTCAATAATATATTTTTGGAATATATTTGTTGTACATTTGGTACGTCAAAGTTATTGAAAATTTCAGTTGAAGGCGTTCTAATTGGTACTTTCAATATGGTCTTTATGATTCCTTTTTGAATCGTATTCAGGCTGTGTAGGTACGTATTTGCAGCAGATCCCCATCCTATGATTCCATATTCAATTCGAGAATGACATAACGCATAGTAGACCTTTTTCATATCCTTTTTATTTAGCACGTTTCTTAGATTTTTGAAGAAATATATAAGGCTTGTGAGTTTTTCCGTAATACCTTTGATGTGTAGGTCCCATCTAAGATTTTCGTCAATTATTACTCCGAGATATTTTATGTTTTGTGTTTTTTCGATGACGGGGCAGTAACATTGTATATTATTTCCATGGCATTCATGTAATTTTAGTTCTAGTGATTTTATTGGTTGGCCCCTTGAGTTCATTGAAAATGTTATATATTTTGTTTTGCTTATATTAAGGGTAAGCGAGTTGATTTTAAGCCAATTTTGAAGTGCACTAAGCCCCTTTTCAGCCTCATTAAATGTATCAGTCCAATTTTCTTCTTGAAATAATAAAACAGTATCATCAGCAAAACTGATTACGTTTCCTTTAATGGTAAGGTTAGTTAAATCGTTGATGTAGATAATGAACAGAATCGGTCCCAGTACACTTCCTTGAGGAACGCCATAGTTTAAAGATAGAAGTTTGCTCTTTTGTTTGCCAATTTGTACTTGTTGTTCTCGCCCTGTTATATAGTTCTGGGAAGGAAAAGGGTTTAAGGGGTGGGTAAGAATCTGGGGTTCAGTATGTCCTGGTCATCCACCCCCAAGACCTAGACAAACCTCATCCCATGAACCCGGGCACCCCTGCTAAATCACCAAACGTAGCGAACCACTTGGGGTGACCTATGGCAGAGGTGTTGGTTTGTTGGTTATCCAATAAAGGTTCCCGGGGCGGCGGTACCCATTCCCGCCTCCCAATTTGCTATAAAATCCAAATAAATGGAATGTTTCTGAACGCATCGGAAAATTAAATTTTGAAAGGTGACGAAATACGCCTCCAATTTTAATAGTTCACAATAAACGTATAATTTTTCGTATCCAATTTTTTTTATGCAAACTTTAAAAAGTTTTAAAAATTGCTCACTTTACGTTTTTTCTAACACACACAAATATTTTATAAGCAAAATGTATTATAATCCAACTCACTTTTTTTGTGATTTCATGTAAAAATAATAAATATTCCCAAAGTTTCATAATTTTTTTTCAAATTGCAGACGGAAACTTTGGTTTAATTATTTTATGGTTTATATTTGTGTTTAGTTTACGTTTATTTCGGTATTTGTGTTTTCTCTTTCTAGCGTCGTTTAGTTCGTATTTCTAATCATGATAGTGTAAGGGAGACAGCGATTTCTATGAGACCTGTATGAGTTGTTCCGAAAAGCTAACAAATTAGCCTGAGGGGTTAAAATGTACATTCATATATAATACATACTAATTATAAATACAGTAAGAACAGGTTAATTCGTTTGCCGGTTTATCATCAGCTGAACGATAATATTAATGTTCGTCCCCTGGTGATAAGAAATATGAGGTAACTTGGTGATAGACTAGCCGTAATTTGGTGATGATTATTTTTTAATTTTATTTCGGTAAATAATTACAAAAATCAGAATATTTTATACAAATCTATATGATATAAAGCCAATGAGCTATTCCTAAAAATTAACAATAGGAATATGAGACAAAAAACGAAAAAGTTTTAAGAAAATATAATCATAACCTCTCTAACTTGGTGATACACTTAATTTATACGAACGTCAATTATATTGAGGAAATTGGCTACTTTTTTTAATGTTAACATTTAGTTTACGATAATTTGTCATGAAAAAATAAACACTAACTAAATAGTGTTAGCACCATAGACATCCAAATGACTAGACAAGCAGTTACGGGTGAGGGGTCAAACCAAACCATGGAGGGGGAAGAGGGGAAAGATGACTGTGATTCGTTATACAATCAATCTGACAGTAAATAGGCATCTCGCATTACAATATCACCATTTAGTTCTTAAAAGCAAAATCTGCTTTGAATGAATAGACCTTTTTACATGGGAGCGCGAATTGCTTGCCACGATAATAACATATTTGCTAAGGTCAAATGCTCGCCTCAAAAAGACTCGCCCCAATACACATAGCAATATTTTGTTGCCGTGTTTAGTTAAAACACTATTACAAATGTTTCATAATTTACTTACCCCTGTAACCACCGATGAGCACACTGGAGAACCGCCCACATTCGCTATGTGCACATTGATATGTAGATATATTGTATAGAATACGCTACTGTTTTGGCGTTGTATTTCGTTAAATGTATGGATGTTACCTTCTAGCTGTTCACGGCAAGAATGATGACGTCACACATTTTAGATTCAAGCGAGGCTCTATCCCCTCCCCATGGAGCGAGCCGGTTCCAAGGAGGAGCTTCAGCCGGCGCCATGTGGAGGGGGAAATAATACGTTTTTATCACTTAGGGCAGGTCCATGTATATTCATATGTCCGTGGTTAGCACCAATAAACTACTGTATTTATAAACACTTTGGCCCAAAAAAATATTCGTGGATTTCCACTAACGATTTCCAAGAGACGTGTTAAAACGGTTCACGTCGGTAAAGCAGCGAAGGTTGTTAACGTTAATTAACAGTGACGTTGCGGTTAATACTATATACCCACCGATAAATAATTATTATTATTGCTTCTTTCAGATATATGGCGTTGATAGCAAAATGGAATAAAAGTTACTCAGCTTTAGACTATCGCCAAGAAAGGCACTATAGCCAAGTTATCACAGTTCACCCTAATACGACCGAAAGAAAAAAAATTGCCAAATTAAAGATTCCGAGCTTGTTTGGCGTTGCACGCATGCCAAAATCAATAAAACCGTAATGGCGACAATTCGGCAAACTTGTAGAGGCAATTGGGTGTGAATGAGGATGTATTTAGTACGGGATAGTCAGGGTATAGCGGTGCTTCAATCAGCCTCAAGATGGCCACGAGTGCATAACGACCACTATGCATTGTCACTCCATCAGACTTGATTATCTAGGTGGAAATTAACTAAACTTGTGGATGAGAACGGATGGTCAAAAAGAAAATTCATTTCAAAAGTTTAATTTCTCTAAAGGCCTATGTCATCTTTGCGTATGCCACGTGGAGGATATTTTTAAGGAAAGGCAGAGAGGAAGTTCTGGGAAGGAAAAGATAAAGAGGGGAGGGTAGGAATCTGGGATTCAGTATGTCCAGGTCATTCGCCGCCAAAACCTAGACAAACCTCACCCCATGAACCCGGGCACAATAATAATCAATTGTCTAGATGAAGGCCTTGGCGGAGGATGTGTCTCCCCACTTATTGCGTGGCGGGCTGGACCGGGGGAGACTGTTGAAGGAAACAATTTGGCGGGATGATTCATACGTCCGTCATTCCTGGACACATTGACCTCCAGATTCCTAAAAACCCCTCAGACCTTTTCCATTGCAGAACTTTCTAGCCTTCCATCCCCTAAAAAAAACCTCCACACAGCATCCCCAAAGATGACAATAGCCCTGAGGGGAATTATTTGTCCTCAGGGCGTCCTCTGAGACAATGTAAAAAAAAAAACTGAGTGTGCAATTCACACGCGGTAGAAGTGAATCCTTCAGAAAACTAAAGTAGACAAGAGTGAAAAGGTTACGAAGCACCGCACAAAGAGGAGACCGATCATATTATCTCATCCTCTCGCAGGATAAATTCTATAGATATATAAGCGTTTGTCTCTTTTAAGTGTCGATTTTTCATCGTGTTTCAAATCACAACGGTGCTAAAGAAGTTTTTTTTTTACTTCAAAAAGTGACTCGAATATATGAGCGAATAAATTGTAAAATAAAAGTAAAGAAAACTAAATAAAATCATTAAAACAACAATTATTTGCAGTTGTCAGTTCCCCGCAGCGATCAGGGGCACATAAGTGGCGAGCAAGTCGCAGCAGAGAATTCAATAATGGAATTGGCATAACATGGGGGAGCGCGTAGAGGTATAGAGTATAGAGTAGAGAGCGGGGCAACTTCTCCCGGCAAGTCTTCACGCACGGAAGGAACCTTTTGACTCGTAATTTCGCCCCGGGCAGGGTAGGGACGATCAAATAAACTGGGGGCGGACATAGACAACAAATTGGTCAGGTTAATTGGATAACGAGGATGATTATTATGGTTGTTCATTAAAAACGATACTTAGATACACAAACAGATATCGTTAAATAAACTAAAATTAATAACATTTCACCCTCAGAACATACCCCAATTAGGGATGCCAAAGTCCCATATGCTCCGGGCTGTTGGGACCCCCGTGCGGTATACAAATAAATAAATAAAACATGCTTATAGCAAGAGGAAGAGCCCATGCAAAATGCGTTTCAGATGATGATTTTTTTTTTCATCCAGTTTTCCAGTCCGGGCACAACGTTTCGAAAATTTTCAAAATCGATAATTTATTGGAGGATGAGGGGGGCTCTTTTGAGGCAAAGTTTGAATTTAAGCTTTCACAGATTTCTATGTTAAAACCGCTAAAAATGCTAATAATATTTAAAAATTTGGGTTATTTTGAACAGCTGTATCACAAACACCATTAAGTTCATAAAATATTTAAAAAAATAAAATTGGTACAAATTTTGGCTACTTAAAAAAAGTATTTAACATTATTCGCTGAAAAATTAGACCCTCGGGGTTAAAATTGGCAAAATCTAAAAAAAAGATAAATACAAGTGTTCTGTTCACACGTGGTAGAAATAAAACCTTTAGAGAACGAAAGTAGACAATAGTGGGTAGGTTATGAAGCACCGCACAAAGAGGAGACCGATTATTCTTTCTCATTCTCTCGCAGGTTAAATCCTATAGATGTGTGTGTGTCTCTCTTTTTAGTGACGCGTTTTCGTTTCATCAAGCCGGAGATCGGCCGAGGTCGAAAATTTTTTGTTTCATCGGGTCTCCGTCATGTACAATATATAAAAAAAAATCATAACCAACCCTATTTAATGCAAGGTGAGGTGTTTGAATTTAGTGGAACATTCAGCTTCTTACATTGTGAATTAAACTATGAAAACAAGAATCGTTGTTTTTAATGAAAACTCCGAGGAAGGGGGGTTTGAACGTTTGAAGGCTGATTGCTTCTTACAATTAAATTATTAATTTGTTGACATCTTCAAGTGTTGAAATTACCTTTGTTACCCCTTTTGGCGAAATTCTCGCCTCGTATTGTGCATCTACCAGGGTGCTGGGAGGTCAATTCTCCAACAGCGATCATGAGTTATTCGTTATGCGTCATCTGCGATCGAAAAATTACACGTCGTCTCGACGAACTTTGACGAATGTTTCATTTATACGTATTCTTGAATGCCGAACGGTTGAAAAGATGATCATATTGGTAGCCTGTAAATATTGTTTATGTTTCTGATGTTTTTGGCGTTTCTATTGTGTGAATTTGAAATTACGACAATAGGTAGGTACTTCCTTCGAAATGGCTGACGGATATATATTCTTGTACTAAACAACAAAAACCTCGGTCTTGGCACACACTCTTTGCCTCACTCACGTTTATACATCGTCTCATACATACTCTTCCATAATTCTGACTTTTGACATGGCCCGACTCAAGTATCTGATTCACTTGATCGTGCCATGTCTTCCTCGGCATTCCTGACTTCTTCTACTATTCACATTTCCGTCACATATTCTTCTTACACTACTTTCTTTGTTCATTCGCTCTACGTGCCCAAACCATCTGAGGGTCCCTTTGTTAATCTTACTTATTGTGCTTACATCAGCCTTACATTATTTGCGGATCTCCACATTTCTCACACGATCATACACGGTTTTACCACGCATACGCCCCAGGGATATCATTTCAACAGCATTCAGTTTACTTAGTATTTGTTTTCCCAAAACAACTTTGTATACGATGCCTTCGAAGAGCGCACGGGAAATGATCTTAGGTTAGAATCAATGTACTAGATATTGTCAATGTGGACTGGTTCGGCCCACTCGTTGCTCGAGTGGAATGACTTTTGACGTGTAAGTATGTACCTTCGACGAGACTCGAGAATAACCAAGTCGACCAATATGTATATATGTACTTTCGAAGGCGACTGCGAGCGGATTCAAGAGGAGAATTGAGCTCCAAGGTGGCACGCCAGCGAGGAGCGAGCGGGTTATGTGCGTCATTAAACATCCCTCTCCGTGTTGTTCCACGGCCGGTGGTAGGTACCACGAGGTGGGCCGTGTACAATAGGTACTGGGGTACCTACCCGGCAGCCATACACAGCGGGAGAGGGGAGGTCGGGGCGGGATGGTTGCGCCTAGCCTCGCATTGTCTCGCTGTTAATAACAACAATATAAGTATGTAGACACGCGACCTTTGTGCGCCTGTCACCCGTCACAATGCGATCAATTAGCGGGGAAAAGCGGGCGGGCGGGACGACAAACAAATTATTCATTAATTAGGCGTTTGCTCTTGTAAACCCTTCCACTAGCCACTCCACGCGATGCGTAAGGATCTCGAACGGCATACACGAGCACACGCGGGCTACAAACAGAACTTTGATTGTTGAAAACTCCGTCTATTGTGATCGTTGAAACATTTCCCGCAATTTTCCTCGCCGTATTGGAAAAAAAATGGAAGCAACTATGTACCTGGCTTTGCCAGAGTTGTAACACAATGAGTACTTTTATTATTAAATAACGATTCACAATTACGATAATGCTGCAGCTCTCTGAAAAGATGAGATACACAATGCAAGGTAGGTCTATTTCCTCCAAAGGAAAAAGGTCATGTTTTTCTTACATCTCTCTCACACAACGCACACAATGCTCTCTCCATAGACCCCTATAATACTACTAGCCGTGACAATAATTTTGAAGGTACGGAAAACAGTTAGAAGGGTAATTTTGAAGTGCGAGTGAATTCCAAAAATTCAAAAACGTCAAACGTCAATGCACTGATGGTTTTGCTTTTGTTCTTAAGCGTATAATGCTGCCGCTCTTTCTTACACACTAAATCACAACGTAATACATCGTAGTTCACACCTGGCAGGCGCGGCGAGCGGAAGCTCCATCGCGAACGACTGCCATGCCGAGACTAAGTGCCTCCGTACATGATGCTACTTACAAGATACTCGATCTCCGTGCGCGTATCATGCGCGCCGATCGTAAGTACCCCCCGTACGATTTTACTGGTGCCCATACACGGCGCTACGCGACGTCTGTCGGTTTCCAATCAGTATCGCGATACCGACAGTGCTGATCGCACGCGACGCGTCGCATCATTTGTGTCCGATACTTATTCGTTTGACGTTTGACAGAAATGGCGTCGGAACGTGGAAGTAATGTTAGATTTGTTTTGGAAGTGGAAAAAATGCGTGTTTACCAGAATTACTTTACCAGAATATGTAAGAAAGGATTTAGTGAAGAAGGCATCGATTGATGTTGGAAAAAAAGTCATTTGACATTGTTTGACACAGTGTTAACTCCACGGCTGCACGTAAAAAATGATCAAGTTCAGTATATGTACGGAGAACAGCATTAAAAAGTAGTATATCAGCAGAGTACTTGTGATTACGTCACAATTACGTAGTTTGTAAGAATTTCCATGAACGGGGGGGGGCCTAAGCGTCACTGAGAGTGCAGCGTGGTGGACGTTTGGCGTGAGGGAACCAGTGTTGCCGGATCGCGCGTAAAATCGTTCTTCGCGACCGCAGCACTTTTGAAACCTTTTTTACGGACAGCCCTCGTATTTGGAAAATTATATTCTTCCAAATCTGATGAACAAAATAAATTACGTAAAGATATGGGTGCCTACCTTGCTTTTTGCTTAATTCAATAATTCTGTTAAACAGAAAACCGCCGAACAATTTAAATAAATATATTTTTTAATAATACGAAAAAAAAGTAAAAGTTACAATTTTATAATACTAACTAAATGTGTTTTTAGTTTTGTAAAAGTTCACAAAAGAAAAGAAAAAACATGTTTAAGCGATTTATAAAACTTTACTTTTCTAGGTGTTTTGACAATAAAGTAATTTTATTTTTTAATTGCATAATATGTCCATTTGTAGTAATAAAATATGAACGAGACATTTATATGATTTTAAAATCAGTATTTCATTGTGGGATACGTTCAAAAACCACGAATCTATTTAAAATTGAATGTCAAGCGAGAATATTTTTGATGGAATGATATTTTTGTCTCGAGGGGCTAATAAAACCACCACGTGACGCGCTGCACTCTGACGAGAAGATAGAACGGTTCGGTTGGCTGAATTTGGTTTGATTGCAGCCACTTAATCCTCGTCAATCGGCCGACACAAGAGGTCGGACTTCCGAAAACCTCCCCAAGCTAGTTTATCCACGAACAGCCCCTTTTTCAAATCTACCCCTGCTGTATTGCATATTGGGCAAGACTACACTACACCGAACTATCAAAAATGTTGGTGAAATACTAAATAACGATTAACCTGTTTAATAACAGGAAACCGGCGTGGTCTAGCGGTAAGTCTTTTGTCGTCGAATCCCGACGCGGGCAAATAAATTTTATTTGATTAATTTGTGTTTTTTCACGATTAATGCATTTAAAATAATATATAGTATTTTCGTTATTTGTTTACGGGGTGTTATGCCGTGTAGCGCTACCTCCTCCTTTAGCCAACGTTTTGGACAGCGTTACGATGTCCATCATCAGGGCAGATCTCCTTAAAGGCTAAAGGAGGAGGTAGCGCAACACGGCATAACACCCCAAAAACAAATAACGAAAATACTTTTGGCCGTGAAAATCTAAAATCATATCCAATATATAGTACAGTAGGCACGTTCCAGAGTGGAAGATACTCTTAGTATCGCCCTGGTGTAAGACCTCCATTCAGAAATGAAACGCTTGAAATGGATTTAGCCGTGTTTGGTGACCAGATCTGAATAGCCAGGTACTTCCCTACATTCCTCTTCCCTTCCCCACTACCTTCAGCCTCTCAACATACTGACTCACTGGCTCCAGACGGGAGCAGCTGGAACTCTTGAGGTATTCGTATAAAAAAAAGACCAAATTTGTCCCAGCTCACATAGGTCTCATAAAACGCTGTAACTCCCTTACATTCGTAGTGAGAAATATGTTATAAACGGTGTTAGAAAGGCAAAACACCAAGATTTATATTCAAATATATAAAATAAGCACCAATAAAGTAAAATGTACACCTTTATGAAACCAAAGTTTTGAATTGCAATTAGAAAAAAAATTGAAATTTCGGGAATATTTTATTAATTACTAGCTGACCTGGAAATATAGTATAGTCATTTTAATAGTACGCGGCACGGTGTGGACAGCTGCGGCAGGCTGGTTCGTGTGAGTTGGCCGTCGGGATCGCCTCAAAGGCGATCCCGGGCCAACGCGAACTCCAACCTTCCAACTCGAACTTCCAACGCACGAACACCCCTCCACACGATCGTCCAAACGTTTGAAGTTGGAACGTTGGCCGCAGTGTGGGCTTACCATCACACTCGGGGACCATTTGTTATATTTTCAAGCTAATAATTCAAATCCGTATCAGAATTAACCCACGGGAAGAGTGAGTTCTAAACACGGTGATAGATGACAAATTCGAAGTATTTTTAAAACTTACAGTGGCAGTGAGTTTACAAGATTTTTGGAACTATATACTAAACTGATTACGTTTAACAGGAACTATGTATGTCTGATTGCGTCTAAAAGGGATCGAAATGAAAATAGTCTCGTTCAACGGAACAATCTTCCGAACTGATATGCTTGTTGTTATTCTAAGTTGTAGTATATGAGTATGTAGGTATATTCGCACACCGCGCCCGCTCGGAAAGGTTCGGGTTTCCGGAGTTTGACGAGCGGGCACACAGTACAATGGAACAGCTGGCGTGTTCGGCAGCGTTCAGATCTATTTACGAAGCCTCAGTAAACAGTCGCTAACGTTGACATAAATACAATAATACTTGCGATCATTGTAATTCACAATAAACTAAAATATCGAACTTACATTGTAATCATTATTATTGTGGGCTAGTGAGCCACAGATTTAAAGAACATTACATAAGTGAACAGCTCAGGTCCGGGGGCACCATCAAAGCCAGAGTTAAGTTAGCCTCTCAGAAACTGGGCATCTGTACAGGGTCCACGGATATTTTAATAGTAAACAACTGCTAACCCTGTACAAATCACAAGTGCGCCCCACGGTTGAATTTGGCAGCCACCTCTGGTCTGGAACCCCAAAATACCTGATAAAACCCTCTACTCTGTGTAGAAACTGTCGGTCTGTTTGATAGATTCTCCTATTTTAAAACCTGTCACGGGCCATGCCCTGAAACAGGGAAATTATGCTAAGCATCACTTTGAATTGAATTTTTGTAGCACATTCCTTGAACAATAAAATATGTATCAAAACAACATTACTTGCGTTAATTTGGTAAATTGATAGGTTTTACGATGTTTTTGTCAAGTATCACGCATCGGACTTTGACAACTTGAATCGCGGAAAATTTGACATTTCGATTCCTCAGATAAATCATTTAAAAATATTCTGGTGTCGCCAGGTGAATGAAACTTTTGACTATACCATGAATGATATTGGCGCAAGTGATTCTGACCTTGTCCTTCAAACAAATTCTTTTTACATAAGGGTCAAAATCGCATTCAAATTTTTTTTTTTCGAAATTTGGTCCACGCGCGCCGGCGCGTCTCCGGCTAATAAGACGCGGATTGCAATCCTTAGAGCACATACGTCGGGTGGGAACGCTGTCCTCGTTCTACCGGTATCTACCAGAGGAACTGGCATCACTTATCACCTCGGCACCGGTGCATAATTTAACACGCCAAAAATGCACCCAACATTTGTACAAAGTTGACATTTGTCATATGGACATGGGTCGTTTCTATGACTCGTTCTAGAGTTCAACAGCTTGGCTGTGGAATGATTTACCGGCCGGAATGTTTCCTCCCTCCCACAACACGGGTTTTCTTCAAGACACTCCTTCCAAGAGCTCACTCCTTCCTCTCCTCTAAGAGACCCTCCACACAGCATCCACAAAGATGACACAGGCCCTGAGGGAAATTATTTCCTCAGGGCCTCCTGCGTGGAATTAATTTAAAAAATAAATAACAGTCAATCAATGTTTATAACAGGCAATATAGGCATGCTGAGTCTGTTCTACAGGTATTTTAATGTAGCCTGCTCTAAGGAGCTAGCAACTTTCAACCCCGGTGTACCAGTGCATATGGGTGAAACTCAACGGGAACGAGCATAACTCCTGGACACAGTTGGTGTTGGCTTCATGAGAATGGGTCGTTTCTTTGAATCGTTTTTGTAAAAATTGGCTTGTTTGTGGAACGAGCTTCCGGCATCTTTTTTTCCTCCTTCATGTAATCCCTTCCTACAGCCCCTATCTTAAACCCTACCTTAAATTTGTTGTTTTTTTTTTTTTACATTAACTCCACACAGGAGGCCCTGAGGAAAATAATTTCCCTCAGGGCCTATGTCATCTGGGATGCTGTGTGGAGGGTCTTTTAGAGGAGAGGAAGGATTGAACATTGGTCTTGAAGAGACCCATGTTGTAGGAAGGAGGAAACACAGTGACCGGCAAATCATTCCAGAGCCGAGCTGTTGAACACAAGAACGAGTCGAAGAAACGACCCGTTCTCATGCGACAAATGTCAACCGTGTACAAATGTTGGGCACGCGTTTGGCGTGTTTCCCGACTATGCACCGGTGCCGAAGGGATCAATGATGCTAGTTCCTCGGAGCATCTTCCATTGTAATACCGGTAGAACAAGGATAGCATTCCCACCCGACGCCTGTGCTCTAAAGATTGCAATCCGTCTGTTAAGATGGGAGAATCTATCAAACCGACGGCCCGTTTCTGCACAGAGTCGAGGGTATTTTTCAGGTATTTTGGAGCTCGACACCAGAGATGGCTGCCAAATTCAACCGTGGGGCGTACTTGTGATTTGTACAAGGTTAGCAGTTGTGTACTATTAAAGTATCTGCGGGCCCTGTACAGTACGCCCAGCTTTTGGGAGGCTAACTTTACTCTGGCTTCGATGGAGCCCCCATACCTGAGCTGGTCACTTAGGGTTATACCAAGCATATCAATGGAGGGCCTGTTCGGAAGACTGCTTCCGTTGAAAGAGACTAGATTTTCATTTCGATCCCTTTTAGACGTAATCAGACAAGATTGGGTCTTTGAAACATTAAATTCAACGAGATTATTTTTACCCCAAGAGAAAACACTCTCGAGGTAACCGTCCATTCTTTGCTTCAAAGCCCTACGAGCTGTTGGAGTTTGTGAGCCCTTTGGGGGCTTGTCAAACAAAAAGCTATCATGAACTGTACTGTCATCCGCATAACAGTGAATTGGTGCACATGACAAAAGGTCGTTGATGTGCAACAAAAACAAAGTCGGAGACAGAACCGATCTCTGCGGGACGCCAGCATTTATCGAGTGTGAGGAAGAGGTGAAACCATCGACTACCGTCTGAATCGACCTCTCCCTCAAGAAGTCGGCAATCCACGCACACAAGGATGCGGGAAGTCCGTAAGAATGCAGTTTGTTGACAAGTCCTCAGTGCCAAACCCGGTCAAAGGCCTTGGAGATGTCCAGTGCAACCGTTTGGGTCTCACCGAAACGTTCCAGGCATCGCCCCCAAACATGCGTCACATACGCGAGAAGATCACCGCACGAGCGGTTCCGCCGGAATCCGTATTGACGGTCGTTAATAATTTTGTTCTTCTCGGGGTATGTGAGCAGTTTGTGTTGATCACACGTTCCATCACCTGTGATCGCTATGGGGCGGTAGTTGGCCGGGTTGGAGCGGTCACCCTTCTTTGGAATAGGATGGATAACCGCTTTTTTCCAACCAGAGGGCACAGAGCCAGTCTTCAGGGACATTTTAAAAAGCTTCGTCAAAATTGGAGCTATTTCTGCAGCGCACCTCTGCAGTACCAGGGCAGGTATTCTGTCAGGCCCACTAGCTTTATTAACATCAAGCCCTCGTAAAACATGGAGTACTTCCCGATGCCGGATCCTCAGCTTTTTCATACGAAAACCGCAGTGAGGAACCGACGTCGGGACAGCACCTTGGTCATCGAGGGTTGAGTTATCCGCAAACATTTTACCTAGTAAGTTAGCCTTTTCGGTGGCGGTGTTTGCTAGTGAGCCGTCAGGTCTGGTAAGAGGTGGCAGACTGGATTTGCAGAAATTGCGACCTATTGAGCCCGCAAGCGACCAGAATTGCCTGCTGCCATGCGGGCATGCAGTCAGCTTTCTGCTGATCTGCTGGTCGTGCTCGAATTTTGACCTATTTATGATTCTCTTGGTTTCCTTTGCCATTTTGTTGTAAGCTGTTCTGTCTTCGGATGTTCTAGACGTGTTGTAGGCTCAGTAAGCCGCGTTTTTTCATCGCACTGCTTCAGCGCATTGTCGACTGAACCACGACTTTGAGCCTACACCAGTTTCCTTAACAGTAGATTGGATGAAGCCATCCATCGCAGATGTGATGACTTCACCAATTTCCTGGGCACATCTTGAGGGATCCGAAGTCCGAAAACAGACAGCTGACCACGGAAAAGCATTAAAATGTGCCTGCAGACCGAACCAATCTGACATAGTTCTCCTGTCTTTACATTGGCACTTACAGGGGCGCTCTTGTGATGTGTCACTTAATTTTTATTTTTTATTGTTCTAATATTACGTGTAGTGTCCTACCGAAACAGGAATTTCTACCGAAACCGAATCTTCGGTATCTGTCTCAGTTTCGGCCGAAACCGAAACTTTTTTAGTAATGTTAAAAATCTATTGTTCTAATCTATTTGGGTTATTTTTACACTTATACAGACAGTTATCAGGTGTTAAATGAAGTAAAAAATATCAATAATTAAAGTACGTTAAAAAATATATATATATATATTATATTACTGCTGTGAAACAGACAAAATTAACAAAACATGTTAACTACTTCTTGGAGCAAAAATTTGTCAATAAACAACACTTACATTATAGAAGGACCTCATTATTTAAGTATTTTAATTTTAATTGCGTTTACAATCAGATCATTCCTATTACACGTGTTAAATGAAATGAAAAACAATAATTGGAGTGTGAAAAAATAATTACTTATTATTATATTACTTATTTTAAATTTGTAAAACAAACAAAAATTAACAAATATGTTAAGTATTTCTTGGAACAAAAATTTGTCAATAATCAACATTTACATTATAAAGGAAGGACCTCATTAATTGAGTATTTTAACAGGCTGATGCAGTATTTTAACCTGATAACCGGATGATGCGAACTCAGTTGATGATGTCGGGTGACACACAAGCCACGAACTAACCCGAAGTCAGCCGAACGACGAGCGATAATTCACGAACGCAGAGTTTCGGTGCGACTGAAGGTTCGGCAGATTTTCTGCCGAAACCGGAACTGATGCCGAAACTCAATAATTTTGCCGAAACTTGCCGAAACCGAAACCAAAACCGAATGACTCTTAACCTGTTTTCGGCCGGACACGCTCATTTGCGCGCAGCTTTTGCGCATGCGCGAAAAAAATATTTCGAAATAAAAAAGTTTGTCTGCGATTTTGACCCTTCTATGTACAGAATTTGTATGAAAACAAGGTCAGAATCGCTTGCGCCAACATCATTGATGATATAGCCACTAGTTTCATTCATCTGACAACACCAGATTATTTTTAAATGATTTTTATCTGTGGAATCGAAATGTCATTTTTGGCGCAAATTGAAGCTGTCAATATTGACGCGTGTTCCTCGACTAAAACATCATAAAACCCATTAATTCCTACTTCTTCTGGCGCTAATCTTAATTGTAAATATGTGTGTTAATAAGTCACCAGTTTTAGGTTAGAATCTATATGTCTTAGTCATAAGTCACTAGCTATAAGTCTTAGATGTAAGTCACTAGTTATAATTGTAAATCTTAGTTGTAAGCCAGTAATATAAGTAGCTATAAATCTTAGATGTAAGTCACTAGTTGTAATTGTAAATCTTAGTTTTAAGCCAGTAATGTTAATTCTTTTATATATTATTTGTACAGCGCCCTTGAGGTGATTTTCCATGAAAACGGTGCTATATAAATTAGCCAATTATTATTATTATTATTATGAAGTAATGTTGTTTTGGTACATAGTTTATTGTTCTAGGAACGTGTTTCAGTCAATGAAATATACGATAGCTCAAAATTAATCAACAAAACATTTAATTCAAAATTCAAAATCGTGTTTTGTTACGAAATTTCCGTATTTTTCCTGGAATTTGTGGCCTTTGACAGGTTAAACCAATTGACCCGATGAACCAACTTCCACTCCTCACTGTTCTACAATTGCAGCTGTGGACACCAATATTAAAAACATCTGTCACATACGATCTTGACGATATAAGTAAAAATGGTAGACTTACCCCCTTGGAGGCTGGGCGGGGGCTGAACGTTTCCGTATTGCCTGTTGGTGTGGTGCCCCAGCATCCTATGTCCACCCTGCCCTAGCTGGGCCTGCCTGTTGTATGGGGCCATTCCTGATGATAAAAACAACACATTACTTCTATACAAAAACACCATAATATCAAGCACAAACACTCAAACGACAGCTACCCGTATTTGGGAAGGTGATTTATATAAATTTATCATTTTTTTATAAAACCTGAAATTAAACCCGATTGACTGGTTTTAAAGAGCAGTAAGCAGTTTATATGTTTACATATTAATATTCAGAGGTATGATTTTTGCGAATCCATGACAGTTGATTTCCCGACAGTTGGCCCCCGGCATACTTATGTACAATATGCAGTCGGTTTCGTGAAAATACGGTTTACCTACTTACACTAAATATAACTAAGTACCCCCAAAGGGGTGCGCAAAGAGGATGTACCGCCAAATAACAAAATTATAAAACATATTATTTCAAATGCATCAAGGATAAAGCTACTTGATTATATACATACTGTATATAACAGCATATAACAACAAAAAATCAACAATGTAAATAAATTCGTTCGGTATCATATAAACTTATTATTAACCCCTGAGGTTATTTGCGATTATGCACATATTTCGTCTTAAATGAAATGTCACAAAAACTTTGTGTTATTTCCGCTTCACAATTAACCTGTAATCGGCCGGACACGCTCATTTGCGCGCAGCTTTTGCGCATGCGCGAAAAAAATATTTCGAAATAAAAAAGTTTGTCTGCAATTTTGACCCTTCTATGTACAGAATTTGTATGAAAACAAGGTGAGAATCGCTTGCGCCAACATCATTGATGATATAGCCACTAGTTTCATTCACCTGACAACACCAGATTATTTTTAAATGATTTTTATCTGTGGAATCGAAATGTCATTTTTGGCGCAAATTGAAGCTGTCAATATTGACGCGTGTTCCTCGACTAAAACATCATAAAACCTATTAATTTACATAATTAACGCAAGTAATGTTGTTTTGGTGCATAGTTTATTGTTCTAGGAACGTGTTTCAGTCAATGAAATATACGATAGCCCAAAATTAATCAACAAAACATTTCATTCAAAATTCAAAATCATGTTTTGTTACGAAATTTCCGTATTTTTCATGGAATTTGCGGGCCTTTGACAGGTTAAAGCTCAATAAATGAAACATTTCTGAATGTAGCCGAATACTAAAAACTGTTTTTATTGTTGTTATATTACAAATAAATATTAACCCCTCCGCAACGTAAGCAGATATAAGCGTTAGAAATAGGACAGCAGTCAAGTACAATAAGCGTGTTTATACGTCAGCGCGTGTGTTTCCATAGAAATCGTTCTAACTCCGTTATTGTTTTAGTTACATCCCTAAACCAAAAAGTAAAAGGTCGATAGTAGATTAAGCAGATATATGCGTTAAAAATACGACAGCAGTCAAGTACAATAAGCGTGTTTACACGTCAGCGCGTGTGTCTCCATAGAAACCGTTATAATTCCGTTATTGTTTTAGTTACATCCGTAAAATAAAAAGTGAAAGGTCGATAGTGAATCATGCTGCACATCTCTATTCAAGTTGTCCATAGAAATACATAAAAAGAACACTCTGTCAGACGCGCAGTCTGACACATAATTTATGCCGCCAAATTTCCTACGGGCGGCCGACATTGTTAATTTCTATTAAATATTTTTATATGAAATGATAAAAAAGTGAGGTGACAAAAGTGTTTATTGCACATTTATACAATAGAATAAGTATTGTTGTTAACATAATCTGTGATTTTAGTACCGTTTTCACATAAAAACATCACGTGAGTCATTTTCACATTTTTTTAATGTTTGCATTCTAAATTTTAATATTTACAAATGTTAATATTTATTTGTAATATAATAATTCGAAAGCTTATTTTGTAACCTGTCTAAAACAGTTTTTACTATTCGGCTACGTTCAGAAATGTTTCATTTATAGAGCTTTAATTGTAAAGCGGTAATAATACAAAGTTTTCGTAAAATGTCATTTCGTTTAAGACACCAAAAGCTAATATTGTCGAAAATTCGGAGGGGTTAAAGGTGTTTTTGAAATTGGTAAATAATGCACAAAAAATTATGATTTTATAATAATTATTGTTTCGGGGGGCCAAGTGTCAGGGGATCAACGGGGAATAAGTACGACTGAATCTAAAGACGAAAATCTCTGTTGCTCAAGCCATTTCTTATTTAAAAACGCTTTTGCTTTAGTGATTATCCCGCCCCCCCTAGCTACGCCACTGCAACTAACTGACCCTTATTTTTTAAATGTTTTAGCACATAAAACAATGAGCTCAACCATTCACTTTTGTACTATATTTGTAATGAATTTCTGAAATTTGTAAACCATTTAAATATCAAAAATTCAAAATGGCCAATTTGATAGTTTTGATGAGTTTAAAACAATCCCAAACTAAAAGGGTTAATATAATGACAAAAAAATGTAAAAAGAGAATTTTAGGAATTTTTAACCTTTTGAGTGCAACCTTCATTAGAAGAGGGTGCAAGAAGGTTATCTGGGTAAGAACTTTTACCATCCAAATAAAGTGTTGGATAGACTCACCGATCTGCGGGCGGAAGTTCCTATTTTGTTCGTGCGACAGGTCTCCAGGCTTGAGCACACGAGCAGGCTCCACGGCGTGCGCTAGCCGGACGGCGGGGAATATAAAGTCCTCCGGGTACGTGGCGTCACAATAGCGTACGCACATCACCATGTTCTCTGTGATGTAGGGCAGGCCAGGCACAGGGGGAGTTCAGCTGGCTGCAGAAAAATAGAAAAATTAGATTCGTCCAGTTAGCGAGGCCGCACACCAGACATACAGTTGTACGATAACTGTGGCGCCACATTTGAAATGCGACACATTTAACGCCTCCAAGGACACAAGATCGAACGCATTCGTTCTTTGTGGCTCAGTGGTTTGCAAAAAATGAAAGACAATATTGAATTTTATGTGGAATTTATTGCAGAGTTTGAAAAAAACCCTATATATCCATGGACTCACTGTTTATAGCAATAGACGGATTACAGAAATCATCTGGACGAAAATCAGAAAAAAAAAATATATTTTTTAAATTACCGTAAATTGCAGAATCTTGATTAAATGGGTCCAAAAACTTTTTTTTTCTCACTAATTTCCACATCAAGAAATTCGTATCGTCAGATGATGTCGACATTTTCGAGTAGGTATAAATCACAACTGTGCGTCCGGTGTGCGTGTACGCGACACATACACTCCAAGCAAAAATGTAGCATGCATATTGTAATGACGTAAATGTTGCATGCATGTAGCGTGTGGCTCCGGTGTGCGGACAGCCTTAAGAGTCAAGTGTACAAATGCGTCATGCTCCAACCCCGGAGTCGTGGGTTCGATTCCTTTGAAATCGGGCCGACCCGGTGTTTAACTGAGTAGAATTTAAAAATTGTAAGTCATTGTGTAAATACTTGATCGTAATATGTGTTTATTTGTTTGTCCCTTATGCGTTCCTAAAACATTCATCGATTGCAACGAAACTTCGGTGATTTGATGTGTGCATGCCCGCGATGGTTTCTATATATAATAGGCATTATGAAATCATTTCCTATACTATACATCCGATTGCGATGAAACTTTGGTGATTTGTTTCTGTGTATAATGGTAAACACTGATGTTATGAATTTGTATAAAAATTATGCGATAGGCGGTGCGTGAGTACTTTGAAGAATGTGTGTACTTCATGTAGTTTAGCGGCAGGGAGGGTAGGCGGGAGAGGGATGGGTCCGGAAAGGGGCGTTGGGGAATGAAGGAGGGGGTTAGCGGGAAGGGGAAGGTGAATGCGGGAGGCAGGAGGGGAGGTTCACGGGACAGAAGGGAAGCAACAAAGGGGAGAGGGGTAAGGCAGAAAAGGTGGAGGGGAATAACGCGGGTGTGGAAGGCGATGTAGGAGGGGAAGGGCAGACAGAAGAGGAACGGGGACGAATGGGAAAGGAGACGCATGGATAAAACATTTCTTTATTTAAGTGGCATTGCAGCACGTGCCGGAAACTCGCTAGTTGCGAATAAAAATCAAAATACTTATTATCCATAGTGTTTTTTCTACTGAAGTAATCTATTCACTAAATGTCACTCATGTTTTAAATATCGGTGTTTTCATACACATTTATTTATTTATAAAGAAACAAACGGTACATTGTTGTACAGTGGAGATGGGTCCTAAGTTATGTTTTTCTGTATTGTCTTATTTATGGTATGTATATTTAACCACTCAGGTATTTTGCGATTATGCAAGTTTTTTATCTTAACCCCTCCACAACGTGAGCAGATATAAGCGTTAGAAATAGGACAGCAGTCAAGTACAATAAGCGTGTTTATACGTCAGCGCGTGTGTTTCCATAGAAATCGTTCTAACTCCGATATTGTTTTAGTTACATCCCTAAAACAAAGAGTAAAAGGTCGATAGTAGATCAAGCTGTGCATCCCTATAAAGTTGTCTATAGAAATACATAACAGGAATCAGCTGTCAGTCGCGTAGTTGAAAAAATATTTACCCGCCCAAATTTACTACCGGCGGCTCGTCCGCGCTCGACCTTTTTAATTTTTATTAAATATTTTTGTATGAAATGATAAAAAAGTGAGGTGACAAAAGTGTTTATTACACATATATACAATAGAATAAGTATTGTTGTTTAAATAATCTGTGATTTTAGTACCGTTTTCACATAATAACATCACGTGAGTCATTTTTACCTATTTTTAATGTTTGCGTTCTAAATTTTAATATTTACAAATGCTAATATTTATTTGTAATATAATAATTTGAAAGCTTATTTTGTAACCTTTCTAAAACAGTTTTTACTATTCGGCTACCTTCAGAAATGTTTCATTTATAGAGCTTTAATTGTGAAGTGGTAATAACAAAAAGTTTTCATAAAATGTCATTTCGTTTGAGACAGTTTAACTTTTTCCACGCGATCGTAACAACAGTTGATACGGCAAAAGCCATGCCTCACACGCGCCCATATCAGCCCTTGTTACGCTAACTTCGACTGCCGATATCACAGCGCTACTATGTCACAGTATTTTTTCCTGCTCGCTAGGACATTCGTGTAACTATCACAATGCCGACATCTTCAGGCATATTTCGAAAGTAAAATTGTATTTCGTAAAAAACATCTATAATCAAGTGAATGTGTCCTCGTGCCTTTGAGTGTATAGTTCACAATTTACTCCACAGATGGCGCATTCGATTCCGACTGACCAAATTGGACAAGCGTCGATAACATTTATTGTCGAGATCGCGCATATTTGCACACGTTTGTTTATGTTGTGAAACTGTGATTTTGAATTTACATAAAAATTTTATTAATTTTAGTGTCATCAGAAGTTTTAGAATTTGTTTATACGAATTAATAATAATAAGGGATTGAGGTACCACTTGTGTCTATCAACGCAGTGTCCTGAGTACAAGCACGCGGATAAATGGCGCCGTCTTTAACCGCTGGGAAGCGCATGCGCGAGAAAATAATTCAAATATTTGAATAATACTTCCGACAAAAAACTTTTGGTCTACGATTTTGGCCCTTCTATGTACACAATTTGTATGAAGAACAGTGTCAGAATCGCTTGCGCCGTCATTACTCTCGGAGACGCTACAAGTTTCATTCACCTTGTCACCCTGGAATATTTTTAAAACGATTTCTTCTATGACAATCGGCTGTCAGAATTTGCCGAGAATTTAACGGTCGCAATTAATGGGTGTATCGCGAATAAAACGATCATAAAACCTATTAATTTACGTAATAAATGCAAGTAATGTGGTTTTCGTAGATAGTTTATTGTGAGTTTCAGTTAATAAAATATACAATAGCTCAAAATTTATCAACAAAACATTCAATTCAAAATTCAAAGTGGTGGTTTTTTAGTGTTTTTTGCGAAGTTCCGCGAATTTCCGCTAAATGTCATGGCCTTTGACCGGTTAAGATAACAAGGGGACGTTTTTGTATAGAATTTAATGTTTTTGTTTTTATAATCATCTAGGAGTGTTTACAGACGACGATTTGGTTTCAAATTGTAGATAATAATCTCATCTTTTTATATAGTATGATAAATCATGCCATAATATGCTGTAATTTGACATAAAATTGATGGATAGGTATTTGAAATATGACATATACATGTACCGCGTATGGGTATTGAAAAAACGGAGTAGTTCAACGCGGGGAAAAGGTTAAGGGCTTAAATGGCGAATTTCAGAGGGGTTAAACGGACTGTCAGATTTATAAAAACCTTGTGTTATTTCAGCTTCACAATTAAAGCTCTGTAAATGAATCATTTCTAAACGTAGCCGAATACTAAAAACTGTTTTTGAAACGTTATGAAATAAGGTTAAAAAATTGTAAAAATGACTCACGTGATGTTTTTATATGAAAACGGTACTAAAATCATGGATTATGTAAAAATAACATTTATTCGATTGTATAAATGTATATATATGTAAAGGAAATATATTCCCTTTAAATTTGAATCTTATAATGTCAATTAGAATGCAATCATCGATTGTCATTTGTTTTGTTATTCTATTATTTGATTGTTAGAAAAAACCATTCAAAGTGATATTAATAAACATAAATTTGCATATATTTTGACGTCAAAAACTCAAAATACCAACGATTTCATCAAACTCTTAAACTCCACAGAAACTAATGACATTGGCATGATACTATCAGACCAATATCCGGGTCTTAATTCTAGAGAATTAAAAAAATTTTTGGATGAAAAAAATATTCCAATCATTTTTACTGCAGTAAACTCGCCTTTCTCAAATGGATTAAATGAAAGATTAAATCAAACGCTAGTCAATAAAATTAGATGCAAAATCAACGAAAATGACTTAAAAGTGGCTTGGACAACTATAGCCCGTAATTGTGTAAAAAACTATAATGAAACGGAGCACACTGTCACTGGTTATGCGCCTCAGTACCTACTTAACGGCACAGATGTTACGATTTTGCCAAATGAGTTAAAACTTAAGAAGACTGACATCGATTTGATTCAAGACAGAAAAAAAGCTCTGGAAAATACTATAAAGTCACATAATTACAACAAGATGATTTACGATAAAACCAGGAGACATATTAACTTCAAAGTTGGTGATACTGTTTTTGTGGAGAATGGAAACAAACTTAACAGGAAGAAGCTCGACGAATTGAGAAT
The DNA here is from genome assembly GCA_929108145.2 of Limnephilus rhombicus. Taxonomy (NCBI): domain Eukaryota; kingdom Metazoa; phylum Arthropoda; class Insecta; order Trichoptera; family Limnephilidae; genus Limnephilus; species Limnephilus rhombicus. The sequence goes on along the minus strand of OV815287.1, from coordinate 10,677,608 downwards.
CGGACCCTACAAAATAATAGAAAAATTATCAAACTCAATTTACAAGATAAATACTGGTCGAAAAAAATTAGAATCAAATTTTTTCCACATCTCGAAATTAATTCCAGCACCTGCTTGATGAACCATGAAGAGGATATCGAAGATGAATGAAAATTTTTGCAATAATTTTCTTTCCCGCGGGGGGGGGGAGATGTAAAGGAAATATATTCCCTTTAAATTTGAATCTTATAATGTCAATTAGAATGCAATCATCGATTGTCATTTGTTTTGTTATTCTATTATTTGATTGTTAGAAAAAACCATTCAAAGTGATATTAATAAACATAAATGTCGTTTCTTAGTTAAAAAAAACTTTGCAACACAAGTGTTTTATTTAGAAATTAATAAAAAGGAATTAAACCTATCAACATATTATATATATATAATATATTTAACGATTTGATGTGTTATTGTAATGTTTTATATTATATTTTGTTCTACGTTATTGTTAAATATTACATTGTTTAAAATATTTCACAGTTTTAAGCAAGAATATACAAGTGGTTTTTTCTTTAAAAACTACTTGTATATTCTTAAAAGTTTTTTCACTTTTATAACGTTTGATATAAATTCTATGTATGTGTAATCCTCAATATCTTAAATATTATTTTATAATCTATGTAAAAGCCCCTACGGGCGTATAAGAACAATAAATAAATAAATAAACAATTTTGTCACCTACCTTTTACCATTTCATACAAGAATATTTAAAAAATTAACAATGTCTAAGGGCGTGTAGGCGATTTGGTGGGTGAAAACTGTTTATCTACAAAATAAGTCTTTTTGTATGTACTTCTATGGACAACTTTGAATAGAAATGTGAAGCTTAATTCAATATGGATCTTCTACTTTTTGTTTTAGGGTTGTCACTACAACAATAACAGAGTTATAACGACTTCTGTGGGAACACACGCGTTAGCGTGAAAACGCGCTTATTGTACTTGACTGCTATTGTTATATTGTTGTGTAAACACAGTTTAGAGTGGCTAATAATTGCCGGGTGATGTGCGTAGTGGGTAGGTGTGTGTGTATGTGTGAGTATGTTTGTAGATGGGTGTTTTACATATTTGTGTGAAATTATGCATCATTATGTAGTAGCCTGGTTAACGGAAGATTGACAATTTATAATAATAAATGATTCTTACCCTCCTTCCACCACACAATCGTCGGCCACCATCATGGTTCCCCTGACGCCCTCGCAGGCGTAGGGAACCTCCTGGTCCTTGGTCTTATTGTTGGCTTTGGACACCTCCATGTAGAGGTTCTTGATAAGTGCGTACGAGGGGTTGCCCACCCCTACATATAGACGGTCATTCCCGTGGGAGTTACGCATCCCTGAGGAATAAAAATAGATATTATAAACAAAAAATATAAATGACAAGGATATATATTTTTATTATTATTTATATATTTTATTTTTCATATTTAAAAAAAAAAATTTAAAAAAAAGAAAAAAAAATAGTTGAAGATAATATTGTTAATTCCGAATTTGAAATATGGGACTGACAACAAAAATTACTTAAAAATAAGACGTCACAATGTCCGATGGCGCCACTATCACAAGAGAAATTTATTATCGTGTAGTAGTACATTCTCATAGACGGCTCTGCCGAAATTTCAGCCATATTGGACTGTAGTTTTGTTTTGACAGCATGTGGAAGCGGGCGTGTCCGCGGATTTTAGAAAAATGGAAAAAGAGCAATATCAGTCGGTGATTCGATTCTTGTTTTTGGAAGGGAAATCGTGCAGCAAAATCAAAGAGCGCTTGGATTCTGTGTCACTCTTCTCCTTCGATGGCGACTGTCAAAAATTGGTTTAATGAGTTTTTTGATGAGCCACGTCCAGGTGCCCCGAAAACGGCTACCACGGAGGATAACATAACAAAAAGCCACAATCTCATATTGGCAGACCGCCGATTGACGGTGCGCGAGATAGCTGAGACAGTAGGCATCTCAAAAGCCCACATGGGTCATATCCTGCATGAAATTTTGGGCATGAGAATGCTGTCGGCGCGATGGGTGCCGCGTTTGCTCTAGAGATGGGTAAGTTCTGCATTTTTCCGAAGGCCTCCGAGACGCGCTTCCTTTTAAGTACTTAAGTTCTTGGAGCAGGTCGCGGGAGTCACTCCCGACTCGCGAATGGCCCGAGCGCGCAAAAGAATTCGAACGTGCAACCTGCTTCCGACTGGCAAATGGCTCGAACCGAAAAGTTCAGGTTCCACCCTAGCCGGACCTCGGAGCTGGAGCTCGCAAAAGAACACGAACGCGTCGTTTCGTGACCGTCGACGAAACGAGGATCCACTAGTACACACCAGAGACCAAGGAACAGTCGAAACAGAGGAATTCACCAGGTGAACGTGCTCCGAAGAAGGCGAAGACGGTCCCATCGGCTGGAAAGGTGATGGCCACCGTTTTCTGGGATTCACAAGGTGTGATCTTCATCAACTACCTGGAGAAGGGCAAAACGATCACAGGGCCTATGCCGAATTATTGAGCCGATTCAACGCCGAATTGCACAAAAATTGCAGAAAAAAATCACATTTGGCGAAGAAAAAAGTGCTCTACCACCATGACAACGCACCGGCTTATACCTCTGCCCTTGCCACGGCCAAATTGGTCGAATTGGGCTACGAACTGCTGCTCCATCCACCGTATTCTCCAGATTTGGCCCCGTGTGATTTCCTTTTTTTTCCAAACTTGAAAAAGTCACTCGTCGGGCAGAAATTTGAGTCGAATGAGGAGGTCATCGCCGCCACGTAGGCCTACTTTGCAGACCTCGAGAAAACGTATTTTTCAGACGGGTTAAAGAAATTGGAGCATCGCTGGGTCAAGTGTATCGAGCTAAAAGGAGATTACGTTGAGAAATAAATAATAAAAAAAATTCCAAAATTTTCGTTTTTCTTTTGTAAGCTAAGTACTTATCGGACCACCCTCTTATTAGGAAAGGAAAGAGAGGATGTTCTGGGAAGGAAAAAGGTACGGGTAGGAGTGGGAATCTGGGGATTGGGATTGTGTCCAGAAGTGACGGACGAATGATTCCATCCCTCCCACTGCAATGTGTGTAGAGAGAGAGCCTAGAGAAGTCAAAATGTCTCCCTCAATCAATCTCTCCCGATCCAACCTGCCACCGAATTGGTGGACAGATGTATCCGCCGCGAAGACCCGGACAAACGTCACCCCATGAACCCGGGCACTCCTGCTAAGTCACCAAATGTGGCAAACAACTTGGGGTGACCTATGGCAGAGGTGTTATGGTTCCCGGGGCTGTGGTACCCATATCAGCCTCGAAAATTTTAGTTGTGACCGTTACATTTTAATTTTTCTGTGTTTTTTTCTTTTTCATATTTTTGTTTAGGTTTATTAGTATTATTAAAGTAGACTTACTTTCAGCTTGTGTAAGGTCACCGTGATAAGCATTCAGAGCTTTAAACAGTCTCTTCTCCTCCACAAAGGGCAGCAAGGCCACTCCCTGCCAGGCAAACTTCTTGCCGTTCAAATCTATCTTAAAGTCCTCAGGGTAGAAATCTATGATGGGGGATTTCTGAAAGAGAACACCTCAATTTAATAAGAACTCAAAGAAAACAGAATACCCGCTTAGCAGGTTCATCCATGAATATGATATAATACTTACAGGGTCACTCATGAGGGTGGCCCAGGATTTAGGAACCAAGTTGCCACTGGCGGCAGGGAACACGCTCATTAACTGCTCCATAGGTTTGATCTGCAAATATATATTTTAATTAGACAAAGCACGGCCACTATCTAAATTAATCAGTTTGTTACTGTATAAGTGTAAAATGTATTGATTTAATTAATATAATGCGATAAGGGTAAGTTGTTTGTAACTGTTAGCTTTTATTTTATTAGGACGCCACTGGTCGTTGGACCAGGCCAACAGCGGAGAGCAAAATCCTCTTTAACAAGGCCTTGGGAAGTACATACTTTATTTATTTATTTATTTATTACACGCCCTGATGGCCTTTTACATTATAATTTATAAGTTGAGTAACAATGAAGAAAATATAATACAATGAGAAAAGAAAATGCACAAAACAATGAAAGAACAAAACAAATAATAAAATAAAAATACATATTATGTAAAAATGAGAAGTCTCATATTCAATATAAACCAAAATTGAAGAAATTATGTAAATCTATTTGTGCCTAGAAGAATAAAAGTGATAGAATATAGAACATTTATACTGATTAGTTTTAAGATGAAATATATAGATTAGATTAGAATACCTAGATTAATATTATACCTAGATTAGAATATTTATTTCCGAGACTGTGAAGTCTCGGAAACGGAGAATTTTGATAAGCCAGTGTCCTGGTGTTATTGAAGTAGAAGGGTAATAAATGTCGACATGATTTTTGGGGAACATGGATATTGATAAATTGAAGTAATTCAGAACAGTCAATTTTGTAATGCAATATTTTCTTTCTGAAAGTTTCAATAGAGACGTTTTATCCAGGAGATAATTGTAATCAATGTTTAGTATAGGAATATGCAATTTATAGTTTATAAACCTTAGAAACTTCCGTTGAATCTTTTCAATTTTGTCTGAATGAATGTTGTAAAAGGGAGACCATAACGTAGAGTTATATTCAAGTTGGCTTCAAGTTATTCAAGTTATATTATTAAGTTCAGGTTATACAGTGAAACCCTCTTAAGAAGTTTTCAAAGGGACTGGAAAAAACAAACTTCTTAACCTCTAAACGGCCGGAAACGCGGACTTGCGCGCAGCTTTTGCGCATGCGCGAAAAAAATATTTCGAAATAAAAAAGTTTGACCGCGATTTTAACCCTTCTATGTACAGAATTTGTATGAAAACAAGGTCAGAATCGCTTGCGCCAACATCATTGATGATATAGCCACTAGTTTCATCCATCTGACAACACCAGATTATTTTTAAATGATTTTTATCTGTGGAATCGAAATGTCATTTTTGGCGCAAATTGAAGCTGTCAGTTTTGACGCGTGTTCCTCGACTAAAACATCATAAAACCTATTAATTTACGTAATTAACGCAAGTAATGTTGTTTTGGTGCATAGTTTATTGTTCTAGGAATGTATTTCAGTCAATGAAATATACGATAGCTCAAAATTAATCAACAAAACATTTAATTCAAAATTCAAAATCGTGTTTTGTTACGAAATTTCCGTATTTTTCCTGGAATTTGCGGGCCTTTGACAGGTTAAGCAGGAAAACCTTATATGTGGGAAAAATTGGGCCAATTTTGGGCTGAGGGACTGAAAAAGCCAAACTTCTTAAGCCACGAAACGTCTTAAGAGAGAACTTCTTAAGAGGGTTTCACTGTATTATTAAATTCAAGTTATATTATTAAGCTATTCAAGTTATATTCAAGTTCAAATTATATTCAAGTTCAAATTATATTCAAGTTCAAGTTATATTCAAGTTGGTTATAGGTCAATAAGGTTTTCAATTGATAAAGCGGTATTAGTATTGAATATCAAATTACATATATTTACAAGACAAATTACAGTTAACCAAAGAGAACATAAAAATAACATTGGAAGTGGCTTACCCCTGGATCGACCTTTCTAATAATCTAGCTAATTAGTTATAGGTGAGCTAAGGTACCCGTACCGAAGAACTCCCATCTGTCTGGAATTCTGCTGGTAATGTATCACAAGAGACTGCTCCAATTTTACGGACAATTTTAGTCCTAACGAGTCAAATCTCCCCGTGACATGTTGAAAACTCCAGATACCAAGATTGGTTCACACGAGGGGTCAATCATCCTGTCGGTGGACTTACGAAAATACACGGGTGCTCTGGCCTGTGTATGATTTTATAGCGGACGGCATAGTGATCCGTCAATAATTAAAATATTTGCGGAACACGCGTGCCTTTTAATAAAAAAAAAACACATTGTTTCACGCCGAATTCCGAGCGTGACCACTTGAGAGAGATTCACTCATGTTATGAACTCATCGTATGATCGCGAAATCGTCTGATAATCGACAAAGTACTCGTATGATTCTACATTTTTATAAAATCAAACAGATCACGTTTGACCGTCGAAAGGGGGCTTCCTTTTCTGCTCTTAAAAATAAGTGAATCACTTAGTTTCCACGTTTAAAAAAAAGTAGACTGACGTTCACCTACACAATAATTTTTATAATGAGATACTTGTCTAGAGTTGTTGTGATAAAATAAAATTGGATTATTTGTATCATAACAAGTTCAATAGTTAGTTGACCCCTGGAGCAATTTTGGGAGATGTTTCTTCCAGACGTCAAACACCCGTAGAGTCTTTTTGGGAGATATTTTCCCCAGCCTGATAAAATTCTTATGTGACATCTCACAAGAGCGTCCCTGTCTGTACAGATGTAAAGACAGGGAAACTATGTTGCCACCAGGGTAGCAAAAAGTGCAAGTCATCATGTAAATGTTTTATTGTGAACAAACTCAAAATACTTATTATCTAAAGTGTTTTTTCTATCGAAGTAACCTGAAAACCTAACAATAATAAATTACCGGTCTGGTCTTCTTGTCGAACTGGGTGGACAGACCACTGATGTTGATGAAGTCAGAGGCGAAGGGGGCATAGTGGTAGGGGAAGTACCACTTCCAGGAGGCGCAGCCCTGGTAGTAGTAGCGTAGCACCCAAGAGAGCCCCCGCACATACTGAAGCGCCACATTGTTCCTGGAGAGGAAGAATACAATTTAATACATATTGTTTTTTTTTTCAAAGGAAGCAAAAATTTGGGGGTTTGACGTTATATTACATAATACAGTGAAACCTTTTAAGAAGTTCCCTCTGAAGAAGTTTCGTGGCTTAGGAAGTTTGATTTTTCGATCCCTCGGCCCAAAATTGGCCTAATTTTTCCCATATACAAGGTTTTCCTGCAAGAAGTTTGTTTTTTCCGGTCGGTTGGAAAACTTCTTAAGAGGGTTTCACTGTATTACATAATAAATACAAACCTTGGAGGTAAAAATCATGTACCTTTGTTTCAACCAAACATAGCCATTTGTCAATCACCAATTAATTACCGAATACTTTTACCTATCATCATGTATGTGATGTAAAGAAAAACAAGTTAGATATTACAAAAAACTTTCGTTTGGGGGATGAGTATTACCCGCCTTTGGTATGGGAGGGTTAGATGTAAACACACTTTTTAATACATACACCACTTTTTTCGAACAAGCTTGGTCAGGGGTTATATACATATTGTAGGAAAGACTCGTAATTTGATTTAAAATATTGGCAATTTTCATTTAGTTGCCATACTGTAAAGCATGTGCGTTGGACCACTTTTCTGAATGACAGAGCGGTTTTGAAACCAACCGTTATTCTCTCTCAAGTGTCGTTCGTATAAACATCGTTCTTCATACATACATCTAACCTCCATGTTTTCAAACCTTTATACCTTGAAATATATTTTCTATGTATTATATCATAGGTTCTCAACGTGGGCGATAACACCCTCTTATGGGCGTTTGAGACTTTCATGGGGGGCAGTAGAAGACCCGGATCTACATTAAATTGGATGACATGAAATTTTTTATTTATTATTATACAATATTATCGTCTTATGTGTATTATATTTTTTATCGAATTATGTAATACATATTGAATGGTATACTGACGTTATCACCGTTTTCCATAATACGTGTACTACATATTGAATGGTACACTGTTGTTATCACCATTGTCCATATGATGTGTACATATTACCTGAATATCAAGTTGTCTGATGCTACATCGAACTTGCTCTCATAATATCTGTCCTTGAAGCCGTCCTCCCACAGCCGAACCTCGTCATGCGCCTGCTCGTCCTCTTCATCTGATCCGTCGGGCTTGTTGTGGCCGTCGTCAGCCTTCCTCTTGACGCCCCTTCCCTCAGGAGCCTGCCAAAGTAATATTCAATATTTAAAAAAAACCTTGCCAAAAGGCTGGAAATACTGGTAAACATGAGTGTTAAAATAATAACTAGCTGTCATTGCCATCTGTGGAATAAAATGTATGATAAGCTGGTTCGGCACTTAGCTAAACCCCTGGTGTTGTTTATTGGTATTTTAACTGATCACCCTACGGTAATACAGATTTCTAGCCTAGACTGTCATTTTGATTTTTTTTTTTTTACATTAACTCCACACAGGAGGCCTTGAGGAAAATAATTTCCCTCGGGGCCTATGTCATCTGGGATGCTGTGTGGAGGGTCTTTTTGAGGAGAGGAAGGAATGAACATTGGTCTTGAAGAGACCCATGTTGTAGGAAGGAGGAAACACAGAGGCCGGCAAATCATTCCACAGCCGAGCTGTTGAACACAAGAACGAGTCGAAGAAACGACCCGTTCTCATGTGACAAATGTCAACCGTGTACAAATGTTGGGCACGCGTTTGGCGTGTTTCCCGACTATGCACCGGTGCCGAAGGGATCAATGATGCTAGTTCCTCGGAGCATCTTCCATTGTAATACCGGTAGAACAAGGATAGCATTCCCACCCGACGCCTGTGCTCTAAAGATTGCAATCCGTCCGTTAAGATGGGAGAATCTATCAAACGGACCGCCCGTTTCTGCACAGAGTCGAGGGTATTTTTCAGGTATTTTGGAGCTCCAGACCAGAGATGGCTGCCAAATTCAACAAGGTAAGTAGTTGTGTACTATTAAAGTATCTGCGGGCCCGGTACAGTACGCCCAGTTTTTGGGAGGCTAACTTTACTCTGGCTTCGATGGAGCCCCCATACCTAAGCTGGTCACTTAGGGTTACACCAAGCATATCAATAAAGGGGCCTGTTCGGAAGATTGCTTGCGTTGAAAGAGACTAGATTTTCATTTCGATCCCTTTTAGACGTAATCAGACAAGATTGGGTCTTTGAAACATTAAATTCAACGAGATTATTTTTACCCCAAGAGAAAACACTCTCAAGGTAACCGTCCATTCTTTGTTTCAAAGCCCTACGAGCTGCTGGAGTTTGTGAGCCCTTTGGGGGCTTATCAAACAAAAAGTTATCATGAACTGTACTGTCATCCGCATAACAGTGAATTGGTGCACATGACAAAAGGTCGTTGATGTGTAACAAAAACAAAGTCGGAGACAGAACCGATCCCTGCGGGACGCCAGCATTTATCGAGTGTGAGTAAGAGGTGAAACCATCGACTACCGTCTGAATCGACCTCTCCCTCAAGAAGTCGGCAATCCAAGTACACAAGGATGCGGGAAGTCCGTAAAAATGCAGTTTGTTGACAAGTCCTCGGTGCCAAACCCGGTCAAAGGCCTTGGAGATGTCCAGTGCAACCGTTTGGGTCTCACCGAAACGTTCCAGGCATTGCCCCCAAACATGCGTCACATACGCGAGAAGATCACCGCACGAGCGGTTCCGCCGGAATCCGTATTGACGGTCGTTAATAATTTTGTTCTTCTCGAGGTATGTGAGCAGTTTGTCGTTGATCACACGTTCCATCACCTTAGACAGAACTGATGTGATCGCTATGGGACTGTAGTTGGCCGGGTTGGAGCGGTCACCCTTCTTTGGAATAGGATGGATAACCACTTTTTTCCAACCAGAGGGCACAGAGCCAGTCTTCAGGGACATTTTAAAAAGCTTCGTCAAAATAGGAGCTATTTCTGCAGCGCACCTCTGCAGTACCAGGGCAGGTATTCCGTCAGGCCCACTAGCTTTATTAACATCAAGCCCTCGTAAAACATGGAGTACTTCCCGATGCCGGATCCTCAGCTTTTTCATACGAAAACCGCAGTGAGGAACCGACGTCGGGATGGCACCTTGGTCATCGAGGGTTGAGTTATCCGCAAACTTTTTACCTAGTAAGTTAGCCTTTTCGGTGGCGGTGTTTGCTAGTGAGCCGTCAGGTCTGGTAAGAGGTGGCAGACTGGATTTGCTGAAATTTGCTTGAAATTGCGACCTATTGAGCCCGCAAGCGACCAGAATTGCCTGCTGCCATGCGGGCATGCAGTCAGCTTTCTGCTGATCTGCTGGTCGTGGTCGAATTTTGACCTATTTATGATTCTCTTGGTTTCCTTTGCCATTTTGTTGTAAGCTGTTCTGTCTTCGGATGTTCTAGATGTGTTGTAGGCTCGGTAAGCCGCGTTTTTTCGTCGCACTGCTTCAGCGCATTGTCGACTGAACCACGGCTTTGAGCCTACACCAATTTCCTTAACAGTAGATTGGATGAAGCCATCCATCGCGGATGTAATGACTTCACCAATTTCCTGGGCACATCTTGAGGGATCCAAAGCCCGAAAACAGACAGCTGACCACGGAAAAGCATTAAAATGTGCCCGCAGACCGAACCAATCTGCTGACCTATAGTGCCACACTTTTCTCTTCAGCCTCTCGTTTGGTGGTCCGAAGTTTACAGGGATTGATGTCGTCACCAGGCAGTGGTCGGACGATCCTAAAGGCGCTGTGACTTCAATCCTGTAACCGTGTGGCACAGTAGTTAAAAATAGGTCTAACAGATTGGAACGGTGAGTCTGGACATCAGGAACCCTTGTAGGCTCCTGAACCATTTGCTCCAATCCGTAGCAAAGGGCAAAGGATTCCGCTTGGCGTCCAGCCGAGTCTGTTGATCCTGAGAACTTCAACCAAGGTTCGTTATGAACATTGAAGTTCCCCAGGACCACAAACTCTGCCATAGGGTAGCGGGGCAAGAGGTCATCAATAGTGTCGCTTAAGTGTTTGAAGAGCTCGGACGTGTCTGATTCGCTAAGGTTCGATGAGCGGTGTAAACACGCGTAGAATCTTACCGTACTGGCAAGATTGACTTGACAGCTGTATGTTGTTTGTTTACATTAGTGTGAGTTTTTACCATGCTTATAAAAACAATGTGGGGCTTCAATTCGCTCTCTTTATCCCTAATTCAGCCAGTGAACTAAGAAGTGTCGTAAAAGTCCTTGGGACCGAGCCACGTAGATCATATTCAGTGTAGAATTAAAAAAGTGCAAGTCTCGTTAAAAGGAACTTTGTACATAAATTTCGAATACTTATTTTGAACCGAAGTGTTTTTCATTAAATGAGTCCTTATAAATTAAACAATGAGAATACATATGATAAATATATTGATGACCTTTAATAATATTTTGTAAAATACATATATACATGTATGCGCTGTAAGAGTACTCACGTTTTGTCCAGCATCTGTTTGCATCCCGGCGATGCGCATCTTGAAGGCCTCATTCCTGGCGTTGTGAACTGGGCGCACCTGGTTTCCGCCAATTGCCTGTAGGAATAAATAAATGAATCAGTGAGTGCCAACCCAACAAACATTCCGCAAATGGTCGTAGATTTTTTTTTTTTACATTAACTCCACACAGGAGGCCCTGAGGAAAATGATTTCCCTCAGGGCCTATGTCATCTGGGATGCTGTGTGGAGGGTCTTTTTGAGGAGAGGAAGGAATGAACATTGGTCTTGAAGAGACCCATGTTGTAGGAAGGAGGATACAGAGAGGCCGGCAAATCATTCCACAGCCGAGCTGTTGAACACAAGAACGAATCGAAGAAACGACCCGTTCTCATGTGACAAATGTCAACCGTGTACAAATGTTGGGCACGCGTTTGGCGTGTTTCCCGACTATGCACCGGTGTCGAAGGGATCAATGCTGCTAGTTCCTCGGAGTATCTTCTATTGTAATACCGGTAGAACAAGGATAGCATTCCCACCCGATGCGTGTGCTCTAAAGATTGCAATCCGTCTGTTAATATGGGAGAATCTATTAAACGGACCGCCTGTTTCTGCACAGAGTCAAGGGTATTTTTCAGGTATTTTGGAGCTCCAGACCAGAGGTGGCTGGCCAAATTCAACCGTGGGGTGCACTTGTGATTTGTACAGGGTTAGCAGTTGTGTACTATTAAAGTATCTGCGGGCCATGTACAGTACGCGCAGTTTTTGGGAGGCTAACTTTACTCTGGCTTCGATGGAGCCCCCATACCTGAGCTGGTCACTTAGGGTTACACCAAGCATATCAATGGAGGGCCTGTTCGGGAGATTGCTTCTGTTGAAAGATACTAGATTTTCATTTCGATCCCTTTTAGACGTAATCAGATAAGATTGGGTCTTTGAAACATTAAATTCAACGAGATTATTTTTACCCCAAGAGAAAACACTCTCGAGGTAACCGTCCATTCTTTGCTTCAAAGCCCTCCGAGCCGTTGGAGTTTGTGAGCCCTTTGGGGGCTTGTCAAACAAAAAGCTATCCATGGACTGTACTGTCATCCGCGTAACAGTGAATTGGTGCACATGACAAAAGGTCGTTGATGTGCAACAAAAACAAAGTCGGCGACAGAACCGATCCCTGTGGGACGCCAGCATTTATTAAGTGTGAGGAAGAGGTGAAACCATCGGCTACCGTCTGAATCGACCTCTCCCTCAAAAAGTCGGCAATCCACGTATACAAGGATGCGGGAAGTCCGTAAGAAGGCAGTTTGTTGACAAGTCCTCGGTGTCAAACCCGGTCAAAGGCCTTAGAAATGTCATCAAGAGTTGAGTTAGCCACAAACATTTTACCTAATAAGTTTGCCTTTTCGGTGGCGGTGTTTGCTAGTGAGCCGTCGGGTCTGGTAAGAGGCGGCAGAATGGATTTGCAGAAATTGCGACCTATTGAGCCCGCAAGCGACCAGAATTGCCTGCTGCCATGCGGGCATGCAGCCAGCTTTCTGCTGATCTGCTGGTTGTGCTCGTATTTTGACCTATTTATGATTCTCTTGGTTTCCTTTGCCATTTTGTTGTAAGCTGTTCTGTCTTCGGATGTTCTAGATGTGTTGTAGGCTCGGTAAGCCGCGTTTTTTCGTCGCACTGCTTCAGCGCTTTGTCGACTGAACCACGGCTTTGAGTCTACACCAGTGTCCTTAACCGGTGACAGGCCGGAGACGCGCCGGCGCGCGCGTCACATGCGCATGCGCTGTAACGTTTGCTGCTAGCGGTGTGTCTCTAGTCGCAAATTTCGCATGGTCTTGTTGGCTGCATTGTACACTGAATAGGACACGCGTGGCTCGGGCGAGCTAGGAGTTGGTCAGCCGCTCAGTTGACGGAATTACCGCGGGTCGGGAGGTTGTGCTTGTTGAACGGGCTGTCATTGTGCTGGGACCCATCATCATCATCGAACTTCAGAATGTGAGATTTAAATTAGTCATTTAAACAGATCGAGATTTTGTTTTAGCTATTTATAGAGATTACTGAGTTTAAAATATGTATCGTTCAATCAATACAGGCGCCCATCAGTTTAATCATACAATTCAATAACATTTTAGATTCATATTGACACGTTGTTGAGAATTCACGATCATTTACAGCTGGAACGAACAATCGTATCCAGCCACCCCTGATGATTACTTTTATTTTGTTATTTTAGAGTCTCAATGCTAAATTTTAGAATGTTCCCAAGGGCTGGGTTATGGATTTTTAAATAAATTATTCAATGTTTTCCGACATGGTATTTTTATTACATATCTACCCACATTGCCTTGCTTGTTTTATCTAAGATTAGAATACACTTCACATTGATGGATGTCCTACCTTGGTGGGTAATAAATAAAGGTAAAATATATAAATGTCACAGCGCGAGAAAATAATTCAAATATTTGAATAATATTTTCGTCAAAAAACTTTTGGTCTGCGATTTTGGCCCTTCTATGTACATAATTTGTATGAATAACAGTGTCAGAATCGCTTGCGCCAACAGTACTCTATGATACGCCTTGAAGTTTCATTCGCCTTGCAACACCAGAATATTTTTAAAACGATTTCTTCTATGACAATCACCTGACAAAATTTGCTGCGATTTTAACCGTCGCAACTGACGCGTGTTCCGTAAAACATCGTAAAACCTATTAATTTACGTAATAAATGCAAGTAATGTTGTTTTGGTAGATAGTTTATTGTGTTGTGAACGTGTTTCAGGTCAATAAAATATACAATAGCTCAAAATTAATCAACAAAACATTCTATTCAAAATTCAAAATCGTGTTTTGTTACGAAATTTCCGTATTTTTCCTGGCCTTTGACGGGTTAACAGGAGATTTGATGAAGCCGTTCATCGCGGATGTGATGACTTCACCAATTTCCTGGGCACATCTTGAGGGATCCGAAGTCCGAAAACAGACAGCTGACCACGGGAAAGCATTTTTTTTTATTTTTTTTTTATTTTTTTTTTATTTATTTTTTTTTTTTTTATTTGATTCACCTGATTTATACATGTGTGTTACATATTAAAATGTGCCCGCAGATCGAACCAATCTGCTGACCTATAGTGCCACACCTTTCTCTTCAGCCTCTCGTTTGGCTGTCTGAAGTTTACAGGGATTGATGCCGTCACTAGGCAGTGGTCGGACGATCCTAAAGGCGCTGTGACTTCAATCTTGTAACCGTGTGGCACAGTAGTTAAAAATAGGTCTAACAGATTGGAACGGTGAGTCTGGACATCAGGAACCCTTGTAGGCTCCTGAACTATTTGCTCCAATCCGTAGCAAAGGGCAAAGGATTCCGCTTGTCGTCCAGCCGAGTCTGTTGATCCTGAGAACTTCAACCAAGGTTCGTTATGAACATTGAAGTCCCCCAGGACCACAAACTATGCCGTAGGGTAGCGGGGCAAGAGGTCATTGATAGTGTCGCTTAAATGTTTGAAGAGGTTAGGTTCAGTGAGCGGTATAAACATGCGTAGAATCTTACCGTACTGGCAAGATTGACGCGTACCCACATTACGTTGAATCTGGAGTTTTCCAGATTCAACAGTCGCACACAGTTGACGTCAGCTCGACTATAAAGACAAGACACCTCCTTTAGGTCTGAACTTACTTGCGAGGGTGAAGCCCGGGCAGTCCAGATAGGAAGCGTCTACAGGCTCAGCTATCTGCATTTCAGACAGGAATAGTAGGTTGGGGCGTTGAGAAAAAAGGTGGTGATGGACAGAGTTTAAATTGGTATGCAGGCCGCGAATGTTGGTGTAATTCACCAACATTTTTGGCCTGCACCGGGGTCTCCTACTACTCGCCGCTGTAATGCAGTTAATTTGTGGTGGTTGTGTTGTCATGATTTTATTGTTTGATTTTTTATTTTTATGATAGGATGTGGGGGGGAGGGAGGTCTGGGAAGGAAAAGGTATGAGGGGTGGGTAGGAAGCTGGGGATCAGAGTGTCCAAGAGTGATGAACGAATGAATCCAATCCACCCCCTGCGGTGCAAGGCGATGGGCAGGGAGAGTCCGGCTGGAGAGGTCGCCCAATGAGCCCCAAACGCTGCTGCTGGGTCCCCTCCGGTCACGAACCGGCACAACAGCAGCGGTGGACTTTTTACACTCGTTGATGGGGCAGCCCACCCTCAGTCGTGAGCCTGAGGGTCGGGCCCCTGTACTACCGAGCGGCCCGGACATCGGTAACCGGTTGTAAAGGGTCTCCCTCAACCAGCATCTCCCAATCTGGCCCGCCATGCAGGAGGTGGGCTGACGCACCCACCATCAAGACCTGGACAAACATAACCCCAAGAACCCGGGCACCTCTGCTTAGTCACCAAAGGTAGCGAACCACTTGGTGTGACCTGTGGCAGAGGTGTTGGTCATCCAATAAATGGTTCCCAGGGCGGCGGTACCCATACCCGCCTATCAAATTGAGTTCAGTCCATGAGACATAGAAACAATGACTCATGGAGAATCTACAAATAGAAATCACAAGCAAAGACGTGGCGGTTCTTCACGGAGGGGACACTAGGAAAGATCCAGGGCCGGATCTACGAAATCTGGCGCCCTGTGCAGTAGGTACCGATGGCGCCCCCCCCCCCCCCCCCTACATTTTTATTTTGATTAAAAATTCATTCACCCCATTTTTTATTTTTTTATTTAATTTTTTTTTTTTTACACTAATTTATCAAATAAAATCAAGACATATAAAGGGTGTAACTTCCAAGTGACCTGGCAGTAGCTCTCACACTCGTATTTTTTTAAAGAGAGCCCTATACTCTCTGAATCTATTAGGTAAACATAAAATTATGGTGCTATTTTAAATATTTTAGGAAAAACTATATAACAAAATAATATAACCAAACCAAAAAGAATATATCCTCAAATTTGTACCTTGCATTTCCCCTGTGTTGAGCGAACAAACACCAAATTGAGCGAACAAACACCATACAAACACTAAACACTGACGTATGGTATCAACGGCTTACGAAAGACACTTACACTGACACCGTAAAATAACAAATCCAACAAATCTAATAGATATTAATTATACATTTAACGAACTTCAATTAATATGTCAAATCAATGATGAAACTGTCAACACGTCAACGTTTAACGAACTTCAATTAATATGTCAAATCAATGATGAAACTGTCAACACGTACTGACTGCAAATCCTGCAAGGCGCAAGTCGGTTTGTTTGATTCACTAGAACAAAAATACCGCGCTGTGATTGGTTATTGAATTTGGATCGCACCCATTCGTCGTAAAAGATATATGGAAAAATAGATCTTACGTTTAAACTAAATATATGGAATTTGTAAAAAAATTCTGTAACTGACTATAAATTCGTAAGCCGTTGATACCAACCTGATGCGTGCCCATTCTGTTTCTTTTGAAAGTGTTGCTAGAGCGTAATAATTATTTCGTACTATGGGTAATTTTTAAATGATTCAGGGAATATTATAACTAAATTTTAATACAATATTTATTTTCTCACGGCGCCCCTTCGCAGTTGGCGCCAGGTTTTTGCACGTTTTTGAACGTATGGCAGATCCGGCGCTGGGAAGATCCCCACTAGATATTAAAAACTAGCCGCATACATTGTGAAGTTAGGTAGATAAAACTCACGGTGGGCGCGAACTGCGTGTTGTTGAGCATGTTGAAGTTGGGCCGCTGCTGCTGCTGAAGGCGCTCGCGACGCTTCTTGGCCTTGTCACGCGCCTTGAACATCTGCTCCGTCTGCTGGCGCTTCTTAAAGATCTCGTCCTCAGCGAGACCCAGATCTGCCATTATCATCTGCACACGGTCCAGGTTCACATCACCCGAATCTGTGAGCCAGCCCTGGAAACACAATCAATTGTTACTACATGATTCTTTATTACGTGACCATCACTAAATAATTCAAAAACATCATAAGCAAAAAATAATAAAAAGAGCTGAAACCATTTCAAGCAATAATTCCCCTTCGCCGGTAGAGCTGTCGGTGTTTGACTCTCACTTTCCAAAGTCTCACAAAGTTCCGAAAAACCCTACCTGGATGGAAGGAGAAGTAGGTGGAAACTTGAGTGGCAATCGGCTGATGTGAGAAATGCCCATCTCGTACACAACTCAAAAACCCTGCTCCTCCGTCAATAGGATAAGGTTCTCCGACAGATGTTATGCTCACACGATGCATAAGGGCATTGTTGGTACCTAGCATTCATCCTTTGCATGTACCTTTTTCCAAAATTATAATTCTTGCCACAAATACTTTTTTTCCACCTATCTACCTTATGCCGACCAAGTACAATTATGTGTCACCGTGTTCAGTTGAAAAAGACAGACTCGCATAAAATTTACAAATTGCAAAGTTATACACTATACTTTCTAGTTAGTCTGTAAAAGTTTGTCTTAGCATTTTGAGGGTATGACCGAGGGGACAAACGCTAGGGGACGCCCACGCCGAGAGTACCTGGAGGACCTGCTGGTGGACGTGCGCTGCTTATCATATGCAGAATTCAAAAGAGCCGCACAAGACAGGGAAGAGTGGAAAAAACGAATAGATGAAATTGCTGCAAACCAATCCCAGGATTGAAACCAGAGAGAGAGAGCATTTTTAATCCACACAAATACCTTAGTCTTATAAATAGTCTTCTTGTAGAGATTGACCAGCCTGTCAACGGCACCCTCCCTGATCTCCAGACTGGGCAGATGCGGCAAGAAGTCATTACCCACGAAGAAGCACATGAAGACCCAGTCGTCGAGGGCGCGCTCAAAGTTGTAGTCGAAGGGCAGGTTGGGCATCTGCAACTCGCGCTCCAAGTACTCGCGCAGCACGTATAGTCGCACGAAGATGAACTCGTCCTGAACCGAAAAGGCGGGCGGGCCGCCGGTCGGCTCTTCCTGCACGATGCCGGCGCACTGAATCATCTCGTGACCTGGGGATTCAAATATATGTTATTAGATGACAAATTCTTTCATCTCATAGCCGGGGGTTTCAAATACATGTATAAAAGCATTGACATATTTCAAATACATATATCTCATGCTATAAAAGCATTCAACAGTCTTATCCTTGAAAATAAAATAGAAGAAAACAAAAATAAATTCATACTCAAAATTAAAAATTGAATTAAAGAACAAAAAAGACAATATGTATTTCCAAAATCTCATTACATAATAAGAATAAAACACGTTCACGTAACACACAAAAATAAATATAAAACACATCATTAAAGAAATACATTTTACCTAAATTATTCATTTTTATTTTTAGTTTCATTTTAGCTTTTTTTTATGCAGCATTATTTTTATATTATTTTTAATGTAATATGTATAATTTTTTGTTTTATAAAATGGAGGCCTCAGCACAGGTGAGCTACCCAGTGAGGCCGACATTGCTGAATTGTATTTAAAAATGTTAGATATTATGTCAAAAAAATAAATAAATTAGAAGGCCCATTTTTTCATCTTGTGGCTATTGAAATACATATGTAGGTAAATTGCAGGTTCTTTCATCTCGTGGCCTGGGGATTCAAATATACAGGGTGTCCCAAAAGAAAGTTGATATTTGTTTTGCTTTCTGTGTAAACGCAACTTTCCGAGGGGCGCGGGGGGTATGTCAATCAGTAGTCTGGCTCTTGGGAATTTAATCACTATGAAGCATTTCTCGGGAGCGACCGCACGTTGTGTGTGCTTGAGTTTTACAAAAATGGTGATTCGGCGACTGTAGCGCGTAGAAGATTCTGCAATATTTGAGGTTTTCATCAATTCAATGATGCGCCAAGCATTCCTCTCATTCGAAAATGGGTCAAAAAGTTTAAAGAGAGCGGTACAATGCTGGCAAAACCAAAATCCGGGCGACCAAGGTCATCGAGAACGGTAGAAAACGTAGAGAGTGTTTATCAGTCTTTTCATGACGACTCAAACTTTTCAATTCGGAAGCGCGCAAGTGCTTTAAATGTGCATAGATCATCGTTACACAGCATTTTGCACAAAGACCTAATGCTGCACCCCTACAAACTTACTGGCTATAACCAAAGAACATGGTTCCAGCGAGACGGAGCAATATTACATATGTCCAATACGTCTCTGCCATGAGTTCGCGAAATTTTCCCTGGCAAATTGATCTCCAGGAGAGGTGGCATAAATTGGCCTCCTCGTGGTCCTGACCTAACCCCTATGGACTTTTTCCTGTGGGGTCATCTCAAATCTAAAGTGTACGCCAAAAATCCGACTTCCCTGATGCAATTAAAAGAAAATATCCATCAAGAAATGGCAGCCATCACGAAGCCTACCTGGCGAGCCGTCATAAGAAATTATACTCTTCGATTAAATGAATGCTGTGAATGTGAGGGTTTACATTTGGACGATATTATTTTTCAGAAATAAATTCCCAAATTGTGTATTTTAGTATTTAATAAACATTTTTTCGATAGAAGCCTTACTTTTTTTTTAAATCGATCCACTAAACATCAACTTTCTTTTGGGACACCCTGTATATAATTAGATGGCGCACTCTTTCATCTTTTGGTCTGGGGATTCAAATACATGTTATTATATGGCGCATTCTTTGATCTGGTGGGCTGGGGATTCAAATATATGTAAATAGATCGTGCAATCTTTCAACTAGTAGCCTGGGGATTCAAACTATATTCCATGAACTTACATACGAGTACTTCATAACATAATTTATTAACAGCCAGGAAAGAGCATTCAATTCCTACCGAGTTGTCCGCAGATGTCACAGGGCCTGGGTTTGTTTGGCTTGAACTCCTCGCGTATGATGGTGAAGTTGGGCTCGTGCGTGGCCAGCCCCAGCATGATGAGATCGGCGTCCGCCCCGCACAGCACGTGCTGCGTGTTGGGATCGTGGTCAGGATGAGCTGCCAAAACACATACAAAATTATATCAGAGTGTAATTTAAATGACATTCCAAGTGGAAAAATGTATTCTAATATTTTAAAACATATATTTTGTAGTGTCTTCTACAAGCGGTCCAGCACCGTAAAATCGATAACATAACAATGCATGATCGATAGGTTTAACTGGCAACGATTTTATATCCATTTCCCAAGCATGGTTGCGCTTGTTAGCCTTGTCGATAGCGAAGCTGATATTGACAATGAAATAAATAAGAAATGCCTTACGAAGGCAACACTGGCAGGTATTGTCTAAGGACATTCTGATACTCCTAAACATTATACGGCTACATACAAATGAATAAATTGAGAATGTCGAATTGAAATACACTCACTTTAATATACAGTTGCGGTCACTTTTTGACACTAAAAAGGGAGATAATTGATCAATGAGGCCTTTAGCCATAACTCGTGCTATTTTGAACCACTTTTTGAATTCCATTTCTCCAAGCTCAAACGGATTCAGTTGATCACGTATATGACATCGGTCAATTCTATGTGCTTCGTTAGTGTATGCCTCCGTTCATTAATAAGCCAGTCATTGTGCACAATGAATGACATTATTCAAAAAGTTGTTTATATTGATAATAAGACGGCTTTTGTCTACAGGCTTTCGGAATACTTTATTTCGATTGTTGACCGTGCTAGCAAACACCGCCTAACGCTGTTTAGTAATCATAGATGACAGATTTATAGATGAATGTGAAATAAATACCTCTCTGCCTCCGGATGTAATCCATGATTTTATGTTCCCCTTCTCCGGGCACTTTAGCATCAGACAAAATCACCTTGATTCCTCTCCAGCCCGGATCATTATTCAGCCTGAAATAAATACATTTACTAATTAATAACATAATACTAGCGAGTACCTGACATGCGTTGCTATGCCACAAAAAGAAAGAAATTGTTTTTCCCTGTGTGTCCTTTCCCATGCGTCCCCCTTCCTCCCATGATTCCCTTCCACATTCCGTATCTTCCGCCCTCCCGCGAACCCCCCCTCCTTCCCGCATTTCTCTTCTACCTTCCCCGCCTTCCCCAATTCTTTGTTCGTCATCCTTCGACCCGCCCTTCCCACCCTGCCGCTAAGCTATATGAAATACATGTATTTTTCAAAAAACTCGACGCCACCTATTGTAATTTTTTATGCAAATTTCATAACGCCAGAGCTTGCCAGTATACAATATACAAAAAATTTCACAGGCATGCGAACAACAACTCACCAAATTTCTTCGCAATCGGACTATTGGCATAGGAAATAATTTCATAACGCCAGAGCTCACCATTATATTACGAGTCCTATAATTTCAATACCCGCTATATCCGATTTTTCGACAAAACGATCTGAGTATGACATCTTGTTCACATTTTTGCGAGGAACAAGACTAACCTAAAATTGAGTTTCAAAACCTCCCTTATCACGACCAAAAACCATGTTAAAACTGCGAGTGAGAAACAAAACCCGCTATATCATTCAAGAAATTACTATCAAAACCCGCTATATCGGAATTCAACCAATCACGAGCGGTTATTTTGCCAAGATGGCGGGTGTAGACACACGCCCCTCAGGTCAGTTAAGTTTCAAAAGCCTCTATATTCCATATAAATCACGAAGTGAGTATCAAAATCCGCTATATCCATTTTATTTATCCAAATTACTTAAATATTTCTAGACAAACATTGAAAAATGAACACTTTTCGAATGTATATTACTCCAATTCATTATATAAAAATTAAAAAATGCAATTTTTTATTTACGCTAGAGATGCAACAGTTTTTTGCGGTTTTTTCCAAACAGTAAAAATTGATATAGCAGATATAGAAATTGAACGACTCATATAATAATAATAAAAACGTTTATTCATCAATAGATTTTTTACAGTATTATATATTTTGTTATTTTATTATTGAATCTATTGATGAAAAGGTCTTGAAAAATTTCTCCTGGAATGCAGCTGGTTTTCAACAGTGATTTCTTCTACAGGGGGCCCAGGATGGTAAAATCGATAACAACCTCTTATTGGCCGGAATATATAGAAACCTTAGCGAGTATGCGTACAACAATTCACTAAAGTTTCATCGCAATCGGATGAATGGTTTAGGAACGCATAAGGGACAAATCAAGAAACATTATTTTTATGTATTAAGAAATTTGCATGTAATATATAGACAAATTACACTTTAACCCCTCCGAATTTTCGAGAATATTAGCTTTTGGTGTCTTAAACGAAATGACATTTTACGAAAACTTTGTATTATTACCGCTTCACAATTAAAGCTCTATAAATGAAACATTTCTGAACGTAGCCGAATAGTAAAAACTGTTTTAGACAGGTTACAAAATAAGCTTTCGAATTATTATATTACAAATAAATATTAACATTTGTAAATATTAAAATTTAGAATGTAAACATTAAAAAAATGTGAAAATGACTCATGTGATGTTTTTATGTGAAAACGGTACTAAAATCACAGATAATGTAAACAACAATACTTATTCTATTGTATAAATGTGTAATAAACACTTTTGTCACCTCACTTTTTTATCATTTCATATAAAAATATTTAATAGAAATTAACAATGTCGGGCGCCCGTAGGAAATTTGGCTAGATAAATTATGTGTCAGACTGCGCGTCTGACAGAATGTTCTTTTTATGTATTTCTATGGACAACTTGAATAGAGATGTGCAGCATGATTCACTATCGACATTTCACTTTTTATTTTACGGATGTAACTAAAACAATAACGGAATTATAACGGTTTCTATGGAGACACACGCGCTGACGTGTAAACACGCTTATTGTACTTGACTGCTGTCGTATTTTTAACGCATATATCTGCTTACGTTGTGGAGGGGTTAAGCGCCCTTGAGGTGATTTTTCACAAAAACGGCGCTCTACAAATTATCCAATTATTATTATTATTTAACCACTCGGACCCGTAAGCGTGTTGTCACAATATAACAATACCAGACATATGTATGACATATTAGGCGTACCTGACTTATTAACCCATATTTCAGTCTACTCTCAACCCTCCTTCATCAGCCAGAAGATAAGAAAAAATATAAATAATCACCTGTCGTGCACATAGTAGTGCAGGCACTTGCTCAGTCTGTCCATGAACTCGGTGCCGGGTGTAATGCAGTTGAGGTCGAAGTGGTTCTCCTTGGTCTTGGGCGGCGGCACCGTGGCGCCCTTGGCCTCCAGCTCCTCGCGGATGCGCGCTATCTCAATGATCTTCTCCTGCGTCTCCTTGGAGGCGCGGAAGCGACGAGAACGCTGCTGGTTCATCTTGGCGCAGGGAGCCTGAAATTAGAACATTCCCATTCAAATCATTCTCATTACCCTCCAACATTCCCATTCAATTCATTCTCATTCCCCTCAAACATTCCCATTCAATTCATTCTCATTACCCTCCAACATTCCCATTCATTCTCATTACCCTCCAACATCACCATCTCCATCTACCCATCAATTCATATGAAAAAAAAAAAAAAAAACATAAAACATATTTTATAAACCATATGAATTTTATTCATATGGTTTTTATCATAATATTGTAATGATTGTTTTTGTTTTAAAATACTTATTGCATTCAGTTCCCTCCAGTATAAGTACTTACCTAGTTCTCGCCTATTTATTACACTCATATACTCTCTTTATACTTACTCATGTTACATTTAGTTGGTACTTAAAGAAACCTTATTTTTCTTTCTTTTTATAATACTGCATACCAAAAAAAGAATAAAAAATTCATAAGAAATGAATGATATTAATTTATAATTTTTTTTTTTTTATTATTTTACTTAGATATACTTAGATATGTTTACACTTACGAGTACTAGACTCCAATTCAAAC
Organism: Limnephilus rhombicus; assembly: GCA_929108145.2. Taxonomy (NCBI): domain Eukaryota; kingdom Metazoa; phylum Arthropoda; class Insecta; order Trichoptera; family Limnephilidae; genus Limnephilus; species Limnephilus rhombicus. The sequence goes on along the minus strand of OV815287.1, from coordinate 10,653,644 downwards.
AACTATCCTCCGTTGGTCACCATGATACAGGCAGCTGCCTAGTATGGTGACCTAATGTATCTCCTGAAGTAAATTTATTATGTAAGTAACATGTACTTATAAATAAATAAATAAATAAATTCATTCTCATTACCCTCCAACATTCGTTAGGGGTGGGTAGGAATTTGGGGGTCAGGGTTTCCAGGAGTGATGGACGTATGAATCTATCCTTCCCATTACGGTGCAAGGTGATGTTCCGAGAGAGTCCTGCTTGAGAGGTCAAACCAGTCTCTCCTGATCCGGCCTGCCACGCATTTGGTGGGCAGACACATCCATTGCCAAGGCCCGGACAACCCTCACACCATGAATGCGGGCCAAACGTAACAAACCACTTGGGGTGACCTATGGCAGAGGTATTGGTAATCCTATAAATGGTTCCTGGGGCGGCAGTACCCATACCCGCCTCCCAAATTAGAATTAATACAAATACATGGTAAATATTTCCCTATCGAGTCCACGCTCAAAACACACTTTAAAAAATTAAAACAAATTGTACTAGGTAGATAATGGTTAGTAATAACTAATTCAGTAACCGGAATTGAAAAATATTGTGTTTTAAAGTTTTTTTTTTAATTTTAAAAATGCGAAATATCATTTTTTCAAGGACCGCCGTGTAAATTACGACGATGAAATACGCATTTTTAATAGAAAAAATCACTTTCTGTCAGTTAGACAATAATAAGTACGAATTGCAAACTTCGGAAATGATAAATAATGCGTATTAATCATTATTTTGTTTGGTTTCATAAACACGAAAAATCACACGAGACGTTTGCCGTCGTAATTAACAACATGGCGTTCCTTGAGAAATGACATTTCGCATTTTTAAAGAAAACAAAATAACCATTAACCCCTCCGAATCTTCGCGAATATTCACTTATGGTGTCTCAAACGAAATGACATTTTACGAAAACTTTGTGTTATTACCGCTTCGCAATTAAAGCTCTATAAATGAAACATTTCTGAACGCAGCCGAATAGTAAAAACTGTTTTTGAAAGCTTACAAAATAAGCTTTCGAATTATTATATTACAAACTAGCTGACCCGGCGAACTTCGTACCGCCTAAGAATCAATAACTGTTGTGTTGACTTATTAGCTGAATTAATTTAATTTTTTTTAAGTTAAAATTAATACTCAAAATGAATTAAGTATTGTAATTCATGTGGCAGCAAGACATTCGCTTTATTAAAGCGAATTGAAATGATTCACGTGGCATCATTGTACTACTTTCTGTTAAAACTATTTACTGGGTGGGTTGCACTTGGGTCGATTCCCTTCATTGAAGCACCTTGTGATATCCAACATTTTTCGTTTTGTTGTCATTAGATATCTTCCCAGTTCCACCGGGCGCATTGAGGAAAAATAAGCCACCATTTCCATCATCAACAGCCTTCATTAACGTATCGTGCACTTCCTTCTGTTGGGGGTACAACAGTGGTACATTCGTTCAAACTGATTGGTTCAATGCATCTTGATCATATTCACGTTCACGTACCAATTATTTATTGATTGAAAGCATCATTCATTGCAAGTTTCATTGCATTCATGAAGCGTCGATCTGGCGTTGTTATTCCTAACTTGACTAACAAACTGCCGCACATGAGGTAACACATGTCTTCGATCAAAAACAAAGCCTCTTTATGTATATCCTCATTCATCTCGAATTCAATGTAAAATGTCTTCTGACATGTCATCTTTGTACTTGTTCCATAGTTCACGTGGATTCGATGGGAAACATGTCGAAATAAAGATAGCAAATAATGTGCGTATCAGACTGGAGATGCAGAAATAATTGCTTCAGTGATTGTCATGTCCCAATGAGTATCGTTTTCAAGCAAATTGATCTGCTGACATGCAACACGAATTGTTGGGCACACTACACCATTGACTTGTGATTCAAACGATGTCGGCCCACGAACATTCACTAGCAACAACCAAAAGTAGAAGCATTCGTTACTTTTTACATGAACTGTGTAAATGCGACCAAGAGCATCAGTAGAACGCACAATCGGATGATCAGTAACCACATCGCCGTGCTTCCGACGTGGAAATCTCTTCGACAAAGCGTTCGACAAAGTGTAATAACGTGGCATCTCAGAGTAGAGCAACGTCCGGGCAAACAGATCGCATTGGCAAATCGAAAAGAAACTGGTCAATGTTGTTGCTGGAGGTGTTTCAGCACGTTTGGCATCAATCGATATTGTAATGAAATAAACTCGTTGGTCATTCTCCAGATGCATCGCCAAATATACAACAATGGAATGTCGTTCATGAATGGGGAATGAGAATATACGCCAAATCGCCTCATTGTAGCTCACAAGCTTATAGCGTGTGATTTTATCGTTTTTTATTTGTAGTTTTAACGCCAAAAACCACCATATCGCTGACTTTTGTGACAAATTTGCAGATGTATTTGATTGACTTCACCGAATTGCAATAGGTACCCCACATCACAATGCGCCTTGAATGTTTTGAAAAGAAGTGTCTGTTTTCTTGGAGTTGTGCAGACATACGTTCACCATTTGTCCCATTTACGACTGTTGACATTTAGTGTGTAAGAAAGAGAGGCAGCATTATATGTTTAAGAACAAAAGAAAAACAATCAGCACATTGACATTTGACGTTTTTGAATTTTTGGAATTCAAGCAAACTTCAATATTATACCTACCTACCACAATATTCCTGCAGGTCTTTCAAAAGATGAAAATTCGTTCCATATTAAATGTATAAGGAAATGAATTTTCGTCATAATTTTCTTTTTCGTGAATTTTCGCCATGTTTTAATAGTTATTATGTTATCCGAGGCGGAGACAAATGCAACAAATCAAAGATCATCAAAATCGGTTCAGCCGTTCTCGAGTTATAAATAGTGTAACTAACCCGACTTTGTTTTATATATTAACCCTTTGGTGTCTTTAACAAAATGACATTTTACGAAAACTTTTTGTTATTACCGCTTCACAATTAAAGCTCTAAAAATGAAACATTTCTGAACGTAGCCGAATAGTAAAAACTGTTTTAGAAAGGTTACAAAATAGGCTTTCAAATTATTGTATTACAAATAAACATTAGCATTTGTAAATATTAAAATTTAGAACGCAAACATTAAAAATAGGTAAAAATGACTCACGTGATGTTTTTATATGAAAACGGTACTAAAATCACAGATTATGTAAACAACAATGCTTATTCTAGTATATATATGTGTAATAAATACTTTTGTCACCTCACTTTTTTATCATTTCATATAAAAATATTTAATAAAAATTTTAAATGTGGAGCGCGGTGGAGCTGCCGGTAGCAAATTTGCGCGGGTAAATATTTTTGTCAACTACACGACTGACAACTGATTCCTGTTATGTATTTCCATAGACAACTTGATAGGGATGTGCAGCTTGATCTACTATCGACCTTTTACTTTTTGTTTTAGGGATGTAACTACAACAATAACGGAGTTAGAACGATTTCTATGGAAACACAAGCGCTGACGTATAAACACGCTAATTGTACTTGACTGCTGTCCTATTTTTAACGCTTATATCTGCTTACGTTGCAGAGGGGTTAAGATAAATATTAACATTTGTAAATATTAAAATTTAGAATGCAAACATTAAAAAAAATGTAAAAATGACTCACGTGATGTTTTTATGTGAAAACGGTACTGAAATCACAGATTATGTAAATAACAATACTTATTCTATTGTATAAATGTATAACAAACACTTTCGTCGCCTCGCTTTTTTATCATTTCATATAAAAATATTTAATAAAAATTAACAATGTCGAGCGCGGTCGAGTCGCCGGTAGGAAATTTGGCGGGATAAATTATATGTCAGACTGCGCGAATGACAGAATATTCTTGTTATGTATTTCTATGGACAACTTGAATAGGGATGTACAGCTTGATTCACTATCGACATTTTACTTTTTGTTTTAGGGATGTCACTAAAAGAATAACGGAGTTAGAACGATTTCTATGGAGACACACGCGTTGACGTATAAACACGCTTATTGTACTTGACTGCTATCGTATTTTTAACGCATATATCTGCTTACGTTGCTGCCCGGTTAAAATGCAATATTTTTCAATTCCGGTTACTGAATTACTTATCACTAACTGTAATCCACCTGGTACAATTTGTTTTAATTTTTTAAAGTGTTTTGAGTGTGGACTCGACAGGGAAATATTTACCAAATACATAATTGTGTTTTTGTTTATATAAAATCTTAAATGTTGACTACCTCAGAATGACTTGCCTTGTGACAGCAATAATATTTTGCAAGGTGTGCAGTACAACACGCTCCATACCTTTAACTTTAAATATAATAAAATCTGCAAGATTGCCAAGAAAAAACAATAATGCCAATTAATGTCAATTTAATAAACAACCTGTTACCAAAATACTTTTCCGACATACAACAAGGACATTCACAGACATAATAACTCAAGGATGTGCGATGAAATCAGATTATCAAAAACGGACAAAGTCAATTCGTAAAATAGTTTACAAAGGGATGAAGTATTATAATGCGCTGCCGGGAACTATTAAGTCGTGTAAATTGGTAGATTCAAGATGCAATGTAGGAGCCACATTAAGCAAGAGAAAATATAGTATATTAGTTATATTAATTAATAATTCGTAAATTTTGATGTACAAATAAATAAAATGAATATAATAAATTAATGGTTAGTAATATTATCATTTTTGTGTACTCACCACACCATCAATAGCCATGTACAGAACCTTACGGGGACGTACAATCTTGAAAAGACGATCGACGCACTCGAAGATGGCAATCATCATCTCATCCTCGTTTTTGGGGGCTAAAATACAACAAACAATAAGCTACGACTTCACCGCCACACCATCGTTAATTTTAATGGCAAAAAACATTTCATAACCTACAAAAGGGGTTGAGGAACTTAAGTTTACCATAAATTATATCATTGGGATTGTAATTTTGATGCAGTTAACTAATTCCTGGGAAAAATATCAAATAAAACAGATAGAAAAATGAATATTAATTATTGAAAGCTGTCATTACCGGGTTTGTCTTCAGGGTGGGTGCAAGGATGGATGATTCCATTCATATCCAAATAAAGGTTGTCAAATTCAACCCCATTGGGATTAGGGGCTGACGAATCCACGGGCACTTGAACTCCATCCACATCATTGGACTAAAACACAAGCAAGCAAATAAAACAAATATATTTTTCAGGAAACATTAGTATATAAACAAAATCTAGGTTAATGGGAAAGTTAACTAATTACCGATTCTTCAATGCATTCAACGATAACACTGGGATATTTGCGGCTAAGCCAGCGAAAAAACGCTGGAACTCCCATAATTCAGATAATGTCAATAGTAAAATTTAGAATTAAACTTCCAATTTTATCAACGCGGCGATCCGGAGATGCTTGTCAACAGGAAAGTCACAGAAAAACCGGGTACCGATTTGCTTGACATTACACACCATAGAACAAATATATTGTAAAAGATATCCAAAATTCCAAATGACTACAACCAGTGTTGCCATTTGCTTGGTTTTACCATGTTTTCATGGTGTTTTGAGTCATTTTGACCTCCATCGTTTTTTTTTCAAAAAAGAATGTCGAACATTACTTTTTTTTTTTACCAATCACTGAAAACATGTGAAAGAATTTTTTTTAGCAAGGGCCTCATGGGAGAAATGCCGAATTCAGGGATGTAGTTCTTGAAATACCCGTAGAGCTTCAAACGCAGACGTCGTGAAACATATCAGTGGTGATATAAGGATAATCCACGGATTTGGAAAATTGTTATCAAAACCAAAACATTATCTTTGGACATCGACATCCATCATAACATGATTTTTTATCCTTCAAAATATGGTTTTCATACATGAAACATGGTTTTTAATTTTCTGGACGTGGTAACACTGATATTATTGCCATTTGCATGGTTTTTACCACATTTCTATGGGTTTTTTGGGCCATTTCTACCTCGATGGTTTTTTTACCAGCCAACAATAGTGTATACTTTTTAGTATTTTAGGGTTGGTTTATTTATGGCAGGATACGTTTTTTAGCATGGAATATCTTGAAATCTGAAATGTAGTTCTTGAACCTCAGCACGGGTTCGCAATGTCTGTATTATAAATATTTTTCACATTATTGCCTATGTCATCTTTTTCGCTGTGTGGAAGGTCTTCTTAGGAAAGGAAGGAGAAGAAGTTCTGGGAAGGAAAGGGGTATTTCAGGATGGATACGAATCTGGGGGTCAGTGTGTCCAGGAACTGACGTATGAATCCATCTTTAAGATTTTTTAAGAATTGACTGTAGCATTTATTTCAAATAATAGTGGGGGGATTACTGAAGTTCGGGACCCAAACTCCAAAAATGACGTATTGAAATCCGCAACTCCCAGTTCCTGTCAATTAAACACAAAACAGTTATTACTCGTGTTACCATTTTCCAACCTTCCGTTGAGAGGAAATTCAATGTGATTAAAAATTTTATAACCGAAATCGCCTGTATACAGATACAGTGGTAGCATTGAAAGCCACTCTAGAATAGAGATGGGTAAGTTCTGAATTTTGCCGAAAGCCTCCGAGACATGCTTCCTTTTAAAAGTACTCGAGTCCTTGAACCAGGTCCCGGGAGCCACTCCCGACTCGCGAATTGCTCGGACCGAGACGCACGAGTTCAAACGGAACCGTACCTCGGTGCTAGAGTGCGCAAAAGAACTCGAACGCGCGATTACCGCTCTCGACTCGCGATCGGCTCGGACCGATACCCAGTAAACAGAGCCGTACCTCGGTATCAACCCGCACTAGAATTCGGAGCCCCGGAGCCAGACAAAAACCCGCACGCGGACTTGGGCCCGTCACTCGTCGCACCCGAGCGTGACGTGTGCGATGTACATTTTGGCGAAGTTCAAAGAAATTGAACGAAATGCATTCGTGTCATAAGACACCACGACAATGAGGTCCAGCTGATAGCGACGATTAATGCATGGCCGTTACAGTAACCATATAAAAATAATGTATCATCACTTTTAATATTTGAGGGGTTTAATTTATAATCCGTTTATAACGCCGCGGTGCCAGTAATTTGTTTATGCTTTCCGGACACATTATTTTAAAATCGTCTCGGGTTTCGGTCACTTGAGATTGTTTACGACTTGATATTATTTTTTGTTTATATTCATTCAGAATTAATAGATATTGTAGTGATCTCAACATTATAAGTTGAACAATGGATATGTTTTAGATATTGATTCGAATTTTCTATGAGTGGCAAAGGAGGCCCTGAGGAAAATAATTTCCCTCAGGGCCTATGTCATCTTTGGGGATGCTGTTTGGAGGTTTTTTTAAGGAAAGGAAGGAGAGGAGAGTTCTGGGAAGGAAGAGGGTTTAAGAGGTGGGTAGGAATCTGGGGTTCAGGATGTCCTGGTCATCCTCTCCAAGACCCAAACAAACCTCACCCCATGAACCCGGGCACTTCTGCTAAATCACCAAACGTAGCGAACTACTTGGGGTGACCTATGGCAGAGGTGTTGGTTATCCAATAAAGGTTCCGCGATGTGAAGCTAATATAAAAATATCTTTATCAGTTTTTAATATTAGCGCGCTCTCTCTAAGAGTCGGATTTACGTATCCCTTCATCTTGTTCTTTTCTTTGCAACCACGCCTTAACCGACACTTAAAAATACACATTTCTTAAAATCACCCAAATAATTTATTGCTCGATTGAATTATTAGTGCGTGACAGTGGATATTATCACTTAATTAGTCAACTCATCGGTGCGGAAATGAAACCCACAACCCAACAATAAACAAAAAATCAACGAGTTCGTAAACATAGCCGACCGGTAGAAAAGCAAAGGCTGCTATGACGTGTCACTAGGACTTACTACTCACAAGTACTAAGTACCCGGAGAACTCGCGACTCACGAGTGGAGCGGAGCGCGAACACGGGGACGCCGGCCGGTGGAGGCATTCGGTTCCTACTACTCAGTACTCACTACTCACTAGTACCAAGAGACTCGCGACTCGCGAGTTGAGCGGAGCGCGAACACGGGGACGCCAGCCGGTGGAGGCATTCGGGTTCCCGGTCCGACTCCGAGTTTCGGGTTTGGGACCGAGCCCGAGTTCCGCGACCGGGTTCTCTTTGAGTTGTAGATTTTAAAAAGGAGTAGGAGTAGTAACCGCTTCCCGCAAAGGACCGGAGTACAAGAGCCCATTATTTACTTCATATTTATTTTAAAAAAATTCTAATAATTAAATTATAATATGTAAATGAAATCCCCAGCACGGGAGATCCCAGTGAGGATATCATTATCTCTACTGTTACTAAGAAATGAAGACAATAAATCATTATTTTTACGCACCAGATTTAAATGTCCGGGTTAAATTTTCCCCACAGGAAAAACTAAACCCTTTCACACACTTCCCACATGATCATCTAGTGAATCCACGCTATGCAATTGCACTATATAAGTATTATAAATACAAAACAATACAAGAACAACATGTCAACAGCAAATATAGTTATTCTTTTAACAATCACAGTTTATTGTCAGTACCTGTAATAAGGGACCTTGGAATAACCTTCGACTCTAAACTACTATTTACCAACCACATTGATATAATAACTGGTAAAGCAATGAAAATGCTAGGCTTCATTGTAAGAATTTGTAAAGATTTCAAAAATATCTAAACATTCAAAATACTATATACAACTCTGGTAAGGAGTCATTTAGAATACAATTCCCCCATATGGAACCCTTTCTACAAAAGCCATGCAAACTCCATTGAAAGAATCCAACGCAAATTTCTCAGATCAATTAATTTCAAATTAGGTATTCCCGCGGTTGACATAAACTATGAATATTTATTACAAAAAATGCGACTCTTATCGTTAAAAGATAGAAGAATACTCAATGATCTTATTTTTTTATTTAAAATAAAAAATAACTGGTTTGACTCCCCTGAACTGGTCTCATTAATAAACTACCATGTACCTTGTACACCGACTCGACTCAAAACTCCTTTCCATTGTGACAATACTTTGACGAACGCAGAACAAAACTCAACCATAAATCGCTTGCATATTTTAGACAATGAATATGCTAATATCGATCACGCCGCCAGTAATCTGGCTTCATACAAAAGATGCGTTAAACTTAATTTGTTTTCTAGTACCACGTAAATATAATTCATCGTGTAAACATAACATGCCTACCAGTACTTCACTTTAAAACTATTAATGCACTAGAAATCATAGGTACTTGTTTAATTTTTCATATCGGTTAACATAATCCAGGATTTATTACTTTTTATATTTTATATTTAAATCTATGTAGGTACCTTGAGATAGGTATCTTTTATTTGTACATTTTACATTTTATTGTTTTATTTCTCTCTTTAAATTTTTATTTTTACTTTTATACATTATAGTTTTTATACACTACTTATTACCTTACTTTTTACCTTTTTCTTAAATTTTACTAACATTTATACTGTTATTCTTCATGTTGTTGTACTATTATAAGTATGTCTATTATGTTAATGGCACATGTTGTGCCGTATATGTGTAAATAAATAAATAAATGTCAACCTATCAGAGACCAAATGGGAAAATAATTCACCGACTCCTTATAAAAAATAAAAAAAAGTTTTCAACTAGCAATAATCGCACCTCGGATAAACCTCATTGGTTACGATATCGCCACTGCGCAAAGTTATTATTATTATTATTCCAGCTGAACCGACATATCGCTACTCTAGAAGGGATCAAGAAAGGATAAGGAAGTTTGAAGTTTAATCCTTCAAACAAAATGTTAACAAACAAAAAATGGCATTAAATATGTCTGTCTTTTGATAATGTAAATTGCTAACTAAACATAATATCTTAATATAATTTTTTTTTTAATTAGTTTAAATTATGTTTCACTAAAATACAATTTTATCACCATTTCTTAAAAAAATAACTTGTCTTTATCAGTATTTTTTTCCTAGCCATCCCTGGCACACTTTACGTGTGATTATATTTCCATTGTTTTCTACTAATTATACAATTTATTGGCATACCTAATGGAATATTTTTTTATATGTGTCATGAATGCGAATGAACGAGAAAAGGAGTGTAAGGAGAATATATGACGCAAATGTGAATGGTAGAAGAAGTCGAGGACGCCCAAGAAATACATAGCACGACCAAGTGAATCAGATACTTGAGAAGGGCCATGTCAAGACTCAGAATAATAGAAGAGCATGTATGAGACGTTGTATGAATGTGAACGAGGCAAGGAATGTGTGCCAAGACCGGGATGTTTGGCGGTCCGTCCTCTCTGCATACCCCTGCGGGGAAATGGCGTGATGGTTGGTTACTTGTGTCATTATTTTTCAATCATGCGAACATTGGTTTATTATTGGGTTGTAACCTATTTCTTTATGTTTGTAATAATATGTTTTAATCCTCTAAATGTTTCATATAAAATAAAATAATACAATAAATCCTTAAAAAATGCAAATGTGTATTATTTTGGAGGTAGAATTATAAACAGCGCCCTTGAGGTGATTTTTCACAAAAACGGCGCTATATAAATCATCCAAATATTATTATTATTAAAGGAATTTGTGGGGAAATTTCATGGAATTAGTTATTTAGTTCTCCCCAATTTGGGGAATTTGAACATTTATTGCGGGTATTTTAGAACATAAGAATTGGCAACCTGCACCTAACCTCAATTTCCAATGTAGCCAAAGTATCTGTCACTTTGAAATGTATAAGACCATGTATTGCGGGAAAATTTGTAAAAATTTACTTCAAAATGCATTCAAACAAAAACGAAACTTTTCCAAATCCTGTATTTACTATCAGATAAACGACCATGATTCGGATAACCTACGTAATATCGGTATTTTGGCTCACATCGATGCCGGCAAGTATTCTTATTTTGTGAACATTTAAATTACATTATATAAAACTTAAATTTTAGGGCTAATGATCAATATTTTTTAGGCAAAACAACAACAACCGAAAGGATGCTGTTCTACTCTGGCACCATACGTTCAATGGGAGAAGTCCACCATGGAAATACTGTCACAGACTACATGGAACAAGAGCGGGAACGAGGAATAACCATCACAGGTTTTATATGATTTTAGATTTTCACGGCCAAAAGTATTTTTGTAATTTGTTTTTGGGGTGTTACGTTTTGCGCTACCTCCTCCTTTAGCCAACGTTTCGGACAGCGTTACAGTATCCATGTCCAAACTTGGTCTTTGCAGACCTCAGTAGGTCTTGAAGAGTTATGCAAAGACCAAGTTTCCTCTGTAAACAGTTGGAGTGTATAAACTCAGCTGTTCCGGATGTGACAAGGTTTATGTAGGCCAGACAGAGTGGACGATCTCCAAATGGATATCAGAACACTTTCGTGCTTGTAAACTCGGCCACCCTGACAAATCGGCAATCGCCGAGCACTTAATTGAAACCGCCCATTACTTTGGATTTGCTCCTGAAGTCCTGGGAAGACCCAACACCCGTAGAGCACGCCTGATTACGGAGGCAATTGAAATCCACAAAAACCCAATTAATATTAATAGAGACGACGGAGCTAAGCTCAATAGTACTTGGTATCCGGTAATTGACGGTTACACCAAAGCTAAATACAAAAACCATTGGAAGTATTCTGTAATACCAGCTCCTAGTGGAGTGGAGCTGGTGACATGGTATCGCTCCTAAGTACATAAGCACACAGTTCACCACTAACAATTACACATCTGCCCTGATGATGGACACTGTAACGATGTCGGAAACATTGGCAAAAGGTGGAGGTAGCACAATACGGCATAACAACCCAAAAACAAATTACAAAAATCACAGGTTTGTTTAGCTCTTTAAAACCTACAGCAATCTGTTATTTAATCATCTTTAATATTGTCAAGCAAGTCACATAAATTATACTCTAATAAACCTGTTGGTTCCTTTTTATTCCAACTGCGGCGGCACCGCAACGGCAAACAATAATCAAGCATAAAACATACATTCTCTATCACAATAATGCTGCATCTCTTTCTTACACACTAATTAATAGTGAGACAAACGATGTACATATATACAGGGTGTCCGGGGGTAAAGTGCATTAACTTCGGGAGGTGATTCTACATGATAGTAGGAGTAATAAAGATTAACAACTTTTTTCGAAATTCCAACATTTTTTTCCCATACAAAAAGACATACCTACTAAAAATCCTTAGTGTGAGGTACGATCTTACTTGCTGAGAGCCTGCCGGGCGCCCGACTCGATTGTGATTGGCCCGAATCGTAATAGCGGAAAATAATAAAGCTGGCCGCACACGCCGGACTAATTTCATCTTTTTACCTCAAAACTGCCCCTAAAAGTTGCAATTTCGAAAAAAGTTATTTATCTTTTTTACTTGTACAATCATGTAGAATCACCTCCCGAAGTTAATGCACTTTACCCCCGGACACCCTGTATATATCTGCTTCCCCTGTAGGAAAAATGCAATAAGGAACTCCAGTGAAAAATATTATGGCTTTAAAAAAATATGTTCATGTCCTAGATTTTTTTATTTTATTTAATTTTTTTATTTACAAAAAGATACATAAAATATAATAAATTTTACACAATAATTAATTACATAATACATGTATTTGATGTACCCCCATAAATAAGCAGGGCTTGTGTATGGGGGGTCCTAGGCCAGCGACAGATGAGAGGTTAACAAACGGATTGCAACCTTTGGGGCACAGGCGTTATGTAGGTATACTGTCCTTGTTCTACTGATATTACAAAGGAAGATACTCATTGATTCCTTTGACACCGGTGCATAGTCGGGAAACACGTCAAATGCGCACCCAACATTTGTACAAGTTTGAAGTAACAATAGACCTATTTGTTTGTTCCTTCCAGCGGCCGCTGTCTCCTTCAGTTGGAAGGATCACCAGTTCAATCTGATTGACACCCCGGGACACATTGACTTCACCATGGAGGTGGAGCAGAGCTTGGGGGTGCTGGACGGAGCCGTGGTGGTGCTTGACGGTTCAGCTGGTATGTTTATTTCCCTGCAATTGCTACTACTCCTCTTATACTTACCTTCATCTATGTCGACTACCGTAGGGAATTATCTCCCCACTCTCCATTCGTACATTAGACACAAACGACGATATATAATACTGTTCCAATATAATACATAACTGACATCTGTTGGGATATCACAAAACTTCTTATAACTAAATATACTAACGACATCTATTGAATAATGTTGAAACTACGTGAATAACCTGTACACTACAATTATGATTTAGTAATACAATGCGGCTGTGAGCGGTTGCAGTACCCATGATAATTTGTAGCTTAACCCATCAAGTCTATTTGTTTGGTTTTCGGAACAATTCATACAGGTCTCATAGAAACCATTGTGTCTCCCTTACTATCATAGTGAGAAATGTGATATAAACAGTTGATCATGCATGGGGCATGGGGATGAGGGTAACCTTGCGGCTACTCTTGCTAAGACGCTTATGGATTTCGATAAGTTATGCCCAACCGCCAAACAAGAAAGGTATATCACAATTAAGTGGTACTCACGGTTGTTGTGTCTTCTGGCTTGGTGACAGTCATAGATGTCCATAAGAGCTCGAGATTGTTCTATTTGATTATTAGAACTACGGTAAAAGTTTGAGCCACGAGTTCACACAAAGTATATGATAGAATACGGTAGGATTTACACTTTATGTAACGATATGATGAATTAACACTTCGGCGTACAGCGAAATGTCACGATACGATCGGTGGTTAGCAACGGACTCACTTACTGACGATAAAGCGCTTGTCACTTGTTTACGTGTAGTTAGGCACCCTTATTGTGCGGAATTCCAAAGTCTGGATTCCTCCGATCTCGTATGACAATCGGAGCACAAAACGAATGAAATCCATCAGCGTTATGAAACAACAGTGTTTGAAAGAGAAAATACCTCGCATTATATTAAAATATAAAAGTTAACCACAATTGGGGGCATACATTAATTACGTGAGCTCAAAAGGGGGGGGGGGGGGTCCAGCAAAATCTCACGTTACTTGAAAAGAATATATGAAGTGGTCCAAATTTATCTCACCAAGGGGGGGGCAGGGGTCTAGATTGGAAGAAAAACTGCTCACGTAATTAATGTATGCCCCCTTAAAGAAGTAAAATGTAATGTAACCTGTAACTTAATGAAACCAAAGTTTCAGATCGCAATTTGAAATAAATTTATGAAACTTTTGGAATTTTTTATTAATCATTTTTAAATGGAATGACAAAAAAGTGAAGTTTCAATAACGTTTGTAATAAATACATTTGTCTAATAAAATGTGTATGTGTTTTTGTTTAAGTTAGAAAAAACGTAAGGTGAGCCATTTTTAAAACTCTTTTATGTTTGCATGTAAAAATTTTATATTTATTTCGATTTATAAAATTTGAAAGTGTATTTTTTCACATTTGAAAAACAGTTATCGGTATCCGAAGAAATATTCCATTTATTTGGATTTTATTGTAAAGTGGAAATATTTTGACCCTCTGACAAAATATAGTCGAGGCCTGAGGGGTTAAATTTGAATGACTTAGGTTTTTAATTCATTAAATTTTACACCCACTGAATTAGCTAGCCATTCTCTCTCTAAAATCTCAACAAGTACAAGCTTGAAAAAATATGGCCAGCCCTTCCGCAGGTGTGGAGGCGCAGACCCTGACGGTGTGGCGCCAGTGCGAGGGGCACCGTCTGCCACGCATGGCGTATGTCAACAAGATGGACCGCCGCGACGGTGATCTCCCCATGTGTCTCGAGTCACTGCAGCAGAAGCTGGACGTCTTACCGCTGTGCTTACAACTGCCCGTCAGAAATGCGGCCGGCAATCTTACTGGTATATTGATATTATTTTTTTAATTAATATTTTGTTCGTCAACATCCCTGTTGACACAACTACATATATACATCTCCTTTCCTCCACCTATCCAAGTACCTATCTTTATCTGACAGTGTGTGGCCAATTTACATGTGACATTTGCGCCCCAGCAGGCGAAGGTCCTGGGTTCGAGTCCCAGATGTGACCGTATCTTTTTCTGATTTTTCTGTTGTCAGAGTTTCACTAATATTGTCTTAATTTAATTTAATATATAAAATTTATGTTAAACATATAATTTTTTTTAGCATTGATTGACGTTGTCAATCTGGAAGCAATCCAGTGGGGTGTTGAAAGTCAAGGAAAAAAATATGTCCGAACAAAACTGTCGGAAAAAGATCACGGCAAGATCTGGGAAGAAGCCGTCTCGTCCAGGAGACTCTTGGCCGATACTTTATCAGAAAAGGACGACGAATTAGCCGACATAATCATCGGCTCAGAATCCATGGACACAATCGACACCGCAGCCATTAAAAAATCAATAAGAAAAGTGACACTAAGTATGGATGCTTGTCCCATTTTATGCGGCAGTTCCTACAAGAATATCGGCGTACAGACCTTAATGGATGCCGTTATTGACTACTTACCTTGTCCAAGGGAACGCAATCAACTTTACCATTGTTTTGGTCAAAATCTCTGCGCCAAAGCTTTCAAAGTGCAACATGATGATCGCAAAGGTGTTTTGACCTACTTTAGAATATTCTCAGGAGAACTTAATAAGGCGCAAAAGATTTTTAATATTGGAAAAGAAAGATCGGAACAGGTAACTAGCCTTTTTTTAACAACAATACTTCAGCACAGCTATTAATTTTCCAGAATAGAAGATAGAGTGAAAATATTTAGATGAAATATCATAACATTATTTTTGGATGTTTTGGTTTTTCAGGGTACAGCATTATATATTCCTTACGCTGATGAATATAAACCTGTGGATTCAGTAGGAGCAGGAAATGTCGCTGCCGTTAGTGGATTAAAAGTAAGTTGTTATAATCAACTTTTTTTAAATATTGTGTCTTGAGTACAGGAAGGGTGACTGTGTGTCTTATGCGTTAAGACATGTTACGAGACAATTAAGAAAAGGGCAAAATCTGTCGGATATTGGAAGGCATCTCTTGTGCGTTATCGTTCAGAAGGGTGAATTTGTATCTTTTGCAACAGCGTGACGCATATTAAATCGGCCATATCGCGCTAACGAGCTAAATACTGCGCTTGTGTTAAGACATCAATTCTTAAAATTGTTACTCTAACGTCATAGATGACAGTGTGTTTTGCCATGTAGAGATGCAAGTCGTGGGAAAATTTGCAAATCGAATGTCATCGCGTACAAACATCAAAATAATACGACAAACCGATAGTCATTTGTGAACGCCTATTAGGCTTTTATTTAGTAGTTTGAACAAACAGTAATTTAACACATGAAAGACATTTACAAGCTATAGAAAATCACAGAAAATTAACAGCCGATGACGACGCCTTTCGATATCTGACGGATTTTGCCTCTTTGTCTCGTAACACTCTCTTAACGTAAAAGATAACACAACAAATACAGAATCACCATTCAGGTTAAAGTATGTTAGTATTAATTTATTATCGATATTCACCTACTAAAACACACATATCAGTGTCATCCAGGGATCCTTGGTTATTGAAGGGCGGTGACAGTTAGCTTTCTGAGGCCTTCAAGCCATTGGTAACTAATTTTTTTATTGGAGTTCTACAGTTTCTTGTATGATACAAGGCCACAGAGTAACTAAGAGACAGAGATGCTCATAAGGGCGAGGTGAACACACCAAATATGCGGAGAGAGGAGGTGGCGTGGGCTAAACCCTTTCAGTGATTTATCAACGAATCCCAGTCTTCAGGCAACTTGCATTGTAATATCACTA
The DNA here is from genome assembly GCA_929108145.2 of Limnephilus rhombicus. Classification (NCBI taxonomy): domain Eukaryota; kingdom Metazoa; phylum Arthropoda; class Insecta; order Trichoptera; family Limnephilidae; genus Limnephilus; species Limnephilus rhombicus. The sequence goes on along the minus strand of OV815287.1, from coordinate 10,636,766 downwards.
TTTTAGTCTTCCAAAATGATATTTGCTTACGAATAATTAATTGGTCCTTTTTGCAATGGCTCTCGAATTCCAAGCTGCAATTTTTAACCATAACTGCAAATCCCAAATCGGATGAAAAAAGTTCGGCTTATTTTAAAAATATTTTGTTACAATATTTGGTTTGAACTAACTTAATTCACCACAGTAAACAAACATGTGAACAATGGATAATGATCTGGTTAGAAAGGAACATTCAGACCCTGTGCAGAAAATTACCACAATGAACTGACCTGCAAACCGTTACCTTACTTTTTTGTGCATGGTCTGGTTATTTCGATGTGCGCTCGCTGGCAGTAAATGTACGATTGATGTCATTTTTGCATTTATGGCCACTATTAGCGTCCACAATTATTACAGCGCCACTGAATTGCAAAAACATTGACTGGAAGTATTACCTCGAATACTCATCAAGAGCACATCACTCGCCGGCCGTTTAAACCCGAGGCTCTAGGAAAGGTTGAGACTGTTCCTATATGCCTCGCAACAAGGCGGCAAAAGGTTTATGAGCGCATGCCAATTTACCAGTCAGCCTCGAACTTGCCAGCGCCTTTCGTTGTACTATAAAAGGCGGCATCAGGCAGACGAGTACAACCGTTCAGTTCACTACGACCTAGTGACTTACTTATCGCTTGCAGTTCGCGCCGTAATAGTTTTACATTATTATTTTGTAAAAAAATTACTTCGTAAGTAAACTAAACCGAGTGTTATTTAATCAAGAAAGAACACACAAGGTATCCCAACATTTCATACCTCTACACATTAATGCATGTTTATCTCTTCTGATGTAAGTGTGCAGAGCTTTGTGACGCTCTTCAATCAATTTCACAATTCAATTCTTACAGATAACAATGACCGGTGACATCATATCATCGTCCCAGTTGGCTGCAACCACCGCCAAGAAGCAACTAGCCAAGGAACTCAAAGACCCGAAGAAGCGCGATAGTCTCAACATCCCGCCGTACCTGATGCACCGAATCTCCAATCACTTTGAGGAGGACTCGGCCAACACCGAGGAGGTGTCGTCCGCCATCTTCGGGGTGGGTGCCACCATCCCTGATCCCGTGTTTTACTGCTCCATCGAGCCGCCCAGCCTGGCCTTCCAGACTCCCCTGGATGTTGCCCTTGCCGAGTTGCAGCGGGAAGACTCCAGCTTGAGATTGACGAATAATATAGAAACGGGACAAATGGTTTTAGCTGGTAAGTTTATTTATTATATCATCGAGAAGATTACAAATTAAAAAGTTTTTTTTACATTACTCCACACAGGAGGCTCTGAGGAAAATAATTCCCTCTTTGGGATGCTGTATGGTGAGTCTTTTTAGGGATAGGAAGGAGAGAAAGTTCTGGAAAGGAATAAGGTATGGAATAAGGGGGAGGGGTAGGAATCTGGCAGTAGTGTGTCTAGGAGTGACGGATGTATGAATCCACCCCTCCCACTACGGTACAAGGCAATGGGTTGAGAAAATAAAAAGGTCTGTCTCAACCAATCTCACCCAATCCGGCAGGAAGTAGATAAACACATGTGCCGCCAAGACCTAGACAAACCTCACCCCATGAACCCGGGCACCTATGTTAAATTACCAAATATAATGAACCACTTGGGGTGACCTATGACAGGGGTGTTGGTTATCCAAAAAATGGTTTCCGGGGCGGCGGTATCCTTACCCGCCTCCCAAATTGAGAGACTGTCTGAGGGAGACCTTTTTACCTCTCCAGTTAGGCTCTCTTGACCCATTGCCTTGCACCGCAGTGGGAGGGATGGATTCATATATCTGTCACTCTTGGATACATTGACCCCCAGATTTCTACCCACCTCTAATACCTTTTTCGTTCCCAGAACTTCTTCTCCTTCATTTCCCTAAAAAAACCCTCCACACAGCATCCCCAAAGATGATATACGCCCTGGGGAAAATTATTTTCCTCTGGGCCTCCTTTATGGAGCTAATGTAAAAAAAAGATTAATTAAGATGTATGTAGGTAGGTATGTATATTATTTCTATTGAAAATTTTGAAACTCACTCACTTCGAAATTCTAATTTAAAGTTTTTGGAAAGAACTTTTAAAAATGTTTTTAATTTAACTTATTTTTCTGAATACATATGCTCCCTCACATTCACAAACCCATCTTTCCCTCAGGAATGGGCGAGCTGCACCTTGAGGTTATAAAGCAGAGACTCCTGACCGAGTACAAGATCGACGCAGAACTGGGCCCCCTTCAGATATCCTACAAGGAGACCATCATATCGGAGTTCAAGGAGACCCATGTGTTGGATGACAAGATTGGAAACACAAAGCATTACGTCAACCTCACCATGTCCGCCTACCCTTCTACTAGGAAAGAAATTTTAAAGTGAGCACTTCATTATCTGGCAGTATTAATACCCTAGCAACTGTACGGTTGAAATTTTAGAATCTGACTCCGAGTACAACTCTGACGCTGCGCCATATGGAAACCATCTGTGAATGTGAAGTTGGTGACTAAGCTACTATCGCAATAGAACCGATTTAAAACAAGTAGCTAATAATGCCAAAAGATACTATAAGGCTGGGTTTAGACTCGTAAGTTTTTTTCCTGTAAATCGCTCTTGTAAGCGATTTATGGTCAAATTACCAATATAAACGACACCAAAAGTCACTTAACACAATTCATAGCAAGTTACAGAACTTATTCTTTCGGAAGTTTTTTGACAGATCTAATCGCCCCTGCGTGAATTTCCAGCCTTCTCACAGCTTATAAAATCAGCTTGATAAGCTAAGAGACTTACCGCAAAAAATAGTTCCGAAATGCGCCGTTGTGAAATGTCAAAAATTAAAAGACAATTGTTTTCATAGGATTTTTTTCCTACAAAACTAGTATTTATTTCCACTTATTTAAGTTTTCCGGAAAATGAGCATCGTTCTATTCAATTATCGGTCCAATTCTTTCCAATCTTCATGTTTCTGTTTTTAACATTTACGTATTTGAAATTTTTAATTTGAAGTCGGTTGCTGTCAGCAGACGTCAGATAGCTGTCATTCGGATAAAACGAAATTAATTGCCGCTTTTGACGGCACAGAAGTCCCTTGCTTTGACCAGGTTTTATATTGAGATTTTCGAATCGGATGTTGCCAGTAATTTTCCTCTTATTTTAAATGTTTTAAGCAAGTGTTTTTACTATCAAAATTAATTTTTTAAGTAAAAAAGAATTTGGCACCTTTGTAAATTTTCCTAAAAATCTTTTTTTAATTAAATTTAATTTCCAAAATTCCGCTAAACTAAAACGCATGGAATAAATACATGGTAATAACGTCTCTTCTAGCCCTTCGTTATGCTGCAGTATCAGGAATACCAACATAACATTTGGGAAGCGGGTATGGGTTACCGCCGCCCTGAGAACTATTTATTGGATAACCAACACCCCTGCCACAGGTCACCCCAAGTGGTTTGCTATATTTGATGACTTAGCAGGGGTGCCCGGATTCATGGGGTGAGGTTTGTCCGAGTCTTGGCGGCGGATGCGTCTGCCCACCAGCTGCGTGGCAGGTCGGATCGGGAGAGAATGATTGAGGGAGTCCCTTTGACTTCTCCAGCCGTACTCTCTCGGTATATCACCTTGCACCGCAGTGGGAGGGATGGATTCATCTGTCACTCCTGGACACACTGACCCCAAGATTCCTACCCACCCCTAATAACCTTTTCCTTCCCAGAACTTATTCTCCTTCCCTATTCTAAAAAGACCCTCCTCACAACATCCCCAAAGATGACATAGGCCCTGAGGGGAATATTTTACTCAGGGCCTCCTGTGTGGAGCTAATGTAAAAAAAAAAATAACAAAACAGAAATTATTGTTAATGACCATCATACGGCTGGCGTAGTGCAGCAGTAAGGCGCTTGACTCGCATTCTGAAGGTCGCGGGATCGAATCTCGGTGTGGCAAATAAATTTTATTTGATTAAGGGCCGGTTTTATAAACGAAGTACCAAATTTCTGTTAAGTAACGAACCATTTTTCGTTAACGGACCGCTATCCGATCGTTATTTTATTTTACGTACTATAAACAAATTTGCATTACTAGCGGTCATCGGTTACGTTTAGTCCTAAAGTTTTTTTACTGGCAATGTTTTTGGCAAATTATTGTCTTTGATATTGTTTTTATCTATGGGTATTACTTTAGCTGTCAAAGTTGATTGTTATTTATGCAGAAGTCCTGAACTGTGTCACTATTCATGGTTATGTAATTGTTTCTCAAGGATGCTATTATTTTAGTAACTCTCGATACAACGATGCACGCTGTCGACTTGGAGACTCCCGTGAAGTCGCCAGCAGCTTGCAGCATTGATCCCAAAGCGTAGAATCGTAGTGTCAGTGACAACTGCTGTGCGGGCGTAACTGGCTGGTTTCGATGTGTCGCCGGCACTAATTGAGCTTCAATTATATTTAAAATTTGAGCCACGGTTCTCTTTGACAACCGAAATCTCATTTTAAAATCAATGTCCGCATCACAATTAAAATAATCCGGTCTATGCATAAAAACAGGTAGACGTCTCCGTCCTCTCGCAGCTTCATCTTCCCTGCTACTGCTATTAGATGACAACGATGGCGTGTCATCTTCAAGCATTGCCAAACGCCCATCCTCACTTTCACTGCTCGATGAATAATCCATGTCACAAATGCAAATAATATAATACTGTCTCTTTAAAATAAGCGATCGTCGGGCAACAACCAACTACTACTGACAGATGTCAAATAACATTTGAGCGCCGACAAGCAACAAAACGGATCGTTATCCGTTTAACTGGTCAAAATCAGTCAGTTAAGCATTAACCGAAACTTACTCTACCGATAACCTAACAAACGTTTATAAAACGGAAAAATCGGGCGTTAGACCAAATATTTGTGGCGGTAAGCCAAAAATGGTATCAAGCGTAACGAACGGACGTTTATAAAACCGGCCCTTATTTGTGTATTTCACAATTTATTCATTTAAAATAATATATAGTATATTTGCGGCACGTTCCAGAGTAGTAGATATTCTCAGTATCGCCCTGGTGTAAGACCACCATTCAGAATTAAAACGTTGCTTGAAATGGCTTTTAGCCATGTTTGGTGACCAGATCTGAATAGCCAGGTACTTCCCCACCTTCCTCTTCCCTACCTCCTTCCCTCCCCACTATCTTCAGCCTCACAACATACCGAAATTGGGGATGCCATAGTCTCACTGGCTCCAGATGGGAGCAGTTGGGACTCTTGTGCTGTATTCATGTAAAAAAAAAAAAAAAATATGACGAAAGCAAATTTTTATTTTGCATAATTGAAAATTTGAATGCAGTATTTTCCATGGCCCCGAATGCAATAAGTTGTCTATAGTAGTAATTAAGGTGAATCAAAAGGTTTTTTCTAAAAAAAAATCTTATTATGTGTGTCCAGCGATTTCGAAAGTTTACCAAAAAAATTACTCCTTGACAGTCAGAAACATTATTTATAAAGATCGCTTAGCTACTAAATACTGTAATAATTTGGACTTAATGTCTATTTCGGTATGAATATTTAATGAATGTGATTGAATATTAGAACATGGAATGAATATTTTTTTTCTAAAACCCTGGTGACAAGAATTTGAAAAACAATTGGCCAATAAGATTTTTTCATTTAACCCCTCCGCAACGTAAGCAGATATATGCGTTAAAAATACGACAGCAGTCAAGTACAATAAGCGTGTTTACACGTCAGCGCGTGTGTCTCCATAGAAACCGTTATAATTCCGTTATTGTTTTAGTTACATCCGTAAAATAAAAAGTGAAAGGTCGATAGTGAATCATGCTGCACATCTCTATTCAAGTTGTCCATAGAAATACATAAAAAGAACATTCTGTCAGACGCGCAGTCTGACACATAATTTATGCCGCCAAATTTCCTACGGGCGGCCGACATTGTTAATTTCTATTAAATATTTTTATATGAAATGATAAAAAAGTGAGGTGACAAAAGTGTTTATTACACATTTATACAATAGAATAAGTATTGTTGTTAACATAATCTGTGATTTTAGTACCGTTTTCACATAAAAACATCACGTGAGTCATTTTCACATTTTTTTAATGTTTGCATTCTAAATTTTAATATTTACAAATGTTAATATTTATTTGTAATATAATAATTCGAAAGCTTATTTTGTAAACTGTCTAAAACAGTTTTTACTATTCGGCTACGTTCAGAAATGTTTCATTTATAGAGCTTTAATTGTAAAGCGGTAATAATACAAAGTTTTCGTAAAATGTCATTTCGTTTAAGACACCAAAAGCTAATATTCTCGAAAATTCGGAGGGGTTAACAGAATTCTTCTTATCTCTGAACCAATCATAATTAAGAATGAAAATTCATGTTCCAACCAATCAATGAAATCCAAAAGTTCTTAACCCATCAGCAACACAAGCAGATATACGCCTTAAAATGACATTAGCAGTCATAGTCACAATAAGCGTGTTTACACGTCAGCGCGTGTGTCTCCATAGAAACCGTTATAATTCCGTTATTGTTTTAGTTACATCCGTAAAATAAAAAGTGAAAGGTTGATAGTGAATCAAGCTGTACATCTCTATTCAAGTTGTCCATAGAAATACATAAAAAGACCTATTCTGTTAGACATACGGTTGACATTTATTTTACCCGCCAAATCGCCTATGGGCCACTGGAAATTGTTAATTTTTATTAAATATTTTTGTATGAAATAATAAAAAAGTGAGGTGACCAAATTGTTTATTATACATTTATACAATAGAATAAGTTTTTTTTTTTTATACATAATTCGTGATTTTAGTACCGTTTTCACATAAAAACATCGCGTGAGTCATTTTAATTTTTTTTTTATGTGTACATTCTAAATTTTAATATTTACAAATGTTAATATTTATTTGTAATATAACAATTTGAAAGCTTATTTCATAACCTTTCAAAAACCGTTTTTAGTATTCGGCTACATTCAGAAATGTTTCATTTATAGAGCTTTAATTGTGAAGTGGAAATAACACAAAGTTTTTGTTAAAGTGACATTTCGTTTAAGACGAAAAATGTGCATAATCGTAAATAACCTCAGGGGTTAATCTAGAACTTGAATTCAAGTTCGCACACAACGGAGCAAATTTTAATGACTCGGATTCGAGTTACGCACATGCCACAGGTTGATAGTCCTAATAGCTCGCTGGTTTCAGTTTTAAATGTACAATTTACGCAATTGTTAATATGTATTTAATTGTCTGTAACTATTTTATTTAGGCTTGATCAATCAACTCAAGAGAGCTCTTCAAATTTGTCTCACATCCGTCCAAAGCATATGACAGCCATCCGACAAGGCATCGAAGCAGCCTTACTGCATGGACCCAAACTAGGATGCCCCGTAAGTATTAAAACTATCTAGGATGCCCTGTATAATACATATTACATATATGCATTTAAATAATTCCACTTTGAAATTACTGGTATTCTGGCCAGATGAAGATGGCCATACCACATGGTACCACAAGCTCGGTAAACAACTTTAGATTAACTCCACACGGGAGGCTCTGAGGAAAATGATTTACCTCGGGATGGTGTCATCTTTTTATGGTGGGTCTTTTTGAGTGAATCAGGCTGTGAGAGGGAGGAAACACAGAGGCCAGTAAATTATTCCACAGCCGACCTGTTGAACTCAAGAATGAGTCATAGAAATAACCAGTTCACATGTGACAACTGTGTACAAATGTTGGGCGCGCGTTAGGTGTATTTCCTGATTGTGCACTGGTGGCGAGGGATCAATAACACTAGTTCCTCAGAGCATCTTCTGTTGAAAAACAGGTAGAACAAGGACAACATTTCCACCCGATGATGCCTGTGGTCTAAAGATAGCAAACTGTTTGTTGAGATAGAAGAATCTTTCAAACGGACCGCCCTTTTCTGCGCAGTCAAGGGTTTTTCAGATATTTTGGGGCTCCAGACCAGAGGTAGCTGCCACATTCAATAGCGGGGCGAACTTGCGATTTGTACAGGGTCAGCTATTGTATATTATCTGCAGGCCCTGTACACTATGCTCAGTTTCTGGGAGAGTAACTTATTGACATATCCAATTTCAGCTAGCATTAATCTGTTTGTTGTCTTTACAAAGGCACGGTTGTGCTGAAACAGGTTGGCATGCTTGTAGAAATAATTTTTAATTATTAATATTATTATTTAATGAGCAGGCATGTTGCCGATGCGCTAATATGTGATTTTAAAATAAGTTTAAGAGTAATTGTTATTAAAATATGTTTTGTTGAATACTTGGCAGATTATTGATGTTGGAGTCACCCTTCATTGGTTGGAAGTAGGCAGAGGAACTTCAGACACCTTTGTAGCTGCAGCGGTGGCCCAGTGCTTGAGAAAGGCCAGTTCTATTCTATTCTACTCTTAATCACTTGAGCGATAGCTATCCAAATTTGGGTAACACCACTGATGCCCTAAAGCGATAGCTACCCAAATTTGGGAACAACCGCTAATGCCCTAAAGCGATAGCTACCCAAATTCGGGTAACACCGCTAATGCTCTAAAGCGATAGCCACTCAAATTTGGGTAACAACGCTAATGCCCTAAAGCTATAGCTACCCAAATTTGCGTAACACCGCTAATATACTAAAGCAATAACACCACTAATGCCCTAAAGCGATAGCTACTCAAATTTGAGTAGGTGATTTTTATGACTTAAATGACATATATCAGGGATTAACAATCTCACTCTTGTTTGACTAATCATTGATCACAGTTTAAATCAGGGTTTCCCAAACTTTATTTCGCCGAGCCTCCCCGAACCAAAAAAAAAAAATTTTCATGCCCCCCCTTAATTAAATTTCAACAAAAGAAACACATTTTTTTAATATTATCTAAATTATTTATTTGAATTTCAAATAAGTACAATATATTTATTTCTTCTAACACAGCAAACTTATTTTGTGGCACCATTTTGATTCAAATTAATAAAATACTTAGTTTTTACCACTTTTATTGTTTACAAAACCAACATCATATGAGCAGCACGTCTGGTCTACCCATATTCAGACAAATTAGTTAGTGTAATTCAGATTCACTAAAAATAAAAAAATAAACAATTTTAACAAAACAAAAAAACCACTTAAAAAATGCACTAAAAAGTAAAAAAATAATTTCGTATTCTTCTACAACTTAATAATCAACTTACTTTTTCTACTCATCAATATGTAGGTACGATTGTTATTTTTGGAGTCGGTGTCAGCAAAGGTACCCGACCCGGCGTGTTCACTTGACAGCTCCCCTCCCACCTCGTCAAGTTGCTCGTGCGACACTATGTATGTAGTTACAAACCTACCTTGGCTGACACTAAAAATAACAATCGTACCTAACATATTGATGAGTAGAAAAAGTAAGTTGATTATTAAGTTGTAGAAGAATACGAAATTATTTTTTTACTTTTTAGTGCATTTTTTGAAGTCGTTTCTTTGTTTTGTTAAAATTTTTGTTTATTTTATTTATTTAAATTATATTTGTATAATTAGATAATGTCTAACAACTTTCAAAGTAATTTTAGAACAAATAAATAAAAAAAACTTTTAAAGTATTATATTATAATAAAACTAATATAAAACTTTATTCTACTTAATTTTATTCGACCGTAACCGGTTTCAGCTCGTTAAAGCCATCTTCAGGCTGGGACAAATATTTCTTAGTCTACGGTTTATATACATAACATATTGGGGAGGGGGAGAGGGAGAGGGGTGGTCTACAAGGATTTAACGAGCTGAAACCGGTTACGGTCGAATAAAATTTTATATTAGTTTTATTATAATATATTATAATTGAATTCCACCATGAATTATCACTCTCAAAAATAGAAATATTTTAAAGTATTAATGAGATACTTGAGCTTGCATGCTCTGTACCAGTTGGTCGATTCTGGGTTCAGTCTTTGCTATAGCTATGGTTAACCGGTCAAAGGCCATGCCATTTCGCGGAAATTCGCGGAACTTCGCAAAAAATACTAAAAAACCACCACTTTGAATTTAATGTTTTGTTGATAAATTTTGAGCTATTGTATATTTTATTAACTGAAACACGTTCACAACACAATAAACTATCTACGAAAATCACATTACTTGCATTTATTACGTAAATTAATAGGTTTTATGATGTTTTATTCGCGATACACGCATTAATTGCGACCGTTAAATTCGCGGCAAATTCTGACAGCCGATTGTCATAGAAGAAATCGTTTTAAAAATATTCCAGGGTGACAAGTTGAATGAAACTTGTAGCGTCTCCGAGAGTAATGATGGCGCAAGCGATTCTGACACTGTTCTTCATACAAATTGTGTACATAGAAGGGCCAAAATCGCAGACCAAAAGTTTTTTGTCGGATGTATTATTCAAATATTTGAATTATTTTCTCGCGCATGCGCATATGACGCGCGCGCCGGCGCGTCTCCGGCCTCCCAGCGGTTAATAAATGGCGGGGAAAGTTTAATATACTAAAAAACTCACCTTTTATTTAGGAGATGAACAATTTCACACTTAAATATCTCACTTAACAGACTTGAAAAGAAACTTGGATTTTTTTGTGAACCAATTATTGACAGGAGCGAGTACGGCGAGTGAGTGAAAGATGGATTCAAGCGGGAAGGTGGGGCGGGAGTGCGCATCACACGTCATGTTATGACTTGTCGAAACTTGTATAGCAGCGATTGAATGACAATTCGGAACAGTTAATTTACCTATGCATTAAATAGATTTTTTTTTTCGGAATTGCAAACATACCTATTACGCCCCCTCTGACATTTCTCTCGCCCCGGTTTAAATAATAGTAATGGTTATGATTCCAGGTATTTAGCAATTGTGAGACTATTTTGATGGAACCCATGATGCTTTTAGAGATAGTCTGTAATGAAGATCACCTCAGTAAGATTATGAGTGACCTTTCCAGGAGACGGTCTACCATACAGCACATTGGATACAAAGGACACAATAAGGTACGTATGTATTGTTATTTAAAATTCATGTGAGAATAAAAATAAATTAATTACTGTCCCTCGCCCTCACTGTGCCAACTCAACGCTCCTAAATTTTCTCTGGGTCTTCTACTGCCCCCCTGAAAGTCTCAAACACCCACAAGGCGGCGTTATCGCATATCTTGAGAACCTATGGGTTAACCTGATAAACTTTAATATTTTGTTATTTCCATTTTTGGCAGATGGTGGAATGCATTACTCCATTGGCAGAACTGTTAGGTTATTCCAAATATCTGCGCACGCTTTCCTCAGGAACGGCTTCCTTCAACATGGAGTTCCTCAACAACCAGCAGATGACTTCCATGGACGAGGATAAAGCCATCAGAACTGTGAGGGGGTATTGACGCACACTTCAAATAATAGCTAGTCTTGTTGACTAATTTTAAGTTACCGTGTAAATAATAATATGTAAGTAGAATGAATTTTATTAAAATATTTAAATTAAATTATTTAAGGAATGTGATACATTTTTGTTTTGTTGTGTAAACTACATAAGTTATGTAATATGTCACAAATAAATTGATGATTTGACTCTATTTTGTGAAAATATTCATCCCTGGGGTGCGATTCCAAAGCATGTTCCATTCCCGTAATGTAATGACCGGGTTCATGGGGTGAGGTTTGTCCGGATCTTGGCGGCTGATGCTTCTGCTCTCGGAACATCACTTTGCACGCAGTGGGGGGGATAGATTTATACGTCCGTCACTTCTGGTCACACTGATCTCCAGATTCCTACCCACCTCTCATACCTTTTTCCTTCCTAGAACTTCCTCTCCTTCCTGTCCCAAAAAGACCCTCCACACAGCACCCCCAAAGATGACATAAGCCCTGAGAGGAATCATTTTCCTCAGGGCCTCCGGTGTGGAGCTAACATTAAAAAAATAAAAATAAGAGACCCATTTCTAACGTCCCTTCATAATAAAAATATTTTATGTATCACCTGAAAAAGGCTAGAATTAACAACATTCTTGTTATAATCTAATAGACCACTTGCATCACATTTTTTCTGGTTTAGGCAAATATTCTAAGACAACCATGGCGATATTTTGAAAATTTCAATCAAAAAAATCAGACCATTTTTTATAAACCGGAAAGACGGGACATAATTTTATAGGTGCGAAAAAACGATAATTACATAGCCGAAAATCATTTTAAAAAAAATAACGTTTTCCACAAGAAAGGGCACAGGAAAATAACGAGACATACCAAAAATATTACATCTCATAAATATTTTTTTCCTTGATCCATCTTATTGATCATAAATAATTATAATGTTTAACTTCTATATTACTAAATTCAATGTAATATACTTGTACTTGTAAATTATAAAATTTATTTTGTTAAAATCAGCTCCACTAGAGTCTGTCAATCAAGAGTAGAAAATATTAAAAATTGAACTACTAAATTTGTAGGCTGGCAACACCAATTTAACTGTCAAATATTCTTTTAAAATCGCAATGACACTGAATGTATAAAACACTGTAAGTCACATTTAAAAAACCTTTTTTTTGTTCTTAAAGAAAAAATTTTAATTCGAAGAAGCACTATTGTTAAGGTATCTTATAAATTTGATTAAATTGTGTTTTATAATGTGATTTGCTTTCATTTCTAATCTCGTTGAATTTAATGTTTCAAAGACCCAATCTTGTCTGATTACGTCTAAAAGGGATCGAAATGAAAATCTAGTCTCTTTCAACGGAAGCAATCTTCCGAACAGGCCCTCCATTGATATGCTTGGTGTAACCCTAAGTGACCAGCTCAGGTATGGGGGCTCTATCGAAGCCAGGGTAAAGTTAGCCTCCCAAAAACTGGGCGTACTGTACAGGGCCCGCAGATACTTTAATAGTACACAACTGCTAACCCTGTACAAATCGCAAGTGCGCCCCACGGTTGAATATGGCAGCCACCTCTGGTCTGGAGCTCCAAAATACCTGAAAAATACCCTCGACTCTGTGCAGAAACGGGCGGTCCGTTTGATAGATTCTCCCATCTTAACAGACGGATTGCAATCTTTAGAGCACAGGCGTCGGGTGGGAATGCTATCCTTGTTCTACCGGTATTACAATGGAAGATGCTCCGAGGAACTAGCATCATTGATCCCTTCGGCACCGGTGCATAGTCGGGAAACACGCCAAACGCGTGCCCAGCATTTGTACACGGTTGACATTTGTCACATGAGAACGGGTCGTTTCTTCGACTCGTTCTTATGTTCAACAGCTCGGCTGTGGAATGATTTGCCGGCCTCTGTGTTTCCTCCTTCCTACAACATAGGTCTCTTCAAGACCAATGCCGGCTTAGGGGCGCGGACACCTAGTCTTGCTTGCGACTGGACTGATGGCTCCGCTTATCCTCGGCGGGACTGCCGGGTGACTTTGGTTAAGTTATCTCATCATAATATGTATTTTTTTATTTTTTATTCTGCATATTAACAAACTTTTATTTCAGCTACATCAGGTGGCGGAGATGAGACGTGATACTGTGAAATAAATAACTAACAACATGTACGCACTCGCATACTGCCTGCTAACAATGTATGCCCGGACATTGGGGGTCTAGAGTAATTTTAAATAAAAAGTAGCTTCTTTATAAATAAAAAATTAGAGTCCTGACGAGTACGGTGAACGAGGAAACCATCTGTTTCCTTAGAACGCTGTGGGAAAGTGGTGGGCAACCTCCAAAAAAAAGTACGCCCAGTAATTAAAAAAATGATTAAATAGGTTAGGTTAGGTTTTTCGTAACTTTTTATTAAAATAACTTTTGAAAGAGGTGTTGAATTGGCACGGACCAAATGCAATGCATATTAGGTACATAATGTATGCACATAAAAAAAATAACAAGACAAATTATTATTACATAATCTTTATTAATAATATATAGTTTATAATCTTTTTTACAAAGTGAATAATGTTGTTAACAAATGCATCAATAAAAATATATAAAATAATAACAACTCCATTCGTCACAGTGCCTAAATTTTTTTGTAACAAATTTTCCTGCAGTTTTCAAATGTGTAATCAATTATTGATTTTGTTTATGATTGGTAGATCTGAAATCAATTTAAATCTATAAAATTAGTTGGGTGCGGAGTTGACCTTAAAATCCTCTAGTTTTGATGAAGTGAGGAGAGAAGTAAATTCACTAGTCGATGTGTTCTTTCAGCTAGAAAACCAAAATAAAAAGAATTTAAATGCTTCCACTTTCATCTTACAAATCATCTTAAAATTACCCAGTTTTATAAAAGATTGTAATATTTTAAACTTACACAACTTTCAATAAAAAATGTAAAAAAAATTTCATAATCTAAACAAAGGTATAAAAAAACAATAATCATTTATGGAAGATAACTTAATTTGACACAAACAAACTGATTTATTTTAAAATTAAAGTACAACAATAAAAGCAAAGAGTTGATATAGTTTAATATAGAATTTTTTTCAATAAATTTTATATATTTTATAATGTAAATCTTTTGCTAAGCAAATTTACGTAACTGTGCATTTTTAAAACAATCTGCTTTAAAAATATGTATCAAACATTCAACTAATGGAAACAGGAGTCTCGAATCAATTTTATAAATTACTTTCCATCTGTCAATGATATAGGAAATCATTTTTAAATACATAAATCTAATCTTCTCATATCTATAATAAGAAAAACAGTCTCATAGGAATCATAATCAAAGAGACAAGATGAATTCTTTTAACATCTTCCGCTGTTGAGTAAACAACAATTTTTCAAAATATTTAATTTGGTCGTAAAAACAAATGACTCAAGCCATTTTAGGTAAAAGGACAAATACTATCTTAGAGATTCTTTGAGGAAAAGCTATTTCCCAATAGTTGAGAGGTAAGGCCAAATGTTTCGTTACATCACTACCATTTTTTAATTACATCTAACGAACTATTTTTTCTCGTCGAGAAAACCCAAGATGTATAAAAATTTTGTGGAGCCCGTTCTTTGTACAAAAATCACACTTTTTTTTTACACTTCCGCCCTTCTTCCACAGGAATATGCAAGTATCCGATACTCGACGAACACAGTCAATGATATCACTCGTTGCCGACATTTTGTATGTGACTAGTCTCCCGCGTCCAGTCAAGACGAGGTCGTCACCACTCACATCATGACTTTAAGCATGGTGTTACTTGCATCAGACATTTTGTAACAATGTGTGTGCTTTAGATCAATGATAGAAACATACCCCAATTGGGGATGCCATAGTCTCACTGGCTCCAGACGGGAGCAGTTGGAACTCTTGTGCGGTATTCATGTAAAAAAAAAAAAAAAACAATGTACAAAAATGGTAGGATACAAAAATGACAGTTACATGACTGTCAAAGTAGATACCACTCAGTTGTCAAGATTTTAAACATGACAGAGCAATTAATAAATATGATAGTGTAGTAAAAATAAAAATCGGAGTGGGCAGTTCACATGCGGTAGAAGTGAAACCTTAAGAAAACTAAAGGGGAGGCTACGAAGCACCGCACAAAGAGGCCGATAGGCTATGAAGCAACGCGCAAAGAGGAGACCGATTAGTCTTATCATTCTCTCGTAGGCTAAATCCTATATGCATGTGTTTGTCTCTTTTTAGTGTTGTTATTTTTCGTTTCATCGAGTTTCAAATCACAACATTGCTAAAGAAGTTTTCACTTCAATAATGGTCTATCACATTTTATAACAATGCGTGGTGCTTTAGATCAATGCTAATAAAAACGACAGCTACAGCTGTGTTGAAAGTGGAGTTTTGAAAGCTAGTTTTGACATTTCAAGAGGTGGTGGTGACGCGGGTCTCTTGATTTCAGTAGCGACGCGTTCGGAGTGTGCGCGACAATTTGTCTACAACATGTACACATCAGCAGTATGGAATACTAGCATATTCCTGAGGAAGAAGGGCCTTCCTGTTAGGCAAAGGTACGATTTAATATCATTGTAGTTAAGTATTACAGTCTATGAGAAGAGCAAATTAGATACGTTAAAATGGTTAAATTTACGAGATTTACTCCTAAAGACAATTTGGCATTCATTGGTTCAAAATTTCTAGATTGGTCTTGTACTAAACTGCTATATGCTATTCTATTCTACACTCATTCTAATCATAATCAAAGCTATGCAAATCTACAAACTACTTTTTAAATTCATCAATATTTGTTCAACTTACATGATATTTGATGGGATTTTCTCAATAAATAGTAAATCAAATTGATGAACAAACTAAGCACTTTCTTTAAATTTTATAGAAGTTTTTAAATGCGCTTGAAAACTAATTAATTATTATTACTAATGATATATAAGTATAAAACACATGACTAGCAGCATTTTAGCATTGCGCATAAAAACATAATAATAATGTATCCACAAGCATTACAGTTCAAGGCCTGGTGGGAAAGATCCACAATTAGCAGTCAGATGGATCGAGTTTGAATCTCACAGCGGATACTGACTTACTCCCCTTTCAACACGAGTCAGGCTAAGGACCAGTTGTTTCACAGAAATTCAAACATAAAATTGTCATCAAATGGTCATCCCGCACCATTTTGTTTTTTTTTGACATTTGAAAGGTTCTCGTCAAACGCCGATTTTAGATGCGTTTCAGCTTTCTATCAAATTGTAATAAACTGACAAGCTTAACAACATGATATACCCTTGAGGTGATTTTTCACAAAAACGGCGCTATATAAATCATCCAAATATTATTATTATTTGTCCTCTTCTGCTGATCACAATTTGTTCAAATTCTGAAAAGGACTTAGAATCGCCATTTCAGGAACCTTTCAACTGTCAAAAAAACAAAATGGCGCTGAATGACGGATTGCTGGCTTCACATGTGAATTTCTGGGAAAAAACTGGAAAACGTCTGTAGTGTAAATCTTAGGATTTTATATTACAGTTTTACTAACATTTATTTTCAATATTTTGTAGAAGATACCTTGCGAATGTCAAACAAAAAATTATAACCTCAATTTTTTTTTAAATGATTCAAAATGCTATCACATATTCGTCATCGTGCATAACTTGTACCCTAGTATATAATATATATTTATGGCTGTTAATTATTTTTAAAAGTGCTAATATAATTTCAATGATGTCACCGAGAAGTCACCTAGCTAATAATGTGTAAGAGAGATGGAAAAATACAAGTTCATAGATAATAATAATTCTAAGTGAAAATCTGAAGATGAAAATACGCATTTGAGTAATGCGATTAGTAAGAGAGAAAGAAAAGCTTCTTCTCAATATATTATATTCCTTATTCTACTCTAAAACAGCCATAGTAAGACAAAAGTAAATAGTACACTTAGTAGAATGAGAATTTACTTGGAGTATAAAAATTCTTCTATATCAATTTTAAATACATAAATAAAATAACCCCTGAGATTAAGGTGATGAGAATGCAGTTTTGGTTACAAAAAGATAAAAAATTCTACAAACTACACTTACCTACATCTAAATACAAATGTGTATACTGAAAAAATATCATTTATAAAACACCATTATTATAATATATTATATATACATATATATGTACTTCTGTCATAAATTCACGTTATTTCCCACTTTTTAACTTTCATCGACGCGAGGGTCGAATAAGTTAATTTCTGTACTTTGTGTACAAAAGGTTTTAGTGTTAGAATTTCAAAGCAGGTACAGATATGCGTATCCAAACATTCTGCGTAAATAAGCGATGTAGTAACAGAAATGAAAAATGTTTTACGTAAATATGATGGCAAAAAGCGTGATAAAAGTCGTCAACAAACAATAATAATTATTATAATATAATATGTATCTCGTATAGAGAATGCAGTTTAAATCTTTTACAAACACAATAATATTTAATTTGGATAACAACCAAAGCAGACAGAAAATTTTGACTGCATTAGGTATACTGTCTGTCCAGTGTGATTGATTGATAGTTTGGATATTTATTATAATTTTTTTTTGTAGTTTAAATTTTGATTTGGTAATGTTTGGTGTTAGCTGCTTGTATTCATGTTTATCCATTTTCGGTTTGCTCTCCCTGTAAATAATAATATTTATAACAAATTATTAGTTTAAAAACCAAGTAACAAGTGTTCCCAAACCAGTTTTATGTTACTTTATATCAGTATTGGAAGTTTAACAGTATAAAAAAATTAATAGGGTAAATTCCATGTTGTGTCATGTTGGAAAAATAACAAATGTATGGTTTAACTCACAATGATTTTGGGTAAAGAACAAATATAAAGTTTTAGCAATGATGTTGTGTAAAGGAACAAATAAAGGATTCTACCAACAATGTTGTGTAAAGAACACTTTTAGGGTTTATCAACAATGTTGTGTAAAGAACAAGTTTAGGGTGTAACGACAATGTTGTTAAGTTTAGGGTTTAACAAAAATGTTGTGTAATGAACAAATAAAGAGTTTTTACAACAATTCTGTGTAAAGAACAAATAGAGAGTTTTAGCAACGATGTTGTGTAAAGGAACAAATAGAGAGTTTTAGTAATGATGTTGTGTAAAGAACAAAAAAGGATAGGCCAGATACGCCTACCTAAAATGTTAGGAAAATATCAAATAGAGTTTTAACAACAATATTGTGTAAATAACAAGTTTAGGGTTTAACAACAATGTTGTGTAATGAACAAATAAAGAGTTTTGACAACAATTCTGTGTAAACCAATAGAGAGTTTTAGCAACAATGTTGTGTGAAGAACAAATAAAGGATTCTACCAACAATGTTAGAAAAATATCAAATAAAGAGTTTTAACAACAATGTTGTGTAAAGAACAAGTTTAGGGTTTAACAACAATGTTGTGTATGAAAAATAAAGAGTTTTGACACCAATTTCGTGTAAAGAACAAATAAAGAGTTTGCATTCACAAAGAATTTGAGTAAATAACAAATAAACAGTTTTAACAACAATTTTGTGTAAAGAACAAATAATAAAGAGTTTCAATGACAATGTTATTGTAAAGAACAAAAATAAAGAGTTTTACAGTGATGTTAGGAAAATTACAATTTGTATTATCTTGTAATATTGAAATCACAAAGTATGCAATGATGTATTGTAGTTAAATGTATTCTCGCACAGTGAGAGCTTGATGAATTTATTAGTTTCCACAAGAGGCAAATATGTGATTTCCAGTAATAAAGAAACACAAATAAACTTGACAAAAAAATGATTAGTCAATGTTTGTATTTTTGAAAGAATATTTGCTCAGTCTTAAGAGTTTTGACTTTCATTGTTGAGTTGACAGATGCACATGTTTATTCAGAACAAACACAAGACAAGAGAACAATTTGATCAGAGACATTGTATTTCTGTTTAAATTTCTCACATATCAAATGTCTCATATTTCACAAACAAACTAATAAGAATGTTTGGAGAATAAATAAGTGCTAATATTACTTGCAGCGCTAATATTACTAATTGCATAAGACGGATGTGGACAGTGTTGTTAAGGAGTGGATGACTTGCCTGTGAAAAGCAAAAGGGGAGATTTATGTATAAACCTTGAAGATGTTGGACAGCTCGTTGATGAGCGTCTCGTAGCGGTACGCCACGCGGATGTCGGGTACATTGGTTCGCGTGATGTCGTTGCCCGGCACGCCCTCCTTCGTGTAGTTGGGGCCCAGCCAGTACTGCTTGGACTGCAACACATAAACATACGCGGTTTACTACGCGTAATTGGATATTACCGACACGGCAGTTTATTTGTCTTCATTAGGCCTTATAATTTTCAAATCAAAAATGTAATTTTGTATTACTTCGCATTTAATTGCCTTAATCCGTCAAGTCTATTTGTTCGGTTTTCGGAAAAACTCATACAGATCTCATAAAAATCGTTGTGTCTCCCTTACTCACAGTGACAAATGAGATTTAAAAAATATTAGAAAGAGAAAACAGCACACCTTTTTTTCAAATATAAAAGTTGACCACAAAAGAAGTAAAATGTGGACCTTTATGAAACCAAAGTTTCTAATTGCAATATGAAATAAATTTATGAAACTTTGAGAATTTTTTATTAATTATTTTTACAGGGAATGTCAAAAAAGTGAGTTGTGGATTTGTTTTTATTTCGTTATCAGTAATTTTAGTTATAAAAAACGTAAGGTGGGCCATTTTTAAAACTTTTTTGTTTCCATGCAAAAAAATTGTGTTTATTTTAAAATTATAAAATTTGAAAGCGTATTTCATCACCTTTTCAAAAACAGTTTTTATATTCCATTTATTTCGATTTTATTGCGAAGCGGAAATATGTTGATCTTCCGACAAAGCAGGCCCGAGGCCTGAGGGGTTTATAGAATTGCACGTACCTTATGTGGGAAGCCGCTCATGACAACACTGTTCCTGGCGAGTTCGCACATGTCGCAGGAGCTGAGCTTCCACACCTGGGCTGCGATGCTGTACTCCTCCATGAGGGGTTCCTGGAAGTGGTACAAACATTATAATTGAAAATTCATGCAGTGGGGCTCCAGCACTTCTCTGGTGGTGGGGACTGACATCTTTTTAGTGTACTGAAATCCTAACATCTGGAAATGTATAAATTTTTTTTAACAAAAATGCATCTAATCAGATGTCTAAACACAAAATAGACCACCATAATACGGGCATGAGCCTAGCATGGTGGTCGAAAATCCACAAATGATGTAACTATTCAAAGCAATGAATAAAGGAAAATTAAAATCTCTTTGTATTTAATATACCAATTTATAATTGTTAAGTTTCAGGTCATTTCAGTAGAAAAAACAATCTGAATAATATTTTCTGCTCATTAGTTTTGTTCTGGCGATAATTATCTCGATAGGTCTTGCGGTTGTGTTGTGTGCTCCTTCGCAGAGATACAGTGGTAAGTGTTTGGTCATTCCTTTTTCCTTGCATACCTTTTTTTTGCCACTGTACACACATAAAAATTTGGGAGGCAGGAATGGGTACCGCCGCCCCGGGAACCTTTATTGGATAACCAACACCTCTGCCCATAGGTCACCCCAAGTGGTTCGCTACGTTTGGTGATTTAGCAGGGGTGCCCGGGTTCATGGGATGAGTTTTGTCTCGGTCTCGGAGGTGGATGACGAGGACACACTGAACCCCAGATTCCTACCCATCCCTTAAACCCTTTTCCTTCCCAGAACTCTCCTCTCCTTCCTTTCCCCAAAAAAACCCTCCACACAGCATCCCCAAAGATGACATAGGCCCTCAGGGAAATTAATTTCCCCAGGGCCTCCTGTGTGGAGCTCATGTAAAAAAAATAAATAAAAGCAAGCAAATATAGTTTGTATTGCCTTCATCACATCAAATATGACCCTATCCAAATTGCAGTTCACCTCATTCTATAAGAAAGCCTGTGTGCATTTCCCTATTTTTTCCAAAGGATTTTAAAAAAATAATGTGGAAAATTTACGGTTTGCGATACAGTCTTTTCTGTGTTCATATTCAAACAAATACTTTACCAAACCAATTCATTCATTCAGTAAGTACCAACCACCAAATGATATGAAATTAGGGATGGTCATAATCAAAACATACATTTTAAAATGATTGAGTAGGTACCTAATTATTATAACATTGTTAAACTGAATTAGTTTTTAAAATGATCAAATTTCATTAATATCAATTAGTATTTAAAATGTTAAAATGTCATTCATATGAATTAGTATTATAAAATTGTTCAAATATGACTGCCATGAATTAGTAATTGAAATGTGATTGCAGTGAGTTAGTAATTGAAATGTGCAAATAATAGCCACTGGAGTGTTTGTAGCCACATTTTGGCCAATTTGCAAACACCCTCGAGTGTTCTCTGGCCAAAATGTGGCCAATTTAAAGAGATATTTTAAAACACTTATTGCAATTATTTCAAAATTTGCCGCGTGTTGTATACTTCGATTAATAATAATCTAGTATTTTCACTTTTTAACTAGAGATATCTCGCATCTTTTCTGAATTATTTGTTATTGACATTTCGCAAGCCGAAATGATTAAAATATTTTTCTTACAAATCGTTGATCATGTGTTTACATATTAAAAAAATGCATGTTAAAATTTAAATTTATATTTGTGATTATCAAGATCTCATTGTTATGCTAGCTTTACACTCTTAAGTTTTTTCTTAATTTTTTAAAAATTTATAGCTAAATTACCAATGTAAACGACACCAAAGGTCACTTAACGTAATTTATAGCAAGTTACATAACTTGTTCTTTCTGAAGTTTTTTGACATGTCTAATAGCGTCCACGCGAATTTCCAGCCTTCTCACAGCTTATAAAATCAGTTTGATAAGATGAGAGACTTGCCGAACGATGTAGTACCCAAATGCGCCGTTTCGACATGTGAAAAATTAAATGGTTGCTGTCAGGTAGCTGTCGTTCGATAAAATGAAAGAACTCCACTATTTTCCGCCTTTGACGGCACAAAAGCACATGGAGAATTGTTTAAATAAAGCCAAATTATATTTCAACACTTTATTTGGGCCTTTTCATCTTTATTGACAAAATCGCGCAAATTTGACAGTAGCAGATCGTTGTTGATAGGAAACCGTCTTACCGAAAATAAATTTACAGATATAAACGATCGAATGAGCATTTACATATGTTAAACTTCCAAACAGCTTCCGAGAGCAATAATTACTACAAGTAGAAGTAAAAAAAAAAGTGTGCAATTCGTACATGATAGAAGTGAAACCTTCAGAAAACTAAAGTAGACAAGAGTGGGAGACTACGAAGCACCACACAAAGAGGAGATCGATTACATTATCTCATTTTCTCGCAGGCTAAATCCTATAGATGTATGTGTTTGTCTCTTTTAGTGTTGCCATTTTTCGTTTCATCGAGTTTCTAATAGTACTGGGCGTTGACGATAATTCTATCCAACGCCAACGTCGTTATCGTTGGCAATTTTCAACTGTTGAAAATAACGTCGACGTTGAGGCAACTATAATAGGAGATCGACACGATACTAACAAAAAATCTATCAAAATCGTATTAAGGAATCCCTTTTAACGGGTGGTTCCCCGAATCATTGATGTATTATTAATTATTATTATCTCTATGCCCCACGCCCCACACACGTAATAATAATCCTATAATAACATTGAAAGTTGAAACTGTTGGAAGACGTTGGTTTGGTGTTGAAAATATTACCCTGTTGAAGTGGTAAGAGACGTTGAAGATATATTTTGCTTGTCACTGATAAATCCGCTTGTTGCTTGGAGCTACGTATCGGCCGTATTGGACGGGAAAATAAAAAAGAAAGTGCAGTAGGTACGTACATTACCAAAAGACCATGTCTAATTGGGTATAATATCGTTCACGAAGTGTGATCTCTTGACCCTTTTGACTTTATCATTCCAACACTGTTGAAAACAATAGGTTCAAAACGTCGCTGTTAGGCCACCGGCGTTGATAATTATCAATAGGTTATTTTTTGCTTGTCATTGATAAATTTGATTGTTCCCTGGCGTTGCGTATCGGCCGTATTGGATGGGAAAATAAAGAAAAACGTGCAGTAGGTATGTACATTACCAAAAGACCTTGTGTAATTGGGTATAATATCGATCACGAAGTGTGATTTCTTGACCCTTTTGACTTAATCATTCCAACACCGTTGAAAACAATAGGTACAAAACATAGCTGTTATGCGACCGACATTGACAATTATCAATAGGTTATTTTTTTGCTTGTCGTTGATAAATTTGATTGTTCCATGGCGCTGCGAATCGGCCGTATTGGATGGGAAAATAAAATAAAAACGTGCAGTAGGTACGTACATAACCAAATGACCATTTAAAATATCGAGTAATGTTGTTCACGAAGTACAAACTCTTAACCCTTTTTATTTATTAGGCAGTTGAATCGTTGACTGCGTTGAATAATATTCGCATGTAGGTATTATATTTCAACTGTTGGCGCTAATTATTTTCAACAGCGTTTGACGTTGAAATAATATAACTATTGTTTCCAACGGCTAGTTATATTTTAATACAGTACTAGTTTCTAATAACAGCGGTCCTAAAGAAGATTTCACTTCAATAATTAGTGGTTCTCCAATACCTCAACCCCCGTCAGTTGATTTAATTAATATTTGATATGAAATAGTACATAATACTCGAGAAGATCAAAATTCACTCTAACGAATAAGAAGTTGAAATGTTTAGTTGTTCGTATCGATGTCCAACATTTTCCCTATGGTATTTGCCACTGAGAACTACGTTTTAACCTCTCTTCTTGTTATCCACATTATTTATAAGAAAGAGGGAGAGACTAAAACTTCAGAGAAAACAAAATCCACACCCGAGCGATCACAATATAAATCGATACCTAAAATGTTTAGATTAAACCCATCACCGTATTAAATTAAAAATGAGTTATTGGTACACTTAGGCCTCCCGTACACAGGAATACGCAAGTATGGAAACTACAGCTTGGAGACTACCGCCATAAATCTGTGCGGAGGTTCGACATTTTGTATGTAACCAGTCAGGTGAGGTCGTCCCCATTTGTATCATGACATTAAGTATCGCATTGCTTTTGTCAGATGTTTCGTAATAATGTGTGTGCTTTAGATCAAAACAGTCAACAAAGAATGACAGGATATCGATCATCCAGTTGATTAGTAAGACATCTCCAAATACTAAGTTTTGAGATAATGAGGAAAGCAATATTCGAATGCTCACCATAAATCAAATATTATTTACATGTGTCTGTGTTTTACATATTAAATATCCGGTCCGATACATTTTCCCACGAGTAACCCATAATGAAAAACCATAATTTTTTTGTTAATAATTAATAGTGATCTATCTACAAGTTTTTCTGCATTTTATTGATTCGGTGATATTTATGAATAATCTGAGTATATATTATACCAGATAGAGGGTACACTTTTACATATAAACTGCACACTCAATTCAAATTTCGATTTTTCAAAGATATCAACTGGATGATCGATGTACGACAGCTAAAGAAATTGTTTAGTTGTGAACGAGGTGATGGCATTCTAGTTTTGATGTTTAGCGAATTTAACGATGAATGGTGGTGACGCGGCTTGACATGTACAAACTGTTGAGTGTTGTGTTGTCCTATATTTAATATTTAACGTCATTTCTTACTTAGCATTTCAAATTTAATTCATTTTTTTCTGAACCTCCATCTATAGACTCTTTTACCCTAAATTCAACATCTGTGTCACCTTTCGTCTGATTTTTCCATAAAACTTTATCTATGTTGTCTATGTTATCATTTGTCTGTGGTCTTTCTGTCAGCTTTCACTTTTTTTATTATAATAGGTTCGATATCATTTTTTGCAATTCATTCTGAGCCCCAGAGCCCAGAACTCGAATAAAATCATTGTAAATTGCAATTCACCTCAATAAATAAATGCGATTACAACAATATTCAGTACAAACATAAGTGTTTTTACTCCTGAAACGGATAACCTCTAAAACCATCTCAAATCTCTGTGCGCGTTCCCTTGGATTAGAAACGAAGGCAGTCAAATAGCAGCTCAAATTACAACTGGCAGCAGACTGTTCAGAGACCAGACCAAGGGACCTTCCATAAACCAACAGATACTTGCGTATTTCTGTGGACCAAGAGCCTTATTTTACATTTGAGCATACTTATATGTATTTGTTTGATATAGTATTTGTATGTTGTAACAAGTGTCTAGGTCTACAACAGGTGTAGGTCTACCACAAACCTTGGTGAAGTGGAACTGCAACGGATCGTCCGTACTGAGTGAGACGCACAGGCCCCGGGCCAGGTACTCGGGCAGGGGGTTGCGGTGGTAGTTTAGAAAGAGGGAGTTGTTGCTGAGGGGGGACATGGCGATGCCGATCTGGGCCAGGTAGTACAGGTACTGCAGGACTGGAACCTGGAAGAAAATAGCACAGTATTAAAAATAATGGTATCAATTTATCACTTATAACTAATGAACGACTTACAGCTAAGATTTATTACTAGTGACTTACAACTAGACTTAAAGCTAGCAAGTAAGTACAGATATTTATTAGTGACTTACTAGACTTATAGCTAGCAACTAAGTACTGAGATTTATTAGTGACTTAACCCCTCCGAATTTTCGCGAATATGCACTTGAGATGTCTCAAACAAAATGTCTCAAATTTTACGAAAACTTTGTATTATTACCGCTTCACAATTAAAGCTCTATAAATGAAACATTTCTGTACGTAGCCGAATAGTAAAAACTGTTTTAGAAAGGTTACAAAATAAGCTTTCTATTATATTACAAATAAATATTAAGATTTGTAAATAATAAAATTTAGCATGCAAACATTAAAAATAGGTAAAAATGACTCACGTGATGTTTTTTATGTGAAAACGGTACTAAAATCACAGATTTTGTAAACAACAATACTTATTCTATTGTATATATGTATGTGTAATAAACACTTTTGTCACCTCACTTTTTTATCATTTCATATAAAAATATTTAATAAAAATTAAAAATGTCGAGCGCGGACTAGCCGCCGGTAGTAAATTTGCGCGGGAAAATATTTTTGTCAACTATGTGACTGACATCTGATTCCTGTTATGTATTTCTATAGACAACTTGATAGAGATGTACAGCTTGATCTACTATCGACCTTTTACTTTTTGGTTTAGGGATGTAACTAAAACAATAACGGAGTTAGAACGATTTCTATGGAAACACACCCGTTGACTTATAAACACGCTTATTGTACTTGACTGCTGTCCTATTTCTAACGCTTATATCTGCTTACGTTGCGGAGGGGTTAAAACTTTTAAATTTTTTTTTACATTAACTCCACGAAGAATAATTTCCCTCAGGGGCCTATGTAATCCTTGGGGATGCTGTATGAAGATTTTTTTAAGGAAAGGAAAGAGAGGGTGATCTGGGAAGGAAAAAGGAATGAGGGGTGTGGAGGAATCTGGAGGTCAGTGTCTAGGAGTGACGAATGTTTGAAATCATCCCTCCCACAGCGGTACAAGGCGATAGGTTTGATAAAGTCCTGCTGGAGAGATAAAGAAGTCTCCCTCAACCAGTCTTTCCAAATCTTGCCCCGGGCAGACGTAACCGCCGCCAAGACCTAGACAATCTTCACCCCATGAACCCGGGCACACCTGCGAAGTCACCAACAACAAGTAGAGAACCACTTGTAGTGACCTATGGCAAAGGTTTTGGTTATCCAATGAATGATTCCCGGGGCAGCGGTACCCATGCCTGCCTCCCAAATTGTATTTAATACATAACTAATACATATTTATGGTCAAGTGGGTCAAAAAACAAAATATCTTAGTTTAGTGTTGTCCCGAATGGAATTGCGGAAGGCGAGTGTGGCGTGGCAATCCAACAACGAACGCTAGTGAACTACTAATAAATCATGCCCTTAATGCGCGTGGCAAGAGTTCTTGTCTTGCTTTTGCTCTCAATCTAACAATAACACTGTTTACATAGGAATTCTTTTAATGCTAAAGCCGGATACAAACTGCTGTAATTTAACATGCAATGTAACATGAAAGGACCATTTCATAAGTGTGGACGAAGCACTGTTTCCGGCATGCGCGTGGTGAACATAGCTCAGTCTGCCGAAAACACTCTTCCTCCATTGTTCGCGCGCATTCTGCAGTACCACACTGGCGCTCCGTGCACACTGCGCGCCCCTTTGTGTTCGGCAAAATAACCGACACTGGCGGATCGCGGCACGCACGAGTTGAAATGCTCTGTTCGTGCGCGTAGTGTGCACGGTTATTACGCGCAAGGCGTCCACACTATGGGAATTCTGTTATATGCATGATACTGTACCCGCCTTAACATTTTTTATAAGTCAGTTTTGAAGCTTTAAATTAAAAATAATTATTTAATAATTCATACCTTTCTGAGTAGGAGACCATGAGAAATGTTCTCGGCCATCATGAACCCGCAGACCAAATGTTGAACTGGTCCCGCCTCTCCGCAATGGGGCCGGTGAACAAATGTGTTCATTCCCATCTCCCTGGGAATATTTCCAAGTTTTAGATTTGCAGAAACAATTATGCAATCAATATAACATATAGATGCAACTAACACAGGATTGTCAAAGGAGATGTACAGATTTAGGACTACATGGGGAATATTGACAATATAAATGACAGCTCTGTTATAGTGATTTATTTTTAGGTCATTTTGCCTCGTTGTGCTCCTCCTTCTTTAGCCAGCGTTTCGGACAGGGTTGCAGAGACCATCATCAGAACAGATGTTTATCAAAGTTGGCTGAAGGAGGAAGTTCAAATTTCTAATTTGGGAGGTGGGTATGGGTACCGCCGCCGTGCAAACTATTTATTGGATAACCAACACCTCTGCCATAGGTCACCCCAAGTGGTTCGCTACGTTTGGTGGACTTGGCAGGGGTTTCCGGGTTCATGGGGTGTCTTTTGTTTGGGTCTTGGCATCGGATGCATCTGCCGATCTGCTGTGTGGCGGGCCGGATCGAGGGGCTGCTTGAGTGAGGCCCTTTGACCTCTTCAGCCGGATTCTCTCGACTCGTCGCCTTGCACAGTTGGAGGGATGGATTCATACGTCCGTCACTCCTGGACACACTGATCCCCTACCCACCCCTTATTCCTTTTTCCTTCCCAGAAACTTCCCAGACCCTCCAAACAACATCTCCTAAGATGACACAGGCCCTGATTGAAATTATTTTCTCAGGGCCTCCTGAGTGGAGCAAATGTAAAAAAAAAGAAAAAAAAGTGTAACATGGCATAATGACCCAAAAAATAAACATGTTAATACCTTTGGCCATCGAAATCTCAAATCGTATCTGACAGATCTATTCATCTGACAATAAATAAATAACGAAGAATGAACTTACTTCCTGAAGTGGTTGAGCACGGTCATATTGGCGTACATATAGTACTGGTAATAGGCGTAGGGCGGGTTCTCCACGTCATTCCATTGGTCAGGCGTCTGCACGTCCTTGTCAAACAGTGGGTTTTCCGGCTTGCTCTCGTCATCCACTGAGTCAAACCCAATCACGTACTGCAACAAAACATTCATAAAATCACTTGAGCGATAGCATATTTAAAAAAAAAAAAAACACCTTGAACGATAGAAATTTTCAGCCGCCTGATTTTGCTTTTTCCGAATATTATTAAGGAGACATATAAACTGCTTTCTATGGTTTGAATCCACTTGTATTTCACTGTATATTTCAAATTTTTAATTTTATAAAAAAAAAATAATAATTTATAAAAAGCATGAATTCATGAGTTATCGAAATCGCCCTATCTTGTATTTATTTATTTGGTGCAATATGGAATATTACTATTCATGTATATTGTTTATGGTCTAATGAAAATTTCTACAGTCACAGAACAAAAATACAATAATTGTTAACATGTACACAGATGTTCAATTTTTAGAAAATATTTTAAAATAGAATTTTCATACATGCACCCTACTTGATACAAATCATTATTTTTTAGAATGTTTTTAGAGAGGAACATTAGTGAAATCTATTGGTATACGATAGCAGTTTAATTAAGTAGCAACTAAATAAATTAGCTGATTGTGGGAAGTTAGAAATAAATTCATAAAAATCACCTAATGATTTTGGGTATTAGGGCATTAGCGGTATTAACCTCAAGGGGGCATTAGCGGTGTTAACCAAATTTAAGTCGCTATCGCTCAAGGGCTTGCAGTGCTCACTAAATTTGGGTAGCTATCGCTCAAGAGCATTAGTGCTAACCAAATTTAAGTCGCTATTGCTCAAGGGCATTAGCGGCGCTAACCGAATTTCGGTAGCTATCGCTGTAGGGCTGACCAAATTTGGATACTATCGCTCAAGGGCATTAGCGGTGATAACTAAATTTGGATACTATCGCTCTAGGGCATTAGCAGTGCTACCCAAATTTGGGTAGCTATCCCTCAAGGATATTAGCGGTGCTAACCAAATTTGGGTAGCTATCCCTCAAGGATATTAGCAGTGCTAGCCAAATTTGAGTAGCTATTGCTCACGGGCATTAGCAGTGCTACCCAAATTTGGATAGCTATCCCTCAAGGATATTAGCGCTGCTAACCAAATTTGAGTATCTATCGCTCAGGGGCATTAGCGGTGCTACCCAAATGTGGGTATCTATCGCTCGGGTGAGGAACATAATATAGTACAGTTACTCATGATGATTGGCAATTTTTCAAGCAATGTTGTACCATAACAAGAAGGACACATGTAGCGCAGTGTGGTTTAGTTACCTGTAAGAATTTGTGAAGTTCGGGATGGTCCTCTGGGTGGTTTGTTGCTTCAAATAGAGGCAGGAATATGTTATTGAGGATCTCTTGGAAGTTGTTCATCATCTTATTTAGTTTGAAGATATCACTGGAAAGTAAAAATAAAATAATATAACCACTGGAACGATTTCGGTCGAAAAATTCACAACTTTTATTTTTCTGCGATTGATATCGGTCGAAAAATGGACCGACTTTTCTACCATTCGTAAAACATTTATTGTGTAGCGAGGCAGCGAACAGCCATAAAATATAATTAGCTAGGTACGTGACAACGCATTTTGTTTCACAAAACCATTCCGGTTCTAGTGTTCGCCCTCTCCATCTGCTTTGCCTCAAAACAAGAATAATATTAAACTTGTACAAATTATTGTAACATAAAGTTTCTGTTGCAAATACATTGTGACTCGCGTGAATATCAAGAGTTATTATTTAAACACCTCCGCACATATTTAAACACGCATCCAGTCTTACAGACATGGGCAAGCTCTGTAAACTACCAGATCTGGATAAACATATAAACAACATATTCGCCAAACAGGTGACCCGATCGCCCATATTGGCGACCCCACTCCATTGCCCAAAATTGTAATTATTTAAAACCTTTCCATGGCCAGCTATTTATTTTATCGAATAGTTGATAAAATATTCTTTAAGTCTACGACCTTATTGATTGTGTTAGAAGTATGCCTTAATAAGTTTTGGCGGTTTTTCGATAGCGTCCTGTCAGAAATAAACTTACGAGTTTTTAACATTACAACGGATTTTGGTCTCTGCTTAAAATGCCGTAAATAATTAATTTATTCAGTTTTTAACGCATAATTATATATCAGTGTAATCGTGATTGAATTATCTATCTTTGAAATGGGTTTTTATTAATTCGTTTCTTCCTATTTTATTGTTTTTGTGGCAGTTTTTTTGTAAAAATGCATCAACTGAAAACGTCAATATTCATAATTACTGCTTTTGTGGATATGAAATACATTTATTTAATCAGAGTGGTTCATAACAAAGAGATAAATATAAGTTTTATAAGGATTGGTACATTATTAATGCAGATATTTGCTTATCCAATTATTTATGTCATATGTCAAAAAGTCAACAACTTTTCTAGTCAATATTGATATAAAGCTTCCGTCACACGATAAAAATCTAGTTATTTCGTTGTATAATTAATTAATCTATTTACTTTTACCAAATTTGTGCAGAAACAGCTATCGTCCAGGGAAAGGGAGCACTTCACGATCCAGGTTTAAAAAAATTTTTTCAAATTTTTTATTAGTGCAGTATACAAAATTTAAACATTTAAGTAAGTATATGAAGTGTATTCAATTAAAAATATATATAGTAGTGATGATTGGAAGAAAAGGTAGAGGAAGAGGGAGAGGTGGGGTACCAGCTGCAGATGGAGTACCAGCAGGTGCCGGACTATCTGCACGTGGACGTGGGAGTCAACGCAGAGCTGCATTTGCAGCTCGGTCTGGTGTGTTAGTATTTTTTAATGTTTTTATGAAAGTACTTTGCTGTGGCCGTTGAACTCATCATATATTTTTATTTATTTCAACAGTGGCCTAAATGCTGTCTGCTTCCTTCCAGCTTGAGCTGGAAAGCCGAAAATTTAAGAAGTAGGCGGTGCACATTTTGCTGCCCACCGCACTTGCAAGAAAAACTAAACAAAAGTAAGTTATCATATTTAGATGCATGGTACAATATTATTGTTTTTTCCCCGAGAGCGTTCCACTGTTACAGTGAGAGTTGGTTGGGCCAGCGCTCTGTGCGTAATGTACGGAGTTCTAATTTAATTGTTTATTTATTTACTGTACTTACTGTTTCACGCGTGAATGAGAACGATTCGTATGATTTATGTATATGTTTTCAGAATTCCATATCCGGAGAGAATAATGTATCCCTTATCACAAGGGACACCTTCACCGTTGTCAAGACCTGTTCCACCACCGTGGATGTCCACTCCCGCACAGACCCAATCAATGGCTCCCAATGCACCAATTCCGCCTCCCGCAAGCAGGCACTTCCGGGCAGCGTCTCCGGAGCCGTTACCTGGGACATCGCAGGGTGGGGAACTCCAGTGTGGCAAACTCTTCTCTCCGGAAGCCGGCCACACAGCGAGCTATGGGTGGACGTGCCGTTCTATCAAGAATTGTCTGCGTTTGGGAATGGTGAGTTTATTTTTTGAAATATCATACCAGGGGCTCTAGCATGGTGAATGCGATAACTTTACAATATCGGACAGATAGTCGTAACATTCGATGATTTTATATTGATATCCCTAGCACAGTTTCACTGTTGGTATATTGGCAGGGAATAATCATAGTAATTTAACATTCCACAGTAAATATGTAGTTGCTAACGTAGAAAGTTTGAAATTTGAGTTTGTTTTTGGCCAATTTTTGTTCGATAGTAAGAAATTCGCACAGCATTGTGAATACCGACATCATAGTTTTACACTGTAACAATGCATGATCTATTTGTTCTTGAGTTAATGTCCTGACACGTTTACATTTGAAAACATTGGCATTAAACAGGGATTCTATCTTATTTTTATTTTTCTGTAGGTGGATATTGTAGAATGAGACACGCTGAACTCCTTCGCAAGGGTTACATTTGATCTACCGGCTTCTAACGGTGTAATACAGCACTTTTTTCTTCAATTGAAAAAACACTTTCGCTTCAGGGAACTCATTGTATCGAGCTTCCTAGTCACAAGCGAGGCGCGGGACTGTGAGGTATTGGTGCGTGGGTTTTGTAAACAAAACATTGAACGTCGTTCTAACCGGACGAATTATCATTAAAATAGGTCGCTTTAAGTAGTTGGTCGCTTAAAACGGATACGTTTTCCTACTAAAAGCAATGAAACCTAACTTGAGTTTACATTATCGTCGCTTAAAACGGTAGGCCGTTATATGCAAAGTCATTATATCTGAATTCTACTGTAAATTTGTGTTTTCTATTATTTCAGAGTCAGACATGGGCAGAACCAGCAACGTGGACGAGGCAGCTCTCTTTCAAGAAGAGTCGGTACTTGGGAACCGTGAGTTATAAAACTAACTAACTTTCTTTCATGCTAATTCTCTGCAAGGGTAGGCAGAGAGGATGGACTGCCAGACAACTCGATCTTAGCACTTTTCTTCATTCAAATTCATCCATACCTACCTGACTGTGTGCTATTCTGACTCCTGACTTTGCCCGCCTCAAGTATTTGACTAACTTGATCGTACCAAGAGTTCATTATTTTGAAACGTTGCACCAGAGGCAGTGGGTAATCGTAATATAGACACGTTAAATTAATTTGGGTTTGCGTCTTAGATGAATTAATTAAGTCTATGGATCGCTAATTAATTAGACCAGTGGTTCCCAACCGGTGGTCCGTGGTCTGTGGACCACAGGTGGTCTGCGAGATATAAAATGTGGTCCACAAAACATTTATTCATTTACTACAAAACCGAATCGAAAGATATTCAAAATCTGATTAGTAACCCTTTTGGTATTAAGGATGGAGAGGTAGCTGAAGAAGTCCAAGAAGAGCACGTTGAATTGCAAAATGATAGTAATTGCAAGGACGTGTTTAATTATGTGATTAACAGTTTATCATTATCCCCTTCGAATTTTCGCAAATATTCACTTTTAATGTCTCAAACGAAATGTCAGTTTTACGAAAACTTTCGTGTTATTACCGCTTCACAATTAAAGCTCTATGAATGAAACATTTCTGAACAAGCCGAATACTAAAAACTGTTTTAGAAAGGGTACGAAATAAGCTTTCAAATTGTTATATTACAAATAAATATTAACATTTGTAAATATTAAAATTTAGAATGCAAACATAAAAAAATGTAAAAATGACTCACGTGATGTTTTTATGTGAAAACGGTACTAAAATCACGGATTATGTAAAAAAACAATACTTGTTCCATTATATAAATGTATAATAAACAATTTTGTCACCACATTTCTTTATCATTTCATATAAAAATATTTAATAAAAATTAACAATATCGAGCGGCCCGTAGGTGATTTGGTGGGTAAAAATATGTAACAACCGCGCGTCTGACAGAATATTCTTTTTATGTATTTCTATGGACAACTTGATAGGGATGTACAGCTTGATCCACTATCGACCTTTTACTTTTTGTTTTAGGGATGTCACTAAAACAATAACGGAGTTACAACGATTTCTGTGGAGACACACGCGTTGACGTATAAACACGCTTATTATACTTGACTGCTATTGTCATTTTAACGCGTATATCTGCTTACGTTGCTGACCGGTTATTGTACCTTGTGGTCCCTGTGAGAACAAATAAATGTCATAGTGGTTGTACCTTGTGGTCCCTGTGAGAACAAATAAATGTCATAGCGGTCTCTGGTCAAAAGTTGGGAACCATTGGCGTAGACGATTACTTTAAATTCTAAGAGCTTCTTTAGTTAACTTCCATTCATTTAATAAGCGAGTTATTTTTCATAACGAATGACATTATTCAAAATGATTTGTATATTGACAGCTTAACTGACACTCAGGATGCTGCCCCAAAATTTATCAACCGTTGGTCGAGATATCTCTTATCAATTGTCGACCATGCTCACAAAAATTGATAACTGACCTTAAATGACAGTTTTGTCAATATCATATTGATAAATAGGGTTTTATCGATCGTCCGTGCTAGATCTCCAGGGTTAACTGTGCTTACGGAGAAATGGCATATTTTGATCTATTAATAATTAATTAATTTAAACTTACTAAAGTCTGGGAATTTGTATGAGCCAGCGCACATTGTCAGAGTAGACATTGTAGTCTATGGCCCACTTGGCCAGCTTCTGCCACTCGGCTCTGTTCTTGCCATATATAGACAGCCTGAGCTCCGAGTTCTGGTACTTGCTCTCCTCCAGGTCGGAGGCCACCTCCTTGATGATCCTGGCAAAGTACTTGCCCCCAAGATCATTGTCTGTCTTCAGGAACACCTCCCTGAGCCTGCTCTCTCCGATGGGGTTGTACTTGGCGTTGAACTTGTCAAAGCGGTGGAAAGTGTTGCGGTCCTGAAATAAATAAACAACTTCAATAATTCATTAAATGAAGACATACATATTAGCGAAACTCAATCGAAAATTTGGAAACAGAAAAAGATATTGGCACCTCTGGGACACGAACCCAGGACCTTCGGCATTCCGGGCCACTTCGCTAACCACTGCGCCAAGGTGTCGATATCCAATTCGGTCATTTTTAATTGTAACATTCTGTACTGTAATATTGTCTTCATATAATTAAATATTACAATTTGAGGTTTTACTCATAAATTTAAAAATAAAAATAAATAATTTTAAAACTTGAAAAAAAACATTAATATTAATAAAGATGATGGGACGAGTTTAATAGTTTTTGGTATCCGGTACTTGATGGCTACACCTAAACTAAACGCAGGAAACCACACATTTTTTTCTAATTATACTGAAATACCGGCCCTAACGATCCTATCGACTTTCTCTTGGGCATGCTCGGAATGAACCATCAACGGGTCAGAAGGAATGTGCATATTGTATCACATTTCTTCAGACCGATTCGTGGATGATTCGAAAACTCGACTAACATGGAGAGCATTAGTTTCTATGTTCCCGACGGTTATCTCCGTCACCGCCAGCAAAGAATGTTTTATCTCAAAACATGGCATAACACCCCAAAAATAAATCACTATAATTTTAAAACTTGTTGAAAGTTTTTCTTCTCTGCATTCCAAGTAAACGTTGGATACATTATTTATCAAAAATATTCTAAACAACCGTGTCTGGTTCTCTTATTTTGAGAATAGTTATTGAGTGTTTATCTAATTTAACCGAACTTTCAAACGTTTATTGAATGAAATATTTTTTATAATGTTCTTGTACAGTGCATTTAACTTCAGTATTTATTACTTCTCGCTATTGATCATAGAAAAAATGTTTTAATCTTCATGTTTACGCCAGCCATTTTAAATTTATAAAACTGTCTTGATAAGTTTCTGTTCTGCATGTTTTTTATCAGATTTGAATTAAGTACCTGTCAGGTTGCATTTAAGATATCGTTGGAATTAAACTTTCTGGGCTCTAAAACTCCATTATAATACCCAAATAGCAACCTTTAAATAATGCATACTTTTACAGCTGTAATAACCATGAAAATGAGTCATAGTTATTTAGTGTTAGTCATAGTAATGCGCATTAAAAGATTTTTGAAGTGAAAACTTCTTTAGCACCGTTGTGATTTGAAACTCGATGAAACGAAAAAGCGATACTAAAAAGAGACAAACACATTCATCTACAGGATTTAGCCTGCGAGAGAATGAGATAGAATAATCGGTCACCTTTTTGTGCGGTGCTTCATAATTTCCCCACTCTTGTCTACTTTAGATTTCTGAAGGTTTCACTTCTACCGCATGTGAACTGCTCACTTGTAATATATTTTTTTACATTAGCTCCATGCAGGAGGCTCTGAGGAAAATAATTCCCTTTCGGGCCCATGTCATCTTTGGGGATGCTGTATGGAGGGTATTTTTAGAAAAGGAAAGTCTGGGAACGAAAAAGGTATGAATGGTGGGTAGGAATCTGGGGATCGGTGTGTCCAAGATTGATGGATGTACAAATCTATCCCTCTCACTGCAGTGCAAGGCAATGGATCGAGAGAGTCCTGCTAGAAGGGTCAAAAGGTCACCCTCAATCTGTCTCATCCGATCTGGCCTGCCACGAAGTTGGCGGGCAGAAGCATCCACCACCAAGATCAGGACAAGCCTCAACCCTTGAACATGGGAAACCCTGCTAAGTCATCAAACGTTTGGGGTGATTAATAGAAGAGGTGTTAAATGGTTCCCGGGCGGCGGTACCCTTACCCGCCTCCCAAATAAAAAGTTTATTTGTTACCGCATGCACGTCCAGCATGTCAACAGTGAGGTCATAGGTAGTCAGGTTCATGGACTGGAAGACCTCCTTGAGAGTCATGGGAGTGCCGCGCTGGCAGGTCACCACCTCGTCAGCGTGGTTCTTCAGGGTCTTCTTAATGAAGCGCAGGAGGTGCTTCTGGTTCATGCAGGACGCCGCGTGGATGTGGGTGTCCACTTTCCTAGAAAGAGAAAAAGGCAACAATATTAATAGGGCAAAGAAAGATAAATCTTCATTTAAAAGAGAATATTTGAAAAGAGTTCTTCGATAAATGGTGCCCCCTCCTAGCCGAGATTTGCTGTCGTCGGGGATCTTTACCTTATATTCCCTGGGTTATCAGTTGGAAGTCACTAGCTACAAGTATTAGATATAAGTGATAGTCTTAGATGTAAGTCAGGTCCAAAGATATTGAAATATAAGTAGATATGCTATCTGCAGTTTTTACTAGGTGGGACTGCGCTTCTGGGTGTCGCCGATATTGTTTACCAATTGACTAATAAACTGAATGAACGAATAATTAACGAATAAACCAAACGAACGTTAAACTGAATGAACGAATTCTTTCCATATTCAAACTATATTCTTAAGCAATACTAATGCACATCTTCAAAAAAATCAATGAAATGAACAAATTCTTTTAGTATGCAAACTACTCTAATTAGGGCGTAGTCCGCCGACAGTTGCGCGGACACCATAGCATATCTCTTTTGTATTTGAATATCTTTGGTCAGGTCTTAGTTGTAAGTCACTAGTGATCAATCATTGTTGTAAGCCATTAGTAATAAACTTAAAGACCCGTTCGGACCAGGCTAGTAATTTAGTTAAGTAGCGAGTAATTTAGTACCTAAACGTGAATAACACCATAAATTTAGTAGAATCGTTTAGTAAGTGGTTTAGAAGTCAATCCATTTTTTTTCTTTTTTTCGGGCGAGTAGTGCCCCCCACCATATCGTCGCTTTAGTTTGTATTTGTCCAACAGACCATTAGAAAATTTTACAGGAGGAGAAGGTTTTCTTTCATTATTTCTATGAAACATTATGGTAGGTGTTTAAGATAGCTATTTCCGTAAAGGTAAAGGTCTCGTTAATTTAAATAATTCTTAGTTAAGTGATTAACTATCATTTTTTACACTTTATTCTTAATTTTAAAGTGGAGATTGAACAAACAAAAACTAAAATGGTCTATTGGACAAATAAGAACTGAGGCGACGATGTGTCACTGTTCACTGGCTCAACCGCTAAACAAGTCCTAATCCAACAATTATTATAAGCAATAATTATCAGCCTGAAACACTTATCTACATTGAAAAAAACTTCCTACATTGAAAAAATCTTCCGAGAAAAGATACATGCCACAAACGGGACTTGAACCCGTGTCCTTCTGATTGCCGGTCAGGTGCTCTACCCTGAGCTATGTCGGCTTATCTAATACCCGCCAAATAATTCAATATATACTAGTGTTTCATTCAACAATTACTGCTTAGTACATTTTTCCACCTGAAAACAACCAACTTTATTTTTGTGAGAGAGGCATTGTTAGTGCTAAATCACTCGCTAGGTGGCGTCGAGACAAATTATGTCTACATTTTTTTCTCGGAAGATTTTTTCAATGTAGATACGTGTTTCAGGCTGATAATTATTGTTTATAATAAGTCCTAATCAATTCTTTCTATACAGTTCATAATGAGCTGCAGCAATGCTACTTACTCTAAAAGTCTTTGATTTTCTCTGCTATTAATCCTTTTTCGTATCCATAGTTTGTTTACTTTTAACTCACTAATGTCTTCTTCCATCTCTTCTAAAATATCCAATACAATCAGCTTAATTTTAGCCTATTTACTTTTTTACGTTGCAGAGAATTAGAATTCAGTCCGTTCATCTTCCAATGTGACACTCACTAATGTACTCAACTCGACCGTAGTGTGAACATTTTTGATCCAATATTATTTGTTAAGTTTTAGATAATTGTTGTGGAAATTGGCAGTACCATAGTTTTTGTGGGATGACTCTTTGAATAGAGGCATAGTTAGTACTACTTTGGTAACAGTTACTAACCTAATATTGTAGAAATCTCTGTGTGGAACTGCTTTCTGTGAGGCGAGCTCTCTCAGCTCATTGAGTAACACATGCAGCTGGAATTTGGAGGACAGATAGCTGAGGCGCCTGTAGCAAAAAGATTTCCTGAAAATAATTAAAAGACATTAATATCACAACTTTCTGACTAACCGCAGATAAAACTGCAACGGATCACATGCTGTCCATGGGGTGCTGCTGAAACGAGATGGAATTTTTTACTCCAAATATGCTCAGGAATTGAAGGTTAAAATCCTCCAGGTACGTTCTAAAACACCCTGCGTAGCCTGCATAGTTTTTATTTTTATTTTTTTAACATTAGCTTCACACAGGAGGCCATGACAAAAATAAATAAAGGCTTACGACATCTTCGGGGATGCCGTGTGGAGTGTATTTGTAAAAGAAATAAAAAAAAGAGTGAGAACGAAAAAGGTATGAGGAGTGGGTAGGAATCTGAGGGTCAGTGTGTCCAGGAGAGACGGATGTTGATACGAATCTATCCCTCCCACCGCTGTGTAAGACGACGGATCGATAGAATCTGACTGGAGAGATCAAAAGATCGGCCTGAGAGGGTAGTTTATCTCTGTTTTATTAATGATGTCTGAAGGAAATTTAGAATTTTTCCAAAGTATTTTGAATGTTCTGTATATTTCTTATTTTTGAAGGTGTCGTAAAAACAAATACCATTTATGAAAACTAGATAAAATTACCTTTTAGATTTGTGTATTTGAAATACACTTTAGTTTTCAAAAACTGCCATATTTTAAGATTCAAACTCAGAAAAAAATGAAAAAAATTTCTTACCAAAATATTTTTGACCAAAATGTAGAGAAATTAAAAAAAAATCAAAATTTCGAAATCACAGTCCTTTTATGTAATAAATTTGGAAGGAAACTATCACCTCACTTTTTCCTCGTGCATACAATAAAAAAATAATAAAAAATTTCAAAGTTTTTTTTATTGCCAAAAAAATAACTTAGAAATAATACCGACGTTTAAAACAGATTTCTTGCATCTCTAAAGACGTTAATTTCTTTGATACGTTTACGAACACATGTATTAGATATTAATATTATAAAAAATTATCACTTTTAAGAAATTCTCTTAAAATAAAGATCTTAAAATGCAAATTTTATCATTTAAGTAACCTATAAAACAATATTCTGACAGTTCAACTTTGAAAGTACGGCGTTTGTACAATAACTTGATTAAACTGATGTAGACCACACAAATAACATGGTAAATATATCAATTATGTGAATAGAAGAGTAAATTCGTCACTACAATAGAAATTATTAAGTAAAATCACAATATTTAGGTACTAACAAAATTTTCAACATCCCGCTATAAACACACCAAGCTATTTTTTCATAGCGGGCCGTTGAGAACTAATGCAAAGGCGCGCCAATAATGCCCCTTGCGGAGAAGAATTAAAACAACATTTTCTTTTAGTAAATTAAAACCATATACAACGTTGTCAGATCTTCAATGCATTTTAACAGCGTGACACGTAAGAAAGGTTATTGGTAATAAAATGTGTTTTAATATACACGGGGTTTATTTATGTTATTACAATAACACAGGTTATCGGCAGTGAAAAGTTTTTTTTTTAGTAAGGCTGTTAACGTTTATTTTCATTATTTGTTTTTAGGGTGTTACGCCGTGTTGCGCTACCTCCTTCTTGAGCCAACGTTTTGGACAGCGTTGTAGTGTCCATCATCAGGGTAGATCCGGCAGATCCGGTAGATGTGTCTACCGTCAAAACAAATAACGAAAATACTTTTGGCCGAGAAAATCTTAAAACGTATCCCCCCCATTATATGTTTATTTCGATTTAATAAAAAATTTGATAGCGTATATTATCAGCTGTCAAAAACATTTTTTTTATTTTTCAGTTACGTTCAGAAATATTCCCTTTATTGGATTCATTCAAAAACGGAATTATTTTCACCCTCTGACAAAATATTCAATAGTGGTCAAAGTTTTTTTTGGTTCTCTATGAGATGTAGATTCATCAGTTATTAGTCTTAGTAAACGTACTAATTACACCACGAGTTTTCAGACACTGTGTATATGAAACACCAGCATTACCATAAAAATCAATAGTTTTAAACTCACAGTGGTCCGTCTGCAATCATGCTGCACAGAATGTTCATATCCTGCACAAACTCGGGCAGCTTGACGTATGGGTAGTTGAGCGGCTTGTCGCTGTTGGCGTCCTCTTCGTTGGCATACACCTGGAACACGCCGCGCACGGCGCGCATCACGTAGTTGGGGCTCGGCGGGTTCGGGCAGTCCCACGGGTCGCCCACGGAGGCAGGCACGTGCACCGGGTGATCTGGAAACAGCCAAAGTAGATTAAAGTGTGTTAAAGTGATTTTGAGAAGCAAAAGAAAAGATTTTTGGTTTTTATCTATTGAGCGCTTTTATTATTACGGTAATGGTACCGTCACGGCACAAAAAAGGCAATGTTCCTTATCACAATAATGCTGCTTTCAAAAGATGATGCAATGTACATAGATCTGTTTCTTCCAAAGGAAAAGTAATCATTTTCTAGTATCTCTCTCACACACGGCACCATGACGTCTCCGTGGACCCCTACAACAATACTACTAGCCTTGATGATAATTTTGAAAGTATGGAATATAGTTACAAGGGTAATATTGAAGTGTGAGTGAATTTCAAAAATTCTAAAATGTCATATGTCAAGGCACTGATGGTTTTGCTTTTGTTCTTAGACATATAAAGCTGCAGCTCTTTTATACACACTAAATAAGAACAGTCGAAAACGAGACAAACGGTAAATGTATGTCTGCATCCCTCCAAAAGAAATATACAATTATTATCTTACATCTCCCTCACATGTATAAAGAAAATGAGACGTAATTCCCGTCGCCGTAGCTGAGCCGAAATAAGATATATCGTCGCCTCCGTTCTTGTATGTTCAATAGACCATTTTAGTTATTGTTCAATCTCCACTTTAAGATTAAAAATAAAGTATGAAAAATGATAGTTAATCACTTAACTAAGAATTATTTAAACTAATGAGAACTTTATCTTTATGGAAATAGCTTTATCTTAAATACCTATCATAATATTTCGTTGAAATAATGAAAGAAAACCTTCTCCTCCTGTAAAATTTTCGAATGGTCTATTGAACATACAAGAACTAAGGCGACGATGTCTGTTTCCTCCAAAGGAAAAATTAGTACCTTGGAGGAAACAGGCACACGTATATTGTGTGTCTCACCATTATTTAATGTATAAGAAAGAGCTGCAGCTTTATTATGATAAAGAATGTAAGTTTTATGCTTTTTTTTTGCGCCGTCACGATACTGTAATCGTAGTTCGTCACGGTAATAATAAAAACGCTTACTGTATGTCTGATTACTGATTACATTTTTAACATTTGGGAAGATAGTGTTATAAAAAAGTTAAGGTGGTTTTGTAAAGAGTAATTTTATTTTTATGTGAATAGCACACAAGAGTCCCAACTGCTACCATCTGGAGCCAGTGAGACTATGGTATCCCCAATTGGGGTTATGTCGTGAGGCAGAAGATGGTGGGGAAGGGAAGGAGACGGGGAAGTGGAAGATGGGGAGGCCTGGCTATTCAGATCTGGTCAACAAACATGGCTGAAGCCATTTCAAGCAACATTTTAATTCTGAATGGCGTTCTTACATCAGGTTGATACTGAGAGTATCTTCCACTCTGGAACGTGCCGCAAATATGCTAAACATTATTTTTAATTAACTAAGTGTTAGAAAGCACAAATCAATGAAATAAAATTTATTTGCACACGCCGGGTTATGAACTTGTAGTCTCTATGAACTACGGTCTTTATTGGAGATTCCCGCACAAATATCAAGTAATTTCAATCACTGGGATTGAAGGATATTACAGTTAATATTTAATTAAATGAAGACAATATTAGCGAAACTCAATCGAAAATCTGGAGACAGAAAAATCAGAAAAAGATTTCTATCTGCAGATTTTCGATTGAGTTTCGCTTATATTGTCTTCATTTAATTAAATATTATAATTTGAGATTTTACTCATAAAGTTAAAAATTAAAAATAGATATTAGTTACTAAATATAACTAAACCCATCTCAAGCAACATTTAAAATCTGAATATACGACAACTACAACAGGTTGATATAAGATTTTCCACTGTGATTGTGACTAACTACAAGTATTTTCCACTGTGATTGTGACTAACTACAAGTATTTTCCACTGTGATTGTGACTAAACTAACCATTGTGACTAACTACAAGTATTTTCCACTGTGATTGTGACTAAACTAACCATTGTGACTAACTACAAGTATTTTCCACTGTGATTGTGACTAAACTAACCATTGTGACTAACTACAAGTATTTTCCACTGTGATTGTGACTAACTACAAGTATTTTCCACTGTTATTGTGACTAACTACAAGTATTTTCCACTGTGATTGTGACTAAACTAACCATTGTGACTAACTACAAGTATTTTCCACTGTGATTGTGACTAACTACAAGTATTTTCCACTGTGATTGTGACTAACTAAATACATAATAAAATGATAATTTGTACATCAGTAAGACAACGCATTAAATGAATTTACAAAAGTAACACAAATATTTTAACATGATTAAAATGAATGCTACTTTGTATGTTTTCATTAGAATGGAGGTTTCAAAATGCAATTTGATGTATATAATTTTGCTGTTAAATTAAATATAACTAATCAAGCGATAGCTACCCAAATTTAGATAGCACCTCTAATTCCTTTGAGCAATAACTACCCAAATTTGGGTAGTTGATTTTTTTGAGTTAAGATTCATTATTTGAAATTAATCAGCTAATATTTAGTCGCTAGCTTGATTAAGCTTATATCGAATACCAAAAGATGTCTCAAATGTTCCTTTCTAAATCTGTTTACATGTTAAAAATTGCATTTTTTATGTCTTTGACTATAGACATTTCCGGTACACCATAGACAATATACGGAAATAGTAATATTAAAAATTGACCCCAAATAAGTACAAGTTAGGACAATTTGAGTAACTAATTCAAGCGTTTATAAATTTAACGATTTTTGAAAATATTATAAAACAAAAAATTTTGGGATAGACGGTGAAATCTATGCGGATTTATTGGTTTTAAATCACAGTAAGCAATTTATACGTTTCCATATTAATAATATTGAGAGATACGATTTT
Source organism: Limnephilus rhombicus (assembly GCA_929108145.2). Lineage (NCBI taxonomy): Eukaryota > Metazoa > Arthropoda > Insecta > Trichoptera > Limnephilidae > Limnephilus > Limnephilus rhombicus. Next base: position 10,592,283 of record OV815287.1, on the reverse strand, counting down.
TGGAATGAGCGTGGCTCATTTTTGAAATGTTTATCACTCATTTAAAAAAAAATGGTATCGCTCGAGTGGATAAGAGATGTTGATCGTCCAGTTGATTAGTCAGACATATCCGAATAATCAAAATTTGAGTTGACTATGCAGTTATATGTAAAAGTGTACCCTCTATCTGGTACAATATGATATTACTCATAAACACCACCAAATCAATTATTATAATATGCAAAAACCTTTAGTGAATTAAACAAAATTGTATTTTTTTCTGGGTCACTAGTAGGATATTTCAAAATGTCATACTAATGTACCGAATCGTTATGCCTCCTGGTGTTATTTTATAGCGTTGAAACACAGACATGTGTAAATAATATTTGATTTAACCCCTGGGTAGCCAAGGCCATGGCCTAATTTGAAAAAAAGGCGCGAAAATTTTGCTTCCCGAATTTTGCTTAAATATCCGTATAAATACGAAAATGAACTGATGTTGTTATTTTTACATAAACCTGAATAAACATCCTACTTGAAAAAACACATTTCAAAGGTGATTGATAATAAATAAATACCTTTATATGCATTTGAAAAAGGAACAAAAATGCTAAAACTCACGACTTTTCGGTTTTGACAGCGGTCTGAAGTCACAGATAAATTAATTACAAACATTCTAGAGTTGCCACATGAATGAAATCTTTTACCCTACCCATAGAGATATTGGTGTAAGCGATTTTGACCTTGTTTTAATACAGTTTCTTTATACATAAGGGTCAAAATCGCATATAAAAAAAAAAAGTTTTTGAAATTTCATAGGGGACACCGGTGTCTCCTTGGCCCCCTGGTGAGCATTCAAATCTTGCTTTCCTCATTATCTCAAAACTTAGTATTTGGAGATTTCTAACTAATCAACTGGATGATTGATGTATGTACAACATATTATATAGGAATGGTGAATGAATAAGGAAAGATAGGTAGGTTGGATGGGTTACCTTGGTAGTATATAGTGGGAAAGAGGTAAATACTGGAGTCGTTGTCTAGGAGGGAAGCCTCACAAGCATATTTCATTTTCACACAACCTTGTTATATAAAACAAAGAAAGTCAATATTTAAATTTCAGATACCAAATTAAGAGAAGGATTCAAGAACATAAAAGGTGATATTACAAAAAAATTATAGCGTAAAAGAATAAAATATACATACTTTATACTCAATGCCATTACCAAACATACATCATTGTGTTCAAAAGTACCTCATAACTCATAAAATTTGCCGATTTATCATTGTATTTCAGTTTTATTTAAATTTTAATTTATTTCAATGTAGCCTCATGTTATCAATTTATTGAAATTTGTTAAATTGTAAAATGGGGGCCTCAGCACAGGTAAAACGCCCAGTGAGGCCCAAATTATCAAGTGAAGTTATAAATATGTAAAATTGATGATTCAAATAAAATTAAAAAATTAAAAATACGAGAAATTCTTCAGCAAGGTTTTAGAACATTTATAATCAGTGGCCTCTATGAAAAAGCAGTAAAATAGGAACATTTTTTTTAAACAAACGTGGCATTTAAATTATTGAAAACAAATTTTTAGTGTTAACACTTTTAACATTTCAGCAGTTGAATTAGGTACTCTAGTGTGAAAAACAATGTGTAGGAAAACTGTATTCCAAATATTGTTCATTGTGGAAAAAACAGCGGCGATCGTAGGCTGTTCTCAAAAATCATACTTGCACAACTGCGCACAAAATGCATTCAGTTATAAGTGTTTTTCGAACATTAATTCCACACAGGAGACCTTCAGGTATATAATTTCCTTCAGGGCCTATGTCAATAGGAAAGAAATTCTGGGAAAGAAAAATGTATAGGAGGTGGATCGGAATCTAGGAGTCAATACGTACAGGAGTGATGTAAGAATACATTCCTCCCACTGTGGTACAAGGCATTGGATAGAGAGAGTCCGGCTGGAGAAGCAAAGGGCCTCAGTCAACCAGTCTCTCCCGATTCAGCCCGCCATGCAGCTGATGGGCAGACACATCTGAGACCAATACCTGGACAAACCTCAACCCATGAACCTGGGCACCCCTGCAATATCTCCAAAGGTAGCGAACCATTTGGGGTGACAGTGGCAGAGGTGTTAGCAAAGATATTGAAATATAAGAGATGTGTCATCCACAGTTTTTACTGGGACGGTGTTTCCTGGCATCGCCGATATTGTTAAACAATACCACCGCACACCTTCAAATAATCAACTAAATAAACGAATTCATTTCGTATTCAAACTATTCCCATTAGGTAGTTGTCCGCCGACAGTCGGGCGGTCATCATAACATACCTCTTGTATTTCAATATCTTTGGGTGTTAGTTATCCAATGAATGGTTCCCTGGCAGCGTTACCCATACCCACCTCTCCAATTGGAAGTTAAATTAATATTCAAATATAAAAATTTACAACATAGCCTATTGGAAATTGTTAAACTCAAGCAAAGTGACAAAAGTCAAAGAAGTTAGAAAACAGTTCAATGAAAATGTGAATAGGTTTTCCCATTGTGATGTAAAAAGAATAATGATTACCTTCGATGGTCATCTTGTCATCGTGCTGCTCCTCGACGTGTCCATTGGCCAAAGTCTGCTCAGCCGTGTCCAGTGTGCGCAGGAATCGGCCCGCCATGTTGGGGAAGTTCTGGCTGGAGACCACCATGTAGCGGCGCCGGATGTCCAGCGCCTGCACCAGCAGACTGGACGCCTCCTGCAAGTCCTCCAGCGGCACCTGAACACAACCAATACAATACACATTAGCATGAGAAGATAATGTTGCAAGGTTGTTAATAAAAACTTAAGATTTGAGAATAATGAGAGACCCTGCTCCAAAATGATAAAGCTGTGGTTGATAAATGATCAATCTATGTATCTTTGAATACCTTAATGTTCCTTCCTAAATTCTTTGTTAATAAAGCCTCAATTACATTGAGCGAGTTTACAAGCTACTATCTATTAAGTTTAAAAGCGGGTGAATCGGGGAGTGAGATTGTCATGAAGACACACAAAACTGTCCACTCGATCAGTAGTGAACATTTTTGTAGGAAACTGAGCTTGCAGGTCGCTGCTAGTGCCAGTAGCGAGAATAACGACGCTTGCGTGAACTATTTCTATCAGATGTTTGACAGTCAAAATCAGCTGTTTGTTGGCAGCCATTTTTAACGTATAAATAAACCAATCACGAGTAAGCGAGTAGCAAGTAAAGTTGATGACCTTTCAACTTTTATTGTCGATTGTCAACAACAATCTGCTAGTTAGCAAGTGACACGATTATACTGAGCGAGTTTACTAACTGATAGTGAATTTCCCAGATAGTAGCTTGTAAACTCGCCCAATGTCATAGACGCTTAAGATATATTATGTATTTATAATTAACCAATATATTATAATGTACCAATTTCATCAATTAAATTTAAAAAAAAACTCTAAATGTAAAACAAATTGTAATAATTTTTTTTATCATGTATGAATAAATAAATATAAAAAGGCCGGCACAACAACTGTCGACACTACAAAATGCAAGTGCATCACTGTTAAATTTGGGAGTCAAAATAATTTTAAAAACCCTTGACTGAAGTGTGGTGCAGAAACGGGAGGTCCGTCGGATTAGATTGAATCTTTAGAGTACAGGCGTCAGGTGGGAATGCTGTCCTTGTTCTACCGGTATTTCAATGGAAGATGCTCCAACGAACTTTTTTTTTATGTGAATACCTCACAAGAGTCCCAACTGCTCCCAATCGTCTGTGGAGCCAATGAGACTATGGTATCCCCAATTGGGGTAAGTATTTTGTCAGGCAGAAGATGGTGGGAAGAGAAAGGAGATGGTAAATAGGAAGGTTGGAAGAACCAGGCTATTCGAATCAGGTCACCAAACACAACTAAAGCCATTTTAATAATTCTTGAATCATTGATTCCTTTGGCAGTCTGATCTGTGCAGAGTGATTTTTTTTTTACATTTTAAATGTGATTATTACTAATAAAATTGTGAAAAATGCACAAGAGTTCCAACTGCTCCCAAGTTTTTGTGGAGCAAGTGATACTATTGCATCTCCAATTGAGGTATTTTGTGAATCTGAAGGAAGTGGGAAAGGAAGAAGATTGGGAAGGGAAAGATGGGAAGCTATTCAGATCTGGTCACCAAACACGGCTAAAGTCATTTCAAGCAACGTTCCAATAATTTTGAATGGTGGTGTTACACCAGGCGATACTGTGGTGGAAATATACATTGATCCCCTTATGCCTACAATACACCATCTCTTTTTTCAGTCCGATTCCACTTAGAGACCAAAATCCAAATTTTTCACTTAACGCAATCGTTATTTTCATATTTACGATTTCAGTTGGCATCACAGCAAACAGCATGGTTCATGTGTTGTTTGCAGTGATGACAATTGGTCTCTAATTGGAATTGGGCTGAAAACAGATGTCGTGTCTTGTGTCGGGAGGGTGATTTTTTTATTCCCATTGGAAACCAATTGGAAAATATTGTGAATGCCATTTAATTACGACGCCACCGGAATTGCTCTTTCATGATCTATTTGTTATCTATTCTATAATATAATTGGTTTGGAAGGAAGAAATGGAGCAGTTAATAACGAAGGTATTTATTCCTCCACACAGACAATCATTAGGCACAAGACCAGAAGTTCGCAATCTGTGGCTTAAAAATAGTGAGGTAAAAAAAAGAGAAAAATTACTGTCTGCATCTGATTTCGAAATATTCTCCGCAAAGCCCGGCCAATTCCGGGGACTTCAGCAATCACTCTTTCCAACTTAATTATCTATGAAATTTTTAAAACCAATGCTTTTAAAGAAAGAAAAAAACAAGAAGACTATTTATAGGTACTGATTTTAGATAGTTTTCTAGTAAAATTCTTACTTGGAAATTAGAAAAGCTTGGCATCAACATATTAGCACGGTTTAAGAACTATCTAACTCACAGACCTAACAGAAGTCCAGAATAAAAAGCCTTATTATTATTATTAACTGATATAAAACAAATTGTTAAAATAAAATCTTCCGTGTCGGAAAAATCTACGCAACAGGAGTCCCACAGGGTTCACAACTTGGTCCAATCTTGTTTACCTTGTTTATAAAAGATGCTACAAAAATATTTCATGATATATTCTTACTTTTGCTGATGACCTCAAAACTTTTAGGATTATTTACCATTTTAACATTCTTCAAGATAATATCAACAAATTGTTAATTTGGTACGATGAAAATAGACTTTATTTAAATATCTCAAAATGACAAATAGTCAGATTTTCTCGAATAAAAAATCTAGAGAGAACGATTTTCACTGACTTGGTATTTCCATACAATTTTTTTTATGATCTAGTTGATAGTCCAGAACTGCTTGCAACGATAAGCTTTCGGATTATACTACTTACTAAAACTAGAAGTATGGATTTATTTAAGTACAGAAATTCTGGGACTAACTGCCAAATGTATTCCTCTTTGCCCAGAATACTAATGTAGGGAAATATCTGTACCAAGTCAGTAGACATCTTCAATTTATCACGAAACAATTACAAAACGTTGTTACTGAGGCAGTTCAGTTAAGCACCTATAATAAATACCTACTGTAAAATTTGTATTATTCATAAATATGTAAAAGCTCCAAAAAGGGCGTTAATAAATAAATAAATAAAACACTTGTTTTACATCTTGAAAAACGTTAAAATCGACCGCGAAAAATCGCAATACATTCTTCACTTTTCTAGATTCGTATCTATTCTGGGTCAGTAACACCTCGCAAATATGTGTTTTGAGGTTATTGTTTTTGTTTTTAATGTTATTGTTGTGGTTGAGAACCTAGGTTAGGAGCGAACAATAAACTAGACATTAGAAGATCATAAATAAAATTATCAAGGGAAAGGTTGCCGGTGCGTTGCGTGTCTCCTGTCGCGTGCTGGGAGCTGTGAGGTCCAATGGGTTATTAGTCGCCAAAAATTTTCAAAATTTTTTAAATTATTTAGTTCTTTGAAAAAGAGTTTGTTTATTTATATTACATAAACCTTACTAGGTATTATAACATAATAAACAATTGATAAATACATTTCAAACGGGTGGAAGGGCGGCCCGAATGACGATTTGATTTGTTTAGATATCTACAATTTTATTCCGAGGTTAATGAAATTTTGCACACTTGACCTTCAAAATAAGAGGAAGGTCACTGTCTATGTTTGATTTCCAAAAACTCCATATAAACTCGAACATCGCCGGGGATTTCAAGTAGTGCTAGATAATATCGCAGGAGTTTTTTATTTGTTAATATTTAGTCCCAATATCCCGTAGCCAGTGTTGATTATCTAATATATAAAACAAAGTTGGGTTAGTTATACCATTTATAACTCAAGAACGGCTGGACCGATTTTTATGAACTTTGATTTGTTGGATTTGTCTCCGCCCCGAATAGCAGAATAGCTACTAAAACATCGGAAAATTCACGAAAAAAAAATTATGAAGAAAATTCTTTTCCTCATACAATTTGTGTAGAACGAATTTTCATTTTTTGAAAGTGCTGCAGCAATGTTGTGATAAGTATAATATTGAATAGTGAGTGAATTCTAAAACGTCAAATGTCAATGCGTTGATTGTTTTGCTTTTGTTCTTAAACATATAATGCTGCCCCTCTTTCTTACACACTACATGTCAATAGTTGAAAATGAAACAGACTGTGAACGCATGTCTGCACCCCCCCCCCCTCAAAGGAAAATACAATCTTACTAATATTATAATCGCGAAAGTTTGTGTAGATGTACGTGTTTTTGTTACTCTTTCACGCAAAACCTACAGAATGGATTTTAATGAAACTTTACAATAATATAGCTCATACATCAGAATAACATATAGGCTATATATAATGGTAAGCTCTGGCGTTAGGAAATTTGTATAAATGAAAATGTGTGTGTTTCATATATTTTAGCGGCAGGGAGGAAAGGCAGGGGGAAAGGGAATGGGAGAGTTGGGGTTCGCGGAGAGTGAAGAGACGAGGGTGGGGGAAGGCGGGGAAGGTGGAAGGTAACGGGGACGCACGGGAAAGGACATGTTCAATTTATTTATTTGAATGGCATTGCAACGCATACCGGGGACCAGCTAGTCTAATACATAAAGCAAAATGTCTGTTTGTGACTTTGCGGCAGGCGGGCGAGTTGGCGGCGTGGATTTGATTTGTATATATATAGTTTTATTCCGAGGTTAACTACACGCTTATATACTATGCACACTTGTTCTTCGTAATAAAAGGAAATGATATCTACGTCTGATTTCTAAAAATGTGTGTAAAGTCCGGGCAACGCTGGGAATATCAGCTAATCCTAGATAATATCGGAGGAGATTTTTTGTGTGAATATTTTGTCTTTGCGCTAACCCCATTTCCCATAGCCAGTGCTGATTACTTTTAAATAAAATAATATATTCGTGAAAGTCTATTCATCGTAGCAGAGTATTAAGAGTGCAGTATATTTAATTCAACCTCGATCAATCAAAGATCAGTGCTGACGTGATGACGTTAGCCATGTGTCTCGCGGAAAGTTTCGGGATCAAACGATGGAATTATTTGCAACTGTCTGCAACTGATATAAAATACTACCTAGCAACTGACTTGATTATGCCACTGGCCTAACTGAACTGCCCCAACTCCGCCCAGGTTGGGTTGGAAAGAGTGAGGGGGCATCTAATTCATCGGCTATCATGCTTACTGTGTTATAAGGCAGATGGCAACTCCACGCCACGACAATTTACTCGTGACAGGCTTGCACTATATGCGGAACTGGCATTTTGGCATGAGCTTTGTAGACAGAAGGCAAGTGTACACAGATCTATCGACAGAGATTAATTAAATAAATTCATCGGACTATCAGAGCAAAGATTTGTAAGTGGCCAGCGTTTTTATTTTTGAAATAAGAATGTGAATTTGTTAAACAGGGTGGCCACAAAAAAGGGATTTCAAAATTCCCTGATAATTCCAGGTTTTCCAGGGCAGTTTCTACATTTTTCCCTGATATGTTTAATTTGATATAAGGGGATATCGTTCGTTAGATAAATAATAAAGGGAATTCCGTCATCTATAGCATTTATTATTTCTTTGCATCACAATAATCTATTAAAAACAAAATACACTTTTACAAATTTATGATATTTCGCCTGAAGACTTTTTTCAAGCTTTTGAAACGATAGATAGAGATATAATCATTAAAAACTATCTAAAAATGGAATAAAAGGAAAGGCATTGAAACGGTTCAAGGATTATTTAACTAATAGATATCAAACCACAAAAGTGGGCCAGACAATCCCCGAACCAATGAAGATTACATCGGGAGTACCACAAGGGTCTGTTCTCGGACCTATTCTTTTTATAATGTACATTAATGATATGGTAAAACGAATGGCAGACGACGCATTGATATATATAGCAGGAGAATATTATGAATTCATAATGAATCATTTAAATGAAGACCTACATAATATATCAATATGGCCGAAGAAAAATAAACTAAAATTGAATGTAAACAAAACTAACATTGGAAAACGAGTAACGCAAACAAAAAAAGACATATTGATAGACGGTGAAGTTTTGAAAGAAGTATTTGAAATTAAATATTTGGGAGTGATAATTGACTGCAAATTGACTTTCGCTTAAAATACAAAACCAATTATTAAAAAAATTGCCAAAAAAATTTCGCTGTTGGGAAGAATAAGAAGATTTCTTGACAAAGTCTCCAGTAAAAATGTGTACAACGCATTCATTGTACCACACATAAATTACTGTAGCAGCATTCTATTCTTAGCCAACGACGGATTAATGAAACAAATGACAATTCTACAAAACAGATCTATGAGAACTATATTGAAGAAAAATAGGTACACTTCAGTCAAGAAAATGTTGAACGAGTTAAATATCTTGTCATTTAAACAAATTATTTACTTCAATACTATATTGTTAATCTACAAAATAATCAATGGCCATACGTCTATTGAATTCCTAAGAAAAATTGATAAAACCACAAAGCAACAACACGAGACGAGGAAAAGAAATGAACTAAGACTCCCCTTCAGGAAAAAAACACATGGTCAAAAGCCATTGATGTACGGAGCCTTGAAGATATTTAGAGAATTACCAGAAGAAATAAAATTGGAAGAGAGCATAAAGGCATTTAAAATTAAATTGCGAAGATATGTGATTGATTTGGTATAGATGTGTTATTTTAAGTGAATGTATATATATAAGGATTGTATTAGGACATAGATAACTATGTAGGGGAGACCTAGGAGAGTTGTAACAGAGGAGAGTTGTGACAAAGACGATTTCTCCCTACCTATAATATTTTGCGATATTGTAAAAATGCTCGTTTGTCGCTTTAGAGACGCGCAACTTCACTCAGTACCCAACGGCGGCGCACGAGAAGCGGTTGCATAATTACGACGTCTGCATGCAAAAAAATGCGAAAAGCAAGTTTTTCTTCAAAATTTTTATTGAATTTATATCACGTCTTATTACAAGTGCGTTGTTGTGTTATTTTTTCTTAATTTGTTTGGTTATTTAAGTCTCAAAGCGTTGCATTGATCTTTTGTCTTTGCATTGTTTTTAGAAAATATGAATCATTATTCGGACCAAGTCGTAATCTTGAGCACCTAGGAGAGTTGTGACAGCCTGTCATAACTCTCCTTTTGACTTCATTTTTCTGCTGGGTTATTTCGACACTTTTAAAAATTAATTTACGATGGCTGTATGTGTGTTTGTGCGTTAGTATATTAAGGTCAAATCTTGCAAGTGCAGTCCGCAATAAAAGCTTGTCTCAAAAAAATCATTTTCGATAAAAAAAATATTTGTACTTGTAGTGTGATATTGAATGCTGGATGACTACTTCTTTTTGTTTCAGAATGCCTAATAACTATACACGAAAGACTGGTAAAGGCATTGCTAGTGTCTAAATACTCAAATAGTCTAAATACAAATCTGTCACAACTTACCTCGGTACCTATCATAACTTACCTCGGTGATAGGGGAGTTGTGACAGAGGGAGTAGTTGTTCTTTTTGTTGATTTTCTCGGAAACCGTAATACTTTAATTAATTTTGATGATTGTTTTGGAAAGGGAAGGAATGGTGCTACCTTAATTTACATAGATCATAAATACGGAATATTTCTTGAACGAGATATGTCCCTTAAATTAAAAATTGTCACAACTCTCCTAGGTCTCCCCTACCTATTTAAAATACCGCAATAAAACAACTTTGGGGTTTCACAAATCGCAAAATAAAGAATTTAGTTTTATTTTTGGAATTCCCTGATATTATAATTTTTTTCTGAAATTCCATGACATTTCCTTGATAATTCCAGGTTCGGTAAAATTCCCTGATAATTACAGGTTTTCCAGGTCTTGTGGCCACCCTGTTAAAGGTCTTTCAGAGATGCGCATTGTACCTTTGGAGATTATACTTATTAGGGAGGTACGTAGATACTATAATGATGTTTATAATTGAATGAACAATTTTTTTTAAGGAAACTTGATGTGAGAATACCCGCCATTTACGTATCACATGGATTTGCTCTCTAAAACGCGCCACGAAAGTCTCCGATCTAGGAGTAATTGCCTCGTCCAGCATACAGTAACAGCTTTTAAAATAATAAACTATTTTATTTACATAATAAAATAGTTCATTATTTTAATAATACATTGTTCCCATCCACTATTTTGTAACTGTCAAATCAGTATACGTTTGCCCTGAAGAAGGAACGGTCATCCCGAAACCGGTCGGCTTTACTCAAATATATAAGTGGTTCAAACAAAATTAAATTGTTTCATTCATTTCATTTATTTTATTTACAGTTCATAACTCCGGGAATGCTCTAAATTGTTCGAACCGAACTACTACCGCTAATTTATAGATTTACAGTTCATCCTCGAGTGTCACGATATCGTTCGTGACACCAGGGTTCAAAAATAAATAAACGAAATAGTTGACCATGCATCGATAACGGTGTAAATGTCGGGGATCGTCAACTCACCCCCGAGGTGTCCTCTCCGCTAATGGAGACGCGCTGGAAGTGCGGCACGAAGTCATGCTCGTCCAGCTGCTGGTGGCCCTCGTCCAGCTCATCGGCCATGCTGCCCACCACTGACTTCTTCTCTTCAGCAGCCCTGGGAACAACAATACGACATAATCAATACACAATTACAAAGAGAAAAGAAAACATGTTTTCTTCAAAAGATCATCAATCGATCACGATCGGTGTTAGAAAGAAGAAACACCGCGCTTTATATTCAAATCCAAAAGTTATGATTACAAAATAATGTACACCTTTATGGAATCAAAGTTTCCGACCGCAATTTGAAAAAAAAGTTTTTTTTTTATTAATTATTTTTACATGAAACTACAAAAAGTCAACTAAACTACAAAAAGTCGTTTATAATACATTTTCCTAATAAAATAAGTGCATGTTTGAATTATTTTCATTATATTATCAGTAATGTTTGTTCCAAAAAAAAGGTGAGCAATTTATAAAACTTTTTTATGTTTGCATAAATTATATATAAATTTTTAAATAAGATCGACACAGGAGGCCCTGAGGAAAATAATTCCCCTCAGAGTCTGCTTTGGGGATGCTGTGTGGAGGGTCTTTTTTGGAAAGGAAGGAGAGGAAGTAAAATGGTATTAGGGGTGGGTAGGAATCTGAATCAGTGTGTCCAGGAGTGACGGACGTATGAATCCATCCCCCCCACTGCGGTGCAAGGCGATGTTCCGAGAGAGTACTGCTGGAGAAGTCAAAGGGACTCCCTCAACCATTATCTCCCGATCCGGCCTACCATGCAGCTGGTGGCCAGACGCATCCGCCGCTGAGACCCGGACAAACCTCACCCCATGAACCCGGCCAGTGACGGGCACCCCTGCCAAGTCAGCAAACCTAGCGAACCACTTGGGGTGATTATGGCAGAAATTTTGATTATCCAGTAAATGGTTCCCGGGGCGGCGGTACCCCCATACCCGCCTGCCAAATTATAGTTGGGAGGTCAAATTATACGTTTATTTTTTATGATAAAATTTGTAGGCGTATTTCATTACCTTCAAAAAAAGTTTTTGGGTAAATTCAGAAATATTCTGTTTATTTGGATTTTGTTGCAAAGCGGAAATATTTTGATCTTCCGATAAAATAGGACCGAGGCAGAGGGGTTAAAACCGATTCTAGGCCGTTCGATCACCGGTGAGATCGGCAAAAATGTAAAAAAAAAATATATACATTAAATGCGAGTTTGATCCTTATGTGTAAAGAAACTGTATCAAGAACAAGGTCAGAATCGCTTGCGCCATTAGTACTCCCGATACCGCCAAAAGTTTCATTCACCTGGTAACACCAACATATTTTAAAATGAATTATCTGTACAATATGAATGTCGCATTTTACCGCGAATTCAACAGTCAAAGTCAGTCGATGGTCTGTCACAAAAACTTCAAAAAAACCTGTCAATTCATCAAGTATATTGTTCAAAGAATGTGTTTCGGTAAATAAAATAAACGATAGCCTAAAATAAATCGACAAAATATCACTTCAAAGTATGCTTTCCGATATTTCGTAAGAAATGCTTCCCGGCTAGAATTTCCAATAGTTTCAACTGACAACGAACGAAACCAAATCTACATTCAGCTATTGATTCAGCAAGAAACTTCAGAAGTTACAAGTTTCCGCTAACAAATTTCAAGTTTCAGTAACAGTTTCTACAAGTAAAGTTACAGCCTTCATGGAACAACTTAAACAAGATTAAACATTCAGTTTACATCTTCAGAAAATTTCAACTTTCAACGTTTCAACCAGAGTCACCTGACACTTCCTTCCAGTTAATAGTTTACATTTCTCCAATCACTGTCAAGCTCAGAAAGCGTACAACTCTAATTAATTAGCAAAATAATCATATGGGGTAGCGCTTATAAAACTCATTCACAATCTCTCTAGAATACGCTAAATCTAATAATTAAAATAATATGTACAAAATCATTTTTATATCCTTCTGAATTTATATTTAAACAATTTAAGGTCAGAAAATTAAATACTCTGTTCCTGTACCTTCCTTTACAAGTGTTTAAAAAAGATGTTTTTAAAAAACCGTACGATTCCGATATGTAATAAAGTTCAACAGAACTACAAATACCTAGGAATAAATTTCATTGACAGAATATATAAGATCCCTTAAGGCGCCGCATCCGCGCTCAAAAAGAAAAAGATGGAGAGATATGTAATTACAATGTTAGAGGAGCGCGCTAATATTTAAAGCGATAAAATCGATGCGAAAATTGTGAAATTGTTTAATAAAACACGAGTCATTTAAAATGACCAAAAATCTTCGACCGGTCAGTGGTTGAGTGGGCATAGCGCTTGGGTCCCACCCGAGCGACGCGTGTTCGTTTCCTCGGCTGGCTAAGTCCTCCATCACAACACAAGCAACATTTTCGGCTTTCTGTGGTGGTAGTAGGAGATTTTCAAACATTGTTGGGTTATTCTTAACTCGGGAATGTTTGTCTTTCTTTTTTTAAATAATTAAAAAAAAAAAAATTATCTGTTGGAAGGCATCTTAAATATCATTTAAAGAAACATTGTGAATTTTTTCACAACTATAGCCTACAAAATAACTGAAACAATATCAGGATTGGGTTATTTAGATACTCGCTTGTATCTAGATTGCATGCAGTTGGCAATACTTTCTAGGAAGTAGTAGATGTGTTCAAAGTTCAAACGGAATATAGTTGCAGAAGGCTATAATAACATACCTCAATAATAATAATAATAATCAATGTTAACATAGTACTATTCTTCTACATGAGTTCTATATCTATAGCGGAAATTTAATATGCTGTAAAGGCAAAAATAAATAAAATATATAATTTTTCACTTTTTTTTCTGTTTCGATTTTTCTCTTTTCGATTTCTAGGAAAATAAGCGTGCCCTTTACGACGGACATAGAGAATTTTTTGTCTGAAAATCATAAAGAGTATTTTGAAAGATCTATTCAATGTTAAGTTTATAATAAAAAAAACATAATTATTATACAGGGTGGCCACAAAAAACGGATTTCAAAATTCCCTGATAATTCCAGGTTTTCCAGGGCAGTTTCTACACTTTTCCCTGATATGTTTAATTTGATATAAGGGGATATCGTTCGTTAGATAAATAATAAAGGGAATTCCGTCATCTATAGCATTTATTATTTATTAGCATCACAATAATCTATTTAAAACAAAATACACTTGTAACAAATTTATGATATTTCGCCTGAGAACTTTTTTCAAGCTTTTGAAACAATAGATATAATCATTAAAAAACTATCTAAAAATGGAATAAAAGGAAAGGCATTGAAATGGTTCAAGGATTATTTAATACCCACAAAAGTAGGTGAGACAATCTCCGAACTAATGAAGATTACATTGGGAGTACCACAAGGGTCTGTTCTCGGACCTATTCTTTTTATAATGTACATTAATGATATGGTTAAAGTATTGAAACATTGTAAAATAAGATTATTTGCAGATAACGCATTGATATATAGCAGGAAAAGATTATGAACTCATAATGAATCATTAAAATGAAGACCTACATAATATATCAATGTGGCTGAAGAAAAATAAACTAAAATTGAATGAAACCAAAACTTAATTTACGAACATTGGAAATCAGGTAATGCAAACAAAAAAGACATTGAAAGACGGTGAAGTTTTGAAAGAAGTATTTGAAATGAAATATTTGGGAGTAATAATTGACTCCAAATTGACTTTCGCTCAAAATACAAAACCAATTATTAAAAAGATTGCCAAAAAAATTTCGCTGTTGGGAAGAATAAGAAGATTCCTTGACACAGTCTCCAGTAAAAATGTGTACAACGCAATCATTGTACCACACGTAAATTACTGTAGCAGCATTCTATTATTAGCCAACGACGGGTTAATGAAACAAATGACAATTCTACAAAACAGAACTATGAGAACTATATTGAAGAAAAATAGGTACACTTAAGTCAAGAAAATAGTGAAGGAGTTAAATATCTTGCCATTTAAACAAATTATTTACTTCAATACTATATTGTTAATCTACAAATTGCCAGCCTGAAGATGTCCATAATAGGATGAAACCGGTACTGGTGAAATAAATAAGTGGAAATAAGATAAAAAGTGTTTTAATTTCAATTTTAATACAAAATAATCAATGGTCATAAGTTCATAAGTCTATTGAATTCCTAAGAAAAATTGATAAACTACAAAGCAAACATACAGAGACGAGGAAAAGAAATGAACTAAGACTCCCCTTCAGGAAAAAAACACAGAGTCAAAAGTCATTGATGTACGGAGCATTGAAGATATTTGGAGAATTACCAGAAGAAATAAAATTGGAAGAGAGCATAAAGGCATTTAAAATTAAATTGCGAAGATATGTGATTGATTTGGTATAGATGTGTTATTTTAAGCATACGTATTATAAGGATTGTATTAGGACATAGATAACTATGTACCTATTTAAAATACCGCAATAAAGCAATAATAAAACAACTTTGGGGTTTCACAAATCGCAAAATAACGAATTTAGTTTTATTTTTGGAATTCCCTGATAATTCCAGGTTCGGTAAAATTCCCTGATAATTCCAAGTTTTCCAGGTTTTCTAGGTCTGTGGCCACCCTGTTATAAGTCTACAAAAACAGGAGATATGATTTAAAAAAAAAATGTTTTTTGCTTTTCTGAACAATCAACATTTTGTCCTTTACAGCATTTCAAAGTTCCGTTATCAATATAATTTAAATAGCATATTCATGATTACCGTTTCACAAAATTGTTATGTATCTCTCACATACGTTTGTAAAAGTCCGTTTAGGTGTTTAAACATACAAATGACAAGAAAAACTAGAAGCGATTTCGCCTCAAAATTGGGTTCCGAATTAATAATTCGATTTTTAACCTTAAAATTAAAACTAGCTAAAAAGAGAAAAATTCTATATACGACTCCTGAAATTGAAAAAAAAACTGACAACCATTTTAGAAGCAAGCGACAGATAATACAGGTATTTAGATGAAAACAAAAGAAAATGGGCGTAAAAATTCAATTGAAACGTCAACGTACACGCGTGCGCAGTAGATTGGTATTTGGTTCAAGGGTCGCAGTTTCACGCACACACCCCGCTTTCCCCACACGCGCTCAACGATTCCCCACCTAAAGTAGGTACTAAGTTATCGCGAACTATCGACTAGTGTTCACTGTTGTTTATTTTGGAGAAGTGTTCGCGCTGGGACCGCAGAAGAGACTGATGGTGTGTGGAGGATGGAGGGATAAAATGTGCCTGCTGGAGAATCAATACATTCTCCTCTCTCCTGCTCGTGCAGAGTAGGGCTGTACTTTATACCAGAGCATGTTTCCCGAGCGTTTTTCCTCCCACCCACGTGGCAAGCAATTCCCAATCCAGACAGAACGGTTCCACGGCCGACTAGAGCAGAGGCCTGGTCAAATTGCGAAGACAGCAGTGCTGTCGCTGTGTAAACTACACCGTTTAAAATAATCTAATCACTCACTTTATGCCTACGGTAATACGCTACGTTTGGTGATTTAGCAGGGGTGCCTAAATTCATGGCGTGAGGTTTGTCTAGGACTTGGCGGCAAATGCGTTTGCCCACCTACTGCGTGGCGGGCCAGATCGAGAGAGACTGGTTGTGGAAGACCTTTTGATCTCTCCAGCCGGACTCTCTCGACCAATCACCTTGTAACGCAGTGGGCTTTCCAGAACTTCCTCTCCTTCTTTTCCTTAAAAAGACTCTCCCCACAGCATCCCCAAAGATGACATAGGCCCCGAGGGAAATTTTTTTCCTCGATGTCTTCCGTGCGGAGCTACTTTAAAAAAAAAATATTACTTTAATGAAAAAAAAACTTAAAGACTGAAAGACAACATCGCTTTTCTCAAAAAAAATAACGCGAATTTCACCGGAAAATAACGCGAAATTTCCAGGTCCCTCCCTAGTCTCGAGTTATTAAAATCATCTGTGTTGTATTATAAATAAGTCAAATAAAATATGATTTGCGGAAATGAGAAATTTTCTAACAATGAAATTAAATGTGGTAAACCGTATTTCAGCGGCATTCGGTAATATGAAATAAAGTAACGTTATATTGTATATAGGTGTCGCAAACAGAGTTTAGAACGTTTTTTTATACGATTAGTTACCGCACAAGGGTTCTAACTGCTCCCAACCTATCTGGAGACAGTGGGACGGCGAAGAGGAAAGGAGAAAAGTAGGAAAGTACTACTCAGCTCAGGCCACCAAACACGGCTCAAGCCATTTCAAGCAACGTTTCAATTCTGAATACTCTTACACCAGGGCGATACTGAGAGTATCTTCCACTCCAGAACGTACCGCAAATATACTATATTATGTATTATAAACTATTAAATTGTGAAATACCTAATACAAATAAGGGATTTGAACCCGCGACCTACGGATTCGTAGCCAAAGATCTTAACAACTCAACCGCATAGCATATTAAAACTTAATTGAAAGGCAAAACGTTTCAAATAAAAGAGTTAAAATCGAATATAATACCTATAGGTATTTAAGGGCACATAATGTAAACATTTAAGAGGAATGGCTGCGCGAACTTTTTCATACGAAACTTAATTTTGATTTTTTATAAGTTCTAATAACATTATACAACCCGCATTGCGTCGATGGTAGTCCGCCATCTAAGCTTATTGAAGAAATAATGGCACAATGCGAAAGTGACTCTCTTTTCGGAAAGAAATCTTTTATTTTATATAAAGCTAGACCTGTCATAGAAAATGTATCCGTTTTTTTTAATATAAAAGGAATATACAGATCTCATTGGCGCACCAAGAATTTTTCTTGGAGGGCGGGGGAGAGGCAAGGAGAGATAAAATAATGAAAATATGTTATACATAATTATTATTACTAACCTCGTATACTTAAAATGTATCCGTTTTTTAATATAAAAGGAATATACAGATCTCATTGGCGCACCAAGGATTTTTCTTGGAGGGCGGGGCAGAGGCAAGGAGAGATAAAATAATGAAAATATGTTATGCATAATTATTATTACTAACCTCGTATACTTTTAAAATGTATCCGTTTTTTAATATAAAAGGAATATACAGATCTCAGTGGCGCACCTGGGATTTTTCTTGGAGGGCGGGGGAGAGGCAAGGAGAGATAAAATAATGAAAATATGTTATGCGTAATTTTATTATTACTAACCTCGTATACTTACCTATATCTATAGGTAGATACTATTGATGTAACTGATCATTTATCCCTGTTTGTTACAGTTACTAGGGAAGTTCTTGACTTAGATACTTTAACCAGTGATTCCTGACGTTATTTGGAGTAAAAAATGTAAATTAAATTTTGGTTTCCGGTGACATTTTTGATGTTTTTTTTCTACAAAAACATAATAGATGTTCGACAGTTGGGCGCGGGGTAAGAGATTGGGCTAGGTTAGGTTAGGTTAAAACAAACAGACTGTGCAATTCACACAAGGTAGAAGTGAAACCTTCAGAAAACTAAAGATGAAAAGAGTGGGGAGGCTACGAAGCACCGCACAAAGAGGAGACCGATAGGCTACGAAGCACGGTATAATGAGGAGACCGATTATACTATCTCATTCTGTCGTAGGCTAAATCCTATAGATATGTGTTTGTCTTCTTTTAGTTTCGCTATTTTTCGTTTCACCGAGTTTAAAATCACACCGGTGCTTAAGAAGTTTTCACTTCAAAATTAAAAAAGTAGTAGTTTTAAATGAAAAATAAATAAATAAATTAAAAAAAACCGCTACCACGGGTTTTTGCTGCTAGGCCCCGCAGGCGGCTTTTTGACGGGTTTTGCCCAATTTAGTAAAATTCCATGATAGTAGAGTTTTGCCACTTTGTATGTACATATAAGAACGTGTGCAAAAATGAGAATTAATTTCTACTAAGTAACAAACTATTATTATCGACGATTATCAAATAGACTATAGACAACAAATACAAGTCACAATAGTACATTCGCCAATTTTAAAGTAAGTAAATAATTAGCAGAATTCATGCGTTTATAGATTTAATGATTTTTTATATTTGTTTTAAAAAACGAATCCTAAAAATACAAGAAAAATAGTCAAATATAGGTGCATTCGATGGCTCTCTAAAACTATAAGCAGATTATATGTCTCTATATTAAAATTTGAAGTTATGATTTTTTCAATGAGGGCGGGAAAATTTCCAAATCGGACGCACAGAAATCCTGAACACTGGACGCATATATGATGAAATAATTTCCATAATTATTGTGCAGGCGTATTGAGTGCGACAAAATAATAAAAAAAAAAAAAAAAAAATGTTTACTTCTTATAGACACTTCCTCCTTGTTCCTTCTCTCTGTACCAGCGCTTGGATTCCGCCTTGTTCCCAAACATATCACAAATCACTTTCAATAACTGTACTTTAACATTCACTTTATTAAACCAATATTTAAAAACCGACCACTATTTTTTGTTCACAAATAATTTTATTAATTATTATTTTTTAATTTATAAACTAACGTTTAGACAAGATTTTTATGCATAGCACAAAGGGTAACAATTATTACAAGCAATAATTGTCAGCCTGAGACACTCATTTACATTGAAAAATCTTCCGAGAAAAGATACTTGCCGCCAACGGGACTTGAACCCGTGTCCTTCCGATTGCCGGTCGAATGCTCTGACCACTGAGCTATGGCGGCTTATCAAATACCCGCCAAATAATTCAATATATACTAGTGTTTCATTCAACAATTACTGCTTGTTATATTTTTTCCACCTGAAAACAACCAACTTTATTTTTGCGAGGAAGACATTGTTAGTGTTAAATCCCTCGCTAGGTGGCGTCGAGACAAATTATGTCTGCATTTATTGGGGAAATACTTAAACTTGTTAAATATTAATTATTATTTTTTAATTTATAAACTAACGTTTAGACAAGATTTTTATGCACAGCACAAAGGGTAACAATTATTACAAGCAATAATTGTCAGCCTGAGACACTCATTTACATTGAAAAATCTTCCGAGAAAAGATACTTGCCGCCAACGGGACTTGAACCCGTGTCCTTCCGATTGCCGGTCGAATGCTCTGACCACTGAGCTATGGCGGCTTATCAAATACCCGCCAAATAATTCAATATATACTAGTGTTTCATTCAACAATTACTGCTTGTTATATATTTTTTTTTGTTTTTTTTTTTTTTTCTCGCAAAAATAAAGTTGGTTGTTTTCAGGTGGAAAAAATATAACAAGCAGTAATTGTTGAATGAAACACTAGTATATATTGAATTATTTGGCGGGTATTTGATAAGCCGCCATAGCTCAGTGGTCAGAGCATTCGACCGGCAATCGGAAGGACACGGGTTCAAGTCCCGTTGGCGGCAAGTATCTTTTCTCGGAAGATTTTTCAATGTAAATGAGTGTCTCAGGCTGACAACTATTGCTTGTAATAATAATTTTATTACACTTTCAAATTAGGCCAAAAGATGGCAGGCATTTACCGTCTACGGGAGAATCACCCATCAATAACAATAAATAAACATATTATTATAGCTAACACTTTATTAACTTCACAATTTAGAAAAATCTAAAATATAATTGTGATTTTCACGATCAAGACGATTAACATGATTATTTTTGGGGGTTATTATGCCGTGTTACAGTATCCGTCCGACACATGGAACTAAGATAGTATCCATACTCTTAGGTCCGACAGCATTACAGTGTCCGTCATAAGAGCAGATGTGTAGACTAGTATATTGAAGTATATATGATGAAGTATGTCTTTGTGTATGTAGATGTGAAACGGTGGTGTACGAGCGAGTTCTCTTGAAGTGAATGTCTGTGTTTAGTTTTGGTGTAGTCATCTAATACTGGATAATACTAAAAATATATTAAACTTTATGAGTTTTTATGGATTTTAATTGCCTCCACAATAAGGCGAGCTCGATGCGTTTTGGGTCTTCCCAGCACTTTAGGCACAAGTCCAAAGTAATGGCCGGTTTCAATGAAATGCTGAGCAATTTGTCCGGATGGCCGATTTTGCACGCCGGAAAATGTTTTCAGATGTTTTCCGCTCTGTCTGGCCCGCACTGTAAACGAAACGTTCGCTAAACATGAAGGAAGCGCAACAGGACACAATAGCCCAAAAATTAATGACGATAAAATAATGTGCAAATTAAAATCCTATCACCGAGAGATCCTCCCACTTTTCAATCTATTATTGAATATGGTATCATAGCATGGGGAGGTGGCACTGCATCCGCACTAGACCCAATTATAAAGGCACAGAAAACTATTACAAAATTAATCCTTAGGCTACCTCTAATTACAGATTCGAACTTTTTAATATTATTATGAATGTGTTTGACGTTCGGCAGATATATGCAAAAACAATCCTCACTCATCTTTACCCAAATATACACAAATACTATGAAAAAAGATTAAATATTCGCTGTAATTGAAACAATAACAAAAACTTACTAGAAATTTTTGTCATACTACTTTTGGTCAACGAAACTTCAGATACCTTGCAATAAGACTTTACAACATTCTTCCAGATAGAATGAAAATTGTGATTCACAACACAATTTCAAAGATAACGTATAAAATTGCATATTTAACCAATCAATTGAGTGAACATACTTCAATACAAGTGTAGGTTTTAGTGAGGCGGGTTATGTGAAACCTCAACTTATATAACTATAAATCTCTGATTTTTTAAATATTACCGACCTACTGTTCATTTGTATATATTTTTTCTGTTGTCAACTTGTTGTACTTATATAACTGATAAAAAAAAATTATACTATTAACGCTCAACACGTACATTTTTTTAGTTATAAATTTCTTTCAATAAAGATACATTATTATTATTATTTCATAAACGACACAAAGTGAGTCAGGAGCTATCAGCGGCAAGACTATAACAGTTTACACTGCTTTCTGCAAACACTTAAAACACTGCACGTCTCTGCAGGCAACACAACACAATTTAACATTAATTAAAAAAGGAATATGCAATAATATGAAACATTTTAGATATTGCACGTTCTTATTGCATTATCGACGATTAAATTAGTACCAAAGAGCGTTCAACATTCAAACAAGCAAACTTCTAACTGCAACAGACGACAACTTAGAATAATACCACGAAATTCGTCCAAGTTCTAAATCAGTTTTGCAGGTAACGTAACTCGATGCAAAACTAACGAAAACTACCCTTCGCTTTGCACTGAAAAATGAATATGTAATAACATCGCTGCAAACTGAAACATGTGTATGAACCCAATATGGCTTCGGGAAGTATAAACCTATTTGCGCGGTGTAATGTGTCCACTGCCCGCAGCTCACATAATGTCATTTGCGCATCGTATCCGCATAAGTTTCACACATAATTTATTATAAATAAATTGTGGAAAGTATTGTTATGCAGTATGAAATGCAAGGAAATTTGAGGTAAACCGCAGCGTGGGAGATTCTAATGGGAACTCTGTTAACCTATTTTTTTTAAATTGTTAGTGATGGCAATAATCGAAAAATCTTAATGATCGATTATTTTTTACAATTATTTCTGGAGTTCAAACTTAGAAGAGATGAGATGTTGGATGAAGGGGAGGCAATTTTAGATAACGCTAACGCTAAAGAAGAGAATATATTTGTTTAGAGCGGTACAAACAAAAAATATGTGATCTAAAGTTCCCACTTCTAGACCACAGAATGTACAAATTAGGGAGTCAATCACATGATTTTTAAAAAGGTGAGAAGGAATGGAACAATGTCCGATTCTCGATTATTTTTTATAAAAACTACTTTTTTTACAATTTGTGGGAAAATAAACGGTATTACAACTAGCCTCCCACAAGAGTTGTTACTACTACTACTAACTAGCTAAAGTCCCGGCTCTACTCGGGTCTTATGCAGAGTTTTCTCGAAATCAAATAAAGGCAAATGCGCAAAATCTCACCAAGAAGTATCAAAATTCTGTGAAATGGGTGGGAAAATGAGAAGGGGTCGATTTTTCGAAATCTCACGAAGACAGTCCCCTTCCTCCTGTTTTAAAGGTCAAATGTGCAAAATTTCAACAATCTCAGAACAAAACTGTAGATTTGCACCTAAATAGTAGTTTATTTTAGCGCCCTTGAGGTGATGTTTCACTAAAACGGCGCTATGTAAAACAGCCAAATATTATTATTTGTATACATCGCTTCTCAATCCTACCCGCCAGCAGTTGGGCAGAATCATCTGCCGCCAGGACCCGGAGACACCTCATCCCATGAATCCGGACACCCCTGCTAAATCACCAAACGTTAGCTAACCACTTGGGGGTGACTTAAGGCAGAGGTATTGGTTATTAATATTTGCGTTACATCATCATCAGAAAATACGGTTCATGCCAACTCAGAATGAAATCAACTCAGAACCACCTCAGAAAGGTCATATTTTAAAATAGCCGGTGACCCTAACTTAACCTATTTTAAAATATTTTTTTATCATCACTCTTAATGACCTTTCTGAGGTCGTTCTGAGTTGGTTTCATCCTGGGTTGGCCTTTCACCGAAAATACAGGCATTGGCAAATCTACGGTCTTAATTTGAAGAAAGTACTTAACGAAATTATTCAATTCTCGAGATAATCGATCAATTTTAAGATAACTGACTTAATAATAACTTTTTTTATCTCTCGGCTTTCCTAACCGTCAGTTCATTTGGAAAACGATATAATTCCGAGATTTCGTAGAATATTCATAAAGATATTAGAGATACCAGAATCCTGAAATTCCGAAAATATTTCATTAAATAGGTTCCAGATATTGTTACAGAATTCTAGGAAATTTCAATACAAATCCGTATAGTTGAATATACTCCCGATCAATATACCGTTTGGTCAGTAGCGTGCCGTGCCTTTTTATTCTGAATTTATGATTTTCCATAACAAGTACTGGTTGGTTTTTGTACACATGAAATTTTATAAATGTAAAAAGCTTTATTGAAATTATTACTCTTTAAGGAAAAGATTTTTTTCAGTAAATTTTTATGTAAAACGAATTTAGGTGACTGGACACGCTTAGTACGAATAATTTTTAGAAAAAAAACCTTTTGATTCACCTTAATTGCTATAAAATACAACTACAGTGTACCCGCGGTAATCCGGCATCTGGCTAATCCGGCGCCCCCTGTTATCCGTCACATCAGGATCAGAATATTATTCAGTTTGTCAAGCAAGATTACAAGAAAACACCTACTTCTGAGAGCCGTATCTAAGGACCAGCCTATAGAAAAAACGTTAAAAGAACTCAACATAAAAGATTTGGTTTTTGCTCTTTGCTTCCGAAGACTACCTTAAAATATTTCATCCATCTCTCTTTTTTTTCTTCCCCATTCGTCAACATTCTTCCATCTTTCGATTTTACCACCTTTAGGCTTCCGTTCTCTGGACCGCTCCGCTGAATTTAAATACTCTATTTTTTATATCATTGTAGTTGTATTTTATATTAAAAAGGTTAATCAAAAAGTTTTTTTCTAAAAAATATTCATACTGCTAGTCCAGTTTATCATTAATAGGAACCATTTAACGGTAATCGAAAATATCCTAACGTTGCGCGTCGCGAAGTTTTTACGCAAACCTAATATTATAAAAAAAAGTGCGGTCATATTCGGCGATTTCTGAGTGTTGGCTAGGTAAAAATTGTACATTGACGATGTAAAAATTGTACATTGACGGTGTAAAAATTGTACATTGACGATGAAAAATTGTACACTGATAAATAAATTAATTTAAAAAGAGATGGATTTTGAAAAACAAAATTTTTGCTGTAAAACACATACAAACGATTGATATCAGATTTCATCAAACACCAGATATCAAAAATGTTTCATAAAAATATATATATTTTACGGATAAAATTCAGTTTATAATATTCGCTTGCGTACGCGGATCTGTGTTAACACAGTATTAATTTATAATTATGATGCACAGACAAACAAACAAATGCACAGGATTTACTGCACATAGTTATTAATTAAACGCTCTGATAAAAATAAACAGAGATCTGATAAACCGCAGAGCATCGCGATTATTAGCGATTAAAAATCTAAATGTATATATAAACAGCATGTTAGATTAAAAATAGCAGCACGCGAAAAATAACAATTTATGTTTTTGCATTTTAACAGTATTTTGTGCTTTTCACTTTAGAACTCGCAGCAAATATCTATTAAAAAAGTTTGAATTTAAGACTTGGTGCACACAAATCGGATGTATAGTTTTTTTTTAATATTGGATATATAGTTTTTTTTAATATGTTGTCAAACAAGTTGAAAAAAACAGTTACGAGAAAAACGCGTTTAAAGTTTTGCTGAAGGATAATTCAACACACAAACAGTTTCAAACGATTTCACATAAAATGCTGTACCATAATAAATTGCATTTGGTGAGAGCATTCTTAACAAAAGCATCTTTCAGAAAATGAAATTAAAAAAAAATGACAATTGTTTTCTTACAGTGGTCTGCTGCCTTAATTGAAACTAGCAGTTAAAAACCCGCTCCGCAGGTTTTTGCTGCTAGGCCCTGCGGGCGGCTTTTAGTTCGACTTCGCCCAGTTTGAGTGTTTGAGTCCATTTTATAAATCCGATAGGAACTGGTTCCAAAAGCAGCCAGTTCCTCGGATCCACTGTGATCCAGTGACAGCTGGTCACCGTCGGCGACTCACCGAGACAAAGTAGCAGCGACAAAGCAACCGTGACAATGTAACCGCGATACTCAATGACGTTATGTGTAATTTATAACAACTTCGTCAAGTATTGCCGTTAATCTTTCAAAATGGATCTTTCCCGGAAGGATACTTAAAGTATATAAATCCGTAGCACTTATACCAAGGGGGAAACATCCATATGCGAGCTGCTGACGGAAGTAGTGACATATTGTGTCGAATTTTTTAATTTTAAACCGAATTATAACAGTAGCTTCGTGTGAAATTCCACGTACACAGATATTATTTTTGACGCGGCGCGAATGGGTGGCGTCTGAGATGCACCCGTAGCTGGGTTCTGAAATTCAAACACGCAGACGTAAGCCCATTAATGCTGATAATTTTGTATGAAACTTTCAAAGCTTTTCTGCCTGAAATAAAAAAGAAATCAATAATTTCTCTAATTTAAACCCAAACAATAAAAATAGTATTTAATTTAATTAAAAATAATTTAAGACATAGGTATCTATCGCACCAAATTTTTACAACTTTATTACATGTACCTACTTTTAAAATACTGTCAGCCCATCCATTTCAAATATCAATGTTTCTTAACCAACGCTATGTACCTACTACCTACTTACAATCTACCTATTGAATAAATACAATAATATTATTTTTATTTCTGATATATCTATGCCTGTATTATCTTATATTGCATCCTATTCAAATTTAACTCTTATTTACTTCAAGTTCATTATGTCGACTTGTCTTCGTGTATATATATTTTTTAATATAAGTACTTGTAATAACATACTCTCTGTACCTACTCGCATTTTACAATGGCACTCCCCAAAATTCAAGCACGATAAATGTTGTCTCTTTTGAATTGGGTAGTTTCGTTAAAAAGAAATTTATGTATTGTAATTAGTTTTAAGAACCATATGTTTTACTATAAATCTATACAGGTGTGTATTTTTTTTAAATTAAAAAAAAAAATCTACTCAAATTAATTTAAGTAAAGTTAAATAGAGTCGTATTAAATTACCGAATTTACTCAATAGTTTTAATTAAAATAAGATTCAAAATTAATCATTAGTCAACGCAACTACTTTCAGCACAAAATCGAATCATGTGATATATGTACCTATGTACGAGGGCCGTCCGTAAAATAAGGTCTCCGAGGTGCTGCGGTCGGGATGAACGATTTTACGCGCAATCCTGCAACACTGGCGTACAACTCGGTTTCCCCTTGTCAAATCCCCACCACGTTACACGCTCTGTTACGCTTAGTCTCGGCGTGGCAGCCGTTCGCGATGGAGCTACCACTCGCTGCACCCGCCAGGTATAAGTTAGGCTTTGTAATTCGTTTTTAAACTTTACTACGGCGAATCTGAATCGATTGTTTATTTGTCTCTGGTGTCGTGTAGTATATCCGGAACTCGTTTCATCGATGTCGTAGCACTCTAGGAATTCTTGTTGTGATATTTGGTGAGCATTTTGGGATCCACCTTTGGCAGACTTTGTGGTCTCCCAAATGTTCTGTCAAAATCTTGTCAATGTCAATAGTGATCTTACTGAGATCAGGGATCATATCACAGAACTCTGAAACAGTCACCCATCGATCTGCAATCATTGTTTTTTCCACTTGGGCAATTTTTCGTCTGAAACCAATGGCCGTCCGGCACGCTTTTAAATTTTCTGTACCATTTGCGCTCGCACTCATACACTGTTTCCAGTATACTTCAAGTAGATGAGAATGAATTCCTACCGGGGTTTTGTTCTTTGCACAAAAAAAACTAATTATAGAGCGTAATTCACTCCTGGCGGATGCGGCGATCGGAAGCTCCATCGCGAACGGCTGCCACGCCGAGACTAAATGTCGTACCGAGTGCAGCGTGGTGAGGATTTGGCGAAGGGAACAGGCTACACGCCAGTGTTGCCGGATCTTGCGTAAAATCGTTCCTCACGACCACAGCACCTTGGAGACCTTATTTTACGGACATCCCTCGTATATGGAGTTTTGAAAGCATAGTTTATAAATGGTGACCGACAATTGATCCCTCGACAGTTGGCCCTGAAATTAAAATTATCATAAAATTATGATTTTTTGTTCACTATTTACCCATTTTAAATCTAAAATCAACATTGATAATAATAATAATTTTTTTTTTTTAAAGAAAGACAAACATTCCCGGGTTACGAATAACCCAACAATGTTTGAAAATCTCCTACTACTACCACAGAAAGCCGAAAATGTTGCTTGTGTTGTGATGGAGGACTTAGCCAGCCGAGGAATCGAACACGCGACGCTCGGGTGGGACCCAAGCGCTACGCCCACTCAACCAAATTTTTTTTCTCAATCAAAATTTTTTTCTTCAAAATCAAACAAAAAAAAAATCACTCAGCCGGGTGTCCGACGAATCCCTTACCCCACCTCCAACTGTTCAACAACTACCATTTTTTAATGTTTTTGTAGAAAAAAAAAAAAAAAAAAAACATCTAAAATGTCACCGGAGACCAAAATTTCATTTGCATTTTTTACTCCAAATAATGTCAGGAATCACTGGTTAAAGTAAATCAAGTACGTCCCTTAACACTCTGTATACAGCATACATATGGACGTAGTTTTATCATTGATGTTGATTTAAAATGTTATTCGGCAATACTTCCTCCTTGCACACCCCTTCGGGGACACTTAGACATTTTTTGTGTAGGTAAGTAGATATACCGTATTTTCCCTAAATCGAACGCATTTTGTATTCAGGTATACCGGGGGGGCAACTGTTGAGGGTTCAACTATCATGGAACCTTTATAATACAGCCTTTAAAAGCGCAGAATTTGGTATGAAGGAGATAAAAAAATGGCTAGACAAAAATCTTCTTACCCTAAACACCTCGAAAACCAAATTTTTAACATTCAGTAAAACCAATATTGAGCAACCAAAAACCGTCCCGCTTTTACATCTGTATCCATGTACTACATTACAAACCACAAACTGCGCCTGCGAAAAAATTGAGCACTCGGATAGTATTAAATATCTTGGTTGGATTGCAAACTAAAATGCGAACTTCACATAAATTCACTTGTATTGAGAATCCGGAAACCAATATACATTTTTAAAACGATTAGAAACATTATGTCACCTAAACTATTAAAAGATGTATATTTTTCCCTTTGTCAAAGAATTCTAATTTATGGTATATCGGCATGGGGTGGAGCCGCAGACACATACATTGAGCTACAGTAATACAGCTCATAAATCACTTATTAGATTTAATGTATGGTGTAACAGCATGGGGTGGAGCCGCAGACACTTACATTAAGCTACAGTAATACAGCTCATAAATCACTTATTAGAACTATGTTCAAAAAACCATATCTTCATCCCACTGAAAATCTTTTAATTAAAAATAAAATACTTGATATCAGGAAGCTATTCATAAAAAAATTTATCCATACAAATTGCATAAAATCGTCACCTTCCCACATATCTCACTTCCAGAACATAGAGCTAAATCTAACAATCATTTACAAGTGCCAAAAACATGAATCTTACCTCGCACATTCCATACTCAACATTTTCTTAAAAGAAACGCAACATATAATTCAAACCAACACGTACATATAAAAACTTTAATACGTGGTTAATGAACAAAAAAAAGGACTTGCATTAACAAGTTACTTGCAAACCGACCGTGTTAATTTTTTATACGTTGTATATTGTTATTTAAACATATATAAATTTTTTAAAAAAGAACTTCCACAGTAAAAAATGTTCAATTATTTTATATATGTTTTGTAATATTTTATATTTAGATTATTTTATGTAGGTAATCTTTTGTATTTTTATTTAAGTTTTTCTTTTATACTTTGTATTTTTATTTAAGTTTTTCTTTTGTACTTAGTATTTTTATTTATTATCTTTTGTATTTTTATTTACTTTCATCTTTATTGACATATGTAATGATAGATACTGCTACCCGGCTCAGAACAGATATTGTCTAGTGAGTCGGGTAGCGCACATATCTGTAAATAGCTATTGATGTTAATAAACGCCCGAGTTACCGGCAACTTAAAACAAAAAAAAATATTACACAATAAATAATACTTAAATTTTAACTTTTTTATTAGCGACTTATTAACATTTAAAATAACACAATTTTAATGGTTGTTTACCAGTTGTGCAAAATTTAAAACATGTTAATTAGTAAGGGGGGTAATTATCTATGGGTGCAGTTATGTATACTACTGTTTTAATTTTTAAAATAATAACAAAAATTCAAAAATCAAAATACAATTTATGCAGAGTCAGTGTTACAAATCGAATTAAAAATGTCTGATCTGCAGCTGAATGTCAGCTGCAAACAGTGGCCAGACCATAGAGCCGGCACTTTATCTACCAACAGTAGACAGTAGTAGGCACTGAACATACAAATCGATAGAAATGTGTCTTGGACGTGCCAAGTGCGCCCGAAGTAAGGAACTTACCTTACTCCTGAAAATGGATCGAAAATTTTAAATGTCTAAATGTCCAAATTATTGAATTAATACTACGGTTTCATAAATTGGTCAACAAATAATTCTGCTATCATCCAACATGTCTCGTTCCTGGGAAGAAAATTGGACAGATACGAAAACCGAACTGATCTTTCTATGCTGGAATTCAAAATCATATTCCAAGTAAACCTTGGTTCCATGGCAAAAAAAAATCCAAAACATTTATTTCCTGCATTTCGAGAATGAGAATTGGTCACTGCTCTAGTGCAGCGCATTTGTTTAAAATTCGAGTCCTCGATAGTCCACTCTGCCAGAGCGGTGTGGAGGAGGAGACTCTTGACCATGTCTTCTTCAACTATAAAAATCATTCTTCCTTCAAAAGCATATATCGTTTGTTTATTAAAATCACCCACCATACTCCCCTCATTATTCCGTATTTGCTGTCTCTCAACAATTCTCACGTTTTTTCAGTTCTATATAAGTTCATAGACTTGAATAACTTCAGCATGTGATTTGTCCTGTCCCATTATAGATTATCCTCAAAATTATAACTATCTTTCTTAACTTTATCGGATCAAAGCACTATTTTTAGGGAGAATTGCCTATTCCAAAAAAAAAAAATCTGCTATCAAATCAGAATTATAGACGCTTTTAAAACTCCAGGCATCAGCATAGTAGCATAAATTAAATGATTATTGTGTATGTAATATGGGGCGAATTTTGAATCCGAGGTAACTTTGATCATCGCGGATATCTGCACAGTTCTCGCTACTATTCCTTTCATTTTAATGATTTTTTTTCGGGGAACGTGGATGTTTTAAAAATAATTGCCAAATTAGTTGATTGTTTGATGAGTTTCACAATTCAAACATATTGATGGTTGAATTGTGAAACTGTTATTTTTTTAGATATTTTCAGATAAAAGTATGATACAATTAAATACGACCGAAGGACATAGGGTCGATTTAGCTGGAGGTGGTTGGAGCAGAGTTCCGTAAGGTTAAGGTCCTAGATTCAATTACTTGCATGTTAATTATTGGCATATCACCGTAATAAGCATATAAAAATGATAATATATCAAAGTCGTCCCACTTCGAAAGCTGACTTTTATCACCATGTTTTTTTTTAAATTTTTGACTCCCGTAACATAATACATACATACATTTTTTTACACAGCACATTTCGATAGTTTAAACAACACGTGCAATAAATACGACGTTCAATTTTCTGACACAAATGATTTTATAAAAAAAAAACTACCAAGTACCCGACATGCGTTGCAATGCCGCTAAACTATAAGAAATACACACATTTTCAAACGACTCACGCGCCACTTATTATATTTTTTTAAATATAAATAACACAGCGCCAGAGCTCACCATTAAAAATAGAAACCTTGGCGGGCGTGCGTACAACAAATAATCAAACTTTCATCGCAGTAGGATGAATGGTATAGGAAATAACTTCATAACGCCAGAGCTCACCATTATATATAAAAGCCTTCGCGAGTATGCGCACAACAAATCACAACAAAAGTTTAACGCGTAAGGGACAAACAAAGAAACATTCATTTTTACACATTAAGATTATTTATTTTCAAAATTGAAAATTTCAAAGTCACACCATTTTACGGTACATAACGTAGGCGCGTGCGTCACTGCGTTACGGACCCCCTGCGTCATCACGTTGCATCGCCTTCAAACAAACTTCCATTCATTGTTTCTGCAAGGACAATATTGTCGGAACAATGGCGCGCTTTGCAAATTTGCTTTGTGGCGCGGAAACTGAGAGTTACGTGCGCCGGTGCGCCTGGAAAGTTCTTTATGGAGAGCAGTTCATAAAATACCTACAGCTGTTTGTATTACGCACACCTTTGGAAGCTTTGAACAAACATTTGGCCAGTATTATACTGTTTCTTAAAAATATTTGGCCAATACAAACATTTTAATGTTGTATCCAAAGAAACTATCAATGTTGAGTTATTGGTGGAATAATGTTGTATCCAAAGGAACTATCAAGAGAATAATTTGTTTTTTTTACATGAGCTCCACACAGGAGGCCCTGAGGAAAATAATTTCCCTCAGGACCTATGTCATCTTTGGGGATGCTGTGTGGAGGGTTTTAAAATTCATGTTGTATACAAAGAAACTATCAATGTTGAGTTATTGATGGAATAATGTTGTATCCAAATAAACTATCAATGTTGACTTATTGATGGAATAATGTTGTATCCAAAGAAACAATCATTGTTGACTTATTGATGGAATAATGTTGTATTCAAAGGAACTATCAATGTTGACTTATTGATGGAATGATGTTGTATCCAAAGAAACTATCATTGTTGACTTATTGATGGAATAATGTTGTATCCAAAGAAACTATCAATGTTGACTTATTGATGGAATAATGTTGTATCCAAAGAAACTATCATTGTTGACTTATCGATGGAATAATGTTGTATCCAAAGAAACTATCAATGTTGACTTATTGATGGAATAATGTTGTATCCAAAGAAACTATCAATGTTGAGTTATTGATGGAATAATGTTGTATCCAAAGAAACTATCAATGTTGAGTTATTGATGGAATAATGCTGTATCCAAAGAAACTATCAATGTTGAGTTACTAATAGAATAATTTGTTTTTTTTTTACATGAGCTCCACACAGGAGGCCCTGAGGAAAATAATTTCCCTCAGGACCTATGTCATCTTTGGAGATGCCGTGTTGAAGGTTTTAAAATTAATGTTGTATCCAAAGAAACTATAAATGCCGAGTAAATGATGGAATAATCAAGGTTTCCTGTTTACACACCCGTAAAAAAATTTATTTCCATTTTTTTGGGAAAAGTCAGGTTTACATAGAAGAGGCACATGTTCTTAAATTAAATTCAAAACCCTTTGATTTGATAAGAAAACTGTGGCCTTCAAAATGCACACAAAAGCTACGTCTGATGATGACGTTCGATGTATAGCAGCTGATAATTTTCATATTTTCCGAGGAAATGCTTCGAAAAATTCACAATATTTTTTTAAATAGATGTATAAAATGACCTCAAAGTTTCAATAAATTATACAAATTTATTCCATGCCAAAAAAATTCATGAAAATCATTTTAAAAAACTTAGTCCTGCATTTCCCACCTTAATAGAATTAAATATCGAATATGCAAGTTTTTAAGTTTAAAAAAAACTACTCAAAAAAATTAAGTGAGGTTTTAAAAAAAGGAAATTATAGCTAAATATTATATCTATCATTATAAACATAAGCCGGCCTAACTGAAAAAAAATTTCAAGCACATGCAACAAAAAAATAACAAAAAATTAGGATTGCATGAGAACCGTAGCTCCTAAAAAAATTGCCAAAAATATTAAAATTATAATCTTAAAGTTTCAAATTGCCTTTTTTTAAATCTTAGTTTCCAGGCTGTCAAAAATCACCGAAAAAATTGGATTTTTTTTTGCTCACTTAATTTTTATGAGTAGTGTAATATCTGCCTAAATTATTGATAGTTAAAGTCAAGCCAACATTTTTGTTCTTTACTATCGAAACCAGATAAATTATCGTGGACCCCCACATACAACTTGTGGACCCCCATTTCTTTATCACGCCAACGTAGACCCCCGTTGAGTCTCCCATGGACCCCTGGGGGTCCACCTGGACCACTTTGGGAATCACTGGTTTAAACTATTTTAAACAGAAAAGTTTACAAATTAAATGTTATTTATCGGCTTTTACTAATGTATTCCGAGTAATGAAAACATTTTCTCATCACACACGAGGGCACATTTTGACTTATATGTAGCACACGACCTTACGCGACGCGTGGAAAGCTAGGACTAAAACTACGAAATCGAAAGCACGACAATTGACTTACTTTTGGATTGCCACTTTGAAATTTATTCATATCTGTACAGGGTGTAATAGCACGAACCCGAAGGATTTTAACTAACGATCCTGGGAATTTTTGGAGTAAAAAAAATAGATGTCAATTTGCTGTCCGATGATATATTTTTATATTAAAAACAAAAAAAAGCTTATATACACACGTCGCCACTGATACCACTTGACGGGATCATGCGATACGCTCGCTGTTTCGTGTATTACCGTGCTGCCAGAACAAGATGCAATGCTGATCAAGTGACCCGAAAGGCAATAAACGCACTACTCTCCTGACTGCTCAGTTGCAACGAGTGATGGAAAATATTTTTAATAGAAAAAAAAAAATAATTTCAGATTTTTACTTCAAATTTGCTAAGGAATCTCTCTTCAAAATCTTTCGTGCTGTTACACCCATATACGAGTATATTGCAACGTCATTGTATGTAGGAACTAAAGATTGCAAACTGCCCGTTAAGATACCTGATGAAGATCTAATTTAAAGAGAGAATTTTTTAGAAGATGATAAATATTCTGCTAATAAAAATAACTGAAATACTTTGGTATATTTTTGCAAGACAGAAAACAAACGTAAAGATTCACGTGTTGAAGATGGAAGAAGACTTGTTCAACTGAAAGTCACATAGAAGGCAAGCCTCTTGGGGTAGGTACCTAATTGTATCATGAGGTAATTTCGTGTTTCTTTTTGTTAAAATTGAGTCATGCGTGTTATCTTTTGTAAAAATTGTTTATTTAAGACCAACAGTAATTAGTCCCGGGACAGAAAAGAAGTAAAGTGAGTTGGATATTTGTTAACCACACGCGGGTGTTCGTATAAGCAATTTGTGATACTAAAAAATACATTTTTTTCGAAGGAATCAAATTGCTTTGCAGTATCTATCTATCTTTCTATAAAATCATTCATCCGATTGCGATGAAACTTTGGGGATTTGATGTGTGCATGCCCGCGAAGGTTTCTGTATACAATAGTGAGCTCTGGCATCATGAAATTACGCGTTGTTAAACCGTTCATCCGATTGCGATGAAACTTGGGGATTTGATGTGTGCATGCCCGCGATGGTTTCTGTATACAATAGTGAGCTCTGACACCATGAAATTACGCGTTGCTAAATCGTTCATCGGATTGCGATGAAACTTGGGGATTTGATGTGTGCATGCCCGCGATGGTTTCTGTATACAATAGTGAGCTCTGACACCATGAAATTACGCGTTGCTAAATCGTTCATCGGATTGCGATGAAACTTGGGGATTTGATGTGTGCATGCCCGCGATGGTTTCTGTATACAATAGTGAGCTCTGACACCATGAAATTACGCGTTGCTAAATCGTTCATCGGATTGCGATGAAACTTGGGGATTTGATGTGTGCATGCCCGCGATGGTTTCTGTATACAATAGTGAGCTCTGACACCATGAAATTACGCGTTGCTAAATCGTTCATCGGATTGCGATGAAATTTGGGGATTTGATGTGTGCATGCCCGCGATGGTTTCTGTATACAATAGTGAGCTCTGACACCATGAAATTACGCGTTGCTAAATCGTTCATCGGATTGCGATGAAACTTGGGGATTTGATGTGTGCATGCCCGCGAAGGTTTCTGTATACAATAGTGAGCTCTGGCATCATGAAATTACGCGTTGTTAAACCGTTCATCCGATTGCGATGAAACTTGGGGATTTGGTGTGTGCATGCCCGCGATGGTTTCTGTATACAATAGTGAGCTCTGGCATCATGAAATTATGCATTTCTAAACCTTTCATCCGATTGCGATGAAACTGGTGAGTTGCGAGCACGTCAACGAAGGTTTCTATATATATATATATATATATACAGGTGAGCCCTGACATTATGTACTTAATTTGTTTAAAAAAATTGCAACAGGTGGCACGCGAGATGTTTGAAAACTGAATGTACAGGGAATGAATGTGTGGAATGCTGGAGGCGGGAGGGGAAATCGGGAGGGGGATTCGTGGGACGGGAGAAGCAGGAGAGGGGAGTGGGGAGAGGGAAAGCGGAGAGGGCAGAGTGGGAACGCGATTCAGAAGAATGGGACGAAGGGAAAGGACACGCAGGGAGAAACAATATCTTTATTAAGTGGCATAGCAACGCATGCCGGGAACTACAAACCCAGAAGCTTGCATATTTTGATTTTTATAAATATAGATTTCCCCCTAAAACCATGCGAGCGTAGCCGCGGGTAAAAGCTAGTTATACAGGGTGTTAAGGGACGTACTTGACTTACTTTAACCAGTGATTCCTGACATTATTTGGAGTAAAAAATGTAAATGAAATTTTGGTCTCCGGTGACTTTTTTTGACGACTTTTGTTTTTTTTCAAAATTTTTTTCTTCAAAATCAAACAAAAAAAAATTTCTTCGGCACGTCGTCACTGGTCACTCAACCGGGTGTCTGACGAACCCCTTACCCTGCCTCCAACTGTTCAACAATTACCATTTTTTATGTTTTTGTAGAAAAAATAAATAAAAAAAAACATCAAAAATGTCACCGGAGACCAAAATTTCATTTACATTTTTTACTCCAAATAATGTCAGGAATCACTGGTTAAAGTAAGTCAAGTACGTCCCTTAACACCCTGTATATATAAAATGATAAAACACACTTGGTGACACACCACTTTTATTGAACTGACAAATGGCAAAGAGGTTTCGCTTATCTCAAACATCATCAGGGCTCATACAATAGTTAATTAACTAATTAAGGGAGGAAATACGTGAAATAGGAAACAGGCTTAAAAAAATTCAATTTCTTTTCATAAATCGATAGTAGAACTATTCAAAAAATATATACTGAAATTTTAAAACCAAAATACCACGCAGTTTAAAAGTCATAAGCGTTTGAATGAGTGTCCCTCGGTCGAAGTACTACTACTTTACTGCCACTATTATTTTCAAACGCGTTTTTCTCGAAACTACTTTTTTCGAATTTGTGTACCCTCTAGCTCCTACAGTTTTTGATCAATCGTTATCCAACTCAGCACATAGTTTCTTCATATAAATATACTCTATTTGAACCTCAATCCTAAACAATATCTTTATTTTTAATATTTTTATTGCAGAAAAAAGTACAAAAGAATGGTAAAAAAATCATACAAAATTTAAAAAAGATTTTTTTTTTGAAAAATTGATTTCAGATCAAAATTGTGACCACCAGGAGTTACACAAATTGCCAGCCGGATGGCGCCTTACAATGCGCGGCAGCTGATATCTCCGTTATTTTTTGAGGAAAATATTTGAAAATACTCTTGAACATATGTGTAAAATGTCTCAAGGTATAAATGAAAAAAAATACCCTTAAGTGTAAAATCATGAAAAATCACAAAAAAACGTCGTCTTACACCTATTCCCCCCCCCCCCACCCGTAATATATTAATATATAAGGGCTGGTGAATCTTGAAATAATTGAAACCTGGTGGGTTGCCATTTATTAAATCAATAAAAGTGATGTATCACAAAGTGTGCTTTATCATTTAATACGAAAAAAAGCGGTGACCGGACAACACAACTGAGTGCCACTTCATCAATCCTTTAAGGGGCCGCTACCCGAATTTCTACCGATTTCTTACATATCTCCCTTAAACATTTGATGTTTTTAAGCTCTTAAAAAAATATATGTTATTTTGATAAAATCTCGATGCGTTCCACGCCGAAATTATATAAAATTCCCTCGATAAAAAAAAAATCGCAAAGTATGCTCCGAAAATTATTATAAACAGTTATTTTACAAGTTATGATTGTGAAAAAATTCACAATGTTTCTTTAAATGATACTTAAGATACCTTCCACGAGATTTTTCCTCTATTTTAACGAGTCGTGTTTTATTTAACATTTTCACAATTTTCGCATCGATTTCGTCGCTTTAAATACTAACGCGCTCCTCTAACATTCGCAATTTCATATCTCTCCATCTTCTTCTTTATGAGCCCGGTTGCGGCGTCTTAAGTCATTAAAAGCGATGAAAAAATGGCTAATTGTCGGGATCGGTTATGAGCATCTTTCATCACTTTTAACGACTTTTCAAAGGGGTGTCGAAATGCTACCTCGTTGAGTTGTCATGGAACCAAAAAATCATTATTTTAATATTTATATAACTCTCTGCTACTATAAAGGCAGAAGCTAAATTTGCCTTTCAGAAGCTATTTACATAAATTTACAAAATTAGGACAAGATAGGTAATGTATCGATGTAATGTATAATGAGCCGACCTCAACAGCCTACCTAGGCAATGAGTTGGGACAGCGCAAGGAAGAAGAAGAGGTAATGTATCGATGTAATGTATAATGAGCCGACCTCAACAGCCTACCTAGGCAATGAGTTGGGACAGCGCAAGGAAGAAGAAGAGGTAATGTATCGATGTAATGTATAATGAGCCGACCCCAACAGCCTACCTAGGCAATGCGTTGGGACAGCGCAAGGAAGAAGAAGAGGTAATGTATCGATGTAATGTATAATGAGCCGATCCCAACAGCCTACTTAGGCAATGAGTTGGGACAGCGCAAGGAAGAAGAAGAGGTAATGTATCGATGTAATGTATAATGAGCCGACCTCAACAGCCTACCTAGGCAATGAGTTGGGACAGCGCAAGGAAGAAGAAGAGGTAATGTATCGATGTAATGTATAATGAGCCGATCCCAACAGCCTACTTAGGCAATGAGTTGGGACAGCGCAAGGAAGAAGAAGAGGTAATGTATCGATGTAATGTATAATGAGCCGACCCCAACATCCTACCTAGGCAATGAGTTGGGACAGCGCAAGGAAGAAGAAGAGGTAATGTATCGATGTAATGTATAATGAGCCGACCCCAACATCCTACCTAGGCAATGAGTTGGGACAGCGCAAGGAAGAAGAAGAGGTAATGTATCGATGTAATGTATAATGAGCCGATCCCAACAGCCTACCTAGGCAATGAGTTGGGACAGCGCAAGGAAGAAGAAGAGGTAATGTATCGATGTAATGTATAATGAGCCGATCCCAACAGCCTACCTAGGCAATGAGTTGGGACAGCGCAAGGAAGAAGAAGAGGTAATGTATCGATGTAATGTATAATGAGCCGACCTCAACAGCCTACCTAGGCAATGAGTTGGGACAGCGCAAGGAAGAAGAAGAGGTAATGTATCGATGTAATGTATAATGAGCCGATCCCAACAGCCTACCTGGGCAATGCGTTGGGACAGCGCAAGGTAGAAGAAGAGGTAATGTATCGATGGCGGAATTTTGAAAAGTCGTAAGGACAATAAATACAAAAATGAGTTAAAAATATAAGTCATTTTTCTGCGTTTTCTTTTCTCTTTCGATCTGCGTCGTCGACATAATTCTACGAAAATAAGTGCGTCTTTCACGAAAAAAATTTCAGATAAATTAATAATAAATTATATAGGTAGGTACTGTCATTAAAGAAAATTTCAAGTTATTCTAAAGTAAGTATCCTAAAAGATCTATTCTTTGTTATTTTATAGTAATAAATCATAATATAATTCTACAAAAACATGAGATAATTTTTGAAAAAATTAAAAATCTTTCTTTTCGCTCTTCTAAACAATTATTGTCCTTTATAGCATTTCAAATGTTCGTAATCAATATTATGGGTACATGGTGTCCGGAAACTAGTGAATCTATGTTACATGGAAAAAAAATCGTTTTTCAAAAATTCCAACTTCGGACTCGATTTACTCAAAAACGAAAGCTCAATTTAAAAAAAAGCCATACAACAAAAACTTCGACTCCAAATATGTCAATTCACCAGTTTCCCGCTTGTATCACTAGTATTCTGATAACGTGAATAATATCTAAACATATACCGATGTAGCTACAAGAAGGCTATAATAACATTCCCCAATAATAGACAACAATTTTTTATTAAAACAACTCTCTTTTTATAACTTTTGAAGTTTATTCCGTTCAATGTAATATATGATAGGAGAAGAAGCCAACACTAATAATCTAAACGGAATTATGAAAAAGAACAAGACACAGAAAAATAAAAAGATAACGGTCACAACTGAAACTCAAACCCAGAAACTCTCGTCTTACTTTATATGATACCTCAAATTACTATGTACATTACATGTTTGTAAAAACCCGTAAGGGCCTAGAGCTCCACAGGCTCCGGACAACTGGAAGCAGTTGAGACTCCAGTATGGTATTTACTATATAAATATGTAAACTATTGTATAAACTATTCACATAAAAACATGTACCATTTAATGTAGGTAGATATTATTTGCGTGAGGTTAGCATTAATTCGTCCATTGCATGTTGTAATAGTAATGGAAGATCGCTTCATGCAACAGGCCCATTATCGACAGCCTATCAGCAAACACTGTACTGTATACACTGTGTACAGTACAGACTGTATGCCCATTAGCGGGGACAACACGTGTCAAGGGTAATTAGCCCATTATTTTTACTAATAACCACGACAAAGTCCCACAAGTATAATATTTTGTGTGCCCACACACAAAATATTATACCTGTATTACAGTAATGTTACTATACATACTATGTATAATACTAACATACTATTAATAGCACACAACTGCTGATCATGTACAAACAAATCACAAGTGCGCCCCAATATTGAATTTGGCAGCTGGTCTAGAGCTCCAAAATACCTGAAAAACCCTTGAATTTGTGCAGAAACGGGCGGTTCATTTGATAGATCCCACAGATTGCAATCTTTAGAGCACAGGCGTCAAATAAAGATGCTCTCCTTGTTCTACCGGTATTCCAATGGAACTAGCGTCGTTGATCCTTTCGGCACCGATGCATAGTCGGGAATCACGTGAAACGAGCGCCCAACATCTGTACACGGTCATTTATCACATTGGTCGAGTTTTAACAGCTCGGCTGTGGAAAGATTTGTCAGCCTCTGCGTTTCCTCTCCAAGACCCATGTTCACGTCTTCCTCTCCTCAAAAAGAACCTCTAGATGGTATCTTCAAGATGACGTAGGCCCTGAAGAAAATTATTTTTTCCTGGGTGGAGTTGTAAAAAGAATCAAATACGTAAATAACATTCTACCCTGTTTCAAATGGAAAAGTAATGATTTTTTTCTTTGACATGACGAAAACCTAATGAAAAATCCAAGTTTTCGACCGGAGGAGCGATTACCTATCTTTCGTGAATACGGGAAAGATCTCACGCGGAATCGGTTGTCAAATTTGTGTGATTTTTTTATGACTTTCAATTGCTTTTTCTACGGGTGACGTGAGCCAATGTCAGATGTCAAATGTTGCATATTTTAGTTTAGACGAAATACATTAATTATTCCACAAACCGCCGCACTTTTAGGCACAGATTTTCAAAATTACGCCTCATTTCAACAACTACTACAAGAAACAACTATTTACGTGCAAAATTTTAAGTAATCCCCGACAAAAAAACGAGCTGATGACCTTGAAACACCTGAACAGATTTTCATGAATTGTAGCTATCTAAGTACTAACCCGATCACGTCAGCTTTCAAACAAAAAACCCGCATCATAATCGGTCCATTCGTCCACCCGTCGTTTTTGCGTCGGGGTTAATAAAATAGGTTCTTCGTTTGGGCAAACTAAATAATTCATGCGTATTTAGATTGAAACGAAACTTCGCAAATGTCAAATCCATGGTATAAAACTTTAAACGTACATGAAATGAATACAAATCATGTATACTTACAGTTTTTCGGGTTTCAAACTAGTTAAAATCGGTGACGGCTAACTGAGTAATTAAAAAAGCAATTGACAGCCATAGAAAATCACACAAATTTGACAGCTGATTCCGTATGGAATCTTTTTCTTATCCTCAAAAGATACAAAATCGCTTCTCTGAAGTCTTTACTTCCGGATCTTTATCAAAAAAATTTAGATTTTGCCAATTTCGTATGAAAACCTTTATATTGCTGGAACGAAACTAGAGAAGGTACAGAGTGTTGTAAACTTGGGCTGCAATGTAAATGATAGATGGGATCCTTCGGTTGAAATCAAATGACGCATTGAGCAAGCTCGTGCAACCTTTATCCGCATGAAAAAGATGTTCTGCAGTCATGATCTCAACCTTGGATTACGAATACGAATGGTCAGGTGCTATGTGTTTTCGATATTATTTTATGGAATGAAAGCATGGACGTTTACTGAAGAACTAATTAGGCGACTTGAGGCATTCGAGATGTGGATCCAGAGAAAACACTTAAAATAAGCTGGATGGACAGGGTTACGAATGAAGATGTTATGGTTCGGATGAATAAAGCAAAACAAGTTGTTAAAACTCTAAAAATCAGAAAACTTTAATATTAGACATAAGACGAGACATCCAGAGAAGTACGAGATCTTGCATCTCACAATGCAGGGAAAGATTGCCGGAAGACGGGGCCCTGGAAGTAGGAGAACCTTTTGGCTGAAAAACCTGAGACAGTGGTTTGGTTAGTCTACTGTAGAGCTTTTCCGGGCTGCACTAAATAGCATAGCCAACATGATAGCCAACGTCCGTTGAACGGACAGGGCACAAAAAGAAGCCAATTTTGACCCCGAAGGACAAATTTTTCGGCAGAGGCCATTCAATTCAGTACCTTTCTAAAGTAGACTAAATTTGCTACAATTTGAGATCAGAACGATCCAAGATACAGCTGTTCAAAATTACGCCATGCTTTCTATGCAGATAGTAGAATATTTGGTTAAATACAATCTAGGTATTGCCGACCTCTCCCGAAAGGATTTATATTCCAATATTAACAAAATGATGAAGCCGGCATAAATATGTCAATGCTATCATTTATCGAATGGGAGCGCCTCGCGAGTGAGTGAGTGATGAAAATTATTTCAAAGCCGTCAGACTTACAAAATTATTCATTTTCGATCAAAATTCGAACATTTGCCAACAATTTTAAAATGACCAAGAAAAGTAGAGTTTGACAAAAACAGTATCGAATATTTTTATTAACACACGATGGAAATGACTTTTCAGGATGAAAAAAGTAGAGTTTGCCTTTTTTTACATTAGCTAAACACAGGAAGCCCTGAGGAAAACAATTTCCTTCGGGGCCTTTGTCATCTTAGGGAAAGTTGTGTGGAGGGTCTTTTTATGAAAGGGAAGGAGAGGAAATTCTGGGAAGCAAAATATGTACGAGAGTTGGATGGGAGTGTGAATCCATCCCTCCAACAGTAGTGCAAGGCAATGGATCGAGATAGTTCGGCTGGAGAGGTCAAAAGGCCTCCCTCAACCTCAACCAGTGGCTCTCGAGGCACGCAGTATGTGAGCAGAAGCATCCGCCGCCAAGACCCGGAGAAACCTCACCCCATGAACCGGACACCCCTGCTTAAGTCACCAAACGTAGCGAAC
The DNA here is from genome assembly GCA_929108145.2 of Limnephilus rhombicus. NCBI lineage: Eukaryota > Metazoa > Arthropoda > Insecta > Trichoptera > Limnephilidae > Limnephilus > Limnephilus rhombicus. The sequence continues at coordinate 10,548,794 of OV815287.1, read as the reverse complement.
CACTTGGGGTGACAGAGGTGTTGGCTATCCTATAAATCTTCCTTTAAAATGGGTTCTCACAGTACTGTATAATGCTATGATTAGGAGTAGGCTTGAAAGTGGATCGGTGGTTTGGATCCGACACAAAGTGAATTATTTCCTCGTGTTGGAGAAGGTTCGGAAGAAATTTCTGAGATTTGTTTACCTGAGGGAGTATGGCTCTTCCCTACCGAGTATCTCTCGGGCATGCACGGTATGAACCGTCTACGGGGTAGAAGGGATGTGCTCATTGAAACACACTTCTTCAGATTTGGATGGTTCGGAAACTCGACTATCAAGGAGAGCATTAGTTTCTGTGTTCCCGATGGTTATCTCCGTCACCAACAGCATATAATGTTTTATCTCCCGGCTTGCAGAACTAACTTACCAATGGTCTTGCCAGTCGGGACATCTGTTTTGTTTAGATATCTCAACTAAAATATTTTTGAAGTAAAACTTCTTTACGCACGCTTGACTTGGGGAGTAAGCTGGTGAATGCGTGGCGAGAACGAGGCGAACGGTAGTTGAGAGGGAGATATAATTTAGTGAAGATGGAAAGAGAGAGAGTTACGTTTCGTGTATTACTGTAGGGGCAAGAGAGAGAGGTGCGAGCACACATTTTCTTTCTCTCATAGCCAGTTACGTTTCGTATATCTAAGACACAGTGCAGGCCTATTGTCTGTATCACACTGCAGTGCGCGCGCACATTTTCTTTCTCTCTTACTATCAAATAGATGGAGATAAAGAAATTTTTAATTCAGTCGTGTGGTCTAAAGCTGAAATTTTAATTTTGTAATGTTTTTTAAATGAATAAATTGAATTCGAAAACAGTATTTCATCTTGTGATAAGTTCAAAAACCAGAAATCTATTTGAAATGGAATGTCAAGAGGGAATATTAGACGATATTTTGTCTAGATCCGAGTGGTCAAATGTTTCCAGTATTTACAGTCAACATTGTTTCGGCCACAAATTGAAATCGGCGAATATAATAATGGTAAACATAAACCTACATTTAATTTGCGCCACATTTACTGTTTAGAATCGAATTAATGAAACCCAGTCCTTGTACAGGTCATAAAACGTTATTCGGAAATGGATTAACGATCGGAAAACTTTCCGGCAACTTTGCGTACAACGTAGAAGACTGACAGGCAAAGGCAATGTGGGTAGGTACTAGGTTGTAGGTCGGGTCAATTAATTTACTGTTTAGAATCGAATTAATGAAACCCAGTCCTTGTACAGGTCATAAAACGTTATTCGGAAATGGATTAACGATCGGAAAACTTTCCGGCAACTTTGCGTACAACGTAGAAGACTGACAGGCAAAGGCAATGTGGGTAGGTACTAGGTTGTAGGTCGGGTCAATTAATTTACTGTTTAGAATCGAATTAATGAAACCCAGTCCTTGTACAGGTCATAAAACGTTATTCGGAAATGGATTGACGATCGGAAAACTTTCCGGCAACTCTGCGTACAACGTAGAAGACTGACAGGCAAAGGCAATGTGGGTAGGTACTAGGTTGTAGGTCGGGTCAATTAATTACCCTTTTTGGTTAATGGGTCGTACAAAAGGAAAATAAGTCAAGCTGGTGGTTGAAAATACTTCATGTAGGTACTTCTATACAGGGTGTAAGAGCAAGGATTTAATTTATTTCAGCGATTTCTGAGCATATTTATATAAAGTTCAAAAAGTATTTTGCTGACCGATGATATTTTTTCTACTAAAAAGTAAAACATGTTTTTCAATCACACGTCGCCACTGATCACACCTACACGTCGCGCCAGGATTTACTTTTTATTTTTTACATTAGCTCCACACAGGAGGGCAATAATTTCCCTCAGGGCCTGTGTCATCTTTAGGGATGCTGTGTGGAGGGTCTTTTAAGGGAAAGGAAAGAGAGTAAGTTTTGAAAGAAAAAAAATGGATTTGGATTGTTTCAAACTCCCGTCACATTCGAGGATCGTTTTGGCAGTTGTTTCACGGAATTTAAACAATTCATCAAATTTGAACGTGAATTTTTAAAGTTCTGTGAAAGTTCTGATAATATAATATTTCAGTTCTATGAAACAACCAGCCTATAAAATAATAACAGATCTTGAATAGAACATTCACAGAACTCGAAAATTTACTTTGGTATTTGAAGTAGTCCTGGGTCGGTCGTGAATAACCCGCTCGTTGAAACCCGCTCACGGACTACAAAAGAGCGAGCGGGTCATTTTTTCGTCAGCACCCGGGTCTCGTGACCCATTTCTCGCAACCGCTCTACTACTGCTAGCTGGGTTTCGGGTGCGGAAGTGGCGGGGCGATATATTGTTACTCTGAGGGCGAGCGACGATAGATAGATGTAATATGAGAAAGCGAGCGGGTTGTCAACACCCGGGTTTCGCCACCTTCTCTCTCGACTCAGGTAGTAGAAAGTAGCTGGGTGAAGCGTAATCGAGTTTCATATTTTGTGTCGCGAAAAGAGCGGGTCTTCGCGACCCGCTCATGACGCCAGTATGTCGTGAGCGACCCGGGTCGTGTAAAACGATCGATCGACCCAGGACTAATTTGAAGAATAGTTCGAATTCTGTGAAACAACATGCCCTAAATCGTGGATCAGTGCCATTTTGATTTTTAGATATTTGTTGAAAGTCAACATTTCGTCGAAAGTTGTTCTTACGATCGTGCAGGGCGGTTCCAATGAGAAAGATTAATTATTCTCTGTACCAGCTTTTTGAAATTAAAACTCAATATCGATTTTATTTCATTCCAAATTTGCTTTAATTTATACCTACATCCAAAAATGCTGAAAGACGTGATGATTAAACTATTAAAATTATGTACTTTTTGTAATTATTTTTTGATTATAAGTATTAATCATTTTTCAATAATGTCTAAGTTAAATAAGAATGTAAAAATAATCTGAAATACATTAGTTTGTAATTGCGTAAATAAATACACAAACGGACCAATTTCGTCAAGAAACACATGTATATATATTTTTTTAAATGATTTTTTTTAAATAAAATTAAAATTCTGAAAAATGCGTTTCCCAGATAATGTATTTTTTTATTTTACTGCATGATTATACAATTTGAAACGGGTGTTGTATAATACAAAATCTTTTTTTGAAAATTCAACAAATCTGCTAACGACCTATGGTATAACCTTATTATACTAAAAATAAACATCTTTTCTCAAAATTTAAAACTTGCATTTCCTAGATAAACGAACAATCTTTCGAAATCAATTTATAATTTTTTGTGGAAAAGAGTAAATACGTCTAAAATTTGATTTAAAAATGACATATTTCTGGTTTTCTCTGGTTATACCCTCTAAGGAGTACAATTTAAAAGTAACTCACTTGACGTTCAGCTGTCTCTGTATGGCAAGTTTCTTCTCAATCTGCTCGATGGGGAACTGGGGCACCTCGTAGGGCGCCGACAGCTCGTTGGGCAGGTCGCGCCCCTCGGCCCCCGCAGAGGGCGGGAAGGGCGACGTGGGGCTCTCGCTTCCTACAACAACAAACAACACTAATGTAAATACAAACATACCAAAAAACAAACCAAAAAGGCCATACCAAAACCTCACCCATCATGGGCGTAGGCAAGGTGGGGCGTTTGCCCGACCCTGGCTGGCCGATGCATGACCTCTGAGATTGTCAACCGGTTTTTCTAATTTACAGCACTTCATAGGATTGATTGGCTAAGGGACACGGAAGCTAAGTGTAGTTTATGGTCAGACCGAAAGCCATTCACATTTTTTGTTGGTACTTGCCAATTGATTTGAGATTTATTGTATTTCTTATGTTCTCTATTTTATGCAGGTGCTTGCAGGTTTTTTACAGATGCAATTCCGCGTCATGGAGTCTCATGAATGAGTTTTTCTTTTGCCCTGTTTAATTTATCTTTGTCTTACTAATCCATTTTTTTGCATTTTGTTTTTCCTGTTAAGCACTTGCATACTGCTTACTAACAACGTATGCATGGACACTGAAGGTCTAGATTCGTTCAAAATAAATAAATGTAGCTTCGTTTAATCAAAAAAAATTAGAATCTTGCGAGAGCCTTGAAGGAGTAACCATCAGTTACTTATACCAGGGCGGGTAAGAGGTGGATTACCTCCACTTCATAGGATTCTTTTTCCTTCTTCCGTTCATATATATATTTTTTTTTTCATAAGTTTTTATTCCAGTAAAAAAGAAAATAACATTTTCACTTACTTAACTAGAATATTGAATTATTTATTTATTTTATTTTATTTATTAATTTTCAACGCCCTGATGGGCTTTTACATGACAAGTTTATGATACAGAGACAGTTTACAGTTTGTACTTTTTACATTATATTACATAGTTTTTACATTACATGGTTTTTACATTTCATAAAGACGAAATTTTTTTACATATTCATAGAGCCTAAAGCATGAATATGTTGTAGAAGCCGTCTTTTTCGGTTCCTACTCTAGATTTTTATTTTTTGCCCCATCCTAAATGAAAACATGGCTACGCCCACGTCACCAACTAACCATCACGTCATTTTACAATAAGAAGAGCTGTTCTGTATTCTGTGATGTGTAGGAATATGTATGTAGTTTCAATGTCCTTCAACAGATGTCGTTAGTATAGGTTGCTGTATGTAATTTTAAGGTGAAACAGATATTAATAAAGTAGTACTATTACAATTTGGGACACGGGGATGGGTACCGCCGCCCCGGGATCCATTTATTGGACAACCAACACCCCTGTCATAAGTCACCCCAAGTGGCTCCCTACGTTTGTTGATTTAGCAGGGGTGCCCGGTTTTATGGGGTGAGGTTTGACTAGGTCTTGTCAGCGAATGCGTTTGCCCACCTACTGTATGGCGGGCCGAATCGGGCGAGACTGGTTGAGGGAGACCTAACCTAGATCTATCTCTCCAGACGAATTCTCTCGTTTCATCGGCTTACACCGCAATGTGAGGGATGGGTTATACGTCCGTCACGCCTAGACACATTGACCCCCCAGATTCCTACCCACCCCTCACACCTTTTTCCTTCCCAGAACCTCCTTTCCCTAAACAGCATCCCTAAAGATGACATAGGCCCCGAGGGAAATTGTTTTTCTCAGGGCCTTCTGTGTGGAGCTAATGTAAAAATAAACTATAGGAGAATGTCAACTGTCGCCGCTTATGTCTAGCACTGACACTTTCAGTGCTGAATGCTTCAGAATTACACAGAGCATCCATTAGAATGGACGTTTGGTCCAGTTGAATATTTATTGTAAACCATGACTCGTAGCCTTATGAACCGAATATCATTGATAATCCCAATTATCTGAGAAGCATTAATTGTTAATCAGAGAAAACCACAATACATCAAAGGTTCTACTGCCGCACAATTCTGTCTTGATGTCGCTCACATTCATACATAGTTTCCCGGTTTTTTAAATCCTTTTATTAAATGTTACAAAATTACAATTTAGTCCCATTAAACAATCTATATTTTTGATCGGTACCTACCTACATGATAACATAACATATTACATTATTACTTTAAATATAGAGAATTAGAAGAAAAAAATATAGAGAAAAAAGAATAGATAATATATTACAAACATACAGAGAAAAAAAGATTAGTACCCACGAGTTTTTCTCATTCATAACGATTTGACATATGTATATGATTTGAGATATTCATGGCCTAAAGTATTATCGTGATTTGTTTTTGGGTTATTATGCCGAGTTGAGCTGCCTCCTTCTTTAGACAATGTTTTGGACAGCATTTCTATAATTCATGTAACCATGTATTGCACATCTGCTCTGATGATGGGCTCTGTAATGCTGTCCGAAACGTTAGCTAACTAAATAGGGCGCAGAGCAACATGGCATAATAACCTAAAAATAAATCACGATAATTTTTCATCTTCTCACTATGTCACAATTTTATGAAATAATGGATAGCAAGTTGCACATTTTTGGGACACACTGTCAACCATTTTTTCAGTACCTACCTATGTTTGTTCGGAAAATTAGTTACACTTTAAAACGAAAAAAACGAGTGTGCTTTAGACCACACAACTGAAGTAAAACTTATTTAGCTCAATCTATATGATAGGAAGAGAGAAAGAAAACGTCCGCGCGTACTGCTCTCTCTTGCTCCTACAGTGTGATACAGACAATAGGCCTGCACTGTGTCTTAGATATACGAAACGTAACTGGCTATGAGAGAAAGAGAGAAAGAAAATGTGTTCTCGCACCTCTCTCTCTTGCCCCTACAGTAATATACGAAACGTAACTCTCTCTCTCTTTCCATCTTCACCTTTGATCAAAATGATCTTCACTAACTCTAATCTCCCTCTCAACTACCGTTTACCTCGATTTTCGTAACGCTTTCGTCACGCATTCATCAGCTTACTCCCCAAGTCAAGCGTGCGTAAAGAAGTTGTACTTAAAAAAATAACTAACTTAGCATTAGCTCGTCGAGGGGGTACAGCGGTGATTGGCTAAAAATTTATGACGTAGCTTGAAGTCCATGTTTTACTGGAAGATTTCAATTAACTGAATTACAAGTGACAGTTCGAAATTTCGAAAGCGGCCTAAAGATTTTTTTTCAAAAAAGGTCCGTATGAGCTAACCTACGAACCTTGCTGTAGGTAACTCTCACCAAGTAACATGAATGGTTATCGCATCGCACAATGACCCACTCTAGGTATTTCCGGGTGCGATAGAAAGAGGGGACTAATGAGGGGATTAAGAGCAAGACCAGATAGTTGACATTACTGTCACAATCTCCTCACTCAAGTGGGCCTAAAAAATCTGGAGGATTTGTTGGAGAAGATACGGATAAGATGGGGTAAGGACCCACAGGACTGCCAGATTGGAATGGGTGGGAGCTGAACATATTTTTTTGGATAGTAGACCCAGAGAGGGATCGTACGAGGCGTCATCGTTTTAGTATCTTCTGTCCTTTTTCGTTTTCATACAAGACTTATACGAAGGAAGAGGACGATCGTCGATGACGTCCGTACGACCTCTCTTTGGGATTCTTCTTGGATTTTCTGTTTCAAAATTTCGTTTTTGACAAACGCTAATATTGTGTCTTCAATGATTAAGTACTATAATTCGAGGTTGTACTAACAAAATTATTCCAAAAATTAAAATTAAAACATTCATCCTAGACTTGCCGAAAAGTTAATAGATGTCGACAATTAAATGAACATTGATATACTTATACAGGACACTTGTCTAGATTGCATTTAGTCTTGAAGGAAGAATCTTGCAATCATACTCAAAGAGATAGCAGCGATTAAAAAATGCCTTAAGAAAATGAAGACAATGTTGAAAGTTCTTGGTCGAAATACCCATACGGTTAAATATAACCGAAGGGGAATGGGTCGAATTAGCTCAGTGGTTAGAGCAGGGACCAGGCAAGGTTAAGGTCTTGGGTTCAATTCTTAGATGCGACCGAATCTTTTCTGATTTTTCTGTTTCAAAGAGTCGCTAATGTGATGATTAAATAATAATAACCGTCTTTGATCATATCAGCAACGGTGCATATAGTTGAGAAACATATGAGAGGGTCGTTTCTACAACTCGTTCTTGAGTTCAATAGCTCGGCTGTGGAACTATTTACCAGCCGCTGTGTTTCCTCCCTCCTACAACAGTAGAGATCACGTTCACTACTTCTTCTCCTCAAAAAGACTCTCCACGCAGCATCCCTGATGACAAAAGCCCCGAGGCACTTTCTAACAGAAAATTATATCTTTTTATAAACTGATAATATAACATCCCTTGATTTTTCAAGCATCTGCGCTAGTAAAATAATAAAAGGACAAAATTTTCTGCCAGCCCAGTAATCCGAAGTTCGAATTATAAATAGGAGTATTTTAGTACTCGTGTGTACAAATAACTGTGTTTTCCGAATATTTAGGTACATAGGACATAGCCGATCAAGATGAATCGTAAAATTGTAATTATAATACGCCGTGTTTTATCACGCATCCGAGATATTAAAAAAAACGAGTATGCTTTAGACCACACGACTGAAGGAAAACCTCAATAACTTATAAAAGAACATACGACATTGAAATTGGGGTGACATATGACATTGGGGTGACCCAATACCTTGGGGTGACCTACTACCTTGGGGTTACCTACGAACTTGGGGTGACCTACGACCTTGTGGTGTCCTACGATCTTGTTGTGACCTATAGGGAATGAAGTTGTATAACACACTACCAGAAACTTTAAAGTCCACACCAATTGCAAAGTTCAAGATGTATTGTAGGAGCTACATAAAACTTGAAAAAATATAGTGAATATGAAATATTATTATCAATTAGAAATTTGTAAACTTAAATGTACAAATTACTAAAATAAAATTATTATTATTATTATTATATCCTTGGGGTGACCTACGACCTTGGGGTGACCATCCTTCTTCTCCCCAAGTCAAGCGTGCGTAAAGGCTCGACAGTTCGCCTAGCAATCGATCACCGTTCGCATCGATCACCGTTCGCATCGATGACCGTTCGCATCACACTTTTAGTAACATCGTACTTATCGTAACATCACACTTACGTAACATCACACTTTTCGTAACACATAACCACTTTTTGTAACACATCACCACTTTTCGTAACGCATTCACCAGCTTACCCCCCAAGTCGAACGTGCGTAAAGTTTTACTTCAAAAAATAATAGTGTAAAATATTCTACCCAACCAGCAATCTGAAGTTCATATTATACTTGTAAGTAGGGGTTTCTTACTCGCGTAAGCAAATAATTATACAGGGTGTTAAGGGACGTACTTGACTTACTTTAACCAGTGATTCCTGACATTATTTGGAGTAAAAAATGTAAATGAAATTTTGGTCTCCGGTGACTTTTTTCGACGACTTTTTTTTTCAATTTTTTTTTCTTCAAAATCAAACAAAAAAAAATTTCTTCCGCATGTCGTCATTGGTCACTCAGCTGGGTGTCCGACGAACCCCTTACCCCGCCTCCAACTGTTCAACAACTACCATTTTTTTATGTTTTTGTAAAAAAAAAAAACATCATAAATGTCACCGGAGACCAAAATTTTATTTACATTTTTTACTCCAAATAATGTCAGGAATCACTGGTTAAAATAAGTCAAGTACGTCCCTTAACACCCTGTATTTTACGTAGGTATATTTGCATAACCGATCAAGTTAAACCTTAAAATTAAAGATTTTCAACCCGACCAGACCCGACCTACATCGTTAAGTTTGCACAATTGAAAACCAATTAAACGTTATAGCACCAGGAACAGCGTGACCTGTACATTAATTTCAAGCTGAATTGTTTGCTTATCAAGCACGAGATTACGAGCACGAGGCGGACGCAACGGCAGAGCGGTAAGATCTCTGGCTCCGGGCCCATAGATTGCGGGTTCAAAACCTTTCTTGATTTCCGAGCACATCTTGATTAGTTCTTCGATCTCGAATACTTTATCCTTAAGCGTCGACAACACAGGGCGAGTTTACAAGCTACTAACTGGGAAATTCACTATCTGTAAGTAAACTCGCCCAGTGTCAACGTGTTACTTGCTAGCTATCAGATTGTTGACAATCTACGAAAAACAGCTGAAAGGTCGTCAACTTTACTCGCCTACACGCTTGCTCGTGATTGGTTTATTTATGTTTCCGACATGGCTTTCGATAAAGAGCTGATTTCGACTGTCAAACATCTGAAGAATTAGTTCACGCAGGCGTCGTTATTCTTATTACTGGCGCTAGAAGCGACCTCAGTTTCCTACGCTTCTGAGCGAGTGGACAGTTTTGTGTGTCATCATGACAATCTCAGTCGCCGATTTACCCGCTTTTAAACTTAGTAGATAGTAGCTTGTAAACTCGCTCTGTGTCATCGACGCTTTACCGCATCGCCGCGTCTCTTACTAAGTAGGGCGAGGGATGCTATTGGTTATTTTTCACGCGCGCCGCTCAGGATTACAGATATGATCCCTGGAAGGGATGTCTCACCTGTGTTGACCGATAAAAGGTCATGTTTTAGTGCTATAGAGCAAGTTGCTTCCCGGTGCCTATCGCACTACTTCAAATGAACATCTGGCAGGACTGACACAAGAGACCAAGAGTTGAGCTAACGCGGAGGGAGAAATACTAGTTGAAACCATTTTGGTAAAACGAAAAGTTAAGGAAACAATTAGGATTCCTTTGGGGGGTCCGACACAGGTGTAACCTGTTTCTCAGTGAACCTATAAAGTTTTTGTTAAAACTTATTACGCTGTCTTGCTATTGTTGAACTGTTATAAATACGTGTCATACTTCCAAATTATTGTACCCAAAATAAATACAAATTTTGTTCCCCGTTAAATATATAAAAAATTTATACATATAATAAAATTTAAGTATTATGTACTTAATCTTTTGTTTTATAAAATTTTTGGTACCATACTCCTTTATTATACATTTTATAATTTGAATTTTTTTCTTATGCTGTTTAATTAGAGGTAAAGTTACAAGGAGGAAATCCATAATTGGTTTTATTTTGGCTATAAAAACATACACAAACTGGAAAAATGTAAGCTATTGATTTCCCGAAAATAAATAAATAAACCCGTTACAATCTGGTTACAATATGAAATTTCTCCACAAAACACCTCAAGATCCCAAAAAGCGATCTACACTGTGAAAGGAAGCTGACGAATCAATTAAAAAAAACATTAGAACTCCAATGCGCGTGACAGCCCAATAAATTTTGAAATTATCGATTAATTGACGTGTAGGACTGTTTTGACTCGACAAATTGGCACTATGTGTATTTATAATTTTTTTTTTTTTTAACTTTCCGGTTCCGGTTCAAGATGGTGGTCTTGTTGGATATTAACTTTTTATCCTGCCGGAGTTCGGGTTAAATAATTAACAATTTGAAAGGTGGATATGGGTACCGCCACCCCGGGAACCATTTATTGGATAACCAACACCTATGCCATTTCGGTCACACTACGCTACGTTTGGTGACTTAGCCTACGGTACCCGGATTCATTTGGTGAGATGTTTTCAGATCTTGATGGTGGATATGCCTGCAATTTAGTTTTTAGTACATATAATGTCCTGATGAAGAGAACATCGTTTTCGAAACATATTGATTTTTAAATAAAGATTATCGTGAAAAAAACAAAGTGTTTTTAATTATTTCATTATTATTATTAAGTTGGCAGCTCTAAAATTTTCATGTGTGTCGTCTGTCAACCATGCGATTAGTTGCTACACGAAATAACAACGAGTTATTATTGAACTCGTTATAAAAACGGGAGAAAATTTTTCGGAAACATCACGTAGAGTTCGTGTAAATTTCTTTGGAAATTTTACTAGTTACACTGCTTTGTTTTACCCCCATGGCACGGCGCCATCTTTAAATGATATCACTATAATATTGTTCTCTATTATACGAACATTTCTGAACAATGTGAAGAATGTAAGCAAATATTTGCCACACGCGGCCAGACCACGAATGATTCATCAGACACCAATAATATCACAAAAATACGCGATGCCAAGAATTCCGGCAAATTTTCCACTACGAGCGTGGAACATCGGCAAGTTTTCCAAACTAAATAATACTTTTTGAAATAAAAAATTGTGCCAATTTACCGACAATGTAAACACCTATAAACATAATGTAAAAGCCCGTCAGGGCATTGAAAAAAAAATTACAAATATAATAATATTCATATTATGTTAAAAATAATTTCCAATCGTAATGCTACCTTTATTAAACACTACCAGTAAGTATTATTAATGTGAAAAGGAAAAACTAAATTTTATTTAAAGGCGATTTTTTTACTGGTCGACATAAACATGTTTATTGGTAACTTGTATATTATACTTACAGGGTTCAATGACAAATCAGAAGTTTAACCTTTAACTGCTGACGTGGGGCCGCTCAGGCCCAGCAATAATAATTGACTTTTTAAAGTTGGTTTTTACTATATAAAAATAAACATAAACAACTTTACTAAAGTTTTATATATATAGTTCATTCGAGACACTATTTAAATATTATAATAAACGTGAGTTCATTGTTTTTATTTAGTTTAATAGATAATAAGGACAGATTTCTTATCTCAAGTGTTTTTTGCCAAAAATTATTACATAATATGCAAATTATCAAATATACTCATAAAGTTACCTACTTAACAATATATTTTTTTTATTTCATTAAAATATATTTAAATTGTCCAATAAATAATAATTTGGACCCCAAAATTTTTATTGATCTCTAATATATAAACATTTAAAGTAACAGGTCACGTGACTTTTTAAAAGTTTATTTTTACTATGCAAACATAAACATAAACAATTTGACTTAAGTTTTATACATACAGTTTATTCGAGACACTATGTGTTATTTAGTTTAACAGATAATACAGACTGATTTATGATCTCAAGTGATTTTTGCCAATTTTTTTAACATAATATCCAAATTGTAAAATATATGTTACTTATGAATAAAAATATTATTTAATTTTATTTTATTAAAATATATTTAAATTGTCCGATAAATAATAATTTAGACCTAAAACTTTTTATGAATCTCTAATATATAAACATTTAAAGTAACGGGCCGCCCAGGCCCCACGTTAGAGAATACGTAAAAAAAATCACGTCAGCAATTAAAGGTTAAAATACATATAAAGCAATGAAAAGAGATTAAAAAAACTAGCATGAATACCTAACCTAGATAAGCTAGTATTTCGAAGCTTTAGAAGCGTTTAGAAGCACTTGAAATAAAGAAAGCCGTTAAAACCAAATTATTAAGTTCTGCGAGTATTTTAGAGATTTTATTATTATGACAGCTATTTCGGTTTACAAGGCCATTTTCAAAGATTGAATTGATTATCAATTAATAACATCGACATTCCTCAACATTAGATGATTATAATAGTTCTTACTTATAATATTACGAAACTTACCAAAATTTCGGTTATATGGAAGCATTTTATATTATTTACTTAGATGTCAGATTTAACATGTGACTGCTAGCGCCTCGGCGCCTAACAAATGAACTATTCTCCGTCGTATCAAGGCTTGAACAGCGGATTTAGCCCGCTTAATTTTTAGCGTGGAATGTGTAGCAACGAACAACCTTAAAAATATTATTCAAATCCGATTTTACACACTGGTATCACCGGGCACCGCTCTCCGGCCGAGTGCATGATAATGCAAAATTATTCCGGTTTCAACGTTCGTTCCATCCACCTGCTTTTCCTTTAAGGGCCCGCAACACGAATTTCCACCGATTTCTTACATATCTTCCCACGTTAAGTTTTAAAGCTCTTAAAAAAATATATGTTATTCTTGAAGATAATATCTAGACATTGCCCGTGCCGAAAAGCAAATTATATAAAATTCCCTCGATAGAAAAAAATCGCACAGATTGCTCCAAAAATTATTATAAACACGTTTGTTTCAGTTATTTTACAAGTTATATGTATGAAAAAATTCACAGTGTTTCTTTAAATGCTGTTTAAGACAATGCCCGTGAAATTTTTGCTCTATTTTTAACGAGTCGTGCTTTATTAAACATTTTCGCAATTTTCGCAACGTTTTTGTCGCTATAAATGTTAGCGCTCTCCTCTAAGATTCGTAATTTCGTATCTCTTCTTTTCTAGCCCGGTTGCGGAGCCTTAAGCGAGATAATTATTAAGGCGATCCAATAGTCCAGGAAAAAATCGAAATCGGAATTCACGCCCTTTATGGGAGGAGTTCAAAAATACTTGAGAAAAAGCTTTTGGAAAGGTTGGAAAAGGTATTTGAGAATTTTATTTTACAGGTTGATTTCGTAAAGGCCTGTAAAAAACATTACCTCATTTTTTAAGCATTGTTTATTGTAATAAAACAGAATTTTAAAATTGTTTTCACGGAACAAAGCGACGTGGAGCCTAGCGTCCGTTTCCCGCTCCGTTCGGGGGCGAACTGATATGTCTAGTCATGTAGCCCTTCGGTAGACGGCATAGAGTTCACTTTGAAAACCCAAATTCGTCTGTGCCGGCCGTATTGTAAAATAACAAAGCGAAAATGCATATTTTATTTTATTTTGTGAACTTCGGGCGTAAAAATCGTTTTTTATAGTATTTAATTGAAGCATCTATAATACTTTTAAGCGATCAAATTTTCAAAACAAAAACATATGATTTTGTGTGATTTTGCATTATTTACTATGGCTTCATCTTAATTCTGTGCTAACTTACTGTAATACAAAGTTTCAATGTAAATATATTTGACTAGCGTTAATCAAGAGTTATTATTGAAAACCTCCACAACACACGCATCCAGTTTACAGACGTGGCAAGGCCTGTAAACTGTCAAACCCTCTGGATAAAATATCTAAACATAACCTATATCGCTAAAATAGCAAGGATACGGACTGATTGATATAGCTGGCCTAAGTGTCGAAATTTAAAAAAGCTCGTAGATACCTACCTAACCGCAAGTTCGAACAGTTGGAAGTAAATAAATTGTATAAACCATAAGGTTAAAAAAAATAATGAAGAAAGTTCTTCCGAAACAATCACTATAAAAAAGTATTACTGTCGGAAACAACAATAGTTGGTGATTTAAATTCTACTTGTATTATTGTCAGTTTGGCGTTCCGATAAAGCCGTACGAACATGCGTTACACCACAATCTACTACAACACTAACTATTTTAATTATGTAAGTCAATACAGCAAAATGGTGTCCAAACATTTCTTTATGTTAAAAATAGTTTATCTAGAGATAACCTTTTCAAATAGCTTGCGTATTATTGAAGTACTGACAATATCAGGGCAGTGCCTATGCCTACGTAAATACATCATTTTGCAGTTGGTGCACAAACATAAAGAAAAATAATTTATTTACTTCTTCAATATTCGCAAAATCCGCTAATTGGCGTCATTTTAATTAAATGACGCCACAAATCACTTTGTACAAACAACTTATTTAATCAAAATTATCAACACGTTTCAAAACCAACAGCATCATTAGGATAAAATTAAAAATAACAACATACAAACAAGTATAGACAAATAAGTAGGTACCTACAGACAAAAAACATTACAAATATAATGTTTTTTGTCGAATAGAATGCATTGTCATCGACAGCGAGTGTATCTGCCGAGTTTCAGCTCGATCGGTAAGTCTCGATGTCGGGGAGCAGGTTAATTTACACTTCAAAGATTTGCATATATTCAAGAAAACAAAACCAAAATTCATATGTATTTAAAAATGATTATGCCATTGTTCGTTAAATGGCGTCTACGCTAAGTATTAACGAACGTTTCAACTCTAAACTGTCTGTTGGCTATTATATATACAGGGGAACAGAAAAATGCATTTCTGTGCTTATTTTGAAAAAAAAAACAAACATATATATACAAGGTGTCCGAAAACTCGTAGTACAAGCGGGAAACTGGGGAATCCTCATCACATTTGGAGTCGATTTTGTGGTATAATTTTTTTTGATTTGAGCTTTCGTTTTCGAGTAAATCGAGTCAGAAGTTGATTTTTTTTTTGGTCAAATTCTTATAAATTATTACTGACGTTCATAGTACCTAACTAATAAAAACTAATTAAAAGAAAACAAACAAAGAAATCCGGATTTAAAGCATTATTTTGAAATTATCCATAATTTTATTCCGTGTAGTACGGTCGTTTCACGGTTAAAAACAGCTGTTCATTATTTTCGCGCTTTCAAGTCAAAGTGCAATGCGAAATTTGCTGTCCCTTTCTGCGCTCGGTTCGATCAACACAATAGAAGGGGTAAGCTACTAATCCGAATGGCTTGGCCTTGAACTGTGAACTTGCGAACCAAATTCTGTACCCGAAACATACGGAAGCAAGTCCAAAAAGGTAAATGTTCAGGAGATGTTGTATGATAGATAAGAAAAAAACTAATTATTAAATCAGTTAGTTTTGTTTTAAAAAGGAGCAAATTAAACTAAATTTTTATAGTAAAGCCTTTAAAAATAATTGTTTAAAAAAAAACGCTGACTTGAGTCAACTTTTCAATTTGGGAGGCGGGAATGGGTACCGCCGCCCCGGGAACCTTTATTGGATAACCAACACCTCTGCCATAGATCACCCCAAGTGGTTCGCTACGTTTGGTGATTTAGCAGGGGTGCCGGGTTCATGGGGTGAGGTTTGTCTAGGTCTTGCAGGCGGATGACCAGGATATGCTGAACCCTAGATTCCTACCCACCCCTTAAAACCTTTTCCTTCCCAGAACTCTCCTCTCCTTCCCTTCCTTTAAAAAACCCCTCCACACAGCATCCCCAAAGATGAAATAGGCCCCGAGGGAAATTATTTTCCTCAGGGCCTCCTGTGTGGAGCTCATTTAAAAAAAAACAAAAATATGGACTTGAGTCCAACTGCCTCTAAATGAAGTGGACTATTTTGTTATGACATGTGGTGTATTATAAAAGGAATAAAGTCCATGGTACACCCTTCTGCTTCTATGATAGTTGTTGCATCATGGTACTTGCATCCACATGCAATTTTGAAAATCTATTTTTTCTTCATAATGGGACTTCCATTCTTAACATGATAATTTACTTCAAGTCTACATCAAAAACTCATTTCTTCAAATTTCGGACTTGGACCGTTTTATCCTCGGGAACGGAAATAAAAAATGGTTGCTGACGTGGCACACAACAAACATGGCCGCCATTTGACTACAGTCGTGTTCGAACCAATTTGAACAAGCTTTTTTTATTATTTTTTTATAATGTAATAAAATTTATCAATTTAGAAGGCGGGTATGGGTACCGCCACCGCGGGAACCATTTATTGGATAACCAACACCTCTGCCGTAGGTGACTCCAGGTACTAATATCTACAGCCTGTATGTCGGACGAATATCAACAGCTCATATGTTGGACTAATATCTACGAACTTCAGAGTGTTGACTAATATCTACAGAGCTAAGATCGGACGAAAATCTATGACGGTCCTAGTGTTGACTAATATCTACAGAGCGTAGGTTGGACTAATATCTACAGAGGGCAGCTGAGCAAGAGTTTGTACGGAGAAGCTTAAATTACTTCAATTACGTAATTACTAATTACGTAAAGGCTTAATTGTTTAAAGTACATGAAGTTTTTGCATAATATTACGTATTTTGCTGTTTACGAGGACAATAATTTATTGAACATAATTTATTGGTCATAATACAAAGATATTTATTTATTTATTTATTTCGAAATACACGGCACCTCAACCTAAACTAACCTAACCTAACTCACATAGAAATAGTTATGGTAACAGACTACATAATTTAGAAGCACTCGAAATAAAGAAAGCTGTTAAAACAAAAACCCAAATCCTTAATAATCAGCTAAATGTGTCCAATAGGTCGATATTAGGGGTTTTTACATACATACATAAATAAAGTTTTTTTAAACTGCATTATTACGTTTTCCAATATGGTATACATAATTGCAAATCCAACCTATGCCAGTGCCGTAGATATTCGTCAACTTTGGTTCTCATAGATATTAGTCAGCAATTGAGCTGTAGATATTCGTACGCCCTTTGGTTCTCATAGATATTAGTTAGATTTTTTCAGTTTTTGGAATTCCTGTAGATATTAGTGGACGCCTTCGTCGTAGATCACCCCAAGTAGTTCGCTACGTTTGGTGACTTAGCAGGGGTCCCCGAGTTCATGAGGTGAGGTTTGTCCGAGTCTTGGTGGCTTTTATTTGTCTGCCTACCAGCTGCATGGCAGGAGATCGTGAGAGTGGTTGAGGCCGTACTCTCTCGAAACTCGAGCTAGTTTATACTTCCATTCAATAAATAAAGTTATAGATTTTAAACTGAAATACTCTGGCATTTTTAGTTGCTGAAACTTGAACTGATACCAGTAAGCATAATTTCACTTCTTCAGTATAACCAAAATTTAAAACAATTGACAAAAAATACAATTAATGAGTATAAACATCATACATTAATAGTGCGGTAATGAATCGGCTGCCGCGGAGCGACGCAGAGATGGTGCACCAAGCATTCACGGTTGATATCTGATGTTTTCTAGCCATAAAGTACACATTAAAATATATAACTTTACAGCTCATAGAAAGGGCTACAATCTTTGTAGGAAACATTTTTTCATAAAATGTCGGTCTGAAAAGTTCTGTGACAAAATGTAAAATTACATGCCAAAAAATATACAAATTTTTACCATTTCATACGAATTACAAACAAACGGTAAAAGTTACGACGAAAGTTAACTGAATATTAATTGTAGACAATGTTACAGCAAAGAGAATAAAAAAAAATCAACCCGATATGTTGTTTAGTAATCGAGATAGACGTGATTTACAAAACCCTTACACTTTTCATGTTTGGGCGGGCACAGGCGGGGAAGCAAGGGGCGTAGGAGCGGGGACTTTTGGCTAAACACTTGTCTAAATGTTAGTAGTCGATGGTGTTTCAATTGGTGTTCTACGACTTAGGCTGACTGGACTATTAAAATCATATTCCACAGCCATGGGAGGAATGAATTCATGCGTCCGTCACTCCTGGATACACTGACTCTCAGATTCCTACCCATCCCTCATACCCTTGATAGGTATACCTATTTTTGTTTGATGTCCGCAATAATTAACTCTACAAAAATCATACCTATGCTGCTAAAATAAATTAAATAATATTCCCAGTGTTCAGCGATAATTTAATAGGACTGACCGGATATTTGTTACGCCACAAATGTATTTCGTTATTTTTCGTCAGTTTGTTTTGTCTCTTGTTGATTGCGGTCGTTGACGTATGATGAAGATTGCGGTCGATTGATATCTTTTCTTATTGAACGGCGTACAAACCCTTCATTTAACAAGGTTTAAAATAAACTGTGTGTTATTTTCATATTTAAATGTGATTAATTAAATACCCCAGATACGATTTTAGATTTTCACGGCCAAAAGTATTTTTGTTATTAGTTTTTGGGATATTATGCCGTGTTGCGCTACCCCCTTCTTTAGCCAATGTTTCGGACACTGTTACGCTGTCCGAAACGTTGGCTAAAGAAGGAGGTAACGCAACACGGCATAATATCCCAAAAAGTAATAACAAAAATTAAATACCCTTTCATTTAACAAACATTAAAACAAAGTTTGTGTTACTTGTGTGTTATTTTCATATCTAAACGTGATTAATAATACTTGTGCGAGATCAATAAAACACCATTTCATCATAACAAACTCTAAAACAAAGTGTGTGTTATTTTCATATTTAAACATGATTAATTATTGTGCATTACGATGGAATAATGTCTTGGACGCTCACATGCTCCGCTCGGGGCTACTATCTACATAACAAAATAAACAGGTACGCTAATTAACCATATTGTTTAAAAGAGAAGAGGTGGGAGAATAAATGTTATTTTTTATGCATTAAACCGCTTACTCGTTAATACGGAATACTTTTTATCCAAACAGTTAGATTAAGCTTTATTATTACGAAAAGTGAGTATTTATGTCGGGGGAGAACAAAAAACATGCCAAAAATATGGATTTAACATTTTAATTTTGTTAAAATTAATCCACTCGCGCGGAAACGCCATGTTTCATCGTTTTTATTTTAACATTTCATCAATGCTGCCAATCATAGAAAAAATATTTTTGCGTATAACAAAGTGAATGCATTATTGACAAGTTTGTACCTGTATTTATAACAGTAGAACATGGAAAGAAATTTATTAGAATAATTACACAAACCCGCTAGACAAATCCTGCTTTGCCAACAAACCATTCAAAAACCTGGGATGTTTTTTAAAATGATGATGAAATGCGAGTTTATTTTAGATAATTTATTTTATAAGATTGGTAGGTACTTCCGACAAACGTCATATTTGATTGTCTATTAGTTAAAAAGGTAACATTCCGTATTATCCGTGCATCAAACTTCGACAACGTTGAACGTTCCGTATTATCCGTGAGGTGGAACATCTTCTTTCTGTCATCATGACATTTCCGCCTTTTAAAAATTTTAACCCTAAATAAGCCGAATTTTTTTAAAAATATATTTTTTTTTTAATTTTAAATTTGAAAATGCTTAAATTGAAAATCTTTATGTTTATTTGGGTTGTCTACGTGATGTAGGTTCACCAGTTTTCCGCTTGTACTACGAGTTTCCGGACACCGTGTATAGCATTTAAATGTAATGCCCCTCTGGTTACACACAAAAATTGGTGTTGATTAATATGTTTCTTTTTTAAAACTGTAAATTCGGAACTCGATTATTGCGAGCTCCTGAGTCTAGTCAATTTAAGAGTACCTAAGAATAAAAGAGTAAATAAATAGGGCAGAGGTACATTTATACATCAACTAAAGACGTATTGCTACATGCGTAGATTATCAAAAAGACGACGACGAGGTGACAATGGAACTCTCAGCGGCAGGACAACTATCAATTTATTATTTTTAAGATGTTGTGAAACACGAAACCAACATAATCATAATCAAGAATTCACGTCTATCGTGTGCGACTATTGCGACTTGTTCTCAGCCCTAGGATAATATGTTGATACAAACATACACACCGCTGAGAGCTCCGCTGTATGCCGTAACCCCTTCCTCCATCTAATAAAAGACACCTATAACAAAGAGAGACTTGCGGCAGGACCATTAATCTGTTTATCGCTGTCAGTAATCAGTATTACAAGACATTGAAGATACGAGGTGGGTGATACGATCAAACAGCGGATGACAATTGACAACGGCAGATGACAACTGAAACTAGGTAACCTAGTAATATAAATAAATCAGTAATGTTTCTATTGGCATTGGCACAAGAATCCTCTTATCGAATTTCCAATTTGTATAGAGCCCTTTATCGAAACAAATGCAATGAGTACGTAGTACAGAATAGTACGATATAAAAAATACAGCGGTGCATTAAAAGTCGAAATTAAACATTGAAATTTTTCTATGTGAACTGTGTTCACCTATCTTTTTTGTGAATATCGCACAAGAATAACTGCATGGATACAGTGAGACTACGGCATTGACAATTGGGTTAGGTATGTTGAAAGTTAGATAAGTGTTAAGATTTTCACGGCCAAAAGCATTTTCGTTATTTGTTTTTGGGATGTTATGCCGTGTTGCGCTACCTCCTTCTTTGGCAAACGTTTCGGACATCGTTGCAGTGTCCATCATCAGGGCAGATCCGGCAGATCCGGCAGATCCGGTAGATATGTAATTTTTTAGTCGTGAAGTGTGTGCTTATTTACTTCGAAGCGATACCGTGTCGCCAGCTCCACTAACTTTCACCAGTACAAAATAATCGTGACAAGCAGTGGCGTCATCGCCGCGGAACGGAATAGAAAGTTCACTAAAACGTGGTATTTATGCTAGCCAGGGGCAAGTCCGTTTGCGAGATGCCGACGGAAGTGGCTCCATCTCCAACATCCCAAAAACAAATAACGAAAATGTTGAAAGTTGTCTTGTTTTTCAACTTTGTAGACATTTCTCTTTGAAATGCGTCAGTGAATTAAACATTAATTTTGTTGGGAATTATCCCTCCCTTTCCTACCCAAAACCTTTGTCATAAAACTATAATGTCACAAATTCATTGCAAGACGAGACTTCAAACGAATGACAAACGTGTGGGATCATTTTTATTAATTGAAAAGCTTCATTTTGGTTATTTTAAGTTTAACTACGAGATTTGTGCTGTGTTCGTTGATTATGTTCAATAGAATAGTGTTGTTTTATCGAAGGAAGCAAACACTTTGTGGTGTGACAGAGCTCACTATTGTATACAGAAACCATCGCGGGCAAGCACACATCAAATCCCCAAAGTTTCATCGCAATCGGGTGAACGGTTTAGCAATGCGTAATTTCACGATGCCAGAGCTCACTATTGTACACGTAAACCATCGCGGGCATGCACACTAGAAATGGGTAAGTTCTGCATTTTTCCGGAGGCCTTCGAGACGTGATTCCTTTTAAAAGTACTTGAGTTCTTGGAGCAGGTCCCGGGAGCCCCTCCCGACTCGCGAATGTCCCGAGCGCGCAAGAATTAGAATGTGCAACCTGCTCCCGACTCGCAAATGGCTCGAACCGAGACGCTCGGGTTCCACCCTAGCCGAACCTCGGAGCCGGGGCTCGCAAAAGAACTCGAATGCGTGACCTACTCCCGAATGGCTCGAATCGAGACGCTCGGGTTCCACCTCGGTGCCGGAGCCCGCACGCAAAAGAACTCGAATGCGCCACCTACTCCAGACTCGCACATGTGGCTCGGACCGTGACGCACGGGTTTGACGAGTGCGAACTGCTACCGCACCGCGCCCCGACGCGCCCCGCCGCGCCCCGCCGCTACCCGACTGTGGCTCAGCCCGCCGAGTTCTGGCTACATTATTTTATTTTATTTTATTTGGAAAACCAACAGTTACATTATTTACTTAGGTGTATTTACATATGTATATGTTATTGAACCAATAATAGGTTTTCACTGGTGTGCATTAATTAGAGAGATTAAAAAGTTATAAAAGTTATAATAGTTATAATAGCTTATTGCGATGGGATGGTGGGCGGGAGGGGAAGGGGACGGATCTAATCTGGGAGTGAATAAGTTATTTGTATAGGAGTATAATAGTTTGTATATGTTTAGAAGTTATTTATTGTTTATTTTTTTTAGAATTTGGGGTGCTGTGTTGAATAAGTCGAATTCATTGTATGAATTGTTAAAAAAGTGTGAAACGCGGTTAATGAATGTGTTTTGTTTAGAGTTAGTATTGCATCGAGGTGTGTTAAGTGTGTGATTTAGTCTAGTTTGTCTGGTGGGCACTCTTAATTGAATTCTTTCAAGTAATTCCGGGCAATCTATCGCAGAGGTGGCTATCTTTTGCAAGAATATTACGTCTGCAGAATTTCTACGATTTTCTAGGGACGAGATTTTGAAAAACGTGGCTGACTCCACATAACTTAGATGAGGACGATATCCCCGAAAATCAAGGTATCGTAGAAAACGATTTTGTATTTTCTCAATCCTTTCTATGTATGTTGTGTACCTGGGATTCCAGACTTGAGAGGCGTACTCCAGAGAACTGCGTACATACGCAAAGTACAGCATTTTTATAGTGATTACCTTTTTAAAGTGTTTGCCAATTCTGAGTATGAAGCCAAGTACCTTGGAAGCTTTTGCAACTATGGATTCGATATGTCGGTCAAAAAGTAATTTTGGGTCTAGCACTACTCCCAGATCTTTGGCCTCCATCATTTTTTTAAGTATTGTGCCGTTAAGGGAATAATCAAACGAAATGGGATTTTTGTTTCGGGTAAAGCTGATGACGCCGCATTTTTTAACATTTATTTGAAGGTTGTGTTGTGTGCAGTAGCTATTTAGGCGATTTAAATCTTCTTGTACGCGAGTACAGTCATTGATACTTGTAACAGGAGAGAATATTTTCATGTCGTCTGCGTATAGTATCGTTCTGGAGTGGAGAAAACATTTTCCAATGTCATTAATGTATATATTGAAGAGCAATGGTCCCAATAATGACCCTTGGGGTACTCCTGATGGTACGGTTACCCAATTCGATTTATAGCCACCGACGACTACTGCTTGGCTGCGATTTTTCAAATACGACGAGTGCCATCTGAGGAGATCTCCGTGTACGCCGATTAGTGAAAGTTTAGTCAACAAAACATCATGGATTACTAAATCAAAGGCTTTGCTATAGTCTGTATATATTGCATCTACCTGTACGCGTTGGTCCATATTGTCTTGTAAGATTTCGACAAATGCCGTTAGGTTAGTGGTAGTAGATTTTCCTTTCATAAATCCATGCTGATTGTTGTTAAGTGACGATCTCAAGGCTGTAAACATCTGGTCGTACACAATTTTTTCGAAAACCTTACTGAAAATGCAGAGCTTTGATATGGGCCTATAATTTTCAACGTCAGATTTTTGGCCGTTCTTGAAAATGGGAGTTACAAATGCAGTTTTCCAAGTGTTTGGCACAATTCCCTCATTAAGGGAGCGACTAAAAATTATGAATAACGGTTTAGAAAGGCTGCGCGCACATTTGCTTATGAAGAAAGGGGAAATTTTATCTGGGCCTGCGCTTTTATTGGGATCTAAATTTTCAAGTTGTTTCTGTATGTGATGCTGGTTGATTTCAATATTATGAATGCTAGCAATACAGGGCTCACTCGTGTAGTCTGGCAGGATCTGGTTAATCCGAGCATTATTATTGTAGACTGAAGTGAAATATTTAGAGAATAAGTTGCAGATATCAGATCCATTTTCAGCTTTTTCGTCTTTGAACATCATGGTATTCGGAACGCCATGGGATTTGGAGTTTGACTTAATGTAATTCCATATTTTTTTTGGGTCGGAGGATATATCATGTTCTATTTTAAGTAAGTATTTATTATGGCATTCCCAGTTAAGTTTTTTGTGACGTGATCTTAGTAGAGAGCTAGCATCATTGATCCCTTCGGCACCGGTGCATAGTCGGGAAACACGCCAAACGCGTGCCCAACATTTGTACACAGTTGACATTTGTCACATGAGAACGGGTCGTTTCTTCGACTCGTTCTTGTGTTCAACAGCTCGGCTGTGGAATGATTTGCCGGCCTCTGTGTTTCCTCCTTCCTACAACATGGGTCTCTTCAAGACCAATGTTCATTCCTTCCTCTCCTCAAAAAGACCCTCCACACAGCATCCCAGATGACATAGGCCCTGAGGGAAATTATTTTCCTCAGGGCCTCCTGTGTGGAGTTAATGTAAAAAAAAAAAAAAAAAAAAAAAAAAGAGAGAAAGTGGCATAGTCAGAAGGGTTTTTATATGTCTTGAACTTTTTAAAGTATTTATATTTTTCTGTTGTTAATTTGATAAGGGCAGAGTTATACCATGGCGGGTATTTCGAATTCCTACATAATTTCATAGGAATATGGGCGTCTATAAGATGATTCAATTGTGAGTAGAATTTATTTAATGCTGCGTTCACGTCACCAAACGAAAGTAGCTCGTGCCAGTTTACCTGGTCAAGAGATGTGTTAATTTGGTCGTAATCACCGCGCTTATAGATGTAAACCCTTCTAGGCTCTTCCACTAGTGGAGCGGGTTCAGAGAATAAAACTTCCATTATTAAGGAGGTGTGATGAGGGTCTTCTAAAATTAATGGTTCATCACAAGCAGAGACCGGTACCAGGTCATTACACAGAACGAGGTCAAGAAAGTGACCGTTGGTATTTGGAAATCCATTACATTGATACAATCCCGAAAAATGCATGCAGTCAATAAATGATGTACTAACAGGCGATAAGCGATCACTGGGTATAAATGACGTATTATTGAGAGACTTATTCCATGAAATGTCAGTGAGGTTAAAGTCACCTAGGATAATGAATTTGTCTGTGGGGAGTTGCAACGTAAGTGCTGATATTTGTGTGAGGAAGCTTTCCATATTTTCACGATATGTTGGTCCTTTAGGGAGGTAAACACAACATATGTGGAGATTTGTGTGTTTGGATCCCCTGGATTCTAATGTTATCCAGACGTCCTCAGCTTGTGAGTGCCACCCTGGGCGCTCGCGAGGTACCAGCTCACGACGAACAGCGACTAAGACACCCCCGCCCAAGCGTTGGCCCGTGCGAGTGTAGTCCCGATCTCGGCGGTGTACATCGTAGCGATCATCAAATAGCTCTTCGTTGCGGATGCCATCAACGAGCCATGATTCAGACAGAGCGATAACATCATATTCGTTGGACCGATCAGCCACCAATAACTTGTCAGTTTTAGTGCGTAACCCTCTCACATTTTGGTAATAGATATTTAAAGACATTGGTTAAACCGTGCGAATCTATGATTAAGTGCGGAATTGAAGTGAATTTGTGTCGATGTTCGAATTTTATTATTGACGGATTTATGTTTATTTTTATGAAATTCCCAAAGAATTTTACAAAAAATGCTAGAAAATTGTACAAAAGCTAAAAAGTGTGTTAGAATGAATGGAACTAAGAAATGTATTAGAGTGAAAAGATCCATAGGGTAGGCGTGGGGGATAAGGGAGGGAAGGGTACATTCTAAGTGAGATGAAAATATAAAAATAATTAAAATGAAATTAGTATAAAGAAATGTAGTAATTTTAAAACACACATACAAGTACTATACACATACAAGTACTATACCGGGTTCTTTGGGAGTAGTCGATTTGAAAAGGGAGTAGGAGTAGGAGCCGCTTCGCGCGAAGAACCCGAGTTTAAGAGCCCACTCCAGCTGAACCTACACATCGCTAATGCACACATCAAATCCCCAAAGTTTCATCGCAATCGGATTAATGGTTTACAAACGCATAGCGGACATACAAACATTTTTAGATTTTTATATATAGATGAAAAAACACACTTTGTAAAACATCACACAGCCTAGGCTGTTAAATATTAATTAAAATAAAAAGAATTGAATAGAAGACTGGCCGAAGCTGAATATACTGAGCGCTCTAAAAGGTGACGCCTCCATCCTTCTGCTGAAGCTGAATATGTGTAATATTGTTTTGTGCCATCCATGTTCTCCAAATCCTAATTATCTCTAACACATTTAAAGATTATTTGTTTTAAATATTGACCACGAGTTATTCACTTAAAACTGTCCCACTTTTTTAAAAAGATATTTCACTTTGTGAAAACGCTCCTTATTATAGAGTACTAGCTTTTGCCCTCGGCTTCGCTTGCATAGTATAAGAGGGGTTCCCACTCCGCCTCCTCCACCTTCCCTATCCCCACTCAACTCCCCCCTTCCCGCTTCTACCACCTCCCTTTCCCTCCATACCCGTTACATTTATTTTTCAAACAGCTCGCGTGCCACCTATTAAAGCGAAACAATCAAACGCACGCAGTTTCGCATTTATAATATTAGTAAAGATAGGTATAATTTTAACTATCAAAGGGATCTCCATAGTAACCTAAACAAATAAGAAAATGACAGCTCACGTCAAATAATTACTTATAGTTACCAAGCAACGCTTTGTCTGGACAATAAACGTATAATAAATAATTTCATAACGCAAGAGCTTACCAATAAATTCAGCCTATATTACTCGAAAATAATGTAGCTTTCCATTAGTGAAAGAATTTTTAAAGTAAATTCAGTATTTTTTGCGTGAAAGACTAACAAACATACATCCATACAAACTTTCACCTTTATAATATTAATAGGACGCACCTGTGTATCTACTTCTTATTAATTGGAAATTCATGTTATTTTTCTTACTTATTATTTTTTACAACAACTAGCGTGATTTTACACGATTTATTGTTGAAAGGATTGTGATTCGGCACGTCATGGATGCGAACTGCGAACTCGGAGGTTAAGATAAATGATAACGCGGCCCAGATAATGTATTATAAATAGATGAAAATATTATGTTCGAAGTGAAAAATATCTAATGAAGGCTATAGAAGTTTCAAACATGCGACAGCGATAAGAACCAGTCACCGGTTCACTGTTGCTGGGAGATAAATCAATCACACAAACAATATTAATATTATTCAATAATATACATTAGAAAAAGACAGAGAAAATAAAAAAGGGATTAGCTTGCGACCAAGATGACGACCTTGAGGAACACTTTCCGCTATACGAAAGAGACAATATAATTTGTTTATGCACAAAGCTTTTTTCATATCGTTCCCCAAACGGAAACTACATCGGAACCCTTACGAAAAATCTTTGCTTGATTATTTGTTTATTTATTTTTTCATGTTCAGCACAAAACGGTTATACATCATTATATTATTACGGAGAAGATTATAAATTTGAGGTAAGTACAAAAATGTTATCTATTTTGTGACATGCGTCAAAAGATAGTTGCTGAATTTGTCTGTAAGTGAAAATGTCGATGGTTAAATTCAGAATCATTCGTGGATTTGCCTTCCGATAGGCTTTTCTTCTATCTTTCGGAACATAAAAAAGTTCATAAGATCTCCCAGGAGTATACTTGTTAGACACATACAAGTTAAACAAATAGTTCCAGAGAATAAATAGCTTTAAAAAATGTTTGACTAACAATTCGTCCGGACTTGTAAGTTGTTGAAATCGAGCATACCTTGCATAACAGGGATGGATAATGGATACAGGAATGGATAGTACGTACCTATACTCACTCATATACAGGTAACGCATAAACCTCTTTTGTACTCTTTCCATTTCAAATTTATGGTTTTCTAGCATATTTTGATATACTCACAATGTCATAGTATATAGTTGACATAAGAGTAGACACTTGGAACGGTGCTAAATCGTCAAAAAATCGCAACACGTTGAACAGTGTTCATTCACCATATCATATGAAAGCATACGTCATTTGCCTTTGTCGTTGCAGTCAACAAATCATCGAAAATAGAAGCGAAATAATCATCGAAAACAACAAATCATCGAAAATAGTAATAACAGCGTGGCAGGCCGGAGAGACTGGTTGAGGGAGATCTTTTGACCTCTCCAGCAGGACTCTCCGGACATTGCCTTACATTGTAGTGGAAAGGATGGATTCATTCGACCGTCACTCCTGGACACACTGACCCCCAAATTCCTACCTACCCCTCATACCTTTTTTCTTCCCAGAATTTCCTCTCCTTCCTTCCCCTAAAAAGACCCCCAACACAGAATCCCCAAAGATGAAATAAGCCGTGAGTGGAATTATTTTCCTTAGGGTCTTCTGTGTGGAGTTAATATTAAAAAAAAACGAATACACGTTCACAATTAGGAATAAATACATGTTAAGTGTACTTAATATAGATCTACTAGATAATATTAGAGATAATCTTTTACTCTTAATTCAATAGCAAAATGGTAAGTGGCCCGCTTTTCGAAAATGGGACATTTCCGCGTCCGTACACTTTCCTTTGTGACAACGGGACAGGGTCCCTAAAAAATGGGACGTATTAAGTTTGTGTTGTTTGGAACAACAACTCGAAATGCGAGACCAATAGATACAAGAAATTTATTAACATGCAAAAAAATAGTTTTACAGGCAAGAAATTCGCATGCAAATCAAATAAATAAAAAAAATCATGGCAAAATAATTGGTTCCAAAATTGTTTAAAATTGCGCACCTTGACAAAAGCTAGAATTAGAATTATTGTCAGCCAGTTGCCTGCTGAGACTGAGTCTCCTCAGCTTGGAGTCCGACATCCGGTCCCAGTTCAGATCATCCTTGTCGAAGCTGTACTTCACCAGGGACGACTTGCGCGTCGTGTTATTGTACTCCTCGCCCAGCTCGTCCGTCAGCGGCATCTTCACCCCAATCTATTTCACTGGTCACTACTAGTCACTGGTCACTGCACCACTTTACTCGAATCAACAACTCACGTCAAATAAAACGAGATTACCTATTCGTGATGTTATGTATTAAAGTTTAAAATTTGAAAATCTAATTTTTATAAGAAAAACATACCTATTATTAAACATTGAAAATAGTGATGGTCATAATAATCGAATTAAATTTCGAAACGCTCCATAAAAAAAATCGATTTTAATTTTTCGAAGAAAACTTCTTCTGAAAGGTTTTCACTTTGCGATTGCAGTATTTATTTTAGTAAAAGACAAATAACTTTGTTCACGTCACTTTATTTTATACACAATCTACATGTTTCGTGAACAATTTTCACATCATCAGGAATAAATTTACACATTACACTAACGTGCACTGATGTCTAACACTTACACTACGTATAGTAAATATAAAAATTACACAACGTGTACATTTACTCCTGATGATGTGAACATTGTTCACGGTGTATAAAATAAAGTGATGTAAACAAAGTTATTTGTCTTTTAATGAAATCGATGTCTCTCAGTCCACCTAAGAGACAACAGTTAAATATTTTTGTCGTCCCTCTCCCGAGGTAGCCAAAAACAATAATTTATGTTTTATTTATTTTAGAGACACAAACAAAAAATTTATGAAAAATGCTCGTATTACAAAAATAGTCGATAATTAGCACAAATGTCCCTAATGTGTCTGCAGCATTAAATAAATACATTTTATTATTAAATACAATTTTTTACCACACTAGGCTCATGCCCCGTTCATGGTAGGTGTATAGGTTATATTATAATGTAATAACAAGAACGATAAGTTCAGCAATAAATAAAATAATTTAATAATTAGAAAACCAAATTCATACAAGATAACAAACATTATTGTTATTAGTGTAAAGTTATTATTATAATCATTATCAATAGATATCATTATGACACTTAATTATTGTACTACTTGATAAATTATCATACTGCTAATTATACGGCCCCACCCCGGAAAAGGTCAGTTATTTTTTCCCTTCGGCGGCAACTGGGATAAGGAAAATGGACGTAGTCGTCAGGGGAGAACAACATAGACCACCAATAAATTTAAATCCCTCCACACAGCATCCCCAAAGATGACAGAGACCCGAGGGAAATTTTTATCCTCGAAGCATCCTGTGTGGAGTTGATGTTAAAAAAATCGACATCGCGATAATGCACGTCACTAAATAACATTGAATTAATTAACTTTTCATTATATATGACACCAAGTCAACAACACGAATTAAAACGCAGAACACTGCAACACATTAACAATAAATTAATATTATCCGTAAAAGAAGACAAAGGAAACAAGATATTTTGCAATTAATTGTAGTACCATTTATATACACCTACAAAAACAAATAAAAAATATTTATTTTAAAATCGTAACGCAGACAAAATAAGAATACTAATATATTACAATATTAAAATGACATTATTTTATTTTAATTAATGATCGATCACAGACAGACGGCACAATGTCTTCCCACTAGCGATCCGACTAATGATTATTTTGATTACATATTATTATTTATTGATCACAGTCCAAAAAAGGCGGCGGATTTTTTTAAAATAGATTTTTTTTCACTCACAAGTCCGTTAAGAAAAATAATAACTGTACGAAATATTTTCGGGGCCAAATTTATTCGATTTTAAAATCCAAGTTAGACTCGATATAAAGTTAGTTTGAATTGGAGCAAGTTCACAGCACTGTTTCTGGCGTTTTCTCAATAGACGGCCATTCCGAGACGCACGCGTCGGTATACTGAATTATTCAGAACACATTATGTTTACTTTGTGAATATCTCTGCTTCGACTTCGCGCCACAAGGAATAATGTACGCAGCTAAATATCATATCCACATAAACGTGTGAAAATAATTTATAACCGCGGATTTGCATTGATAATAACGAAGATACTGTAAATACAGAAGGCAATCGCGAATAAACGCGAATATACCGTGGAAGCTTCTACGTATTGCATAATAACAATATTGTGAAGCCATCAAACGTTATTTCTGTTTCGTTTGTTTTCGAAAAAACGTAAACAAACCGGCACTACGCATGACAGTTCAAGTTTTTTGAAGGTGCAAACAACAGGTTGTTCGTCGTACTGTAAAATAAAGGTCATTTTTGTTTAAGGTTGCTTCTGCATTTGCCCATTCGGTGACGGTGACATTTTGTTGATTTCTCGTCAGAAACTGGGGCTATTTTAACCCGGAGAGAAAATGTATAACTATTGGGTGCGGAAAGCATCAATAGCTGAAGAAGCTTTAATGGGAAGAAGGATCCAGAGGATCGACGCTGTGTAAACGGGAGATATCGCCAAACAGCGCATTCAGCAAAGGCCAAAAAAGCCACAGGTTTAAACATGATCAGCTACAGGTTTAAACAAAAGCCATAGGTTAAACATTATCAGCAGCAGGTTTAAACAAAAGCCACAGGTTTAAAAAAGAGCTACAGGTTTAAACATTATCAGCCACAGGTTTAAACAAAAGTCACAGGTTTAAATATTATCAGCCACAGGTTTTAACACAATCGCACGATCACCTAACTATATGCTTATGGGACAACGGCCGTTGTGTTCAACTTTTCGATCGAACAATCTGAGCCTCCGATCAGTTAAGTGACTTGATTGCGCTCGATTCGCCTATTTATTTATTAAATAAATAGGCGAATGGTCGTAGAGTCAATATTTTAGCTAAGTGGCTTGATTAGCAACGCTTGATTCGCCTGTTGGTCGTAGAGCCAATATTTCGGCTCAACAATTGATCAGTAGGATTGGACACAGCGGCTGTAAGTCTATTTCCATTTGATTAAAAATAGTCAGAGACTGAAAAAAAGCTAGAAAATGTTTGTGACAGATGTTCAGAAGTAGTAGGTTCACGGGCTTTTCCTGTGCGTTGCCAATTTCTACGCGGAAATAATGAAATAGCGCGACGAGTTCATCAAGAATATGTTTCGTAATAGCAATGACTTTTCAATCCCACCATAGACATATGAATATTAATAGACCAGAACATAAAGGTGAGGGGAAGAAACCAACTACAGCGGGGCGCAGAGCGGGAAGATGAATTCGGTGATATGTGATTCGTCAATAACTGAATCTGAGAGTATATGGGCATCTCGCTTTATAATATCACCATTTAGTTCTTAAAAGTAAACTCTGCTCTTTAATGAATAGACCTTTTTACATGGGAGCGCGAATCGCTCGCCGCGAAATGAACAAATTTACAAATTCCAAATACAGCAAAGTAAAGTTTGCCTATTTTCATAGTCCAATATTTTGTTGACGTATTTAGTTAAGACACTTTTACAAATGTTTCATAATTTACTTACCAAACAAAACAGCGACGAGCACACGCTATGTGTCTCGAGTGATAGTGTGTGTTACAAAAACGACCATATTATGTGATCTGAATAAGCTTATAATAAAGTAAAATAATGCTTGCCTATGGAATGTAATACGACAATCGGGTTTATTCTCTTTTTCACTTCTATTTTTACACGTTTTCAAAACACAAGCCACTATTTTTGCCGTGTTATTTCGTAAAATGCACCGATGAGTGCTCGACGCTGGCTCACAGAAGAATGATGACGTCACATTTTTTTAGATTCACGCGAAGCCATACTCGATACCAGCCGGTTCCAATGGAACCGGTATGGGGAGGGGGAAATAATACGCTTTTATCGCTTAGGGCAGGTCTATTAATATTCATATGTCTATGAATCCCACCAAATTTAATGTCATGGCCCACATTTACCTAAATGATTAAATCATAAAATCCGAACGATCACTGCGAACTATCACAGTTACGGGACCTCTACTAACCAGAGGATAGGCTATTAAATGATTTTATTGCAAATGACAACACGAATTACTGTTAAGATATCATTATTGTCGAATGCTAAATCGAATAATAAATGTAAAACATTCCATTACATAAAATGAACAATCAAATGTAACAATGTTGAACATTCAATTTGGTTTTGCGACATAATATCAACAATCAAAATAATGATGGTAGGCAAAGCAAACATCATCGTCGAAGTACAAAATATAAAAACACAAATTGCTAAAAGTGTGCTTGAGCGAAAACATCGTGTTAGAAACATATACTCGGATCTAAAGATAGCCAAATGTCCACGTGTTGCCAATCAAATCACTGGCGCATCGAACTTGTGTTTATTTTGGTGATTGCAGTTGGTGATTCAACAAGCAGACATAAAATGCGCAAGTACACGATAAAAAGCGCACACAACAAACGAAAGCGAGCAAAACGTTTGAACAAAGAAACATTTAAGTCAAACACGACGCAAATCTTATAATAGAATTCCACTCATCGTAAAACGTGAGAAGCAAGATTAAAATAAATATAAATTTGAACACAAGAGTAATGCTATTCGTAAATTAGCAGAAAGATCATAAAAAAAATATCGAGTTGTACAACAAATTCAAACCATAAATACAGGCAAATCAAACAGAGAGGTAAAAAAAACAGTGTGCTTTAGACCAGACGACTGAAGTATAAAACTTCTTTAGCTCCATCTATTCTATATGATAGGAAGAGAGAAAGCTCCTATAGTGTGGTACAGACAAAAGGCCTGCACTGTGTCTTAGATATATGAAACGTAACTGGCAATGAGAAAAAGAGAGAAAGAAAATGTGTGCTCGCACCTCTCTCTTTTGCCCCTACAGTAATATACGAAACGTAACTCTCTCTCTTTCTATCTTAACTAACTTATATCTGCCTCTCAACTACCGTTCGCCTCGCTTTTCGCAACGCTCTCGTCACGCATTTACCAGCTTGCTCCCCAAGTCAAGTGTGCGTAAACAAATTTTACTTCAATAGGTTAAATTTTCAGGATGACTGGACACGCTTAGTACGAATATTTTTGTAGAAAAAACCTTTTCATTCACACGCTTAAAACGAATATATTTTTAGAAAAAGAAAAATTTTTGATTCGCCTTTAGTACAATAAAAGACAACAATTTGCATTCGGGGCGATGCATTCAAAATTTCAATTCAAAATATCATGAATTCGGACATTAATTATTGTAAATGGCTGTCAGCTGTCATCCCATACGACGAAAGCAAATTTTCATTTTATGTATAAATGCAGTATTTTCCATCGCACCGAATGCAAATAGTCATCTTTTGTAGCAATAAAGGTGAATTAATGGTTCTTTTCTGAAAAATTTGTCATCCTGAAAGTTTATCAAAAATATGAATTTTAAATACAGCTTTAAGGTGATATTCAAAAGAATTCATAATCTTCTCTTTCATGGATGACGCTAGTTTAATTATTTAGGGAAAACGCCTTTTAAAAGTTATGCTTTAAAATATTATGTTGAATTAATTGTTTGCCCGTACGTACGTAATATGAACCCCAATAAATAGTTTTGTAGATTTTTATAAACCAATTATTATTTCTTTTCAACCGGACCGGTTTCAGACAATCACTATCATCTTTAGACTGGTAGGTAGGTACATTTATTAATTACTAGCATTATTATCAGCAAACAAGGAAAAAAAATATTTCCTTTGGGGATGCTGTGCAGTGGGTCTATTTGAGGAGAAGAAGGAGTGAACACGGGGTTTGAAGAGACCCAAGTTATAGAAGGGAGGAAATACAAAAGCCGGCAAATCGATCCACAGCTGAGTTGTTGATCTCAAGAACAAGTAGTAAAAACGACCCACAAATAATGTCAACCGTTTACAAAGTGTTTCTTAAAGCACCGGTGCCGAAGGGATTAAGGACGCTAGTTCCTCGGAGCATTTTATGTTGAAATACCGGTAGAGCAAAGACAACATTCCCAAATGACGCGTGTGCTCTAAAGATTGCAATCTGTGGATAAATTTGAATAAGAATTATCTTCGATTCCGGTAATTTAAATTCGTCTAGTTCAATGTTTTGCTTGCAAAGTTATTTCTATCATGACCTAAAGAGCTTAGAAATATCACATAAATAATGTATGTTTTGTTCCACAGTTTTACACTGTACAATAACTGTCAAGAAAAAATATTTCTAATCTAGAGAAAATCATTTTAACCCTAGAAGCCCAATCTCGGTAATTTTTACCTATACGCGCGCAAACAAATATCTGCTTTCTCTTTCGCACACTTCTTTTGATTGGCCTGTTGATCGAACCAACTTAGTACCCGCCAAGAGCCCACAGGAGACGGCGCCGGTGTTGCCTTGGTAAGTCCCTTCATATTGGAGTTATCGTACTGTTGCAGGTCAATTTGACCTATGTTTAGGCTTTTTTGTAATTTAATGATGTGTGTGAAAAGTGTTTATAATATACATGCATCACATTTTTAAAAAAAAATTCCGGTTTAGGCAAATATTCTAAGACATTTGGTATTTTTGTTTATTTTTTAATCGTATTTTTGAAACCCTGGTGATTTTTTGAAAATTTCAATCCGAAAAATCAGACCATTTTTTATAAACCGGAAAGACGGGACATAATTTTATGGGTGCGAAAAAACGATAATTACATAGCCGAAAATCATTTTAAAAAAAGAACGTTTTCCACACGAATGGAACAGGAGAATATCGAGGCATACCAAAACTATTAAATCTCATAAATATTTTTTGTCCTTGATCCATCTTATTGATCATAAATCATTATAATGTTTAACGTCCATATTACTAAATCAAATGTAATACACTTGTACTTGTAAATTATAATGATAATAAGAATATTATAAAATTTGATTTTGTTAAAATCCGCACCATTGCCCTACATCAAAAGCCCCTACGGGCGTATAACAACAATAAATAAATTATACTTCTAAAACACGAACGGACAGCGTAAAATGTATGGGGTTCTCTTCAGAACCTCTGTCAAAAAGTCAAACCAAATGATAAGTTCGCAGAGAACAAACAATAAATCTAGTGAACGTTAAATGTCAAATTCAAAAATTCGCCTGAAATCAAAGTGATGCCACATAAAAAAAAAAATCAGCGTGGAATTTTAAAAAATTAATAGGAACATTTTCGGAGACGGGACATTTTCATGCAGTGACGTCACGAGCCCAAATAATGGATTTATTTATTTAAAAATAAAAAAAACTACATTTCTAAAAAAAATTACTAACATTTTCGTAATCCTAGTAAAAAAATCTATCCACACGATTTTTTCCAAGTCGGTATGAAATCCATGCAAGCGGCCTATTGTAATAAGACATTTATTAGTTAGTAGAAAAAAAGAAGATTTCGTTTAGTTTTTTTTTTTTATATATTTTTAGTTTAAAAGAAGCAAACCAAAAGGATCTCATTTTGTACCAAATTTTTGTATTAATTAGTAATAGTTGTTTTTTCAAAGTCTAATAAATAAATATTATTCTAATTATGCGTTTTTTCATTTCCTATATAGTTAAGAGCGTTTAACCAGCCAGCGGACGAAAATCCACATTTCGTCGAAAGTTGTTCTTACAATCGTGTAGGGCGGTTACAATAAGAAAGATTAATTATTCTCTGTACCAGCTTTTTAAAATTATAACTCAATATCGAATTTATTTCAATCCAAATTAGCTTTAATTTATACCTACCTTCATCCAAAATTGCTGAAAGGCGTGATGATGAAACTATTAAAATAATGTACTTTTTGTAATCATTTTTTGATTATAAGTATTTATCATTTTTCAATAATATCTAAATTTAATAAGAATGTTAAAAAAATCTGAAATATATTAGTTTGTAAATACACAAATGGACCAATTTTCGTCAAGAAACACGTGTACGTACATATTTTTTTAATGATTTTATTGAAACTAAAATTAAAATTCTAAAACAGGCATTTGCTAGATAATGTATTGATTTATTTTACTGCATGATTATATTATTTGAAATGGGTGTGGTATAATACAAAATCTTTTTTGAAAATTTAACAAATCTGCCAACGACCTAAGGAATAACCTTATTATACTAAAAATTAAAAAAAATTCTCAATATTTATTACATGCGAATGCTAGATAAAAGGACAATCTTTCGAAATCCATTTATAATCTTGTTGTGGAAAAGAGTCAATACGTCTAAAATCTGATTTGAAAATGACATATTTCTGGTTTTCTCTGGTAATTCCCTTTTAATACGAAAAAATTATAATAAAAAATAATAAATTACACACAGAATAAACTATGTTACAAGTGCATTTATTCTTGTAGGTAAATTAGACCTATTGGGCTTCTAGGGTTTTTGATAATAAATTAATTTTTAATGCAAAAAAAACCTGTTTTAAGAACGCGAGGGTTAAGGCCTTTTAACGTACACGGGTGTTCAGGTGTAAAGGTAATAAGCCAGAATGTGGAGATAATGAATTCAACCTTCTGCATTATGCAAGCCCGGAGGCTATGCACGGAATTGTGCAGAAATGCTAACGAGGCAGTGAGCGCGGCCTCTTGTCACCTATTTCCTGACCCAGTTGCGCCAAGTGCGATGTAAAAATAGCACTTATGGGTGCACTGAAACTAACTTATTAATAATTATGAATTCAAGTGTCTGATAATAAATTTTGAGATTGATAATGAATGAATGATATTTATGCTAACACCAACAAATTATTGTATATTCCAAAATTAAACGTTGGATTAAATTATTTTCAGTGGACACCGAAATAACCCACCATTAATGGACAGTTTTGTTTTACAAAATGAACAATCTTATCGCAAACGTATAAATATTATAATCAAACCAGACAACATATAACTTATAATATATACAAGTTCACGGTAAAGCCTGTTAAAATGGATTTGCATAATAAAATAACAGTTAAAATAATTAAATAAAATCCACATTTACATTAAACACAATAAGTCTTTAATTGGAATATCTAGGTAAAATCAATTTGCGAGTATGACACAGTTCAATTATAAGAGTAATACAGTACAAAACTATAACAATAAATAATCAAAGGAAACTAAACGCTCGTCAAAACTTTTTAACAAAAGGGTTACGAGTATTCAATCTGGGTTAGCTGAAAGAATTTCAGTCCTGTCAGAGGCTTTTCGATGCGCGGGTAGATCCGGAAGGCAACTCAACTTTCTCGAGATACCATCTGTGATCTGTGGCATTTAACCAGTAGAATCCCTCGCCACTAATTAGTAAAGAACGAAACGAAACGGGAAATAGAAGGTATTCGAGATTTAATAACTCTCAATGCACACTCGAAATAATATGGTTTTGTTACAGTACTAATAACTTTCGTGGAATTCCAACCTTACCACGCAAAAGCTTTATTAAATCCAAAATTCACCTGAAAATATTCGTGTTATTACAATTTATTCTCGGAAAATTGCTAACATGATTTTCATTATAAAATATTTACTGGCGTAAGTACCGAGCCAAAACCACTCATCGTCGGATTCACCTGTAAAGCTAACATAATAGCTTATACATATAGGTAGACGTAAAATTTAAAACTTTGGAAATTTCCACTCACCCGGAGTGTTTGTGTACTAGCGGTTTGTACTTACTCCGCGTTACTATAAATAAGCTTTTCATTTTACCTGGGAAATATTTTGTGTTAAAGTGTTGTTTACCAAAACCTGTAAAGATTTCAGATGGATGTTTATTTGTAACAGATCTAGCCAATGACAACTGCGGTGAAATATGAACGACGATAACATCGGCGACGCTTTTAGTCTAGAGAAGATGCCGGGAGCTTTTTGGCAATGGTAAACAAGTCATGATAGAAAGTTGTCCATTATTTTCTTGCAATGCTTTGATACATGATGCTACATTAAGTCGAAGCTTTAGTGAAAATTTCAAAACGTTAAATCCAAAAATCACGCTTTCTGAAATGATCGAAATCAAACCATGAATTTTTCAAGATACTTAAAAATAATTGTGCGTCTGATACACGTCACGACCTTGATTTTAATCGATTAGAATAATAAATTATCGCAAATATTAATATTTTCAAAAGTTTAGAAGAAACAATAACAACTTGTTAAGCATTACAATATAAAACAATTTATTTTTGTTGTGGTTAACATAAGAGTTTTAAATAAGTACCTAACACACGAGGCCTATATTACTGCAGGAAGGCATATCCTTCGGGTTAGTGCACGTTTTCATTATGTTTAGGCAATTCTTGACCAAAATGTTTGAGGGGAGAACTCCGCTTACATAATTGATCATTTCTTATGTTATAAAGCCCGCCTTTATTGGGGCTATTTATATGCTTCTCTAACAATTGTAAAAACATTTACGAATTCTTTATTACGAATCATTTTTCGAGTTTAAGGGAAAACATTTTTTTAAATTGGCTTTCAGGAAAGTAAACAAAAACTTTCGAAATTCGAAGTAGGCGGTCGACTTGACGATTCAAAAGACCTAGCTATTCAGTCACATAACATTAATTAAAAAATAACCGCATAACAGTTAAAAAAATCAAAAATCTTAAGTCAAATACAAATTAATGAATATTTAAGTATGTACAAAATTTGGTAAAGAGTACATTATTTATTAATGCTAATAGACATTAATATTTGGCTGATTTATACAGCGCCGTTTTTGCTAAAAATCACCTCAAGGGCGCCGTGTCATATTCTTTTCAAACCGCGTGTTTCTTTTATGATCCAAAAGTCAGAAAATAATGACGTTAAAATACAGAATAATTAAAAATCTATATATGCAGGAATCCAAATATATTTATGTATGAGTGTATATGAGATGTCTATGCGTTGCTAAACCATTCATCCGATTGCGATGAAACTTTTGGGATTTGATGTTTGCGGTGGTTTCTATATGTAATAGTGAGCTCTGGCATTACGAAATTTGTATAAAAAATTGCAATAGCTGGCACGCGAGCTGTTTGAAAATTGAATGTACCGGGACTGAATGTATGGAATGCGGAAGGGGGGAGTGGGGGAGGGAAGATGCAGAAGGCGGAGTGGTAATACGCGAGGGGTAGGGGACGCGGGGAGGAAGGGGAGGCGAATGGGAAAGGACACCCAGGGAGCATCAATTTCTTTATTAAGGGGCATGGTAACGCATGCCGGGAACTCGCTAGTCTTAAATAAATAATAAACTGATGAATTAAATATCATATATTTACTGAAAATTTTGGATTCCTAATATTTTACGGACAGTTTACTAGTTTTGCAGAGACAAAAATTAAATTGGCTCTCTTCAACAATTATTGATATTATTGGCAAGACTTTTATCCCGCCCATCAAATAAATATACTTATCATTTCCAATTCGACCGTTTTAGATTTGGCAATATGTGTGAGAAAATATTTACCAAAAGATAAATTAATAATAGTATTAAAAGGAATGCGACACAAGACACAATTAGTCAACATGTTGATTCAGTAACAGGTGCTCTCACAGAAAACATTATATTCTCAATTTAACATGTATGTATGCGATAAAGACATTGTAAACGGATTTACGTTAGAGGAAATTTTTTTAATATGAATCATTGAACAAACTTCAATGGCACAAACATCCCGGTAGATTCTACAAACATTTATATGGAAACAAATTTGTAACTTATGGAGCGTTCCGACAGATAATCAATTTCATCCTTGAGAACTGGAAAATTATTTGGCGTTATAAAATTCGCTACGACTTTCAAAAAATCATACCTTCGAATTTTAATATAGAGAATAGAGACATATAAATTGCTGACAGTGTAATGGTGCATATACATGCACGAACATGAACGCTAGCCAAGCCACGAATTATGGGAAAGGAACGAAGCAATGTCAAACCGCGCGAAACGCCGCTTGCGGTTGCTTCATTCCTTTCTCGTAATTCGTGGTTTGGTTCGCGGAAATACCTACGTGTCTATAAGCAGCGCTAGAGAGCCGACGAAATGACCTTTTATTCCATATTTTTAGGATCATTAATTAAAAAGTCGATAAAAACGAATAAATCCTGCGCATTATTTATTATAAAATTCCCGTTTAATTACTATTTGGAGAATATTAAATTCTAGCTTTTTCCCGCGGCTTCACTCGCATGCT
Source organism: Limnephilus rhombicus (assembly GCA_929108145.2). Lineage (NCBI taxonomy): Eukaryota > Metazoa > Arthropoda > Insecta > Trichoptera > Limnephilidae > Limnephilus > Limnephilus rhombicus. Next base: position 10,507,515 of record OV815287.1, on the reverse strand, counting down.
ATTAGGGGTTTCCCACTCCGCCTCCTCCACCTTCCCTCTCCCCACTCCACTCCCCCCATCAACCCCCCTCCCCCTCCACCTCCACCCACCCCTCCCCCCACTCCACTCCCCCCCATCAACCTCCCTCCCCCTCCCCCCCCACCTTCCCTCTCCGCACTCCACTCATCCATCAACCCCACTCTCCCACCCCCTCCTTCTCCACCTCTCCCTCCCCCACCCCATACCCCTCCCACACCACCACCCCCCAACTTCCTCCACCCCTCCCCCTTCACCTTCCTTCCCTCCCACCTCTCCCTCTCCACAATTTTTTTATACAAATTTCATAAAGCCAGAACTCAACCGTAGTTTTATACAAAATAACGAACAAAAAAAGAATTATCCAATTTTGTGCAGTCGTTCGGGTTTATGCGCATACATACATTTCGGCCATTCATTTTTAGAGATAGTTATAAGTACGACGCCAACAAAGCACTATTTTTAGGGTGAATTGCCCAATTAAAAAAAAAACATCGTTTCCAAGGCGACAATTGGTTTGTTTTTTTCTGACGTTTGCAATAAATCGATTTTGTTATGGACATAAAACGTATGATAAATAATTTCATAACGCCAGAGCTTACCAATATATATAGCCTATAGATCTCGCAAATAATGTAGCTTTCTATTAGTGAAAGAATTTTTAAAATCCATTCTGTAGTTTTTGCGTGAAAGAGTAAAAAACATACATCCATACAAACTTTCGCCTTCAAATATTAGTAGGATTAATTTATTTGTCTATGAAACAGATATAAATTTAAATTCGAACGTACATTTTTAATACATAAACAGGTGATCAATGATTTGTAAGAAAAAGATTTCAACAATTTCGGTCAAACAACGTCAAAAACAAATAATTCAGAAGAGAAGCGAGACATCTCTTGTTAAAATATAATCAACTAATTTGTATTTTTAATTGAAGATTAAAACGCGGGAGTAACTTTGTAATACTTCCAAATGTTTTTAAATATCTCTTCAAATTGGCCGCATTTTGGCCAACGGACGCTCGAAGGTGTTTGCGAATTGGCCAAAATGTGACCAAAAACGCTCCAATAGTTAAAAGATTTTCTTCTGATCTCAACTATGCGTTTACGTGAAAGGTACCTGTCCAAAGACATTTGCAATGAGAAGTGTTATCCAAATAATATTTGGAAAACATTTTATATTATAAAATGCTCTTAAAGGGGTGTTTTTAATACTTATTATGTTGGCGATGTCTGGTGAAGGATGTACAAACAGTGCTGCCAACCATTCCAAATGGTATCTGGAAAACCCGTCCTCGAACATTTCAAATTTCCAGGAACCTGTTTTATTGCTTCTGAGCTTATTATTGGTAACAGAATATTTTTGATAAAAGATAAATACAAACAAGTCAAATAGAAGCGTTTTATTTAATATTAATGGGATGCTGTAAGTTGATTGTTATTTTGTTCATAAAGGATGTAATAGCACGTATGCGAAAGATTTTAACAAGAGATTCCTAAGCATTTTTGGAATACAAAGAGTAAATGTCATTTTACTGTCCCGATGATATTTTTTTCTTTTAAAAACCAAAAATATATTTTTCAATCACACGTCGCCACTGATCACAATACTACGCTGTTTCGTATCTTGCTGGAATGAGTACTTATCACGTGACCCGCCAGGTTATACCCGACAACTCAATTGCGACGTGTGATGGAAAAATATTTTTATTGTTTTTAATTGAAACAAAAATATCATCGGAGAGCAAAATGACGGATTCATTTTTTTACTCAAAAAACGCTCAGGTATCACTAGTTAATATTATATATACTCTAGCAATATATTTCCCTGTGGAAAAGCCCAAAATAAACTTATGATAAATTGTAACCAATGAAAAACGGGTATGCGTTAAAAGATATTTTTTGTTGGAAACTCGGTGTTAAAGAGATTGTAAGAACTTGATACCAGAGACTGCCTGGTTTCAATTAACATAATGTATGTATATTCCTGAAATTTGTAATAACTGAATGATTTTGTTTTAATCTTTGTCAGTTTTCGTCCTTTAGATTAATTCCACATCATTCAAAAGAATCTATTCTGATAAAGAATCGAAAGATTTTGTTTCAGTTAAGGTTCACTGTATTATTGAACTGTGACATACTCGTAAGTACTTTTAAATTGATTGTACCCACTGCAATAAAGACTAATTGTGTTTACCGTGCAAAAGTGTGGATTTATATCAATAATTAATCAATAGAAAATCTGCCCATAATCCACATATCAGAACACCATGAAATTGAAAGATAATGCAATCTTCACTATTTGTTCTTTATTCGAATGAATCGAATCTGATCAAGAATCGAAAGATTTTGATTCAGTTAATAATCAATCAATAGATCGTCATTTCTATTTGCATATTTATTCAATTCACGGTTCACTGAGAAGTGATTTCTCGGTCATTGTCTCCTGCAAATAGAGAAATTGCAAGTCATAGTCGAGTGGCTGGCTGCCCAGTGTGTTAACGACTGGCAACAAATGTATCTCTCGTAAACAGAGGACTTGCCAAGGAAAATGGAAAAATTAGAACCACTAAATTATGAGTACAGGTTGTCCCGTAAGGTGGTGATGATACAGAACAGAAACCTTTCACATTGAAGAAGAGGTAGTGCATAATTTAAAGACAGCTACTCATACGAAGTGGTCGATCAATTCATATCCAGTCTGACAGAGAACAATGAGGATCCAGCAGAAATCAGAAGGAGAATCACAGCGGCCAACAAAACATACTTCTCTTTGCTGTTAGTGATTAAGTCACGTAGCGTCCACACGAATACCATAAACAACACTAAACATGCAACCATTGTTAGAACTGTGTTGGCATATGGATGTGAGTCGCTGACACTGACGGCAAAGATAGCCGAAATGCCCGATACTTATAAAGGTATTTTTAGGGAAATGAAGGATGGATCGGAAGTTCTGAGAAGGAATAATTTATGAAGGGTAGTTAGAAATCCGGAGATCGGTGTGTCCAGAAATGACGGACGTATAAATATAACCCTCCCACTGCGGTGCAAGGCGATGGGTTGAGAGAGCATGGCAGGGGTGATCGCTATCCCATAAAATTATTCCTGGGGAGGCGGTACTTACACCAGCCTCCTAAATTGCAAATTAATAGCAAGTAATCTTCCCTATGGCCCATATTTTTGCTTACGGGACACATGTATATGTTTTGTTGACGTTGTGTAGCCCCCGACAACGGAGAGAACATTCTAGATATCTAGACGGTTACAATCAAACAGTAATATTTACTTAGAACGTAGACAGAGCTAAAGCTAATAACTTAATCACACTATCTAGATACTGCCGTCCATAAATGCTAAAAACCTGTGTCTGTTGCAAGAAAAATAACGAACCATAAAGAGAAATTAAAACATAAAAGAAAAATTAAATTAAATTCAACAAATTTCTAAGAAAAAGATAATAACTTGTATACGCTCACTTATTCAGTTGGCCGCATTTTCAATTTGGGAGGCGGATGTGAGTACATCGGTTCCATGACAACTCAGAATCATGCAATTTCAATAACCATTTGAAAAGCTATAAAAAAAAAATTGAAAATCATTCCATAACCTAACCTAACCTTAACCAATTTTTTTCAAAACTTTTTAATTCCTTTTCTTGACTTTTCAAAGGAGGTGTTGAGGTTGCATCATGATTCTGAGTTGTCGGGTCACCGAGTACATTCGCCATGGGTTAACCAACACCTCTGCCACAGGTTACCCAAGTGGTTCGCTACGTTTGGTGACCTAGCAGGCGTGCCCGGGTTCATGGGATTTATGAAATTTGTCCAGGTCGTGGTGGTGGATGTGTCTGCCCACCAACTGCGTGGCAGGCCGGATCGATAAAGACTGGTTGAAGGATCGGATTCATACGTCTGCTACTTCTGGACACACCGACTCCCGGATTCCTACCCACCCCTCATACTTTTTTCATTCCCAGAAATTCTTCTCTTTCCTTTACTAAAAAGACCCTCCACAGAATCTCCGTCCTGGACGCACTGACCAGCAGATTCCTACCAACACCTTATAACCTCATACAAGGTGGGGCAAAAGTAATCACCCGATGTTCTTTTGCTGTAATTTCCTTGTTAAATGAAAAACTTTGGTTCTGCTTGTGAAATTTGTTCATTTAATCCATTAGAATTTATTCCATCAAGTCGAGAAAATGATATCGGTCAAGTGGCCACCGCCAGAGTTGATGACCATACGAGCCCGTTTCAAGGCATTTTCCATCACTCTTACCAGAACTTCGGGCGACAGGTTCTCGCATTCCTGGCGAATATTCTCCTTAGGGCTTCAAGAGTCTGAGGCTAGTTGACGTAAACCCGCGACTTCAAAAAACCCCATAAAAAGAAGTTTGAAACGGCTAAATCTGGTGATCTGGCCGGCCAGTGCAAGTCACCAAAACGAGAGATTAAGCGACCCGGAATGCTTCCTTCAGAATATCAGTTGTGGTTCGAGCAGTGTGCGCTATTGTCTTGTTGGAACCACATGTTCTCCAGTCCCAATTCATCCAATTGAGGAAGAAACAATTTGGAAATCATGGCTCTGTAGCGCTCGCCGTCCACAGTTGTCGTTTGGCCCGCGGCATTCTCAAAGAAAAAATAACCCGATGGCTCCTCCAGCGTAAACAGCACACCACGCAGTAACTTTGAGCGGGTGTAATGGCTCTTCGTTGGTGATACACGGATTTTCGGTGCCCCAGAAAGGATTATTTTGTTTATTCACGTAACCGCTAAGATGGAAATGAGCTTCATCGCTCATGATAATTTTCAATGAAAAATCGTTCACCTCTTCGTTGAGATTCAGGATGGCTTGAACATAGGTTATACGCGTTTGGCGGTCAACAGCTAACAGCTGATGCACTGTCTGCACTTTGTAAGGGAACATCTTCAAAACTTTCACCAAAAAACTGCGTAGGGACCGCCGGCTAATGCCCAATTGCGTGGCACGTCGTCTGGTCGACGTTCCGGGCTCATCTTTGACATCTTGGGCAACAGCAGCGATATTCTCAGCTGAACGGCTGCTCCGGGGTCGGTCAGCCTCAGGAACATCTCGTGTTGTCCCAGTCTCTTCAAGGCGAGTGGCCAAACACCGCAGTGTTCGTCCAGTTGGTGTCGGACAACCGACGAATTGTTGCGCAAAAAAATGGACACAATTATTCCGCGTTCTTGCAGAGTAAACCGATTCATGGCTTGTCGATTTGTATTCTGGGTTTGTTTACTTCACAAATATCAAAACCGAATTGACATTCGGCGCCATTTGCAAGAGTTATAGCGTTTTCCAATAGGGTGATTACTTTTGCCCCACCTTGCACATCCTTACCAGAACTTCCTCTGCTTTCTTTTCTAAAAAGACCCTGGGTGAAATGCAGATCCCGCCAATGTGGGGGATTTTAATAAAAATGCACCTTCTAGATGAGAAAAGTGTGGAAAAGTTGAATAAAAAAGAAATTAAGGTGCGCTTGGCAAAATTGAGGGAGATACAGCCGTTTAAAGAATGAATAAAATGACACTTAGTGAACTCATACTACGCCATTTTGTTACTATTATGTTGGTATCTCAGACTTGCTATTAACGAAGGTTGATACGATTGTAGCCAACTTCGTGTGATATATAATAAGGCGCGTAATTATGAAAAACAAAATTAATAATGGTCACAAACCATGTTACACAAACCTGGCGTAGCCGCTAAACTACTTGAAAACTGGGATGTTTTACTTGCGTTGACGCGAGTAGGCGTTATAAAGGGGCACAAACCATGTGACATAAACCATGTTACACAAACCTAGCGTAGCCGCTAAACTATTTGAAAACTGGGATGTTTTTCTTGCGTTGACGCGAGTAGGCGTTATAAAGGGGCACAACCATGTTACACAAACCATGTTACACAAACCATGTTTAGCGTAGTCTTAGGTTAGGTTTTGGCTTCTTTTCTAAAAAGACCCTCCATACAGCACCCCAAAAATGACAGGAATTATTTTGCTCAGGGCCTCCTATGTGGAACTAATTTTTTTATTTTTATTTTTTTTTTATTCTTCATTTTAAGCACCCGCAAAAAAAAAGTTGAAAAAAAAGTTGCATGTTTAGTATCCTGATCTAAATAGATTTGACTGGAAATATCTGGGGTGAAATGCAGATCCCGCCAATGTGGGGTATTTTAATAAAAATGCACTTTCTAGATGAGAAAAGTGTGGAAAAGTTGAATAAAAAATGGTTTGTGACCATTATTAATTCTGTTTTTCATAATTACGCGCCTTATTATATATCACACGAAGTTGGCTACAATCGTATCAACCTTCGAATAGCAAGTCTGAGATACCAACATAATAGTAACAAAATGGCGTAGTATAAGTTCACGAAGTGTCATTTTATTCATTCTTTAAACGGCTGTATCTCCCTCAATTTTGCCAAGCGCACCTTAATTTCTTTTTTATTCAACTTTTCCACACTTTTCTCATCTAGAAAGTGCATTTTTATTAAAATCCCCCACATTGGCGGGATCTGCATTCCTCCCAATATCTGAATTTCTTCTTTCCCAACCTCCTTCGTCTTATTACGTCCTTCAACCTCAAACTATTCCCTAAGTTGGGGATACGGATTTTATTACAACGTTGCTTGTAACCTGGAAAGTTTGTGGCAGCCGCATACACTAGTTGACTAGTAGATGCATACAATACCTGCACCAATATGTGATTTTGCATCGGAGCGAGCTTAGTTCCCCGTGACCCTAACGCTCGTCACGGAGTATTATGAATAAAAAAGTGTATTGAGTTTTTGGCACTCACCGGACTGATCATCGATGAACGAGTCGATGGACAGGTGCAGCGGCCTGGCGACCGGCACATCCACAACTCCCCTCTGCGCCATGTTGCGCCCTGGTGCAATTCAACACACGGCAATTTATACCAGTTAATTTGATCGCTATTGACAACACTGCACAGAGAATTTACGAACCAACACTAATCGTATCTGACGTCTAATTCTCCCGATGGCAGCCCTGGAAATGTCGTTCGAAATAAGAACAAGAAATTTAATGTGACAAATTCGAAAATAGGCGTACCTACGTACTCGCGCGGAAAATCGGTACCTACTCGGGTGGAAAATTTGAAATCGTGACGGAATCGTTCCTCCAAACTTAAGAAGGCTAAATTTAACGTGAATTACTTTTGCCTTTCTAATTTATTACTTGTTGCCTGTAAGTAAATCTGTCACGAATTTGGTTAATTTATTGAATAAAAGTTTAACTCCACATCTAGCTACAGAGTAAGTTTATTGGTTTTAGTTTTTAAACCTGTATAACTGAAACATTTGTGAAACCAGGGTTTTAAATAAAATTGAAATCAAATAAATTCAAATCTGAAAGTGACACAGCATAATTTAAATGCGGACATAAATTACCTATGTTCAAACGTTCATGTGTATGCGATTCGTAACAAAAATGGCAAACCAAATGCAAGAATAGAATGAAAAAAGGTATTATTGTAAAATATTAATGTGCTGTGAATCAAGTAACTTTATGTGCAGATCAACCCACATCATTAAATTATACATGTCAGTTTAATTTTATAACTGGAAGCGTTCCAAAAAACGGTTTTAGAACGCAATATTCTTAGAATTTGTCTCCCACACGTTCACTGTACAGCTGAATGTTTTCGTTTTAATTGGAACGACGACGCATAGGCAGACAGCAATTTGGCGGGACAAATTTAAATAAAATAACACCAATCAATAATCAATTCAAAATTTGACCCATAATCCGTAGAATAGAACACCGTGAAATTAAAAGACAGTGCAATCTTCAAAAATTATGATCTATGACATTGCAATTTACACGAGTAGGCACCCTGACGTCAAAAATTCACAATACACCAAAGATTAATTATTTTTAATAAACACGCGTGTGAAATTTGAAAATTCGAACGCCGCTGAAATATTAATAAAATATTATATTTAGATTTTGATCTATAACTTTGCTATTTCGAGTAGGCACCCAAATTCATACACCACAGATTATTATTTATATTTAAAAATAAACACGCTTTAGAAAACTGTTGAAATAATAATATGCAGGTGCGCACACTGAAGCAACTGACGGTTTTACGCGGTAATGGTACCTGTTGGGCGCGTTTTAGGTTACGTAACACAAGGAATGTCTTTTGTTATCGTTTTAAAAACACAGATTGGCGGATAAGTCAGGTTTTGCGCGTTTAGAGATAATGTGGAACAATCACAATCGCGACAGTGCGGCTATTGTCGACTGAGGAGTGCGCAGATTGTGTCCCGCGGCAGTTCGGCAGTTACACGGCCTGGCACGAGACAGCTTTCTTCGCGTGATCTTCTTGTTAGCGGGGCAGTCGCCTTTATATTGTTATTTTTCTATTTCTAGCGACACGCCGCGCCGGTTGCACGTTTTTATACATTGTGACCATTTGGACCTACGCCGAACTGTCTCACTGATTTCTGGTCGTTGTTCTAATTTGTAGGCAGGTATTGTTTGTGGCCTCACCGAATACCAGCGCATTTCAAGTTTGGAGGTGGTTATGGGTACCGCCGCCCTGGGAACCAACACCTCTGTTGACGGAGACCATTTGGCCTCTCTGGTTGGTCTATCCTGACCCATCGTGCACCCGCAGTCGGAGTGATGGATTCATACGTCCGTCACTTCTGGACACACTGACCCCAGTTTCCTACCCACCCCTCGTACCCTTTTCCCAAAACTTCCTTTTATAAAAATACCTTCCATATAGCATCCCCAAAGACGACCTAGGCTCTGAGGGGATTTATTTTCCTCGGGGTTCTCATGTGTGGAGCAAATATTAAAAAAAAAAAAACAATTTCCTAAACCGTAAAGAATTTATGAACATGTAAATCATTTGCATTTTCGCTCGAGTCAGCGATATAAAGCGATGTTTAGGGCCATATCATATTTATATGCACTTTCCATATAGATATATTAGGTTCTTACATATGAAATTGGCGTTTTGCCGTAGTGGCAACTTTGATTTCAAATATCTTCTCTTTGGTTAGGAATTCCAAATTCAAATTTATACAGCTATTTACTCATGTATTTATGTTTTAACAGCATCAATTTGTAACTGTAAGTTAAGTTTCATGTATTTATTTATTTATTTTATTTTTTACGCACAATAAATTGTGTCAGCATATCTTTTAATTTCCTTGTTATGTTTAATTAAAATCATCTCTTATTGTAATAATTTTGCGTATTATTTGTATAGTATTATTATATAATGTAGATAGGTTCTTGTTATTAAAACTAAATTAGTTAATATTAACCAAAAATTACACTCACAAAAGCATTCACTTGACACTGGCCAGAACACTCCTTTGGGGTGAAGAGCCATTAAAAAAAAAAAAAGTATTTATGTTTCGAAAATTATAATTCATTTGTTTTTTCCTTAATTGTTTTTTTTCTTTGCGTCACTTAGTTTACAAAATGGAAAACTTGAAATATCGCGTTATTTACGAGGACGAGTTCCACCGTGGCACCAGTACTGCAGAAACGGCTCAAAGGATTAATGATGTGTATGGCGACGGTGCCGCAAAAGAAAACACAGTGCGTTTTTAGTTCCAACGTTTTCGTTCTGGAAATTTCTTCTGCAGAACAAGCCCCGTGGACGGCCGGAGACCAAAGTTGATAATGAAGAATTAAAGGCTATTGTGGAAGCGGATCCATCGCAAACCACGTCCGAGTTAGCTGCAGGCTGCGGTTTTAGTGATAAAACTGTTTTAATCCACTTGAAGCAAATTGGGAAGGTGAAAAAGCTTGAAACCTCACGAATTGAGTGAAGCAAATCAACAAATGTGCGTTGACCGCTAGACGACACACTGCGCAACAGACGTCTACCAAATTAGAGGAGCTTCAATTGGACATCCACCGTACTCTCCGGACCTTGCCCCAACAGATTACCATTTTTTCCAAAATTTGGATAACTTCTTGCAAGGGAAAAAATTCAACTCCGATGGGGCAGTCCAAACCGCCTTCAAAGATTTTATTGATTCCTGTCCGAATGGTTTTTTAGTAAAGGGATCGATGAACTACCTATGAGATGGCAAAAGTGCATAGATAGCAATGGTACATACTTTGATTAAATAAATATATTATATTTAAATAAATGAAGACAATATAAGCGAAACTCAATCGAAAATCTGGAAACAGAAAAATCAGAAAAACATAATGACACCTCTGGGACAGAGGTGTCCCAGAGGACAGGTGTCCCAGAGGTGTCATTATGTTTTTCTGATTTTTCTGTTTCCAGATTTTCGATTGAGTTTCGCTTATATTGTCTTCATTTATTTAAATATTACAATTTGAAGTTTTACTCATAAAGTTAAAAATAAAATATATTATATTTAAAAAAAAAAACAAATACAAAACGCCAATTTCACACGTAAGGACCTAATATTATATTTCTTCACTACGTGGAAACATTGACACTTGCAGCCAGCGAAAGAAAGCAGATAACGCTTTTGAAATATGGTGCTGGAGAAAAATGCTCAGGATTCCATGGACAGCCAGATGTTCAAACGTGTCCATTCTGGAAGAGCTAGGCATCCACAATAAGCTCTCAACTGTCTGCCTAAAACGTATCTTAAGATACTGTGGCTCGCCAAACTGAGGATTCCAACTTGGAGAGATTCATAGCCACTGGCCGCAGTGTTTGGCAGAATAAGCAGAGGAAGGTCAACAATGCTCTGCTGGAGTGACCAAGTATCACCGGTACGTCGTCGGTGTCCGCAGCTCTCCATGCAGAGTGGAGGATCCTTGTTTTTCCACGGAAATTGGAGAAGGGGTCCCGATCCCCAGCAACGAGGAACCGACTTAAGAAAAAATATAAATTGATTTAGAAAGATAGTTATTTTATCTAGTAAAGCAAAATTTTAAATTTTGAGAAAAAAAGTTGGCAGATTTGTTAAATTTTTAAACAAAATTTTGAATTATACAACACACATTTCAAATCATATGCAGTAAAATAAATCAATAAATATTTTGGGAAAGCTATATTTCAGAATTTTCATTTTAGTTTAAATAAAATCATTAAAAAAAAAGATCCGCGCACGTGTTTTGTGACGAAAATACTTCAGTTTGTCTATTTATTTAGGGTCTTACAATAAAATTAATAAAATACTTTGTTTTTACCACTTTTATTGTTTACAAAACCAACATGGTAAACATTCTTATTTTAAATTCTTATTTTGCTTAGACATTATTGAAAAACTATAAATACTTACGATCAAAAAATAATTACTAAAAGTACATAATTTTAATAGTTTTATCTTTAAGCCTTTCAGCATTTTTAGATGTAGGTATAAATTAAAGCAAATTTTGAATGAAATAAAATCGATATTCAGTTATAATTTTAAAAAGCTGGTACGGAGAGTAATTAATCATTCTCATTGGAACCGCCCTGTACGATCGTAAGAACATCTTTCGACGAAATTTGGATTCTCGGCCGCTGGTTGGTTAAAGGCCATTAACCACTGGAACGTTTTTTGCCACAATATAGCGCCATTTAAATTTTCTCGGGTTGGCTAGCTGCCAGTTTAAGGCAAATTTTCCCTAAACACATTGAACATTTTTTTGGAATATTTACAAACACGCCCGCGGTTCAATTTTGACCTTGTTTTAGAAGGTGAAAGATACTACTTATATTCACATTCAACAGATGGCAGTGTACTCTAGTTTTTTACGAATTATCTTATTTTTCAAAATCGTAATAAGTAGATTTGTTTAAAACGATCAACTGTCAAAATGCCTCAGTGTAAAATTGGTGAAACTTATCGCGAACAGACGGATAGGCGCGGAGGAGGACTTTAATTTATAATATGTAGAGATGGAGTGCGATGGACTTTACGAAGTAAAGTCAAATGCAGAAATGTGTCAGTTTCGAAAATACCTAAAAAAAATATTTAAAAAAAACACCGAATAGGTATATTATGTTATAGGTCTCGCAAGTTAAGTTGACTTCATCACAGTACTCACACAGATGCAAAACTTTCATACAGCGTGTTTCATTTTAGGCTTTAAAAAAAACAATTAATAATTATTTCACAATTGAGAATTCGAAGCCAAAGCGTGTTGAAGTCGGTTACATAAAACTTATTTTGTTTTACAACATTTTTATTGAAATTTAGAATTTAAAATGTTTATTATATCTAAATGTGATAATCTTCAGGATTGAATTCAAATGGGTATTCCTAAATAACGAAAAGGTTAAAAAAAATATTGTGTTAATTAAAAAGATTAATTTATTATAATATACATATATACAAAATATTATTATCATTGTAATTACCCTCCTGTGTACCACTGTATCACCGGATTGTAATAGCCATTTTAAGGCATTGAAATAAATAAATAAATATTTTATAAAGTAAATAATCCACAAGCCGCCACATGCCGCTACACATTTAATAGGCATAGATTTTGAAAAGTAAACTATTTTTAAACTTAATTACTAAAAGAAACATCGGTTTCGGTCGGGATAGACGGAAAAATATGCATTAAAATTCGATTTTCATTCAAAGTTTAAAATATCCCATATAAAACACCTCCATTGTCGCCTTTTTTGTATGGATTTGACATTTGTAAAGTTTCGTTTTAAACTCAATACGCATGAATTACATAGTTTACCTAAACTAAGAACCTATTTTGTATACGTAAATAGTTGTTTCTTGTAGTAATTGTTAAAATGAAATGTGATTTCCATAATATGTGCTTAAAAACTTGTCTGCTTATGGATTATTTAATTTTTATAATTATGTTTTAGCAATCATCAGCAATAGTAATTATTTAGTTACGTATCAGTCATCATCAGCAACTATCTACACGTATATTATCTAGAATACAACATATTACTAACACAAAGGTACAAAAGATTTGAAGTAGAATAAGTTGAATACTATCTGTGATAGGGTACTCCAGTTGCCTTAGACGTCAAATCATGCAAGTCATTTATGCTTAAAGTTGATCACCGTTTTTTATATTATGCATAAAATAATTAAACACGCGGAATAAAATTTCACAAGTTTTCCCATTCAGTGATTTGTCATGTCCCGTTTTGTGACAGGACTCCATGATGTCGTAATAAATATAATACTTGCACACTTTACAAACACTATTCATTATTTCAAATTTAAAAACTAGTAATTATTTCACTTGCGATACGAAGGTATGTGTAGGTATGTTTACATCACATTTGCGAATTGAATGAATAGGACACCCGTAAGGGCACCAAAACAATATGCTATCAGCGCCATAAAAACTTGCTGTCTCTTCTACACTAGTTACAATAAGTGGGCAATAATAATAAAATAAGCAAGACAGAGGATAAGTAGGCGTAGTTTGAAGATACACCAATACATCAATTCTAAGCATTTTTTATTTTATTTTATTTTATTTTTATTGTACGACAGACAGGTGAGTCCAATTACGGTACAATTTTAATTTTCTTATAACTAACAATACATGTATATAGTTTTTTTAAAACATGGTACGGTGATATCGAACACATCTATATCCGCTGAAACGTCACGTACGTTATAATCTAGGCATTCACAGATGGCGCCAATTAAATTATTTTAGGTTTTGAATACTTTTTCCACGTTACGCTTTAAAATATGAAGGTAAATTAATTGTTTGCGCCCGTACATATTCAATATGAATATAAATAAATAGTTTTGTCCATAAACAAACCCAAACCTTTCAAGAAAGGCTGAAAAATTCAATTTTGTATCGGTGACTCAATCCAATATTGTATTTTTCAGCCTTTCTTGAAAGATTTGGGTTTGTTTATGGACAAAACTATTTATTTATATTCATATTAAATATGTACAAGCGCAAACCATTAATTCACCTCAATATTTTAAAGCAAAGCGTGCAAAAAGTATTAAAAACCTAAAATAATTTGATTGGCGCCATCTGTGAATGCGTAGATTATAACGTATGTGACGTTTAACCTTAAGCAATGCCATACCTCTTGTCATGCTGTGTTGAGCCATGACATCTGTCCGACCCTGCGGTAGTAATTTTTATTGCCTTCATCTCTCGTTGCGTTACCTATACGTCTGTATGACAAATTAAAAGTGAGCACATTATTAGGATCATTAGGCCCATAGTTACAGACTACAGACGTGATAACTAGGTCAGAAATCTCTGAAAAGTATTTAAGGAAGACCTAATCTTGCCTTGGCAACAGTACTGAGAGACGAGATAATACGACTTGCGTAATAAAAAAAGGTATTATACACGGGTCACGGAGTCGGAAGTTGAATTTTTTAGTTCTCTGTGACGTAGGTTCACCAGTTTCTCGATTGTACTGCTATTTTCCGGACACCATGTATTTATATGCAGTCATAGCTACAAAGTACATAAATGCTGTCATAGCTACAAAGCATTGGGTTGTCCGTGAAATCGAAAAATTCAACGCATGCTACCTACAATTTGTGTTGGGAAATCAAAAATAATCTTCATAAAATTATCCATATCTGGGGCGTGGGTATGGGTACCGTCGCCCCGAGAACCATTTATTGGATAACCAACACCCCTGCCATAGGACACCCCAAGTGGTTCGCTACGTTTGACGACTTAGCAGGAGTGCCCGGGTTCATGGGGTGAAGTTTGTCTAGATCTTGGCGGCGAATGCGTTTTTTTTTTAAACATTTAACAAGGTTACAATTTTTACAACACATTACATCAACATTTCAATCACTCTCCTAATAAAGCAGCTGCTTGTGTTTAGGAGAGGAGACCTCGGGAGAGACTGGTAGAGGGAGACCTAACTTAGATCTTCAACCAGAGTCTTTCAGTGGGATGGATGGATTCATACGTCCGTCACTCCTGGACACATTAACTGCCATATTTCCACCCATCCCTCATACATTTTCCCTTCCCAGAATTTCCTCTCCCTCCCTTCCCTAAAAAGAACCTTCACACAGCATCCCCAAAGATGACATAAGTCCTGAGGGATTTTTTCCTCAGGGCTTCCTGTCAGAAGCTAATGTAAAAAAAACAAATTAATCTGTTTTCTTGTGAAAATTCCATTACCATTGATTGATTATATCAAGCAAAGCGGATATCAAATTATCTCTTTTATTTATTAGTAACATTGCGTACTACCTAATCAATTAATTACATATAATCCTCACAGCCACCTAGAAACATCATTTAAAAATACATAGCATTAAAAATCATAATAAAGCAATAACACATACATTTTCCAATTCGTTCTCGTGTATTCCAAGCATCACTCACAGCTGACAGTGCTGACAGGTAACAGATATACTAGTCCCAGGGAGAGATCATATGCATCGCCATCAACCATCGTCTAAAAGCCTTTCATAAAAATCTTCCTCCTCACACGTCTTGTATGAAAACGAAAAAGACAGAAGACCCTAGAATATATAATTAACTAACTAACCATCACGTCGTTTCCGCAGGGGTAGGCAGAGAGGACGGATCGCCAAACAACTCGGTCTTGGCAAATACTCTTTACCTCATTCACATTCATTCATAATATATATATATATATATATATATATATATATATATATATATATATATATAGTGTGTACGATACGATATATATATATATATCGTATCGTACACACTCTTCTATTATTCTGACTCTTGACATGTCATGTATTCCTCGGGCGTCCCCGACTTCTTCGACCATTCACATTTGCGACATATATTCTTCTTACACAACTTTCTTTGTTCAATCGCTCTACATGCCCAATTTGAGGGTACCTTTCTTAATCTTTATTTTTTTAATATGCTTACATCAGTCTTGCAATCTTAGCGGATCTCCACGTTTTTCACACTATCATACATGGTTTTACCACACATACGCCTCAGGGATCTCATTTCTACAGCATTCAGTATTTCATCCTTCCTCTGCCAGTTCTATACCTCACTGCCATACATCAGGGTAGGTACTAGGACTCCATTGTAGACTCCATTGTGACTCCCTAGAACAGGGGTCACCAAATGGCGGACCGCGGTCCGGATC
The DNA here is from genome assembly GCA_929108145.2 of Limnephilus rhombicus. Classification (NCBI taxonomy): domain Eukaryota; kingdom Metazoa; phylum Arthropoda; class Insecta; order Trichoptera; family Limnephilidae; genus Limnephilus; species Limnephilus rhombicus. The sequence continues at coordinate 10,491,429 of OV815287.1, read as the reverse complement.
CGGACCGGCGACCTATTTTGTGTGGACCTTGTGTTAACAAAATAAAATATTTTCACCAAAGATCTTAAATCGAAATTTGAAAACAGATTCACAGATTTTAAGAAAATTGAGAATGTCGTCGACTTCCTCAGTAACATTAACTCTGCATCCTGGTGATAAATGGAGCAATGAAACTGCAAATATTTTCGGGAGTAATAAAGCTGCTCTTCAGGTGGAAATGATCGATTTCCTAGAAAAAACAGTTTTAAAATACCAAAACGGGTTGTTTCTTATCAAGAGTTTTGGATAAAATTTATTTGTAATAATAAATACCCAGAATTAAAAAAAAATAGCCTTGAAACTTTTCACTTTGGGTCCAACATACGAGTATGATTGTGAAGCAGCATTTTCCAAGATGAACTTCAATGAAAATAAATTCCGGAGCAGACATACCGATGAACACCTCCAAGATTTGATGACAATAGCTTAAACAAATTTTAGTCCAAACTTCGGACGGACAGTCCAAGGCAAAAATATAATTTTTCTTATTAATATTGTAAAAAAGTCTTCGTACTTCTTTGTATTCATAACACTTGCTTTTTATTTAATAAAATAATGTTCCGGAACCCATTCGTTTAATTTGTTCATTGGTATTATATCTACACATATTATTCAAATAATATCTACAGTTTATTACTTCTATTTTTAAGCCTTGGAGGGGGGGGGGGTGGGGGGGGGGGTAGGCTTTTTACCCTCCGGACTCCGGACCGCGACGGTCATGTTATTTGTGAAAAAACGGACCCCTAATGAAAGTAATTGGTGACCCCTGCCCTAGAATATCGAAAGTCTTTAATCGTATTCCAATAATTATAACATTAATTACACACTTATATGTTAATAATTTTACCGTAAAAATAATATGTATTATATTATCGGCCCAAAATTAACAAAATGGTTACTAGATTTGTGCAGGACGGAGTCAGAAATATTATTAAAAAATGTTATCTGATAATTAAATATTACAGCGCCTTATATATCTCTTTTGTTTTCAATATATATTTTTTTTCTTTACTGTCTTTCTTGTATATTGTTTATCTTGTATCCAAAAATAACAAAACGGTCACTTAATTTAGGCAGGACAGAGTCAGCATATTATAAAAAAATTGCTATGTGATAATTATGTATCACGAATGCCCTATATATTTCTTTATTTCCCAAATATTTTTTTTTTCGTTAACTGTTTTATCTTCTACACTCACTGCGAAAACACTGTTTCTTACGTATTCGATAATAAATTTATTCTAGAACTAGTCTACTACTCCTATCCTACTTTATCGTATAGTATAAATAGGCCACTTGCATCACCTTTTTTTAAATTCCGGTTTAGGCAAATATTCTAAGACATTCTGTATTTTTTTTAATTGTATTTTTGAAACCCTGGCGATTTTTTGAAAATTTCAATCAGAAAAAACAGACCATTTTTTATAAACCGGAAAGACGGGACATAATTTTATAGGTGCGAAAAAACGATAATTACATAGCCGAAAATCATTTAAAAAGAAGAACGTTTCCCACACGAATGACACATGCGAATAACGAGGCATACCAAAAATATTAAATGTCATAAATATTTTTTTCCTTGATCCATCTTATTGATCATAAATCATTATAATGCTCAACGTCTATATTACTAAATCAAATGTAATATACTTGTACCTGTAAATTATAATAATAATATTATAAAATTTGATTTTGTTAAAATCCGCACCATTATCATTGTTGCATCTGAGTCTCTTTCGAAATTCAAAGCCTCAAATGCAACTAGCGAAAAATGGACTGTAAATAACGAAACAAATACGAAAATGTTTCTGAAGTTGAATGAATGACTGTGTGGTAAATTGTGGAATGCAAGGACAAGGAAAACCAAAGGCAGTTACCAAAATACGAAGGCGAACACATTAAAACACAATTAGTTGGCTGCCAAATGTCAAGTCATCTCACTGCACTGTATTGGTTGTTATTGTGCCCCAATGACGTTATACATTTAGGCTACGTCCGCATAGGCAGGCGGCTTGCTTAGCGCCTAGAGCCTAGCGAGTCACCTAGCGAGTAGCTTAGTAAAACGAACGTTCTCGAATTTTCGCGATCGGCCGCACTGCGCGCTTGGCGCCTAGATAGGTAGTAGATAGCCGCTTAGCGTGTATCCAGGTAAACCAACGTGTTTTCAATATATTGTTTTTTGCCACTAGGCGCGAGGCATTTTAGAAGAAAAAATTGGATGAAATATTATTAGACAGTTGTCAGAAACTATGGGAAGATGTAGCAATCTAAGTAGAAAAAGATGATTAGTACTAAAAAGTGATTTATTTATGATGAGATTTTTTTTTTACATTGAGAAGTTAATTATGGTTATGAATTTTCGTAATTTGTTTTTTGGGGTGTTATGCCATGTTGCAGCTCATCTGCCCTGATGATAGTGATGATGGACACTGTAACGCTGTCTGAAACTTTGGCTAAAGGAGGCAGCGTAACACGGCATAACACCCCAAAAACAAATAACGAAAATACTTTTGGCCGTGAAAATCTAAAAACGTACATGGTTATGAATGTATATTAAGGTTATGGCGTTGGATTATGTTTTCAGGCAATGAGTTGTTCTGCCAGGTAATCAATCCAATTCCGTTGAAATAATTCAACAAAATTTCTCTGGTTTGTAATGCACTGTTTAAAAATCTATATCGTTTATACAGAACATTTAACTACCCATGACTTGACCGTGACTTATACTTATATGTATTTATGTCATGAACCCAACATGATGGATAAGACCGTGAAATGGAATATTTTAAATATGATTTTTCTGTAAGTAGCAGTTTTAGAACTATTTTTGAAAGTGACATCTCGTCAACGTGCCGACAAGCAATTGACCAAGGCACCTAGCGACCCACCACGCAAACCACCTTCAGTGCGGCCACCATGTATCCTAGCAAGTAGCCAGAGTGCAAGCCACTAGGCTCTAGGCTCTAGGCGCTAAGCCAGCCGCCTGCCTATACGGACGTATCCATACTGTAGACGCGTGGTAGAAATCTCAAAGTGGGAAGCCAACAACAAGACAATTGCACTGTACTCGATTTCTAGTACTTTAGTACAAAACTGCCACGCGTCGAGTAAGATCGTGTCCTACCAAAAAGTGAAAATTGCATTAAAAAGCGCCAAAATTCCCTCCCGTGTGATGAGAAAATGTTTCCATTACACGGTAAATAAATAGTAGTAAAAGCGAAGGAATAACATTTCATTTGTAAATACATGCAAATTATTTATTATTATCGATTATATAAATAATACAATTGCTTTCCGCCCAAAGATTTTATGCGTCATTAGAGAACTCAAGGCTTACTAAAGTACAGGTCTGGATGCGCAACAGCCAAATTACTAAGTCGATGCCGTCACTAAGTAAAATTTACTTTTTAAAATAATAATCTAATGATTCTTTAGTTACTTGCTTGCGGTAAAACAACATACAAATCAGCAAAAACAACAAATACAATAACAATCAACGCCATTTACAAACTACCGTTGTTCATTATAGCTTGAAAATTTGACACCTCAAAATTCGAATGGTGCCCAAGCCTCCTACTTTAGTCGGCCTTGAGACAGTATTCGACGGAACTTTTGAATTTTGAATACGAAAATGCCGCCCGCGTTCTATCTTTTGTTTCGTCCATATGCACATATTCTTTTAAGCGTCTATCTTTATCATACATGAATAACTTTTGAATTAAGAAATTATTGAAAACCGCTGGAAAGAGAAGAGTGTTGATTAATTGCCACATTATATCTTGAGTTTGTGAGACTATGGCAAGTATATTTATTTTATACAACGTCATTGTTGTGCCCTGCTTTTTTCAGCAAGGTGACATTGGTTGGATGAGGGTAGGATGGATAAAATTACATTCCGGTAGGAACTGTGCATACTATCATTTCAAAACCAAACAATCATTATACATCTAAAACACCTACGGGCAACGTAAAATGTACGGGGTTCTCTTCATAATATCTGTCAAAAAATCAAACCAAATGATACGTTCGCAGAGAACAAACAATAAATCTAGTGAACGTCAAATGTCAAATTTTTTTTTTTTTAATGGCTTTTCACCCCAAAGGAGTGTTCTGGCCAGTGTCAAGTGAATGCTTTTGTGAGTGTAATTTTGTAAGTGTAATTTTTGGTTAATATTAACTAATTTAGTTTTAATAACAAGAACCTATCTACATTATATAATAATACTATACAAATAATAATCCACAAAATTATTACAATAAGAGATGATTTTAATTAAACATAACAAGGAAATTAAAAGATATGCTGACACAATTTATTGTGCGTAAAAAATAAAATAAATACATGAAAATTAACTTACAATTACAAATTGATGCTGTTAATATTCAGGAAATTAGCCAAGATTTTATACACGCGTTTGTTCACAGAAGATAACAGGCATGCAATGTTGTAGGGAGGCAATATGCCCGAACTGATTAGGTGAGGGATGAAATTTTTGTATGAATTATTTAAAGGGCAACTGAAAAAAATATGATTGAGATCCTCTTCACCAAGACGACATTCACACATCGCAGAATTCTTAACATGAATTTTTGTCAGGTGAACATTGTGGCAGCAATGTCCTATCCGCATGCGGCAAATGGAGGATGTCGAGAATTTGTTAAAAGAAAGTCTGAAAAACCACGGTTTTGAAGGAATCGTTGGCTGAACTGTGAAAAAGTTATATCCTTTTGATTGACTAGATTCTTCCCAATGATTCTGTCATGTGGAAATCATTTTTTCCTTCAATTTTATGAAAATGTCATCGGTGTTTAAAAATTTATATAAAATATCCCCCGAAATAATGGCATCTTTCGCCAATGAATCGGCCTTTTCATTTCCAGGGATACCGCAGTGACTAGGTATCCAAGCCAAGACGATTTCTTTGTCAGAGTCGGTTAGTTTTTGAATTAAAGTACGAATTCCAACACAGAAATCGTCTTCTGGGTAATGGAAGGGGGAAGAGTTTAATTTTTGAAGTGCACTCAGGGAATCGGAGAGAATTAAGAAGTTTCCAATGTGATCATCGTCAATGTATTTGAGGGATTCAAAAATGGCTATACATTCAGCAGTGAAAACGGAAGCCTCTTTTGGAAGTTTAATTTTTCTATCGACTTGATCTGATGGGCAGTGGAATGCCACTCCCACATGGTTTGATAAGGGAGACTTGGAACCATCTGTGTAAATAATTTTCCAGTTGGAATATTTGGAATTTAAAATTTGGATAAGTTTTCTTGGAGCTTCGTGATTGTTAATTATGCCGAGAGAAAAAAGAATATTTGGTTTACACAAATGAATACAAAAGGAGTTGGCATATAAAGGAAGTCTGTCTGATGGATTTAAGAGGGGTTTATACGCACTGTACGTATGGAGGCTTTTAACAAGAAGATGGATTGATTTGTTCCTCCAATATGGAAGTGATTTCACTTGAGCTGTGAGTGCAGTAATTTTGTCTTTCAGTGGGTGATTAGAGTCTTAAGCATTTAAATAAAAACTTGTCAGCCAAGAACTGTCTTCTGAAATGAAGAGGAGCCTCCACAGCCTCCACTTGTAAAGCGTTAATTGGGGAAGAACGCATTGCTCCGATAATCAATCTTAAACTTTGAAATTGGATACGGTCCAACCTCGCGAGGTTCTTTTTAGAAGTGGGTTCGATGAGGAATGACGCGTAATCCAAATGACTCCAACATATGCGTTATAAAAAAGTTTTTGGGTGAATGGGTGACTTCCCCACCAGACCCGTGAAACGGCACGTAAAGCGTTGAGGCCAGCTTGACATTTGTTAATGATTAAATTAACATACGGGTTCCATGTTAACTTAGAGTCTAAAATTACCCCAAGAAATCTTATCTGTACCTGCATAGGGAGAATTGAATTATTTATTTGGACTGTTACACGCGGAGTAACACGTTTTCTGGAAAAGACGATAACATTGCTTTTGGAAGGAGAAATTTCTAAGCCGTGATTTGTTAACCAGGTGTCAAGGTTTTTCATGCAAATGTTAATCAATTCCTCCAGAATATAAATAATTCGTCCTGAAATATATATAAAAAGATCATCTGCATACTGAAGTATTTTACAAGATGGATGCATACTGCGATGCCTAAGGATAGGACTAAGGACGGAGCCCTGAGGCAAACCCTTGTTTACTATTCTTTCCAGTGGAGGAGAATCCAGCACCTGGATTTGAATTTTCCTGGTAAGAAGGAGGTTAATTATAAAACTGGAAAGCTTACGAGGGATGCCAATTTTTAATAATTTATTAAATAAAACATCTAATAAAACATTGTCAAAAGCTCCACACACATCAAGGCAAACACCGACAAGGAATTCATTATCGGCCAGGGCCAACTGGATATCAGAAGTCAGGATGGATACCCTTTCGATCGTACTTTTTCTTTTCCGAAAGCCAAACTGAGAGCTGGGAAGAATTTTCTCATTTTCTACATACCAGTCTAGACGTCTTTTAATCATATGTTCAGCTATTTTAACTACGGAAGATGACAGAGCTATAGGTCTGTAAGAAAGTCCAGAGTTAGGGTCTTTCTGGGGTTTCAGAATGGGAACAATTATTTGAGTTTTCCAGGATGATGGAATTTTGCCTGAGTCAAAGATCAGATTTATAAGTGACAGAAAATAGTTTAGTGTGGTAACGTCGCAGTTTTTAATAAAGCTATAAGGAATTCCATCTACACCAGCGGATGAGTCTGTGAGATCGTTTAAGACCTCCCTAAGTTCCGTTAAATTGAAGTGGGTGTCCATCCAACCCTGTGTTTTAAATGAGTATGTGAATTCTGTTTCATTAAAATTACTTGCAGTTTGAGGAGCTAGTTTATCGGCAAATTCCTTCACCCAAGTCAAGTCAAGTCAAGTCAAGTCACCGTTGGGACGTGAGAACCCTTAAACCTGCGAATTGAATTCCAAACAACTGAAAGAGGAACTTGGGGAGATAATGATGAACAAAAATTTTTCCAGCCTTGACGTTTTTTGTTTTTTAGAAGACGTTTGGTCTTAGCTTCAATCTGTTTATAATGAAGGAAGTTCTCCAAATTCATATTTGTTGAATAAATTTTCGCATATTTTTTCCTCATATATACTGCGTCTGAGCATTCAATATCCCGCCAAGGAGCTGGGGGAGGTTTCTCTTTGTTACGTGTCGTTTTAATGGGGATAAATTTTTCTGCGGCCGTAATGACTGCAGACACCAATAAATCGTAACATTTCGCAACATTTTCTGTAGTTGGAAAGGGCAGATTTTGCACAGAGAACTTTGTATGATTTGAATAGTCATTCCAGTTGGCCCTGGCAGTTAAGAACCTTGGTTTTCGACTACTGCACTTGACATTTTTGTTGGAATGGAAAATATTTGAGGATTCAATGAGGATGGGGTAATGATCACTCCCATGAGGCTCATCCAAAACCTTCCATAACAGGGATGCGGCTATGCTGGAATTGCAAATAGTAAGATCAACCATGCTGGGTCGCTGACCAGGCACCTGAAGACGGGTAGGAGAACCATCATTGATGATACAAAAGTCTAGTTCGTCTAGTAACAATATCTCTGCCCATTCTGTCAAAATTGTGAGCTCCCCATAATCCGTGATGGGCATTGAAATCTCCCAGAACAAGAGAAGGGGTAGTGACCTTGGAAAACATTGCTTTCAGGATTGATTTTGAAGGTTTATTAGATGGTAATATATACAATGAAATTATTGTAGTGTCAAAAACCTTTGCGGCCGTCACTTCAAAAGGACAACCAATTGGTTTTACATCTACTGGGGAGAAGGGTAATGATTTTTTAATGAAAAGAGCGGAGCCGCCCTTTCCATCTTGACGGTCGTCTCGAAGACAGTGGTATCCCCTGACTCTGAAATCAGAATCCGGTTCCAGCCACGTCTCCGAGATGGCAGCCACTGCAATTGAGTTTGAGTGTAATGTGTTTAAAAATTCTTCAGTCTTATTTCTAAGACTATGACAATTCCACTGAAGAATCCTCATCAGAGGAGCCATTTCTAGTTGAGTTGATAATATTAGTAATTTGTTTAGCAACGTGGGACGGTATTTGAATGTTGTTTTTATTTAAAGTTTGTAAAATTTGTAAAATATGTAAAAATGAGGTGATTAGTGTAGAGTTAAGGTCTATATTATAATTTTGTTCTTTAGTAGACGACTTTAGGTAAGAATTGAAATTTGAACTGGAAGGAAGTTGTCCATTAGGGAACCACAGAAGGAATTCGTGATTAGCATTATTTTTTTTTGTTAGAACTCTAGGTTTCACGACCCTTTCAACAGTTTTTCTAAATGAAGAAGAAGAAGGTTGAGAAGGGGTGGATTTTTTAGAATTTTTGGAAGTTACTTCAGAATAAGATGGAATGGATTTGTTAAACATTCTTGATGCTTCCGCATAAGAGATGCTCTTCTCGGCCATTGTGTGTTTAATATTGCGCTGCCTTGACAGTTCAGGACAAGTTTTGCTGATGAATGGTGAATTCCGGAGCAGTTTAAACATTTATAATTTTCCTCTGTTTTATCGCAGGAATCGCCACTATGGGACGAACTGCACTTGAAGCAACGGGGTTCTGATCTGCAGAGGTTCTTCATGTGTCCAAATCTGCAGCACTTGTAGCACTGCACAGTTGGGAACACATAGAGCTCTACTGGTAGAGAGACGTTAAACATAGTAACATTTTGTGGAAGATCTTTGCTGTCAAAGGTTAGGACAACGGATTGGGAGGGTCTCCATTCTACAGAGTTTCCCTATTAAACCTATAATTTAGACGACGCGCTTTTAAAACTTTTCCGAAACCTTGAGGAACAGTAATGTTCTCCAGGATGTCCTCTATCGACCAGTGCGGTGGGATCCCTTTTGTGACACCTTGACTTGTAACCTGATATGTAGGTATGAAAACGTTGTACAAGTTTTTTTTGGCAACATCAGATTTCACAGCTATTGGCCTCAGCCGCTGTCTTGAATTCAACAGAAAGACGGTTCCGGCCAACCGACTTCACTCCATTCCAGACAGGGTGGAATTTATTTTTAAACATAAAATGTCCAAAGTCTACATCATATAATTTGATTGTTTTTCATCCTTCGAAATTTTAGTCACGTGTGTAATGTAAGGTGGTCTGTCAAGATTATTATACAGACGTGACATCTGTAAAGGAGTATTGTTTACCAGTGGGGCGGGTGTGGTGGAAGGGCTTGCTGGACTTAGGTTTGAAATCGAGGAAGAATAGGATGGAATTACATCCTGTAAAACAGAATTATTTTGAAGGGAGTCGTTTTGTGTGGAGGGTGTTTTTCGATGTATCTGTTCAAAATCTGTCGCATTTCTATTATCTGCTGGTTGAGCAATTTTTCTTTCTTTCGAAGTCCGAAGCCTCCGGAATATTAACAGCGATCATTTTTTTCGTAACACCCGAGGATTCAGATAGCAAACCATCATCTGGGGGATCAGGTGGTTTTTCTTGATCCATTTTCGAATAGGTAAATCTAAGGGACACAAATAAAAAAAAAACTTACCTTAACTGCTCCAAAGAACCAATTACATAACACAAATACTTACTGAGAAAACAAATATACAAGTTAAAACTATATTACACTAATTTACAATACTATTTTAAAACTATTATCTATATAAAATGGTTAATTTTGTAAAGAGGAATGAAATGACACTGGCACAGTTAGACGGTAGCTTTGTTTTTTCGCGATAACGCCATGTTTTTCAATGTCAAATTCAAAAATTCGCCTGAAATCAAAGTGATGCCATATAAAAAAAAATCAGTGTGGAATTTTATAAAATTAATAGGAACATTTTCGGAGACGGGACATTTTCAGGTAGTGATGTCACGAGCCCAAATAATGGATTTATTTATTTAAAAATTTAAAAAACTGTATATTTCTAAAAATTTTTACTAACATTTTCGCAATCTCAGTAAAAAAATCTATCCACACAATTTTTTCCAAGTCGTTATGAAGTCCATGCAAGTGGCCTATTATGTGAATTGAATCTGTGAATGTTAACTTACTTAATACTACATATATGAATAATCATGTACCTACATACCCAATATAAACGAAACCTGTCAATTTGACTGTCTTAGTACGGGAGACCTTCCTAGTTGGACAGTCAAAGCTTCTTTATACTGTTAAATGTATTATTTATAACAAAATAAATAAATATCGTTATGAAGTATAAAAGTTCCTGTCCGGGACGACTTATTTTTAGATTTGTAACACTTCGAATTCAAATGTCACAAAATGAAATGGTAACACCCAATTTAGAATATTTAAATATTTAGAACACGAAAAAAAGCAGAGTGTGCAATTCACACGCGGTAGAAGTGAAACATTCAGAAAATTAAAGTAGACAAGAGTGGGAAGACTACGAAGCACCGCACAAATAGGATACCGATTATACTATATCATTCTCTCGCAGACTAAATCCTATAGATGAATGTGTTCGTCTCTTTTTAGTCACTATTTTTCGTTTCGTCGAGTTTCAAATAACAACGGTGCTAAAGAAGTTTTCACTTCAACAAAAACTCGTGTTTTCTTTTCGTGAAGATGTTATTTAAAGAATTTTTCAGTTATTATTTGTAAAATGTAAATAATTAAATATTATTTGAATACAAATTTATGTTTAGCAAACTTGAAATATAGCATTATTATATATACAGTATTAAAAATCATAATAAAGCAATAACACGTTCATTTTCCGATTCGTTTATCGTGAATTCCAAGCATTACAAAGCTGTGTTATACTGCAGACAGACAGGTACAGATAAGAGAGTATTCGGATTTTGATGGGTGGGCGCCATGCGACGTTTCCAAGAATAGATTGCATTATCAATAATATCTTTATCATTGGCGTTAGCTTCATTATTTAAAGCCCTCAACGCGTGTGACTGACATAAGGCGTTAATCCAGAAATCAAAGGACTAAAGATTGTTGTTGTGACTTAACTTTATTTTTAAAACGTCAAAATAATTAAAGAGTCGATGTTATTTTTAATTAATTAAGAAATCACTAAACCTGTTCAATCAAAGTCAAAACAGATGATATGTCGATATTTTAGAGCATACAAACCGATGTCTATTATCAAGGCGTGGGTAAAAAGTGGGTATATATTCCATGACGCCCCGGCAAGGCAAAGGTCCTAGATGTGTCCGTATCTTTTTCTGATTTTTCTTTTTTAGATTGTCGATTGAGTGTAGTTAATATTGTCTTCATTAATAAGATATTACAATTTGAGGTTTTACTCGTTAAGTTAAAAATAAACCAAAACCAAAACCTGCGTGGTTTTCTAGTAATTTAACGTTTCTAGTAATTTAAATCTTATCATTATTATTTCACTGTTAAAGACAATAGTCCTAATGAAAGATCTTACCTCGAATGTAGACAGCATTACATAACATTGTCAACTTAAATAGGCACTACAAGTATAATGGTCGGTACTAAAGTTTCCTATCAGGAACCGCTTATAGCAAATAATCAGTGGGTTTGTATGCAATGAGGCAATGAGCGACGCTAAAATAATTATCGTATTGTGTCGTCAAAAAAAGAAATATTTCTCCATTGTGCTATACATTTTGTTGATAGAAAAACTGCCTGTGAGATTTTATTGACATTTATGACAACGGTTGTGTACAGGTGCCTTGCAGAATTTGCTGCCAACCATTCTAAAACGTACAAATATACTTTTCAGAATAGAACGACTAATACAAGATCATCAAATTGATATGAGAAGATTGGTGGAGGACATATTAAACGATAAATAGTAAACGGCCCAGAAAGATAATCGTACGGAGTTCCTCATGGGATTGACCTTGGTCCTATCTTGTTATCGATGCGTTACAACAATTTTATTACGAAACTAGAATTTCTAGGTTATGTTACCTAAATACTTCCAGCTCGCAACGATAATTCTAATGTGAGCTAATGAATGGACATTTCAAAATTCAAGAGAAGAAAATATTATTTTTGTTTTAAGTTTTTCAACCGTTCCAAGAATCCAGGTAGTGCGTAGTTCCTAATTATTAGTTGATTCATTCACATAAGTATTCAATGACTTATAAGTAACAAACATATTAGACAAAGCAGATAATAATATAACATCTGCAATCTGCATTGTCATCTAATGTCGGTGTACAACCGCGAATAAAATGCTTGTCGCCGATAGTTTCGTTGAAACTTAACAGAGAGATAAGTCACAAGTAGATATAGCGATAGATAACAGTACGTACAGTCCGTACCATAACAGATCTAACAATCAATATTTAACATAATACCTTTGGCCGTGAAAAACTTAAATCGTGTCATAACAGGTCTACTTTTATACTTTAGGAGCACGAGAGAACAATAACAAACGGAAATTAAGTTTAATAAGACATGTCACAGTTTGGACTTACCAGATGATGATGGATATCTTCTATAAGTAGCCATGATGTAGCTTTATAAATCACAATATTAACAGGACTACGGAGATCTGAGTGTAAACTCGTAAAATTTGGAGGTTAAGATAAACAATTTGCGAGGTGAACGCTGTGTCCTGCAGATTTAGTCAACTGAACTGACGTAGGGCAAGGGCAAAGAGATAAGAGACCTTTCGATAAGCAGGGATGAGTGATGAGTATGCACACCCAGAGGCGAATTCAGGAATTAAAAAAACCGTTCCACAGTTTCATTATTATCAGCTGCTTTCCGGAAATATATTGTTCAAAGTTATAATTTCCAGAGACAATATAATTAAGGGATGACCGAGACAGGTTTTTCGTTCTCGGCCGAGACCGAGAATAGATAAATTGAGAAAAAAAATGAAAATGCGCCATTTTTGCATACAACATAAAATAGTAATAAATCACATAATATAGTACACAAACTCTATCCGTGAATCAATTGCCACATTCATCAAAACACATCGATTAGTTGATTTGTATGTTCATTGAATCAGCGAATCGATGTTTTCTGATGAATGTGGCCACTGAATCTAAAAAATCTTCGTACACTTACCAGCTTTCCAACATACGTATAAAATAATAGGCAATGATCTTGATATTAACTTAACTAGTTTATGTAGTTATTCTGGCTAGTAATTAATCACAACAACACATAAAATAACTTTTTTTTTCTACTACGAACAAAATTCAAACAAACTTCCTTTAATTATGACGACTTTATTTTTTATTAATTTTGACGACCTCCGTAGTCCAGTGGGTAAGACTCTTGACTCACAATCCGGAGGTCGCGGGTTCGAACCCGGCATGCGCAAATAAATTTTATTTGATTAATTTGTGTTATTTCACAATTAATTCATTTAAAATAATATATAGTATATTTGCGGCATGTTCCAGAGTGGAAGATACTATTAGTATCGCCCTGGTGTAAGACCACCATTCAGAATTGAAACGTTGCTTGAAAATGGCTTTAGCCGTGTTTGGTGACCAGATCTGAATAGCCAGGTACTTCCCAACCTTCCTCTTCCCCACATCCTTCCCCTCCCCACTACCTTCAGCCTCACAACATACCCCAATTGGGGATGCCATAGTCTCACTGGCTCCAGACGGGAGCAGTTGAGATTCTTGTGCGGTATAAACTGTAAAAAAAAAAAAATTTTAAATTGTTTGTTTACAAAAGTAGTGAAATGAACGAACGGCGCAGCGCGGCGGCGGCAGCAGCGGTAGGTAAGTAAAACCCGCCTCGCTGCCAGCCGACCAATCACAATCGACAGCTCTCTCACGCACTGAGACCAAGTGACGATAGTGGACGAACGCGGTAGATTTGAATCCCATTATCCTATATCGTATCTACTCACAACGGTCTCGGTTATGGACCAAAATCTCGGCGATTTTTCGCCGAGAACCGAGACAGAGTTCTCGGTAGAATTTGTAGCCGAGAATTCCGAGACCGAGATCTCGGTCGACCCTTAAATATAAATATATTGCTTCTGGAAATTTGCTGAATAATCAGTTCATAAATACACTTCGGCTTGCTGGAACTTGTTTATACAGGGTGTTAAGGGTGGTACTTGACTTACTTTGATCGGTGATTTCGGAGATGATTGGATCGGACTGATCTCTAAAAATTATTTGAAGTAAAACATGTAAATTAAATTATGCCATCCGAAGATTTTTTTAATGTTTTTTTTTCTTCAAAATCAAAAAAAAAATTCTTCTACAATCATTGGTCAATCAGCCGAGTAACCAAAAAAACCCACACCCTAACAGTCCAAACCTACATATTTTTTGTTGTTTTAAGTTGAAAAAAACATCAAAAATGTCACCGGAGACCAAAATTGATCCAAATAATGCCAAAATTGCTGGTTAATAAATTAAATCAAGAATGCCATTTAACACCTGTAAGTATATTGTGCATTTCGGCATTAAGGAGTGCGCAAGTAAATTTTATTTGATTTAAATGATAAATGAAACAATTTAACTTTTTTTGAACCACTTTTATATTTGAGTAAATCCGACCGGTTTCAGACGACCGTTCCTTCTTCAGGGCAAATGTATACTATTTATTTGATTTATTTGTGTTGTTTCACTATAATAATAAAATATTTATTTACAAACAGATACATATTTTTTACATTAGCTCCACACAGGAAATCCTGAGAAAAAAAATCCCCTCTGGGCCTATGTCATCTTTGGGGGTGCTGTATGGAGGGTCTTTATAGGAAAGGAAGGAGTGGAAGTTCTGGGAAGGAAAATGGTATGAGGGGTGGGTAGAAATCTGGGGGGTCAGTGTGTCCAGGAGTGACGGACGTATGAACCCATCTCAATGCGGTGCAAGGTTATATTCACATTCCTAGAGTACGGCTGGAGAAGTCAAAGGGATCCGGCCTGCCATGCAGCTGGTGGGCAGACGCATCCGCCCGCCAATACCCTGACAAACCTCACCCCGTGAACCCGGATACCCCTGCTAAGTTACCAAACGTAGCGAACCACTTGGGATGATCTATGGCAGAGGTGTTGGTTATCCAATAAATGGTTCCCGGAGCGGCGATACCCATACCCGCCTCCCAAATTGAGATCCCATTTAAGTCGTTATTTCTACATCATATTTAGCTTAGCAATATTGACAAAAGGGTCACTGCTCAGCTACACATCCCCTTACAATTAATTCATAAAAAATAATATGAAGTATATTTGGGGCACGTTCCAGAGTGGAATATACTCTAAATATCGCCCCAGTGTAAGACCAACCCCTGAATTAAAACTTGATTGTTTAAAAGTTGCTTGAAATGGCTTTAGTCGTATTTGGTGACCAGATTTGAATAGCCAGGTACTTTTCTACCTTACTCTACCCCATCTCCTTCCCCTCCCCACTTATCTTCAGCCTCACTACATAACCCAATTAGGAAGCCATTGGTTCAGCTCTTTAGCTCATAGGTTCCAGACGGTTGAGAACAGATGGGCAGTAGCAGCATACTGTATTGCATGAGTATGAACTCATGCAATATTCACAAAAAAACTCAGCTAAATAATACATTGCATGAGAAATACTGAATATTGAAGGAATCCTAAGTTTGGTTCTGCACCTGCAAATGTAGAATACCACGTGGTATCCAGATACCGATCTACCTATTTATCTACGTATTATATATGAAGCGTTCATGTGTTGTGTGATCAAACACTCGAGCGATGCTAATCACATTTCACATTATCGAATAGTTCCTAATCTTAACTACATAGCGGAAAATTTGTTAAAATGCTGCTTCAGATAAGACTACTCTCAAATGCTTTTTATTTATTTATTAATTTTCGTGAAATGGATAGCTTACATTTTTTCAGTGTGTACATGAGTAGCCCAAATAAAACCAATTATGTATTTCCTCCTTGTCAAGATAGCATATTAGGAATAATAAATAATTAAATTTATAAAAAGGGAATAGGTATGAAGCCAAAAATGATATAAAACAAAAACTTATAAAACGAAAACTAAACAAAACAAAACTTTATCAATACATTGGTAACCATAAGAAGGCAAATTGTACATACAAATCAAATCATAACAGAATTATAAATATAAACAATAGAAACATAACATTATTCACGAAACATCAGAGAAATACTCTTTTTAGGACTTTTTTATATTTGGTAAGTTCGCAATTGGAAACGTCCACTATTGATATTATGTTATTGTAATCATTGCGTTGTCTTGTCTTAATATTTTTCTTTCTATTATTGCGTAGTCTTGTCTTAATATTTTTCTTTCTATTATTGCGTAGTCTGCCTTAATATTTTTGATTTTATTATTGCGTAGTCTTGTCTAAATATTTTTTTTTCTATTATTGCGTAGTCTGTCTTAATATTTTTCTTTCTATTATTGCGTAGTCTTGTCTTAATATTTTTTTTTCTACTATTGCGTAGTCTTGTCTTAATATTTTTCTCTCTATTATTGCGTAGTCTTGTCTTAATATTTTTCATTCTATTATTGCGTAGTCTTGTCTAAATATATTTTTTTCTATTATTGCGTAGTCTGTCTTAGTATTTTTCTTTCTATTATTGCGTAGTCTGCCTTAATATTTTTCATTTATTATTGCGTAGTCTTGTCTTAATATTTTTCTTTCTATTATTGCGTAGTCTTGTCTAAATATTTTTTTTCTATTATTGCGTAGTCTGTCTTAATATTTTTCGTTCTATTATTGCGTAGTCTTGTCTAAATATTTTTCTTTCTATTATTGCGTAGTCTTGTCTTAATATTTTTCTTTCTATTATTGCGTAGTCTTGTCTAAATATTTTTTTTCTATTATTGCGTAGTCTTGTCTTAATATTTTTCTTTCTATTATTGCGTAGTCTTGTCTTAATATTTTTCTCTCTATTATTGCGTAGTCTTGACTTAATATTTTTCTTTCTATTATTGTGTAGTCTGTCTTAATATTTTTCTTTCTATTATTGCGTAGTCTTGTCTAAATATATTTTTTTCTATAATTGCGTAGTCTGTCTTAATATTTTGTTTTCTATTATTGCGTAGTCTGCCTTAATATTTTTCATTCTATTATTGCGTAGTCTTGTCTTAATATTTTTCTTTCTATTATTGCGTAGTCTGTCTTAATATTTTTCTTTCTATTATTGCGTAGTCTTGTCTTAATATTTTTCTTTCTATTATTGCGTAGTCTGTCTTAATATTTTTCTTTCTATTGCGTAGTCTTGTCTTAATATTTGTCTTTCTATTATTGCGTAGCTTTGTCTCAATATTTTTCATTTGTTCGATCATCACTAATAAAAATAAATAATAATAATTATGTAATAACTAATATTATTAATGGATTTCACTTTGAATCCATTAATAATCTCATAAGATTCTTAGTTTTAAATGTTACTGTACCAACTGAAGTTGAGGAAACACAGCATCTCAGATGACATAGGCCCTGAGGGAAATTATTTTCCTCAGGGCTCCTGTGTGGAGTTAATGTAAAAAAAAAAAAAAACACTAATAGGTATTATAACAAACTGTTGCTGTCACTGTTACTCCCCCCAAAGTGACAACTGCACCGTAGGCTGATAAAACCTAAATAAAATCTTCAAAGTCGAGGATTTGAACCCGCCATTTTACTTCTTCAGAACTGAACCGATTTTTAATATTTTTTTTACGTTAGAACAAAATACTTTATGACTCCTATAAGAAGTAAGTTATCAAAAAAAACGAATCCTACCGACACGCTAGTGGTCAATATCTCTATATTATATTAAAAATATATTAGCATTATTGTCAAAATCCAGAGAGGAAATTGGGAAACACGTTTGTATGAAAAAAAAAACTATTTAACTACCAAAGGTTTGTATTATACTTCAAAAGGTTTTATATTAATACAAATATTTTGAATTAAACTACAAAAGGATTTATATTAATACAAATATTTTTAATTACTACAAATGTTTTGAGGTGGTGAGGTGGTGCGGCGGTGAGATAATGAAGTGATGAGGTGGTGCATGTGTGAGCACTACATTGCTTCATTTATTGTATGCGACATTTTTTGTATTAGAACTGTATCTGAAGATAGACACTTTACAAGATTTTTGCTCGTTTTTGGCTCTTTCCCACCTCACACTTCACATTTCACACCTCACTTCATTTGAGGTGGGACACAAAACCTCATTTCATTATATGATTACCTAATACAAACCCCTTCTGAAATCGTGTTCTCCCCAACACCATACAGAAGGAATCCAACATAAATTCTAGAATACTGTTTGAATATTCCACTAAACATTGCTCTGGCATCGCGAAATTTGAAAAGTGATTTGTCTGGAATTTTTGGAGAACACAACCCTTTGACTATAATATCTGATTATAAACTGCCACAACACTGACAGTCAATAGCAAAATATGCTGGAAAATGTATCGTCAATTTATTGGGGAAGAGTCCCATTCAATAGTATTATACAGACGACACATTCGAGACAGTGGATTGATGTAGGTAATATTGTTATTACATAATTCAAGATGGAATAATATAACGGATGGAATAATTATTATGAAATAATTCAAGATGAAATAATATAACGGTTGGAATAATTATTACATAATTCAAGATGGAATAACACAATAATAAAGGTATGACGAGATTGCGGTTTTACAGTGTTGCAAGTAACACTTTCCAAGAATGCATAATGAGTGCTGGTAATGTTTATTAGAAATGAAACTGTCAATTATTATTATTGATTCTTGACAGTGACTCTACTGACCATTCAAGAATTTGTAAACCAGTTTACAGTATGAAGCCCACATTCATCATTATACATAATTAAAAAGTCTAGTTCATTATCACAAACAAGATTTGGCGATAAAGATAAACACAGAATAATTTCCTGTGTTATACTATTATTTATAATTAGTTGAAACTGAAGTCATCGGCGTTGCCAGGGCTTTGCGAAAAGTTTTTTTAATTTTGAACGATATGCAAAATTTTATCAAGTATCAAAATTCCGCTTTGGGGTGTGAAAGGAGATAGGGGTGGTTTTTCAAAATCTCCTGTAAATAGTAGACTTCCTCTTGTTTTGAAGCTCAAGTGTGCAAAATTTCACAAAACTCGGAACAAAACTGTGTGAAATAATAATAAATATGTATGAAAAACGGCGCCACGCCGCGCGTCCCGTCTCAAACACTCTTAGTTATATCTATACTAGCTGACCCGGCGAACTTCGTACCGCCCAGAATCAATAATAATTGTGTTAACTTATTGGCTGAATTAAATTCGTTTTTTTTATTAAGTTAAAAATTACACAATGAAGCCATTATCGATGCGCAACTGTCCGTGTTTTTTTGTCAATATCAGAGATGGGTTGTGTACGGTTTTATATTTTTGTGATTTTCTTATTTTTCCACTTACGGGAATTGCGTTTAATTTCCTTTAAACCTTTCCTCTCTCCACTCCACTCCACTCCCCCCCCCTTCCCCCGTCACGCGAACTCCCCTCCCGAGTTCCCCTCCCTCCTCCCAGGTTCCCCCGCCCCTCCCGCGAGCCCCTTACCCGAGTTCACCTCCCCTCTCCCGCATTCCATACATTCATTCACATTACATTCAGTTTTCAAACAGCTCGCATGCCAAAATTTTATGTTTAAGAACAAAAGCAAAACAATCAGCATATTGTTTGACGTTTTTGAATTTTTGGAATTCATTTTCTATTCAATATTATACTTATCACAATATTGCTGCAGCTCTTTCAAAATATGAGAATTCGTTTCATACAAAACGTAGGAGAAAAAGTAGATATTTTCTTCGTAATTATTTTTTAGTGAATTTTTCCTATGTTTTAATAGCTATTCTGCTATTCGGGGCGGAGAAAAATCCAAGAAATTAAAGGTCATAAAAATCGGTCCAGCCGTTCTCGAGTTATAAATGGTGAAACTAACCCGACTTTGTTTTATATTCTAAATGTAACCAGGGTCAGAGCTATCAGTTGTGAAATAGGCAGAAGGTAAGTTGCGTTGAATCAATATTCGATATAATAAAATTATCCGGTACATTAATTATTATAATGGTAATTAGAGCAGACCTCTTTGGCAATATAGAGTGCCAATTAACCTGGGGCAAACCACAATAATCAAAAGTAAAAGAGGGGCGTATACAGCAATACAGCTTCACAAAATTAATTGTTTGCGCCCATACATATTCCAAATGACTATAAACAAACTCAAATCTTTCAATAAAGGCTAACAAATACAATATGGGATTGAGTCACTGATACACCATTGGATTTGTTAGCCTTTCTGGAAAGGGTTCCTTTATAGTCAAAACTATTTATTCATACTCATATTGAATAATATATGTACGGGCGCAAACAATTGATTCACCTGTAACACCCATTTATATATATGTGGCCAGCAATGTGACGGAATTAGCAGCCTAGCAGAAATAGAAGAAGAGGAAGGGTTTCTGGTTGCGATGGGAAGGAGATTTCCGGTTTATGGAGGGAGAGGAAAACAGAACTGAACCGCCAGTTATGTCAAATTGTGTTGAAATCATGAATAAACCGTGATCTACAGATAACAGACTATTATTTGACATTTTCCTGCACACCAAGTTATTTAATGTAACACACCTTAATATTTGAAAGCATAACTTGCAAAAAAGGGTTTTAACCTATAGTAATTAAATTGGGGCCATCTGTAAATGCGTAGATTATAACGTACATAGGTTCTGTTTAATCAGGGTTCAATATATCACTATCCAATTTCAGGGAGTTAATTTGCTTTGTGAATTGTTCATATTTCAATGTTTCGGTTATATTCATTGTGTTTTTGAACAATAATATATTGTACTTTTGAATGTAGCAATCAATAACTTTGTGGTTATCCATTATAGATAAATGAAACAATTTAACTTTGTTTGAACCACTTATATAATGAGTAAATCCGACCGGTTTCGGAACAACCGTTCCTTCTTAATATCTAGCAACGGCTCCACCCCTACCATAATAAAACATTGTTCCCATCCATATTTCGAAACTGTCAAATTAGTATACGCTTTACCTGAAGAAGGAACGATTGTTCCGAAACCGGTCGGATTTACTCATTATATGAGTGGTTCAAACAAAGTTAAATTGTTTCATTTATCTATAATATATTGTACTATCTCACACCTAAATATAAGTAGTGGTGCTCGTTTAGGTTCCGTTTAACCTTATATTTAAGAAATACAAACATTCCCGAGCTACGAATAACCTGACTATATTAAAAAAAATTGTGTGCAGTTGTGAAAAATGTTGCTTACGTCGCTTGTGAAGGATTTAGCCAGCCGAGGAATCGAACTCACGAACACCTCTGGGTGGGACGTGGGACCCAAACGCGATGTCAACTCAGCCACTGACCGGTCTAACTTATTTTAATTATTATGTTTGATTATATTGATGTTCCGAAAGAGACCTGCTGGAGAGGTGAAAAGATCTCCCTCAACCAGTCGCCACCACTCTCTTGACAAACCTCACCCCGTGAACCCGGGCACCCCTGTGAAGTCATCAAATGTAGCGAACCATTTGGGGTGACCTACGGCAGAGGTGTCGGTTATCCAATAAATGCCTATACCCAGCTCCAAAATTGAGGGTTGTTGTTCCCAGTTCATTATAGATCTAGTTATTATTGTTGATTGGGACTGTAAGGGAATATGGAGATTGGATAAGAAAGTTTAAAAAATTTGGATGATCAACATGTTTTCGTTATTCCGATCGCTAAAATTAATTGAGTGGGTATGTACAAGTACATGGCTGGATCGATATAAGCAAGTCAATGTCCTCCCCTTTATAAGTAGGTTAACGTCTATCGCGTAAATGGAATTGTACAATAAAAAATAATGTAGGCGGTAAAACTAGCAGAGTAAAAGGAACATAGGTGCGTTTGTCCATTTTCGCAGTTTTCATACTTAAAAATTAATGGTTATTATTTTTGAAAAACACTCCAAAGAAAAGGAAACTGATAAAATGCAGCTAATTTTATTTTTTATGTGACTATCGCACAAGAGTACTAACTTGAGAAGTTGTAACTTCTAAAGTTCAATTTGGAAACCATTTATTGAATAACCAACACCCCTGCTGAATTTTTGTTGTTTGTTTTTGGGGTGTTATGCCGTCTTACGCTACCTCCTCCTTTAGACAACGTTTCGGACAGCGTTACAGTGTCCATCATCAGAGCAGATGTGTAAATGTTAGTGGTAAAATGTGTGCTTAAGTACTTCGAAGCAATACCGTGTTGCCAGCTCCACTCCACTGCGAGCTGGAATTACAGTAAACTTGAAGATGGTTTTCTGCATTTAGCTTTGGTGTAGCCGTCAATTACCGGATACCAAGAACTACTGAGCTTAGCTCCGTCGTCTCTATTAACGTTAACAGGATTTTTATGAATTTCAATTGCCTCTGTAATTAGGCGCGCTCTATAAGTTTTCGGTCTTCCCAGGACTTCAGGAACAAATCCAAAGTAATGGCCGGTTTCAATTAAATGCTCGGCGATTGCCGATTTGTCAGGGTGGCCAAGTTTACACGCTCGAAAGTGTTCCGATATCCTTTTAGAGATCGTCCGCTCTGTTTGGCCTACATAGACCTTATCACATCCGGAACAGCTGAGTTTATATACTCCATCTGTTTCTAGAGGAAACTTGGTCTTTGCAGGCCTCAAAAAGTCTCGTATTTTTGTAGTGGTTCCGAAGACAGTCTTGATGCTTTCTTTTTTCAATAGCCTGGCAATTCTGTCTGTCACATTGTGAACGTAAGGCAGGAAAGCGCAGCCCTTTGACTCTTGTTCAATTCTGTCTTCGTTTGGTGCAGATTTGGCTCTTATGATTTGCCTTGTCTGCCTTACTGGGTAACCGTTACGCTCCAGTGCATCGGGTTTATGGAGTGAGATTTGGCGGCGGATCTGTCCGCCCAACAACTGCGTGGCAGTCCGGATCGGGAGAGACTGTGACCTTTTGATCTCCCCAGACGGACTTCTGTATATGTATATTAGTGTGAATTGAGAACAAATAACATTAAAACAACCACGAATCTCAATTTGTTAATTTAATTTGAGAATAAATAACAGCATAATAACCACGATCATCAACTTATTAATTTAATTTCAGAATAAATAACAGCATAATAACCACGATCATCAACATATTAATTTGAATAAAGAACAGAATAAAAAACACTTTGAGCAAAATTTAATTAAGAATAATTAGTATTCAAATAATTTTATTACAGATTAGGTTTACATATAATGATGTGCATCTGTGCGTGTTCAATTTTCTCGCGCGGTAAGTGTATCGATTTGCCGATAATATTTTCTCGGTACAAATTTCTACTCCCACTTGAAATTGAGAACGTAAAAATTAAAACATTTCATTTTATTTGAACAGAAGTGGATATTCTCAATGTTATCATATAAACGCGGTATTATTATTTTATCGTAATCTAAGGTTTCAGGTGTTTTTCCAATTTTCTAGTGGTATATTTTAACTCAATCTAAATAAAAACGCGCGTCAACATACTTATATATTTCTTAGGCTTATGTATTTCATAATAATCGACGTGTCATAAGTCATAAAGACCTACTGGAAAATGTGGAAAACCTCTCGAACTTTCTATTAGGAGCGACGTAGTTTCCGACGCGGAAAATAGATCAAAAACCATATTTAAAAATAGTCCGGTGCCTACTTATCGAGTTTTCAGTCAAAATGTTTTGCAAACAAGTCATAATAAATTTATGTTTATAGAAAATTCGTTGACAAATTAAATATTGCACATTCGTGACGGATTTTGAAAATGAGCCGGCATAAATAAACACGACATGTGCGCGTTAATTAATGCGGTTGTCACCAAGGAGGAACCGCAAATTATTAGGTAGGTGTAGGTAGGTACCTAGGTATTTGCTTCAAATTTATCAGGACATTTGTGCAAATTCGAGATTAATTGACCATTAACTCAGTTTATTTACAACATTTCGTGATTTGTACGACTTCACAAAAAACGCTGAAATCATGGAGTCATTCCACAGAGTGATTTTTCGCCACTTGAATAAGTTATTGGTTGTCAAATAGACACGAAACATTGGCGGAGTCGGCACGCTACATCGCGTTTTTCCTCGCCGAGAACATCTTCGCCCGAATAGCCCTCCCTCAACACGTTAAGTATCGATCGACCCTCTCGCACAACACGAAAACACGCCACAGTGAAAAAGAAAACAATTTTACACAAACTTATTTTGCATTTAAAATAATATATTAAAAGTCTTCAAACTATGTAGGGCGAAGAGTCCACGAAATGACAAGCTGTGTAGGTACCTAATAGGAATGGGTTGTTTATAATTTATTACAATATTGACGACTTACCTGTTCGCTTAGAAATAGAGCGGCTTTGTCTGCTAGAAGTGCTATCACCGTCTCCTTCCTCAATGTCCATATCAAAAGAAAACGGGAATCTCTCCGTTGAACCAACGTAAGGTTGGGACATTCTCTGTTCAATCACCGTCAATATGTTGACATACAAATCAATTAAAAATCACTTTCGCACGAGCGAATCAAATGCGGACCTCTTTGTGAGAGTCGCGGCGAACAGCTGATGAGTACCTAAGTGGTTTGACGTTTGACAGAAACTGAACCTGTGTTTTTGTTCTGCGACGTGTTGGGTTGGCAGCAGTGTGAGAAACGTGGCGGCAAAAATGGGACTCCATAAACGGAATAGGAATAATGGATGAATAAAAAATAATTACTTATCGTAATCCATTCGTGTCTCGTGACAATATTAAAGCTATTGTTTCTGTAATACCATGTACAAATAATATGATTCACAGTAAATATGGAGCTTATAGATAGGTAGATTATTTATTAAAAATCTCAATAAACATGCTAGTCTTTAAGTTACACTAAAGGGTCAATACAGGTCAATGTACCAAAGATCAAGTGCATCTCGTTTTAGGTTGTTACAAGTTTAGTGTAATAAAATAAGAAATTCCAGTAAAAATAATATGATAACAGAAAAAGATTAGGTTGTCTCTGAAAATCGAACCTCGGGTTCATGGGGTGAGGTTTGTATAGGTCTTGGAGGCGGATGACCAGGAAATACTGAACCCCATATTCCTACCCGCCCCTTAAACACTTTTCCTTCCCACAACTCTCCTCTCCTTCCTTTCCTAAAAAAACCCTCCACACAGCATCCCCAAAGAAGACATAAAATAATTTCCCTCAGGGCCTCCTGTGTGGTGTTCATTAAAAAAAAGGACATCCACCTTACCGGGGCATTGCTCTGACCACTGAGCTATTTTGACCATATCAACTTGTCATTTTTAACTTCGACTAAGAACTACCAATGTTATCCTAATTTTTCATTGCACATCTTTAGGCTGCTATCTATTTATGTATGATTGCAAGATTCTAACCGAATTAAATTGCAATCTATGCTCAAAGTTACTGGAAAGTCGCTTGGTTAAACGTCACGTACGTTATAATCTACACATTCACAGATGGCGCCAATCAA
This sequence comes from Limnephilus rhombicus, assembly GCA_929108145.2. Taxonomy (NCBI): domain Eukaryota; kingdom Metazoa; phylum Arthropoda; class Insecta; order Trichoptera; family Limnephilidae; genus Limnephilus; species Limnephilus rhombicus. The sequence goes on along the minus strand of OV815287.1, from coordinate 10,465,902 downwards.
ATTATTTTAGGTTTTTATTACTTTTGGCACGTCACGCTTTAAAATATTAAGGTAAATTAATTGTTTGCGCCCGTACATATTTCATATGAATATAAATAAATAGTATTGTCCATCAACAAACCCAAATCTTTCAAGAAAGGCTGAAAAATTCATTTTTGTATCGGTGGCTCAATCCAATATTGTATTTTTCAGCCTTTCTTGAAAGATTTGGGTTAGTTTATGGACAAAACTACATATTAATATTCATATTCAATATGTACGGACGCAAACAATTAATTAACCTTAATATTTTGATGCCTAACGTGCAAAAAGTATTAAAAACCTAAAATAATTTGATTGGCGCCATCTGTGAATGTGTAGATTATAACGTACGTGACGTTTAACCTTAATACCTTTTTTCTTGTTTTCATCGCGTTTGCGGTAATAAATAAAACGAGATATTTCAAGAACGAAAAGGATTGCTAACTTGGAAGATTTTAATTCCCTAGTTTTTTATCTAAATAAAGAAAAACATGTTACGTAACGTGTTGTTCGAACCCCCCCCCCCCCCCCCCTGTAACGCACAGTAACGTTTCACAAGACCCCCCCTCCCCCCCAAGTGCGTTACGTAAAACTTGAACAGCCCCTTACTTGTATGAGTATTGGATAAACACATTACTTGTATGAGTATTGGATAAACACATTACTTGTTTGAGTATTGGATAAACACATTACTTGTTTGAGTATTGGATAAACACATTACTTGTATGAGTGGATGAAAACCCAATTTTTAAAAGGAATAACTTATTGAGTAAAACCTCAAATTGTAATATACATATTAGTATTTTTTCATTGAAGACATTAATAACCACCGTCAAAAGAAAAATATGAAACAGAAAAGACAAAAAAAAGATTTGGTCATATCTGGGAATTGAACTCAATGAATTGAACCAAAAAAAAAATATATATATATATCTTAATTAATATATAAAACAAAGTCGGGTTAGTTACACTATTTATAACTCGAGAACGGCTGGGCTGATTTTGATGATCTTTGATTTGTTGGATTTGTCTCCGCCCCGGATAGGATAATAACTATTAAAACATCCCAAATTTAACGAAATAAATAGTTATAAAGAAAATTATTTTGTTTATTATGTCATCTTAGGGGATGCTGTGTGGAGGATCTTTTTAAGGAATGGGGAGGATAGAAAGTTCTGGGAAGGAAAAAGGTATGAGGGGTGGGTAGGAATCTGGGGGTCAGTGTGTCCGGGAGTGACGGACGTATGAATCCATCCCTCCAACTGTGGTGCAAGGCAATGGGTCGAGAGAGTCCGGCTGGAAAGGTCAAAAGGCCTCCCTCAACCAGTCTCTCTCGATCCGGCCCGCCACGCAGCAGGTGGGCAGGCGCATCAACTGCCAAGACCCGGACATAAGTCACCTCATGAACCCAGGCACCTCTGCTAAATCACCAAACGTAGCGAACCACTTGGGGTGATCTATGGTAGAGGTGTTGGTTATTCAATAAATGGCGGCACCCGTATCCGCCTCCCGAATTCCCGTAAGTAATTGTAAAAGTAAGAAAATCACAAAAATATAAATCCGTACACAACGCCATCTCTGATACTGACAAAAACAAAACACGGACAGTTGCATTGATAATTGCTTCATTGTGTAATTTTTAACTTAATAAAAAAACTGAATTTAATTCAACAGCTATTGATTCTGAGGCGGTACGAAGTTCGTCGGGTCAGCTAGTATATATTTAAAAGGAAGTAAACATTCCCGGGTTACGAATAACCCAACAATATTTTTGGGAGGCCAATCAATTTGGGAGGCGGGTATGGGTACCGCCGCCCCGGGAACCATTTGTTGGATAACCAACACCTCTGCCATAGGTCGCCCCAAGTGGTTCGCTACGTTTGGTGACTTAGCAGGGGTGCCCGGGTTCATGGGGTGAGGTGTGTCCGGGTCTTGGTTACGTATGCGTCTGCCCACCAGCGGCAGGCCGGATCGGGAGAGAATGGTTGAGGGAGTCCCTTTGACTTCTCCAACTGTACCCTCCTGGAATATCGCTTTGTACCGCAGTGGGAGGGATGGATTAATGCTTCCTTCACTCCTGGACATATTGATCCCAGATTTCTACCCAGCCATAATACCCTTTTCCTTCCCAGAACTTCCTCTCCTTCCTTTCCTAAAAAGACCTTCCATACAGCGTACCCAAAGATGACATAGGCCCTTAAGGGAATTATTTTCCTCAAGGCCTCCTGTGTGGAGCTAATGTAAAAAAATAAAAATGAATATCTTATTACCACCACAGGTAGCCGAAAATGTTGCTTGAGTCATGATGGAGGATTTAGCCAGCCGAGGAATCGAACATGGAATGCTTGGGTGGGACCCAAACGCGATGCCCACTCAACCACTTACCGGTCAATATATTTAAAAAATTTCCATATATATATATTTTTTAATTCACCTTAATTAAAACTTAACAGTTCAAAGTCGTAAGAGATTTAAAAGCCTCATGATTTGTCGGTTGTTACATAACTTAGGCCGCTACCTCAATGGTCGGTTGGCAGCCCTCCTCAAGAATGCGGACAATTTTTATATAAATCTGTTTTATTCTGAGACTGATGAAATATGAAATTTTTGCACACTTGACCTTCTAAGGGAAAAGTCACTGACTCAATTAGATTTCGAAAAACTTTGTTTAAAGCCGGAAATGTTGGGGACTTCAGTTAATTAGTTATTAAAAAAATTTGTCAATTTTTATTTTTAAAAATGAGTAAAACCTCAAATTGTTTTTTTTTTTTTTATTAAATGAAGAATCACAACTCAATCGAAAATCTGAAAACAGAAATCAGAAAAACAATCAAATCACAAATCACACCTGGGACTCAAACGTAAAGATAGCCACCAATAAAAATATGCATTAAGAAAATGAAGATAATGTTGATAGTTTTAAGTCGAAGTATGATACAGTTAAATGTGATCGAATCGGAAAGGAACACATTAGTTCAGTTGTTAGAGCTCTGCACCGGCAAGGTGTAGGTTGTGGGTTTGAGTGGTAGAAGTGACCGTATCTTTTTCTGTTTTCAGATTTTTGATTGAGTTTCGCCAATATTGTCTTCATTTAATTAAAAAATGTTGTATTGCAAAAATAAGATTTCCTGTAATATTTTAAAGATGCCCATAACATGGTGAAACTGGTCAGCTTCAAAACAAATAAGTGGACCAAAATTATCGTGATTTAAATTTGGGGTATTATGCCGCGTTGCACTACCTTCTTAGTCAACTTTTGGACAGCAATACAGTGTCCATCATCAAGGCAGAAGTGACACTGTAATGCTGTCCGAAACGTTGGCTAATGAAGGAGGAGGCCAAAACATAAATCACCATAATACCGCCATCAAAATCTCAAATGAAAAGTGGACTAAAGTTTTTTGTTCAAAGTTCTTAAAAAATAGAAATTTCGAGGTTGAGTTCGAATGAATTCTCTGTCGTACCATTTTGTATGATAAATAATGTCTTTTATGAAAACTAAAAACACAGAAGATGCTAGAACAATGACGTCATGTCTCATCTCACTCTGGGACCACTATAAGGCAGTTGTTTGCCCTTAAAACACAGGTAGATGCCGTGTACACCGATTTCAGTAAGGCCTTTGACAAAGTTAAGTCACTCTATCTTAATGAATAAACTGGATAAAATCGGCATTCACGGAAATCTGCTTCATTGGTTAGAATCATATTTATCACATAGTAGTCAATTAGTTACTGTCAACGGTTTTAACTCTTCCCCAATATTAGTTACGTCGGGCGTACCCCAAGGATCTCACCTTGGACCCTTACTTTTCTTAATCTTTATTAACGACCTTACATACAAACTCCGCTGTAATTTTTCTCTATATGCTGATGACCTCAAATTATATAAAGCAATTAAATCTATGAAAGATTGTGAACTCTTACAAAAAGACCTTAACACAATATCTACCTGGTGTGTTGACAATGAAATGGAACTGAATATAGCTAAGTGCAAAGTTATAAATTTCACCAAGAACACCAACAAAACTCTGTATTCATATAGCATATGTGGTCACAATCTAGAAACAGTTGAATCAATAAAAGATTTAGGAATTATATTTGACAACAAACTAACATTCAATCAACACATTGAATACATTGTGTGTAAATCAAATAAATTACTTGGTTTTATTGTAAGATCAACCAAACTGTTTAAGAATTCTAACAGTCTAATAATTCTATTCAATTCCTTAATCCGAAGTGTTCTTGAGTACGGGTCAACAGTCTGGAATCCACATTATATTACACAGATATCTAGACTCGAATCAGTCCAAAGAAAATTTACACGGATTTTGTCTTACCGATCAGGTGTCTATCATCTTCTAGACGGGTACGAACAAAGACTTAGACATTTCAAATTAGAAAGTCTGGTTAAAAGACGAAACATAAATGACCTTTAAATGCTTTATAAAATTGTGAATAATCGTGTAGACAGTAACTTAGTCAACCAAATCAAGTTATACGCCAGGCCCAAATCTACCAGAAACCTTAACATATTCTGGACTGAAATTTTTACCAATAATACTGGATATTTTAATCCTATGTCCAGAATGTGTCGATCATACAACGATCTTGTTAAAATACACACTTTCATTGATATTTTGCACGAATTGTGCACCTAAAAAAAAAAATTAAAAAAAAATAAAATTTGTTGTTTTATTATATCTCAGGAAATACTTCATAAATATTGTATACTTATAATGTATTTCAATTTTGTATTTAAGTTTTTTTTAAGTTATGTATAAATAATACTTGCATTGTTTTTCATGTGTTTGCTTCTGTAAAAATTCAAATGTAATTACTGCAGACACATTAGTCTAGGGATATTTATATTTGTATTTTAATTTATTATATTTTACCCACCAAATTTTTTTATAAATATCCTGTTTGTGTCTCAAATAAATAAAATAAAATAAAATTAGAAACTCAATCAACTCAATGCTCCTCCCCACTTGCAATAAGGAGAATGTATTAGTTAATAAATACTTTCATCCTTCAAATTTGTATGCTACATATATTGTAAGGAATGTTTTAGTAAATTCTTATAAATCTGAATAGGCAGCAAAGACACTCATTTTGTCATAAAAATTGCACAGCTTCATCTGTAATTAATTAGACAAAGCAATTCTTTTGAGCAGTCAACATCATTTCCATCTGTCCTAAGATTTGAAACTTCACCATCAAAACACAATATAATTTTTTTATCCACATTTTTAAATTACCCAAAGGAAAAAAAAAGTTAAAAATCAGGCAAAGCCCTACTAATACTAACTAACCACAGGGAAGGCAGATAGGATAGGCCACCACATAACCCTGTCCTGGCACACACTCCTTGCTTCATTCACTTTCATATATTGTATCATAAATATTCTAGCTCTTGAGAATGGAAAAAAATCCTATTACATAGTATATTTAATGGTAGGTAATCTAGAAAGCTCGAAGCAGATGGCGCTGGTCAGAGAGTGGGTGGTTAGATTATTTATGCGGAGGTTATTTGCATGACATGACAGATATGTGATACAAGTTTTAAAGATATTGGAAGATTTAAAGGCATTTAAAAAAAGGTGGTTATCCAAAACAAGTATTTTTTAATGTAAGTACCTTCTTCTTCTTCTTTCGTATGGTGGGGGGTCAGAGGGGGACATCTAGGTCTGCGAGCCAGTCTAGGGCCTCAGGCGTTGCCCTGTGGACCTCATCAATCCCGCCGGGGAATGAATGGAGCGGGCATTCGTTGACCACATGTTCGGTGGTCTGCACCGCACCGCATTCACACGTCGCCGACTCTTTAAGGCCCCATCTATGCATCATATGAGCACAACGGCTATGGGAGCACCTTATCCTATTGATGGCAGTCCAGAGTTTGCGAGGCAATGAGAACCCAGGCTGTCTCTCAGTGGGGTCTTGCACGAGATGGGCGTTTTTGACGTTGGCTGATTGCCACTCAAGCTTCCACCTATCTTCTGGGGTGAGAGGTGTTCGAAGGAGTCTTTCTCCTTCCGTCCAGAAGGGTTTTCGAGACTTTAAGCGGCATGCCGGGTGAGAAACGACATCATCGTGCAAGGGTATTTCGCTTTTTTGCAGCGCCTTCTTGTATTCCCTCAGTGTTGCAATCTCTCGCCTGATATTTGGCGGGGTTATATTTGCAAGTACGGGGAGCCAGGGAAGAGGAGTCGATTTTAAGGTTCCGCTGATGGTTCGCATTGTGGCATTAAGCTGAACGTCGACCATGGAAGTGTGGGCGCTTCTGGCCCATACTGGAGCACAGTATTCAGCTGCTGAGAAAACCAGGGCAATGGATGCCGTTCTGAGCGTGTTGGCGTCGCATCCCCAGCTAGTACCAGCCAGCTTATTGACTAAGTTTAGTCTTGTCCTGGTTTTTTTGCCCACTGTTTCCATGTGTTTCCGGTAATTCAGGCTCCTGTCCAAAGTTACTCCAAGATAGCGCGGATGGGGGTCATGGTAAATATTTTTTCCATCAAACTGAACACAGAGTTTTGCGTTTGCCTGTGAATTATATATTATATTGTGATGTAGTGTGCCAACCGCCGCACGCAAAGGTAGTGTCCGCCGCGCTATTCGTGATGTTACCGGCACGTATATTGTTACCGCGCGTGTAAGGTAGTGAGTGCTGTGAGTGAGGCGGCAACCAAATATTAAGAGGGCCTCCGACTACAAATAATTATGCCGCCACGTAAGGGGCCGAAGACCGAAAGGTCTCCCGGCCAAGGGGAAACATTAAATATCGGGGAACAATTGAAAATATTGTCCCTGAATATTGAGGGAACATCTCTCTCAAAGGTGGACTTTTTAGTAATGTAAGTACCTATGTTGGTTTTAAATCTTTAACTTTAAGTCCCGGATGTAAATATGTGTGTTGGCTGTTTATTGAACTAGGTACCTACCCTACATAAATAATTTTTTTACAAATATTTTTCGGTTTTAAATAATAATAATAATTGTATGATTTCCCTTGAGATTATTTTCCTATTAACCCCTTGGGCAACTTTGGAAGATATTCTTTACAGACAACCAAAAACCAGTCTTTCGGAGATATATATCTCAGCCACTTCCATGACAAATAAAAAAAGTGGCATATCCACACCTCTTTAAAAAGTCATTAAAAGTGATGAAAAAGTCCATAAACTAACCTAACATAACCTATTTAACCAAGTTTATTTTTTTATTCATCACTTTTAATAACTTTTCAAAGGAGTGATGAAGTTGTACACTTTTGAGTTGTCCGGTCAACATCCCAGCCTGACAGGGTCTCCTAAAAGTTATGCTATCTCATTCAGTATTACGGTGAGAAATAAGGTTTAAACAGAGTTAGAAAGAGAGAATTTCGCACTTTCAGTTTGCATCAAAAAATTACCATAAATGCTGCCAAAAAATTTGAAATAATTCTACGAAACGACATTTAGCATTTGAAAAATATTTTTAAAGGTAGGCAAAGTTTTGATAAATACTTTTATAATTAACGAAAAAAATGAAATGACATTAACTTTCATAATACCTTTATTTAATTAAATATGTTTTTTAGTTTTTTGAAAAGTAGTAATTAGGGTTTACAAGCAATCGGTAAGCGACACAAAAAATTTTATCAAACATTTGCATTCCAAATTTTAATATTTTAATATTTTCCTAATTTCATAATTTTAATATTTTCCTGTGTCAATTTTTATACTAAAATCTGCAAGTGTTTCATCTGCTTTCAAGAATAGTATTTTATTTTGAAATAATTCAAAAACAGCCATTTTATCAGGAATCAAATGTAATGCAAACTTATTTAACTAATAGTTCTCCTAAGGCCCAGGCTACACGAACGGTTCTCCTGCCGCGGGACACCGCCCGAGAGAGCTGCCGCAGACCATCATACTACACGGGTGGCGGTTTCCCGCCAGGCTACACGAGCGGTTCTCACGCCGCGGGAAACCGCGCACGACCGATCAACAACGCTCTCTCGCAAGAAATTATGGAATCGCGGGAAACCACTCATGTAGTACAAACGTGGCGGTTACCCGCTGCGGGATAACCGCTGCATGCGGCGGTTGAATTTCTCCCGCCAGTGAACCGCGAGCAGCCGCGGCGGGAGAACCACTCGTGTAGAATGCGTCATACAACGTTCATAGTAAATTGTGTCTGCTTCGGTTTACAGGCGGTTTTTCCGCGGCGGGAGAACCACTTGTGTAGCCTGGGCCTAAGAGCAGTACATTGCAAAATGTTAGAGGCTTTATAGGTTAACTTTTTTTATGAACACATTCTCAACAGAATAAGATGAGGAATAAGTTTTAAGTGGGTGAGTGAAAAAAGTTTGAGGCAGAAAGTTAAAAAATGAGTTTCATCAAGTTTTGAAAGTGGTGTACTCATACTTATTTATATTTCTATCAAAATGTTTTGCTCAAATTAGACTAAAGTTATGATTCCAGAACAGATCCCAGAGTCGTCTTTTTTAATCCCTTGTTTGCCGCTCGTGTACCGGTGTGTCATGAGATTTTACACGCGATTTTGACCCTTATGTATAAAGAAAGTGTATGAAGAACACGGTCAGAATCGCTTGCTCTATTATCGCCCTTTACCATAGCGAAACCTGCAATGCGCCTAGTCACTCCAAATAATTTATATTAATAATTTACCGGAGCGCGGGAATGTGCGCAGTTCTTGCGCATGCGCGGGAAAGATATGTTTATCTACGATTTTGACCCTTCTATGTACAAAATTTGTAAAGGACAGTGTCAGAATCGCTGGACACGAAGTGTCATTTCTGCCGCCGGGTGCCGCGTCGTAATTGGTGATGCTTTTTGCTGGCCTACCCTGGCAAACAAGAGGTTAAAGCACAATCTGCTTTTTTACTGTTCATCACTTGGAAACCTTTGTACAGACACTCTAGAGGAGCGTAAAGGCACAACAATGCAACATTGAGTCATTTCAATTACAATTATTAAGTTTGACAGCTAGCATGACCGACAGCACACTACCGCCAAAGTCTTATTCTAGCATTCGAGATTACCTGCCAAGTAATAAATAAAAAAAACTACCTTTAAAAAAAACACAGTTTCATAACTTAAACAAACTTTATTAAGATGTAGAAACTAAAACAATCCATAATTACATTCAGTGTCTACACCGGCTCTAGATTCCAACGGTGTACTCTGGCACGGGGTGGGGGGACGGGGTTTACTTGGCGACGGGTCCGTCGATGGGGTCGACCACGGGGTCAGCGTATTTGATGGATGGGAAGGAGGTCATGTCCACGCCTTTGCCGGCTCCGTACACCTTGGCCAGCTTGTCGAGTTCGCCCTTCAGCTCGCGCTCGATTTCAGGAGTGGGGTCCACCAGTTTTCCTCCTCTGAAAGAAAAAGACAATTAATGATTAGTATGCTTAATATTATTATGAAAGAGTTGGGTTAACTGTTGACCTTTGCTTTGTGATATTTGAACTACAAAATAGCGGGAAAATTGTTGCATTTTTGGTCTTACTGTGAATGTTGCCATTTCCGATCTAGTAAAAAATTCTTATCGGTACCTAGCAGGGACTCGCAGTTCATACAATACATAAGAAAACTGCGCATGTCCCAAGAAAACGAGAATTAAAAATACATTATATCGATGGTAAGAACAATGTCAGAAATGCTAAAAATTAAAAATCGTTTGGTTGGCTTATTTATTGGTTTATTTCGTTGAATTAATTGTCTGTATTTTCGAAATTTTGAATGAAATACTGCAAAACTACTAAATCGAACACCCGCATTGTTCTTCAGACTGTCAATATTTTCAGTTATAAATTAATGTACATACTACAATAATGACAATAATGAAAAGTAATAATGACATGTTAGGTTTGTACAGATTAGATTGTGTAATGTGTGCGTGGTATTTTTTTAAAGACAAATAATTCTCTATTATTAACTTTCTTTTGATTTTATCCATTTTATGTTTTGTGTTTTATCGTGCATTTTCAGGAAAAATTCGTGGAGGACACTTGAGGGAGACATGGCATGATCGAGTGAATCAAATAATTATTTGTGATAAAATGAGACATAATTATAATATTTCGATGATTTGTAAAATTCATATTATTCATATTCATGTTTCGTATGTAAACCTGTCAAAAAACCATTCATCCATTCATCTTTTAATATTTTAAATTATAACACAAATTGCTTTTTTTCTAAAATGTTGAAAGTAGTGCCATCTATGAACGCAATGTTTCTAAATAATTTTAAGTTTAACCTTTGGTGTCGTCAGCTACTTCGATAAGTTGTGCTCAGTAGAGCTGAATGTATGCTTTATATTATTTTGGATCATCTAAAGATATGTGGAATTTGTGACTCCAGATACTAATATCTACAGCCTGTATGTCGGACGAATATCTACAGCTCATATGTTGAACTAATATCTACGAACTTCAGAGTGTTGACTAATATCTACAGAGCTAAGGTCGGACGAATATCTATGACGGTCCCAGTGTTGACTAATATCTACAGAGCGTAGGTTGAACTAATATCTACAGAGCGTAGGTTGGACTAATCAGCTAAATGTGTCCAATAGTCCGATATTAGGGATTTTTACATACATACTTACATAAATTAAGTTTTTAAACTGCATACACAATATTACGTTATTCCAATATGCTATACATAATTTCAAATCCAACCTCTGCCAGTGCTGTAGATATTCATCAACACTTTGGTTCTCACAGATATTAGTCAACAGTTTGAGCTGTAGATATTCGTCAACACTTTGGTTCTCATAGATATTAGTTCGATTTTTTCAGTTTTTGGAATTCCTGTAGATATTAGTAGAAGCCTCCGAATTTGTTACATTGTTTTTATCAAAATGAACTATTTTGGATAGCAATAGATTGCGTCAACAGGTGGTGAAGATTGTGTGAATTGTATGTTTCGATGAAATCAACAACTAACTAACCCATGAAGCTAGTTAGGAACAAGGTATGACATCTCTTGTCAGCATTAAAAAGCTAGCTACCTGTTTTGTTTTTTTTTTCTATGCTTATATGTACATATACCCCTTACTAATAAAAGTGTTTTAAATTTTACACAACTGATAAACAACTATTTACCAATCATTAATGGTTGTTTATCAGTTGTGTAAAAAATACATTAGATTTTAGTTATTATTATAAGTCAGTTTTTATAGCGCCATTAATTTAGTAATTTGCCGTAGAAAATGTGGAAAAATTTCCATACTCCGCTTGCTGCCTAATACACACAAATTATTTACATAACATTATGTTTTAAATTAATTACTACAAGAGGTCGAGGGTTCAAATTCTGGCGTGCGCAAGTAAAATTTTATTTAATTAATTTGTATTATTTCACAAAGAGTGGAAGATTTCTCAATATTGCCCAAGTGTAAGACTACCTACCATTCAGAATCGAAAAAATGAAATGGCTTAAGCCGTATTTGGTGACCAGATCTGAAGAGTCAGGTACTTCCCCCCCTCCTCGTTCCACATTTTCTTCCCCTACCCGCTACCTTCAGCCTCACAACATATCCCAATTAGGAATGCCATAGTTTCACTAGCTTCAGACTGTTAGGAGCAGTTGGGACACTTGTGCAGCATTCACATGAATAAAAATAATTATGTATTTATTTTTTGAACTCCCGGTATTTTGAACACCTGGTAAAAAAAAAAGAACTAAAATTACGTGACAATCAAAATATTCAAAGCTCAGCGCCCGTCATGTAGTTGTGCCAGAAATTTCAATTCTGGCAAATATCACATTAGGTAAAACTTCGAAATCACGGTCGCAACCGCGATCTCATACTCATAATTGAAATTTTGAATACAGTATTTTCCATCGCTCCGAATGAAAAAAAGTTGGCTTTTACAGTAATTAATGTGAAAAAAGGTTTTATTTCGAAAAAATATTCGTATTAAGTATGCCCAGTGATTTCGTAAGTTTATCTCACATTACACTGACAAGATTTAACGAGGTGTCCATTCTAGCGACAAATTTCACTTTCACCAAAAATGAATTTAAATGCATGTTTTGCCACCTGCCCTAATGTAAATAGTGTTTGTTTGTAAAGTAAGTAAGTTGAATCGGAATGTCATTTAAAGGATTTGTGCACATTAAGAAGCAGAGTACGGAAAATTTTACTAAAGTTATGTGAAATACTTACGTTGACTTGCTCTTATATTCCTTGATTTTGTTGACAAACAATTGTTGGATGGGGTCGGTGGACTTCTGGAGTGCGGGAGCCATGACGCCGATGTTTCGGGAGCACACTGTGGCTCCTCGCACCGTTCTGATTCCAGAGAAAAGGCGTGTGGACATCATCTAGAAATCATTCAAACCCTCAACTTGATTATTTTATCAATACATTTCAAAACTTAAAAAATGACCAACCATTTGTCATGTTTATCACAGTTTTGGAGATATTTTTTCTTCACAAATAAAAACAACATTATAATGACTTCTCGGCTAAAATAAGGCGAAATATTGAGAAATAATGATATTTAGATCTGAGATCCTTGAACAATTTAAGGTTTTGCCATATTTATCATAGTTTTTTGAGACATTACATAATATTCGGTTCGGCATTATTTCTCTTATAATCTGACAGCTAAGGCTTTAAAAAGATTCTTTGATAAAATCATGACAGATTCCTTTAGAAAGAGTTGATTTAAATACGAGTTAATAATGATTATTCGAAGAAAATGATATATTTTGACATCTTAACCTCACCTTTGAAATTTCTCGACAAATGGCCTAAAGACAATCTAGTGTTGCCAACTGAATAAAAATATTAAGTCACATTGTCATAGACATTATAGACAATAATATCTACGGTAACCACCGTCAAAGAAATATCCAACGTGAAATAAATAGCGATTGGTAGGTGAATACAACACTACGATGTTACAATATTTGCCGCGAATTTATTTAAAAAGCAATATATTTATTATGGATTACATTATTAATTTAAAACTAGTAAATGATTTTATAGATTCCCCGTTTTAAATTACGAATTGAAATCTTTTGACCATGGGCGTCTGGTGGTTTTGATGTGTTTGTTCTAATTACCAATGGCTTAAATTGATTAACCTTAAATTTTTAATACATTATAAAACATTTTTGAATGTAGCTATTACTTTGTGGTTATCCATTATAATAAAATGAAACAATGCAACTTTGTATAAACCACTTATAAAATGTGCAAATCCGACCGGTTTCGGAACAAACGTTCCTTCGTCAGGGAAATTAGTATAAGCTTTCCCTGACGAAGGAACGTTTGTTCCGAAACCGGTTGGATTTGCACATTTTATAAGTGGTTTATACAAAGTTGCATTGTTTCATTTTACATTATAAAACGTTTCACATTTTCCTTACATTGTTTTGTTTTACCTCCCTTCACCAATGTGGTTGTCTCTTAGATTTATTTTAGTTATTATCGTGATTCATTTTTTGGTTATCGTGCGTGTAGCGCTTCGGACATCATAACATTCCATTATTCCCATTGTCGGGTCGTCGGAACAATAATAATTCCGCTGGCGGTTCACCATACCGTCCTGCAAGCAGTTCTGTAAATCGGATGGTGAGTAGACCCCATTAGGTTCGTGCTACAAAATATGGTCGGAGGTAAAAATAACATTCAAATCAAACTATTTCTAACAAATGTACTTAAGCAAAAACTACAAAATGGTAACATGATTTGAGATTTACACTGACGGATCGAATCCCGGCGTGGGAAATAAATTTTATTTGATTAATTTGTGATATTTCACAATTAATTCATTTAATATAATATATAAAATATTTGCGGCACGTTCCAGAGTGGAACATACTCTCAGTATACCCCTGGTGTAAGACCAGCATTCAGAATTGAAACGTTGCTTGAAATGGCATTAGCCGTGTTTGGTGACCAGATCTGAATAGCCAGGTACTTCCTCACCTTCCTCTTCCCTATCTCCTTCCCCTCCCCACTACCTTCAGCCTCACAACATACCCCAATTGGGAATGCCATAGTTTCAATGGCTTCAGACGGGAGCAGTTGGAACTCTTGTGCGGTATTCATATAAAAAAAATGATGACGATATTAGCACAATTAGCGATATTATTTCAATTTGAGAGGCGGGTATGGGTACCGCCGGAACTATTTTAATGGATAACTAACACCTCTGCCATAGGTCACCCCAAGTGGTTCGCTACGTTTGGTGACTTAACAGGGGTGCCCGGGTTAGTAGAGTCAGGTTTGTCCGGATCTTGGCGGCGGATGTCTGCCCACCAACTGCGTGGCAGGTCGGATCGGGAGGGAGAGACTGGTTGAGGGAGATCTTTGACCTCTCCAGCAGGCATCTCTCGGAACATTGCCTTGCACCGCAGTGGAAAGGATGGATTCATTTGTCCGTCACGGACACACTCCCAAATTCCCACCCACTCCTTAGGGGGCGTTCAAGTATTACGTAACGCAATTTTTGAAGATTTTTGACCCCTCCTCCCCCCTTTTTTTTGTACCACCCCCCCCTCCCCCCCTAAACGTTACGTAACGCCCAAGTGACAATTTTTACCTGAAAGTCACAATGACTGGAAAGTCGCTTAAATACCTTTTTTCTTGTTTTAATTGCGTTTGCGGAAATAAATAAAACAAGAGATTTCGAGAACGAAAATGATTGCCAAGTTGGAAGATTTTAATTCCTTGGTTTTTTTTTATCTAAATAAAAAAAAACATGTTACGTAACGCGTTGTTCGAACCCCCCCTCCCCTCCTGTAACGCACAGTAACATTTCACAAGACACCCCCTCCCCCCAAGTGCGTTACGTAATACTTGAACGGCCCCTTATACCTTTTCCTTCCCGGAACTTCCTCTCCTTCCTTCCCTAAAAAGACCCTCCACACAGCATCCCCAAAGATGAAATAGGCACCCAGTGGAATTATTTTCCTAGATATCCTAGATGGGACAGTATGTTTTTATAATTTTCCTAGATGTCCTAGTCTAGTGGGAGTCCTAGATGGGACAGTATCTTTTTATAATTTTCCTAGATGTCCTAGTCTAGTGGGAGTCCTAGATGGGACAGTATCTTTTTATAATTTTCCTAGATGTCCTAGTCTAGTGGGAGTCCTAGATGGGACAGTATCTTTTTATAATTTTCCTAGATGTCCTAGTCTAGTGGGAGTCCTAGATGGGACAGTATCTTTTTATAATTTTCGATCGAATTTCGCTAATGTCGTCTTCATTTAATTAAATATTACAATTTGCGGTTTTACTCATTAAGTTAAAAATAAAATAAAATACCCTACTTACATTTGCAGAAAAGTTATTATCCAAGGTGCTATCTCACGGGCGTAGCCAGGGGGGGGGGAGGTTCAACCCCCCCCCCCCCCCCCCGAAAAGTTAAGATAACAACATCAATGATATTAAAATAAGGAGAGGCCAGCGGCATAACTTATTTTATTACTAATTATTACACTAATGATGTATTTTGGATTCGCCCTCTCTACCACCCGCCGCTGGCCGTTGTCGATTATCCGATCGCATTTGGTATTTTAATGCCGTATTTATACGGTATTGTTATGTATCCCCACATCAGTGATGGTATGTCTAGGGAAATTTGACTAGATCTAGGGGAGAAAAATATTTTTCAGGGAAAAGGGAAATCAGCACTAAATCTAGGGAAATTTCGAGCTGGTAAATTTTTTATTACATATGACAATATTACTGGTATTATATACCCATATGTTTTTTGGAATTCACACGAATCTTAAATATTGTTGATGTACTTACAAGCAATTTGGCAAGCAATGTTATTTTTAACAATGACAACTCTAAATGATATATAGGTTCTTTCTTACGTATCCTTTACTTACTTATTACAATAATTTTTGTTACTAACTTACATGATTCTTCCATTTATAATGATTTTTTAATTTATATTATGATTTTTGTAAACTCTTCAGGATATTTATTTTTAAATTTATACAAGATTTTTTAACCTACTTATTATTTACAATAGCCGTTATTACTAACTTACACGATCATTAATTTACTAATTGAGCTAGAACTCCCTCACCAAACACAAGAGCATTGTCTCTTTATGGTGAGGAAAGGCAATTTTATTAAATTTTTTTGTTAACCTTATGTATGTAACTATGTAACTATGTAACTGTTATAACTTCATATGTATTTTTAATAAACATTGCCAATAAAAAAAAAAAAAAAAAAAATAGGTATCTAAAAAGATAAATGGGGACCTCTGAAAGAAAAAAATAATTTAACTTACAAGTTCCGTTTTTTTTGGTGATGGCGGTTTATTTTTATTTTGCAAAGTGATTTTTATTTGGAATTCCGTTTCTAATCAGTAGTAAGTGTATGCGTACTTTAAAATTATTATTTCACTTAGAAAAAAGTGTTTAATAAACATATAACAGGATTAGTGTTACAGTCGGGTGAATACATACTTGCATAAATGTGATTATTTGAATAATTTGACTGCTTAAAATGTTGCAACATGTACCTACAACTAACGTTTATTATGTATTTTGTTTTGAAAAGTTTTATTTCCTATATACATTTGTTACTTTAATTTTATTAAAAAAAGAAGGAAAAAAAATAAGTAACCAAGGTACATAGAAAACAAAAGTCTTCAACACAAACTGTTAATGCCCAAAAACGTCCGACAACACCCCCCCCCCCCCCCCCCCGAGACGAGTTTTGATTTTTGATTTTGCCAAGGTGGTGGTATATAATATAAAGGTTATTGCATGCACTTTCAGTAGTTTTATTTTATTGAACCCCCCCCCGATACTAAAACCTGGCTACGTGCTATGTAGACAGCATTTAGTGCAGGTTTGAATCTTGCACTCATACATAAAGATAGCAGGAAAATGAAGATGGTGTTGGTAGTTCTCAGTCGAAGTATATATGACTGATTCGGATAGGGATACATCCGCCCCGGCAAGGTGTAGATCTTGGGTTCGTGTCCTAGATGTGACTGTATTTTTTTCTGATTTTTCTGTTTTCAGATATTCGATCGAATTTCGCCATAATCGTCTTCATTTAATTAATTATTACAATTTGAGGTTTAACTTATTAATAATAGTATTTGGCTGATTTATAAAGCGCCGTTTTCGTGAAAAATCACCTCAAGTTAAAAATAAAAATAACTAACTAACCATCACGCCGTTTCCCCGCAGGGGTAGGCAGAGAGGACGGACCGCCAAACAACTCGATCTTGGCACACACTCCTTGCTTCGTTCACATTCATACATCGTCTCATACATGCTCTTCTATTATTCCGACTCTTAACATGACCCGACTCAAGTATCTGATTCACTTGGTCGTGCCATGTCTTCCTCGGGCGTCCCCGACTTCTTCTACCATTCTCATTTGCGTCATATATTCTCCTTACACTCCTTTCCTCGTTCATTCGCTCTACATGCCCAAATTGCATTCTTCGCGGATCTCCACATTTCTCACACGATCGTACATGGTTTTACCACACATATGCCTCATGGATCTCATTTCTACAGCATTCAGTCTACTTTCATCCTTCCTCTGCCAGTTCCATGCCTCACTGCCATACATCAGGGTAGGTACCAGCACTCCGTTATGGACGGCTAACTTCGCTTCTATGGACAGTTTTTTGTTGGCGCCAATGGCGTTCAGTCCTCCATTAATAGAGTTACCTGCATTTATCCTTCTTTCGATATCTCTGACAGCTTTCCCATCTCTCGTAAACATACTTCCCAAGTACACAAACTCATCCACCTGCTCCAATACTCATCATTCACAACCATGTTGCACATTGTTTTCATACTCTATCTTTCAAATAACATGACTTTAGACTTACTTTCATTCATCATTAACTCATTCTTCATACATACTTCGTTTAGCCTAGACACGAGAGACTGTAGATCTTCCATACTCTTAGAAATCAGCACCGCACCATCAGCATACAATAGGCATGTTGTATAAAAATAAAGGAATAATATTAATCCTGCTGGCGGTTTTGCCAATTTGGTCTACTCAGCATCCGATTTGCAGAGACCCTGCATGCAATCCTGCAAATCGGATGCTGAGTAGACCATTTAAAAGGTTCATGCCATGTGGGAACATAATATTTAAAAATATGAAAATAAACATTGTATTTATTATTGTTATTCTTTATTATTTATTACCTGCCAGTTATTGTGCCCCTGAACATTCGTGATGTACGTGACTCAGCATCAGAAAGGATTAAAACTGTAATGGCTATATAAAAAAAAACACAGTTAACATAGCTATTTCAAACCTTGTAATTCGCATCCCGGGTGAATGAATGTTGAATACTGCAGTTGAAATACCTCGACCTGATTCATTCACATTCATACATCATGGATCGTGCTACGCAAAGATCAGATGGTTTGTTTTTTGCAATATTGCAACATTGGTGGATATATAGAAAATAGAAGAACACGAGAAATGCCATGTGGGCGTTTTCGTTTTCTTACAAAAGTCTGGCTATTCCTTGCTTAAAATTTTAATACCAAATCAGTATGAATTTTTATGTCGATATAATAAAATGCCGATGTGCAATGGCATTATATAGGAATTTTTTTGGATAACCAACGCCTCTGTCTTAGGTCACTCCACGTGTTTCGTTACGTTTGATGATTTAGCAGGGGAGTGAGGTCAATTGCGTGGCAGGCCGGATTGGGAGAGAGAATAAGGGGGACCTTTTGACCTCTTTGGCAGGACTCTCTCGAAACATCGCCTTGCATCGCAGTGGTAGGGATGGATTCATACGTCCGTCACTCCTGGACATACTGACCCCCAGATTCCTACCCACTCGTCATACCCTTTTCCTTCCCAGAACTATCCAACCTTCCTTTCCTAAAAATACCCTCGACACAGCATCCGCATTGATGACATGAGCCCTGAAGCGAATTATTATTCTCAGGGCCACCTGTGTGGAGCTAATGTAAAAAACAATCAAATTATATCAAGAAGATTGTCTCAATTAATTTATGTTAAAAATAAAATCTACAGTTTCATTTCGAGATTGATCAAATTTAGCATACTTGACCATCAAAACAAGTGAAAGGTCTCTGTCTATGTCTGATTTAATTAAAAAAAAAAAAAAAAAACTATGTGTAAAGTTCTGGCAACGCGTTGACTTCAACTAGTTGATGATATTTTGTAAAATTAATGGCGTCATCGATTCCCATTCAAATCAACATGGAAGACATTTCTAGTAGGTATACATTATCAATTCACTGGATGGATAGAAGGTACATTGACCGTGATTTTAAACTGTAATATTGTTACTATTTATTTTGTTAGTTGCGATGACCTTTCGTCTTTTTATTCTATTCAATTCTTTTCTTGTTTGCTCAGTAAGAGGCAAGTTGTTGCAAATTTTAATAATGCCACGGATTTCTACTTTGTTCCTTGTGTGATATTTCTTTTCAACTGCAAATGCAATTTTAAAACATTAAAGAAAAATCACTCGTGAGTAGATAATATCTGCATACCAGCATGTTTTTAATCATTGAACTAAAGGCCAAATGTTTGTTTTCGTTGGTTCCATGTCATTGAGGTGATAATTATTTGGTACAAAGAGGCAGTTGAATTTAGGTCAATAACTTGAATATTTTTTTTTTACTTAATTCCACACAGAGGAAAAATTTTTCACTAAGGGCCTATGTATCTGAAATGCCGTATGTAGGATCTTTTTGAGGAGTGGAAGGAATGAAAATTGGTCTTGAAGACACCCATTTTGTAGGAAGAAGGAAACACAGATTACGGTCCCGACAGGCGTAATTGGAGCAGGTTGGAACAGCTCATTGCTGAGGTGCCGTATTTCTCAAGACATCTATTTATGCTTTATTGTAAACAACAGTGGTTTCCTGTCTTAGAACCCTTTCACCCTGATGAAAGACTAATTCGGAATCGAAACGTTGCGCGTTGCGTGGTTTCAAACTGTAAAAGGCGTGTTTCGATGAACAGATCTGAATATATATATTTCTAATGTTATTACCTCACAAGAGTCCGTCTGGAGCCAGCGAGACTATGGCATCCCCAATTGGGGTATGTTTTGAGGCTGAATGTAGTAAGGAGGGGAAGGAAGTGTGGGAAAGGAAAGTACCTAGCTATTTAGATCTGGTCACAAACCCTGCCAAAGCCATTTCAAGCAACGTTTCAATTCTGAATGGTGGTCTTACACCAGGGTGATACTGAGAGTATCTTCCAGTCTGGAACGTGCCGCAAATATACAATATATTATTTTAAACGAATTAAGTGTGAAATTAAAAAAAATTATCATATAAAATTTATTTGCGCATGCCAGGATTCGATCCCGTGACCTTCAGATTGCGAGTCAAGTGCCATACCCCTAGACTACGATAAAAGAGCCATATACTTCCCAACCTTCCGCTTTCCCATCTCCTTCCCTTCACCAATCCCTTAAGGCAGTCATCCCGAGTAAAGGCTCTTCTTTTTCACTATTTTTGGTTTTTTTTTTGCGAACTTATTAAACAAACAACTGCGATCTTTTCGCCTCATATTTATTCATATTTTGAGCACACTTTTCAATTTTTTCAGCTCGAAATCGTCTCTCTTTGCTGAAGTGCACGACAACCTAGCCACTCATCTTCAAAATTGCGGTGATCACGATTGCGGGCGTTTTGTTCAACTGAAACAAAAAAAAATAATCTGTCAAGTATGAACTATTTTTATTAAAAAATATTGAAAATAAATTTTTGCCATCTTGTAACACTAAACAAAACACCAAAATTCGTGAAAAATGTTTAAAAAATATGTGTTCTTAAAAATTCTCAAAAAAAGCGAAAAAAGAGCTTGCACACGGAATGACTGCCTTTAAGCCCCACAATATATCCCATTTAGGGATGCCATAGTCCTACTGGCTCCGGACAATCGGGAATCTTGTGCGGTATTCACATTAAGAAAAGGAGACAAAATAAAGCGTAGGCCTTCAATTAAAGATTTAGATAGGAGTCAAATTATTTATATTAAATTCTACACCTACTTTAGCAAGGGTGCCCTGGTTCATGGTTCCTGGGTGAGGTTTGTTCGGGTCTTCTGCCGGTGGACAGAAGCATCGGCATGGCAGGCCGGATCGGGAGAGAATGGTTGAGCGAGTCCCTTTGACTTCTACAGCCGTACGCTCTCGGAACATCGTCTTGCACCGCAGTGGGAGGGATGGATTCATACCATACGTCACTCCTGGACACACTGACCCCCAGATTCCTACCCACCCCTAAGACTCTTTTTCTAGAACTTCCTCTCCTAAAAAGACCCTCCACACATCATCCCCAAAGATGGCATAGGTCCTGGAGTAATTATTTTCCTCAGGGCCTCCTGAGTGGAGCTAAAATAAAAAAAAAATATATAAATATTTAGCCTTCATGAAAGTCCCTGTAAGAATTGCATAGTAGGTACTGACGAAATCTTCAACATTTTTAACACAAGATTTTATTTCTTATACGTATATAAAAATCTCGTGTCACGGTGTTTGTGGTCGCACTCCTCCAAAACGGCTTGACCGATTTTTATGAAATTTTGTATGTATATTTGGTAGGTATTAGAATAGGTTTTAAAGTATATTGCATATCGCTAGATGATTAGGGTGGCCCTATCCAGAAAAAAACTTTTTTTCGACAATTTTTTTTGTTTAGTATTTTTTTTTTTAATTGGCATCAAAAAATACCTAAAACCTCTAATTCTAACTCTCTCACGTCCACCCTCTCATTTTTTAGTCCCGATTTTTGTATTTTTGTATGAAGAAATTTAACCGTCTTTCGTATTTCAAACAGATCGAAATAATTTATGTTGTTGAATGACAGATGGCGCTACGTCCGCCTCATCGAACTTTCATCCCCACATGCGCAAGAAATTCACGAGAAGCGTCGCGTCATTTTGATATTTCATTCGGCATCATTTTCTCGCGTGGGCAAACCATCGAGCTTATTTGTATTGGCTAAAGATGGACTGACAAAAAATATCGTTCACTCAATTGCTCTTCGAAATTCATATTGATTTTCTTTATTTCATTTTTCTACTTCAGTTGGTATTTTTTTGGTTTTTATCGGCGGTCATCGTCTACAGCGCTCCATTTCCTTTTCTGTCATAGATCCCATCCCCACACACTTACAATACATTCGTTGTTTTTCATTTAACAACCATTTAACAACTAGAAATAATTTATATGCCAGAACTAAGTTTGTCGGGTCAGCTAGTTATATATAAAAATCTCGTGTCACGGTGTTTGTGGTCGTACTCCTCCAAAACGGCTCGACCAATTTTTATGAAATTTTTTATGTATTTCTGGTAGGTACCCCCACCCTCCCGTTTTTTAATCGCGATTTTAGTATTTTGTACGAACAAATTTAAGAGTCGTGGTCGTTCGTATTTCGTAAACAGAACGAAATTATTTATGTTGTTGAATGACAGATGGCGCTGCGGCCACTTCATCGCAACTTTCATCAATACATAGGAATAAATTTATACGGCAGAACAACGTTTTCCGGGTCAGCTAGTAACAATTTAATTAAAGAATTGTATTCTAAAACAATACTCCTTCACTTTCATAAATACAAAACACAATAAATAACATCTTACACGCATGTTAGAAACATTCGATCTCAGGGTCAAAAACATATCCAACAAAAATTTACGAATACAATATTCGGACAAAAAAGCTTCTTGTACTATGGTATTAAACTCAGGATCGGTTGTTTCAAAAAAATTGAACAATTCATCACATATTTGAAGTTAATTTTCACGTTCTATGACTATTTCAATTTTAAGAAGCTGCTGGCCTATAATGGTGTAACAATAGAACTTGATTAGAACTTACACAGAACGTGAAAATTAACTTCAAATATTTGATGAACTGTTCAATTTTTTTAAACAACCCATCTTAACAATATTCCACTCTCATTCAAAAATCACGACACACAACATTATAATATTTAAAACATAAGCAGAACACATATGTAGGTACTGTACCAAATAATAATATAGAAAGAGAAACTGCACAACTGCACTAAAAAACACTAGAGACTAACCAACTAACTAACCATCACCCCGTTTCCCGCAGGGGTAGGCGGAGAGGACGGACCGCAAAACAACTTGGTCTTTGCACACACTCTTTGCCTCACTATATTCATACTCTAACCAATAATCGTTAAATTCACCTCCCGCTCTTCGACTTAAATTACCCCGGTGACGAAAGAAAAATCTATGTCAACGACCATCTGACCAGCGTGAACAAAAACCTCCTTTTTCGGGCCAAGGGGTTTGCGAAGGAGACGGGGTACAAATTCACGTGACTAAAAAACAGCAGAATATTTGTGAGGAAAAATCCTACTTCGCCCCCAATACTAATTGCCAAGGAAGAGGACCTCAAGAAATTTTTTTATTCAGTCATGTATCTCCCCACACATTCCCCTCCTCCCATCATCCACTCCTATTACCTAACCCCCTTCTGCTATTTTTCCCTCTCCCTTAAAATTTCTAATTCATTTCTAACCCAATCAAGTAAACTTTTTAAGAACCATTTAGAAAACCATATAATCGCCTGTTGGCGACCACTACCTGCTACACGCTTTACACTCAGACCTACTCGACGGACTATCACGGTCTCGTTTACACCTATTGCCTTTTCTGCTGCGGTGGTAAGCAAATTATTATATACTCATTTGTCTACAATAATTTTACCAAAATACCTACTAAATTAATATTATGAATAGTTCTTACCTTAAATATGGGTACCTACCTATATCTAATTATATCAACATCAGAACAATAGTATCAATAGCCGGACCTGAGATGCGAATTACAATACAAATACATTATTATTATTTTAAACTCTATGATGCACCCACTTGCATTGTGTTAGATGTACTTACTCTGTTAAATTGCGTGCACTATAACCGAATTTACTTATCTTACGTATCTCGTACATTAATGTACGTACGTAAGTACTTAATTTTACGTGCGTACATTTAGCACATGCATTGTTTTAGATGTACATACTTACTCTTTTAAATTGCATGCTCTATAACCGATCGATTGTCCTGATCTTCTTCAACGCCTATCATTCCATGTTCCAAATCGCAACAGCAGGCAGTCAGCTTTAATCTCCCTCTTTGCAAGACCAACTCCAAATAGAACTCATTTGTCTACAGATCCACTTAAATTATTACCACATTGACATTTTAACTCGACTTTACGTGACATAAAACGAAAACTCACCAAGTAACATGACTCAAACTAGATATCCCTATCCCTATATATTCCCGTCCTTTGCCTCTTAATCCTATTCCTATGTTCCACCTCCCCCCCCCCCCCCCCTTTTTATATATTGTAACTAAAAAATAAATTAATTAAGAAAGTACCCTTACAATGTCACACTTTATCATTAACTATCATCAGTGGAAAGTTCATAATTGGCATAATTAACATTTTATTATTGTATTATTTTGTAATCTCTGATTTGCTGTCAACTTTCTCTAAAATAAAAAATAAAATAAATTAAAAATAAAAATACTCTTCTATTATTCTGACTTTTGAAATGTCCCGACTCAAGTATCTGATTCATGTCTTCCTCGGGAACCCCGAATTCTTCTACCATTCACATTTGCGTCATATATTTTTACACTACTCTCTCGTTCATTCGCTCTACATGCCCAAACAATCTGAGGGTCCCTATCTATTTTTTTTTTTTATATACATTAACTCCACACAGGAGGCCCTGAGGAAAATAATTTCCCTCAGGGCCTATATCATCTGGGATGCTGTGTGGAGGGTCTTTTTGAGGAGAGGAAGGAATGAAAATTGGTCTTGAAGAGACCCATGTTATAGGAAGGAGGAAACACAGAGGCCGGCAAATCATTCCACAGCCGAGCCGTTGAACACAAGAACGAGTCATGTGACAAATGTCAACCGTGTACAAATGTTGGGCACGCGTTTGGAGTGTTTCCCGACTATGCACCGGTGCCGAAGGGATCAATGATGCTAGTTCCTCGGAGCATCTTCCATTGTAATACCGGTAGAACAAGGATAGCATTCCCACCCGACGCCTGTGCTCTAAAGATTGCAATCAGTCTGTTAAGATGGGAGAATCTATTAAACGGACCGCCCGTTTCTGCACAGAGTCAAGGGTATTTTTCAGGTATTTTGGAGCTCCAGACTAGAGGTGGCTGCCAAATTTAACCGTGGGGCGCACTTGTGATTTGTACAGGGTTAGCAGTTGTGTACTATTGAAGTATCTGCGGGCCCTGTACAGTACGCCCAGTTTTTGGGAGGCTAACTTTACTCTGGCTTCGATGGAGCCCCCATACCTGAGCTGGTCACTTAGGGTTACACCAAGCATATCAATGGAGGGCCTGTTCGGAAGATTGCTTCCGTTGAAGGATACTAGGTATTCATTTCGATCCCTTTTAGACGTAATCAGACAAGATTGGGTCTTTGAAACATTAAATTCAACGAGATTATTTTTACCCCAAGAGAAAACACTCTCGAGGTAACCATCCATTCTTTGCTTCAAAGCCCTCCGAGCCGTTGGGGTTGGTGAGCTTTTTGGGGGCTTGTCAAACAAAAAGCTATCATGGACTGTACTGTCATCCGCGTAACATTGAATTGGTGCACATGACAAAAGGTCGTTGATGTGCAATAAAAACAAAGTCGGAGACAGAACCGATCCCTGTGGGACGCCAGCATTTATTCGACTACCGTCTGAATCGACCTCTCCCTCAAAAAGTCGGCAATCCACATACACAAGGATGCGGGAAGTCCGTAAGAAGGCAGTTTGTAGACAAGTCCTCGGTGCCAAACCCGGTCAAAGGCCTTGGAAATGTCCAATGCAACCGTTTGGGTCTCACCAAAACGTTCCAGGCACCGCCCCCAAACATGCGTCACATACGCGAGAAGATCACCGCTCGAGCGGTTCCGCCGGAATCCGTATTGACGGTCGTTAATAATTTTGTTCTTCTCGGGGTATGTGAGCAGTTTGTCGTTGCTCACACGTTCCTTCACCTTAGGCAGAACTGATGTGATCGCTATGGGTCGGTAGTTGGCCGGGTTGGAGCGGTCACTCTTCTTTGGAATAGGATGGATATCCGTTTTTTCCAACCAGAGGGCACAGAGCCAGTCTTCGGGGACATTTTAAAAAGCTTCGTCAAAATTGGAGCTATTTCTGCAGCGCACCTCTATTGCTATTGTTATTGTTATAACTTCTATGTGTTAATATAACCATAATCATCATCAGACAGTATTAATAGGCTTGCATCTGCGTGTTTGATTTTAAGAACTCGGCTTCAAATGCATGTCTGCCGCCGCGCCGTACTCGCCGCACCATATAAACGTCCATGTAAGTGAAATTTCAAGCAAAGCTACCGTTGTAATTCGGTTGTGAAATCAAGAATTCGTCAAAAGATGTCGCCACTTTCGTCAGCAGCTCATATGGGACGTTTTCCCCCTAGGTATAAGCACTGCGAATTTGTGAATTTGAGTATCTCTTCGGATATGGAAAGATTGACGATAATACTTAGTTGTGATACTTATTTGTGAATAATAGTATCAACCGGCTATATATTACATATGACGTCATTGCCTATCCCGATTACTTTGTCCCGGTGACTAGCTGTCACTGGATCACAATGGATCCGAGGACCGGCTATTTTCGAAACTTGGAATTTATGATTAATACAATGGTCACCAACCAATTGGGCGAAGCCAAACCAAAAGCCGCCCACAGGGCCTAGCAGGTTTTTAACTGCTAGTATCTATAATTCTTTTAGTAACTTAGTATTATTATTCAAATATGAAATTAAATTTTAATACGTCAATAAAATCTTTAGGGCGGTGGAACTCAGTGAGGATATTATCATTGTGTTAAGGGGAAACCCGGTCGCCGAAAAATTTGAACAACTGGTATTGTACCAAACTCTTGCTGTCACTGTCGCTCCGACTCCCCCAAATACTGAGCGAAAGCGACAACTCACCTCAGACTGATAATATCTAAATAAAATCGTAAAAATAAAAGCTTTGTATTCCCCATTTTTCTCCCCCAAAACTAAACCAATTTTTAAGATTTATTTATTTATTTATTTATTTAAACGCCCATAGGGCTTTTAAATAGAATGCAGTACATTTTTTAATTACAGTGAAAAGAATGGGTTTACAAAATACAATACACAATACAAGTAACATAATATTTGTTAAAAACAAAATACAGGTTACATAAAATATAAGGGTTAAAAAAAAAAAAAGAAAAATTTAGGTTACATAAAATATAAGCGTTAACAAAATACAGGTAACATAAAATATAAGAAACAAAATATAGTCCATAAAATATAGTAGTTGACATAAAGTAGGTAATTTTTAAAATTGTTGTTTTCATTAGTTTACGGGATAGGTAGAAATAAATAGTTGGCACATATGGCGTTTGAAGTTTGCTAAGTTCAAATTATTGTCAAATGCATCCAGATTGTTTAAGTATTTGTTACCAAGACTATGCAAACGTTGTATTGGAGAATGTAAATCATAGTTCGAATGAGATGTACGTATATAAAATGTCAATGTTTGTCTAGTTGTTCGTGTAGGTACATGTAGATTTATTAATTGCAGGAGTTCACAACTGTCGAATTTAGAGTTTAATAATTTTAATAAAAAAGTTAGGTCGTTTATTTTTCGTCGGTTTTCTAATGTTGGAATATTTAAAGTATTCATTAACGACGGATAATTTATGTGCTCTAAAGGGATGTTAAGTTTAAAATTTACAAAACGTAGAAATTTTCTTTGAATTCTTTCAATAGTATGAATATGAATTTTATAGAAGGGCGACCAGACTATGGAGTTATATTCTATTAGGCTTCTAACAAGGGATGTATACAGTAGTTTAATGATTTGTAACGATTCAAAGTTTTTAATTGTTCTTAACACAAATCCTAAAGTTTTCATACCCTTATTTGCAGTTTGTTGAATGTGAACCGTGAAGTCTAGTTTCTCATCCATTATTATGCCAAGATCCCGCATTTCCGATACTCTTTCTAAATTTATTTTATTTATTGAATAGTCGAAAAACAGTGATGTTTTTTTTCTGGAAAAGGTCAAAGTTTTGCAAAGGTCAAAGTATTATTTATTAACTGTATTAGAAGAACTGAAGTCTAGTACTGTATACTGTCCTCCACGCTAGGAGTTCACCTGTATTATGGGGACATTTTTCACTAATAAAAATAACAGTGGATTAAGTTATAAAATATAAAAAGGACTCAAGGCTTAATTAGCATATAAGAAAACGAAAGAGTTTAAAATCAAAATACAAAATCAACCCCTACATAGAATAACAAACTAAATTTATCTTCTAAGTAAGGTAACAATATTACAGCTTATGACTCATATGAGGATCGCAGTCAGCCATGTACAATATGTTTTTTTGTGTTCTATAAGTGCCTTCGTACATAACGCTACTTACAAGCTACTCGATCCTCGTGCGCGTATCATGCGCGCCGATCGTAAGTACCCCCCGTGACTCCAGATACTAATATCTACAGCCTGCATGTCGGACGAATATCTACAGCTCATATGTTGAACTTATATCTACGAACTTCAGTGTTGACTAATATCTACAGAGCTAAGGTCGGACGAATATCTATGACGGTCCCAGTGTTGACTAATATCTACAGAGCGTAGGTTGGACTAATCAGCTAAATGTGTCTAATAGTCCGCTGCGGGTGTCGGTTTCAAATCAGTATCACGATACACTGCTGATCGCACGCGACGCGTCGCATCTTTTGGGTCTGATTCGTTTGACGTTTGACAGAAATAGCGTCGGAACATGAAAGTAATGCTAAATTTGTTCTGGCAGTAGAAAAAAAAATTAGAATTACTTTACCAGAATATGTAAGAAAAGATTTAGTGGAGAAGGCATGGATTGATGTTGGAAAACAAGTCATTTGACATTGATTGACATCGTGTTAAGTCTACGGCTGCACGTGAAAAATGATCAAGTTCAGTATATTTCGGGTAGCGACGTGTACGGAAACCAGCATTAGAGTAGTAGGTATATCAGCAGGGTACTTGTTACTTGTGGTTGCGTCACAATTATGTAGTTTGTAAGTATCTCCATGTACGGAAGGCCTAAGTCTAGAAGTTTTAGGTCTATTTGTAACAAAAAAGGAGAAAGGATTACATGGGTATAACAAAATATTAATTATATATATTATTTATTATTCAACCTTCAATCTACGATGATCCCCTTCTATAAATTTAATTCATCATCTGCATTTTACATTTTAACTGGTTAATCCGGTGATCTAGAATTGTGTGAAAATTCATCATCTTCCTCTGGCCTATAAATAGTAGTTACGTAATTGGATTGTCTGTCTGTTCACTCAACCTCGCTGCAACAAAGCTGCAGGTAATGTAAAAGATATTCATAAAAAAAACACAAACAATCTGATTGCAATTTGAACAATGAAAATCTGAATGGGTGATATACGAATACATTGTTTCGATATAGTGCGAGGAAGCTGGGAAGATAATTACTGCAGTATTATGATAAATTATTGAGCCACC
Organism: Limnephilus rhombicus; assembly: GCA_929108145.2. Classification (NCBI taxonomy): domain Eukaryota; kingdom Metazoa; phylum Arthropoda; class Insecta; order Trichoptera; family Limnephilidae; genus Limnephilus; species Limnephilus rhombicus. The sequence continues at coordinate 10,436,293 of OV815287.1, read as the reverse complement.
GATGTTTAGCAAATGAAATTTTTTTATTTAAATAAATGAAGACAATATAAGCGAAACTCAATCAAAAATCTGGAAACAGAAAAATCAGAAAAACATATTGACACCTCTGGGACTCGAACCCAGGACCTCTTGCTTTCCGGGCAAACGCGCTAACCACTGCGCCACGGTGTCTATATGAAATTCGGTCATGTTTAACTGTACCATACTTCGACTAAGAACCATCTATATTATCTTCATTTTCTTTTAACGCATATGTTATTGGCAACTATCTTTGTGTATGATTGCAAGATTCAAACCCGAACTAAATGCTCTCTAGATAGTGTCTGGATAAATCTTTATCCATTTTATTTAATATGCAACATCTATTGACTTTTCTGCAAGTCTAGGATGAATATTTTATTTTAACTTTATGAGTAAAACCTCAAATTGTATTATTTAAATAAATGAAGACAATATAAGCGAAACTCAATCAAAAATCTGGAAACAGAAAAATCAGAAAAACATATTGACAACTCTGGGACTCGAACCCAGGACCTCTTGCTTTCCGGGCAAACGCGCTAACCACTGCGCCACGGTGTCTATATGAAATTCGGTCATGTTTAATGATTTTTCTTCCAGATTTTTGATTGAGTTTCGCTTATATTGTCTTCATTTATTTAAATATTACAATTTGAGGTTTTACTCATAAAGTTAAAATGAAAATTTTTTATGCCACAACTTTTCTTTACTAGTCTCACTGGGAGAAGTTTCAATGAAGATTGTTTTTTTTTACATTAGCTTCTTACAGGGCTCTGAGAAAAATAATTTCGATATAGGTGTCGTCTTTGAAATTTGGCGGGAACGGGTACCGCCACCCCGGAAACCGTTTGTTGGATCTCTGCCGTAGGTCATCCCAAGAAGTTTGCTACGTTTGGTGATTTAGCAGGGGTGCCCGGGTTCAAGGGGTAAGGTTTGTCTAGGTCTTGGCGGCGAATGACCAGGACACACTGAACCCCAGATTCCTACCCACCCCTCAAACTTGTTTCCCTCTTAGAACGCTCATCTCCTTCCTTTCCTTAAAAAACCCTGCGCACAGCATGCCCAAAGACGACATAGGGAAATTATTTTTCTTAGGGCTCCCCGTGTGAAGCACATGTAAGAAAAAAAAATCTTTTAGGAAGCTGTGTAGAGGGTTTTTTAAAGGAAAACGAGAAGAGGAAGATCTGGGAAGGAAAAGGGTATGAGGGATGGGTAGGAATCTGTGGGTCAGTGTGTCCAGGAATCCGAAAGTTTGAATTCATCCGGTTGAGAGGTCCTGCTGGAGAGGTAAAAAGATCTCCCTCAACGAGTCTCTCCAAATCTGGCCCGCCACACAGTAGGTGGGCAGACGCATAACCCTGCTAAATCACCAAACGTAGCAAACCACTTGGGGTGACCTATGTCAGATGTGTTGGTTATCCATTGAATGGTTCCCGGGGCAGCGGTACCCATACCTGTCTTGGCGCGTGACGGATTTTGAAGTATCATGTGATCAAGTCAGTGCCATCGAGCAACGGCAGTTTGAAAATGGCAGTGATTATTGTTGATACTGGTTGTTACTGCTGATTTGTATTTTTTTAAATCACAATATTAAATAAACATAGTGATTAGACTATTTTAATCATTGAAGTTTACTTAGCGAAAGCACTGACTCCATTAATTGCATCGCGCACCCAGGTCTATACTCTAGGTAGCTTTTAGTATTAGGACATTATAGGGCCTGAATGCATAAATGTCGTGAAAAGGCTGTGTTTGGCAATTAAAATAAGGCTTTTGAGTTTCAACTTTTGAAACATTCTGCTTTCAAGTAAAAGGTGTTACGATGACATCGTAAACACAATTAATGTGTTTGTGTGAATACCGCATAAGAGGTATCCAGTGAAGCTGTGGGAAATGGGTAGGGGAAGAGAAGAGAAAGGTTGGCAGACACTTGACTGTTCAGATCTGGTCACCAAACACCACTAATGAGAATTTAACAATGATAGATGAGTACCTACGATCATAAATAATGGAAACCTTAAATAGTGTAGCCCGGACATAGATAATAAATCAAAAAGAAAATAAAGTACAATGAATGTAGCAGAGTTGAAATGCGTTCCACGGTTTGTTCAGGGCCGTGCCGGGGCATACTACAAAAATTAAACGCCCCAAATTTTTATTTACAATAAATTCTAGTAAGTTGTTACATCATTTATATTAAGAGGGAATAACCAGACAAAAGCGGAAATATGTCATTTTTAAATAAAATTTTAGCCGTATTGACTCTTTTCCACAAAAAAGTATAAATTGATTTCGAAAGATTGTTCTTTTATCTGGTTAAGTTATGTTTTAAATTATGAAAAAATGTGTTTATTTTTAGCGTAATAAGGTTATTCCGCAGGACGTTGGCAGATTTGTTAAATTTTCAAAAAAAAAATTTGTATTATACAACACACATTTCAAATCATATACCTAATCATGCAGTAAAATAAATCAATAAATTAACTTGGAAAGCCATGTGTCAGAATTTTCATTTTAGTTTAAATAAAATCATAAAAAAATATCCGCGGATGTGTTTTGTGACGAAAATACTTCAGTTTGTTTACTTATTTGCGGTCTTACAAACTAACACATTTAAGATTTTTTTTACATTCTTATTTTGCTTAGACATTATTGAAAAATTATAAATACTTGTGATCAAAAAATACATAATTTTAATAGGTATAAATTAAAACAATTTTTGAATGAAATAAAATCGTTATTGAGTTATAATTTTAAAATTCTGCTACGGAGAATAATTAAGCTTTCTCATTGGAACCGCCCTGTATGATCGTATGAATATCTTTCGATAAAGTGTGGATTTTTGGCCGCTGGCTGGTTAAATGCCCTGTAGGTGACTTGTCACTGGTCTGTGCCAGTACCTATACTGGCACAGACCCACAGACCAGTAACAAGTCACTGGAAAATATAATTTTATTGTAGGATTTGTGAAGTTGAAAATAGATATTTATGAAATATTTGATAATAAGAGGCGCAAGTGAAGAAAATTCTTTACCTTGTTTTTTTTTTTTAAAAAAAACGAAGACAAACATTCCCGGGTTACGAATAACCCAACAATGTTTGAAAATCTCCTACTACCACAACAGAAAGCCGAAAATGTTGCTTGTGTTGTGATGGAGGACATAGCCAGCCGAGGTGGGACCCAAGCGCTATGCCCACTCTACCACTGACCGGTCGAAATAGCCCAGGCAACAAAGGAAAAATAGGGGAAATAATTCATGTAGAAGCCAATTTTGGCACAGTTGTAGTGGAAGGTTTCCTCAACAAAATACTAAAAGTACTGGGGGGTGGGGGTGGAGCTAAGGGTGGGGGGGGTCTAAAGGTCCCTTTTTTCAGTTTTTCATTAATAACTCGAAAACTACTGCCTCTAGCGAAAAAGTGTTTAGGTACTAAATTATCTACATAATTTTCTCTACAACAAAGGTTCTATAAACTTTTTTGTTAGGATTAATGCTTAAGGAGAAAGGGAGGGGGGGAAAATGTAAAATTAAAAAAAAACCTGTTTTAATTTTTAAAAATGAAATGTTTGTCGGTAAAAATGAAATGCTTATTGTTAAAAAATCAGATAATTAGTGCTTAAGGATGTACCTTGAACATTAAATTTCGTCGAAATCTAAACTTTCATCGTCATCAATGCTGTCTTCGACGGGGGCTCCGTTCATACATGAGCCGAGGCAGCCGCGGGCACCGGAGCAGGCAATCCCTGCTTTGCGGCAACCGCAGCGCATCCCACACCCAGTCGTGCATCGGCAAAAGATCGTGTTCAAAATGGAGATGGGTGCCACAGGATCGTTCGTGTTAACTGGGTTAAGGATCCCATCTTCTCCCTTAAACCCAACCCCATTGGATGGGTGGTAGGGGATTGCCTAGCCACTGTTGTATCTGTAAAAAAGTAATGAGACCAAGGTAAGCATTCATCACAAATGAATATTTGTAATAAGAAAGCAGTATTTAAAACTATATGTAACTGGATTTAATTACCTGTAGATATACTCTGAGCGAGTGTTGCTTTGAAGCTCCTCTGGTGGGAGGAAGAATGGCCATGTCTGATTTGGGCTTCGTCGACGCTTTCAAAAATGCCGAGTACCTATGTTTGTTTAGGTTGTCTTGATGAGCAGGCGCTTTGTATACAGCCAAAAAAAGTTTCTCTCCAGCCTGTTCAACATTCTCAGGCGATGCTGAGGGATCAGAGAATATTGATTAAAAGTCTTGGGTGAGGCCAGGATTTTCTGTGAAGAGCTTAGCGATTCCCACTTTACTCTTTCCATATATCGCCGAGGTGGTGTCGCATCCGGAGAAGCTATGGAGAAGGAGAATCGTTTTGGCGACTGGAAGCTGTTGAAGTTGTCGCACCGAAAACAATTTGGTCTCCACATTCCCACGGCCCGGCTTCATGAAATATATATTGATTGATGGTGGTGCCAATCCAAAGAGGAGAACTAACAAGTCCACGTCCTCCCCAACTATTGCTACATTTGAATGTAGAGCAGCTTCATCCAACCCACACCTCACAATGGTGCTATCAGCATCCCCTTTAGCAACAGTACCTAAACATTTTTTCGCTAAAGGCAGTAGTTTTTGAGTTATTAATGAAAAACTGAAAAAAGGGACCTTTAGACCCCCACCCCCAGTACTTTTAGTATTTTGTTAAGGACACCTTCCCCTACAACTGTGCCAAAATTGGCTTCTACATGAATTATTTCCCCTATTTGGTTTTTTTTGGTCTTCGTTGCCTGGGCTAAAAGCTTAGTACATGATTGACCCTTAAAAAAAGTCGACGAAAACAATCAATCGAATGTAAGATCAGAAATAGCACATACTGCCAAATAGTGAATTTCCGAGGATCCTTGAGCACTTTTTTTCTAATTTTTTAAAATTTTGATACAATACTTTACATTTTATAGTATATTTTAATAATGTTGGCCTCACTGGATGGCTTACCCGAGCTGAGGCTCCCGTTTAATAATACAAAAAATTAATTTAATACACAATACATTTTGAAAGTAGTAGGTACTTAAGAACTTTACTTTTTCTGTGAGTCTAGAAACTAGACGGAAAGCAAGTCTTGCTATTTTGTCATTCAAAATTTGTAACAATTTCATCGATAGCCCATTTCTCTTGGGATGCTATGATTTATACATATGTACCAGACCACTACAGCCGAAGTCGACATCATGACTTATTTAAAGTACCGAACGGCAGAACGTCTTGGAAAAGCATAGCATGACGAGGGGAGTGGTGCTGTTAAATGAAATTGCAAACCATTTGGATGTACTCGTAAGTAACTGTTCTTTATATGCCTTAAAAATATTATTGAAGAGTTACTTGCTTAAATGCTGATAGGGTAACTAAATTGTACTGTAATTGGATTTATTCTGTTGTACAATAATAATAAAAAAATAAAATAATTTAGAATCAATAGGCTCTAACGGCCGCTGTTCCCAAGTTTTCGACAGATCAATCATGTAATGTCAATGATGTAGAAATGAGATCCCGGAGGCGTATGTGCGGTAAAGCCATACATGATCGTGTGAGAAATGTGGAGATCTGCAAATAACGCAGGGCTGATTTAAACGTAATGAGTAATATTACGAAAGGAACGCTCACATGGTTTGGATATGTAGAACGAATGAACGAGGAAAGGGGGCATACATTAATTACTTGAGATCAAAAGAGGGAGGGGGGGGGGTCCAGCAAAATCTCACGTTACTTGAAAAGAAGTGGTCCAAATTTATCTCACCAAGGGGGGAGGGGTCTAGATTGGAAGAAAAACCGCTCTCGTAATTAATGTATGCCCCAAAGAAGTGTAAGGAGAATATATGAGGCAAATGTAAATTGAAGAAGAAGTTGGGAACGCCTGAGGAAGGCATGGAATGAGCATCATAATAGGGGAATGAGCCTAGCATGGTGGTCGAAAAATCCACAAATTATGTGACCATCACAGCAATGAATAAATAAAATTTAAAAAAAAGTGAATCAGTTACTTACATCGGGTCATGTCAAGAGTCAGAATAATAGAAAAGCATGCATGAGACAATGTATGAATGTGAATGAGGAAAGGAGTGTGTGCCAAGACCGAGTTGTTTGGCGGTCATACACCTGCGGGGAAACTGCTTGATGATCAATTAGTTAGTTAGTTACATATATACATATAATTATTCTTATTTCTTGCTAGGGCAATCCCGATAAGTTACAACACTCATTTTAGGACGGGAGAAATTTATAATACATTAGTGGAGGTAATAGGTGTATTTTTATACAGGTATTTTGATATCAAAAATAATTTAGAATATACTTTAAATAAATGTTAGCCTTCCCTTGAATGTTGCGCTCCGAGGCCTCACTTTACTTGCCCATAGGACTGGGGTGTCCCTGGGCTTTCGTTTCAAATTCAAATGAAATACCGCTATTTAGATAAAAACTGCATTTTTTATGTAATGAACCCGAGGCAGAATGATAATGAACCGTTGCTTAGGAAGTCGGTGTGGACGAGTAGATGCGGTGGCGCCTCTCACAAGTAACATAAGATGAATTCTGGCGATTGCAAGGTCGGCCCTTGGAACATAGCCGAGGGCGAAATTAATCTAGAATGTAGGCACACATTGGATATGTCTATGTCTATCGAAATAGTTCATTTGAGACAATGTTAGACTGAAGATCTAAAGGTGCGGCCACGAAGTACGAGGTAACGCACCTTTCCTAACTTTTGAAGTGAAGTCTTCTTTATCTAATGACTAGCAGACCCGGCCACACGTTGCTGTGGCTAACGAAACACAACGCTATTACCCAACCTTTATAAAATCTGGTGTGGATTTTACTCTTGCCAGCTGGCTGCCCGCTGCCTGAATTGAATATTTGAATTTCTGGGCTTTTCTCTACTATAATAAGCATGTATTATACATATAAACCTTCCTCTTGAATCACTCTATCTATTGGTGAAATCCGTTGCGTACTTTAAAAGCGCCCATACATTTTGAGCAACTTCATTTTATACTATGTATCTAATGATACTAAGTACTCTTTTTTATTTGTTTTTGTTTCTCTGAATTTTATTTTAATATATTTTTCTTTCTTTCCTGTGTTTCTTTACTTTCAATCTTATTTTTAATTTTAACTCTGTTCTATCTTTACTCTTATTTATCAATATCTATGTTTTCAATGTACATATGTACCTACTTATCCTCTCTATGGGATGTGTGGGGTTGCACTTACCTCCCCTCTCCTGGAATAAAGACCATTATTAATTATTACGTTTATTGTTACTTAGCACCGTTGTGATTTGAAACTCGATGAAACGAAAAAGCGACACTAAAAAGAGACGATCACATACATCTGTAGGATTTAGCCTGCGAGAGAATGAGATAGAATAATCGGTCTCCTATTTGTGCGGTGGTTCGTAGCCTATCGGTCTCCTCATTGTACAGTGCTTCGTAGCCTCCCCACTCTTGTCCATTTTAGTATTCCTGAAGGTTTCACTTCTACCGCGTGTGAACCGCACACATGTTATTTTTCTACTCTAATTTTCTGAAGGTTTCACTTCGACCGCGTGAATTGCACACACTGATTTTTAAAATGATTTTTTTTTAGCACCGTTGTGATTTGGAACTCGGTGAAACGAGAAAGCGACACTAAAAAGAGACAAACACATATATTGATAGGATTTAGCCTGCGATAGAACGATATAGAATAATCGGTCTCCTCTTTGTGCGGTGTTTCGTAGCCTCCCCACTCTTGTCCACTTAAGTTTTCTGAACGTTTCACTTCTACCACGTGTGAATTACAGACTCTGATTTTTGAAGTGAAAACTTCTTTAGCACCGTTGTGATTTGAAACTTGATGAAATGGAAACGAGCGACACTAAAAAGAGACAAATAATAATCTACGCCTGGGGAACCGCTCACAGATGTGATGGGCTATCTTCGTAACCGTTCGGGCAGTGGCGTAGCTAGCATGGGTGGTAACCGGGGCGGATGTCACCCCCCCCCCCCCCTATGAAAGTTGACTTGAGAAATTCAAAAAGCTAATTTCGACTTCATAAAATTGGTCCATCCTGGGGGGGGGGGGAATTTCAGAATAGAATATAGGCTATAGAGTTGCGAAAATATAAATAAACAGACCGTGTTCATGTGTATGCAATATCTTGGTTACGTATATGCAATATCTTGGTCGAGTGGCACCCCTCTTCGGGTGGCACCCGGGGCGGTCCGCCCCCCCCCCCCCCCCGCCCTCCCCACGCTATGCCACTGCGTTCGGGAATCTACTATGGACATCTGTTGTTACATTGAAATTTAACAAACACTATACCATACAAGTTCGGAACTTTTCCGTAATAAAAGCACACATTTTCATCTTTGTCTTTGCCTTCTAACAATTCTTTATGGCTACTCAATGCATAATAGAAAGGCGATCTAACGAGTATGTAGGTAGGCCATTGTTAAAGAGGTACTTACCGACCTGCGCAACTCTGCACAAATTTACACGTAATAGCCATAAAAACACAATTAGATCTTCTGATATGAACATAGCTACATAAAGACAATCTGATCTTCCGCTGCGGTGGCAAGACACGAAAAATCTATTAAAACATTTTCAGATTAATACTCATATCCCGTTGTTTTGTTTTGTTTTGTTCCCACAGAAATTCATGTGTGACAGTTATCAAATTGTCATCCAACGTATGTTTGTTTGTTTTTTTTTTAGAGTTGAAAGATCTCTCTTAAACGCCGATTCTGGGTGTGTTTCAGCTTTCTATTAAATTGTAATATGCTAACAAGTTTAATAACAACTGAACAACACGATGGTTGTCCTCTTCTGCTGATCATAAATTGTTTCAAAGCTTAATCGGTTTTTAAACAAAAATAGAATAATTATATTAATATTTCTTATTATGTTGTAATTTTATTATCAAATATATTCATTATTATATTATATTTGGGTATAATAATATTTTAACCTCGTGATTACGCTCGCTCATTGCACATAAGCACAAAAAGCCGTTCCGTTTATTCTACATACACGACCGCATCGCGAGGCTCTTGTCAAAAAATGAATTATTCCCCCCCCCCCTGGCCTGCCCCCGCCTATCTTCCCGCTTCACCCGGGATCGAATGTTTAGGAAATGTTTTCCGTCGAACATGGGAAGCTCGAAACACAACAAAAATTGTCAATATTTATGATGTTGATGACATTCAAGGACCTATTTCAATGTCACCATTCACAATATGTAGCAAGCTCGCCAATTCTCGCCTACATAGTTTAGCAAACGAATATATCAATGATATCAGTAACTATTAACTACTAACACTATTTAGTTGATTTATTGCTTTTATAATCTTGTACTTGACTGTGAATCTAACAATTACAAATGTAAACGGCACTAGTGCCCTTATTCATTCACCAACACCTCTGCCACAGGTCACCCCAAGTGGTTCGCTACGTTTGGTGATTTAGCAGGGGTGCCCGGGTACATGGGGTGAGGTTTGTCTAGGTCTTGGAGGCGGATGACCAGGACACACTGAACCCCAGATTCCTACCCACCCCTTAAACCTTTTCCTTTCCAGAACTCGCCTTCCTTTCCTTAAAAAAACCCTCTACACAGCATCCTCAAAGATGACATAGGCCCTGAGGGAAAATATTTTCCTCAAGGCCTCCTGTGTGGAGCTCACGTAAAAAAAAAAGTATCAAGTTCTACAAATTCTACAAACCAGGCAATTTGACTGTCTTAAAACGGGAAATCTCCTAGTTGGACAGACAAAGGTTTCTTACGTATTTTTGTTCAAATAAAAAAAAAAAAAAACATAAATATCGATGATTTTAATGGAACAAATTCGATGTTCAAAACGCGGCGTAGTCCAGCCGTAAGGTTCTTGACTCGCAATCCGAAGGTCACGGGATCGAACCCCGGCGTGGCAAATAAAATTTATTTGATTAATTTGTGTTATTTCACAATTTATTCATTTCTAATAATATATAGTATATTTGCGGCACGTTCCAGAGTGGAAGATACTCACAGTATCGCCCAGGTTTCAGAATTGAAACGTTGCTTGAAATAGCTTCAGCCGTATTTGGTGACCAGATCTGAATAGCTAGGTAATTCCCTAATAATAATAATATTAATTAATACCTTCCTCTTCCCTATCTCCTTTCCCTCACCTTCAGCCTCACAACATACCCCAATTGGGGATGCCATAGTGTCACTGGCTCCAGACGGGAGCAGTTGGGAATCTTGTGCGGTATTCATGTAAAAAAAAATACTTAAATTTTTTTATGTCATGATAAATATTATAAGATATATCACAATATCATTTCTACATACGTATTTTATAAAACTGTTAAATTGGGGTCTCGGCACAGGTGAAGCACCCGGTGAGGCCCACATTATACTAAAATGTAACATAAAAAAGTTATTGTATCAATTAAAAAAAAATTATCAATCAACCTCTCTTCTGCGTATGTGCATAACACGTAAATATATTTTGAAAAAAACTCAAAATATTTATTTGTTGGAGGCAATTGGGTCAAGTTCTCAGATTACATTTGGAGGCCGAAGAGGACTGGATGAAATCGCCTCGAGACTGCCGTAATTACCTGTTTTTATTATTTTTTTAGATTTTGTATACGTATTAAATAGTCTGGAGCAAATCCCAACTAATCCGCAGATGTATTTTTGGTGACCAGACAACTCAGAATGAAACCAACTCAGAAGCACCTCAGAAAGGTCATTAAGAGTGATGATAAAAAATATAAAAAATTGGTTTAATAGGTTAAGTTAGGTTAGGGTTACCGGCTATTTTAAAATTATTTTTTCGTAGCTTTTAATGACCTTTCTGAGGTGTTTCTGAGTTGGTTTTATTCTGAGTTGCCATGGAACCGTATTTTTGTTGTTTTGAATCATCTCTCATAACGATGGATGGCTTTTTGTTTAGAACTCTACAATTCAACTATTTTTTTAAAATATTTTGTGTAGGTATTCTTTCATACGTCCATGGACTTTTAAATTGGGTACGCAATGCTTAATTTTTTACACAAGAGTTTCAGTCTGTCAAATAAGAGTAGAAAACATAGGAGGGCGGCAACATAAAAATACAACACACGGTGGCAATCTAAAGCTGTGTAACATAAATTTTTTGCAAAAAATCAAAAACACATAAAATTGGGAAAAATATTTTTTTATTGCAATTTCGATACCTACTGATCTCGAAATAAGAATTGCATATAGACATCTTATACCTTTGCAATTTGTGTTAATACAATGAGGAATAACGATATTATAGTGAAATAAAAAGCACAGTTAGAAATTGGTCACATTTATTTAATACTAGCTTAAGTAGGTACCCAGCGTTGCCCGGGTTGTAGATAATTTTAGATCTGAATATATTTAACTCATTCAGACTTAAAAGTAGTGTAACTAAACGCACCATTAGTGATTCTTCCCTTTTACCTACCGTTAAATTCAAATTTATTTTTTTATTAAATGAAAGCAAATCACTTTATAAAACACCATTTAATCAAATTTATAAGATACCTTAACAACAGTGCTTCTTCGAATATTTTTTTTCTTTACAAAAAAAATTGTCTAAGGTGATGGAACGTGTGATCAACGACAAACTGCTCACATACCTCGAAAAGAACAAAATTATTAACGACCGTCAATACGGATTCCGGCGGAACCGCTCGTGCGGTGATCTTCTCGCGTATGTGACGCATGTTTGGGGGCGATGCCTGGAACGTTTCGGTGAGACCCAAACGGTTGCACTGGACATATCCAAGGCCTTTGACCGGGTTTGGCACCGAGGACTAGTCAACAAACTGCATTCTTACGGACTTCCCGCATCCTTGTGTACGTGGATTGCCGACTTCTTGAGGGAGAGGTCGATTCAGACGGTAGTCGATGGTTTCACCTCTTCCTCTCACTCGATAAATGCTGGCGTCCCGCAGGGATCGGTTCTGTCTCCAACTCTGTTTTTGTTGCACATCAACGACCTTTTGTCATGTGCACCAATTCACTGCTACGCGGATGACAGTACAGTCCATGATAGCTTTTTGTTTGACAAGCCCCCAAAGGGCTCACAAACTCCAACAGCTCGTAAGGCTTTGAAGCAAAGAATGGACGGTTACCTCGAGAGTGTTTTCTCTTGGGGTAAAAATAATCTCGTTGAATTTAATGTTTCAAAGACCCAATCTTGTCTGATTACGTCTAAAAGGGATCGCAATGAAAATCTAGTCTCTTTCAACGGAAGCAATCTTCCGAACAGGCCTTCCATTGATTTGCTTGGTGTAACCCTAAGTGACCAGCTCAGGTATGGGGGCTCCATCGAAGCCAGAGTAAAGTTAGCCTCCCAAAAACTGGGCGTACTGTACAGGGCCCGCAGATACTTTAATAGTACACAACTGCTAACCCTGTACAAATCGCAAGTGCGCCCCACGGTTGAATTTGGCAGCCACCTCTGGTCTGGAGCTCCAAAATACCTGAAAAATACCCTCGACTCTGTGCAGAAACGGGCGGTCCGTTTGATAGATTCTCCCTTCTTAACAGACGGATTGCAATCTTTAGAGCACAGGCGTCGGGTGGGAATGCTATCCTTATTCTACCGGTATTACAATGGAAGATGCTCCGAGGAACTAGCATCATTGATCCCTTCGGCACCGGTGCATAGTCGGGAAACACGCCAAACGCGTGCCCAACATTTGTACACAGTTGACATTAGTCACACGAGAACGGGTCGTTTCTTCGACTCGTTCTTATGTTCAACAGCTCGGCTGTGGAATGATTTGCCGGCCTCTGTGTTTCCTCCTTCCTACAACATGGGTCTCTTCAAGACCAATGTTCATTCCTTCCTCTCCTCAAAAAGACCCTCCACACAGCATCCCAGATGACATAGGCCCTGAGGGAAATTATTTTCCTCAGGGCCTCCTGTGTGGAGTTAATGTAAAAAAAAAAAAAAAAAATCGCCTGTGAACTGCATACTTGTAATTTTTTTATAATACATTCATTCTTCAGACTTTTAGGCATATCATCATACATCAGGTTGTTGTCCGGTCAGTGGCTGAGTTGGCATCGCGTTTGGGTCCCACCGAGGCATCCGTGTTCGGTTCCAAGCTGACTAGGTCCTTTATCACGACACAAGCAACATTTTCCGCTTACTGTGGTGGTAGTAGGAGATTTTCAAATATTATTATTTTCAAATACCTATTCGTAACCCGGGAATGTACGTCATTCTTCAAAAAAAAAATCTTTAGTCCTCTATACATTATACATCGTCTGATTTTCTCATATGCGGCAATCTAACTCTATTTATATTTCTGGTTTCATTAACAATTTCATCCTTACGGTATTTTGGCATTTGGTTTTTCATAACTTTATGAATCTAGTTTAGTTCCTCTCTCATGTGATTAACCCTTCTATACTTGCCTTTCCCCAGTATATTAATCTCATAACTCTGTTCTGTATAACTAAGTTTCCATCATTGGTGAAATATACCATCATAGAAATAAATGAAAATTTTACTTTTTACACATCATTGAGCCCCATCATCTACAGTAGCGACACCCACAACTGTGCATATATCCGTACGTGTTCTCACCAAATGCGTATAAAAATCACTTGAGTACAGGGTCACAAAATTATGTGTAAATTTCTCAATCTACGTTACGAACATCAAAAATTTCCATATTTTCTGGTAAGGCCTCAACGCTTCAGGTAAGCAAGTGCTTAGTTAAAATCAGTCATATTTAATTGTTCTTTTTAATAAATGACCTTGTGCAATAAACGTAATATTTGCGATGACTATAAGGTCATCGTAAATATTACGCTGTAATTATTTGTAATTACTTGTGATTATTCCCGCCCAGGAAAATGGGCAAATATCTTCAAATTAATGATGCAACCTGAACTTGAACGTGGGTAAGCAATTTTATTATTAACTTGTCAGTACCCACCATGCGTTGCAATGATACTAAAATAAAGAAATTGTGTCTTTCTGCGTGTCCTTCCCCGTTCGTCCCATTCCTCTCCCCTTCTCCTCCCGAATTCTCCTTTCATTTTCCCCGCCTTCCTCCCGGAATACCCTTATCTTCCCGCCTTCCATCCCTGTCACTAAACTAAATAAAATTAACATATTTTTCAAACTTCTCGTGCGCCACCTATTTTAATTTTTTATACAAATTTCATAACGCTTAAGTACTATATTAAGTACTTATAGAAACCTTCAAGGGCGCGCGCACAACAAATCACCAAAGTTTCATCACAATCGGAACATTCAACGTACTGTACAGGGCCCGCAGATACTTTAATAGTACACAACTGCTAACCCTGTACAAATCACAAGTGCGCCCCACGGTTGAATTTGGCAGCCACCTCTGGTCTGGAGCTCCAAAATACCTGAAAAATACCCTCGACTCTGTGCAGAAACGGGCGGTCCGTTTGATAGATTCTCCCATCTTAACAGATGGATTGCAATCTTTAGAACACAGGCGTCGGGTGGGAATGCTATCCTTGTTCTGCCGGTATTACAATGGAAGATGCTCCGAGGAACTAGCATCATTGATCCCTTCGGCACCGGTGCATAGTCGGGGAACACGATAAACGCGTGCCCAACATTTGTACACAGTTGACATTTGTCACATGAGAACAGGTCGTTTCTTCGACTCGTTCTTGTGTTCAACAGCTCGGCTGTGGAATGATTTGCCGGCCTCTGTGTTTCCTCCTTCCTACAACATGGGTCTCTTCAAAACCAATGTTCATTCCTTCCTCTCCTCAAAAAGAACCTCCACACAGCATCCCAGATGACATAGGCCCTGAGGGAAATTATTTTCCTCAGGGCCTCCTGTGTGAAAAAAAAAATTCAACAACTCAGGAGACAGGTCTTTACGCTTGGAAACCTAAAAATTTCGTGATAGCGCGATTTTAACGCGAATTTTCGCTTTTTCAACCGATTTTCTGGTATTTTTAAATAACAACGTATCATTTGGACTTCTGGCATATGATAAGCCTGAATGCAGCTACGTCGAAAACGCTATGTAGGTAGGTACTGTCGTTCAATTTTATTTATTTATACGCCTTTTCGGACATTTACAAAACATGTGTTGTACAAAATAATTTTTGAACGAAACAATATATTTTTTGGGACAAAACATTACTTTTGTTGCAAACTACCACCGTTTTTCGCACAAATTTCAATATCAAGAATTTCGCTAAAATTATCGCGAGTTTTTTTTAGTAACTGTACATATATTTAATGTTTTAATATTTTTATATGAAACATGTTAGGTATATATATAAAATAGAAATTATTTTCGTAGTCCTCCTCACTAGGAGATCCTGTGCTGAGGGGGAATATGCTTTGGATAAGTTTTCTGCGACTTCTATGGCTTAACTTCATGGTTTTGATAAGGTTTTCCAGAAACTTCTACGACGATAATAATATTTGGCTAATTTATATAGCGCCGTTTTTATGAAAAATCACCTCAAGGGCTCTGTTTTAAGTATACTAGTCAGTTAATTTTCCGATAGTTCCTTCAGCCAACATTTAATGTCCTTAATGTAGCAATTTTTAGTTTTAATTTGTTTGATACTAAGTGGGAGTTTGTTATATAACTTTACTACTAAAAATTCAGAACTTCTTTGTCCAAACGAAAAGTTACACTTTGGTATATTAAGTATGTCTGTTTGTTTGGCTCTGGTTTTATGAGCATGTGAGGTGTCTGCCTCTGAATCATTTTTGAGGTGATGTACTAGAAAGTTTTTGGTGTGAATTTCCAGATCAAAATTTTCAGATCAAATTTTTAGTTGAATATATAGGTGATATTTCGATTGACCAGCATCCAAAAAGTGGCTTGTTGTGGGTAAATCTGCGTTTAGTGATCAGGTACTATTCAGTCGTCATCTTCCCTTCTTTTTTTATTTCTTATCCTATCCTCCTTTATTATTTCTTATCCCATTGATGGCGGACCAGAGTTTGCGAGGCAATGAGAATCCAAGCTGTCTCTCCGTGGGGTCTTGAACGAGATGGGCAATGTTGGCCGATTGCCACTCAAGCTTTCACCTATCTTCTAGGGTGAGAGGTGATCGGAGAAGTCTTTCTTCTTCTGTCCAGAAGGGTTTTCGAGACTTCAATCGGCTTGCCGGGTGAGAAATGACATCATCGTGCAAAGGTATTGCGCTTTTTTGCAGCTCCTTCTTGTATTTCCTCAGTGTTGCAATCTCTCCTGTTATTTGGCGGGGTTATGCTTGCAAGTACGTGGAGCCAAGGGAGAGTTCTGATGATTCGCATTGTGGCATTAAGCTGAACGCGACCATGGAAGTGTGGGCGCTTTTAGCCCATATTGGAGCATCGTCATCGACAACGAGTCTACAAACCGAGTTTCAACTCGATGGGATGTTGGATTATGGGTTAATTGGCACATCCAAGATTCCACTTCATTCTTACATTAAAACAAACAAAGTCGAATTTAAAATAGATGGAGGATGTAGGTATTCAAAAATAGCAAGAAGTCAAATTATGCGCCGTAGGTCACATATTTGTACTAGTTGATCAGAAATACAAGATGAAAATAATTATAATATATTATTTTCCATTTTGTGTATTTTAAACGCCAATTGATTGAATAACATCACTGACAAAATTACCAGCAAATCACAGCATCAATTTAATGTATTATTCGCCTTGAACTTTAACATTTTTTGCTCACTTAAGTATTACAACTTATTACTTATTGCTAGAAGGAAAAATATGATAAAATGTGTTTCTTAGGCCCGGTATATCAGCCAGTCCGAGTCGTCGCTATGTACGACATTACTCGCTCACATTTAAGCGGGTTAAATCGGCCGCTCAAACCTTGATAAGCCAGAGAATAGTTACTTTTTTAGACGCCGAAGCGCTGGCAGTCAGATCTGACATCTACGTAAATAATATTGAATACTTCTATATCACCAAAATTTACGAAATAATATAAGTTTATAAGTGTGGACTATCACATTCATCGAGGAACTTTAACAAAAATCAACTCATAAAAAATCGGTTCCATGCCAACTCATAAACATCTCAAAAAGGTCATTAAAAGTTAAAAATTTAAAAATAGCCGGTAACCCTAACCTAACTTAACCTATTTAACCAATTTTTTAAATATTTTTTATCATCACTCTTAATGACCTTTCTGAGGTGCTTCTGAGTTGGCCGGTCACCAAAAAATCACCCCGCTTAAATCATTTCAGGTTCATGAAATAAACTAACGTCTTTAAAATTTTCAAAGATCGTGATCTCCCAATGACAGTAGAAAGCATAGATGTAGCACTCAGTTAGTAAGTAGTAGTTTTTGTTTTACAAAGAAAAAATATATAAAATATAAATAGAGCTTAAAAATCAACTGATGAACCGTGACTTAGTATATGAAAAGGAGCAAAGTGACGTCATACTTATGTAAACGATAAGCAAAAACACCTCGTATCAAATAATATTATATCCACAACTCAAAACGATTCGTGAATTTCAAATTTGTTTACTGACAAAAAAATATCGCATACCCACGTAGGAATGTAAAATTGGATGTGAAAAACAATAATTATCGTAGGTACATAATTAGAAAACAAGCTCCAAAATTTTAAATTTTTCTTTTGTTTTCCTTTAACTCCAGACCGAAGTCATCTTTCAGGATGCATTGTGGAGGCTCTTTGGTCATATTGTAGGAGCGGGGAAATTCAGAGGCCGCCAAATCATTCCGAATCAGACCTATTGGACCCAAGAAAGAGTCGTAAAAACGACTCGTTCTCACGTAGAAAATGGCAATGGATAACCTGACAATATTTGAAAGTCTTCCACTATCATCACAGGAAGCTGAAAATGTTGCTTGTGCCGTGATGGCGGTCTTAGCCAGTCGAGGAGTTGAACTCACGAACGCCTTGATGGGAACCAGACGCGATGCCAACTCAGCGACCGATTTCTGATTTTATTTGTTTGTTTGTTTATTTTGCTAAAACAGTATAAAAATCAGTGCGTTGCAAAAGTTTTATAGAAAATTACAAAAAAAGCTATCATTAAAGAAGAAGGTAATACTAATAAATCTAAATGAAAAATGAAACAGAGCGAGACACATCTCGTATTTTAAATTAAGAATTAACACCCTAGGTTCGATTCCCAGTTGTGACCGTTACCTTTTTGAAGTAAAACGCTTGACTTGTGGGAGTAAGCTGGTGAATGCGTGACGAGAGCGTTACGAAAAGTGTGATCGGGCGAGGCGAACGGTCAGGCCTTTACGCACGCTTGACTTGGGGAGTAAGCTGGTGAATGCGTGACGAGAGCTTTATGAAAAGTGTGATCGGGCGAGGCGAACGGTCAGGCCAGGCGAACGGAAGTTGAGAGGGAGACAGTTAGTTAGTGAAGTTTTACTTCAGTCGTGTGGTGTAAAACACACTCGTTTTTTTAAATTTTTCAGTGTCGTGTTCTGTTTCATGTTTTATTTAGATTTATTAGTAGAATCTTCTTATTCAATGATATGTTACATTGATGGGTTTAACCTTCAAAGTAATGAAAAAGTTTTTATTTTTACTAGAGTAAAACCTCAAATTGTAAAATTTTAATTAAATGAAGACAATAAAAGCGAAATTCAATTGAAAAGCTGAAAACAGAAAAATCGGAAAAAGATACGGTCATGTCATAGCAGATCAACAGAAAACTGGCTGCATGCCCGCATGGCAGCAGGCAATTCTGGTCGCTTGCGGGCTCAATAGGTCGCAATTTCTGCAAATCCAGTCTGCCACCTCTTACCAGACCTGACGCTCACTAGCAAACACCGCCACTGAAAAGGCTAACCTATTAGGGAAAATGTTTGCGGATAACTCAACCCTCGTTGACCAAGGTGCTGTCCCGACGTCGGTTCCTCACTGCGGTTTTCGTATGAAAAAGCTGAGGATCCGGAATCGGGAAGTACTCCATGTTTTATATGTCCTTGTTGAATACCTGCCCTGGTACTGCAGAGGTACGCTGCAGGAAAAGCTCCAATTTTGAAGAAGCTTTTTAAAATATCCCTGAAGACTGAATCTGTGCCCTCTGGTTGGAAAAAGGCGGTTATCCACCCTACTCCAAAGAAGGGTGACCGCTCCAACCCGGCCAACTACCGCCCCATAGCGATCACATCAGTTCTGTCTAAGGTGATGGAACGTGTGATCAACGACAAACTGCTCACATACCTCGAGAAGAACAAAATTATTAACGACCGTCAATACGGATTCCGGCGGAACCGTATTGACGGTCCGCGAGAAGATCACCGCTCGTGCGGTGATCTTCTCGCGAATGTGACGCACGTTTTGGAGCGATGCCTGGAACGTTTCGGTGAGACCCAAATGGTTGCACTGGACATTTCCAAGGCCTTTGACCGGGTTTGGCACCGAGGACTTGTCAACAAACTGCCTTCTTACGGACTTCCCGCATCCTTGTGTACGTGGATTGCCGACTTTTTGAGGGAGAGATCGATTCAGACGGTAGCCGATGGTTTCACCTCTTCCTCACACTCGATAAATGCTGGCGTCCCTCAGGGGATCGGTTCTGTCTGCGACTTTGTTTTTGTTGCACTCAACAACCTTTTGTCATGTGCACCAATTCATTGTTACACGGATGACAGTAAGTCCATGATAGCTTTTTGTTTAACAAGACCCCAAAGGGCTCACAAACTCCAACGGCTCGCAGGGCTTTGAAGCAAAGAATGGACGGTCACCTCTTGAGGCAAAAATAATCTCGTTGAATTTAATGTTTCAAAGACCCAATCTTCACTGATTACGTCTAAAAGGGATCGAAATGAAAATCTAGTATCTTTCAACGGAAGCAAGAACAGGCCCTCCATTGAGGCTATATATGAGCCATATATAGGCTAGTATTTTGTGGAGGTCACCAGTTATAGAGGGTACCTCTGTATTTTAATATTTTATAGTTAAATATTAATGATGTACTATGTGTTTTAAAGTTTGTAAAGGGTGTGGTAAATCAAATAAGTAGAATGTCGGTATATTACTTGCAGGTTTATTAACAATTTACAACGTATGTACAATTCCTCTATATTTTAATATTTTACAATAATTATAATGTGAAGGGCGAACAAACACGATTTGCAAGTGAGTCTTGACCGGGAGTTTAAAACAGAATCAAACAGAATGAGCGGCAGATTTTTAATGCCGCGTGGAGAAAGTTCTTGTGACTTAAAAATGGATTGGATTGGCTGCTTGGGGACCAATCGAATAGCCAGCCGACTGCGATTCCGTGTCCTTTGTTCGACCTCCACAATATGCTTGGTGTAACCCTGAGTGACCAGCTCGGGTATGGGGGCTCCATCGAAGCCAGAATAAACTTAGCCTCCCAAAAACTGGGCGTACTGTACAGGGCCCGCAGATACTTTAATAGTACACAACTGCTAACCCTGTACAAATCACAAGTGCGCCCCACGGTTGAATTTGGCATCCACGTCTTGTCTGGAGCTCCAAAATGCCTGAAAAATCCCCTTGACTCTGTGCAGAAAAGGGCGGTCCGTTTGATAGATTCTCCCATCTTAACAGACGGATTGCAATCTTTAGAGCACAAGCGTCGGGTGGGAATGCTATCCTTGTTCTACCGGTATTACAATGGAAGATGCTCCGAGGAACTAGCATCATTGATCCCTTCGGCACCGGTGCATAGTCGGGAAACACACCAAACGAGTGCCCAACATTTGTACACAGTTGACATTTGTCACATGAGAACAGGTCGTTTCTTCGACTCGTTTTTGTGTTCAACAGCTCGGCTGTGGAATGATTTGCCGACCTCTGTGTTTCCTCCTTCTTACAACATGGGTCTCTTCAAGATCAATGTTTATTCCTTCCTCTCCTCAAAAAGACCCTCCACACAGCATCCCATATGACAAAGGCCCTGAGGAAAATTATTTTCCTCAGGGCCTCTTGTGTGGAGTTAATGTAAATATATATATATATATATATATATATATATATATATATATATATATATATATATCTAGGACTAAAACCTAGGACCTACGCCTTGCCGGGGCGGAGTTCTACCAACTGAGCTAATGCGTCATTCGGTAATATTTAACTGTATCATACTTCGACTAAGAACTACCAACATTATCTTCATTTTCTTAAGGTTAAACGTCACGTACGTCATAATCTACGCATTCACAGATGGCGCCAATCAAATTATTTTAGGTTTTTAATAATTTTTGCACGTTAAGCTGTAAAATATTAAGATAAATTAATTGTTTGCGCCCGTACATAATTAATATGAATATAAATAAATAGTTTTGTCCATAAACAAACCCAAATATTTCAAGAGAGGCTGAAAATTTCAATTTTGTATCGGTGACTCAATCCAATAATGTATTTTTCAGCCTTTATTGAAAGATTTGGGTTTATTTATGGATAAAACTATTTATTTATATTCATATTAAATACGTACGGGCGCAAACAATTAATTCCCCTCAATATTTTAAAGCAAATGTGCAAAAAGTATTAAAAACCTAAAATAATTTAATTGGCGCCATCTGTGAATGCGTAGATTATAACGTACGTGACGTTTAACCTTAACGCATATTTTTATTGGCTGCTATGTTTATGTATGAATGCAAGATTCAAACTCGAACTAAATGCTGTCTGTATAGTGTCTTGTTTTAAGATTTTGACGGCCAAAAGCATTTTCGTTATTTGTTTTTGGGGTGTTATGCCGTGTTGCGCTACCTCCTTCTTTAGCCAACGTTTCGGACATCGTTGCATCAGGGCAGATCCAGCAGATCCGGTAGCACACATCTACCGGATCTGCCGGATCTGCCCTGATGATGGACACTGCAACGATGTCCGAAATGTTGGCTAAATAAGGAGGTAGCGCAACACGGCATAACACCCCAAAAACAAATAACGAAAATTTTTATCCATTTTAATTTTTTAATACGCGCGACGTCAATTGACTTTTCTGAAAGTCGAGGACGAATATTTATTTTTATTTTTAACTTAATGAGTAAAACCGCAAATTTTAATACTTTTATTAATATGACTGAATCGGAAGGACACTTTTGCTCAGTTGGTAGAGCGCCTGCGTAGGTCCTGGGTTCGAGTCCTAGGATTTTTTTTTTTTTTACAGTGAATACCGCACAAGAATCTCAACTGCTCCCGTCTGGAGACAGTGAGACTATGGCATCCCCAATTGGGGTATGTTGTGAGGCTGAAGGTAGTGGGGAGGGGAAGGAGGTGGGGAAGAGGAAGGTTGGGAACTACCTGGCTATTCAGATCTGGTCACCAAACACGGCTAAAGCCATTTTCAAGCAACGTTTCAATTCTGAATGGTGGTCTTACACCAGGGCGATACTGATAGTATCTTCCACTCTGGAACATGCTGCAAATATACCATATATTATTTTAAATGAATTAATTGTGAAATAACACAAATTAATCGGTTCGAACCCGCGACCTCCGGATTGTGAGTCAAGAGTCTTACCCACTGGACTACGGAGGTCGTCAGGATGTGACGGTATCGCTGTTTGATATTGCTATTTTCAAATTTTCAATTGAATTTCGCCAATATTGTCTTAATTTAATTTAAAAAATTAAAAAGTTATTAAAATAAAATTGATTTTAAAAATATTAATCACTTTGGGTGGCAGGAATGGGTACCGCCGCCCCGGGAACCTTTATTGGATATCCAACACCTCTGCTATAGATCACCCCAAGTGGTTTGGCAGGGGTGCCCGGGTTCTTAGGGTGAGGTTTGTTTAGGTCTTGGAGGAGAATGACCAAGACACACTAACCCCAGATTCCTACCCACCCCTTAAACTCTTTTCCTTCTCAGAACTCTCCTCTCCTCCCCTTCCTTTTAAAACCCCTCCATGCAGCATCCCTAAGGATGACATAGGCCCTGAGGGAAATTATTTTCTTCAGGGCCTCCTGTGTGGAGCTCGTATAAAAAAAACTTAGTCTCTACATATTATCAACGTCTGTTCGCTATGAACTCAAAAACTACTGAACGGATTTTCATGCGGTGTTCACCAATAGATAGAGTGATTCATGAGGAAGGTTTAGGTATATAATTTGTTAAGATTTTGTGTAAATTGGTTGAAATATATAGTAATTGGAGAATCTCTGTATGTGGTGGACGAGCGGGTTGGCAAGCGGACGGTATGGATTTGATTTGAATGCAAATCTACAATTTTATGCCGCGGTTGATAAAATTTTGCGTAATATGTTACTTTCAAAACAAGATGAATCTCACTGTTTACATTTGATTTCGAAAACTCTGTGTAAAGCTCGGGCATCGCCGGGGACTTCAGCTAGTTAAATTATAAATATCTACTTAATAGATGGCAATTGGTCCACCTGACGAAGGCACACTATAAACTTGCTTGAACAAGTCGCTATTTCCAAAACGGTAACTAATGAACTAATTATGAATTGCTGGGTTTCGTTTAAATATGACAATATCAACATTCTTGCGAAAATTAACACCTGTTTGCAAACGCATCCATTACGAATTAGTGACTAACAACCGAGGCGTCCGGAAATTAGCACCTAATTTTCACCAAAACGTCTCTATTTTCTATCTTAAGTAAGTGATAGGTGTCTCTATCATAATTTCACACCTGTGATGTTATGTTTTCCTTAAGCCCAGAATTATTTGATAGGTACAAAATACTTTTTTCTAACTATGGCAACTGTTTAAACAATGTCAATACTTTTTAAGTGCGAGGTGCGAACTATGAATTACCCCGTAGAGTCTAGCGTGTAGATAGGTAATCGGTTACGTTTTTAAGTAAAACTTCTTTACGCACGCTTGACTTGGGGAGTAAGCGTGTGAATGCGTGACGAGAGCGTTACGAAAAGTGTGATCGGGCGAGGCGAACGGTCGGGCCTTTACGCACGCTTGACTTGGAGAGTAAGCTGGTGAATGCGTGACGAGAGCGTTACGAAAAGTGTGATCGGGCGAGGCGAACGGTCGGGCCTTTACGCACGCTTGACTTGGGGAGTAAACTGGTGAATGCGTGACGAGAGCGTTACGAAAAGTGTGTCGGGCGAGGCGAACGGTCGGGCCTTTACGCACGCTTGACTTGGGGAGTAAACTGGTGAATGCGTGACGAGAGCGTTACGAAAAGTGTGATCGGGCGAGGTGAACGGTCGGGCCTTTACGCACGCTTGACTTGGAGAGTAAGCTGGTGAATGCGTGACGAGAGCGTTACGAAAAGTGTGATCGGGCGAGGCGAACGGTCGGGCCTTTACGCACGCTTGACTTGGGGAGTAAACTGGTGAATGCGTGACGAGAGCGTTACGAAAAGTGTGTCGGGCGAGGCGAACGGTCGGGCCTTTACGCACGCTTGACTTGGGGAGTAAACTGGTGAATGCGTGACGAGAGCGTTACGAAAAGTGTGATCGGGCGAGGTGAACGGTCGGGCCTTTACGCACGCTTGACTTGGGGAGTAAGCTGGTGAATACGTGACGAGAGCGTTACGAAAAGTGTGATCGGGCGAGGTGAACGTTCGGGACTTTACGCACGCTTGACTTGGGAAGTAAGCTGGTGAATGCGTGACGAGAACGTTGCGAAAAGTGTGATCGGGCGAGGCGAACGGTCGGGCCTTTACGTACGCTTGACTTGGGAAGTAAGCTGGTGAATGCGTGACGAGAGCGTTATGAAAAGTGTGATCGGGCGAGGCGAACGGTCGGGCCTTTACGTACGCTTGACTTGGGAAGTAAGCTGGTGAATGCGTGACGAGAGCGTTATGAAAAGTGTGATCGGGCGAGGCGAACGGAAGTTGAGAGGGAGATATAAGTTAATGAAGTTTTACTTCAGTCGTGTGGTCTAAGGCACACTCGTTTTTTTAAACGAATTGGTGGCATAATTGGTGTAGGTGCTTTCCTTTGAGATTTTTTCTTCATATTTGAATTTGAACGTGTTCCGGCCCTTCTCTTTATTATAATATTCGAATTAAATTGTTAAAAAAATTAAATAAACCGCTCCCTTTAACGGTCTCCATGGTCGAGGGTAAGGCTCTCGATTAGTAATCCGGAGGTCCCGGCTTTAAATCCCAGCGTGCCCAAGTAAAATTTATTTGATTGATTTGTGTAATTTCACAACTACATTTAAAAATATTATAAGGTATATTTGCGTAACTTTCAAGAGTTATACTATCAGTATCGCCCTGGTGTAAGACCACTGATCATTCAGAATTGAAACGTTTTCTGAAATGGCTTCAACCAAATTTGGTGACCACATCTGATTAGCCAGGTACTTCCCCACCATCCTCTTCCCCAAAACATCCCAATTGGGGATGCCATAATCTCACGAAGTTGCCCGTAAAATTTGCAAATGGAACGTGAAACCTTTTTGATCTAAAAACAGAAATAAAGTTTTTGTAGAACCAAGATGCTCTCATTTTTTTTTTATATGAGTTCCACACAGGAGGCCCTGAGGAAAATAATTTCCCTCAGGGCCTATGTCATCTTTAGGGATTGCTGTGTGGAGGGTTTTTTTTAAGGAAAGGAAGGAAAGGAGAGTTCTGGGAAGGAAAAGGGCTTAAGGGGTGGGTGGGAATCTGGGGTTCAGTGTGTCCTGATCATCCGCCTCCAAGACCTAGACAAACCCCACCCCATGAACCCGGGCACCCCTGCTAAATCACCAAACGTAGCGAACCACTTGGGGTGACGTACGGCAGAGGTGTTGGTTATCCAATAAAGGTTCCCGGGGCGGCGGTACCCATTTCCGCCTCCCAAATTGAAATAATGTTGATCTAAAAGTAAATATAAAGCATTTTAAAGAGATTTTCGTCGCATAATTATCTCTACACATACGTGTATATAATTTAGACCTATTTTAGTTTTAGTTGTAGAGAAAAAATTATAAGAAACTTCAGAGAAGATGTCCCAAAGATACGACCTAATTCAAACACAAACCTTATCTGAATTACGGTTTCTTCATAGACATATGAATATATATAGACCTGCCCTAAGTGATAAAGGCGCATTATTTCCCCCCCCCCATACCGGTTCCATGGAACCGGCTGGGCTTACGAGAGCCTCGCTTGAATCTAAAAAATGTGACGTCACCTTTCTTGTCCGGACCAGCGTCGAGCTCTGATCGTACATTTTACGAAATAACAGGGCAAAAATGTTAGCTTGTGCTATTATACATTATACCCTAAAATATTTCGATCATAACGAATCTGGGAGGTTCTCCAGTGTGCTCGTCGCTGGTTACAGGGGTAAGTAAATTATGAAACATTTGTAAAAGTGTCTTAACTAAATACGGCAACAAAATATTCGTCTGTGAAAAGTGGCGATGTTTACTTTGCCGTATTTGAACCTCGCAAATATGTTAATAACGTGGCGAGCAATTCGCGCTCTCATGTAAAAAGATCTATTCATTCAAAAGCAGATTTTGCTTTTAAGAACTAAATGGTGATATTATAATGCGAGATGCCTATATACTGTTTGATTTTTTAACGATTATAGATTGATTTTTTAACGAATCACAGTCATCTTTCCTCTCTTTGTCCCCCCATAGTTTGGTTTTACCCCTTATCTGTATCTTCTCGTCTATTAAATTTGGATGTCTATGGGTTTCTTCCTTACCATGCGTCTCGATCCTGTTCTAGAAAGTAAAAACAATGTGAACTAACTCGCTAACTACCAAAGATAATGGAATATGAACTAACTACCCACCTGTGTTGTATTTCCGTAGATTTATGACGAAGTTCTAACATCAAGCTTTTAAAGTTTCCATTTGTTTTACATGGTTCTGACGTCACTTTGAAACTTTTGCAATTACCATTTTGTTTGTAATTGCAAAAGTTTTTTCTTTAGTTGGAAAGGTTCTAACATCGCCTTACGATTTTCTGAGGTGTCAAAGTTTGCAAAAATCAATTCTCATAATTTGTTTAACAATTTCTGATTTTGAGGTTCAATCTAACGGAATGAAATTCAGTTTAACGTATTTAAAAGAAAAAATATGTAATTAGAACTTGGTCCTAGCTTGGAAAGATATTAGTTAAATGTAGTTAGAACCTTATGCAATGATTTATTATGCTCTAGCTGGTTGCATATGATTCTATCTGCAATTTTAGGTATGTAAGAATTCGTCTTATTTAAAAATTAAAATACTTTACACAAGATACAATCTCAAAATTAGAAATCGGTAACAAATTATGAGAAATCGTCTTCGCAAACTTTGACAACTCATATAACAGAACAAGGCAAAGTGTAGTAAAATAAATAAAAAAATAAAACAAATATTAATTTTATTAATGAAATAATTAAAAACACTTTGTTTTTACCACGATAATCTTTATTTAAAAAAATCAACATGATTCGATAACGATGGTCTCTTCATCAGGACATTATATGTACTAAAAACTAAATTATCAACTATAGAAAGACAGGCGTGGGTAGAAATGGAAGTAGTGGTGGGGGGAGAGAGGTGGAAAGAGGATTATTTTATTTTATTGATTAATTTTATTTCCACTTTAATTTAGTCGACCGTAACCGGTTTCAGCTTGTTAAAGCCATCTTCAACCAAAGTGACGTCCCTATATAAACGATATTAAAAAAAGTGTACTATGCTTTGTGTCAATCACAAATAGAGTACGGTGTAACTGGATGGGGGTCTGCCTTGAGCACTCACACAGAGCGACTCAATATAGCCCAAAAAGGAGTACTAAAGACAATACTGAAAGTTCCGCTTAGAACTCCGACAGAAGAAATATTTAATAACTTTCAAGTCTTCAATGTACAGAAACTTTATTCAAAAAATATTTTATTTAAACTGAAAAAAAAACATATATGTATACTCCACTGCCCAACATAAATACTCAACCAGGGCAGTAAGCAATAACATCCTGGTTACTCCCAGTTTGAACACATCTTTTGGACAGAGAAATAATAAATTCCATGCTATGAAATTATACAATGCTCTACCAGATCAACTCAAAAATATAAAGGAAATGAATATATTTAAAACAAAAGTAAAAACATGGCTGAGAGATCAAAGTTATAATAAAATTACAAACATCATGAAGATGATATAAAGACAATCCATAACCAAATACAAATATTTAAAAAAAACTACAGGCCACCTCAGAACAGGAAATCCTAGTGAGGAGGTCTGTGAAAAAAAAAGAATCTATACTTATACTATACATTATACATACATTTACAAACCTTGCTATTGAAACTAATAATAAATAAAATAAACTAAATAAATATTATCTCGAACAAGTTTTAAAAACTTAGAAAGACAAAGCATGTAAGATTTAATTTTAAATATCGATACAGACGGTCTTGAGGATTTAAAGGACTTCTTATGTAAAGATGTACAGCCTTTTTCAGAATTCCTCGCGTCAGGGAGTATTTGTTTCCATCGCGTGGCCAAGATCGAACTAGTAATCGATTATTTATTTATTATTATATTGCAATTTAAACTAATAGTTATTTAAACAGTATTTATTGTTATAAGAGCAAGTAGGCACATTTAAAAATCAGAAAGTAAATGAATTTAAAAATTACTACAGTGTGCAGTGGAAGGATTTTTGAAAAATATTCAGAGGCGCGCCTCATCCTTTAATTCTTTAATACACACAAATTATTTTAAAAAAATGTATCTGTTTTATTACAACGATGAACAACTATTCCGCCGTCATAAGTAAAAACACAGCATCATACTTGAGACCAGTGGCGGCTAGTGACTTTTGGGTGTGCTAGATTGGTAATATTTAAAAAATGGCGTTATTGATGTTGTAGCGTGAAAAAAATTCCGAAAATCGTTTTTTATGAAAAATTTACGGATTTCCTAAAAATATTCATATAAAAACTGATTTTTGAAAAAAAAAAATTTTTTTTCTTCGGTACAACAATATATTACTACTCTAGCATACCCAAAAGTCGAAGAATTCTGTGTTTTTACTAATGAAGGCAGTTTTTCAGTCCACGGGGAGGCAAAAAATTATTTGTCAAATTCGTCGCGTTCATTTTGCGGCCATCTTACTATTGATGCAACTTATTATATATTATGACAGTGTGTTCTTAGGTAAGTGAGTTCTTTCTTTTTTATTATAATAATTATTTACCAGCGGTTAAAATCCTCTTCGCAGGTTTTGGCTGCCAGGCCCTGCGGGTGGCTTTTAGTTCGGATTCGCCCAGTTTGAGCGTAGGTAACCATTTTATAAATCCGCTAGGAACTGGTTCCACAAAGTAGCCAGTTCCTCAGATCCACTGTGATCCAGTGACAGCTAGTAACTGAGTTAAAGTAACCGTGACAGGCAGTGACACCATATGTAATCTCTCCATATCCGGAAAGATATTTATATTCTATAAATCCGTAGTACTTTTACCTAGAAACGTCCACATGCGAGCTGCTGGCGGAAGAAGCGACATCTTGTGTCAAATTTTTGAATTAGAAACCGAATTATAACACTAGCTTTGTGTGAAATTCCACGTACGTACATACGTATGGCGTGGCGTCCAACATGCACTCGTAGCTGGGTTCTGAAATTCAACCACGCAGACGCTAAGGTAATAGTAATAATACTATTCGATGCATACTGGATGACATATGTATCGATATGTTTTGTTAGAAACTCGCAATATATTACGAAAATTGGGACCTCTGAACCATAATATAAATAATCGTAAAAGTTCACCCCTGCCTGGCTGCACTGAAAAAATCCAACTTCTCGTCAGGAGTCAGGGACATTCACCCATTAAGGTCAAGATCTCAATCGTCATAATATTATGACTCGTAATACAATATCGACCATAATGTAATGCCGATGGGCTCGCAGGTACCTACGACCTCAATAACAATGACTTCATGTGAGAGATATGAGACAAATGGAAAATCATAAGTCTTTCGTGAAATGCCACCACACAATGGGTCTGGAAGGAGTTGAAGGTTATTTATCTTTTTTTTTAAATGAAGTCGTCTCCTACAACAAAACTCCATGTTTTTACAAATTGCCGCCTTATTTCGACAAGATTCTAACCATTACTTTTGCTCGTTTCTAAAACCAAAATAATATTCAGAATCATCTGTGTTATATTTCCGAAGATATGACGAAGTTCTAACATCAAGCATCTATTTATTTTACAATATTCTAACATCACTTTGAACCTTTAGTTGGATAGAGTTATAACTTATAACTTACCATGTTCTGAGGTGTCAAAGTTTGCAAAGATGAATTCTGTTAATCTGTTCAACAATTTCTGATTTAAAGGTTCAACATTCTGGTTTGTAAATGTTTGTCTGTTCTGGAATGTAACTCTATCTTAGAATGGCATTAGGGATTTGTATTTAGAACCTTATGCAATGAAATATTACGCCCTAGCTAGTTGCACGTTTGCACAATTGTTAGGTTAAATGGTAAGTATACCTAGACGAATTGAAATATTTTCCTTTAAAATATGTTAAACTAAAATACTTCACAATCGGAAATCGTTTCTGAAAAAATTGACACTTCATCTCTCAGAACAAGGTAATAGAGACGATGGGCTAAGCTTAATAGTTGGTATCCTTTACCTGAGGGATATACCAAAACTAAACGCCAAAAACCACATTAATACAACTACGAGGGTAGGCTGAAAATTAATGCACACAGGCTTGTAGAACCCAAACAAAAACAAATAGCAAGATCGATCAGAAAATACAATAAAACACAAGTCTTCAGTTCAAAATCATATTTTTTCAACATAACCACCGGCTAACATTCGTGTGTGCCACGTTTTTTCAATCCGTCACTTATAAATTCTTCTGATTTTTCTTGAATCCAGGATTTGACAGCTGTCTTCATCTCGTCGTCTGAGGGGTAATGATTACCCTCGAGCTCTTTCTTCAGTAGAGGAAAAAAAATAAAAATCGCAGGTGTAAGTTCGGGGGAGTAAGGAGGGTGTGGAATCGGTTCGAACTTCAGGTTTCGCAGAACCTCTGCAGTTGCGTGTTTGTTCTCATCTGTAAGACGGCGTGATATCCATCGTGCACAAATTGTACGG
The DNA here is from genome assembly GCA_929108145.2 of Limnephilus rhombicus. Lineage (NCBI taxonomy): Eukaryota > Metazoa > Arthropoda > Insecta > Trichoptera > Limnephilidae > Limnephilus > Limnephilus rhombicus. Next base: position 10,405,245 of record OV815287.1, on the reverse strand, counting down.
TATCTCAATTGTTTAATAATGAAGCGTTCCTAATACGTTCCTTGGATATTCCAATTTGGTTTGTGGTACTAAAACATGTTTCCATACTTCCGGCCCTCAAAATATATTGGATGAAATCAACGACCTCAAACCTACACATGCGTGTAGAGGGGGAATGTCACTTCCACATTCCACCTGGTGCGCTTCTGGAGGTCATTTTGTTCGCGCCGTACAAGCACGTGTGCATAACTTTTCAGCCTACCCTCGTAATTATACGGAGATACCCGCCCCAAGGTAATTGACGCGCGCAACACAATATCCCACGGGCCTCTGAATACCTACTTAAACACCACAATCTACACATTTGTCTTGATGAAGGATACTGTAGAATAATGAGAAGGCACAACATGACATAATACCCCAAAAATAAATTACGATGGTGAATACATTAGTTTTAAAAAAGGTTGTTAGCCATTTCCTCATAATTTTAACCGATACGGTTCTTCGTTCTTTTTAGGAGGTATCCATTTTATCTTTTAATATTTGCAATTTCTTTTATTTACATGTCTTATCATACCTGACCCTATTACATTAATAACAAAACAAACACCAGATTGGAAGATAGTTCCTTGATAAGAATCTTGAACTCTAAAAAGGCCATTCACACTAACTGTCAGGATGTAGAGGTGAAAATACAAACATGCAAATGTAGCAATTTATTATCGGAAAGTCAATACGTAATGTCTTCCTGAACTACCCACGAAAACAAAAATTCTTTTCAAATGTTAAGGTCAAATAAAGATAATAACAAAACAATCGACGGTCTTTTCTTAATTTAAACAAAAAGTCAACGAACTTAAGAGGAACGTCTGCGCGAACCGTTTCAAACAAATATTAATTTTGGATTTGAGGCCAAAATACCCACGAATAATATTTTTTTAATCAAAAGATATAGCAAGTTTCTAGTACGGAAATGTGCTATTATAATTATTTTGGTTTTAAATTACAATATATTGGCCATTAAAAGAATCAATATATTTTTTTAATTTCCTCATCTGTGTTAACATATTAAATAAAACATCGTAAAAATTGAGTTTTTTTTTGGGTAGTTATAAATATAATTCGTATTTGACAAATTTTTATTCCAACGCAAATAGACAATTCATAATTTAAATTTACACCCATCAAAATGCCTTTTTATTTTTATTTTTTAATTATATATTTTATAACATTTTTATCATAAATAAAGAAAAATTATGTTTAAAATTATGAATTTATCATTTACTAACAAATAATTGCCCAACTGGCCTAAAAATTATGAAAAATTCATTTCTTTATTTTTTTACGATAGTTCCACACAGGAGGCCCTGAAGAAAATAATTCTCCTCAGGACCTATGTCATCTTTAGGGATGCTGTGTGGAGGGTCTTTTTAGAAAAGGAAGGAGAGGATGTTGTGGGAAGGAAAAAGGTACGAGGGGTGGGTAGGAGCCTGGGGGTCAGTGTGTCTAGGAGTGTCGAATGAATGATTCCATCCCTCTCACTGTGGTGCCAGGTGATTTATTTATTATAAGAATATTGTACATTGTATAATAGTATTTTTGTGTTATTTCATCCGCCATGCTAGAGATGTCCCTGTGTTATGGCGGGTGAATTATAAGTTTTATAAATTAAATTAAATTGCAAATATTATATTTCATGGTTTCTAAATGTACAAATAATTATATATTACATATAATTAAAAAATATGTATTCTTAAAAATAAATTCTCTTTTCTTGTATATTCATAAAAATTTTCACTTTTAAAACTTTTGGTATAAATTCTATGTATGTGTAATCCTCGATAACTTAAATATTATTTTATAATCTCTGTAAAAGCCCCTACGGGGGCGTATAACAGCAATAAATAAATAAATAATTTATAATATTTTATAATATTATTGTTATAGTATAAAATTATGTTTTGTTTCATATATAGTGTTTCCATACAAATGAAGTGTTGAAAATCCGTAAGTCTAAGCTTTAACTTTAGAGTGCATAGTTTACACCCGCGCTGTACAAGCGGGTTCCCCACAGAGCACCGGACCATCCAGCATATAATAATATTATTACTATTCAAAAATCTGTTCCTGAAAAAATAAGAAAATATACAGATTTATGAAATGAGAAGAATTAGGCATTCTCAGACTATAAAAATATTACCTAGCTCTCCCATTCAAAATTTGGGCTTATTAGATTTGTCAAAGAATCTATATATATAAAATTGCAAAAATCAGTCATTTATAATACATGTAGGATTACAAAAGATTTTTTAAATAATTTAACTTTATTTGAACCACTTTTATATTTGAGTAAATCCGACCGGTTTCAGAAAGACCGTTCCTTCTTCAGGGCAAATGTATACTGATTTGACAGTTTTGAAATATGGATAGGAACAATGTATTATTATGGTAGGGGTGGAGCCGTTGCTAGGTATTAATTAAGAGTGGGTGGGTAGGGGAACATATACATGATTGGGCTATAAGACAATATATTTTTTTAAATAAATGAAGACAATATAAGCGAAACTCAATCGAAAATCTGGAAACAGAAAAATCAGAAAAACATATTGACCCCTCTGGGACTCGAACCCAGGACCTCTTGCTTTCCGGGCAAACGCGCTAACCACTGCGCCACGGTGTCGATATGAAATTCGGTCATGTTTAACTGTACCATACTTCGACTAAGAACCACCTAATAACGCCTGGGTTCGAGTCCCAGAGGTGTCAATATGTTTTTCTGATTTTTCTGTTTCCAGATTTTCGATTGAGTTTCGCTTATATTGTCTTCATTTATTTAAATATTACAATTTGAGGTTTTACTCATAAAGTTAAAAATAAAAAATAAAACAATATTTTTTTTTTGTTGATAATAGATTCATTATTTTTAAGGGATTTTTTAATTTATATTAAGGGATCAGTAGGATTTATAGGTCCAATTAGGAGTTCCACCGAGCCGAACACTCTGATATGAAAATATCTGGAGTCGGTGAATTATTTTCCCTTTGGTCTCTGGTAGATTGACATGTTGTTCTTGTATTATTTTATATTTATTAATTAATTGTATTTAAATTACCTATATCATCATTTAAAACAAAAATGAATAGAATAGCTCACATACTAGATATTTGCTATACCTTTTGATTAAAAAAAATATATTTTTTTAGTTTGGTTGAGTATGTTGGCCTCAAATCCAAAATTAAATGATTCTCGCAGCCGTCCCTCTTGATACATTAACGATGTAGGTATGATTTTTGTATCATTTTGTTATTCAATCATTTATATTAATTTGCTGAGTGGGTAGAGCGATCTTGGATGGTAATAATACATTTCCGAGTTCATAAAACTCCATACAATGATCACTTCAGCCAAAAAAAAACCGTTCATAAAAGCAAAGAGATTGTAATAGTTTATTGTAACCTCAAAGGTCGTTCCTCATGTGAATGACTTGTGAATCTATTTGGCAATATCCGCCCACTCTTTGTTGAACGGTAACGGTCACGAAGTCAATCAAGTGAGATAATCGTTTCAAGGTGTCGTTTTGGCTGGTGTTTATAGTAAATTAGTCGCTTTGTATTCAAAATGGAACTATCATACAGACGGAACTTTCAGGTAACGGTGAAAATGTCCTGCTGATCTGAAAACGGGATAAAGTCCTATTGTGGCGGTTAAGGCGAAGATTAATGCTTAATCACTTACTGGTAAATGCGTAACGAGAGCGTTACGAAAAGTGTGATCGGGCGAGGCGAACGGTCGGGCCTTAACGCACGTTTGACTTGGGAGTAAGCTGGTGAATGCGTGATGAGAGCGTTATGAAAAGTGTGATCGGGCAAGGCGAACGGTCGGGCGAGGCGAACGGAAGTTGAAAGGGCGGTATAAGTTTTACTTCAGTCGTGTGGTCTAAAACACACTAATTTTTTTATAGCCCCTTCTATAGCCCCGCTGTGATTTGGATTACTGCGCTCATTGGCCGCTTTGTTTATGATGTCACTTTTAAAGACTTCTATTGGTTGAGATATGAAACGGAAATTACGCTAGGTTTGCGCTCATTGGCCGCTTTGATTATAACCTCACTTTTCTAGGTTGAGATTGTTTTGGTAAAGTTTCGCTTCTACCACGAATAATCTGCACTCGATTTTTTTTATACGAGCTCCACACAGGAGGCCCTGAAGAAAATAATTTCCCTCAGGGCCTATGTCATCCTTAGGGATGCTGCATAGAGGGGTTTTATAAGGAAGGGGAGGAGAGGAGAGTTCTGAGAAGGAAAAGAGTTTAAGGGGTGGGTAGGAATCTGGGGTTAGTGTGTCTTGGTCATTCTCCTCCAAGACCTAAACAAACCTCACCCTAAGAACCCGGGAACCCCTGCCAAATCACTAAACGTAGCGAACCACTTGGGGTGATCTACAGCAGAGGTGTTGGTTATCCAATTACGGTTCCCGGGGCGGCGGTACCCATTCCCGCCTCCCAAATTGATCTTTACTAATTTACTAATTAATCCTTCCTACGACTTAGTTAACAGATTAATAAAAAATGTTATGTATAAATTGATTCTTTTTCTACCGTATCCATTTGGTATCAATTGAGTAAAATTTAAAAAAAAAACTGTTAATTAGGTACTTTATAAAAAAATATAAGCGTAAATAACCAAAAAATGTGTTTTTTTTTTCAAAAGAAATGTATGAACGCGTATAATAAACAACTCTTAAAATACAATTTTATATGTAAAGTTATCTCTGATTGTTTCTATTAATTAACTTGTTTTATTCCTTATAAAATAATTCACAAAATAAATAAAAAAACCGCTTTTCACCTTTAAATCACGACCTCTAGACTCCGTTTGCCAAGCGATTTTTATACCTATTACGATTTAAGGCACGATAAGAATACACACGTTTTTGGGTTGTGGTTTTTTCTTAATGTGTATATTATGTAAAATTTAATCGATAATGGCAGACCGAACGTTCGTCAAGTTTTGTCATCAGTTTCGGTTTCGGGAGAAAATTTGTCGAGCCTTCGGCCGCACCGAAACTCTGCGTTCGTTAATTATCGCGCGTCGTTCGGCTGACTTCGGGTGAGTTCGTGGCTCGTGTGTAACCCGCCATCAAAATACTCAAGTAATGAGGTCCTTCCTTTATAATGTAAGTGTTGATTATTGACAATTTTTTTTCCAAGAAGTAGTTAACTTGTTTGTTATTTTTTTTTATATTTTTTGTTTGTTTTAGAGCAGTAATATAAAATAAAAAAATAAGCCAAATTTTAGAAAACAATAGATTTTTTAAACGACAAAAAAGTTTCGGTTTCTGTTTCGGCCGAAATTGAGACATATACCTGAGGTACCGAAGATTCGATTTCGGTGGAATGTCCTGTTTCGACAATCGATATAAATTGAAGATGAGGATTTCTACCCGAGGCTGATATTTAAGTACAATATGTGTAACGGCCACGGGCGGCCGAATCAAGGGCGGGATCTAGAATTCGCGTATCAACCCTGGCTGTCATTTGATTCGTAGGTATTTACGACTGTAACTTAGTATAGCATTTTTTCAAACTTCTATTGCGGTAGTCCAATAAACTTGATTAAGTAGGTAGTTTTTTTGTCCATTAACTGACAAATTCAACTTTTCATATTGTTTTATGTATTCCATATGTATTCCATAGATAACTATATCTCAACTGCGTCATAGTGAAATAATCTTGCAATAATAATAATAAAAATAAACCAGGTTAAATCAGTGTCAAATATAAGACAATCTTTATTTTACTGAAAGAGGTGAACAATGGATAACCTCTATACTACACTTAAGCTAGGTGCATTCATCTTGTTTATCAATATCACAATTATGTTTAATTTATCACTTTTACGGTACTTCTTCTTCTTCTTGTGTCCTGTCCGTTCAACGGACGTTGGCTATCATGTTGGCTACGCGGACTTTGTTTACTGCGGCCGGAACAGCTCTACGGTAGACTGGCCAAACCACTGTCTCAGGTTTTTCAGCCGTAAGGTTCTCCTTATTCCAGGGCCCCGTCTTCCGGCAATCTTTCCCTGCATTATGAGATGCAGGCTCTCATACTTCTCTGGATGTCTCATCACATGTCCAAGATATTGAAGTTTTCGGATTTTTATAGTTTTAATTACTTCTTTTTCTTCATCCGAACCATAACATCTTTCACCTTTCCATCCAGCTTATTTTAAGTATTCTTCTGTAGATCCACATCTCGAATGCCTCAAGTCGCCTAATTAGTTCTTCAGTAAGCGTCCATGCTTTCATTCCATAAAATAATATCGAAAACACGTAGCATCTGACCATTCGAATTCGTAATCCAAGATTAAGATCATGACTGCAGAACATTTTTTTGATTGTTTACGATTTTACAAAAAAGTTTTATACAAGTCATATAAAAAAATCGTTTTTTCACATACCCACTACAATTATTGTTTTTTTTTTTTTTTATTTCATTTAAAACATATGTTAACTGTCTGCATAAGTGTAAAAAATAAGCCAAATTTCAGTAAACATTAGATTTTAAACATGTCTAAAAATGTTTCGGTTTCGGTTTCGGCCGAAACTGAGACAGATACCGAAGATTCGGTTTCAGTTTCGGTTTTGGCAGAAAGTTTTGTTTCGATCGGACACTAATACTTTGTTTTATTTACATTCAGTTCTAACCCAAAATTCTCTCATTACTTGATTCAGTAAAAGTTGTAGATCTTCAATGTTACTTGTTAGAAGTACCGTATGATCTGCATAACGCAGGTTGTTCAGAATCTTCCCATTTATAAAAAGTCCTTGAGTAGCTTCTTGGAGAGCTTCATTGAATGTTTCTTCTGAATATAAGTTGAACAGCATAGGTGAAATAATACAACCTATTTCTACTTCGTCTGTTAGACATTGCTCAACTCTTAGTACAGTTATTTTTATTAAATTCGTGTATTTTATTATATGCATATTGACTTTAATAAAACTCCGATTTAAGCCTTGAAGAAGTCTTGTGGGCTATTCTTGTGTATTGGAAATACAACTATTAATGATATTGAAATCAATAAACAGTGTTATATTGTTTCATGTATTGCAGCGTTCTTAATTTTTGTATAAAAGAAGCTAAATTGCCGCTAAAATTCTCACCATTAAAAGCCTTTGCGTTACAACATCCCGGAGTCCTGGCCGTTTTGTTCCAAACCGTCCATTCACTTTAGCCTTTGCAATTCTTCAAATAATTGTAGGCTTATTATGGATAAGCCTCTGGCTAGTTGTCTTCCGTCAGTGGCGGTTCGTGGTCTAAATCATTGGGAGTTAAACATTAACGCGAATTCAAAAAGGAAAATTTTCGGCGTTCTGTGAACACATTTTCTTCTTCATCGAATGTATTATGTAGTCTCGTCATCTCAAACGTCAGCGTGGAGAGTGGGCATTAACTAATGTAATATTATCTTAAGAGTTTTTTTTAGGTATTACTAAAAAATAGGTTTGTTTATACCTGTGCCAGTAAGTTTTATTTTGCCATTACGCTTTATTTTTCCACTATGTTTTATTTTGCCACTACGTTTTATTTTTCCAGTGTGCTTTATTTTGCCAGTACATTTTATTTCGTCAGTACATTTTATTGTGCCACTACATTTTATTATTCACTATGTTTTATTTTGCCACTTCGTTTTATTTTTCCACTACGTTTTGTGATGCCACTTTGTTTTATTTTGCCATGTAGTTTTATTTTTCCGCTACGTTTTATTTTTCCACTACGTTTTATGTTGCCACTTCGTTTTATTTTGTCACTACATTTTAATTTGCCACTACGTTTTATTTTTTCGCTATGTTTTATTTTGTCAGTACGTTTTACTTCGCCAGTACATTTTATTTTGCCACTACGTTTTATTTTTCCCTCTGTTTTATTTTGCCACTACATTTTATTGTTCCACTAGGTTTTATTTTTCCACTACGTTTTATGTTGCCACTTTGTTTTATTTTGCCACTTCGTCTTATTTTTCCACTACGTTTTATTTTTCCACTACGTTTTGTGTTGCCACTACGTTTTATTTTTCCACAACTAAAAAGACAGATATCAAAAAATATATATAGGTAGGTACCTACCTATTACTTGTTGCGAAAAAGGTTTCAAAGGTTTAAGGGTTGATTTTTACTTTAAAAGCCTCTATAATGTTTCGATTTTTTGTATTAAAATGAAATTCCAGTATGAATTAACTTTTTCAAACCTATACATATATATATATTTATAAGTACTTTGATTAGCTATAATTTTTTTACATTTCATGTCCAGTGTATATCTATTATAAAACTACCATAATAATTTTCTATTTTCTACGTCCAAAATTTGGATTTCACAACATTGAGACAGGTGTACATGAAACCCACAGAAAAAGTGTAAGACATTTAGCTTCCTTAATATTTAAAAGGAGTTCATTGAACGTTTTAATATCTTTGTTTTTTTTTTTAATTTTTAACTTTATGAGTAAAACCTCAAATTGTAATATTTTAAATAAATGAAGACAATATAAGCGGAACTCAATCGAAAATCTGGAAACAGAAAAATCAGAAAAACATATTGACACCTCTGGGACTCGAACCCAGGACCTCTTGCTTTCCGGGCGAACGCGCTAACCACTGCGCCACGGTGTCGATATGAAATTCGGCCATGTTTAACTGTACCATACTTCGACTAAGAACCACCTACACTATCTTCATTTTCTTTAACGCATATATTATTGGCAACTATCTTTATGTATGATTGCAAGATTCAAACCCGAACTAAATGCTCTTTAGATAGCGTCTGGATAAATTTTATACATTTTATTTAATATGCGACATCTATCGACTTTTCTGCAAGTCTAGGATGAATATTTTATTTTTAATTTTTAACTTTATGAGTAAAACCTCAAATTGTAATATTTAAATAAATGAAGACAATATAAGCGAAACTCAATCGAAAATCTGGAAACAGAAAAATCAGAAAAACATATTGACACCTCTGGGACTCGAACCCAGGCGTTATATATGCGTTAAAGAAAATGAAGATAATGTAGGTGGTTCTTAGTCGAAGCATGGTACAGTTAAACATGACCGAATTTCATATCGACACCATGGCGCAGTGGTTAGCGCGTTTGCCCGGAAAGCAAGAGGTCCTGGGTTCGAGTCCCAGAGGTGTCAATATGTTTTTCTGATTTTTCTGTTTCCAGATTTTCGATTGAGTTTCGCTTATATTGTCTTCATTTATTAAAAAATTTTAATATCTTTGTAATTATATTGGTTGGGTCCCACCCAAGGGCGGTATGTTCAATTTCTCGTCTGGCTAAATCCTCCATCACGACACAAGCAACATTTTCCGCATACTGTGGTGGTAGTAGGAGATTTTCGCAACCCGGGAATGTTTGTCTATCTTTAAAAATATATTTTTTAAATAAATTAAATTCTATGGACAGTGAACCAACCTCTTGTCCAAAAAAGTAGACACGTTTCTAATTTTGCTTATATCATAAAATCAAAACCAAAAGTTCCACTAAGTACCTACCTACTTAATCTCTTCATATTAATAATTAAAGTCTTCCGCCGCGTCTGCCTGTCTGTCTGTTCACGATAAACTCAAAAACTACTAAACGGATGCGGTTTTCACCAATAGATAGAATGATTCATGAGGAAGGTTTACGTATATAATTTGTCAAGGTTTTGTGTAAATTGGTTGAAATATAAAGGAAAATGTCTGTATGAGTTGGACGAGCGGGTAGTGTGGATTTAAAAACAAACATGTGCTTTACGAAAAAATAAACTTAAGTTTTACACGTAATTCCAACAAAGACATATTGCAAGTTCCAACGCTCTCTTCCACCTTTGGTCAACGTAACTTTAGATACTTTGCCACGAAAATATTCCACATTCTCCCAGAAAACATCAAATTGAGACAAACACAAAAAGAATTAAAAAAATATGTTAAAATTTGGATATATTCTAATGATCTAGCCTACACTGATGCTCTCACCCAAACGCCCTGTCATTGACAGTTGTTATTGTGGTAATAACCTTGCAGTTTTTGTATTGTGTATATGCAAACAATAATGTAATCTAAAATAAAGTTTTGCTGTATAGAAACCTACATTACACATTTATAAAAAATCATAGATAAAATTGTGAGAAACAACTTACAAAAAATTCTGCCTCAATACAGGTTCACCTAGTGAGGCAGACTAAGCATAACTAAAAATATTGTATAATTATGCTACTTCTGTATAAACGATCTTACATTACTTTCTACTTGTTATTTTTTTTGTACTGATGTAATCTACATTGAACATGTACTTTTTTAGTTGCAATGTTGCCAATTTCATTGAATAAAGATATATTATTATTATTTGATTTGTATGCAAAGGAAGGTTACTGTCTACATTTGATTTCGAAAAGTCCGTGTAAAGCCCGAGCATCACCGGGACTTCAGCTAGTTTATTATAAATATTTTACGTAACATTTGTTTGTTTTTCAAACTAGCGAGTACCCGGAATGCGTTGCAATGCCAATCAAAGAAAGAGAGTGTTTGTCTTTTAATTCTGTTAAGGAAGTGCTTTTGAAGATACAATGTTATTGGTTTTTTAAACCTGAAGGTTTTCCGACGTGAGCAGGCCACATATAGCTGTCCACGTGAGAAGCATTGATTTTCTAAATTTGCCCCCTGCTATCCTCTACCGATACTATGTCTCCTTTGTAATCCCTCTTTGTGCCGTACTCTTCCGTCACCCCTCCCCTGTGTGTCCTTCTCCATGCCTTTTCTATTATCGCCCCCATTCCCCTCCCACGCGCATTTACCTTTCCTGCGAACCCCACCCCCTCCCGGATTTAAAAAAAATATAGTTTTTTATGTGAATACGGCACAAACGTCCCAACTACTCCCAACCGTCTGGAGCCAATGAGGCTATGGCTTCTCCAATTGAGGTACGTTGTGAAGCTGAAGGTAATGCGGAGGGGAAGGATATGGGGGAGGAATGTAGAAAGTACCTGGCTATTCAGATCTGGTAATCAAACTAGGCTAAAGCCATTTCAAGCAACATTTCAATTCAAAATTAAGGTTTTCCACCAGAGCTATACTGAGAGTATCTGCCACCATTTAACGTGCCTAATATACTAATCTGGATTCGTAGTCGCGAGTCTTACCCCTCGACCATACAGGCGCTAAGTTGTAAGCTGTTATCATTGTAAGCTGTAATAAGTCACTAATTCTTAAGTATTAGTGATTTAGATGACGAGTGTATAGATTCTTCGTCCGATTGCAAAAAAATAGTGACATAATCCTAGACATAAAAATAATCAAGTAGGTATGGGTTTAACCTATCCATCTATGAAGTTATGTAACTAACAGGTTTTTAATTACAATATGTAATTCTTAGGTTCTCATTTAAAAGGTCTGTGTTAAAAGTTGTTAACATTATTAGTTTTTTTATTATTTTGTATTATCTTTTAGTGCCTCCGTTCATGACGCTACTTAAAAGCTAATCCAAGGGCGGATCCAGGATTTTTTTCTGGGGGGGCACAAGGGGCGGACGGGCAAATAATCAACAATTACTGTTAGAAATAAACTTGAAGTATCATACTTCAAGTTTATTTCTACAAGTTCAAGTATGTATAGGAAGGCTTATGAAAGTGACAAAACAATCGAAAAATTAAATGTTTAAAAAATACAGTTTTAGCTTCTAAGTATGTACTGTGATGGAATCTCCACAGTACACAAAAATACCCCCCCCCCAGGGGGGCGTGTCCCCGTGCCCCCCCTTCTCCCAGACGGTATTTTTGTCCTAAATCCGCCCTTGAGCTAATCGATCCTCGTGCTCGTATCATGAGCGCCGATCGTAAGTACCCCCGTACGATTTTGCTGGTGCTCGTACATGGCGCTGTCGGTTTTAAATCTGTTGCACGCTACCGACGGTGCTGATCGCACGTGATGTGTCGCATCATTTGTGTCTGCTACTTATTCGTTTGACGTTTGATAGAAATGGCGTCGGAACATGAAAGTAATGTTAGATTTGTTCTGGAAGTGGAAAAAAATGCGTGTTTACCAGAATTACTTTACGAGAATATGTAAGAGAGGATTTAGTGGAGAAGGCATGGATTGATTTTGGAAAAAAAGTCATTTGACATCGCTTGACATCGTGTTAACTCCACGGCTGCACGTGAGAAATGATCAAGTTCAGTATAATTCGGGTAGCGCCGTGTACGCAAACCAGCATTAAAGAGTAGTATATCTGCAGGCTACTTGTGGTTGCGTCACAATCACGTAGTTTGTAAGTATCTCCATGAACGGAGGGCCTTATTTGTGTTTTAAGCCAGCGTTAAGAGACATTTCAGACAAAAGGGGCAAAATCCATCGGATGTCAGAAAGCGTCCGTCGTGCGTTATGGGCTGTCAAATTTCTGTGATTTTCTTTGGCTTTCAATGCTTGTCTATGCCTATGATGTCAGTTGGTGTGGATTAATTGTCTGCTTAAAAAAACGAATTACTATTTATTAGTTATTATAATTACTAACATATAAGCCTGATAGGCATTCATGTATGACTATCTGTAGTGCATTGATTATTCACATAGTTTCAGTAAATGTCAATATGTCAATATACTTCTTTCAATAGATGTCAATAGGTTAGTTTGTAATACGAAGTTTTGCTATACCCTAACAGATGGCAAGCTGAGTTGAATTTCAGAAGAGTATCATCTATCGCCGTACGTGCCTTAGGTTGCCTGCCGAAGCACGAGAACTACTAGAGTCAAGTCTTCCCAAGATTCCCAAATTTTCCCCGACCAACATCTCCCAACAAGATTACGCAACAAACGCGCCGTCATCACTCGCGTTAACGTTACTACTTTTAAGAGTTGGTGTCTTAAGACGCCGTTACCCGAATTTTTACCGTTCTTGCAAACCTCCCTTAAACATTTGAAGTTTTTAAGCTCTTAAAAAAATATCTGTTATTTTTTAAGATAATATCTAGACATTAGCAAATTATGTAAAATTCCCTCGATAGAAAAAAATCGCAAAGTATGCTCCAAAATTATTGTAAACACGTTTGTTTCTGTTATTTTACAAGGTATGTGTATGAAAAAATTCACACTGTTTCTTTAAATGCTGTTTAAGGCAATCCTCGCGAGATTTTTGCTCTATTTTAAATGAGTCATGTTTTATTAAATATTTTCACAATTTTCGCATCGATTTTGTCACTTTAAATACTAACTAGCACGCTCCTCTAACTTTCGTAATTTAATATCTATCCATCTTCTTCTTTTTGTGAGCGGTTGCGGGGCCTTAACACCAACGCAGTATTCTACCGCATTTCAGAAAACTGTCAAAAAGTGTTGTATACTGCCGATTTAACACGTGTAAGGCTGTCGCATATAGAATCATCCGTCTGATCTTCAAAATCTACGACGGTATTTGGTCCCTACGTACCGAATCTATTAACATGCGCGTCGTAATCCATCCAAGAATTTTTTGAGAAGAATGTGACGTTCGTACTATGCAATGATCGTCTCTGAAAACACTTTCATTAAGTCAGTAATAATGCTGCGCACACTGTTAATGTTTTCCTCATGATTCAATGAATGTTTTTCTCATTTCCTTATGGTTCTTTTTCGGAAGGCCTTTAGGGGGTTACCGGAAAAAATACTCACGCAATATTGGTTGCTAATTTGTCAAAATTTTTAGTAAAAAATATAAAAGATTTAGGACGGATTGTTTCTAAGAATTTGAACAATTCATCAAATTTCAAAGTTGACATTCAAGTTCTGTGAAAGTCCTATTCAAGTTCTGTTATTTAAAAAAATTCTGTGAAACAACCGACCGACAAACAATAGACTGATGAAATAATAACAGAACTTAAAATAAAACTTTCACGTAACCTCAATTTTATCTTTGAAATTTCATGAATAGTTCAAATTCTGTGAAACAACCCGTCCGGTCCCTAGCATTTAGGGCAATTTGACATGTAAAAAAATATTTTAATTGAAATGACCAAGGACTGGTTGTTAAAAAAAATTGATGGATTCATCAAATATTTGAAGTTTATTTTCACGTTCTCTGTAAGTTCTATTCAAGTTTTGTGATTATTTCAGTATTATGAAGCAACCGGCCTATAATGATATAATAAATGAACTTGAATAGAACTTACACAGAACGTGTAAATTGACCTCAAACATTTGATGAATGGTTCAGATTTTTTGAAACAACTCATCCTAAGAAATTAAGATAACAACGATTTTCTGAGTCCCAACTTCTCACAACCATCTAGAGCAGGGGTCGGCAACCTTTTGGCAGGAAAGGACCACAAGTTGGCAAAATAAACTAAAGGCGGGCCGCACTTGTGATATTAACCCTAGAATCCCAATATACAATTGGTCATATCCCATAGAAAATATAAAAATGCTATCAAACTTTGTTAAAACATACGGAATTTAATTCGTACACGTAATACTTACATTATGTTTATATACTAGGGCTTTATAGCATGAAAAATAACAAATAACCACCGTAAATCATTCAGAAATTTAATGAAAACTACAAAGTAACTAAATAGGTAACTGATTTTATCCAAATTTCAGTGCGATGTCTGAGGTTGCATTTGGGAGGCTATTTCTTGTATGTTACCTGTCATTTTTGTAGTTGCAAATCGTAGAATGACTCTCAAATGCTCATCTGTGAGACGAGAAGCATATTTATATTTTCTATAATTAACAATTGAAAAAGCTTGTTCGCATGAATAAGTGCTACCAAAAATTGTAATGAACTGCTGAGCAATCCTTTTCAATTCCTCAAAATCAGATGGCAAGCTGCCATAAAATTTAACAAGATCATTGATTTCATAGAAAGAGCTTTTGAGAACATCGTTAGATTGGAGATCAATCACGTTCATTTGTAAATGACTCGGTACATCCTTAGTATCACACGAAAAAGGGTTTGCAAAAATTTTCAGTTAGCTTGAAACTTTCTCAAAATCACCAAATCTGTCGCTGAATTGAGTTTGCAGTTGTATTAAAATATCCTTCATTTTATCATTTTTCCAATCAAAATTAATTTCAGCTTCCTCGATAGCCTTTTTACAATTCGGAAAATGATCTAACTTTTTTTCATCAATATGTTTTATAAAGATTTGTTTATCATTTGGAATGCCTTTACGTCTGTGTGCATATCAGAGATTAGTTTGTTTTTACCTTGAAGCCGTACATTCAGCGTATTTAATTCTTGAGTTACATCTGTTAAAAATCCAAGGTCTATTAACCAAAAATTCCGGAATGGATTTGCCTTTTTCATTCATAAAAGTGTTGATTTCTTTTCTGAGATCAAAAAATCTTTTCAGTACTGCACCTCTACTTAACCATCTCACTTCAGAATAATAAACAACATCTCCATGATCTGCTTCCGTATCTGACAAAAACTGCTGGAATTGACGATGAGTCAACCCATTTTTTCTAATATAGTTTACAGTCGATACCACGATGTCCATTACTTCATTCCTTGATACGACTTTGGAATATAACGCTTCTTGGTGAATAAAGCAATGAAAAAATAATGGGATGTCACATCCTATCTCTGCCAGTTTCGTTTTAATTCTACCTACCAAACCCTTATTTTGTTCACTCATGTTCCTGCCTCCGTCAGTTGTTACACTTACCAATTTAGAGAGAAAAAAATGTATTCATTTTGATATTTTAACTTATTTGCAAAACATTCACGGGCCGCAAGTAAGACGTCCGCGGGCCGCTGGTCTAGAGCATAGGTTCTCAACGTGGGCGATAACGCTTACTTGGGGGCGGTATTCAGCGGCGGTTTCAGACTTTCAGGGGGGCGGTAGCGGACTCATAGAAACCCATCCCACACATCCCATCTTGCCCCATCCCATCTTACCCCATCCCGTATCCCACTACGCCCTCTCCGTTGTAATAAATTGCTGATGGCAATTGGTGTTTCAGATTTTCAGAATCACGAATTAGGGGGCGTTAGAAAAAAAATATATTCTCAAAGTGGGCGGTGGGCAAAAAAAGGTTGAGAATCTATGTTCTAGAGCAAGTGAGATCATGGCATCCCCAATTGGGGTACGTTGTGCGGCTGAAGGTAGTGGGGAGGAGATCTGAAAAGGAAGAAGCACCTGGCTATTCAGATAATAATAATAATAACGTATTCACTTCAATTGCGCTGATACAGTCACTAAACACGGCTAGAGACATTTCAATTCTGAATACACCTTTCATATTTCACCTTTCATATAACACCTTTCACAATTCATATTTCACCAGGGCGATGCTGAGAGTATCTTCCACTCTTTTCTTTTTCAGTAGCAAAAACTGTAACGATGAAAATAATTCGATGGATTGGAAATCGACCATGAAAACTTTTTGAAAATGGTAAAAAGTTAGCTCCTGCTTTTTTAAATATTTAAAGGTGTTCATAAATATACCATCTTTTAAATAAGTAAATTAGTTTAGGAAACTCTGGCTGAGAAGAATAAAATTGGTGTGCTTGTATTAAATTGCTAGAAATAAATCGTTTATCGACCTTCAACTTTAACCAAATTCACATAAAAAAACATCGATACGAGATACCCATATAAACAACTTACCTATATGTACATACTTATTTAATAGATAGGTACTCTTTACATAATATGTAATACTTATATGGTAATTTCATGTCGAATAAAAGCCTAAACAATCATTCAGATAAGTAGGTAGGTACTTACTTACTATCAGGACAGTATAATCTTTAATTATGACGCAAAGTGGAAATACGAGTACGCCATTGTTTAGATCAGCGATCGGCAATTGGCGGCCCGCGGACCAGATGTGGCCTGCGATGGACGATTATTATTTTCCACCATACTTGGCGCACCATCGGTCATAACCATATATATTTTTTCATGTCTGGTTCTTTTAAAGAAAACATAAATGTATTTTTTTAAGAACGAGCGACGCCACGGTGGGATTAAATAACTACGAGTATTTTCAACACTAAATGGTTGGTCGTGATATTTCAAAACATGTAATGGCCATTTATAAAAAAATTCGCCTGCCACGCTTTTTCCCTACTTATACATGTAAATAAATAATCTCCGAATGTTGAAATTCCACCCACCGAATGTTTAATTTCCATAATAGACGACCTCCGTAGTCCAGTGGGTAAGACTCTTGACTCACAATCCGGAGGTCGCGGGTTCGAACCCGGCATGCGCAAATAAATTTTATTTGATTAATTTGTGTTATTTCACAATTAATTCATTAAAAATAATATATAGTATATTTGCGGCATGTTCCAGAGTGGAAGATACTATTAGTATCGCCCTGGTGTAAAACCGCCATTCAGAATTGAAACGTTGCTTGAAAATGGCTTTAGCCGTGTTTGGTGACCAGGTCTGAATAGCCAGGTACTTCCCAACCTTCCTCTTCCCCACCTCCTTCCCCCCCCCCACTACCTTCAGCCTCACAACATACCCCAGTTGGGGATGCCATAGTCTCACTGGCTCCAGACGGGAGCAGTTGAGATTCTTGTGCGGTATTCACTGTAAAAAAAAAAAAAAAATAGAAAACTCCAGTCCAATTTTAAATATTTTTTTAATGAATAATGATGACCTTCTAACTTAAATAACTGCATTTTTATTTTTATTTTTAGAGTAAGTTTTAAAAGTGAAATCAAAGTTTTAATTTTTCAAGATCCCCCGAAAAAACCGTATGTATGGTGAATGGTGTGACGTCATCACTCCTGAAAAGTTACTATAGGATCAGCTGATCAACTGCCGCCATTTTAAATTTCGTTGTTCGAAGTATTCTCCCTAGATTACTATTTTTTTTTGTGCAGTAGTTTTTGAATATTTTTAATAATAGAGATAAACTAATAAGAGAAACCTTTATTTTTTAAACATTATTTAGGCCTAAATAATGTTTCAATAAACACAACAATTAAATCTCTATAAACAGTATATAAATAAACGAATAAATTAATACAATGGCTTGTGTCATACTTACATTCCCATACAATGACTTTACGGTAACGTCACGACACGACGAACAGTGACGTCACCACTAAATATTTCAATAATGCCAACTTGGGATTTTTTAATAATTTTTTAAAAACTCTGCGTTTAATATTATTAAATAAAACTTATATATTCAGAATCAGCGTTTATTGGGCTATATTTTAAAGCCATAATCTTTTTCACTGGAGTTCCTTATTATAAGTGGAAAATGTGACTTTTGCAATGATGGAGGTCTAACTAGTATGTATATTATCAAACCAGCAACACCCGGTTGGGAACCAATAAGTACTTTTTAATTTATTTTTATTTAAGTGAAACTAACAGTTAAACATATTTTATCAAGGTAATTACATATTATGTAGTTGCATGAATGAGCGAAGTTTCCGCAAAAATTCATAGTATATACATAATAATAATTTTTATTTCAGTAATTTGTACATTTAAATTTACAAATTTCTAATTGATTATAATATTTCATATTCACTATATTTTTTCAAGTTTTATGTAGCTCCTACAATACATCTTGAACTTTCCAATTGGTGTGGACTTTAAAGTTTCTAGTAGTGTGTTATACAACTTCATTCCCTTGTACAGTAGACTGTTCTGCGTATTCGCTTTGTCCTTTTTTGTAGCCTAATTTCCTTGCACATCCTTGTGTTATATCTGTGAATGTCTTTATTGTATACAATTTTATTTGAGAAGTATTTTGGTAACGTGTTGTTCAATATTTTGTGGATAAATAGCATCGTGTTCGAGGTCAGCATCTGTTTCACAGTCAACCAATTTAGTTCCTTTAACATTTTAATTATTTTTGAAAATCTGTTTAGTCGAAGAATTATTCTCATTGCCCTGTTTTGGAGAATTTGTAACTTATTTTGTTCTCTTTCGTTACATAGCAAAAGTATACTTGAGCAGTAGTCGATGTGTGGAGCAATAATTGAATTCTATATGGCGATTGCAGTTTTTCTAGAAATTTTGGGCCAAATTCTTCCAAAAAAAGATATCTTTTTGCCAATTTTCTTTTGAGTGTATTCAGCATGTCTATTGAAGTTTAGTTTGGAATCTAATATAACTCCTAAGTATTTCATTTCAGTAACCTTTTCAATAATTTCACCATCAATTTTAATTTTGCTTTCACTGGATGTCTTCTTGTATCCAATCACCATACATTTTGTATTTTTTTTTTGTATTTAATTTAAGGTTATTTATTTTTAGCCATCTTGATACATCATTTAGTTCATTATTTAAAATGTGTATTAGTTCTTCATAGTTATCTGCAATTAAGTATATTAGTGTATCATCGGCAAATAGTCGTACTTTTCATTCTGAAAATATTTTCACCATGTCATTAATATAGAGTATGAACAATAGAGGTCCAAGGACCGATACCTGTGGTACTCCTAACTTATTTTCCATTGGTTTTGAAAATTGATTATTTATTTTTGTTACCTGCTTTCTGTCTCTCAAATACTCTTGTATTAATTTAATGGCTACAGATGAGAAACCAATTTCTTTAAGCTTTCTTATTAGTATGTCTCGATCTATAGTTTCGAATGCCCTTTGAAAATCCAAAAATATTACTAAGATAAATTTATTATTATTCATTCCTTCCTTCCATTCTTCGACAATTACGTTTAATGCTGTTTCACATGAGTTATTAGATCTGAACCCTGATTGCTCTTGGTATAAAATATCGTGTTTATCTAGATATTGCAAAATTTATTCTTTTATTATAAATTATAACTTCAAGAATCTGCTCAAATTTTGGTAAGGTGTTGATTGGTCGAAATTCTTCACATTTTCTGGTATTTTTAACCTTTGGAACCGGTACAATAGTAGATAGTTTCCATGACTGTGGAAATTTTCCTTCTTCAATCGTCTCATTGATAATATTTAATAGAGTAGATCCAATTATTGGAAAAGCATCTCTTATTTTACTAATAGTTAATCCATCTGAACTATTCTTTGATTTTATTTTGTTTAAAATGTTAAATAAATATTCTGCATTTATTTTTCTGAAGACCAATGATTCTTTGTTTGGGTCGATATTATCATTTGTGAGGTTAACATCAATGTTGGGTATTAATTTGAATGATACTTTCAATAAAATATTTATTTAAGTTATTAGCCATGTTTTTTTCGTTTATCTCTTTTGGAAAGTTTACTATTTTTATGTCGTCTTTGTTTTCGCCATGTACTAATTCTTTTATGCTTTTCCAAAAATTTTTGGGATCCCCTTCTTCTGAGTTTATTTTTTTTTTTTGTACTCATTATGCGTTTTTTTTATGTCTTTGGAGTATTTGTTTCTCGCTTTTTTGTAGTTATCCCAATCCGTAATACTATTAGTAAGGCATGCTCTTTTGTAAAATGCATCTCTATCGTGCTGCATTGTACGTAGTTCGCTTGTGTACCATTTATTATTGTTTCTTTTATGTATCTTCTGTTCTGGAACAACTTTATCAATAGATTTTTTAAACTTTAATATCATCTGGTCAGCTTTTTGGTTATATTCCATTTGATTTATTCCATTCCAATTAATAGTCTCTAAGGATTGAATGAAAATTTCCTTATTGTATTTTTTGTAATTTTTAAATGTTGTTATTTGTGTTTCTTTACTGGAGTTGAATTTTTCTCTGTCATTTATAAGAATTTGAATGATGTTATGTTCGGTAATTTTAGGATTAGCTAGTACATTAATATATAAGTTGAATTTATTTGAGATTACCAGATCAATCGTCGTTTTTGAGATATTTGTAATTCGTGTAAAATCTTTGACTAATTGTTTCATTCCTGCAGTTTGAATAATATATTTCAGTTTTTTTTGTGTATATGTCTGCATTTGCTTTAACTTTTATATTAAAATCTCCATCTATAATGTTTATATTTTCATCTTGTAAATTTTCCATGCACCATCTTTGAAAATATGTTAAAAAGTCGCTCTTGCTTGTGTTTGGCAATCTATAAATTACTGTATATACACCTTTCTTGGTTCCTGATTTAATGGTGATGGCTAAGATCCAACAATGTTTTTCAAATTGATTATTCGATATTACTTCATATGGAATTTTATTGCTTAAGAGAATCATCACTCCTCCTGTATGTATAGTATAGTAGATAGACACTTAAAATGGAAAGAACAAATCCAAAATACAGTAACCAGAATAAGGAAAATTATATACATATTTATTAGACTGAGAAACATCTTATCATCTAATATGATCAAAACTATCTATTTCTCTCTTGCCCAATCTATACTACAATATGGTATAATCGGGTGGGGTGGGACTTTCAAAACAAACCTCTTACCTGTAGAAAGGGTACAGAGGTTGATTTTGAAAGTCATCTTACGAAAACCATCTGTATTTCCAACAACACAGCTATTTGACTCTTTTAGGGTTCTCAGTCTTAATAAAATTTTCAAAAAGAACTCATTATTGCAAACTCATAAAGATCATTTCAATTCATCAACAATAACATTCACAAACATAAACAACCGACCACGATCACAGGGCAATTTAGAAATTCCAAAATTTAAAACGAGTGCTTCCCAACACCATTATGCTTATCAAGGTATAAAATTTTTCAATGCTCTCCCATATAAAATCAAGTCTGAAAAAAATTATAAAGTTTTTAAATCCCAAATAAAAACACTAATAGACCAACCCGACACTAATTATAAGTTTTAAATTCACCATCACAATAATAACAACAAAAAAAATAAACTAGGACATAATCTCTAAAAATATTTCATCACCATATTTAAATTGAAAGCAAGTACATACGCATTATTTGCAGGCACCAAATTGTTACAACTTTATTATATGTACCTACTCTGACAATATTGTCAGTTATTATGTCCACTTGTCTTCATGAATATATATTTTATTAATATAAGTACTTGTAATAACATACTCTGTGTAACTATGCATTTTACAATGGCACTCCAAAATTCAAGCACGAGAAATATTTTCTCTTTTGAATTGTGAAGTTTCATTAAAAAGAAATTTACATATTGTTATTAGCCTTAAGAACCAAATGTTTTACTATGAATCTGTATACGTATGTATTTTTTTAAATAAAAAAAAAAAAAAAATGTCGACTATGTGAGTCGCAACGGATGGTATTATAATGTTCAAATCTAATTTCACTATCTTGAATATCTTCAGTAACATGTGTTTCACTCATCATAAGCATAAAAGGTTTCTTCTCCTCTAAAAGTATTTTTACCTCTCGTAATGTGCCATGATGCTTTGTATATTCAGGTATATAATTTCATTTTTCTCGTAACTTTTTTTTATAAAAAAGAGATTCTGCTAATTTTTGCTTCTAGTTTTCTTTTATAAATTGGGCATTCCTTGCTCATGGCTGAGTGACCACTATTTAGTTTCAGTCCTAATCTATTGCTAGTCATTATACAATTGATGCACTGAATATCCTCATCGGTGCAATCTTTAACATCATGATGTTTTGCGCATTTTGGACAAGATTTTAGGTTTCTGCAATCTACAGCCTTGTGATTAAACCCATTACATTTAAAACATCTCATGATATTTAAATTATCAAAGACCCTGCATCTGTCCCATCCAACATTTATTTTTTCTTCCTTTAACATCCTGTGGTATGTCTTTCCGTCAACGTCCGCATATATGGTGTAGCTGATTTGATTTCGTAGATTTTTTGTTTCTTTTACAAATGTTACTTTTATTTTTGAGTTTTGTTCGAAAATAAACTCATTTTGACATTTAATTTTCCTTTCTACCTCTTCTAAAGAGTATTTTTCGGTTATGCCTATAATTTTGACAAATGGTTTTTTTCTTGTGGGATTTTCACGTCATATTTGTTTCCTATCTTTGAAATAATTTGTTCCTCCATCTTTTTTATTGCAGCTACATTCTTGCACTCTACTATCACTGCCCCTTGTTTGAAGTTTCTAATTCCAGTAACACCAAAATTAACAGGATCTATGCTTTGTTACCGCATTTTTTGATCCTTATCTTTCGGCTTAATAATGACGATAGGCTCGTGTTTTTTACATTTAGTTGATGCTTCATTAGTTGTACCATATTTCGTAATTTCAGCGTAAGATTTAGATTCAATATTTTTTAAGGTCTTCAATGTTCTTATCAATTTTAGATAATGACCGATATAATATGTGGATTCCCTCGTCTTCTTTGATTGTTGGTGCCTTGTATTCTTCGACCATGGCCTCAATATGATCCAACATTTCACACATTGCCACAGTTAGGAGGTTTTTTGATCTTTTGACAAGATATTAGAGGTTAATGTTTTATTAAAGTTTTTCATTAGACTTTTTGCATTTTTTAGCCTCTCTTCCAGAGTAAGGGAAGTCATTCTAAATTAATAACTTTTATTTACAAAAAAAATAAATATTATTTTCATTTTTATAGCTATCACCATCTATTGGGCAATAGTTGTATTAAAATATTTTCTTTTGCAAATTACGCATGCATTGCCATCTGTTGATCAGTAAAGTAACTTAATTAATTTTATTACTGTATGTAGGTATTTACTGCCCTCTATAGAAAGGTAGCATAAATATACCATATGTAGGTAAACCATACAAGTTGTTCAAAATCACAGTTATTTGACTTTATAAAATCAGTTTCTCTTATGAAAATGGTTCAGTACGTACATAATATTAGCTCCAGAATTACTGCAGCACAGTGATGCACTGCTACACCAGTTTTTAACGATCAAAATAAACTTTTTTGCGTTTTATTAGACTATTTTTACGGAGCAAAATTAAACTTGACGTCTGGCACTAACTCTTGTCTATGAATATAAAAAACATACATTAAAACAATAAAGAAAACAAAGCGGTAGAAAAAAAGAGTATATAAAAAAAAACGCAGATTAAAGTAATAACGTATAAAAATGAGTGTGCTTTAGAACACACGACTGAAGTAAAACTTCACTAACTTATATATCTCCCTCTCAACTTCCGTTCGCCTCGCCTGACCGTTCACTTCACCCGATCACACTTTTCATAACTACTCCCCAAGTCAAGCGTGCGTAAATGCACGACCGTTCACCTCGCCCTATCACACTTTTCGTAACGCTCTCGTCACGCATTCACCAGCTTACTCCCGAAGTCAAGCGTACGTAAACAAGTTTTGCTTAAAAAAAATAAAACATTTTCACATCGTAAGATAATACTACCACGCTGCAAACCGGTCGGTCGTGTTGAAATATGTTGTTTTTACTTCATCTTTTTTCGCGTGTGGCCTACACAATGCGGCACGACACGAAGCACGATGACTACGGGCAATCAGACGGGCAGTCACAGGCGCACTGTTTCAGCAGGCTCGCACGCGCACGACTTACAGTCGCGTGGTCCCTCAAAAAATTATACATATATTCATATGGCCCGCCACCAAAACAAATTGCCGACCGCTGGTTTAGATTGTGAAACACTCAACAGTGAACACCGTGAAGTTGTTCTCTAGAAAATTTACAATTTACTATTCTAAGGTCAGTACAACGACAAGCGCTGTAGGTTACTCCCTATAATAATTGATGATCGTTATTTGGTCTCAAAAAGAACCAAGCATTAGAATAAATTATCATATCGGATGCGTAATCATAATATAAGCGGGTATGACCTGATTTCACACTGTACCTACGCATTTATTTTGGGTTAAAATAATAAACAAATTCATTAAACCATTATACGCTAAAAATGCTATTATACTGTATGTGGCTCCGTCGGTAATGATGTTTTGGTCAGGGCCGGATCTAACAGGTGCAAATGGAATTTGTAACTAGAGCGCTAATCATAAAGCAAGCTTCAATATGAGAATATAGAGAAATATGTGAATTTTTGCGCACGTGAAAAAAATTATTACAATACACACAATAATAAAAATTAACAAGTATTAAAGTTTGCCTTGCTTTATTAGTACGTGATTAGTGTGTTTTTTTTAGACCATATTTTTTTCATCTGCCCACGCCCTCACTGTGCCATCTCAATGCCCCGTAATTTTCTCTGGGTCTTCTACGGCTCCCCTGAAAGTCTCAAACACCCGCAAGGGAGAGTTATCGGAATCTTTCTACAAACCCAGAAAAAAATAAAGCACGAGGTCTGTAAAAATTGCTTTAAAGATTTTTTTTTCGAAGAAAACTTCTTCTGAAAGGTTTTTACTTTGTGATGGGCCTAGTAGGCGGCTGGCGGAAACAAAACAACGATTCCAGAGCCGCTCATTGTCAAAGGAAAACACAACCCTAATAATTTTTCTTTGCTCAAAACTCGCATTTTAATCATTTCCGGCGAATTTGTAACTATAATAACTTTTTTTTATTTTCATGCCGTACAAGAAATGCGAGTTATTTATATTTTAGAAATAAGTGTAGTGCTAAAATTATTTCGTGAAACTCGCGAAATGTCAAACTCACGAAGTTTTCTGAAATTATTCAATTTTCTGCGCAATTTTCTTAACTTTTCTTTCCGTAAGAACCTTCTAAAACTTAAAAAAAAGCTTATATTATTATTATTATTTTATTTGCTTTAATTCGAGTGCATCCGAGTCTACCGTACCGAAGGGACGAACGTCAAATGTTTGTCAGGAAAGTACGAGTAGGTAGAACATTTTATATGGAAAAATGGAATTGTTGTTTTTACTATCTTCCTCGCAATTTTTCTATATTTTCTCACCGTTTAAACCTTCCCTGGACTACGACAAACATTTTAAAACCAAAATCAGCTAAATCGGACCAGCCGTTCTCGATTTTTAGCGAGACAAAAGAACAGCAATTGATTTATATATAATATTGATTGATTGATTTATTAATAAAAACAGTACCTTACTATTAATATATTTTACGTACAACGATTTTAAAACTTTATAACCCGTTTTCAACTATAAAGTTAGCGGTTAGCACCAGATTTTATTTTTCTAGACGATGAATTTATAACTTCGGGAGGACAACATGGAGACACATTTTAAATATTTGTAACACGTTCTTCAGAATTAATTAAAATGAATGCGGCAGAAAGGTCGAATCTCCAGGCCTGCTAGGGTGAATTCAACCGTACGTTCGTACAATTCGCCGGGCTGAGGCGTATATTTGTTTACACGCTTTTTTCACTTACGTTAAGATTCACACATTATTTTTCTTCTTCTTCTTTTCTTTGATATGGCAAATTCGACAGTAGGTCCGTCCAATACACAGGTCGCGAGTCGCAATTTGTATACACGGCTTCTTTACTTACGTCGTTAAGATTCGGAATATATTTTAGTGTATATTGTCATCTTAAGTAAGTCGCACTTTAGTGAGGGACAGACATGAAAAGCTTGAAGAATTTTTTTCCCCAAAATAACAATAAATATTGTAGTTTGGCCCTGCTCTACGTTTAACGTCAAACAATCAGTACCTTCCACAGATAATCGTATATATGGTATTCTAAAAGACTTACATAACCTTGGGAATGTGTTTGATAGTTTGCTTCTGATAAGAATTGTTGCGCTGCTTTCTCCTTTATGAGTCGACGTTTCGAACGTTTGGTGACTTAGCAGGGGTGACCGGGTTCATGGGATAAGGATTGTCCAGGTCTTGCTCACCTGCTGCGTGGTGGGCAGGATCGAGAGAGACTGATTGAGGGAGGTCTTTTATCCTCTCCAGCCAGAATTTTTCGACCCACCGCCTTGCACCGCAGATAAATGGATGGATTAAAACGTCCTTCACTCCTGGACACACTGACCCCCAGATTCCTACCCACCCCTAATACCTTTTCCTTCCCAGAACGTCCTATCCTTCCCTTCCTTAAAAAACCCTCCACACAGCATCCCCTTATATGACATAGGCCCTGAGGGAAATTATTTTCCTCAGGGCCTCCTGTGTGGAGCTAATAATCTAAAAAAAAAAAAATCAGGACAGATGAGGTGGGAATTGGCAGTGAGATTCACTTCTTTTGATACTTAGACAAAACCATTGTTTTGACACCCCATTGGGTGTTCTGGTAACGTGATATAAAAAATGGGACACAGTGATAAATTTTATTAAATAATGATTTTACTGTGATTATTAATCAAAAATATCAATTTTGGTTAACTGTGTGTCCTGCGTATCTCTGGTTCTTTGAACTCAAACTTTATTTGAATTTAAATGTCATTTTCAAAATTGATCAACAATTGTGTCAAGAATTTAGCCGAGCGATAAAGCCTACCTACAATAATATACTATAATTTTTATCTAATAGAATATAATTTTTTTTTAAATATTTTTGGCTACATATTCCATTGCTATAAATTTAATTATTTCTGTTTAATTATTATGCTGTCTAATCAGAGGTAAAGTCACAAGGAGGAAATCCGTAATTGGTTTTATTTTGGCTATACTACACGATGTACAAAGTGAAAAATGTTAACTTTCGATTTCCCGAAAATGAATAAATAAAAATAAAATAAATAAATGTAATATTTTAAGAGAAAATTATTTTAACTGTCATTTTTAAAATTAGAACTGATGTGTAAAAGTTCAGGTGACTCGACAGTCGATCCCGACCATGGAGGAAAGAATCCCCACAGTTGGCCTCCCGAAATAATAAATAATATAAAATTATAATATTTTGTGCATTATTTACACATTTTAAATCTAAAATCGCCTTCAAAAATACGTTTAATAAAAAATTGGTTTGGACACCGATCGAATTTATTTAAAGGGTCGATTTTTTGTACTTATACCCTGGTATATGCAGTATATAGAAAAGTAGTTTTATTATTGACGGCCGTCGTAGTGCAGCGGTAAGGCGCTTGACTCGCATTCCAAAGGTCGCGGGATCGAATCCCGGCGTGGCAAATAGATTTTATTTGATTAATTTGTGTATTTCACAATTTACTCATTAAAAATAATATATAGTATATTTGCGGCACGTTCTAGAATGGAAGATACTCTCAGTATCGCCCTGGTGTAAGACCACCATTGCCTTACACCAGGCAAATGAAATGGCTTCTGCCGTGTTTGTTGACCAGATCTGAATAGCCAGGTACTTCCCCACCTTCCTCTTCCCTATCTCCTTCCTCTCCCCACTGCCTTCAGCCTCACAACATACCCCAATTGGGGATGCCATAGTCCCACTGGCTCCAGAAGGGAGCAGTTGGGACTCTTGTGTGGTATTCATATAAAAAAAAAATTTCACGAAAATATGTTATAATATAATAATATTAATACTTTTGTCATTCGTCGGTCGGTTCATCCTCTCTGCACAACCCTTCGGGGACACCTAGTTATATTTTGTGGAAGTCGAAGTAGGTATACCATATTTTCCCAAACCGACTGAATTTAGCACATAAGTATGTTGAGAGGCCAACTGTTGGGGGATGAACTGTCATGGAATCCAAAATTCAGACCTTCCCGTGATTATAATAATTAATAATTCATTTAATTATTATTAATCATTCATAATTTTCAAAGATTTCGATAATAGCATATTTATTCGAATTGGATAATTTATAATTTTTTTAAATTTAAATAATCCGAGACATTTAAAAAAAAATTGAAACATGAAATATTGCGGTTCTAAACTTTATAACTGCCTATATAAACATTTGCTAATTATTTTGTTTGCCGAAATTACTTTCAAGTGTATAAATTACGACTTTTATAGACTATATATAAGCAAATTCGGACCGGAGTGCAGATTTTACTTATTATATACAGTTTATACAAAATTTGAAGTCATATTTCCACGAAAAAACGCTTAATTTTGATTTCCTGTACGCGGCAAAACGCCAAATGAGAAACGTAGGCATTTAACGATTTAAATTTCATAATACTCCGTGTCTAGTGACTCCTTTTTACATAACAAATTATTTAAACTTGAAAGTCGCATAAAATTGATCGTGACCTTAAAATTCAACTCCACAATTCTTTCTACTGTCAGGCGATAGTGCCTACCGAAGCTAATGTTAGTAATAGCCAGTCAGTCAGTCTGTGCGTCTCTCGAAGGTAGAACCGATATGTGGGGAAATGTCTTAAAATAACCTGATAAAATAAATTACTAACATTAATTCCAAGTACTTTTTTGTAGATTTAACGATTGCATGCATAAAATTTCATTCAAATAAAGAATAAACTTGTGTGAACGATCCTTAAAAATAATATTTAATCCTTTTATCTATGGATATTTTTGACAACTTTCCCGCCTTTTAGCATCGTAGTAATTTTATTACACACGTCGCGAGTTGCATTTAAATAATTAAGAATGCAATCCTTAAGATTTAATTATTGTGTTTTCTGTGGTTAATTTTTAACACCTTTCCCATACTTGCCTTTCATAATTATAGATTTATCTGCACGTGTTGCACATTCAAGTTAGGAATAATCTAGCGTGAACGTAAGTTTTAATAGTTTTATCTGTGGTTATTTTGGGACAGCTTTCCCGCCTAGTATCCTAGAATTTTTGCAGTCCTTTTTTTAAAATAAAGTTTTAGTGATGTGGTACCGAAGTGCGATTGTGTTAATGACAGTGTCGATAGCGGATTCGTTCCTTTTTGGATTTAACCTTTTCTCCCCGCCTCGAAGTAATGTGGAATCCCGACAACAAGCATCCTTTCCGCCGCTATTTTCAATGAACAGTGCACTTGGGAATATTGCAACACTCGTTTCAACGAAATGTAAAGAATGTTTATCTTTTTATTATTACACTAATCTTGTATTCAGGTGCGTGGTTCTTAACAGCGATATTATATAGGTATGTGCGTGGTGATTTTTAATGTAATATCTCTTATTATTATTGTGACAGGATTACTAAATAGCAAGAAGTCACCTGTGTGAGATTTTTAAAGGTATTTTTGGACATTGTATTTAATTGTGATTCAAGCTTTTAAGACTAATTACAGTAGTTATTATATTCGAAATGTCAATAATCGTAGTCAACAGTGATTCAACGCTTACAAATTATTTTGGCAAATAACTTGACGACTTTTGCAGTTCAGTAAAACAAAATAAACAATAATTGACATTTTTGCATTAATAATATACAATTTTTATTAACATCACACTGCAATTTTTAAAACTCTGTCAGCACTTGTAATGGTTTCCGCATAATTATACAAAGTTTTAAATGGATATCCTCATAGTTATTTGTAAGAGTGTGTTGTAAATTTCGACATCTTTAATTTGGAATTTGTTAGAACAAATTTGAACTTGAAGTCGACAAAAATATGCGCCATCTTGCTGCGATCCAGATTTATCAAAACCAAAATTAGGAAATAACACGATTGTGTGAGGTTTTTTTCAAAATTATGTCAAGTTCGGTTGCACAACCCTGCGGGTATTAGCTCTAATCTCTTCATAGAAATCTTCTTATTAAACTAATAAGTCCGTATTTAAAAAAATTAAATATTTTGCAGAGATATTAAATTATGAAAACTGGAGAAAAAAAAATTGAACGATATTTTTCTTTTAATTTTTGACAAATTATTAAAATAGTATGGTTTATTTGAAAAAATTGTAATTTATTACAGTAATAATACAAATAATTTAAAAAATGTATAATCTTTTTAATCCCGTATTATCTGGTTCGGTAAATAATGACAGATAGGTAATAAGGTAATAAGTATTTCATTAATTTTATCATTTTCACGCTATGTCTACTTTGCGAGTAAAAAAAGCTTTGGAGTCCTTTTCTGGTCATTAACATATGAATATAATACATAATCAAATATAATACACATACCTACATCATTTTATACGAAATTTGGTGTACAAAATCAGAAAAATTGTCAATAAACCAAAATAGCATAGGAAATGATTATTTGATATTTTCAGATTTGAGATTGTTATTGTATTAGACAATGTAACACTGTCCGAAACGTTGGCTAAAGAGGTAAGAAGTGCACGACGGCATAATAACCCCAAAAATAATCACAATGTTCAAAACAGCATTAATAGGGGTTAAAACTTTTATTGAACTCCCAACTAAATAAGTTTAAAATTTCAGTTTTTTTTAGACCAAAAAATCTACGTCTGTAAGTAGGTACCTAATAATAGTAGATCCATAAAACAGTATCGAGAATCATTTAAGACTTAGGGTGGGTTTCTTCATTTACCGAGAATGCTAAATGCAATGCTAATTGTAAAAGTAAACGATCGAAATTTAAAAATTTCTATGCATTTGACCGTTTACTTTTACAATTAGCATTCTCGGTAAATGAAGAAACCCACCATTATAGTTTAAAAAACCCTTTTCAAAGAAATTGCACTAAAAAAATTGTTAAATGAAAACAAATCATTTTGTACCTACCCACTATTTATTTATTCTTAATTTTAAGTGTTTTCCGATACCAACATTATATTTTGTTTTTCAAAATGATTTATGTATAAATTCTTATATTATACAACGGGGGCCTCAGTACGGGTAAGCCACCCAGTGAGGCCAACATTACTGGATTGTACTTTGTACTATGTAATGTACAACTTGTATCAACTCCACTTAGGTATTTAAACAAATTGTCAACATGTTTCGAAACCAATGGTTTCTTAGTCAGGATATAATGAAAATTTTGATTTATTTACTTTTTGACTTTTGATATACTGGCATACAGAGCCTTTTCTGATGAAAGAGAAAGGGGTCTTTTTGGCCCGGAGCTCTGTATGCCAGTATATCAAAAGTCAAAAAGTAAATAAATCAAAATTTTCATTATATCCTGACTAAGAAACCATTGGTTTCGAAACATGTTGACAATTTGTTTAAATACCTAAGTGGAGTGCGCAAAGTGATTTTTTTAAATCTATTTATTTTAACTTAATGAGTAAGGTCTCATAATGTAATATTTAATTAGGTAATGAGAGAATATTAGCGAAACACCATTTGAAATAGAAAAATCAGCAATAAAAAAGGTTCACATGTGGGAATCGAACCCAGGACCTATAGCTTGCCGGGTCAGTGCTCTGCCAACTGAGCTTTTTTTTACATGAATACCACACAAGAGTTCCAACTGCTCCCGTTTGGAGCCAGTGAGACTATGGCATCCCCAATTGGGGTATGTTGTGAGGCTGAAGGTAGTGGGGAGGGAAGGAGGTAGGGAAGTGGAAGGTGGGGAAGTACCTGTCTATTCAGATCTGGTCACCAAACACGGTTAAAGCCATTTCAGGCAACGTTTCAATTCTGAATGGTGGTCTTACACCAGGGCGATACTGAGAGTATCTTCCACTCTGGAACGTGTCGCAAATAATATATATTATTTTAAATGAATAAATTGTGAAATAACACAAATTAATCAAATAAAATTTATTTGCCACGCCGGGATTCGATCCCGCGACCTTCGGTGTACGAGTCAAGAGCCTTACCGCTGGACTACGCCGGCCGTCGTTCATATTTAACTATATATCATTTTTCTGCCTAGAACTACCAACATTATCTTTATTTTCTTAACGCATATTTTTATTGCCTGCTATCTGTCATATTTAACTGTACCATTCTTCGAGCAAGATCTATCAACATGTCTTTATCAAGATCAACCAATATTATCTTAATTTTCTTAACGCATATTTTTATTGGCTGCTATCTATGTGATTTATCATTTATTTAAAAATAACGCAACAAAGTTTGCGATTATTGAAGAAGTAAAAAAATATTACACAGTTAATATTGTCATTGAGTAGGCACTGGCTGTGAACTTTATAATCTCAATGTCGAAGTGTCTGTGTACCAAGTTTAAAACCCATGTCTCAAGATGGCTAAATAATTAATTGATGTTTAATGTTAAATTAACATTACCGAATTCATACTGAATATTAATTATGTTAACCTTAACTTCAAATAAACTTTTAAGTCGAATTACACATCCCATTTAGCGTATTTGTGAACCGTACAGCATTCCATCAATATGTCCGGGAATAAATATTTTACGTGCGTATTTTGTCAGATGTTAAAAATATTTCCGCTATAATATCCTAATAATCAGAATCATTGTGAACGTATCCGAAAACTAAAAAGTGTTGTAGGAAGGTGATGAAATATGCTTTTGAATGTTATAGTTTGAAAAAACCATATAACCTTTTAAATATAAGATTTTTAGTAATGCAAACTTTGAAATGTTTTAAAAATGGCACAACTTACGTATTTTCTAACTAAAATTACTGATAACAAAAAAAAATATATAAAACACAAACAAATTTTATTAGAAAAAATGAATGATGTATGTTATGATCAACTTACTTTTTTGTCGTTGCATGTAAAAATAACGAATAAAAAATTCACGAAGATTCATAACTTTTTTCAAATTGCAGCCGGAAATTTTGGTTTGATAAAGGTGTAGATACGTTTTAATTATTTTATTGTTAGCTTTTTTGATTTGAATATATGTATAGGGTGTTAAGGGACGTACTTGACTTACTTTAACCAGTGATTCCTGAGATTATTTGGAGTAAAAATTTAAATGAAATTTTGGTCTCCGGTGACTTTTTCGATGACTTATTTTTAAAAGTTTTTCTTCAAAATCAAACAATTTTTTTTTTCTTCCGCATGTCTATTTGTTTAGTTGTTTATTAAGACATACACAGTACATTATAATACAAGTTATAATATGTATAATTTTTACATGGTTATGTACCTACCTATTACGTAAGTCATATAATGTTATTTGGTAGTTACGCCTGACATATGTAATAACGGGTTTTAAAACTTAATTAGTGAATAAACAAGTAATAATAATAATAAAAAGAAAGAAAGGGATGGGGGGGACATAAAGAGACATTTAAAAATCAAGAATTATATGCTCACTGAATTGTAATTGACTGATTAAGGTTTAGTGAAATGTTAAGTGTAAGTAGTTTAAAAATGTCGTCAATGGTCACTCAGCCGAGTAACCGACCAACCCCTAACCCTGCCTCCAACTGTCCAACACCTACCAATTTTTGAATGTTTTTGTAGAAAAAAAAAATGTCACCAGAGACAAAAATTTTATTAACATTTTTTACTCCAAATAATGTCAGGAATCACTGGTTAAAGTAAGTCAAGTGCGTTCCTTAACACCCTGTATAGCGTGTTATTTTAGCTTTCCAATACCGTTTAGATCGTATTTCTAACTATGATAGAAAGAGAGATACAGCAATTTTTATAAGACCTATGTGAGCTGGAACAAATGTGGTCTCCTGAGATTAAACGGGTTTTAAGGTACGAGTAACTAGTGATTAAATTCTTTGAAACGAAGACTTATTTCCATACATAAAGGAATGCGGTGGAAAAAACGGGATTCCTACTCAGTATTATTTATTTCTTATTTGGTGAACGAAAAATCTGACATTTTTGACAAAATACGGACACGAGCACAACACCAGTTCACAGTTGATGTTGGCTTCATGAGAATAGTCGTTTCTTCGATTGTTTTGTGTAAGTCGGCTCGTATGTGGAACGAGCTTCTTGCATCTGTTTTCCTCTTTCATATAATCCGGACCTCTTCAAGACCCGCATTAATAAATCCCTTCCTATAGTCCCTACCTTAACCCGCCTCACAACGCTGCCCAACCGGGTGGCGACCCGTCTTTACATATGTACAAACAGGGGCGCTCTTGTGAGGTGTTATATTAAAAAGTATATATACAGGTTTTAACAGCACGTATACGAGTAGCATACGCCAATCTTTAAGACCGGCCTGATTACGGTACGATTCATTCTCGCACAGTTTCCGACTTTACAATGAGTGTAAGGGAAAGAGAAGGATGCGTAACAACCTACGTGCGACAGAGAAAGGCGAGGGTGGGGAGGGGGGTGGGGGGAGGGGGGGGGGGGGGGCATGCCACGTTTCTGTCCTCAAACTCGCATTTTGCGACGATTTCTGATCAACGTCAGACCATTTTTTTCTATTAAAAACAAAAAATGTTTATAATCACACCTCGCCACTGATTACACTTTTACATGTCGCGGCGGGATCACGTGATACGCGCGCTCTTTCGTGTGTTTCCGTGTTGCTAGAACGAGACGAAGTGCTTATCACGTGACCCGCTATGTTATACCCGACTACTCAGTTGCTACGTGTGATGGAAAAATATTTAAAAAAAACATCATCGTACAGCAAAATGTCATTTGCATTTTTATTCCAAATTTGCTCAGGAATCGCTGGTCAAATCCTTCGGGTAGCTGTTACTTCCTGTATATTGTAATTAGTGCCAGAAGAAGGAATAAATGTAAATATATCTTATATATATAAATACTAGCTGATCCGGAAAACTACATACCGCCTCAGAATCAATAACTGTTGTGTTAACTTATTAGCTGAATTAAATTCAGTTTTTTTATTAAGTTAAAAATTACACAATGAAGCAATTATCGATGCGCAACTGTCGCTGTTTTGTTTTTGCCAGTATCAGAGATGGCGTTGTGTACGGATTTATAATTTTTGTGTTTTTCTTTTCCATTTAGGAGATTTATTATAATTATTGTATTTTTCCTTTGGAGGGGTTCAGATCAGCGGGTGGCACCCGGGGCGTCTGAACTGAAGACATTTAGGGTGTAAGAAAGAGGGGCAGCATTATATGTTTAAGAACAAAAGCAAAACAATCAGCACATTGACATTTGACGTTTTTGAATTTTTGGAATTCACTCACTACTGAATATTATACTTTTCACAATATTCCAGCAACTCTTTCAAAAGATGAGGATTCGTTCCATACAAAATGTATGAGGAAAAGAATTTTCTTCATATTTTTTTTCGTGAATTTTATGAAGTTTTAATAGCTATTCTGCTGCGGAGACAACTCCAACAAATCAAAGATCATAAAAATCGGTCCAGCCGTTCTCGAGTTATAAATGGTGTAACAAACCCTATTTTGTTTTATATATTAAAGATAGATATTCTTTATCTTAAATATATTAAGATTATTTTCATAATTAATTTTAGAACACGGGTGAAAAATATTCGCTTTGTGGGTTAGCTGTTGATAACCTTCACGATTCTTATAACCTGCGGTTACCCATATAATCGTTGTTCGTTACATCACTATTATTTAACTGTAAAACGGTCAGTGGGACACCCGTGGTGGCTTTTCGGTCAAACTAATAAAAAATATTGACTATCAAGTTTCGTTTAGGAGTTTCTTTACCACTAAAATTGAACGAGCGCCGATATGATGTTCACGCATAATAAGGAGCTCCATTCCAATTTTAAAAAAAAATTAATCAATAATGACCTTCTAACTTAAATAACTGCATATTTATTTTTATTTTTAGAGTTAGTTTTAATAGTTAAAATAATTGTCATAGTTTTAATTTTTCAAGATCCCCCGAAAACCGCCATATGTGTAGTGAATCGTGTGACGTCATCACTCCCGAAAAGTTAGGGCAATAGGGACGATAGGGCAATCAGCTGTTCAACTGGCGCCATTTTAAAATTCAGAGTTCAAAGTATTCTCCCTAGAGTAGCATTACTATTTTTTTGTGCAGGAGTTTTTGAATATTTTCAATAATAGAGATAAACTAATAAGAGATACCTTTATTTTTGAAACTGAATTATTTAGGCCTAAATAATGTTTCAATAAACACAACAACTAAATCTTTATAAACAGTATGTAAATAAACGAATAAGATGAAACGTTGTTAATACAACGGCTTGTGTCATATCTACATTCCCATACAATGACTTTACTACGGTGTTCAGTGACGTCACCACTAAACATTTCAATAATACCAACTTGACGGCGTGTTTCTATGACCCGATTAAAAATTGACTTTTTAATAATTTTTTAAAAACTCTGCGTTTAATATTATTAAATAAAACTTGTATATTCATAATCAGCGTTTACTGGTATATATGAACATATATTTTTAAAGCCATAATATTTTTCACTTATTTTCGCATAACCGCGGTGTTTTCGATTAATTTTCAACACTGCCGCCGCTACCCGAATTTCTACCGATTTCTTACATATCTTCCTTAAACATTTGAAGCTTTTAAGCTCTAAAAAAAAATTAATGTTATTTTTGAAGATAATATCTATAAATTCCCCACGCCGAAACGCAAATTATGTGAAATTCCCTCGGTAGAAAAAAATCGCAAAGCATACACTGAAAATTATTATAAACACGTTTGTTTCAGTTATTTTACAAGTTATGTGTATGAAAAAAATCACAGTGTTGCTTTGAATGCTGGTTTAGACAACCCTCAGGAGGTTTTTGCTATTTTTTAAACAAGTCGTGTTTAATTAAACATTTTCACAATTATCGCTTCAACTTTATCATTTTAAATATTAGCGCGCTCTCTCCACATTCGTAATTAGATATCTCTCCATATTCTTCTTTTTGAGCGGGGATACGGCGCCCACAAATGTTAGAGAGAGCTAATATTAAAAACGATCATATTTAAGCGAAAATTATGAAAATCTTAAAATACTATTCGTTTAAAATAGAGAAAAATTCTCGTGGGAAATGTCTTAGGTAGTATTTAAAGAAACACTCGTAATTTTTGTCATACATATAACTTGTA
Source organism: Limnephilus rhombicus (assembly GCA_929108145.2). Lineage (NCBI taxonomy): Eukaryota > Metazoa > Arthropoda > Insecta > Trichoptera > Limnephilidae > Limnephilus > Limnephilus rhombicus. Next base: position 10,367,786 of record OV815287.1, on the reverse strand, counting down.
AAATGACGTGAATAAATAATCGTGTTTTATAATAATTTTCGGAGCGTACTTTGTGATTTTTTCCATTGAGGAAATTTCATATATGTAATTACCGTTTCGGCTCGGCAAAAAAATTATGTGTTCAAACCAATGGCGAATTCAAAATCGTAAATTTTTTTACAAATGTAATGAAAAATGTTAAAAATATATTAGTTTTAACATTTTACGAAGACTAGAAGCTATAAGTTCATTTACGTTAGTTTAAATATTAACAGGATTTACTTTGAACATATTATTTTCTGTTATCAGTTCTTCACTGAGGTTAAATTTAAATCATTCAATATGAACAGTGTAATCTCTGATGGAACTGGTAGGATTACTAATGGGTAGGAGTACATGCAGTTGTTGGGAGTGGAAAATACCAATAGATGCAAGAAATTTGAAGAGAACAATGGGAACAATGATGGGAACAATGCTCAAATAACTGGGAAGACACATTGAGGAACCTCGAGACATAATATACATCTTCTTCTTCGTGTGACCTATCAGGTTCCCACGACATTGGCGATCACTCTGGTAAATGTATCTCTATCTTGCGCTGCCCGGAATAGCTACTCCACACTTCTAATACCGGTCCACTCTGGTACATTTCGCAGCCAAGACATCTGTCTCCTACCAGGCCCTCGGCCACCCCCTTTCTTGCCTTTTAATATTAATAGGAGCAAGTGATATTTCCTCCCTCGAAGTATGTGAGAGCAAGATATGAAATTTTCCTGACTTTTACTAATGCGAACAGTTCACTATCTGCTCTAGCCCGCCTGAGAACTGTGTTGGTGATCATGTCGGTCCATGGAACTTAGAGCATTCTCCGGTGAATCCACATTTCTAATATACTCGTATATCCAACGACAAAAACCTTGTGAAATTTATCAAAGGGACCGTGTTACTTACTATCAAAAAGAATTAGGTAAAATGAGAGATAACACAATGGGCCCATGGCCTGAGTGCCCATGATAACTATGGTAAACTGTTTTCGCTTAAAAAAGGGTTAAATTTTAACAACGGATTTGATTGGTGAAAGTGATATTGTAGTAACATGCTATCTACTCGTAATTGCCTTAATATGCTAACAGTAATTCCCCCTACAATTCTTTTTTATAATATTTTATTTTGTACCAACCTATGTTATGTATAACCTATAATTTGTAGTAAATCCTTAACAGTCTAGGAAATTACTTAAGTATAACTTTAGCAGACTTGAATGCACCGAGGTGATGGTTAGTGGATAGGCAGTGAAGGCACTCTCAATTATTATTATTATTTAATCGTGTTCTAGATATAGAAACGCGAAGTCACGATTATCTTCCATCTCGAGACTTGGCATTTTTACAATGTCACCGAATAATGACTTTCTTGATACCATGATAATAGTCACTACTGAGTCTACTGACTAGTGACATTCGTCCGACGCGAAGCATTCTGTATTATGTGAGAAACGCATTCTTGCCACACTCTGGCAGTGATGGACAACCAGCGGTCCATTTTAACATTGCAAACTTCTGATTCTGTAAAACAATTACACGTAGATGTGAATATTAATTTACATACAACCTAACCTCAATAATATTTTATTTTAAATAAGTCATGATGTCGACTTCGGCTGAAGGGGTCTGCCCCCCTAGCATAGTCGATCGATATAGGTTTTATCGAAAATGTCGGTAACTTGTAATCGCTCCCGAGAACGACTGCAGGCCGCTAACGAAGAAATAATAGTTCACGTCAAATAAATCAGGAACCCTTAGTCGTTGTGAACTGTTTTTTTGTTCGTTAGCGGCCTGCAGTCGTGCTCGGGAGCGATGACAAGTTACCGACATTTTCGATAAAACCTATATCGATCGACCATGCTAGGACCCCTGGTACATATAAATCATAGCATCCCAAGAGAAATGGGCTATCTATGAAATTGTTCCAAATTTTGAAAGACAGTTTTATGTCCATTTATCGAAACAAATTTGGCTTCTGGATTTTAAATACGATGAGAAAAAGTTCAGTGTTGGTATAGTATTTTAAACATTTTCCTCAGAAGTATATCGTGGTTAACACGATATAATCTTATCAAACTTAACTATTATTACAACTTTTTAAAAATATTTTCTTTCTATGTTGATAATATTATTTTATTGTAAGGATTCCTATTCCACTATATAGACAACCTCCGTGGTTGAGGGGTAAGGCTCTAGACTAGCAATCGTAAGGCCGCGGGTTAAAATCCAGGCGTGCACAAATAAATTTTATTCGATAAGTTTATGTTATATCAAAATTAATTAATTTAAAATAACATATAGTTTCGTATGTTTGCACCTTCCAGAGTTAGAAATGTATGAACACCTATAATAAACAACTTTTAAAAAATATAAATTTAATTCTAAAATTATCTGTGACAGTTTCAATTTATTAACTTTTTTCTTTCTTCTAAAATATTCAGCGGTAAGGAATGTATGTTTATTGCCTTTTTTGCCGTCACGGTGTCGTAACCGTTAATCGTCACGGTAATAATAAAAACAGAACATATCATAGAAAATGTATCTGTTGTGTCACATCATCAGAGGATCACCACTATCAAGTGACTCCCGATTTCGATCACTGATTGCCGAACAGAATTTCGTTATGACATCTGTCAATCCTCCTCTGCAAAAATAATTAACGTATGTTGTGACTAATTTTGCAAAATAAAGTGTCAAAAGTTAGCGGTCGCTGTTTTGTGTGCAAGTCTATTTAAAGCATCCGAATTTCTACCGATTTCTTACATATCCCTTAAACGTTTGAAGTTTTTAAGCTCTTAAAAAATATATGTTATTTTTGAAGATAGTGTCTAGATCAGCAGTCCAATTTTGAGGTATCACCACGGGCCGTACACTTATTGCGGGGAGGGGGGGGGGATATGTAAAAATATTTTTTTACATATCGTCCAATTTAATGTAGAGCTGGATGTAATGGAATTTTTTTTATTATTGAGTTAGTTTATACTACATGAATATAAACTAATAAGCACAATGCAACATTTCATTTGATAAATTTAAATATTTTTACAGTAAGCATAACATTTCTTTTTAAATACATTCATTCTTTCTTCATTCTTCATACTTTCAGGCATTTCATCATATGTACATATTTAGTCCTCTGTACATTAGGCAGTTCTGTGATTTTGATTTCTTCATTTGTGGCAATCGAACTCTGTTTATATTTCTTGTTTCGTAATTATGAACGTCTCTATTAAAAACAATTTCATCCTTAAAGTATTTTGGCATTTGGTTTTTCATAATTTTATGCACAAAAAAAAAAAAATTATGAAAATTTTTTTTTTTTGTGCATAAAAATTATACAAAAATTAACACGTTAAATAATTTTTTTTTTTGTGCATAAAAATTATACAAAAATTAACACGTTAAATAGTAGTCTCTTTTTTATTGGAATCCAATTTAGCTCCTCTCTCATTTGATTAATCCTTGCGTATTTGCCTTTCCCCAGTATACATCTCATAGCTTTGTTTTTGTATAACTTCTAGTTTGTTCAAACTTCCTTCATTGGCCAAATATAACATTGTAGAGCAGTAGTCCAAATGTGGTGCAACGATAGTTTTATAAATAAGCTCCTTAGTGTTTCTATTTAATTTACGTCTTAGTCTTCTAGGAAAATTTACCTTTTGTGATACCTTTTTTTAGCACATATTCAAAGTTTGCTGTGAAAGTCAGTTTTGAGTCGAGTATTACACCCAGGTATTTGGTTTCATTTACTTTTCCAATTTTTTCACCATTGATTGTCAAATTTAACCCTGTGTTACATGTTTTATTGTTTATTTCCATATATTTTGTTTTGTTTACGTTCAGTTTCAACTTGTTTAATTTCAGCCATTTTGCTATATTTTGTAGGTCTTCGTTTATTTTGTTAATTGCTTCTATGTAATCTTCACACGAAATTGTCACATAAATATTATGTGACTAGTGCAGTTCTTGCCTATTTGTTTTTTTTGTCTATGGTGTTTTTTTTGAGACTGGTAATTTTTTTGAAAAGACAGGAGCTCTTTTGTTTATGGACTTCCTCCCGGGCAGCTATGGGCTAGCTGTGCGTGAATTGGTCACTCACTGGAAAAGTGTTTTATTGGATTTTATCATGAGAATCTAAGTCGATTTTTAAACCTAAAAGAACGCGGGGTGTTTTTACGTAACACGCGAGGTTCGTGTACGAGTTATTTATAGTGGATGACGTGAAAGTCCCACTTTTTTCCGATGTAGCTGGTTGGCCGTTTTGTGGAATTATTTCTGGAAAAAGAATCGTGAAGTGAATTGGTCCTGGTGTTGGCTACTATAATATGCCTTCACGACCCCGCGTCGCAAAGTCACGGTCTGCTAACCGTAATACGCCAGACTTGGATACTGTTGGGGGCCACGTGCCTTTTGATTGGAGTTCGTCTAGATGGCCCGTGGCTGAATGCGCTCCTTGGAGGTATAGCGGCCTCCTGCCCAATTAGAAGGACTACCTTGGTGCTCTGGATTCCGCGCCGTTCCCATATGGGAAGACTGGGGTTCCCGTCCCGTCTCGTGTTTTCTCACTGCGAAGCAAGATCGCGTACGTCTACCGGGGTTATTTCCGTATAGTTAGTTTAGCGTGTCCATTAGGAGTCCATCTGGTATGTGTATTTTTTTATATTTCCTTTTGTTACCTTGGTATGAAGTTTGTACACTTCCATGTTGCTTTTTGGTTTGGATTCAATACATTTTTATAAAGTTCATCTTCTTTTATTTGACTTAAAACCCTACCTACATGACAGATAACTACTTGGCCCACTATCCTGAGCCCTGGTCTCTGCTCTGCCGCAAAGTTACATTTTATACGAACATGTTATGTTTCAGTGGCGTCCAACGTTTCAAAATATAGATTAAGGTATCGTCTGCAAATAGTCTAATTTTGCAATGTTTAATAGTTTTGATAATATCATTTATGTAAATTATAAATAGAATTGGACCTAATACCGACCCTTGCGGAACACCAAGGTTGTTTTCTATCGGTTCTGATTCTGAGCTTTCATCTTTCGTTACCTGTTTTCTTGCCTGGAGATATTCTTTGAATAGATTCAGAGCTACGTCAGAAAGACCTATGTCTTCTAGTTTTTCCAATAGTATTTTCCTTTCTATCGTTTCAAATGCTCTTTTGAAATCTAAGAATGCTGCAATGGTTATTTTTTTTGTCTGTTTCTTTCTTCCATGTATCAATCACTATGTTTTTCGCTGCTTCGCAAGAGTTGTTGTTCCGGAATCCTGATTGCTCCCCACATAATATGTCATGTTTTTCCAAATACTCAACGAGTTGTGTTTTTATTACAATTTCTAGTACCTGTTCGTATTTTGGTAATATATTTATTGGTCTAAATTCTTCACATTTTCTGATATTAACAACTTTCGGAATCGGAATCACAGTAGATGTTTTCCATGTGTTTGGAAATTTTCCAATTCTTTATGATTCATTTATTATATCCAGTAGATGAGGTCCTATCACTGGCATTGCATCTTTCAAAACTGTAAAACTTATTCCATCTGGACTCGCTTTTGATTTGGTGCTGTTAAGAATCTGTAAAAGATATGTTTCATCAATCTCTTTAAATACAAGTTTTTCTCGGTTTAGCCGATCATTTCTCACGTAGATGTCTTTCATCAGTATTGGTATACTCTGATGCAATTCTATTATGCTGTTTACGAAATATTTGTTGAAGCAGTTCTGTATGGTACCCTGTATCTGATGTGGGAATTCAATGTCGTATTTCATCTCTTTATCTTCGGTTTGTAGTTATCCTTTTATAGTTTTCCACATTTTTTTAGTGTCTCCTTTTTCAGAGATAATTTTTTTTTTGAAGTAATCGTTCTTACAAGTTTTCAATTGTTTTGTGTATTTATTTCTCATATTTTTTAATGCTTTCCAGTCTTGAGAGTTTCTTGAAATTTTCGCAATTTTGTTCAATCTATCTCTTTCATTTTGTTTTGTTTGTAGTTCTATATTATACCATTTATTTGTTCCTCTTATTTTAGTAGTTTGGATTGGTGTTAACTTATCAATTACTTCTTGTAGATTATTTATTAATGATTTAGACTTTTCATTGTCTTCTAAAACTTATTATAATCTTTCAGTTCAATTTTCATTCCCTTCAAGAAATATTCTAATTTTCGCACACGTGATAAAAATGATTACAACACACACACACACGATAACAAAATTTAACCAATATTTTAGTAAAGGTACTTTGCTTTATTAGTACGTGATTAACGTGTTTTTTGTCTTTTTTTATACCATATTTTTTTTAACCTGCCCACGCCCTTACTGTACTTTCTCAACTCCCTGTAATTTTCTTCTGGGTTTTCTACTGCCACCCCTGAAAGTCTCAAACGCCCACAGGGGGGCGTTAAAACCTGTAACGTACACTATACGTGCGTTCAAAATCGACTTAGGATGTGTTCAAAAACCAACTGGGCGTTTTAAAGTCAAATATCAATGAATTAAATTCAACGTTTTAAAATCATATAATGAACACAAAATATTTGAAAAAAAGAGAAAGCAGGTTAATATAATTGTACATAAAAAAAAGTTTTAAAAAAGCGGTTGATATTTGTGCGGGCCGCACAAATATCCACCGTGGGCCGCAGTTTGACGACCACGGGTCTAGATGATGCCCACGCCGAAATGCAAATTATATGAAATTCTCTCGATAAAAAAAAGTCGCAAAGTATGCTCCAAAAATTATTAAAAATATGTTTCTATTATATTTGTGAAAAAAATTACAATGTTTGGTGGGGCGACAATTTCAAACTCCATCCGTTTGTATAGCGGGTGCGTGTGCGTGTGCCAAATAATAACAATTCACTGAGCAACTGCAATGAAGGAATGGTAAATTGGATTGCCAAAAACTTACCACTGCACTTTCTATCGTCAATTTCAGGCCACTGGTTTTGTCTCTTATAACTTCTAAAACATATTATAACATTTCCAATATATTCACGTATCGAGCGTAATATAACACTTCTACGTAGCGGGGAATGAAACGATAGGTACTTGATGGTACTGCGGCGGGCAGTTTCACAAAAGCAAGAATGCACAATATCGGCAATTAACATTAATATTCCTTATTACTCGCGTTCCGTGGTGCGGGTCAAACTAATACAATAATTAATACACGGCAATCGCGTTGCTTTCACAGCGGGCAGTTCAAGTACATACATGTAGCGGCAGCCGCGGCGGGTCAAAATACAACACATGTAGCGGCGGGCAATGCCACAAAAGCAACACATGTATCGGCGGGCAGTTTTACGAGCAAACATACCGCTCGGGCAGCGGAACAAAATACAACACATGTAACGGCGGGCAATGTCACAAAGCAACACATGTATCGGCGGGCAGTTTTACGAGCAAACATACCGCTCGGGCAGCGGAACAAAATACAATAAGAAAATTTGCGTATATCACAGGCGGTTCACAGTTTTTGTGTGACAACACTACCATTTGGTGCAAGTAAAGCGAACAAAGCACACTTCGTTTTTGGCAATTTATATAGGTAGGAATTGGAATAAGGGAACAAAGCAGTTACTCAGTTACTATCATAGACAACAATGATTTAAATTCAAACTGGCGCAACCAATGTTTCTTTAAATGATACTTAAGATGCTCCCACAAGATTTTTGCTCTATTTTAAACGAGTCGTGTTTTATTAAACATTTTCGCAATTTTCGCATCGATTTTGTCGCTGTAAATGTTAGCGCGCTCCTCTAACATTCGTAATTTCGTATATCTCCTTCTTCTTCTTTTCGAGCCCGGTTGCGGAGCCTTAAAAAATGTAGTTGCCGATACTACTTGCAATGACCACGAGGCATGGCTGGCTTGAACTTGAGAGGCGTTTTTTTCTGCAGCACTCATTGCGGCCCATAAAAAATGAATAAATAATTAAAACAATTTATTTCATCGTATTAAAAAGGTTGTGCATCACTGCTAAGATCTCTTCAATACGGTGAGTCATGGCACAGACACACGTGTTTTATTTGTCGCTTTAATTAGTGAAACAACAAAGAGCCATTCAGTTCAAAGTAAAACAAACTTATTTTTTTCATTGACGAAGAAGAAAACAATAATAATCTAAACGATAATATGAAAGAGAGCAAAACACACAAAAACAGAAAAAGACAATGGCCGCAACTGGGACCGTTATCTTAATTTTTCATTTATTCGTATTTTTTTAGAAACGAAAGTTGATGTGTTTCAACTTTGGGTTTCTATGGAAAAAACCTCTCTCACTGATCTACATAATTCCTAGACTCAATGGAATAGATCATAGAATAGACGAGGTGTGATTCTTGATTTAGCATTGCGTATGTATGTACGGTATAGGTTTTTATTTTATTTTTTTTCGAAGAAAATTTCTTCGGAAAGGTTTTCACTTTGTGATGGCCTTGTCTATTTTAATGAAAAGACAAATAACGTTGTTTACATCACTGATAAATAAATAATTTAGAGATTTTAGAAATTAGGAAAAATGTAATAATAAAGCAGACATAATTAATATGCAGCAAATCTTTATAAACCCTCTTTTGAACCTTTTCCCACTTAACCGGTATTTCCCTTCTAATGACTTGAAATCCCTAATTTTAATAAACATCCCCCCTCTTACCCCTTCCCCTTCCTTCTACCCCTTCATCCCAAATGTGATCCATGTTTAATTTTTAAGTTTAGTATACATTTGATCCTGATGATGTGAACAACGTTCACGAAACATGGTGATTGTATATAAATAAAAGTGATGTAAACAAAGTTATTTGTCTTTTCATAAAATTTTTATTATATCTATTTTTAATATTGAAATTTCGTAGTGTAATTCGATGATAATGATTTATTAAAACAATTTAAATTTTTATCCACTTCGGTATTTATCTTTTTGTTATTATTTAGGTACTTACTTACATGATTTCATATAATTGAGCATGAATTCCCTCATCAAACACAAGAGCCTTGTCTCTTTATGGCGAGGAAAGGCTATTTTTAAATATTCCTTTATAACACTATATAAATTATAAAAAATGTACCTATAATTATTGTAAAAAACATTCAAATCTCACTAATATTATAAACGCGAAAGTTTGTATGGATGTATGAGTGTTTGTTACTCTTTCACGCAAAAACTACTGAATAAAACTTTACAATAATATAGCTCGTACATGAGAATAACATATAGGCCATAATTTATAAAGCTAGCTAGGAAGGGGACGCGGGAGGAGAACGGGGACGCACGGGAAAGGTGATTCAGGGAGAAACAATGTATGTCTTTGAATATGGTATTGCAACGCATGCCGGGAACCAGCTAGTATTAAATAAATGAAGTTTTCTTCATGTTTGTTGTTTGTTTTTGGTGTGTTATGTCGTGTTACGCTACCTCCTCCTTTAGCCAACGTTTCGGACAGCGTTACAGTTTATCAGCGTTATTTATTTACACAGTCCATTATCAGGGCAGATGTACACAGATGTGTACATCTGCCCTGATGATGGACACTGTAACGCTGTCCGAAACACACATCTGCCCTGATGATGGACACTGTAACGCTGTCCGAAACGTTGGCTAAAGGAGGAGGTAGCGTAACACGGCATAACATCCCAAAAACAAACAACAATAATACTTTTGGCCGTGAAAATCTAAAATCATATCTAAGTGTTCTTCAGTTTGTTATTGGATATTATTTCGGTTCTACTTATATCAAAAAAGCGTTTTAGCGCAAAGTCAAATGAGCATGAAATAAAACATATTTTTTAAATAAAATAATAAATCTATCTTTCCCGGTGAGAATAAATTCTTCGTTGTGTACCTACTGAACGACTAAGAATTTTACTAATACCAAATGGCGCGTTTCCACCTTCTATGATCTATTTAATTTGAAATGCCAAAATGCTTTCTATACCTACCATAAAACGCCCGATAGATATAGAAACCCAATGTTGAATCAACTTCATATTTCGTTCTATTCTATATAGAATCGATCATAGAGTAGAAACGGGTGAACGACAGTTGCTGAATGGAAACGGGTGAACGAGATGCCAGGAATTTATTTATTTATTATACTTCAGTATAAATTCGTTTAAATCCAGAATGCCTGGGTACATTTTTAACGTAATAATTACGTTTCATCCATTATTGTTTTATCACATTTTTTTCTGAATAAGCCACTTGCATCACATTTAAAAAAAAAATTCCGGTTTAGGCAAATATTCTAAGACATTCTGCATTATTATTTTTTTTAATCGTATTTTTGTAACCCTGCCGATTTTTTGAAAATTTCAATCCGAAAAATCAGACTATTTTTTATAAACCGGAAAGGTGGGACAAAATTTTATAGTTGCGAAAAAACGATAATTACATAGCCGAAAATCATCTAAAAAAAAGAACGTTTTCCAGAAGAAATGGTACAGGGGAATAACGAGGCATACCAAAAATATTACATCGCATAAATATTTTTTTCCTCGATCCATCTTATTGTTCATAAATCATTATAATGTGCAATGTCTATATTACTAAATCCAATGTAATATACTTGTACTTGTAAATTATAATAATAATTATTATAAAATAAAATAAATTATAATAATAATTATTATAAAATAAATTATAATAATAATTATTATATTATAAAATTTGATTTTGTTAAAATCAGCACCATAACCATTATACCTTTCAAACACGTACCGACATCTAAAATGTACGGGGTTCTCTTCATAACATCTGTCAAAAAGTCAAACCAAATGATAAGTTCGCAGAGAACAAACAATAAATCTAGTGAACGTTATGTCAAATTCAAAAATTCGCCTGAAATCAAAGTGATGCCATATAAAAAAAATAAATCAGTGTGGAATTTTACAAAATTAATAGGAACATTTTCGGTGACGGGACATTTTCATGTAGTGACGTCACGAGCCCAAATAATGGATTTATTTATTTAAAAATAAAAAAACTGTACATTTCTAAAAAAAATTTGTAACATTTTCGTATCTTAGTAAAAAAATCTATCCACACGATTTTTTCCAAGTCGTTATGAAATCCATACAAGTGGCCTATTAGGCTTTCATTATCCTATGTGGAAATATAAGCTGAGCACTTACGGGAAATGGGTAAAAAAGCCAAAGGCACTTTTTTATAAAAAATAAAATTTTCCTCTTTCATCGTTTTTTTCTTAATTTAGATATTTTCATAAGTGACCGACCGAAGGTTCGGTTTCGGTTTCGGCAAAAAAATCTAGTTTCGGCATCTGTTTCGGTTTCGGCAAAAAATCTGCCGAACCTTCGGTAGAACCGAAACTCTGCATTCGTGAATTATCGCGCGTCGTTCGACTGACTTCGGGTGAGTTCTTGGCTCGTGGGTCACCCGCTATCATCAGGTGAGTTCACCGGCCGGTCGGATTTTTTTTTTTTTTTATGAATACCTTGCAAGAGTCATCCCCAATTGGGGTATGTTGCGGGTCTGAACGTAGTGGGGAGGGGAAGGAGATGAGGAAGAGGAAGGTGGGGAAATACCTGGCTATTCAGATCTGGTCACCATGGCTAAGGCAATTTCAAGCAACGTTTCAATTCTGAATGGTGGTCTTACACCAGGGCGATACTGAGAGTATCTTCCACAGTGATTAGTTGATTGTTTTGTTATTACTTCTGTCTCATACATTTTATTTGGCATTTATTGAGCATTGAAGTTCTTTCCGTTGAATTATTCACTCGGATTTATGAATGATGAGAATTATGTAAAAAATATATTGTTTTTTTTTTTAAATTTCATTTAAGGGAACGTACCCATACTACGTGATACACTTTTTGCAATTTTTTACACCCCCCCCCCCCCTACAGTTTTCACGTAGTATTTCATAAATGTGGTTTCGAATCATTTTTTGCTAACAAAAAATAAAAAAAATGCATTATTTGGCTTATATTTGTCTTTATTAATACGGCGCTTGCTGCGTGACAGCAAGAGTGCATGCATTACAAGTGGAAAAAATATTATCTAGATAAAACTTATGTCAAAATATATTGTAACCGGAACGTAATTTATGGAAACGAAAGTCTTGTTAGTTTTATAAATATTTTTCATCTCAATCATCTTCAAAAAACACGTTCCCTGAACTTTTTCACTTATTTGAATGTACGAGGGTGGGTTTTTAAGTTAGCGGATTGGGTAAGGAGTGGAAGTAAAAATAATAAGTGGAAATAAAAACCAAAATTATTTTTCCTTTTCAACATATTCACCTACTACCCTAATACATTTTTCCGTAACAGCGCGGAACTCAATTTTCTCCACATTTCACAATTTCTTCCCGATTGAAGTGTTTGGTCGACGATAGCTCAAAGACTAATGACCTAATTACGATAAAACCCGGTGTTTATCCTAAAAATGAGTTGTTCAATTAGTACCTAATTCAGCGGTACCCCCATTAAACTTTCCCATTCCGCGAACTTAAAAACCTCCCCTCGTAGCTCGAAAAAAAACGCGAGATTTCTAGATTGACTACGTGATAAAAACCTAAGCCCCCCCCCGTTGTGACCAAGCGTGGTATTTTGATGACCCCCCCCCCCTGAACAGGTCACGTAGTATGGGTGCGTTCCCTAACACGTGTAATAAGAATGTTGTTATTGTAAACACAAATAAAATTAAAATATTCAATTAATGTGGCCTTTCCTGTGGTGTTGATTATTGTCAATTTTTTGTTTCAAGTTTTGGCAATTTTTGTTTGTTTTATAGCAGTAATGTAATTTTTTTTTTCACTTGGGTACTTCAAGTATTGTTTTTTTTTATTTCATTTAACACGTGTTGACTGTCTGTATAAGTGTAAAAAATAAGCCGAATTTCTGTAAACAATAGATTTTTAACATATCTAAAAAAGTTTCGGTTTCGGTTTCGGCCGAAACTGAGACAGATACTGAAGATTCGGTTTCGGTAGAAAGTCCTGTTTCGTCGGACACTAATTTTCATAGCTAAATAACCAAAAAGAGAAAAGCCAAATTTTCACACACATATTTAAAAAGGTATATTAAAATAAATCGCATTTCCCTTAGTAGGCTCCAATTCCCCCACTCTTCCCCCTACCAGGTATTATGTATTCATACTCAGCACAAGATGTTTCAAGTAGGTACCCGGTGTAGTATTCGAACCTGACACGTCCGTCTGCTCGCTAGGCTTCATACCCAACAAGATAGTTTTAGATATATTAGCCATCTTAGCATTCTGTACCTGCAGTCAAGATACCCGGTGTAGAATTCGAACCTGACACCTCCGTCTGCTCGCTAGGCTTCATACCCAACAAGATAGTTTTAGATACATTAGCCATCTTAGCATTCTGTACCTGCAGTCAATGATCGGATGTCATATTTTTTTAGTTGTCGAAGAGATAAGTAATTATAAATGATGGCCTAGAACACCCTTGAAGGGTGAAAGCCAGAAATAATTGAAAAAAAGAGAGAGGAAATTGTTAAATAATCACTTTGTTTTGTATTGTCTCGATTTCAATGGTTGTGTTAATTAATGCTGTTGTTTTTTATATGTAACAAAACAAATAAAAGTCATAGTGCATTCAAGATATTATATCTACTTCATTGCTGAATATTGTGACGACATTCGACCTTTTAAGATAGCCTAACTTCTTTAAACATTGACGTAGGATAACTGACGTTAGTCACCTGTGCTAAGGTACTTAAAAATAAAAATAACTGACTTTTAACCTCCTCAAGTACCTACCTTCCTACAGATTTTTTTTTCATTAGCTCCACAGAGGAGGACCTGAGGAAAATAATTTCGTTCCTGGCCTTTGTCATCTTTGGAATGCTATGTGGAAGGTCTTTTTGGCGAAAGGATGGACAAGAAGTTCTGAAAAGGAACAAGGTATGAGAGATGATTAAGAATCTGGGGGTCAATGTGTCCAGAGATAAGACCTAGACAAACCTCACCCCATGAACCCATGCATCTCTGCTAAGTCACCAAACGTAGCTAACCACTTGGGTTGACCTATGGCAGGGGTGTTGGTTATCCAATAAATAGTCCCCGAGACTGCGGTATTTGTAGAGTGATGATTTAGTAGGGTGTTCACTGTGTTCAGACAAATGTATTGACTTCGTTTTTTCTTTAGGGAACGTACCCATACTACGTGACACGTTTAGGGGGGGGGGGTCTTCAAAATGTCACGCTCCATACAAATGAGCGGCGGGTTCATGGAACTATTAGTATCCATACTCTTAGGGCGGGTTGCTTAGGTTTTTGGTCACCGGGGGGGGGGGGGGGTTAAAAATTGCAAAAAGTTGGTCACGTAGTATGGGTACGTTCCCTTACTAGTAGGTAGTGGTGGGAATGTTCGATACATTTACATAATCGATATATTTGTATCGGTACATCATAAGTATCGAATGATTTATCGATTACTCGCTCAGAGTTCGGGAACAATAGCTATGGTCAAGGGGCAGTATTTTACTCTCGAGGGGGGGGGGGGGGGCTCAAAAATTAATATATGGTACATTGGAATGGCAACACTTTTGTAAATAGGTACTGCAAAAATTTTCAATCAGTGATTTTCATTCTTGGCAAAGATTTCTTTGTTGTTTACTAGCAACATAATTATTATGTTCCTGCTTTCCACAAATTTCAAATATGTGCTATTTATATTTCGGTACAATTAGAAAAAAATATCACGCATTTTTTTAAATAATATTGTAAGCTGTACTTGCAGTAGCTCTGCCAGTCAGTACGAAATGTAACACATTTCTTCAAACTGATTAGTGGAAGGTTCAAAAACTCAGCTATCATGGAGAGCATTATTTTCTATGTTCCCGATGGTTATCTCCGTTATCGACAGCATAGACTGTTTTATCTCCCGGCTTGCAGAACTAACTTGCCAATGGTTATGCCAGTCGGTAGAGCAATCTTGCTGTTGAACAGAATTAATTCGGATATCGACATATTTAGCATCAGTGAAGCTGCTTTTAAAAGGCAAGCTCACTTAATGCTCATATAGTTTTTTGCCTACCATTTATATTTATGTTTAACTAGCTTTTGCCCCCGGCTTCGCTCGCATAGTATTAGGGGGGTACCCACAGCGCCTCCTGCACCTTTCCTATCCCCACTCCAATCCCCCTCTCCTCTTCACCCCCGCCCCCTCTCAACCCTCTCCCCCCCCCACCCCCCCCCCCCACAAATCCCCCCTCACCCCTCCCCCTACCCTTCAAAGCCTCTGCCCTCCCCCATCCCCCCTCCCCCCCTCCGCCCTGCCCACACATCCTATCTCCCACCCTCAACCCCCCCTCCATACCCGTTACACTCATTTTTCAAACAGCTCGCATGCCACCTACTACAATTTTTGTATATAAATTTCATAATGCCAGAGCTCTAAGCTATAGCCTATAGCCTATTCTGATGTATGAGATATATTATTGTAAAGTTTCATTAAAATCCATTCAGTAGTTTTCGCGTGAAAGAGTAACAAACATACTTCCATACAAACATTTGCCTTTATAATATTAGTAGAATGTAATACTGTTACAAATATGTTTTAAAAACGCATTAAAATTTAAAATTTTGTAATGTTTTTGAAAGAATAAATAAATTGAATTGAATTGAATTGGATAAGTTTTAAGATTTTCACGGCCAAAAGCATTTTCGTTATTTGTTTTTGGGGTGTTATGCCGTATTGCGGCAGATGTACATCTACCGGATCTGCCGGATCTGCCGGATCTGCCCTGATGATGGACCTTGCAACGATGTCCGAAACGTGGGCTAAAGAAGGAGGTAGCGCAATACGGCATAACACCCCAAAAACAAATAACGAAAATGAATTGAATTGAATTGAAATCCTGTTAATAATATTGATAATGTACCTTTATGATTTATAATAATTGGATTATTGTATATGCCGTTATCGTGAAAAATCACCTCAAGGTCGCTGTACATAAAATGATATTCTGCTACATAACTGACATGATCATGATCATGACATGATGACACTATCAGAAAACCTAAAAAAATCGAATACTTAATTGCATTTATTCGTTTACAATTAATATATATATATATATATATATATATATTTTTTTTTTTTTCACTTTAATTGCAAACTAAGAGATACCCATGTTAACTTCACTTTTGCTTATTAAATTAAATTAAAATTAAATATATTTAATTTAAATTAAATATATTTTTTCATATGAAGCAGATAAGTTCATATGACCGCATGTTACTTGCTGATTTTAGTAGAGTGAGTATTGTACAGGTGTCCGGGGGTAAAGTGCATTAACATCGGGATTTGATTCTATATGATAGTACAAGTAAAAAAGATAAATAACTTTTTTCGAAATTCCAACTTTCAGGGGTAGTTTTGAGGTAAAAATATAAAATTAGTCCGGCGTGTGCGGCCAGATTTATTATTTTCCGCTGTTACGATACGGGCCAATCACAATCGAGTCGAGCGCCCACCAGGCTCTCAGCAAGTAAGATCGTACCTTAAACTAAGGATTTTTAGTAGATACGTCTTTTTGTATGGGAAAAAAATGTTGGAATTTTGGAAAAAGTTGTTAATCTTTTTTACTCCTATGCACTTTACCCCCGGACATCCTGTATACTGGGAAGAAGCTACCATGGTAGCGGAAGCCAGTTGGCGTTGTGTTTACTAAGTTATTGTTATATGTAAACCAAATAGATGATACATAACCTCAAAATAACACAAATAATAAACCATAAATTTTGTAAAAACAATCTCTATAATCTTTTTTATTTTTTATTTAATTATCTATAAAAATTATATTTACATTGGGTTTTTTATGCCTGCCTCACTAGGATATACCTGTGTTGAGACAGGCTAACTAATACTGGAAACGTAGAACGTTACCTAAAAGTATTAATTCATCATTTACAATTCACATACGGGGATGATTATAACAACATGCTTTATTAGGGTAGCTAACAACGTACACCTATAAAGTAGTTCAATTTTCAACAATCCGAGATATTTTGACGTATCCCGAAATATAACCTGTCGAATGATTCGAATTTTGACAGTTGAAAAACACTGTTGCGTTTTTTTTCGTTTTAATACGAAAAATCGAATTTTTGGCATTTAGTCAGTTTTATTTTTAGTTTTTTGTCCTCTTTTGAGTTCGTTTATTGCTGACCAAGTCCAGTAAGTGTTATTTTATTTTTGTTTTATATCCTTTTGCCCCAATGGCCTTTGCCATGGGGAAGAAACCCCCTGATCCCGCTCCCCCTGACCCTTAAAATTTTGACATTGGTAGTGAGGTAGAAATAACAGACCTTCAAGTTCCATCCTCTACTCCAAAAAAGAGGAAAGTTTGCGACCTTCCAAAAACTGATTCTTCGCAGGTCTCAGTTCCTGTAGCTTCTCCTCTTTCTTTGTATCCGACTTCAGCAAAAGCTCCCTTCATAGTTTATGTTCAAAACAACTCTCCTGGCCACTCTTTACATCCCCTTGAATTTGGTAAATTCATTGGAAAAAAACCACTTGGCATTTCCCCAGGTGGTATCCGATCAGAGGGCAGATTTCGCATTTGTGTTGAGTTCACATCCGCGTTGAATGCCAATAAATTCATAAATTCCATCGACTCCCTCTCTGCAAAAAAATTTAAAGCCTATATCCCTTCTTTCAATATCTCTCGCTTGGGTCTCGTTAGAGGTATTCCTGTAGACCTATCTGAAGAAGAGCTTATCTCGGAACTCATTATTCCAGCATCTTCGGGAAAAGTTATTAAGACTAGGCGTCTTAATTTCAAAGATCGATCATCTGAGTCTGTAGTTTGGAAACCCTCTCAAACTGTAGTTCTGACATTTGAAGGACAGTCCCTTCCATCTCACGTTTATTTATTTCACAACTCTCTCCCGGTGGAAATTTATTCGTACCCAACAATCCAATGCTTTAATTGTTGTCGGTTTGGCCATTCTAAGCAATCATGCCGCTCCTCTCCCCGCTGCTTTAAATGCGCAGAAAATCATTTAGCAGACCAATGCTCCTCCCCTTCCAATTCCCCCACTTGCGTCAATTGTTCAGGCTCGCACACAGCCACTCATCCATCCTGCCCCGAACTTTCTCGCCAAAAAAAACATAAAAAGTTATATGGCCTCCAATAGCGTTTCATACTTCTATGCCTCCAAATTAATAGCTCCTTCTAAAAAATCTTTTGCTGAAGTTGCCTCTCAACCCCAAATTAGTGCTCCTTCAAACTTGTCTTACAAGAAAACTGTAATGACAAAACAAGCTTCTCGTCCAATTAAAACCCCTGGATATGATCAATTTGGCCATAACTCCCAGCTCTTGTTCCCAAATGGTAACATCAGCTCTCTTTTTCCTCAAAACCCCGTCTTTTCTAACTCAAATTCAACTAACAGCAGTGCTTTCAATCCTGATCTAAATGCAAATTCCATAAACAACAATACTTCTAATGACAATTCTTCTTTTATTCAAACTCTTCTCATGCTACTTATCTCTGTTATTAACAATAATAATTCTCTACCGTCCAACGCTGCCTCGTTACTCTCCTCTTTGTATTCTCTTCTTCCCAATGGCTGCCCCAACAGCAGCAATTCTGCAGTGGAATTGTAGAAGCGCCACCTCCAATAAGGATGACCTCGTCCGCCTTCTACATTTACACTCCATATCGATTGCTGCCGTCTCTGAGACTTGGTTCAAGCCATCTCAACTCTTCAAGGTGAGTGGCTATCAATGTCTGCGGGACGACCGCATTGATGGGAAGGGTGGTGCAGCCCTTTTCATCAAAAACTCTCTCCCCTTCTCCCCTATTTCCATTAAACCCCCAAATTCATCCTTCCAATTAGTGGCAGCCACTGTCTCCAATATTACATTTGTATCTCTCTATATTCCTCCTTCTACCCCATTTGACCTTCCACTGTGGGTTCACATGCTTAGCAAAATTTCTTCTCCCTTGGTCATTTTGGGTGATTTCAATGCCCACTCCCCACTCTGGGGTTCTTCTTCCTCGGATCCCTCAGGTATCAAATTAATTGAACTTTTGGACTCCTTGAACATATGTCTCCTAAATGACGGATCCTCAACAAGGTTTAGTCACCCTGGACAGAATCCTAGTGCGGTGGACATATCCCTCTGTTCCCCGAGTATCTATCCTCTTATCTCCTGGCGAATTTCTTCAGATCCCTGCGGCAGTGACCACTATCCCATTATTTTGAATTTGGCTCAACGGTTGGATACCAATCACTTTAAAAGTAAGCCCAAATTTATTACAAAAAAAGCGGATTGGTCCCGTTTCAGAGACTCTATCCAGGATCTTTCCCTCTCCCTGCCTTCCCCTTCTTCTGATAATTGCACCTCCTCTTATAAATCTTGGACTGATTCCATTCTAAAATCGGCTGACAAGTCTATCCCCAAATCATCTCCTGTAGGCTCGAAGGCTCGCCCTCCCCCTTGGTGGGATGAGGAATGCCTTAGAGTGCTGAAGGAGAGGAAAGCGGCCAATAAGACATACTGCCAACAGATGACTATGAATAATTACATCTCAGCCAAGAATGCCCAAGCTGTTGCTAAACGCACATTCCGTTTCAAAAAAAAAAACAGCTGGCGTAATTTCTGTACCAATATATCCCCTGCTACTCCAGCAGGGGAGGTTTGGTCCATGATTCGCAGGTTTAGATCTTCCTTTTCCCTGCCAAAGCCATCTCGTAATTCTGCTATTTGGATTGATGACTTTGTTAATAAAATAGCTCCCCCTTATGTCCCTAATTTTGATGAACTTCCTTCTTTGCCTTTCACTTTAAAATCTTCTTCATGGTTAGATGCTCCATTTTCCTTTGATGAGTTAAAAAGAGCCATTGAAATCCTCAATGACTCAGCTCCGGGCAAGGATGAAATCCTGAATATATTCATCCGTCATTCTGATGACAGTTCTCTTACCTACTTTCTCTCTCTCATCAATGTCTTTCTGGATTCTGGCATTATTCCCCCAGACTGGAAAATTCAAAATATCATTCCCATTTGCAAAAGTGGCAAAGATCCAAGCATAGGTTCGAGCTACAGACCTATCGCCCTCTCTTCTACTCTTTGCAAAGTATCTGAAAGAATCATTAAGAATAGATTGGACTGGTTCGTAGAAAAAAATCAAATTCTTTCCCCTTCCCAGTTTGGATTTAGAAAGGGTAAAAGTACCCTTGACAACCTTTCCTCTCTTGTTACAGATATCAAATTAGCATTATCTAAAAATGAATATTGCATTGCAGTGTTTCTAGACATCTGTGGAGCATATGACAATGTTCATATTCCCATCCTGAAAGAAAAGTTACTGGCAATAGGTATTCCGCCCAAATTAGTAAAATTCATTGTCAATTTGCTCTCCCAGAGAACTATTTTTGTAGATGGGTCTGAATCCCCTCCCCACATTAGACACATTTTCAAAGGTCTCCCGCAAGGGTCAGTCTTAAGCCCGATCCTGTACAATATTTACACACATGATCTAGAAAAATCTATTCAATTCTTGTGCAACATACTCCAATATGCCGATGACTTGACTTTCTACAAAATATCCCGTAATATTTTTATCGCAGCATCAGCAATCAACAATGCTCTTAGAAAACTTTTGGCGTGGTTAAATATTAATGGCCTTGAACTTTCCCCCTCCAAAAGCAAAGTTGTCATCTTCACTCGTCGTCGAAAGCTCCCAGAAATTCAGGTGAGATTTGGCGATGAAATCATCCCTATCTCTAAAGAAGTTAAGTTCCTGGGAATGTTTTTAGACTCAAAGCTTACTTGGAATTCTCACATAAATCATGTCATCATGAAATGCGAAAGCAACATCAATCCCCTTAGATTTCTGTCCGGAGTGTGGTGGGGATCACACCCATCATCTTTAAAACTTCTGTACAATGCTCTCATCCGAAGCCATCTTGATTACGGATCTTGTCTGTTTGATCCAATGTCCACTTCAAATTCGCTTAAATTAGATAAAATTCAGTCTAAATCTCTTCGCCTTATCTTAGGAGCCATGAAATCTTCCCCAATCAACGCAATGCAAGTTGAATGCTGCGAACCTCCCTTAAATATAAGAAGGCGATGCCTAGCAGAAAAATATATTTTCAAAACATGCTCAATAACTTCTCATCCCCTGATTCCCAAACTTCAATCGTTAAAGTATGAGGTTAATTTGAATCCATTTTGGAAAAAACATTCCCCTCCCCTTTTCTATAATTGCTTCAACACTTTCCTGGATGTTTCCACAAACTCCTATCGCAATGAATCTCTCCCCTTATACTCTTATCCCTATAAAAGTCTTACTTTCTATCCAAAGGTGCACCAATTTATAGGAATATGTAAAAAAAAATATTAAAAACTCAGTTCAATCCAATAATGCAGAATTCAACAAAATTATTGAAAATAACTGGCCAAATTATATAAAATTTTTCACACATGGTTCCAAACTCAGTTCGGACTCCCATTGTGGGGCCAGTGTCTATGCTCCTCACAGGAAATTGTGTTTCCCACACAGACTTCCCAAAGAATGTTCCATTTTCTCTGCTGAATGCATAGCTATCATAGAAGCTTTACATCTCGTCAAATCTCTCAACATTAGAAATGCCCTCATCCTTTCAGACTCACTTAGCTCATTACAAAAAATAAGCGCATCCCCTCTCAATTCCATTAGTGACTCTCTTACCTGCTCTATCAGAGACCTCCTGCATTCCTTGTCGCTGGCTCACGTGTCAGTGGTCTTGGCCTGGATCCCAGGACACCTCGGTATTGTTGGAAATGAAATGGCTGATTCTATTGCTAAGGAATCCACTGTTCATGGTCCATTAAATAGCATTCCTATTCCTGTTAGAGACTATTTTCCTATTTTAAAAAATAAGTTACAACGCCAATGGTCCTCTGAATGGAAATCATCCTCTCTGTTAAAAGGTCACCAGTACTCTTTAATTCAACCTTCTATTCCTGTCAAGCCCTGGTTTCACAAATACACTTCCATGCCTAAAAAATACATCTCTTCCATTATTCGAATGCGTTTAGGTCATACTTGTTGTCTTAGCCATCTCGCCAGATTCCACATAGTCAATTCGCCTTATTGTGATTGTGGTTCAGAGGATACTTTAGACCATAATTTTTTTGAGTGTCCTATCAATAACCAATTTCCAAACTTCATACCTGAATTGTTAAAACTTAAAATTGAATTCCCTACCAGTGTACCCTGCCTTCTTAGTCTCAACTCTCCTGAAATTCACTATTTGTTAGCAAAATTTATTTACAAAAATGGCCTCAACATTTAAGCATCAATCAGATTTCTCTCTCTTCCATACGTATACATTTGTTTCTAACTGTGTTATTATGTACAGTTGTACAGGTTCCTTTTTTTGGGAATCTGTACATCTTCCTACTCTACAATTTTGTAATGACTATTAATACCAACTCTGTGTGTTACTCTGTATGAAAATGGAAGTATGGAATATGTACAGGTTACTATTTTTGGGAACCTGTACGTGTTCCTACTCTTCAATTTTGTAATTATTATTAATGCCAACTCTGTGTGTTACTCTGTGTGTACAGTTGTATAGGTTCCTATTTTTGGGAACCTGTACATCTTCCTACTCTACAATTTTGTAATTACTACTAATACCAACTCTGTATGTTAGTACAACTTGTATAATCTTATGAATATTTGTCTTGGCCCATTGTCTATAAGTATTTGCTAATATAATTTATCTATTCCATGTAAAAAACTGAAATAGTAACTAATTTTAAAAAAATATGAAAATGTAACTAATTTTAAAAAACTGATAATGTACCTAATTTAAAAAAATCTGAAAATGTAAATAATTTTTAAAAAATTGATAATGTAACTAATTTACAAAAAAACTGGAAATGTAAATAATTTTAAAAATATGTAACTTACTTTAATAAATGGCCAAGATCACCCTTAATGGGTGAAAGCCAAATAAACAATAAATAAAAATAAAAAAACCTCTCGAATCTAACAATCGATTTGCGTTTTCGAATGAATTTTGAGTTTGAAAACGATTGTATCGATTCCACTTCGATGACATTTTAAAACGATTATATCGGACTGTGTATTATGTATTCGAATGAATATTGACATTGATAAGCGAGAATCGGTTCCACTTGCGATGACATTTCAAAACGATTGTTTTCGATACGATTATTGACATCGATAAGCGAGAATCGATTCCACTTGCGATGACATTTGAAAATATCGTTGCAACATCGATATTTCATCGATTGTTCCGATCGCTACTAGTAGGTAGTAATTACCCGACTTCGCCAGAGTTTTCTTTTCGAATGACTATGACTAATATGGACCAAACAATATGACGATATTTAAAATCCTCATAGCTCTTGACGAAACCGACAGAAGAGCTCGGACAGAATTTGATTTTTTTCTATTGCCATCATAATAAGCAGAAAATGCTGCTTGTGCATTGATGGAAGACTTAGCTAGCAGAGGATTTAACCCGCGACACCTGCATGGTAATAGTAGGAATCCGACCAGCGAACGGATGTTACTTTTCGTAAAGTATTGTATTTAAAAATATATTGTAGAGTATGCAATTCACACGTGGAAAAATCTTCAGAAAATTAAAACAAGAGTGAGGAGGCTATGAAGCACCGCACAAAGAGGAGACCAGTAGGCTACGAAGCACTCCATAAAGAAGGGGCCGATTTATACATCTAATTCTCTCGCAGGCTAGATCCTGTAGTTGTAGATGTTAGATATATATTTGTCTCTTTTTAGTGCGGCTATTTTTCGTTTTATCATGTTACAAATAACAATAGGTTGTAGATCTCTGATAATAATATGTTGTAATTTTCAAAACTGCCAATAACAAAGTTTACAAAACTGCCAATAACTATGTGTGTAGTTAATCAATTAGTCAATTTGTTCGTTAATCAGTAAAGTGCTGAATAATTATAGTAATGTTGATTTATTATTATTCTAATGATATTTATAATCGGATAAAAGCGGTCAAGATGATCTACCTATAACTAAGTAGATCATCTCTGCAGGTCACGCTGCATTGTCATTGACTAAAGTGATTAGCAAATAATAGATCTAGGATTATTACAGCAATCATTGTTTTTGTCTTACAAAATCGAGGTTATATTAATATTCAATAAATTTTATTCGGAAAATTAGTCCGCGTCATATCTGTAGGATCAAAACGCTCAAAAGATCAGTTCTAATGGTGTTAAATTTTCTCTGTTTTTGAATCTGGTATTTCTTTGTCAACAGTTTGTACCTACATATGTTTGTAACGCCATTTTCACCTGAACTTTGAACTATTTTTTAATTGAAATTTTTTGATTCGATACATAATACTAGCGCCCTTGAGGTGATTTTTCACAAAAACGGCGCTATATAAATTAGCCAAATATTATATAATAGATACATAGAATAATGAAAAGTATATAAAAAAGCTTAATACAATAAATGTATGAATAAATTATAAATTAAAGTCCACTGCCGCGTCAGTCGGTCTATTTGCGATAAACTCAAAAACTACGGAACGGATTTTCATGCGGTTTTCACCGATAGATAGAGTGACTCATGAGGAAGGTTTAAGTATATAATTTGTCAAGTTTTTACAAAAATTGGTTGAAATATATAATATATAAAGAAAATGTCAGTATGTAGTGGACGAGCGGACTAGCAAGCGGGCGGTGTGGATTTGATTTGTATGCAAAGGAAGGTCACTGTCTACGTCTACATCTGATTTCCAAAAACTCTGTGTAAAGCCTGGGCATTGCCGGGGTCTTCAGCTAGTCAAAAATAAGACAAGAATAAAAAAAAATATTTGTTACATATTATATTATGCTTTTTTTACGTCAGCTCCACACAGACGTTCCGAGGAAAATAATTACCGACCCATCAGAGATCATAGGTCCTGGCTTATGTCATCTATTTCATCATACACGAATAAATCAGAAGATTTTCCGACGCGTGAGCAGGCGGCATACGCTGTTCGTGTGAGAAGCATGCATTTTACAAATTATCCCACGCTATCCCCTACCGCTTCTATGTCTCCTTTGCAATCCCTCTCTCTGCCCCTCCCTGGTCCTGTGGGATTTTTGGGGATGCTGTGTGAAGGATATTTGCTGTGGAAGGATCACAAGAAATAAATAAGATTTCCCAGAAGATCATTTTTACAATTTTTCGCCAACATTGAAAAAATCATACCTTCGAATTTTAACATGGAGACATAAAAACTTATTAGAGTGCTGTAACAGCTGATCAAAGATTCGACGGGAAAATTTAAAAAAATATATTTTTTTAATATCGTTCTAAAATAGTCTACGAAGTTCGGATTTACGACATCTATGGTCATAATACATAAAGCATTTCAATAACTTCGTTTTAAAATAAATGGCTGGCCAAGGAAATGTTTTAAATAATTACAATGCTTTAAGCATGGTAGAAGAATGTGGTCCAATTTTGGACCGCTGCCAATCGCAGAATAATTAAAGTGGTCCATTTTTCGATCATAATCGCTCCAGTGGTTAGGAAAGGAAGTACTGGGAAGGAAAACAGTCTGAGGGGTGGGTAAGGATCTGTAGGTCAGTCTGTCGAGGAGCGACAGACCTACGAATGTATCCCTCCCACTGCGGTGCAAGGCAGTGTTCCGAAAGAGTCCTGTTGTAGAGGTCAAAAAGTCTTCCTCAACCAGTTTCTCGATCTGGGCTGCAACGCAGTTGGTTGGCAGACTTATCTGCCGCAAAAATCCGGGCAAACCTCACCCCATGAAGCCGGGCATTCCCGCTAAGTTACCAAATGTAGCGAACAACTTGGGGAGAACTATGGCAGAGGTGTTATCCAATGTATGGTTCCCGGGGCGGCGGTATCCATACCCACCTCCTAAATTATAAATGGCTAAACATGTAAATTGCTGATCTGGCGCCCCGATTGAAAAACCATAGACAACGCAAAGGGGTCCCGGCCCGTTTGATAAATTCTATTGATTGCAATCTTGGCCTAACCATTTACTGGATAACCAACACCTCTGCCATAAGTCACCCGAAGTGGTAACTTAGAAGGGGTGCCCGGGTTCATGGGGGCGGATGCATTGTCACCAGCTGCGTGGCGGGTCGGATCGGGAAGGACTGGTTGAGGGAGACCATTTGACCTCTCCAGCGGGACTCTCTTGGAACATTGCTTTGATTCATACGTATGTCACCCCTGGATACACTGACCTCCAGGTTCTTACCCACCCTCATACCTTTTTCCTTCCTAGAACTTCCACTTATTCCTTTCCAATAAAAACCCCTCCAAACAGCATGCACAAAAATGTTATAGGCCCTGAAGGAATTTATTTTCCACCGAACCTTTCTGTGTGGAGCTAATGTAAAAAAGGTGTAGAAAACCGCCCAGTGAGGCCCACGTCATTGTTAATTCTTACCACCATAACTAATTTATGGTGTATAAAAAATCTATAGTTTTTCTGGGGAGATTAGTAGTTGTTAAGGGAAATATCTGACAATTTTCACGTAGGCCAGCACGGACATATGAATATATCTGGACCTGCCCTAAGTGATAAAAACGTAATATTTCCCCCTCCCCATGGAACCGGCTATAAGCTCCGCCTTGGCGCCAGCTCGCTCCATGGGGAGGGGAGAGAATCTAAAATATGTGACGTCATCATTCTTGTTATGACCAGCGCGAAAGTAACGTCTATACGTTTTACGAAATATCACGCCAAAAACGGCAGCTTGCGCTATACATTATAGGTACATATTATTTAGACATAGCGAATGTGGGCGGTTCTCCAGTGTTCGCGTAGCTGGTTACAGGGGTAAGTAAATTATGAAACATTTGTAATAGTGTTTTAACTAAACACGGCAACAAAATATTGCTATGTGTATTGGGGCGAGTCTTTTTGCGGCGAGCATTTGGCCTTAGCAAATATGTTATTATCGTGGCAAGCAATTCGCGCTCCCATGTAAAAAGGTCTATTCATTCAAAGCAGATTTTGCTTTTAAGAACTAAATGGTGATATTGTAATGCGAGATGCCTATTTACTGTCAGATTGATTGTATAACGAATCACAGTCATCTTTCCCCTCTTCCCCCTTCATAGTTTGGTTTTACCCCCTCGTCTGTATCTTCTGGTCTATTGAATTCTGATGTCTATGTAGGCCAGTTATTTTAATTTTTTACTTATTTATTTTTTCCTTCGCGCAGGGCCGAAAGTGAGGAACCGGGACACGTATTTACAATCACTACCGCGTTTCAGTCGCTTTAAATTTTCAATATCAAAATTTAAATATTTAGAAATAAAATTATTAATTTCTTATATACACATTAGAAAGATTATTTTATCTAGATTTTAGAACAATTTTTGTTTTTGCAAAGTGATAAAAAATAACCAATATAGAGGTATATTTAAAATGTAAATTGTCGTTACCGCGACTGAATCGGTATAGGTTTTGTAAATACGCAACCGGGACACTAACCCAGTCTTATTTGACTAGAAAAATAATAATAGTAAATTGAATCTATATACATAAAAATCAAAGTATGCTTATTTCTGTCCATGTATGTTCCGTGTCCCTTAGCCAACCACTCAGTGAAGCTTCAAAGAATGTTAACTGAATATTTGGGGTAAAATACCCGAAGACTAAAAGAAAATTCAGCGTTGGGTAGTCAGAGGCAGGACAAAGGACAGTCAAGGTCGTGTGATCAAACCTCAAGCCTGCACATGTCATTGGGGGAGGCGCAGATAGATTTGAGAAGGATCTGCAAAATTAATAATGTAACTAAAGATGAAGCAGGGACGAGGTCCAGCACACCCCCATACGAGGATAGGGAAAAAAAATAAAAATTTGGAGTTCAGTTCATCCAAAAAACATTGAAATAGTTAAAGACAAACAAAACAAAATAAGGAACATGGCATAAATTAACAGGTTGTATAGTAAATATAAACAAAGCAAATCGCAAAGCAATTATATACATTTTTGAAAATATAATGAACAAAATAACATAACGCAAATGTAAAATATAACATATAACTTATAATATATAATAAAATAAAAGAAATAACATATTACAGAAACACAAAACACATAAATCATAAAAAATAAATCCAAGCGCTAAATGTAAAGGAATAATGAAGAGTGTCCGTGAATTCAGAAGCAAAATACACCTGGTACCTAAGTTATTTTACAGCTACTCAGCGACTCTAAGAACAGGCCATCTCTCAACCCAGATTTTCGTGAATTTCCTCAGGCACTCAAAATTCACCTTATTCGAGACGAGATCTGTATTCCAAGCAGGTCTCGTAATAACTTGTAAACCATCAATCATTTCGTCTCGAGCATCCGTCAAAATCTCACACTGCCACAAAATGTGCTCGGCTGTTTGGTCGGTATCACCACAAGCGCAATTGGGATGGGATGATAGAGCCAGTCTGTGAAGTCTACCTCTAAACTCCCCATGTCCAGAAAGCAATTGGGTGATATGGTGGTCCATTAAAAGATATGCCCCTTCCATTTTGATTTTAACTGATGGAAAGAAGGAGAAGGTCCATCTTCCCATATTCGATCTATCCCATCTCATCTGCCATTCACTCAGCGTTTTTATTCTCATCATCTTTAGAAGTTCAGGGAGAGGCACTGCTCCACCAGGTATTAATTCAATACCAAGGTGGTTTACAGGTCTTCCTCTTTTCAGACACTTCTTTGTCAAAACTTCCCTAATTTCTAAATCAATTGGCAAAATGCCGGCCAAAATTGGCAAAGCATCCGATGATACTGTTCTGTAGGCTCCTGAAAGCGCCAGTAAGGGGATTCGCTGGCCCCTCTTAAGCGCTGAATGAATAAGTGAATTACCCAGTCGATGTTCCCATACACAGGCACCATATGAAACTTGTGCCACATATACACATCTGTATAATAGACGGAGCGCAGGGAAACGTAAACCCCATTCAGCAGTTGAGATTCTTCTCAGTTTTAAGAAGAGAGCCTGGGCCTTACTAGAAACGCTTTTAACGTGAGTCAAGAACGAGGATGATCTGTCTAATGTAACGCCTAAATATTTAGTACTCTCTACAAAACGGATTGCAGTATCTCCCATTTTTATGAAAGGGTTTCTACCTCTACTGAGGGAGCCTTTCATAAGGAGACCCACGGTCTTATGGGGAGCAAAAGTCAGTCTGTTTTCCTTTCCCTAGTTAAGAATCATATTCAAACCTTCTTCAGCTTTATTTTCAACTTCTTTTCTACTGTCCCCAGAGACCAAATACAATTTGTCGTCTGCGTAATCAATCGCAATTGTGCCTTCAGGTAAGGGTAACCTGGAGGAGTCATCGAATAAAATATTCCAGAAATCCGGTGCAAGGGGAGAACCTTGGGGACAACCCATGTCCACATCTCTTTCAATGATGCAATCACCAAAAGAAATTATAATTTTTCTATCTTTAAAATAATCGCAAGATATTTGAAAAAGTTTTCTTGGACAATTGCGATTCTTTAATTTAGTTAAAATCATCTCCCACCATGCATTATCGAAGGCACCAGTTATATCTAAGAAGATACCGATTACGTACCTCTTTGTGCAGACCTTCACCCAGTCAAGCGCAGTCATAAGGGCGTGCTCCGTGGACTTACCTGGGACGAATCCATATTGATGTACATATGATGGTGTTAATGTTTCTCGTAGACGATTTTGAATAATTTTTTCCAATATTTTCCCCAATACTGGAAGAAGTGTTATTGGTCGATAAGCTTTAACATCAGTTCTTTCTTTGTCGTTCCCTTTAGGTATGATCCTGAGCACCCCTTTCTTCCATACAGAAGGGAAAACTCCTCTTCTCATACACGTTTCCATAACCTGAAAGAGTTCTTCCTTGGCATGGATCCATACATACCTCACAATTATACAATTCAATTTATCATGCCCTGGTGCCTTCCTAAGACTCAAACCCTTAATTATAATTTCTATTTCAGCTCTAGTAATTTTAGAAATTTTTTCCTCCTGGGAGAGGATTGGAGGAATCCGTGATTGATTTCTAATCTGTTGGTGGTGGTCGCTTTCCCCAATGACTGAATCTAAGGGAACTAACTTTCCCAGAAGTGTATTGAGAGTAGTCATCACGTTAATACTCTCAACGTTCCCGTTATCATTGTCGATAACACTAGATAAAAACCGATCAGAACCTTTACCCGTTTTTTCAATGGCGCTACAAATATCCCATGGGTTAGAGTTACCAACATCTTTAACCCAATTATGCCAAGCAGCTCGTTTCGCCAAAAGTACAGCCGATTTGAAAGCTTTACGAGAGCTACTAAGTTGTCTCTTGAGGGTGGATGTCTCCTCCTCCGTACATCCAACCCGTCTAGAGACACCTAAAGCTCTGTAAGCTCTCTTAAAGGTGCCCTTTAGCAAAGTCAGCTCATTCGACCACCACGGAGACCTAATAATCGTCTTCGGGTTTGTTCTTCCCAGAGCCGATTCAGCAGCTGATACTACGGCTGCCTTGAAAAAATTCCCCAAATTGTCCGGATCTCTTGCTGCTACGTCATGAAAACCCCTTAAAGTATCACGTAGAGCATCCCCAAAGTTATCCCAATTCGCCCGAGTAGTTTTGAAGTTCCAGGAGGATCTTGGAGCTTCGGTCTTCTTGACACCTACCACATAAGTTATTAATCTGTGGTCAGAATTAATAGCACATTCGTGGACCTTCCATTTAGAAATCTTGGCCGCAATCGATCCAGAGCAAAGAGTTAAATCAATATTGCTCTCACCATGTGTGTTACTGAAAGTAAAAATACTACCAGATTCATTTATTAAAGAAAGACCTTGCGTCGCAATAAGGTCTTCGACGGCGTCTGAACGTTCCGTCCGTTGTTCAAAATTGTCAAACCACATCGGTGAGTGAGCATTAAAGTCTCCTCCAATAACTATGTTACGTCCTTTAAGCGCGTTTAGTGCGCGCGTCAGGCTCAAGATATGAGGTCCAACTGGATTACAATGTTTGAAATAGACTGAAATTAAAATAATTTCAGTGTCTCCAAAATTAAGTGAAACACAAGTTTGGTACTCGTTTGACAGTCCCACTAGAAGAAGGGGACTAATTAACGAAATGTTAACCAGGACTCCCGCCCCCGGTGCTGGGCCAATTTCGAGTACCGCACCCGGATATTGAACAGGCGTTCTATCTAACCAGGTGTATTGCTCCTGAATGAGCAAGATGTCAATTTTTTTGTCAGTCATAATCTTCAGTGCCTCAAGCGTGGCCACTCTAGACCTCTGAAGATTTATCTGACCAAGGGAAAGAATGCTATTAGAAGCCATAGTCGGTTAGTCTGACTTGTGCTTCAATGGCAGCAATTTGTGCTGGGCATAGCCGATCACCAGTAACATGTGAGGCAGGTTTTTTAAATCTTGTGCAGGTTGCACAGACAGCAGCTTGCGCTTTCCTGGGGCAATTCTCCACATCGTGGCCAGTAGTTGCACAGTGTTGTCAACGTTTCGGACAGCGTTGCAGTGTCCATCATTAGGGCAGATGTGTAATAGTTAGGGGTGATGTTAGTACTTATCTACTTAGGAGCGATACCGTGTCGCCAGCTCCACTCCTCTACGAGCGCTACAATATAGGTACTTCAACGTGTTTTTTTGCGTTTAGCCTTGATATAACCGTCAATTACCGGATACCAAGAACTATTGAGTTTAGCTCCAATAAATAAGTGAAAATCTAAAATCGTATCAGTTAGATTTAGATTTATTATTACGAAAAGTGAGTATTATTATTACGAAAATGAGTAGGAAGACCAAAACTAATTCATTCACGCGGTAACGCCATTGTTTATTCATCGTTTTTATTTTAACATTTCATAGACAATCAATCAATGCTGCCAATCATAGAAAATATATTTTTGCGTAAACAATGTGAATGCATCATTGACAAGTTTGAACCTGTATTTATAACAGTACAACATGGAAAGAAATGTATTAGAATAATTACACAAACCCGCTAGACGCTAGACAAACCCTGCTTTGCCAAACAAACCATTCAAAACCTGGGATGTTTTTTTAAATTATGATGAAATGCGAGTTTATTTTTGAAAATTTATTTTATAAGATTGGTACTTCCGACAAATATCATTTTTGATTGTCTATTAGTTAAAAAAGGAACATTCCGTATTATCCGTGCATCAAACTTCGACAACACGAACGTTCCATATTATCCGTGAGGTAGACTAACTGCATGTTTACTCTGAAAAGTTTTTTAATCATTACAAAAACTCTTCCGAAACTGCCAAAAATGTCAAAATTTGAGAATGAAATTTCGCAAAACGATGATTGTAAAATCAAAATTATATTTACACAACTCATTAAATTGAGGAATTATTTTTTTAAATAATACTTTGGATCGAATCAAGAATTATAGATATTTTAAATAGGTACCTAGTGAGGTACCAAATTGGATTGATAGTTCTTATAATATAGAAAAATGAATATTTGAATAAAAACATTGAAAACTGAATGTACTGGGACCTGGGACTGAATATATGGAAGGCGGGAGGGGGGTTGGCTGGATGGGGAAGCGGGAGAGGGGAGCGGGAAGGCTGGAAAGGTGGAAGGGGAACGAGGGAGAGGAATGGGACGCGGAAGGGGAACGGGGACGCACGGGAAAGGACATTGCAACACATGCCGGGAACCAGCTAGTGGTGTATAAAAAATCCTGAGGATTTTTTTCAAGGGAGATTAGCAGTTATTAATTAGGTACTAAGGAAAATATTACAGTAATTTCTTACGATTTTCACGTAGGCCAGTTATTTTAATTTTTTACTTATTTATTTTTTCCTATGTGCAAAGTCGAGTCAAGGCCGAAAGTGAGACAACTAGGAACCGGGACACTAATCACTAACCCAATCTTATTTGACTGAAGTTGAATTTAACATCGTATTCGGTAAATTCGGTAATACAATTAATTGTTGAAAACAGTCGCCATTCAACAATGGAATTACTTATCGGTATATTAATACGTGAAGCAAAAATTTTTTTACCCCTTTTTACAAAAATTGCGAGAACAGAGGAGTATGAAATTTCGCACACTTATAGTTTATAATAGAGAAGGAGTGCAGAATGCTAATATATTTTTTAAATTGTGCATAAAAAATTATTAAAAAAAACATTACACACACCATATAATTTAAATTAATTATCGTCGAATTTCGACCATTGGGCGACCACTAGTTAAATGAATTACGTAAAAAATATTCAATTATTCTTGCTGGTTGATGATAATTAATTGAACATTTATATATTTATGTTGTTAATTTACTGTGATTCGAATAAACATGTTGTTTTAATAAATATTTTACATTATTATTAACATATTTATACTTTAAATTACCATGAATTATTCGTTACGATATTATAATCGTTGAGGGTGTCGTACAAATTAATTATTTATTAAGTACAATTTAATAAATAATAAAGTACATTTGGTTTATCGATGCCTGTATCACTAGGATATACCTGTGTCGAGACAATATTGAATGAATTACCACAAATGTTATTATAAATAATGGCGTTGGAATTATTCACAGAACTTGACCAATTTATCAAATTTCACAGTTCCATTTTGTCGGAAAGTCAATATTTCCGCTTTGCAATAAAATTCAAATAAATTGAATATTTCTGAACGCAACCGAACAGTCTAAATTGATTTTGAAAGGTGCGCTTTCAAATTCTATAATTCAAAATAATCACAGTTTTTGAAATGTATTTTTTTATGAAAACATAAAAAAGAATTAAAATGGCTCACCTTACATTTTATCTAACTTAAATTATGATCACGAAAAAAAAAACACATAGATATTTTATTATGCAAACGTATTATAAACGTTATCATCAATTATCTTTTTACTGTAATAATGTCTCATATAGTTTAGCAGCAGGGTAGGCGGAAGGGGGAGGGGATTCCGGGAGGAGGAAGGGGAATGAAGGAGGGGGTCGTGGGAGGGGGGCGGGGAAGGTAAAGAGTGTTTAGAGGTATACAAATTCAAAATGAAAAAAAAAACACATTAAAATAATGTTAATGTCTATGATTTGGCTTTATTTAATAGATAATTTTCTGCCATTATTGTTTAAATATGATTTTGGCTATATAAGCGCCTCGGCTTGCTCGAATGAAGCGCAATTGTGATTTACAATTTTCGACAACTGGGGCCATATACCCGCAATAACAAGGCGAATGTTGACTTCCAAATAGTCCAACGTCTCTGGTTTATCAACTAGTGACTTCACATACCCCCAAAGAAAATAATCTAATGGTGTGAGATCACACGATCGTGGAGGCCACTTCTCAAATCTTTTGCGTGAAATTATACGCTCACCAAATGTTTTCCGCAATAAATTATTGGTGGCACCCGCCGTGTTTTGCACAATTTTTCAAAATTTGCACAATTTGCAAGCGCTGTTCTGACGTCAGTCTATTCATGATGAAATGGCAAAACGTACTGACTACAAATCAACTGTCAACTGTCAAATTGACAGTATGTAGAAACAATGTTGCCAGTTTAAAACCAAACCTCTATAAAAACACACTTTAGAAGGATATCGCACTAGGGGGTGGACGCGGGAGGCGAACGGGGATGCGAACGAACACACAGTGATGAGGTGACGGAGGGTGGGGGACGAAGGAGGCGCAGAGGGAGGGATTGCAAAGGCGACGTGGCGGCACAGCGCCCTTGAAGTGATTTTTCACAAAAATGGCGCTTTATAAATTAGCCAAATATTAATAATATATTTATATAGCGCCGTTTTTGTGAAAAATCACCTCAAGGGCGCTGTACAAACTTATAACACATTTCTAAAATCTAAAAAACTACAAGCTAGGCAAACAATTATAAACAACGTATGGCTAAAAATTGCATACACCGGTTCATTGATCACCGATACGAAAATATATGTACAATATTTTGACCAATGAAAGTGATGCTGCCTAAAATTTAATGAAAACAGGACCATACTTACCTGGGAGGTCGCTTGAAATTAACACTGTATATTGTCCATTTAAAGAAATTTAGATAGAGTTCGCACGCAGAGGACATTATTATGAACACATGTTACTTAATCCTGAAAAATATTTTAATATAAATATGTAATGTATTCTTTGATGAGTGTGTTTAGGAAAGTAAAAGCAATATGTAAAGGTGGGTGGTGCAGTAGTACCTATAAGGATTTGATCTTCCTAAATGTGATTCGTCAAGAGACAGATTGATGTGTAAGGAATTGAGTAATTTTAATTCATTGGAGGGGACCCACCACTTTCCCAACGGCGTTATAAGGAAACATATGGTTTTCTCCTTCACCGCACACGTCAAGACTCTACTTTTTTTTTAACGAAGCTACATTTATTTGAACGACTCTAGACCCTCCAATGTCCATGCATACGGGGTTAGTAAGCAGTATGCAAGTACTTACATTAACATTATACAAAAGATAAATAGAAGTAGCAGCAATTTTAATTCAGTAAGAAAAGTGTGATTAACACATATCATAGACAATACAAGTATGATACTCTCAAATAGGTATATTTTAAATTACGGTTATGAGAGCCCAAAAAGAAAGGTAAATATTATTATTAGGGATAGCAGTGGAAAATCCACGATTCTTCCAAACGATCCAAAATTTTCTGATTTATTTGTGAACGCACCAGACGGAAAACAAAATATATTGTGCATCCAAAAGCCAAACAGAATTAGTTCTACACTTTTTTGAGAGGCATTGCAACTTGCAACGCACGCCGGATACTCGCTAGTAATATAATATTTTATGATTCTTTCCGTAACTTAATATTATTCACATATTTAAATTTATTATGTAAATAAAATCCTCAACGCGGGAGATTCCAATAAGGAAATCATTATCTCTACTTGTAATAAAAAATGAAGATAATAAAGCATTTATTTTTCTTATTGTATTGATGGCAGTACAATAAAGGTACTTTAATGAATCAATTTACAACATGTTCATGCGTTAAGTATTGAATATAAAATATATAATTATATTACATTATAAAGTATAGAAGAACAGATAAAAAAATAGTAACAAAGTGCAAAATCAAGGATAACATCACTACGGAAATGTTGAAAAATTACAAGTATTAAAATAATAACATAAATAGGTAATGCATTTTCATATTGGCTATCATCATATAATATTCTGTATTTTTATTATGCCTTGATATCCTGTAGTTGTAAAAAAATGTGCAGTAAAAAAAATTATTACGTTTGTACAATCCGGACCCCAACACGATTCCAACTCAGCCACTGTCCGGTCAGTGGCTGAGTTGGCATCGCTCTTGGGTCCGTCCCGTGTTCGATTCCTCGGCTGGCAAAGTCCTCCACCACGACACAAGCAGGAGATTTTCAGATATTATTGGGTTATTCGTAACCCGGGAATGTTTGTCTTTCTTTAAAAAATATTAATATCACTTAGCTCATCGGAAGCTCAGATTGACAACAATGGCCGTACGTACGTAATACAAAGTCTTTTAATAAGCCCAGAAAAAATAAAAAAAATGAAGCCTATAAAAACAGTTTTAAAGTCCAAAATCTCCTACTTAATAACCTCTTTTTCAGTTTTGGTTTTATTATATAATGTGGAAAATTAAATACTTTCGAAAATGTTCGCAAAACATTTAAATATTTGTGCGTGAACTTCGCAAAATAAAATAAAACATAGTTTTTGGCGACGTTTTTTTCTTGCTTAATCAAACAGCTGTTAAGTGGGAATTTAACGTCATCTACATAAGGATTTTTGTTAGCGAATTTTACACAACGCGACATACTGCATGGACTTTACTTGAAAGATTAAAAATTGAATTTATTCGCAAGTATTAAAATTTTATGAAAAAGTTATGAAATAAATTTAAATATGTATATATGTATTTTTCTGGGACTTATGCAACCGTAGTATCATTTGAATACTCACTCCCGGAAACACTATCTAATAACATTCTAATCACATTTTAATAGCAAAATATAAAAAAATTATATATTTAATGTTCAAAAATACTAATGCAATAATATTCAGTTGATAATTTCGGTTCCGTGTTAGTTGATCCCCTAAAAGTTGACCCCCCGGCATACTTACATTCGCAGACCTTACATTACATCACAGCGGCCGCCTTGCTCTTGACTCGCAATCCGAAGGTCGCGGGATCGATTCCCGGCGCAAATTAATTTTATTTGATTAATTTGTGTTATTTCACAATAATATATTTGTGGCATGTATCAGAGTGGAGAAGACTCTTAGTTTCGCTCTGGTGGCACCATGCAGAATTGAAACATTGCTTGAAATGGCTTTAGCCGTGTTTGGTGACCAGATCTGAATAGCCAGGAACTTCCCCACTTTCCTCTTCCCCATCTCCTTTGCCTTCCCACTATCTTCAGCCTCACAACATACCCCGATTGGGAATGCCGTAGTGTCACTGGCTCGAGACGGGAGTAGCTGGCACTCTATACTATATATTATTTTTAAATGAATAAATTGTGAAATACACAAATTAATCAAATAAAATTTATTTTCCACGCCGGCATTCGATCCCCCGACCGTCGGAATGCTAGTCAAGCGCCTTACCGCTGCACTTCGCCGGCCGTGATATTGCACCTTTAAAAAAAGACGGGATAGGGCAAATACGGTATGCCTTCTTACACCAAATATAGCTAAGGGAACGTACCCACACTACGTGACCTGTTCAGGGGGGGTGGGGTATCATCAAAATATTACGCTTGGTCACAACGGGGGGGGGGGGGGGCTTAGGTTTTTATCACGTAATCAATCTACAAATCTCGCGTTTTTTTCGAGCTACGAGGGGAGGTTTATAAGTTCGCGGAATGGGAAGGTAAGTGATTAATGGGGGTACCGCTGAATTAGGTACTAATTGAACAACTCATTTTTAGGATAAACACCGGGTTTTATCGTAATTAGGTCATTAGTCTTTGAGCTATCGTCGACCAAACACTTCAATCGGGAAGAAATTGTGAAATGTTGAGAAAATTGAGTTCCGCGCTGTTATAAAGTTCCTTTAAGTTAATTTAAAGATCGGAAAAATGTATTAGAGTAGTAGGTGAATATGTTGAAAAGGAAAAATAATTTTGGTTTTTATTTCCACTCCTTACCCAATCCGCAAACTTAAAAACCCACCCTCGTACATTCAAATAAGTGAAAAAGTTCAGGGAACGTGTTTGTTGAAGATGATTGAGATGAAAAATGTTTATAAAAATAACAAGACTTTCGTTTCCATAAATTACGTTCCGGTTTCAATATATTTTGACATAAGTTTTATCTTGATAATATTTTTTCCACTTGTAATGCATGCACTCTTGCTGTCACGCAGCAAGCGCCGTATTAATAAAGACAAATATAAGCCAAATAATGCATTTTTTATTTTTTGTCAGCAAAAAATGATTCGAAACCATGTTTATGAAATACTACGTGAAAACTGTAGGGGGGGGGGGTCTTGGAATATACTACACGTGGTCACCGGAGGGGGGGGGGGAGGTAAAAAATTGCAAAAAGTGTGTCACGTAGTATGGGTACGTTCCCTAAGGGTCCCCGAATGGGTACCTATGCATAGATTATTTACCTCTGTTTAGCTTCAGTATATGTACATTTTCATTTAAACGTATCAAGGATTAAACTACTTGTCGATGTACTTTATATGCCAGCGTATAAGTACAAAAAATCAACACTGTTAATAAATTCGTTTGATATCCATATCAACTTATTATTGGTTATTTTTTTATCGATTTTAGGTTCGAAATTGGTAAATAATGCACAAAATATTATAATTTTATAATAAATATCATTTCGGGGGGCCAACTGTCGGGGATCAACTGTTGGGTCACTGGTAATTTCTGTTAATTAAAAAACGGTAAACCACAGACCAGGGATCGCGAACCCGCGACTCGAGGGCAAAGTTCACATTTTCAGTTCATTCATGAGCCGAGCATTGCGGGTCTTTAGTAATCTGCTACCTATTACATATAATGCGTACGGTGAATTTCTCATTCTATCTCCATTGCACAGCCTAACAGAGTGATTATAATATTGTAGTCAATACTTTTTAGTTTTTAACTTTACCGTGTTACGTGTGAATATCGCCGTTTATCAAAATAAATGGACGCTTTTATAATTACTGTGACGACTCACGGTTACGGTACCGCGACGGCAAAAAAGCAACAAGTAAACACACGTTCCTTATCGCTATAATGCTACAGCTCTTTCTTATATATTAAATAATTGTGAGTCACGCAAAACACGTGTGATTATTTCTTCCAAATAGGTACTACTTTTTTGCGACGGGAATTGCGTTTCATTTTCTTTATACGTATGAAGGAGATGTATGAAAGTGATTGAATAATTCCTTTGGGGGGAGTGCAGACATACGTTCACCCTTTGTCTCATTTTCGACTGTTTTCATTTGGTGTGTAAGAAAGAGCGGCAGCATTTTTAAGAACAAAAGCAAAATCATCATCACATTGACCTTTGGCGTTTTTGAATTTTGGAATTCACTCACAGTGATTCACACGGTGAGGTTTATCCGGGTCTTGGCGGCGGATGCGTCTGCCCATCAGCTGTATGGCAGAGGGAGTCCCTTTGAATTCTCCAGCCGTACTCTCTCGGAATATCGCCTTGCACCGCAGTGGGAGGGATGGATTCGTACGTCCGTCACTCCTGGACCCACCGACCCCCAAATTCCTACCCACCCCCCATAGCCTTTCCTTCACAGAACTTCCTCTCCCTCCTTTCCTAAAAAGACTCCACACAGCATCCCCAAAGATGACACAGGCCCTGAGGGGGATAGCATCCTTGTAACTTTATTCCATACTTTCAAAATTATCGCCACGGCAAGTAGTATTGGTAGGGGTCTACAGAGACGTAACGGTTCGGTCTGTGAGAGAGATGCAAGAAAATGATTACTTTTTTCCTTTGGAGGAAACACACCTACGTTCATTGCGTATCTCATCTTTTGAAAGAGCTGCAGCATTATAGCGATAAGGAACGTATGTTTATTGCCTTTTTTGCCTTTACGGTACCGTAACCGTGAATCATCGGTAATTATAAAAACGTCCAATGTGTGCACCATATTACAAAGAAACTATATTTCGAAGTGTTCATAAGTGTGTTGACGTCACATTATCGTGGAGAACGAAAAACGGTTGCCGAAACATTTTGCAGTTTTAATTGTATTTTTGTGAACAATTATCGCCGTCAATGTATTTTGCCAAATTATTCGTGAGAAATTGCTTTGTTAGAGATTTGATTGCAAAATGTGGACGATTAAAATTGTCTGAATATTATCTGCGATTTCGTAAATTGGCTTTAGACATTAAAGAAAGAACAACAAAAACCTAACCTAACGTGGGATAAACTAAATTCAATTCATTTAAACTTTAACAGCCACACGTCTGATAGTAGGTATTATTAACTTAATAACTTGCACTTTAGGTTTTTGTAAACGGAATTGGCGCCCTCTGTTATTTTTAAAAAGAACCTTGAAGTTTTCAACAATCTCACCAAAGAGAATATATGACGCAAATGTGAATGGTAGAAGAAATCGGGGACGCCCGAGGAAGACATGGCACGATCGAGTGTCAGATACTTGAGTCAGGCCATGTCAAGAGTAAGAATAATAGAAGAGTATATATGAGACGATTTATGAATGTGAATGAGGCAAGGAGTGCGTGCCAAGACCGAGTTGTTTGGCGGTCAGACCTCTCTGCCTATCCCTGCGGGAAATGGCGTGATGGTTAGTTAGTTAGTATCCCTGTCGCTGGTGAGATAGGTCAATAAGAAAAAAATTTAAATTTTTCAGTTTTTAAAACTTTTGTACAATTTCCTGATGCATTTTCAGACCAATTTTAAAAGCAAATTTTTGCCCAATTTTTCGGGAAGGATTTTTACAGAAAAATAAAAAAATTTCCCAACATGGAAAATTTCCAAACCTCACATAAAATCAAAATGATAAATGACTTTAAAAAATACTCCAACCTATTTTTCGACCAATTTTCTGATTTTCCCCGAAGAAATTTTTTCAGAAAATTAAAATTTTTCAATCTTCAACTAACAAAATCAAAAAGAAAAAGTCAAATATAAAAATTGAAAGCAAAAAAATCTAACTTATGAACCCAACTACACGGTGACTTTGCTGTCACTGGACAACCCGACATTATTTTTCCTAGGAATCGTTTTTTTTTTTGCTTTCGAAGTTTCGAAATTTTCAACTGTATTATTAATAAAAAATGTATACAAATTATTCAGATGGTCATCTTGAAATTTTAGAGCTCTTTTGGTATTAAATTATATGGATGGTTAAGGAGGAAAAACTTGAATTTTATGTCAAAATACCATAGACATCCAAATTTAAAAGACCAGAAGTTACAGATGAGGGGTAAAACCAAACTATGGAGGGTGAAGAGGGGAAGATGACTGTGATTTGTTAAAAAATCAATCTGACAGTATATAGGCATCTCGCATTATAATATCACCATTTAGTTCTTAAAAGCAAAACTGCTTTTTAATGAATAGACCTTTTTACATGGAAGCGCGAATTGCCCGCCACGTTATTATCATATTTGCGTAGTCGAAATCGGCAAAAGAAAGTTCGCCCTTTTTCACACGGGAATATTTTATTGCCGTGTTTAGTTGAGACACTTTTACAAATGTTTCATAATTTACTTACCCCTGTAACTCACTGGAGAAACGCCCACATTCGCTACGTTCACATATATTAGGGCATAATGTATAGCACAAGCTCTCACTTTTGTTCGTAAAATGTGTGATGTGACCAGCGCGCTTCTCAGGACAAGAATGATGACGTCACATTTTTTAGATTCAAGCGACGCTCTCGTAAGCCCGGCTGGCTCCAAGGCGGAGCTATAGCCGGCTCCATGGGGAGGGGGAAATAATACGTTTTTATCACTTAGGGCAGGTCCAGATATATTCATATGTCCATGCAAAATACACAATTTCGGCGGCATTCTTTAATTTCTTTAGTTGTGATTGGCAGTAAATTTAGTAGTTATTGGGAATTTGTTACTTAATAGAAATTAGTTTTTATTCGTCTAGTGAATTTCAAAAGTTGTACGACATACAAACATTTCACAAGTGGTTTTTATTTGGTTCTTTTTTTCCCTTGAGTGTTCTATTTTTTACCTTGTCTATTTTTTATTAAGGTTTATTTAAACTATTTGATTTTATTATGTGAGCTATTGAATTGACTTTTTCATGCACGTTGGGATATGTAAAGGGTCGTGCAAATTTAGGATGTGGAGAGGGGTTAGTGGGACTATCTAACATAGGCTATCAACTACTCCAACATTTGTTTAACAGCGTGAGGGAACCATGTAAAACCTCAGCCGGAGCAGTATTGTGAATCTGAAAGAAATTGGGATGTTCTGTTAAGATGATAATTGCTTACCCTATTAATAGAACCATTTGTAGGATAGGAAGTGTTCTTTAGCGTTCTCAGTTCGTAATTTCATGTATTGGCTATGTTGTAGATTGATCGGATAGTTATAATTTGATGCTATAATTTGATCGTTCTTAACATGATTTTAAATTAATTTAATGTAGGTAATTTGAAAATTATTTATTTTGTTCCTTTTTTACTTATGATGTTTTTGGAGAGGTATAATTTTTTGTATGACATCAGAAATATCGGTAAAGTTTATAACTCTCCTCTGGCATTCTTTGGTTATTTGCCATCTTTCCATCGTGAATATTGGACAGTCTAGCAACAGATGTTTCACTGTTTGGTCCGATAGTTTGTCACAAGGGCAAGCCGGACTAACTTTCAGCTTGAATCTGCGAAGGTAGGATAGGTTCACTCCATGACCGGTAAGGATTTGCGTGAGTTCGAAAGTTGAAGTAGTCTTTTTACCAAACTCTTTGGCTTCTGTTATACTCCTGAAAAATAGTCATGTTACTTTGCCTGTATCAGAGTTTTTATACCTTTAATCCCATTCTTCGAGAATTGCCTCCTTTATTTTGAACTTTGCGTAGGTCAGTGGGAATTCTGAATAGAGTTTTTGTGTCTTGGTTTTTAATGCAGCGCCTTTTGCTAGCTCGTCTGCTCTTTCATTTCCATGGATTCCATTGTGCCCGCATATCCACAAAAATTTACAGGCAGACCCTCTTTCTCTCAAAAGTTGGGCCGAGCATTGTATATTGAAGACCATTGGGTTTGTAGATGTCCCGGACTAGTTCATGGGCAGCGATGTGTGAGTCTGTCAAGACATTAACTTTTTCCCAATGCTTTTGCTGTTTGGTGACACACTCAAGTGCTTGCATTATTGCGAAAAGTTCTGCTTAAAAAACTGAGCAGTCATCAGCCAAGGACAGTTTCCTTGCTGCAATTTCTCCGCTAGCATTGAACACAGTGTAGGCCGCACCCACTTAT
Organism: Limnephilus rhombicus; assembly: GCA_929108145.2. Lineage (NCBI taxonomy): Eukaryota > Metazoa > Arthropoda > Insecta > Trichoptera > Limnephilidae > Limnephilus > Limnephilus rhombicus. The sequence goes on along the minus strand of OV815287.1, from coordinate 10,324,313 downwards.
CCTCCAGTTTTGCTTCCATCTGTGTATATATCTATTTCGTTCTGTTCAAAGGAGTTTCTCTCGTATGTTCCTGGAAAGACGACATTTTCTCCAATTTGTTTACCAGGGTGAGGTAGGTTTTTTATTTGGTTAGAAAAATGTATATATAGGTACTTTCGTGATAAGTAAATTTTTGAGTACATTCTAATGATTGTTGTTTTACATACAAAGGCGCCAAAGTCTCTCAGGGAACTGTCTAAATTGGGTGAAGCCCATCCAAAATAATGGCGGCCGCGGGTTTTTATTTGCTGGTTTTAATTACTGTGACACTTTGTCAGCCGTTCAAGACTCACTCGTGACTTTTGTTTTATAGAGAACGCTGATCACAGTAGGTGACACAAGTGATTGAATTTCTTATTGTTAATATTAAAATCACGTGCTTTTTTCGTGATTCGCGGTACCGGAACGTGTACACGAAGGTTTTGGATACACAGACATTAGAAAATCATATAGGAGACATCGCCAAATAAGCAATATCAACTTTGTAAATTTTATTAAGAGGGTATTACCAGAGAAAACCAGAAATATGTCATTTTTAAATCAGATTTTAGACAAATTGACTATTTTCCACAAAAAAATTATAAATGGATTTCGAAAGGTTGTTCTTTTATCTAGCATTCGCATGTTTTAAATTTTGAGAAAAGATGTTTATTTTTAGTATAATAAGGTTATATTTAGGTCGTTGGCAGATTTGTTAAATTTTCATAAAAGATTTTGTATTATACCACGCCCATTTCAAGTCATATAATAAATTTTAATTTTATTTTAAATAAAATCATTAAAAAAAATATACGTAGATGTGTTTCTTGACGAAAATTGGTCCGTTTGTGTATTTATTTGCGCACGTACAAACTAATATATTTCAGGTTTTTTTTACATTCTTATATAACTTAGACATTATTGAAATATGATAAATACTTATAATCAAAAAATAATTACAAAAAGTACATTATTTTAATAGTTTTATCATCATGTCTTTCAGCATTTTTGGATGCAGGTATAAATTAAAGCAAATTTGGAATGAAATAAAATCGATATTGAGTTATAATTTTAAAAAGCTGGTAAAATGTGGATTTTCGGACGCTGGCTGGTTAAACGCTCTTAAAGGGACTGTGCAAATGAATACGGCGGTAGGTAGGTAGGGAATGTACATGGAATAGATCACAAAGGGCTAGTGACCGACCGAAGGTTCGGTTTCGGTTTTGGCAAGTTTCGGCAAAAAAATCTTGGTTGGGCATCAGTTTCGGTGTCGGCAGAATATCTGCTGAACCTTCGGCATCACTGAAACTCTGCATTCATGAATCTGCTTTCTCTGCGCGTCGTTCGGCTGACTTCGGGTGAGTTCGTGGCTCGTGTGTTGAGTTTCATCACCAGCTGAGTTCGCCGGCCGGTTCGGCGTGATTATGTTGTGAGTTTGTGTTATTTCTTCCGCATAGTGATTAACACTGGATGTTAATTTTTATAATTTTTTTGTTTTAGCAATAATATAGCAATAATATCAAAAAAGTAATAATTATCTTTACACATACTTACTTCAATTATTGTTTTTATTATTTAATTTAACACGTGTAATAAGAATGTAGTGATTGTAAACGCAATTAAAATTAAAATACTAAATTTATGAGGTCCTTCCATTATAATGTAAGTGTTGGTTATTGGCAATTTTTTTTGTTTCAAGAAGTAGTTAACACATTGTTTTGTTAATTTTTATAATTTTTATTTGTTTTATAGCAGCAATCAAATATAAAATATTTTTTCACATAAGTACTTCAAAAATATAAGTGTAAACAATCTGTATAAGTGTAAAAAATAAGCTATATTTCAGCAAACAATAGATTTTTAACAATTCTAAAAAAGTTTTGGTTTCGGTTTCGGTTTCTACCGAATCTGAGACAGATACCGAAAATTCGGTTTCGGTCGGACACTACAAAGGGCCTATACCTTAGGTAACATTGTTAATTAACCAATAAAAGTGATTTGAGTGATTTGTGTGAAAAAGCATTTTGATAGGCTTAAATTTAAATTACAACAACCGTTATTAGTTGGAACCAAGTTAGAACAGCAGTTCGTCATATATAAATTAAAATTTCGACACTATTTTCACGAAGCTTGTTACTTTTTCAAAAAGAGTATAACAATATTATTAAAACTTTAAGTAAATTTTAAAAACAAAGGAGATTGTTAAAATTACCATTATTAACTCCCAAAAAATTTCAATATCATGTCATGCCTTAATTAAAAAATACAATCAAAATATCAATTCATTGAAGAAAATATGAAAGGTCGCAACTGGGAATTTTTTGAAATTAAATATTTAATGTTTTTTAAATTAATCTTTTTAATTTAGTGTTTCCCAGTTGCGACCGTTATTTTTTCTGTGTCTTTTAATTCAATAAAAATTATTTTATTATTTCTTTTCAATAAAAAAATTAATCATTAAAAATTAGATTTTCATATCATATCATAAATCGAAAATTTTAATCATTATTAGTCGAATTCTTTAATTTTTTCAACTTAAAACTAGAATAAATAAAATACATAACATTCGTACATGAAAAATTACTTAAAAGTTTGGTTGGAAATAATAACAAACAATCTTACAAACAGACCTATCTTTTAATTTTTCATAAAAAGTTCTTAATTCTTAGTTTATTAAAGAAAGATTTTATCATATTCTTTGACACAGATGATTATGGTTCGCCATCCCTGCCACAGAAATACAATATTAATAATAAAATAATAAGTACGCTATAAATTTTTGTCTCTTTTTATTTTGCCAGCAGGTCCCCTAAATGTTTAAAACTGTAATATTTGTGTACATTAATACCAAGGTCACTGTCAAAACACATAATTATTTCATAATCATAAAAAGTGGAATTTAAAGTAACATTCTTGAGTTTTTTTTACGATCTCTTCACCTGGAGACCACTTTTTATTGCTGTATGATGTAAAATTTATAAATGTTCGTAGATTATATTACTATTTCAACAACTGTTAAACATTCTGGTCGTAAAACAGTAGGCACCCGATTTACCGCTTAAACGAGAAGCGGCTTATCCAGGATGTTTTAAAAAAAGGTTTTTCCTGATGTCAAGATGTGTATGTATATACACAGATAACAAAATAATTTTGAAGAATATTCGCAGAAAAGTTAAAACAGAAGATTGTACTAGGATAACATATGATTATTAGTTTTACTTTAGTATTTTTTGTCATTATATATATATATATAAATATAAATTTATATATATATATATATAAATTTATAATTATATTTAAAACCGAGACGTGCAAAGATAGCATGCGTATATTATAACTTTATAACACAGGCATATGTATGTACTCGTATATATATCATGCAGTGGTATCCCGCCTCCTTTAGTGCCTCGGTTCACGGAGATACTTACAAGATACTCGATCCTCGTGCGCGTATCATACGCGCCGATCGTAAGTACCCCTCGTACGATTTTGCTGGTGCCCGTTCACAGCGCTACGCGCTGGCTGTCGGTTTCCAATCAGTATCACGATACCGACCGTGCTGATCGAATACATAAGAAAAGATTTAGTAGAGAAGGCATGGATTGATGCTGGAAAAAAAGTCATATGACATCGCACGACAGCGTGTTAACTCCACGGCTGCACGTGAAAAATGATCAAGTTCAGTATTCAGTATATTTCGGATAGCGCCGTGTACGGAGACTAGCATTAACAAGTACTTATGGTTTCAGCAGGGTATTTGTGGTTTCGTCACAATTACGTAGATTGTATGTATCTCCATGAACGGAGGGCCTTAGATGTTCTTGTTTTAGTCACTATTGGCTGACGGCTTGTTTCTGCCATTAAATTTAAGTGTATATATGTATGTGTATGTATATGTATGTATATGTGTATACATATGAATGTACATGTATGTGTGGGTATGCATAAATACATGTTTATGTAAGTATATATATGTATGTATGTGTGCATGTATGTATGTATGTGTATTTATGTACATACATAACAGCTACCTTACCCTTTTTTGTTTATTTTCCAGGCAACTTTGGCAATTTGTGAGTTATTGGAAACATTTCTACCAATTTTCTAATTTTTTAAATAATTTTACTTAAATGTGTTTACACTTACTAGACTTCATTTTAAAATAACTATCCTCCGTTGGTCATCATGATACAGGCAGCCGCCTAGTATGGTGATCTAATGTATCTTCTCAAGTAAATGAATTAATCATGTAACATGTACTTATAAATGTGTAAACTGCATCAGACAAAACACTAAATATGGAGAAAAAACCCTACAGACCACACGGCCAACAGTACTTTGTGCAACTATCGAAACAAGATGCTGAAAATTGCGAGAGATCGCATTGACTACGATTAATGATGTATAGTATTATTTACAATTCAAACGAAAACAAAAACAATACTTTAAAGAAATACTTTGATAAACTCGCCCGCAAAGGGTTAGTTTTATTACACCGGTATAATATACACCAAATCTATACACTTTATACTAATTTCGCAAAAGTGAGTGTAATCCGAGCGCATCGTTATTGTTGTAAGTTATTTTTAATACTATCGAATACAATTATTATGGGTCAGTTTATCAAACAATTTTCGATAGCTATAAATTTGCGAAAAATCCATGTAAATCCCCACAATTTTTGGAACAAATTATTGAAACACAACAATATCAATGTCAATATTCTATTAAATATATACTTAATATACTTTCATGTCTAACTCACTATTTGAAGATATAGACTCATATTTCATTGTTTCAGAAAATATCTGTCTATCCAGTTTCGAATGTAATAACTCACTATCTGAAATAGACCCTCTTAAATCATTAACAATCCTTCACTTAAATATTCGAAGCATCTATAAAAATTTTGATCATTTTACACTAGAATTGAATGAGCTGGTACATCATACGTCAATGGCTGGCCCTTAAACCTGATTGTATTGTATTGTCTGAAGCCAGAATTAGTCCCAACTCAAGTACTTATAATTTACCGGGATACAAATACTTTGTTACATCTTACAACATTAATCAAAATAGTGGAATAGTTGTTTTTGTAAAATGTATTTATAACGATGTTTCTGTTAATGAAATATTTATCGAACTTGTTAATTGTCTACATATTAAATACAATATAAAAAATATTTTTTATGATATAATTGCATTATATAGAACTCACAGCTCAAGCATTAATAATTTTACCGAAAATCTGAAAACTTTTATAAATACAAACCGGTTTCATAATGCACTTATTGTAGGAGATATTAATATCGACATATCTGATAATTTAGAAAACAACAGTAATAAGGAAATATATTAACACTTTATCAGAACTCAATTTCAAACCATGTATAAAAAAATATACAAGAGAATGTTTTGGACAAAGGCCATCTTGTATTGACCATATTTGGTGCAATACTTATGAAACAGATAAAATAAAATCTGTTACTGACCATCATACATGCATTGTAGCTATTAAAACTGATAAAATAAATAAGAATAATTATTGTCGCTATAACTTACCAAAAACTCTAATTAATTATGAAAAATTACAACAACATCTTAAAAAAGGAAAATTGGGAAACTGTACTATCGTCTAACAATACTGATTTATGTTCACGGAATTTTGAATTGACATTGAATAAGCATATCCAATCCTCCTGTTCCATTGTAACAAACTTTCCAAAGACTAAATTTAAAAAATTAAAACCGTGGATTACACAAGGAATTATCATATCAATTAGGCATAAAGAAAAAAATTATAAAGAGCTAAAAAAGTTTCCTGAAAACAATAAACTACGTGAATATTTTAAAAATTTTAGAAATAAATTATGTTACATAATCCGGAAAACAAAAGAAGATTTCTATAAAGATAAAATCAATATTGCTGGTAACAACAATAAAAAGGTGTGGCAAACTATTAATGAAATGATCAATAAAAAACCTAAAAATGATATCCAAAACTACGTCAAGTCCGAACAAGCGTATTTTGTTTTTAGGCTGCTGTCGCTCGAGAGGTCAATTAGATTTTCTTCTTCCTGTGTGGTAAAATCTTGCGGAGCTTGAGCACGGAATGGATCTTGGATCCACACAAACTTCTCCACTTCGTCTTCTGCGAAGTACTTTGCAAACCAGACAGTTAACTGTGACAGGTGCTCTGTGAAAAGGGTCAACAAGTTTTTTGAAACCTTAACTCGGCTATGGGCCATGTGCTGTTGCAATATTGGAAAACAATCTTTGCCTCCATCATCACTCATTTTTCTCTTCCACAGTTGTAGTTTTTTTCCTGAATGATGAAATCTTCTCTACAAGCTTAATTATGTGCATATTATGGCCCTGTAGAGACATTTAGTTTTTCGAATATGTCGCACAAGTAGGTATGCCAGTTTCAGCGGAAAGTCTTCATCCGCGAAATTGTTAGGGAATCTTAAGGGAAATTTTCCCACGTTATGGGGAAAAATAGAAATCCAACGTTCGAAACGTCCGGCCAAGATATAATATGCCAATATTTAATTTGTTATCGGGAATGATCGTGTAACTTCGGATTTTTACGAGCGGATACTATTATCAAATCCATTTTTAGTAACCATTTACAATAAATTTTGATAGAATTGAGTTAAAAAGCGATGAGGGCGACACAAGCGACAAACAATTAAACTATTTTAGCAAATTTCGATAAAACCGATTGTCCTGCTAGGCTCTTAAGACATTTAGTTTTTCGAATATGTCGCACAAGTAGGTATGCCAGTTTCAGCGGAAAGTCTTCATCCGCGAAATTGTTGGCGTTTACATTTTACATGATCATCTTCTTCCAGGAAAGTGTGAATTTCTTGTCGCAGTTCAAACGTACGAGATAGTACATTGCCACGTGAGAGCCATCACGAGCTACAATAGTACAAAAGGGAGGTGTGCTCGGCTCCCAAATCCTCACATAGTTTTTTGAAAAATCTTGCTTTAAGAGGCCTAGTTTTTATGTAGTTTACCACATTTACTACACATTCCAGGACGAGATTCAGTGGCGGACTCAGCGATTTCATGTCAATTTTGATTTTTGGTAGAGACATCAGGGGCGCCTCGCGGCACCCACTTTGGGAACCTCTGGTGTAAGGGATTAGGGAGTGCAATGTTCATTCAATGAATGACAAGGAAGAGGTGATGATATGAACAACATAAACACACAAAAACTATTTGACTTTTATTGGAATAAAAAAATAAAATAAAACTTTTTATAAAAACTTTTGAAGGTTATTTTATTATTTATCCAATATAACAGATATTCAAATTAACGAGATAAACGGTGCGGTAGTAAGCGTTCAAAAAGAAGAAGTAGGGGAGATATGCAAATACGAATGTTAGAAGGAGCGCCCTAATATTAAAAACGATAATATTTAAGCCAAAATATTGAAAATGTTTAATAAAACACGACTCATTTAAAATAAAGCAAAAATCTCGGGGGAAATCGAAAGAAACACCGTGAACTTTTTCATAAATATTACCTGTAAAATAACAGAAAAAAACGAGATATAATAATTTTTAGAGTAGGTATACTTGACGATTTTTTTCTATGGAGGGAATCTCTCTATCATCTATCTATCTATATATCTATATAAAAATGAATTGCTGAAATGTATGTACGTGCATAACTTCCGAACGACTGCACCAAATTTAATAAAAAAAATTATGTTGGTTATTGTCAGAACAAGGTTTGTATAAAAGAAGCGGTGAGCTCTGGCATTATGAAATTTGTACAAAAAAAATTCAATAGGTGGCACGCCTGCTGTTTGAAAACTGAATGTGTATGGAATGAGGAAAGGGGGAGGGGAACTTGGGAGGGAGGAGGGGAACTCAAGAGGGGGTTCGTGGGGCGGGGGAAGCGGGAGAGGGGAGTGGGGAGAGGGAAGGCGGAGAAGGCGGAGTGGGAACGCGTGAGGAGAAGGGGATGCGAGAACAAGGGGAGGCGGAAGTGGAACGGGACGAATGGGAAAGGACACGCAGGGAGAAACAATTTATTTATTATGTGGCATAGCAACGCATGCCGGGAACCAGCCAGTTTCATATAATTACCGTTTTGGCGTGGCATATGTACAGATACTATCTTAAAAAATAACATTTTTTTTTAGAAACTAAAAACTTAAAGTGTTCAAGAGAAATGTGTTGTAAAACGGTAGAAATTCGAAAAACCGCGGCTTAAAAAATTGAAATTAGGCATTTCCTTAAATATTTTTGGTTTAACCGGGAAAAATGGTATTTTCACCATTTATCTCGTTAAATCGAATTCCTTGTGTATTTATGTCGAAAAACTAATAAAAACATGTTGAACTTGTGGTTTGGGATTTAGTAATGTGGGGTCAATCTCAATGATACGACATTGATTGCTGTCTAAGAAATCACGATATTTGATTTAAATAAATTAATATTTCTCTCGAAACCTCTTCAATCACGAATCGCGTCACTAACTTCAAATAATCGCTTTTTTTTACAGTGAACAGCACCCGCACAAGAATCTCAACTGCTCCCGTCTGGAGCCAGTGAGACTATGGCATCCCCAATTGGGGTATGTTGTGAGGCTGAAGGTAGTGGGGAGGGGAAGGAGGTGGGGAAGAGGAAGGTTGAAGTACCTGTCTATTCAGATCTGGTCACTAAACACGGCTGAAGCCATTTTCAAGCAGCGTTTCAATTCTGAATGGTGGTCTTACACCAGGGCGATACTGATAGTATCTTCAACTCTGGAACATGCCGCAAATATACCATATATTATTTTAAATGAATTAATTGTGAAATAACACAAATTAATCAAATAAAATTTATTTGCGCATGCCGGGTTCGAACCCGCGACCTCCGGGTTGTGAGTCAAGAGTCTTGCCCACAGGACTACGGTGGTCGTCAATCTCTATTTACAATCTTCAAGTAATTTTAATTTAGAAAAACGTCGAGTATCTCAATTATTAAGAGTAAACCCGGCCGCCGAGAAATTTGAATAATAGGTATTTTACCAAACTGTTGCTGTCAATTTCGCTTTTACCCCCTAAATAATGATCGAATGAAACCTCAAGCCGATTAAAATCATCAAAATCGAAATTTTGGTCTTCCCCATTTTTCTACTTCCAAACTGTTTCAAAATTCTTTTACCAACTATATTGGAATAAAAAAATTCTATATCTGTACATTTATTTTTTATTTTTAAGGGCCCGCAAACCGGATTTGTACCGAGTTTTAAAGCTCTTAAAAATATATATATGTAATTCTTGAAGATAATATCTAGACTTTGCAAGCGCCGAAACGCAAATTATACAAAATTCCCTCGATAGAAAAAAATCGCAAAATATGCTCCAAAAATTATTATTAACACGTTTGTTTCAGTTATTTTACAAGTTATATGTATGAAAAAATTCACAGTGTTTCTTTATATGCTGTTTAAGATAATGTCCGCGAGATTTTTCCTTTATTTTAAACGAGTCGTGTTTTAAACATTTTCGCATCGATTTTGTTGCTGTAAATGTTAGCGCTCTCCTCTAACATTCGTAATTTCGTATCACTCCATCTTATTCTTTTCGGGCCCGGTTGCAGAGCCTTAAATACATTGTCTACTTTATATACTGAACGCTTGTTGATGGCGTTTTGATCAAGCATTTTTAACGATTTTTGAAGGGGCTAACTCCTCTAAGAAGTAACAAAAAAAAGCCAAATTTACCGATACGCTAGTGGTCGATATCTATATTATATTTAAAAAACTGAGTGGGCAATTCACACGTGGTAGAAGTGAAACCTTCAGAAAATTAAAGTAGACAAGAGCGGGAAGGCTAGGTAGTACCGCACGAAGGAAAGACCGATAGGCAACGAAGCGCTGCACAACGAGGAGATCGATTATAGTACATCATTCTCTTGCTGGCCAAATCCTATAGATGTATAGACGTATGTGTTTGTTTCTTTTTGAAGTGAAAACTTATTTAGCCCGTTGTGATTTTAAACTCGATGAAACGAAAAATAGCGACACTAAAAAGTGACAATCACATAGGGGAGAGGCGTACAAATTGACATGCTAGTAATAAAATCAGTCATCAAATCTTTATTTATTAATAATATTGAACACATCTATAGGATTTAACCTGCGAGATAATGAGGTGGAATAATCGGTCTCCTCTTTGTGCGGTGCTTCGTAGCCTCTCAGTCTCCTCTTTGTGTGGTGCTTCTTAGTCTCGCCTCTCTTGTCTACTTTACTTTTCTGAAGGTTTCACTTCTATCGCGTGTGAATTGGACACTCTGATTTTTAGTGTCGCTATTTTTCGTTTCATATATTTTCGAATCACAACGGTGCTAAAGAAGTTTTCACTTCAAAAACATTTGCACTATTGTCAAATAGAGAAAATTGAGGAAAATATTTTTATGGAAAAAACACCGCCCGGTTTCCTCCTAATAGAGCAAGCCAAAGTCCTACGTAAAGGAGCCCAATGATCTCACGACAATAATTTATTTAAGTATAATGGATTTTTAATATCGAACATTGACATCATTCTATCAAATTTCAGCGCTTTCTAGACAAGGAGATATTATCTGGAAACGATTACTTTGGATTTAATTGAGCTAATTACGATTTATATTAATTTATTAACATTTTATGTAGATTTATTTTAGTATAATAGTTGGCTTATTGCTGGGCGGCAATTTCTTCCAACCAAACCAGGTTCTTTTGACATAGAAACCTGACCAGCAATAATCCACACATTAGATTTTTAATATAAAAAAACTAATGAATGGATTTAAGACTGGAAACTATAGTGACGTTATAATATAAATGTATTAAATGTTAACTCGTATGGAATACATGGTTTTCATGTTAACTCGCATGCAGTGGCGGCTGGTGCTCATAAAAATTGGTGGTGCGCTAAAATAAAATAAAAAATAAAAAAAATAGTCTTTATTTCAGGATGTGGGGAGGTGAGTGCAATCCCACACATCCCATAGAGATATCCCATAAAACTTGTATCTACCTACTCTAATTAAAATAAATTCAATTATGAAAAAATCATACCTATTTGTAAATTAGGTCGATCCTCCATTGTCTCTGAGTGCATGCAATACATTGTTAAAGAAGAGAAAAAGAGTTATAAAATAAATATTGATCCATCAGTATTTGTAAAGTCGCCGCGATCGTAAATTCAATAACAGTTCATTCCTTAATTTAAACTTATCTAGAAAATTGTATGGAGATACTCTGGGTCGAAAATCGAGTTCAGAAAATAGAAAAAAAAATTCAGTTTATCCACACATCCGAAAGTCTTCCTAACGCTCCGAAACTCGAATGAATATATACTGTCATAACAAATGTCGGCATTGTTATGTTGTTACGCTGTCGTTGGTCGATGCTGAGTAAAACATTGAATGAAAAAGAGTAGACATTAAAATAAAGACACGATATGGATAATAATATGACACAAATGTGTCCCCGTTTAACATGCTACAGAACGAACCGTTCCTTTTGATGTGGTGGAAATTTTTCGGGCGCCGTCCAAGTTTCGTAAAATTTGCAAAGCATTCAACCTACCTACGATTTTGCCTCAGTAAAGAATTATGGAAGAACTCCTGTGATCGATTTGCGAAATGAACCACCAAACTGAAGATAGGCACACAACGATCTGCTTTGTTACGCGCGCAGTCCAGCAGGCACCTATAGGTACTATGAACTATGATGTATGCATTGGTGATGAGACGTGTCGGAAATAAGTATGTTTTTTTGGCGCTCGGGAATTTTTAGATTACCAGAAATTTTGGGAGTGCGGCGCTCCTCCGCACCTTAGAGCTGGCCGCCGCTGCTCGCATGCAATATATAGTTTTCATGTTAACTCGTATGCAATACATAGTTTAAATGTTAACTCGTATGGAATACATAGTTTTCATGTTAACTCGTATGGAATACATAGTTTTCATGTTGACTCGTATGGAATACATAGTTTTCATGTTAACTCGTATTGAATACATAGTTTTCATGTTAACTCGTATGGAATACATAGTTTAAATGTTAACTCGTACGGAATACATATTTTTAATGTTAACTCGTATGGAATACATAGTTTTCATGTTAACTCGTATGGAATACATAGTTTAAATGTTAACTCGTATGGAATACATAGTTTTCATGTTAACTCGTATGGAATACATAGTTTACATGTTAACTCGTATGGAATACATGGTTTTCATGTTAACTCGTATGGAATACATAGTTTTCATGTTAACTCGTATGGAATACATAGTTTAAATGTTACCTCGTATGGAATACATAGTTTTCATGTTAACTCGTATGGAATACATAGTTTTCATGTTAACTCGTATGGAATACATAGTTTAAATGTAAACTCGTATGGAATACATAGTTTTCATGTTAACTCATATGGAATACATAGTTTTCATGGTGTCCCGAGTCCCAACTGTTGATCTGGCGACAGTTAGTACCCCGAAATGAAATTTACAATAAAATTATAATTTTTTGTGCATAATTACCAATTTAAAACGTAAAGTCGACTTCAAAAATATATTAAAAATATGATAAGTGTTGCGGCGGGTAGCAAATGATCCCTCTCAAGATCGAGGGATCAAATGCTGCGTTTTGTGGACTGTAAAATTGCGGTTCTTAATTACCTATTTTATTATATTTTTCTTCGCACTTACCCAGACTGCTTCGTTCAGTGTTCCTATCCCACTTCGTTCAGTGTTCACTGGAAAGGTAGGTATGTTAGTTTGGGAGAGATGGGAGAGATGGAAGGGAATGGCGATTGGGAATGAACGTTTGATCGCGAAATAATAAGCGAGAATGGATGACGCGTGGCGATGGTACTTGCGAATAGCTGCGAGATTTAAAGTTCACTTTGCGGTTTGATTACTAAAAACTGTAAAGGCGGTGCGGTTTTAGGACTTCTGTCCTGTGCGGCGAGGTAAATTCAACTGAGGCAGAGGGCACCAAATAGGTAGTTTCAAAAGGCAACATGTAACAATAAAGGCGCGAACATGCCCCCCCGCCTTGACCAAGTGGTCAAAAGAAAAAGACAAATACAAAAAAAGGAGAAACGCGATGCGATAGGATTCAATGAACAATTGCCGTTTGAAAATAAAACAAATTGAGCATAAGCATCCACAAATATAAAGAAATAAAATAACAACAATAGAAGGCATAGACCCCAATGGTCGCCAAGAAAAACAAAAAGAAAACAAAAAAAAAGAATTGGAGTAGGTATCTCTATTTTAGATATATATCTGTATATCTGTTTAGATATACATGTGGTAAATCAACCATTAGCGGAGGTGGTAATGCTGAAGATTTTATCTTATGGTAAACAATACATTTCGAAAGTTGTGAAGGAATCTTATTTCGTACCGCTATTATCGAAAACTTCCGCTGAATAGTGAATTGAAGGCTTCGCGGGTCAACATGAGAATATAGTTTATGATTATAATCTATAATTAAATAAGCTAAATGACAGATTTTCGGAAATAAGATGGGAAATTTGTTTTCGTATATCAGATCTGAGTATTTGAGTCGACCGCGCACCCTGATAATACCGCGGCTATCAAAAAACGGTTTGAAGTTTAGAATGTACGTTGAACATGGAACGTTATTTCGCATGTTACGTATATCGACAGAAAAATAGGTTTCCTGTTCGATGCGTATGATTTTCAAAAGCGAGTCATTTAATTCACGCGAGCTAAGATAAGTTGAGTTTGTATTATCCGTACCAGGAAGTTTACAACAATTATTAACGAAACGCATTATCCATGGGGTCTAGGACGTTTCTACGCCGCCGGTTCTTCGCCGCCAGTTCATCGCCGCCGTTTCTACGCCGAGACGGTTCTACACCGGCCGTTTCTACACCGGCCGTTTCTACGCCAGCCGATTCTACGCCGCATTCAAATTAAATTAACAATTACAATTAAACTTTATTGTTTTAACACATACATACAGTCATAGAAAATAAAATAGAAAATACAAAAACTATCGAATCATTTAAAAAGTAGCATTAACATTTATTTTAAATTAAAAGAATAAATAGGAAAAATAAGATTATTGCGTCATTTGGTAATTGTGTGCTAGGCCACGTAAATAATCTAGAGGTTCCCTGTTTTCATAATCTAAGACAATTCTTCGAATACGTTCATCAGCGTCACGGTATTTTTTCAGCTTCATCGGTGGTAAATGTCCGGCGATAAGTTGCTCAAAATAAGCGTCTCGTCCTTTTTGTACTTTTCGCAATCCATCTATAAATTTCCAAATAGTTGGGTGATGCATACATAATTCAGAACGCAATCGACGATTGGCTGCCTCTGCATGATTATTGGTGCGATCTTCTCCATCGATTGTTCTCTGGTATAAATTCCACATTGTTGGATGAAACATAGGCGGGCGCCTACCATTCCCGCGTCGATTTAAACGGCCAACATAGCTGTCTTCAAACCAATTTAGAAGCGGCTGAAGTTCTACTGGCAAATCATTTGCTAAAGCATCAATGTATTCATCTAAATCAGCTATTGGCACAAATGCTAATGCAATGACCATTTTAGCTCTCAATGCAAATTCAGCATCATTGTTGTATTGACTAATAACACCAATCTGAGCTAAATGCTTCCTCATATTTTGTGCTAAATGGAAGAAGCAACCTTTTACATTTACTTCAGGAAAGCAATCTTTCATGGCACTAAAAGCTGCATATTCATAATCACAAATGATAGATCCTGGACTTAAATTTGGCACTAGTGTTTTAATTAGTTCGAACATACGTGTGTATGTAACACGCTGCTTGTTAGGTAACAGAGCATACACTATAGGATGCACTCCTCCGTGTTTTGTTGCCATAACAATATAAACTTGCGAAAATAGCCTCGGTGCTATTGCGAAGGTACCATCAGTGTACCATGTATTGGCATTATGCAAATGCTGCAACCAGCTCCCTCTTCCAAAAATTAAAATTCTGTTTGCTCCCTCTCCATCGTCGCTTAGCAAAAAAGTTTCTTCTGTTCCTGGTTGAGGCACATATAGCTTATATCGATTTGGCAACACCAAATCGTTTAGGTCTGCGGGATCAGCAGGTGCAGCATTAATTTGATTCCGTTTTCTTCTGATTATTTTTCTCAGGGCTGCATTATTTGGAATCGATGCTAAAACAGCTTCAGGCACGTCGACTATACACTGATTTATAACTACACTTGTGCCCTCCATAGTTTCTTCTGCACGACGTTTCATGTTAGTGCAAACAGTTGCTGATTGTATGGCTGCTGCCGAGGAAGGGTGAGAATGATTGTTGATTTCGTTGACCACTTCTCCAGCCCTCGTGTGAATTCTTCCTTTACAGCGACCCACTTCTTCGCACCGCCAAAATTTTAAACTAGCGTCCCTTTTACTAACTTTGTCGAAAACGTACAAATATCCGTTATATGAAAACTTCTCGTTTCCTTTCTTGCTGAGAACTGCTGGTTCCATTATTAAGATCACTGTTAACTAACGTAATGATTACTTTGTGACGAATACACTTAGAGTGATGTGTTAAGGGCTCCTGCCCCATATTTATACCAAATACTGTTAAACAGTTTTTAGAATTTTAAGCGGATTAAAACTTCTCATTACCTCCTTTGTGCTAATGGGCCTGTGTTGATAACCATAACACCATTAAGATAACCCGGATTAAAACTTCTGCTTACCTGCTTTGTCAATGGGTCCCAATCTGGTAATCCCGGCGCTCTGTGGCTGAAATTGGAACGCTGGCGCGTCACCGGCCCCTGATCAGCATGTTCCCAAAATGCATTTATAAGGAATGATTGTATTTTTTATCAATTTTTTTTTAGAATTCAATCTTTGATTCCTTTATGTCTAAGAAAGATTAACCTAATGTTACCATTGATACTATGACCAATAAAACGTCAAAATGAATTTATTCTCAGTTACTCACTTAAATTAAAAATTTCATTGAAAATTACATCTGAAACTTAATTATTCTGTAATTAGTCGCAGAACAGAGGATTATTGGGCGCACTTTTACGCTGCTGTATTTAGGTGAGTTTGAAGGTGTGCAGAATCTAGCTGTTTGTGTACTTATTATCGATTTTTTTTTTTTATAAATTCATTTAAAATATTTTTAAAGGTATGAGCTTTAGTAAAGTAACAGTAAAAAGATATTTATGTCATAAATTATATCGGAAATCTTGATTTAAAGTTGACGTCTTTTTTCCAAATTTTTTTTTCAAATTTATTTTCTTTAATGGAGTAGGAAAAAAAACTCCACGATTCTCCACTCTAATTTTAAAAGAAATTATTGATGTATCTTTTTTGTACATGGAACAATAAAAATTATCACCAGCCGTCACCAGCCACTCCAGTAATTGCATTTTTAAGGAATGATTGTATTTTTCATCAATTATTTTTTTGAATTCAATCTTTGATTCCTTTATGTCTAAGAAAGATTAACATAATGTTACCTTTATTACTATAACTAATAAAACGTCAAAATGAATTTTATTTTCAATTAGTCACTAAAATTAAAAATTTCATTGAAAATAACATCAGAAAGTTAATTATTCTGTAATTTATGTAATAACATATTTTTTAATTTATGTTATTACATAAATATAAAATATCCTGTACTATCTTTTGGAGTCTTTTCCGTTTGGTTATTTTAATGCGCATGTCATTAAATGTATAATATATTTTTAAGTAGGTACCTGCCAACTATAAAATGTTTATAAATACATTCAATTTGCGTGTGAGCATTTTTAGCAGGAGTTAATATATAATTAGATTACCTATTGTGTGTAATTACACTAATTACCCCCATTAAACCATTCTACCCCCAATTATCATTATTTAACGTTATTCCCCACTGTCTGGAAAATCCTAAGTATTATTGCTATGTACATCGATTAACAATGTTATGTTTATTGTTTGGGATTCTCCTTCAATTTATGAAGTTATTATAGAGAATCTTTCAAAAATTTTGTAATATTTCATATAAACACTTAAAAACAACAATAAACAACCAAATGGTCGAACGCCGAGAGGGATGTCGCGCCAGCCAGCGCTCCAATTTCAGCCACTGTGCGGCGATTGTAACTTGCATGTACAAAATATCTTTTAAATTAAAATAAATGTTAATGCTACTTTTTAAATGATTCGATAATTTTTGTATTTTCTATTTTATTTTCTATGACTGTATGTATGTGTTCCTTCCTTTTATTGATTGCGTTTTGCCACCTAAGCCCTGGACTGCGAGGCGCGTTCCTGGTCTAACCGCCAGGCCTAATTGTTCACAACAATGTGATGTTATGTAATGCTTTTGTGAGCCTGGGTCTAAAAGACAGCGAACGGTATTCTCTTCACCGTTTCGATCAACAGTGTGAACCTTGGCTGTAGCAAGTACTTCAGTAGTTGCACCTTGTCGAGTGGTTGCTGACATGGTACATACCGAGGGTTCTGACTCGTTAGGTTGAGTTTCTACATTGGATGTGTTGGTGTTCGCGTGACTGGATTTCTCAAAATGAAGGAGCGTATGGTGCTTGCCATGGCACTTATGACAAGTGCCTTTTGATTTACATCTTGTAGACGTGTGTTGCGGGCTTAAACAATTAAAACACCAAGATTTTTCCTTTACGAAGGAAAACCTTTCCTTTGGTGATAATTTCAAAAATTGTGTACAAGTGTACAGTTGCGTATGGCTCTCATTTTGACAATAAAAGCATTTCGATTGCGTACTTATGTAAGTATGATTTGTGCGGGGTTGAGTTGTGCGTGCAGTTCCACCGGAACTGGTTGTATTTATATTAGCGGTGTTAGGTCCACGAGTTGTTGATGTTCGTTGCAGAATTTTGACCTGATCTTGTACAAACGATACCAATTGCTTGCAGGTGGGAATTTCAATTTCTCGAACTGAGAGCTCAAATGCTTGAGCAGTTTGCGACTCTAATTTTTGTAAAGCGAATTGCAATAATATAAAATCCGAAAGATCCTCTATTCCTAATTGTTTTAGCGCGGCGATGGATGCTGAATATTTTTCTATAAAAGCTGTCAAACTATTTGCGTTGTGTGTTACGGTTTTGGAATGAAATATATTATTCAGGTAGTGCGTGGCAAGTGATCTCTTATCTTGATATTTATTAACTAGCGTATCCCAGATTATTTTGTACGTGTCTCCAGTTGGCACTAAACCTGACGTAACATTTTTCGCGGTTCCAGTTAATTTTCCAATCAAATATTGAACGCGTTGGGAATCAGATAATTGTTGATTTAAATGAACATTTGTTTTAAATATTTCATAGAACAGATTCCAATTTTCGGCGCGACCGTCAAAGGTGGGTAGCTCGATACAAGGTAGCTTAATAGAATTATTATTATTAGCAGCACATGCACTTGTAGACGCTTTCGGCTCTGTAGCTAAATTTGTTTTTAAATTGTTTCTTGTGCGTAGAATACGTGTGTATAATTCTTCAAATTGTTCCCAACTCGAATAATCTGGTTCAGAATTTGGGTTTAACGTAACCGTATTCTCGTTAATTTGATCAATAATTAATTCAAATTTATTTTTAATTTCCGTTATACTCTCAGATTCTGACATAAAAAATTCAAATGAACGCGATGCTTCAAAACTGGCTGGCAAGTTTTTTGCTAGCACAGCTATATTTTTAACCCTTTTTAGAATAATTTCGCTTTTACCTTTTAGTAAAACTAATTGTCTTTTTAATTGGTCCTCCATTTTTAGAAATATTTGTAAACTAAAAAGTTTTAATTATTTAGAAAATAATGTGCAACAGTCAAATGCACTGGGCGGTTTTTGCCTTACTGAGTTGGTGTACTGAACGGTGATACAACACAGTGGACAAGTTATTTATGAAATAATTAATTATATTATAAATATTTTAATGACTCATAAATACGCGATGTTCATAAGTAAATACGTACGTTGGTATCTATGTAGATATTTGTGATAATTTTGGATAGCGGGTAGAAACTATAAGTTCAAATGGCAGGTAGGTGTGACAATATGACACTGACAATCTCAAATTGCGGGTAGGTATTGTAATAATGATTTCAAACGAATATTGCTCATTGAATCCTTCCGTAAATATAATAAAATAAATACATCGATGTTATCCGGCTCGAAGGACCAAATGTTGCGGCGGGTAGCAAATGATCCCTCTCAAGATCGAGGGATCAAATGCTGCGTTTTGTGGACTGTAAAATTGCGGTTCTTAATTACCTATTTTATTATATTTTTCTTCGCACTTACCCAGACTGCTTCCCACTTCGTTCAGTGTTCACTGGAAAGGTAGGTATGTTAGTTTGGGAGAGATGGGAGAGATGGAAGGGAATGGCGATTGGGAATGAACGTTTGATCGCGAAATAATAAGCGAGAATGGATGACGCGTGGCGATGGTACTTGCGAATAGCTGCGAGATTTAAAGTTCACTTTGCGGTTTGATTACTAAAAACTGTAAAGGCGGTGCGGTTTTAGGACTTCTGTCCTGTGCGGCGAGGTAAATTCAACTGAGGCAGAGGGCACCAAATAGGTAGTTTCAAAAGGCAACATGTAACAATAAAGGCGCGAACACGATTTATGATTTTCACGGCCTATTTGTTTTTGGGGTGTTATGCCGTGTTGCGCTACCTCCTTCTTTAGCCAACGTTTCCGACATCGAATACCGGATCTGCCCTGATGATGGACACTGCAACGATGTCCGAAACGTTGGCTAAAGAAGGAGGTAGCGCAACACGGCATAACACCCCAAAAACAAATAACGAAAAAAAAACATTAAAAATAAGTTTGTATGAATATAAAACGAATTTAAGTCGATTTTTTGTACTTATGCGCTGCTATACAGAGTATCTATATAGTGTGTATACCAAATATCTCTATAGAAGCAGAATTTTCCTTGAAGCATTTGAATGAAAATATGATTTATAGTTTTATTATTCGGTGGTACATCCTCTCTGCCCATCCCTTCGGGTTCACTTAGTTATTTTTTTTGTAATTAGGTAAACCATATTTTCCCTAAACCGACTGCACATTGTATATAAGTAAGCAGGGGGCCATTTGTATTAGCTCCACACAGGAGGCCTTGAGGAAAATAATTTCCCTCAGGGCCTATGTCATTTTGATCTTTGGGATACTGTGTAGCTGGTTTTTTAAGAAAAGAAAGGAGAGGAGAGTTTTGGGAAGGAAAGGGATTTAAGGGGTGGGTAGGAATCTGGGATTCAGTGTGTCCTGGTCGTCCGTATCCAAGACCTAGACAAACCTAACCCCATGAACCCGGGCACCCCTGCTAAATCACCAAACGTAGCGAACTACTTGTGGTGACCTATGGCAGAGGTGTTGGTTATCCCGGTTCCCGTGGCGGCGGTACCCATTCCCGCCTCCCAAATTGAGAGGAATATATCATGGGACCAGTTTTCATTGGAGTGCATAACTCTATCGATAGCCCATTTCTTTTGAAATGCTATAGCTTATCTTGTACCTACGTGCCTGAAAACTTCGTCTATAATCGTCACCATAACATATTCAAGATATCACACGGCAGAACAGATGTTGTAGCACGGCATATCATGACAATAGCAATGGTTTTATTGAATGAAATGTCTAAAGCAGTGAATGGGTGATTAATCAAAAATCAAAATAAAAATAAAAATAAAATAAATAGTGGTTCTAAATAGTAAATAGTTTAAATAGTGGTTTAAACAAAGTGATTTGATTTTCATTATATTATAATGATGCCACAAAGTATGTTTGCTAAGATTGAAGAAGTAATAAAATACTTTTTTTTTATTTTTGGAATAACTTAATGAGTAAAACCCATCGACTTTGTAAAACCTCAAATTGTAATATTTAAACATTGAAGACAATATTTGCGATTCTCAAACCAAAAGTAATAAATTAATAACGTGATGTAAAAAGGGTTTTTTCTACTTCTTAACGTGGAAGCTCGTTCCCGACACCTGACACCTATTCGAATAGTGAAAGATTGTGAGAATGATTTAGAGTCGTGATGGGTAGAGATTTTCGGGATTATATCATAACTTGAAAGAATAAAGACCCGATGTTCAATTTTTTATAGTTATTTTTAAGAAGTATTAAGTGAGTTTTCTCTTTTCAGGTGATGCCATAAACTCGCTCTACAGATCCCGACTGGAACGCACCGTAGACAAGAACCAAGTTAGACTCTACCTGTACACCAACAGAGGCTTCATCTCTTACAAGATACTGGAAGCTCCTAAATTCCTCCTGGAATCAAAGGAATTCAACCCATACTTCAAAACGATACTCTTCGTCCACGGCTACAGAAACACCCCAGACGAAACAAACGTTGAGAAGATTGCTGAAAATTATTTCAAAAGAGGAGGATATAACTTCCTTTCATTTGCTTCTAACGTCTACACGAGTGACGACTATGTGAAGGCAGTCGGGTTAACTCCTTACTTAGGTAGAATCCTTGCAGAGTTCACGATGGAGTTGATGGATCGGGGTGTTCCTTACGACAGC
Source organism: Limnephilus rhombicus (assembly GCA_929108145.2). NCBI lineage: Eukaryota > Metazoa > Arthropoda > Insecta > Trichoptera > Limnephilidae > Limnephilus > Limnephilus rhombicus. The sequence continues at coordinate 10,302,753 of OV815287.1, read as the reverse complement.
TTCCACATCGTGGGATACAGCCTCGGAGCACAATTCGCTGGAGTAGCTGGAAGGATCTTCCAGAGAGAAAGGGGCGCCATGCTAACCAGAATCACAGCTATAGATCCTGCCACAGTTTGCTTCGCATCTCCAAGCAGGCCAAAACTCACGAAGAACGACGCCATGTATGTAGACGCGATCCACACAACGATCCTGAGTTTTTCCCAGGATAATGTAGGCCATGCAGATTTCTACGTAAACGGCGATTCTGGTTCACAACCAGGATGTTCTTCAATCTCTTGCAGCCACACGAGGAGCATCATAATCTTCGCTGAGACCGTTGCGAATGGTGCAGCATTCATGGCGAGCCAATGCGACAGTTGGCCAATGTTCCAGTCTGGAGGCTGCAGAGGCAGGGATGTGTCTTTGTTGGGAGAAGACTCTCCAATCACAAGTAGAGGAAAATACTTTTTGAAGACGAGCAGCAAATCTCCCTTTGGTTTGGGAGTGGGTGGCTTATAACACAAAGACATTGTAACAAATTTATTTAGCGAAGAAATCAGAGTCATCGAGTAATAATGTTAAGGTGGAAGTCATTTATTGAATAAGTTGTGTGCGGTTGTAGGTCGCACAATGAAATTGCCATTTTAGATTAGTTCAATGTATAAAGCAGAATTTAATAACTATAAACATGACACGGCGAATGTTACCACTTGCAAATTAATAGTAGTCATAATAATAGTTTATTATTAGTGTTTTTGTAATGGAATAATGTTGACTGTTTTTAGCACCTTTAAAACTTGAGTTTTCAGGTGGTTCATCTTGTCGTTTCTCGTACGAAAATATTGGATTTATCTTATTTATAGATTCACAATTTTGGGACAAATTGTTGAAGACCTTTTAAATTGGACAATGGTTCAGTGCGATATATAAATATAAATACATAATATAGGTACCCAACATTTACACAGTATCTGGAAACCCGTAGTACAAACAGGAAGTTCGTGAATTTACATCACACGGAGAACGATTCACATTCCGATTTTTTTTTTACATTTTTCTTTTTTTTCGGCAACTAAAAGGATTAAAAAAAACTTTTGGAGCCGGGATTAAATTCCAACTAAAAAATTCCAACTTTGGACTTTATTTACTTGAAAATATTGGTTTAAATAGAAAAATTTATACCACAATATCGACTTCAAATGGGATTTACATTTACCAGTTTCCCGCTTCTACCATCCGTTTCCGGACATCGTCCATTCAACCAATTTGCAGTCGTCATGGAAAACATAACACAAAATAACACGACAGTCCGTGTACACATTTCTAATCTCAGCCTCAGCCTTAATGCTTTCGTTTCCTAATTTAATTTTCATATAAATGAAGATTTTAACTTATTTTTTCTGGTGATGCACCACGCCATGTAAAATTCGGGATCAGGCAGCAAAATTCACGTTCAACACCAGCCGCCTGTTTTGATTTTTGCAAGAAAAAAACATCGTCAAAAAGGGTGCTTTATTTTATTTTGCGAAACTCAGGCACATATATTTAAATGTTCTACGATAATTTTCTAAAGAACTTAATTTGCCACATTATACAATAAACTCAAAACCAAAAAGGTGTTCGTTAGTAAGAGATTGAACTTTTTACAGGTACTTAAAGCACTTTTTACATGTCTAATACTTTATTTATTTCTGGGCTTATAAAAAAACATAATTAAAAAAATACTTGATAATTTCAAAACGTAAATATATATGTTCTAGTCACAGTATTTAAATAAACCATCTAAAATATTTCTAACTGATCTAATTTTCAAACAAAAATCACATGATTTTGCATTGCTTAGTAGTGCATCACAGCAGATAAAACGTGGTTTCCGGCAGTTTTCTTCCATAGAAAAAACACTGACTATTATAAATATCTATCTAATCCATAGATAAAGACTAGCACACCTAACCTAATACTATGTTTTCTAAGGTGTTTTGTTAATTTGTTTTCCACAGAAAAGCGCTGACTATTATAATATCTACCTAATCGATAGATAAATTCAAACATACCTAACCTAACATAATGTTTTTCTAGGGTTATTACTCTCCAACCTTCAAGGGAGAATAATATAATTATTTTTCACCTCACCAGTCTTCAGTAATTCCTTCCGACATGAAATTAATAACGTGAGTTGGCCGTGACAGTTATTATGAAATAATTCGCGGTTCAATCGGGAGATTCTTTCTCTCGAGGTCGCGGAGCTGCCATGGTCATAATGTGGTCATTGGTCAACGCCAGTTCATGATTCCGAACACTTCCACAAAGGAATGTGTGAATCATCCGTAGGCAATATTGTTACTTTGTGTTCCCGACATCTTACTGTTCTAATTATTTTAACCACAGATGTCATAAAGAATAAACCATAACGTTTTACATTCATACATCAAATTCTTCCGCATTTTTATACACATTTTAAAAAAGGTCGCGTTGTTTCGTTCGTGGTATTATTGATAAACCAGTAGTTAAAACCTACAGTCGTTTGATCGAGAGTTATTATATGTTGCAAACACTAGATATTCACGCAGACGCATTGCTTGCATTCTCCATGTTTCAGGTTTGTTATTCGTCTTCAGCAAATAAAATTCGGTGAAAATAAAAAAAATGGGTTCGTGAGTTTGTTTTCTATATAAATCTACAGTTTTATTTTTAAACTGGTGAAATTTTGCACACTTGCCTTACACAGCAATAGAAAGGTCACTATTTATGTGAGATATCTAAAAACTACCCTTAAAGTAAAATAAAGCCCGGTAACTTCAGCTTTTCGATAAAATGTTAAAACTTTTTAATATAGAATTGTATTTTTGTATTGTACTAGCGCAGATCCGTGAAAAATCACGGGATACTCTGAATTCATAAAGAATCGGTTTCAATTTTGAAAAAGACATTTGAATTTATTTTCTTTTGAAAATATTATATTACCGATACCTAGGTAGGTACGTACTTATCGCTTGTCTGAATTCTCCGAACAAACACTTCTAATTTTGAAAATGAAACTTAAATTTAGAAGAAAAATTATATAGTTCATAGAACTGGAGTTACATACAGAGTCACAACCGAAATTAGTATTTTTGATATAAATTTTTCAAACATATTATATTGTTTCTTCAAACACAGAAAATTTATTTTGTGGCACCATTTTAACTAAAAGATTAATGGAATACTTAGTTTTAACCTCGTTTATTGTTTAAAAACCAAAAAAATTCTTAAGCGATGCATATTTCATAAAACTAAGTTTTTAAGTAAACCCTTATGAAGTAAACATTGCTTGCGAAACAAGTTATTTTTTAAACAATAAACGTGGTTAAAAACAAGTATTTTATTAATACTTGTTTTTAACATTGAATAATATATTGTTCATAACTTGATAAACACACTATTAAACAGGTGAAAACACTACGCACCATTACACACAATCCTAAGTTAATTGGAAGGTCTCCAATTGGACAAGGAAAAACATAATTATAAAGTGTTATTAAATACAATGTTATAAATTTAAGCTTTGCAAATCGTTCGAAATTAAGGTTAAAAAAATTTAATTTTGACTAAATTGTAGAGTTTTACTACCGATTTAGCAACTTCTTCCACGCTTGAAACAATCCGACCTTAATCCTCAAGTCTTAAGTTAAAATAATTGTAATATTTATTGTTATAAAGTTCTCTAACAGAACCGTTGTGATACGTCATATTGACAAAAACCTTAATTTTAAGTCATAAGTTAATATTAAATTGAAGGTCAAACTTTATCCATAAGTTGTTAATTATGTAAAATTAATTTCAAATAAACTTTACTATAAAAAATAACTGTTTTTTTAATCTTTATGATAAATGACTAACCATTCTGATTCCTATGAATGTATTATTTTTTTCCATTTTCTATGCAGGTACCAGATAAGAATAGGATCTATATACAACAGTGAAAATATAATATTTTAATGAAAGATTAATGAAGAAGCCAGAGTATTATTCTAAATACATTATATTTTTACGTTTTATCGCCTGCTATTAGCTAAAAATTATCATTCTGGATTTTGATTCATGACATAAGCCGTAAGCTTAATTTTTTTTAACTTAAATATTTTATGGAAACGGCTTACGGCATTTTAATAACAGGTATTTTATCAAATTGTTGCTGTCGCTCTTATCTCCCCGAATACTGAGCGAAAGGAACAACTGCACCTCTACTCAGGCTGATAATACCTATGTTACTCGTAAGTCGTCGAAATGGTGGTTTTGTATTCACCATTTTTCTCGTCCAAAACTGGACCGATTTTAAAGTTTTTTTTACCAACTGTATAAGAAGAGAATATTCTATGTTTGTACGTTTTGCTTTTTTTAAATCTAGTCTCGTCTAGTTTGTATACTGAACGTCTGTCGATGGCGTTCAAGCAAGGCAATTTTAACGATTTTCGGAGGGTCCTAACTCCTATAAGAAGTAACTTATATTAAAAAATCTATATTATATTGAAAGGTATTTTAAGTAGTTTCAAAATCCAGAGAGAAAATCGGGGAAAACGTGTGTAAGGACAAAACAGTTGCGGTGAACGCGAAGGTTGATTTATTGTACCTCTTTGTAATAAAGAATGACAACCAATCCCAAATTACTAAAAATCTGACAATATTTTAATTCCTTTTACTGTCATGATTATAAGCGGAAAATTTTGATTGATGGAGGACTAGGCATTGACTAGGAATTGAAACAGCAACTCCAGGGTAGGAACCCGACGATCAGGATCACCCCGCCTTTAACCAGCCATGACATCTTTGGGTATGCTGTGTGGAGGGTATTTTTGAAGAGAGGAAGGAGTGATGTAAGATAGAGAAAACACAGAGGCCGGAAAATCGCTCCATAGCCGTGTTGTAGATCTCAAGAACGAGTCAAAGAAACGACCCCTACTCATTCAGCACTTTCACCGGGCACAATTTGCAATCCCTTTTTTTAAGATGGGGAAGTCAAATCAAACGGACTCCCTCCCATTTCTTTCGAGGGTTTTCAAGTATTTTTGGGGCGCTAGACCAGAGGTACCTACCAAATTCAACAGTGAGGCGCACTTGCGATTTGTACAGGGTCACCAGTTGTAACTAAAATATATCTTATCAATAGCATCATTGTAATAGACGTCAAACCTGCATCGGAAAAATCAATCCGATCATTATAATATGTTTGTAAACAAAATAATAGTACTGCCAGTCAAGGGCAAACCAACAAAAAAAGTAGGCTATTCGAATACCGTTTTAGAGGGCAGGCGGTAAATTGGTGATTACTTCTTACAAGAATTTCTTTATTTCGTACACGTCTACTTCCAGTTAAAACCGCCGCGGGGCGCCATTTGTTATGGCGCCAAGGAACATTTTTTCATCACAAATTACAACCGTTCTGATAGTGTTATTATATCTATAATCGATTTTCTAATTGGGTACTTACTCATTACCCGAGATGATTTTGAATTTTTTTTAGTTTCAATTTAGGAGGCGGATATGGGTACCGCCGCCCCGGGAACCATTTATTAGATAACCAACACCCCTGCCATAGGTCATCCCAAGTGGTTCGCTAATACAATTGGTGACTTAGCAGAGGTGCGTGGGTTAGTGGAGTGAGGTTTGTCTAGGTCTCGGCGCGGCGGCGGATGGGCTTGCTCCCCTGATGCGTGAGACTGGTTGAGGGAAACCTTTTGATTTATCCAGTGGGACTCTATCGACCCGTCGCCTTGCATGAGGGATGGATGGATTTATACGTCCGTCACTCCTGGACACAATGACTCCCATATTTCTACCCAACCCTCATACCTTTTTCCTTCCCAGAACTTTCTCTCTTTCCTTTCCATAAAAAGACCCCCACACAGCATCCCCAAAGATGAAATAGGCCCCGAGGGAAACTGTTTTCCTCAGATCATCCTGTGTGGATCTATTGTAAAAAAAAATAGATTCGATCAAAAAGATTTCTAGTTTGAACTTCTATTCGATTCCTTCAGTCATTCGTCAATGTCAGAAGCGACAATATACTAGTGGCGTGTATTGCTCTACGACCTGAAAATTAAATAAAATTTCTATCTACATCTTCCGAAAACTATGTGTTAAACTCCAACAACGCCGGAGACTCCAGCTAATTTTTATCATAAAATTGTCGTCTTTTAAAAAAATTATTATAATTTTTGTTTTTGTTTGTTTTTCTTATGGTAGGCACAGCTTTTCAGCCTTTATGAACTGACTAGAGTAATATAAAAAAAAACATCCTGCATCTCTACCAATGTCCCGTTTTAAGGCCAAAGAAATTTGGTTCCTTTCACGTCAGGCACAATTTTTCTCTGCAAGTCAGGATATGAAAAATCAAGGTTTGTATAGGGTATAGATAGATGACTGTACTGGAGATTTATCCATTTTGCACGACCCTGATAAATAGAGATGGTAGTGAATGCATTACATTTTATCTCATTATCAATTACCACTTACTTCATTCTTCCGAGAAACACAATCGAAGGATTCGCTTCCTTCTGATTGCTCGTGGATTACGCACATCACATTCCGGGTATTCTGTGAGTAAGTACTTGACATATAATATCATGGCATGTCATGTCTAGGTCATGTGGCAAAACGATGAACCCTCAACTCAACGAACAAAAAACATTTTCAATATTTTAATTAATAGAGATACCTCTATTTTTGATACTGAATTATTTAGGCCTAAATAATTTATTTATTTATTGTTCTTATACGCCCGTAGGGGCTTTTACATAGATTATAAAATAATATTTAAGATATCGAGGATTACACATACCTAGAATTTATATCAAACGTTATAAAAGTGAAAAAACTTAGAATATACAAGTAGTTTTTAAAGAAAAAACCACTTGTATATTCTTGCTTAAAACTGTGAAATATTTTAAACAATGTAATATTTAACAATAACATAGAACAAAATACAATATAAAACATTACAATAACACATCAAATCGTTAAATATATTATACCCACGTTACAATAATTTGTAGGATTCCACAAAGTGTTGGTTTAAATTGCATTTTAGAATGTAAAGGGAATCAGCGAATACATCTACAATACCACCAAACTTGTTGCCTAAATCATGCATCCTATTGGTAAGTGAGTGTGATTGATAGTTGGTTGTGTATGTGTTGCAAAAGAATGTTATATTTTGTCTAGTATTCCTTGTCGGTACATGGAGTTTAATACTAGAAACGATGGCAGGGCTGTCAATTAGGTTGTTCATAACTCTGTACAATAAAATTAGGTCTGAAATAATTCTTCTGTCAGACAGCGTAATTAAATTTAGTCGATTCATTAAACTTAAATAATTAATGTTTTCTATTGGAATTTTGAGTTTGAAATTTAAGTACCTAAGAAATTTGTGTTGAACACGTTCTATTTTGTTAGAGTGTACTTTATAGAAAGGGGACCAAATAGGTGAATTATATTCTACTTGACATCTAACTAATGAAATGTAGAGTGTTTTCATGCAATCCATGGACTTAAAATCAGTTAGGGTTCTACAAAGGAAGCCAAGAATCTTTAAAGCCTTATTAGTTATATCATCTATATGTGCTGTGAATGTTAAGTTTGAATCGAATATAACTCCCAAGTCGCGAATTTGTAATACTGGTGTTAATTTAACATTATTTAAATTATATTCATGTAAAATATGAGAATGAGTTCTGGAAAATCGTATTACTTGACATTTCTCAATATTCAAAAATAACATATTTTGTTCGCACCATTTAAAAAATTCATCTAAATTAGCTTGTAAAATTAGGCAATCATATATATTTCGTATTCTTTTAAACAATTTTAGATCATCTGCAAAAAGTAGGACTTCTACATCTTTAAATATGTTTACAATGTCATTAATGAATATTAAGAAGAATATTGGGCCGAGGTGGGACCTTTAATGTTTCAATAAACACAACAACTAAATCTCTATAAACAGTAGATACGTAAATAAACGAATAAATTAATACGATGGCTTGTGTCATTCCTACATTGCCGTATATTTCCCATCCAATGACTTTACGGTGAAGTCACGACACGAGGAACAGTGATGTCACCACTAACCATTTTAGTAATGTCAACTTGACGCTGTATTTTTAGGAACCGATTAAAAATGGACTTTTTAATAATTTTTTAAAACCTCTGCGTTTAATATTATTAAATAACACTTATATATTCAGAATCAGCGTTTATTGGTCTATATGAATATATTTTTTTAAAGCCATAATATTTTTCACTGGAGTTCCTTATACAATGCATTGACCTGAACTTCAAACTTGACTTTCGTTTGCTACCACTTCTATTAAATCGTCTTTTAATGTTTCATACTTTGATTATATAAATGTCTAATCAAGGGTTTCATAGTAATTAAATTTTTACCCCCCAGAATAGTTTTCATACAAGCAGAATAATAATTATTCAAATATATCAAATTTTCAAGAATATATCAAATTAACAAGAATAACCGCTTATGGGTTCGGATAGGTAGATACCTATTTTTAATGATTGTTTTTATATCCTACTTTCCTAGTAACAAATTTAAAGGTCTGGCAACTTCGACCAATGATCGATGCCTGGCAAGCATAATGACTGAAGGTTTTGGCGGGATAATTATACATTACAACTATCATTCATTTCTACTTAATGTCCATTCTTGATTGACCTTATTACAAATCTATCTCTATAGGAATAAAATTGAATCGCCGAGGGAGTGCAGTGGGGAGAGGGAAGGTGGAGGAGGCGGAGTGGGAACGTGAGAGGGGAAGGGGACACGGGAGAGGAAGGGGATGCAGAAGGGGACGGGACGAATTGGAAAGGATACGTAGGGAGAAACAATTTCTTTGCTAAATGGCATAGCAACGCATGCCGGGTACCAGCTAGTAAATGATAATAATATTTACGCTAACTTAAGGTAGTAATTAAAAATAATCATGAATTTTGACCCCCGTCACTGTAAAACATCGTCACATTCGTGAGACCCCCTCCCCCTAGTGTGACGTCACATATGTATTTTGCAATTTTTGCGTATTATTAATTTAGATTTTTACATGTGACTTCACAGAGCTGATGACCCCCATACCCTTGTCACACTTCTTTACTCCCCCCCCTTAAGGAGTGGTGTAATTTAATTTATGGTTAGCCCCTAAGAGTAAGTAAGTGTTTATTATTTTAATTTCCGTGAGGCTAACATTTCAAGAGAGTACCTACCTACTTGACAGTAATCCTTTCTGAATCAAATAAAATTGTTAAAACGTGTCCAATGTATGCTATCTATGGAAATGCAGCAATTTAAAATTTGCTGCTGCTTTTAGAACAGCGAGACCGATGTAAAAAAATCATAAAAAATGTTACAGAATTGCAAAATGACTTTATGATTTGATGATATCTGACATTGATTGAAATTGCACACCTGTTGCAATTATTATCACTTCGTACTATCAAGATTTAATCCAGTCGAGACACTGGCTTCACACTTTGTTAATGTTCTCCGGATATCCGTTAAGATTATAAAAAGTCACACTGATGAAATTAATCATGAAAATGATTTATTGCGTACCACAAGTACTTAATATTGGACAGGAAATTAAAAGAAGATGCTCTCTGGCTAAAAGATTGTACCACCGTCTCCAAAGAAAGGTGCTATAAACGATCAAGATATATAGCATATTATTGCCTAATTATCTGCCAAGATTGCCGTAAAGTATAGTCCACGCCAAATTTTAATACCGGCCTGACGTCGATTCAAAAATCGTCGCAATAGAGGAGTTTAACGCCCTGCCCACGCCTTTCTCTGTCGCACGTTCGCATCTTTTTTTTCTTACTTTTTTTTACATTAGCTCCACGCAGGAGGCCCTGAGGAAAATAATTACTCTCAGGGCCTATGTCATCTTTGAAAATGCTGTGTGGGGGGTCTTTTTAAGGAAAGGAAGCAGAGGAAGTTCTGGGAAGGAAAAGGGTTTGAAGCGTGGTAGGAATCTGGGGTTCAGTTGATCCAGGTCTTTGACGCCAAAACCTAGACAAACCTCACCCCAAGAACCCGGGCACCCCTGCTAAGTCACCAAACGTAGCGAACCACTCGGGGTGACCTATGGCAGAGGTGTTGATTTTATCCAATGGTTTCCGGGGTGGCGGTACCCATTCCCGTCTCCCAAACTAAAATGTAAAGGTAAATTAAATTTACGTTCATTGTGAAGTCAAGTTCCGGACGGCATTAAAGTTTGGAATATACAATACTACTTTTACGTATTACACAAATTCACAACACATAAAAACTGTCTCCGGCAATAACTCCTCGGAACTTGTAGACATGAACTTGAAAAAAATTACGAAATTCTTTATTAGTCATTTTTTGTTCGAAATTACGATAGTTTTGTAGCTGGTAGGTGCCGGTAACGAACAGAGATCCATATATTATGTATACTGTTACAGATGGAGAAGAAAATAGATTTACTCTGGCAATATTATCGTAATATCGATATTCAAGCGAACTCACCGCCAAGGCAGGGCAATACATGGACAAGGGTTCACGGCGAGTTTATCGAAAATCAATTCATCGAAATCAAATTCATCGAAAACGAGTACATCGAAAACGAGTTTATCGAAAACAAGTTCATCGAAAACCAATTCATCGAAAACCAATCCATCGAAAACCAATTCATCGAATGATCAATTTAGCGAATCGCCAATTCATTGAAAAAAAATATTTTGTAGATATTTGGGAGAAATGCCGAGCGGACCGGGAAGTTAAAAAAGCATTAGTCAATAAAAGTTGACAACAAATTTATATATAAAAAAATTGATAATAAAACTTTGGCCAAGGAGACTAATCTAACCGAACCTAACCTTTTTTTCGATGAATTAGCGAATCGATGAATTGATCATTCGATGAATTGGTTTTCGATTAATTGGTTTTCGATGAACTCGTTTTCGATGAAATCGGTTTCGATGAACTCGTTTTCGATTAATTTGCTTTCGATTAATTGATTTTCGATGAACTAGTCGGTTACCCATGGACAAGAATAGGCAATACACGACAGCCTAGCGCAATCTTGTTAGACAATACGGAAATGTTAACGGAAACATCTTGCCGACAAGAAATTGTCGTAGCAGTTGCTTGCTTACCAGGATACCAGAGCCTCGACCAAGGGCGGATTTAGGGGTACGTGCCCCCCCAAAAGGCTTTACAAAACACTGCCTAATCCCTTAGGATATAACAAAACAATGCATGGTGGGATATTCCTCTTTTATAGATCTACAAAAAAGTCCGACATGGCATGATGGCATATATTTATATTTTATGGATAGCTTACTAAACCCATTCTATCTTCTAAAAAAATGTTCACGTACAATGCGGTAATTGGAAAGTTATTAATCCTTATCAACTTAAATACGTTAGTTACCTCAAGCATTTCATGCACATTTTTATAATCTTTCGCACCATCTCTATGTATTTTAAATTAAAGTCCTCCGCGGCGTCTGTCTGTCTGTCTGTCTCTTCGCGATGAACCCAAAGATGGCGGCGGTTACAAGGGTTGGATAACCATCCAGTAGATGGTGTTGTGTTTAGTTAGTCACAGCAACGCGTGGCCGGGTCAGCTAGTGCCAAATAAAATTTTGTCAAATGTGATAGAATTCTATAATTATACAATCAGGAAAAAATATTGATAAACCCGCGCCTTATGGCGTTCAAACTTAACTAAATATAAACTTAAAATTAAGGAGGAACAATTAAAAAGTTACTGATTTAAGAAACGATACATTTATTCTAGTATGACACAAAAGGCAGGTGTTAATTATTAACCTAGTGTTAGTATTAAAACTACTTAATTAATTAGTCAAAATTAGAAAGTCTGTTTGCTTAATTCTTCTGTAAAGTCTTTATGTAATTGTTCAGAATCTAATCACTTCGGTGGTTAAAATAAATAAAATGTTTAGTCACTTCCCTTTGGTTGCTGATGATGGAGTCTCCGCGTACGCACACAGTCACTAGGCACTTTAAACTTAGTTATCTATTTTTTTCACTTGTTATTGCACAGATAGGAATTTGCGAGAGTTCCTCGTAGTGAAAATTTGTGCAAAGTGGAAATTTTGAACAAATCTCTGGTCGGAATTTTCGCGGTCACTTGGTTGGACTTCCTGGCTGAAGATCGCGAACGTATCGGCGGTTCCTGGTTGGAATCCGCGAGCGTGTCTGGTAATTTCCCTGGTCGGGAAATTGCGCGGGATCGCGTGCAGTTCGGAGAGCGTTTGCAAAGCCCTGGCCGGGTTGCAAATCACGGGACACTCCGTTGGCGGAGTGGAGTACTACCCCCTAGCCGGGTAAATGGTGACTGACTATCGTGGTGAAATTTTTTATTCTCTCTCCTTAACCCCTGGCGTACATCTTTGGAATTATTTCCATCACCGGCGGCGGCGTCTAAGTTCAAACGAAAAGGTTTATGGCCCTTCGCCCGACTCGGTGATTGGGTTTTTTTAGTCCTTGCCGAATATATCCTGGCTTTCCAATTTTTATTACGGTCCCGCTTTGCTTTCGCCGTTCTGTGTTCGCCGCTAGGTAAAATTTTTATTTTTATCTTATCCTGCGTTCGTAAAAATGTAAAAATGATTTTATCTAATCCTTCGTAGCTTTCTAAAATTATATGTCTATTTCCGGTCCTTTGACTAATTTTAAGCTCTTTGTGTCTACCGCCAACTCCTATGCTAGCGACCTTATTGTAGATGATACCCATTTGTTCAGTTCTGTGAATTTTTGACATTAAAATACCAAAAGGTAAATCAATATAATTGTTCTCTTTCGTCTTCATGTAAAATTATATTTATTGGGGAAGGAAAAAAGTTTAGAGATCTATAGAATATCGATTTATTACTACCATCCCTCTCGTTAGCGTTTTGTTGGCAGCATTGTATATTTCTCCATTATTGTCTACCTATTTCACCTATTTGCCGCCGTGTTTTCATCTGTGGTTTACAGCTGTCACTTTTTGGAAGATCTACCGGATAATCTCCGCGGCGCGGTGCATTTGATTGCATAAAATAACTATCGGATTATGCTTTTTTTTACAGAAAATTGATTTGATAATGTACACGTAAATTAAGTGCCAAAATGGAGAGAAATAAGGCTCCCTCGGGGAGAGGGGGCAAAAATAAAGCTCAATACCCCACGGATTTATTCGCTTTGGGATCCAAAACAACTGGAGTATTAAATAGAGATGTCGAAGCTAAGAGGTCTATGCACAATAAACCCTCTACAAGTGGTAAATAAACCTTGAATCATAATACGTGACCTTATTGATACTTTGAACAATGTTTTCAATATAGATTATTTAAATTACAGTGTCTTCTGAAAGGAAAAGGGAAGGAACAACGTCAAATGTGGTCCCTACGAAAAAGTCTAAAATCGGGTCCTACGCTGGCTCTCCAGGAGAATCGACTACAGCAGTGGACATAGACCCGCTGGAACTTGTTCCCTCTGCATTAGCCGCCTTCGACAACCACAACACGGATAAATTGGTACTTACTTACCTAAGTTTCCTTATTATTTTTTTTTTGGAATTCTCACTATTTCTCCGTGTTAGACCAGTGATTCTTAACTGGGGCGCCAGCGCCCCTTTGTGGGCGTTTTGGAGGTCTGTCTGTTGGTTTTTAAATTGTTTTTCGGGGGCGCTGCAGAAGTTGCTGCGAGTGGACATTGTGTCAATATAAAAGGGGCTGAATAATTTACTGTAGTAAATGGGGCGATTCTTTCAATACAGTTAAGAAACACTGTTAGACAGAGAGAATGAAACCTGTACCTGTTGTACGGAGGTCTCTACAAGACCTAAACAATATAATGCACTTAAATAAGTCATAGCGGTAACATAATTAATAAACAATTAAGAAAACATTAATATTTAGTGCGGGGATAACAGAGTACCCCACATAATAGAGTATCTACTGTCTCAATTATTTTCTCAGCAAATTAGTTTAACCCAAAGATTTTGAAATATAAGAGATGTGAATTCTTTCCGTATTCAAACTACATTGTTAACCAATACTACTGCACACCTGCAAAATGTCAACTACTTAAATGAACAAACTCTTTCCGTCTTCAAACTATATTGTTAACCGATACTACTGCACACTTAAAAAAATCATTACTTTCCATATTCAAACTATTCCCATTAGGAAGTAATCTGCCGACAGTCGGGCGGACATTGTAGCATAACTCTTGTATTTGAATATCTCTGGTTTAACCGGTAATAAATCAATTTAGACACCTTCAAAAAATTTAAATTTGGAATTGTATAAATAAGTTGTCTCAAAGTGATTTTTTACAGTTTAAAAATGACCTTGTAAGCCGAAATAGCTGTCACAAAAATAAAAACTAAAATACTTGCAGAACTTAAAAATAACTTTAAATAATTTTTTTTTAATTAAATGGCGTTCTACAAATTAAACACAAAAACAATTAAATAATGAATCAACTGGACGATCGATTCATCAATTTTTTTTCTGTATATAAAGTGGAAGATAATCTCAGTATCGCCCTGGTGTAAGGCTGGGGTTAGACTCGTAATTAAAATTTACGGATTACATAAGATTTTGACAGGTCACTCACAGGAGCGTCCACATATGCATCCGACTTTTGGTAATTAATGATCACGGAAGTTGTTCGGAAGTTCGACCTGTGTAAATGCTCATGCGACCATTTACATCTGTATATTTATTAGCGGTAAGATGGCTTCCTGTCAACAACGACCTGCTACTGTCAAATTTACGCGATTTCGTCAATAAAGACGAAAAGGCCCAAATAAAGTATTGAAATAGATTTTGGCTTTAATTAAACAATTCTCCACGCACTTTTGTGCCGTCAAAGGCGGCAATTAATTTCGTTTCATCCGAATGACAGCTACCTGACATCTGCTGACAGAAACCGATTTCGAATTCAAAATTTCAAACACGTACTTAAATGTTAAAAACAGAAACATTAAGATTGGAAAGGATTGGACCGATAATCGAATAGAAGGATGCTCATTTTCCAGAAAACTCAAATAAGTGGAAATAAATACTAGTTTTGTAGGAAAAAAATCCTACGAAAACAATTGTCTTTTAATTTTTGACATTCGCAACAGCGACAACGGCGCATTTCGGAACTATTTCTTAACTAAGTCTCTTAGCTTATCAAACTGATTTTATAAGCTGTAAGAAGGCTAGAAATTCGTGCAGGCGCGATTAGACCTGTCAAAAAACTTCCGAAAGAACTTGCTATAAATTATGTTAAGTGACTTTTGGTGTCGTTTACATTGGTAATTTGGCAATAAATCGCTTACAAGAGCGATTTACAGGAAAAAATTTACAAGTCTAATCCCAGCCTAAGACCACCATTTAGAATTGAAACATTGCTTGAAATCATTAGCCGTGTTTGGTGACCAGATCTGAATAGCCAGGTACTTCCCCACCTTCCTCTTCCCTATCTCCTCCCCCCCCACCACCTTCAGCCTCACAACATACCCCAATTGGGGATGCCATAGTCTCACTGGCTTCTTGTGCGGTATTCATATAAAAAAAAATGATATTGTATATGTTAACTTTAAATTTGTGTTGTTTCAGAATGGTCTCCTATCCGGTGCGATCCGCCTGCTGAAGACGCAGCGCTGGAAGCCTGACCCGGTGCTGTCCCACGGTCTGCTGTACCTGGCCAAGCTGCGGCCGGCCATGTTCGGCAGCGAGGCGGCCACGCAGGCGCTGTGTGGTCTGCTCAAGCGCGAGCAGGGCACGGCCTTCAAGAGCAAGGGCAACCCACTGGTGTTTGTGCTGGCCTGCAGCCTGCTGTACGCTGGCCACAAGGACAGCAAGAACTGGCCTGATGCATTCATTAAGGTTAGTCGCATTTACTATTTATTTAATTTAATTTTTTACCTATTTTTTTGAGGTAAAAATCACGTATCGCTCGTAGGGGGATCACTAGGGTCCCCCATATTAGCCTCACAACATACCCCAATTGGGGATGTTATGGTCTCACTTGCTCCAGGCGGAAGTAGTCGGAACTCTTGCGTAGTATTTACATTTAAAAAAAAAGATATCACACAAAACTCGTTTGGGGTATCTGAATAACCCCCCCTCTTATGTGGGAGGGTTAAAAAGCTCAAATCAAACTAAAACTCTCTGTATAGTCATAAATTGAACTGCCTGGTAAATTTGACGAAACGGACACTTCAATTAGTGAACTTTTTCATCCATTTGACGGAAATTTCTTTTGAATAATGAAGTTTGTTACTCTAATATAACTTATATCAAGCTGAAACTTGGTCCACATGCTTTAATTTAGCTGCCGAATCAATTTTGTAAAAATAGATTGTAAAGTTTAAAAAAAAAAATTATTTGTCTGCTTTATTACTCTGTTTGACCAAAAAATCTTATTATTTATTTACTTACGGGTTTCAGGTTTACATAGAAGATGCTTTGAACGAGCGCTGGTGGGTGGACTGCACCTGGTGCAAATGCTTTGTGGATAACATCGTAACAGCCTTCCTCACCACCGCCCCTCCCAGTCATCTTATGCCCAATGATAACAACACCCTCGGTAAGCCACATTCTAATTGCTAGATTACTGATTATATTTTGTTTGAAATAGGCACCTAATCATTTTACAGAACTTAACCACAGCGATACAGAGTTCCCACCAAATACAGAACCCCTCACTGCCGACCTTAAAATGGCATTTTGCTGCTAGCATATCCACTATGGACACACTGACACTCGATGGGTACAAATGTTAAATATCTGTTCAGGATATATATATTTTTTTTACATTAGCTCCACACAGGAGGCCCTGAGGAAAATAATTTCCCTCAGGGTCTATGGCATCTGGGATATGCCGGCATTCGAGTGGTTAAATAGGCACATATGTATTTTTACAGCTTTGGACAATAGGACAATAGTGTCATTTTCCGCCCTGAATCGTTATAGCTTGAACCATTTTTGTTAAATTTCAGAGACATCCGGGTTCTCACAGTACTTTACAATGCTTTGGTTAGAAGTAGGCTTGAGAGTGGATCGGTGGTTTGGAGCCCACACCAAGTGAAGTATTCCCTCATGTTGGAGAAGGTTCAAAAGAAATTTCTGAGATTTCTTTACCGGAGGGAGTATGGCTACTACCCATTGCTCTACTCTACCGACTTTCTCTTGGCCATGCTCGGCATGAACCTCCATGGATCAGAAGGGATCATTGTAACACGTTTCTTCAGACTGATTCGTGGATGGTTCGAAAACTCAGCTATCATGGAGAGCATTAGTTTCTATATTCCCAATGGTTATCTCCGTCACCGACAGCATAGACTGTTTTATCTCCCGGCTTGCAGAACTAACTTGCCAATTATGCTAGTCGGGAGAGCTGTCTTGTTGTTAAATCCTCTAGTATCAAGGTATGTCCAAGGATAAGGAATATCATAGTATCTAGGATTTCAAAGGACACCACAATAGATGATATCCGAGCGCATCTAGAGAAAAATAATATAACAAACTGTGAGATAGAGAAATTCATCGCTAATTCTCAGGAATACGCAGCGTTCCGTATAGGAGTAACAGATGTGTTATACGATAAACTTTTGCAGGAAGATTTGTGGCCCCGAGGAGTACCGGTAAGAAACTACCGTTACTTAAAACCGAGACAAAATCCGGTTGATCTTAACCAAAACCGAGGCAAACAAAACGATTCTGCGGCCACTAAATGACTAGAGAGCAGAGTTAAAGCAAATTCATTCCCCTGCACAATGTATTATCAAAATGTGCGGGGATTGAGATCCAAGACCGACGACTTCTTACATAGTGTTATTATACAAGACAACGACTTTATATTATTGTCAGAGACCTGGCTCAATGACAGTATTCATAATTGTCAACTGTTCGATCAACGATATAACGTCTTTAGAAAGGACAGAACTTCAGGCCAATCAAGAGGAGGAGGAGTGCTACTAGCCGCGAGGCGTGACCGCGTCAATCAATGCCAGAGACTCATGTTTCTAGAAAATGATGGTGAAAACTTATGGATTAAGGCTAAAATAAATGAAATTAGTATTTATATATGTATAGTGTACATTCCACCGGCTTCTCAGAGAACTACTTACTCTGAGTTTTTCGATAAAACCATAGCTAATTTTAACTTTTTAATAGATAAAAAAATTATTATTGTTGGCGATTTTAACTTACACTCCTGTGTGAGTCACAAAGCAACTCAAACAGATTTGTTATATTTTATGGAACTATTTCAATTGGAACAGAAAAACTTAATCACTAATATAACGAACAGGACACTGGACGTTATTATCAGTAATTTTGACTTAAAAGTGTTCAAATCCGTATACTCACTTGTTAATGAAGATTCATACCACCCATCTTTATGTATAGAATTCGCGCTCAATGTAAGCAAAGCCTATTGTCGGAATTTATTAAATGATGACAATGGAAATTGTGTTAAGCGAGGATGGAACCTAGAACGTGGTAATTTCGAATATTTTTATGTTTACTTGAATTCTCACGACTGGAAACCCTTATTAAAACTTAAAGATGCAGATTTAGCAGTAGAATATTTTTATAATGTAATTTATGACCTTTTTGACATGTGTTTTGAGAGAAAGCGTGTACCTTGTTTTAAAAGAAGATACCCTAAATGGTTTAATGGTGAGATTCTTAGTGATCTGAAAAGGAAATGCAAACTTCACAGAAACTGGAGGCGCACCGGATTGATGAGATATCGGGAAAAGTTTTGTATTCTACGATCTAAAATCAAACGTAGTATAAATATTGCGTATAAGGATTACATAAATAATATCGAAAAAAACGTCAAGAATGATCCGAAATCCTTCTGGAAATTTGTATCCGAAAAGAGGAAAGACGGTGGGTTTCTAAACTCAGTGTCATGGAACGGAAGTACTCATACTGGGCCCGATATTCCGGAAGCATTTGCGAATTACTTTAAGTCAGTCTATAGCGAACATAGTGCAGAATTTGACTCATACACCCCAGGCGGTTACTCTTCGCTAGCTCAAAATGTTGACATTTTAAGTGTAAATAAAAATGATTACCTAGCTGCAATTAAAAAACTGAAACCAAAAAAATCTGTTGGACCGGATTTTATTAACACAATTGTCCTGAAGGGATATGCCGATCCGTTAATGGTACCGCTTTTACATATCTTTAATATTTCACTTAACTCCGGTAAATTCCCCGACCGTTGGAAAATCTCAAAGGTCACGCCCTTACACAAAAACGGCGATAAATCATGTGTATCTAACTACAGACCTGTGGCAATTCTTTCGGCACCGGCCAAATTATTTGAACTCGTAATACAAAAACGTATATACTATAAAGTAGAACCATTTCTCATAAACCAGCAGCATGGGTTTAGAGAGGGCAGGTCTACGACGACCAACTTAATGGTATTTACGGATTACGTCTCAAATATATTGGACAACAACGAACAAGTAGATGTCTCATATAATGATTTTGCGAAAGCTTTTGACAAAGTAGATCACCTCATATTACTGAATAAACTTGAAAGCTTCGGCTTCTCATACATGCTGCTTTTGTTCTTTCATAATTATTTGTCTAACAGAAAACAATACGTTGTTTACGGGCAGTTCACATCGAAACTCTACGCCACAACTTCTGGGGTCCCTCAAGGGTCTAATTTAGGACCACTTTTATTTTTATTGTTTATTAATGACATAGGGTTGTTTATAAGATTTGTAAAATTTTTGTTATTTGCGGATGACATTAAACTATACACCTGTATAACGACAAATGAAGACTCCATTCGTCTACAAAACGATATCGACGGTATAGTAGAGTGGAGTCATCAAAATAAACTTCTTTTTAACAGTAGTAAGTGTACAATTATGTGCATTACAAGGGCAAAGCGTACTTTATATTTTAACTATAAAATGTCTGGTACCTCTATAAAACATATCTCGATAACGAAGGATTTAGGAATCATTTTTGACACACGTCTGACTTTTCGAACTCATATCGATTCGGTGTGCAACTCTGCAATGCGAATGCTGGGTTTTGTTATATGTAATTCGAAATCTTTTACGAATACGGCAGTCATAAAAATGCTTTATTTTACTCTGGTTCGCAGCATTCTTGAGAGTGGATCGATAATATGGGGACCCGAAGATACCCTTTACTCAAATGATGTAGAAAAGGTGCAAAAAAAGTTTATGCGATACCTCTACATGCGAGAGTTCGGATATTACCCTTTATTGTATCCCTCTGATTTTCTCGCTGGAATGCTGGGGATAGAACGTCTAGACGTCAGGAGAAATATTGCAATGGTGTTAGTGGCGCACAAGCTGCTAAATGGGCACACTTGCAATCCAGATATTCTGGAACGAATTTCTTTTTATGTCCCTGATAATTTCATCAGAGCTAGACAGCACAGATTATTTATTTTTCCAAGGGGCAGGACCAACCTACCAATGATCATGCCTTTGGGGAGAATAACTACTTTGTTAAATCACATTTCTTCTGTGATTGACATTTTCAATTTGAACCAAGGAGAATTTAAGACAGCAATCAGCATACTATTTACCAAATCTGGCTAATCAGATAGTATTGATGTACTTACCCATGCAAATAAATGTATATACTTACTTATTATAAACTGTAATTTATAAACTGTTATTTGTGAAATGTAAATGGATTATACTGTTTTTCACAATAAATCAATAAATAAATAAATAAATAAATAAATAAATAGAATCACTTCAATGAAGCTTAATATCAATGAAGCACAATTCAAACGGCAAGCTTTGTTGCTGTTAGTTTAAATCTCTTTATCTCGTCTAAAATATTTTCACTTTTAAAAATGCTTTGAAATTGTAATTTTGTAATAATGAATAAATTTTTGAGTTGAATTGAATTTTTCCTATGCAATTTTTTTATGAAACAAAAAAAAAAAACTAACTAACCATCACGCCGTTTCCCCGCAGGGGTAGGCAGAGAGGACGGACCGCCAAACAACTCGGTCTTGGCACACACTCTTTGCATCACTCACATTCATACATCGTCTCATACATTCTCTTCTATTATTCTGACTTTTGACATGAAACAATGATGTGAATAATTTTATTTCCAGGAACTTTATCTCCATCAGGATCTCCTCTCCTGGGGTCCAACGAAGAGGAAAGTGACACAACTGATCTGGAATACTCATTGTTTCCAAGGTAAATACTTTTAGTAGATATGCAGTTGATTAATCAGACATTTCCAAATACTAAGTTTTGAGATAATAAAGCAATATTCTAATGTCTGCAAGCAGTCTAAAAGCGTAAACAGGATACCTTAATTTTAAACTAAAAAATAGAAATTTTACAAAAAATCGATAACGGAGTTTGTTTGCTTTTACCCGTTTGAATTTTTAGCACATTTTGTACGTATGCATTATAATCCGCTGCTTTTACTAATTGGACACTTGCCCAGTTTCTGGGGTGGCGGATTAGTGAGAGAGTACTGTATATTGATTAATAATTCTTGTTATAATTTGCTTGCAGATACAGCAATAGCTATGAATCAGTAGAGGCCTTGGTCTTGGAAGCCATCAAAGAACAGTTGGGAAGAAGAGCAGCCCCTGATGCCATTGGAAAAGGATTCCTCAAGCTGCTGGCTGCCACCTGCGGCTTCCCCGAGGTGTTATTCTTTATCTATCATTTGAAATTTCAAATGCATTTGTTTTGCAGTCAGGAATTTTACATAACACATTTGGAATGCTTAACCCCCCAGACAGTCATAATATTTCCACTTTGTAATAAAATTAAAATAAATCTAATATTTCTTAACCTGTCCGTAAACTAAAAACTATTTTTGAAAGGTAATGAAATAAGCTTTCAAATTGCATTATTAGAAATAAACATAGGTATAATTTTAGAAATATTAAAATTTTTATTGTGGACAAAAAAATTTAAAAAATGACTCACCTTACCTTTTTTCTATCAGAAATTACTGATAAAGGAAAAAAAAACTAAAAACACACACTTTTTTATCAGACGAATGTATTATAAACATTATTGAAACCCCACTTTTTTGCCAAACCCCACTTGAAACCCTACTTGGGTGCTAGTACCAGCCCCTTGGTCGCGGATATATTTATAAATAATTTGGAAAATAAGATTTTTAACAGCTGTGCATTATTACTAAAATACGTACATTGTTGGAAGAGATATGTGGATGATGTGTTCTGTGTTTGGACAGGTACATTGAGACAACTTAATATTTTTCTTAATTTCTTAAACAAACTCCATAAAAACATAAAATTTACTGTAGAGATTGAGCAAAATTCGAGTATCAATTTTTCGGATTTAAATATTTCAATAATTAATAATAAATTTGAATTTAACATTTTTCGTAAAGATACATACACAGACATTGTAATCCACAACACTTCAAATCATCCAATTTCTCAAAAAATGTCAGCTTTCCATTCATAAATTAGTTAATGTACCCCTATCTCCCAATAATTTTTCAATAGAACTCAATATTATTAAACAAATTGCTATCAATAATGGATACAACACCAATTTAATTGAAAACATTCTTAAGAAAAAATACAAGAATAAATTCCTTAAATAATATATCTATCCTGTACAAAAGGATCAGGAAGGGAAAAAATTGAGGAAAATTATGTATTTTAATAATAAAATTTCTAATTCCTTGACAAAGAATGTTCCAAATGAAATTCTTCCTGTATTTTATGCAAACAACAAACTTAAAAATTACATTGTAAATAATAAAGTTAGAGATTCAAAAATGAAAAAATCTGGAATCTATAAATTGAAGTGTAACGATTGTGGTTTCTTTTACATAGGTGAAACTTCGAAATAAGGATTAAAGAACATATGAAATCTTTAAACACTAACAGTTTCTCGGAGTTTGCCAACCATTTGGTGGAAACCAGTCACACCTTTGACTTCAATAGTGGAATAGAATTAATGCATTGTAATGTCAATGGCATTCAGTTGGATAAACTAGAAATTTTAGAAATCCGAAAGAGTGTTAATGCGAATTTGAATATTATTAATAACCAAAAATTATTCTTAAATGACCTAATATTAAACCTGTTCCCTTTGTAAATTGTCCCCCATTGCCCCTCTATCCTCTCCCCACTCTCATATTTTCATTGATACCATTGTCTATGTCCATTCTTTTTCAATTGACACCATTGTCTACGTCTATTATTTATAATTAGTATCAATAAAAAACCCTGAAGAAGTGAGCATTGCTCACGAAACATGTTGGTTTTGTAAACAATAAAAATGGTAAAAACGAAGTATTTTATTAATTTAAACCCCACTTTTTTGTCGTTTTGTGTAAAAGTAATTAATAAAAAAATCATGAATTTTCATAATTTTTTCTCAAATTGCGTTTGGTAACTTTGGTGTACATTTTAATTCTTCTATGGTTAACTTTTAGATTTGAATATAAAGCAATGTATTTTCTCTTTCTGACACCGTTTTGATCATGTTTCTCTCCATGACAGTAAGGTCGATACAACGATTTCTTTCCCAAAAGCGAACAATTTAGTCTGTGGAGTTAATAACGGAATGTTTTTGACATTCTCAGATCCGCATGATAGCCGCATGCCGCCTAGAGTCGTGGCTGCACTCGGGCAAGCTGTGGCGGCCGGCACAGGAGCTGCTGGCGCACGTGGCCATCAACATCTCCGGCACGGCGGCGCGAGACCAGGAGGTGCTCGCGCAGCTCGTCAAGATGCGCCTCAAGACTAAACCGCTGGTCAACGCCTATCTCAGTTGTCTCAGGTAACACACTCTTTTCACCTAGACCAGGGTTTCTTAAACTTTTGCAGTCACGGACCACTTTCATAATTCAAACAATTCCACGGACCCTCCCCCCCCCCGACATAAATATTTTTAGAAATGAAAAAACCTTATTTATACTAATAAAAAATACTTTCATTACACTTACTTACTTACTAAGTTAATGAGAAGGGTGCTGCTGTTTGACCTCAATAAGTTAAATTGTGGGATTGTCTTCGATAAGGCAAGGCGCATGTCATCTGTGACGTTCAATCGAATGCGACTTTTTGTTTTTATTGACACCAGAACTGAAAACCCTGCCTCGCAAAGATAAGTATGTAGCAGCAAATGGTATCAGAACGGACATAGCTCGCTTGACAAGAAGAGGGTAAGCTTGAATCAAAGAACACCAAAACTCGCCAAGATCTTTACCAAGACCTACTGCGGACCCCTGATACGAAGAAACCCTGACCTTTAAGAAACCCTGACCTAGACAAATTTTCTTCAGGCTCTCCAATTTCCACACTGTCGGCCCATTACAGTCTTAGGGACAAAACATACAAAGGTTTCAGGTTCATTAGATTCTTCATCAATTTTATTAGGGACAAAATGAGAAAGTTCTTCCAGTCACACAATGGTACATTTTTATTCTGAGTATCATGCATTTATCAACAAACCTTGCATTGCAATGCATGAAGATTATTTTTTTTTACATTAGCTCCACGCGGGATACCACGAGGAAAATAATTTCCCTCAGGGCCTATTTCATCTTAGGAGATTCTGAGTGGACAGTTTTTTTAAGGAAAGGAAGGAGATGGAGTTCTGGGAAAGAAAAAGGTATGAGGGTCTAGGTGTAAGGCTCTCGACTAACAATCTAAAAGTCGCAGTTTCAAATCAAACAAACATGAGCAAACAATTGTTTTTTGATCAATTTTTGTTATTTCACAATTAATTACATAATTCAAAATAATATAAATTATATTTGCGGCACGTTCCAGAGTGGAAGACACCCTCAGTATCGATCTGGTGTAAGACCACCATTCAGAATTAAAACATTACTTGAAGTGGCTTTAGCCGTTTTTAGTGATCAGATATGAATAGCCAGGTACTTCCCCACCTTCCCCATATCCTTCCCTTCCCCAACACCTTCAGCCTCACAACATATCTCAATTGGGAATGCCATAGTCACACTGGCTTCAGGCGTTTTGGGGCAGTTGGAATTCTTGTGCAGTATTCACATAAACAAAAAAGTTAAAAAAGGGGTAGATAGAAATCTAGGGCTCAGTCCAATCCAGAAGTGATGGACGTATGAATCCATCCCTCTAACTGCGGTGCAAGGTGATAGATCGAGAGAGTCCGGCCGGAGAGGTCAAAAGGCCTCCTTCAGTCAGTCTCTCGATCCGGCCCGCAATGCAGTAGGTGGGCTGACCCACGCTTAAACCCAAATGCAGCTTTCAGCACTGGTATCACATTCAAACTATCATGTCCGTATTACGTATACTTGTAATTCACTTGCTGTTTCCTGTTCCAGAGAGATGGTGGCCACCTGCCCCTCGACACTGCGCAGTGTTGTGATGCACACCATTTACAACGAGCTGTCTAACGTCAGGAACCCCAACAGCATGGCCGCCATTGCCTCCCTCATACAGGCACAGCCCTCTGCAGTTCCGCAGGCCATGGCTGAAACCTTCCAGGTCGGTGTTACTTCCTTTCTCCAACTTGCGTACTGCAACCACCATATATCTACAGTGACCTATGTAGATCTAGTATGGTTATTAATCCTGCCTCTTCGACCAATTTCATCATATTAATCAGCGATACAGCATTGCCTCCAGGAAAAGCCCCCATTTCTGCTGCTCTCCATCTGTCTGATTCCTACTTTTGTTTTACTCCATCTTCTTAAGTCTGTTCTTCATTGCCGAGGATTGTGACCCCTATTCCAATTTCCACGGTGGACAATTCTCCTCCACTCCTCCAGAGCATTGGTGACTTTCCTCTACTTCTTCTGCCTTCCACTTTGCCAGTGACTATGAGTTTCTCCAAGCTGGAGTCCTTAGTTTGGTGAGCAACATGTCCAAAGTATCTTAAAATATTTTGCAAGCAGATTGTTAAAAGCCTATTGTGGATGCCTAGCTCTTCCAGAATGGACACATTGAATCCTGAGCATTTTTCTTTGGCACCATATTTCGAGAGATCTGATTTCTTTCACTGGCTCAAAATGTCCATGTTTCCCTACCGTATGGAAATATGGAGAAAATCAATGCCCGGATGAATCTCATCTTGGTGGACTTCGTTACGCCTCTGTCTCTCCACATCTTTTGCATTTTACTCCACAAAGGAGTATGTCTTCTTGGCAACACCGTATGGAATGTCTTTTTAGAGAGACAAAGGAATGAACCTAGATCTTGAAGAGACTCATATTGAATGAGAGGGATCACAAAGGCACATAACTGAGTTGTTAACGAGCGATAGAGATTTTTTATTCGGCCGCGCTCATCCCAAAAATCGTACCTTTGAATATTAATACGGAAAAATCTTCTTTTTTTTTTTTTTACATTAACTCCACATAGGAGGCCCTGAGGAAAATGATTTCCCTCAGGGCCTATGTCATCTGGGATGCTCTGTGGAGGGTCTTTTTGAGGAGAGGAAGGAATGAACATTGGTCTTGAAGAGACCCATGTTGTAGGAAGGAGGAAACACAGAGGCCGGCAAATCATTCCACAGCCGAGCTATTGAACACAAGAACGAGTCGAAGAAACGACCCTTTCTCATGTGAAAAATGTCAACCGTGTACAAATGTTGGGCATGCGTTTGGCGTGTTTCCCGACTATGCACCGGTGCCGAAGGGATCTATGATGCTAGTTCCATTGTAATACCGGTAGAACAAGGATAGCATTCCCACCCGACGCCTGTGCTCTAAAGATTGCAATCCGTCTGTTAAGATGGGAGAATCTATTAAACGGACCGCCCGTTTCTGCACAGAGTTGAGGGTATTTTTCAGGTATTTTGGAGCTCCAGACCAGAGGTGGCTGTCAAATTCAACCGTGGGGCGCACTTGTGATTTGTTCAGGGTTAGCAGTTGTGTACTATTAAAGTATCTGCGGGCCCTGTACAGTATGCCCAGTTTTTGGGAGGCTAACTTTACTCTGGCTTCGATGGAGCCCCCATACCCGAGCTCGTCACTTAGGGTTACACCAAGCACATCAATGGAGGGCCTGTTCGGAAGATTGCTTGCGTTGAAAGATACTAGATTTTCATTTCATTCCCTTTTAGAGTTAATCAGACAATATTGGGTCTTTGAAACATTAAATTCAATGAGATTATTTTTACCCCAAGAGAAAACACTCTCGGGGTAACCGTACATTCTTTGCTTCAAAGCCCTACGTGCCGTTGGAGTTTGTGAGCCCTTTGGGGGCTTGTCAAACAAAAAGCTATCATGGACTGTACTGTCATCCGTGTAACGGTGAATCGGTGCACATGAGGTGACAAAAGGTCGTTGATGTGCAGCAAAAACAAAGTCGGCGACAGAACCGATCCCTGTGGGACGCCAGCATTTATCGAGTGTGAGGAAGAGGTGAAACCATCGGCTACCGTCTGAATCGACCTCTCCCTCAAAAAGTCAGCAATCCACGTACGCAAGGATCTAAAATTCTTTCTGTGGTCAAGTCAGTGAATCCACCTAACTTTCCCATTCACCCCATATTTTGAGGTTTTATAAAAAAAAAAAAAAATTTATAAACAAGCGAGTTCTATATCAGTTAGCGAAATTGTCCTACCTTGTACTTATTTGAGTCAATATTAAATAAAATCTTCCCTATTTTTATGTGTTGCTATTTACTATTTCTGTATGTTGTCTATGGTCTGCTGGAAATATCTATAGTCATAGACATTAAAAAATGAAATGTAACATGTAAACAATGTTCTATTAAAATGCCTTTTGCTCGCAGACTTCACAATACAAAACATTATGTATTCATTGATACGAACATTAGTGGCATCTTTGGTATTCAATAGAAGCTTAATCAAGCTAGCAACTAAACATGTTAGCTGATTGCCAAACTTTAAAATAAATTAATTTTAATTCATAAAAATCACCTGCCTACAGCTACTCAAATTTGGGTAGCTATCACTCGGGTGGTTAACCACAAGAAAAACATATAAACATAACTGTTATTGACATGACAATGGTGCTAGCTTCTCAAAGCATCTTCCATGTTTCACCTGATATTTAAATGCTAAATATTGCAATCTGTCCATTAAAAAATGGGAAACTATTGAATGTACCACCAAAGGAAACAATTTTATTAATATTTGGACTAAAATCATAATAAATGTAATAATTGCCAACCCCAGGAGCTGCTGATGCGTCCTGAGGAGTACCTGCGCCCCCTGCGCGCTCTGACCCGGGAGGCTGTGCGCGCGGGGCGTGCTGAGGGGGCCCCCGCACTGTTGGCCCTGTGTCGGGGCCTCGCGGCTGCCCCCCTCAAGGAGCCCCCGCCCGAGTGCCGTGAGAGGATGTTCCATGCCATCGCAGACCTTTTTGGACTGTGTATTTTACTAACAGCATCGCACGCCAAGCATCTGCCGGATTTTAGGATGCAGGTAATTAGTTTTCTTTTACAATAATATCTGTATCTTTACAATTTTGGGAGCAGGAATGGGTACTGCCGCCCCGGGAACCATTTATTGGATAACCAACAGCTCTACCATAGGTTGCCCCAAGTGGTTCGTTACGTTTGATGATTTAGCAGGGGTGCCCAGGTTCATGGGGTAAGGTTTGCATTACTGAACTTTCTCTCCTTCCTCTCGTCAAAAGACCCTCCACACAGCATCCCCAAAGATAACATAGGCCTTGAGGGGAATTATTTTCCTCTAGGCCTCCTGTGTGGAGCTAATGTAAAAAAAGGCAGTTGGAAGCAGTTGGGTGCAGTTGAGCGGAATTCATATGAACTTAAAAATTTAAAAAAATTTAAGATGTGCAATTAAAGACATGCAAAGTCTAATGTTTAGCCTATTTTCTGGTTGTAGATTTCTTCAATCCAGTGTGATGGAGTATGGTGGCTGCACGAGTCAGCTGTCACTCTGTACCGACCCCAGTCGCAGGAGTACACCCTCGCTCTTCACAAGGTATTATATGGTCACAGGTCAATTAATCACAATGTTATATTTTATAATGTGGTCACAGGTCAATCAATCACAACGTTACTTTTTATAATATGGTCACAAGTCAATCAATCACAATGTTACTTTTTATAATATGGTTGAAAGACAATCAATCAATGTTACGTTTTGTAATATGGTTGTAAGACGATCAATCCCAGTGTTACGTTTTATATATGGTTGAAAGACAATCAATCAATGTTAAGTTTTATAATATGGTTGTAAGATGATCAATCACAGTGTTACGTTTTATAATATGGTTGTAAGACGATCAATCACAATGTTACGTTTTATAATATGGTTGTAAGACGATCAATCACAGTGTTACGTTTTATAATATGGTTGCAGGTCAATCATCATAATGTTTTGTTTCATAATTTTAGATAATGTTCCTGGAGAACTTGGAGACGTACTGCAAGCTGGACAACTGGCCCCCGGAGTCTGAGAGGACCCTGACCTTCAGGGTTAGCTGTGAAGTTCCACTTCTGCAGAACACGCTCATAGGGATTTTATTCATTGGCCTATCAAAGGTAAACACTTCATTTACCATTTTGGTAAAAGTATGATTCTTTCTATATTTTCAATCTCTTTGCTAATGTAAATAAGAAAATCTATGTTACTTAAATTCTGTGTGTGGAATGTAAAAGGAAATTGAAGAGGAGAGAAAATTAGCTCTAACGAAAGGAGTGCACTCGAGTGCCCCTTTCAAATATGTACCAAATCATATCAAATGTCATTTAATTCAATGAAATTACTCCATATGATTTTATATTTGAGTTTATACATTTTTTCTCAGTTAGGACATCTTTGAACACTAAAACTCATACCAATTTTTGAAGTGAAAACTTCTTTAGCAACGTTGTGATTTGAAACTCGATGAAACGAAAAAGCAACACTAAAGAGAGACAAAACACATACATCTACGGGATTCAGCCTGCGAGAGAATGAGATAGTATAATTGGTCTCCTCTTTGTGCGGTGCTTCGTAGCCTCACCGCTCTTGCCTACTTTAGTTTTCTGAAGGTTTCACTTCTACCCTGTGTAAATTGCACACTCTGTTTTGAAGTGAAACTTCTTTAGCACCGTTGTGATTTGAAACTCACAAAAAGAGACTAAAACATACATCTACAGGATTTAGCCTGCGAGAGAATGAGATAGAATGAAACCTTACCACTTTGGCCGCTTTGATTATGAGCTCACTTTTCAAGGCTCCTATTGGTTGAGATTGGTCGTGAAAGTGGTGAAGGTTTCACTTCTACCGCGTGTGAACTGCACTCGATTTTTTTTTATTCATCCCCTTTAATAACATACCTTGTTGAAATAATGTTGCAGGAATTGCCGGTGACCCCTGGGGAGGCCCTAGAGCTGTGCGAGCAGCTGGTGCGGAGAGCGTGCGCCCTCACCACCGAGGAGAACCCGCTGCCCCTCGACAAGACGGAGGTGGCCGACTACATCTTCCAGCTCTGCCAGTACCACCACCCGGAGAACATCACACTTCCTGTCGGGTAAGGGACAATCTATCCAAACAACTAGTTTTTTTTTATTTATTATATAACCACTCGGGCGACAGACCAAATATTATATAACCACTCGGGCGACAGACCAAATAAAAACTTTTTCCCCCGATTACTCTTGATGTTTTGGTGTCATTAACATTAAGTGATTGAAGTCCTATATAGCCAATGAATTCACCTACATTTAAATAATTATCATCCCATATTTTTAGGGATTTATAAAAAATATCATAAACATTATAAACGGTAATATTTCAGGATTTTCCAGCTATAAACTATAGCTTGTTTGTCGTCTTGCAGCTATGTGGCGCCGTCCCTGGCCATCACGTCCCTGTACTGGCGTGCCTGGATGGTGCTGGTGATGATAGCGGCGCACAACCCGCACACATTCTCACGCCAGGCCTTCGAGAAGTACCCCACGCTGAAGGCACTCATCGAAATGTGCATCACCAAGTATGGATATTTCTCTTTTAAAGATTTATTTAAAAAAATGTTTAATTGTAGTAAAAGCCAAGATGCCTTACTGACAGTTTTTAATTAAAGTTTTTATAATATTTCTAAGCTATACAGGGTGTTAACCTTTTTACTACAATGTCGTTAAAGAATTTGCAATTCCCAGTGGATGGGCAGATTTTTTGGGATTTATAAATCTCATTATAATGAAATATAGTGTCACTTAAAAAATATTCAAAGACGTTGATGTAATCTAAACAATAACAACAAAACAAATCAAATCCAACAATCAAAAATTTCGTTATATATTTCGACTTTTAGGCACCCGATCGGTTGGCATGTGTACATAACGCTCGTCTCAGGTAGGTTAAGGGACGTTCTTGACTTACTTCATCTTACGTCATTATTTGTAGTAAAAAAATTAAATGAAATTTCGTTCACTAGTGGCTTTTTTTCAATTTTTTTTTCTTCAAAACCAAAAAAAAAAAATTTCTTCCACATATCATCACTGTTCACTCAACCGAGTAACCACCCAATTATCTCACCCTGACCCTAACTGTCCAATACCTACTGATTTTTTATGTTATATGTTGAATAAAAAATAACACAAAAATGTCACCGGGGCCAAAATTTAATTTATATTTTTTACTCCAAATAATGTCCGGAATCACCGATTAAAGTAAGTCATGTATGCCCCTTAACAACCTGTAAAATATAAATAAATATTTTCAAACCAAAAACACATAATTTTGCATTATTTGGTAGTACCTCACCTTAAATTGTTATTTCCGTTTCTCCAGCAAATGGTCCTGCATAGACTGTGTGGGCGAGGTGGAAGGGGAGAGAGCCGCTGTGCTGCAGTTTGAGGGTCACCTGGCCGCCGCCAGCTCCAAGGTCTCCATCACAGAACACACCAGTCGACTACTTTCTCAGGTAAATATACAGTGTGTTATGTTCAATTTACATAATCGTCACATTCATTC
Source organism: Limnephilus rhombicus (assembly GCA_929108145.2). Lineage (NCBI taxonomy): Eukaryota > Metazoa > Arthropoda > Insecta > Trichoptera > Limnephilidae > Limnephilus > Limnephilus rhombicus. The sequence continues at coordinate 10,270,831 of OV815287.1, read as the reverse complement.
TTCATCACGACCAGTTGTTTTGCAGAAATTCAAATGTAACATTGTCATAAAGTAGTCATTGAGTGCCATTTTGTTTTTCTGACATTTGAAAGGTTCATGTTCATCTAAATCAGTGATTTCCAAAGTGGTCCAGTTGGACCCCCAGGGGTTCACGGGAGACTCGACGGGGGTCTATGTTGTCGTGATAAAAAATTAAGGGGTTCACAAGTTGAGTGGGGGTTCACGTAAATTCATCTGGTACATCCATTCACAATCCAGTACATCCCTCGCATTAAAATTTGACTATTTTTTTAAAAATTGTTTATTTGCATTGTTGAAGTTACGGTACATTATTAATGTTTAATTTTAATTCTATTAAGTCTGAAATCATATTATTTTAATAAATAGAGTACAAGAAAATATACTATTTTTCTTTTTATTTTACCACTCCGAATTTAGGGTTGGAACTCAGCCGCGATGCAAATTTCCATCACATTTTTTGACAAGTTTTAGGAATATGTTAACCAGTAAAATTTTGAAAATGGTCTACGAGAAAAAAAGTTCGGGAACCTCTGATCTAAATGAACAAAAAAAATCTAAATCAACAAAAAAAAAAAAACAATAGTTTAACCCTTCACTATCCCGTTGTCTTCCTTACTATCATAGTGGGAAATATGATCTAAACGGTGTTAGAAAGAGAAAACACCACGCTTTATATTCAAATATAAAAGTAAACCACAAAATAATTAAAAGGTACACCTTTATGAAACCAAAGTTTCCGACTGCGAACCGACAACTGCGAACGCGATCGACTTTTTTCGAGAATATTCGCTTTTGGTGTCTCTAACAAAATGACATTTTACGAAAACTTTTTGTTATTACCGCTTCACAATTAAAGCTCTATAAATGAAACATTTCTGAACGTAGCCGAATAGTAAAAACTGTTTTAGAAAGGTTACAAAATAGGCTTTCAAATTATTATATTACAAATAAATATTAGTATTTGCAAATATTAAAATTTAGAACGCAAACATTAAAAATAGGTAAAAATGACTCACGTGATGTTTTTATGTGAAAACGGTACTAAAATCACAGATTATGTAAACAACAATACTTATTCTATTGTATATATGTGTAATAAACACTTTTGTCTCCTCACTTTTTTATCATTTCATATAAAAATATTTAATAAAAAATTAAAATGTGGAGCGCGGTGGAGCCGCCCGTAGCAAATTTGCGCGGGTAAATATTTTTGTCAACTACACGACTGACAGCTGATTCCTGTTATATATTTCCATAGACAACTTGATAGGGATGTGCAGCTTGATCTACTATCGACCTTTTACTTTTTGTTTTAGGGATGTAACTAAAACAATAACAGAGCAACACACGCGCTGACGTATAAACACGCTTATTGTACTTGACTGCTGTCCTATTTCTAATGCTTATATCTGCTTACGTTGCGGAGGGGTTAAAAAATTTTACATTTCAAAAATGTTTACTTTGTATCATTGAAGAAGAAGAATGGTGGAATTGGTAAACGCACGTCCCGTATAGACGAGAGGTTCTGGGTTCGAGTCCAAGTTGCGACCATTATCTTTTTCTGTGTCTTGTTCTCTTTCATATTTTTGTTTAGATTATTATTATCTTCTTCTTCTATGATATATTACATTGATGGGAATAACCTTCAAAAGCTATAAAAAGAGAGTTTTTCTTATAAAAATTGAATGTTTACTTCGATTTATAAAATTTTAAAACATATTTCATCACCTTTCAAAAACAGTCTTTAGTTTTCGGATGCATTCAGAAATATTCCATTTATTTGGATTTTATTGCAAAGTGGAAATATTTTGACCTTCCGACAAAATAGGACTGGGGCTCAAAAGAATAACATCTGATGATCATAGTAATTCCAATGCCTCTGGTTTGTGTACTTGTATGGTAGAGCGAAACAGAGGTCACCCGTCTGAGGGAGGCCTGTGTCCAAAACTGGAAGTCTGTAAGCTTATGAACATGGTCATTATTGTGTTTGATGATATTTCAACAAGATTTGTCCTGTTCCAGTTGATGCTGATGGATCCCGTGGGTCCCGCCCGCCGACCGCCCACCTCCGTGCTGGAGTGTCTGCAGGCGCTCAACAAGTCCCTGCGCCTCGGTCACCTGCTGTACCGCCAGCCCGCGCTGCTGCAGGATATCATCTCGCGCCAGGGCACGCAGCGCTCCATGCCCTGGCTGCAGGACCTGCTGCAGACCTCGGAGCACTCTCTCAGGTGGGATGTTACATCTTTTCTTCATCAAACCCCTGCAGTTTTTTACTGATCTTCTCTGTCACCTAAAACCTTGTTTTATGATCCAACAGCCATGATGTGACGGTTGTATACTTCTTAGTTATGGGTCGATCAATCAGTTTATATCAGTGGTTCTTAACCTGGGTTCGATCTAACCCCAGGGATTCGGTAAGCCAGTCTCTGGGGTTCGGTGGAAGGCAAGACACACCTGAAAAAAAAAATCGATGATCCCGAACTTTTGGTGCAAAATTGCACGTCGAAAGATCTCGTAAAATTTGTGTTGCATCAAAGTCAAAGAGATATTACAACTACTGGAAGATAAATTATATTTTTTTGTCATCTAATATCGTACATATTATAATATGTTCATGGGGTAAGGTTTGTCCGGGTCTTGGCGGCGCACGCGTCTGCTCACCAGCTGCATGGCGGGCCGGATCGGGAGAGAGTGGTTGAGGGAGTCCCTTTCACTTCTCTTGCCGTACTCTGAGGGAGGGATGGATTCGTACGTCCGTCACTCCTGGACACACTAACACTTACCAAATTCCTACCCACCCCTAATACCCTTTTCCTTCCCAAAACTTCCTCTCCTTCTTTTCCTAAAAAGTTTTTAAGAAAGGAAAGTGAGGACGGTTTTTTTTAAAGAGGTTTTCCTTTCTTAAAAGTTAAGTTTTATCCCCATAGATGACATAGGCCCTGAGGGGAATTATTTTCGTCAGGGCCTCCTCAGTGTGGAGCAAAAAAAAATACAAACAGTAGAACCCCGTTAATTCTCAATCCACGGGACATCAAAAATAAAATTTCGAATTAACGAATTCCCACGTAATTCGAAATTATACGAAAAAAAAAATTGTTAAATATTGCCGAAAATTTGTAGCGTGTTTGAAATAGGGGTATGCTAGATTACAAGTTACATGTGTAAATAATAAAGGTAATAAAATCCAGAGCATGAGACATAATAAAACTCTGGTGAAACAGAAGCGACAATTCTCATACAATCTGTTTTTCAGCCGCATTCAAAAACTACAGATAGTATTTTATTTATTTTAGAAAAAAAAAATAACACTAATAATGAAATTTACGCGAACAAAAATTTCACTGTTATATGACTTATAATAACCAAGTTATTACAATAACAAAAGTAAATATTTTTCATCAGATTTACGTTAGACACGGGTAGCTAAAATCCGCTACACTCGGCGCGGGGGGCGGGAATAGGTCTCCGCATGTTAGAAGGCGACAAACTTATGTGCGAGCGATCCCGATATGCACGTCTCGTGAACGCTTTCAGCACATTCCTATGGTGTGGTAATTTGATATTATTTGTTGAAAAATTGTCAAGTTGCTTTTCTGATTTTTTATGATTGTTTCTGTGCGCGGGGAATATTTGTGGTCGAGACACGCAGTAAAAGTGGAAAAACTAACTACATAATGATAACAAGAGCCGCTGTAATAATTTAGAACTTTCATAAATCTGTAACTATCACTAGGTAGGTAGACTTGCCTAGTTATTTTGTTGTTGCGATTTACTAAACAATAAAATGAATAGGTAGGTAGATCAAGCTGCGCGGGTATCTACATTCTGTCACATAACATGATTTGTCAGTCTTCTCTACTGTTATTCCGAGTGACCGTTCTCAAATAATATAATTGATTCACTTGGTTTTTGCGAAAAATTACCTCAAGACGCAAAGATATAGGTAGTTAGAGGTGCTTAGCCTTACATAAATCCGATCGGGAGGGACTGGTTGAGGGAGACCATTTGAGGCTTCCTGCACTCTTCTCTTGACCCATCGCTTTGCTACGCAGTGAGAGGGATGGATTTATACGTCCGTCACTCCTGGACCCACTGCACTGACCCCAGATACCTAGCCACGCCTCATGCCTTTTTCCTTCCCAGAACATCCTCTCCTTCCTTTCTTTTAAGACCATCCACACAGATGACATAAGCCCTGGAGGAAATTATTTTCCTATTGTAACTATTGTAAAATAAATAAATAACACAATTTTCTCAAACACAGTTTTGCGTTATTCTAAAACATTAGGCATGCATTTTATAAAAATTACAAATACTCTGGGAAGAATCGAATCCCAGAATGAGTGAAATACTTATTATTTTCACAAACATTTGCTAGGTAGGTTCCTAGGTACATACTGTAATTATCATCTAATTTATTTATTTACTGTGTAACCATCACGCTTCGTGCCCTTTCCTGGGAACCCCTGCTAAGTCGTCAAATGAACCCCTTGGAGTGACGTATGTTAGGGATGTTGGTTTTTTAATAAATGGTTCCCGGGGCGGCGGTACCCTAACCCGCCACTCAAATTGAAATGTCTTCCTCGGGCGTCTATGACTTCTTTTACCCTTCACTATCATGTTATATTCACATTCCTACATAATCTCATAATAATATTATTATTAATTATTATTACCTATTAGCAAAATCATACAAACTTATTTTTATTACCTACGTATAATGAAGTTGTAAATGTGTCCTGGATTGAGCACACGAGAAACCATTTCTCAGATATAGCAATACCCACCACTTTGTTAGTTTGATAAATTCGCTGCACACATATAAAGGAACAGATCCTAACCTTTTGACAGATATCACTCATTTATCGCTTTTGACAAACATAGAAAAAAGCAAGCACGTACGAGGGTACATACAGCTTGCGTCGTTGGGGGAAAAGCCCGTTAAACACAATAAAGCATTTAGTTTTTTATTGAAATTAAACTGAAAAGTTGTCAGCAAAATGAGGTCTGGTATTAGAAAAAACTAGCGTTTGCAATCATATTTGAGCTTAGATGTAAGTCACTTGTTATAATTGTAAATCTTGGTTGTAAGCCAGTAATATACATAATTCACAAGCTCTTAGTCTTATATGAAAGTAACTAGTTATAATTGTAAATCTTTGTTGTAAGCCAGTAATATTAATTCATTTATATATTTATTTGTACAGCGCCATTGAGGTGATTTTTCACAAAAACGATTATTGGCTATTTGAGGCTAGAAGCAATGTGAATGGTCGAAGAAGTCAGAGACGCCCGAGGAAGACATGGCATGATCAAGTGAATCAGATACTTGAGTCGGGCCATGTCAAGAGTCAGAATAAAAGAAGAGTGTGTATGAGACGATGTATGAATGTGAATGAGGTAAAGAGTGTGTGCCAAGACCGAGTTGTTTGGCGGTCCGTCCTCTCTGCCTACCCCTGCGGAGAAACGGCGTGATGGTTAGTTAGTTAGTTACTAGCGATTTAAGCGCATTTTATCCCGCTAATTTGCGGGCTTTTCAAGGGCGGGTTTTGGGGGAAAAATTATTTTTATTACTGTTCTATTCTGATTCAGAGTAATATCACAATAAAACTACGTTGATTTTATCCAATACTTAGTGTAACTAATATCACTTAAACACAAATTAAAAATATATGTATTTTAAGTTGTTTAATTTCATGTAATATAACACTTAAAGCGGTACCACATGCGCAGATAAAATAGGTGGCTTGGCCTATTTCAGCATATTGCTCGCCATTGAGAATGTACGGCGACCGAAATGCCGAAATATGCCAAGCCACATCTTTTATAGCTGCGTCGGGCACAGGTCTTATATTATACTTATACTGACTCTTCACGATCTCATTGAACACTATTATAGTAACTAAATGTTTAAAAGTGATTAAAATTACTCCACTTTTTTAGAGGTCTTTAAGTGGGCAAGCACTTTAAATTATTTCAAAGTATAATTTGTACTACAACGTTCTTCGTTGAGCAAGTGATGCTGCAAGTAATTTTCGTGAAGGGAAGACATAAAAAAAAATTATAATAGGTGGTGCATTATTTTGAAGGAGAAACAACTTCCATACAAGAAAAAAGTACCTACTGTTGACGTTTTTCTGTAGAAGCGATAAGTATCTACGTCGAAATTCATTAATTTTACACGCTGAAAAGGGCTTTTAAAACTACAGGTGGCGTTGAAGGAGTGCGAAATTTTCAACAGCGACACATAATATTTACGGAAACCTCCATAAAATTTGGAACTTTTCGTTGGAAAAAATATAAATCAGTAGAAAAAAATACAATACAGTTTTCTGGAACTATGTAATACGGACTCTGTTGCCCGAACATGGTAAACAGAAAAGTAAGTCTTGCAAGCGGTCTTTATAAAAAAGGTCCAGTTAACGCCAGCAACCGCAAGATATGCTCTTTTAACTCAGCCGACCCTTTTTATAAATTATTCATCTCCCCGGGTGTTGATTTAATTTACTAATTTCAACAAACTCTAGTCTTCCGTCTCTTTTGAACTAGTACGTTTTGGCGTTAAATTTACGAAATGCATTGTTTATCGCAAATATGTTTCGGTTGGGTAAAAAAAAATCTGTATGAACGCGCTCGGGGTTGTAGCAAATGTATTTTTTACGTGTTAATTATGTAATAAAACTGTGTGTTTTTCAGCCGCTTTCTAATATTACAAAGTTATAGGTCTAAAAAACTATTTAAACAGATTAATATATCTTATGTACGGCCGCAAACCAATAATTCATCCCAATATTAAAAAGCATAACGTGTAGAAAGCGTTTTATTCGATAATATTAAAAATAACGCCATCTAACGGTGTGAAGTTTCTAAATATATTTTGGGAATACCCTTAACTTTAAAAACAGGATTTATTAATTTACAATCACAATCATTATCATTAATTGATATTGTAATATATTGTTAAATAATTATGAGATAAATCAACAGGGTCGTGCCTTATCTCGAAGAGAGAAGGTATTTGCAAAAGTAAGTTGATGTCACGTATGTTCTATTTTAAAGCTAATAAAAGCAGTTAAATGATATTACGGGCGCCATCCTAATTTTATAGGCAAACTAGGAAAACTACAAAAGCTAAATTGATAGGTAAACCATGGTAATAATCAGATTAAAACTACATTACGAAAGATCGTTGAATACACCCATTGTTCCTTGTGTGAGTTGTTCCCTGTGTGAGCTCCGTGACCGGCTTCCCAAAGCCGCTCGTCAAGTGTAGGTAAGTCCGCACCTGCTCGCTTCCAGAAAGTAACTAAATCTCTCTTCGATAATTGTTCTCTCAAGACCCGCGTCAGCCGGCAAGGTCACGTGGTTGTGTACTAGTGATTGCAAGTTGCAGTAGTGATGTGACGAAAGCTTTGACACTGCTACAAATTAAGTTTCTCGGCCACAAATTCAAATTTGGGTAGGTTCTTCGGAATTAAGTCGTAAAAATACGACTTATTCCCAGGGTAAATCGAATTTTCGCAGCCGTTTACCGCCGCTGTCGACCCTATGTTCGAAGTAAATTCACAAAAATATAATATTTTCCGTGTCGTTCCATGTCGATAACCACCTTGGATTTAAATTCGGATATTCAAAGTAAATTTGTAAAAATACGATAAATTTCCTTGAAAATCGAATTTTTGCAGCCGATTTCCGCCGTAGCCCGCCCTTTAAATTAATATATTCAAAGAAAATTCGTAAAAATACCCAAATTAAGATTTACAAAATAATAATATGAATTAGGACGATGTTAACCGCGTAAATGGACATTTTACCACCACGGCTGTCTGTCAGATTTTACGAAATTATTTTTATTTATTTCTTTTTAAATTGGATGTTTTTCGAATTACATGAAAGAATTTTCATGCGCGGCCAAAAATAAATTTCAAATTAAAAAATCATTTTGTATGAAAAAAATTTCTGGGGACTTTTTTTTTGGCAAAAATTTCGAATTACGCGTTTTTTCAAATTATCGGGGTTCGAATTAACGGTGTTCTACTGTAATAGGTTGTCATTTATTTTTAAATACTCACACAAATACTTAAGTACTTACTTCTTGATATATTCTGTTTGTCTCACCAAAAAATAATGCAGTGGTAATTTCCAGGAAATTCTGCTTTTTAGACTGGCCACACTAACAACTATTATTTTAGCAAATGTATCTACACTTGAAACAGTGCATGGTCCTATTTAATATCCTCGTTACTTTAACGTTAAAATTAGCTCACGATTTAGCGTTCTGTTGAAGCAGATGGCTCTTACTGTGTCGTATCTATTCTTCTTCACTATTTGTTCCTTTTGTTTACCTACTGTTATTTTTTTTACTCTTTCTCTCTTTTACGATGTTTTCAATGTGTAAATTTTGTTTGTTTCTTCCAGTGTCCTCCCGGTGCAGTGCCTCTGTCAGTTTGTAGTGGGCGGTGACTCAGGCTCTCTGGGCGGCAAGGCGGGTGAGCTGGTGCGTCATCTGCGGCAGTTAGTGGGCGCAGTGGGCACCGTGCGCGCCGTGCTCGGTTTCTTCCTGCAGCGTCTCACGCACTCACAGCCGCCCATTCGCCACCAAGCCAACCGGGTCAGTTCTCTCTCAGTATCCTACCAGACAGATCGTGGGGTTGGATGTTAGATGGAAGTTAATAAAAGGTGTTTTAGTTGTTAGGCAATTTTATGCCAAAAACATACTAGTTTACTTCTTCAAACTCAGAACTCTATTTGACAATGTCCAAGCTGCTCGTGATACTAGAACCAAAGGGCATAATCTCTTACTTTTTTCTTTTTTTTTACATTAGCTCTACACAGGAGGCCCGAGAAAAATAATTTCTCTCGAAGCCTATGTCATAGGGGATGCTGTGTAGTGGGTTTTTTTAAGGAAAGGAAGAAGAGGAAGTTCTGAGAAGGAAAGTATGTATGGTGTGAGGGGTGGGTAGGAATCTGGGGGTCAGCGTGGCCAGGAGTGACGGACATATGAATCCATCCCTTCAACTGCGGTGCAAGGCGATGGATCGAGGGATTCTGGCTGGAGAGGTCAAAAGACCTCCTCAACCAGTCTCTCACGATCTGGCCCGCCACGCAGCAGGTGGGCAGACACATCAGCCCCCAAGATCTCTACCGTAGGTCACCCCAAGTGGTTCGGTGACTTAGCAGGGGTGCCCGTTCACGGGGGGTTGAGGTTTGTCTAGGTCTTGGCGGCGGATGCGTCTGCCCATCTACTGCGTGGTGGGCCGAATCGAGAGAGATTGGTTAAGGAAAGCCTTTTGAACTCCGGCCGGACTCTCGACCCACCACCTTGCATCGCAGTTGGAGGGATGGATTCATATGCCCGTCACTGACCGACACCCTTACCGACACACTGACCCTCAGATTCCTAACCACCCCTCATACTCTTTTCCTTCCCAAAACTTCCTCCCAAAAAGACCCTCCACACAGCAACCCCTAAGATGACATATGCCTAGAGGGAAATTATTTTCCTCAGGACCTCCTAACATTAAAAAATAAGTTTAATTTAGATTTTTTAGTTTTATCTTCTTCCTTTAAAAGTTAATAAAAATTATTCCCATAAAATTAGATAACTACTGCGACAGCGCATTTTAAAACTTTTTTCTCTGTTTACGTGACATTTTCAGAAGATCATTTTTTTAATTTTTCACCAACATTAAATAAATCATACTTTCGAATTTCAACATCGAGAAATAAAAACTTATTATAGTGCTATATAGCCAATGAACTAACCTGTATTTAACTGTTTATCTCATTTAGGGTGGGTTTCTTCATTTACCGAGAATGCTAAATGCAATGCTAATTGTAAAAGTAAACGAACGAAATTTAAAAATTTCTAGGAATTTGAATTTTGAATTTCTATGAAGTAAACGGTCAAATTCATATAAATTTTTAAATTTCTATCGTTTACTTTTACAATTAGCATTGCATTTAGCATTCTCGGTAAATGAAGAAACCCACCATTAGTGGGATTTATAAAAAAATTATTAAAAATTCGTAAAATTTATAACCGCGCGAATCTTGCGTGGTTGTTACTTTGAAACTGCCATGAGAGGTACTTATTCGTGTCAACATAGAATATTTTTGATTTCTGTACATTGTCTGTGGTATCCTTGATAATGAAAAGTGCATATCTATGGAAAAAGGACTTGATTTTGACCGTAAACAGCTGATCAAATTCTGTGTGAAAAAAATATTTAAAAAAAAAAAATTTAACATTGTTATATAATAGTCCATGAAGTTCGGATTTGCAATATGGTTCGTTTTAAGTCCAAAATAACAAATGTGGGAGCTAAAAATATTTTAAAAAGCTGAATGAAGGAGATAATTGTCTTTTTTATTCGAAAAGCAATCGGAGGCATTTAAAATGGTGCCAATATATGGCCAAAATCGCTTCAGTGAATAAACAATAATTTAAAAAAAAAACCCAGTAGTATTGGTCTTTATTTCTATTTTCACCATCTAGGAGGTGAATATTTTCTTCTATTGTACCTCACCACTTTCAAAATTTGTTACCTGCTGGAACTTTATTCGCCTCATTCTGTACACTGTTTTGTACCTGCGCATACTAATCTGACTTATTACCTGCAGGGTCTGAAGATGGTTCTAATGCCAGCCACTGGAGACGAACCTACAGAAGCTGAGTGGTCTGCCAACGTAACTCCTGAGTAAGTTCCTCACCCTTCTTCTCCTGGCCTATGAAATTACTTGATGATGCTTGAGAAATATGGATATACAGGGTGTTAAGGGACGTACTTGACATACTTTAACCAGTGATTCCTGACATTACTTGGAGTAAAATATGTAAATAAAATATATTGGTCTCCGGTGGCTTTTTTGATGACTTTTTTTTTCAAAAATTTTTCAAGGTAAATTTTTATTTCACATTAGCTCCACAATAATTCCCCTCAGGGCCTATGTCATCTTTGGGGATGTTGTGTGGAGGGTCTTTTAAGGAAAGGAAGTTTTGGGAAGGAAAAGACTACGAGGGGTGGGTAGGAATCTGGGGGTCAGTGTGTCCAGGAGTGTCGGACATATGAATCCATCCCTCTCACTACAGTACAAGGCGATGAGAGAGTATGGCTGGAGAAGTCAAAGGGACTCCCTCAACTATTATCTCCTGATCCGGTCTGCCATGCAGCTGGTGGGCAGACGCACCCGCCGCCAAGACCCGGACAAAGCTCACCCCGTGAACTCGGGCACCCTTGCTAAGTCACCAAACACAGCAAACCACTTGGGGTGACCTATGGCAGAGGTGTTGGTTATCCAGTAAATGGTTACCGGGGTGGCCGTACCCATATCCGCCTCCGAAATTGAAATTAAATGACTTTAAAAACTGAAGTCATTAAAAACTACGAAAAAACAAATAGCTCATATCCTAACCTAACGTAACCTATAAAATCAATATACTTTTTACATCACTTTTAATGACTTTTCAAAGGAGGTGTTGAGTTCGGTTCATTCTGTGTTGCCCGGTCACCTTTCACATATGTTACTTGTTCATGCGCAGTTGATTGATGAGTATTGTCTTGTCCAGGGAGTGGCTGTCCATTATCCCGCTGAGCCGCCACTGGGAGGTGGTGCGCGAGGAGACGATTGCGGCGCTGCGGGGCGCCTGTCTGGTGGAGACGGAGCCGGCGCACCTGCACTGTTTCATGGCCTTCCTGGGCCAGCACTCGCAGCTGCCCACCACCACGGCTCCCCAGCTGCAGGAGATAGTGTTGGTAAGTAATTCAAATTTCGCATAACAGCCACGGCATTTTTTGCCGGTAAACAAACAAGATAATTGCCTGTTATTGCTCATTTCTGAACAATAAACTGTCTTGGCCATCAATAGTCTTGCAGGACAAGAGCTGTTGGCCTTTCAATATTGTTATATCCCGTCAAGATTGCTGTAACGTATAAGACAAATTCACAACCCGAAAAACAATCTTCTGCAATAACTCGATCAAATTTGTTTAAACTTAAATATAAAGAAATTATTTTTTAATGTGAGGCCCTTCATACACAGAGATTCTTACAAGCTATGTGACTGTGGCGCAACCACAAGTAGCCATACCGATATGCTACTATTTAATTGTGGGTTCCGGAAATATAATGAACTTGATCATTTTTTTAACTCTGACTGATCATCGTTTTGGACAGCGTTACAGTGTCCGAAACGATGGCTAAAGAAGGAGGTAGCGCAACATGGCATAACACCTCAAAAACAAATAACGAAAATACTTTTGGCCATGAAAATCTAAAAATGTATCCAATGTACATATATATATTTCCGTGAACTACTTTTTTGTCAATTTTTATATTAGTAAGGTTTTCATGTACACGGTCGTTTGAAATCAATTGAATAAAATATTCACAACATTTTTTAGTAAGGCTGTTGTTTAGTATGTTTTTAATAATAAAATTTTTCCACTAAGGATCTCAGCCAGCTGATTGTGGAGCGCATGTCCATTATGTCGGCCATTCTGCCGCAGATGGCTCTCTCCAACGAGGCTTCCTCTCAAGAGGACGCCTCGGACCTGCCTTACCACCATTGTCTGCACTCTCTCAACACCATCTTCCACCAGTACTTGCTGAAGGTATCGTGTAAACTTGACAGTACCTCAGATTAATAATTATGTAATAACAGAACTGCCCTTGTTGCATCCGAAACTGTTTCCAAATTACAGCTTCAGATGTATTTGGAAATGAACTGTAAATACTAAACAAATGAAATGAAACAAAATTGTTTTTGCTGGAATTGGGCGATAATATGTGAAGGGAAAAATAGTGGATTACAAGGAAGAAGGATAACCAATCACTTACCTCTGCGAAGGCGAACAACACAAATACAAATATGTATTGTTTATTTAGTTCCACCGCAGTACCTCGAGGTAATTATCTCCATATACACAAATAAGTATAAAACGATCTTGATATGGTCACACCTCTTTTAGTTCATAAACGAATATATTTGAACCCGAACAACCAACAAAATGCTTTCAATGTAGTCCAAAATCTTCTTCTGTTTTTTTTTCAGAAACAAAAGCATTTGAATTCACTCTTGTAATTGTTCCATTTTCAAATGCTTTTTCCAGCAAGGTGATTTGGTAAGGGAGGGTAAGTACTGGATAAATGAAATCCCGGTGAGAACCATGCATATCATCATTTCAAAACCAAATAGCCCTTACAGGGTAGCCAACATGAGGGGTTGGGGGTAACTCTTTCAGTGATTGGGGGAATAATGTATCCGACAGTTGCAGTTTACTAACAATAAGACTCCAGTGAAAAATATTATTGCTTTAAAAAAATATGTTCATATAGACCAATAAACGCTGATTCTGAATTGTATAAGTTTTATTTCATAATATTAAACGTAGAGTTCTTAAAAAAATATTAAAAAGTGCATTTTTTAACGTCTCGTTAAAATACACTGTAAAGTTGGTACGATTGAATGGTTAGCGCTGAAGTCACGCGTCACCAGTCATTGAACCACATTGTATTGAAATCAATTGAAATGTAGGTATGGCACAAGCCATCAGTATTAACAACATTTATTCTTTATTTCATACTGTTTATAGAGATTTAGTTGTTGTGTTAATTGAAACAATATTTAAGCCTTAATAATTCAGTATCAAAAATAGAGGTACCTCTATTAGTTTATCTCAATTATTTAAAATATTCAAAAACTACTGCACAAAAAAATTAGTAATGCTTCTTCTAGGGAGAATGCTTCGAACAACGGAATTTCAAAATGGCGGTAGTTGATCAGCTGATTTCCCGATCCTATACTAATTTTTCAGGAGTGATGACGTCACACGATTTACCATATTTCCGGTGGTTTTCGGGGGGTCTTGAAAAATTAAAACTTTGACAATTATTTTAACTATTAAAACTAACTCTAAAAATAAAAATAAAAATGCAGTTATTTAAGTTAGAAGGTCATTATTTATAAAAAAAAATAAAATAAATTGGACTGGAGCTCTCTATTACAATGGTGTGCAAATTCCTCACTTTATTTAAGTTAGCGAACTGTAACTACATATCCTAGACAGGATGAAAATAGTTAATTTATTTACAAAAACAAATATTTATTTAAAGTAGCTAGTGTACAGTCCCTTGCAAGTCTCTGGAGAGCTGGAGTCTGGCGTAAATAGAGCTCCAATGTATAACTCTTTTGTCTTCCAAACAAGAGGTTGTCACACAGTTTTTTTTTGTAGGTTATACTCTGAATAATAAAACACTTGTCTTGTGGTTTGCCTTGAGGCCGTTAAAATGGTACGAAAATTTGGCATTTGGTTAAATATATTTATTCTTATGTCAATGGACAGTACAGTAAAACCCACATATTGTAAGATTCCCACGTAAGAAGTTTTCACCTACTTTAATAACATATTTCTGCTAGGTTCGTGAGCCGCAGAGAGAAGCCTACGACTGGTGCTCCTCGCAAGACCAGATCCTGTTGCAGTGGCCGTCTGGAGAGGAATGTACCATGCACATCCTCGTGGTCCATGCCATCATCATTCTGCTGACGTTTGGACCCAGTAAAGGTACATTTCTGTTGATTTTATGTATTACTTTAGTGAATATTTAAAGGCATATGAAAATGATAACTATTGTAGAAGTTAGATCCAAAAAAAAAGAATGTAGAAAGTCATGGTATGATCAAGTGAGAGTGGTCCAGTCGAGTTTTTTTTTCAAGGCGTTTTTTTTCAAAGATATAATTTATTTTTGTTACATATTACATATAACATATATATACATGTTACATATAAGGTACATTTGACCAAGATAAAACAATATTGAAAATTTGATTTGAATATATCCGTCTACCTGCTCGACACGCACAGCTCCTCGCCATCTTTCAAGGTTGGATTTGATTCTATAACTTTGAAAAAGTATTCGCTACATGTATAGGAAGATTTTTTTAGGCAAAAAAAAGAGTTAAAAAGAGAGCTGAACCAGATTCCCTCCTTAATTATTTGTTGTGATCACAGAACTTCTCAGATGATGTATTGAATTGTGGTTATGAATAAAGCAAAGACTGTATGTCAATATAACCACTAAAGCATTTTTGGTCACATTTTGGCCATTCTTCAAACACCCGCTTGCATCCGCCAGCCAAAATATGGCCAACTTAAAGAGATATTGTAAAACATTTTTGGGTTTAATTCAAGAGCTACCGCATGTTCGAATCTTCGATATTCACAAGGATAACTTAGTAGTTTCATAGTTTAACAGGAGATGTCTCACATCTCTAGTATCTCTAGTAGAGGTCCGCCATGGTCGAAGGGTAAGGCTCTTGAATCACAATCCGAAGGTTATCAAATTCCGGCGTGCGCAAATAAACTTTATTTGATTAATTTGTGTTATTTCACGAATAATCAGCGCAAGACAGGGACAAAAGGAGGAGCTTGTAGATGCAAAGGGTCTCCGACCCGAACAGGATAAGGGGAAGAAGATGATGATGATGTGTTATTTCACAATTAATTAATTTAAAAAATAATGTATAATATATTTGCGGAACGTTCCAGAGTGGAAGATACTCTGGTGTAAGATCTCAATTCTGAATTGAAACGTTGCTTGAAATGGCTTTAGCCGTGTTTGGTGAGCAGATCTGAATAGCCAGATACTTCCCCATCTCCTTCCCCTCCCCGCTACCTTCAGCCTCACAGCATACCCCGATTGGAGATGCCATAGTCTCACTGGCTCCATACGGGAGCAGCTGGGACTCTTGTGAGGTATTCATATCTTACTAATATTATAAATGCGAAAGTTGTATGTTTGTGTCTTTGTTACTCTTTCACGCAAAAACTACTGAATGGATTTTAATGAAACTATACAATAATATAGCTCATACATCAGAATAACTTATACGAGCTCTGACATTATGAAATTTGTATAAAAAAATTACAATAGGTGGCACGCGAACTGTTTGAAAACTGAATGTACCGGGAATGAATGTATGGAATATGGGAGGGGAGAGAGGAACCTGTGAGGGGGGAGGGGAACTCGGGAGAAACAATTTCTTTATTAAATGGCATAGCAGCGCATGCTGGGAACCAGCTAGTAAAAAAAAATATACTTCAGAACTTTTTCTAATAAAAATAAGTACATAATCTGTCATAAAAAATTAGGTATTTAAATCAAATTTATTTTAGTGGACCAAGATGAAGAACTGTTTGCGTGGTTCCTGTCCATCTGGTTCGGAGCCAACTCTCCCAAGGCATACCTCATGGACACCTCGGAGGACGCTCTGCTGTTCCCCGACTGGCTGAAGCTGAAGATGGTCCGCTCGCACCAGCCCGCCCTCATACAGGCCGGCCTCAATGGACTGGACGCACAGCAGCTGGTGCTCTTCATTCAGAGCTTTGGGATTCCCATTGATTCTATGAGGTAAGTTTTTTTATTTATTGTTTTACCATTATGACGTCCAGTAACTGTCCCACCATACTTAGTAGAAGTGGTCATTGTTTTGACTCAAAACTAGCGATATGAAGATTCGGAAGGGAAGTTTATTTATTTGGTGCTATTTGTTAAATTTAAATTTTGTATGTATGTGTCTTTATTAATTATCTTTAGTTGATATATTAATACCTTAGAAGCCCGCCGAAAAATATTTTTGGGGAAACATTTTTTTAAGCTGATCTCCGGTACTGTACTGAATCCACCTATGTTGAAGGAGATTAACCTATATGTCCCTAACGCGTATACTCGTGGGAGATCCCACACACTTTTTTATGCTCCGAAAGCGAGAACTTCTTCCTTTCAGAATGCCCCATTAAATAGAGCAATTCAACTGCTTAACGATTCTGCATTGAGCATTGACATCTTCAATGTTACCTATAGAGAGTTCAGTAACTATCTTTTGACATACGTCTCAACATAGTGAAACTGCCCCCTTGGCCTTATTTTTTTCTCTTATATTTTGTAATCTTCTCCGTAATAATTTGGTGTATAACTGTTTTATGGAGAACCTGAAAAAAAAAATATATTTATATATATATAATAAGCCCTAATGAAGCTTGAGCTAAGCGAAACCTGGTTGACTGTTAAATATTAATTCAAATAAAAAGTGGTGTTTTACAAAGCGTGTTTTTTCATTTAATATATAATGTCACACTACAAAGTATTTGCTTCCTTCGATAAAATGATATTATTCTTTACGTAGTTACTTTTGGAACTGATTCCCAGTGACAGGAATCTTTATCGGTATGCTAATTGCTAATATGACCCGATTTGGATACTTTGTATAAACTTACTATTCTTATTTCTCTGGCATGAAAATGAGATTCAAAACGCCTAGTCCACAAAATGTGTACATCTACGGTCCCTCACCAAGCTCCATCACGGATGCTGCCTTAGCTGATAGCTCATCGATCAAATGATTAAATATATTTTTTTAAAGTAACCTGGTCAATCGTTAATGGTTCTTGATTGAGTCAAAATGATCGGGTTGATCACAATCGACCCAGGACTAATTGGGGCAGAAAATAATATCTATTTAAATGTGAATAATGTAGAGACTCTTGGAATTGAAATTTTCTGGTGTGATTAAATGTGTTGTGTGTTTCAGTGCCCTTTTGGAGGCACTGGATGCTTGCCCCCTGGAGACGGTGAGCAACCTGGTGGTGGAACGTGGCTACATGGCGCAGCTGGTGGGCGTGCAATGGCGCAGGGGTGCACGCGGGGGCCACACCTTCTACACCTCGCTGGGGCTGCAGGAACCTGTCTATCCTGAAGGTCTGTACTGCAAACATACATTCTGTAGTCTGACTGCTGATAGATAGACTGACTGCGAATCAATTGGACTGTAATAAAAAATTATGGATTTTCCAAATCACACAACTATGGGAATAGCTTGGTGAACAGTGGACACTGGGAATAAATCTGACTTACCTTAATTTCGCACAGCACGCTATTGTGAGGTTTAATATCACGACACCGAGGGATCACAAGGTTAAGCACTGCACAACGTTCCATAAAAATCGATATTAAAGTGACGGAGATGCTATAGGAGGTGATAACTGCGGGTGTTACTTCAATAGACACTAATTAAACACTGAGAGATCGCATTGGTCATTGCACAGAGGCTTCTTTAGCATAGTCAATATGTATTAAAGAACTGGGAGATCAGTTGATCATTGCATGTGTTACTTCAAGACACTAATTAAACACTGAGAGATCACAATGGAGGTGGTCATTGCACATGAGCTTCTTTAGCATAGTCAATATTAAAGAACTGAGAGGTCAGTTGAACATTGCACTGGTTACTTCAATAGACTGTCTTCTCCTTGGAGTTATTGTTCCAATACGTCACATGTAGGTAATATTGGCACATATTGTCAGATAGGATAGATATGGAAGGTAGGTTAGATGGAGGAAGGTAGATGTACATAGTTGCATCAACACATTCTGTTGCTTCAGAAACTGCTTACGAATTACTCAGATGCACTTTTTTATTTTATTTTTAAGTTTTATTTATTCATTGAATTGTTTGTTACATGAATTAAGGATTTTTTGACCACCATGCTAGGCACATGCCCATGTTGTGGTGGTCGAAACTTGGAAATGGACTGCAAACACTAACAATGAAACAAAATGAAATGGTGTTTGCTGGAATTGGGTGATAATATGTGTAGGGAAAACTAGGGAAGCAAGGAAGAAGGATAGATAACCAATCACTTACCACTGTACCTCTCTGAAGGAGTACACAACACAATCACAAATATAGTTTATATTGTTCCAACGCGGTACCTCAATGTAATTATCGCCACAACAACACAAATAAAATATAAAAGATATTGTTCACTTTCGATATGGTCAAAAACCTTCTATTTAGTTCAAAAACGAGATTATGAACACGATCAACACCAACAACTTGCTTCCAAGGTAGTCCCAATTATTCTTCTTCTGTTTTTCAGAAAACAAATGCACTCGAATTTGGTACTTTTCTTTTGTCACTGTTCCAAATTCAAATCGCTTTTCCAGCAAGGTGATGTTGTTAGGGAAAGGTAGGTACTGGGTAAATGACATGCCGGTAGGAACTACGCATATTCTCATTTCAAAACCAAACACATTCTCTTGCATTCTTCCGTTATACAGACACTTGTCATGTCACAACTCAATTACTTAATAGATTCTCTTATTTAGTATATTCACTTGATTCAATAGATGCATTTGATTGTATCAAATTGCCTCCCTGTTTTCCTTTCTTTGTTATTTTTTTTTAACCACAATTTTATTCTTTCCAGAGCCATCCATGGTAGACGACCCCCTCCCGCCGCTGCCCGTGTTTGGATCCTTTTCCCCCGATCAGTGGAAGGCAGCCACGGAGGGCCCCCTGGCCCCCGACAGCAAGGAGCTCATGTTGGAGCAGGTGGGGCCACTGTTCGGGACCACCTTCCTGGGCGCCGCTACCTACGATAAGAACATTAATGCTGGATTCACTTCACTGCAAAAGGTAATTCTCAAAATTATAAAATTAATCATCATACTTATTATATATGGTTCTATGACAACTCAAAATCATGCAACTTCAAAACCACCTTGAAAAGTCATTCAAAATTTTGAAAAATTAAAAATTTCTCATAACCTAACCTAACGTAACCTATTGGACCATTTTTTTTTCATCATGTTTTTTCAAATGAAGTGTTGAAGTTGCATGATTCTGAGTTTTCGGGTCACCATTATATATGTTATAATTAATTCACATACCCAACCTTTCTCCTCCCCCTCTCTTTTTTCCCTCACCACTTTCTTTAGTCCCGCTACAATCATTTGTGTTATTTCACTTCAAATGCTTTACTATAATATATCATCGCAAGAAAGCAATACTGCTGTAACCACCATTACTTACGAAAATACTTTATAAACACCATTTTGCAGGTTTTTTTTTTCTGTGTCGATCTATCTGGGTCCCGTGACTGTACGACGTTGGAAAAACTACGTAATGGCGGTTCCTGCGACGATATGTACTTTAAAATAGCATGCGAGCGATAGCTAATATATGTACCCAATTAATACTCAAATTTGGGTAGAACCGCTACAATGCCCTTGTGGATAACTACCAAATTAGGGTACAGGAAGGAGATTTTTATGAATTAAAATGAATTTATTTTGAACTTGTCGCATTAGCTAAATGTTTTGTTGCTAACTTGATATCAAAAGCCGAAAGTTGTCACTAATGTTCCTCGTGGAATATTCTAGATAATATTTTGTGTCATGCAGTCTGAGTGCAGAAGCCATTTTTAATTTGTTTTCTGAAATTCGAACTTCTGTTTAAATATAAAAAATAACATTTTTTAATGTCTGTGGTTACAGACATTTCCAGTAGACCATAGAAAACATACAGAAATAGTAATACATATTCAATATTGCCCCAAATAAGTTCCAAGTAGGGCAATTTCGGTAACTAACTTAAAGAATTCTCATACATATTTATATATTTTTTAAGTTATAAAACATACATAGTGAAATATACAAAGATTCATTGGCTTTAGACCAAAGTAAACAGTTTATTTTGTAATCGAGCAGTATTAATACGGTAGCGTCTACGTAGTTGAATTTCAGAACCCTGCTTCGAGTGCATGTCTGACCCCACAGCGTATGTGTAATCTGTGCACGTGAAATTTAAAACAAAACTACCATTGTACTTCAATTTCGAATTCAAGTATTCGTCAAAAGATGTCGCCACTTCCGTTAGCAAGTCGAATGGGGACGTGCCCCTCCTAGGTATAACTAACTAACATCACGCCGTTTCCCCCCAGGGGTAGGCAGAAAGGATGGACCGCCAAAAAACTCGGTCTTGGCACACTCCTTGCCTCGTTCACATTCATACATCGTCTCATACAAGCTCTTCTATTATTCTGACTCTTGACATGGCCCGACTCAAGTATCTGATTTACTTGGTCGTGCAATGTCTTTTTTGGGCGTCCCAGACTTCTTCTACCATTCACATTTGCGTCATATATTCTCCTTACACTCCTTTCCTCGTTCATTCGCTATACATGCCCAAACCATCTAGGTATAAGTATTACGAATTTGTGAATTTGAGTAGACGGTAATACTTAATTGTTTAATACTTTATAGTATCAAGCTGCTATATTTTACATAAGACGTCATTGCCTGTATCGGTTACTTTGTCCCGGTGACTAGCCATCACTGGATGACACTGGATCCGAGGAAGGGCTATTTTTGAAACCAGTTCCTATCGGATTTATAAAATGGTTAGCAACACTAACTGGGCGAAGCCGAACCGAAAGCCGCCCGCAGGGCCTAGCAGCAAAAACCCATTGAGCGGGTTTTTAACTGCTAGTTCCGAATTAATATTTGGAAGTATGATTTTTGGAATAAGCGCGGCCGAATCCAAAATCTATAAAACTTGAAGCAGGTAATAATTTTAAATACATTTTATTTTTCCCTTTCAGTACGTGTCCAATGAGATAAAATGCACCAGAACATCAACATTTGCTGTAACTGACTGCCCCTTCATCCAGTGCATCGTCATCTATCTTGGCCTGATATTGGAGAGCCCAAAATGCTATCAATTTGCCGATGGATTCATCAAGAAGATGCACTACTCCTGCCCGCTGATTCGCCTCCTCCTCCACTGCAAGAACACCCCCTTCGACGAGCCCCTGACCCGAGTGGCCGAGTCGCTGCTGCAGCACTACTCTGACTCCAATAGTCCGCTGGTGTCCCTTCTGAAGGCCTTCTCGGAGAGAAGCAAAAGGGGCAACGGGGATAAAAACATTGCCAGGAACGATATCGAGAAGAAGATCGCTGAACAGTTGGAAGTGTTTAATAATATTCCGGGCAAAAAGATGACGAAGGATTTCTTAGTAAAAAGTGAGTTTTTTTAAAAATATTTATTACAAAATCACTTAGCTATCTGACCCACCCCTTTGTTCAAATCAATATACGAGGATCAATCAATAATTGTGATAAGTGTTTTAAGATAGGTGGTGTTTCTGAGGAAAGTTGATATTTCGTCGTAACGTCAACTTCTGCCATCTTGTCAAACGACACCATACTAAATTTCAGACTGATTCATAGGTTAGTTTTTATTTTGTCAGCCAGTTGTATCACACGTGTTTCGTGTTTTTCGATAAAATGGAAAAAGAGCAACATCGATCGGCAATTCGCTTTTTATTTTTGAATGGAAAAGCATGTAAAGAAAAAAAGCAAAATTCGATGCTGTCTCTTGAAACCCTTCACCATCTATGAATCATATATCCTCATCATATCAACGAATTGAAACGTGGTAGTATATCTGTTTTTGATGAGGAGTGTGCAGGCAATCCGGCAGGCATGGTTGCAGAGGATATTATTGAAAAGGTCCATGATTCTTGCCGATTGCGGAACTAAAGTGTGCTAAGTAGGAGGCCGTAGGGCGTGACGTACGGAACGGCAATTAATACTTTACCTGATAAGTTAGGGTGAGAAAGGTGTTGGCCCGATGGGTGCCGCGATTGCTCAGTGAGCGGATATCAGGAGCACATTCATCCGGAATTTTTGTGGCCAAATTGCATAAATTGCATTACGAATTGCTGCCGCATTCACCGTACACGCCCGATCTAACTCCCTGTGACTTCTTTCTGTTTTCTTAGCTCGGGGAAAAAAATCAGCTCAAATGATGAGGTTCATTTTGAAGAGTTTGACAAATCGTATTGTAGGCACCGCGATTATCATTGTATTTTGAGTAAAATGTAATCTTGACGCTGGCAACACTTGGCTGCGCAACAGGATGCGCAGACAGCGGAACTGAGCTCGCGAGTGGAACAAGCTTCGAGACCATTCCGTCTTGAACGTTCTTCTCGCTAGTAAACTATTTTTAATACGCAAATTATTGTCGCGGATAGAATCTTTGTATTATCTCACTTCTTTTACCAAATAAAATATAACTCTACCAATCAGTGTATTGATTTATAAACTAAATTCCGTGACCATTTATTTAGAGTACCCGGATATCTCTGATGAGGTAAGCGGAGATATTCGGCATATACTAAAACTGGTGACCTTTCGACTAAAGAACTAACTTACTAGCGGGAGGAAGAAACGTTCCAAGCCGGAATCCTGGACAGCAAGTAAGTAAATTCTATTGTTTTATTGCATAACTTAACGTAAAATCCCTTTTCAAATAAATGTTCCAGTAATTTTTAATAAATATACGACCGTGTTATTTCGATAGCATTGTCACACGTTCTTGTCAAACACGTGTTTTACACCTAATTATCTATTGAAACATCATCATCCCACTAATGTTTTAGTAACATAATCATTTTTTACAGAATTATAAGTGCGTTTTACATTATTATCCCGCTAAATGTTTTGTTAAAATAAATTGTTCCTTCCTGAATGATAAGTGCGTGTTACCCTCTATTTCAGTGAGAACGGATGGCGCAGTGATGACCGTAGGTGATCATCACCAGGGAACGAGGCATCCCGAGTTCATCACCAGGGAACGAGAATCCTGAGATTTCCGCCAGAGAACGCAGGATCCTGAATCCGTCATCAGGGAGACCAGCAGCCAGAATTCATCTGAGAATCGTCGCCGGATAAAATTGGTTCGACATATTTTTACGACAATGACGCCATATTTTTTCTTGAGGTCTAATTAATACAATAATGTTGCAAATTGCACATGTTCTGAAATATTGTTAAGATTTTTAAAGTTTCTTTCTTATCATCTAAAACTATTTAATATCATCGAAAACGAGTTTATCTATACAACAAAAATTTTAATAAATTTAAATTTTTAGCAATTTTGACGATTTTTAAAGTTTTTTAAACAACTATCGAATCAACTAATAAATAGTGGAGGTATATAATTCCCACTTATTTTTATCAGAATTATTGTTGAAAAATTTTGTAAGGAAAAAGGCATTAGTGTGGATTTTTATTTTTAATTTAAAAATTGAGAATTTCAATTTTAACTATTATTATCACAAAGGAGTTTATTTCACTGTCGGGTATTCCATATTTTTGTCTCGCCTTAATTGTCTGCACTTAAATGACATCTACCGGAGGGACACCCTCCATTGAACCAAGCGACATAGCTATAGGAACAGAAGAAATATTGCGCAAGGAAAATCCAACACCAAACATGGAATCAAACAACGAGAGCTGTTCTTCGGAAACATCCATCCATCACGTTTCTGTGAGGTTACCCGCCTGTTGGAGAACTAATATTGCGTTATGGTTCGCTCAGGCCGAGGCCCAGTTTACTAACTCCCGCATCAAGGAAGATTTTACTAAATACAACATCATAGTCGCCGCCTTGGACGCTGAAACATTACAATGCGTTAGCGACATAGTGATAAACCCGCCAGTGAAGGACAAATATTGCATACTCAAGGCATCGCTGATAGACAGACTTCAAGACTCCGAAGAGAAGCGGTTAACACGATTATTGACGGGATTGCAATTAGAAGACCGTAAACCAACAGGACTTCTACGACACATGCTCGAGTTAGCTGGACCAACACTAGCGGAGAGCGCTATCGTAAAAACACTATGGCTCCAACGTCTTCCGCAGCATGTACAAGCTATACTATCAGCACTTCCGGACAATAACCTAAACCAACTAGCACTAGCTGCCGATAAGATAGTTGATGTGTACCAGACAACAGAATGTGGCGCGGTTGACCACGACACTAAACCCGGAACTTCAAGATCCGAACGTAATGATACGTCAATGCAAGGCCTTTTAGAGCAGATCGCAGCTCTTACCAACGAGGTGAAACTTTTGAAGATGTCGCAGGTCCATAATCGTGACCGTCCATCTACCTACAGCGAGCACAGAAGCCAGAGCCCACGTCGCAACAATATTCGACAAAGTGATTATCAGAATCCTGCTAGAAGACCACGTTCCAGGTCCAGCGGTAGATCGCCCAACAGAAAACCAAATGGGTACTGCAGATTACATGCCAAATTCGGTGAAAATGCCCACCGATGCCAACAACCGTGTACCTTCCGCTCGAAGAGGTCGAGAAACGACGAAAGGAATTCCACAGTAGAGACATGCGAAATTCCTACTCAGACTCGTCGTCTCTTCCTTTATGACCAAGAAACAAGCCAAAAGTTTTTAGTGGACACAGGCGCAGATATTTCTGTGATCCCGAAGACATCGAAAATAGCGAAGAATTACATAACCTCCGACAAGTGCCCCACAACTTTATACGGAGCTAATGGGAATTCCATCCGTACCTACGGCACAAGGACGATTGAACTTAAGTTCGGCCTCCGGAGAACAATGAAATGGCGTTTCATAGTGGCTGATGTGAATAGAGCCATACTTGGTGCCGATTTTCTCCATCATTTTAACTTGTCGGTCAACCTAAAAAAGGGTACACTTACAGACCAGTCTACAGGCTTACGGATTCGAGGCGCAACATCCAATGGACCCTCATCCGGTATCTCCAGTATTTCCTCATCACAAAAATACAGAGAGATTTTAAATAAATATCCAAGCCTGACGCGACCGAATATGCAAGCTCTGAATAGCAAGAAACATACAGTGACGCACTGCATAGAGACCAAGGGCCCACCTGTAACCGAGAGAGCTCGCAGACTCGCACCAAAACTGTTAGAAGCAGCCAAAAAGGAGTTTAATTACCTTATGGAGCAAGGCATTTGCAGGCCGTCCAAGAGTAACTGGGCGAGCCCTTTACACATGGTGAAGAAGCCTAATGGGGAATGGCGACCGTGCGGTGATTATCGTCGTCTCAATGCCAAAACGATTCCCGACAAATACCCCATTCCGCAGCTCCAGGACTTCTCCCATAAACTCGCAAAAGCAAAAATCTTCACAACAATAGATATGCTGAGGGCATACTACCAGATCCCTGTGGAACCAGAAGATATACCCAAAACGGCTATTATAACACCATTTGGCCTTTTTGAATTTACGACTATGCAATTTGGATTATCCAACGCTGCCCAAAGCTTCCAGCGTTTCATGCATGCCGTAACCAGAGATCTGGATTTTTGCTTTGTTTATCTTGATGATATCCTTATAGCCTCCAGCAATGAAGAGGAGCATAAAAAACATTTGGATATTCTATTTAAAAGATTAGCAGATAATGGATTGGTAATTAACATTAAAAAATGTCAATTTGGACTCCCGACTGTTAATTTTCTAGGTCATACCATTTCACCGGAAGGGATGACTCCAATTAAAGAGAAAGTGAAAACTATTATTGATTTTCCTCTCCCCAAAACAGCCAAAGGACTAAGACGTTTTTTGGGAATGCTCAATTATTATAGAAGATTTTTACCCAACACTATCAGCGCCCAAACAACACTTTTTGATTGCATTTCTGGATATAAAAAGAATGACAAACGTATCCTTACTTGGACCCCGGAATTAACGGAGGATTTTAACCAATGCAAGCGACATCTCGCTTCTGCCGCATTGTTAGCACATCCAGACCCAAACGCTGAATTAGCTGTTATGGTGGACGCATCCAACCTGGCTATGGGAGCATCATTACAACAAAATAAAGGTACAGCTTGGCAACCTTTAGGATTTTTTTCAAGAAAATTTACCCCGGCACAGCGTAAATACAGTACATTTGACCGTGAATTAACCGGTGTTTACGAGGCAGTAAAGTATTTTAGGAGCAACTTAGAAGGTCGAAATTTTACTATTTACACGGACCACAAGCCCATCACTTTCGCTTTCAACAAGAAACGTGCCTCAAGTTCTCCTCGTCAAGAGAGACAACTAGATTATATATCCCAATTTACCACCAACATCAAACATATTTCCGGACACCAGAATACAGTTGCAGATACTCTTTCTCGCATTGAAGAGATAAATAGCCCTTCTGCAATTGACTATGAGAGAATGGGACAAGAGCAGAGTCACGACGACGAAATTACTAAGGCACTTGAGGACTCCTCCCTCTCCCTACGTCAATTGGTGATTCCTGGAACTAATTCTTCACTGTGGTGTGATATCTCTACCGGTCATGTAAGACCCTTCGTACCATCTAATATGAGAAAAGAGGTCATAGAAAATGTGCATAATGTTTGTCATCCAGGCATTAATGGGACTGTCAACAGTATTAAATTGAGATTTGTTTGGCCCAACATGGCGAAGGATATAAAGTTCTTTGTCAAACATTGCATAAATTGTCAAAAGGCCAAAATCTCCAGACATACAGTCGCGCCAAGAGCCACGTATGTTCTGCCTGAAGACCGTTTCCGGAACGTCCACATCGACTTGGTTGGACCCCTGCCCGCTTGTAGTGATTATCAATATCTGCTCACCATGATTGACAGATTCACTCGCTGGCCCGAAGCAGTTCCCTTAAAGAATATGTCAGCAGACACAGTCGCCACAGCACTGACAACTCACTGGATTTCGAGGCATGGTGTCCCCGAAACTATTACGACAGATCAGGGACGTCAGTTTGAGTCATGTCTTTTCAAAAAACTCACAGAAAAATTCGGAATCAAGCATACGCGGACAACCGCCTACCACCCTCAAGCTAATGGCATGATAGAAAGGTGGCATAGAACCCTCAAGTCGGCACTTATGGCTAACGGCGACCCGAACTGGTTGGAGACTCTCCCTATTATACTACTTGGATTGAGGTCAACAGTTCGTGATGATTTAAAATGCTCGCCTGCTGAACTTACCTATGGTAGAACGCTGAGGTTACCATGTGATTTCTTCACTCCTACGCCTCGCGAAGAGCCAGATACTTACGTCGGTCGACTACAAAGAAGATTTGAAAATATAAAATCTACTCCTGCCAGTAATCACGGTTCAGGAAAGTTTTTCATACATAAGGACCTACCTTCTTCTACTCACGTTTTTCTGAGAACTGATTCCGCACGAAAATCGCTTCAACTCCCTTACGATGGACCTTACAAAGTGGAAGAACGTAACGAAAAGACATACGTCATTACCATCAATGGAAAACCAAAGCGCGTCTCTATTGATCGCTTGAAACCAGCCTTCGTTCCTTCCGAAGAGAAGTTGAATATCGAAGAACCTGTCGCAGAACAGACCCCGGACAAAATTACTACTACAAGGTCCGGTAGAAGAGTGCATTTTCCAGACAGGTACCAGGCCCTTTAGAAAAAAGGCTGACAGAGACATAGTTTTTCCATATAAATTTTTTTCCGATATAAAATCACTATATACTCCCAAATTCGATTAACAGATATATATCTCATTAGTAAATCCACATTATTGACATAAATTTTGGTAGTATATTTTTTAAAGATTACTGTAACTACAAATAACTAGAGACATCAACTTTTGATGGAAGTTGGAACTCTAAGTTTATTTAACTATGTTATTCTTTTACATATTTGATAACCTTGTCTTAAGGAAGGGTTATTTTTAAATCTCCATGTTCATAGAACATGATTTCATTATATAATGAAAATAATTAGAGACTACAATTTTTGGTAGAAATTGAACTCTAGGTTTGTTTAACCATCGTCATAATTGATATATTCAATAATCCTGTCTTAAGGAAGGGTTGTTTTTAAAAAATCTCATGTTCATAGAACATGATGTCAACATGTATATTTATACATAACAAAATACCATGTAATATGTGTCGTTTAGTTTTTTTCCACATTTTTTTTTAAGTGCATGATGTATTTTTCCATCCACTTACAAAAGTGTGATGAGTGTTTTCCATGTTTTTGTAGGTATGTGATGTATCATTCCACAATACCTGGGAAAACATGATGTAGTTTTCCCATACGTTTTCAGTATGAAAATTCACATATGTGTAGAAGGTACGATGCACTGCCTTCTCCATTTCCTTTTTATATTACCATATTTTGATAGGTGTGTGATGACTGTTTACCTTTCCCACACCTGTCAAAACGTGAAGCATATTGTTATCATGTATTTATAGGTAAATTTTGTACTGCTCTTTCCGTACTTATAAATGTATGACGTAGACCACCCATGTACACCTGTTAAAGCATTAAAAATTTTGTATAATTAATTATTAATTATTTGTATAAAAATGTCAAAACATGAAAAATATTTTCAACCTTTTTTCAAAATGTAAATAGGAAAAATCTTTTCAACTATTATCATAAAATGATATACCATGTTATAATATGAAGTAACTTTCCAAGATTTTTCTTGAGATGTATTATTTATCCCATGCTAATAAATGCATGATGTATGTAACGTTAGATGAACATAAATAATATGATCTAAAAATAATACAAACTATTGTATTCTTTATTCCATGCTGATAAAAGCATGATGTATATAATATTAGATGTATGATCTAAAAATAATACAAACTATTGTATTTCTTTATTCCATGCTAATAAATGCATGATGTATATAATATTAGATGTATGATTTAAAAATAATACAAGCTATATTGCACTCGTTTTCCCATGCTAATAAAGGCATGATGTAATTTTAGATGCACTTAAATGCATGACCAAATTATAATACCAACTATGGCGTGTAGTATTCCATACTAGTTAATGTATGATGTATGTATGTAATATTAGTTACACATAAATTTTGATCTGCATAGGTTACAACTTTTCATTATGATATCCCACGATTTACGGGACAGATGTCTAAACACATTTCTTAATATGGTTCACCTTATTTTTATATAGGTTTGATATTTTTATATACGTTTCCTGATGTTCTATACATAAAAAATGAACTTTATTAATTTTAAAGTACTCAAGTATATGATACCATTCTACTTATGCAGTGAATATCATACCTCATATAGATATGACGTGGTTGCCCCTTTCCTTATCTCTACGAAGTGTGATACCCATTATGTATTTTCTTTCTTGACTTATAAGTTGTGTGAAGTTTTCACATATTTATTTTTTATTTCTGGTTACATGTTTATAATGTAGATACTTGTCACTCATCTTAAATAGATTTGAAGTAATATTGACTTATAAGTTGTGTAAAATTTTCACTTATTAATTTTTATCCCTAGTTGTATGATTATAATGAAGACAGATGTCACTCATCTTAAATAGATTTGAAGTAATTTAACTTAGCCAACAGGTTACATTTTTGTATTAGCACGATGTGGTTTCCCCTTTCCGTAGCTTATGAAACTTATAAAAATTTATTAATTAATTAATAATTATTATTTAATTACAATACTTACACTCAAACTAGGTTGCTTTAGTCAGCATCGAACACGATATATGTAATTTTTGTTTAATTTTAAGTTTTTTTTACATATGTGCGTTGGTCGCATAAAATGCTGGGGAGGAGGTATGTAGGCACCGCGATTATCATTGTATTTTGAGTAAAATGTAATCTTGACGCTGGCAACACTTGGCTGCGCAACAGGATGCGCAGACAGCGGAACTGAGCTCGCGAGTGGAACAAGCTTCGAGACCATTCCGTCTTGAACGTTCTTCTCGCTAGTAAACTATTTTTAATACGCAAATTATTGTCGCGGATAGAATCTTTGTATTATCTCACTTCTTTTACCAAATAAAATATAACTCTACCAATCAGTGTATTGATTTATAAACTAAATTCCGTGACCATTTATTTAGAGTACCCGGATATCTCTGATGAGGTAAGCGGAGATATTCGGCATATACTAAAACTGTGATGTGGACATTCCGTCTTGAACGTTCTTCTCGCTAGTAAACTATTTTTAATACGCAAATTATTGTCGCGGATAGAATCTTTGTATTATCTCACTTCTTTTACCAAATAAAATATAACTCTACCAATCAGTGTATTGATTTATAAACTAAATTCCGTGACCATTTATTTAGAGTACCCGGATATCTCTGATGAGGTAAGCGGAGATATTCGGCATATACTAAAACATTTTTGGAGGGGTTAAAGAAGTGACTGAAACACTGGGAAAAGTGTCGACCTAAAAGATATCATCACAAAAAAATATATTTATACTTACATCTTCATTCCTAACATGGGTTCTTATTGATTGCCCCTTGTATATGATCTTCTTTGTTGTTAGTTAAATATTATGTAGTTATTTCACAGATCTTTAGCTCATGATAGAAATGACTTTGGGATCTGATGATAGTTGTGTTAACCGTGTAATTCCGTGGACTGTGGATTATAATACAGCTGTGTAATACTGTGGTAAGTAAAAACACAGAGTCTCATCAAAGTTGTGTTTTTACTTACCACGGCAGGATGGTAGTTATCAGATAATTGAGCTGCAGCTTTCTGAGAGAGTACTGTATACCAAATGTCTGGTTTAACATGAATTAATTAAATTCCATCCAGCCTTGGAATCCTGCCCTATCAACATGTTGGAGCAGGTGGGACGTCACCTGATAGAGATCCACGATACGAAGGTGCTGATGCAGGCGATGGTCTCCATCTTGGAGCGGCAGCAGGACGGCACCATGCGCCAGGGGCTGGTGAAGTCGGAGCCGGGCGAGGAGTTGGAGCCGCCGGGGCCGCTGACGCTGGCCAGCGGGGGTGATGCAGCCGGACTCATCATAGACTGGATGGCTAACTTGCAGCCCGAGCTGTTGGGGGATGATCCTAAGACACAGGTATATCATTAATTGTGTTCAAATTATTATTTTTTTTAATTTCAACTTTCTGGAGTCTAGTGGAACTGGAGCTTAGTGGAACTATGACATCCCTAATTGGGATATGTTGTGAGGCTGAAGGGAGTGACGTAGGGAAGGAGATTTTAGAGGAAGGTTTGGCTGGCTATTCAGTTTTGGTTACCGAACATGGTAAACCATGAGCCATTTCAAGTAACATTTCGTTTCTGAATGGTGGTCCTTCAGGCCCAGTTATTTCGCCGAAATTCAAATGTAACATTGTCATAAAATGGCCATTCAGCGCTATTTTGTTTTTTGACATTTGAATTGAATGTTTTGTGGATTAATTTTGAGTTATCGTATATTTTAATGACCGAAACACATTCCTAGAACAATAAACTATGTATCAAAACAACATTACTTGCATTAATTACGTAAATTAATAGGTTTTACGATGTTTTAGTCGAGGAACACGCATAAATTTTGACAGATAAAATTCGCAGCAAGTTTGACATTTTCATGTCACAGATAAAATCGTAAAAATATTCTGGGGTTGCAAGGTGAATGAAATTTTTACCCATCTTATGGGATAAAGTTGGCGCAAACTATTCTGACCTTGTTCTTCATACAAATTCTGTAGATAGAAGGGTCAAAATCGCAGACAAACATATTTTTTTCGCGCATGCGCACATGCTGCGCGTTACCGGCCGATTACAGGTTAAACCTGGCTTATTTGGGACAAAATGTTTGGGACCGATATAAAAGCAGACTCGACTATTTTAAAATTATATTTTTTAGTTCGATGATTAGAATAAGAAAAATAATCTTTAAATTTTCCACACATTTTTGACAGCATCCATAGCTTATGAAAATACCCTATTATTCTATAAAAATGCCTTATAAAGTTCCCACATAAGAACTTTGGTTTTCACTCTCTTAAAACTTGAAATTAAAAATGTAACCCAACAAACAATAATTGGCCCAATTAAACCCAATTTTTCTAAATATATTTCTTATATGTGTAGATGAAACTGATGTTCCGAGCTGGTGGTGCCCAGTGGCAGGAGCTGCTGGTGGCCTTGCTGGCTCACCGGGCCTCCTGGAGGACCCTGCACGGGTGTCTCACCGCACTTCTGGCTACTGACAGGTAACAGAAACTTTACATTGCCACATATAGATGTTCCGATGAGCTGGTGGTGCCCAGTGGCAGGAGCTGCTGGTGGCCTTGCTGGCTCACCGGGCCTCCTGGAGGACCCTGCACGAGTGTCTCACCGCACTTCTGGCTACTGACAGGTAACAGAAACTTTACATTGCCACATATAGATGTTCCGACGAGCTGGTGGTGCCCAGTGGCAGGAGCTGCTGGTGGCCTTGCTGGCTCACCGGGCCTCCTGGAGACCCTGCACGGGTGTCTCACCGCACTTCTGGCTACTGACAGGTAACAGAAACTTTACATTACCACACATACTATTTCTATATCTTATAAATCTGTCATGTTATTATTACATTTGGAAGTGACTCGGAACACACATTTGAGAAAATGTCCCCTTAAAATTAATTAATTAACGTTTTTTACATTATCTCCACAAACGTACCTTGAGAAAAATCCCTCAGGGATCACGTCATCTTCGAGGATACTGTGTGGAGAACCTTTTTAGGGAAAGAAAGAAGAAAAAGTTCTCAGAAGGAAAATAGTATGAGGGATGGGTAGGAATCGGGGGGGTTAATATATTCAGGAGTGACGAACATATGAATCCATCCCTCCCACTGTAGTGCAAGGTGATCAACCAGTTTCTCCCGATTCAGCTCGCCATGCAGTAGATGGGAAAAAGATTCTGCCGTCAGGACCTAGTAAAATATCACCCCACGAACTTGGGCACCCCTGCTAAGTCACCATATATACATACAGACATAGGATACTTTTCATCCCGAAAAATCATTCAATTCATTCTACAACGGATTTTCACTCAAGATGCTGTTACGTTACAAAGTAGTAACGTTCCCCCTAGATTCACCTTCGCCCCGTTCTACGCGAGAATAGTTCGGTAGATTTCCGCAATACGCTGAGTCGACACGGCAGGCTCCCCGCGGAGCCGACGCGCAAGCAGCCATTCATCGGCTACCAGCCGGCAAGAGAGCAGTGACCAAAGAGAGCGCTCTAACGCGCACTCGAGAACCTAAAACTCGCGATGTATTTTATATTGTGAATTGTGCAACCAGAAGGTCTGGACTACCGCATTTCCTGCTACAGTGAGTAGAATGATCCCTTACCCTCTTTTGTGTGCTACGTCCCGCTCTTAAAGCCAATAACGCGTGTGGAGAGATTGAGAGAAACAGTCCCTGTTAAGTTAGGGTATTAAAGTGCTAACCATGTTCATGTGAAGTGTGCCCATATGGCAATTGTAATAACCCTGTCTCCTTCTAATTGAATAAACCCTTTACGTGCAATACTGTGTTCTGATTGAGGAGGGAGACCCCGGAGATTGTGAGGAAGGGAGGAGGAGGAATACCCAGCGAACCACAAACACTCGCCCTGGTTTTAGGAGAATCTTGCTTGCGCCGACTGTCCTGAGCTAGCATCGTTGGCCAATTAATTGCATGTCCTTTCCAGGTTTGGTTTGGCTAGTGGCCGTAGGCCCGCGGTATGCCAACACTGGCGCCGTATGCCGACCGCTGACGCCAACACTGGCTTCAACGTGAGGCTCATTTTTTTCCCTCCCTCTTCACGGTCCCACAGTCTCATTCTTCAATCAGCTATTGTTTAAACTTATAACCTATAATGTATGTTTTGTGTTGTTCCCAATTCGTCTAGCATTTCAAACAAGAACACCGGCGCGAACGTAACTTCGAATCGCAATTTAAATTATCACGGGCACGATTCCTTCATTTTCGAGTCGTCACTCGACAAAACATTATCACCGGTATTCCTACGCAAGATGCTCAACCAAGAAAGTTGTCGCCGCGAATAACACAGTGTCTACAAGTGTCGACCGACTAAATTTGCTAGTTTCAAGTACAAGTTAATAGTGGAAATGAACACAAATATTTAAAAAAACGTTATTCAACAATCAAAATCCTGCATATGATAACCGACTACCCGCTTTGTTTCCCGAAAGTTAATTAACATATTATATTATAATAAACCAATTTCGCAAAGTACTGGTCTGTTTATACCGACATATTTTGCAGCCTAAGGAAACAAGTGGATTAAATTCTTTCTGCCATTTGACAATCGGGCATTTTTCTACTTTTGCCGTCCGTTTCTCATAAAAAGAAACATACGACATAAATTCAAAAATGCCTAATTCGCGTTGACGTCGATTCCTGGAAAACAAACATTACATCCGTATACATACTATCTGTATATAATAACTTGTTATGACGAAAGGAATTTGGCGTGTAAATACCAATAATTGGTGGTGCTCCAATCAGGCTTACAGACTAGCCACGTAAATAAAAAAACATTCCCCAAGACATTGTTGAATTTTCAAACAAATACTTCCACGAAAACTTGTATAAAAGAAAAAAATATTTCTTTCTTATCTGAAGAATTCCCCTTTGGAAAGCAAATGGAAATATTCCAAAAAACATGTTCGTTTAAGGCGAACCTCGTTCCGTTCTTTATTTACCGGACCTTCACAAATTTGCAAACCTTTTTCAAAAACATCGGAATAAATTCTAAAAACGTGTTCCATTAAGGTGAATCCTGGCCCGTGAAATTTTCGTTTTTGGACTTTTGGACCAAAGCGTCTGGATTTTTTCACAAAATCACGTTTATTGAGGCAAATCGCTGCCCAATTTTTTTTCCCGTTTTTCAACAAAATTCCAAAACGTCTGGATTTTTTCTCAAAAACACGTTTTTTGAGGCAAATCGCTGCCCAATTTTTTTCCGTTTTTGACTTTGAAAAAATTTTTCAACAAATTTCCAAAACGTCTGGAGTTTTTCCCAAAAACACGTTATTTGAGGCAAACCCCTGCCCAAATTTCCAAATAATCCAAACACTTGTAAAAAACGTGTTTTTTTTTTTTGCAAAAAATACGCCTCAGTGGTCAATCTCTGGTCAATTTCTTTCCAATTGCGAGTCTAGTTCCCACTTTTTCCAACATAAGGTCACTCTGACACAATCCTATACACCATGGAAGTTCCTCAAGTCACGCTGGGTATAATCCCGCACATTTTTACTTCAAGAAAGGAAGAACTACTACAGGCCCTGAGAAATAGAAAGATTTCTCCTAGGAATAAATCCAAAAATGCCTGTCCCTATATGCCTCTTTCTACAACAAAAAATACATCAGGAGATTGCAATTTCAACCAGAAGTCACCTCGGAGATCATTATGACCTCTCTTGGCCAGTCGTCAATCAGTGCGACGCGGTCTCTTTAGAAGTCTTATAATTCTTGTCATAAATGACGTGAGTTACTTGTAAATATTAAATGTAAATAATCACCCATATGGGCATTCGTAAGGTAATCCTTACACCCGAAGGCATATCAATGTCAACGGTAGCCTAACTCCTGTACACTCTTTTCTTTTTGCATAATTTTATGTGTTCTTGTACATCCTGCGTGCTTTGCCTGCTGTACCACAAGAGCACCTCTTGGGGCACCGTTTTCATAACTTGTATGCATCCTCTTCCTGAAATTGATCACTTCGGGAAAGGGCCTCCTTTTCCTCCTACCATCAACGGTTCCGGAAAACTCTTGCTCCAAGACGTCGCTTTCCTTTTCACAATTCTTGCAGCATCCGCGCGTTTTTTTTTTTCCCACCTCATCGTCTCATCTTGTCATATCACCCTTTTTTTAACTGTTTTGTGTCGGGTTTTTGTCGTACCAGTACGTCCCTACCCTAATGTTGTAAATAAAAAATCATAAGTGCAAGTCTGTATAATAACCATTGGTTTCAGACCATTGCCGCAGCTCGCTACTATGGTCACAGAACCATATTGCGACGATTTCTGTTATAATAGGAAATCCTCCCGTTTTTTTTCTCTTCTTACCTTTCTCTTGTTCCTCCTCACCCCATCCTACACATTCATAATAATGTTGTATATTGGGGATCGTCTCGAATACACCAAATGAACACACCTATCAGGTCACATTCGCTGGATTCGAAACTATTCAGGAGCAACCTCGTTGCTACTTGTGTTTTTTTCTTCTTTTTCCAAAAATTAGAATGGCGCTCAACCCAATTGCTCTATTTTTTTTCCAGAATCGTATTTTGTCGGATTCTGAGAAAAATTTTTTTTTCTTGTTATAAAAGTGACAATACGTTTTGTCCCTTCATTAACATTGTTCCGTGTACATACAACTTCATTATGAGGTACAATATTTTATCATGACATCAGTTTCTTTTGTCCCTTATTGTACCATTATTCTTGTTTGAAGTTTAAAATCTTGGCCAGATCTTTAATAAAAATTTGTGTTTATCGCCTTTTGGCAAGTCTTGTAACGTATGCTAATATGAATTTATTAAGCTACAGCAGTGCCGTATTAATTACATCATTGCAACCCGCCGTCTGTATTGAATGGGGACCCACATTTTCGAACGTAAACTTTTGTAACATTATAGGCGCGAGCCTTACAATATCTACTATTATAGGTGTGAACCTTACAATATCCACTGCTATAGGCGCGAGCCTTACAATATCTACCATTATAGGTGTGAACCTTACAATATCCACTGCTATAGATGCGAATCTTATAATATCTTTGTGTTTTTACACGTCACGGGGAGTCCGTCATAACTACTCATTGTTTGCTCGTCAACACAGGGTTGTTGATCGAGAGGGTGATTTATCTCATTAAATTGTTTTAAATACCTATTGGGTTACTGTCTTTCAATACTGGGCAAAAACTTGTTGTAAATCGTTCATTCCTGTCACGTGAGACGTGAAAACGTGACAATATTCACCATGAGTCGTGCGAACGAAATAATATCTACCCCCATGTTTGTGTGACCTACCAAGTGTAGATCACACGCCTTTTATTTTTCTGTTATCAGAAAATTATTGCTTTTGCAGCAGAATACTCATTAACATGCCCGTGGACTTCCTGTCACAAGAACCCAGGAACTATCCATTATCTCAAAAGGACTAATCATACGCTTCACTCATGATTATGGGGCATCGTGTCGCAGGAGTTAAGTTGATGGACACAAAAACACCTAACTCATTGTCTGGGAGACGAATAAGAAAACCCCCAGGTTTGTGAGACTTGAGCAAGGGTCCGTCATTTCTCGCAAACTAGTAGGAGAATAAAACGACCCTCTAATCTTCTACCCAATACACGTGGAGGATTAGACTCTTTTATGTCAGTGTATTCCTTTTGTAATGTGCCAGGATAACTGCTGTAGACCTTGTTTCACCTCCACTCAGAGGTCGAATTTCGGAAATAGCCGAATCCTCAGCAGTTTTCTTCGTTCAAATGTTCCCAATTGTCACCCTTTCCCTTCCTCGAAATTATCCGTGAATGGGGATATATGCGTTACGCACATGGCGTTTCGTTTGTCAAATGGGACAACCTTCATACACGGATCCTTTCAACTTCCTACTCCTTTCCCACTTTTCATAACTTATTTGTACTCAATGTTTTTGTTCTTCGAAAGTAGAAAAAATGCTACCGTATAGACGTGAGCATAGGTCATGGAAGACCAACTTCTTTCGAACGGGGCATTTTGTCATAGTACAAACCCTTACCCACGTGTTCTTGGAAATGTATTTAGTTTCAAAAAAAACTAAATGGGTTAAACAGAACCTTCCTTGAATACGTACCTGTAATATGTATAAGTCTGTAGTTGCATTTAGTTAACTCTCTCTCCGTCTCTCTCTCTCTCTCTCTCTCTCTCTCTCTCTCTCTACACGCCAAACAAATCCAATCTTTCGCAACATGCACACCTTGTTTCTCTCCAAACCTTTTCATCATTGGTCTACTAGGCAGGTAAACTTCAAGAATTTTGTTCCTAATAATAATTTTTCGCCGGATTAATAAGAAGACCCGCAGCTCTTCACCCTATCTACACCTGCGCCTCCCTTCATGCTGCCTTCACTACCGTCACGGAGGTCCCATGCCTTCAAAACCCTGCGTACCAAAAGCACCCGACCGCACCTAAATTAACCTAGTGTGAGTCGTGCGTGTAGTTGCGAATTGTATCATCAAAAAACCATCACTCAAACAAACCCGAGCACGTCAGCTCTAGGTTGGTTCAATGTTCCTGTTGCCATTGTGCAAATGTTCCTGCGGCATCTTGCAAATGTTCCTGTTGCCATTGTGCAAATGTTCCTGCGGCATCTTGCAAATGTTCCTGTTGCCATCCCTGCGGCTTGCAAATGTTCCTGTTGCCTTGGTGCAAACGTTCCTGCGGCATCTTGCAAATGTTGCCATTTTGCAAATGTTCCAGCTGCACCTTGCAAATGCTCTGTTGCCATCATGCCAATGCTCCGGTGCCCTTGCGCAAATAACAATACCAACGATTGTTCACACAACAATCCCACTGTATACAAACCAGTGTACCAACCACCATCACAACAACGGCTGTCATGCACACAAACCGCCTCCTCTACAAAAAGGACAAACCACCAATTACAATTCCACTCTCCAGTACCTCAATGATGTCATACTGGCCCACCCACAGGATCCGGAAGCAGCTACCTTTTTGACCTCTGTGACAGGTAGAACCCTCTCCACCACCAAGAAGCCTCATCCTGCGTTCTCTTCTTCGTGTTTCCTTTAAGGCCCTAGTGTTCCTTGAGTGTAATCTCAAACGGGCCAGGTTACTGTGACAAAGTAACCGTGTAACTTCAGTGTAACGTCCAAACACCCCAGACATCCTACGCAAAAACCACGCTACCCAAACATAGCTTACAGACCAATGATACAATTTAGAGTCATTTTTTTTCTATCACTGCATAACCCTTGTACCTTTCTTCAGCAGGTCCTTGTTCACATTTATGTATGTCACTGCTCTTTCATGTACATTTATAGTTAACTCTTTGTTCACCATGTTTTTTCTCTTTTTGTTTTCTACTATTGTGTAGCTAGCAACTTTTCTCTCTCGCTCTCTCCTCCTTTTTCTTAAAATTTTTCTTTTGTTTTTTGGCACAAGTGCTAGAAGGGTAAGAGGATTTCTTAGCCCTACTGCTCCATTACCACGTCGCTTTTTTTGCGGCGAGGGGGGAAGTGTTACGTTACAAAGTAGCAACGTTCCCCCTAGATTCACCTTCGCCCCGTTCTACGCGAGAATAGTTCGGTAGATTTCCGCAATACGCTGAGTCGACACGGCAGGCTCCCCGCGGAGCCGACGCGCAAGCAGCCATTCATCGGCTACCAGCCGGCAAGAGAGCAGTGACCAAAGAGAGCGCTCTAACGCGCACTCGAGAACCTAAAACTCGCGATGTATTTTATATTGTGAATTGTGCAACCAGAAGGTCTGGACTACCGCATTTCCTGCTACAGTGAGTAGAATGATCCCTTACCCTCTTTTGTGTGCTACGTCCCGCTCTTAAAGCCAATAACGCGTGTGGAGAGATTGAGAGAAACAGTCCCTGTTAAGTTAGGGTATTAAAGTGCTAACCATGTTCATGTGAAGTGTGCCCATATGGCAATTGTAATAACCCTGTCTCCTTCTAATTGAATAAACCCTTTACGTGCAATACTGTGTTCTGATTGAGGAGGGAGACCCCGGAGATTGTGAGGAAGGGAGGAGGAGGAATACCCAGCGAATCACAAACACTCGCCCTGGTTTTAGGAGAATCTTGCTTGCGCCGACTGTCCTGAGCTAGCATAGTTGGCCAATTAATTGCATGTCCTTTCCAGGTTTGGTTTGGCTAGTGGCCGTAGGCCCGCGGTATGCCAACACTGGCGCCGTATGCCGACCGCTGACGCCAACAATGCCTTCAGATATAAGTATATCGACTTTGATTGTACGGCCGTATACCCTCTTTGCATACTTACTTGAAGAAAACATCTTCTAAACTTTCGGCCGGACCAATTGTCGCCGGACCAATTGTTGCCGTACCAAATGTCAGCCGGA
This sequence comes from Limnephilus rhombicus, assembly GCA_929108145.2. NCBI lineage: Eukaryota > Metazoa > Arthropoda > Insecta > Trichoptera > Limnephilidae > Limnephilus > Limnephilus rhombicus. The sequence goes on along the minus strand of OV815287.1, from coordinate 10,230,243 downwards.
CGAACTGTTGGCCAGACCAAATGTCGCCGGACCAACTGTCGGTAGGAAATTTATTTATACAGTTATTTCTCCCTAACAACATACAAATGAATCCACGTGTAAAAACTAGTATACAATAAAATTTTGGTTTTGTTTTCAGTGAGTGGGAAGCCACAACAGTCCTGGAGCTGATCTGGGCGCTGACCAAGAGTCCCCGGATTTGGCAAGGCAGAGATAAGACTACCCCTAAGCACCATACTCCTGAGGATATTCTTCGACTTTCTCATCAGCAGGTTTACAACATAATATATATCATCATCGAACAGAGGAACAAAATGTTATTTTCTTCTTCTTTATCATGGTCTTCTGGCATCTCATTAGGTCTCATTGGAAAAGTAACCTAACCCAATCCACCCCTTAGCATGAATAGATTGATAAAGACCATCGATTATGTTAACAATTCAATTTCCCACAAAAAATTCCCGCTCCAAACAACATGCTTGTTAGGGATTATTTCTGTCATTATGCTGATTATCCCATACCTGGTCCCTACCTACATCTGTGAAGTAACAAGTTTAATGCTCTGACAGTCTTCGAAGTGAGAGCCGGTTCTATGATCAGTAATTACGCGTTCTGTGAAAAACTTCAAAATTATAACTGTGTTAACCTCTTATTTGCCAGAGACGCGCGGATGCGCGTAGTTTGTGCGCTTGCGCGAGGAAAAAATTTCGAAAAATAAATGTTTGTCTGCGATTTTGACCCTTCTATGTACAGAATTTGTATGAAGGACAAGGTCAGAATCGCTTGCGCCAACATTTACCCATAAGATAGGCAAAAATTTCATTCACCTGGCAACCCCAGAATATTTTTAAATGATTTCATCTGTGGCATCAAAATGTCAAATTTGCCGCGATTCTTTCTGTCAAAGTCCGATGTGTGTTACTTGACGAAAGCATCGTAAAACCTATCAATTTACGTAATTAACGCAAGTAATGTTGTTTTGGTACATAGTTTATTGTTCTAGGAATGTGTTTCGGTCAATAAAATATACGATAACTCAAAATTAATCCACAAAACATTCTATTCAAAATTCAAAGTGATGCTTTGTTAGGAAATTTCCATGTACAAGACACACTATTATCCTGCTGCCGTAAGTTTATGCGATCCTTTTTTCCTACCTTCCAGAAAGTTTCTAACAAGCTCATGCTATTTCTTTATCAGTTTTCTAACCACAAAACTCTTTCAGATTGGCGTGCTAATCTCGTACATACTGGAAGAGGCCTCGCAGTGTCCCAACAACGAGCAGGCCTGTCTCCGCATGGAGTCGCGTCTGCCGCTGCTGCTGGAGAGCCTCCAGGACGACCACTCGCTGATGAGCGCCATCTCCAGCCTGGAGGGGCGCCTGCTCCGGCCCAACCCCGTCCTCACCTCCTTCGTGCTGCTGCTCTACATGCGTGTGCCCAAGGTGCTGCACCTGCTCAACACCAAGGGCCGATTGCCGCTCACCGATATCGTCATGTCGGAGGCGGATGAGATGGATGCTGTCGGTAAGATATCATTTTTTTTTTTTTTTTACATAAGCTCCACACAGGAGGCGCTGAGGAAAATAATTTTCCTCAGGGCCTATGTCATCTTTGGGGATGCTGTGTGGAGGGTTTTTTTAGGAAAAGGAAGGAGAGGAGATTCTGGAAAGGAAAAGGGTTTAAGGGGTGGGTAGGAATCTGGGGTTCAGTGTGTCTTGGTCATCCGCCTCCAAGACCTAGACAAACCTCACCCCATGAACCCGGGCACCCCTGCTAAATCACCAAACGTAGCAAACCACTTGGGGTGACCTATGGCAGAGGTGTTGGTTATCCAATAAAGGTTCCCGAGGCGGCGGTACCCATTCCCGCCTCCCAAATTTGAAACTAACTAACCATTAGCCGTTTCTCCGCACGGGTAGGCAAAGAGGACAGACTGCTAAACAACTCGGTCTTGACACACGCTCCTTGCCTCGTTCACATTCATATATCATCTCATACATGCTCTTCTATTATTCTGACATGGCCCGACTCAAGTATCTGATTCACTTGGTCTTGCCATGTCTTCCTCGGACGTCCCCGACATCTTCTACCATTCACATTTGTGTCATATATTCTTCTTACACTCCTTTCCTCGTTCATTCGCTCTACATGCCCAAACCATCTAAGCTTCCCTTTCAGAATAAACCAAACATTTGATCAGCTATGCTATGACTTAGCTATGGCTGTAGCTATGGACTTACGTGGTTTATCCTTTAGGGTGATCCGGCAACATTTGGTCCGGCGATAATTGGTCCGGCCGAAAGTTTAGAAGATGTTTTCTTCAAGTAAGTATGCAAAGAGGATATACGGCCGATATACTTATATCTGAAGGCATCTTGAGTGAAAATCCATTGTAAAATTATTTTTACTAATAATTTCGACTCTTCGAAGTAGCATGCTGCAATCACAAAATATGACATACTTATATGTGCAGTCAGCTTGGCAAAAAAATGCTAAAGATTCTTACTTTTGATTTTCACTCAAGATGCCTTCAGATATAAGTATATCGACTTTGATTGTACGGCCGTATATCCTCTTTGCATACTTACTTGAAGAAAACATCTTCTAAACTTTCGGCCGGACCAATTGTCGCCGGACCAATTGTTGCCGGACCAAATGTCAGCCGAACGAACTGTCGGCCAGACCAAATGTCGCCGGACCAACTGTCGCTGGACCAAATGTTGCCGGACCAACTGTCATGGAACCATCCTTAACCGGTCAAAGGCCAGGCCATTTCACCAAAATTCACGAAAAAACACTAAAAAAGCACCATTTTGAACTTTGAATCGAATGTTTTGTTGATTAATTTTGAGCTATTGTATATTTTATTGACTGAAACACGTTCACAACACAATAAACTATCTATCAAAACAACATTACTTGCATTTATTACGTAAATTAATAGGTTTTACGATGTTTTAGCCGCGGAACAGGCATCGGTTGCGACGGTTAAAATTGCGGAAAATTCTGAGAGCTGATTGTCATAGAAGAAATCGTTTAAAAAATATTCTGGTGTTGCAAGGTGAATGAAACTTCAAGGCGTATCATAGAGTACTGTTGGCGCAAGCGATTCTGACACTGTTCTTCATACAAATTATGTACATAAAAAAAAGTTTTTTGACGAAAATAATATTCAAATATATGAATTATTTTCTCGCCGGCGCGTCTCCGGCCTGTCACCGGTTAAGGGGAAGTCCTCCGCAACGTTTTCTTACCTACGACACACCAAAATTCTTCGTAGAATTCTGCGGCACACCAAAAGCTAAAATATATAGGTATTAAATTGATACACAAATTTTACAATAATTTTTTGTTTTTTATTTGAAAAGTATGCATACACATAACTATAACATATTTATTTTTAAGCAATCTTAATAATTATTATGAAATAATAATAAATTAATTTGATACCTGCGCTTGTTTCAATGAACACAAAAGTTTTATATTCGGCTCGATTTTTGACTTTGATTTTTGAAAATGGAAGTAGTGTTAACCCCTCCGAATTTTCGAGAATATTAGCTTTTGGTGTCTTAAACGAAATGACATTTTACGAAAACTTTGTATTATTACCGCTTCACAATTAAAGCTCTATAAATGAAACATTTCTGAACGTAGCCAAATAGTAAAAACTGTTTTAGACAGGTTACAAAATAAGCTTTCGAATTATTATATTACAAATAAATATTAACATTTGTAAATATTAAAATTTAGAATGCAAACATTAAAAAAATGTGAAAATGACTCACGTGATGTTTTTATGTTAAAACGGCACTAAAATCACAGATTATGTAAACAGCAATACTTATTCTATTGTATAAATGTGTAATAAACACTTTTGTCACCTCACTTTTTTATCATTTCATATAAAAATATTTAATAGAAATTAACAATGTCGGGCGCCCGTAGGAAATTTGGCGGGATAAATTATGTGTCAGACTGCGCGTCTGACAGAATGTTCTTTTTATGTATTTCTATGGACAACTTGAATAGAGATGTGCAGCATGATTCACTATCGACCTTTCACTTTTTATTTTACGGATTTAACTAAAACAATAACGGAATTATAACGGTTTCTATGGAGACACACGCGCTGACGTGTAAACACGCTTATTGTACTTGACTGCTGTCGTATTTTTAACGCATATATCTGCTTACGTTGCGGAGGGGTTAAGATTGCTTTGTCGGAAATGCGAGGATATTCATTTTTAACGTAAATCGATTACGATTTTAATGCATTCATTCATCATTACATCGGTGTGCTAGTGCTGATATGAAAAAAATGGCATTATTGATGTTGTTGTAGCGGAAAAAAAAAACTTTTTTTTTTTTGAAAATCAGTTTTTTATATGAAAAATTTCAGGAAGTTTCAGTTTGGCGGTGTGCCGCATCGATTTCCTGAAAAATCTTCATACAAAACACCGATTTTTGAAAAAAAAAAAATATATATATATTTTTCGCATATGACAACATCCATTATGCCATTTTTTAAATATTAGCACCCTAGCACACCCAAAAGTCACGAGCCGCCACTGCTCTTGACCCAGATGTAGAGGTTAGGTGCAGAATTGAAGCAGCAAGAACTGCGTTCATTAAAATGAAAACCCTATTCTGCAATGACAATATCAGTTTAAAACTAAGGCAGAGAAGGCTAAAATTTAATGTTGTGTGTGGTCGGTCTTGCTGTATGGATGTGAAACATGGACCTTGAAAGTAAATACCATGAACAGGTTAGAGACTTGAAATGTGGCTTCACCGGAAATGCATGAGAATGAAATATATGAGAATGGACCGGTATTAGAAGTGTGGAGGAGCTATTCCGGGCAGCACAAGACAGAGAGACATTTTCAAGAGTGATCGCCAACGTTGGGGGGACCTGATACGGCACACAAAGAAGAAGATCGGTTACTTGAAACATTTCTTCACCGGCAGTTCGCTCTGGAACCTCCTTACAAAATAAATAATATTCTTTAATAAAATCCTCGTCAACGAAATGTACAATAGCTATCAGCTTTGCTTTATTTTTTAAATTGGTTGTTTCGTCGATTTGAAGCGCGAATTTTTCAGCCAATAACAGTTTTCTAATCAGTGTTCCTAATATGTCGCCATAGAGATATACTATACGTCGCTTGACATATCGTGAATACATCTTTTAACATTATCGGCAGACAACGAAACTTTATTCACTTCCTTAAACTTCATCAGGCCCAAGCATAAGTCGAACAATTTCCATGTGCACGCTGGTTTAATTAGTGTTTCGCCGATAGTTTGTGGTTTCTTTTGACGAGCAATTGATTTTGTATCATGGTAGCTAGCTTTAAAGGCCTTTTCAGAAACTATAGCGGCCAATTTCATAATTTTCTTCGGTTTTTTTGTATTTTGTTTTGAGCACCTCTTAAAATACTGTCTGTCTTCGTTGGCGTAGCTGGGATGGTTTGAATATAGATGGCAATTTAATTTACTGGGTACCATTGACTCGTTTGATAGCTGTTCGCCGCAAATGGTGCATTGTGGCTTTGGAGCCATTTCGTCACCACACCACGAGAATCCATATTTAATATAGTCTTCGTCGTACTTTCATTCACTGTTTTCTTTGTTTTTTTTTGTAACACTTGTGCTGGGTTTCTTCATCATGAGACGGATCTTTTCCACATAAAAAATTATCCATATTTAACCGGTCAGCAACTTAAGCAGATACATGCGTTAAAAATACGATAGCAGTCAAGTACAATAAGCGTGTTTATACGTCAACGCGTGTGTCTCCATAGAAATCATTCTAACTCCGTTATTGTTTTAGTGACATCCCTAAAATAAAAAAGTAAAAGGTCGATAATGGATCAAGCTGTACATCCCTATCAAGTTGTCTATAGAAATGCATAACAAGAATATTCTGTCATTTGCGCGGTCTGACACATAATTTTACCCGCCAAATTTCCTACGGGCGGCTCGGCCGCGCTCGACATTGTTAATTTTTATTAAATATTTTTATATGAAATGATAAAAAGTGAGGTGACAAAAGTGTTTATTATACATTTATACAATAGAATAAGTATTGTTGTTTACATAATCTCTGATTTTAGTACCGTTTTCACATAAAAACATCACGTGAGTCATTTTAACATTTTTTTAATGTTTGCATTCTAAATTTTAATATTTACAAATGTTAATATTTATTTGTAATATAACAATTTGAAAGCTTATTCCATAACCTTTCTAAAACAGTTTTTACTATTCGGCTACATTCAGAAATGTTTCATTTATAGAGCTTTAATTGTGAAGCGGTAATAACACAAAGTTTTCGTAAAATGTCATTTCGTTTGAGACATTATAAGTGAATATTGGCGATTTTCGGAGGGGTTAAGGGGTTATAAAAGAAGAACGCTCACCACATCCAATTCAACGACTCAATTAATAGTAATTATCGTTAATTGTAGAAACTTGTTTACAAAAAATAGTGACAGCTCTGCACATGACAGTAATGACGGACGAGTGAACATGATGTAACGTGTGCAAATGCGGTATAACGCATGCGCATGAGTCTTCAGCGACCCGCATAAGGGTCATTTTTCTTTGTGTATGACTAATTTGGTGCGGTAATGGTGTGTACAAAGCACACTGTGCGGTTTTCAACAATTGCATCAGGCGCTGGAGGAACATTGAAAAATAATTAATTTAATAACGAAATATTGTAAAAAATAATTAATTTAATAACGAAATATTGTAAAATGTGAAATACATTGAATTTGACCGCGGCACACCTGTATCCGGCTCACGGCACACCTGTATCCGGCTCACAGTACACCTGTATCCGGCTCACGGCACACCGGTTGCGGAGCACTGCTTTAGGGTACAGATATTTGTTTTTGCTGATATATTTACTAATTGATGATGATATTTATTAATTATTTGTTTTCAGAATACAAAAAGGAATAAAGAGAATTGTATCCTTGCTGGGGTACCACGCTCTAAGGCCACATAGTGTACATGGCGTTGTCGTCATGTAAAAATATGTTTAAAATTTGATTTTTTATGATAATTTTTGTTTGTTTTAGAAACATCAACGAGTATTGTGGATAGAATATCCCATTGTATGTTCACTGCGTTGGCTGCCACTCCTCATTCCAAGGAATGGATCAAAAGGTTTGTTGAAACATCTTATTACATTTCTTGTGTTATTTAATTCATTACGGTTTGGTTTTGAAATGAGAATATGCAAGTTCCTACCGGGTTGTCATTTATCCAGTACCTAACTGCATCACCTTGCTGGAAGAGCATTTTGAATTTGGAACAATGACAAGAGAAAAATAGCAAATTCGAGTGCATTTGTTATCGAAAAACAGAAGAATAGTTGGAACTACCTTGGAAACCAGCTGTTGGTGTTTATTGTGTTCATAATCTTAACAATATCATTTTGTACTTATTTGTGTTGTTGTGGCGATAATTACCTCGAGGTATCGCGGTGGATTGTGCTGTGTGCTCCTTTGCAGAGGTCCAGTGGTAAGTGATTGGTTATCCTTCTTCCTTGCTTCCCTAGTTTTTCCTACACATACTATCACCCAATTCCAGCATTTCATTTCGTTCCATTTTTAGTATTTACAGTCCTTTTCCAAATGGTTTTGAAGCTGTAATTCGTAAGCAGTTTCGGATGCAAAAATTGCTTTACAGAAAATACAGTTTATTTATCCTTAATAATGTGCAAATTATTGTGCTATTACTTCAGCTTGTGTATTACTCAGTTTGTTTGAATGTGATATTACAGTAGTCTTAGGGAGAGGTTATACTTGACGTCATCGTTCTAATATATTTTGTCTTTTTCGCACAAGACATGTGACATGATGACAAGATATGTTGTGAATTTAGATTTAAGTTTGCGCCAGATTTCCATTCTCATTCAAACGTTCTTTGTTGATGCAACTAAATACATGTCTGGGAAGTTTTTTGTTTCCCCTGTAAAATTTGGTAAAGTTCACATAGCCGGTTTTACAAGCTCAATGACGATGTAGATAATGAGTTGGTAAATATTTCCCTATAGAGTCCACGCTCAAAACACACTTTAAATTTTTTTTTTAAATTGCACTAGGTAGATAATGGTTAGTAATAATTCAGTAACCGAAAATATTGCATTTTATTTTTATTTTTTATTTTAAAAACGCGAAATCTCATTTTTCAAGGACCGCCATGTTAATTACGACGATGAAATACGCGCTTTTAAAAGGAAAAATCACTTTCTGTCAATTAGACAATAAAGAGTACGAATTGCAATCTTCGGAAATGATAAATAATGCGTATTAATCATTATTTTGTTCGGTTTCATAAACACGAAAAATCACACGAGATGTTTGCCGTCGTAATTAACAACATGGCGTTCCTTGAGAAATGACATTTCGCATTTTTAAAGATAACAAAATAACCATTAAAATGCAATATTTTTCATTTTCGGTTACTGAATTAATTATTACTAACTGTAATCTACCTAGTACAATTTTTTTTAAATTTATTAAAGTGTGTTTTGAGCGTGGACTCGATAGGGAAAAATTTACCAATCAGTTTTCAATCTGTCTCTTGCCTAGGATACCCGGCCTGGAAGCCAGCTGCCGCTCCCTCTGCAGACAGCACCCCCGCCTGGCCCTCCGCCAACTAGGGCTCCTGGGCACCCTGCTAAAGGGGCGCTGCCACCTCGAGTGGGGACCGTTCCGCAACGGGGGCCATGCTGCCTACTTCACGCAGACCCTCGCCATTCTGGAGATGCTGCAGCCCTCGCTCTTCTCCTCCGTCTACAGGAAGAGACTGCACATCATTCTGGATAGCTATTTCGCCCTGATTAGCAAGCACGGGTATATTAAGGACATGGGGCAGGTGATACAGAGGTTTGCCACCCTGCTGCAGGGGTATATGGCGTTTGATGCGGTTGGAGCTAATGATTATTTCAGGGAATATCTTCACATTCTCAGGTATGACATTTTTTATAATAATCTATATATTTTTATGTTTAAAGAGATCTTTGTATAGTGCATAAAATATGTATTTGCAAGATGCAAATTTGAAACAGGTTCATGCCAAAAAATCAGCAGGTTTGGGTCTTACTGAGATATATAATTTAAGCATTGTTAGCCACTGGAGCGATTTTTGCTATACATTGGTGCCATTTTAAATGTCTCCGATTGCTTTTCGGATAAAAAAACCCCATTATCTCTTGATTTGGCAAAAGCTTTATTTTAAATATTTTTAGCTCCCACATTTGTTATTTTGGACTTAAACGAAGCTATTGAAATGTTTTATCTATTGTGACCATAGATGTCGAAAATCCGAACTTCACAGACTATTTTAGAACAACGTTAAAAATAATTTTTTTAAATGTTTTTTCACACGGAATTTTTGATCAGCTGTTTACGGTTAAAATTAAGTCCTTTTTCCATAGATATGCACCTTTCATTATCAAGTATACCACAGTTATCATACAGAAATCGAAAATATTCTATGTTGACTCGAATAAATACCTCTCATGACAGTTTCAAAGTAACAAACACGCAGGATTCGCGTGGTTATAAAACTTTACGATTTTTTCATATTTTTTTATAAATCCTACAAATATGAGATAATTGGTAAAATACAGGTTAATTAATTGACTATAAGACTGGGTTTAGACTCGTAATTTTTTTCCTGTAAATCGCTCTTGTAAGCGTTTCATGGCCAAATTACCATAAACGATACCAAAAGTGACTTAACATAGTAATTTATAGCAAGTTACAGAACTTATTCTCTCGGAAGTTCTTTGACAGGTCAAATTGCACCCGCGCGAATCCCAGCCTTCTTACAGCTTATAAAATCAGTTTGATAAGCTAAAAGACTTACCGCAAGAAATAGTTCAGAAATGTGCCATTGCGAAATGTCAAAAATTAAAAGATAATTTGTTTTCATAGAATTTTTTTCCTACAAAACTAGTATTTATTTCCACTTATTTAAGTTTTCTGGAAAATGAGCTTCCTTCTATTCAATTATCGGTACAATCCTTTCCAATCTTAATGTTTCTGTTTTTAACATTTACGTATTTGAAATATTGAATTCGAAGTCGGTTGCTGTCAGCAGATGTCAGATAGCTGTCATTCAGATAAAACGAAATTAATTGCCACCTTTGACGGCACAAAAGTGCGTGTAGAATTGTTTAAAAAGCCAAAATATATTTCAACACTTTGGGCCTTTTCGTCTTTATTGACAAAATCGCGTAAATTTGACAGTAGCAATAGAGAACTCCAGTCCAATTTTTTTTTTTTTTAATGAATAAAGACCATCAAACTTAAATAACTGCATTTTTATTTTTATTTTTATAGTTAGTTTTAATAGTTAAAATAATTGTCAAAGTTTTAATTTTTCAAGACCCCACGAAAAGCACCGTATCTATGGTGGATTGTGTGACGTCTTCACCCACCGATAGTTTATTTACTTTCAAGTTGTCATTTTGAATCAGTGATGTTATGTCTATGGAAATTTCCCTAGATCTAGGGGAGAGAAATATTTTTTTAGGGAAAAGGGAAATCAGGACAAATTCTAGTGAAATTTCGAACTCTGGCAAAAATTTTATTATATATGACAATATTAATGGTATTATTTATATATATATATATATATATATATACAGGGTGTAACAGAACGTACCCGAGGGATTTTAACCAGTGATTCCTGAGCATATTTGGAGTAAAAATGTGAATGAAATATTGGTCTCCGGTGACTTTTTTTATGACATTTTTTTATTTATTATTTTTTTTTTCTTAAAATTCAAACAAAAAAAAATTTCTTCCACTTGCTGTCAGCCGAGTAACCGACCAACCCCTCACCCCGCCTCCAACTGTCGAACACCTAACATTTTTTAATATTTTTATAGAAAAAATAAATAAAAAAAAACATCAAAAATGTCACCGGAGACCAAAATTTCTTTTACATTTTTTACTCCAAAGAATGTCAGGAATGGATGGTTAAAATCAACTCAAAATGATATTATGTATCTAAAAAGATAAATGGGACCTCTGAAAAAAAAAAGTTACTTTTTAAGTTCCGTTTTATCGGTGATTGCGGTTGATTTTTATTGTGCAAAGTGGTTTTTTTTATTTGGAATTCAGTGGTGAGTGTATTCGTACTTATTATTATTTCACGTGGCAAAAAGCGTTTTATTTGGAAAAGCACAATATTATAAGTACATTTACCAAATTCCGATATCTTCCCAATTAATTAATCATATTAATTAACATATAACAGGATTAGTGTTACACAATCAGGTGGCTACGTAGGTAATTGCGTAAATGTGAAATTCTAGGGAAATTTCACTTCGAAATCTAGGGAAATAATTTTTTTGGGCAGAACATCCCTGATTTTGAATGTAAGAATTAAAATGTAGTAGTGTTCAATATCGGTACTTTTACTACCCGTCGGTATCCGTTACTTTCACAGAAAGTAATCGTTACTATGTAATCGTTACTAGTTACTTTGATTACTTTCGGGTAGTAACTAGTAACTACTATAATTATCAAATCGTTACTGAATGCTTTGATTACTTTCGGGTAGTACCGACTACTAGTATCAATTCGTTACTGAATGCTTTGATTACATCTGACTACTTTCGGTTCCGGATACCGCTGGAAACTTTTATAGTAGATACAAATCGTTACTGGTTACATTTTGACGTTTGTGTATTTCGTTAGCATGAATAGCGCGTACTTTGTTTATGAATTATTAGGATTCTAGGTTAGGTATTTATAGGTACTTTGAATGTTTTGAAGAGTTTTGTGTGTTTAGATTTTTTAAAAGTTTATTTTTGATTTTATACAAACAATCAGAATACCGGAGAAGATATTTTATATGGAATACAGCTATATAATATATTATATTTATGTGTAGATACATACCAAAATATTGCTGCATCTTTCATCAGTCGTTATTGGATAATATTAAACTTATTTGCACAATCGCAATCATCGGGCATATATTATTGTTATTTTATCGAAAACAAATACCACAATACCACCAAATAATTTCAAAAACAACTTTATTACAATAATATAAACAATTTGAAATGGAATCAATTCCCCGTAGTTACAACAAGATCCCGGTTCTTTTTTGTTTACGTAGGCACTTTTGATCGTAAATTACATTGGATTGAATTATCATTTTCCTTTGAAATTCGAAACGTAATTTTACATGCGAGTTTTGATTTTTGTTTTTCAAGCTTTGGGATAAGTTAATAAAATACTATTATAGGCTGATGGTAATTTTTTATACATTTTATTTATTATTTATTTACATCTCACATAATATCATATTATACCTATGATAATAGATGTTATAGGGGGTCTTTTTACTTTGCGGAAATTTCTACAAACCAAATTCATCTTTATAATCACAAAATGAATCAATCAAGCGCATATTGTATTATTATTATTTTTTGTTAACTCCACAGAAATTTAAATCTTATAATGTGTGAAGGAAAAAAAGCAGTGTTAAAATTATTACTGTGAAAACTTTTGATAGTCGTAATAATATCTAATATTCATATTTTTTATACCGCTCGAAAATTGTAGTAGATACCTACCGTCAAAAACTTGAATACTTAGTATAAATTGGTAGCAATATATTACATCAGATAGCAAGGTACACAAACTTAAATATCAACTGAAAGCATTTTTTTTACCGATGTAAACACCGTAGTATTTTTTTGTCTCTGGCAATACCGTTCCTAACCCGTTTACGCTTCGAATAGCTGGCTCTGGCGTGGTAGCGCCTCCAGCGGCACAAATAGAAACTACCAAGTAGTCGGTACAAAGTGTGGTTTATTTATGAACAGCTGGCTCTAACGTAGAGCGCCTCTAGCGGCACAAATAACAACCAAGTAATCGGTACTGAAGTATCCGCATCGAAAGTAATCATTTTGAAGTATCAATGAAAGTAATCATATCGAAAGTAACGGATACTCTTCGTTTTTAGTAGTCGGTACTTTGATTACTTGGTGAGTACCGATTACTTCAGTACCGAATGATTACTTTTCATGCATCTCTATTAAAATGGCGGAATGAATATAGCATGACTCAATGACTTTTGTGTGAGAACACGAGGCGTTTTTTATTCAAGATTAACTGCTTTTGATATAGAAAAAACATTGGTAAAATGTCCACATCTCACCGCTACTGTTTTTGTATTTTAACAAAGTGCAATATATAAACAATAAATCATCTTTTTCATTGCAAATACAAACATCGTAAGCCATCATTGTACATTGTTTTAGGTATAACACATACAGAAACACTGGTATTTATAATACACTGATCATGACAATTGTGTAATAAGTTGTATAAAAAGCCCTTGATACTAAAAACAATTCGAAAATACGATCGATGTATCGTAAACCAAATGTCAAATATGACCTATTTATGACTATATTTTCGACTATACTTAACCTCAAATATAGCCCTTTTCCGTCATAATTTTAATTGATGAGAGCCTAAATAATGTTTCCAATAAACACAATAACTATTATTTATCTAAATCTCTTTAACAGTATGAAAATAACCAAAAAAACACGAAATGTTGAATGGAGTGCGTGTCTTCCGTGACTTAAGATTTCAAATGTGTCAATACATCTTGATACATCGGTGAATAGTTAGCAGGTTAGCAGTGACGTCACCACTAACCATTTCATTAGTGCCAACTTAACGCTGTGTTTTTTCGAGATGTTTAAAATTGCACATTTAAATAAATTTTTAAAAACTCTGCATTTAATATTATGAAATAAAACTTATATAATTTACAACATGTTACCCAACGCAATAAAAAGCTGTGAATTGAGTTTCAGAAGGAAATGTACGCTAAAAAAATGGTTAAGTGAAAGAACTTTTTTGTACTAATCTCTGTTTTTCTGCTTTTCGTTTAAGCGTATATGATACCCTCGGAACATTTCGTAAACTGTCAAAATGTGTTTATTTTTACATCGCTAGATGGCAGTAGGGGTGTCTTCCCAGATTTCAAAAGGTCAACATTATACTTGCGTTATGTACATCCAAGCACAGTATTTTTAAATAACGAATTAAAAAACAAACCAATAACAAAGTGTGATTTGTTTATGGGACTTATTCTGTTGGTAGAATATTTAGTATGATCCTTTTTATAAATGTTTCATCATTTGCTTGTTCTTGGTCCTTCCACATAGGCTTACATTATAAACAGCGTTTGGAATCTCGTGGTTGACATTTGGAGTCGATTTAATGGTGTTTTTTTTATAAATTTAACTTCTAAATATTCAGTCGTTTATTGTTTTTTAAACTATATTTTCTAGAATTCATCATTATTATTACTATCCCCAAATTGGAAACGTATATTTGATAGAATAACTATACATATTAATAACATCATTAATAATATTGCCTTCGAGAAGTAAAAGAAAGTTTATTTTTTATTAATATACTAGCTGGTACCCGGCATGCGTTGCTATGCCATTTAATAAAGAAATTGTTTCTCCCTGCGCGTCCTTTCCCATTCGTCCCGTTTACCTTCCTACTCCCCTTCCCCTCCCGCGTACCCTTTCCCTCTCACATTCCCACTCCTCCTCCACCTTCCCTCTCCTCACTCTACTCCCCCCTTCCCCCGTCCTGCGAACTCCACTCCCGAGTTCCCCTCCTCCCTCCCGTATTCGCCTCCCCCCTCCCGAGTTATTTCAAAAATATATTGTTTATTGTAATACATTTTGATACAATTGTTTATCCCCGCATGTCCTTTCCCATTCGTCCCGTTCCCCTTCCGCCTCCCCTTCCTCTACCGCGTCCCCTTCCCCTCTCGCGGGCGTGCTCACAACAACTCACCAAACTTTCTTCGCAATCGGATGAACGGTTAGCAATTCATAATTTCACGATGTCAGAAGTCAGAACTCACTATTGTATATAAAAACCATCGCACACATCAAATCCCTAATGTTTGAATGAAAGCGAAGTCGTTCTGAAGTAATGGGGTGACCAAGCGAAACAGGCAAATTTGGTACTCAACCACTCGGCACTCAGGTACGTATTTAAAATATCAATAATTTTAAAAATCCATAGACAATTCTTTAAATACAAAAAAATAGCTGCGTGCTAAATTTATTTCTATCCCGAAATTATTTGGAAACGTATATTTGATAGAGTATCTATACATAATAATAACATCATTAATAATATTGACTTCGAGAAATAAAAGAAAGCTTTTTTAATTATATATTTATTATTTAAATAAATGAAGACAATATAAGCGAAACTTTTTATGTCTTCATTTATTTAAATATTACAATTTGAGGTTTTACTCATAAAGTTAAAATAAAATAAAATATATTTATTAAATTATTCTGTGTTATTTAGTACAACTAAACAATAATCTTTTTTTATCATGGCAGTAGCTGTCGTGCAAGGCTGCAGGCTGCAGAAAACCATCCTATGTTAAATAGAATCACTTCGGATATCGATATGTTTAATATCAATGAAGCACAATTCAGACAAAAAGCTTTGTTGTTGTTAGTATGATTGTGCTTCATTGAAATATAAATTACTTAAACCTGTTTAAATTTTAAATTAATATTCTTTTAAAACGCGTCCCGTTCTCGTCAACATCGCCGCTTTGAATAGCCAGTTTTTTTTCTTCGTCGGCTGCCGCAGCCATACTGGTAAATTTGGTTTTCTCCCACCATTCACAAACCTTCATATGGTATTTTCCATATCCAGCAACAGATAGGACTGAACTTCAATGGTAGCACATAACTCTTCCATGCCCGAATAACAAGATCCTATGCTCATTATTCCCGATACAAAAGATTTGTTGATGCCAATGCCTTCTTGTAGGCTTTCAGACGTTTTTAGTTTAAAAGTTTTACCACATAACACGCATTTTAAATTAAAAGTATAGTTCAAACCATTTATATTTTCTGAGGTAATTCGTAAATGCTTTAAATTGCAGTTAAAAAGGGAATCATGTTGACTAATACATTGGAGTTGTTTAAAAAAATAATCAAATTGTACTACTCTCCGCCCTTCTATGCAAATATCATCGCTTTCTTCTATCACCTCTTCAATAGTAAGCTCCTGCTCCGATTCTTCACAGATCCATCCTTGGTCTTCGGTCACAGGTAATTTCGCCAAAGAATTGCTGTTTTTTTGCTCCTAAACAATGTAGAAATAAATACTGCTTACCATGCTATTCAATCTGATTTTGAGATTATTAGTGTAAATTTTAGTAAAGTACGAACCTATGATCACGATGTTGGGAACATGTGTCATTAAAATCATAAAATGTCAATCAAAAAATTAACACAAATTGAAAAATATTGCATTTTGATGGTTATTTTGTTATCTTAAAAATGCGAAATGTCATTTCTCAAGAAACGCCATGTTGTTAATTACGACGGCAAACGTCTCGCATAACATAATTAACATGACGGTTCTTGAAAAATGACATTTCGCATTTTTTTTATTAAAAAAACCCCATTAAAACTCAATATTTTTCATTTCCGGTTACTGAATTACTTATTACTAACCATTATCTACATAGTACAATTTGTTTTAATTTTTTAAAAGTGTTTTTTAAGGATGTATTAGGAATATACGTAAATAGGTTATGAGAAATCGCCTTTTCAAACTTTAACAAGTTATACCTCAGAATAAGTGAAGTTAGAACCCTATCCAAATGAGGTGACGAATAGTAATTGCGAGATATTTGAAGTCCAATAAGTATAAAAGTACCTTTTCGACACTAGTGGCTGATGAACCAATAATAATATGCTCTAAATCTTCCAAGTTGTATTCACTACCAAACACCGCGTACATAATGTACCTACGGACAAATGCTATATTCCGAAATACGCCGCGCTTCGTATATTATAGCTGTGTGTGTGTACGCAGCCCAATGAATTCTCACACACATGCTTGCAAAACGTGCGCATCGCCAATCGCCACACATATGAACAACGCACTAACCGTTTTCGGAATTGGAACGCGCATAAAACGTTATATTTTCAACGATGGGACCAAGATGGCAGTTGAAAAGAAACATTTTGACAAATTTGCACCAAAAAAGGGAATTTTCGAGTACTTCCTGTTTTTGTAGCTTTCTGAGTTTATTGCAACGTTTCAAGTGTGTCGGTATTCTATGTTTAGAGCCATTAATGAAGCATTTTGACGGCATTTTCAAAATATATACGCTATAAAACCAGGAGCGTAGAGTTTCACTACTTGCTGCCGGGGGCTTGTCTCCCGGAATAAGCAAGAATATCTTGTCTTAAATGTTAGTTTAACAATTTAAGATAATAATCAAGAATATCTGTTAGAATTTGATGTAAAATGAAGTATTTATTTAATTGTTAATATTTACAGATATTATAACGATAATAAGAGGCCGTACTTCTACAGATGTAGGTATTATGTATATATTTTAAATTAAAAATATTGTGTAAAATCATTATTAACGCGACAATCATAGATTTAAGTTTAAAAAATGGGTTGTATGGTGTATCAATGTTTTTATTTTTCATGGTCGAATGCCCACATCAATTACAAAAAAAAAATAAGCAGATTGAAAAATAAAGGTCCATTATTTGGTAACAAAAAATATCAAGTCCGAGAATGACACGTGAAAGGTAGTATTTAGCCGTTTTAGAGAGCCGTTTTTCAGAAAATAACCATTCTGCCCCTATAACACACTCTTAAGTGAAAGAACTTTTTTGTACTAATCTCTGTTTTTCCGCTTTTCGTTTAATGTTTTTTCCATTATTATTTTCTTTTTATTTCTTTCATTTTCTCTGTTCTGTGTTTCTTATATAAAAATTTATTAACATTTTTTTTTCCAAAATACCTATATGTTTTTTTTTGTATATATAAAATGTAATAATGTGTATATTTTATGTACCTGTCTCAATTTAAAAAAAAAGTTAATGTCAAAAGAGCCCGTTGACAAACTGATATCAATCAGTTTAACGGGACTTAATTTAAAAATGTAAAAAAACTGTTAATAAATAATAAAGGAATTTTATTAATAAAAAAAATTAAAATCAGCGGTTATTGGTCTATATGAACATATTTTTTTAAAGCCATAATATTTTTCACTGGAGTTCCTTATTGACAATTGACAAGAAGCCATCTTACCGCAAATAAATTTACAGATGTAAATGGTCACATGAGCATTTACACAAGTTGAACTTTCGAACAACTTCCGTGATCATTAATTACCACAAGTCGGATGCGTATATAAACGCTCCTGTGAGTGACCCGTCAAAATCTTATGTCATGCGTAAATTTTAATTACGTGGGTAACCCCAGCCTAAAGCACTATAATAAGTTTTTATGTCTCCATGTTAAAATTCGAAGATATGATTTTTTTAATGTTGGCGAAAAATTTGAAATGTGAACTTCTGGAAATCTCGAGTATTCAAGGCAAATTTATTTATTTCGCGTAGTCACTCCAGTGGTTATATAGTGGCAACACCACTCTTTCTATTTCCTTCTCTCTTACTGCCTACCTCTTCACTCTCATCTGTGATGAGAGTGAAGAAGGTCAGGAGACTACGACGGTGAAGATCACTGGTCTTCAGGGAGCCGGCGTGTTGCTCTACACCATGGCGGTGTAGAAGTGACCTTGGTCCAGGCGGTCGACCGTCGTCGTGTTGACGAGGTATGGCGGCTGTGTGGCCCTTGAGTCGACACACACACGTGACGCAGGAAGGAACCTTGAGAGGCAATGAGGATGCTGGTTGCTGGCTCGTTGCCGGTTGTGGTTGCTGGTTGTGGTTGCTGGCTTGTTGCCGGTTGCTGGCTTGTTGCCGGTTGCTGGTTGCTGGTTGTGGTTGCTGGCTTGTTGCCGGTTGCTGGCTCGTTGCCGGTTGTGGTTGCTGGCTTGTTGCCGGTTGCTGGCTCGTTGCCGGTTGCTGGTTGCTTGACATCTCATGTCGAGATGGTAGTTGGAGATGGAGGCCTCGAAGGTGTTACTGGTGTCACACTAGACATGTGTAAGTCACTTGTTGCTGACTGCGCGGGCTGTTGCCCCGCGCAGGCACGTACTTAGTCGCGGCACTGCTCGGACTGTGTTGCTACTCGACCGATGAATGAAGACTGAACTGGGCTCAGCGAGCGAGCGCTTGCTTATATACTCGCGGCGAGTAATTAGTCTCACAGTAAGCAATGCTGGGTGAATTCACGCAAAGCTGAGAAATCGCTCGAACCTTCTGTGGGCACTTGTATGGTACAGCCACACGTTCTAGGCCTTTCGTGTAAGTGGTGGAATTATTATTTACGAGGCGGCGCGGCCGTAGTAACTGTAGGTAGATGTAGTATCGGCCGTAGGCAGGTCCGGTCTGGAGTGTTCCTTAACCAGTGGCGCTGCGATGGTTTTATCAGAGCAGGTTAAGTGACCGCTACAGTATTTAAAGTTTACCATAGACACATTTGTCAAAGTTTCTGAATTTTTTATTAATTATTTTTTATATGAAACAAAACAAAAAGTGATGTGATTATAGCTTTTATAATACTTTTGTGTAACTGAATATGTTTTTAAGTTTCATATAAAGTGGTATTTATACAGTTTACAGTGAAAATAAGAATGGTAGGCTTCAAAACAATTTCATCAAAAATTTCCCTTTTTTTTACATTAACTCCACACAGGAGGCTATGTCATCTGAGATGCCGTGTGGAGGTTATTTTAGAGGAGAGGAAGGAATGAACATTGGTCTTGAAGAGACCCATGTTGTAGGAAGGAGGAAACACAGAGGCCGGTAAATCGTTCCACAGCCGATATGCTTGGTGTAACTCTAAGTGATCAGCTCAGGTACGGGGGCTCCATCGAAATCAGAGTTAAGTTAGCCTCTCAGAAACTGGGCATACTGTACAGGGCCCGCAGATACTTTAATAGTACACAACTGCTAACCCTGTACAAATCGCAAGTGCGTCCCACGGTTGAATTTGGCAGCCACCTCTGGTCTGGAGCTCCAAAATACCTAAAAAAAACCCTTGACTCTGTGCAGAAACGGGCGGTTCGTTCGATAGATTCTCCCATCTTAACCCAATAGCTGCCCAAACAAAAACATTGTTTCACTACCGTACGCCAGCTATTTCAGTGATTTTTAACTTGTCATTTAAATTAATCTTTATAGCATTGTCCTTGCCCTTGAGGGCTTTGTTTATATTAGACACTCATAACTGATATCTATACTACATACTTCATACAATATTTATCCTCAAATGTGTCCCGTAATCTACTTTTGAGATAAATAATAAACCGACAGATAATAATCGGAATCCGCTAGCCCGCCATAGCGGTGACGCACTAACACAAATAAACAAGCTGATATATTATACACTTACGTCATCACATAATTATATCAATGGTGTTGGACAACAATACTTCAACTGTTTTTATATTTGATATAGCACTACATTATTTTGAATTTTATTAATGGGGTCGCGATTATTCCAGATCGAAAATCATTAAATTGGATATGATTTTAGATTTTCACGGCCAAAAATATTTTTGTTATTTGTTTTTGGGGTGTTATGCCGTGTTGCCCTACCTCCTTTAGCCAACGTTTCGGACAGCGTTACAGTGTCCATCATCAGGGCAGATGTGTCACACATTGGCTAAAGGAGGAGGTAGCGCAACATGGCATAACACCCCAAAAACAAATAACAAAAATGATGGATCATTGGTTTAAAATTTCCGGAATTCACAGTTCAATTCAAGTTATTTAGGTAACTTCATTCTCCATAGGCTCATCTTCATTGTCACTAAGTTGCGTTATAAAATTTCTCTATAAAGCTCTCTTCTCTGTTTTTTTAAATCAAAGTTTTTCTATTTAACATACATTTTTTTGCAATTTTTATAATTGCATATATGTCCATTCCATCTGCTTTCAAAGACCGTTATTAATTTTTGGTTACATCAAAAAACAACGAATCCATTTGAAAATTAATCTCAACCGATAATATTTCTAAAGAAATCATGAATCTGACAGTAAAGTAAGCTGATGACACAATCTCAAAAGATCCCAAGGGTTAATATGTAGTGATATTAGGCTAACGAATTGAGTAAAAAGGAAACTAAATGTAGTGAACGTATGTCTTGCAGTATGAAAGAGACATGCGTGTATGAGTGAGACAGCATGCGGAACGTATAAAAGGCGTGAATGTTGTCTACTCGTCCTCTCTTAGCATTTAGGCTTCCTACTAAGCACCTCTGTAAGACCTCGGAATAAACAGTAATAGTCTACCCACATTCGTATTATTGCATTCCCCGGAGATCACCATCAAGAGGAATCTGGATCCACCACCAGGAGTCCAGAGTAATGTAGATAACCGGCCACGGTCATCACACTAAACTTTACGAAACTAGAAAATATCTAAACTCTCGCCTTTCTGCTTAACCTTTTCTACGCGTCAAAAATATGTATCACTTCGTTCACACGCGGGGCTATTTATCATTAATCTAATTTATGGCTTTAACCCTTAGGCACCGAGAAGGATTTTACTGAATTGGCTGGCTGGAACGGCATGAATTTCTGTTGTGTTTTTTTATTTTGGGTTTTTGTTTAAAAAATCATACAGCTGCACAAACCAAGTTTTCAGTTATAAATTTTGTTTTAATGCATTCTTAAATGTTGAATTGTTATGTTTATAAATCTAATATTAGGTTTTTGGTTTCTGATTAGGTGTTATGTGAAATATAAACGAAAATTTACCTTAAAAATGCAGCCACCCGAATTATAATCACTCACAGTTTATTTATTCATTGTAATATCGAAGAATTTTTTGTTTTTACATAAATAATATACTTTTGGCAATCACATTATCAAGATTTATCTGGAGGTTTATTTACACATTGATTACAATTATTGATTTCTTACTACGCAGTCATTTTTTTCCGGTGATCATACATACACTTACGCGACACCATGTCTATATTAGATAGGGTCACCATAAGATTGTTAGGCGCGGCGGACACTTTTAATAATTAAAACTTCTGTACAGTATGTATTTTAAATATATTTTAAAACAGGTAGTGGGGCATAACGCAATTTCGCAGTGTGAACACCAATAACGTGTCTGAACTCGACGCTTTGGATTTCGCATTGAGTGTTTGCAAACATAACACTCCCGGTAAACTGTTTTTCTCTTCGAATTCGCAGACTGTGGAACATCCGACAGAAAATGTCTGGCAGTTAGCCTTAGCGGATATTCACCAACTCGATTAACTCTTTTTGTTGAGCCGGGAATGTGATGTTTTTGAATTAGTTGCCTTATGACTTCTAAATG
Organism: Limnephilus rhombicus; assembly: GCA_929108145.2. Taxonomy (NCBI): domain Eukaryota; kingdom Metazoa; phylum Arthropoda; class Insecta; order Trichoptera; family Limnephilidae; genus Limnephilus; species Limnephilus rhombicus. The sequence continues at coordinate 10,207,910 of OV815287.1, read as the reverse complement.
AAAATCTGTTAGGCTTACTTCTTTTTTAGTTGTGTATTTATACATCGCGTGGGCATTTATTAAAACTACATCGATTGTCCGAAACGCAATTTTTTTATACCATTTAACGGTTTTACGAACACATTGCACAAATGTTATCAACATATCCGACCTATCAACACCCCCATATTCTTATTATAATTTACAACACAATTGGGTTTTATTATTGGATCCTTTGTTTTCCAATTCACTTTTCCTGTTTCTACCATTGAATCATTGTGTGATGTAGTGAGCATATGAACATCCCTCTTATCGTGCCATTTTATTGCAAGTAGGCATCCAGATTTCTTCCTTTCCACATCTCCTTTTTTTACATCTCCAAATGATGGTAAACATTTTCGCGTTTTTTTAACAGTGCCACACGCATTAGTGTATTTATTGTGTAAATAACTAAATAAAAAAGGGCTCGTGTACCAGTTGTCCGTGTATACTGTGTGTCCCTTTCCTAAATAATCGGCTAATAACGAAACCACAACTTTTCCAGAAACCAACAATTGCTTTGATATGCCTTCATCCATATTTGGTATGTCTATGTTTGTTTTGGCACCACAATAAATAACAAATTGTAAAACAAAACCGGTTTTGCAATCACATAAAACAAATAGTTTTACGCCAAATCTATGTCTTTTTGCTGGAAGATATTGTTTGATCGATAATCTTCCTTTGAATAGCACCAGCGATTCGTCAATACACAAATTCTCGAACGGATAAAAGTACTTTTTAAATTGGCCGCATACCATATCTACAAAATTTCGTATTTTGAAGGTCGTATCGCCCTTTTTTTGTTTTTCGTTATCTGAAAAATGGAGCATGCTCAGAATTGACATATAGCGATCTCTTGACATGGTTTCTCCAAATATTGGGGATGAAATCAACTTGTCCAGTGTCCAATATTGACGAATTTTCCCTTTTTTGCTTCTCGCCATAAGCATAGTAAGTATCAAGCTCTGTATCAACATCTTTCCATTTGTGTAAACTTGAATATGGAGCAAATACTTTTTGTGACTTTAGAGTGGTAAAATATCTATTGGTTTCGGTTGTAATGCAACCCACGACATTTGTATTTAGGAAAAGCTCAAAAAAGTCAATTTCACTACTCTCCGGATTGAGTTCACAATCTCGTAAACCAGATTGTTGGTTGAAATTGTGTACATCGGGTTGGAAGTTTATTGCACTTTCCCATACTGGCGAGCAATTCATAAAATTTATATCAGAGGATAAATGGTCGTCCAATCCAGAATTGTTAATTTCATTATCTTCGTTTTCTGATTCATCGGAACTCTCCGAATTTTCTGGAATGTAGTCTTCTTCATCACTCATGGAGAACTCCGAATCGCAATCTAACACATAGTTTTCAATATCTTCGTTATCCATTTTTAACCGGTCAAAGGCCATGACATTTAGCGGAAATTCGCGGAACTTCGCAAAAAAACACTAAAAAACCACCACTTTGAATTTTGAATTGAATGTTTTGTCGATAAATTTTGAGCTATTGTATATTTTATTAACTGAAACACATTCACATCACAATAAACTATCTACGAAAACCACATTACTTGCATTTATTACGTAAATTAATAGGTTTTATGATCGTTTTATTCGCGATACACCCATTAATTGCGACCGTTAAATTCGCGGCAAATTCTGACAGCCGATTGTCATAGAAGAAATCGTTTAAAAAATATTCCAGGGTGACTAGGTGAATGAAACGTGTAGCGTCTCCGAGAGTAATGACAGCGCAAGCGATTCTGACACTGTTCTCCATACAAATTGTGTACATAGAAGGGCCAAAATCGTCGACCAAAAGTTTTTTGTCGGAAGTATTATTCAAATATTTGAATTATTTTCTCGCGCATGCGCATATGACGCGCGCGCCGGCGCGTCTCCGGCCTTTGACCGGTTAAGAATTATAAACCCACTGTACACTGATATACTCGTCTGAAATTATTCAATATAATAAAACATGGGCCACGAAAGAATATGCACCGCAATGAGATATTTTTAAAGTTACCGAAATAATAAATGTTCATAAATAAAATCGTAGGTTTCAAATTTCACGTAAATATCTACATGGATCTCATGAAGCCGACAAAGGACATAACTCATCTCAATAAGTTTATTATCAGCCATAAAAAGATAAGACCTCGCGAAATAATGTGCACCGCAATAAACGATATCAATGTAAGCACGCTTGCTCGGTACCGGCACGCACTAACACATCGACGCGCAAGACGAGACTGTATGCGGTCCAAAAAAACTTCGACGTAATTTGAAAGGTTCGCTATGATGAAAAAATTAATTTAAAAAATAACTGTAAGTAAAAAGGTCTTTCTCTTTAAAGGACATGGTACAAAACACTTGGTTTTATAATATGAATCTTTTACTACGAACATTTACTAGTAAATTATCTCAATATTTAGAGATGAACATGACGAATTCTCCAAACTACTAATACAGTGGGTCGGCCCACATGAGAATTTCCTTTCAACTACGTATACAGTTGGTCGGATCCTTCGGGTTAAACAATAATCACACATGGATTTTAATATTTGTTTTAAAAAATAAGTCAATTATGTCTTGAAGTATTTTTTCAAGTGTAAATAAACATTCCGATTATCAATGGGACTCTATAAATCTTCGACGCTTATCTCAGTAAGTGTAATAAATACGTTTGGGTCGGGCGGCCATATTAATATTTCAAGGTCAACACAATAAGCACGTCAACATACCGGAGTAGAGCTCTTCAACTGTGGTGCGATGTCTCGATTGGCTAGATGCATGAAATATTGACACACACTTAAAAAGGGTCGTATAATAAAAACAACTGCAGCTTCAAATTGTTATCTTCGTCACTTTCACTAAGTTCGAAATCTAAATCTATTTCTAAAGTTGCACTAATTATTTCGTCGGCATTAAGACTACGACCCGACATTTTGTATGTTGGTAATAAAAATAATTTCAATTATTGATAAAAGTCAAACATCTACAACTTTTCGTAAAGAGTTATAAAATCACTACACTTGATTGTCAACTAAAAACACTCTTAATCACTTATTTTTATTTGAAAATAATCTAACACTGATGAAATTTTATATTTCTACCACAGTTTGAAAGTATCTTTAGTATATTTATAAAAAAACTTATTTTTAAATATGATAAATCAGATAAATGTCCACAGTAATCACGATAGTTCGCATCAACGAAAAAAGCAAACAATAATTCGATATGATAATGTATTACTCGGCGAGCCTCTTCGCTTGAGAATCTTACGAGTGCTTATGAGAGGCGCCTGCGCAATAGCGTGTGAAAAGACGCGGGAAGAATTCAAACTGATTCATTTTTCGCTCTGAGTTGGAAGGTCCCTTCAAATCTCTGTAACTCTGATTAGGACACGTATTACGGAAGAATATCGCAAGATGTCAGTAGGGTAAAGATTTGAGAATTTTAAGGAGTATAAATTTTACTATATTGAAGTATGTTTCATATACATAACGCTGGAGAAACTTCACGGTGCACCACTGCGCTGCCCGCGTACAGGGCATGTACGGGGCGACGCAGTGGCAATATATAAAATATATATAAAAAAATATAAATAATACCAGTTATATTGTCATACGTAATAAAAAATTTGCCAGAGTTCGAAATTTCCCTAGATTTTGTCCTGATCTCCCTTTTCCCTATTTCTCCCCTAGAGCTAGGGAAATTTCCCTAGACATAACATCACTGATTCAAAATGACAACTCGAAAATAAATAAACTATCGGTGGGTGAAGACGTCACACAATCCACCATAGATACGGTGCTTTTCGTGGGGTCTTGGAAAATTAAAACTTTGACAATTATTTTAACTATTAAAACTAACTATAAAAATAAAAATGCAGTTATTTAAGTTTGAAGGTCTTTATTCATTAAAAAAAATAAAAAAAATTGGACTGGAGTTCTCTATTACGTACATTAGTAAGTTAACCCTTTCCCGCAGGGAAAGGGTTAACTTACTAATCATTCTTTTATGTTTGTAGTTCCCACCCCATCCTGTCATCGCTCAGCGTAGTGGGGCCCCCGGCAGAGGGCGTAGCGCCGGCCGGGGAGGGTCCTGGTGGGGACTGGGGCGAGCGCCCCTCGCAGCCCCTCTCGGCAGATCCCTCACCCATCACCTTGCTGAATAACGTGATTGCTTCCACAGTAGACACAGAGACTGGTGAGCTTAACCTTTACTGGTGTCTAGCTAGTAGCAGCACCTCTAACGGCAAATATATAGGAATTGTGTTTTTATTTTCCAAACAAGCTTTCAAATATTGTCTTTAAAGCCTCGATGACACACGGCGAGTTACAAGCTACTATCTACTAAGTTTTAAAAGCGGGTAAATCGGCGAGTGAGATTGTCATGATGACACACAAAACTGTCCACTCGCTCAGAAGCGTAGGAAACTAAGGTCGCTTTTAGCGCCAGTGACAAGAATAACGACGCCTGCGTGAACTAATTCTTCAGATTTTTGACAGTCGAAATCAGCTGTTTATCGGAAGCCATGTTGGATCGTAAATAAACCAATCACGAGCAAGCATGTAGGCGAGTAAAGTTGACGACCTTTCAACTTTTTTTCGTAGATTGTCAACAATCTGCTAGTTGCTGCTAGTTAGCAAGTGACACAATGACACTGGGCGAGTTTACTAACAGATAGTGAATTTCCCAGATAGTAGCTTGTAAACTAGCCCTGTGTCATCGACGCTTTAGGCAGGTGCAACAGTGTTTTTTTTTTTCAATGTTTCTGGCTTTCACCCTTCAAAAGTGTTCTAGGCCAGTGGTTGCAATGTTCCGATCGATGTACAATTCTCATTTGGATAAGTGAGGAAATTTATTTTTTGAAACTTGGAAGAATTATTGAAAGCACGTTTTTTATGGGATAGCCATTTAATTGAGGCTCCCTTAGATGACTAGCAATGTACCGATACTCTGCCCAAACATTGCGGGATCTATTTTTGAGGATGTCAGATAGAGTAAAGTCTTATTTTTTTCAGGCCTCGCAACCCTCATGCGATGCCTGGATGCAGCCAACCCGGAGCTGGCCATTGCAGCCCTGGAGAAGCTGCCCGAGCTGGTGGTGTGCATGCAGGAGCACGCCACGCAGATCCTCAGCAAGGTGTTCCAGCTCGGCATGCGCTCCAAGATCAACACCGAGAGTTACATCGCCAAGTGCGTGCTGACGCTCAACGCGCACAGAGGATGCTGATGGAGAAATTATCCAGTTACATATATTTTATATTACTTATTAAAATCTCTAGAATTTTCAATGATTTTTGTGGTCTTATTGTCAACACATTGTCATCATGACGATAAATCGTGGATAGGATTTGATATTGAATATGTATTCATTCTGTCCATTCTCCTGTTGAAAAAACATGTACAATTCCAAAATGTTGTAATTATTACAATCACTCTGCAAATAGATGACTTTACCGTAGGGGCACAGATTAGCTTAAGTTATGCCACGCCGCATTAACCCCTCAGGATAATTTGGAAACAGCTCACATAGGTCTCATGGAAATCGTTGTATCTACCTTACTGTCACGGGGAGAAATATGATCTAAACAGTGTTAGAAAGAGAAAACACCACACTTTATATTTTAATGTAGAAGTTCACCACAGAAAAATTAAATTGTGCACCTCTATGAAATCAAAGTTTCCGACCGCAATTTGAGAAATATTTAGGAAACTTTGTGATTTTTTATTAAATAAGATGTTTTTTTATTAAATGACGAAAAAGGAGGTGACAATAACGTTTACAATACATTTGTCTCATAAATATTTGTGTATTTTTCTTTTTTTTCATTATCAATAACTTTAGTTAGAAAAAACGTAAGGTGAGCCATTTTTAAAACTTTTTTATGTTTCCATTCTAAAATTTTATGTTTATTTCATATTTATTTTTAATAATAATTTGTAGCATATTTCATCACCTTTCAAAAACAGTTTTTAGTTTTCGGTTATTCCAGAAATATTCCATTTCTTTGAATTTTATTGCAAAGCGGAAATATTCTGACCATCTGACCGAATACGATCGAGGCCTGAGGGGTTAGCTGGACGGCAACAGCAGGCCTCATTGGCCCAAGTAGATAATTCTATCACATGCACAATGTTGGGGAACATTGAAACAAACAAAGGAATGTAACCTGTTAAATAGTTTTTGTATTATAAAAAGAGTTGTCAGAAACTCTCACTATGTATTTACGAATAAAAATGAAATAGTATTTTGTGTATAAAATCTTGTTTTATTACAATAAATAAATATATATTTTTTTTTTACATTAGCTCCACACATGTCATCTTAGGGAATGCTGTGTGGAGGGGTTTTTTAAGGAAAGAAGGAGAAGAAGTTCTGGGAAGGAAATAGGCATGAAGGGTGGGTAGAAATCTGGGAGTCAGGGTGTCCAGGAGTGATCTGAGAGTCCTCTAACTGCGGTGCAAGGCGATGGATCGAGGGATTCTGGCTGGAGAGGTCAAAAGACCTCTTCAACCAGTCTCTCTCGATTCGAACCGCCACGCAGCAGGTGGACAGACGCGTCGGCCTCCAAGATCTGGACAAATCTCTCCCCATGAACCCGAGCACCCCTGCTAAGTCACCAAACTTAGCGAACCGCTTGGGATGAACTGTGGCAGAGGTGTTCGTTTTCCAATAAATGATTCCCGGGGCGGCGGTACCCATACCCGCCTCTCAAATTATCAGCCTCCATCTATCCTCCGCAAAAAGAAGGCCTCCACATAATATAATCAATATTAACCTTCCAGTAGTCGCACCCTTGCACCGAACATAAGCAGTCGCGCGCGATCATTGATTCTGCATCTTTAGGCGTCTGGTTTTAGAAGACGACTGAATATTTCATGATGTTGTATGTAGCATATAATTATCTATATAAATAATAAATTAATTGGTTATCACTTTTTAATTTGTACATAATAGTTTAAGTCTGTAATCTCAATTTTTTAGACATCTGACACAAAACAGCGCTATAAATCAACATAATAATGAAACAAGATAAAATTTTCTTTCTTAGTTTTAATTTTTTAATATATTTACTATAGTTATTGCAGAGATCAATCAGCCTTATCGGCAATGGCTCCGTTTTGTAGGAACTCTAGATGTCACTTATATAATATTTTCTGCATGTTTTTTATGTTATAACTAAATTCTAATAAGCAATATGGAAGTCAAATCAAAAACTACTAACAATGCTTTGTAGAAGTACTACTATAAACTATTCATCATCAGAATCCATAGTATCTGCTGGAAATGCACAATCTCGGGTATCTTCAAAAACTTAAAATAAAATAAAAATCCGAAAACTTCAATATCTTGGACATGTGATGAGACATCCAGAGAAGTATGAGATCCTGCATCTCATAATGCAGGGAAAGATTGCCGGAAGACGGGGCCCTGGAAGAAGGAGAACCTCATGGTTGAAAAACCTGAGACAGTGGTATGGCCAGTCTACCGTAGAGCTGTTCCGGGCTGCAGTAAACAAAGTCCGCATAGCCAACATGATAGCCAACGTCCGTTGAACGGACAGGGCACAAGAAGAAGAAGAAGGGTATCTTGAGAATAGTTGGACTGAATATTTCTTATAAATTTATTTGTAACATATATATAAATACAACTACTTATTTGCGTTTAACGTATTTCCGTAAAATAAAACTAAGTTCTAATTAATATGGTACAAATATCATGAAATACTCACCCAGCTCTCAATATTATTCGAGAGATTTTTCAAGTATACAACCAGTCGCATGCGGAATCTGAGACCGCAAATATAAACAAAAGAACACATGCGCTTGAGACGAATGTCACTAGGCGACATACCTCACGCCCCGAAGATATAAAGGAAGCGCAATTGTTTGTAGTTAGCGCATAATCAGTAAAATAAATTCTCTGCGAACTCAAAGACCGCGCGCGACCGCTAAAAGGTTAATACTTTTTTTTTTTTTTTTTTTTTTTCATTTTCTAGATTCTTATGTATCTTGAGGAGATGAATCATTTAAATTTACTGAATTTGAAGTTAATGTTCTTTATACAAATAGAACGGCGTCATATGCGCCTTGCAATTTTTACCTCATGTGGGTATTTAAAAATAGTACCTGGCTATTATAGACTTAGAGGTCATGTGTTTTGTCGGTAGGGAAAAATTGTTATGTAAAAAACCCTACTAAAATTGCATGTTTCGCTTAGCTCTACAAAGCAATTGAATTTGGCCCGGGAAAAATATATACATACGTGTGTGTTTGTGTTATGTTGGGAGTGGGAAGGAGTCAGTCATGTCCTTTTGTTTGGAGCTCCTCCGCATTTGCTTTTGGGAATAAGGAAACCATGAAAAACCTTATCCGGGAGGAGTCGGCCGACAGTCAACATGAAACTGTGCGGCCTTCAGTGATTTCAGTAGATGAAATCCTGCATTTTGTGGTGATGGGTGTGGGTGTCTGTTTTTATGTGATATATACTTTATGGGAATTTTTAGGATAAACTTACATACATATAGATAAAGTAAATATTATTATATAAATATATAAATAGATATATAGACATAAGTTGTGTGGAGGGGTCTGGTGATTGGGAATACCTACCGATCGCTCAGTCATCCGCGTCTGATTCAGGGTTGTGCCAAATGTGATCAGAATATGTTTGGGTAGTCTGTGTTTGTACCTGAAAGGGAGATCGCTAGGTGCATTGTATTGACCGATTTCTTTGATGAGTTTATTTTTACTATGTTGAAGTGACTTGTAAAATCGGTCGGTCAGTCTGTGTGTGTATTCAAATAAGGTCGGTATTTCTTCTCTTGCATGTAGTTTTTTCAAGTTTGTTCTGAGTCTTGTGTTGTACGTGATTTTAATGCAGAGATTTTGTAAAGTCTGTAGTTTTGTGTGGTCAGAGTGGGAGATGCTGCCCCACATGGGGATAGCATGAGTCAGTACCGGTCGAATGAGCAAGTAGTAGATCAGGAGTTTGGTTCTGGGAAGTAGCGGACTTCTTCTGTTGAAGATTGGCTTCATCGCGCCGACTGCCTTTCTGGCTTTCACGTGCATCTTGGCTACGTGAGATTTCCAGTTGAGACGTGAGTCCATTGTGAGACCCAGGTAGACGACCTCATCTTTCCATTCTAGGACGTGTCCTCCCATTTCGATGTTGACGTCTGGTGTTCTTATTTTATTTTTCCTCGAGTACATAATGACTTCGGTCTTCGCCTCGTTCAGTTTGAGTCGCCATTTTCTGTAGAACTCTACCAGTGCATCGAGCGCCCTCTGTAGGTATATGGCTTCCATGTCTGCTTGCGTCGAGGAAACGTGAAGTTTGACGTCGTCTGCATAGATGGAAAGGTTGCATCTCGTCATGGGGGATGTCGTGCGTGAAGATGTTGAAGAGGTGAGGTCCCAGTAGACTTCCCTGAGGCACGCCTTTTGGAATCTCACGTAGTGTCGACAGCGCGTTCCTGATGAAGACTTGGAAGGATCTGTTCTTGAGGTATTCTTGTATCACTCTCGTTAGGTATATGGGCGTGTTCAGTCTGTGAAGTTTGTGCAGAAGCCCTTTTATCCAAACGGTGTCAAAGAAAGGTTAATACAATGGTATAAAGCATTACAATTTGTTAGTGTAAATAAAAAATATAAGTACATGATATTTTGTGTTCCGTATCGATGCCTGGAATCCATTATGAGAGAGAGCTAGCTCTTTCGCCCTTATAGTTTCAGTTTCGCGCGTGTTTATTCCCTATATTTGCCCTTTTTTTATTCGACTTGCCACATTTTCTCTCTGCTGGCAACACTAGTGACGCGCATCTCAGATCACGTGATGTTATTGTTTGTCATATGACGCCGTTTTTTCGCGCCGAAAGCAGTTTTCGTGTTTCGCTGTACTTAAAAAACCAATTTTGAGTCGAAAATCGAAGTTTATTCCCTGCTCTTTCAGTTTAAACATTAAATATACCGTGATAGATAGTTTTCTGAGAAATTGACTAATTGTTTAATGTGTTTTTTCGGTTGTTTACGTGTTTAAACTGTGCAACAAAATGAGTGATATCGACAACTAAGACCCTTCGCCGGTCGGAAACAATGATCAAGCACGAGTTTCTCGGAAACGCCGAATGCCGCGCGAAAGCTCTGGATCCGACACTTCGGAAGAAATGCATTACTATCGGGATCCTCGGGTAGACATCCTGATGCAACAGATGTCGGCCATGACAGACGTTTTATCTGGGAATCGGGTAGAGTTCGCGGAGAAAACGGTCTCGGACAAAGAAGACTCCGCGGGAGAGATGCGGCAAGAGGTAGAATCGGGGTTTTTAGAGATGCCCGCCAGCCTAGCCGCTCAGAAAAACGTTTTGGAGTTCTGCAATCCAAGCACATTGGTGAAGGAATCGCCGATTCCGAAGGCGGACGCAAGAAGAGTCGCAGTTATCTCGGCTCTTCAGCGTTTTGGCTCGGAGGAATGGTCGCGTGTTCGCTATGCCGAAACACAGAAAGTATACACCGCCACGCCCGCCTTCGTAGAGCTGGAGGTAAATGAAGAACTAGGAGGTTTGATAAGAACAACTCCTTCGCGCCAGCCCTGTACCGTTCCCTGGGAGCCCTCTCCAATGCAGTGCTATCCCAAACAGAGTCGGTCAGAGGAAACATGCAGGCACTGGTGAACTGGGCATCCGAACCAGGCACCTGCTTGACCCCTGCGACTCTGTTTGACAAGATTCAGGGGATGTTTGCCAAGTACAGTAAGACCACGGACGACGTCCTACAGATTTTATGCGGAAGGCGAACGGAATGCCTACAAAGTAGGCGAAAGGCCCTGCTAGAGGGAGTAAGGGACCCGTACATCAAGAAAGGCCTTTGCCAGGATTCCTCAGAGCGCCAGTCACCTCTTTAATAAAGAGGAACTAGCAAGTTATATCGTGGCAAACGGGGGACGAGACAAGATATTCGGTAGTGCATCCTCGTCGTATATCCCCCGTCAACCTCAACCCTCTACCTCACAAGCAGCAAGACCGGTGATAGAGGCTCCACACTCCCGACCTAGGAAGCCCTTTCGACCTGCCCCTAGGCCAGAGAAAGACAGGACGTACAGGCAGCCCGCCAAAAAGCCAGAGCCCTCTCGCAAGGCGGCCAGCGATCGGGGTAGAAGGCGATGGAGGTGACTGGAGGCCGGAGCCATTCTGGGGAGGACGCCTAAAGGCATATCAGGAGGTGTGGAGGGAGCTGGGAGCATCACCGCTAATCCTGAACATTCTAAAAGGAGCAAGGATACACTTCATATCAAAACCTCCTCGGGCGCTCCCATCGGCCGAGCTGAAGCAGAATTTCAGGACAAGGTTGTCTCCAGGCATGACCGCACACATCGAAACGATGAAAGCGTCAAAAATCCTGGAGGCAGCAGACGACTCCCCAAACTTCCTGTCAGGTATGTTCCTTACCTCCAAATCAGACCACACCCTCAGGCCCATCTTCAACCTGAAGGCCTTGAACGTCTTCATAGACTCAAAGCCCTTCAGACTCTTCAGTCATTTTCGGGTCCCGGAATTCCTCCAACCCGACGACTGGCTGATAAAAGTCGACCTCTCCCAGGCTTACTTTCACGTGCCAATCGCAAGATCACACCGGAAGTTCCTGCGCCTCGTGTACAACGGAGAGCTCCTTCAGATGACGTGTCTGCCCTTCGGCCTGTCATCAGCGCCAAGGATCTTCTCGCTGCTCTCAAACTGGGTAGCAGAACTACTAAGGAAAAAGGGACTCAGGATTGTAGTCTACCTAGACGACTTCTTAGTAGCAAACCAGTCCAGAAAACTTCTCACCTCCCAAGCCGTTGCTATAGTGCACACACTTCAACAGCTAGGCTGGTGCATAAACCCGGACAAGTGTGTCCTGACACCCACGCAGAAGTTGGAGTTTCTGGGTATAACATGGGACACGAGAGCAGATCAAAAGTCTCTCTCCGACCGCAAGTGCGCTGGTCTACGCCAAGCCTTGCAGGTTCCCTTGGAAGTCGGCAGTTGCTCTCCCAGGCAGGCTCTCGGTCTACTGGGAAGACTCAACTTTGCAAATTTCGTGATCCCTCGTGGTCGCTTGCATTGCCGCAGACTGCACCTGGACAAGTGTGTCCGGACACCCACGCAGAAGTTGGAGTTCCTGGGTATAACATGGGACACGAGAGCAGATCAAAAGTCTCTCTCCGACCGCAAGTGCGCTGGTCTACGCCAAGCCTTGCAGGTTCCCTTGGAAGTCGGCAGTTGCTCTCCCAGGCAGGCTCTCGGTCTACTGGGAAGACTCAACTTTGCAAATTTCGTGATCCCTCGTGGTCGCTTGCATTGCCGCAGACTGCACCCGGACAAGTGTGTCCGTACACCCACGCAGAAGTTGGAGTTCCTGGGTATAACATGGGACACGAGAGCAGATCAAAAGTCTCTCTCCGACCGCAAGTGCGCTGGTCTACGCCAAGCCTTGCAGGTTCCCTTGGAAGTCGGCAGTTGCTCTCCCAGGCAGGCTCTCGGTCTACTGGGAAGACTCAACTTTGCAAATTTCGTGATCCCTCGTGGTCGCTTGCATTGCCGCAGACTGCAGAGGTTCAGCCGCCGCATACAGCACCTGAAACCATCGCGGCCCGTTGCTCTGCCCAACGCAGCACGGCAGGACATACAGTGGTGGCTAGCAGCCATGGGAAGGACAAGCCCAATGTCTTATCTTAACAAGATGAATGTCTTATTGCAGACAGACAACAAGACAGTAGTGGCTTATGTCAACAAGGAAGGGGGTACAAAATCGTTAGCCCTTCTGGAAACAACGCGGGAGCTACTGGATTTCGTAGACCAGATGGAGATATCTCTGACAGCCCAATACATTCCAGGAAGATACAACGGAATTGTGGACCGTCTCTCTCGGGGCGCACCGCTTCCAGAGTGGCATCTACTAAGTCCGGCAACGAAGGAGATATTCAAAAAATGGGGTCGCCCTCAAATAGACCTGTCCGCTTCAGCCACTGCTCACGTGGTACCAACATACGTCTCCAGAGACTCAAGCGACTGCTTAGCCTGCTTTCCCAACGCGTTCAGTCAACCTTGGGACTACAATCTAGCTTGGGTATTCCCCCCGCCAAACCTCGTTCCGAGAGTGCTCACCCACCTAAATCAGGCAAAAGGGCATGTTCCTTCTAGTCGTCCCAAAATGGGAGAAGACTTTCTGGAGAAGCGACCTAAAACAGCGAACAGACGAACCTCCCATACACCTGCGCAACCTAGAAGGAGTCCTCATAGACACATCGACAGGACTACCCCCTCCCAGGATTCAGGATCTGGAACTAGAGGTCTGGAGAATTGCGGGTGGGAACAAGCCCTGACAACATGGAGTCAGGAAGAACGCCAACTCCTCAAGTCATCCTGGAGAGAGTCTACACCGAAGACCTACAAACCTGCGTGGGATAGGTGGCGTAAATGGGGCACTCAAAACCGTGTGGACGTCAACAATCCCCCACCAACTACGGTTGCCAGGTATCTAGCCCACCTATTTGTTCAAGGAGGCCTAGCCCCAGGGACCATTCAGGTCCACAAGTCAGCCATTGTTACCTTCTGCGGCCCAGCTCAGAATGCGAGAAAAATCAGCTCTGATTTCTTGGTAAGACACGTTCTCAAGGCAATCTCAATGGCAAGGGGGACCAAGGAGAAAGCCCCTATCTGGTATCCCAGACAAGTAATAGACTGGCTGGTCAAGAATTCCCCCGCAGAAGACTCGCTGTTTGAAGCGTCACGGAGGGCAGCAATACTCCTCGCCCTGGCGTCAGGCAGGAGAGTTCATGATTTGATACTGCTCAGAATCACCCCAGAACATTTCATCGACAAGAGGAACTCTATTACCCTGTGGCCAATTTTTGGGGCAAAAACCGACACAGCCAACCATAAACAATCAGGTTGGAAACTGACGGGCTCACAAAAAGATAACATCAACCTCCTTAAATGGTTGAGAAAAGTCGTTGCCCTCTCTACAGCCAGAAGAGGTCCACTACTAAAGAACCTATTTGTGACCACATCAGCAGAAACAAAACCGGCAACGCAAACGATAATAGGGGGATGGATCAAATCAGTCCTCAGAGAAGCTTGAGTCCACGCAACCCCGGGAAGTGTACGCTCGGCTGTAGCCTCCTTAAACTGGTTGGAAGACTACCCCATAGAGGAGATTCTTGCTAGAGGGAATTGGAAGTCCGAGCACACCTTCCGGAAGTTCTACCAGAAGGAGATAGCGCACTCCAGAAGCGAGCACCTCCAGCACTCAATGGCTCCATTCTTTACTCCAGTGTAAATAGCATCACATATAACGCTAAGTTTTCAGATCACCAGGTGAGAGCAAACACATCTCATAATGGATTCCAGGCATCGATACGGAACACAAAATAGAATAATTTTACCTACCAATAAAATTTATATTTTGTTTCCATCGATGCCTGGAATCCAGGTAATCCCTACCCGGTGCATTACGAGTCATATGACAAACAATAACATCACCAGTGTTGCCAACAGTTATACCAGCTTACCACCAGATTCAACCTTTAAATCCACCAGAAAACCACTAAAAATATAGCACTACACTCACACTCGCTAAATTTTCCACTAAAATAAAGTTTAAAAAAAGAAAATAGGTTTAGAAATTATTAATTTCCTTTATTAGTACAAACATAATAATTAGTAACAAACAGACCGTTTGTAGGTAAATTAACATAAAAAATCGCTGAAGACGGAGGTAGCGCAACACGGCATAAAACCCCAAAAACAAATAACGAAAACATAAAAATTATTCAATAACGACTAATTCTAAATTTTTGGATCTTGAATCCAAGAATCCCGAAAATGTTGCGTATATTGTTGTTTCGGCATAGTTGCGCACTCGCGATGATAACACAACAGTAAGTTGACAGTTCTATAAAAGAGTTGACTGACAAAATGTTGTGCAGGGAATCCCCATGTACAAAGACACTGCGCATCTTTTTAGTAGATCAGTGTTGCCTACACAGTAAACGTAAATTCCATTTAAATTTAAAGAAAGTATAACGAAGAAGTATGTATAAGATTATAGTTTTAGTAATGAAACAAAAATTTTCGAAACCGCTAGAAAATCCACCAGCCACTAAAAGAAATATTTCGCCACTAAATGAAGTCTCTGAAAACCACCAGTTTTAGTGGAAAATCCACTGAGTTGGCAACATTGAACATCACGTGATCTGAGATGCGCGTCACTAGTGTTGCCAGCAGAGAGAAAATGTGGCAAGTCGAATAAAAAAAGGGCAAATATAGGGAATAAACACGCGTGAAACTGAAACTATAAGGGCGAAAGAGCTAGCTCTCTCTCATAATGGATTCCAGGCATTGATGGAAACAAAATATAAATTTTATTGGTAGGTAAAATTATTCTATTGTCTTTGTGCACACAGTATAAAACACCGAAGAAGTTCTACCAATCCTTGGAGTCCTAAGTCTAGTCTGCAAAGGTTTTATCTTTGATGGCCTGTTTGGGGTCCTTTTTGATAGTACTATCAACTGCACCGGTCTGTCCAAGGAGGTATTCAAGTTCTGAAAATATTAAACAGTATTAAACTGTCTGGATCCGCTAACCATTCAATATGAAAACTTATTATCTATGAACTATTTCACTAAATGTATCGATGATGTCACGCGAGAAGCGCCTGT
Organism: Limnephilus rhombicus; assembly: GCA_929108145.2. Classification (NCBI taxonomy): domain Eukaryota; kingdom Metazoa; phylum Arthropoda; class Insecta; order Trichoptera; family Limnephilidae; genus Limnephilus; species Limnephilus rhombicus. The sequence continues at coordinate 10,192,173 of OV815287.1, read as the reverse complement.
TGCAGGAAAAATAACACATTCGTGCATTGATCATATTTTTGTAAGATTCAATAATAATAATAATAATCTTAAAAATAAAATAAAAAAACATGACAAAATTAAAAAAAATAACTTATATCATTGATGTAGCTATTCCAAAATCTTGTAATATTCAAAAAACTGTTTCTGAAAAAATAAGAAAATATACAGATTTAGGAAATGAGATTAAAAGAATTTGGCATTCTCAGGCTATAAAAATATTACCATTTGTTATTTCGGCTACTGGCATTATACCTAGGTCTCTCATTCAAAATTTAGGCATATTAGATTTGTCAAAGAATTTATATATAAAAATGCAAAAATCGGTCATTTTAAATACATGTAGGATTACAAAAGATTTTTTAAATATTTATATTGAGGGATCAGTAGGATTTATAGGTTCAATTAGGAATTCCACAGAGCCGAACCTTCTGATATGAAAATATCTGGAGTCGGTGAATTATTTTCCCATCTGGTCTCTGGTAGGTTGACATGTTGTTCTTGTATTGTTTTGTAATTATAATACTTATATCGTGCAATTGCATAACGTGGATTGACCAGATGATCATTTGGGAAGTGTGTGAAAGGGTTTAGTTTTTCCTGTGGGGAAAATTAAACCCGGACATTTAAATCTGGTGCGTAAAATAACAAAAAAAATTAAAGAGTTTTATTAAATGTACATTTGTTACTTCAATTAAATTTTTCCGCGACCGGTTTCGATACAACCGTATCATTCACGAGCAGAATTAAAACTAACTTAAAAAATAAATGCAAGTACCAAAGATTAATTAAGTGGGAGTAGTGGGAGGGATGATTTTGGGGGGAGGGGGGAAAGCGGTGGGAGGAGTCAATATTATACGGAAACATGGTTAGTAAAGGAGATTTGCAAGGCGCTATTATTTTATTTACTAAATTAATTTTAGATTTAATTTTTTTGTTTATTTCGAGCGTTTCTAAAGCGCAAAGATTAAAGTATGAATTTATATTGCAATGTTTAAATTTTGTACTTTAATGTAATGTTTTTGTACTTTAATGTAAAATTTTGTACTTTAATGTAATGTTTTGTACTTTAGTGTAACTTTAATCTTTGCGCTTTAGAAACACTACTCCCACCTAATTAATCTTTGGTACTTGCATTTATTTTTTAAGTTAGTTTTAATTCTGCTCGTGAATGATACGGTTGTATCGAAACCGGTCGCGGAAAAATTTAATTTAAGTAACAAATGTACATTTAATAAAACTCTTCAAAAAAACAAAATGTCTAGAAATTGTTACATAGTTAATGCCCAAGAAATACAAAAAAAAAAAAAATTAAGATTTATAACTACATAAACAAAAAGTACATCATAAGTACAGTAAAAGTACAGTTTAAAAGTTGCATAAGTACAAAAGTTAATAACAGAAAACAAAGTACATATATACAGTAGGTACTTAAAGAATAGTGATTTATAATTATAAATTTAGGTTTCTCGTAACCTGCCTCACTAGGCCAGCCTGTGTTGAGGCAGTAATTTTATGTCAATTTATTATACTGTTAACATACATACCGACACTTATATTAGAATAAAATCACACAATACAATGGTTGCATTAATAATGACAATAACAGCATTGGTTCACAATACTAATTTCGAATTTGGGTGAGTACACCGGTAAATGCTCTATCATTATTTTTTATCCAAATTTTATGATTTTTTTTTTTAAATTTTGTGAATCACATTTTTTTATACTAATTGGAAGAATGTTGTAAAGTCTTGTTGCAAGGTATCTGAAGCTTCGTTGACCAAAAGTAGTATGAGTTATGGGAATTTGTAGTAAATCTTTGTTATTGTTTCGAGTACAGCGACTATTTAATCTTTTTTCATAGTATTTATGTACATTTGTCTATAGATGAGTGAGGATTGTTTTTGCATATATCTGCCGAACGTCAAACACATTCATAATATTGAAGATTAAGTTCGAGTCTGTAATTAGAGGTAGTCTAAGAATTAATTTTATAGTAGTTTTCTGTGCCTTTATGATTGGGTCTAGTGCTGATGCAGAACCGCCTCCCCATGCTATGATACCATACTCAATATATTGACGAACTGCAAAATAAATCGTTTTCAAGTGTTGTAAGTTGAGAAAGTTTCGTATCGTTCTGAAAAAGTGCATGGTTTTTCTTACTTTGTTTGCAATTATTTGAGTGGAAACTTGATAGTGATAGTGGAAACAAAATCACTGATATGCTTTCACCGTGTGTGTGAGATTAATTTAGCCGACCACTTTGTTACGGCGATACATATTCCCATTAGAATTAAGAAATTAACAATGACTAAAGTGTCATAGATTATCTCAAAAAAATATAGATTCTTCTCTTCTTCTAACACAGCAAACTTATTTTGTGGCACCATTTTGATTAAAATTAATAAAATACTTTGTTTATACCACTTTTATTATTTACAAAACCAACATGTTTCGTGAGCAACGCTCACTTCTTCAGGGTTTTTTTATTGATGCTAATTATAAATAATAGACATAGACAATGGTGTCAATTGACACCAGGTGGAGAGTTTACTCAATACCTGCATACCCTTATTCAAAAAGTATGGACAGAAGAAGAGATGCCCGAAGAGTGGAGACTAGGAATTGTGTGTCCACTACATAAGAAGGGTGACCAACTCGAGTGTTGTATTTACAGGGGAATAACACTATTAAACACCGGCTATAAAATTATGTCCAACATCTTGTACAAAAGATTGCTTCCAATGTCAGAAGAAATCATTGGCAACTACCAATGTTGCTTCAGGCCAGGCAAATCATGTATTGATCAAATTTTCTCCTTAAGACAGATCTTGGAAAAGACACTAGAACACAATGTCGAAACGCATCATCTCTTTGTAGACTTCAAGGCCGCGTACGATAGCATAAATAGGAATGCATTGTACAATGCAATGGGTGAGTTTGGAATACCGCGTAAGCTGATCAATCTGGTGAAATTAACAATGTCCCCAGTAACGTGTAGAGTCAGGGTTGGCAGTGACCTGTCCGAGCTCTTTGAAGCGCTCCACGGGGTGAGACAAGGAGATGGATCTGCCTCTTATTCAACATAGCCTTAGAAAAAGTTATTTGTGACTCAGGCATCGAGATAAGAGCAACAATATTTGACAACTCTGTGCAACTATTGGCTTACGCTGATGATATCGTCATAATCGCGAAAACTCCAGATGCTTTATGTAACGCCTTCATAAATCTTAAAGTTTGTCACATAAATATTATGTGACTAGTGCAGTTCTTGCCTATTTGTTTTTTTTGTCTATGGTTTTTTTTTGAGACTGGTAATTTTTTTGAAAAGACAGGAGCTCTTTTGTTTATGGTCACTTCCTCCCGGGCAGCTATTGGCTAGCTGTGCGTGAATTGGGCACTCACTGGAAAAGTGTTTTATTGGATTTTATCATGAGAATCTAAGTCGATTTTTAAACCTAAAAGAACGCGGGGTGTTTTTACGTAACACGCGAGGTTCGTGTACGAGTTATTTATAGTGGATGACGTGAAAGTCCCACTTTTTTCCGATGTGGCTGGTTGGCCGTTTTGTGGAATTATTTCTGGAAAAGGAATCGTGAAGTGAATTGGTCCTGGTGTTGGCTACTATAATATGCCTTCACGACCCCGCGTCGCAAAGTCACGGTCTGCTAACCGTAATACGCCAGACTTGGATACTGTTGGGGGCCACGTGCCTTTTGATTGGAGTTCGTCGAGATGGCCCGTGGCTGAATGCGCTCCTTGGAGGTATAGCGGCCTCCTGCCCAATTAGAAGGACGACATTGGTGCTCTGGATTCCGCGCCGTTCCCATATGGGAAGACTGGAGTTCCCGTCCCGTCTCGTGTTCTCTCATTGCGAAGCAAGATCGCGTTCGTCTACCGGGGTTATTTCCGTATAGTTAGTTTAGCGTGTCCATTAGGAGTCCATCTGGTATGTGTATTTTTTTATATTTCCTTTTGTTACCTTGGTATGAAGTTTGTACACTTCCATGTTGCTTTTTGGTTTGGATTCAATACATTTTTATAAAGTTCATCTTCTTTTATTTGACTGAAAACCCTACCTACATGACAGATAACTACTTGGCCCACTATCCTGAGCCCTGGTCTCTGCTCTGCCGCAAAGTTACATTTTATACGAACATGATATGTTTCAGTGGCGCTTCCAACGTGTAAAATCAGTTATTTTCGGTGCCCGAAACGTACTTTTCTGTCATGTGGGGTGGATTTTCAGAATTTTTGCTGATAATATTAGAGATGAATCGGTGTGTGTGCGCATATATTTGGTTATATATCTATCTTGTTGATATAGAGCTTGATTAACTTATCGCCTCTTCATCCCGTCAAATGACATTAACCGGTCTGCAGAGACACTGTGTGTCGTATTATTGTTTTTAATTATTGTTATTGCCGTCAAATGACATTAACCGTTCTGTAGAGATACTGTGTGTCACTTAATTGCTATTAAGAAAATTAAATTCTGAAAATACATTTCATTATGTTATATTCTGTTTCTGTTGAATATTATTGTTTGTTGACCTTTTCGTAAGGCATCTGATTACTTTGACACCAACTTTAAGTGTTGCCATTAAAATAATGTTAAACACAAAATTCATTCATAATATCTCTAGAGGTGATAACCGAAATATTGTTGGGAACATTTTTTCTGTTTACTGGCAATTCTGTTTTAACTGTCAGCTATCTATGTTATGGTTTATCGGAGCCGAGCTGTCAATTCTTGTTGACATTTGTCAGGTTATGTGCATTATTTACTTACAAAGCCGCGGAAGTTCATTATTGAATACATTATTTTTGTTTTTTAAACATAGGACGACTTTTGACAGACATTTATCATAAATAATTGTTTATTATAAGCTTGCGGTTACTAAAATATTGGGAGAATATAGTAACGGCACTATTCTTGTTCGCATTTGTGTCCGTTTATACCTTCATACATATAAAGGGAGTTCGTGGAACGTATGTTATAAAAATAATTATTATTTTAAATATTTACTGCATTCTAAGGTGATTTTAAATAAATTATAAATGGCTTTGTCGTTATTGAAAATCATTGACTATTTTTCGAGTTCATACGTACAGGGTGTTTGGTAATTGACGTGTTACAAATAAATAATTATTTATAACAGTTTGGTTAATCCTATTATTACCTTTAATTTCATATAATTATTTGAGAATAATAATTTAATTATAAATTAAATTAAAAATTTTATTTACATGGTTAGACATTTATCATAAATAACCGACGATCTTTTGCGTTCTGTGCACAAGGATGACAGAAGGTCGTCGTCAGTTACACAATATGGACGCATATATTTTAATGTCAAATTTTGGCGAGGATTTTAGACCTCATAAGTATATTTTGATTAAAATCCTAGTTTATTTATAGGTATTTATAAGTAGTCGTTTATACACAGTTAGCTATATTTATTTATAGGTATACTTATCTTTATAATTAATACTATGCATATATTAGTATTAGAATAATACTACCTTCATATAATTAGATATATTAAAAACTATTAAGTTTTTTTAAATATTTTCTTTTTTATGCGGTGGCATGAGGGAATACCAAACCTTCATACTGCTTCATTTAATTACATTTGTTTCTTTTGTGATTGTTCTGGTCTCATGCTTTGGAGTTTGGTACCTCCAAATCTTGTGCTCAGTACAGACACTTAATTCTAGTTCATTGACGATAAACCGTTTATTTACCCTCGGTAAACTGGAATGTGATCCTTGTGGTCACTGGCGCCCAAATTTTGTTAGTTAAGTCTTTCTTTCCTCCGTTAATATGCTTTTCTGTTAATAATAACATGCACTAGTTTCGAGTTTTTTTTGTATTATTAAACGTATGATTATTTTAGTAATAATATACTTGTTCACATGAGTACACACACACTGATTTCATACCTTGTTCCATCTGTTTAACGGAATTAGTTATAATGCTATTATTTTTAAGTTTATGCCCTTCTTTCTTCAGTCCACTGGAGGCTCTTTTATTGCCCATAGCCCATAGAACCTCCAGGGAACTTGAGAAGAAATGTCTTGGAATTTTGTGTTTCGGAGACTTGAGCTACTTTCTGATGCACAAAAGTTCTGTTAATTATACTATTGATAGTTAAGTATTCATAAGTTTAAGTATTGCATAGCTTTCCTATAAGTTCTTTATATAAATCTTAGTTCATAAGAAAGTTGTTTCTGTCTCTAACAAGGAAAGTACTGCTTTGGCATGCTTAACTAATAATTAATTCCTTTGGAATTATCGCTTTGCCTCTAATACAGGAAAGTGTGTTCTGTATAGTTTTAACTCTAAATAATATAAACATTAATGTCTTACTGTTAGTATCATTATTAAACTTTAAATTAAGTATTACTAGTGTCATTCATTAAAATTTTGAATTGATCACACCTCGAATAGTGTCAACTCACTGAAAGCCATAGTTGATCACACATTTTGTTTTGTTTGTACAAGAAATGCTGACTTTTGTGCACACGTAGAGTGTTTTTTTTAAGGGATGCCAGCTTGGGTATTACCGTGGTCTCATTTTTTTTTACAAACAATGTCACTTTTTTGAGTTTTTGATGCAGGTTGTTTAATGGATTTTTGGATATCCTAAGCTGCGAGCTTAACTTTCTGTTTTGCTGTTAAGTACCAATTGACTTTTGTCATGATCTAATAGTTAGGTATTGTGTTATGTAAATCCTAATCTGACCACCTTGATTGGCAGGTATTTATTGTTTTATAAAACCTGACCTGATTTGATTTTTGAAAATTGGATAATTTAAATATTATTCTAGTTTGACGACCTTTTTACATATAGGTATTTCTTCGGAATTGTAAATCCTGGTTCAATAATGACAGTTAGATGATTCAATGTAAGATCCCTACTCTGCCCACGTCTGATAGACAGTTTGTATACTGATTCTATATTACTTATAACACAGAAAAGTATTTTCTTGTGTCCTAGTTTTGCCAACATTGAACTCCATTGTTCTGATTGAAAAATGTATATTTATATAGATATTTTCTTAATTTAGGCTTCTTTAATTTTAAGTATTTGTTTATTTTTAAGTTTTATCTTAAGAATGTTAAACCGGATGGACTTAGTTAGATAGGTTACTTTTTTTTGCTATTCAAATATAGCGTAAATTCAGTGCGAGTGAGGGCTGTTTAACCCTAAAAAGTGAAGCCAAATTGGCCTTTATTTCCTGTATAAGGAAAAGTGATCAAATTTTTTTTCTTTTCTACAATTTATTTGGTTGTGTTTTTTCTTAAAATATAAAATGTTGAGTATTTTATAAGTATAAATCTTGTTAAATTGACACGAAAACAACAGGTCTCCTTTTTTTTAAAATAAATTCAAAACTTTGTTTAATTTAGTAGATGATGGTTGACTCCTTGTTTTCGTGCCTTTCTTTTCTTGTTTGTTCTTTATTATTAAGAAATTCAATTTTAAGAGATTTACCTTTAAGAAATTTAGTTCTAAGTTGTTATTTTAATTACTAATTAATGTTATGTTATCAATTTTTAGATACCTGATGGACTCATAGTTTAGTTAGTTTGTGGACTTAATTTTTCATGTTTGAGGGCAAACATTTTCGTGGGAAGGGGGAAATTGTCACATAAATATTATGTGACTAGTGCAGTTCTTGCCTATTTGTTTTTTTTGTCTATGGTTTTTTTTTTGAGACTGGTAATTTTTTTGAAAAGACAGGAGCTCTTTTGTTTATGGTCACTTCCTCCCGGGCAGCTATGGGCTAGCTGTGCGTGAATTGGGCACTCACTGGAAAAGTGTTTTATTGGATTTTATCACGAGAATCTAAGTCGATTTTTAAACCTAAAAGAACGCGGGGTGTTTTTACGTAACACGCGAGGTTCGTGTACGAGTTATTTATAGTGGATGACGTGAAAGTCCCACTTTTTTCCGATGTGGCTGGTTGGCCGTTTTGTGGAATTATTTCTGGAAAAGGAATCGTGAAGTGAATTGGTCCTGGTGTTGGCTACTATAATATGCCTTCACGACCCCGCGTCGCAAAGTCACGGTCTGCTAACCGTAATACGCCAGACTTGGATACTGTTGGGGGCCACGTGCCTTTTGATTGGAGTTCGTCGAGATGGCCCGTGGCTGAATGCGCTCCTTGGAGGTATAGCGGCCTCCTGCCCAATTAGAAGGACGACCTTGGTGCTCTGGATTCCGCGCCGTTCCCATATGGGAAGACTGGAGTTCCCGTCCCGTCTCGTGTTCTCTCATTGCGAAGCAAGATCGCGTTCGTCTACCGGGGTTGTTTCCGTATAGTTAGTTTAGCGTGTCCATTAGGAGTCCATCTGGTATGTGTATTTTTTTATATTTCCTTTTGTTACCTTGGTATGAAGTTTGTACACTTCCATGTTGCTTTTTGGTTTGGATTCAATACATTTTTATAAAGTTCATCTTCTTTTATTTGACTGAAAACCCTACCTACATGACAGATAACTACTTGGCCCACTATCCTGAGCCCTGGTCTCTGCTCTGCCGCAAAGTTACATTTTATACGAACATGATATGTTTCAAGTTCTGCCAAAAATATGGGTCTCGTAGTAAACCAGCAAAAGACCAAATACATGGCCGTAGGATGCACCCAACAAATCCCAATTCTCTCATGTCGAAACCAAAATTTCGAAATGGTACCAAGATTCACATACCTAGGCTCCCTGATAACAAACGACAATAATACCACAGAGGAGATCCAGAAGCGCATAGTGAACGCAAATCGCTGTTATTTCCGCCAACAGAACCAATTAAAGTCCAGACTGATATCCACAAACACGAAGATATTAGTGTACAAAACACTTGTCAGACCAGTACTTACGTACGCAGCTGAGACTTGGGTACTAACTAAGAGGAATGAGCGAGCACTGGACGTTTTTGAAAGAAAAATTTTGAGACGCATCTTCAAACCGGTTCTAGAAAATGGATTTTGGCGCAGACGTTATAACAATGAGCTCTATACTTTGTTTAAGGAGCTAAACGTCACGAAATTTATAAAACTGGGAAGACTTCGGTGGCTGGGTCATGTGGAGAGAATGACCGAGCATCAAGCACCAAAGTCCCTGCTGAACTCAAGACCAATAGGGCGAAGGAGCCTGGGAAGACCAAGACTAAGATGGAGCGACAACGTCCTCAAAGACATATCTATCTTGGAGCTTCTAAACTGGAGAGAGCTGGCACAAAACCGAGATGAGTGGAGGAAGATTCTTGAGGAGGCCAAGACCCACCAGGGGTTGTAGAGCCAATAGTGATGATGATGATGATCAATAAAAAAACCCTGAAGAAGTAAGTGTTGCTCACGAAACATGTTGGTTTTGTAAACAATAAAAGTGGTAAAAACAAAGTATTTTATTAATTTTAGATTCTTAGAATTTTAGATTCTCTAGAAATTATAACTGGAATGCCTTACTACAGACAAACGATTGCACTAATCTATATAATCAAATAAAAAGCAAATTTAATGAATTTGTGGCGAGCCAACTTACCTACCTGCGCTGCGAGAAGTACTTACCTACCTGCGCTGAAATATTCGGCATATCGTCGCACCTTACGGAAAGTACCGGAGAATTCAAATTCCCTGTACATTATTCTTTTAGAACAGCAAGCCAAAACAAATGGTCCCGTTATTTTTACTTCTGTCACGCTCCAGTATTCCGATATTATTGTGAATTTTACTGCTTAGTAAAAAAACTATGAACAGTTAAATCTAGTGTTTTCTTTACACGTTTACGTAGCACGTCTGATTGCTACAAATTGAACCACAGTTTCTAATTGTAGTTCCTACTTACATCCCCACCAGCGTCTTGCGCGATAAAAAATATCAATATATGTACATGTACAAAACAGAAGTTTAAAAAAAAATACATACAAAATTAATTAATTAAAAACCAAATTAACCTGGAAATAAGGATAGCGGTTATAAATAGAATCATAAGGTACTTACTACAAAGCACCCAATGTCCATTTGATTGTTTTACAATAATATTGTAATGATGACTGTGATATAGGATCAACAGATAACATACCCACAATAATGAACATGTCGCTAGAAGCACTTAAAATTCACAGAAACAATGAACGAGTTCGAAAAACGGCTCGATAAAGCAAACATTAAACCCGGCAATTCTCAAGGCGATCTCTCAAGTCTCCGCGGAGACTTCAATGTTTTCAAGAAGATGACATCGGAGATCAGTGCTCTCTAAGAGAACGTGGCTCAACTTGAGCTTCGTGTGGATGCCATCGATGCAGCATCAAGAAAAAACCTGCTTCTTCTACATGGCATGAAGGAGGATGAATCTGAGGATACGCGATCCCTTGTGACCACGCTGACCAGACTAAGGTGCCCTGAAGACGCCATCAGGGGAATCGTCTCCACCAGGAGGCTAGGCCGTGCGATACCAAAAAATAACCGACCCATCCTTATCGAGTTCCAGTACCTAAACGATCGTAGATCAGTATGGGAGGGGAAGAAAGGGTTGAAAAACTCCTCTCTTCTCCTTACCGAATCCCTTACAAAGGCGCGTCAAAAACTATTCTCCTCCGTTCGCTCAACTTTCTCAAAAAACAAGTGCTGAACCAGCGACGGCACAGTTGTGGTTCTCCTCCCACCAAGCGCGCCATCAGCACCCAGAAGCAGCTGGATGTCGCAGCCGTCCTTGTGACCAAACCTGTCAAACTGTCAGCCAGCACCAACACCAGCACAAGCACCGGCACCGGCACCAGCTCCAGTTCACCTGGTCTCAATATATAACACGAAGGCTCCAGATCGATCGGTCTGCGATCCAAAACAAACACAAAAAATAAGTTTTATATACGAGTACCTATTGACACGTTATTTATTTTTGATGGTGAATAGTTTGTTTTTTTGCATTATAATAAATTTTAGTAGTTTAAAGGCTAACTTGAAATAACCTTCTTCCAAGGAAATAATAAAATATGTTTCAGGTTAGGTATATAACTAACTTTCTTGCAAAATTACTTATCCAGATACATTTTACAAATTTACAACAAATCATTGAAGTATTAATGTTATTTATATTATAACTATTAACTTATAATTATAACTGATAACTATTTTGTATGAGAACTGTAGAGGACTACGCACTAAAACAGAAATATTTCACAATAATATTTTATTCAATGACGATTGCTACATATTCCGTATTTCTGAAACATGGCTTATCAATTCTATTTTAGATACGGAACTAGCACCAACAGAATTTTACAATATTTTCAGATGGGATAGATCAAATAACACTATAATTAATAGCATCAACCATCAAGAAGATTCCCGTCGAGGCGGTGGAGTTATGATCATTACACATAACAATCTTAACGCGTACCCTCGCGAAGACTTGATCTGCAATGCTGAATGCATCTGGGTAACTATTCCTCCCTCTAACTCCAAAAGTACTATCCATGTAGCCTGTGTATATCTCCCACAGGGTCAGGGTTATGAAAATGCACTCAGTTCATTCCTTTGCTTACTTGCTAATGTAAAAGATTAATATCCCGATGATATTTTACTCGTAATTGGAGACTTTAATTTGCCCACCGTAACATGGAATGTACATAACAATGATTCACACTTGACACCAGAAAATTTGAATATAATTAGTTCCTCACTTGCTGACATAATCCATTACTCTGAATTAAACCAATATAATTGCATAAAAAATGCAAATAACCGAATCCTCGATTTAGTAATATGTAATGAGGAATGCCTTGTATCCCATGCCACCCATCGCTTAAAATTATGCTACAAATCGATACACTTCCACTTATCAATGCTCCACCTAAAGAGATTTATCAGTTTAAAAAAGCCGATTACGAGTTAATCAACCAACATCTGTCATTGACAGACTGGTCATATACTCAGGAGAATTCGGATGTCGGCGAAGTAGTTGATTCTTTTTACAGCATTTTAAACAATACCATCAACCAGTTTGTTCCTAAACGTTTCATCAAAAAGAGAAAATTTCCAAACTGGTATTCAGCTCCTCTGATCAAAATCATTAAAGAGAAACAAAAACTACATAAAAAATGGAAATCCTGTAATAATCCAGTAGACTACATACATAGAATTCTCAATGAAACGTACACAACAAAAATGAAAAAGAAAAAATGAGAACCTAGGAGTGCTGAGGCCACCTCCGTGGACTTCCTTCGTGGGGCCTGTAGGAGGAACCAAGAGGAGAAGCCGTGGAGATGAGATCTGAGGCCATCTCCATGAACTCTTCCCTTGGAGGAGTGAAAAGATGATATCGTCTTCCCATGTGGGTCCTTCAGGGAACCGTGTAGGAGTGAGGAGGAGAAATGAGACCATCTCTGTGAACTCTTTCCTTGTGGGGCCTTTTTTTTTTTATCAAGGAGAAAATACAGATACAGACGTCAATTGACAAGAATATTCAAAACAATTAATAGAGAATTCGCCTGCATCCAAACTATTTCTCACGAATTAACATTGACAGCAGATAAAAACATATACAAATATTTTTACCGTTAAATACGGAAAAGACGTATGTATATACATAAGTAAATATTATTTTACAGAGAGAAGAAAAAAAAAATGCGCAATATCCTTATAAAAGTTTACAAATTGTTTTTGGAAAAATTTTGATGGTAAGACCAAATATATATATAGATAAAAAATAATGTCATACAGAAATTTAAAAAAAGAAAGGTAGTTAAAATTATAAACCAAGCAATGTCTAAGGTATTGTACTTTGTAGGAAAACGGCCTTCAATTTTCTACTAAAAGTACTGCGTGTATCAAAAAATAAGTCGGAATCCTTGATGTTTTGATTTTGACTAAACGATTCGCACATTCTTCTGATTGGATCCCTGACACCAGCATTTGTACGCGTCCGGCTAATGTGGAATAAGTCGTTAAGCCTTGTTACTCTGGGTGGTATTGTGAAGTTTATTAGTTTCAGTAGGTCAGGACAGTCGATAAAGTTATTGCAGATTTTATAAAGCGTCATGAGGTCAAGGTATGTTCGCCGGTTAGTTAGAGTGGAGACGTTATAATTCGAGAGCATATTTATGTACCCCCGTTTAGGTGCGCTTATTCTGTAATTGAGGTATTGCAGAAATTTCTTTTGAATACTTTCAATGTTGTCTTTATAGACACCATTGGTATATAGTGGTGTCCATATGGAGGTGCAGTATTCAAGTTGAGAGCGGACCAGCGTGTAGTAAAGTAGAAGATAAGTTTCAGGTTTTCGAAATTCGCGGCTGTTTCTGATGACAAATCCTAGCATGCGGTAAGCTTTATTCACAATGTTCTCAATGTGCGCATCGAAATGGAGTTTAGAATCAAAAAGTACGCCTAGATCTTTTATACAGTAAACGCGCTCGAGTAAATAGTTACCAATACAATAATTGTGTATAATAGCGTTGTGATTTTTAGTGAAGCTTATTTGTTTACATTTGTTGTAACTTAGGCAAATTTTGTTTTCATTGCAAAATGCTTCGAACCTTACTAAGTCGCTTTGGATGAGCAGACAATCGTTTAAATTCCTAACAATTGCAAATATTTTTATATCATCGGCGTACAAAAGAAATAAACAATGCATGAAACATTTAGTAACAGTGTTAATAAAAAGTATAAATAACAGTGGACCCAGGATTGACCCCTATGGTACGCCAGAGGTAACTGGTTCCCACGTAGAAGTATGTCCTCGTAATGATACAGCTTGCTGTCTTTTTGTCAAATATGAGACAAACCAACGTAATAAGTTTCCCCTAATTCCGTTGAACATTATTTTTTTAATAAGAATAAGGTGGTCAACCTTGTCGAAAGCTTTTTTGAAATCGCAGTATATTGCATCTACCTGGTGGCCTCGATCCATGCTAGTGAATAAGAAATTTGAGTAAATTAGTAAATTACTCATGGTAGATTTGCCTTTTACAAACCCGTGTTGTTGTTCTGTAATTTTGGCGGCAAGCTGGGGATATATATTATCATGGACAAGTCTTTCCAAGAGTTTAGGGATCGCCGAGAGAATGGATATTGGCCTATAGTTTTCGACTTTTTGACGTGAGTCACCCTTATGGACTTGTATAATATAAGCCAACTTCCACCTATCAGGGAAAACCCCGTCACTCAGGCATTTATTAAATATTATGGTAAGTGGAACATACAATGACGATGCAGCAGATCTGAGGAAAAATGCCGGTATTCCATCGTGACCCGCACCTTTGTTTATATCTAACGCCTTTAAACTTGATTGCACTTCTTGTTCCGTTAGTTCAATGGTGTGAATGTGCGTAAGTCCAGAGTCCCGAACGGCCTCAAGTTGGTCAATGTTAATTGAGTCATTGATAGAGGAGGGTTCAAATGTTGACTTGAAGAACTCAGAGAACATATTACAGATTTCTTGGGCATCATTAGATTTGCGCCCTTCGAAGGACATAGTAGCAGGATATCCATCAGATGATTTTAATGAGGATATGTATGACCAAAAGCATTTAATATTATTTTGCAATGAACTTTCGATGTTTTCAAAAAATAACTTTCGAGATTCACTAGCCAATTTTTTGTATGTAGCACGTAAGAAGGAAAATTTACGATAGTCAGAAAGACCTTTATATGTCTTCCATTTGAGCCAAACTTTATCTTTTTTCCGTGATAAGCTAATAAGTTCGGGAGTAAACCATATGGGGAATTTGTCATTTCGTCTGGCCAATACTGGAATAAGCTCATCAATTATATTGTTTATTATTACATAGAATCGGTCTACTGCTTCTTCTGCTGATAAATTCGCGATTTCAGACTTCCAATCAATACAATTAATGTCATTATTAATTTGAGTATAATCAGCTTTCCTGAAATTGTGCCTACGCTCTTTGTTGTTTTTAATTTTTGGTTGAATCGCAGATGATATTTCAAATTCCAGGGCTGGATGGTGTCTGTCCTCTGAAAGGAGAGGGTCGTCGCTATGTGTAACTTTTGTTTCGCGACTGTAAAATATAAGGTCTAAGAATTTATCGTTGTGGTTAGGTATACAATTATATTGAAATAAGCTCATCAATGCCATTGTTTGAAGAAAAGTTTGCGATGCAGCCGTGTTTGAGGAGGCAATACCATGATTGCAGCCTTCGGAAAATGTCCATGTAAGAGTAGGTAGATTCAGATCTCCAAGAACACAAAACGTATTATTTGGTTCTGATGAAAAGACGGATTCCAGGTTTTTGGAGAAAATATCATAAAGCATTACTGGCGAGACAGGAGGTACATATACAGCACATATGGTGAGATTTAGAGACCTTAACGGAATTGATATAAAGATTTGTTCAATTTGATTTTTTTCCCAATCGTCGAGACGGGAAGCTGCGAGTTCCTTGCGCACTGCCACGAACACACCACCTCCGTCCATCTTACCGGTAATTATACGGTTCCTATCTCGTCGGAATACCGTGTAACGCGAATCTATGAATTCGGCCGTGTTTACACTGGCTACAAGCAACGTTTCAACTAGAACTATAACATCATAGTTATTCGATGAAATATTAATAAGAAGCTCCTGAGTTTTGGTCTTAATACCATCACAGTTCTGGTAATAAACAGATATAGATGATGAGGTCATTTTTTTAGAGTAAGAGTGTTATTCGACTTATTCCACATTTGCGGGAGTGATAAATTAATTAGGACGTATAATGCAACAAAATTATACATAAAACATTGATTACTTAGTGTAAAATATGAATGAATATGCAGGAAATATGATAGTGCTATATGATTATGGAGGTATTGCACTATAAACAAATATATTGAGTAATTTTGCAAGAAAAAAATTAATGACCAAGAGTACAGGATAGTGATAGAAAGCTGGCATCGATAGCAGCAGTAACAAGTTTGTTCTAGCAGTCACATATTTTGTTGACCATGAGTGCTGATTTTTTTAAGGTCTCCCTCGCAACGAATGGTGACGACTCGAGAGAGATCATTCCTCTTCGCCAGGATACTGCCATTCCTCACCCATGTGTATTTATAGCCGTTTTCTTTTCCGGTGGCACGTGTTTTGGCAAAGAGTATTTTATATTTTAGTGTCAGGTGCTCATTTACGTAGAAATTAGTGGTGGGAGCTCCAAGTCCTAGTTGGTCCGTTGTGAGGCCAAGGAGGAGTGAAGAGAAGAGATGAAGTCCTCTTCCCTTTTGGGACCTTTGTGGAACCAAGGAGGAATGAGGAGCAGAGATGAAGTCCTATTCACTCCTGGGGCCCTCGGAGAACCAAGGTGGGGTGGACTCTTCTCTTGTGGGGCCTTTAGGGAACCAAGGGGAGGTGGATTCTCCGTCGTGGAGCCTTCGGGGAACTAAGGAGTGGAGAGGAGAGATGAAGCCCTCTTCCCTCGTGGGGCCTTCAAGGATCCAAGGACGAGTGAAGAGGGGAAATGAGACCTGGGAAGAGACATTGTCGAACCAGAAGATATAGCTTCATTTCCAATAACAACTCTGGTGAACTTTATTAAAGAGACTGGGTTGTCTATGGATTGAGGTAAAATGGGAGATAGCACAATGGGCCTACGGGGGCGTTCAAGTATTACGTAACGTAATTTTTGAAGATTTTTGACCCCCCCTCCCTCCCCATGTAACGCGCCGTAACGTTTTCCGTACCACCCCCCCCCCCCTCCCTAAACGTTACGTAACGCCCAAATGACAATGTTTACCTGAAATTCGCAATTAAGTTGCGCAAAGTACTGGAAAGTCGCCCAAATACCTTTTTTCTTGTTTTAATCGCGTTTGCGGTAATAAATAAAACGAGATATTTCGAGATCGAAAAGAATTGCCAACTTGGAAGATTTTAATTCCCTAGTTTTTTTATCAAAATAAAGAAAAACATGTTACGTAACGCATTGTTCGAACCCCCCCTCCCCCCCTCGAAACGCACAGTATAGTTTCACAAGACCCCCCCCCCTCCCAAGTGCGTTACGTAATACTTGAATGGCCCCTATGGCCTAAGTGCTCACGGGAACTAATAATAAACCGTCTCCGCCAAGAATAAAATTGATTGAATTCAAGAAACCTGTAAACCACAACTACCCTACTAGGCATAGAGAGGCACAAATGTTAATCTATAATATAAAAATGAATCGCTAAATGTGTTGCTAAGCGCAAATCTCGAGATCAGCTGAACCGATTTCGCTAATTTTTTTTAAGAATATTCCTTGAAGTACGAGGATGGTTCTTACTGAGAGAAAAATTAAGAAAATTGGGCAGAAAATTGGATAATATCAGAAAACCCGCACGTTTGACAGTTTGCGTGTTTGAGAATGACATTTTGCAAAACAATAATTGTTAAATCAGGATTCTATTTTTGAAAATCTTTTTATTTAAAGTAGGTACTCCCCTAATAGTTTGAATCGAATCAAGAATTTTAGATATTTTAAATAGGTACCTATGTTAGGTATCAAATTTAATATACATGAAAAATGGAAATTTGAATAAAAATTGTAAGAGGTGACACGCGGACTGTTTAAAAACTGAATGTACTGGGATTGAATATATGGAACGCGGGAGGAGGATTGGTGGGACGAGGGAGCGGGAAAGGGAAGAAGGAAGGCGGGGAAGGTGGAAGGGGAATGCGGGAGGGGAAGGGGACGTGTGAGGGGGGAGGGGAACTAGAAAGGGTGGATAGCGGGAAGGGGGGGGGGAGTGGAGTGGGGGGAAGGAAGGTGGAGGTGACGGAGTGGGAACGTGAGAGGGGAAGAGGACGCAGGAGAAGAAGGGAGGCGGAAGGGGAACGGGTCGAATGGGAAAGGACAGTCAGGGATAAACAATTTCTTTTTTAAATGGCATAGCAACGCATGCCGGGACCAGCTAGTTATTAATAAATCTTTAAATGTATACGGTGATCGAACAAAGAAGCATAAAATTCCTGAAATATTCAACGCTTTACCTGAAGATATTAAGAATGAGACATCTTATTCAAAGGTAAAATCAAAACTTTAAGTCATTCTTCCCCCGTAGACATGAAAACAAGTAATATTGTGGACAAATACCTAGATCTATGAATATCAAATAATATTGAAAACAAGTAATATTGTGAACAAATATCTTTCAACTATTGCTAAAAATATATATAATAATTATCGTACATTATGCTCATAAGCATTATAATAAATAAGTTATACTTTTAAAATATGTATTACGCACCAAAATATCTAATATTTAATGATATTATTTTAAGCAAATAAATAGAAAAAAAATTAGAAATTTCTTACAATAAAACTGATTGATCAGTTTTGTATGATTTAAGTAAAATAAAATATTGTAAAATTACAAACTGGATAAAAAATAATCTTCCATTCGAAGTAAACTTCAATAATGAAACTTCATTCAGGGCATCACAAGTCTGCAGTTGTACTTTGTTTTATAACTGTATATTGTGATAATCTTACCATTGTCGATCAGTAAGGGGGCATCCATTAATTACGTGAGCAGTTTTTCTTCCAATCTAGATCCCTCCCCTCCCTCTCGGTGAGATAAATTTGGACCACTTCGTATATTCTTTTCAAGTAACGTGAGAATTTGCCCGACCCCCCCCCCCTCTTTTGTGCTCACGTAATTAATGAATGCCCCCTAACACTGGTGTAGGTAGGGTAGGTAACAAAATATGTTGAGAAACAGAAACAAAACTACAAGATTTAATAGGTGTATTATTTTTATTTCTTAAAAAATTACAATATTTAGTATGGGAACATCATGTGCCATTAACCCTTTCAATACCAGAATTTTTCCAGCCATTGAAAAAAATGCTTGTCTACGTTTTCGACTTCTGTGATTTTTTTCAATATTTTTACAAAAAAAAAAAAAAATTTATCGTACAGTTTTGGAAATATTTCATGTTCCTGAGGAAGAACATTGGGGGGGCTTCGGGGGTGTAAATCAAAGAACGGGTAGTACAAGAAGCATACATAATTTTTAAGTGTTTATAATTGTTTTAATGAAAAATAAATATACAAAATTCAATACTAATTAACTATAAAGACCAACATATTAAGTTACAATATAATATTACGCTAAAATAATTTTAATACACAATAAAAACTCTAAATTATATATATTTTTTTTTACCAAAACCATTTCCCTAAATTAACATAAGACAAACAAATACAAATAAAATAGAACATACACAATTTCTTTCTTTTTCATTTTGTTAAGTGAAGGGAAATCATTTCATTTTGTTAAGTGAAGTGTTTACACTGTTGCAATTCTTTTGCACTGAATACAAATTTGTCTGCTCTACAATATTTTTTATAATATTTTCATCTATAAAACATGAAAAATATTGTAGAGCTGACATATTCAGCGGTGGATTTGAGAATTCCATATCGCAGTTAGAATCCACAGGCTCCTGATCCTTTTTAACCCACCGGAGATCTGCTCTCCGTCCATGGGAGGTTGTGGCGTCATCGGGCTGTCTTTGGGGCACGGTGCCGAACTCTGGCTCGCCTCCCACCGCTCCCTCCGGCTGCTGCCTCTCTTCAAAACTCTATAATTGGAAAAAATAATACTTTATAGTTTCATTTAAACCCAGCTATGTTCTTATTGATAACAATATCAAGCACAATGATCCATATTGATAACAATATCGAACACAATAATCTCTGTAATATAACAATAAGAAATAATGACAAAAGTACTTACATAGATTTCCACATCCATTCTCAGAGCTTGGCTCAATGCCTCCACATTGCATTCCTCTGCACGATCCTGGAGAGTTGATTCTGGTTCAAGGTACTCCACTTGCCAGCCCTCTTCACCTTCACCATCAGACTCACATTCGACGTCGGAAATATCACCTTCCAACGCCACAGTAATCTTATCGTGTGTTAAACCTCTAACAGCCATCTATAAAAATGATAATAATAAGTTATATTCTACCGGAAAATGTTAAAATAAATTAATACATCTTGAAAGAATCAAATTAAAACAAGAAAAACAATATAAAAGCCCCAAAAAAGATCTCCATAAAAAACATCCACCGACAACCAATGTTGTCGTTGGATGTTCATGTTCCTCCACAGGAAAGCGAAAACAAAATGAAAAAGCAATGTTTTTGAATGGAAATCATATTTATCGACCAGATTAGACATGTATATACAATATAATAATTATTTTCAACAGAAAAATGCTATATCTTACCTTTAATGTTATGCAGAAATCCTAGATGAGTCAAACCGTTAAATGCTGTCAAGGGCTAGCGAGACTATCAAGCGGCTTGGCTCAATCACGTAGTTTTTTGTTTATGGCTAGAGTTTTGACCGCATTTTGACCGTCTCCAGAGGTGGCTTGACGCTTGAGCCAAGCATTGCGCAATAATCTACGTTATTGCGCAACGCTTGAAGCGAGTTTATATTTTTTGAGCGTAGACAACAAATCATAGACAAATAAGTACCTGAGTGGTGATTTTAGATATTACGTATCACGTAAAACGTTTATAAAAATTAGATTAAATTATTACAAAATAGGTTTTAATTGTTTTTCTGTTTAATGTATAGAAATCCATCAGATTTTTCTTTTAAATTAATGTAAATATAATTTAATAATGTTATTACGTCAATGTTATATTAAAATATTAATAAATAACGTTTATTATAACATAACAAATAATTATTTTTCTTTACTAGATTCCATCTCGCATAAAAATCACTTTCAACTACCGAAAATGACAAGAAGCCATAGACAAAGGAGTAATATGTTCAAGTGCCTCTCGAATGAAAAATCGTCTAGGCATAGACTAAGGCTTGGCTCAACGGCTTGAAGCGCGCATCAAGCTGTTGAGGCAAGCATTCATAGACAATAACGGAAAATAAATTTACGTGCTGGCCGTCAAGCCGCTTGATAGTCTACAAGCGTTCTGGCAAGCATTTGTCTATACCTAGATGTGATTTTCGATAGTTTGTTTGGTTTATTTATGGTTGACAGTGAATTTTGTGCGGCTGAAATAAAATGGAATATAACGGAGACAAAGCATTCTTAGCTCTTGAGTTATCTTTGCATTTTAATAAAAATAAACGAATTTGGTGTCAAGAATGGTACAATTTGTGATCCCGCTTTACTCATAAGCATTTACAAAGCGAATTACAGGCACGGCACCAAATGATTACTTACACGCATTTTTTCAAAATAGATGATCGTACTTACGAAGCATTGTTGTATATTTCCGTTGATATTATGAATAAGTGTTATAATTAATATTTTAATATAACATTAATTGATAAAGTTGATAAAGGAAAATTATTAATTACCTATTTCTCAGATGTTCACAAGACCTAAACAATATTTTAAATCAGTCAAAGCAGTTACATCATTAACAATAAGAAAACAAAAAATACTTGCAGAACTGAATACTTAATAACATTAATAGCAGTTACAATATTATTAAACAATGAGAGAAAAAAATACTTGCAGAACTTAATAATAAATAATACTAGCTGGTACCCGGCATGCGTTGTAATGCCATTCAAATAAATAAATTAATTCTCCCTGCATGTCCTTTCCCATGCGTCCCCGTTGACATCCCGAGTCCCTTTCCGAGAATACTGCACAAGAGTCCCAACTGCTCCCGTCTGGAGCCAGTGAGACTATGGTATCCCGGTCGGGGTATGCTGTGAGGTTGAAGGTAGTGGGGTGGGGAAGAAGATAGGAAAGAGGAAGGTGGGGAAGTACCTGGCTATTTAGATCTGGTCACCAATCACGGCTTATGCCATTTCAAGCAACGTTTCAATTCTGAATGGTGGTCTACCAGGGCGATACTTAGAGTATCTTCCAATCTGGAACGTGCCGCAAATATACTTTATATTATTTTAAAGAAAAAAATTGTGAAATAACACAAATTAATCAAATAAAATTTATTTGACACGCCGGGATTCGATCCCCCGACCTTCGATTTACGAGTCAAGAGCCTTAATTGTGTCAATTTTTCTTTCCGTAAGATCTTTCCACAAAGTATCGGAAGACTTAAAAAAAACTTTCAATTCCTTCCCTTCCCTCCAATTTTCTTACCTTTTCTTTCCGGAAGAACCTTCTACACAGTATTAGAAAACTAAAAAAAAAAACATGAATGAAATAGGTAAAGTGGTTCTGAAGTTATAGCGTGACCAAGGGAAACAGGGATTCATTTGTAGAAATCCATCTGATTTTTCTACAAATTAAACACAAAAACAATAATTAAAAACGTAGAAATGCATCTGATTTACTTTTATATTATCTAATGTAAATAATATTTACATTAATTTAAGAGAAAAATCAGATGCATTTCTACAAATTAAACACAAAAACAATTAATTCTTATTTTATCTAATTTATAGAATTGTTTCATGATGCGTAAAAAATGTAACAAATTTTGAAAAAAATCTTTTCTTTTATGTCGAAGACCGCTAACTATTAATGGACATGGGGTCCTATTTTATGATTCTGCGATTGTTTCGAAAATGTAATTAATTTCAAGAAATGGCCAAGATCACCTTTAATGAGTGATAGCCAAATAAATAATTTAAAAAAATATATCAATTCGCATCAAGCTCGCCGCCAGCACGTAGCTTGCTCCAAGCGTCCTCGGTAGACTGTCAAAACGCTTGGCTCAAACGAAAACTACGCGCAGTGTTGCCAGCTTAACAAAAAACTACGTGCTTGAAAGAAATTGCTATTGATAGTGTCGGAATCTCTTCAAAGATGCCTTTTGAAATCGAAATAACAAAAATATTTGGTGTTGCCAGTACGTGATTTGTTATATTCCTTATAAAATATATCTTTTACAAGCGATACGCAAAATACGGGGCTGTTTGGTTCATAAAATCAAGAGATATTATTTTTTTCCTTCATGTTCCTCAGGAAGAACTCTGGTATTGAGAGGGTTAACTTATAATCAGTAAATGTATCGACAAACAAAAGGAAAAAATAACAGTCGTACATAATATGGGGTAGAAATAATTTAAAAAAAAAAATTACATTTATACAACAAAATTTGCACAACTTAATTTATACAACAACAAACATACAGCAAAAATTTACAGACAAAAAATTTATACAACTTATACATATGTATAGTACATACAAAAAATGTATACGACTTACATACAGTCGAAAATTTTAAACAACTTTTATACAGAGAAATAATTTATACAACTTACATACTGACAAAAATTTTATACAACTTATACACAGACAATTTTTTATACATTATTAAATAAAATAAGTTTATGTAATTTCTGCCTAACGCATGCCATATTATTATTTACATTTTCTAGAGAAAATCTTCTCGAATCACTTCTTCTAATAGTGCAAAATTATTTTGTGGTAACATTTTAAATTCAAAGTTAGTTATTTATTCAATTTTTAGTTCTGTCAAAACCCTGAAGTCAGCTTTGCTGACGAAACATGTCGGTTTTTGTAAATAATGAAGTGGTTAATATAAAGTTATCTATTAATTTGAAAATCTTCTACATACGTCTTTAACCTTAATAGCGCAAATTTTTCTGAAATTTTTCTAATTATCTGCGTTTCACCCCCATGAAATTCAACTTCGAGATCGTGCGAGAATTGTGATAACGTGTACCTCTTATCCATATTATCAATATTAATATAATGCCGAACAAACTTAAACTTCAAACTTATACTTAAAACTGCTTCAAACTAGACGGCTGCTGGTATAGAAATGGCCTACTGGGCACTTGCTATGAACCATTCCAAGATGGCGGACGTCAATTTCCAGTGGACCGCTCAAAATTCGCTGAGGCAAAGAGAGTCATCCATCCAGTATCCAGTTATATTATATACATCTATGTTCGGTCCACATTTTGGATCGGAGTTATACCCGCCTGACAACGCTTATCTCACATTGATGAATTCTTACGAATCACCGCGCTTGCCTTGCATCGATTCCATTTCCGAGCGAATTTATTTCCGAGTGAATTTTGAGTATTTTGACATTTGAGTGCTACGCTTATATCGGCTTAACATTACGATTAATTCTGACCAATCACAAGGCTTATCTCACATCGATTAATTCTGACCAATCACAGCGCTTCTTTGACAATGTATCGAAATGCATCGATGGTAAAAAAGATCGATGCAACATCGATATTTCATCGATTGTTCCCATCGCTAATTTATATTCAGAATTTTCGCTAAAAAGTCAAATAAATACGACAGTAAGCACCGGTTTTTTTCACCTACGACAACTCAAGTCAGTTCGAAGAAACCTTCCTACAGAGCCGACAAAACTATTAATCAACTCTTACGTAGTCTCACGGCTCGATTACTGAAACGGCATCTACGCTAGTCTTCCAAACTGACAAACTTTAATCCGTGTTTTATACAGCGACAAGGCTCATAACCGGAGTCTCTAATATTCGCACATTTCAGAACACCTTCGTAACCTTCACTGGCTCAAGTGTCCTGAAAGAATCCAGTACAAATTGGAAATGGCCCCACCTTACATCTCCGAATTATGCGTCCCGGAAAATACCGGTCCGAGGCAATTAACCCTTAGATCAGCAACTTCATCTGCTATAGGCAGACTAATAGAACCTAAACGAAAGCCAAATACTAAGTTTGGAGATCGTGCTTTCGGAGTATCTGGGCCTAAATGTAAATTTTGTACAATAAATGATATTGATTTTGATTTTGATTTTGATTTAAGGCTTGGAATAGACTCCCTCCGGAATTATGATGCATAATAAGCCCAACAGAATTTAGGTCCAAAATAAAAACCTACCTTTTTGGGCTCTCATACCCTTAATTTAAATATACCTATCTGAGAGTATCGGTCGGTGAATGTGTATGCAATATCTTGGTTGAGTGGCACCCCCCTTTGGGTGGCACCCGGGGCGGTCTGCCCCCCCCCCTCGCTACGCCTCTGCAGGTAAGTATGGTCCTGTTTTCATTCATTTTTAGACAGCATCGCGTTCATTGGTCAAAACATTGTACATGTATTTTCCTATCGGTGATCAATGAATCTCAGAGCTCGAGCTTGAGAGAGGAGGAGAGCTCAGGAGAGGAGGGCTTGACGAGGACTAATCGATTTTCTGGTGGCTTGTGCTACAATTCAATCTCTTTGATTTTTTTAGCATCGCCGACAGCATGACCGATAGGAAGAAAAAAAGCAGGAACCCCATCGAGCTCGTGGACTTCACTTGTCTCCCAGGGGCGAAATGGGCCAGGATCAACAAGAAGACCGGAGTCGTAGAGTTTATCTACGCAGACTCCATCGAGGCTCCCGCCCCTCATCCCGATACCCTTTCATCCCCCATCCCGGGGCCCAGCCCTACGCCTGAAATCCATTCCTCCCCCATCCCGGGGCCCAGCTCGACACCAATGGAGCCAGAATGGCATAGAGCGCCAGCTGCCAAGCGGTGCCACTCCCCTCCCATCCAACCCACGTCCAACTCGTACCTGTCTCAACAGACAAGGTTCGATGTCCTCCCTGAGGTTGGAGACGGCGACGCCTCCACACATATCGTCCCATCGCCCATCTGCGAACAGGTCTTACCAGCAGAACGCCTCAACAGGACCAGGCCGTAAGAGCACGAGAGTGCCACCTGTGATCATGACTCTAGGGAGCATGACACATGGCGAAGTTACAACGGAGATCAGGAAGCACATCGGCAGTGCGACCTTCAATTTTCACTACAATAAAGGCGGCACCATCAGCGTCAACGTGAGCTCTGTCGAGGCTCACAACCAACTTACCAGCGCCCTACGTCGGGAGGCCAAGTCCTTCCACACGTTTACCACCGAGGCCGAAAAAATCAAGAAGACCGTCATCAGAGGTCTTCCTAAACTGACCGCAGAGAAGATCAGCAATGATCTCAGGGACCAGGGCTTCCACGCGAAGACCATCATTGAGATGAAGAACCCCGGGTCTGAATACCCCCTGTATCTGGTCCACTTCAGCCGTAAGACAAATATGGGACAGCTGAGAGCTACCGTCAGATTCATCTGCTACTGTAGAATCTCAATAAGAAAATACAGGAGCAACCACCTACAACATGGCACACAGTGCCACAGGTGCCAGAAGTTTGGCCACGGCTCCTGAAACTGTGCCCATCCCACCCGCTGCGTAAAGTGCAGGGGATCACATGCAACAGCTGATTGTGAAGATGTCTCACGAGAACTACCGGCCACCTGCTGCAACTGCGGAGGCCCTCACCCCGCTAACTTTGGTGGATGCCCGAAGAAGGTGGAGTACGTAGCCGCCCTCCAGCGCAGAGCCAGAGAGAACGCCTCTCATAGGGAGACAGGGCCGCGCCAGACTACCGAAACGCGCTAGCCCTTAACATCGGGCAACGTAGGCGGCCGAAGGACCTACTCAGAAGCAGCGGGTGGCAACCCTAGCACTTCCCAACAACAAGAAGAGCGTCATGGCCAGAAGCCGACACCCAGAGATCCCAATCCAACACCACCTCTGATGACGAGGACATCATGACTCTTCTATGCGGCCTCATCAAAGTCCGTGGAAGGCTGGCAACCTGCGCATCCAAGGAGGACAAACTACTCATCCTCATGGAGCTCCTGACAAACACCATCAATGCCTAAACTCCATTCCAACCTCCCTGACTTTCCGCAATCCCGGACCTACCCCACTCCCTACACCCGAAACTCATGGACATGGTACTTCCGCTGGCGCTAAAATTCTTTGCATTCCATCTTGTAGAATTTTCAGAGGCTCCACAAAACAAAATATTTACATTCAGTAAAGTTAAATGTAAATTTCCAGAAAAATGTTCAGAACTTATGTTCCCCCTCCTTTGCAACTTGGTGAGGTTTTTATCCAGTAAAGACTTTTTCCTCACGATGACATTAATGTAACGTAAATTCAGTCAAGTAAATAATCACCTTCAGAAGGTAATAGTTAAAAGGCCGGATGAGCCGTAAAACTAGTTAGTTAGAACATAAAAGGGCATTGCAAAGCCCTAGCTAGTTAGAGGATTACGAAAGAATCCATAGAATAAAAAAAAAATGATCAATGAACCGGTGGATGCAATTTTTAGCCATTTGTTGTTTTTAATTGTTTGTCTGAAAACAAATGAAAAAATTTAATTTTAATAAGACATTAACATCTAACATCTTGTCAAAGGATCAAAAAACCTCCCTAGCTGAGGCAATGTGTGAAATGTTGAACCACATTGAAGCCATGGTCCAAGAATATAAGGCACCAACTACCAAAGAAGGGGAGGGACTCGACAGATTGTATCAGTCATTATATAAAATTGATAAGAACATTGAAGATTTAAAATTAAATATTGAGTCTTAATCGTATGCTGAAATTACGAAATATGGTAAATCTATTGAAGAACCAAGTAAACGTAAAAAACATGAACCTGTCATCATTATTAAGCCGAAAGATAAGAATCAAAAAAATATGGTAACAAAGGATGAAATAAAACAAAACATAGATCCTGTTAATTTTGGTGTTACTGGAATTAGAAATTTTAAACAAGGGGCAGTAAATAGTGGAGTGCAAGAACGTAGCTGCAATACAAAAGATGGAGGAGCAAATAATTTCAAATATGATGAAAAAATCCCCCAAGAAAAAAATCCATCTGTCAAAATTATAGGCTTAACCGAAAAATACTCTTTTGAAGAAATGGAAAGGAAAATTAAATGCCAAAATGAGTTAATTTTTGAACAGCACTCAAAAATAAAAGTAACATTTGTAAAAGAAACAAAAAATCTAAGAAATCAAACAAGCTACACCATATATGCTGACGTTGACGGAAAGACATACCACAGGATGTTAAAGGAAGAAAAAATAAATATTGGATGGGACAGATGCAGGGTCTTTGATAATTTAAATATCATGAGATGTTTTAAATGTAATGGGTTTAATCACAAGGCTATAGATTGCAGAAACCTAAAATCTTGTCCAAAATGCGCAAAACATCATGATGTCAAAGATTGCACCGATGAGGATATTCAGTGCATCAATTGTATAATGACTAGCAATAGATTGTATAATGACTAGCAATAGATCAGTTGCATTTCAGTGCTACAACAGTGCGGTCGTACAGTTTCGTATAGTGCACTGCCTCGCGTATCGAGTATTGTTCTACACTTCGTACCCAAAGTACCTCGCCCGGGCGGGCGGGTATAGGAAAGAAAATGGATGACATTCTCGAAGATATTAAGAGCGATATCGCAAAGATCACATCTGTTAAAGATTCAAGAATAAAACTGAGTTTGGAGAACAACTTAAAGAAACTAGAAGAACAAATTAAAATAGGACATCTTATCCTACAAAAAAAATTATTAATTTACAAGAGCAAATTATAACAAACGATGAACACTATAATGAGAAACTAGAGAGTTTCGTGACAAAAAATATAAAAACATATGCGCAAGCCACAACAACAATTAATAAAAACGAAATACAAACTCCACAAAAACACGCCATCATAATATCAACAACAAAAAACTTGAAGGCTGAAGAAATGAGAAAAAGAATCGAAAAAAACATTGATGTAACTAAAATGCAAGTCGGTGTAACAGAATTTAAAAAAATTGGTGAACAAAAACTCATAATCTCATGTGTAAAAAAAGAAGACGCACAAAAATTGGTCACAAAAATAAATAGAACATTCGGAGAAGACATTAACGCTGAGGAAATAAAAAAGAGAAAACCAATAATGATCGTAAAAAGATTAGAGTCAAATTTAACAGAGGATGAAATTGTTTTAGGCATAACCCAGCAAAATGAGGGTTTACAAAATTACTGTAAAGATGATTTTAAACTCATAAAAGAAATCAAACTAAAAAAATTCGATCAACAAAAGACGTCCCATCAAGACGTATCAAACTACTTAATACAAACGTCAGGAGCCATTAGAAAAATCCTTCTTAACTTTGGAAAAATAAATATAAAATACCAAAGAGTCCCGATTGACGACCTTAACCCTCTGACGCAGTATTACCACTGCTTGACATATGGACACACTGCCCTACGATGCCTGAACAGAACACAGCCACCTACCTGCCCCCATTGTGCACAAGACCATACCCTAGGAAAATGCACAGAGAGAAACAACAAACCAATCTGCTACAACTGTTCCAGCAACAATAAAAAATTCAAGGCGAACATCCTGGACGACCACCGTGCTGATAGCATCAATTGCACATACAGGCATAAAATGCTTCAAATTGCCAAAGAGAGAATTGATTATGAATGAAATTGCACAACTCTTATTAGTGATAAAAAAAAACACAAAGGCTCTCAACAAGTCCGTCCTCCAGAAAATCTTATCCCTTCTTTGAAGTCAAATGTATTCACGGCAACTAATAATAATAATAATAATTATTATTATTTTTTTTTATTTCACATAAAATTATACAATGAAACATATATGGAAACTTTGACTAGCCAACTAGGAATGGATCCTGTTTTAGGCCAGTCAAATTGACAAATTTAGTTCATATCATAATTTCATATTACATTGATTAATTATATAAACATATTATTTATTGAATGAAATAAGTGTTACGATTGAATTCCTCGTAGAAGCTTTAGTTAAAAACTACAATTTTGAACTCATAAAAAAAGAAGAATAAGCGAAGAGAAAAAACAATGTCTTAAAGTACAAATTTAGTATTGAATGCTTGTTTAACAATAGATAAATGTTTGGTCATTTAAATCGCTTGCAAAAATTGAGAATCGAGACATTCTTCAAGCGTGATGACAATATCCATATTATAATTAACGTGGATGTTTAAAAGTGATTACAAAAAATAATTATAATTATAATTAACGTGAGTGACGTATCCCTTAACTTTACGAGCGGGTGAAGAAACTCAAAAAGAATGTGACTCGAAAGGATGCAGCAAATGAATAAAAACAATTTGTATATAAATATTTCATAAGTTAGCTAGTGTATAAATAGTGACATGACAGAGTGGTTGATAACAAATTGTATTTATTTCCCTTTCCTTGCTTCATTTTTTCATCCTACTAAGATATTTTCCCTTAGAGCACTTAATATAAAATAAAACCTGTAAAGTAAATAAAATCCAGATGGTAATGTTAAAAAGAAAGATCACCGCAGGACTTGAATGTAGAACAATGGGAAGGGTATTGATAAAATAATAGACAATTATGTTCTGAAGTTATAAGTACGTGTTTTTGTAATATTACGTATAGTATGCAATTTTGTATAAATTATATTTGTACGTATTTTGTATAAATTATAGCTTACGTAATTTTGTATAATAAAAAGAAAAATCTCCACAGGAGTTGAATGTAGAAAAATGGGAAGGGTATTGATAAAAGAATAGGAATTGTGTTCTGAAATGATAAGTACGTGTTTTTGTAATGAATGGAACTATGAGTGAGTGTTTTTTATTATTTTGTTTTTTTTTTTTTTTTTCTTATATATTTTTAATTTTGTTTTATTTTATATGATGAGACTATCTATTGGTCAACATATCTTCGCTTTTGATCCTCCCTAAATCAAGGAGCCAGTCGTTGATCAATTTGCGCAAAACATTTGCACTTTTAGTTTTCCAATCATTAGGAATGATATTGAATAATTTAGGTCCTAAGTACGAAAATTGCCGTTGGCCGAGGGACGTCGTGATTTTTATTGGGACTATTGGATTGTTCCTTGAAAGTCGAGTGTCGTGAAGGTGGTCAATGGACGGGAAGTGTTGACGTTGTTTTTGAGCATGTAATATAATCTTTCTAATATACAATTGTCTAACATCAAGTACTTTTAATTCCGTGAATAATGCATCACTGGGGTACCTGAATGGTTTTTTAAGGATGACTCTTAGTATTGATTTCTGAGCTTTAGCCAGGGAGTCTAATATTGTTTTGGCACATCCACCCCATCCTAGGGATGCATATTCGAGTAAAGAATTACACATGGCATAGTATATTGATTTCATATCTTTAACAGAGAGAATATTTCTGATGGTTATAAAAAGGTGTGTAAGTTTTCTGACTTTTGAGGCCGTTGCGTTGATGTGTTCATCCCATCTCAGATATTTATCTATGGTGATCCCTAGATATTTTAAACTATCCACGCATTCAAGGTTATTGCAAGTACAAGTGTTCGGTTCATTGCAAATGTGAATAGTAATATTTAGTATTACCTTAGGTTGACCCGCTTGTGTTGCACTAAAACGTATAAATTTTGTCTTGTCCGTGTTAAGAGTAAGAAGATTGTAGTCTAGCCAATGTTTGACATTGTTTATTCCAATTTCTGCTTTTCTATGCGCTTCATGCCAGTTTTTGCCCTCAAATATTAAGACCGTATCGTCAGCAAAAGTGATGATATGATCGGCAAGGTTGCTGTTGCAAAGATCATTAATATAGATATTAAACAATATCGGTCCTAAAGTACTTCCTTGTGGTACACCAAATTCGATATTGGCTGGATCGCTTAGAGTACCACTAATAATAACTCTTTGGCTCCGATTTTTTAGATAGCTTCCTAACCATTTAAGTAACTGCCCCTGTATTCCGATTAGCTGTAATTTTTTCAAAAGGATTTTGTGCGAGATGGTATCAAAAGCTTTAGCCAGATCCAGGAAGATCGCGATGCTTTTGATTCCTCGATCGATGTTATTAGAAATTACTTTAGTCAGATTGCCAATGGCATTTTCAGTACCTAAACCCGGCCGGAAGCCATATTGTCTCTCAGAAAGGATGTTATTATCTTCAAGATAAAAGCTAAGACGATTTTTGACAATTTTCTCTATAATCTTTGAGACTGAATTGACCAAAGATATGGACCGGTAATTTTGAATCGCAGATTTATCTCCGTTTTTGTGCAGTAATACAACAACTGAATGTTTTAGATGGTTAGGGAATATTCCTGATTTGAGACTTAGATTGGAAATGAACGCTATCGGAGATGCAATGAATGACTTAGTTACTTTAAGCAGATTAGTCGAGACTTTGTCTGGTCCACAAGCGTTAGATGGCTTTAGGTCGTCAATTATTTCCAAGACTTCATTCGTCGATGTTTGTATATTGTCTATTTTATGGACGAGGTTAGAGGTGACCAACTTGGCAAGTTCGATTTCTGTTTTATTGCATTTATTTTTTTGGCAAGTGTGGTTCCCACCGATGTGAAGTATTTATTAGCAAAATTCGCCATATTTTTAGGATTAGAAGAGTTTACGTTACCGATATCTAACGATTTAATTTCGGAAGACCTGTTTATTTTTGTTTTACTAATATTACGAAATGCTTCCCACATACGTTTTGGAGAATAAGAATTTTCGTAAATGAACGTTTTAAAATAATTTTCCTTTGTATATTTAATAATCTTTTTGCATAAGTTCCTATATTTCTTGTAGTGAGTTTGTACTAAAATATTATCTGGAAATTTTTTGGCCTTTTTGTGGAGTTGGTTTCTTTTGTGAATCGATTTTACAAGGCCAGGAGAGATCCAGGGCGTAAGTTTAAACTGGCTGTTCGATATGTGTTTGTTACTTGTATGTTTAGATATATATGTATGTAGAATACAAATGAATTCTTTCATCGCAATGTCAGTGTCAATTTGATCAAATACTTTTTGCCAGTTTTCTAAATGCAAGTCCTCAATTAAATTATTAAAGTTTAATCGAGGGACGTACTTGATTTTAGCAGGGGGGGGCGGCTTATCTTTAAAACACAGGGCTGTCGTATAGTGGTCAGAAATTGACGTGTGGATAACGAATGAGTCAGTGAGGTTAATATTTTTTACGTTGATGTGATCCAAACAGGATTTGTACGTGCCCTGTTCTCGAGTTGGTGTATTGATTGTCAATATGAATCCGTTTTCTGTGAGCAGGCATATGTAGTCATGGAATTGGTTGTGAAATGGAGATAAGGTGTTAATATTAAGGTCACCTATAATGATTTGACGTTCAAATTTATTGGAATTGCTAATAACAGTTTGGAGTGAATTCAGAAAAGAATCTATGCTCTGGAAAGAAGGTGATCTATAAATAGCAAAGATACATAAATTATTATTCAGAACAATTCTAAGGCAGTTACCTTGTGATAATACAATTTCTTCGACTTGTGCTTGTATACCGTCTTTTATGTAGACAACAATCCCGCTAGATTTATTTATATTTTTAATTGAGTGATGTTCCGTGTAAGTTTGTATTATTTTAGAGGTGTAGTTTTTATTGATCCAACACTCTGATAAAATTAAAACATCAAAAGTATGATTGAATTGATCTAGAAATAACAGAAAATCATCAAGGTTTGACATACTTCTGATATTCTGATGGATAATCTTTAAATTATAAGACTTCCAACTGAAATTATTTAATTTGTTGAGATCGTCAATCACATACGTGTTGCACGTTACATCTGTGTCATTGTAAATATCAGGAGGTAATTGAATCATGATTATTCAGGTGAGATGTGATGCATGGAAATTTCACTACTAAACGATTTTGATCCATTTCTCGTGAGTAGGTATATTTGGTTCGAATGACTGGATGTGGATAATCACAGGATATAATAATGGCAATAATAATAAAAGAACTTTCATCTTGTAGTCGTTGTCTGAAGTAGTAATAAGTAGTAGTAGTAGCAATAATAATAATAGAACCTTCATCTTGCAATCTTTGTCGGCAGTAGTAATAAGTAGAAGTAGTAGTAGTAATAATAATAATAGAACCTTCATCTTGTAAAAGTTGTCGGCAGTAGTAATAAGTAGAAGAAGTAGTAGTAGTAATAATAATAATAGAACCTTCATCTTGTAAAAGTTGTCGGCAGTAGTAATAAGTAGAAGTAGTAGTAATAATAATAATAATAGAACCTTCATCTTGTAAAAGTTGTCGGCAGTAGTAATAAGTAGAAGAAGTAGTAGTAGTAATAATAATAATAGAACCTTCATCTTGTAAAAGTTGTCGGCAGTAGTAATAAGTAGAAGTAGTAGTAGTAATAATAATAATAGAACCTTCATCTTGTAAAAGTTGTCGGCAGTAGTAATAAGTAGAAGTAGTAGTAGTAATAATAATAATAGAACCTTCATCTTGTAAAAGTTG
The DNA here is from genome assembly GCA_929108145.2 of Limnephilus rhombicus. Taxonomy (NCBI): domain Eukaryota; kingdom Metazoa; phylum Arthropoda; class Insecta; order Trichoptera; family Limnephilidae; genus Limnephilus; species Limnephilus rhombicus. The sequence continues at coordinate 10,158,093 of OV815287.1, read as the reverse complement.
TCGGCAGTAGTAATAAGTAGAAGAAGTAGTAGTAGTAATAATAATAATAGAACCTTCATCTTGTAATCGTTGTCGGCAGGAACCTTCATCTTGTAAAAGTTGTCGGCAGTAGTAATAAGTAGTAGTGGTATTAATAATAATAATAGAACCTTCATCTTGCAATCATTGTCGGCAGTAGTAATAGGTGGTAGTAGTAGTAAAAATAATAAAAGAACGTTCATCTTGTAATCATTGTCAGCAGTAGTAATAAGTAGTAGTACCAATAATAATAATAGAACCTTCATCTTGTAATCGTTGTCGGCAGTAGGTATATTGTATTTGAGATAATCATAGGGAAGCCAGCTTGTTTTCATCGGATATAAGAATTGCGCCTGAACCTGTCTCTCTCCGCAGGTATATACGTCCTTGTTGGATCCATGCAAATTGATATTGTCTCGCTCTTGCAAATTGGCGAGTTTTATACCAAATCTGTTTCGCCCGAAATGTTAACTGCTCAGATACATAAATCGGCAACCGGGGGCCGGCGAGACCGATATTTAACGTGTTAAGTTTATCTTCGGTTTTGGGTTTGTTCTTGTTGAAAGATTTCACATCAGCTAGCAGTTGATTTCTAGCCATGTTCGATTTTAGTTTAAGAACAATTGTCCTGGGTTGCATCTGATTATTGTTTTTTTTTTTGAAGACGATAGACAGCATCGATATCTTTAGTTTCTAAGGGAGATCCTGTTGTTTTGAAGATGTTGAAGACCACGTCTTTTAGTGTTTCGTCCTTGATGTCGGGGATGCCTCTTATTTCTACATTACAAGACTTTAAGGCCCGCTCTTGGGAATCAAGACTATTCTCCAGTATTACGATTCTAGCTTCCAGTGCAGTATTCTTCGCTGTAAGCTCATCATTACGGTGCTCGACGTCGCGGATTCTGGCCATAAAGTCTTCATATTGTGCGTTCATGAATTGTATGCTTTCCAGTATCTTGTTGTTTTGGTCCATGATGTCGTTCTGTTTTTTATCCAGGCTGTTCGTTTTGGACATGACTAAATTCTGAATATCTTCGAGATTAGCGGGGGACGAAGGTGATGATGGAGCTGCTTGATCCTTAGTGGCCGTTGTTTTATTGGGCGGTTCCAAAGATGTGTTATCGCTGGCGGCCGCGGCGGTCGACCGTGTGTCCCTTTTACACTGCTTACACTTCTGTTGTTCTCGGCGTTCTTGAGTGAGTCGACGGAAAGTACTTTCCGTTATTCCTCCACAGGCTAGATGGTAGGTGCCTTTACACACCGAACACACAAATATCGACTCGTCTGATAGAATAACTTCAGGGCATACGCGGCAGTGCATTGTGAATGATTTATAATGACTACCGACACGACGTTATTATAATAGAATAGTATTTATTCTGAATTAAAATAAGTGCGACAGTAAAACACCTAGATATTATTCGAATATGTTAGACTATGATGCCACAGACAGGAAGCACTATTATTTTCTTGCTGAATATTTCGATTTAACGTTTAAAATAAACTTTAAGACGGAGTAAAATTGATATGAACTTGTCACAATGATCTATCGTGAGTAACGATAACTAATCCATTCATTATTATTATTTCTTCAATACGGATGATTTCGTGATAAATGCTATAGATAAAACCATATCAATAGACGAAAGAATATATACATCCGTGAACGAAACAAACAACATTTTACCGATGAATCCCGAAGTTAGCTTAATCATATTTCATATGAATGTAAGAAGCATCGAACGTCATTTAGACGAACTCCTGGTAACAATAAAATCACTTAACAGACTGGACTGTATAATATTAACAGAGACGCACTCTTCGAGCGATATAAACTATAATATTCCGGGTTATACATACTATGCAACAAATACCCGAATTAACAAGAACAGCGGAATCGCAATATTTATTTCAAATAAATATGTTGTGACTTTTAACAGAGAAATCCACATCCACAATGTAAACGTCCTAAATATGGAAATCAGTTACCAAAAGTATACATTTAGCATATTCGCTATATATAGAACTCACGCCTCAATATTACCAATATATGTAGATGAACTAAAACGCATACTTCTTTCGAACAGAAATAAGAAAACCATTGTTGTCGGAGACGTTAACCTCAATATTGCAAATGATTATTCGTCTTATGATAAAGATAATTATCTTAATATGATGGCAGAATTAAATTATATATCGTGTATTAATTCATTTACAAGAATTATTCCAGGTCAACGACCTTCGTGCATAGATCATGTTTTCACAAATATTCAAGACATAAAAAACATAGTATCTGCAGTTATACAAACGACAATCACAGATCATTTCGGGTGCATTTTACGTACAATTACGAAAATAAATATTCACCTTTACCAACACAAACTCCGGAGAATGAAAACTTCCGACGCAAAGCGCTCAACATAAATGCCCTAGTACATAATCTAGATAAAGAGAAATGGCTCGATATTTTTAATTGTAATGATACGAATGAATGCTTCGAACTATTTGAAAAAAAATTATCAATGCACGTAAGTACTGCACATTCTATTGATTCCAGAAAATAATCATCAAAATTCAAACCAGTTAAACCATGGATAACTTTTGGATTAATTGTATCAATCAGACACAAAGAAGCAATATACAAACAATTAATCCGACAACCTACAAACGAAACCTTAAAAAAATACCTAAAAGCATACAAAAACAAACTTACGTATTTAATAAAAAACACAAAAGAAAATTATTTTCGGCGAAAACTAGAAGCAACGGAGAACGATGCAAAAAAGTCTGGCATGTTATAAATGAAATCATAGATAAGAAAAATCATAAAAAAATGAAATATACAGTATTCATCATCATCTGTGGCTCTACAACCCAGGTCGGGTCTTGGCCTCCAGCAGAGCCTGCCTCCATGACTGTCGGTGTTGTGCTGCGTTGCGCCAGTTTCGGATGCCGATGGTGCTTGCATCCTTCACCACTCCATCCAGCCATCGAAGCTTTGGTCTTCCAACTCTTCTCCGACCCCCAGGTGCACCATCCATAATTCGCTTTGGAATATCTCCTTCGCTCATTCTCTGGATATGTCCAGCCCACCTGAGTCTTCCAGTTTTGATTTCCTTGGAGATATTAGGGTCCTCGTAAAGATCGTATAGCTCCTGGTTGTATCTGATACGCCATTCTCCATTATCACAGACTGGGCCGTAAATCCTTCGCAGCACCTTCCTTTCAAAACTTTCTAGGGCTCCTTCATCACCCTTACTGATTGTCCAGCATTCCGAACCATACATAAGAACAATATACAGTATTACACATAACAATATCAAAATACGATGAGAAGAAAATCCATCAGCTGCCGCTAACATATTTAACAACTTTTTTGCAAATGTAGGCAAAAACCTTGCAAATCAAATACAAAAAATACCGTCTAATGACGAACAGAGCATTAACGTCAATATCTTAAGCCTCGGTTCTCCCAATTTTTACCGATTTCTTACAAATCTCCCTTAAACATTTGAAGTTTTTAAGCTCTTAAAAAAATATATGTTATTTTTGAAGATAATATCTAGACATTTATCGCGCCGAAACGCAAATTATATAAAATTCCCTCGATAGAAAAAAATCACAAAGTATGCTCCAAAAATTATTATTAACACGTTTGTTTCAGTTATTTTATAAGTTATATGTATGAAAAAATTCACAGCGTTTCTTTAAATAAAACTAAAGACAATTATCGCGAGATTTTTGCTCTTTTTTCAATAAACCGTGATTAATTAAATATTTTAACAACAGGCGCTTACGTTTTTTAATTCTAAAGATAATATTTACAGGCCATCTCTATCTAACGTGCGTGTAACCTATGTGCCTTTCAAATATTCGTCATTCGCTGTCCAGACAGCTCGCCACACAGACGTGTAGTCCTACGTTTCATGATTTGTTTAATATACACGTACGTAAATAATAATATTATTTTGCGAAAATGGTAAGACAACAACAAAAAAGTCGTATTTCTAAGCGTAAATATTATCTCCAAAATCGAGAACGTATGATGGAATGTATAAGGTAAGAAGAAAAAAATAAAATTTTGTTTTTATTAATATAATACATACTCGTATTATTTACTATTATGTAATATTTATTATAAAAATAAATTTTCAATTTATTTGTGTATTATATAAGAGAGGTGACAGTAATTGTTTTATTTTTTACAAAATGCGTACTTTGGGAAATAAATCTATTTCCATTGCTTCGGAAACTGCTCATTTATTAAAATTATAGGACATAATAATAAATAATACATTTTTACGGATCAAACTGCTAACAAAAATCTGCTTTCAAAAATTACCTTGTTTTTTTACAGTAACTCCACACAGGCCCTGAGGATTTTTTTCCCTCAGAGCATATGTCATCTTTGGATATGCTGTGTGGAGGGTGTTTTAATGGAAAGGAAGGAGATGAAGTTCTGGAAAGGATAAGGTTATAGGGGTGGGTAGGAATTTGAGGGTCAGTGGGTTTGGGTGGGACGGACTTTTGAATCCATCCCTCCCAATGCGGTGCAAGGCGATGTTCCAAAAGAGTTCTGCCTGAGAGGTCACAAGATCTCCCTCAACCAGTCTCTCCCGATCTGGCCTACCACGCAGCTGGTGGGCAGACACTTCCGCCACCAAGATCCAAACCCGGGCACCCCTGCTAAGTCACCAAACGTAGCGAACAACTTGGGGTTATCCAATAAATAGTTTCCGGGGCGGCGGTACCCTTACCCGCGTCCCAAATTGTTACGGACAAGGAAATATGTAATTATCATCATACGTATTATTTTATTACTACCTATTATTAGATATTCGTTGGATAATAAAACCAAAATGCGTTACGTAAATGTAAGTAAATAAAAGTTTCGCTTGTTTACTAAAACCGACTACATTGTTATAAGTAATTACTTTGACCTTTTTATAAATGTTTAATAATTTAGATTCCATCGGTTAACTAATCCTAGCAAAGCTGTAGTAGTTTGCTGATAGCTTTTAGGGCTGCCACTTCATAAATTTCTACATAAACTTCGGGAGGTACATGATGGTGAATGTAAAAAAGACAAATAACTTTTTTCTAAATTCAATTTTTTTCCTATACAAAATTATTTTTCCACAGAAGAATATTATTTTTTTCATACAAACAACAAAACTTTTTTACCCGTAACTACCTTAGAACATTTTGAAAAAAGTTTCGTATCTTTTTTTACGTGTACTGTCGTGCAGAATTACCTCCCGAAGTTTGTGCACTTTACCCCCGGATATAAATAAAGAGCGAAAAGGTGCATGTAGGCAAAAACAGGTTGTGCCAAACTCAGTCAGTGGTTTGATGCACATCCTCCCTTCCCACAAACCAGTGAAATAATGTCAATTTTTGTGGAGTGGAGTCGTCGGAGACGCCACAATAACTTGCTAAGATGCTGTTCAAGTTGGTGAAGATTCATTAAACTAATTGTTTTAGGAACTAAATGATGAAATAATAAATGAAATCCAAGTCCCACAATCTGTTACAAACAAAAGTGGTGTGTCAGTAATAAGATTTAAAAAATGACGACATTTACTAAAAAACTTAAAATTCCTGTAAATATTTACTGGTTGAAGATTAGTTTGGAAATGTATATATATTATCTAAAAGGGAATTAAATTCTTTACAACTTCTTTCAAACAAATTTCTTTCTTTGATAAATATTTTAGACGATATTGTTAAAAATTGAGATACTACCAGCACCTATGGGTTGCTTGAGCAAGCTCCCAGACATTAATATTTCAAATGGTGCGAAGCTTGACTAGTCGCTGAATGTTCGGTACCTGTTTTAACTACCAAGTACGTACTATGGAGGAAGCCATTTTTTTGTAGATGCTTCCGAGTGTCAAGTGTGTAATGATTCATTCTTTAAATGTATGCAGGTTTTTACATTATAAAAGTGCTAGCATCTCATTATTATCGGCTTCTTCCCAACGCAAGTTTTAACAGTAAACAACTGCCAGTGTTTGGCCCGGTGTGTTGACACCGTATTATAATACATTTATAACATGTCCAAGTGAAATAAACAGTGAAGTTTTTTGCAAAGATAATTATTTTATTTAAAAGGACACCCATCAATTTTGAACATGGGCCTTACGATCCGGATTGCAATCAGAGGACTGCAATAACATAATAAAAAAAAAAACAAGAACCAGCTGCCAATTAATACAGATGACCAAAATTACAATTACCGGAATCACAAAGATGAACAAAGGAAGACTGGATTCACATCGGAAATGAGATAAGTTTTTAGTGCCTTCCCACCCATACCCATTCCATTTAACATCCATTCAGAACTCATTCGTAGTTTTTTAACAAGATTAATCCCATAAATATTGTATTGTAAAAAATAAAATCACTACCCACGTAAAGATTTTATGCAACTCATGATTTTCAATTAATGATTGAACATTAGGTTCTCAATTAATAATTGCCAGGAATATTGTCGTTGTTGTCTTTCAGGCGGGTAGCTTCTCAAATAAATAAATACGCATTGTCGAAACACATTTTATCAGGGATTAAGCTACGAAAAGGTATTTGTACACAAAATGGATAAGATCAAATCTTTAATAGCCAAGAGAGGCGTGATTAAAGGGAAATTGACGCGTTTCGCGGATTCTATAAACTCCTTGTCCGCGATTGAAATTAAACTGAGGTACGACCGAATAAAGCCATTGTTAGATCAATTCGAATCTATACAGGACGAAATTGAAATTTTATCGGATGAGGAACTGGAAAATTCTATTCAGCGCGAGACGTTTGAAAATCAATATTTTTCAGTCCTTGCTACTGCTAAAGGGGCGATTGACTCAATTAACGAGGGTAGAGTTGAAATCAAGCTTCCAACTCTCCAATTGAGAGAATTCGATGGGAATCAAAAAGATTGGGTGAATTTCGTTGAAACCTTTAAAACTTTGGTTCATAATAACAGTTCCTTGAGCAACGTCCAAAAATTCTTTTACTTACAATCTGCGCTGAAAGGGAACGCTTTGAAAATAATTGCTAATCTAGAAGTTTCGGAATTAAACTACCTATCGGCTTGGGAATTGTTGCACGACAGATTTGCGAATCTCAGGGCTACCGTACATAAACATATCCAAACTCTATTTCAATTAAAGGATATGAAACATGAAGAGCCTGTAGCATTAAGGTATTTAATTGATGAAACTAATGTCAATTTGAAAGCGTTACAAAACATCGGAGTTAAAGTAGATCATTGGGATCCTTTGATTATTTACATAATTTCAAATAAATTGGATATAGCTACCCGGAGAAATTGGGAACAATATACATTGCAAGGTGAATTACCTACATTAAAGGAATTCATAAAATGTTTATCTGCTAGGGCACAAGTATTGGAGCTTATGAATGCTTCAGAGAAAAAATCTTCTAACCTACATAAAATGCAAATAGGCAACAATAATAACAAAAAAGATTCATCGGTATTCTTGGCAATAAAGGCAAACAACTGCATTTATTGTAATGATAAAGGTCATCAAATTTATTTGTGCAAAAAATTTCTAAAATTAAAATTACAGGATAGGATTGATGCTACGAAATCAATCCGGGCGTGTTTTAAATGTTTGAGGTTGGGTCATCAAGCACAGAGTTGCAAGACAAACCTAACCTGCAAAATTTGTGGCAAGTATAGCCACAATACTCTATTACACAAGGAGGTACCTCCGCCGGAGACCTCAAATATGGATGCTAATAACGAGGTTATAGTGTCGAATTTTTCTGCATCGGAAAAGGCAGAAAAAATAATATTATTGTCAACCGCCTACATAGGAATTGTGGGGGCCAACAATAAAATGTTTAAAGCTCGCGCCCTGATTGACTCTGGTGCGCAGAGTAATTTTATGAGAGCTGAATTTGCTAATAAATTAAATTTACCATGTGAATGGATAAACAAACCCGTGTCTGGGATCCATAATAATATCACACACATAAAAAAGAGAATTTCAGTGGAGATGACTTTGCTTAATACGGATTATAAACGCGAAATATCATGTCTGATTTTACAGGAAATTACAACCAATTTACCACAAGTGACAATGGCGAAAAAAGAGTTCAAAATACCACCAGGACTGGAGCTGGTAGACCCGAACTTCAATATAGCTGCACCCATCGACATCCTGTTGGGCGCGGAGAGCTTCTGGGAAATGCTAAACAACGATAGATTGAAACTCGAGTCAGGACCAACGCTTCAACGTACGCAACTGGGATGGATTGTGTCCGGTCCTATCAACGTGTATCCCAAACAAAGGCCTGTATCAGATTTTTGCAGTTTATCTATAAATAAGTTGAGTCATCAAATAGAAAAATTTTGGAAATTGGAAGAGATTAATTCCACTAAAATTCAAACTCAAGAAGAAAAGGCTTGCGAAGCCAGTTTTGTAAGTACTCATACTAGAGAAGATGACGGTAGATATGTTGTAAGTTTACCGCGTCGGGCATGCATTGATCAGTTGGGAAACTCATTGCTCACTGCCGAAAAAAGATTTAAAAACATGGAAAGAAAATTTGTGTCACATCCCGAGTTAAAGACACAATATGTAAAATTCATGCGTGAATATGAAGAACTGGGACACATGGAGATGTGTGACCAGTCAAAAGGGGATCGTGACTTCTATTTTTTACCGCATCACGCTGTAGTGAAAGAATCCAGCACTACTACTAAAGTGAGGGTCGTTTTTGACGGCTCCGCCAAAACCTCAAATGGAATCTCCCTCAATGAAGCCTTGATGACAGGACCTGTTATACAAAAGGATGTATATAACCAACTATTGCATTTCAGGAAACATCAAATAGTCATGACTGCCGACATCGAGAAGATGTACCGCCAGATTAACATGTGTGAAGATGACCTGGACCTACAGAAGATAGTATGGCGCGAGTCGCCACAGGATGTGCTCAAGCATTATCGTCTGAAGACTGTGACTTATGGACTGGCACCTTCCTCCTTCTTAGCCACAAGATGCTTAAAGCAAATTGGTATGGATAATAATTTAATTTTTCCTAGAGCTAGTCAGGTCATAGAAAATGACTTCTATATGGATGACTTGTTAACGGGAGCAGATGAGCTGGAATCCTGTAAAAAGTTAAAAGAAGAATTAATCAGCATCTTGTCATCTGCGGGGATGACGTTGAGGAAGTGGAGGTCCAATGCGTTGGAATTGTCAGCCGAGTCGGGCCAAGCTAAGTGTGCCGATTCAGGCGATTCCGACAAAATTATTACTGACAATCCAAAGACTGAGAAAATATTAGGATTAACATGGAACAATGAATCTGATTACTTTTCTTATGTAATAATGAAGCCATCAGGTCCAACCGAGAGCAAACGAGAGATATTGTCTTGCATCGCATCAACCTTCGATCCATTGGGACTCCTAGGGCCGATAATAGTCATAGCCAAATTGATAATGCAAAGGCTGTGGCAGTCCAAAGCAGCATGGGATGATCAGTTACCTAATGAAATATTAGCACCCTGGAGGACCTACCTGCAAGATTTAATTCAGCTAAATGTGTTGAAAATACCAAGAAAAATTATTTGCAAGCAAGCAAAAGAGCTACAGCTACACGGTTTTTGCGATTCGTCTGAGAAGGCTTTCGGAGCCTGTATCTATATGGTGTCAATGGACCACAGCGGTAAGTGGCATTCACACTTAATAACATCCAAATCAAGGGTAGCACCATTGAAGTCTATTTCACTGCCTAAGTTGGAGCTATGTAGTGCTGTACTACTGGCAAAATTAATGAAAACTATAAAACAAGCATTAAACATAATAAAGATCAACACATATTATTGGTGTGACTCTACGATAGCGCTGTGTTGGCTGAAAGGTCAACCCACTCGTTGGAGCACTTTCGTGGCCAATCGAGTAGCCGAAATACAAGAACTGAGTGATCCAGATCAATGGAGACACGTATCATCATCCGACAATGCAGCGGATATACTTTCCAGAGGAGCTACTGCGGATAAACTGATAAATTCTACAATATGGTGGAATGGACCAAATTGGTTGACCGACGGAGTCAACGATTGGCCTATATCGAACATTTCCTGTTCAAACCCTCCGGAGCTCAAGAGTAAAAATATTCTTTTATCTACTGATATTCAAGAATGGGAAATATTTGGAAAATTTTCCTCATTTATCAAATTGAAAAGGGTTACAGCATATGTACTGCGGTTTGTGAATAACTGCAGAAATATTAAAAGTAAAATTTCAGGTAACTTAAGTGTAGCTGAACTAGAAGCAAGTTTGAATTGTCTACTGAAATCAGATCAGGCACATGCCTTTCAAAAGGAGTTGAAGACATTAAAAAACCAGGGAAATGTCAACAAAAATAGTAACTTAAAATCTCTTCATCCCTTTTTATGTGATGGTCTTATATATGTGGGCGGTAGATTAAATTTAGCTACACACCTATCGTACCAACAAAGACATCCAATTATATTGCCAGCTAAACATAAGCTAACCGAATTGATTATACGTCACTATCATTATGTAAACTTACACGCAGGACCTCAAGCGCTATTAGCTGAAATAAGATTAAGGTTTTGGCCTATTTTTGGGAAAAATACTGTTAAAAAGATATTACATAAGTGTATTGTGTGTTTTAGGTGTAATCCTCGTATTGGTAACCAGATCATGGGAAGCTTACCGAGCGAAAGAATCACACCGAGCCGACCGTTTGCTATCACGGGAGTCGATTTTGCTGGACCGATTCCAACCAAAAGTGGGCCACTGAGGAGAGCTCCACTCGTGAAATCGTATTTATGTATTTTTGTTTGTTTTTCCACAAAGGCGGTTCATTTGGAATTAGTTTCGGATTTATCTAGCAATGCTTTTTTGAACAGTTTAAAGAGATTTATATCCCGTAGGGGAGAACCTGATAAGATCTTTTCCGATAACGCTAGCAACTTTCGGGGGGCCAGTAATAGGCTCAAGGAGCTGTATACCAGTTTGAGAGAGAACAACGACAAGATTCAAAATTATTTAGCTAACAGAGGTATTGAGTGGAGGTTCATAACCCCTCGAGCCCCTAGTCAGGGAGGGCTGTGGGAAGCTGCGGTCAAGTCAGCAAAGTTTCATTTGTATAGAGTCACTAGTAATTCTGCTTTAACCTTTGAACTTTTGTATACTTTAATTTGTCAGATTGAGGCCTGTCTAAATTCCCGTCCATTGACTTCCTTGTCTGATGACATCCACGATTACCAACCCCTCACCCCAAACCATTTCCTCATAGGCACTAAATCCTCTATCATTCCGGAGAGAGATGTCCGAGCCATACCAGACAACAGGCTGACCCAATATCAGAGAATCCATGCGCTAATGTTATCCTTTTGGTATAGATGGAAGCTAGAGTACTTGATGGAGCTACAAAAAAGGACTAAATGGCAAACCAGTAATCAACGGGCACTGCAAAAGGATGATCTGGTTATTCTGAAGGAAGATAATTTACCTCCACCATTATGGAAAATGGCGCGAGTTATATCTACACATCCCGGCTCGGATGGTGTAGTGCGAGTGGTTACCCTGAAAACCCCTCAAGGAATCTTTGTCAGGCCTATCACAAAGATATGTCTAATGCCTCTGGATCCGGAAGCTGAACCTGTGACGGACGCCCCGGACCCTTCCGTCAGTCCGGACACCCCGGACGACCATGATGAAACTTTTTAGGGTGAAAATATTTAAAAAAAGACCCTTTAAAGATACCAATCCCAGGAACAACATGACAACCTATAAATTGATGATTGATTGCACCCCGCGCTGTGGTGCTTATATCGTGGACTGCACCTGGAGAAGATCCTAACCAATGGACTTGAAAAAAAAAAAAGAGACAATTGTGTTGTGTTGGGTTGGGTTTTATTATAATATTATTTTGTGTTGGGTTGTGTTCTATTATAATAGTATTTTGTGTTAAGTTATTATTTAAATATGTAAAAAATTTTTGGTTAATTTAAGTTTATGTAATTAGTTTAGGTTAATCACCTTAAAATTCAACTTGTGAATGTACATTTTTAAATAATAGTATAATAAGCAGTGCAGGATTATTTAGTTTTGGCTGCTAATTTATAATAGGTAAAATTATTTGTTAGTATTTGTACGGTATTTAGAGTTAGGATTTGTGTTTTTTCTACTTTTGCCTTGATTGTCTTCCCCTGTTTTTGTTATGTTTTCTTGAAGGGTTCATAAATCGGTATAGGCGATTTAGAAACCTCGAGGCGGAAGCTATGTTAAAAATTGAGATACTACCAGCACCTATGGGTTGCTTGAGCAAGCTCCCAGACATTAATATTTCAAATGGTGCGAAGCTTGACTAGTCGCTGAATGTTCGGTACCTGTTTTAACTACCAAGTACGTACTATGGAGGAAGCCATTTTTTTGTAGATGCTTCCGAGTGTCAAGTGTGTAATAATTCATTCTTTAAATGTATGCAGGTTTTTACATTATAAAAGTGCTAGCATCTCATTATTATCGGCTTCTTCCCAACGCAAGTTTTAACAGTAAACAACTGCCAGTGTTTGGCCCGGTGTGTTGACACCGTATTATAATACATTTATAACATGTCCAAGTGAAATAAACAGTGAAGTTTTTTGCAAAGATAATTATTTTATTTAAAAGGACACCCATCAATTTTGAACAGATATGAAGGAATGTTTGATGAAAAATGTGAGATAAAATGATTTTATTCGAAAATATCTACATTTGTGGAGCGTGTAAGTCAAAAACGGCTGGGATTTCGAAAATTACGTATAGAATAAAAGTTGTAGATAATTTTATGAGCTTTCACTTATTCTAAAAAAAATCCTTTGAAATGCACCGTTTCCGAGATATAAGCGTAAAATTTGAACCTTCTCCCCCCCCCCCCCCCCTCCCTCCCCTAGCTCACCACCTAGACGTCAGAACTTTTAGTATGTTCACATCCTAAGCACCCTGACCAAGTTTCTGAAGGAATCGCTTAGGTGCACTCTACACCTCCTTTTGGAACATTAACTTTTTTTTTACACGAGCTCCACACAGGAGGCCCTGAGGAACATAATTTCCCTTAGGGCCTATGTCATCTTTATGCTCACATATGATGCTGTGTGGAGGGTTTTTTTAAGGAAAGGAAGTAGAGGAGAGTTCTGGGAAGGAAAAGGGTTTAAGGGGTGGGTAGGAATCTCGGGTTCAGTATGTCCTGGTCATCCGCCTCCAAGACCTGGACAAACCTCACCCCATGAACCCGGGCACCCCTGCTAAATCACCAAACGTAGCGAACCACTTGAGGTGACCTATGGCAGAGGTATTGGTTATCCAATAAAGGTTCCCGGGGCGGCGGTACCCATTCCCACCTCCCAAATTAAAAATTGACTGGACTATAAACAAATATGATTAAAATGTGCACTTTACTTAGTTGAAAATTAAAAAATGGGTCGGGTCAAGATGTCGCGGGTTCAATTCCTCTTTCAATGCACAAGCAACATCTTCCGCTTATTATGATGCTGGTAGGAGATTTTCAAATTGTCAGGTTACTCGTAAACCGGGAATACGAATTATGACTCTTTTTCTTTTAAAAAAAGTAGTACCCAATAAATAGATAAGCCTCACCCCATGAACCCGGACACCTCTGTTATCCAATAAATGGTTGCCGGGCGGCAATGGTCGCCTTAAAAATTGATACCTCATCCCATAACCCGAGAACCCCTGCTAAGTCACCAAACATAGCAAACCACTTGGGTGACCTACGGCAGGGGTGTTGGTTATCCAAAAAATGTTTTCCGGGGCGGCGCGGCGGTACCCATCCCGTTCCGTCTCCCAAATTGATAAGAGAAATTAAAGAGAAACAATGATAATTGTAGTTCCGTTATAATAAATAATATAGCTTTGTTTTGTGAACGGTCACCTCAAGTGTACATTACACTTTATAGGTAATCTAACGTAATACATTGAGAAAATAACAGATATTTTCATAAATATTATGTGTATTTTAAAATTGTGGCAGCCCTACAAATATTATCAATTTCTCTGGGAACGCATATTTTTTGAAATGATACTTCTTGTCGACAATTATTAGCCAAGTTCCAAACCAGACCTTTTTGTAATAATAATGCGCGCGCATTCCTATTGACCCGCACGCTGCAGATACACCTCCTGTCGAATGCGTTAAAAGTAAATTTCACGACTCGTCCGAAATGGTTTTTTTTTGTGGGGAGAACGGGGCCTTAAACAAAATTGACATTTTTCCCCTTACTTCAGCCCAGGAAATTGAACAAATCATTACAAGCATGAAGAGAAGATCAGCACCAGGTTTCGACGGAGTTACTGTCGAAACACTGAAAACTATCAAAAAACATATTTCAAAACCATTAACACATTTAATCAACATTCTTCAAAGCGGAATATTTCCAACGATATATAAACAAACCATCATCACTCCAATCCATAAATCTGGCAACCCAGAAGAAGTGACTAATTATCGTCCAATATCGCTGATTTCAAACATTGCCAAAATCTTTGAAAAAATCATCAAAAAAAGATTGACTGCATTTATTAACAAAAATAACATAATTCACGACAACCAATATGGATTTATGAAAAATAGAAGTACTCAAGATGCGATTGCCAAATTATCGAACATTATTCAGAACACACTAGACAAATCTTTGAAATGCCTCGGAATCTTCATAGATCTTAAAAAAGCTTTCGATAGTATTTCTCATGATAAACTTATTAAAAAATTAAACTATGTTGGGATAAACGAAAAAGCTCTAAAATGAATAAAAAGCTATTTATTTGAACGACAACAAGTAGTCAAGATAAACAACTCCCTAAGTCTACCACTAACAAGTAATTTCGGGATACCTCAAGGCACAGTCCTTGCCCCCCTACTATTTATAATTTATGTAAACGATATTTTTAAACTACCACTTAACGCAGACATAATATCATACGCCGACGACAAAGCTATCATAGTGAATGGGATCGACTGGAATAGAGCAAACGAACAAGCAAATAATGGCATGAACACCTTAAAACATTGGTTTGACCCAAATCTTCTCTCATTAAATACTAACAAAACATACTACATACACTTCTCAATCAACAAACTAAAAACAATCCCCAACACTAAAATAATTATCCATAATTACAAATGTAATAAAATAACATGTATCCAAGGCTGTTCAACATTGAAATCAGTATCAGAAATATCTTATGAATATTGATATATATATATATATATATTCATAAGATTAAGAAATATTTTAAAACTCAACAATCTAAAAAGAGTATACTATGCACTAATCCAGTCATCAATTCAATATGGAATTATTGGATGGGGGGGTCATACAACAATATTCTAACTCCGATCAAAGTGATCCAGAAGCTAATCATTAAAGTAATCCTAAAGAAACCCTCCACTTATCCAACAGAAACGCTTTTCGCCGATTTCACGGTGCCTCGAGTAGAGAATATCTTTAAGAAAAATGCAATTATCCAAATTTACAAAGATAATATCATCAAAAAATTTGAAACCCATCAATCAAAAAGATATGAAGACAACTTCAAAATACCAAAATTTAATACCAAAACCAAACAATTATATCTATTTAGGAATAAAGTTTTTAACAACCTTCCGATTGAAATAAAAAAAACCAAAGACATCAATAAACTGAAACTCAAACTGAAGCTACACTTCATCGGGAATAATTAACTTAATAATTACCTGTTTTTCTCTTTCTTTGTATTATCAATCTATATTCATCTCTATTTTATTTAGATTTTTCGAATTTCACTTAAGTGCACAATATTTTAGAATGTAACCGTATCCCATGTATGTACACCTACACTTATAGATAATCCAGAAGTTTCAATTGTTCCCATTATATACTTACTTTAGCAGGGGTGCCCGGGTTCATGGGGTGAGGTTTGTCTAGGTCTTGGAGGCGGATGACCAAGACACACTGAACCCCAGATTCCTACCCACCCCTTAAACCCTTTTCCTTCCCAGAACTCTCCTCTCCTTCCTTTTCCTAAAAAAACCCTCCACACAGCATCCCCAAAGATGACATAGGCCCTGAGGAAAATTATTTTCCTCAGCGCCTCCTGTGTGGAGCTCATGTAAAAAAAAAAAAAAAACCTATTGCATAATGTTATTCCATTTCTGTTATAATTAGTGTAACTCGCTCATCAAGCACAAGAACTAGTTTCTTCTTTGGTGAGATTGCAATTTAAAATAATTTGTATACCGATATGTAATTTATATAAAACCACTGTACTATATATCTATATTAAATAAAAAATAAATAAAAAAGATTAGGACTGAAACTAAATAGTGGTCACTTAGCCATGAGCAAGGAATGCCCAATTTATAAAAAAAAACTAGAAGCAAAAATGAGCAGAATCTCTTTTTTATAATTAAAAGTTACGAGAAAGATGAAATTATATACCTGAATATACAAAGCATCATGGCACATTACGAAGAGGTAAAAATACTTTTAGAGGAGAAGAAACCTTTTATGCTTATGATGATGAAACACATGTTACTGAAGATATTCAAGGTAGTGAAATTAGATTTGAACATTATAATAATAATAATAATAATAATGTTTATTCCAGGATGTGGGGAGGATAGTGCAATCCCACACGTCCCATAAAGTTGTACATATTTACATAACAGATAAAGTAAAAAAAAAAAAAAAAGTAAATAGAACAAACAAATATAAAAGACATAAGCGATAATAGAAATAAAATAAATAATTAATTATAATGTAGGACGTGGACGTGGTTCCATGGGAGTGAGCTAGGGCCCAGCGCTCGCTCATGAGTGGCGCTTGGTGCTGGAAGGCTGCGATCACCACTTTGTTATCGGAAGCCATTAGCCGCATCCTGGCTCCAGTGACCCGGTGTCTCATCAGACCGGCGAATCCGTGTAGTCCTAGCTCCGTAAACATTGAAGATGCGCTGCTGTACCCAGTACCGGATTATCCCTAAGGCAGAGTAGGCAACTGCCTAGGGGCCCCGCATCGGCTAGGGGCCCCGCGTCCCGAGAAAAAGTGACTTGCTTCAATTAGTGAGCAACGAAGTTTCGGAAAAAGTCAGCTTTCAAGAGTTTTAATTTTTTTATTAGGAACATTTACAGATTAATAACATTAGGTACACGCATTAAAGAAAACAACAAATTATAATAATTAGGTTATAACCCAATAAATAACTAATGTTCACATCATGCACAAATAATAAATAAAAAGTCTTTAATTAAAACAAATATATAAACTTTTGAATGTAGCTATAACTTTGTGGTTTTCCATTACCATTAACAATTTAACTTTGTTTGAACCACTTTTATATTTGAGTAAATCCGACCGGTTTCAGAACGACCGTTCCTTCTTCAGGGCAAATGTATACTACCTATATATATGCAAATGTAAACAAACAAAGTTAAATTGTATCATTTGTCATTTAAATATATAAACATTGTTGAATTTTACTTTTCTTTCCTTCTAGTTGTTGCAACATTACTTAGTATCTGAAGTGAAAGGTGCCGTGTGTGGTTTATATTATATAGTCGAGTCAAGATTTTGAGTTATGATGGTCATGAACTTCAGAAATGTTGTTTGCGAAAAAACTGATTTAAAATTTTTTATACTCGAAATATACTTGAATCGTTAGTTTTGCTCCGATTTATTTGAAATTTTGGCACAATACTCAATATACTAACATGTTTTACATTCAGAAAAAAATAAAAAATAAAGTTTTAAAACCTTACCCCCCCCCCCTCCCCCCTTAAAGCCTTGTTAAGTATTTGATCAAGGAAACAAGGAGGCCTTCAACCCCCCCCCCGTTAGTCCGCCATTGGTAAGGGAGCCCCGAGACGTGCATTGCCTAGGGGCCCCGACCTGGTTAATCCGGCCCTGGCTGTACCTTCTGTATCCAAATATAATTCTGCAAGCATCATTATATTGGATCCTATTTATTATAATACCAATTATAATACCATCCGTTGCGACTCACATAGTCGACATACAGGAGGAGTGATGATTCTCTTAAGCAATAAAATTCCATATGAAGTAATATCGAACAATCAATTTGAAAAACATTGTTGGATCTTAGCCATCACCATTAAGAGCGTTTAACCAGCCAGCGGACGAAAATCCACATTTCGTCGAAAGTTGTTCTTCCGATCGTGCAGGACGGTTACAATGAGAAAGATCAATTATTCTCCGTACCAGCTTTTTTAAATTATAACTCAATATCGAATTTATTTCAATCCAAATTAGCTTTAATTTATACCTTCATCCAAAAATGCTGAAAGGCGTGATGATAAAACTATTAAAATAGTGTACTTTTTGTAGTTATTTTTTGATTATAAGTATTTATCATTTTTCAATAATGTCTAAATTTAATAAGAATGTTAAAAAAAATCTGAAATATATTAGTTTGTAAGTGCGCAAATAAATACACAAATGGACCAATTTTCGTCAAGAAACACATGTACGTACATATTTTTTAATGATTTTATTGAAACTAAAATTAAAATTCTAATACATAACTTTGCTAGATAATGTATTGATTTATTTTACTGCATGATTACATTATTTGAAATGGGTGTGGTATAATACAAAAACTTTTTTGAAAATTTAACAAATCTGCCAACGACCTATGGAATAACCTTATTATACTAAAAATTAAAAAAAATTCTAAAAATTTATTACATACGAATGCTAGATAAAAGAACAATCTTTCGAAATCCATTTATAATTTTTTGTGGAAAAGAGTCAATACGTCTAAAAACTTTTTTGAAAATGACGTATTTCAGGCTTTCTCTGGTAATGCCCTCTTAAATCAGGAACCAAGAAAGGTGTATATACAGTAATTTATAGATCGCCAAGCACAAGCAAGTGCGACTTTTTAACATATTTTCAAAGATGGTGCATGGAAAATTTACAAGATGAAAATATAAACATTATAGCGGGAGATTTTAATATAAATGTTAAAGCAAGTGCAGACATATACACAAAAAAAACTGAAATTTATTATTCAAGCTGCAGGGATGAAACAATTAGTCAAAGATTTTACACGAATTACCAGTACCTCGAAAACAGTGATTGATCTGGTAATCTCTAATAAATTCAACTTAAATATTAAAGTACTAGATATTCCTAAAATTACCGACCATAATATCATTCAAATTCTAATAAATGACAGAGAAAAATACAACTCCAATAGAGAAACACAAGTAATAACATATAAAAATTACAAAAAATACAATCAACAAATTTTCATTCAGACCTTGGAGACTATTAATTGGAATGAAATAAATCAAATGGAATATAACGAAAAAGCTGACCAGATGATATTAAACTTAAAAAAATCTATTGATGAAGTAGTTCCAGAACAGAAGGTACATAAAATAAATAATAATAAATGGTATACAAAGGAACTACGAACAATGCAGCACGATAGAGATACATTTTACAAAATAGGACGCCTTACTAATAACACTATGGATTGGGATAACTACACAAAAGCGAGAAACAAATACTCTAAAGACATAAAAAGAACGCATAATGAATACATAAAAAATAAAATAAACTCAGAAGAAGGGGATCCCAAAAAAATTTGGAAAAGCATAAAAGAATAAGTACATGGCGAAAACAAAGATGACATAAAAATTGTAAACTTTCCAAAAGAGATAAACGAAGAAAACATGGCAAATAGCTTTAACACATATTTTATTGAAAGCATCTCTCAAATTAATAAATTAATACCCAACATTGTTGTTTCCCATAAATGATAATAACGACTCAAACAAAGAGTTATTGGTCTTCAGAAAAATAAATGCAGAATATTTATTTAACATTTTAAACAAAATTAAATCAAAAAATAGTTCAGATGGATTAACTATTAGTATAATAAGAGATGCTTTTCCAGTAATAGGATCTACTCTATTAAATATTATTAATGAGACGATTGAAGAAGGAAAATTTCCACAGTCATGGAAACTATCTACTATTATACCGGTTCCAAAGGTTAAAAATACCAGAAAATGTGAAGAATTTCGACCAATCAACACCTTACCAAAATATGAGCAGATTCTTGAAGTTATTATAAAAGAACAAATTTTGCAATATCTAGATAAACACGATATTTTATACGAAGAGCAATCAGGGTTCAGATCTAATAACTCATGTGAAACAGCATTAAACCTAATTGTCGAAGAATGGAAGGAAGGAATAAATAATAATAAATTTATCTTAGCAATATTTTTGGATTTTCAAAGGGCATTCGAAACTGTAGATCGAGACAAACTAATAAGAAAGCTTACAGAAATTGGTTTCTCATCTGTAGCCATTAAATTAATACAAGAGTATTTGAGAGACAAAACAGATAACAAAAATAAATAATCAATTTTCAAAACCAATGGAAAATAAGTTAGGAGTACCACAGGGATCGGTCCTTGGACCTCTATTGTTCATACTCTATATTAATGACATGGTGAAAATATTTTCAAAATGCAAATTACGATTATTTGCCGATGATACACTAATATACTTAATTGGAGATAAATATGAAGAACTAATACACATTTTAAATAATGAACTAAATGATGTATCAAGATGGATAAAAATAAATAAGCTTAAATTAAATACAAAAAAAAATGTATGGTGATTGGATGCAAGAAGACATCCAGTGAAAGCAAAATTAAAATTGATGGTTACTGAAATAAAATACTTAGGAGTTATATTAGTTATATAGAATATATAGAATATAAGTCCTCGATCTGGTCCTCCCATTTTAAAATACATTCAGATTCAATCGAAAAAATTCAACACAAATTCTTAAGACACATTAATTTTAACCTCGGTATTCCCATTGAAAACATAAATTATAATTACTTGATGAAAGAATTAAATTTACTAAGACTGTCAGATCGAAGAATTATATCCGACTTAATGTTCAAAATTGTAAATGGTAGAATAGACAGTCCTGATCTAACTAAGCTCATTGAATTTCATATTCCCACGAGAACCACTCGTTCTAAAATCCTTTTTAAATGTAACAATAATCGGACTGAGTATACGAAACACTCACTTTTACCTAGGTTGCATGAAGTTACTAATAGATATGCAGATGTGATAGATCTATTTAACTGCACGGAACATAGGTACAAGACGGCTATGCTATCATATTTTTTTAATCACTATTAATTTTATTTGTATTATAGATTTTTGCATGTAAATGTATCTCTGGTGTCACTTCCCAATGTATCGTCACAATTAACTGTTATACATACACTGTTTTACCATTACTAATATTTTGAATATGAATTTGTGACATGTAATTAATGTTTATGGCATACTTATGCCGTTTGTATTAAATAAATAAATAAATATTAGATTCCAAACTAAACTTCAATAGACATGCTGAATACACCCAAAGGAAAATTGGCAAGAAGATATCTTTTTTTGGAAGAATTCGGCCAAAAATGTCTAGAAAAACTGCCATATACAATTCAATTATTTCTCCACACTTCAACTACTGCTCAAGTATACTTTTCCTATGTAACGAAAGAGAACAAAATAAGTTACAAATTCTCCAAAACAGGGCAATGAGAATAATTCTTCGATGAAACAGATTTTCAAAAATAATTAAAATGTTAAAGGAACTAAATTGGATAACCGTGAAACAGATGCTGACCTTGAACACGATGGTATTTATCCACAAAATATTGAACAACACATTACCAAAATACTTCTCAAATAAAATTCTATACAACAAGGACATTCACAGATATAACACAAGGACATACAAGGAAATTAGGCTACAAAAAAAGGACAAAGCGAATACGCAGAACAGTCTACTGTACAAGGGAAGGAAGTTATATAACACACTACCAGACACTTTAAAGTCCACACCAATTGGAAAGTTCAAGATGTATTGTAGGAGCTACATAAAACTTGAAAAAATATAGTGAATATGAAATATTATAATTAATTAGAAATTTGTAAACTTAAATGTACAAATTACTAAAACAAATAAAAAATTGTTATTGTTATTATTATTGTTAAGAATAGTTAGTGACATCTATGAGATAAATATTGTAATTAATTCCATTTGGTTAATTATTCTTAGTTTATTAGAAAAGTGTGCATATTAGAGACCTCTGTGGGAATTTTATAGAAGCTAGTGTTATCAGCCAACAAATTTAGGGCACGTGACCTCAGTGGATATTTGCTACTTGTATTGTTATTATTGTATTTTAAAACAGTCTGAAAGACGGTATTTTTATAGTTTTTAGTAGTATAAAAAGGGCTATACTCAAGAAATTTGTTCTCTTCCATTAACCCTTACCTAGAGTATAGACGCCGTACCGCTTGAGGCGGGGTCCGGGCTGAATTTAGTTCTAAAAGTGTTGATTTCATTATTGCTCAAAAAGTGTTTGTAAATAAAACGACTCTTCAATAAAAAAGTGTTTTACAAATAAAAAGTCCACCACCCTTGATGAGATTGAAGTGATCCTAACATGGTCCTTCTAACCGGATACAAAATTGGACTAAAAAAATAACACCAAATATAAAAAAAACCAGCGGCCAAAAAACCGAAGAACAACTCCAGAGCGATCCAGTCAACAAGAAACAGAGCTAAGTGCCCATAATCCTTATGACTTACCATTTCCTGATTTTAAATCCTAAAGAACAATCTCAATAATTAGTTTCTAAAATCAGTTTATTATCAGAATATGTTTATTGTTATCATTCATATTCAATACAATCAAAAAATGCAAGTCATAGTATAATTAAAATAAAACACAGTTGTATTCTCAACTTGCAAGTAATGAAAAACCATTGATCAGGTTGAATTATTATTTGAATCTTTTAAACATCGACCGGCAAAACTGTCGTCATATCGCATATGTCATTTTTTAATCCCGTTGCAAGTAAAAAACAATAGCAGTAAAGCAAAATCGGAGTATATACGTTCTTGATGTTTCTATAATAATTATCGCCAGCGCATAGCATTACTAGACATTTATTCTGTCATTTCCTCTGAACAACAAGGTAACCATCGTATTTTTTTTGCATTGTTGTTTGTTTTTTATAGTATTGTCGCCATTACTTATAAACTACGGTATAGTTTGTTTTTTAATCTCTCGTTTTTGGAATTATTGTCGCGGCAGATAAGAACTTAAGATGGAGAAATTAAAAGGCTTAATTAATAAACGGTCGGTTTTAAAGGGGAAATTAACAAGGTTTAGTCAGGCTCTAAATACGTTGTCAGCAAACGAGATTAATTTGAGATACGACAGAATTAAAGATTTATTAGACGAATTTGAAATAATCCAGTCCCAGATAGAAAGCATTGATGACTCAAATGAAGCGGAGAATGAAATTCAACGTGAAACTTTCGAGAACCAGTTCTTCACAATCCTGGCAACGGCCAGGGGGGCGATGGATTCTGTGGAGCAAACTAAATGTGACATTAAATTGCCCAATTTGAAGCTTCAGGAGTTCCACGGGGACCCTAGGGGTTGGAATAACTTTGTAGAAACTTTCAAGGCATTAGTTCACAATAACCAGTCGCTGAATAACATTCAGAAATACTATTATTTGCAATCGTGCTTAAAGGGTGACGCGGCCAGGATAATAGCTAATTTGGAAATATCAGAGTTAAGCTATCAAACGTCTTGGGAATTGTTGCATGAACGCTTTACTAATCTCAGAACGACGGTACACAAACATATCCAAACATTGTTTCAGTTAAAAGAAATGAAGATGGAAGATCAGGTCGGATTACGAAAATTAATCGACGCTACCAACGTCAATCTGAAGGCATTACAAAATCTTGCAGTTCCGGTAGAACAATGGGACGCGATAATAATTTACGTGATTTCTAATAAATTAGATTCCAATACGAGAAAATTTTGGGAGCAATCGCCCATTGAGGGAAAACTACCTACTCTAAAGGAATTTCTAAAATGTTTATCGTTACGAGCACAAACTTTGGAATTAATGCAAACAACGGAGAAAAAGTCTTCTGTTGGGATCAAACCTCAGATAGGATTTAATAACCCAAAAAGGGAATCTGTAGCATTTTTAACAGTAAAAAACGGAAAATGTATTTTTTGCGATAAAGATCACTTAGTATATTATTGTAAAAAATTCTTAAATTTAAAGGTACAGGGTCGAGTTAATGCAATAAAAGAGCGCCAAGCATGCTTTAAATGTTTAAAACCGGGCCATCTAGCTGATGATTGCAAGGTAACCTTTAAATGCAGATTGTGTAACAGTGAAAGGCATAATACGCTGTTACATAAAAAGGAGATTGAGGCGGAATCCTCAAACATGGGGACGGATGCTGGAGAGGTGTCCGTCAACAATCACTCTGCAATAGGCAGAACCGAAAAAATAGTATTGTTGTCCACGGCAATGGTTGGCATTGCTGGGGTGGATAACAGGATACATAAAGCCCGAGTCCTGCTAGATTCGGGATCCCAGTCCAACTTTATCCGGAAAGATTTCGCCGAAGGATTGAAGTTGGAATTTGAGAAAATAAACAAGCCAGTATCAGGAATTCACAAGAATGTTACCCATATAAAAAATAGAGTGTGTATAAAATTGAATTCCTTGAAATCTGATTATAAAAAAAATATTTCTTGCTTAATCTTACAGGACATAACCTCAAATATACCGCACACCAATATACCTAGGAGCGAGTTCAGGCTACCTGCAGGGTTGGAACTAGCCGATTCTAAGTTTAACATCGCCGCTCCTATTGACATACTACTCGGGGCGGAGGAATTCTGGAGCATCCTGACAAATGATAGGATAAAGTTGGATACCGGACCCACGTTACAACACACTCAGCTATGGTGGATTATAGCTGGACCCACCGCTACGAACCACAGGAAAAGGCCAGTATTAGAAACTTGTAATTTGTCCTTGAATAAAATAAGCAATCAAATGGAAAAATTTTGGAAAATAGAGGAAATAGGTACATCCAAATTTCAAAATCATGAGGAAAAGGCCTGTGAAGCTAGCTTCCTGGCAACCCATACTAGAGATGAAAGGGGTAGATTCTTGGTGACTCTACCTACCCGCCCATGTATCAATCAATTAGGAAATTAGTTGGCCATGGCGGAGAAAAGATTTAAAAACTTGGAGAGAAAATTGTCTTCCAATAAAGAGTTGAAATCACAATATGTTCAATTTATGAAAGAGTATAAGGAACTAGGTCACATGGAGGAATGCGATAAGCTAGAAGGAGACCTTAACTCTTATTTTTTACCTCATCATGCCGTCCGGAAGGAGTCTAGCACGACGACCAAACTAAGGGTTGTTTTCGATGGGCCGGCGAAAACTTCAAGTGGAATATCTTTGAATAATGCCTTGATGGTAGGACCAGTCATTCAAAGAGATTTATACACACAACTATTACGTTTCAGGAAACATCGCTACGTTATCACGGCGGATATTGAAAAGATGTATCGACAGATAAATTTGAGTGCAACCGACCGCAAGCTGCAAAAAATAGTATGGCGGGAGGAGCCGGAAGATGAACTGCGTCACTACCAGCTGAAGACTGTCACCTATGGTTTGGGACCTTCATCTTTCCTGGCTACAAGGTGTCTGCGTCAGATTGGTATGGATAATCAAAATATATTTCCTAAGGCTAGTCAAGTCATACAGGAGGATTTCTACATGGACGACCTGTTGACGGGAGACGATGACATCCAAGCTTGTAAAAACTTAAAGCTTCAGCTGATAAGCTTGCTGCAATCTGCCGGTATGACCTTGCGAAAGTGGAGGTCGAATGTGCAGGATTTGTCATCCGAGGCGGGCCAAGCTAGAATTGCCGAAATAGGCAATTTTGAGAAAACGACCTCTGACAAATCCAACAATGAGAAAATTTTGGGACTAATTTGGAACAGCTCCTCGGATTGCTTCTCATATAAAATAACAAAACCAACGAACCAAACTGCAAGTAAACGTAATATATTGTCATGCATAGCATCTACGTTCGATCCATTAGGGCTACTTGGCCCAATTATTGTAGTAGCAAAGTTGATAATGCAAAACTTATGGCAATCAAAAGCATCATGGGATGAAGCATTGCCTAATGAAATACTAGTACCATGGAGGAATTACTTGGAGGATTTATCCAATTTAAACGAATTAAAAATCGATCGAAACGTAATGTGCAGAGACTATAATGACCTCAAAATACATGGATTTTGCGACGCTTCAGAGAGAGCATATGGAGCTTGTATCTACGCCGTAACAATGGACCCAAATGGTGAGAGACATTCTCAATTAATCACTTCCAAATCTAGGGTAGCGCCCCTGAAATGCATATCATTACCAAAACTAGAACTTTGTAGCGCAGTATTACTAGCCAAGTTAATGAGGACTGTCAAACAAGCATTAGATATAATGGAAGCGGACACCTACTACTGGAGTGATTCAACTATCGCCTTGTGCTGGTTGAAAGGCCAGCCTGCCCGTTGGAACACCTTCGTTGCTAACCGAGTAGCAGAGATACAAGAACTTAGTAACCATCAAGATTGGCGTCACGTGAACTCAAGTGACAACGCCGCCGATATATTATCTAGGGGTTCCCCGGCAGAGAAGTTATTGAGCACCACCACTTGGTGGCATGGACCAGGGTGGCTGATTGAAGAGCCTAGCAACTGGCCAATACCCAAAATGGAGTGCTTAAACCCACCTGAGGCAAAGGCAAAAAACGTTATGTTGGTAACTAGCGCAAGTGATTGGGACATATTTGAAAAATTCTCATCTCTAACTAAATTAAAGCGTGTAATTGCTTACCTACTTAGATTTAAACATAACTGTAGTAAGCCACAACTCAAGCGTACTGGTAATTTGAAGGCTGAAGAATTAGAATTAGCGTTAAAACGATTGATTGAATCGGCTCAAAATAACTGCTTTTTTCTAGAAAGGGAAGCTTTATTAAAAAATAAAAATGTAAACAAAAACAGCCCTTTAAAATCACTTAACCCGTTCTTGCATGAGGGTTTGTTATGTGTGGGAGGTAGGTTATCTCACTCAGGGGATTTAACATTTCAGCAAAAACACCCAATAATATTACCTGCAAGGCATAGATTGACCGAATTAATAATACGACATTACCATTATATAAATTTACATGCAGGAACCCAGGCCTTGCTCGCTGAAATAAGATTGAAATTCTGGCCCATCTATGGAAAAAATACAATTAAACAAGTATTACATAAATGTATTATATGTTTTAGATTACGCCCAGTCATTGGCCAACAGCTGATGGGCAATTTACCAGCTGATCGGATCCATCCAAATCGACCATTCAGCATAGTCGGGGTCGACTATTCCGGACCACTGTCAATCAAGGTTGGAGTCCAAAAAAGGGCTCCGATCACTAAGGCGTATTTATGCATCTTTGTTTGTCTAGCCACGAAGGCGGTCCATCTAGAACTGGTATCAGATTTGTCCAGTGATGGATTTTTAAATTGTTTAAAACGTTTTATAGCTCGCAGGGGTCAGCCAAGGAAAATATACTCTGATAATGCAACTAATTTCAGGGGAACTTGTAATAGATTGAAGGTATTATATGACAGTTTGAAGGAAAATGGTGACCAGATTCAAAAATATTTAGCAAATATAGGTATTGATTGGAGTTTCATACCTCCACAAGCCCCTAACCAGGGCGGGTTGTGGGAGGCTGCTGTTAAATCTGCCAAATATCATTTATATAGGATCACCGATCGTTCAGTTTTAATATTTGAATCATTGTACACTATAATATGTCAAATTGAGACTTGTTTGAATTTCAGACCTTTGACTCCGCTATCTAATGATCCAAACGACCTAAATCCTTTAACTCCTAATCATTTCCTTATGGGCACTAGCGCTTCTATTATTCCTGAACTGGATGTTCAGAAAATACCGTACAACCGACTGGATCAATATCAAAAAATGATAGAACTAATTCAGTGTTTTTGATCCAGGTGGAAAAAAGACTATCTCGGTGAGCTTCAGAGAAGATACAAATGGCAAACCAGCAATCAGCGATCTTTACAGAAGGATGACTTAGTAATCTTAAAAGAAGACAATCTGCCGCCTGCAATGTGGCGGATGGCACGCGTTCTATCCTCTCATCCCGGTTCTGATGGCGTGGTCAGGGTGGTCACCCTCCGGACATCACAAGGGACGTTCGTACGTCCCATAACCAAAATCTGTTTAATGCCCCTGGAGGACAACCTAGAACGAGCCCGGACCCCGCCCCCAGAAGATGAAGGAAGATCTCCGAAATAAAAGTAAAAAAAATTCCAAAGAAGAAAGAAATTCCCAGAAGAAGATGAAAAAGAATCACTACAAAAAGGAAGAAACATAATGACTCGACACGGCAACCTTGGGATTTGTGATGCTCTCCTTGGTCTGTACCTTTGACCAGCTAGATGATTCTCCCCTCTCCCCAATGATGAAAGGGAAAATGGGAAGCCTATGGTGCAGCATCTCATGAATGGATCAAGCAGATGACTAATCTAGGACCTCAAGACTTGAGTGTTTGTGTTGTTAAGAGTCGTTATTATGAAATTATTATTTGTATGTTATTTTTGTTGAATAATTTATAAGGGTTCAATTTTATTAATAAGTTTATTTTAGGTGCAGGTTATCAATTCTACGATATTTTTATCTATGAATTTATTTTTGTGGTTTTTTTTTTGATAATGTGGAGTATTCTTTAATTATAGTGTCAGTATTAGCATTTATTTAGTAGATTAAAAAAAAACGTAGAAAATGTTAAATGTCAATGTAAATGTTAAGGTAAATGTGGAATACTTAAGTAGTGCTCTACATTATACATAATTAATTATTTAGCTTTTAGATTAGTTCTATATTTTTTCAGTTCATATATTTTGTTTATTAATCTGTCTGAATATTATGTTTAAATTTACCATTAGGGTTAGATTTAGAAATGGTTTAATTTTATTTAAAATTAACCCCTTTCCCGGGGGTCTGTTAAGAATAGTTAGTGACATCTATGAGATAAATATTGTAATTAATTCCATTTGGTTAATTATTCTTAGTTTATTAGAAAAGTGTGCATATTAGAGACCTCTGTGGGAATTTTATAGAAGCTAGTGTTATCAGCCAACAAATTTAGGGCACGTGACCTCAGTGGATATTTGCTACTTGTATTGTTATTATTGTATTTTAAAACAGTCTGAAAGACGGTATTTTTATAGTTTTTAGTAGTATAAAAAGGGCTATACTCAAGAAATTTGTTCTCTTCCATTAACCCTTACCTAGAGTATAGACGCCGTACCGCTTGAGGCGGGGTCCGGGCTGAATTTAGTTCTAAAAGTGTTGATTTCATTATTGCTCAAAAAGTGTTTGTAAATAAAACGACTCTTCAATAAAAAAGTGTTTTACAAATAAAAAGTCCACCACTTTTGATGAGATTGAAGTGATCCTAACAATTATTATTGTCTAGTTTGTAGTTTTTTTAGATTTTAGAAATGTATTATAAGTTTGTACACTTGAGGTGATTTTTCACAAAAACGGCGCTATATAAATCAACCAAATATTATTATTATTATTATTATTATAAATCTAAGTAATAATTTAAATAAATTAAGTTGTGAGGTGAATTTCCCGCGAAAATAGCTCTTCAATGGAGGCGCTCAGCGGAAGAGTGACCCAATCCACAAAAATTCGTAATCAGCGATCCATGAAATGATTTATTCATGATATTGTGTCGAAATACATCGATGGTAAAAAAGATCGATGAAAAGTCGATGTTTCATCATTATGGTTCATTTACGATTGTGCCCATCGCTATAATGTAATCTAATCTATATCTGACATATTAGTCACCTGGAAGTATCGAAATGCAAAAATTTCAGCTCAGATCTCAGTCTATTCAATTCCGTTTCATTGAAATGTTTCTTTAACAGCTGTGTTGTTACCGTATTTATTGCATTTTAGTAAAATAACATGACATACTTTAAAAATTGAAATGAAAAATTGTTTTGAATTACATCAGATTTGTCAAACTTCTAACATTTTATGAAACTCATAGGATTTTAAATTTTTACACGGCAATTTTCAAAGAGAATTTCACACGGAAAACGAATGGCTCGCCCTATTCAGATATTGAACGCGGACGGAGAGCACTCCTTCACGCTGAATGAAGAGGCCCTCACAAAGCTGATGCTGCAAGAAGACGTCAAAGACAGGAGTGTCGTCATCATATCAGTCGCCGGAGCCTTCAGAAAAGGAAAATCTTTTATGTTGGATTTCTTCCTGCGCTACCTGACCTCTAAAGTGAGTTCTTTTCTAATTCATTCTAATGTTGCTATACTTAATGCTATTTTTTTCACAGAGCAGGAACATTCTCGAAGGAGAAAGGGAGAAATATTTAAAAAAATCCCCAATCATAATTAAATTAGTTGTATAATTTTTTATAATAATGCAACTCTTGTAATTTATTTTTCATGTTGTATAATTTTTTATAATAATGCAACTCTTGTAATTTATTTTTCACTGTGCACTATTTGTTTATTTGTTATCTGTTAATCTGTCAATTTAGCTACTTTCCTTAAAAAAACTTGCTGTAGAGCAAACTATTCATGTTAGTTTATAATAAAAACTTTTTTCTCGGATTGCTTGCGATTTATTGGAGCCCATTTTGAATATTTTCCATCCACTTAAAAAAATCATACCTCCGAATTCTAATACGTTGTCTCCGTATAACTGAATTAAGTGCTATATAGCAATGACGTTATATAAATAAATAGACTCGCCATAGTCTCATATACTCACAATATAATGTGGAAATTAAGGAACACTCTTTTGTTTTCAGCGATTTTCAGTATAATTTCTTAATTCAAAAGTTTATTCCTGTGTGATAAAGATAGACAATCAAAGAATGTGTGTGTAGTAATAGTCTTTGGTGTGTATGAATGGCATGGTTAAGAGATTCCGACACTATCAATAGCAATTTCTTTCAAGCACGTAGTTTTTTGTTAAGCTGGCAACACTGCGCGTAGTTTTCGTTTGAGCCAAGCGTTTTGACAGCGAGGACGCTTGAAGCAAGCTACGTGCTGGCGGCGAGCTTGATGCGAATTGATATATTTTTTAAAATTATTTATTTGGCTATCACTCATTAAAGATGATCTTGGCCATTTCTTGAAATTAATTACATTTTCGAAACAATCGAATAAAATAGGACCCCATGTCCATTAATAGTTAGCGGTCTTCGACCATTGTCAACTATATGGCCACACAGCTTCCAAGTGCCAAGCAGACTCACCCACCTGTCCCCACTGCGCCAAAGTTGGCCACAACCGTGATGCCTGCCCCAAAAAGGAAAAATCTCCAGTATGTGCCACCTGCACCTTCTTCAGAAAACCGGCTTCCCACAAAACTGGAGCTCAAGACTGCCCCGCCCGCCAAGCTGCTGAAAGACGTGAACTTTCTCGGATAAATTTTTTAGGTTGAACTTGAATAATCGTCCTGAGAAAAATTCCTTCTCAATGTATTATCAAAACGTTCGTGGCCTAAATACGAAACTGAACACTATTCGCTGTAACGTCAGTGTATGTAATTACGACTTTATATTTTTAACCGAAACATGGCTATCTGAAAATATCTCATCTGCTGAACTTGGATTTTTTGACTATAACGTTTTCCGCAGTGACCGTTCTACTTCTTCTTTTAAGTGTAAAGGTGGTGGAGTGATGATATGCGTAAACAAAAAATACCCCTGCCATATTCTAGAAACATTTACCAATGTTTCTGATCAATTGTTCCTGTGTGTTCTACTTGGTACCAAAAAGCTTGTACTTGGTTGTGTTTACATTCCTCCCTCCTCTTCGGTAGAAGTCTATAAGTCGCATACTGCTTCAATTGAACATGTGTCTAGAAACGCTGATTCCCTATTTATTTGTGGCGATTATAATTTACCTAAAATATTGTGGCTGAATGACGATCAAGGTGTCAAAACTCCTTCTAGTAATCTTTCTCCACAAGCTGTTGAAATTGTAAATTTTTTTGCCTATTTGAATATGTTTCAAGTAAATCCAGTCACTAACTATCTAGGCTCTTGCCTGGATTTGATTTTCACTAGCATACCAAATGTCATAGTAAGTGAAGCTGATGTCTCTTTGTTACCTTTGGATAAATATCATCCACCTCTCTCTATTAAAATTACACATTTTTTCAAATTTAATTCCTTGAAACCAAATGTCTCTTATCACTACAAATATCTTAACGGCGACTATTTTAATATGAACAAATATCTATCCCAGATTGATTGGTCGACACTATTTTTAAATTCTGATATTAATGACGCTGTACTTAAATTTAATGAATGTGTATCACGTGCTGTAGAATTGTTTGTTCCTAAGGGGTGTTACTCTCAACCTAAGTTTCCAAATTGGCTTAGCACGAAACTTAAACAGTTAATAATTGAAAAAAAGAAGACTCATAAATTATTTAAAGACACTGGGAACTTAAGCTTTTATCATAAATTTTCTCAATTAAGGGAACTGTCCAAAATCGAATCAGCCAAATGTTATAAATATTTTGTAGAAGTTACAGAGACAAAGTTACTGCAAAATCCTAAACAATTTTGGCAATTTGTTGCGCAAAAGCGTACTGATAATGATCTTCCTTCAAGTATGTATTATTATGAAACTCATGCTACCAAAGGCCATGATATCGCCAACCTTTTTGCCAAACACTTCTCCTCTGTATATTCTGATGCATCATGCAACATCCCTCCACTTAACTATGACCATAATATTGACTTAAATGATTGCCAAATTACACTTAAGGAGGTTTACCAATCCTGAAATAATATCTCTAACAAAAAAAGTACCGGACCTGATGGCATTCCAGAAATCTTGCTAAAAGAATGTAAATATACACTATCTAACCCAATTTGTATGTTGTACAACTTGTCACTTTCATCTGGAACATTTGCTGACTCATGGAAAATTTCATATATTCGACCCATTTTTAAGTCCGGAAACAAGTCGAATATTGGAAATTACAGACCGATATCAATTATATCTAATATTCCAAAAATATTTGAGTCGATAATTACAAAGAAAATTACTCCTGTTTTCAAAAGTGTTCTAATTGAGGAACAGCATGGATTTAGATCGGCGAAATCTACAACAACAAATTTACTTTCCTTTACAAGTACCATTGTGAAAGCCTTAGAAGATAACACTCAGGTTGATGTTCTATACACTGACTTCTCCAAAGCCTTCGACAAAGTTAATCACGGTATTCTCATGGCCAAACTTTATGCTATAGGCATTAGAAACCCTTTGTTATCATTCTTTCACTCTTACTTGACAGATAGAAAACAAAGGGTTAAAATAAATAACTTTGAATCCTTTAACATTGATGTAACTTCCGGCGTTCCCCAAGGAGCCCATTTGGCCCCGCTTCTTTTTAACCTTTTTATTAATGATATCACAAAAGTTTTTTCTCACACACGTTTCTGGCTATTTGCTGATGATAATAAGATTCTTAAGATTATTAAATCCCACCTTGACTGTTTACTATTTCAACTTGATATTGATTCATTTAACGATTGGTGCAAAATTAACTGCATGGAACTTAATGTTGATAAATGCAAAATTTTGTCCTTTTATAGAACCAAAAAACCTATTCAGTTTGATTATAAACTAAATAGTGTTTGTCTATCTACTGTCACATCTATCAAGGACCTTGGGGTCACTCTAGACTGCAAACTTTCTTTCCGTGATCACATAAATAATATCGTAAATAAATCACTTAAACTACTCGGCTTCATTCATAGAATTACCTCTGACTTCAAACATATAAGTACACTTAAAACTCTTTACTGTTCGCTGGTTCGCCCTCACCTTGAATATGCTAGTGTCATTTGGTCTCCTTTCTACGCTGTCCACATTTGTCACATCGAATCCGTACAACATCGTTTCCTAAGAGGAATTGCTTGGAGGTTGGGTCTTGAAAGAGGCAAGTACTCATATGATGAAATTGAACACATTTTAAACATGCCTTCTTTAGAAAAACGTAGAAAGGACTCTGATCTAATTTGCATATTTAAAATTATCAACAGTATTACAGATACACCTGCATTGTTACAACTCATCCAGTTTAACATCCCTTCCCGTAGGCTTCGAAATAATGAATTGCTGTTCCTCAATCAACATTCTACTAATTACGGATACCATTCTCCCTTATCCAGAATGTCGATACTTGTCAACGCAAGTCAAAGCATTGATTTTTTTGGTGTAAAACTAAATGACTTTCGGCAGTCGTTACGCAATATTTAAATGCTTCTTCATGCTTTGACTTGTAGTGTCTCTATATGTACTTTTTATATTTTATATTGTCATTGCTATTAATTTTTATGTGCTCTCCCTTCACTGTCATCTCTGTTTTTTTTATTTTTATTCGTGTTATTAATATGTTTTTAATGGACTGTTGTCCGTAAATTAATAAATAAATAAATAAAAGAAAAGATTTTTTTCAAAATTTGTTACATTTTTAGCGGTCTTCGACATAAAAGAAAAGATTTTTTTCAAAATTTGTTACATTTTTAGCGGTCTTCGACATAAAAGAAAAGATTTTTTTCAAAATTTGTTACATTTTTGGCGGTCTTCGACATAAAAGAAAAGATTTTTTTCAAAACTTGTTACATTTTTAGCGGTCTTCGACATAAAAGAAAAGATTTTTTTCAAAATTTGTTACATTTTTTACGCATCATGAAACAATTCTATAAATTAGATAAAATTAATATAAAATAAGAATTAATTGTTTTTGTGTTTAATTTGTAGAAATGCATCTGATTTTTCTCTTAAATTAATGTAAATATTATTTAAATTAGATAATATAAAAGTAAATCAGATGCATTTCTACGTTTTTAATTATTGTTTTTGTGTTTAATTTGTAGAAAAATCAGATGGATTTCTACAAATGAATCCCTGTTCCCCTTGGTCACGCTATAACTTCAGAACCACTTTACCTATTTCATTCATGTTTTTTTTTTTAGTTTTCTAATACTGTGTAGAAGGTTCTTCCGGAAAGAAAAGGTAAGAAAATTGGAGGGAAGGGAAGGAATTGAAAGTTTTTTTTAAGTCTTCCGATACTTTGTGGAAAGATCTTACGGAAAGAAAAATTGACACAATTAAGGCTCTTGACTCGTAAATCGAAGGTCGGGGGATCGAATCCCGGCGTGTCAAATAAATTTTATTTGATTAATTTGTGTTATTTCACAATTTTTTTCTTTAAAATAATATAAAGAATATTTGCAGCACGTTCCAGATTGGAAGATACTCTAAGTATCGCCCTGGTAGACCACCATTCAGAATTGAAACGTTGCTTGAAATGGCATAAGCCGTGATTGGTGACCAGATCTAAATAGCCAGGTACTTCCCCACCTTCCTCTTTCCTATCTTCTTCCCCACCCCACTACCTTCAGCCTCACAGCATACCCCGACCGGGATACCATAGTCTCACTGGCTCCAGACGGGAGCAGTTGGGACTCTTGTGCAGTATTCTCGGAAAGGGACTCGGGATGTCAACGGGGACGCATGGGAAAGGACATGCAGGGAGAATTAATTTATTTCTTTGAATGGCATTACAACGCATGCCGGGTACCAGCTAGTATTATTTATTATTAAGTTCTGCAAGTATTTTTTCTCTCTCATTGTTTAATAATATTGTAACTGCTATTAATGTTATTAAGTATTCAGTTCTGCAAGTATTTTTTGTTTTCTTATTGTTAATGATGTAACTGCTTTGACTGATTTAAAATATTGTTTAGGTCTTGTGAACATCTGAGAAATAGGTAATAAATAATTTTCCTTTATCAACTTTATCAATTAATGTTATATTAAAATATTAATTATAACATTTATTCATAATATCAACGGAAATATACAACAATGCTTCGTAAGTACGATCATCTATTTTGAAAAAATGCGTGTAAGTAATCATTTGGTGCCGTGCCTGTAATTCGCTTTGTAAATGCTTATGAGTAAAGCGGGATCACAAATTGTACCATTCTTGACACCAAATTCGTTTATTTTTATTAAAATGCAAAGATAACCCAAGAGCTAAGAATGCTTTGTCTCCGTTATATTCCATTTTATTTCAGCCGCACAAAATTCACTGTCAACCATAAATAAACCAAACAAACTATCGAAAATCACATCTAGGTATAGACAAATGCTTGCCAGAACGCTTGTAGACTATCAAGCGGCTTGACGGCCAGCACGTAAATTTATTTTCCGTTATTGTCTATGAATGCTTGCCTCAACAGCTTGATGCGCGCTTCAAGCCGTTGAGCCAAGCCTTAGTCTATGCCTAGACGATTTTTCATTCGAGAGGCACTTGAACATATTACTCCTTTGTCTATGGCTTCTTGTCATTTTCGGTAGTTGAAAGTGATTTTTATGCGAGATGGAATCTAGTAAAGAAAAATGATTATTTGTTATGTTATAATAAACGTTATTTATTAATATTTTAATATAACATTGACGTAATAATATTATTAAATTATATTTACATTAATTTAAAAGAAAAATCTGATGGATTTCTATACATTAAACACAAAAACAATTAATACCTATTTTGTAATAATTTAATCTAATTTTTATAAACGTTTTACGTGATACGTAATATCTAAAATCACCACTCAGGTACTTATTTGTCTATGATTTGTTGTCTACGCTCAAAAAATATAAATTCGCTTCAAGCGTTGCGCAATAACATAGATTATTGCGCAATGCTTGGCTCAAGCGTCAAGCCACCTCTGGAGACGGTCAAAATGCGGTCAAAACTCTAGCCATAAACAAAAAACTACGTGATTGAGCCAAGCCGCTTGATAGTCTCGCTAGCCCTTTACATGTGCATGTCCATGTGCGCATAAATATACCAAACCACACACCATGTGCGGGCGGCGTATTAATTTCTTCGCCGAATACTGTTTTCACATCACGGGTGTGACTGAGATAACAAGATACTCTCACTCGGTTACACTATGCACAGGGAAGGATAAAGGCGGGTAAAACAAGACACACGGGCAAATATTTTTTATTATAATTATATATAAGTTATGATTAGTAATACAATATTGGTACTATTACAGTAGTATTGTTAACTACATATTTTATTATACAGTACAGGTTATAGGTTCAAATGAGTATACAAATCTATACAAATTAATAACACCTGGGACCGTTACTATTTACAATTTTCATTAACGACATTATAAAATGCTTCCATTATGCAAATGTTCTACTCTTCGCTGATGACATCAAAATATTTCTTCCTATTAACGCTATTATTGACTGCTTTAAATTACAAAAAGATCTGTACAGGCTTAATCCGTTGAATAGCACGAGACCATATTTGTCCCAGCTCACACAGGTCTCATATAAATCGTCTTTATTTAATTGATCTGAACACATTGTGCTGTAAAGCGAAGGTGTCCAATCATCTTCGCACCTTTGAATGCAAACAACAGTGATCCATTTCTGTCGTCATAGTTGATCACGGGGAAACCTAAAATTCATATTTGATAAGTCATAATAAATTTATATTGAATTAATTGTCGTTCATTTTTCGTTTATAAAGTCACAGCGTAAATTGTAATTATTAAATAAATAAATAAATAAATAAGTGTTTATTCCAGTATGTGGGGAGGAGAGTGCAATCCCACACATTCCATAAGGGTAATATACACATACATGTACAAAGTATTTGAAAAGAAAAAGAAGGTGGATATGAATGTACACGAAACAAAAAAAAGATAATAAGCTAATAGTAGTAAAAGGAAAAACAAATGAAATAATAATATTAAGCTTTCAGGATTCTGTGAGCACGTAAGGAGCCAGTATTTTTCTCCAGTGTGCATCAATACTGGATGATGGACTGAGGCGGGCTTCCATGACGAGGATGTTTCCAGAGCTGGTTATCCTTTCCCTAATTCCTGCCACCCTGGATCTAATAAGGGCTGCAAAGCCAGGAACTCGCCCCTCCGTGAACATCCGGGAAGCGCTGCAATATCTGGGGAGACCAAACATTATGCGGAAGGCGTTGTTATACTGAACCCGAAGTCTTTCTATACTACTCTTCTTGTAGTTTGCCCAGAGTTCACACGTATACAGTGTTGCGCAGAAGGAAAGGAAGAGCGTCCTTTTTACAGCAGTACTGCAAAGGCGGAATCTTCTACTGAGCATGTTAGCTTTTACACTGAGAGCTCTTCTTTGCCTATCGATGTCGTCATCGTCCATCAGATTACTGGTGATTATGTGTCCAAGGTATTTAGTTCCTTCAGTCACCTGCAGGTTCACACCATTCAGGGAAGCTGGAGGAATATTTTTTGGTCCTTGTCCATATCTTACGACCAGTAGAGCCGTTTTAGTGGGGTTGTATTGCATGTTTGTTTCTTCAGCAAACTCTTCGCAGATCTTTAAAAGAATACGTAGGCCCCTTATGGATGGTGCCATCAATACCATGTCGTCCGCATAACTGATGTTGTTCAGGAACTGTCCTCCAATTTGGCAGCCTACCCCTGCATTGTTTAGCCTGTCGGTGAGTTCGTCCATGTACAGGTTGAACAATATCGGGGACATGCATCCTCCCTGTCTAACGCCGCTCTTCAGGAGGAAAGGTTCGGAGAGTCCATCTTTCCACCTTACTAAGTTTTCCTGCTGTCTATGCCACGAGTCGAGGATATGTATCACCGCCGGTGATATGCCTCTTTCCCTTAGTTTACCCCATAGTAGAGGGTGAGAAACCCTGTCGAAGGCCTTGCTCAGATCTAGAAAACATGCGTACGTGGTGGTCTTTTTATTCCTGTAGTATTCCAGGGTTCTTTTCACAGTAAATATAGCAGTATCGGTAGACGTTTGCTTTTTGAAGCCCATTTGGTTGTCCTTAGTTTCCAAGATGGGACCGATCTGGTTTAGTAGTAGACGTTCGAATACTCGTGCGATGGTGGTGGCAATTGAAATCGGTCTGTAGCTACCCTGGGAGGTAGAGTCCAACGATTTTGATTTGAGAATGGGAGTTATTATTGTTCTTGTCATGTCAGTTGGTAGGTATCCATTCTTTAAGATGTCGGTAAACAGACTCGCCAGCAGTTGAAGAATTGGTCCTCCAGCGTGTTTGATGTGTTCGATACTCAATCCGTCGTGACCAGCTGATTTTCCAGCTTTCATGTATCTCAAGGCGGTGTTGACCATGTCTGCTGTGATCAAAAGACCACTGTCTTCATTTAGGATAGGACTAGGTGGTGGTATGCTTGCAGTGTTCGGTGAGGTCGGAGTAGAGATGGAGAAGTGATCTGCAAAAATGTTAGCAATTGCTTTAGTGTTTGTTTCTCCATTTATGTTGCACGGAATTTTACATTTCACGTTGCAGTGTTTATTTGTCTTTAGCCAAAACTGTTTGAAATCACGACTATGTAAATCTCCTGCTATTTTGTCCATTTGAATTTGCTCACAGTCGTTTTGGCATTTTTTCAGTGCTAGTTTGAACGCAGCACGCTTTAAATTTCGTTCCGAACGTTTCGTTTTTTATTAACAAAGCTTAACTACAACAAGCGTGTTTACGTGTATTAAATTAGAGTGTCTTGTCATTGTCAGTAAGGAAGCTCGGTCCGA
This sequence comes from Limnephilus rhombicus, assembly GCA_929108145.2. Lineage (NCBI taxonomy): Eukaryota > Metazoa > Arthropoda > Insecta > Trichoptera > Limnephilidae > Limnephilus > Limnephilus rhombicus. The sequence goes on along the minus strand of OV815287.1, from coordinate 10,118,361 downwards.
TTGTTATGACAATTCAAACATAATTAAATTAATTAACGCGTTACCCTTTGTACGTTTTACACCATCTTTCCCAATGGAATAAAACGAGTGCGGGACGTTGTGTGAACCGACCTACTGTTAGCAGGTTGTCGTTGTTATGCTTGTCACTTTTTGATGCAACGTTCGCTGTCTCAGCGCCTTCTCTATTTACGATGTCTCCTTTTCTCGAGGCCCACTAGAATAAAAGGTCCGGCTGCCTGTCGGAGTTTGATATGTCGAGCTATACAATAAATACAATAGGGCAACGACAGTTTTCAAATGGTGGCGATTGTCATCAATACTTGTTGGAACAACTGATTTATGTGTTGTTTTACCTCAAGCAAACAAATAAACAGCGTGTTTAGGCTGATTAGTCTACTTTAACTAACCGCCGCCAGCGGTAGTGAGTGACCGTATTATAGTAAGAAATTATATTACTGAAAGTTGTTACGTCCTTTAAAGTATTTGGCGGGAAAGAGAGCACAGTAGAAGAAAAGCGCAAACGGTATCTAGCTTAACTCATTATGGACGTGCTGTCCATTATTGAGATCATAAAAAACGAAATAGCTAGCATATCAACTAAACAAGACGCAAAAGCTAAAACAAACCTGGAAGCAAATATCAAAAATCTTGAAGAAAAATGGACGAAAGAAAAAACAGAATTGACAAATAAGATATCTTCTTTACAATCCAAACTGATTGAAAAGCTTGAGAAAAAAATTGTACATTCGAACATTATGGGAGGAAAAACTTACGCAAGCCAATTAAAAGAAATCCCGGAATCTAAATATTCACTAATTATAAAAAGTGAAAATGATAACATGACTGCAGACGCTATAAAAGACCAAATAGTAAAAAAAATTAAAATTGCTAATTTGGGAATCGCTGTAAACGGAGTCCGTAAAGGCGCACAAAATAAACTTATAATATCCTGCCCTACAAAAACTCACGCTGAGAAATTGACAGAAGAAATAAACAAAACACTCAAAAAACAGATGATCGCGGAGGAATTAAAAAAGAAAAAACCAAAAATTTTCTTTAGAAACTTACAAGCAGATTTATCTGAAGAAGAAATAATTGGGGCCTTAAAAACACAAAATGAGGGTATAAATGATATCATGGAAAATGTCCCAAAAAATACAATAAAATTAATCAAGATGTTCAAACCGAAAAACCTAAATGGACTTACCAACTACATACTGGAAACAAGCGGACAATTAAGGACGCACCTCATCGAGAGGGAAAAAATTAATATAGGAATCAACAGAGTACGTGTAGAAGATGCAATTCCGATAACGCAGTGTTTCCATTGCCTTAAGTTTGGACATACGGCAATCAAATGCTTCAACAAAGAAAAAAGTGCAACGTGCTTGCATTGCGCAAAAGACCATGAATGGAAGAAATGCCCAAATAAAAATGAAGAAGAAAAGTGCAGCAATTGTATCCTTCAAAACAAAAACCTCAAGATGAACCTAAATACTAACCATAAAGCAAATAATTCAACCTGCACCTACTTCAAAAAGATGATGTATATCGCCCAAAGTCGTATAGAATATGACTAGGTATGTTAGTATGTTACTACTTATCACATTCTCTTAAAAATAACAATATCTTTATTTTACTTCTCATCTACATATATTTTGTGTGTATTTAAATCCTTCCACATGTTTATAAATTATTGCTGCATTTTAAATTATTATTTAATATGGCGATTGAAACCGAGAATTTGACATCTCTGAAACACGATTATGAACGCACGCGAAGTTTTGATAACTGGATTATCAAAAAACATGTATCAGGAAATAATAATGTAACCGCAATAAATTTGAATATTCGATCTTTATCAAAATATTGGAATACGTTTCTTCTCGTTATCTCTAGCTCTCTGATTAATATTGATATAATTACCACACGAAATATACTGTAATATCTGAATAAAAAAGTGGACCTACTGATTGAAATCACTGATTGGAATGGAATACTAAACATAACGGAACCTAACTTAATATATGAAGAAATCAAATCTAAATTTAAATATAAATATATTTACGAAAAAGGTACTATAACAAAATCAAATACAATTAAACATCGTAATAACCAAAAAAGCTGGATGAATTATAACCTCATTGAAAATATACAACTACGAGACACATTATGGAGAAAATGGAAAAACACGCCTAACAATAAAATATATGAAATCGAACACAAGAAATCTTAGCATCTGAGTGCCATGAGTGGAACCAAGAACTTTTGCAACATTCAATGTACCTACCAAGAGCTACTGCAAAACAACGGAATGCATTATCGGAAGAATGAAAAATTCCAAAACACCGGGCGTGGATCTAATTCGCATGTATGATCTAAAAAAAACATATAAAATTACTTAGTCCTATAATTACACACCTAATTAACAGAATTATTGACACAAGCATTATTTCAGCTGAACTAAAATGCAGTATCGTAAGGCCCATTTATAAAAATGGAGATCACACCGTAATAAATAATTATCGGCCTATTTCATTATTACCCGCATTAGAAAAAATCTTAGAAAAATATATATCGATAAATATTTAAATAAATTGGGCATTATTGATGAATGTCAGTACGGCTTCCAAAAAAAAAGCTGTGATAATCTGCTCGAAAAAATTTCTAATTATATAAATTCACAGCTTAACTCTAGAAAACATGTACTGGTTTTATTTATTGATTTTTCAAAAGCTTTCGATACACTCAGCCACACACAATTAATCAAGGTACTTGAAATCATAGGAATCCGTGGTAAACTCCTATCATTTTTCAAAAACTATTTAACAAATAGAAAATTGTATGTAAAGATTTTGAATGCAATCAGTAATTTTAGATTTATCAAATCAGGAGTACCGCAAGGGTCAATTTTAGGCCCTAAATTATACATTATATATGTTATTGCCTTGTCTAAACTTTTTAAAATAGCCCGTAGATTCATTTTTGCAGATGATACTGCACTAGTTGTATCAAATAAAAATCCGAAAATAGCCATTGAATAATTACAAAGAGACTTTAAGGAGCTACTCAAATGGTCTCACGATGAAGGACTAATTATAAATGTCAAAAAAAAACTAAATGTTTGTGTATATAAGATCACCGAGCTTGAAAATGTGGAATTTACCTAAAATAACTGCACATAATTTTGAATGTATACATAGAAAAATTGATAATATTTGTCACTGTGAAAAAATTGATTTTACAAATGAATAAACGTATCTTGGCATAATCGTAGACAATAACTTTAAATGGGATAAACAAGTGATCAAAATTTGTAACCAGCTCCGATGTTTGGCGAGTAATTTTTATAAATTAAAATGTTTGTTGCCTCGATGCACTCTTAAACTTATATATCATTCTATGGTCGAATCCATACTTAGATATGGAATTCGAACTTGGGGACACTCGAGCATAATTAATATTAAATATATTAAAAATTTACAAACTGCTATAATTAAAAAAAATTGTTAAACCTAGCATTTACAAATAAGGAAACAACTTAAAATTACGGTATGGGTCTGAGGGCCTACTTCCAATTAAAGGGCTTCTCTGGTACATTATAACTATGGATAATTCGGGAGAAAGTGCATATAAAAATTTATTGGTGCATAGCCACACAACAAGATTTACCAAAAACAAAGGCCTAAAAATACCACGAATGTCAAATAAGTATGGTAGCAGAACGCTCGAATATATGGTACCTTTGATTTATAACAAATTGAAGCAACACATTAATTTAAAAAATAATGAGGAACCCTGCCCTAAACTGACAAAAAAGTGGTTAATAAATGAACAACACATTTATCTATCCTAAATCTTATATTAGGTATTAATATTGAAAATTAAGCTAATGTGTATTATGTATAATATTAAATGGTAGAACCTACAGACAAGCTGATCTGTTTCAGCTTTGTGGGACTACCCAAAGCTTATATTATATTAAATGTAATTATATTCAATTCAATAAATAATAAATAAATAAAATAAAAAAATTTAAAAAAAATTAAGTTTACTTAGCAACAGAAATTTAGCTGTTGCGCGTCCAGACCCTTTACTTTAGTAGGACTTGAATTTTCTCTAATGACGTGTAAAACCGCGGGCGGGAAACATGAAAATTAATTGTAATATTTATAATAATCGATAATAAAAAGTAATTTGCGTGTACTTACAAATGAAATGTTATTCCTTCGCCTTTACTACTATTTGCCGTGTAATTGAAACATTTTCTCATCACACAGGAGGGCATTTTGGCACTTTTTAAAATGGAATTTACTTACTGGTAACTATGACGTTATATAAATAGACTCGCCATAGTCTCACATACTCGCAAAATAATGTGGCAAGTAAGCAACACTCTTTTGTTTTCAGCGGTTTTCGGAAATTTCTTAAGCCTCGGTTCTCCCAATTTCTACCGATTTCTTACAAATCTCCCTTAAACATTTGAAGTTTTTAAGCTCTTAAAAAAATATATGTTATTTTTGAAGATAATATCTAGACATTTATCGCGGCGAAACGCAAATTATAGAAAATTCCCTCGATAGAAAAAAATCACAAAGTATGCTCCAAAAATTATTATTAACACGTTTGTTTCAGTTATTTTACAAGTTATATGTATGAAAAAATTCACAGCGTTTCTTTAAATAAAACTAAAGACAATTATCGCGAGATTTTTGCTCTTTTTTCAATAAACCGTGATTAATTAAATATTTTAACAACAGGCGCTTACGTTTTTTAATTCTAAAGATAATATTTACAGGCCATCTCTATCTAACGTGCGTTTAACCTATGTGCCTTTCAAATATTCGTCATTCGCTGTCCAGACAGCTTGCCATACAGACGTGTAGTCCTACGTTTCATGATTTGTTTAATATACACGTACGTAAATAATAATATTATTTTGCGAAAATGGTAAGACAATAACAAAAAAGTCGTATTTCTAAGCGTAAACATTATCTCAAAAATCGAGAACGTATGATGGAATGTATAAGGTAAGAAGAAAAAAATAAAATTTTGATTTTATTAATATAATACATACTCGTATTATTTACTATTATGTAATATTTATTATAAAAATAAATTTTCAATTTATTTGTGTATTATATAACAAAGGTGACAGTAATTGTTTTATTTTTTACAGAATGCGTACTTTGGGAAATAAATCTATTTCCAATGCTTCGGAAACTGAAATTCCCGGGCAAGTTTTTAAAAATTAAATTACGTTTTTTTTTAAATGACCATTGAATGCAAAAGCTTTTATTTTGCTCATTTATTAAAATTATAGGACATAATAATAAATAATACATTTTTACGGATCAAACTGCTAACAAAAATCTGCTTTCAAAAATTACCTTGTTTTTTTACAGTAACTCCACACAGGCCCTGAGGATTTTTTTCCTTCAGAGCATATGTCATCTTTGGATATGCTGTGTGGAGGGTGTTTTAATGGAAAGGAAGGAGATAAAGTTCTGGAAAGGATAGGGTTATAGGGGTGGGTAGGAATTTGAGGGTCAGTGGGTTTGAGTGTGACGGACTTTTGAATCCATCCCTCCCAATGCGGTGCAAGGCGATGTTCCAAAAGAGTTCTGCCTGAGAGGTCACAAGATCTCCCTCAACCAGTCTCTCCCGATCTGGCCTACCACGCAGCTGGTGGGCAGCCACATCCGCCACCAAGATCCAAACCCGGGCACCCCTGCTAAGTCACCAAACGTAGCGAACAACTTGGGGTTATCCAATAAATAGTTTCCGGGGCGGCGGTACCCTTACCCGCGTCCCAAATTGTTACGGACAAGGAAATATGTAATTATCATCGTACGTATTATTTTATTACTACCTATTATTAGATGTTCGTTGGATAATAAAACCAAAATGCGTTACGTAAATGTAAGTAAATAAAAGTTTCGCTTGTTTACTAAAACCGACTACATTGTTATAAGTAATTACTTTGACCTTTTTATAAATGTTTAATAATTTAGATTCCGTCGGTTTACTTTAGTCCTAGCAAAGCTGTAGTTGGCTGATAGCTTTTAGGGCTGCCACTTCATAAATTTCTACATAAACTTCAGGAGGTACATGATGGTGAATGTAAAAAAGACAAATAACTTTTTTCTAAATTCAATTTTTTCCCTATACAAAATTATTTTTCCACAGAAGAATATTATTTTTTTCATACAAACAACAAAACTTTTTTACCCGTAACTACCTTAGAACGTTTTGAAAAAAGTTTCGTGTCTTTTTTTACGTGTACTGTCGTGCAGAATTACCTCCCGAAGTTTGTGCACTTTACCCCCGGATATAAATAAAGAGCGAAAAGGTGCATGTAGGCAAAAACAGGTTTTGCCAAACTCAGTCAGTGGTTTGATGCACATCCTCCCTTCCCACAAACCAGTGAAATAATGTCAATTTTTGTGGAGTGGAGTCGTCGGAGACGCCACAATAACTTGCTAAGATGCTGTTCAAGTTGGTGAAGATTCATTAAACTAATTGTTTTAGGAACTAAATGATGAAATAATAAATGAAATCCAAGTCCCACAATCTGTTACAAACAAAAGTGGTGTGTCAGTAATAAGATTAAAAAAATGACGAAATTTACTAAAAAAACTTTAAATTCCTGTAAATATTTACTGGTTGAAGATTAGTTTGCAAATGTATACATATTATCTAAAAGGGAATTAAATTCTTTACAACTTCTTTCAAACAAATTTCTTTCTTTGATAAATATTTTAGACGATATGAAGGAATGTTTGATGAAAAATGTGAGGTAAAATGATTTTATTCGAAAATATCTACATTTGTGGAGCGTGTAAGGATTTCGAAAATTACGTATAGAATAAAAGTTGTAGATAATTTTATGAGCTTTCACTTATTCTAAAAAAAATCCTATGAAATGCACCGTTTCCGAGATATAAGCGTAAATCCAAAAAATTTAACCTTCTCCCCCCCCCCCCTCCCTCCCCTAGCTCACCACCTAGACGTCAGAACTTTTAGTATGTTCACACCCTAAGCACCCTGACCAAGTTTCTGAAGGAATCGCTTAGGTGCACTCTACACCTCCTTTTGGACCATTCATTTTTTTTTACATGAGCTCCACACAGGAGGCCCTGAGGAACATAATTTCCGTCAGGGCCTATGTCATCTTTATGCTCACCTATGATGCTGTGTGGAGGGTTTTTTTAAGGAAAGGAAGTAGAGGAGAGTTCTGGGAAGGAAAAGGGTTTAAGGGGTGGGTAGGAATCTCGGGTTCAGTATGTCCTGGTCATCCGCCTCCAAGACCTGGACAAACCTCACCCCATGAACCCGGGCACCCCTGCTAAATCACCAAACGTAGCGAACCACTTGGGGTGACCTATGGCAGAGGTATTGGTTATCCAATATAGGTTCCCGGGGCGGCGGTACCCATTCCCACCTCCCAAATTAAAATTGACTGGACTATAAACAAATATGATTAAAATGTGCACTTTACTTATTTGAAAATTGAAAAATGGGTCGGGTCAAGATGTCGCGGGTTCAATTCCTCTTTCAATGCACAAGCAACATCTTCCGCTTATTATGATGCTGGTAGGAGATTTTCAAATTGTCAGGTTATTCGTAAACCGGGAATACGAATTATGACTCTTTTTCTTTTAAAAAAAGTAGTACCCAATAAATAGATAAGCCTCACCCCATGAACCCGGGCACCTCTGTTATCCAATGAATGGTTGCCGGGCGGCAATGGTCGCCTTCCAAATTGATACCTCATCCCATAACCCGAGAACCCCTGCTATTTCACCAAACATAGCAAACCACTTGGGTGACCTACGGCAGGGGTGTTGGTTATCCAAAAAATGTTTTCCGGGGCGGCGCGGCAGTACCCATCCCGTCCCGTCTCCCAAATTGATAAGAGAAATTAAAGAGAAACAATGATAATAGTAGTTCCGTTATAATAAATAATATAGCTTTGTTTTGTGAACGGTCACCTCAAGTGTACATTACACTTTACTTAATAATACATTGCACTTTAATTAATAATGGGTAATCTAACGTAATACATTGAGAAAATAACAGATATTTTCATAAATATTATGTGTATTTTAAAATTGTGGCAGCCCTACAAATATTATCAATTTCTCTGGGAACGCATATTTGAAATGATACTTCTCTTGTCGAGAATTATTAGCCAAGTTCCAAACCAGACCTTTTTGTAATAATAATGCGCGCGCTTTCCTATTGACCCGTGCGCTGCAGATACACCTCCTGTCTAATGCGTTAAAAGTAAATTTCACGACTCGTCCGAAATGGTTTTTTTTTGTGCGGAGAACGGGGCCTTAATTCAAAAGTTATTCATGTATTAAAAAGATATGCTACATCCACACCGAAGCCAAACTTCCAAAGCAAGAACTACTCTTCTACACAATCTACCGAAAATTTTAAGTTGGAAGTTGGCCTCAGTGTGGCCGTACCATAAGACAACCAAAGCATGTGTGTTTTTTCTCTAATGACGCACAAAATTGTCGGACGGGGAACATGAAAATTAATTGTATTGCTTATGATCATTGCTTATGATAATAAGTAATTTGTGCGTACATATAAATGAAATGTTATTTCTTCACTTTTAGTACACTGTTTGCCGTGTTTGGAAACATTTTCTCACACAGGAGGGCATTTTGGCGCTTTTTAAATACAATTTTCCTACTGGTAAGACACGACCTTACTCGACGAGTGATATTTTAGTACTAAAGTACTAGAAATCGAGACCGGTATAAATTGTCACTACAATTGTCAATACAATTGTCTTGCTTTTGACTTCCCACTTTGAGATTTCTACCCCGCGTCTACAGTATATAACGAAATAAAGTATCGGGTACTTCAGAATGTCTTTAAAATCACATTTAAGTTATTAAAACCAATAAATTTTCTTTAATTACACAAAATGCTTATATTCCGCTGATTTATATTTCCCGTGCATAACTTCTCGCACGAGAAGTCGCACTACTCGCAGTCTGCTTGCAGCGTCGCGCGTCGCCACGGGCAGGCGCGTGTTATGCTTAAAAAATACTGTAAAAGGTGAAGATATTTTCCAAGCCATAAAAAATGTTTGCTTACATTTAGAGATGCTTTTCGATTAACAACAGATAGAGCGCAAAACTTTTCGCTCGTTAAGCGACGCTCGTTAAGGAAGATGGGGAAGTACCTGGCTATTCAGATCTGGACACCAAATACAGCTAATGCCATTTCAAGCAGCGTTTCGATTCTGAATGGTGGTGATTCACTAGGACGATACTGAAGGTATACCTAAGTCTACCAATCTGGATCTTGCTGCAAATAATATATTATTTTTAATGAATAAATTGAACCACTCGGACCCACAAGCTTGTTTTCAAGCTACCTACAACATGGCCAGACATATGTAATGACAATGACGTATGAGGCGTACCTGAGTTTAACACAAAATTAATTCTTATTGTTGAAAGGCGGGCGTAACCTATTGGTATCTACTAGCATATTATGATAATATATATAGAGTGATTACAGTTTTAAGTTTGCATTTTTTTTATTATATTTCAAAAATTATATGCGTTTTTGTATTATGACTAATTGTTCTGTCTGTTAGTATAGTTTTATCACAATATATTTTATAAAATTCATTTTCTAAAAATGAATTTGGTTCATATTCATAATATGGTACTATATTACTGCAGTCAATCAAGTTATGTTTAGTTACCAAACTTTTGTGAATTATTTTTAAAACCTGATTGTGCCTAAATGTATACTCTGATGGCGCTAATATAGAACATTCCGATATAATATGTTTTATAGTTTCCGGAAAAGCCAAACATTTTCTACATAAATCATCAATTTGATTTATATCTTTGATTATATGCTTCCTATAATTTTTAGTATTAATGACTCTATCTTGAATGGCAAACATAAACCCTTCTATTTCTGCGCTCAACTCTCCAATACTCAACCATTTGTTTGACGAAAGTTTGTCAACATACGTTTGGCTGAGATAATTGAAGTGTTTTGCGTGAATAATTTTATTGGACCATGAATCTAATAATCCCTGGTTAGTATTTATAAGAATTTTGACATTCTCGTCATATAAATTTAAAGGTGTAATGTTTCTATCTGCCTTGTAAATTATTTTGTGCATTTCTGAGCTATTAGCTTTCCTGTGGAAAAAATTTCTAAGCATTTCTACCTGATTGTGTTTCAAAGATGTTATTTTGACTACACCTCTACCTCCTAAATTTCTAGGTAAATTAATTCGTTCTATAGCTGAATTTGGATGATGGCAATTAAACTTTGTTAACATGGTTCTAATTAATCGTTCTAAACTATCTATATCTGTATTGGATCATTTAATTATGCCAAATGAGTACGTTAATAGAGGTATTGCCCAAGTATTTATTGCTTTTACAAAATTTTTAGCAGATAGATTGCATTTTAAAATTTTTCTGATCCTAGTTTGTAATTTAATCCTAATATCATTTTTAATACTAGTGTGATCTAATCTATTCGATTGCGGGTATCCTAAATATTTATAAACCTCATCCTCTTTCATACTTTTAATTTTGAAATTTCTAAATATACCCTCGTCTCCATCTACAATTTTGCCTTTCTCTATATGGATCGTTTTACTTTTATCTAAACCAAAAGTCATTTTAATATCATCTGAAAAAATTTTAACTACTTTAATCATTTTATCTAAATTTGATTCAAAGTTTGAAAATAATTTTATAGCATCCATATATAATAAATGTGAAACTATACTACTCTCTCCTATATTACCCTTAATTTTTATTCCAAACTTGCTTTTAATTAACATTTTAGATAGGGGATTTAATGCTAAGCAAAACCAAAGAGGACTCAATGAGTCTCCTTGAAACATCCCTCTTTTTATTGAAATGCCCGGTACTACTATTTTTTTACCTTTTAAATTAACTAGTAAATCTGTATTCCAAAAGGACATAATATTTTTCAAAAAGCTAATTATAATTGGGTTAACTTTATATATTTTCAATATTTTGATTAGCCACGAGTGCACAAAAGCTTTTTGATAATCTATATAGCATGTATGTAAATTACGCATTTGATTTTGAATTTGTTTTAAAATTACAGAATCAATAACTAATTGTTCTTTACATCCCATATGTTTTCTGCGACAACCTTTTTGTTGTTCAGATAAAATATTTTTTTTCATCCAAATGAGTATAATATATTAAATCTGTCATGCAAGAGGTTAAAATTTTGTATATTGTCGGTAGACATGTAATGGGTCTATATTGAGAGGGATTATTAATATTTTCGCTTTTAGGCAACATATAAGTAATGCCCTTAGTTAAAAAATCAGGAAAATTTTGAGGTTGTCTGACAAGTTTTGAAAGATTTTTTGCAAAAAGAGGATGTAAAGTAGTTAGACGTTTGTACCAAAAATTATGTATCCAATCGCAACCCGTGGCTTTCCAATTACTCTTATTTGGATTTTTTTGCTAAGCGGACTATATTCTGACAGAATTTTTCCGGTGTCTCGTGGGGTTAAAATATTATTATTTTTTACGAAATTACTTGCTCCCGTTACTACCAACATTACTACATTCTTCATTCACAGTTAGTTATGTACCTACCTACTTCCAGACTTCCAGGGTTCGAAAACCGGTTAATTTGTTGCGGTCGGCGACGATAGCAACTCAAATTATTAATATAGTTTTTTCTTTTTTTTTTTCACATTAGCACACAGGAAGCCCTGAGGGCAATATTTTCCTTCAGGGCCTATGTCATCTTAAGGGATGCTGTGTGGAAGGTTTTTAAGGAAAGTAAGGAGGGGAAGTTCTGGGAAGGAAATAGGTATAAGGGGTGGATAGGAATCTGGGGGTCAGTGTGTCAGGAGTAACGGATGAATGAATATATCCCTCCAACCGCGGTGCAAGGCGATGGGTCAAGAGATTCCTACTGGAGAAGATAAAAGATCTCCCTCAACCAGTCCTCCTCGATCCTGCCCACCACGCGGCAGGCAGGCAGACGCATCGGCCGCCAAGACCTGGATAAACCTCACCCCATGAACCCGGGTACCCCTGCTAAAACCAATGTATTGAACCACAACAGAAGGGTTGGCTATCCAATAAATGGTTCCGGGGGTGGCGGTTCCCATACCCGCCTCCCAAATTGCATAGTTATAGTTATCACTTGGAAGCGAATGCATATTTAAAATTGGAACGTTTCTAATTTTGTTAATAAATCGAAACAAATTTTAAAATAATAATAAGTCAAGACATGTAAGATATAAGCATAGTAAAAATAATGATAAGCCAAGACTGATAAGCATAACAAGAATAAGACTGATAGCCATTTCCTGAAAATTGGTGGAATGTTATCAGGACTAGCCGATTAATTAATTAATATTATAATATACGCATACCTAGGTACTTTCTCATGGGATTAGACCATTTTTATCACAATCTTTGTGACGCGTGTTCTAACGGCGATGTGTTCATAAAATAATTTAGGCCACAGTATTTCAAATAACATCTTAATCCATACCTTATAATAATTATGATTATGACGTGACTTCAGAATTCAGATATATCGGTAAAGATATTGGGTACAAAGTTGATGTTAATAACTAACTAACCATCACGCCGTTTCCCCGCAGGGTTAGTCAGAGAGGATAGACCGCCAAACAACTCGGTCTTGGCACACACTCTTTGCCTCACTCACATTCATACATCGTCTCATACATTCTCTTCTATTATTCCGACTTTTGACATGGCCCGACTCAAGTATCTGATTCTCTTGATCGTGCCATGTCTTCCTCGGGCGTCCCCGACTTCTTCTACCACTCACCTTTGCGTCGTATATTCGTCTTACACTACTTTCTTCGTTCAATCGCTCTACCATCCGAAAAATCCCTTTCTTAATCTTACTCATTATGCTTACATCAGCCTAACATTCTTTGCAGATATCGACATTTCTCACACGATCGTACATTGTTTTACCACACATACGCCTCAGGGATCTCATCTCAATAGCATTCAGTTTTTTATTTATTTTTTATTATTTATTTATTTATCTATAAAATAGTATATGTACATTGGGTTTGTTTAATGCCTGTCTCACTAGGATACCTGTGTCGAGACAGGCGTACAAGTATATAAATGAATAGCCTAGTTACAAGAGTATTTAAGGTAACATACATATTCATTTGAATCGAAATTAAAACATAAAGGTGATTGGAAAGGTGGGTAAATCATTTAAAGAGAGTTATCATATAATTGTTGGAGGAGATGAAATAAATAAGTAAATTCTGTCTAATCTATATGTATATGGAGTTAAATTTGATAGGATTCTATTATTTTCATTTGTTTTATTTGGGTTAGTTTGTATGTGAATTTGTTATTTCTGTCTAAGTGTGATTTATTTTACAGATGTTTTTAATAGTGTGGCGTCCAATATTTATAATCCTTTTTTATATCTTGTTTAAATTTTGTCAACGAGTCTGTTTGTCTGATCGTAGCTGGTAGTGTATTGTATAGTTTGCAAGCTATGTATTTAGATTGTCTTTGTCCAAAGGGGTGGTCCATTAATCACGTGATGTTTTTTAGCAACTTTTAAACCCCCCCCCCCCCCCCTTGGTGATATGTGGTGAGGTTTTAGACTAACCCCCCCCCCCCAAAATCACGTGTATTTTTTTAGTACAAAGTATTTTGAAATTTTCAGAATATTATCACGAAAAATAAATACACGTGATATCTCATTTTACCCCCCCCCCCCCATCGTGATTTTTTCCGGACCCCCCCCCCCCCTTTTGAGCCTCACGCGATTAATGGACGACCCTAAAGGAGGTTTTGGAAAAAGGAGTTTGGGTAAGTTCTTTGTTTATGACTCGGGTATTGTGTATTGTTTGTGTAGCTTTGTATAGCGTTTTGTTGTTTTTTTGTGTAAATTAACTAAGATGGATCTTGAGAAGAGCTGTTTTATGTCCATAACATTTAAGGTATTGAAGATCGTATCAGTACTGGTAGTAATCGGCAGTTTGAGAATTATTTTTATGATTAGTTTTTGTGCTTTAACGATGGGGTCAAGGGCACTGGAGTATGCATTACCCCAAGCTAAAATTCCGTATTCAATGTGAGATTGGCACAGTAAGTAATATACTGTTTTTAAAAGTTTTAGTTTGAGGAAATTGCGTGTTTGTTTGAAAAAGTATATAGATTTGCGGATTTTGTTTGTAGTGTTATGTATATGTTGCTTCCAATTTAGGTGTGTATCAAAGGTTACTCCTAAATATTTGATAGTGTTGACTTGCTCTAGGCATGGGCAGTCACAGCTCCGGTTTAGAGGTGATTTTTTACACTCGTGTATCTTTAATGGTGGGGTTAGGTGTGACTTTGAGATATTGGTGAGACTAGACAGTAGGTATTTTGTTTTCTGTACATTTAGAGTTAATGTGTTCGAGTCAAGCCAATATTTTACCTTTTGAATTCCTTCCTCCGCTTTGCTATATGCGGTAAGCCAGTATTTCGCTTGGAAGAGTAGGACAGTGTCATCGGCGAAACTGACAATAGTGGCATCGATATCTAGGTTACATAACTCGTTAATATACATATATTAGGAAGAGCGTTGGACCTATAACACTGCCTTGTGGGACCCCGAAACTAGTGGGCAAATTCTGACTATTTGCTGAACTGAGTTTAACGCATTGGGATCTGTCAGATAAGAGCTGGAGAGGAGGCCTAATTCTTTGTTCCTAATACCTATATTGAATATTTTGCATCTTAATTTGGTGTGTGAGGTTGTGTCAAATGCTTTGCATAGGTCGAGAAATATCGAAAGATATTTCGAGCCCTTATCCAGGTGTCCAGAAATATGGTCAGTGACCGTGGCTATGGCATCGTTGGTGTTTTTATGGTTTCTGAATCCAAATTGCCGCGGCGACAGTAAGTTGTTGGTTTCCAGGTATTCCATGAGACTATTATTGACGATTTTTTCAAATACTTTGGACAGGGAATTAAGAAACGTAATAGGACGATAATTACTAATATCAAGTTTGGAGCCTGTTTTGAAAATGGGGATAATGAGACCTTGTTTTAGAATGGTGGGAAATATCCCTTTGAGGATGCTAATATTAAGCAGATGCGTTATTGGTTGAATTATACCAGGGGCAATTTTTTTGAGAACATTGTTAGATATTTCATCAATTCCGGTGGATGAAGAGTTTTTGAACGAGTTTATTACTATAGAAACTTCTTCCTCTGTAATCGTTTTAAGAACAAAGCGGGTTGGGAAATCATCATTGGTTGCGTGGTGACTAGGACCAAGCGTATCGTTATTAATTTGGATTTTTTTCGCTAGTTCCAGACCTATATTTGCAAAGTAATTGTTTATGTAGTTGACAATTGTATTGGGGTTCGATTTAAAGTCTACAGTGATATCTTTTATATTGAGAGAGTTTAAGGTGTCGGTAGCTTTATTTGATTTGGTAGCTTCCTTGAGGACTTTCCATATTTTTTTAGGGTCATTGTTGCATTCGGAAATTTTTGTTATAATATAGATTTTTGGCTTTCCGAATGACTTGCGTGCAGATAATTTGGTATCTTTTGTAGAAATTATGTAGTGTGGTATCATATGGGTTTGTGGCACATTTTTTGTGTATGGAATTGCGTTTCTGGAGTTGATTATAGGGTGGTTTATCCAAGGTTTGAGAGGTTTGATCGCTCTAGGAATGGTGTTTGTGGTGATTTTGGTATTTGGACAAGGGTGCCTTGTAGGTAGGTAGATAAGTATTTCCAGGACTCTTCTATGTTAGTTATATTATAGAGTAAGTCCCAGGATTTGGAAATAATCGTTTTGTTGAGGTTGTCATAGTTAATTGTTTTCTTTGTTATTTTAGTTGGAGGTTTGTTTTGTATGAATCTATATGTCTTAGTCATAAGCCACTAGCTATAAATTTTAGATGTAAGTCACTAGTTATAATTGTAAATCTTAGTTGTAAGCCAGTAATATAAGTAGCTATAAGTCTTAGATGTAAGTCACTAGTTGTAATTGTAAATCTTAGTTTTAAGCCAGTAATATTAATTCTTTTATATATTATTTGTACAGCGCCCTTGGGGTGATTTTCCACGAAAACGGCGCTATATAAATTAGCCAATTATTATTATTATTATTGTTGTGTTTAAAACTCATTGTGAAAGAGGTGGCGTAGTGATCTGTAATTGATGACATGTCGATTTCTGAGGTGTATTGGTTGGTTGATTTGACCATAATATGGTCGATGCAGGAGGAGGAGTTTGGCGTATATTGTGTTGCTGAATTGATCGTGCTTTCCATACCGTGGAACATTATTGTGTTTAAAAATAGTCTTGGCACTAGGGATGTTCGTTGTTTTTAAAATTTTTAAATTGAGATCTCCCATTAAAATTAAGTTCCTTATTTTGTTTAGTTCCGTAAGATAGCAGTTTAGGTCGTTCAAAAAGGAGATGTTAGTTTTTAGAAATTTAATTAAAATTAAATTTGATAATGTTATTATCGAGTTCTGCAAGTTTTTAGTTACAGCTGTTTCGACTTGTAAGGTCATTTTCAAACTGTGGTGAAGCCACGTACGGACGACTTATTTATAAGATTTTAAATGTCAATTTTTGAAGGTGTCTAAGTTGATTTATTACCGGTTAAACCAATTTGTAGAGACACTAATTGAGAGAGTGCTAATGTGGGATTCGGAGTATTGCCTTGCACTAAGTGTAAGGGTTTTCTTAATTGATTTAGAATGACGTTATTGCTATTTTATTATGTTTATTATTGACGTTATTTATATTTAAGTGCATTATATTTTTTAGGTTTGGTAAACATACTAAGTTAAGTAGTGGGGAATAAATAATTTTCCTTACTTTATTAATTAGCGTTATGTTGGGGTCATTCGTTCGTTTATTGGTTTCTAATTGTTCAAGCAAATTTAATCTAAGACCCTTTCGTTCTAAGACCCTTTCGTTTCAAACTTTATCCAGGGTTATTTCTATTCCCGCTACCCTATTGTCGTTGCAGTCGATAGCCTTGGCCCTTATTGTGCTGCGCCACAATATGCCCGTTCCGCCGTGTGGACGCTCTCTTAGTATGCTAGTGGATGTATCTACAGCAGATGTGCCTAAGCTTGAAAATGGGGGGTGTATTTCTGAGAGGTAATTTATGTCAGTAGGTAAAAGCCATGTTTCTTGTAGTAAAATTACATCATATTCTTCACAAATATCGTGAATAAATTTCACCGTCCTTCTTACTGATCTGCAGTTGATGGTAATAATTTTAAGAAGATCCATTATGTACATTGTTTAAGCTTTCGTCCGAGCTGCTCTCTTTGAAAATTCTGTACGGAGTGGAGCTGGCGACATGGTATCGCTCCTAAGTAGATAAGTACAAACATCACCCCTAACTATTACACATCTGCCCTGATGATGGACACTGCAACGCTGTCCGAAACGTTGGCTAAAGAAGGAGGTAGCGTAATACAGCATAATACCCCAAAAACTAATAACAAAAATATTTTTGGCTGTGAAAATCTAAAATCGTATCAGAAACGTTAAAAGTTCATTAATAACAATTTTTTCGCTTTTTTCACTTTTTCCGTCATCGTAACGATAAAATTGAACCGTCCGCGATTTTGTCCATAGACAAGCTGTTAATGTATATGCTATTATGCCATCGTTTTGTGATTTGAGGTTTGATGATGGGTATAATTATGGATGCTTTTGGGAGTATAGTAAAGTGTTAGCCAACATTCTGTGGGGATAATTAGGTCATATTTGTTTTTAGTAAGGTCGAGTTGGATGAGAAATTGGTCAAAGTTTTTGTTTATAGATCTAATATTTTGATGGTATATTGAAAGGTTTTAATTGTTAGATGTTATGTTAGTAATTGAAGAATTCATTTTTGTGTGGTGTGTAGATTATGTCGAAATATGAGAGGGTAATTACCCGATATTTTAGGTAATTTTTTTTAGATTGTCTACATGTTTAATATAAATAATTTTATCGTTCGTGATGCGCCTCACCATGATTCTTCCTTCCTTGTACAGGAAGGACAGTCATAGGTATAATTTTTTTCTTTGGCAATTTTTTTTGTTTGCCATAAAAGTTCTTTGTGATAGGGGGTGTTTACTTTCATCCTTCCTCTGCCAGTTCCATGCCTCACTGCCATACATCAGGGTAGTTACCAGGAAGTCATTAAGGACTATTAGCTTTACTTTTTTGATAGTTTTTTATTAGCGCCAACGGCATTCAGTCCACCATTAATGAAGTTACCGGCATTCACCCTTCTTTCAATATCTCTATCAGCCTTCCCATCTCTCGTAAACATACTACCCAGATACACAAACTCATCCGCCTGCTCCAAGTATTCATCATTCACAACTATATTGCATACTGTTTTCGTACTCTCTCTTTCAAACACCATGACTTTAGACTTACTTCCATTCATCATTAACTCATTCTTCATACATACTTCGTTCATCCTAGATACGAGATACTGTAGATCTTCCATAGTGTTAGAAATCAGCACCGCATCATCAGCATACAACAGGCAACATACTTTCAGATTACTCAATTTTGCGCCCAATCCAACCTCTTTCAATACTTGCATACAATTATCCATGTATAGATTGAATAACCACGGTGACATTACGAAGCCTTGCTTGACACCTTTTGTGACGTCAAACCACCATTCACTCTAACACATGCAACGCTTCCCTCGTACAGAGACGCAATTGCCTGTGTGAGATTTGTATTCACCCCATACTTGGACAACACCTTCCATAGCTTTTTCCTGTCGACTCGGTCGTATGATTTTTATAGATCTACAAAGGCGCAGTAAAAGTTTCTGGTTTTTCGCCAGAAACTTCTCAGTGAGCATATGCAAGGAGAAAATCTGGTCCATGCATTCCACTCATAAAGGCACCCTGCACATCCCATATTTTGTCCTTTGTTTCCATTCTTACCCTTATCAATATTCTTCCGTTCAGTTTGCCGACTGAACTTAGCAGGCTGATAGCCCTATTATCTCCACATTCCATACGTGACCCTTTACCTTTGTATAACGGCATGATTACAGCCCTTCTCCAATCTAATGGCGTGTAACCCTCCTCTAAACACTGGTTAAAAAGTTTGCACAACCATGAAGGAATAATATGGCTATCTCTTTTAAAGTATTCGGCGGAAATATTGTCGAAACCAACAGCCTTACCATTCTTCAAGCATTTTATCGATTTTTTAAATTTCATTCACGCTGATTTTGATAACATTCACTCAGTCATCGTTCATACCCGATTCACCGCCAGCCTCACTATTACCCGGGTTACTTTCGAAGACTTCCTCAAAATATTTCATCCATCTCTCTTTTATTTCTTCCTCATTCGTCAACATTCTTCCATCTTTCGATTTTATCACTTTCAGGCTTCCGTTCTCTGAACCACTCCGGGACCTTTTGACCTCCTTCCAAAACAGTTTAATATTTTCTTGGAAGTGTTTTGTCATTTTTATTCCCTCTTCTTCTTCCAGGCGTTTCTTTCGTTATTTCACTCCAACACTTACTCTTTTCTTGCATCCCTTTATACTTCTTTCTATACTGGCGCTCCAAAGTGAAAACAATATCAACTCCAACAAGAGTCAAAGTAGAAAAACTGCAAAACGCTAATGTCAGAAGTGAGCATGAGAAGTATGCAGAGATGAGATCGAATGAGAAGGAAATGGACGGTCTAAGCATTGATGAAACATGGAACCACATAAAGGTGAGTCTTTGTGAACCTGTTAGAGATGTATGTGGAATAAGTACGCAAGGTATGAAGAAAGGTGACGCATGGTGGGATGACGAGATCAAAGCACTGGTCTCAGAGAAGAAGAAAGCATGGTTATGTCTGATAGCGGCTGGCACTGCTTGATGTTAATTGTTAATTATCTATGTGCATATGTTTGTTTGTAGATAAACATTAAATCTAATGATTGATATAGTGATTGCAACTCATTGACATCATAACTGCTTGACATGACAGCATAACATGTTTTTGTCGTTACATTTTTTCATTGTATTATATTTTCTTTATTGTTTTAGTATTTTATATTTAAAATAACTGTGATACTCAACTTGCAAACTAGAATCAGGCAGGGCGTGTAATAAATAAAAAAAATTAAAAAGTAATAATAATATATTATGTAAACTTACAAAAAAAAAATCACATTGCGATTTTGGGCGTCGGCATAACCCGATTTTTGCAAGCGGGTTTTTTTAAGTAAAGTAGTGTAAGAAGAATACACGACGCAAATGTGAATGGTAGAAGAAGTCGGGGACGCCCGAGGAAGACATGGCACGATCAAGTGAATCAGATACTTTAGTCGGGCCATATCAAAAGTCAGAATAATAGAAGAGAATGTATGAGACGATGTATGAATGTGAGTGAGGCAAAGAGTGTGTGCCCAGACCGAGTTGTTTGGTGGTCGATCCTCTCTGCCTACCCCTGCGGGGAAACGGCGTGATGGTTATTTTGTTAGTTGGGGTTTTTTCAATCACCGCTTGGCAACGAAAGCGCAACTTTCCTAACCGCGTCAGTGGCGGCGTGTGATGGAGAAATATTTTTAACGTTTTTAATAGAAAAAAATGTCATCGGACTGCAAAATAACACGTACATTTTTTACTCCAAATACGCTCAGGAATCGCTGGTTAAAATCCCTCAGGTACGTTCTGTTACCCCCTGTATATGTATAATAATAATAATAATTCTTGGCTGATTTCTATAGCACCGTTTTTATGAAAAATCACCTCACATATTTGTGTTATGGTTAAGGTTTTCACGGGTGTAGGATGTAGAATAATTTTCTCGGTTTACCCGCGTAACGTAGTCCTTTAAATGACTTTTTAACTCCTGACGTTTCTCCGTCCTAGACATAATAAGAAATGATAAACACTCACTTAGTCTTGATTTCTGAACCGAACAGACACACGAAAGCTATCAGTTTGAGACAAAAACTCAAGACATAAGGCCTCTGAAGATGGACAGTGAGATCTGTCCGAAACATCAGGAGTTAAAGTCCTTTTAAGGACTACATTACGTGGGTAAACCGAAAAAAAAATATACATATATATATATATAAAGCTGGTGCTTCCCTTTTAATTTGGTTCATTTTAATTTGGTCCAGTTCCGACAATGGCATGCATGAGAAAACAATATAAGTCTTAAATTTGCATTAAGTATGTGCGCGACAAATGGACGAATAACTCAATATCACGCCAACCGATTTCGATGATTCTATTTTTATTGGAAAGGATGTACTTCAAGGGTAGTTTGGTAAGGTTCTGATTATCGGATCCATGACAAAGTAACGGAACACTTCAATTCTTAGGAGCAAATTAACCAAGCTCGGCCGAATCTCTTAATTTGACCCTAACGTCGTTATGGTAAAATTATGTCTATCTCATATGAGCAGCACGTATAGTAGGCCTACCCATATTCAGACATATTAGATATTCACTAAAAATCAAAAAATAAACAAAAATTTTAACAAAACAAAAAAACGACTTCAAAAAATGCACTAAAAAGTAAAAAAATAATTTCGTATTCTTCAACAACTTCATAATCAACTTACTTTTTCTACTCATCAATATGTAGGTACGATTGTTATTTTTGGAGTCGGTGTCAGCAAAGGTACCCGGCCCGACGTGTTCACTTGACAAATCCCCTCACGCCGCGGCCCCTCTATCGCCTGTCACCTCGTCAAGTCGCTTGTGCGACACAAGCACATCTCACCTATAACTATGTATGTGGTTACAAACCTACCTTGGCTGACACCGTCTCCAAAAATAACAATCGTACCTACATATTGATGAGTAGAAAAAGTAAGTTGATTATGAAGTTGTTGAAGAATACGAAATTATTTTTTTACTTTTTAGTGCATTTTTTTAAGTCGTTTTTATGTTTTGTTAAAAATTTTGTTTATCTTTATAATGTTTTTTTAAATTTTTTGTTGACAAATTAGAGGGGCGATCAGAAATTTACGTTTGTTAGTTAACCTAATTATTTCGTAAATAACGCTTTCTTGAAAATGGAAAAGCGCAGACCCTTGGAAAATCACAACATCTGGCTTTACTTTTCAAGATTTTAACAAAATTTAAACATGATATATTTTTCAAAAATAGAATCGGAATATTAATACGTGAAGCAAAAACTTTGTACCCCTTTTACGAAAATTGCGCGGACGAAGGAGTGTGAAATTTCGCACACTTATAACACAGCTCAACAAAAAATGCATTTTTTTTGTTGCCCTGGATTTCACTGCGGATTTTTATATTTTCAGGTACCCAGTTTACGGATATATTCATGAAAGTACTGAATTGGCTCTAGTTTTTATGATTTTGATGAATCTTATATCATCATTACGTAGTATAAAGTAAAGACTCTCCCGTTGTCTGTACGCTTAGATCTTTTAAACTTTTCATGCAGTTTTCACCAATAGATAGAGTGATTCATGAGGAAGGTTTTAAGGCATATAATTTGTCAAGGTTTTGTTTAAATTGGTTGAAATATATAATATATGTGGCAGCGGCAGAGGGCTGCGGGCGATTGGCAGCGGGCTGGCAATCGGGCGATCTGGAATTGATATGTATGCAAATTAACAGATGGCGTTGGTTATAAAGGTTGGGTAATTACGTTATCAGTAGATGGCGTTGTGTTTCGTTAGTCACAGCAACGTGTGTGGTTGGGTCTGCTAGTTTCAAATAATTAGCAGTGTAAGTTGACTCTTCAGAACTAGAGTTATTAATAAATGTTAAGTTTTTTGGTGAAATTCGCTTTCTGCGACATCACGTGACACCCCCCTACCCCGGATGCCTCGTATATATATATATATATATACGTACATTACGTGGATACACCGAGAAAAAAAAAAAATATATATATATATATATATATGTAGAACAATTTTCTCGGTTTACCCGCGTAACGTAGTCCTTAAAAGGACTTTTTAACTCCTGACGTTTCGGACAGATCACACTGTCCATCTTCAGAGGCCTTATGTTTTGAGTTTTTGTCTCAAACTGATAGCTTTCGCATGTCTGTTCAAAACTTAAGTTTTAGCTTTTGGACCGAACAGACATGCGAAAGCTATCAGTTTGAGACAAAAACTCAAAACATAAGGCCTCTGAAGATGGACAGTGTGATCTGTCCGAAACGTCAGGAGTTAAAAAGTCCTTTTAAGGACTACGTTACGCGGGTAAACCGAGAAAATTGTTCTACATCTTACACCCGTGAAAACCTTAATCATAACATATATATATATATATATAAATGTGTGTGTGTATTTTATACTTGACTTACTTTAACCAGTGATTCCTGACAATATTTGGAATTAAAAAAGTAAATGAAATTTTGATCTCCGGTGACATTTTTGATGGTTTTTTTTTTCTACAAAACATAAAAATATGGTAGGTGTTGGAGGTGGGGTAAGGGGTTGGTAGGATATTCAGCTGAGTGACCAGTGACGACGTGCGGAAGAAAAAAAATTGTTTCGATTTTGAAGAAAAAATTTTGAAAATTTTTGTCACCGGAGACCAAAATTTCATTTCCATTTTTTACTCCGAACAATGTCAGTAATTTCGGGTTAAAGTTGGTCAAGTATGTACGTCCCTTAACATCCTGTATACATATATAATTTAAAAATCTGTCGTAATTCAAATCAATTGTTAGGTTAAAAAAACATTGGTCGCCAATTGTTAGGATGCTAAACGTTAAGTTATAAAATCAGGTTGGGTTAAAACATGGCAGTATTTAGGAGAAAATTCGCAAGGAAAGGGTTCTCGAGCGTGAGGTCTCCAGGGTACGGATCCTTAGCCATGACACCGACCTTGGTGTGAAGGAGATTCAGTCATGAGGAATGATAACAAGTTGGATTTGGTAAGATATGTACAAACATGAAAATCCTACGCTAGGTGTTTAGGGATTTAAAGTTTAAATCTCTCTCTCTCTCTCTCTCTCTCTCTGTGTTGTGTACAAAATGGAAAAGGCACATCACAAAAAGACAGACGAATTGGCGTTTTGGTTGGCTCGTAGGGAATGAGAGAAAGTTCTGCAAAGGAAAAAGTTATAAGGGGTGGGTAGGAATCTGGGTCCATGTGTTCAGGAGTGACGGACATATGAATCCATCCCTCCCACTGTGATACAAAGCGATGGGTCAAAAGAGTTCGGCCGGAGAGGTCTAGGTTAGGTCTCCCTCATACAGTCTCTCCTGATCTAGCCCCCTATGCAATAGGCGAGCAAAAGCATTCGCCGCCAAGACTTAGACAAATCTCATCCCATAAACCCTGGCACCCCTACTAATTCACCAAACGTAGCGAGCCACTCGGGGGACCTATGGCGGAAGTGTTGGTTATCCAACAAATGGATCCCGGGGCGGCGGTACCCATAACCGCCTCCCAAATTAAATCGGTTCTATGTGTTTTTTTGACTAGTCAGTGGGGCCCGGTCCCATCCGGGCGTCGCATGTTCGATTCCTCGGCTGGCTGAGTCCTCCATCACAACACAAGCAACATTTTAGAATTTCTGTGGTGGTAGCAGGAGATTTTCAAACATTGTTGGGTTATTCGTAACCCGGGAATGTTTGTCTTTCGTTTTTAAAATGTATAGTGACTTGCAAAGCACTATGGTCTTTGTGTATCAGTTTTTTTATAAGTGAATCAATCTAATTTACTTGAGCTGTTGGGAACATTGAAACAGTGAAATCAATATAGTATTTTCCTTGTTTCAGTATGTCTTGAAAGAGACGGGCAACAAATGGCTGGGAGATGAAAAAAGTTCTCTCAAAGGATTCAGCTGGAGGGGCGGTTCTGAGAGAGAGACTACTGGCATCCTGCTCTGGTCCGAGATCTTCCTCACACAGCTGGCTAATGGGGAGAAGGTAAGACCGAGGCAACTATTAACCCGGCGTCATTGTGGCGGAAAAAAGTTATACTAACGTTGAAGTGGGTCATTATGACCCGGTTACAATTGTTACTATTTTGCCTTGTATAAAATAATTTTTAATTTTTAAAATTTGGTATTTATTATATATGACTGTATGGGTATATAATCAGTAGCAGCAATAAAACACATTGGTAATAAATGAATTTGCATGTAGACTTATCATCAAGGCAAAGACAGCTGTTTATGAAATGGAAACGATGCTGTGACATAGTAGGACGAAAAATATCCACACGAGTGCCATTAGATGTCCATAAATCATGTAATTCTGTCTTCCAGAACGATGGAATCCAGCTATGTAAAGTAATCCAATAACGCTTTGATTTCACTCAAGATGACTTCTTTCATACAAGTGTGTTTCGAGAGATCTATATGGCACAAAGCAGCAACGTCGCCGTTGAGCTGGGTCATAATTACCCGGTCGCACGTGTTGCTCCTTGCGCGGTTGTGTTGCGCGGGCGATGGACGACCAAAGTGTGGTACACGAAAAGGGGGGGGGGGGGTGATACAGCTACTGAGACAGACGGTTGTGTGCGGAAATTATTTCTAAGAAATTTTTCGTATACAACACGTGCTGGGTCATATTGACCCTGCCTTATTGACGCCGGGTTAATACCAAACTAGCAAAATGAACATGGTATAAATAAATAATAAATAATAATGATCTTCGATTTGCAAACAACGTAGTATTAATGATTAAACATAGTAATTTCTGTTAAGAATTCAGACAAGGATATATTAATAACTAGCTGACCCGGCCACGCGTTGCTGTCGCTAACGAAAAACAACGCAATCTACTGGATGGTTACCCAACCTTTATAACCACGATAAATTAACTCACACCGCCATCTGTTAATTTGCATACAAATCAAATTCCCAACGCCCGCTTGCCAGCTGGCTCGTCTGTTCTGGATAAGGACACCCTAATCACCTAGAGTCCTAGAGGTATGAAATATACTTTACGTCCCATTCTCATACCTACCATAGGGTGAAATAAAGAAATGTCAAATAAAGTTGGGCAAAAACTTAACATTAAGGTTTGGCTCACAATTAACAAAGCGCCACGTCAAGTTTTTTTACATAAAACATTTCATAAAAATCGGTCGAGCCATTTCTGAGGAGTGCGACCGCAACCGTGCGTGCGACCACAACCGCAAGTACACCGTGACACGTGATTTATATACAGGGTGTTAAGTGACGTACTTGACTTACTTTACCCAGTGATTCCTGACATTATTTGGAGTAAAAAATGGAAATGAAATTTTGGATTCCGGTGACTTATTTTGATGACTTTTTTTTTTTCAAAATTTTTTTCTTCAAATCAAACAAAAAATAATTTCTTCCGCATGTCGTCACTGGTCACTCAGCCGGGTGTCCGACAAACCCCTTACCCCGACTCCAACTGTTCAACAACTACCATTTTTTTATGTTTTTGTAAAAAAAAAAAAAAAACTTCAAAAATGTCACCGGAGACCAAAATTTCATTTCCATTTTTTACTCCAAATAATGTCAGGAATCACTGGTTAAAGTAAGTCAAGTACGTCCCTTAACACCCTGTATATATAGATTACTGTCATGTTAAAAAGTTGGAACTGATGTGTCAAGAATTACCTACTTTTAAGGGGATAAGGATAAGGATAAGGATAAGGATAAGGATAAGGATAAGGATAAGGATAAGGATAAGGATAAGGATAAGGATAAGGATAAGGATAAGGATAAGGATAAGGATAAGGATAAGGATAAGGATAAGGATAAGGATAAGGATAAGGATAAGGATAAGGATAAGGATAAGGATAAGGATAAGGATAAGGATAAGGATAAGGATAAGGATAAGGATAAGGATAAGGATAAGGATAAGGATAAGGATAAGGATAAGGATAAGGATAAGGATAAGGATAAGGATAAGGATAAGGATAAGGATAAGGATAAGGATAAGGATAAGGATAAGGATAAGGATAAGGATAAGGATAAGGATAAGGATAAGGATAAGGATAAGGATAAGGATAAGGATAAGGATAAGGATAAGGATAAGGATAAGGATAAGGATAAGGATAAGGATAAGGATAAGGATAAGGATAAGGATAAGGATAAGGATAAGGATAAGGATAAGGATAAGGATAAGGATAAGGATAAGGATAAGGATAAGGATAAGGATAAGGATAAGGATAAGGATAAGAATAAATAAAGGAAAAATTTGGTTATAGCATTGGTAGTAATAATAATGAAAATATAATCAATGATTTACTAGATTTATTAAAACAAAAATTAGGTGTAAAAGCTAGTAGATCAAAAAGATATAATTATACGTATAATAAAATAAATAATAATAGATTATTTCAGAAAAATGAGAACATATTTTATTCCAAACTTGACGATAAACAAAATATTATTTCGAAAAATAATATTACGTTGCCATCTGAATCAGATATGCGCGATTTTTGGACAAACATTTGGAGTAAAGATATAAAACATAATGAGGCAGGTCCCTGGATAGAAAATGAAGAACTCAATTGTTCAGACATTGAACAAATGAGTTTTTCTGATATATCGGTTGAATTGTTAGCCAAAATTATAAAAAATACTCATAATTGGAAAGCCACGGGTTGCGATTGGATACATAATTTTTGGTACAAACGTCTGACTACTTTACATCCTCTTTTTGCAAAAACTCTTTCAAAACTTGTCAAACCACCTCAAAATTTTTCCAATTTTCTAACTAAGGGCATTACTTATATTTTATTTATTTTATTTTATATTTTATTAACGCCCTAGTGGGCTTTTACAAGAAAAGAAGCAAATATATAATTAACAATATTAATTACATGTATTACATAAACAATAAAACAGAATAAATATGAATGCAATCGACTCGTTAGGTAAAGAATATTACAACATAAAAAAGAAATGAAATGAAATAGTACAAGTTGTACTTACAAAAAACTAAAACAATTCAGCTTTAAATATTTATACATATTATTAACAATAATAATAAGACCTGACATAGAACAAAGTGTAAATAGAACTGCAAAAATATTATAAAGTAAGTATACATTTTACTGGTGAGGTTTAGATGAGAAAATATTTTACGAGAAAAACAAAAAAATAATAAAAGTTAATTATTAGCAGATAGAATCGAGATTAGTTGATTTTTGAAACATTCAAAACTGTCAATACTAAATATATCTGTAGATTCGCAGTATTTATTCGCAAGGTTATGGATTCTTGGTATTGGTGAGTATATAGAGTAATTAGTGTTGAGTTTATTGTTGCATTTAAAAGTATCTTTACTACGAGTTTGTCTGCTAATGCAAATTAGTTCCAACAAATTAGGGCTGTCAATTAAAGATTTTATAATTTTGTATAAAAATAATAAATAAATTAACACTCTTCTATCTGATAATTTAAGAAGTCTGGTTTCAGCGCGTAAGTAATTATAATTTATAAATTCGATTGGTATTTTCATTTTAAAATTGATGTACCGAAGAAATTTGTTTTGTACCTTTTCCAATGATTGAGAATGAACATTGTAGTATGGTGACCTACAGAGGAATTGTATTCTAATCTGCTTCGTACTAGTGAGCAATACAGATGTTTTTTAATGTTAACATACTTTTAAAATTTGCCCCCATTCTCAAGATAAAACCTAGTATTCTCATTGCATCGCTTGTTATTTCATCGATGTGTACATTGAACTGTAGACTCTCGTGGAATATAACACCAAGATCACGAATCTGCGATACACGAAGAAGATTAACACCATTCATATCATAAGAAAATTTAAAAGGATTTTTACCTCTGTAAAAACTAATGATCTGGCATTTACCAATATTTCGTTGTAAATCATTGACAGAACACCACGCGCGAAAATATTAATAATCCCTCTCAATATAGACCCATTACATGTCTACAGACAATATACAAAATTTTAACCTCTTGACAGATTTAATATATACTCATTTGGATGAACAAAATATTTTATCTGAACAACAAAAAGGTTGTCGCAGAAAACATATGGGATGTAAAGAACACATAGTTACTGATTCTGTAATTTTAAAACAAATTCAAAATCAAAAGCGTAATTTACATACTTGCTATATAGATTATCAAAAAGCTTTTGATAGTGTCCCGCACTCGTGGCTAATCAAAATATTAAAAATGTATAAAGTTAACCCAATTATAATTAGCTTTTTGAAAAATATTATGTCCTTTTGGAATAAAGATTTACTTGTTAATTTAAATGGTAATAAAATAGTAGTACCGGGCATTTCAATAAAAAGAGGGATTTTTCAAGGAGACTCGTGCTCGGTGATTGCCGATTTGTCTGGGTAGCCAAGTTTACAGGCACGAAAGTGTTCTGATATCCTTTTGGAGATCGTGCGCTCTGTTAATTAAATTCAATAGTTCAATGATAGAAATATATTATCATAAATTTGTAGCATCCTTGAGGTGATTTTTCACATAAACGGCGCTATACTTTATTAATCATTTTCTTATATGAATAAATTTTTGTTCTGTATACGAAGAAACATTGCTGGAAAAACTACTATCAATTTGAATTATTTTTTTATGATATGACCCAAATAATTGGGTTATAATCTGCAATATTCTTAAGGAATTTTACAAGTGATAAGTACAATGTCTTATACAAGGATTAAAATGTGCTTACGTAATTTTTTATCAGTTTTATACAACCTTCTGCAATTAAACGTGTATTTATAAGTTTTTCTGAGTAAATAAAATAGTCTCTTATGCGTAACATGTCGAGCCATGCTCGCCAAAAGATCTAAAACGACAGTTTTTCTCAAATATCGTTTTTTTTTACCGTATGCGTCCTAAACGACTAGACGCACCGCCTTAATATTCGATACTACCAACAATCAATTCCCTAATGGATTGTGTGGCCCTATGCATTTTTTATCGTATTCTACTGTTCTCAATTTTTAGTTCAGGCAAAAGATCGGAAGGATCTCTGGACGTGTGCTTTCTGGACAGTGTTCCAGTGTTGCCAACTCGAATTTTAAAGTAGAGATAAGCGAAATCCAAAAAAGAGCCAAAAAGGAGCAAAAGGAGGAGAAGAAAAATTCCCAGTTTCCGGGGGGGGGGGGTAGAATTTTTTGACTAAACAAACTTACCTTTCGTCCTTATTTTTGGTAACATCGATGTCTTCAGGATTTTTTTTATTGTTTTTTTTTGTTAGTCAGCGACTAGTCCTCTAAAAAATCTAAGTTGTCATCCGGTTCCAGTTCCTGTACCATCGCGCTACTAGGACCGGCTTCATCAGGATTTTTTTCATATGCAGCCATTGTTCCAATTTTTTTTTTGAACTTCTGGGGGAAGTTCATAATCCTCGCAACATTTGTTGTGTCCCCTGAGCCCCGATCGAATTGTTAAAATCGAATTAACCATGTCTTTGCCAAGTCTATTTCTTGTTTTATTTTTCACAATATTTAACTGGCTAAAAACTCGTTCCACTTCTCCATTTAACCACGGCAGAGCAAGTACTGAAAATGCGATAGAGCTGATTTCGTGGAAAGGATTTTCATCAGCGGCATCACGATACTTTAGAACCTCAGCCCAAAACTTGACTGTGCTTGATGTGCTTCTCCAGGGTATTAGAGAGATCTTGAACCATTGGACTTCAGCTTTTACAATGATGTCTGCAGAAATGCCCATTCCGTTCATCAGAGGTGTGATGCTTTCTTTCAGCTGTTTTAATGTGTTCGAAACTGACAACTGATCTATTTTCCGTAAAACTTCATAATTTTCCGGTAGTCTTTGTTTAAGTTGTTTAATCAGTGAAACAACGAGTGCACCTGCTTCTGAATTCTCTCTCGTTTTCTTCAGAGAACCTTCCTGTTTCTTTTATTCCTCTCACTTTATTTTCTACCAAGTAACCTAAGTAGGGGTAAGGATCCAAATATTCGTGAAAGTTTTCCGTTTCAAAGATCAATATCTTTGAAACGGAAAACTTTCTTATCTTACGTGTAGGGATCAATATTCTTTTCCCCGGGGATTCTATGCCAAACATTAGATCTGTCAACAATTTGCACGGATCAATATTATTAGATTGGAATATTTTTATCAGTACCTGCATTTCTTCCAATATCGAATGCACATACAAGAGATAAGCTTCGTTGGCGGTATTTTGGTAGAGATTATGTAGAGTCTCAGCCGTAAAACATTTTTCACTATTTCTAGTTAAGCTAAAATGTAATTTTAACTCAACCTATTGTTCTAAAACTTTCTTTACGGCCCTTTCAACAGACAGCCACCTGGTTGCACATGTTTGAGTCAATTTTAACGGTTCTTTACCGTTGATGGTCATGTAGAGGCCCCGGTATTGATTAATCCTGCTGGACGATTTGGAAAACCAATTGTATGTCTCTTGGACTAAATACTATAAGTGTCTGGGAAGATGTTCGGCAGATGCATATGAAACAGCTAACTGGATCGAGTGGCATGAACACCTAATCATTGTAAGATGAGGCACCACTAACTTCAATTTTTGATACACGCCGTTATGAATTCCTGTCATCACGCTTGCGTTATCCACTCCAATGCCACGAAGCTGTTTGATATCGAGTCCGAATTGTGATATCGTTTTTTCACAGCTTCTGCAATGGTTTCAGCGTCACCTTTATCTATTTCCGCGAAAGTTAGAAATTTTGAAACAATTTCAGATTTTTTTTTGCTAAAATATTGTACAACAATACCTTACAGCTTTGTAATGCTTATATCTGTACTTTCATCCAACAAAAGGCTGTATGGTCCATTATCAATATCTGCTTGTAAATCTAAAGCGAAATGTGGGGCCAAGACGTTTTTTATAATGGTGCTACATTTAGTTCTATGTAATTTCAAATTTTCAGCATCTTAAAATTGTCTTTTACATAGCTTTCCGATGTGATCTATCGATAAAATAGAACTATGTGCACTAATAAACAGGGACAATGCTCCTTCTGCCGATGAAATTTTTGAATCGAAAGTTATTGCTTGGAAGCCTAACTTGCTTTGTCGCGAAGAAAATGGTTCCGCTGACTTCAAGTGCTTCTTTCTTGACGTGTGGTTTAATAAGTCTGTCTTCTTAGCATTTATTTCGCAATTGCAGTACACACAAAAAGCTTTGGTAGAATCTTTCTTGACCTCTCTAAGTCAACCTTCAAAAGAAGGGTCTGAGAGCCATTCGCGACGAAATTTATGAGTGTAAGGCTTACTTTGAGACATCTTTGCAAAAAAAAAACAATAGTAAATGGAAATTAAAGTTTATAAAAACGTAAATACCTCAAAAGTGTTTTGTTCTTTTCACAGTTCACAGAAACTATTAATTTATTGTTATTTTACACATATTGAATGGTATTTATTTGTGAGAGTGGATTTATATGTTTGTGTAAAAATGACTGGCGAAGGACCTTGATTTTGTGTTACTATCACTGCTTGCAATAATAAAAATACATGTTGCATAGAAAGGAGAGGACTCATCAAAAGGATAAAAGAACTTTGTATGCTGGCAATGCTGCTTTCGCTCATCCATCCAATAGGCACAAACAGCAATAGTCGTGATTTGGTTTATTTTATAGTACACAGCGGAGTTATTTTAATAGCGGTAACCGGGAGCAGAGCACAATGGTTATCTTGCGGCGGGAGTTTATTACAGACTGAATAAGATTGTAGGTAAGATTGGCGGGTAGGCAAATAGGATAGGTAGGAAAAGGAACTTGCAACAATATTAATACCAATTCCAAGCAGTGACAGTATGTATGCGTGCTATGTAGGTATGTGTATGTGTAGGTATGTGTATGGGCGTAACCATGCCCCCCGCCTGGAAGGGGATGAAAGAATCCACTTCCATAAACCAAAAGAGTGCCAATACGTTTTAATGCGCAAACAAAATTGTAACACGCGGTAGAATCTAATTAATGAATTAAAAGTTATGAAAATATTTATGTAAGTTATATAAATGCTTTTACCAAATGGTCAAATTGACCGATATAGCAAAGAAATAAAAAAATAAAAAAAACATTGAAACGTAAAAATATGATTTGAAAGGATTCAATAAATAATACTGAACCTGCGGTAGATAAACTAGAATGAAACTAAACTGCAGTAGATAAACTAGAATGAAATAATAATAATAATATTTGGATGATTTATATAGCGCCGTTTTTGTGAAAAATCACCTCAAGGGCGCTGTACAAACTTATAATACATTTCTAAAATCTAAAAAACTACAAGCTAGGCAAACAATTATAAACAACTTATGGCTAAAAATTGCATACATCGGTTCATTGACCACCGATACGAAAATATGTGTATGTGTACAATATTTTGACCAATGAACGCGATGCTGCCTAAAATTTAATGAAAACAGGACCATACTTACCTGGGAGGTCGCTTGAAATTAACACTGTATATTGTCCATTTAAAGAAATTTAGATAGAGTTCGCACGCAGAGGACATTATTGTGAACACATGTTATTTAATCCTGAAAAATATTTTAATATTAATATGTAATGTATTTTGACGAGTGTATTTTGGAAAGTAAAAGCAACATGTAAAGGTGGGTGGTGCAGTAGTACCTATAAGGATTTGATCTTTCTAAATGTGATTCGTCAAGAGACAGATTGATGTGTAAGGAATCGAGTAATTTTAATTCAGTAAGAAAAGTGTGATTAAGACATATCATAGACAATACAAGTATGATACTCTCAACTAGGTATATTTAAATTACGGGTATGAGAGCCCAAAAAGGAAGGTTTTTAGTTTGGACCTAAACTCTGTTGTGTTTTTTTTGCATCTTAATTCCGGAGGGAGTCTATTCCAAGCCTTAGGCCGAGATACTCCGAAAGCACGATCTCCAAACATAGTATTTGGCTTTCTTTTAGGTTCTATTAGTCTGCCTTTAGCAGATGATGTTGCTGATCTAAGGGTTAATTGTCTCGGACCGGTATTTTCCGGGACGCATAATTCGGAGATGTAAAGTGGGGCCATTTCGTAGATTGATTTAAAACCCATCCAGCATAATTTGTACTGGATTCTCTAAGGGCACTTGAGCCAATGAAGGTTACGAAGGTGTTCTGAAATATGTGAATATTTAGAAACCCCAGTTATGAGCCTTGCCGCTGCATTAAACACGGATTGAAGTTTGTCAATTTGATATTTGGGAAGACTAGCGTAGATGCCGTTACAGTAATCGAGCCGCGAGACTACGTAAGAGTTAATTAATAGTTTGGTCGCCTCTGTAGGAAGGTTTCTTCGAACTGACTTGAGTTGTCTTAGGTGAAAAAAACCGGTGCTTACTGTCCTATTTATTTGACTTTTTAACGAAAAGTCTGAATCTAAATTAACGCCAAGAAGTTTGACTGTTGTCTTTGGAATAATATCGTTGCCGGAAATGGAAATAGGTGTATTGTCTATGAAATGTTGGCGTTTGTTTGTGGCCGCCCATAGAAACTCAGTCTTAGGTGGATTCAGCTTCAGCTTATTTGAAGACATCCAACGAGTTATTGCTTCTAGGCATTCAGCTATGCGGATTTTGAGACTGTTGATTTCGTTTGGAGAGCAGTAAAAATAAACTTGCTGATCGTCAGCGTAGCAGTGGGACAGGAGACCAAATGACTCGATTATTTTGGCGACATCATTTGTAAAAAGGATGAAAAGAAGTGGGCCTAAAACGGATCCTTGGGGTACCCCTGAAGAAAGTGTTGCGAAGTTAGAGAGCTTATTTCCAACCTTAACGGCTTGTAAGCGATTGGATAGATATGACACCAGCCAATTTTTAATTGAAACTAACCCAATTGGTTTTAAGAATAAAAGTATTATGAACTAACTTCTCAGATGTCGTTAAATCTATTGTGACGGTAAGGGACAGAGTTTAACGACTGCCCTGCGGTAAATGATATGCGGTATGCGGAATGCGGTATAAGGTATGCGGTATGCGATACGCGGTATGCGGTATAAGGTATGCGGTATGCGATACGCGGTATGCGGTATAAGGTATGCGGTATGCGATATGCGGTATAAGGTATGCGGTATGCGATATGCGATACGCAGTATGCGGTATAAGGTATAAGGTATGCGGTATGCGGAATGCGGTATGTGGTATGCGGTATGCGGTATAAGGTATGCGATATGCGGTATGCGGAATGCGGAATGCGGTATGCGGTATGCGATATAAGGTATGCGGTATGCGATATGCGATATGCGGTATTCGATATAAGGTAAGGGGTATGCGGAATGCGGTATGCGGTATGATGTATGCGGTTTGAGGTAAGGGGTATGCGGTATGAGGTTAAAGAGTACGCGGTAATCTGGTAAATCTCCCATTATTGGGAATTGCGGTTGGGATTAATTTTATAGCACGTATAGATCCGATGCACGCGTTTCCTAACCAGATTACGCAGAGAAAAGAATTCTTTGTCTTAGTAAGATTTTCGTTTTCAGTTCGGGCGGATCAGATACAGATTTCTTATTAAAACGTTGTAAAGGCCAATCACCTTTAGCTAATTGGGCAAATACAGGGCCGTTAAACCATAACGGATGGTATATTAGCTGAGAAGGCGCAAGACCCCGCGACAAGCGGTCGGCGGGATTGTCTGGAACTTTCATATAATGGAAGCATTCAGCCCCCAGATGGTTTTGTATTTGTGATACGCGGTTAGCAATGAAGGGCTGCCATTTTGCGGGCAGTGAATTTATCAATGTTAGCGCAACCGTGCTGTCACAAAAGGCTAAAGTTGTATGAACTATAGAATTTGATGCGTAGGTATTACTGATCTTACGCGTTAATCGGGCAAGTACCATCGCTCCACATAATTCTAGACGCGCAAGTGAAATCGTCTTCGCAGGAGCGACCTTAGATTTGGCGCGTAATAAGCTAATTGTGGTTTTGTTAATATTTGGACAGTAAACATATAAGTGCATAATGCGAAATGCGCGTTTGCTTACGTCAGAAAACCCGATAAGTGTTAATACACATGGGTATTCGACACCTAAAAATCGAGGAATTTTAATAAATTGCAATAATGGCAATTCTTTTTTAAACTGTCGCCAAAGTATGACAACTGTTTCAGGAGGAGTATCATCCCAATCCAGGTTATACTGCCATAGAGATTTAATTGTAAGTTTAGCTAATAAAACAATCGGTGCGACGAAACCCATCAAATCCCAAAGATGAGCAATCATCGATAGGATGTTTCGTTTGGTGCAAGTTCTTTCGTTAGAGTTTACAACAAATATACAGTTGTCAGAAGCGGGTATCCAATGAAGCCCTAGTATTTTTAAGTTTTCATCGGGATTAAATTCCATGTGTTCCTTAACACGGCGATCTGAAGGAATCGGGGACAAAAAGTTTGGAGAATTACCAGAGAATTTTACAAGATCGAATCCTCTCGCGGCGAATAGTTGTAAATTGAGGATAATGCGAAATAGAGCACCTTGTAAATTTTTACCGGTGTGTAGAACATTTTAATGCGAGTAACCAGAATTGGATTTCATACTCGCGCCCAGCACCATCCGGATTTTGGTGGTCAATTTATCTTCGCGAACTACGATGTGATGCGGGATTACGTAATGCGGAAAATCAGAATTGTCGACCGGCGAAATGTACCCTTTCTGTAGGTATTCGCGCAATATTTTGTCATATTCTAACTTTATTGCCGGTTGAGATATTAAGCGCTGTTCGAGAGATCGAAACCTGCGTTCGGCGGCGGGTAACGTTTCACCGAGAACAGAGGAACTATTTCGAAACGGCAATGCGACGATATAACGACCTGCCGTGTCACGAGAAGTAGTGAGTTTAAACATATCCTCACACTCTTGTTCCTCAGGCGTTAAAAACTTCTCATCTGTCATCAAAATTCATCATTTTGCGTGAACGTACAAAATGATTGCGTGGTGTTTATACTTGGGTTTTAAATCGTCGTTGGGGCAGTACCCAAGATGAGATATCCCAAAGTAGTTTCAATAGCAAATGGCTGGCCGAGAGAACCTGATATTTTGTTTGCCTTTAGAATGCGAGCAAACATGTCACATCCCAAGATAATATCAATCTCACGGGCGTACAGAATGTTATGTCTGCTAAGGGCAAATTGTGAAGATACGACAAAGAGGAGCGGTTAATGCTAAGAGTAGGCAACTCACTGGTTATGGTTTCTACTACATATGGTTTAATCGTATACGACTGAGTGATGTCATAGCGGGAGAGTAATTTTAAGTAAGTTACGCCATTTGTCACATTTCTTACGTCACCTATTCCCGTGACGTAAGTACATGTAGATGACCGCACCGTAAGATTCAAGCGTGAACAGCATTTGCGTGTAATTATGTCCCTTTGGGAGCCGCTATCTATTAGAGCCCGTATCGTCTGTACCTGGCCCTTAGCGTCCCTGGTAGTGCAAACAGCCGTTCCCAAGAGTGCAGTAGTATTTGCACTAGGGCATGAATTTGTTACACATAACGAAACCGGATTCGAAGAATTTAAGTTATCATTATCGGCATCCGTTTGTGACGCGGGAGATGGTATTGGGTCCGTTTGTGACTTCGGCCCATCAGTTTGTTTGAAATGCAACAAACTATGATGGTTGAGCGCGCATGTTTTGCATGTACTCTTCGATTTACAAGCTTTCGTGGTGTGCCTAGTACTGAGGCAGTTCACACAAACTCGAACCTTTGATGACGTAAATCAGTTAAATCGCTCGCGTGGTTCTAGACTTGTGAATTTAGAACATTGGTACAAAGGGTGCGATCCTTTTTGACAGCAAAAACAAATTTAGATGGAGTGATTATCGATTTTTTCGATATTAATAAATGCCTTTGCGGAATTAGTGTTTTGCGGTTTAGCGGTATAATTATTATTTGAGCCAAGACGGCTCGATGTCGGTTGCGTGATTTTTGCGCGATTAAGAATTCGTTGCTGTACTCTTACGAAGTCGATTAGTTCCGCGCTGGACGGTAGATTTTCATTATTTTTAATAGAAGATTCAAAAGCCTTTACAGTCTCTATGTCAAGACGTTTAAGACCCAGTTGCAAAAATATGAATTCTGCGAGGTCTTTTATTTTTAATTGCTTCAGCGCGGCGATGTTAGTGGAGTATGCATCTGCAAAATTCTCTAAAGAAGCGGGCGTGGCCGAGTTAACTGGAGGTAATTTCAGCAATCGGTCAAAGTATAATTCAGCAAGAACGCGTTGATCATTATACTTAGTACACAATGCGTCCCAGATAACTTGATCATTTGTACCTGTAGGCGTAATAGCTTTGCAAATACTTAATGCTTTTCCGGTTATTTTAGACATCAGATACTGCATTTTTTCCGTATCATCAAGAGAATCATTCAAATGTATAACCGAATTATATGTTTCATAAAAAATAGACCAACTATCTAAATTCCCGTTAAAGCACGCTATTTCCAATGCAGGTAGCTTAATTTGACGGCGAGGTTTCGCAACCGGATTCGACAGCATATTTGCTTCTGTATATTTAATAACACTGAAGAGTTCTTCAAATGCATTTAATTGAGTGTATTCAGCGATTGCTTCCGGATTCAATTCCCTTACCTTTTCATCTAATATTGTTATAAATTCAGAACGAATTTTTTCAACAGTAGTTGCGCCTGATAAAAAAGATTGGCGATCGTAAATGCTTTCCAAAGCTTTTCTTATCTTGTCATACACCGACTGTAAGCTCGCAAAGCTAGCTGATAGTTTAGCATTTAAACGTTTGAGACGTCTTTCATCCCGAGACGACCCGGATGACGCGCTCGTAGCCATTTTCTTTATTCCGGTTATATTTACAAAATATGAAACGTAAAACAACTAAAATGCGGTTAAAATAATGTGTCTGTATTATTTATGCGGAATTAATTAATTAATATATTCAATTAATTCACTGTGTTCCGCTCACGGTGTTAAATTGACTGTTGCGCGGTGTAAAGGTTAACAGATACGCCATGAACTGTGCGGTTAAACGAAGTTATTTTCATTATTTTATTTTGCCTTTTTTATCACTAACAAATTAAAAATATTGCGATCGTATAATTCTATTTTGTAATGATAAATAGGGTACGTAGATGCGATTTTATCAGCAAGATACAACTACATATTCTAACAGCGGGTAAATATGTTATTTCCAACGTAATAAAAATAAGTATAGGAAACAAATTACTCATGTAGGTATATCAAACCGTTAAATGCGGGTAATTATTTATATGCGATGTTATAAAACGTAATCTCACTCTGCTGGTTTTTATTAATATTGTGGTTCAAATATATACGGCTCGCTAGGATCAAAACTGAATGGTATTTATTTGTGAGAGTGGATTTATGTGTTTGTGTGAAAATGACTGGCGAAGGACCTTGATTTTGTGTTACTATCACTGCTTGCAATAATAAAAATACATGTTGCATAGAAAGGAGAGGACTCATCAAAAGGATAAAAGAACTTTGTATGCTGGCAATGCTGCTTTCGCTCATCCATCCAATAGGCACAAACAGCAATAGTCGTGATTTGGTTTATTTTATAGTACACAGCGGAGTTATTTTAATGGCGGTAACCGGGAGCAGAGCACAATGGTTATCTTGCGGCGGGAGTTTTATTACAGACTGAATAAGATTGTGGGTAAGATTGGCGGGTAGGCAAATAGGATAGGTAGGAAAAGGAACTTGCAACAATATTAATACCAATTCCTAGCAGTGACAGTATGTATGCGTGCTATGTAGGTATGTGTAAGTGTAGGTATGTGTATGGGCGTAACCACATATATTAATTACACTTACGCAGGATATTAACTACAATTATGTTAAAATTAAAAACACATGCATTTAGGTAGAAACTTCAAACGTTTATTGTTCTTTTCACAAATCACAGTTATTATTGTTATTTATAGTTTTTAATTACGCTTGTACAGTTATTACTTACACTTGGGTTTGTGATATTTCTTCCTTTTACGTATAGTTGTATTTTATTCTTATATAACTCTCCTGGTCTTCGGCAAGACAGTTGTGATGTTTCGTCTTTTCTCTTCATCTCTTTAATATTTTCTTTCTACTTTTCTCTTGGCTCTGATCGATATTTAAATTCTTAAGGCTTTGCATATGTGTGGTAGGGATGGAAAATTTCTCCCCTACGTCACACAAGCCTTTATGAAAATTGGACCCTTATTTCCTCTGATAACTACAGAAAGCTACTTAAAGCTCCCTTGTACTACATATCTTTAGAGATATATGTACTTAACTAATTAATACGTTATTTACGACTTTGAACGTAAATATTTTCATATTTAGGTTGTAATTAAACTCCATCAAACGTTGTGTAATTTTTTGATTTATGATATAGGACCTTAATTACTTTCATTTTGTGGTAACCCTTTTGATTCTAAACGGAGCGTTGAGTTTCAAACGGTATTGGTCTCTCTCTTGCAAATCTGACTTTAAGTAATTTCTCTAAATGAGCTAACTTCCCTTTGTCGTTTATTATGATTCCCTACATCCTAATGAATTCGTAAATAAACAGTATTAATCGAAACTACACATGACTAATTGAACAGATAATTAAATATAACTCAAATGGTTAAATGTTAGTAAATTTGATTATGATTGTATCTTGTATCTGCTTGGCGCCCCTCCATTATGATTCAGCTGCTATAAGGTACATATAAAGATGGATTTAGTAGGTTAATGTAATTAGTTAATTGCATATTTGACGAACTCAGAATAACCCTTTTCTGGCAAAATTTGGCTCCTGCCTCCATCAAGTAAGCAAGGTGATCAGGTTTCAACTCGAAATTCGCACAATCTTTTGGCACGGTTCGATTGATTGATACCTAAGTTATCGCGTCCCAACCGAACCTTCCTCTCGCCATCATGCACTGCCTTCAGGTCTTCACCCGAGCCTAGATACCTCCAAATTCCTGCTCCTCCAAAGTTTACTATTTACTTAGGGCGAACCGGTTTTGTCCTATATGCAATCATATACTCACGGGGTTGTATGGAGTTATGGGTCGTGAATCCTCCCTCCACGTTCAAGAAATGAGACGAGAGTGACCCGACAGGTCTAAAGCAATAATTGTAAGTGAGTTCGTTTCATCCAATGAACAGTACATAAAAAGATATATATATAAACATACATTTTGGGAAGGTTTATAACTTGCAATACGAAACTACTTGCATCGCATTTCAAGCTCGGATCTCGCTCATAAAATTCTGCGAAA
The DNA here is from genome assembly GCA_929108145.2 of Limnephilus rhombicus. Classification (NCBI taxonomy): domain Eukaryota; kingdom Metazoa; phylum Arthropoda; class Insecta; order Trichoptera; family Limnephilidae; genus Limnephilus; species Limnephilus rhombicus. Next base: position 10,077,158 of record OV815287.1, on the reverse strand, counting down.
TTCTAAGATTGATACCGAATACATACGTAAGAATAGTGGGTAATATAAATAGATACTAGTAAATTAAGATCTTATCTGGCGATGTGTTCTGGAGATTCGCCAAAACTCCAAGCTTTTGTTTGGTTTTTTGACGGTTTTATTTGAGAGACACGTCATCTCTATTGTTTGGTTAATGGTCCTTGTTATAGAAGCGACCACTGCCTTCTGTTGGTTGAACTGTATTTTTTTTCTTTCTCTCCCCTCCAAGGTTCAACTTTTGATAAATTCTTACTATCCCGTGATTCTCGATTGATTCATGTAAATCTTCATTACACCTTATTAAGCTATCCCGTGATTTATCAACTGCTTCGTATAAATCTTCAATACACCTTATTAAGCTATCCCATGATTTATCAACTGCTTCATGTAAATCTTCAATACATTTTATTAAACTATCCCGTGATTTATCAACTGCTTCATGTAAATCTTCAATACACCTTATTAAGCTATCCCGTGATTTATCAACTGCTTCATGTAAATCTTCAATACACCTTATTAAGCTATCGCGTGATTTATCAACTGCTTCATGTAAATTTTCTATACACCTTATTTGATTTGCTATAATAAATCTGTTTATTTTCAATTGTTTAGTTCTATAGATATCTCTTTACGATCAAATTAAAGATTGTGTTTAATTTATTTTTTTTGTTTCTAATAATTGCGCAATATCATAATTTTATCCCGTTCCTAGAAGCTAATACCTAAGTACGATATCTACTAATCAAGGTCATTTTTTTTTCTTCTTTTTAACGTATTCGAACTAGTATCCCAGTGACCGACTTATTTTATAAACAATTTTAATTATGTAAACATTCCCGACGGCCTCGTGACCTAGATTCAAAGCGTATGATGTGTGTTTATTTTAGACATTCCCGAAGACGTGTGCGATGGCTCTAAATTTTTTCTTTGTATGATAATGACCTACTTTGCGCAATTGTCTAGTCTGATCCCCGATAAGTATAGTCATTATGTATACATATATATTCAATTATATATACTTTGTCCCAATAAATAATTAATAATATACTATTATGTATAATTATATTATGATTGAAATAATTTCTAATATCATAACTTATTTCAAATGCTCTGGATTTTCTGAAATTATATTAATACATATATAAAATTAAATACAAAACATTGACTTGGAAATTTATCAAACACATAATTATTTTTAATAGTTATTGATGAGTTCAGAGGTAGGAATCGATACCTTTTTTTTCTTTTTATATAAGTGTGTTTCTTTTTGATTAAATTTTTCTTGGGAACAATAAAATTATATATATATAATAAACCTATTATATTTATAATATTTTAATATAGTTACATATCACATATTAAGCGAGTAATATTTTGTTAAAATAATTAATTCAAATACCAACGTTTGCTGCATTCCGCTTTCTCCTTGGAATCTGGAAAATTTTTGTAATGGGAAAAACTTACCCCTACAAGATTTTCCGACCGGGATCTACACGGTTAAACCTTGCTGCAATTTTCCTAAATTAATTTTCATTGTTCTAAATTTAAATAAATCTTTTTGACTTCAATTTTTTTTTTTCGTTTAATCTAATTAATTTAAATGATGTATAAACTCTATCGTTCTAAACTGTATTTTATTTCAAAACTCGTTGGTTAAATAACACTTTAAATGATAGTTACTTCACGATTAATTTCGAGATGGTAAATTGTTGTTAAATTAAATTTTTATCCCTCCGAACTTTTATGTATTAAAAAGTTCGGAGGTAATTTCGAGATGGTAAATTGTTGTTAAATTAAATTTTTATCCCTCCGAACTTTTATGTGTTTTTATTTATTTATTTTATTTATTTGTTTATCAAGACATACACAGTACATTATAATACAGATTATAAGGTATGTTAAATTAAATTATTACATGGTTATGTACCTATTACGTAAGTCCATAGAATGTCATTTGATAATTACGCCTGAGATATGAACCGGTCTTAAAACTTAATTATTGAATGAATGAAGTAATAATAATAAAAAGGAAGAAAAGAGGGGGGGGGGGGGGGGGAGATAAGGAGACATTTTGAAATCAAGAATTATATGCTCACTAATTGTAACTGACTGGTTAAAGTTTAATAAAAAGTTAAATGTAAGTAATTTAAAACAATTATATCACGCCAAGAAATTTAATAAATTAGTTTTGTATGTTTGCAAGGAATCATGAAAAATGTCTAAGTGTAGTAATTTTTCATAGTGATTATAAGTTATGATTGCGCGAGTAATTGGTGAGTTACTCGCTGCATTAGTGTTATTGGATTCTATATGAAAAAGAGAAGTGTGCCTGGTACGCCTCATTGGGACATTTAAACCAATAGTGGATAGCAATTCAGGACTATCTATTTTATTATTTAGCAGGTTATACAGAAACAGCAGATCTGATAATGTGCGTCTTTTTTGTAAACTTAACATGTTATTTGTAGTTTTGTTGTATTTCTGGAATAAATATTTAGAGAATTTATTCTGTATACTTTCTACTATATCTATGTACACCTTATATTGAGGATTCCATACCGGGGACGCATACTCCAGTGGACTTCTGACCAATGAACAAAACAACATTTCAAGAGTCTTAGCACTTTTGAAAACTTTACATATTCTTAATAGGAAACCTAGCATCTTGTAGGATTTTGATATTATATGTTCGATATGCTTATCAAAAATTAATTTGTTGTCTAAATAAACACCTAGATCTTTACATGTAGATGTAGATTGTAAAGGTTTATTATTCAAGTTGTAAGAATAGATGATTTTATTTTTATTTCTAGTAAATGTAATTGAGTGACACTTAGAAATGTTTAAGGAGAGTAAATTTGATTCACAATACGCGCACAAATGATCAAGATCGCTTTGTAATTCTATACAATCAGATAAAGACTGTACAGGTTTAAAAATTTTCATATCATCCGCATATAACACAAAGTAACTATTTTGAAAGCATACATAGATGTCATTTATGTAAATATTAAATAAGAGTGGTCCGAGATGCGACCCCTGGGGCACACCCGAGACGATTTCCGTTAAACAGGATGCGAAACCGTTGACAACCGTGATTTGGTGCCGATTACTGACATATGATGCGATCCATCTATAGAGATCACCGTGAATTCCTAGACTAAATAACTTCTGTAAAAGAATATAGTGATTAACACGGTCGAATGCTTTGGAATAATCAGTATAGATGGCATCTACCTGGCATCGCATATCCATTTGAGCATGAAGAAAATTTATAAAAGACACAAGATTCGAGGTTGTGGAGCGATTTCTCATAAAGCCATGTTGATTAGTTAAGAGTGAAAGTGAGATGGTAGAATATAATTGATCGTAAACAATTTTTTCCAAAACTTTACTTAGAATGGGTAATTTGGATATAGGTCGATAGTTGGAGACATCATTTTTACTACCATTTTTAAAGATTGGGGTAATCAAGGCTGTTTTCCACTTGTCAGGAAATGTTCCTTCAGATAGCGATAGTTTGAAAATGGCAAAAATGGGGGGTGTCAGTTGTTTACTACAATAATTTATAAAGATTCCTGGAAGTTGGTCGTTCCCCGGTCCCTTTTTGATATCGATGGACTTAAGGTATTTGAAAGTTATGTCTTCATTGATCTCGATTGAGCTAATAACGCTATTTGAATTTAAACAGTCACTGGCATTGCTTGTATGAGCAGGTTGAACATTCGAAAATACAGAACCGAAATACTCGGAAAATAAATTGGCTACTCCTTTACTGTCATTAGCAGTTTTTTCACCATAAATCATATGATCGGGGATGGTAGGAGATTTTCTTTGAGAATTGACATAGGACCATATTTTTCTAACATTATGCTGTATGCCGGATTCTATCGTAGAAATGTAGGTTTTGTAAGCCGCTGAAGCGACCGTTTTTTGTCTTTTGCGAAGCAAAGAAAATGACAGATAATCAAGAGGGTTCCGGTGACGCTTCCATGCTCTAAAGAATTTTAATTTTTCATTAGTTATTTTTATTAAGGCTGCCGTGTACCATAGTGGATATTTTCCAGATTTCACAACTTTCTTGGGAATAAACACATCGACAATTTGTTCAATTATAACGTAAAATGAATGTAACGCTGTATTTACATCCGGTGCATTTATAACGGTAGACCAGTTGGTCTCATTCAGTTTCTCATTAATCTCGGTGTAATCTGCTTTATGGAATAATTTTATTGTTCGAGGAGTTGAGAGGGTTGCATTAGTGGATGGAAATTCTAGCTCTATAACCAATGATTTATGATGAGCATCCTCTTTAACTAAAGGGTGATCGGCAAGCGACACCTTAGCTGGAGTGTTACAGAAAACGAGGTCCAAAATTCGTCCATAGTTATTAGGTAAATTGTTAAATTGGGTTAAATTTGCAAAATATAAGCAGTTAAGTAACGTGAGTGAACATTGGTCTCTGTTAGATGACATTTGTTGATTATTCCATTTAAAATTTGGCATATTATAGTCGCCTATGATTAGAAACTGGTCATTGGGAAAACGGATTGTTAAGTCAGAAATAGTATTTGTATGACTGGTAAATAATGCTAATCTTTCTGAAGACGTTAATTTTGGACCGACACTAGGTAAGTACACGCAGCACATATGGATGTTATAACAATGATGATTTGATTTTGATGTATTGACAGTTATCCAAATATCTTCAGCGTCTGAATTCCAAGAGCGGGGGGTAACAAAAAAATCTTTTTTAATACCTATGATTACGCCTCCACCAGTTGATTTACCAGTTCGATGGATATCCCTATCATTTCTGTAAACCGAATAGCGGTTATCAAATAATTCCTCATCTAGGATGCTATCAACCAACCAACTTTCGGTAATAAAAATCAAGTCATAATTATTGAGCAGCACATTCTGATGAAATTCCAACGTTTTTGAGCGCAAACCTCTTGCATTTTGATAAAAAATTATTAAAGAATCAAGCATTGAGAAGTATTGTTAATTACTCATGTAACCTTGTTTTCTGTAAAATATTTTTGAAGAACATCATATTCATGAATTATGTTCACAGTCATAAGTCCACTGGGCAAAGCAAAACATACAACTATCAATTAAAGTGCGTGAGTACATTATAGAATGCATTAGTGAGCAATGAGCAGGTTGGGTTAATGTAAAAAGGGTGATATTTAAGAAATTAATTAAGTGATTTAGCATTAGTGAGTAATGAGCAGGTTGGGTTAATGTAAAAAGGGTGATATTTATAAAATGAAGAAAAAAATCAGGAGAAAAATAGTGGTTACACGATAGATGATTTAACATGGTAATGGTGATTATATAAGGTTTTCTAGCTGCGATTCGCATGAGACATGTATGGGAGATGAAGTGACGTTCTTCCGTAGGTAGATTTTTCCGCTTCTTACCCATAAAAACTGATACATGTGTTCATTTTTAAAGCCTTTGGCGAACCTCAGTATAGATTTATTCTTCCGCGTGAGATGGTCGTTAACGAAAATCCTCTGATCAGCTCCAGCCATTCCGACGCTCTTGGTAGTGATTCCTTTTTTCTTCTTAATGGCCGCCAGCAGCTCATCCTTCTTCCTTTTGTTGACAAATTTAGCCACCACGTTCCGAGGGCGGGCGTCACGGGGAGCCGCTGCTAGCCGGTGTTAATAAAATATTATTTTGTTTTATTATTATTATTTAAGATAATTAATTTAAATATTTATTATTTGTGAGAACACTTTTCACTTAGATTGGACACACGTATTTAATTATAACTTCTTCACACTTAATTATCACATCACTTCAGTTATTTATTTCACTGATATTAGACGCGAAATTTCTAAGTCTGAAAATACAATAATCTCTCTCTCTGGTTTCAATCCTGGGATTGGTTTGCAGCAATTTCATCTATTCGTTTCTTCCACTCTTCCCTGTCTTGTGCGGCTCTTTTGAATTCTGCATATGATAAGCAGCGCACGTCCACCAGCAGGTCCTTCAGGTACTCTCGGCGTGGGCGTCCCCTAGCGTTTGTCCCCTCGGTCATACCCTCCATTATGGCATGCAAGAGGCCTTCTTGTCTTATTGCATGGCCGATCCATCTTGCGCGCCTTTCGGACAAGGTCCTGAGCAGGTGCCTTCCTCCTTCGATTTTTTGGAGAACCTCCTCATTTGTGATGTGGTCTCTCCAGGAAATTCCTAGTAGTCTTCTATAGGACCACATCTCAAAAGCCTCTAGTCTCCGTTTATCTCTTTCGGATAAGCACCATGTTTTGCAGCCGTACATCAAGATACTCCATACATAGGTCTTGATGAGGAGTATTCTCAGTTTCAGGTCTATATTATTCGATTCTATTATTTTCGACCTTTTATTGAATGCAAGCCTAGCCTGGTGTATATACGGCTGTCGACCTCGCTCTTATACCGACCGTCCCATGTTATTTTGCTCCCGAGGTACACAAACTCCTTGGTGTTCTTTAGTGGAACTCCTGACATCTCTACTCTCATCTGATGTTGCGTTCGGCCTACAGTCAGCAGCTTTGTTTTGTCTTTATTTATCCTCATGTTGTAATTATTTTGAAGAATGCTTTGCATGGTTGTTAAGGCCTCTTGCAGTTCTTCTTCGCTTTCAGCAACCAAAGCAATATCGTCAGCAAACCTTATCATATCCACCTTTTGCCCGTGTATCTTTACACCTTTTCTGTGACTCATTCTCTCCCTCAAGTCATCAATCGCACTTTGTATATATGCGTTAAAAAGAACAGGTGACAGAGAGCATCCCTGTCTCACCCCTTGTCTTATACTGGCTTCTTTTGTATCATTGTCACATCTAATTATAGCGGCCTCATTCTTGTATAGCGCCTGGATTATTCGTCTATCTCTATATTTGATGTCAATTCTCTTCAGAATCTCGAAGAGTCTTTTCCATTCTACTTTGTCGAAAGCCTTCTCCAGGTCTATGAATGCGATGAATGTGTTTTGGTTTCTTTTTAATCTTTTTTCTAGTAGTATTCGTAGCGACAATATTGCTTCTCTGGTTCCTACACCTCTTCTAAAGCCAAACTGGTCTCCGGAAAGGATGTTCTCTACTTTTGGTTCGATTCTTTTTAGAATGATATTAGTCAATATTTTTGAGGCATGGGATATAAGGCTAAGAGTTCTGTGTTGTTCACATTTCGTCGTGCCCACCTTCTTTGGTAATGCAACAATTAGGCATTTCTCGAAATCCTCTGGTATCTTTCCAGTCTTATACATTGTCTGTATCATTATAATATCACAAGAAATGGAAAAAATACAAGAACCTGGCTGACTACCAATCATTTTCAGTACTGAGAAATCGTCAAAAGAAGATCGCGTTAGAATGTTATGAAAACTTCATTATGACGGCAGAAGATTCAATAAAAAAGTGCAGCAAACAGTTCTGGTCATTTGTTAAATCAAAGAAATCCTCTTCCGATTTACCAAAGCAAATGTATCTTGGAGATATTTCCTGCAATGATGGACAATCCATATGCGACCATTTTAGTGATTATTTTAGATCAGTTTTTGTAGAAAATTCCAACCCTCGCCTCAATCTTATAAACTGTGAGAATGATGACGACAACTCTAATCTACATATCCACAATATTAACTTCAATCAATCATGTGTACTTAATTATTTAAAAAAACTTGATCCGAATAAAAGTGCGGGATCTGATTTAATTCCATCCATATTTTATGTAAAATGCCGGGACCAATTGGCTTATCCTCTCTCCTTGCTATTCAAAATGTCATTTGAAGAAGGCAACTTCCCCAACGTCTGGAAACAAGCACTCATTACACCAATCCACAAAAGCGGGGACAAAACTAACATTACCAACTACAGGCCCATCTCCAAACTCCCAATTGTCAGCAAAATCATGGAAAACATAGTTCTTGATCAACTTTTTCCGGCGGTACAAACAATCATATCTAAAAATCAACACGGCTTTTTCAGAAAACGGTCAGTCGAGACAAACCTTCTGGAATACACAGATTTTATTTTAAATTCTATGGGTGGTAAAAATCAAGTAGACTCTATCTATACGGATTTTTCAAAAGCCTTTGATAAAATTAACATTGACCTGCTTCTGAAGAAACTGTTAAAAATCGGGATTAATGGTGACCTTCTCAGATGGATCAAATCATATGTAACAAACAGAAGTCAAGCAGTTAGAGCTAAGGGTTTCTCCTCGCGTTTTTACAGTATACCTTCAGGAATCCCGCAAGGATCACATCTCGGACCTCTCTTGTTTATTTTATATATCAATGATATAGGTAAATGCTTTAAAAATTCCAAATTCCAAATTTTTGCTGATGACACTTAGATTTACAAAAAAATCACTAATATTAATGACAGCCTAGAATTGCAAGATGATATCAATAGGCTTGGAATATATTGTGCTAACAACCAACTGTTCCTTAATCTGGAAAAATGTAACACAATATCATTCACCAAAAGCATAAACCCCCTAATATTCCCGTACAAAATCAATGACGTAGAGATAAAAAGATGTTGTGAAGTGAGGGACTTAGGAATAATAATGGACTCCGGAATGTCTTTCCGAACACATATAAATTCCATCTGTGACAGGGCGTACAAACTTCTAGGATTCATCATAAGAGTGACCAAACCATTTAGGTCTCCACACGTAATCAAAATACTGTACGTCTCTTTTGTTCGCTCAATATTAGAATTCGGATCAGTCATATGGAATCCCCAATACAAAGTAAATATTGAAAGGTTAGAAAGAATTCAAAAAAAGATATTGAAACACCTAGACTTTAAATCCTTTCGAACTTCAGAAAACCTAAAAGACTCATTAACATTCCATAATTTATCAACTTTAGAAGATAGAAGAAATATATCCGACCAAAAATTTTTATTCAAAATCATTAACAACGTTGTTGACAACAACTATCTTCTAGAACACATTAATTTCCACTGGCCAATAAGAAACACAAGGTCAAACCAACTATTCCACATCCCACACTCAAAAACAAATTACACAAAACATTCATTTCTCCGAAGGACGTGCACAAAATACAATGATATCTTTTACGACGCTGATATTTTCCATTTGTCCTCAGGCCAATTTATTAAATCCATAATAGAAAAAATTAAAACAAATTGTTAATTACGAACTCTCCACCCCTGCTGCATGTTATTTTTTTCATTCTCATTATGTTGGTTTTCCTTCTTTTTATTATAATAATAATATTTGGATGATTTATATATCCCATATGCTTTAATTTGTGTGTGTTTTTTTTCTTTCATTTCTGTTGTATATATATTTTTTTCTTTTTTTTCTACCACTTTATGTTTTCTTTAATGTTTTAATCCATGTTTATATATTATAAATTGTAGCGGAAACTTCGCTGGTTAATGCAATCATGTAATATGTTACTTTCTTATTAAAATATGTATAACTGTTTGTTTCCTAAATAAACTAAAATAAAAAAAATAAAATAAAATAAAAATCATTTTAAACAGGGCATCTATAGTTCCTTTTCCTGCTGGCTTAATTAGTTCAGCCGGAACGTCATCGATTCCGGGTGCTTTCCCGTTTTTGAGATTTTTCAGTGCGAGGTCAAACTCTTCTCTAGTGATTGGATCTCCCAAATCATCTGCGTCTACCTCATTTTCTCTTTCTATCAATGTTTCGTTGTCATTATTTCCCTTTGCATTGTACAGCATTTCGAGATATCTTTTCCATCTCTCTCCTATTTGGTGATTTTCGAAAAGTATTTTGCCGTCTTCTCCTTCTATTGCATTACCCTTTCCAACTCTCATCCCAAAGAAGTCTTTCACCGCAGCGTGAGCTCTTTCTACATTTCCTCTCTTGAGGTCGTCATTTATCTCATCGCATTTATTCTGGTAGAATGTTTCTTTGGCTATTCTTGATTCTCTATTTATTTGGTTTCTCAGCACTTTGTATTTCTCTTGTGATTCAGCTCTTTTATCATTTTTGAGCTCTCTTCTATCCTTTATCATATTTAAGATCTCATTGGTTATCCATTCCTTCCGTGCTTCGGGTTTTTCCTTGCCTATAGTTTCCTCTGCCGTAGTTATAATCTTCGTCTTTATCACTTTCCAGATCGCATTCACGTGTTCCTCTTCCATTAGGTTGCACTCTTGCGTCTTTTCCCTAAAACTGTCGCTAATCTCTTTCATCTTTAATACTTTTGTATCCCATTTGAGATTTTTTCTCTTTTTTAATTTTTTCAGTTTTAGAAGACTTTTGGCCATTACCATATTATGGTCACTATCTATATCTGGACCGGAATAGCTTCTACAGTCTTTTATTTGGTTTCTAAATCTATGTCTAACCATTATATAGTCTATTTGCAGTCTTTGTCTGTCTCCAGGGGATTTCCAGGTGTATCGCTGTCTTGGGTGATGTTGGAAACAAGTGTTTGCTATCACTAGTTTGTGTTTTTCGCAGAATTCTGTCAATCTGTTTCCTCTGTCGTTTCTTGCACCCAACCCAAAGGGCCCAATGCAAGTTCCTTCACGTCCTTCTCCTACAACAGCATTCCAATCTCCTAGGAGAATCAGATTTTCACCTGCTTTTATCTCTAATATAAGTTTATCTAGCGAAATGTATACCTCCTCCACTTTTTCTTCGCTATGACTAGATGTTGGCATATATACTTGGATAATTACAGTGTCTACAGGCTTAGTTTCTATTTTGACTAGAATAATTCTTCCGCTATATTGCACGTATCCCTTAACCCGTCTTCCCCACTCCTTGCAGAGCACAACGCCTACTCCCCCTTGGCCAGGTTTATCCTTTATGCATCCTGTGTAGATAATTCTGTAGTTGCCACTCCAGAAGTCTCCGCAATTGGGCCATCTCATCTCTGCTATACCTAGGGCATTCAAATTTACGTTTTGCATCTCAGCTCTCAGATTATCCAGTTTGCTGTTTTGCAGTAATGTGCGGACATTCCACGTTGCCCATCTCGCTATTTGGTTCTTTGTATTTGACTTTTGTTTCGCTATTGACTTTGTGTTTCTAGCATCTCGAGCAGTTCCCACCCGGAGATCCGAACGGGGGACTATTTTACCTCCGGAGAAACATATTCATGTTTTGCTGGTTCTTGGGATGCCACTTGGACCTTTAATGTGGTAGTTTCCCCTTTTCTTTCCACATCCTATGCCGTTGACCTCGAAGGTTCTTCCGCCTTTGGAGATTATTTACTTCTCCAGGACAAGAGGGTGCCCTAGACAACAGACGCCTGGTAGGGCGAAAGTTGGTGGTCAGCTTATTCCGGCCAACGCTCGGTCCCTGTCTATATTTGCCGATACGAGGTCGTTGCTCACTCCCCACCACGAGAAGGAAATAGATCAGGATTTTCCTTTCCTCAAACCTGAGACCAGAAGGCATTTCTCAGAGTTCTCCAGTACTTTAGGGGAGTGTCAATATTAAGTGATTATAAAATCCGAATTTTCCACTAAAACAAATTGTATTTATCACGAGCACTTTTATTTTTCACAAGTAATTAACGCGTTAACTTTATTTTTATTTTCACTGACTTTAACTGCAAAGTATTTTTTTTTGTAGATCACTGGCTAGAATGTGAAATTTTTCTAAGTCTCATAATAATTATCACTTAGAATTTTTCAACTTTAAATTACCAAACGTTTCGTCACGTCTCGCGAACCTTCAACCCTTTCAACAACGACCGTAGACTTCCTCCAACTGGCATTTGTCTCGTCTTTTATACCCCTCTCAGGTCCAAAAGAGAGTATCTGAATTTCCTGTAATAAACCAATCTAATTTCTATCAACTCGTAATTTCTTGAAATTTCCTCATTATTATCGAATGCTGTCCCTTAGTCCCTTCCGAGATTGTACCTTTGATTCCTGTCCCGTACTTTCATACTTACAAGACCCGGATTCAGTACGATCATGTTAAATCGCCCAACTTCCTTTGTCCTGGTGTTCATACAAAATTAGCTTGAATTTAATAATTTTAAAGTTCTATTTTCATCTATTTCGCAACATGTCCATGCGTACGGCATCTACCATATGTTCCAAATCTGTCCCCAAATTCGCCTTTCAGAGATATCTTCATGTCGAAGTCTTTCTCGCAAATTGTTCATTTTTATTTTATTATTTTTCCTCGAGTTTTTCTGTATTCTATATGAACCTTTCCATTTAAAACCGAATTTTCTCTATTTACGTCGTATATTTGAATTTTCCATTTTTTTCTCGAATTTTCTTTTATTCACGACACTCTTTCCATGAATTTCCTTATTTATTCTCACGCTATTGTCCATATCTCTATAAATTTTTACATTTCAAGCCGTATTTATTTTATTCACTGTTAATCTAAGATTTCCTTTGTTTTTCTCTGTCGTATCTACTCTCCCATCGTTTCACTGTACCTACTTACATAACCATACCGTTTTTTTTATGTTTGCTGCCTCTTGGAAAATTTAATTTTCTATTTGTTATTAATTAATATATCATTTTTAACATTTTTATAGGAGATACCCCCACTTCGGCCCTTAAATTTCTTTCATTTTTATTACTTTATAGAGAACGTCCCCCAAATTTCGTCTCTCTCTTACTCAGAATCCCATAAACCATATGCTTTGACAGTTGTATACGTTAATATCTGTACCCACCTGGCAATAAATTCTCTTTTATTTCAGTGTCGTTAACTTTTATGTGAAATTCTATAATGTAAATATTACGTAAGACCAATTTTAATCTTTATAGCCCTTTTAACGACTAATTGCTTTAATCTAAACAATTTTCATGTTCGAATATCCCTTGTTTATATCAACAAAATACATGTGAGATCGACAACCATTGTATTGTCTCATTTTTACCTACAGTCGCGTGCTATGTTACACTATGATCTCCATTTTAATTACGTAAAATGACTCCTTTTCCTGAGTTAAATCTATCGCAATGTTTTCAGCATTTTCCACTCCCCTCCGTACTCTACTCTATTTTCCTCTCAAACACTTGTTACTGCACTAAACCTCTGAAATGTACCCTCGTCCACTCTTTAAAACTCTCTTTTTTTTTTTAAGTTTTCTCGCTAAATCTTTTATCGTAATATCCTCGCTCCGTCTAGAATTGATAACAATAATTTTCCATTCATTCAACATTTCCATTTCCTTTAGCACGTTTTCCCTCGAATCGATCATCTCCGGTCGTCACAAACAATCGTATTATAGATGGAAATTTCCTTAACATCTTCCAACACGTTTTCGTCACTTGCTATTCAATTTTTCATTTAAACTTTTCCATCGTTGTTTACGTGTATCTTTTTTTCATCTTTAATTTCTCCATATTATCTCGAAATCTACGGTTCCCTATCTCTTGAATGTACCCGTTATTAATAACATTCCTTGAGTTCATCGTACTAAAATCCTTGAATTGTTCGTTATTTACATCTCAGTGCCTTAACCCCCGTTCTCCGTGGGAACGTCAAACCCATTAATTATCTCACTAATCACTCTGGTCAAAGTCCAGGCCTTTGTATTAAAAATGGGCTCGGCCCTCTTCTTGCTGATAGGCCGACTTGATTTTTAATTGCTTTTCCTGCTATTTAATTGGTTGTTTCAATCCTCGTATTTGGAATTTGGCCTAAAAAATTGGGATGTCCCTATCCGTGATTATTTGTTGATACCATCTGTGATTTTTTAATCAATACTCGTCTCACTTTGTCTAATTATAGATCCCTACCGTAAATATGAATTCACTTTACTCTGATCCGATAGATGTCGTAGGTGTGTCCGTTTTATAAGTAATTGATATTTTCTTTTTAAATTAAAGTTTGAAACTACGATATTTTCTAATTTTCACTGTTGATCAATGCAATACATCACAGTTATGCGTAATAATAATAAAAAAAACACTTAAGGTACTTCAATAATGTATTTGTTATTTTCACACACCGTTACTAATTACACTTACGTAACAATTTAAGACAACTAATAATTGATAACACCACAATAATTTAGCAAAAAATATTACTTTCAGGTAAATAATCCCGTACTGCGTAATGATATAAATATTCAAAGTTTATCCGAATTCGAAGGAGACTGACGCAAGGCGCAATGCAATACGCAATATCCGGCCTAGGTTACTTATATCGGAGTTTTTGAGAATTTCATTTTTTCGGGAAGTCCCCTGTACCGATGTTTCCACCATAGCATTTTTAGTAACTGTTTACTTGTGCAGGAGTTCAGGGACTCTCTTTTTTGGGAATTCCCCGTGTGGCATTTTTGGAATATTATTACAAATATAATTTTTTTCAATATTATTTCACGTGAATAAGAGCTGAAATATCTGAAAAACGAGCTAAGAAGCTACATGACTTTTTTTGGAGCTGACGACGTCGATTTAGAGCCAGATCTAGCTCTAAAGGAGCTGAGTTGGCATGGATGAACTAACTTATTGGTTATGACGATATTACACACGTCAACCACATTGATGCGATTTAGTTGAACGGCGTATAATTGAAAGGGTGAGCTGTTTAGACGTACTTGACAGAAGTGGACCATACAATCACATTGCTGTCATAGAGTTTAGTATGTCTTCGAAACAGGTCGTGCGCGCGGGAATTATATCCCTCTGATTTAATGTTCCTCAGGCTTGTGTTATGATTTATGTTTGTAATGACATATTGTTATGTGCGTGTGTTATATTTTAAAGGGAAAAGTAACGTTGAGCCTTGGTCGGGCTCGGGTGTATTCTGCCAGTCAACTTTGATTTCTTCTCAGGAAATCTTGGACGCCAAACCCAGTCTAATGTCTGGGTATGTCAACTAGCGGAGATCACGGTACTCAATTCTCAGAGTGTGGGTCATGGTTTTATAACATTTCTGAAAAGGCTGCACAAGGAATTCTACATAATAAAACACAGAGTAGAGTTGACAATCGGTACACTGTATTGAAATTATAAAATGTAATAAAACAAATTGGATGGACTCACCCCGGGACCAATGTCGTAATCTATGCTATTCCTAGCTACACTAATTAAGTTTTACTGCCGCCGTTCCCCCGATGTCGCGTGAACCAACACCACCTCCTGGTGGCAAGGGAGGTCCCAACCTCTGCGGCCCAGCATGTGCCTGCGACCTTCACGGCGGTCGCCCGGAAGGGATGATGGACCTGGACCCTCAGAGAAAGGGAGGAGTACCCAAACACTCCTCCAAATTGTATAGGAAGGCTCGTCAGCAATCGAAGGCGGAGTATCGTTCAACCCTGCGGTAATCTCGGGTTTGTTCCATAAATAAACCCCCGGTGGGAATTCGATGTTTGCCCTGCATTCAACGACAGGCGCGGCGGGTAATTATTTACACCGATCTCTCGGATAAAGAGGTACTTTAAACATAACAATCGAACACCGCCATTAACTCGTGTTCACTTTTGGGGACCCGCGCGAAAACTCACATTTTACGTGAATAATCTTCGAAATTAATATTTTTTCTTTTTTAAAAAAACACAACGTGTTTCCTTCCCCCGGATGCAGATGCCCAAAACTTCGATTTCAATCACATCGTATTTAAAACTTAATAATTAAGTGACCGTTGTTTTCACGGCGTACCGCACATTCCGCCGTCAAAACCAGAGTCCGGAAACGGAAAAAAACAAACGCCGCCTACCGACGCGTTGAACGAAACTCCCCCAGCTTTGCCAACCTAACCAATAAAAATGCATTTAAAAAATAGTACCTAACTTACGATTAATACAATCGCTTCATAACATTACCCCCCTTCCCACAAAAATGTTTGCCCTCAAACAAAACTACCAAAAATCTAAACATGCCCTGAACTATCTACGTTGGTCCCAAGGAGTACCTGGTAATAAAATAAAAAGAAACAAACAGTAAATGTGAAATGCAAAATACAATTATCAGAAATGAAAAAGAAAAGAAAAATCCTTAAATAATACTCTTTTGACGAATGAGTGCATCGCAACCCCAATCGCGCCTATCCTGTGTGTAGGCCGGATAGTAGGTTTGCGATGCAACCATTCTCGAACTTAAAAACTAGTAAACCAATATAACCTAAGAACAACTTCTTGTAAGATGATACGTGAATGGACAACAAGCACCCTCAGCACTGGGAAAAAAAACCTGGGTGGTTGTAATATTCATTCTTACCGAGCACTACCATTGACGTATCATCTGGAACAGAACACATAAACTAACTTAAAAGATAAGTCTTAAAATTAAAAAAACATACATTTTTATGATTAAATCACTCCTCCAAATACGTCAAGCTAAATTCTATGCATTAGGCATCACTGTTCCAAACACTATCACTGAATTTATATAGCCTCTCTTAGGCCGAAAATATTTGATGGGTTTACCATCTACACTTCACTGAATTTATATCTTTTAGGATAAAAACTAACCCTCTTTTGGAAGAGTATTCCTAACTAACCTCCTATTCTGGTCCTTGGGTGAATAATATTTAACCAACAACAATTATACATTGTAAAGGTAATTTTAATAGTGTACAACCACCGCATCAGATGGTGCCAAATAATTTTTAATAGTATACAACCAACGCATCGGGTGGTGCCAAATAATTTTTAATAGTATACAACCAACGCATCGGGTGGTGCCAAATAATTTTTAATAGTATACAACCAACTGTTTTAGAAGGTGTCATTTGTTAATAAGATGTGCAGCTATAATTTAGTGCAAGTATACGTCCAACTCTATAGAAGGCGTAATCGGTAAGTAAAGAACAAATTTTATGGTTTTCACTGTAAACCGTTGTTCAACCATATAGTACATAATAACAATGTTATAAGTCTCTCAGGACAATACTAACAGAATACATCCAAAATCTTATTCAAATATACTTGATTCTACTTCCTATGTTGGCTTAAAATGTGGAAGGATATGTGATACCATATCGTCCCACATTATAAGATCTCAAAAAAAAATCTTATAAACAAGGTGGACATTACAAAACATTTTCTGTAACTAATAAAAACAAAATTAAAACGCTTTTCCAAAAGCTGAGGCTTAGCTGACGCAGCCTATGTTTATAGAGTAAAACAATATTTTGACTATTTACCAATAAAACAGAAGAAGAGCGAGAAAAAAAAAATACTTTGAATTTTAGCAATTACTTGCGTAACTTGACAAAATAAGGTCTAATAGTGTCAATGCACTGACGGTGAATAACAATAATTCTTCATTTAAAAACACTTAGAAAACAAAGAGATACAATCCCTGCGTCTCTGTGTTTTCTATGTAATCTGGAACAACCAATAATGACATTATCAAAAGCATGAACATAACTCAAAAAAAAAGGTATGCCTGTAACTCGCAGAGATAGTGTGCGGATATGCCCGCGTATTTCAGGATACAAGACTTACAACTAATAATCCTAACTTAATCATCTGTTCAGCCGATATCCGAATTTGCGTCTGTTTTAGCGTTAATACTATGACAATTTATACATACACTTGCAGATATATAGTTTTAAATACATTCTCAACTCGAGCATTAGCACCAGAGTTGAGGATTTTATTGTAAGAAACAAACCAGCATCATCATTACCAATGTCAAACTTACAAAACACCCCCCGTGAAGTAATTACCCCATATCCGTAGAAATGAGCCTATGACAGGACTAATGACTGTCTGAACGCATGGAATCTCCATCTCGGTTGATCAGGCCGGATGAAGTTCTGTGCATTGTAAAAAAAATAAGAGAAAAAGAATAGTATAAAATTCCTCAAATCCAACAGTCCCCGAGAAAGATGGCCAGACTTTCTAAGGTACTGAAGAGGAGGGACTACATAGGTATGTTGTCCAATTTGACGATATCCTTTACATGAAAGTCGCCAGACACTTTACCATTCAAGTCTGCTAAGGTATACACTAAGTCCGATTTTTTCTTTATTATAACATTTTGCACGAATCGTGGGGACAATTTTTGAGAAAAGTAATTTAACGCGTTAGACTGAACAAAGTTTCGTCTCCACACGACGTCACCAACTTGATAAGTGACGTTTTTCCTACGCAAATTGTAGTGGTTAGCCCCCTTTTTGTATGCCTTGAGTAGAGCATCTGAAACTTGTTCATACACGTTTGCCAAACCTTGCAGCTTTTGTGCATATGTGGAAGGCGAAGATTCCTTTTGCGCGTCGCTATCCCTATCATGAATAGGGTTACGGTGCAAATCCCCATCAAGTATCTGCTCACGGCCGTGCATTAGGAAATACGGTGTGAAGTTTGTCGCGCAATTGACAGTGTTATTCATCGCGGACTGAACCTGGGGCAAAAATTTTGACCAGTTACGATGGTCTGATTCGACCAAAATTGATAAAGCAGTACCTAATGTCTGGTTATACCTCTCAACCACGTTGTTCTGTGGGGTATACAGAGAGTTGTAAAACGGAGGTGGTATATTGTAACTTTGTAGTAGTTCTTTAAACTCCCGTGAGATGAACTGGCGACCGTTATCGCACACTATCGTACGAGGCACCCCGTGAACCAGGAAAACGTTCTCTTCCAAATTTTTAACTATGCTTTTCGCGGAGCCGTTGCGCAGCGGAAATAACCAAGTGAATTTGGAAAAAACGTCAACGCATGTCAATATTACCGTAAAGCCGGAGTAACTCCGAGGTAAAGGACCTACTAAATCTAAAGACAGCATTTGCATAGGTCTAGTGACACGTTTAGGGTTTGAGGATATTCCATTAGGAGGTGCCGTGCTTATCTTATGGGCTTTACAAGTTTGGCAACGATTTACAAATTCCTTGACATCTTTATACATGTTCGGCCAGTAATACCTAAGTTGAAGCTTTTTATAGGTTTTGAAGACCCCTGGGTGACAGGCGCGCGCGGAGTCATGGGAGTCTGAAATAATATTTTTCCTATCCTCTTGAGGAATTACCCGTTTCCATGCGGTGTCCTCGCATAAGTCCAACTGGGTTTTTGTGTGACGATACAACTCGTTGTCTTTAATTTGGAAGTTCTGAAATCGTTGAGGGAATTCCTGACAACCTTTCCAAGCATTTAGATACCATTTATCAGTGGTATCACTAAGGTTAGATCCCGATATAAGAGCTACATCCATACGCGAAAGGACGTCCGGTACAATATGTTGAGTTCCCTTACGGTGAACAACATCAAAGGAAAATTGCGATAACCGTGAGCTCCATCGTGCAAGACGGCCACTAGGATTAGATAACGAACCTAACCACTTTAAACTTGAATGATCAGTAACAACTGTGAAATGCGCTCCTTCAATGTAAGGTCTAAAGTGCGTTACTGAATCCAATACTGCTAATAGTTCACGCTCTGTAATTCCGTAGTTGCGTTCGTGAGTATTTAAACACCTTGAATAATATGCAATCGGGTGCTCCAGCCCATCAATGGTCTGAATTAAAACTCCGCCAATTCCACCGGAGCTGGCGTCGCAGTGTATCGCGAAAGGTTTTGAGAAATCCGGGCAACTTAAAACCGGAGCTGATGTCAATGCTTTTTTCAACACGTTAAAAGCCGTCTCGGCCTCTGGAGACCAAGCAAAGTTGCTGATTCCTTTTTTCGAACCAGTGAGTCTTGTAAGAGGGGCGGCAATGCTCGAGAAACCCTTTATGAATCTTCTGAAGTAACCACATAATCCAATGAAGGCTCGGATTTGCTTTGCGTTCTTGGGTACCGGGAAGTTTTTTATACTGTCTATCTTTATGGGGTCTGTACGAAGACCTTGCGAGTCAACCATGTACCCGAGGTATTTGAGCTCGGCTTTGCAGAACTCCGATTTTTTCAGATTTATGGTTAGACCTGCGTCTCGTAGTCGTTCATAGACACGGTTC
This sequence comes from Limnephilus rhombicus, assembly GCA_929108145.2. NCBI lineage: Eukaryota > Metazoa > Arthropoda > Insecta > Trichoptera > Limnephilidae > Limnephilus > Limnephilus rhombicus. The sequence goes on along the minus strand of OV815287.1, from coordinate 10,057,302 downwards.
AATAAACAAAGATGTGATTCTAAGTCTTCTGATACTAAGATCAGGTCGTCTAAATAACAGAAGGCATTGTCGTCAAATTCTGGACCGAACAAAGCGTCGGCCAGTCTTTGCAGCTCACTTGGTGCGTTTTTAAGTCCGAAGGGCATCCGGGTGAATTCAAACAATCCACGACCGGGTACAACGAACGCTGTCTTCTGACAGGAGTCCTTATCTAATGCAATTTGCCAAAAGGCTTTAGATAAGTCTATAGACGAGATGTATCGGGCACCGCCTAGCTTGTCTAGGATCCTTGTTATGTATGGTAATGGATAGGAATCGCGTGTTGTAACATTGTTAATTTTCCTGGAGTCCAGACAAAAACGACCCGTTCCGTCTTTTTTTTGTACTATGAGCACTGGACTCGACCATGGAGATCGCGAAGGACGGATGACTCCAAGTTTTAACATCTCATCTACTTCTGCGTCAAGTTGACGTTGTCTTGCCGGAGACAGTGGGAAATAACGTTGTTTAATAGGCGGACCTGTTGTATGTATTTTGTGTTGTACTAGATGAGTCAACCCTAATCCCTTCTTTTCGTAAGAAATGGATTCGAATTTTTTGACAATGTCCGAAAGGGCTTTGTTTTCCGAATTTGTTAGAGAAGAGGCAGGCCGAATTGCTCTCACCTCATTGATTTGACCTTTTTGTTGAGGTACGCGAACTTTTGAGAACAGTTCCGGCGCGATCCGAAACTGTTTCCAGAAGTTCACCCCCAATACGAAATTAGGTGTTAACGTTGGAATGACGTAAAAGATAACTTCTCTTGTGGTTGAATTGTACGTCACCGGCAAAGTTAAATACCCTAAAACAGGCTGGCTGGTACCGTCTGCTGTCGTAACGCTAAAATCTGTTTTTACTAATTCTACTCCTAACTCTAAAAAAATCTTATAACTATCCCCCCCTAAACAAGACAAGGAAGCACCACTGTCTAGCAGTGCTTTAAAATTATTATTTAGAATAAAAATGTCGGCATAAGGACGCTCATCCTCTGTACTATCCTTCTCCTGTGGCAGTGCGTCCACCGCTTGAGGAGACGGGCTAGAAAGGAATTGTTGCACTAGGCGGAGCCAACGCTTCCACTCCCTCTTTCTTTGTGCACAAGAAGGGGCGCGGTAAGATTGACTCGTTTCTAGTTTTTTGGATCATTGGTATGTTTCTTATTGTTAATACTACTAACATGCGGTTTCCTATTGTCGCTATCTTTTTTCCAACAATTTGTTAATGAATGACCTTTGATCTTGCAATAAGTACAAACAAGAGATTTATTTTGTTGATTTTTTATATCCTGTTTAGCAAAATTATTCGTATTATTCCCCATAGGTCTTGAATTCCTAGAAGGGTTAAAATTATTATTATTGTTATTATTATTGAATGACCTGTAATTGTTTGTATTAGTGAAAGGCTTATTGTAACTATTGGGGAACGAGTTAAATTTTTTAAAGTTACTGGGCTTATTTTGAGTGTCAACTAATTTTGGAATTGCTGTGGATGTTGAGGCTTCAGTGTACGACTCGAGTTTAGCAGCGCACCTCGTAAGTTCCTCAAACGAACAAAAGTCTCTGGATGACAGCAAATTAGCATACATAGGCAACAATGCTTTCATGGCTACCCGCAAAAGTTTAACCTCAGGAATTTTGCAATCCAATTTATTGTTAAGCGCTTTAAGTCTCAAAGTGAATTCCAAAACTGACATTCCCTTTGGCTGTTTATAATTTAGAATCTCATTTTCCAGATCTAATTGTCTATCCTGTCCCTCGAATTGTTTTATTAATAAGCTAGATAAGTCATCCCATTCTAAGTCTGGACTATAAATTGACCTATACCATAGAAGTGCTAACCCGTCTAAAATTTCACTGAAAGATTTAACTAAGTCTTTGTGTGAAATGTTGCGTGTCCTACAACGCTCTTCGACCAAAAGCAGAAAATCTCTCACGCAGCTTTTACCATCGTACTTGAAATCCCAATTTGTAAGCCCCCGCAATGATGAGTCTTTATAAATAACCTTGGTATGTTTAATAACCGTGACCTTCTCCTCTGTTTCATTGTCAGAATCTAGATCCGAATCACTTTCCTCCCTAACCACATCTAATGATTTCTTCATAGTTTTGTTAAAGGCGCGCGCTTGCGAACGCAACGCTTGGGCAGTGCCCTCCGGTTCGATGGATCGTGAAGTTAATTCCTTTATAAGTTCATCCTTGGATGCATTATTTACATTTGGAATCGGAGTAGACATTGTAACGGTAATGTGATAAGCTTGACACGAAAGCAGAATTGGAAAGAAAGAGAAGAAAATAAAATAAAATTACTTTATTCTTTGTTTTTGATGTTGTTGTTTTTGTTATTGCTGTTAATGAACGTTGTAGTTGTACGTTGTTGTTGTTATTGCTATATTATTTTTTTTAAATGTGTATGTTGCCCATTTAAATGAATATTTTTTTTAGTTTAATTAAATCAATATGTAAGTAGCTCATTTAAATATAAAAATTTTTGTCCATTTAAATTAATATGTAAGTAGCTCATTTAAATATAAAAAAATTTGTCCATTTAAATTAATATGTAAGCAGCTCATTTAAATAAAATTTAAAACGTCAGTTAGACATTAGTAAATAAACAATTTACAAGTATAATTTATAGTAGGTTTTGACAAAGCCTTATACAAATTTCCCACTCGAAGCAAAAATGAATTACCCGCATTGTCATTAAAATCTCAATAAATATCTTAAATATTTGAATAATCTATAATCATCCTCCATTCCTATTTAAACACATAATAAATTGATTTGTCTTCGGCTATCAGGTATTTTGACATGTAAACACAACATAAGCCGAAGTCATAGATAAAATGTAACGAGAAACCGTCATAGACAATCCGAGGTATTCTTAGAACAGCTAGCACTGATTAGTTCCGAAAAGAAAAAAAAATATAGAGCTCTACCTAGCACATTGTCCATAGTCTATGACCGATTTCTATGCATTCAAACAATAACAATGAAAATGACAATCCATTTTAGGTTATAGGAGGTAGGTATTTCAGATACTATGCATAACTGTGTGGTATTGAAAAAAAAAAACAATAAATACGAGATTAATCATTTATAAGGTACCCACAATATTATTACGCATAGTATCTCTTTACGAATTCAGGCCGGTAATAGTGCCAGCGAATTGAAATAATGAGATTTGTTGTCATTTCCAAACACCGTCACTGCAATCATAGGTTATGACAGCGACCAAGTTTAATAATAACAAACGAAATTAAGACCTCCACTGAACAGATGAATAATAATTTTTTGGGCTCTTTACATTACAGGGCGAAGAAAACATTTTCAGGAATGCTATAAATCGTGACCAGACAGCGTATGGAGCGTCATATTGTTATGATTTATGTTTGTAATGACATATTGTTATGTGCGTGTGTTATATTTTAAAGGGAAAAGTAACGTTGAGCCTTGGTCGGGCTCGGGTGTATTCTGCCAGTCAACTTTGATTTCTTCTCAGGAAATCTTGGACGCCAAACCCAGTCTAATGTCTGGGTATGTCAACTAGCGGAGATCACGGTACTCAATTCTCAGAGTGTGGGTCATGGTTTTATAACATTCCTGAAAAGGCTGCACAAGGAATTCTACATAATAAAACACAGAGTAGAGTTGACAATCGGTACACTGTATTGAAATTATAAAATATAATAAAACAAATTGGATGGACTCACCCCGGGACCAATGTCGTAATCTATGCTATTCCTAGCTACACTAATTAAGTTTTACTGCCGCCGTTCCCCCGATGTCGCGTGAACCAACACCACCTCCTGGTGGCAAGGGAGGTCCCAACCTCTGCGGCCCAGCATGTGCCTGCGACCTTCACGGCGGTCGCCCGGAAGGGATGATGGACCTGGACCCTCAGAGAAAGGGAGGAGTACCCAAACACTCCTCCAAATTGTATAGGAAGGCTCGTCAGCAATCGAAGGCGGAGTATCGTTCAACCCTGCGGTAATCTCGGGTTTGTTCCATAAATAAACCCCCGGTGGGAATTCGATGTTTGCCCTGCATTCAACGACAGGCGCGGCGGGTAATTATTTACACCGATCTCTCGGATAAAGAGGTACTTTAAACATAACAATCGAACACCGCCATTAACTCGTGTTCACTTTTGGGGACCCGCGCGAAAACTCACATTTTACGTGAATAATCTTCGAAATTAATATTTTTTCTTTTTTAAAAAAACACAACGTGTTTCCTTCCCCCGGATGCAGATGCCCAAAACTTGGATTTCAATCACATCGTATTTAAAACTTAATAATTAAGTGACCGTTGTTTTCACGGCGTACCGCACATTCCGCCGTCAAAACCAGAGTCCGGAAACGGAAAAAAACAAACGCCGCCTACCGACGCGTTGAACGAAACTCCCCCAGCTTTGCCAACCTAACCAATAAAAATGCATTTAAAAAATAGTACCTAACTTACGATTAATACAATCGCTTCATAACACTTGGATAGTTCTTAAAGTGCTCTAAGAACAGAGGCGTATGCTCTTCCCTCCATTTAAAAACCATTTTCTATATTGACAACTCACTACAAAATAAACAGTCACAGTTTGACAATTCAATACGCGCGCGAAGTGCTGCGCGCGCATGCAACGCCGCATTCGCGCATGCGCACGAAGGACAACAGAACCAATCGCATTTAAAATATTAAACAAGTTGAATATTTTCAATGCGGTGGAAAGATGACGCGCAATGACATGGAAACATTCAATGTCTTGTTTACACGGTGCAATTTGGTATCTACAACCTAATTGCGAGGCAGAATTGAAACGTCTAATATGCCCATTAGCGTGAGGACACGAGTTGCTGATTTGCGGGGAATTCCCCATATTGCGGGGAATTTTTAAGATTTTTGAAGAATTGGGTATTTTGCTGGGAAAATGCGGGGATTCTAGGCTTTTCTCGATTATCCAACCATATTGAAAAAAATGTACGTTTGGTGGAAGATTTCATAGTTTATTTGATAGCAGCACTGAAGCATTTATTTCCGAACAATAATAGTGACTAGCTTTTGCCCGTTGCAAACAAATAACGGGTTAAAACACTATGCGATTTGACGTGTGAACGTGGATGAAGCGAAGAGAAGTGTGTGTTAAATTAAATATTTGAAGAAAAAACGATGTTTCAATGCGGATGAAGCGAGGAGTGTGCGCATACAAAGGGCACAGGTAGTCGACCGCTCAATTTCATACACCCGATCTCGGGCCGCTTCGGTCGCCCGGTTAAAGGCGTTCAGTACGGGCCTTCTCTCACAAAAGGGGGGCGAGGAGCTTCCTGCTCAATTTTTCATTGCACTATTCGGGTTGTGCAGGTCGATACGCGTAATTTGATACCCGTAACGTATAATTTCCTATTGGAAAGAAGACTTACCAACTCTTTCACTCACTAACTCAACGGTTTAGCAATGCATAATTTCATGATGCCAGAGCTCACTATTGTATATAGAAACCATCGCGGGTTTTAATCACAATCGGATGAACGCTTTAGCAATGCATAATTTCATGATGCCAGAGCTCACTATTGTATACAGAAATCATCGCGCGCATGCGCACATCAAATCCCCAAATTTTCATCACAATAGGATGCACGGTTAAGCAATGCATAATTTCATGATGCCAGAGCTCACTATTGTAAACAGAAACCATCGTGGGCATGCGCACATGAAATCCCCAAATTTTAATTTCAATCGGATGAACGGTTTAGCAATGCATACTTTCATGATGCCAGAGCTCACTATTGTATACAGAAACCGTCGTGGGTTTTAATCACAATCAGATGAACGCTTTAGCAATGCATATTTTCAAGGTGGCAGATCTCACTATTTTATACAGAAAAAATCGAGGGGATGCGCACATCAAATCCCCAAAGTTTCATCACAATCGGGTGCACGGTTAAGCAATGCATAATTTCATAGTGCCAGAGCTCACTATTGTAAACAAAAACCATAGCGGGCATGCACACATCAAATCCCCAAAGTTTCATCGCAATCGGATGAATGGAAGCAACTCTTAGCGGTCACACATACAAATAGATATAATGCCACCTGCAATGCCTAGCAGCAATAACCTGTGGAGTTCAATTATGTAGAATCCCTCACAGGCATGCTCACATCTAATCCCTGAAGTTTCATCGCTATCGGATGAACGGTTAGCAATGCATAATTTCATGATGCCAGAACTCACTATTGTATATAGAAACCATCGCGGGCATGCATACATCAAATCCCCGAAGTTTCATGGCAATTGGATGAATGGTTAAGCGCTTAGCGGTCATACATACATAAATAGATATAATGCCACCCTCAGGGCCTAGCAGCAAAGTTTGAATGTGGATGAAGCGAGAAGTCTGACACTAATAAAAATTACCTACGTAATATTGAAAAAGAAAAATTAATCTGTTCAATGTTCATTTTTATTTAATTAATTACATATAAATTCACCATTCCTTTATCAGTACTTCTTAAATGATGACCTAGCACGCCGTTCGAAGGTAAAAGCCAGAAACAAAAAAATACGCGTTCCCCTAGCTATATTCTGCACTCCTGGAATTTATCTAAGTGTTTTCTATACAGTAATCGAATGGGTAGGCACCTAGTAAGGGTTGAAAATATAATCAACCTTCAAACAAAACGGAGCCTTCGGATTGTGTGTACTGGTGCATATAATGATTGATGTGAAACGTCACTGAGAAACAGCTTTTGTCAATCGTATAGATCGCACTTCTAGTGATTTTCATATCAACGGATCCATTCGTGTTCACATGTTTTTGGGGTGTTGGTCATCCAATGAACGGTTCCCGGGGCGGCGGTACCAATGCCCGCCTCCCACATTGAATGATTATCATAAAAATGCAAAATTTAAAAAAGCGCTTTGTAAATTTAATGTTTTTGAAAAAAATTATCCCATTCAACTTCAAGCAATTTCGTTATAAATTTACAAAGAAATACATATGCAATATTATCAGATGATTCCATTGACGTATGATATCTAGACGTGCCCTGTGAGATACACAATGACGCCAGAAACCAAATAAAATTGGCTCCAGGCCCATTTATGGAAAAGTGCGTGCTTTGTCTTGCACCGTTTAGATCGCATAGTGCTTTGTGTTGTACCTTTTATCGGTCTTCAAGGTCTACACTGAAACTAATTTCTGTGTTAGCCGTCCGGACCGCGTTAATTTTTTTCAAACACGAAAATATCACACTTCTGAATATCATACTTTCGTACAATTTTCGTAAATATTTTCAAGAAAACAATGAATGGATTTTTTAAAAATTAAAACTTAAGCGTACGGTTCATCAGAAAAAAAAATGGACAAACATCACTCCATTAACCCGGGCACCCCTGCTTAAACACCAAACGTGGCGAACCACTTGGGGTGACCTATGGCAGATGCGTTGGTTATCCAATAAATGGTCCTCGAGGCGGCGCTACCCATACTCGCCTCCGAAATTGAATTGCTTGTCATAATAAAGTAAAAAATATTTTTTTCCATTATGAATATCTCGTGATCCCCACTTTGAAAACCACTTTTATGAAACACAGCTCGTCGATATGTGACGGTTTGGATGTATTAGTATTGGACTGTTGACGTATTCGTTCGAAAAATTACAAAATAGGATAACTTGGTGGTTAGTTTTATATTGCTGGGAACTCGTATGCAAGACGGCGGAATTCGAAGGAGACTTGTATTGCGGAATTACTGTTATTGGGGTTACTTTATTCTCATTCTAATTATGAGAGGGCTCGTCTAGGGTATACTTGGTCAAAGCCCATGGTAAGCTTGAACATAGCAATTTCGAACAAGAATTGTTCAATGCATGTTTATAGTGATGTTCAAGCGAACGTTAATGTTTATGTTCATGATTTCGGTCGGAGGAGACCCGTCTTTAGTCCTCCATCACGATACCAGAAGAATTTTCCGCTTAGTGTGTAGTAGGAGATTTTCAAACATTGTTGGGTTATTCGTAACCCAGGAAAGTTTTCCTTTCTTTTTTAAAAAGAAAGAAAGAAAGATTCGAACACGTTCAAATATTATCCAATAACTACAACTTTTAGTTTACTTGGTTACCATTAACAATGGAACACATTAATTTGGTAGGCGGGTATGGGTACCGCCGCCCTTGGAACCATTTATTGGATGACCAACACCTCTGCCACAGGTCACCCCAAGTGGTTCGCTACGTTTGGTGACTTAGCAGGGGTGCCGGGTTCTTGGGTAATGTTTGTCCAGGTCTTGATGGCGGGTGCGGTCCACCTTCTGCGTGGCGCCAGAAGGTGAGCCGACGCACAAAAAAAAATGTGTTCCAACAACTGCTTTGCGTTTATTTAGTTCACTTTAAAGATAGAAAACACTTTTAATTGTGTTGGAAAATGTAGAAAGGAATCAACCTAACCCAACTTTGTTCTTCATTCCAGTTGGCAATCCTCCTAATGGACACACAAGGCACGTTCGACAGCGAGAGCACGATGAAGGATTGTGCCATGGTGTTTGCCCTGTCCACCATGATATCCTCGGTTCAGATCTACAACCTGTCACAGAATATTCAGGAGGATGATTTGCAACATTTACAGGTATTTTCTAATTTGGTGATGCCATAGTTCCACTAGCAGTTCTAGTAAGTTTCGGACAGTTCAGTTTCATAATTAAAATCACAAAGTTTGAAAAATATTCTGCTTGCTAAAAAAAAAACAGCCCATGGAAGAATGGGATGCCAAAAATTATTTTAAAATATATATTATTTGCCCTTTCATATGATTTTTCACAAAAACAGCGCTTTACAAATTATTAATATTTGACTAGCCGAAGTCCCTAGTTGTGAAATCAGATGAATACGCTATTTTTCTCTTATTTTGAATGTGTGTGCAAAATTTCATCAACAAATATCAAAATTCTACTTTAATCTATTGAATGTCGGATGGTATTTCGAAAAACCTCGCGGAAATCACCAGGTTGCTTTCTGGTCAAAAATCCATTAAAAAAAAAAAAAATGTGATTGTTTTCTGTTTATCAGATAATATTAGGTCCTTACATATGAAATTGGCGTTTTGCCGTACTGGCAACTTTGATCTCAAATATCTTCTCTTTGGTTAGGAATTCCAAATTCAAATTTATACAGCTATTTACTAATGTATTTGTGTTTCGAAAATTATAATTCATTTGTTTTTTTTCCTTAATTTTTTTTTTCTTTGCGTCACTTAGTTTACAAAATGGAAAACTTGAAATATCGCGTTATTTACGAGTACGAGTTCCACCGTGACACCAGTGCTGCAGAAACGGCTCGAAGGATTAATGATGTGTATGGCGACGGTGCCGCAAAAGAAAACACAGTGCGTTTTTGGTTCCAACGTTTTCGTTCTGGAAATTGCGACCTGCAGAACAAGCCCGTGGACGGCCGGAGACCGAAGTTGATAATGAAGAATTGAAGGCTCTTGTGGAAGCAGATCCATCGCAAACCACGTCCGAGTTAGCTGCAGGCTGCGGTGTTAGTGATAAAATTGTTTTAATCCACTTGAAGCAAATTGGGAAGGTGAAAAAGCTTGAAAGGTGGGTACCTCACGAATTGAGTGAAGCAAATCAACAAACACGCGTTGACTGTTGCGTTGCATTACTCAACCGGGACAATAATGAAGGAATTTTAAATCGAATCATTAACTGTGATGAAAAGTGGATCCTATACGATAATCGAAAGCGCTCATCGCAATGGCTGAACCCTGCCGAACCAGCCAAACCATGCCCCAAACGAAAATTGACTCCAAGTTTTCCATTTTGTAAACTAAGTGACGCAAAGAAAAAAAAACAATTAAGGAAAAAACAAATTAATTATAATTTTCGAAACACTAATACATGAGTATATAAATTTGAATTTGGAATTCCTAACCAAAGAGAAGATATTTGAGATCAAAGTTGCCAGTACGGCAAAACACCAATTTAAGGACCTAATATATCTTATTATTCATGAATATTGCATGATAATATCGTAAGAGGTTTTTCCAGAATAGCTAACTTAACTAAAAAAAAGATAAAAGTCATCCATTTGGGAAATCATTGTCAAAAAATATAATCACACAAATATAAACTGATTTTATTATTTCTACAAAAATTTGAATAAATACTCAATATCGAAATACACAATTCAAAAAAATTTGTCAATAAAAAAAACTTTTATTCGCATTTTAAAATGTAAAAAATCGATTTTTTCGATATTCTAGAGTAGTAAGATTAATGAATCCAATGATAACGTCAAGATGATATTGGCGCCAGCCATTCTGACCTTGTCCTTACCGTTGGACTACACCGATCGTCAAGTGTGCAATATTTCATCTTAGAATAATAGTGTTCTTGTTCTCTTATTGTGTTGTTTTTTTTCCTTATTCTGTAATTGTAATTAAGATATGTTTCAGCTATTCACAGAGTATGGTCGGTTGGCGCTAGCCGACAGCGGTAAGACCCCCTTCCAGCGGCTGCATTTCCTGGTGCGTGACTGGAGTTCCCCGTACGAGGCTGCCTATGGGGCCGAGGGTGGACAGCAGATCCTGGATAGAAGATTGCAGGTACTATTTACCACTTACATTGGAAACATCAATTCCTCAAAGAGGGAAGGCCGAACGATGTGAACCGCCAATATCTCTGTAGTGACCCAATATTCCTCCAGGTTGATGCTCGACATGGATGAATAGTAGCGAAATATGGTTGTAGCGATAAGGTCTGTGCTCCACGCCGTGCGGGCGGAGGCTTGATGATGTTGTCAGCTGGTGGTGAAGATCACGGATCTTCCGATGTTCCTCTGGGCCGATGCTAATCGTCTTGCAGGTGGAGGCTTCTGGTGGTGTGCTCCTTAATAATAATAACAAATGAAAAATTTAAATTCTTTAGAGCATGAAAGCGCCATCGGAACCCTCTCGATTATCTCTCATTTTCTTTGCTTTGCAATAGGCAAAAAACGGTCACTTCAGCGGATAATAAAACCTACATTTCTACGATAGAATCTGGTACACCTACAGCATAATATTTAAAAAAAAATGGTCCTATGTCAATTCTCAAAGAAAATCTCCTATCATCCCGATTACATGATTTGTGGTGAAAAAATTGCTAATGACAGTGAAAGAGTAGCTAATTTATTTTCTGAGTATTTTGGTTCTGTATTTTCGAATGTTTAACCTGCTCATACAAGCAATGCCAATGATAGTTTTAATTCAAATAGCGTAATTAACTCAAGAAATAGCTTTCAAATACCTTAAGAGGGTATAACCAGAGAAAACCAGAAATATGTCATTTTTAAATCAGATTTTAGACGTATTGACTCTTCCACAAAAAAATATAAATTGATTTTGAAAGATTGTTCTTTGATCTAGTAAACGCATATGTTTTAAATTCCCCCCCCCCCCCCCCCCCGAATTTCAACAATAAGCAATATTATTTTACCAATCAAAAGCAACATAAGAAAAGTTTAGATAAATCTACACAAAACACTACTGTATATACATCAAGTATTTAGATACAGTAGTAGTGTTTTGTGTAAGTTATTACAGCAAAGAAATATTGATTTTAAAAAGGCAACCAATTTGGCGGAAGATACTGTACTTGAAATTAAAAAACTTAGGGACAATGCTAAAACAGAATTTAAACTGTTATTTTTAAAAGCTAACGAAAAAGCAGAAAAATTTGACTTTACCATGAACAAACCAAGAACCACAAATACTCAAAAACAAAGAAATGTTGCGAGTCCAGTGGAATATTACCGCATCTCAATTTATATCCCATTTTTAGATGCTTCTATAAATAATTTAGATCAAAGATTTTCAAAGCATAAATCCATTTTGATTGGATTCCAAAGTTTAATGCCAACAGATCCCACTACACTTACAGATGAAATACTGAACGAATTTAAAAAATTGGTTTCATTCTACAAAAACGATCTGGATGGTGACCTTAATGAACTTTTTTTTTTTTTTTTATTTAGTAACTATATAATATTTTTTACATTTTTATATGAAACATGTTAGTTAGATAAAACTAATGGTGGAGCTTAAGTTTTGGTACAGAGCAATCGCTAGGCTGGAAAAAGAAAAATAGCCAAGAGATGCTTTATGTGCCCTGAAGCATTTGTTTCCGAATATAAAAACAATGCTGCATATATTAGCAGTATTACCCGTATCTACAGCAGAAAATGAAAGAACATTTTCCACATTGCGTAGATTAAAAAATTACATCGGAAAATAGGTTAAATGGGTTGACTCTTCTGCATGTGTACAGAAACATGACTCCAGCAGTCAATTCTATTTTAGATAAACTGGCAGAAAAACCAAGGAAATTAGACATTCAACTGATTTAACTTTTTTTTTTTATTTGTTTAATTTAATCAGTATGAAACTAATAATAATAATATTTATTTACCATAATAAATCATAAAATTAGTTTAGATTTTGCATATCATCAATGTGGTTGATCCTTTTGTCACGCTATTTTTTTTGGCGAAGTTTAGCCCAACTTTTGCGAAGAAGGATTTGAATACATTAGCCCATTTTTGCATTTTCATTAGCATTTTTTTTACTTTATTTTCGTCTTCAATTTCTTTGCTGGTTTATTTTGTTTATATTGCCTTCATTAACGTATCGTACACAACCTTCTGTAGGGGGTTCAACAGTAATACATTCGTTCGAACTGATTGGTCAATACATCTTGATCATATTGACGTTCATGTTCCAATTATTGATTGAAAGCGTCGTTCATTCCGCGATCTGGCATTGGTGATCCTAAATTGACTAACAAACTGCCGTACATGAGGTAATACATGTCTTCGATCAAAAACAAAGCCTGTTTTTATATATCCTCATTCACCTCAAGTTCAGGATTCCCCGAACTGAAGCGAATTCGATGTAAAATGTCTTCTGACATGTCATCCTTGTACTTGTTCCATAGTTCACGTGGATTCGATGGGAAACATGTCGAAATGTGCGTATCAGACTGGAGATGCAGAAACAATTGCTTCAGTGATTGTCATGTCCCAATGAGTATCGTTTTCAAGCAAATTGACCTGCTGACTTGCAACACGAAATGTTGGGCACATTACACCATTGACTTGTGACTCAAACGATGTCGGCTCACGAACATTCACCAGCAACAACCGCGAGTGTGTAAATGCGACCAAGAGCATCAGTAAAACGCACAACCGGATGGATGATCAGTAACCGCATCTCCGTGTTTCCGACGTGGAAATCTCTTCGACGAAGCGTTCCAAGTGTAATAATGTGGCATCTCAGAGTAGAGCAACGTTCGGGCAAACAGATCGCATTGGCAAATCGAAAAGAAACTGGTCAATTTTGTTGTTGGAGATGTTTCAGCACGTTTGAGAACATTCGATGCAATGAAATAAACTCGTTGACCATTCTCTAGATGCACCGCCAAATCTACAACAATGGGATGACGTTCATGAATGGGGAATAAGAATAAACATCAAATAACCTCATTGTAGCTCACCAACTTGATAGCGTGTGATTTCGTCGTTTTTTATTTGTAGTTTGAACGCCCAAAACCGCCATATCGCTGACTTTTGTGTCAAATTTGCAGATGTATTTGATTGACTTCACCGAATTGCAATAGGTACTCCACGTTGTTATGCGCCTTGAATGTTTTGGAAAGAAGTGGCTGTTTTCCTGGAGTTGTGCAGACATACGTTCCCCGTTGGTCTCATTTTAGACTGTTGACATTTGGTGTGTAGGAAAGAGAGGCAGCATTATATATTTAAAAACAAAAGCAAAACAATCATCGCATTGACATTTGACGTTTTTGAATTATTGGAATTCACGTAAACTTCAATATTTCTACCTAACACAATATTGCTGCGGCTCTTTCAAAAGATGAAAATTCGTTCTATACAAAATGTATGAGGAAATGAATTTTCTTCATAACTTTCTTTTTCATGAATTTTTGCGATGTTTTAATGGTTATTCTGTTATCCGGGGCGGAGACAAATCCAACAAATCAAAGATCATCAAAATCGGTCCATCCGTTCTCGAGTTATAAATAGTGTAACTAACCCGACTTTGTTTTATATATTAAGATATATATATATATATATATATATATATATTTAATACTTTGATCAGCCACGAGTGCAGTATACTATCGAAAGCCTTTTGGTAGTCTATATAGCAAGTATGTAAATTACGCTTTTGAGTTTGAATTTGTTTTAGAATTACAGAATCAATAACTAATCGTTCTTTCAATCTCATATGTTTTCTGCGACAACTTTTTTGCTGTGTAAATAAATAATTTTTTTTCATTTAAATGAGTATATATTAAATCTGTCAAGCAAGAGGTTAAAATTTTGTATATTGTCGGTAAACATGTAATGGGTCTATACTGAGAGGGATTATTAATATTTTGGCTTTTAGGCTACATATAAGTAATGCCCTAAGTTAGAAAATTTGGAAAAATTTTAAAAATTTGGTTTGTTTGACAAATTTTGAAAGATTTTTGCCAAAAGAGGATGTAAAGTAGTCAGACATTTGTACCAAAAATTAGGTAGCCAATCGCAACCCGTGGCTTTTCAATTATGAGTATTTTTAATAATTTTGGCTAACAATTCACCGACATCTCAACAACTCATTTGTTCAATATCTGAACAATTGAGTTCTTCATTTTCTATCCTCACTTTAGTCCAAAAATTGCGTATATCTAATTCAGATGCAGTCCTAGATTTGTCAATAGGCCTTATAGGCCGCGGCCTAGGGGCGGCAGAGTTCAGGGGGCGGCGCTCGCTCGCGTTGGTAAGCCGTTAATTTTATGTACCTACGATTATAAATAACCACAAAAAAGTCATGGTGGATAGATAGAGTTCTCAGTCTATTAACCTTTAGACGCCCAGTGGTCCCGTACGGTATCGCGGATTTGTGTCGTTCAATGCCCAACGGTCCAATTTGGGACCGGTGATTGTGGTGCGAATATTTCGCAAAAAAAGCTTTGGCAGTGGGCTACCTTTATTGCACGAGCGTTTAAGGGGAGAAATAGGTGTAGGACCTCGTATTTTTAGTGATTTTCATGGTTTTTTTAAATACATAAGGAATATGTATATTTTATTTATACCTTGCGGTCATTTTACATAATATGTGTATTTAAGAGTATATTCTAAAATTTTCAAATATTTTCCTCCAAAAATAACGGAGATATCAACTGCCGCGCATTGTAAGTCGCCATCCGGCTGGACAATTTGTGTATCTCCTGGAGGTCACAATTTTCATCCGAAGTCAATTTTTCAAAAAAAAATGGTTTGAACCTCACTTCTTACAAAAAAAATCGAAAATTAATATTTTTTTGAGAAATGTGAAAATTTATTACTTATGATTTTTTGCAGTAAGAACATAGTTACATTCGAAAAAACGAGTTTCGACAAAAATGCGTTTGAAAATAAGAGTGGCAATAAAATAGTGGTAGTTCGACCGAGGGACACTCACTCAAATGCATATAACTTTTAAATGGCGTGGAATTTTGGTTTGAAATTGTATGAAAATATTTTTGAATAGTTCTACCATCGATTCACGAAAATTTTTTTTGAAGCCTTCACGCCTATTTCCCCCCTTAATGGAACCTTAAGACGCCCACTGATCCCGTACGGGACCGCGAATTGCGTCGTGCGATTATGGTGCGAATATTTCAAAAAAATGCTTGGGCAGTGGGCTACCTTTATTTGGTTACTCGTTACTCGGTTTCGGAAAATACAAAAAATTATCAACTGCTACCCATCGAACGTCATTAGACGTTGCTGTTTATGTGCATTCTGGAGACCACCGTTTTCATCTCAAATCAATGATGTTTTGAATTTAGTTTAAGAACACATGCCTTTTCCATATGAACTTAACTTGAACTTAAAAAATTGAAAATTTAGAGAGGGCACACAAATTCAATAAAAGTCGTTTCGAGAAAAAGCGTTTCAAGTTTACCACGTGGTTCGGCACTGAATGGGGGAAACTCACTTAAACACCCTCGTAACACCGGAACCAAAATTTATCGTATTTTGGAATGCTATTTTAGAAAGACTAAATAAAGTGAGTGCTCAGATTCAGAGCTCATCTGTTGATTTATCTAATTTTTTGTGGATCTCTTCTTGAGTTTATTATAACAGAGCAAGAAAACTTTGATTATTTCGTGAGGATGACATTCAGAGTAAGATGACCTTAAGAGAAAAAACTTTATAGACGAAACATCAAATGAGAGTATTGAAAAAACTTCCTGACTGAGATATGAATTAGAGAGAAGGCATATGCGAAGGCATTAGGCATGATATGAAGGCATAATACTTCAAAGAAAAAAAATCGTTTTTTTTTAATGGGTGAACTTTCAACACAGAGAGTCTCAGAAAAAGCTCAGTCTCTTGTGCAATAATTTAGAAGACGATTTAGTTCAGGAATGGGTACAGTTACAGGTCACGTTTCCTCTAATAAGACGGTAGAGAAACCTGAATCTACACAATCCTATAGTGATTTTACAGACAACCCTATATCATCGTATTTGCAATTAAATAGCGCTTATTTTGATATAAGATTTATTTATTAAACACATAGGTGAAAATAACTATTAACGATTTACCTGTTTATACCTGCCAACCCAGTAGTTATGCCAGGAAAAAATAAACAATCCAATATTTGCATTTTTATTCTTCTATAGGCTTTATACTTTCGGTTGGTATTAAATTTATTCGTTAAACTTATGAGTGTAATATTTAATAAAAAGTAATTTTTCAATTTTTAATAAATGATAGTCTTGCCAGGAATTTTTTAGACAACCCACTCGAGATATATTTTCTGATATATTAAATTTGATATAATTAAATACTTTTCATCCATTAATTAGATGGCTGAAGGTCGTTTCTAGTGCGGATCCTCTGCTATTACCGCTGCTGTCGCCGCCGCGTCGCGCCGCGCCGCGCCGCGCCGTTCGTTCATTTCACTACTTTTTTTGTAAACAAACAATTTTAGTTTTTTTTATTTATCTATATAAAGTATGTTTACATTACATTATTCTATGCCTGTCTCACTAGGGTATACCTGTGTTGAGACAGGCAGTTAAAGGAAGTTTGTTTGAATTTTGTTCGTAGTAGAAAAAAATAAGTTCTTTTATGTGTTCTTGTGATTAAGTATAATTACTAGCCAGAATAACTACATAAACTAGTTAAGTGAATATCAAGATCATTACGTATTATTTTATAGGTACGTTGTACTGGTAAGTGTACGAAGATTTTTTAGATTCAGTGGCCACATTCCTCAGAACACATCGATTCGCTGATTTGTATGTTCGTTGCTGTTTTTCTTAGAACTTAGCTCATAATAAACTGCCAAAAACAGCAATGAACATACAAATCCACTAATCGATGTGTTTTGATGAATGTGGCAATTGATTCACGGATTGAGTTTGTTGGAGTGTGTTATTTCGATTTAATGTATTATAAATCTAAGTAGGTATAATGTTTCATTGTTGATATACTATGCAAAATTAGCATTTTAATTTTTTTATCAATTTATCTATTCTCGGTCTCGGCCGAGATTTTAATTTATTCTCGGTCTCGGTCTCGGCCGAGAATGAAAAACCTGTCTCAGTCGACCCTCATACAATTACGTGTGAAATAATGATCTTAATGGGTTAGATTGAAATAAGGGAAACTATAGCTATCTTGAATGAATTATTGAAAATGAATCGTTGATCTTTTCTGCATTAAGATGATTCATCGATCAGCATTGTACGTATTGAGGAGTTAGGTTCCCACTTATTACATATATCTAAATATTCGTGAACATCAACAATTATAGAATGACGAATTTGTGAAAATGAGTATCTGAAAAGATGAGTTTTTAGTCTGGATCTAAATTCCGCTGGGTTGGTTATGCATCTCAATTCCATAGGAAGTTTATTCCAAAGGGCCAGATATTCCAAATGCACGATCACCGCGTGTTCGGATTTCGCTTAGGTTCTTTCAATCTGCAATTTCTGATTGCAGAAGATGACGCTGATCTAAAAGTTGACTGCCTTAGATCAATATTTTCAGGAATGCATAGTTCAGAAATATAGGGTGGAGCCATTTCACTGATATGTAGCTTTAAACACTATCCAGCATAACTTGTATTGGATCCTTTCAGGATACTTCAACCAATGAAGATATCGGAGGTGTTTCGAAATGTGCGAAAATTTGGGTATCCCATTGCATTGAACATTGAACACTGCTTGTAGTTTATCCGTTGGGCTTTTAGAAAGAATTGTATAGAAGCCATTGTAGTAATCAGTGATACTATATACGAGTTCACAAGAAGCTTAGTTGCTTCTGTTGAAATGTTTCTACGAACTGACTTAAGTTTTTTTAGATAGAAGAACTCCGTGTTTATGGTCCTATTTACCTGACTCCTGAACGAAAAGTCTGATAGGTACCTACTATCCAGTCACGTAATGCCAGCGCTAAGCGTCTATCTAGCGGTGGCCGGAACGTTCTTGATAGTTCGGCATTCGAACATTTTAATATGGGCGACGCTTCTGGAAAGATCAATATTTACGGAAACAATCCAGAGCATGAGGTAGCAGAGGCTGGCTGCTACAAATGTAAACCAAATGCTACTTCTTGTCTCCTAATAAGAAATTCGTGGTCAATGGTGTCAAATGCAGCACTCTAATCTAAAAGTGAAAGAAGTGATAAATTTCCTGACTCTATAGTGCCCTCCTCACCATCCAATTTCTAGTCACTTCTTGCTGGCCAGCCAAATTGGCGGTTTCCACCACACCATCCAATTTGCAGAAAGGTCTTAGCTTTTGCGCTGTAAACACGTGTTCGGAGCGCTCGCGCTGTGCGCAAACGTGTCATGGCTCCGTCACTTTCGAAATTTTAACGTATTGGATTAGCGTTGGCTTTATTGACAACAGACAATAATGCGATTCGTTAAAAAAAATATTGGGCAAATAAATGGTTTATCGAAAGGCGTAAGTTTAGCCACATAAATATCGCAAGGGAAATGAATCCTCTTGATTTTAGGAACTTTCTGCGAATGGATTATGTTAGTTTCAGTGAGTTGCTCAATCTGGTAACACCGTTAATAGAAAATCGAGAAATATTTACGCTTTACAATAAAATACAAATAAATGTAATATTTATGAACATATCCGAAAACTAAAAACTGTTTTTGAAAGGTGATAAACGACGCTTTCAAATTATACAAATTGAAATAAAAAATACGAGTGTTACAGCACGTACCCGAGGGATTTAACCAGCGATTCCTGGGCATATTTGGAGTAAAAAGTGTTGTCCGATGATATATTTTTTCTATTAATAAACAAAAAAAAATGTTTTTCGATCACATGTCGCTACTGATCCCATCACGACGGGATGTGTTTGAGCGGACTAGCGCTGTCTCGCTTGAACGAAGTGTCGCTAGAACGAGACGTAACGCTTGTCAAATGACCGCTACGCTATAAACAATCTATACTCCTAAGTACTCAGTTGCGGCGTGTGATGGAATAATATTTTATTATTTAATATTAATTTATTTTTATTTATTTGAGATAATATATTACAAAATTATTCCATATAATTTATAATACATTACTCCCAATGAGTTTGATAAAACTCGTTTCGGGAAGGACATTATACCTCTAAAGGAAAATTATTTTTACATAAGAACACGCAAATCAATGAATAATACATTGATTTTTAAATGGACTAGACACACTTGATACAGGTAATTGAAGAATATACAAGAGTTATAAAGGAAGACAAAAAATTGTTTTAATAGATAAAAAATGGATCGGACAGAAAAATGACATTCACTTTTTTTACTCTAAATAAGCTCGTGAATCGCTGATTAAAATCTCTCGGGTACGTGCTGTTCCGGTAACCGACGAGTTCATCGAAAGCAAATTCATCGAAAATGAGTTCATCTAAAATCAATTCATCGAAAGCAAATTCATCGAAAACGAGTTCATCGAAAATCAATTCATCGAAAGCAAACTCATCGAAAACGAGTTAATCGAAAATCAATTCATCGAATGATCAATTCATCGAAAAACATTTTTTGTAGATATTGAGCTGTCAAAATTAAATACCCAAAAAGGTCTGTTTAACTGAGTTAAATGTGTTTAGCAACTGTCAGTTTCGTAGTGACAATGTAAAATTTATATGTTATCTCTTCGATTTCCCATTGTCTGATACTGCAAAAAAGGGATATCTAAGGAACGGTGACCAGACAACTCATAATGAAACCAACTCATAAACAACTCAGAAAGGTCATTAAGAGTGATGATAAAAAAATATTTAAAAATTGGTTAAATCGGTTAAGTTAGGTTAGGTTAGGTTAGTTTAGGTTGACCAATACTTTTTTAACTTCTCGGTCCGCTCGGCATTTCTTTCAAATATCAACAAAATACATTTTTTCGATTAATTGGCGATTCGATGAATTGATTTTCGATGAATTCGTCGTGAACCGCTGTTCCACCCTGTATAATTTTTGAAAAAAAAACCTTTTTGCAGGCAAAAAGTTTAAAAATGTTCCACCTTACGTATTTTTCTAACTAAAATTACCTATAACGAAAAAAAATAAAAAACAACACATATTTTATTCTGCAAATTTATTATGAACATTATCGTCCACTAACTTTTTTGTCGTTTCATGTAAAAATAATTAATTAAAAAATTCCCACAGTTAAGAAAATATTAATCCTTTTGTTGGGAATAACAGACAAAAATAATAAGAGTATTGAAAAAAAAAAAAAATTCTTCTTCTGAGAATTACTGTCAAAAATAATAACAAAAACTAACTAACTAACCATCTCGCCGTTTCCCGCAGGGGTAGGCAACTCGGTCTCGGCACACACTCCTTGCCTCGTTCACATTCATACATCGTCTCATAGGGAGCGGGAGCGACAATTTAAATTTTCAATACCAAAATTTAAATACCTACTTAGAAATAAAATTATTAAATTTCTATAATACACATTAGTAAGATTATTTTATCTTGATTTTAGAACAAATTTTGTTTTTGCAAAGTGATAAAAAATAACCAATTTACAATATGTATATGGGAATAATATCAAAATTAAAATAATTAGAAATAAAATTATTAATTTCTAATCTTCGATCAAGTGATATCATAGGTCAATGTTTCTAATACACACATTGAAAAGATTATTTTCTCCAGATTTTAGAACCATTTTTGGTTTTTGCCAAGTGATAAAAAATTAAATATAAATTATAAATTAAAAATATAAATTGTCGCTACCGCGACTGAACCGGTATAAGTTTTGGAAATATGCGTACTGCTACAAGTCGCTGCTAACAGTGCTAACGACCGCGCGCTACGCTCTTCGAGGAGAAATGAATTAAATGACCCGTCGTAACATGTCCATTCGGGGGCGTTCCTTCTGCGGCTGGCCCCAACTAGAATTCGCAGACGGTAAATAATAATACGGCTGGCTGTTCGGCCCAATTTTAAGGAGTGGGGGGTCCCGGCAGAAGGGAAATAATAATTCGGCTGGTGATTTTTGCCAATTCGCAGGCGGTTGTGCCTCCTCACCATACAATATGCAGTCATGACTAAATTTAGTCACTAAATTTAGTCATGACTGCATATTGTATGGTGAGGAGGCACAACCGCCTGCGAATTGGAACAAATCACCAGCCGAATTATTATTTCCCTTCTGCCGGGACCCCCCACTCCTTAAAATTGGGCCGAACAGCCAGCCGTATTATTATTTACCGTCTGCGAATTCTGCTGGGGCCAGCCGCAGAAGGAACGCCCCCGAATGGACATGTTACTACGGGTCATTTTAATTCATTTCTCCTCGAAGAGCATACCGCGCGGTCGTTAGCACTGTTAGCAGCGACTTGTGTACATGTGTACGCGTATTTCCAAAACGTATACCGGTTCAGTCGCGGTAGCGACAATTTATATTTTAAAAACACCTCTATATTGGTTATTTTTTATCACTTGGCAAAAACCAAAAATGGTTCTAAAATCTGGAGAAAATAATCTTTTCAATGTGTGTATTAGAAATTAATAATTTTATTTCTAAATATTTTAATTTTGATATTATTCCCATATATCGTAAATTGGTTATTTTTTATCACTTTGCAAAAACAAAATTTGTTCTAAAATCAAGATAAAATAATCTTTCTAATGTGTATTATAGAAATTTAATCATTTTATTTCTAAGTAGGTATTTAAATTTTGGTATTGAAAATTTAAATTGTCGCTTCCGCTCCCTATGAGACGATGTATGAATGTGAACGAGGCAAGGAGTGTGTGCCGAGACCGAGTTGCCTACCCCTGCGGGGAAACGGCGTGATGGTTAGTTAGTTAGTTTTTGTTATTATTTTTGACAGTAATTCTCAGAAGAAGGAAAAAAATTTTTTTTTCATCACTGTTATTATTTTTGTCTGTTATTCCCAACAGAAGGATTAATATTTTCTTAACTGTGGGAATTTTTTAATTAATTATTTTTACATGAAACGACATAAAAGTTAGTGGACGATAATGTTCATAATAAATTTGCCTAATAAAATATGTGTGTTTTTATTTTTTTTCGTTATAGGTAATTTTAGTTAGAAAAATACGTAAGGTGGAACATTTTTAAACTTTTTATGTTTGCCTGCAAAAAAGGTTTTTTTTTTCAAAAATTATACAGGGTGGAACAGCGGTTCACGATGAGTTCATCGAAAACGAATTCATCGAAAATCAATTCATCGAATCGTCAATTAATCGAAAAAATATATTTTGTTGATATTTGAGAGAAATGCCGAGCGGACCGAGAAGTTAAAAAAGCATTGGTCAACCTAAACTAACCTAACCTAACCTAACCTAACTTAACTGATTTAACCAATTTTTAAATATTTTTTATCATCACTCTTAGTGACCTTTCTGAGTTGTTTATGAGTTGGTTTCATTATGAGTTGTCTGGTCACCGTTCCTTAGATATCCCTTTTTTGCAGTATCAGACAATCGGAAATCGAAGAGATAACATATAAATTTTACATTGTCACTACGAAACTGACAGTTGCTAAACACATTTAACTCAGTTAAACAAACCTTTGTGGGTATTTAATTTTGACAGCTCAATATCTACAAAAAAATGTTTTTCGATGAATTGATTTTCGATGAACTCGTTTTCGATGAGTTTGCTTTCGATGAATTGATTTTCGATGAACTCGTTTTCGATGAATTTGCTTTCGATGAATTGATTTTCGATGAACTCGTTTTCGATGAATTTGCTTTCGATGAATTGATTTTCGATGAACTCGTTTTCGATGAATTTTCTTTCTATGAATTGATTTTCGATGAACTCGTTTTCGATGAATTTGCTTTCGATGAACTCGTCGGTTACCGGAACAGCGCGTACCCGAGAGATTTTAACCAGCGATTCCCGAGCTTATTTAGAGTAAAAAAAGTGAATGTCATTTTTCTGTCCGATGACATTTTTTATCCATTAAAACAATTTTTTGTCTTCCTTTTTAACTCTTGTATATTCTTCAATTACCTGTATCAAGTGTGTCTAGTCCATTTAAAAATCTATGTATTATTCATTGATTTGCGTATTCTTATGTAAAAATAATTTTCCTTTAGAGGTATAATTTGTCCTTCCCGAAACGAGTTTTATCAAACTCATTGGGAGTAATGCATTATAAATTGTATGGAATAATTTTGTAATATATTATCTCTAATAAATAAAAATAAATTAATAATAAATAATAAAATATTATTCCATCACACGCCGCAACTGAGTACTCCAGAGTATAAATTGTTTATAGCGTAGCGGTCATTTGACAAGCGTTACGTCTCGTTCTAGCGACACTTCGTTCAAGCGAGACAGCGCTCGTTCGCTCAAACACATCCCGTCGTGATGGGATCAGTAGCGACATGTGATCGAAAAACATTTTTTTTGTTTATTAATAGAAAAAATATATCATCGGACAACACTTTTTACTCCAAATATGCCCAGGAATCGCTGGTTAAATCCCTCGGGTACGTGCTGTAACACCCGTATTTTTTATTTCAATTTGTAAAATTTGAAAGCGTCGTTTATCACCTTTCAAAAACAGTTTTTAGTTTTCGAATATGTTCATAAATGTTACATTTATTTGGATTTTATTGTAAAGCCTAAATATTTCTCGTTTTTCTATTAATGGTGTTACCAGATTGAGCAACTCACTGAAACTAACATAATCCATTCGCAGAAAGTTCCTAAAATCAAGAGGATTCAATTCCCTTGCGATATTTATTTGGCTAAACTTACGCCTTTCGATAAACCATTTATTTGCCCAATATTTTCTTTTACGAATCGCATTATTGTCTGATGTCAATAAAGCCAACGCTAATCCAATACGTTGAAATTTCGAAAGTGACGGAGCCATGACACGTTTGCGCACAGCGCGAGCGCTCCGAACACGTGCGCACAGCGCAAAAGCTAAGACCTTTCTGCAAATTGGATGGTGTGGTGGAAACCGCCAATTTGGCTGGACAGCAAGAAGTGACTAGAAATTGGATGGTGAGGAGGGCACTTAAGTCGATAATGACACAGGTCGATAAGTTGTCAGCATCAAGTTGTGGTTTTTTTAAGATTGGGGTAATTACTGCATGCTTAGGTGGTTACGGGAAGTCACCTACGCTTAGAGACTTATTAAACACGTGAACCAGGAAGGAGGTCAACACGTTGCAACATTTCTTGAGAAGCCACGTTGAGTTAGGGTCAAGAAAATATTGTTTATTTGGCGAACTTAAGATTAACTTTCCTACTTCTTCTAGCGTTGTAGATGTAAAGGATGACAGTGTCCCTTTGGAATTGTCCCGTTGTTGATCCACTTCTATTTATCGTAAAAAGTTGAATAAGATTATGTTCACACGTTTCAATGTAGAACTGAATTTGACATTCAAGATGGTGTCAACTGAAATTGTCAATGCGTGCGTCTCTCTAATTTCTGATGTTCTGCGAGACCAGCTCGAGATTATGAAAAAGGGGCCGTTCAAGTATTACGTAACGCACTTGGGAGGGAGGGGGGGGGGTCTTGTGAAACGTTACGGTACGTTACCAGGGGGGGGGGGGTCGAACAACGCGTTACGTATCATGTTTTTCCTTATTTAAATAAATAAAAAACTACGGAATTAAAATCTTCCAACGTGGCAACCATTTTCGTTTATGTTGTACGGGGAATCCCTCAACTGTATTGTGCATCATTTTTATTTTATTTTCGTTGTCAGGATACGTTAGTGTTTTAAACACTAAATACGCATAAACGTAATCTGCAATTTGGGAGGCGGGAATGGGTACCGCCGCCCCGGGAACCTTTATTGGATAACCAACACCTATGCCATAGGTCACCCCAAGTGGTTCACTATATTTGGTGATTTAACAGGGGTGCCCGGGTTCATAAGGTGAGGTTTGTCTAGGTCTTGGAGGCGGATGACCAGGACATACTGAACCCCAGATTCCTACCCACCCCTTAAACCCTTTTCCTTCCCAGAACTCTCCTCTCCTTACTTTCCTAAAAAAAAACCCTCCACACAGTATCCCCAAAGATGATATAGACCCTGAGGGAAATTATTTTCCTCAGGGCCTCCTGTGGGGAGCTCACGTAAAAAAAAAAACCAATTGCTGTAGTCAGTGTTGTTAAAGTCAGTTTGTAGGTACTTAGTATCCTCAAAAGCGGGAGATTTACATCATTAGCTGTTACTGGCCTATAAAGGCTCTCATGCTGACTTGCCAGCGCAGCGCAACCAAAAAAATGCCAACGAAATTTGAAAAACAGCAAAAGAAAAAAAAAAATGCAAAATTTATGGAGCATAATATATGAATGTTAAACGAAATTTTTTAGTTAGAACAACGCTTTTTTGTTATTACACATAGGTCAGTTTACTGCTAAAATATAATAATAATACATAAAGATAATTTTCGTAGTACATGTATAGTTACACTCAAAACTAGGGATGTTACGAACATTCGCATTCGCATTCGCATATGCGAATAATTCGCATCATTTAAAACATTCGCATCGACATTCGCATTCGCAACAATCGATGCGAATGTTTAGCAAATGCGAATGTGTGCAGATCGTGTCGTGACTCGCCCACTGTCCACGCGCCTTTTGCGCGCAAGCAAGCACATCAACAAGCAACATTAATAAGCCTTCGACAAGTTCTGCTAAAACTCTTATAAGCAATCTAGCAGGAATCCTAGATTCCTCAAGTGATAGCGAAAACTACGACGGTGCAGAATCTGGAGACACTATAAGATGTGAAATCAAAGCTCAATTGAATGCATATCTTAAAGAAAAACGAGCCTCTCTTGATGAAAACCCTTTGGACTGGTGAAAGACTAAATTGAAATACGACAAATTGACAGATCTGGCTCGTAAATATCCAAGCGCTCCACCGGCCAGCGTTCCGAGCAGGCGCGGCTGGCCCAAACGTTCAATAGTGCGCCGAACCGCCAACAAAATTGAACATTTTACAGCTCAACGTGTTCCTACTTAATATTTTTTAATTTAAATTACGCACAATCACGTATTTAAATGCATAAATTTTGCCAGAGATAATAATTATTGCAGCCGACTGGAGTTCTTTTCCCGCGCGCTAAGAACTAGGAACCTACGTACATACCATTCGGCGCGTTTCGGTCAAACGCCCCGTTCGGGAATTGTCATTTTGTATGGTGCTCCTACAAACATGTCCAGACCGTCAGAATAACGAAATGTACCAAAAATCTGCTTCTGGCGACGCGGCGCACGGCGCTACGAAGTGCGTCGAAAACATCCGACGTATTCCGAAGGGCTCCAGCAAAGTAGGTTTGAACGGGATATTTAGCTTGCAAAATTCAACCATAAGTCAACGGGTCTTGTTATGTTTGGGATTTAGGGAACCTATTTGACAACGACATTAGTTTTTCAGTTAAAAATGACTTTTTATGTGTGTGCGTTTTAAATGCGCTACACCGGGTACTGGGAAGAAGCTTGAAGTTTATTTATTTGATTATTAAGGACCGAAGAAGTTTATTTTTTTATTCTCTATAAATATGGTAGCTACGGTAGCTAGCTATGTGACCTACCAACAATTAAATTACATTATACGTGTTTGATTTATTGATAGTTGAACCACCAAACATTTTAGGCACCAGCCGCGCCTGGTTCCGAGTAAAAATTGTTCAGTGCAGCCGGCCTTATAGAAATCGCCTCATGGGAGAAAAGGCTGCAAAATTGCTTTTTCTGAAATATAATATGCCTCTTTTGAACTTCGATTATTAAATTGCTTAATTACGATTCTGACTTACTGTAAAAGAATTGATTTATTGTTTTTTATTTTTTTATTAAAACGATGATTAATGTTGACTAAAGTTTTTTTAATGTGCTTCCTTAACATTCGCATTCGCATTCGCACATTTTCACTCTGATCATTCGCATCCGCATTCGAAATGTGAAAAATATCACATTCATAACATCCCTACTCAAAACATTAAAAAGGTTTTCCTCCACTGTGAATCGCGATGTGGATTTTTAAATCTCCCTTTCGAGAACTTGAATAACTCCATTCGGGACAAGAAAACGGTTTTGCCTGCTGTGGGAAAACATATGATTTTTTGGTGCCTCTTTGTAGAACATGAATAGTCACAGTAGAAACATTTAAAAGGTTTTATATCACTGTGAGTCAGCAAATGATTTCTAAGAAGTTCCTTTGTACAACATGAATTATTTCAGTCGGGACACGAAAAAGGTTTTTGTCCAGTGTGGGTAAATATGTGAATTTTTATATGCCGTTTTGTAGCGCGAAAAAGAAGAAGAAGAATAGTTGCAGTCAGGACATGAAATGGGTTTTTCTCCACTGTTGGTAAACATGTGATTTTTTAGATTTCTCTTCGTAGTACATGAATAGTTGCAGTCGAAACATGAAAAAGGTTTTTCTCCACTATGAGTTGAGTCAGCAAGTGACTTCTTAGATATCCCTTTTGAGAACATAAATATTTGCAGTCAGGACATGAGAAAGGTTTTTCTCTTCAGACATGCAGACACCATAGAATTGCTCTAGAAGAACTCTAGCTCTTGGTTTCATTCTAAAAGATCAAACTAAAATAGTTCTATGTATTTGCTAATCAAGTTGTTGTTTTCTATTTCAGTTATCAGAAAGACAACACCCCGAGCTTCAGTCACTCAGGAAACGCATCAAATCTTGTTTCACAAAAATAGCCTGCTACCTCATGCCACATCCCGGGCTCGAAGTTACTAACCATACATTCGATGGAAGGTTATCAGGTGATTATGTGTCTAATTCACTTGGATTCAAATTATTAACTATAAGGCCCTTCTTTCACAGGAATACGCAAGTATCTGATACTCATGTTGTACATTCACGTTGAAAACAACTTGCCACGCACATCCTTACACGTCGCTACTGAAATGTCAAGATCCGTGTTTTCTAGAAACGTCAAAACGCTTTAATGCTTTTGTGACCCTCACTCACAACCAAACATTTTGTTGTAGCTGTCATTTTTATATCCTGTCATCTTTAATGATTTTTTTGTTCCTAGCATTGATCTAAAGCAGATGTTCCCAAAACTTTTTCTCGTAGACGACTTTTACTGGTTTGGGTGGACCCCTGCTA
Organism: Limnephilus rhombicus; assembly: GCA_929108145.2. Classification (NCBI taxonomy): domain Eukaryota; kingdom Metazoa; phylum Arthropoda; class Insecta; order Trichoptera; family Limnephilidae; genus Limnephilus; species Limnephilus rhombicus. The sequence continues at coordinate 10,028,610 of OV815287.1, read as the reverse complement.
CTACATTTTCCCAAAACTCGTAAAAAAATGTGAACTAACGAAGGAAATTTGCATCGCGACTGAGTTCCAACCCTAAATTCGGAGTGGTAAAATAAAAAATAAAAAAATTAGTGTACTTTAATAATATTAATTATCTTATATATAAAAATCTCGTGTTACAGTGTTTGTGGTCGCACTCCTCCGAAACGGCTTGACCGATTTATATGAATTTTTTTATGTATATTTGGTAGGTATGAGGATAGATTTTAAAGTATATTTCATACCGCTAGGTAATTAAGGTGTCCTTGTCCAGAAAAAAAACAACAATTTTTTTGACAATTTTTTTTTGTATTTTTTTTTATTTGGTATCAAAAAATACCTGTAACCCCAATTTTTAACGCTCCTACTCCCACCCTCCCATTTTTTAATCATGATTTTAGTATTTTCGTATGAATAAATTTAACCGTCTTTCGTTTTTCAAACAGAACGAAATTTTTATATTGTTGAATGATAGATGGCGCTATATCCGCCTCATTGAACTTTCATCCATACATTCACGAGAGCGTCGCGTCATTTTGATATTTCATTCGGCATCATGTTCTCGCGTGGGCAAACCATCATGCTTATTTGTGTTGGCTTAAGACGAAGTGACAAAAAATATCGTACACACTCAATTGCTCTTCGAAATTCATATTTATTTTCTTTATTTTAATTTTCCTACTTTAGTTGGTGTTTTTTTGTGTTTATCGGCAGTCATGGTCTACAGCGCTCCATTCCTTTTTTCTGTCGTAGATCCTCATCCCCAAACATTTACAATACAATCGTTATTTTTTATTTAACAACCAAAATATTCACTAGCAATGATTTATATGGCAGAACAACGTTTGTTGGGTCAGCTAGTAATAGTATAATTTAAAAATAGTATATCACTGAAAATTTTGGATTTTTTTTTTTGCTCCCTTAATTTTTTTGATAGTGTCTCTTCTACATTGATAGATAATGCCAAGCCAACATTTTTGTTCTTTAATTTCGAAACCAGATAAAATTTCGTGGATCCCCACTTTCAACTTGTGAACCCCAATTTTTTTATCACGCCAACGTAGAGATCCATAGACAACATAGACCCCCGTCGAGTCTCCCGTGAACCCCTGGGGGTCCATGGGAGACTCAACGGGGTCCACGGGAGACTCTAAATCACTGATCTAAAGCATACACATTGTTACAAGATGTCTAACACAAGTGACGTCATGTTAAAATCTCAACGATGTGAGTGGTAACGACTTACCAATGGTAAGAGACTGGTGTCACCGTCGAGTTTACGAAATGTCAGCAACGTGTGCCGGTGTTTGAATCTCCTGGCGCATGTATGGTAAGATACTTGAATCGTTGATTATTGTATATCCTTGTGGAAGAGCCTATGTCATATTTTATGGTTGCTGTTTAACACTTTAACCCCTAAGGCCTCGACCGTACTTTGTCAGAATAAAATCCAAATTAATGGAATATTTCTGAATGTATCCGAAAACAAAAAAGGTAATGATGTTCGCTCAAATTTTATAATTCTACATAAACATATAATTATTGAAAAATAAAAATATCGTTTGCAAACAAATAAAAAGTTTAAAAATGGCTCACCTTTCGTTTTTTCAGAGAAAAACGCAACTCCAGTAAAGAAACACAAATAACAACATTTAAAAATTACAAAATATACAATACTTAAAGAAATTTTCATTCAAACCTTAGAGACTATTAATTGGAATGGAATATAACCAAAAAGCTGACCAGGTGATATTAAACTTAAAAGAATCTATTGATAAAGTTATTCCAGAACAGAAGATACATAAAAGAAATAATAATAAATGGTATACTAGCAAACTACGTACAATGCAGCACAATAGAGATATATTTTACAAAAGAGCATGCCTTACTAATAGTACTACGGATTGGGATAACTACAAAAAAGCGAGAAACAAATACTCTAAAGACATAAAAAGAACGCATAATGAGTATATAAAAAATAAAATAAAACTCAGAGGAAGGGGATCCCAAAAAAATTTGGAAAAGCATAAAAGAATTACTACATGGCAAAAACAAAGACCACATAAAAATAGTTAACTTTCCAAAAGAGATAAACGAAGAAATCATGGCTAACAACTTTAATAAATATTTTATTGAAAGTATCACTCAAATTAACAAATTAATACCCAACATTGCTGTTGACGTCACAAATGATATTATCGACCCAAACAAAGAATCATTGGTCTTCAGAAAAATGAATAATGAAAATTTATTTAACATTTTAAACAAAATAAAATCAAAGAATAGTGCAGATGGATTAACTATACTATTAGTATAATAAGATATGCTTTTCCATTAATTCGATCTACTCTATTAAATATTATTAATGAGACGATTGAAGGAGGAAAATTTCCACAGTCATGGAAACTAACTACTATTATACCGGTTCCAAGAGTTAAAAATACCAGAAAATGTGAAGAATTTCGACCAATCAACACCTTACCAAAATACGAACAGATTCTTGAAGTGATAATAAAAGAACAAATCTTGCAATACCTAGATAAACACAATATTTTATACCAAGAGCAATCAAGATTCACATCTAATAACTCATGTGAAACAGCATTAAACGTAATTGTCGAAGAATGGAAGGAAGGAATGAATAGTAATAAATATATCTTAGCAATATTTTTGGATTTTCAAAGGGCATTTGAAATTATAGATCGAGAAATGCTGATAAAAAAGCTTAAAGAAATTAGTTTTTCAGCTGTAGCCATTAAATTGATTGAAGAGTATTTGAAAGACAGTAAACAGATAACAAAAAATAATAATCAGTTTTCAAAACCAATGGAAAATAAATTAGGAGCACCGCAAGGGTCGTTCCTTGGACCTCTATTGTTCATACTCTATATTAATGACATGGTGAAAATATTTTCAAAATGCAAAGTACGACTATTTGCCGATGATACACTAATATACTTAATTGGAGACAACTATGAAGAACTAATACATATTTTAAATAATGAGCTAAACAATGTGTCAAGATGGCGAAAAATCAATAAGCTTAAATTAAATACAAAAAAAAAACAAAATGTATGGTGATTGGATATAAGAAGACATCCAAATGAAATACTGAAATGAAATACTTAGGAGTTATATAAGATTCTAAACTAACATTCAACAAGCATGCTGAATATACACAAAAGAAAATTGGAAAAAAAATATCTTTTTTGGGAAGAATTCGGCAAAAACTATCTAGTAAAACTGAAACACTATCTACAAATCGATTATTGCTCCACATTTTAACTATTGCTCAACTATCCTTTTCCTATGTGACGAACGAGAACAAAATAAGTTTCAAATTCTCCTAAACAGGGCAATGAGAATAATCCTACTGCGAAATAGATTTTCAAAAGTAAACAAAATGTTAAAGGAACTGGATTGGCTAACCGTGAAACAGATGCTGACCTTGAATACGATGATATTTATACATAAAATAATTAACAACATTTTACCAAAATACTTTTCAAATAAAATTATATTCAACAAGGACATTCACCGACATAACACAAGGGACGTGCAAAGAAATCATGCTTCAAAAAAAGGACAAGGCGAATATACAGAACAGTTTACTGTACAAAGGGATGAAGTTATATAACAAGCAACCAGAAACTTTAAAGTCCACACCAAATGTAAAGTTTAAGACGTATTGTAGGAGCTACATAAAACTACATAAAATTTAGTTTGCAATATGAAATATTATAATTAATTAGAAATTTGTAAACTTAAATGTACAAATTACTAAAATAAAATTAATAAATAAAAAATAAATTCTAACTAATAAAATGATTACAAAAAAAACATGATTTATTAGGCCAACGTATTCAAAATGTTATCGACAACTGATTTTTTTTGTTTTTTCATGTAAAAATAATTAATAAAAAATTCTCAAAGTTTAATTTTTTTTTCAAATTGCCGTCGGAAATTTTGGATTCATAAAGATTTAAATTTTAATTATTTTGCGGTTAACTTTTAGATTTAAGTATAAAGCGTGGTGTTTTCTCTTTCTAATACCGTTTAGAACATATTTCTAACCATGGTGGTAAGGGAGACAACGATTTCTACGAGACCTATATGAGTTGTTCCGAAAACTGAACAAATAGACCCTTTAAGCGGCCTACACACGACACTGCATGTAGTGACTGCGGCAGTGACTGCAAAGAGGGTGGAGTTGAGCGAACTAGCACTGTCTCGTTCTAGCGGCCCTTTAACAAACGAGACAGCGCTAGTTTGCTCAACTCCACGTTCTCTGCAGTTACTGCCGCAGTCACTACATGCAGTGTCGTGTGGAGAGTCCAATGTAGCATTTTTATTAATGCGTGTTCACAAGACCATTGTGACATGCTTATGGGGCACGGCCGCTCGCGATCTAACCGGCCGTCCGCGTTAAAGGCAGGAAGGAGTAAATCCGGGTCTTTTAAGAGAGCCATGATAAAGTAGGGAGGGAGGAAGGCATATTTTAACATTTTAAGCACACTAAAGTCTTTAATTTTATTATTTTTTAATGATTTATTTAAATTCTTTCAGATATCACAACATCATTCAAGGAAAATCTGCTAAGCCTCGTGCCAATGTTATTAGCTCCAAACAACCTAGTCCCGAAGGAAATCGATGGCCAGAAAATCAAGGCCAGAGATGTAGTCCAATACTTCAAATCTTATGTTGATTTATACAAAGGAGATGAACTGCCGGTACCAAAGTCTGTGTTTGTTGTGAGTGCTACTTACTTTCTTTGATTATATAAATATATATATATATATATATATATATATATATATATATATATATATATATATATATATATATATATATATATATATATATATATATGTGTATGTGTGTATATGCCTGATAGTTGCTATTATTAAAATGAGGTCTGGCATGCGACAAACGACCACTCTGCCCCTCAAGTTTGACCCGCCTTAAGGTTCACTTTCGCTCAAAAGTGGGCATGGATAAAATCGTATGTGAAAATTCAGTCCTCCAAATTGTTCATTTCTGTCTAGCAAAAATGGACCTCCACGCGTCGTATTTCAGAAGATTTCAAGATTCACTTTCCCTCGACAAGTCTCGCACGAGCTTTTGTTTTTCGTCAAGATCGATCCGGTCCGGTAAGGCGGCCAACCGTTCCGCATTTTGCAGGACCGTTCCACAATGAAGGTTGTAATCCCGCATTGCAATATTTGAAAATATAGTTCCGCAAATCATCTAAAGCGTCCCGCATTTCTATATTCTTTTAAATATTTTCTATGATAGACAAATAAACTTCTTCTATCTTTAGTCTATTTTAACCATTTTTGTTCATCCGTGGTTAAGTTAATGACAAAATTTGTCCCTAGAAAAGGACCGAAAATATTGATCTAGGGATTGGTTTATGTATATTATAGTCAAGCAAGAGTCAAGAGCGCCATTTTAGTTGTGAATTAGTGCACGCCGTGACACGTAATTGATAATCCGTATTTATCATTCGAATCAAATAATTTGTCGACCATGCCGCCGACTGCGAAAAAGCGAAGTTGTAAGTTCAATGAATTTCAAAATGAATTTCCTTTCTTGCAAAAGTGTTCATCCATCATGTTCCCAGTGTAGTTTTAAAGCGGCGCATACAGATTTAATTTAAACCAGTTTTGTGTTCAGAGTGTAAAATTCAAGCTGGATTCATCTTTCGAAGGAAAACATTCAACAGAAGATCACGTAATAACCTTTCTAAAATCCATCGACTCAACTGCAGAGTTTGAGATCGAAAAACTAATCACCAAAGGGAACTACAGTTCGTTCAAAATAGGTGTGCCAGAAGAAAGCAAGGAGTTCTTCTTGAACGCAGGTATTTGGCCGGCTGGAATAGCAGTGGCGAAATTCAAATTCATCCATAAAACAAATAAATAGCGTTATGGCAATGCTTAAAATAATATATCAAAATGTGCGCGGCCTCAACACTAAAACAGATGAATTTTCAAATAATTTACTATCACAAAATAATGAGATTATTTGCCTAACCGAAACATGGTTGAGCGCTAACCGAAACATCTGTCCATAACTCAGAACTATTCGACAACCGCTACAATGTCTACAGGCGAGACAGAGACACACATTCTCGTGGCGGTGGCGTATGTATAGCGGTAAAGAATACGCCGTCCCAACCATGGAACTAAGATTGAAGGGAAGCGGCAATACTTTCGGAATATTACGGGGATAAGCGAAAAACCTATGTAGCTCGCAAACTTGTAGCCGTCTAGTGGGAGGGGATAGAAACGGGGAATGTGGCTAGCTTGCGGGGGGAAGGCGGCGCTCTGGAGATAAGGGCCGAACTGTGAATGGGAATCATTATTATTTTTATATTTTTTAAGCTTTCGTAAATTTTTTTGTAAATTTTGGACATAAAATATAATAGATTGAAAAATAAGTCATGAAATGAGGAAAGGGTAGTAACAAGGAGACTGGAGACTTATGTGTTGTTTAATTTTTATTGTTCCCTGTACAAGTTATTTTAAGTTACCTTTATCTACTAGGACGTACTTAACTCATTTTTTGCGAAATCAAGATTTGTGAAACGCTTGTCGAAATACATCGGCCTCACTTTTTACTTGACAATTGCAAGTGGGTAAAATAACTAGTGTTATGAACTCGCTGTAACTCAAGGCGCCATTCCTTGGTGCTATCATTGCTTAACTCATCAGTTTGAAATAGATTTTAATTTATCATATAAATAGTAAGTATGGTTTTTTATACGTATTTTATAAAATCAACAGACTTGCAGTGAAAATTTTTGTGCGTTCTATTCTGATGTATACTGGTGCTTGAGTTTTAAGAAAGGAGTGCTCGATATTAATCTTATAAAAGAACTGTATTTACAGTTTTACAATGATAACAAAAAAATAAGTGATAGGAACAAACACTGCTTGACTTATTTGCGTGGGAAAATAAATTTTATTTGATTAAATTGTGTTATTTCATAATTAATTTATTTACAAATAATGTACATATTATATTATACTAGCAGATCCGGCCACACGTTGCTGTGGCTAACGTAAAAAAATTCCACGCCATTACCCAATCTTTATAACCAACGCCATCTGTTAAATTAAATCCACACCGCCCATTTTCCAGCCCATTGCCCGCTGCCCGCTGCCGCTTAACCAGATATATTATATGTTTCAATAAATTTACACAAAACCTTGACAAATTATATATCTAAACCTTTCTCATGAATCACTCTATCTATTGGTGAAAACCGCATGAAAATCCGTTGGGGTAGTTTTTGAGTTTATCGCGAATAGATAGACAGACAGACGCGGCGAATAACTTTGTTTTATAATATGTAGAGATATACCATATAATATATCACAAGAATCCCAACTGCTTCCGTCTGTAGCATGTACGTTGTGAGGCTGAAGGTAAATGGCGAGGGGAAATAAATGGTGGAGAGAAAGCTGGAGAAGTACCCGGCTATTCAGATCTAGTCGACAAACACGGCTAAATCAATTTCAAGCAACATTTCAATTCTGAATGGTGGTCTTACCTACGCCAGAGCGATACTGAGAATGTCTTCCACCTGGACCGTGCCGGGAATATATTTTATAATGTTTTTAATTATAAAATGTTGAAAACACAGATCAATCGAATAAAATTTATTTCGGGATTTGAACCCGCGACCTCCGGATTGCTAGTCAAGAGCTCTACCCCTCAGCCACGAGGGCATGTCAATGTGACTTTTACATAACAATACAGTGATTATAAACTTTGAATTAACGTTGTAAACATATGTAAAAGGAGTGGTAAATTAGTAGGAAGAAAATCTAAAAATAACAGTGCAAAAAAGACAAAGTAAAAATTTTTAAAAATGAATAAGCTAAATGATAAAAAAACATATACCTATGACATGATTAATAAAAACATAAAAGTTTTTTGGTAATTTTTAATTATTATAATTTAAGTTGACTGATTCGGCCCATTGGCAGTCGGAGTTCACGTGATAACATCGGGCTCATGGCGATGGCGGTTGAAATGAACACGCCGAAAATTACAAAATGTATATTTAAGCTATGTTTAAACATTTACATGTGAAAGGTAAGACCGTCTTTTTTCTTAAAGGTCTTCATAGAACTACTTTTACACAATTTTACGGCACAGTGGACCATTTTTCTATGTTTTATGAACGTTTTTCTGGGAGCTCTATGCGCGACCGAGGTGTAAAAGCCAATGTCAGCCATCTAAAAACCGTTCGGTAAAATTTTTGAAAAGGCATGCTTTGGGCAGTGGGGCACACTTTACATGCCGTATCTCTAGTATCCATACTCTTAGGTCCCAACGGATGCAAAACCTTGAAACGGTTGGTGAAAACATATGGCTGAAAGTGACAAAAAATAATTTCACGGCATACATATGTGTAGTATATTTTTACTGTACTGATGACTCTGAAAACCGTATTACATTTTACGAATACATCGACCGAGAGACATCGAAAAATTGAGCAATAAAAAATATACTAATATTGGGCGATTTTAATATGTCGAACAAACCCGAAGAAATAATACTAGAACATTCATATTTTTTAAACTCCGTTGGTCTAAGACAATGCAATGTTATAAACAATTATTACAAAAATATGCTCGACTTTGTGTTAAGTAACACAACGATATGCGATGTTAATAGAAATGATGAACCTTTAGTCCTAGAAGATAAATATCACCCTTCGTTAGCGATTCATGCAGCACTATCAAAAACAATATAAAGCCGCCGGAACGCTCGACGAAACGCTACCCGCTCTACGCGCGTGGCCACAACACCGCCAGCGGTGCCATCTAGCGACAACAACCATCAAACTCCGCAATCTACGCTGTCGGACAGAATTAACTTTAGCAAATTCAACTTCAAACATTTAAATGTCAACCTATGTAAGCAAATTTTTTCTCATTTCGATTGGAAATACTTAAATGATATAAAATCAGTTGACGAAGCAGTAGAATATTTCTACTCAGTATTGGGCAGTATTTTTGATTTGTGTGTCCCCACAAAAAAACCACCCAAAACAAATATTAATTATCCGGTATGGTTTTACAAAAGTATAATCAATAAAATTAAACTCAAGGAATCTCTTCGCAGAAAATATAAAGCCACTAAGAGTCACTCAGACTACTCACTATTCTCTGAGAAGAGATCTGAACTAAAAAAGGAAATTTCTTTAAAAAAGAAACTTCACTTATCTTATATTGAAAATGGGATTAAAAATGATGTTAAAAATTTTTGGAAATATATTAGGTCTCAAAAATCAAGTGGGGGTACTTCTATTGCGCTCATGGACGCGGATGAAATCATCCAGTGTCCCCAACTGGTGTCGGAGATATTCGCGGACTACTTCAAATCAGTTTATAACCAAACGTGTCCCAAATTAAATGCGAAGAGTCTCCGGCAAGAGGTGCCTAAATTTATAGATTTAATCTCCCTTGATATATTTAAACCTGAGGAAGTAAAAATTTGCATTCAGAACCTAAAGCCCGATAAGGCCACGGGACCGGATGGAATTCCACCTTACGAACGTAATTATCACGTTAGGAGAATACTTATATAAACCGTTGTGCCATATAATGAACCTCAGTGTTGCCACCTAGTCCTTTCCCCAATCCTGGAAACTCACCAAGGTGAGCCCAATATATAATTCGGGCTGCAAAACAGAGGCACACAATTATAGACCAGTAGCTGTCTTATCGTCTTTTCCGAAAATCTTTGAAACACTTATTTGTGAAAAACTAACAAATAAAATAAAACCGCTTCTTGGGGGAAACCAGCACGGTTTTTTGTCAAAAAAATCGACTGTATCCAATCTCCTTGAACTCTCACACAGAGTAGCAAGAGGATTGGATGCGAAATATCAAACAGACGTTATTTACACTGACTTTGCAAAAGCCTTCGACCGTGTAGATCATGACGTACTTTTAAGAAAGATCCATAAAATAGGCTTTGACCAACCTCTGATACAGTTTATTGTGACATACTTAAAAAATAGAACACAGTACGTATGCATCGGTGGCCAAGAGTCCAGGGAATTTCCTGCATTTTCAGGAATACCTCAGGGGTCAAACCTGGGACCTCTACTATTCTTGATATTAATCGATGATATTCAAGAATGCATCCAGAGTACTACTTGCTTGCTTTTTGCTGACGATCTCAAACTGCTCAGGACGATACGCGACATTCAAGATTGTTTCAAGTTACAACTTGATTTAGACGCAATATCTTCATGGGCAGATGAGAATAAACTTTTCTTTAATGTAAAAAAATGTGTCACCATGACCTATACGCATTCCAAAAACCCGATTAAATTTGATTATAAATTAAATTATGAAATATTGTCATCAGTAAAATTCATCAAGGACCTCGGGGTTACATTCGATCCCAAACTTACTTTTTCAGATCATATAGTGGAGTTGACATCATCGTGTTACAAACTTCTTGGATTCGTAATAAGAATAAGTAAACAATTTTCCAAGCCCGAAGCAATGACATCGATGTTTAACTGCATTATACGATCAAAATTGGAATACGCTTCTGCTGTTTGGGCCCCATACCAGCAAAAATACATAGATTTATTAGAACAAATCCAAAAAAAGTTTCTAAGGTATCTTTATATGAGAATGCATGGTGAATACCCGCGATTTATGCATCATCTAGATTTGCTATCTGAAACGCGCTTCGAAAGTCTCCATTCTAGAAGGAATGAGACCCTAACAGTCACAGCTTTCAAAATTATAAACTATTACATTGACAGCCCATACCTCTTAGAATGCTATAAATTGTTCGTACCGAAAAACTACTGCCAGGGTCGCCACCATGACTTGCTCTATATCCCTCATGGCAGAACAGACGTTGTGGCCCAACATAGCATGACAAGAGGTATGGTGCTGCTAAATGATATTTCTAGGTCTCTTGACATTTTCTACATTAGTCTTGAAGGTTTCAAGGTTAGGGGACGTCTATTAATCATGTGATGTTTTTTAGAAACTTTTTAACCCCCCCTCCCTTGGTGATATGTGGTGAGGTTTTAGACTACCCCCCCCCCCCCCCATCTTGATTTTCCAACCCCCCCCCCCCACCCCCCACCCTTTCGAGCCTCACGTGATTAATGGACGACCCCTCACTTCTTCAGGGCTCTCTCAAGGACTCTATTTTTTTTTTTTATAGAATGTGTACCGTATAATTAAGGAAACGGTGATTAATTTGCAGCATATTATGTTAAATGTAAACGTTACTTGAATATTATGTGATTGCATTTGTGAGTATGTAGGTATTATAAATCCAGAGCATGAGACATAATGAAACTCTTAGTTGCAAGACATAATTTATTGTTATAAATACAAGACTAGAGTCATGAAATATTGTTATAATCTGCAAGGCGTGCCTTCGCTCGAAGAGCCAAGGTTGCGTAAATATAAAAAATATGGTTAATTTCACATAATTAAATAAGAGAAGCTGATCGGTCAAATTGCAATGTTGAGCGCCATATTTTCAGATTTATAGGAAAACTTGTTTAACTAGTTAAGTTGATAAAACATACTTTTTTTATTGGTTTTCAAGGTACAATCCCGTTAAACCGCAATAAAGCAGTTTGTCAACAGGATGTTAATGTTCAGTTACAATTTAAACATTACATAATATTATTACTATAACCATACAGATTATAACAATTAACACATATGAATTAATATAAACTATCTCTATTTAGCAGCCATTGTTTCAGCATATATCTGAATCTATTTGTGGAATCGCAATTTTTTATATTAATTGGTAACATGTTAAATATTTTTGGCACGTTATATTCCAGGGTTCGCCGTCCGTAGTTATTATTATATTTTGGAACAATCATTCCTTCATTCTTCGTGAACCTTGTATTATAATCATGTTCTACTTTCCTCTTATAATTAGACTCAGACATATGCTGAATCAATATTTTGTACCATAATAAGGCCTACACCGGTAATATTGTTAAATTCTCATACAACAATGATATGTTTCGTCTCTGTGAAAAAATATGTTTTTGAACTAATAACTTAACCATAGAATTTTGTACTGATTGTAGGTAGCTCAAATTAGTCTTGCAAGAGTGTCCCCAAGTTGTTAATCCATACCGTAAAGTTGATTCTGCGAGTGATAAGTAAATGATTTTTAAAATATTCACCGGAACGAAACATTTCAGTTTGTACAGCCTACCCACTATCGCCCTCAGCCGTTTACAAATTTTGTTTATTTGTACATCCCATTTAAAATTACAATCAACAGTCACTCCCAAATAAACATATTCATTTACAAGTTCAATACTATCACACATGCAGGGCTGCAAAATGTTTTGATGAATACATGTAAAGTCATGAGATATTATTTTAGGCGTTTTCTGAGATGAAGCATGTGGAGATCGTATGTGCATCAATTTTGTTTTTTTGGTATTAATGATTAGACCTGCGTCATGTGACCATTTTATAAGTGACGTAAAGTCATGTTGCATATATTTAATCGCAATGGATAATTGTTCATCAGATATGACAAGAGCAGTGTCGTCAGCATATAATACAAAGTGTTTTACATATTTAAATAGTTTTTTCATTATTGATACAAATATAATATAGAGGGTTGGACCCAAAATTGACCCCTGCGGGACTCCAGCACTAATTTTTTTCCTCCCACTCATTTTTTCTAATATTTTTACACAGATATGTCTATTAAATAAATAATTTTTAAACAAATTAAGTAGGCTTCCCCTAATTCCAATTGCTTCTAAGATTTTTAATAATTTTTGTGGGTCAATTGTATCAAACGCTTTGGAGTTATCGATAAATAGTACTAAAACATGTCTTTTATGGTTTAATTCATTATTAATATAATTTGAAAAATCCTGTAATAAATTCTCTGTACTTTTTTTCTTCTGAAAAGCCATATTGTTTTTGGTCTATTATGCCAAATTTTTCTAAGTATTTATTTAATTTTAATCCCCCCATTACACGTATCAATCCTCGCATCAATATTATATCGCGATCCGAAAATATCGCAACCGGCTCACAAGGTGAGCCATTACACGTGTCAATATTATTGACGTCAGTATCGATGCGAATCCTTGCGGGACGGACGCGTTTTAAGTGATGGATCCGAAACGAAAAGCCTGTATTGCTATAATTTTGGCGTTCGGTTCAAAGAAACGATTGAAGCGCGAACGATGGGCGAAGGACTGGCTTCTCCAAAAAGAAAAATTCTCACACTTGAATTTAATGGATGAAATTTTGCTGAGTGATCCACACGACTATAAAAATTATTTTAGAATGAGTAATGATAATTTTAACAATTATTATTATGAATATGAACCAAATTCATTTTTAGAAAATGAACAGAACAATTAGTCATAATAGACCTGATATAGTTTTACATGACAAAATTAAAAAAAATAACTTATATCATCGATGTAGCTATTCCAAATTCCTGTAATATTCAAAAAACTGTTTCTGAAAAAATTAGAAAATACACAGATTTAGGAAATGAGATTAAAAGAATTTGGCATTCTCGGACTATAAAAATATTACCATTTTTATTTCGGCTACTGGCATTATACCTAGGTCTCTGATTCAAAATTTAGGCGTATTAGATTTGTCAAAGAATTTATACATATATAAAAATGCAAAAATCGGTAATTTTAAATACATGTAGGATTACAAAAGATTTTTTAAATATTTATATTGAGGGATCAGTAGGATTTATAGGTTCAATTAGGAATTCCACAGAGCCGAACCCTCTAATATGAAAATATCTGGAGTCGGTGAATTATTTTCCTATCTGGTCTCTGGTAGGTTGACATGTTGTTCTTGTATTGTTTTGTAATTATAATACTTATACAGGGTGTAACAGGACGTACCCGAGGGATTTTAACCAGCGGTTCCTGAGCATATTTGGAGTAAAAAATGTAGATTTCATTTTGCTCTCCGGTGATATTTTTTTTCTATTAAAAACAAAAATTATGTTTTTAAATCACGCGTCGCCAATGGCATGATCATTGGTCTACTCGGGAGACAACGTCGCAATTTCACACGTGCACACAGTGGAAGGGAGGCGACAACGACCAGCGCGCTTCAAGGCAGGACCATATTATATGCTCCAATACCAAACAAGTAATATTTAATATTGCGTAAATAATTATTATGCTTATTTTACTCAGATATTATTGCTAGCTTTAAGTAAAGACTTTAAGTACCGAAAATTCCTGATGGAATTCTAATTTAAATAATTTGTGGTTAGAAGACGGGTGGGTTTCTTCATTTACCGAGAATGCTAAATGGAATGCTAATTGTAAAAGTAAACGATCGAAATTTAAAAATGTCTATGCATTTGACCGTTTACTTTTACAATTAGCATTGCATTTAGCATTCTCGGTAAATGAAGAAACCCACCATTAAATAACTTTTAAACAAAAAAAAATGTAGTTCTACGAATTAAACACAAAAACAGTAATTAAATAACTTATTTGTTGACAATAATTGAGAATAATTTCCAATGGTCCTTTTATCATAAATATTAAGAAATAAGATAAGATAAATATTTAACCACCTTTAAAAACACAATCTCCCTTGCACTTGCTTAATTAGGTATCCAGAATCACCAAAACGAAACGCGCATTATAATCGCGAAATTATTGTCAATAAAATCAATGCTCATATAAAACGAACTTGTCAACAGCTGCAAATGCGTAACCGTGACCTTGACCCACAGAATTTAAAATAATATGAAATACATACATGTATAGGTAGAATACGATGTTATTTTAAAATTAGAATGCTGCCAGGTGCTGAAGTATTTGAATAAGAAAAATATTTAATTTTATAAATGAATTTAAAAATAAATCAATTACATATTGGAACAATTTTAAAACCGTGTGAAATATTTTGTTCAAAAGATTTATTAAACATCACGCGGTAGGTAGAGAGGATGAACTGCCAAACAACTCGGTCTTAGCATACTCCTCGCAATTCCACGTAGTAGGTAATTGTGTATTCTTGGAAGTACCTAGTCATGATTCAAATTCCAATTCAAATTCCCCATTTATTTTTACCTAACTACACAATGTAGGTACTAATATTTTTCAGTTATGTAGGTACTCAGAATAAGGGTTACAATCAATAAACTATTGGTTTTACCGATCTATTAATACGTATTATGAAGAACAGGATACCTAACACAATTCTTAGAAAGTTCTCGACTTATAATGTGGCCTAACCAGTGTTTTGAAACAATAAACTATTGGTTTTACCAACCCATCAATAAGTATGTTGACAAAGTTCTTAGAAAATAAGTTGATCTAGCAATGTTTTGAATGTAATAGCATACATTTGGATTACAAGGAACTATCCAGAATAAGGATTGCAATAATAACCTGTTTTACCGATACAAATAATATTATCATTTTACAGAAGGGAACGTACCCATACTACGTGACCATTTTTTTTGCAATTTTTAACCCCCCCCCCCCCCCCCCCCTCCCCCTCCCGGTGACCAAAATCCTAAGCAAATCGCCGCTCATTTGTACCAAGCGTGACATTTTGAAGACCCCCCCCCCCCCCCGAAGAGGTTACGTAGTATGAGTACGTTCCCTAAGGTAATGGTGCCGATTTAAAGAAAAAAAAAATCAAGTCAATAAGTTGACTGTATTCAGCCTTACCAATAAAATACAAACTAACCACAAACAGTCCGATTATGAAGGATTGGAATGTTTCATAATTTTGACACAAAATGTGAGTTCTTATAGAAGTTTCAAATAAATTAATCGTGGTGGTTCGATCATAAGCTTTGAAAACATTTTAGTATCTACTGTTTAAGTGTAATGTTGACTGAACTTACAATACTTAAAAATACTATTTGCGAAAGTTATAATTAAATAATACCTCTAAAAATAATTTAAAAACCCACCCGGCAATGTTTTGTTCGCGTTTGTGTCTGTCATCTGTCACAGATACGAACATAATATTATGAATGACATGTAAGAATAAAAATGCTGACATTTGGTTATAATATTTTTTTTATTATTATTATAAAAGTTGCTCGAAGTGGCCGCCATCGGCTTCAATGCATGCATGCAATCTTAACACATTATGGATGCTTAAATTAGCAGGATTCGCCTTCAGTTCGTCTGCTGCCTCCATGATCAGTTGGATCAATTGCTCTCTCGTCGCTATCGGCTTCGAATCACCTTTTCCTTCAGAGTTCCCCAGAGGTAGTAATCCAACGGTGTTAGGTCGGGTGATCTCGGTGGCCATGCAATGTTAGGACTACCTCGGCCTATCCACCGTCCAGGAAACTCTACATTCAGGTAGTTCCGCACGGCAACGGAATAATGGGGTGGAGCTCCATCGTGCTGGAACCACATCCTTCGCAGTGCTTGTAAGTTTACTTCGTCCAGAATGTCGCCCAGCTGCCCTTGCAGGAACTCCAGATACATCGGTCCATTTAACCTGGGAGGCAACTCGATCGGACCAATTATTTTGTTACCCAAAATACCCGCCCACATATTTACTGAGAATCTCTCTTGGCTCGACGATTCCCGGACAAGCTTAGGATTTTCTTCGGCCCAATGATGCAGGTTGTGGATATTTAATATTCCTGTTTTCGTAAATTGGGCTTCGTCTGTGAATAGAATATTTTTCATGAAATCTCCATTTCTCAACACATTTCGTAGCATCCGTCTACAGTAAATTAGTCTTGAGAAATGGTCGTTCTCCAGTAGACCTTGGCAGCGCCTGTAGTGGAAAGGTTTCAGGCGATGTTTTTTTAGGATTCTCCATACCGTCGTGTGTGTTATGTCTCCAACGATCATGGCGACGCGACGCACGGAAAGCGTCGGGTCTTCTGTCATCATGTTGAGGATCCTCTCTTCAACACGAACTGGAACATCATTATTTCCTCCGCCCTGAACCCGTACGATTCCATGGTCGCGCAGGCGTTGATACATCTGCAAACAAAAATACAATTGCTAACATTATTCTGTTATAAAATATCAGTAAAAATGAATGACGGGTGCGTTTTATATCAGTTTATTTCTGAGAACATAGAAATATTTGATTAACATAGAAAACGTTCCGTAAGTACGAATTAATTTATTTTGTGAGTGAAACTATTTAAAACAAGCTTTCTTGGAACCGATTTTGATTAGCAACTATTTACGTTGGGGGACAAGCACAAAATATGATTATTTAGTTCTTAATTTGGGTTATAAATAAGTGTTAATAACAATTTCAAAATGACGCGACGGCTTGATATTTTTTTCACAAGAATTTCGAACTTTAATTGTAATGAAAATGGAACTTTAAAGCATCTTTTACCAATTAACCTACGTAAATTATTCTTGTTTCTGTTGTATTATTATTCATTTTTTACATCAACTCCACACATTTTCGGGGATGCTGTGAGGAGGATATTAAGTTAAATGAAGTGTTATTTAAATAATTTGAGCTTAAAGAATTAGCCAAGTTGGGAAACATTACCCTATTTTTTTTACTTGGCACGTTTGATAGGTATTATCTTGGATTTCCGAGAGTGAAACATAAAATTTTGGAAAGTTTTGTAAATAAACATACGTAGTGATAACCTTTTTCCGTAACATTACAAGACACAATTAGGCGGATTTTTGGGAGCCTTTACAATGAGATGGCGGCATTAAATGTGTGTCTAGCTCTACGATAATAAATAGGTAGTTAGGTACAAACCTGTACGAAAGTTGTATGGTGTGGTAGACGTCGTTCTGGATATATTCTGCGATACTCTCTTACAGCTTCCACTGAATTTCCTCGGCAAATTCCATAAACAAACACTATATCTGCTTCATGGGCAGGTGGATAATTTTGAGGCATCTTTTAGAATAAACACTAATAATAACAGTAAAACAAAAACAAATTTCAAAGCAACTACGCACGACCCCGTTCACCGTCAAACTCCAAACACAACTGACCGAGCGGTATTCGGAAAGGGGTAGCTTCGCCGCGGTATGGGAGTGAGGGAGCGTGCTGCCGATAACTGTAGGGTTGGCTAGCGGATAGGGGGAGGGGTTATCGCGAGGTTGCCATATCCTTTACTCGAAATATGAGATCAGTGAAGGTGTGTAGAAAAAACAAAAAAAAATGTTTTTAATTGAAAAAAAATGTCACCGTACAGCAAAATGATATACAAATTTTTTTCTCCAAATAAGCTCAGGAATCGCTGGTTAAAATCCCTCGGGTACGTCCTGTTACACTATTTAAAAATACTGTATGCGAAAGTTATGTTAAATATTATCTCCAAAAAAATATCTATTTAAAAAACCACCTGGCAATATGTTTATTCGCGTTACGAGGAGGCGCGCAGTAGAGAGTGAAAGAGTACGCTGCCAACAACGGGGTTCGGGTTGGCTAGCGGATATGGGGGAGGGGTTTGCGCGGAGTTGCCGTATCCTTTACTCGAAATATGAGATCAGTGACGGCGTGTGGAAAAAAACCAAAAAAATGATTTTATTTGAAATAAAAATTTCACCGGAGACGAAAATTTCATTTACATTTTTTACTCCAAATATGCTCAGGAATCACTGGTTAAAATCCCTCGGGTACGTCCTGTTACACCCTGTATAGTGCAATTGCATAACGTGGATTGTCCAGATGATCATTTGGGAAGTGTGTGAAAGGGTTTAGTTTTTCTGTGGGGAAAATTTCATTTAAATCTGGTGCTAGATATGGTTAGTCCATATATTTTGAAACAAAATACAGCCATGAGAGCTTCGATCACGCCAAGAGAAAAATTGGCTGTAACTCGACGTTTCTATGCGACCGGCAGAAGCTTTGAGGATCTGAAGTTTTCAGCGATTTTGTCTCCAGCAGCAATAAGCCAAGCAATATTGGACACGTCCGAGGCAATTATGTATGTGCTTCAGGATTACGTAAAGGCAAGTGTAATTAATAATAATAACTTTGTTATATTTAGTAGTACAGTCACTGAGTGTACTTGTGAACATGAAATATTTCCGGTGTCGCTCTTTTTTGTTTTAAGCGTTGGAGAGGGGGGGGGGGGGGGTCACTGGTAGTCTTCATTTAAGAAAAACTGTTTTCATAAAATTCAAAATTATGTCATTATTATGGGCTAGTTGCTTTACAAAACTGAATAACAGAACGTGAATAGAACTTTCATTGAAAATAATTTTGAAATTTATTTATTTAAACGCCATAAAATGGCTTTTACAATCAAGAGATACATGATACATTGGTACACAGTAGTATAATAATAACAAAAAGTAGTATAATAATAAAAAATTTAGTGCCTCAAATGTCCAGGAGTCCGGCTCCGGATCTTTAAGAAGAAATAACTTTCTTAAGCTCCTTCCTGTAGTTGCTACGCAACGAATTTATTTTTTTCCGTACGTCTTCCCTCGTAATGTTTGGTTTTATAATAACCATCGTTTCTTTTATTTCCTCTAAGGCCCTATTTCTCTTAACAACATTTTTGTAGTTCTTATGACGTGTGTTCCATAATATGTCACGCATCTCATACGCCTCGATGAATGCCGCTAACTCATTTCGCGGCGGAACTGGAGATGGCGGAACATCGCTGTTCGACATAATAATAGGCAACAAGGGACCACTGCTCTCCATGGTACACACGGAATACTGAGGTATTGATGCGGCGAGCCATTACATGCATCAAACCGCGCACCAATATCCCCACCACTTACGACCACGCCCCAATACTTTACGGCCACGCCCCAATACTGATGTGACCGATCCAGATTTCTAGATGCGTTGCGATATTATTGATGATGCGTCAATATTTGCCATTACACGCATCAAACCTCGCATCAATACTCGAGTATTGATGCGAGGATTGATACGTGTAATGGGGGGATTAGGAAATATATTTCTCAAAAAATTTTTCAAGTGCAGGCAAGATACTGATAGGTCGATAGTTTCCTATTTCTGAGTGCTTTCCTCCTTTGTATATAGGTCTAATAATAGCACATTTAAGATCATTAGGCAATTCAGCCTCTATAATAAGTCTATTAACTAAGTGCGTTATAACGGGTCCTAAAATATCTATATGTCTTTTTATGTCGTACATTCTTATGTTGTCCATTCCCAAGGATTTTGAATTTTTCATTTTGTTAACAATATTTTTTATCTCAGTAAGAGTTGCCTTTGGTAAATACATACTATCAGGTAATTCTACTTGATTAACATTGGACGCTTCAAAATCACATCTGTGCAACATTTGGCCTATACTATCTGAGAAATAATTTACATATTGATTTGTTACACTCTCCACTGTCTGATCCTTTAACACATATCTTGAGATGACTTCATCACAATTACTTTTAGTTTTTCTTCCCAACATTTTATTTATTTCATCCCAGGTTTGTTTTTTTTTTTTATTTTTTATTTTTTTTTATTTCATATATATCCCGTTAAACTACAGTTAAGTAGTTTGTCAACAGGATTTTTATTACAACTTTTTACAGATTACAACTTAGACCTTAATTTATACAATAACAATAAACTTACACATTAATAGTAAAACTAAATCGTCTAATACAAATTATTTCTACCTAGTAGCCATGTTTTCAGCAAATATCTGACTCTATTTGGAAATTCGCATTTCTTAATATTACCAGGTAGCATATTATATATTTTAGGCACATTATACTCAAGGGTTCGCTGTCCGTATTTATTATTATGTTTAGGTACAAGCATGCCTTCATTCTTTGTGAACCTAGTATTGTGCCCATGTTCAACTTTCCTCTTATACTCAGAGTCAGATATGTGCTGAATCAATATTTTATATTTAATAAGGCCTGCACCGGCAAAACTGTTAAATTTTGATACAAAAGTGAAATGTTTCGTCTCTGCGAAAAAATATTTTTTTTAACTAGTAATTTAACGATAGAATTTTGTATTGATTGTGCGTAATTTAAATTTGTTTAGCAAGAATGTCCCCAAGTGGTTAATCTTTATCTTAAAGTTGATTCCGCGAGTGACATGTAGGTATTCACAGGAACGAAACACTTCAATTTGTATATTCTACCCACTATCGCCCGCAGCCGTTTACAAATTTTGTGTATTTGTATGTCCCATTTAAAGTAGCAATCAACAGTCACGCCCAAATAAACGTATTCGTTTACTAGCTCAATCGTTTCACATGAACAGGGCTGCACAATATTTTGATGGATGCAGGTAAAGTTATGAGAAATTATTTCAGGCATGATGGAAACTTTTGCATGTGGAGATCTTATGTGCATCAGTTTGTTTTTTTTTTGTATTTATAATTAATCCTACGTCATGACACCATTTAATCAGAGATATAAAGTCTTCTTGCATATATTTAATCGCAGTATATAATTGTTCATCCGATATGATCAGTGCCGTGTCGTCAGTATATACAAAGTGTTTAAGGCCAAGTGTAATCATTTTTTTATTTGAAATAATGATTATATTATCACGCAAATCGATAAAGATAATGTTTTTAATAAGAAAAATATTTTTTTTACATTTTTTAAATTAACATAGGCTTAGCATTTATCAAAACCAAATCAGAAATACGACCTTATTTTGACCGTTTTTCGTATGTTTTAAAAAATATTTTTAATTGCTGAATATCCTCAAAGTATACGTTCAGGGGTTTTCTTTAGAACCACGTAAAGAAATTAAAAGAAAATAAATTAATATGTTTTTAGTTAAATTTTTTCAAAAACACCAATTTTCGTGTATTTTTAAAGGCTGATAACAAATCTTTGGATTCGTTTATTTAAAAAAAACGTTACGATAAATTGTAGGTATTATATTTTTCCATTTTTTAAAGACAATTTTATAATTTTAAACTTAAATTTAACAATGAAAACCGGGAACTTTAATTACTAGCAAAAGCCCTCTGTCGTGTGGCGCCCATTTATTTTTCTGTTTACGGTTCGATTTGAAACTAAAAGCTTTTTTCAAATTATTTCAAAAGATGGCAGTAATCAATCGCGGTGAGAACTTAATATAATATTATTATGTTCGTTTTTGGAGAGACAATTTCAACCATCTGCCTATACATGTAGGTACCTATTCGTTTTATGGTATGATTTGTGCATGGTGTTTTACCATTTGAGAATAGTTGCGCATGGTCAATGGTGTTTGACCATCATAAACGATAATAAATCACTAGGTATAGGATCTATGTCTTAACACATAACTCCGTGCTAACAATTAATTCCGACGAATTCGACAGAAACATAAAATGTGTTTTTTGTAGGTTTCAAAAGACATTTTGAAATAGATGGATTATAGAATAAAAAGTTTTTTGTGGACTGATATTTATGTTTTTGTTTGTGGTTTTATCAAATAGGTCCATAGTTAGGTACCTATTGTCCTTTATTACCATTGACCAAGTCAGTGGACATCTTCAATTTATCTTTAAACAAATATAAAATATTGTTACGAAGGCAGTTCAGTTATGTATATTTCTTACTATTCATATGTAAAAGCCCCGAAAAAGGGCGTGAATAAATAAATAAATAAATAAATATAATCCTTATTTGTATGTACCTACATTATAATTAAAACATTTTTTTAAATTGAATCAATCACATATGTCGGTAAATTAGAGTTAAATTTATTTACATTTCCTCATAATTTTATTTGCTTTGGTATTATAAAAATAATGAAAATAGTGAAGAACAGGACGTAGTAGGTAGTTACTCTCAGTATTGCCCTGGTGTAAGACCACCAAACAGAATTGAAACGTTACTTGAAATGGTTTTAGCCGTGTTTGGTGACCAGATCTAAATAGCTAGCTAAATTCCCCACCTTCCGCTTCCCCATCTCCTTCCCCTCCCCATTACCTTCAGCCTCACAATATAACCCAATTTGGGGATTCCAAAGTCTCATTGGCTCAAGACGGGAGCAGTTGGGACTTGAGGTGACTTATGGCAGAGATGTTGGTAATCCAATAAATGGTGCCGGGGCAGCGGCAACCACACCCAACTCCCAAATTTATTGGATAACCAGCAACAAGAGGTTCGCTACGTTTGGTGACTTGTTTGTGACGTCACACTAGAGGGGAGGGGTCCCACATTTTTTTTTATATGAATACCGCAATTGAGTCTGCTCCCGTCTGGAGCCAGTGAGATTATGGCATCCCCAATTGGGGTATGTTGTGAGGCTGAAGGTAGCGGGGAGGGGAAGGAGATGGGGAAGAGGAAGATGGGTAAGTACCTAGCTATTCAGATCTGGTCAGCGAACACGGCTAAAAGCCATTTCGAGCAACGTTTCAATTCTGAATGGTGGTCTTACACTAGGTCGATACAGAGAGTATCATCCACTCTGGAACGTGCGGCAAATATACTATGTATTATTTTCAATGAATTAGTTTTGAAATAACACAAATTAAACGAATAAAATGAATTTTCCATGCCGGGATTCGAACCCGCGACTTTCAGATTGCGAGTCAAGAGCCTGACCGTTAGACAACGCCGACCGTCAAATGTCAAATGCCAAATGTGACAATGCGTGACAGAGACGGGGGGGGGGGGGGTCAAAAATCTTAAAATTCATGTGACGTAATTAATAGATGGCCCCTAATGAGGTATTCACAATAAAAAAGTTACTTTATTTATTTTCGTTATGTAGACCTATTGCTAGGTATTTATGAGGTCTATATATATAACTCTATATATATATATATATATATATATATATATATATATATATATATATATATATATATACCTGGAAAGTCTTAATCGATGAAAATACCCCAAAAACGGCATTTCCAAAATTACCAGTAGTGTCTCCAATTAGCTTTACCAATCAGGTATCTACTGTCAGCCCCGCCCCCCACCCCCTCCACCATCAATCACCTGCAACCCGGGTACTTCGTTCTAGACATAAGAAGTGACTTGCACTCACTTAAGTTTTAGCTTTTGGACCGAACAGACATGCGAAAGCTATCAGTTTGAGACAAAAACTCAAGACATAAGGCCTCTGAAGATGGACAGTGTGATCTGTCCGAAACGTCAGGAGTTAAAAAGTCCTTTTAAGGACTACGTTACGCGGGTAAACCGAGAAAACTGTTCTACATATATATATATATATATATATATATATATATATATATATTTATGAGGTCTATGAGAAATGTGAATATCCGCAAATAATGTAAGGCTGATGTAAGCATAATGAGTAAGATTAAGAAAGGGACCCTCAGATGGTTTGGGCATGTAGAGCGAATGAACGAAGAAAGTAGTGTAAGAAGAATATACGACGCGAATGTGAATGGTAGAAGAAGTTGGGGACGCCCAAGGAAGACATGGCACGATCAAGTGAATCAGATACTTGAGTCGGGCCATGTCAAAAGTCAGAATAATAGAAGAGAATGTATGAGACGATGTATGAATGTGAGTGAGGCAAAGAGTGTGTGCCAAGACCGAGTTGTTTGGCGGTCCATCCTCTCTGCCTACCCCTGCGGGGAAACGGCGTGATGGTTAGTTAGTTAGTTATATAACAATCTGAATTCGGAAACGTGGTTTTTCAACAGGGTCATTTAGGTACCATACCGTGCACAAATGATGCCATTGCCACGTGGTCGTGAGCTTTCAAATGCTTGAGTCTAAGACTGCGTTTATCAAAAAGAGAATTCTCAGTGATATTTGTTTGTGTTGTAAAAAAAAGGAATTTTGATGTATTTGATGTATTGATCTACGTCAAATGTGCTGAGTACTAATACCATATTTACGGCACGTTCCAGAGTGGAAGTTACCAGTATCACCCTGGTGTAAGACCACCGAACAGAATTGAAGTGTTACTTGAAATGGCCTTAGACGTGTTTCGTGACCAAATCTGAATAGTCAGGTACTTCCCCACCTTCCTCTTCCCATCTCCTTACCCTTCCCGCTACCTTCAACCTCACAACATTGGGGATGCCATAGTCTCACTGACTCCAGACGGGAGCAGTTGGCACTCTTGTGCGATATTCACATAAATGTTTTTTTTAATCTGAAAAACGGTCAAGATATAATTTGGGAGGCGGGTATGCAGACGATTCCGTCGCCAAGACCCGGACAAACAACACCCTTACAACGAAAATATGAAAGAGAAAAAGACACCGAAAAAGTACCATTTGTGACCGTTATCTCTTTGTATTTTTCTGTGCCCCGTCCGGCCTTTCCTCCCTGCCGCTAAAATATATAAAATACATGTCGTTGTAAAGGACCACCACGTCCAAGTTTTGCTATGGTGATAAAATTAACGAAAAAATATAACTTCATGGAGTTCAGGTAGTAGGACACGTGCGCTGTAGCATCTGGTAGCAACGCTAGCCGCCCGAATCCTGCTGTGACGTAATCAGTGACCACTCGGTGATAGTATGTGTGACAATACATGTTGAAATAAATATAAATATTTATTTTTCTAGTGGCATCTTTCGGATTTTAAAGAAACTTTTTGAAGACAAAATAATCTCAAAATGACTGATAGAGACCGTTCTGACCGCTAGAGTGCTCTGATGCAGTTTTATACGGATATTTATACCTATTACATTGGGTGTTAACATGTGAGAATAGTTTACTCATTATTGATACAAATATTATATAAAGGGTGGGTCCCAAAATTGACCCCTGTGGCACACCGGCGTACATTTTTTTTTTCCACTCAGTTTTTCAAATATTTTTACACAGATATGTCTATTAGATAGATAATTTTTAAACAAATTTAGTAGATTTCCTCTGATTCCTATTGCTTCTAGAATATTTAATAATTTTTGCGGGTTAATTGTGTCAAACGCCTTGGAATTATCGATAAATAATACTAAAACATGCATTTTTTAATTTAATTCATTATTTACATAATTCGAGAAATCCTGTAATAATATTTCAGTACTCTTTTTCTTTTGAAAGCCATATTGATTTTTGTCTATAATGGAAAATTTCTGTAAGTATTTGTTTAATTTTAGAGAAATATATTTTTCAAAGATTTTTTCAAGTGCAGGCAAGATCCTGATAGGTCGATAGTTTCCTATCTCTGAGTGTTCTCCACCTTTGTAAATAGGTCTAATTATAGCACACTTTAGATCATCAGGTATTTCTGCTTGAGTAATATTAAAACTACAGTATTATTAAAACTACATAAGAATTTATCTTTAAAAAAACAATTTTTTCTCTTATTAATTAATTTGTTGACATTATTTCGCATGGACCTGTATTCATTTTCATAAATTTTATTAAGAGGAGAATTTTTCCACCTTCGAAACAATAAATCCCTTTTTTTATTAACTCTAAAATATCAGTAGTTATCCATTTTTTTATTGCATGGGGTCTTTTGGTTGGTTTTTCAAAAAATGACACAGTGCTTTTTTCATACAAATTAATGAAATTATTTTTAATTTGTTGATACAAAGTATTACTTTTTTGTTCATTAAGTAAAGAATTCCAATCTATTTCTCGTATGTGATTATCAATATGTTTTTGGGACAAAATAGTTATCTTCTTAATTTTTTTTAGTGGTTCTTTTTGCACATTATATTTAATATTAACCGCTGTCATATAATGATCTGCTATGGAAATCTCACATACACACGCTGATAGCGAGTCCACTTGTTTAAGCCTGTTACTGTACCTAACATATATATGATCTATGCATGATTGTGTTATTCGTCCGCATACAATTGCTTCCCGCGTCACACCGTCTATGCATTTGATCAAATAATTGCTTGCAAGAATATTTTCATAGGAATTAACTATAGGATCATGAAAATCCATCAAGTTTATATTAGTGTCCCCAAAGAGGAAAACATTGTCTCGGGGACCTATGAAATTCGTCAGAATAGATTCAATTTCACCAATAAACGATAGTTTGTTAAGATTCGGCGGTCGATATATAGCTAATATACTCAAACTTTGTTTATTTGGAAGAGTAATTACACCAAAAACATTTTCAAAAAAATTTGATTCTAGTGGTAATTGTTTAAATACCATATTGTTCCTTATATATAGCGATATTCCCCCACCTGATTTGTTCTTACGACAATAGTTGTAATTTGAATAGCCCGGAATCTCATACATATTAATTAGGTCAGCTTGTATATTTGTTTCGCTTATCATTAAAATGTCTATGCGCTCCCAATTGGGGCTCAATGACTGGAAAGGCCACGGTGGAACATTTTCCTGCTGGGGGATGTGGGCCTATAAAATACCGTGATACGCCATCTTGCAATAACATCAGCAACATTTCCAGTAAGCCCTACTCCTTAGCGTCCTAGAGTGGTCTTTATGATCCCGCGAGTCCCGGGCAATATGACCACTGACCCTAACATCGTGGTCGTAGCTGATAAGGAGAGGGCGAATGGCGAGTTTCCGGCGCCATAAAACCGGAGCAGCTCAGCTAAGGGAAGGTAACCCCTACAGAAAAATCCCTGGAGAAGGCAATGGGAAACCACTCCAGTATCTTTTCCCGGCATATCACTATGGAGAGAAACCAAACAGTGGCCCCGAGTCCCGGGCGGCCCTTAAATGGGCCAGGGTTGCGAAGAATCTCCCGGCTCAAAATAGTGAATTCAAAAATAAGATTAGGAACATGGAATGTTAGAAGTTTATACAGCGGTAAATTGGATAATACGATACAGGAAATGGAAAGATTAAAAGTAGATATCCTTGGAATTAGTGAACTGAGATGGACTGGCAGCGGCATACACCAACATGAGAAGGGAAATCTATACTACTCAGGAAGTGACCCACAGGATAGAAACCGTCGAAACGGAGTTGCTATATTTGTCATGGAGAAGTATGTAAAATTTGTTAAGAATTTTGTACCCATCTCGGACAGAATAATATTATTACAATTACACTGTCAACCCATCAACATTAATATTATTCAAGTGTACGCACCAACAGCGGAAGTGAGATATGATGGTGATGTGGAATCTTTTTATGACTCACTAGCCAGTACATTGCAAAGTTTGAAAGGAGAAGAAGTCAATTTTGTCATTGGAGATTTAAATGCCAAAATTGGCGAAGGTCGCCGCTCTCATATAGTTGGTGAATATAGCTTAGGCATAAGCAATCAAAGAGGTGATAGACTATACGAATTCTGCCAGGATAAAAATATGGTTGTATTAAATACCTGGTTTAAACTCCCGAAAAGAAGGCTTTATACATGGAGATCACCTCAGGATGGAACAATCTATGATATTGTCAGGAACCAAATAGACTATGTGTTAGTAGACCATAGATTCACGAACTCTGTAAAGAGAGTCACCACGTACCCTGGTGCGGACATTGGTTCTGACCATGTTTTGTTAACTGCCGATATTGTTTTACGCTTAAAACAAATAAAAAAGCCCAAAAACAAAATTAAAATGGATATCTTGAAACTCCACGAAGAAGTGGTCAGAAATAAGGTATCTCAGACTTTGAACGATAATATTAAGCTACTCCCTTGTGATCCGTCGATAGAAATACAAACACAATGGGATAACCTTAAGTCAGTTATATGTGAAACCTGTGATACAAATTTGAAAGCTGATAAGCAAATTAGAAAAAAGAATTGGATGACTGACCACATTTTGAACTTAATGGATGAGAGACGTAAACACAAACATAATGAGACACAATATAAAAACTTACAAAGAACGATTAGACGTGAAATTAAAAAAGCCAAAGAAGAATGGATGAAGTCACAGTGTGAAGAACTAGAGTCATACAGTCGTAGTCACAATGCATTCAAACTTCACAAAAAATTGAAGGAAATTACGGGCACTTCTAGAAGAATTACTCCATCATGTTTAGTTGACGATTCCAATAAATTAATATTGGATGAAAAAGATATTCTACAAACATGGGAAAAGTATATTCATGATACATTCAAAGATATTAGACCTGATATTAATATTCCTAATGATCAATTGCATGGACCATCGATTTTAAAATCAGAAATTCTTCATGCGATAAAGACTTCAGACAATAGAAAAGCGTGCGGACCAGACGATATTCCAGTTGAGGTATTGAAGCTCTTTAATGATGAAAATGTTGACTACCTGTTGAGGTTATTTAACTCTATATATTACACAGGGAATATACCCCAAGATTGGCTAAAATCCACCTTCGTGACATTGCCTAAAAAACAATACCCTAAGAAGTGCAGTGACTATCGATTAATAAGCCTGATGAGTCATGTCCTTAAATTATTCCCTAAAATAATACATGCCAGGATACGCAATAAGTGCGAGCAGGACTTGGATGACACTCAGTTTGGCTTCAGAAACGCGTTCGGGACGCGTGAAGCATTATGGTCTATCGACGTACTATTGCAAAAGTGTCGTGACCAAAGAAAGGAAGTCTTTGCCTGTTTTATTGACTACGAAAAGGCATTTGACAGGGTAAAACATGCTGACCTAATGAAAATGCTTGCGGATTGTAACGTTGACACCAAAGACCAGAATTTCATTAAAAACCTGTATTGGTTCCAAACAGCAGAAATAAGACATGGGAATGAGAGATCTAATGCAATTGCCATTCAGCGTAGAGTACGACAAGGCTGTATCCTGTCGCCACTATTGTTTAATCTCTATTCAAACTATGTCTTTAAAAGAGCCCTAAGTAATACTGATATGGGTCTGAAGATCAACGGAGTTGTCATTAATAACATAAGATACGCAGATGATACTGTATTACTAGCTGACTGTATCGATGACCTCCAAGACCTATTAAATCTTGTTAATAATGCTGGTGAGCAACTGGGCCTAACAATCAACGTCAATAAAACTAAATGGATGACATTTGGACGACTAGATCACTCTGAATCAGTGATACTGTTAAATGGTTGCAATGTCGAAAAGGTGGAAAGATTTAGATACCTCGGCAGTATTCTCACGGAAACTCTTGACCCAGATGTGGAGGTTAGATGCAGAATTGAAGCAGCAAGAACTGCGTTCATTAAAATGAAATCCCTCTTCTGCAATGACAATATCAGCTTAAAACTAAGGCAGAGAATGCTAAAATGTTATGTGTGGTCGGTCTTGCTCTATGGATGTGAAACATGGACCTTGAAAGTAAATACCATGAACAGGTTAGAGGCTTTTGAAATGTGGCTTCACCGGAGAATGCTCAAGGTCCCATGGACCGACATGATCACCAACACAGAAATTCTCAGGCGGGCTAGAGCAGATAGAGAACTGCTTACATTAATAAAAATCAGGAAAATTTCATATCTGGGTTATATACTTCGAGGGGAGAAGTATCACTTGCTCCATTTGATATTGAAAGGCAAGATAGAGGGTCGCCGAGGGCCTGGTAGGAGACAAATGTCTTGGCTGCGTAATATACGAGAGTGGACCGGCATTAGAAATGTGGAGGAGCTATTCCGGGCAGCGCAAGACAGAGAGACATTCTCAAGAGTGATCGCCAACGTCGGGGGGACCTGATACGGCACGCAAAGAAGAAGATGCGCTCCCAACAACTTCTTAAATAAACATGCAAAACATCCCAATTCTTACATAATGATCTGATATTTACATGAATACAAATTAATTCCCCTATATCACTTTTTTTAATTTTTATCCACTGATGGAGATCGTTAGTTCTCAAAAATTCTACTTCATTATCTTCTTCCAGATAATTACTTAAAGCCATATTTTTTACATAATTAGTTCACATTCTGTACATATCCTATTAATTTGATAATTTAATACATCTCTGGTATTATACCTGAGTATTTATTTGAGTAATGATTGGTAAGTAGGTTTACATATATCATTATTATATTTATTTCAATTTGAATGCAGTTTGTAAGAAATAATGGGTAATCTAAAATATTAACAATAATGAATTTAGTCAGAATGAATACTGCAACTCCGCTATTATTATTTTTGTTTATAGTTGTCTGAATATATTTAAAATAATTGCGCTGCCGTCGATAAGCATTCGTCAGTGACTCATAATTTGTAAATGTCTTGTTTAACACTATGCGGCCCGGCTGCATTTTAAAATTATTGATTTTAATTAAAATAGTAAATTTATTCTGCATTGTAATCAATTTTTTGTTTGGCAACTTTTAACATATAGTTATACTATTATATTTTATTTATATTCTTATACTATTTGGTAGGTGATCCGTAGGGAATTTTTTTTGTTTCTTTTGATTAGAATCCCAGCAGTTGGCACATTTGGGGGGACAATCCAGAGATTTACATTCCCGGTATTGGTGTTCTCCGGCGCAGTGCATACATCTTGGATTCTTCATTTTATCTAGGCATTTATGTGCAGTATGGCCAAATCTTAAACAATGGTAGCACAGGGTTAAAGGGTTGCAATCTTCAACATATATCCTCAAGAATCCTAAGTTAACACGTTTTTTCCTTATAAGGTAATTTCTCATGTTTCCATTTGTTTCGACAATTATATTGTGGGATTTATTTCTTTTGTTGTCGGTGAAACCTGTCAAGGTCACCTGAAATATATCAGGATTTTGATTAGTCATTATTTTAATGTCTTCATTTTGGAGTATTAAGTCTGTTAAAAATTCTTCTTTTGTGTAATTTGTTTGTATTCCTTTGAATATTACACCTGGTTTTTTTCTTTGTATTTCTTCTGCCGTGATGTCTTTTTTTGATATTTTGTTGATTTCATTTTTCAGTTTGGTTGCATCTTCTTTTTTAGGGCAAGTTATAATTAATCGGTTGTTAGTAATTTTTTTCATACTGTTTACTCCGATGCCCAGAGCAGATATTTTTATTTTATTCTGTATTGTTTCCTTAAGTTGGTCTTGATTTTGGTTCGTATTTAATGATGTTATTATAATTGGGAAGTTTCTTTCTTCAGTCTCAGTTTCTTGATGATAATTGGTTTTTAATGTTGACGCGTACGTCACTCTTTCATTTTTATTTAATATCAGTTTATTTTGTAGCTCAATTATTTTCTCTTGCAATTGAAGTTTTTCCTTGCACCATATTTCTTCTAGTTGGCTTATATCTTGTTCTATGATTAATCTCTGCTTCGCCTCTTTGATACTTGAGCATTTTTTAATTTCAGTTTTAATAGAGTCAATTAGTTCTTGTACGTTCCGGTCCATAATGAGTTAAATCAAAACCTCCTAGACTCCACAAGGCCAGGACACTGGATCAAGATGGCCGCCGCTGAAGGCTGATGACTATGGATTAAAAAATCTAATAAGGTGCCAATTATGGCAAAATAGTGATCTGAAGAGAGAAAATATTATACTAAATACACACTGAAGTGCAAAAAACATAGGTTCATGGCACATTGGGGAAAAAGCATTGACGGGTAAAATAAGGCAAGAAAATTTCTTAGTAAAAAATCATTAATATCCTTTGTTAAAAATGAAACATTTCTAAGTACAGTGTATTGGTATTTATAATTAGGGAAGATATCAAAAACTATATTTTTTTAGAATAAGGGCCAGTTGTTTCACAGAATAACAATTCATGAAACCAATGTAAATTTTAAAATTCTGTGAAAGTTCCATTTAAGTTCTGTTATTAAATCAATATGGGCAAGTTGTTCCACATAGCTGAAATAATAACAGAACTTGAGTAGAACATCAACAGAACTTGAAAATTAACTTTGAAATTCGACGAATTGTTCAAATTCTGCGATACAAATGGCCCTAAAGAATAAACTAAATAAAAACAAAATTAATAATTGATTACATTTAATAATGAAATTTGATTATAATGATATATGTTGAAATATGTATAATATGAATGTTGTGTAGTAGTGGATATGATTGCCGGCAGTTGAGATTGTAGAGCAGTCTGCTGTAGTTTCTGGAGGCTGGAGGCTGTAGAATGTGCGCCTGAAAATAATAACAACTAAAGTAGTATAAAGTATTAGGGGTATATTGTTTTGAAATGTTGGATGGTTATGAGGGAATGGTGTATGTGGGTATATCGATCAGTCAAGAATATTTTTTTTTACTGTGTAGATTTTGCGACTTTTCACAACTTTTTTGGTAGTATCATTTCTTCTTTTAACATAATTATTTAACAATGAATTTGTAGATGATCTGATTAAATGTTGCAAAATAATATTCGATGAATGTCCAGCGGGACAATTGAAATCTGTTAGGAAAAAATCTCTATCATTGATAGCGTCGATTGTCAATTGTGATACTAATTCACGCTGGTTATTGTAATCTAAAAACATTTTTTCTAGTTTGGTTGATAAAAGCTTTTGTACGGTGACATAGTTATGAATGACGGCATTGACGATGTCAGGGTGAGGACATAATAAACCACCTCGATCCATATTCCTTATTAATGAGTAACTACAATCTGTGTCTAACATTTTATCGACAGTCATGGAATTGGAACATGTTGTACATTTAAGTTTCTTTAAAACGGTTCGGGCACAATAACCTGCGAGATATGTAAGAACGGGGAGACTGGCTTCTGCTTGCTGGAAATCTTTCTCAGTAAATGTTTTATGTAATCCAGAAAAAGAGAAATTTGGTTGCTTAATTGAACTGGTACAGGCCTGGGGTTCATTCTCAGGTTCACAATCAACAATGTCAATCTGTATCCGGCCAAATGCAGATGAAGACAACGTTAAAGGTAGCAGATCTTGAATCCTCAACTTTGACTCCACTTCAAATATTTGTCTGATTGATATTAAATATTGTGAACCTGCTATAGTTCTATACTTACCAAACCTGGCTTCTAATGCATCTGTTTGAATTTTGCCCGGAAGAAAATATTTGAACTTTAAAGTATTTATACAATATTCAGCCATTTCTAAAAGACCACGGGTTGTGTGTGTAATAGCTAAGTGAGTTTCTCTTGTTAGTTAATTAAAATTATTATTTGAAGCTTTCCATGAATCTAACCATTTAATAAATTTTTCCAAAAATGCTACATTTTCTTCACCAGGTTTAAGAGAAAGTGGTTGTTGAAGGGGATTTCGCAATCGTATTCCCTTGAATGGAGTTTTGACATTAACAATATTCCACCATGTGCGAATTAAATATATGAAATGAGCAGTTGTTGCAAAATGGGGAATATTATGTTGCTCACCTAGAATCATCAATGCCTGCTCAACAAATTCATTAAACACATTTTGAACAAGCTTCACGTTTTTTCTTTCAAAAGAACTTGGGCAAAGAGATTTCATTGTTAATCCGTAAGCATACTTGACTAAATTTTTACATTCTAATTCATGAAGTCGTTTTATGGAAGAAAACGCAGCTACTGATTCTGACGTATGATCTTCGAAGTGTGGAAATGATAATACTTGTTGAGTATCTTTCTGATTAATCCAATTGTTTCTTATACATTTAAAAACGTGGACAGAATCTAAAACATAAAATAAAGGTAAGCTTTCATTGGATGGATGACAGTACACAGTTTTCAGTTGGGGGGGAGTGCTGAAAGACATCATAGCTTTTCTGTTAATGGAATTATTATCACTAACTACGCACAAAATATTAAAACCTATCTGTTGAAGACCCATTATAATTTTTTTAATAATAGTAAACAATTGTGCTGCATTCATAGTTTTGACGGGGAGTATATGGACTACTTCTTTGTATCGAGAGAGTAAACTTTGAATCATAAAGACATGTGCAGTAGTAGCTGCGTTTTCACTATTGTAAGCTATTCCCAAAATGCTGCCTCCGCTGTAATCTAAATATGGCTTTATGTGAATTTCATCTATCATCAATGTTACAGTTAAATCCCTTTTCGTTAACAATTTAAATTTATGTTTCATAAATGACAAAAAATTACTGTCACTCTGTTCATTTAGTGGGTTTGTACGAAACTTGGAGCAAACTCTTCTCAAAGTTCTAGGATGGGGAAACGTTAGATGATCTGAGCCTCGCAGGAATTTATATGAATGGGGTGAAATAGAGTACAGAATGCTACTGAAGACTACAAAACATGGTGAATATCTTGCAGCCCCTGATTTTCGATTTAATAATTGTAATTGTTCCGTTAAAAATTGAATTTTTTTCTGCTTTTTAGTATCATCTGTTAATAAGTTATCAATTTCACTTAGTAAATGGACCACAGTTTCTAATACAGTATCTATAGCATTGTCAGAAACATTTTTGAAGGACTGAATTGATAATAAAATAGTATTAAGTTCATTGTAATCGTTTATTTGCTGTGGAAATTTTTTTTCACCTAATTGTTTTAATTCTACGCATTCAACAAATAAACTCAGCCGTAAATTTATATCGACAACGGCAGATGCAATGACTTTTGGAAATGGAGTTGACGCAAGATAAAAAAATACTACGGAACTTTCTTTTTTGACGGTAATACAATCAGTTGGGAAGTTATGTTTGTCAATGCAACCTAAAAATTCATTAAAAGTTGAAAAATGGTTCTGAGATTCAAAGACTGCATTAGAAACTATGCTCTTTTCTACTGCTATTTGTAAATTAAGAAGCTCTTTCCTGCTTTTCCTTGCGTCCACACTTTCTCGGGATAATGTTGGAGTCGCTGACAGGTAGGCTGGACAATTTGGCAGAATTGACGGGATAGCTCCCGGAGCAAGTTTCACCCTCTTGTATTTCATTATACATTGCTCTCCAGTTTGTACGTTGGTGTGAACACTGGTTGTAATGATGTCCTCCTTTTTAAAATGCAGCTCGCATACCTGAAAAGTTATTACTTTAGTGTTAATTTATGTTTTCTCAAGTAATCATAACTGTCAATCTCTTTCATAATGTACACAATGCACGACAATAATAAATTTAAATTATACATATAGTATAGTAGTTTCCTACAAAATAGTATTATTTAGCTGTTCAATAAATATTAAATATCTAGGCACTCCATTGACACGTTGCATTTTTTCATTGTGTCGTCTTTCATTACAGCAAAAATCTGTCAAAACCGATAGAATATATTAAATTAGACAACAACATTAACATAAACACATTTTCAAATCAAAATAATATGAATAAACATGTGTAAACGTTACATCACAATCGCAGTTGCACGTTTTTATATACATTGAGGTTAGGTACAAACATAACAATCAATATGCATTCAATTGTACTTGTTAATATAATGCAGGTACATTTTCACAATGCACGACAATAATAGATTTCAATTGTACACTATCCTCTTAAAAAATAGTGTTATTCAGCCGTTTAATATTAAAAATCTTGGCACTTTGAAACGTTACATTTTTTCATGGTTTTGTCGTCTTTCATTACATCAAGAAGCTGTCAAAAACGATACAATATATTAAGTTAGACAACAACGTTATGAGCTAATAACATTAAATTAGACAATAAACACATTTTAAAATCAAAATATTATGAATAAACATGTGTAAACACCACATTACAATCGGTTTTTACATACACATTTACATTGAGGTTATGTTCAAAGTTGAATCCCGTATTTGCAATAAAAAATAAGCACTTTTCACTTACCGTTGAATATTTTGTTGGAATGAAATCCCGACGAATAGACTTAACCCATTTATTTCGTAATATAACATCATTTGGGAACTTAAATGTATGACGTCTTGGTTCGTTATCGTAATTCCCTTTTCAACGAGGAACAACGCACTTATTAACCATTTTTAAACTTAAAACACTTCTGTAGAGAATTAATAAGTAACATCGCTCAAAGTATTGTAAGTATTGTGCATGTAATGCTTCTAATTTATAGTTTTTTGTCTAAATCAAAACACGCGTACTGCACCGCCGCAATAATATCCATACAAGTGAAGTTCGTAATATGTAATATATGAATCTGACGTTTGCAGCCGCCTAGTTTCAGCCTCCTAGAAGGTTTTTTACCGCTAGAGGCGTAAACTGGGTCTTGGCCTTCTAATGCCGTGGGTGACGGTTAAATGCGGGCTGTCTGGCGAATAAAAACGTCAGTCAGCCTGCTATGTTTACAACAATAATTTGTTTAACTGCTTGGCACTGTACTTAGGTGGTTACTGTATTTCTGGGCGTGCGGGCTGCACGGCGACAGAAACTGAACTGAACTTTAAAAGAAGCTAAATAAAATAATAAACTACATTACAAGTATCCGCGTGAAGTTCCATGGTCCGGTTCCCACCTTTCTCCGCCCGTCGCGCATCGGGTAAGTCTGTTGCACCCCAGTCCCAAATTCAAACTCGTTGCACCCGTAACACGGCGGCAATAGTCACGTGGTAACATCATAGGAATGTGCATGCTACCCAAATCTTTAAAATAAATTCCAAGAATAACGTAAGCGTGATATATAATACCAAAAACGTCTTATTGTTGAATAAAACAACTGTTGAACAAATATCACTTGAAAAACCATTCCATACAAATCCTCACAATGAGATGGAAAACCCGGAAAATTCCTAAACATAACGTAACAGTTATAACAACTCCAAAACGTCTCAATTTTTGCCGTAAAGATAAGAAAAGATAAGGACAACAGGCCTCCCACCACTACAGGAAAATCATCTGTATCAGTAGGTCCCCTGTCTTCCTGCGATTGAAAAGATAAGGACAACAGGCCTCCCACCACTACAGGAAAATCATCTGTATCAGTAGGTCCCCTGTCTTCCTGCGATTGAAAAGATAAGGACAACAGGTCTCCCACCACTACAGGAAAAGATAAGGACAACAGGCCTCCCACCACTACAGGAAAATCATCTGTATCAGTAGGTCCCCTGTCTTCCTGCGATTGAAAAGATAAGGACAACAGGCCTCCCACCACTACAGGAAAATCATCTGTATCAGTAGGTCCCCTGTCTTCCTGCGATTGAAAAGATAAGGACAACAGGTCTCCCACCACTACAGGAAAAGATAAGGACAACAGGCCTCCCACCACTACAGGAAAATCATCTGTATCAGTAGGTCCCCTGTCTTCCTGCGATTGAAAAGATAAGGACAACAGGCCTCCCACCACTACAGGAAAATCATCTGTATCAGTAGGTCCCCTGTCTTCCTGCGATTGAAAAGATAAGGACAACAGGTCTCCCACCACTACAGGAAAAGATAAGGACAACAGGCCTCCCACCACTACAGGAAAATCATCTGTATCAGTAGGTCCCCTGTCTTCCTGCGATTGAAAAGATAAGGACAACAGGCCTCCCACCACTACAGGAAAATCATCTGTATCAGTAGGTCCCCTGTCTTCCTGCGATTGAAAAGATAAGGACAACAGGTCTCCCACCACTACAGGAAAAGATAAGGACAACAGGCCTCCCACCACTACAGGAAAATCATCTGTATCAGTAGGTCCCCTGTCTTCCTGCGATTGAAAAGATAAGGACAACAGGCCTCCCACCACTACAGGAAAATCATCTGTATCAGTAGGTCCCCTGTCTTCCTGCGATTGAAAAGATAAGGACAACAGGTCTCCCACCACTACAGGAAAAGATAAGGACAACAGGCCTCCCACCACTACAGGAAAATCATCTGTATCAGTAGGTCCCCTGTCTTCCTGCGATTGAAAAGATAAGGACAACAGGCCTCCCACCACTACAGGAAAATCATCTGTATCAGTAGGTCCCCTGTCTTCCTGCGATTGAAAAGATAAGGACAACAGGTCTCCCACCACTACAGGAAAAGATAAGGACAACAGGCCTCCCACCACTACAGGAAAATCATCTGTATCAGTAGGTCCCCTGTCTTCCTGCGATTGAAAAGATAAGGACAACAGGCCTCCCACCACTACAGGAAAATCATCTGTATCAGTAGGTCCCCTGTCTTCCTGCGATTGAAAAGATAAGGACAACAGGTCTCCCACCACTACAGGAAAAGATAAGGACAACAGGCCTCCCACCACTACAGGAAAATCATCTGTATCAGTAGGTCCCCTGTCTTCCTGCGATTGAAAAGATAAGGACAACAGGCCTCCCACCACTACAGGAAAATCATCTGTATCAGTAGGTCCCCTGTCTTCCTGCGATTGAAAAGATAAGGACAACAGGCCTCCCACCACTACAGGAAAATCATCTGTATCAGTAGGTCCCCTGTCTTCCTGCGATTGAAAAGGAAAACCTAAATCCATTTCGCATCGCTTTCAAAAATATTGAAACATTTCCCACCGAAGGAAAGTTATGAAAAATGATGACCCAAAATTCCGAACCAATAAGAAACATAACAAAGACGCAACAAAAGGACAGACAGAACAAAAACATAACAAAACAAAACATCCATTCGAAGTTCATATTCGTGTTCATATATGAACGTCAAATGTGTGCTCTTTTAAAAAAAATAACGTGTAACCGTTCGAAAAAAAAAATTATAAATTCAAAACGAGAAATAAATTTTCTCGAAGTATTAGATGTATAAGAACATCAATGTCAGCTCTCTTACTGTTTAGAAACCGACCAAAACTTCAAAACAACTCAAAGTTGTATAAACCTCCATGCTAAACCAACATGAAACAGTTGAAAGTACACTTTTTTTTTTTTACAGTGAATACCGCACAAGAATCTCAACTGCTCCCGTCTGGAGCCAGTGAGACTTTGGCATGCCCAATTGGGGTATGTTGTGAGGCTGAAGGTAGTGGGGAGGGGAAGGAGGTGGGGAAGAGGAAGGTTGGGAAGTACCTGGCTATTCAGATCTGGTCACCAAACACGGCTAAAGCCATTTTCAAGCAACGTTTCAATTCTGAATGGTGGTCTTACACCAGGGCGATACTGATAGTATCTTCCACTCTGGAACATGCCGCAAATATAATATATAATTTTAAATGAATTAATTGTGAAATAATACAAATTAATCAAATAAAATTTATTTGCGCTTGCCGGGTTCGAACCCGCGACCTCCGGATTGTGAGTCAAGAGTCTTACCCACTGGACTACGGAGGTCGTAGTCCAGTGAGTAAGACAACAAAGAAAAAAATTGTGTTCACGAAAAAAAAATTATCCTAAAATTTTGTATATAAAAACTTTAGCAAACAACTAAACTGTATTAAACTTCCATATAAATCCAACCAGAAGGTTGATAAAAGTTTATTTTTAGCAAACTTGAGTTGCCGAAGAAAATATTAAATAGTTAAGTATGTCCACTTCATGTCAACAAAACAGCATCCGAGATACTACTTAAAAAAGATTTGTAAAACGAAAGATTTGAGTATAAATCATTTCACAGGTAAGTAGGTATAATATGTTGCCGTAAGAAAATATATGTATTTTTTTTTAAATAAGGTATGTCATCTATAACAAAATAATTGTTGAATCTCAATTATGTATTTCTAAACAACAGAAGGTATAATTAAAAATAAACCGGATTGATAAAATATTCAAAGGTAAGCATAGTCTCGAACCAAAAACTGTAATTTAAAAATAATTATTCCAAATTAAAAGTCAAATAAGTGTAAACCCGACGTATAGATGTCATTACTTGGAATAATAATTAAATCATTAGCGAATACACAAACCGAGAACTGTGTACGAAAAAAAAATTACTAGAATAGCATTTAAGTTAAAATAATAATTAAAATATTTAAATAAATGAAGAGAATATAAGCGAAACTCAATCGAAAATCTGGAAACAGAAAAATCAGAAAAACATATTGACACCTCTGGGACTCGAATTAAAATAATTAAAATAATAATAATCAAATAAACTGAAATAAAATTTGCATTACAAAACATTATTAATTTACCGAAATAGAATAAGGAATCCAACAGCCATTCGATTGACAATAAAATCCCATAGGGTATGTACAAATACTAATTCTTCTGCTTTATAATATGTTATGTAAAAATGCCTTTAAATAGTTTTTTACAATGTTTTAAAAATAATAACAATTGAATTGAACTAACATAGTTGGCAGGTCATCTTTGTTGCACTAATTACACAGCGTTGGACGACTTGAAAATGAACATCGGTCGTTTGTTTTTTGTTTGTAGGCGACTGCGGAGGCCAACAATCTGACTGCCGTGGCGGAGGCCACGGAGTATTACAACTCGCTGATGGGCAAAGAGTGCAGGGGCACACAACCCTACTTGCAGGAGCAGCAGCTGGAGGCCAACCACCTGCGGATACGGGACCAGGCCATCGGAATCTTCCAGGCCAAGCGGAAGATGGGCGGCGAGGAGTTCTCCAAGGTCTACAAGGAACAGCTGATCAAGGTTAGTTCTTCGTACATTGGACGAAAGTTGGTTAAAACTTTCTTATGTTACTTTTAGACAGCAATCACTTTAATATATATTTGTGAGGAAACTGTATCAATTGTACTTCAGTTATCTTTCAGTAAAGTATTTTTTTATTTAACTTAATTTCAGCTTAACGATCTTGTCTTCAATTACATTTGAGAAGAGAACAAGGTGTCAACAGGTGTAGTAATCTCTAAGGGTCGACCGAGATCTCGGTCTCAGTCTCGGCATTCTCGGCCTCAAATTCTACCGAGAACTCTGTCTCGGTTCTTGGCGAAAAATCACCGAGATTCTCGGCCATAACCGAAACCGTTGTAAGTAGGTACGGTATAGGAATGGGATTCAAATCTACCGTGCGCGTCCACATTCGTCACTTGGTGTCAGTGCGTGAGAGAGTTGTCGATTGTTGCTGCTGCCGCCGCTGCGCCACGCCGTTCGTTCGTTTCACTACTTTTGGAAACAGACAATTGGTGAAAACGCAGAAAAATTGCTTTTTATGTGCTACAACATCATTTTGTTCAATTTTGATTATTAAAACTATTTAAGCCGCCGCTACCTGAATTTCTACCAATTTCTCACATATCTCCCTTAAACATTTGAAGTTTTTAAGCTTTTAAAAAAATATATGTTATTTTTTAATATCTAGACGCATTCCACGCCGAAACGTTAATTATTTACAATTCCCTTGATAGAAAAAAATCGCAAAGTATGCTCGGAAAATTATTTTAAACACGTTTCTTTCAGTTATTTTACAAGTTATAGTTGTGAAAAAATTCACAATGTTTTTTTAAATGATACTTAAGATCAGGCGCGGCCGGTGCCTCAAATTATAGGTGGTTCACCAAGCCATTCATAAAAAACGAAAGGTTGATATTGTGATGTTCTTCTTTTTCTACTTATTTAACTCTCCTGGTCATCGGCAAGACAGTTGTGATGTTTCGTCTTTTCTCTTGGCTCTGATCGATATTTAAATTCTTTAGGCTTTGCATATGTGTGGTAGGGATGGAAAATTCCTCCCCTTCGTCACACAAGCCTTTATGAAAATTGGACCCTTATTTCCTCTGATAACTACAGAAAGCTACTTAAAGCTCCCTTGTACTACATACCTTTAGTGATATATGTACTTAACTAATAAATACATTATTTACGACTTTGAACGTAAATATTTTCGTATTTAGGTTGTAATTAAACTCCATCAAACGTTGTGTAATTTTTTGATTTATGATATAGGACTCTAATTACTTAATTTTTTTGTGGTAACCCTCTTGATTCTAAACAGAGTGTTGAATTTCAAACTGTATTGGTCTCTCTCTTGCAAATCTAACCTTAAGTAGTTTCTCTAAATGAGCTAACTTCCCCTTGACGTTTATTATGATTCCCTACATCCTAATGAATTCATGAATAAGCAATACTAACCGAAACTACACATGACTAATTGAACAGATAATTAAATATAACTCAAATGGTTAAATGTTAGTAAATTTGATTATGATTGTATCTTGTATCTGCTGGGCGCCCCTCCGTTTAGATTCAGCTGCTATAAGGTACATAAAAAGATGGATCTAGTAGGTTAATGTAATTAGTTAATTGCATATTTGACGAACTCAGAATAACCCTTTTTCTGGCAAAATTTGGCTCCCGCCTCCATCAAGTAAGCAAGGTGATCAGGAGTCAACCCAAAATTCGCACAGTCTTTTGGCACGGTTCAATTGATTGATACCTAAGTTATCGCGTCCCAAATGAACCTTCCTTCGCCATCATGCGCTGCCTTCAGGTCTTCCCCCGAGCCCAGATACCCCCAAATTCCTACTCCTCCAAAGTTTACTATTTACTTAGGGCGAACCGGTTTCGTCCTATATGCAATCATATACTCACGGGTTTGTGTGGAGTTACGGGTCGTGAATCCTCCCTCCACGTTCAAGAAATGAGACGAGAGTGACCCGACAGGCCTAAAGCACTAATTGTAAGTGAGTTCGTTTCATTCAATGAACAGTACATAAAAAGATATATATGTAAACATACGTTTTGGGAAGGTTTATAACTCGCAATACGAAACTACTTGCATCGCATCCCGAGCTCGGATCTCGCCCATCAAATTCTGCGAAATTCTCAGATTGATACCGAATACATACGTAAGAATAGTGGGTGATATAAATAAATATTAGTACATTAGATCTTATCTGGCGATGTGTTCTGGAGATTCGCCATAACTCCAAGCTTTTGTTTGGTTTTGTTGACGGTTTTGTTTGAGAGATCCGCCATCTCTATGGTTTGATTAATGGTCCTTGTTATAGAAGCGACCACTGCCTTCTGTTGGTTGAACTGTATTTTTTTTTTTCTTTCCCTCCCCTCCAATGTTCAACTTTTGATAAATTCTTGCTATCCCGTGATTCTCAATTGAATCATGTAAATCCTCATTACCCCTTATTAAGCTATCCCGTGATTTTTCAACTGTTTCATGTAAGTCTTCAATACCCCTTTTTGAACTATCCCGTGATTTATCAACTGTTTCATGTAAATCTTCAACACACCTTTTTGAACTATCCCGTGATTTATCAACTGTTTCATGTAAATCTTCAATACACCCTTTTGAACTGCTATAATAAATCTGTTAATTTTCAATTGCTTAGGTCTGTAGATACCTCTTTACGTTCAAATTAAAGATAGTGTTTAATTCCTTTTTTTTTCTCTAATAATTGCGCAATATAATAATTTTATCCCGTTCCTAGAAGTTAATACCTAAGTACGATATCCACTAATCAAGGTCATTTTTTTTTCTTTTTACTGTATTCGAACTAGTGTCCCAGTGACCGACTTATTTTGTAAACAATTTGAGCTTTGTAAACATTCTCGACGGCCTCGTGACCTAGATTCAAGCGTATGAGGTGTGTTTAATTTAGACATTCCGGAGACGTGTGAGATGACTCTAAAATTTTCTTTGTTTGATAATGATGTACTTAGCGCAATTGTCTAGTCTGATACCCGATTACGTATACATATTTATTCATTTATATATACTTTGTCTCAATAAATAATTTATAATATTGATATGTATAATTATATTATGATTGAAATAATTTCTAATATCATAACTTATTTCAAATGCTCTGGATTTTCTGAAATTATATTAATACATACATAAAATTAAATATTGATTTGTAAATTTATCACACATAACTACTTTTAATAGATTGATGAATTCAGAGGTAGGAATCGATACCCTTTTTTCCTCTTTTTATATAAGTGTTTTCCTTTTTGATTAAAATTTTTCTTGGGAACAATAAAATTACATATATATATGTTTATATACATACATATATAAATATATAAAATATACTTATTATACTTATAATATTTTAATATAGTTACATATCACATATTAAGAGAGAAATATCTTGGTCAAATAATTAATCCAAATACCAATGTTTGCTGCATTCCGCTTTCTCCTTGGAATCTGTAAAATTTTATAACGGAAAAGACTTACCCCTACCAAGGTTTTTCCGACCGGGAAATACACGGTAACCTTGCTGCAATTTTCCTAAATTAATTTTTATTTTCCTAAATTTAATTAAATCTTTTTGACTTCAATTTTTTTTTTTTTTTTCATTTAATCTAATTAATTAAAATGATGCATGAACTCTATGGTTCTAAACTGTATTTTATCTCAAAACTCGTTGGTTAGATAACACTTTAAATGATAGTTACTTCACGATTATTTTAGAGATGGTAAATTGTTGTTAAATTAAATTTTTATCCCTCCGAACTTTTATGTATTAATAAACTATTATTTTGTTTTATTATTATTATTTAAGATAATTAGTTTAAATATTTATTATTTGTTAGAACACT
The DNA here is from genome assembly GCA_929108145.2 of Limnephilus rhombicus. Classification (NCBI taxonomy): domain Eukaryota; kingdom Metazoa; phylum Arthropoda; class Insecta; order Trichoptera; family Limnephilidae; genus Limnephilus; species Limnephilus rhombicus. The sequence goes on along the minus strand of OV815287.1, from coordinate 9,983,624 downwards.
TTCACTTAGATTGAACACACGTATTTAATTATAACTTCTTCACGCTAAATTATCACATCACTTCAGTTATCTATTGCACTAATATTAAACGCGAAATTTCTAAGTTTAAAAATACGATATTAAGTGATTATAAAATCCGAATTTTCCACTAAAACAAATTGTATTTATCACGAGCACTTTTATTTTTCACAAGTAATTAATGCGTTGGCTTTATTTTTATTTCCACTGATTCTAACTGCAAAGTATTTTTTTTTGTAGATCACTGACTAGAATGTGAAATTTTTCTAAGTATCAAAATAATTATCACTTAGAATTTTTCAACTTTAAATCACCCACCGTTTCGTCACGTTCCGCGAACTTACAACCTTTTCGACCACGACCGTAGACTCTCCCCAACTGGCATTTGTCTAGACTTTTATACCCCTCTCAGGTCCAAAAGATCGTATCTGAATCTCCTGTAATAAACCAATCTAATTACTATCAACTCGTAATTTCTTGAAACCTCTCCATTATTGTCGAATGCGGTCCCTTAGTACCTTCCGCGTTTGATACTTTAAATTCTGTCTCGTACTTCCATACTTACAAGATCCGGATTTAGTAAGATCCATGTTTAATGGCCCAACTTCCTTTGTCCTGGTGTTCATACAAAATTAGCTTGAATTTAATAATTTTAAAGTTCTATTTTCATCTATTTCGTAACATGTCCGTGCGTACGGCATCTACCATATGTTCCGAATCTGTCCCCAAATTCGCCTATCAGAGATATCTTCATGTCGAAGTCTTTCTCGCAAATTGTTCATTTTTATTTTATTATTTTTCCTCGAGTTTTTCTGTATTCTATATGAACCTTTCCATTTAAAACCGAATTTTCTCTATTTACGTCGTATATTTGAATTTTCCATTTTTTCTCGAATTTTCTTTTATTCACGACACTCTTTCCATGAATTTCCTTATTTATTCTTACGCTATTGTTCATATCTCTATAGATTTTTATATTTCAAGCCGTATTTATTTTATTCACTGTTAATCTAAGATTTCCTTTGTTTTTCTCTGTCGTATCTTCTCTCCCCTCGCTTCCCTGTACTTCCCTGATATAACCATATCGTTTTTTGATGTTTGCTGCCTCTTGGAAAATTTCATTTTCTATTTGTTATTAATAAATATATCATTTTTAACATCTTTATAGGAGATACCCCCACTTCGGCCCTTAAATTCCTGTCATTTTTATTGCTTCATAGAGATCGTCCCCCAAATTTTGTGTCATTCTTACTCAAAATCCCATAAACCATATGCTTTGACAGCTGTATACATTAATTTCTGTACCCACCTGGCAATAAATCCTTTTTTATTTCAGTGTCGTTAACTTTTATGAGAATTCTTTAATGTAAATATTTCATAAGACCCATGATAATTTTTATTACCTTTTTTACGACTAATCGCCCTTATCTAAACAATTTTCATGTTCGAATATTCCTTGTTTATCACAACAAAATACATCTGAAATCGACAACCATTGTAATGTCTCATTTTTTATCTGCAGTCGCGTACTATGTTACTCTATAAACTCCATTTTAATTACGTAAAATGACTCCTTTTCCTGAGTTTTTCTATCGCAATGTTTTCAGCATTTTCCACTCCCCTCCGTACTGCACTCTATTTTCTTCTCTAACACTTGTTACTGCTCTAGACATCTGAAATATACCCTCGCCTATTCTTTAAGACTCTCATTTTTTTTGACGTTTCCTCCCTAAATCTTTCATCGTAATATCCTAGCTCCGTCTAGAATTGATAACAATAATTTTCCATTGTTTTTTCAACATTTCCATTTCCTTTAGCACGTTTTCCCTCGAATCGATCATCTCCGGTCGTCACAAACAATCGTATTATAGATGGAAATCTCCCTAACACCTTACAACACGTTTTCGTCACTTGCTATGCCATTTTTCACTTAAACTTTTCCATCGTTGTTTACGTGTATCCTTTTTTCCGCACCTGATATGCTTTAATGCGTTCGAGAACTAGGGTTTCTGATCCCTGGAATGTACCGGTTAATCATAACATTTCTTGGGGTCATCGTACTTTTGTCCCTGAACAGATTATTTTTTCCCATGGAGTTTATTCACCTCTCGGTTTGGTGGGAACGTCAAACTCATTAATTACATTCCTAATTGCCAAGTCCAAAGGTCGTTCCTTTGTTCTAAAAATGGGCTCGGCCCTCTTCTTGTTGATAGGCTGAATTGGTTTTTAATCGCTTTTGTTGCAATCCAATTGGCTGTCAATATATCACGGCCTAAAGTATATTGGGGAGTCCCTGTCTCTGATTATTTGTTGATACCATCTGTGATTTTTTAATCAATACTCGTCTCACTTTGTCTAATTATAGATCCCTACCGTAAATATGAATTCACTTTACTCTAATCCGATAGATGTCGTAGACGTGTCCGTTTTATAAGTAATTGATATTTTCTTTTTAAATTAAAATGGGAAGCTACGATATTTCCTAATTTTCACTGTTGATCAATGCAATTCATCACAGTTTTATATTTAAAAAAAAAATCTAGACATCATGCATAATTTTACATTATTTGCTAAGTATCTAAAAATATCATGTAACTGTAATAGTAAAAATATCGTGCGATGTAAAAACATGCTGATGTCTAGAGTTTAATATAGTGAATTGACCTGCCAGGTAAGTAGGTATGTCTTATGTATCTGTTTGTAAATTCAAATAATAAAAATACATATAGCCTAGGAACTCATAATAAATTGTACAACGCAACATAACTTAAACGGCGCTCTAGTAATTATCCAATTATTATAGAATTATTCTGGTATCAATATTTTTAGAAGCATTTTACACTCCATTACTATTGATATTACATCTATTAGAAGATTAGTGGAAAGGGTGGGTGTGATATCCATTTAAAAATACTCAACCTTCCAAAGATAATAATAATAACGCAATAATCCAATAATAATAATTAACACACAAGAAAAGTTTCACTCTGCGGCGTGGATCGCCAATATCGCCATTTACTGTCGTGACAACTTCGATCAATGGGTGACAAACAAATAATAATGTCAAAAAGGTACATCCCAAGGGCTCGAACAAGATAATGTCACACGAGACGCATAGCTGACCCTTTGACTAATGGTTACATTTTAGAAGAGAAATATTATTACTTAACATTATCTTGTTCAAACCTTACTACCGCTGGAACCAAAGCTTCGGAATATTTCCGAAGAATGCCGAAGCTCTTCGGGTCGGCCGTGCAGCGCGCGGTCAGCCGATTTTTAGTATGAGATGTTTCTGACGTTTTGGGATTTTTTACTACGAGGATCATTCAAATTACAGGGCGCTTAGCTCTGGCGCGCGGTTTGGCATTGTACCTACCTCGGTTCCTCGCTCCTAGCACGTAGCCGCCGTAACTGGCGGGTGGGAACAATGCGTTTATTTGGCCGTAATACATTGTTAATTGTTAGATTGATAAATAATTATAATTAAATTTAAAGATTGTGCTCAATTTTATCAATTTAATAAATAAACACATTACGTAGAAATACGATGAGTTGTAAAATGATGTTGAATATTTTTGGCGGTTCAGCGCCCCATTGCACGTTAGCGCCAGCCGCGCCTGCTTAAGATACCTTTCACGAGATTTTTACTCTATTTTAAATGAGTCGTGTTTTATTAAATATTTTTTCAATTTTCGAATCGATCTTATCGCGTTAAATATCGCGCGCTCCTCTAACATTCGTTATTACATATCTCTCCATCTTCTTCTTTTTAGCGCGGATGCGATGCTTTAAAACAAATTATTATTACATTCTTAAAAACACTATATTATGCAAAAATAGTGCATTTTCATTTTTTTCTCAATTTACTTATTCTCGGTCTCGGCCGAGATTGTAATTTATTCTCGGTCTCGGCCGAGATTTTAATTTATTCTCGGTCTCGGCCGAGAACGAAAAACCTGTCTCGGTCGATCCTTAGTAATCTCTGCTAGAATTCATAATCGCATGGAGAGGTACTTATCAAAATTTGTGAAACTTCTTTATTTCTCCAGCAAATGTTCTGTTCAATATACTCATGTTGTGTGAAAATTTGATTCTATTCATCTTTCAGAGAATTATAACGGTTGTACGCAATGCTTTTTTTTATCCAGTTTCCAGATGGATGTGGTATGAAAAAAGTTTTCTCTATTTTAGTAACGATTTTCTCACAGTTTAAGATGGCGGGCATTATTTGATGTCTGTCATCTGTCATTGTTTTACGATGATGGTCCCAGAAGTACCCGACCTGGTGTATAAATGGCGGTTGTTGCATTAAAAAAACTGCTATGATCAAAAGTACCAACCTCGTGAAGCTTCAAGTTTTAAGGCGCTACATTGTTTAGTGTTATTTTGGAAGCCATCAATAGTGAAAAATCTCAGTTAATTTGTAAACACGGAAAAAATGGTCACCGTTATGTGATACAATACTTTCATTTGAAAGGTCTAAATCCAATCAATTTCAAATAAGAGCTAGATTCTACTCCGGGGGAGTCTGCTCCTTCGTTTACAACAATAAAATATTGGGTGGCAGAGTTTAAACAAGGCCGTACGAGCTGCCGATACGAACATCGCGGTGATTGACCAAATGAAGTGACCACGCCAGAAAGGGTTAATAAAATCTACCAAATGGATGACCATCGATTGTTGAACACAGTAGGCATGTCAAAATGTGCTGTACTTGGAATTATGACTGAAAATTTGGACATGGGAAAGCTGTGCGCAAGATGGGTGCCACATTGCTCACAATGGCCAAAAACAGCGTCGTGAGGATTCAATTGAGTGTTTGGCGATGTTTCACAGCAATTAAGCCAAATTTTGCGTCGATTCTTAACCATGGATGAAAAATGGATCCAACTCTCTACACCTGAGACGAAGAAACAGTCAAAACCATGGAACTAAGATTGAAGGGAAGCGGCAATACTTTCGGAATATTACGGGGATAAGCGAAAAACCTATGTAGCTCTCCAAATTTGTAGCCGTCTAGTGGGAGGGGATAGAAACGGGGAATGTGGCTAGCTTGCGGGGGGAAGGCGGCGCTCTGGAGATAAGGGCCGAACTGTGAATGGGAATCATTATTATTTTTATATTTTTAAAACTTTCGTTAATTTTTTATTACATTTTGGACATAAAATATAATAGCTTAATTGAAAAATAAGTAATGAAATGAGGCCAGGGTAGTAACAAGGAGACTGGAGACTTATGTGTTGTTTAATTTTTATTGTTCCCTATACAAGTTATTTTAAGTTACCTTCATCTACTAGGACGTACTTAACTCATTTTTTGCGAAATCAAGATTTGTGAAGCGCTTGTCGAAATACATCGGCCTCACTTTTCACTTGACAAGTGCAAGTGGGTAAAAAAACTAGTGTTATGAACTCACTGTAACTCAAGGCACCATTCCTTGGTGCTATCATTGCTTAACTCATCAGTTTGAAATAGATTTTAATTTATCATATAAATAGTAAGTATGGTTTTTTATACGTATTTTATAAAATCAACAGACTTGCAGTGAAAATTTTTGTGCGTTCTATTCTGATGTAAGCTGGTGCTTGTGTTTTAAGAAAGGAGTGCTCGATATTAATCTTATAAAAGAACTGTATTTACAGTTTTACAATGATAACAAAAAAATAAGTGATAGGAACAAACACTGCTTGACTTATTTGCGTGGGCAAATAAATTTTATTTGATTAATTTGTGTTATTTCATAATTAATTTATTTAAAAATAATGTACATATTATTTTATACTAGCAGATCCGGCCACACGTTGCTGTGGCTAACGTAAAAAAATACCACGCCATTACCCAACCTTTATAACCAACGCCATTTGTTAAATTAAATCCACACCGCCCATATTTGCCAGCCCATTGCCCGCTGCCCGCTGCCGCTTAACCAGATATGTTATATATTTCAATAAATTTACACAAAACCTTGACAAATTATATACCTAAACCTTTCTCATGAATCACTCTATCTATTGGTGAAAACCGCATAAAAATCCGTTTGGGTAGTTTTTGAGTTTATCGCGAATAGACAGACAGACAGACGCGGCGAATAACTTTGTTTTATAATATGTACAGATATACCATATAATATATCACAAGAATCCCAACTGCTTCCGTCTGTAGCATGTACGTTGTGAGGCTGAAGGTAAATGGTGAGGGGAAATAAATGGTGGAGAGAAAGCTGGAGAAGTACTCGGCTATTCAGATCTAGTCGACAAACATGGCTAAATTAATTTCAAGCAACATTTCAATTCTGAATGGTGGTCTTACCTACGCCAGAGCGATACTGAGAATGTCTTCCACCTGGAACGTGCCGGAAATATATCTTATAATGTTTTTAATTATAAAATGTTGAAAACACAGATCAATCGAATAAAATTTATTTCGGGATTTGAACCCGCGACCTACAGATTGTTAGTCAAGAGCTGTACCCCTCGACCACGAGGGCATGTCAATGTGACTTTTACATAACAATACAGTGATTATAAACTTTGAATTGACGTTGTAAACATATGTAAAAGGAGTGGTAAATTAGTAGGAAGAAAATCTAAAAATAACAGTGCAAAAAAGACAAAGTAAAAATTTAAAAAAATGAATAAGCTAAATGATAAAAAACATATACCTATGACATGTGTGAATCACAACTTTATATTTGTGCGTTATGATTAATAAAAACATAAAAGTATTTTGGTAATTTTTAATTATTATAATTTAAGTTGACTGATTCGGCCCATTGGCAGTCGGAGTTCACGTGATAACATCGGGCTCATGGCGATGGCGGTTGAAATGAACACGCCGAAAATTATAAAATGTATATTTAAGCTATGTTTAATCACTTACATGTGAAAGGTAAGACTGTCTTTCTTCTTAAAGGTCTTCATAGAACTACTTTTACACAATTTTACGGCACAGTGGACCATTTTTCTATGTTTTATGAACGTTTTTCTGTGAGCTCTATGCGCGACCGAGGTGTAAAAGCCAATGTCAGCCATCTAAAAACCGTTCGATAAAATTTTTGAAAAGGCATGCTTTGGGCAGAGGGGCACACTTTACATGCCGTCTCTCTAGTATCCATACTCTTAGGTCAAAACAATGGACTGAAAGGGGAGAATCTGCTCCAAGACAGTTTCATCTGCCGGCAAGGTTACGGCGTCAGTTTTTTTGGGATGCGAGTGGAATATTTAGCATTGATTTTCTTCTTCAAAAGGGAAAAACTGAGTGATGAAATCAAGGAAAAACGGTCCAATTTAACAAAAAAAAAGTATTGTTTCATCAAGAAAATGTACATCCGTTATAGTGATGGCCAAAATCAATGAATTAAAGTTCGAATTACTTCCTCGCGCACTCTATTAGCCAATGCAACCTCCTCGGATTATTTTCTTTTTCCAAACTTGAAATAATGGCTCGGTGGTAAAAGATTTTCCAACAATTAAGAGGTGGAATCCGCAGTTGGTGGCTATTTTGAGGCACTCGACGGTTCTCCCTATAAACCAATCTCCCTTATATAAATAGACTAGCCATTGTCTCACAAACTCAAGATATAATGTGGCAAGTATATCTTGAGTTTAATATTTTCAGCGATTTTCAATAATTTCTTAATTCAAAAGTAATGTAAAGATAGACGTTTAAAGAATGATAGTCTTTGCCGCTGATTCGTATCAGAGAATAAATCCCTTTATATATATATAGTTTTGTCGAAAAAAAAACTCCCAATTTCCGAGGCTGAATCTCACCTCAAGCAAAAGCGAACCTTAAGGTGAGTGAAACGCAAGGGGCAGAGTGGTCGTTTTTCGCGTAAAGGCGAAAAGTGAGCTGTCAAAAACCAAGCATTAACATATACTAGCTTATGCCCGTTGCAGGGGCAACTAACGGGTTAAAACGCTATGCGATTTGACGTGTGAATGCGGACGAAGCGAGCAGGAGTGTGTGATAAATTAAATATATGAAGAAAAAACTATATCTGAATGCGGATGAAGCGAGGAGTGAGCGCCTACAAAGGGAACAGGTAGTCGACCGCTCCCCCAAAGTTTATATCGCAATCGGATGAACGGTTTAGCAATGCATAATTTCATAATGCCAGAGCTCACCATTGTATACAAAAACCGTCGCAGGCAAGCGCACATCAAATCCCCAAACTTTCATCGCAATGGTATGAACTGTTTAGAAATGCATAATTTCGTGATGCCAGAGCTCACTATTTTATATAGAAAGAATCGAGGAGATGCCACATCAAATCCTCAAAGTTTCATAACAATCGGATGAACAGTTTAGCAATGCATAATTTCATGATGCCAGAGCTCACTATTGAATATAGAAACCAATGAATGGTTCCCTGGGTAGCGGTACCAATCCCACGTTACAACGCTATGTAAATTTTATATTTTTGAAAAAAATTATCACATTCAACTTCAAGCAATTTTGTTATACGTTAACAAAAAAAATACATGAGCAATATTATCAGATGATTCCGAGTTGTTATGTGAAGGTAGGTTAGGTACCTACTTAGTTCTGTGTAGAGATACCTGCACATACGTAAAAAAATATGAGATATATTTAGGCTGGGTTGTAAAAAAAAAACCCAAACTTCAATTTTTCATATTAATTTTAACGTTCTGTGAAACTTCTGTTCAAAATCTATTCCAGTTCTGTATTCGTTTGTTTTATGGTGCAATATAGATGTATAGAGATAAAACAATAGAACTTGAATAGATCTCACACATAACGTGAAAATGAACTATTAAAAAAGGTTTTTTTTCGTTTTAATATGAAAAATCGAATTTTTGGCATTTAGTCAGTTTTATTTTTAGTTTTTGTCCTCTTTTGAGTTCGTTTATTGCTGACCAAGTCCAGTAAGTGTTATTTTATTTTTGTTTCATATCCTTTTGTCCTAATGGCCTTTGCCATGGGGAAGAAACCCCCTGATCCCGCTCCCCCTGACCCTTCAAATTTTGACAATGGTAGTGAAGTAGAGATAACAGACCTTCAAGTTCCATCCTCTACTCCAAAAAAGAGGAAAGTTTGCGACCTTCCAAAAACTGATTCTTTACAGGTCTCAGTTCCTGTAGCTTCTCCTCTTTCTTTGTATCCGACTTCAGCAAAAGCTCCCTTCATAGTTTATGTTCAAAACAACTCTCCTGGCCACTCTTTACATCCCCTTGAATTTGGTAAATTCATTGGAAAAAAACCACTTGGCATTTCCCCAGGTGGTATCCGATCAGAGGGCAGATTTCGCATTTGTGTTGAGTTCACATCCGCGTTGAATGCCAATAAATTCATAAATTCCATTGATTCCCTCTCTGCAAAAAAATTTAAAGCCTATATCCCTTCTTTCAATATCTCTCGCTTGGGTCTCGTTAGAGGTATTCCTGTAGACCTATCTGAAGAAGAGCTTATCTCAGAACTCATTATTCCAGCATCTTCGGGAAAAGTTATTAAGACTAGGCGTCTTAATTTCAAAGATCGACCATCTGAGTCTGTAGTTTGGAAACCCTCTCAAACTGTAGTTCTGACATTTGAAGGACAGTCCCTTCCCTCTCACGTTTATTTATTCCACAACTCTCTCCCGGTGGAAATTTATTCGTACCCGACAATCCAATGCTTTAATTGTTGTTGGTTTGGCCATTCTAAACAATCATGCCGCTCCTCTCCCCGCTGCTTTAAATGCGCAGAAAATCATTTAGCAGACCAGTGCTCCTCCCCTTCTAATTCCCCCACTTGCGTCAATTGTTTCCCGAACTTTCTCGCCAAAAAAACATAAAAAGTTAAATGGCCTCCAATAGCGTTTCATACTTCTATGCCTCCAAATTAATAGCTCCTTCTAAAAAATCTTTTGCTGAAATTGCCTCTCAACCCCAAATTAGTGCTCCTTCAAACTTGTCTTACAAGAAAACTGTAATGACAAAACAAGCTTCTCGTCCAATTAAAACCCCTGGATATGATCAATTTGGCCATAACTCCCAGCTCTTGTTCCCAAATGGTAACATCAGCTCTCTATTTCCTCAAAACTCCGTCTTTTCTAACTCCTATTCAACTAATAGCAATGCTTTCAATCCTGATCTAAATGCAAATTCCATAAACAACAATACTTCTAATGACAATTCTTCTTTTATTCAAACTCTTCTCATGCTACTTATCTCTGTTATTAACAATAATAATTCTCTACCGTCCAACGCTGCCTCGTTACTCTCCTCTTTGTATTCTCTTCTTCCCAATGGCTGCCTCAACAGCAGCAATTCTGTAGTGGAATTGTAGAAGCGCCACCTCCAATAAGGATGACCTCATCCGCCTTCTACATTTACACTCCATATCGATTGCTGCCGTCTCTGAGACTTGGTTCAAGCCATCTCAACTCTTCAAGGTGAGTGGCTATCAATGTCTGCGGGACGACCGCATTGATGGGAAGGGTGGTGCAGCCCTTTTCATCAAAAACTCTCTCCCCTTCTCCCCTAATTCCATTAAACCCCCAAATTCATCCTTCCAATTAGTGGCAGCCACTGTCTCCAATATTACATTTGTATCTCTCTATATTCCTCCTTCTACCCCATTTGACCTTCCACTGTGGGTTCACATGCTTAGCAAAATTTCTTCTCCCTTGGTCATTTTGGGTGATTTCAATGCCCACTCCCCACTCTGGGGTTCTTCTTCCTCAGATCCCTCAGGTATCAAATTAATTGACCTTTTGGACTCCTTGAACATATGTCTCCTAAATGACGGATCCTCAACAAGGTTTAGTCACCCTGGACAGAATCCTAGTGCGGTGGACATATCCCTCTGTTCCCCGAGTATCTATCCTCTAATCTCTAGATCCCTGCGGCAGTGATCACTATCCCATTATTTTGAATTTGGCTCAACGGTTGGATACCAATCACTTTAAAAGTAAGCCCAAATTTATTACAAAAAAAGCAGATTGGTCCTGTTTCAGAGATTCTATCCAGGATCTTTCCCTCTCCCTGCCTTCCCCTTTTTCTGATAAGTGCACCTCCTCTTATAAATCTTGGACTGATTCCATTCTAAAATCGGCTGACAAGTCTATCCCCAAATCATCTCCTGTAGGCTCGAAAGCTCGCCCTCCCCCTTGTTGGGATGAGGAATGCCTTAGAGTGCTGAAGGAGAGGAAAGCGGCCAATAAGACATACTGCCAACAGATGACTATGAATAATTACATCTCAGCCAAGAATGCCCAAGCTGTTGCTAAACGCACATTCCGTTTCAAAAAAAAACAGCTGGCGTAATTTCTGTACCAATATATCCCCTGCTACTCCAGCAGGGGAGGTTTGGTCCATGATTCGCAGGTTTAGATCTTCCTTTTCCCTGCCAAAGCCATCTCGTAATTCTGCTATTTGGATTGATGACTTTGTTAATAAAATAGCTCCCCCTTATGTTCCTAATTTTGATGAACTTCCTTCTTTGCCTTTCACTTTAAAATCTTCTTCATGGTTAGATGCTCCATTTTCCTTTGATGAGTTAAAAAGAGCCATTGAAATTCTCAATGACTCAGCTCCGGGCAAGGATGAAATTCTGAATATATTCATCCGTCATTCTGATGACAATTCTCTTACCTACTTTCTCTCTCTCATCAATGTCTTTATGGATTCTGGCATTATTCCCCCAGACTGGAAAATTCAAAATATCATTCCCATTTGCAAAAGTGGCAAAGATCCAAGCATAGGTTCGAGCTACAGACCTATCGCCCTCTCTTCTACTATTTGCAAAGTATCTGAAAGAATGATTAAGAATAGATTGGACTGGTTCGTAGAAAAAAATCAAATTCTTTCCCCTTCCCAGTTTGGATTTAGAAAGGGTAAAAGTACCCTTGACAACCTTTCCTCTCTTGTTACAGATATCAAATTAGCACTATCTAAAAATGAATATTGCATTGCAGTGTTTTTAGACATCTGTGGAGCATATGACAATGTTCATATTCCCATCCTGAAAGAAAAGTTACTGGCAATAGGTATTCCGCCTAAATTGGTAAAATTCATTGTCAATTTGCTCTCCCAGAGAACTATTTTTGTAGATGGTTCTGAATCCCCTCCCCACATTAGACACATTTTCAAAGGTCTCCCGCAAGGGTCAGTTTTAAGCCCGATCCTGTACAATATTTACACATATGGTCTAGAAAAATCTATTCAATTCTTGTGCAACATACTCCAATATGCTGATGACTTGACTTTCTACAAAATATCCCGTAATATTTTTATCGCAGCATCAGCAATCAACAATGCTCTTAGAAAACTCTTGGCTTGGTTAAATATTAATGGCCTTGAACTCTCCCCCTCCAAAAGCAAAGTTGTCATCTTCACTCGTCGTCGAAAGCTCCCAGAAATTCAGGTGAGATTTGGCGATGAAATCATCCCTATCTCTAAAGAAGTTAAGTTCCTGGGAATGTTTTTAGACTCAAAGCTTACTTGGAATTCTCACATAAATCATGTCATCATGAAATGCGAAAGCAACATCAATCCCCTTAGATTTCTGTCTGGAGTGTGGTGGGGATCACACCCATCATCTTTAAAACTTCTGTACAATGCTCTCATCCGAAGCCATCTTGACTACGGATCTTGTCTGTTTGATCCAATGTCCACTTCAAATTCGCTTAAATTAGATAAAATTCAGTCTAAATCTCTTCGCCTTATCTTAGGAGCCATGAAATCTTCCCCAATCAACGCAATGCAAGTTGAATGCTGCGAACCTCCCTTAAATATAAGAAGGCGATGCCTAGCAGAAAAATATATTTTCAAAACATGCTCAATAACTTCTCATCCCTTGATTCCCAAACTTCAATTGTTAAAGTATGAGGTTAATTTGAATCCATTTTGGAAAAAACATTCCCCTCCCCTTCTCTATAATTGCTTCAACACATACCTGGATGTTTCCACAAACTCCTATCGCAATGAATCTCTCCCCTTATACTCTTATCCCTATGAAAGTCTTACTTTCTATCCAAAGGTGCACCAATTTATAGGAATATGTAAAAAAAATATTAAAAACTCAGTTCAATCCAATAATGCAGAATTCAACAAAATTATTGAAAATAACTGGCCAAATTATATAAAAATTTTCACAGATGGTTCCAAACCCAGTTCGGACTCCCATTGTGGGGCCAGTATCTATGCTCCTCACAGGAAATTGTGTTTCCCACACAGACTTCCCAAAGAATGTTCCATTTTCTCTGCTGAATGCATAGCTATCATAGAAGCTTTACATCTCGTCAAATCTCTCAACATTAGACATGCCCTCATCCTTTCAGACTCACTTAGCTCATTACAAAAAATAAGCGCATCCCCTCTCAATTCCATTAGTGACTCTCTTACCTGCTCTATCAGAGACCTCCTGCATTCCTTGTCGCTGGCTCACGTGTCAGTGGTCTTGGCCTGGATCCCAGGACACCTTGGTATTGTTGGAAATGAAAAGGCTGATTCTATTGCTAAGGAATCCATTGTTCGTGGTCCATTAAATAGCATTCCTATTCCTGTTAGAGACTATTTTCCTATTTTAAAAAATAAGTTACAACGCCAATGGTCCTCTGAATGGAAATCATCCTCTCTGTTAAAAGGTCACCAGTACTCTTTAATTCAACCTTCTATTCCTGTCAAGCCCTAGTTTCACAAATACACTTCCATGCCTAAAAAATACATCTCTTCCATTATTCGAATGCGTTTAGGTCATACTTGTTGTCTTAGCCATCTCGCCAGATTCCACATAGTCAACTCGCCTTATTGTGATTGTGGTTCAGAGGATACTTTAGACCATAATTTTTTTGAGTGTCCTATCAATGACCAATTTCCAAACTTCATACCTAAATTGTTAAAACTTAAAATTGAATTCACTACCAGTGTACCCTGCCTTCTTAGTCTCAACTCTCCTGAAATTCACTATTTGTTAGCAAAATTTATTTACAAAAATGGCCTCAACATTTAAGCATCAATCACATTTCTCTCTCTTCCATACGTATACATTTGTTTCTAGCTGTGTTATTATGTACAGTTGTACAGGTTCCTTTTTTTGGGAATCTGTACATCTTTCTACTCTACAATTTTGTAATGACTATTAATACCAACTCTGTGTGTTACTCTGTATGTGACTCTGTATGAAAATGGAAGTATGGAATATGTACAGGTTCCTATTTTTGGGAACCTGTACATCTTCCTACTCTTAAATTTTGTAATTACTATTAATGCCAACTCTGTGTGTTACTCTGTGTGTACAGTTGTATAGGTTCCTATTTTTGGGAACCTGTACATCTTCCTACTCTACAATTTTGTAATTACTACTAATATCAACTCTGTATGTTAGTACAACTTGTATAATCTTATGAATATTTGTCTTGGCCCATTGTCTATAAGTATTTGCTAATATAATTTATCTATTCCATGTAAAAAACTGAAATAGTAACTAATTTTAAAAAAATATGAAAATGTAACTACTTTAAGAAAACTGAGAATGTACCTAATTTTAAAAAAATCTGAAAATGTAAATAATTTTTTTTAAATTGATAATGTAACTAATTTACAAAAAAACTGGCAATGTAAATAATTTTAAAAATATGTAACTTACTTTAATAAATGGCCAAGATCACCCTTAATGGGTTAAAGCCAAATAAACAATTTAAAAAAAAAACTATTAAAAAACTTAACTAATTTTAAAAAAACGTTCCTACCTACAGTGGTTGTCCAGAAGCTACCTCCGTGTACCTACATAATTCAAAAAGTTACCATCTCGGGTGATTTATTTCATTTCATATCATTAATTTTCGATTTAATGTTTAAATGAAAGAATACCCTTCATAAGCCGGTACCTACCTAGTATATACCTAGAAAAATAATATTGGTGTAGGTACCTACGCGTTTTCTCAATAAAAATTGCGTCAACATTACGTACCTACTTTATTCCTTTTTTTAGCAAATTTGCAATAATTCGATGGAACAGTAGGTATCTACCCGGTAATACCGGTAGTTGCAGAATTCTCTACTGTAAAATATTTTTTAAAAACATTTAATCTGGAATTGATTTTTGGGCTGCAATGCCGCGAACCGTAAAAGCACAACCCAAAACTCTGAAAAGTCTGTATTATTTAGGCTAAAAATTTGACACTGGAGATCCTGACCTATCTCAACATTCTCTGACTCGCCGTCAAGCCAAAATGGACCTTGAAACGTTCCAAACTCGAGGAAGCGATCGTCTAATATCGCCTGCAATGCCGAGGCGGGGCTGGAAAGTAAAAGGGCTTAAGCATCTTTGCATTTTCAAGCAAAATACGCCGTAAGGTGGTTCGTGATGCAGGGAAGAAGAGTCCGTTTTCGCGTCATCAAAACTGGAACGGAGCTTTGTATGGGATTTTTGAAATTTTTCGATTTTCGTCTTTCGACTGGCGAACCTGTCGGCAGAAAACATAACCCCGGCCGAGTTTCTTCGTCGAATAGTGAGAGATTTTATAGTTTCTGTCGCCAGGGTCGCACTTCAATTCTGTATCAGTCGTTTTGTATATAACGGGTGTCAGAAATGACTGAAAAAAAAGTGAGTTTTCCAAAACTGAACATTAATATATACTTGCTGGGCCCGTTGAAAAAGCAACTAACGGGTTAAAACACTATGCGTTTTGACGTGTGAACGTGGATGAAGCGAGGAGGAGTGTGTGTTAAATTAAATATATGAAGAAAAAACGATGTTTGAGTGCGGATGAAGCGAGGAGTGAGCGCCTACAAAGGGAACAGGTAGTCCACGAACGGTTTAGCAATGCATAATTTCATGATGCCAGAGCTCACTATTGTATACAAAAATTATCGTGGGCATGCATACATCAAATCCCCAAAGTTTCATCGCAATCCGATGAACGGTTTAGCATTGCATAATTTCACGATGCCAGTCTATTGTGTATAAAAACCATCGCGGGCATGCATACATCAAAACTCAAAAATTTCACCGCAATCGGATAAACGGTTTAGTTAATAAACTATATTTTATTGCATTGACCATATTACAGAAACAACATTATTTTAAAGTGCACGGGTAGGTAATTTTTTCACAAAGCGGCGATATGAAAATGTATTATTCAGAATTTCTTAGAAATTAAACCTTTGATTTATCGGAGTACAAAAAAAAAAGAGAAAAATATTATTTCATAATAAGCGGGTACGGGCGACGGTACACAAATGTATTTTTCAGATTTTTTAGAAATTAAGTCTTAGGTTTATTCCAGTAAAAAAATTACATTATTTCTTAGTGCACGGGTAAGTACTTAATGCACTTGCAGTATTTTTTTTTTTCAAAAAATGGCGCTATAGATATTTTTTTTTTTACATTAGCTCCACACAGGAGGCACCAAGGAAAACAATTTCCCTAAGGGCCTATGTCATCTTTGAGGATGCTGTTTGGAGGGTTTTTTAAGGGAAAGGAAGGAGAAGAAGATATGGGAAGGAAAAAGGTATGAGGGGTGGGTAGGAATCTGGGGGTCAGTGTGGCCAGGAGTGACGGACGTATGAATCTATACCTCACACTGCGGTGCATGGCGAAGGGTCGGGAGAATCCGACTGGAGAAGTCAAAAGGCCTCCCTCAATCAGTCTCCTCCGATCCTGCCCGCCACGCAGTGGTTGGGCAAACGTATCCGCCACCAAGACCTAGACAAACCTCATCCCATGAACCCGGGCACCCCCGCTAAGTCACCAAACGTAGCGAACCACTTGGGGTGACCTGTGGCAGGGGTGTAGGTTGTCCAATAAATGGTTCCCGGGGCGGCGGTACCCATATCCGCCTCCCAAATTGTAAATAGATATATGAAATATATCTATTTACAATATGTCTATTTATAATATATCTATTTACAATAAGTAAATAGATATATGAAATATGTTATTCAGAATTTTTTTGGAAACGAAAATTTTGTTTTATTCTTGCAAAAAAAACAGAAAAGAATATTTTTCCAAAGCATACGGGTAAGTACCCAGCGTCTTTCTAGTGACTTTTTACTAAACGGCTCTATAAAAATGTGTTATTCAGAATTTATTAGAAACTAAAAATTTCATTTATCGGAATAAAAAAATTACAAAAATAATATTATTTCATAGAAAGCGGGTAGATACTTTGTGTGTACACAAAAACGACGCTATAAAATGTAACTGTCAGAAATTTTTCGAAACTAAAATTTTGTTATATTTCAGGAAAAAAATTACAGAAAAAACATTATTCCATTGTGAACGGGTAGGTACTTAATGCACTTGTAGTATTTTTTTCAAAAAACGGCGCGATAAAAATGTATTATTCAGCATTTTTTAGAAAGTAAAACTTTGATTTCTCTGATTAAAGGATTCATAGAAAAATATAATTTCATATTAAGCGGGTAGGTTCTAAGTGGGTACTTTGTTTTATATTTTCACAAAAACGACGCTATAAAAATATATTTGTAACATTTTTTTAGAAACAACAACTAGGGTTTATTACAGTAAAAAAATTATTATTTCGTAGTGCGCAGGTTGGTACTTGTAGTAATTTTTTTCCAAAATGGCGCTACAAAAATTTATTATTCAGAATTTTTTAGAAACAAAAATTTAGGTTTTTGAGTAAAACAAAAACAGAAAAAATATTCTTTCATAGCGTACTCTACTCCTCCCCCCCCCCCTTCCTCCATCCCGCAAACCCCCCTCCCGAGTTCCCCTCCCCCTTCCCAGGTTACCCTCCCCCTCCCTGGTTTTCTCCCCCCCCCTCCCGCGCTTCATTAATTCATTCCCGGTACATTTAGTTTTCAAACAGCTCGCGTGCCACCTATTGAAATATTTTTATGCAAATTTCATAATGCCAGAGCTCACCAGCCAATAAACAAAAATGTACTATTCAGCATTTTTTAGAAAGTAAAAATTTGATTTATCTGAGTAAAGGATTTACAGAAAAACATCATTTCATATTAAGCGTTTAGGTTCTAAGTGGGTGCTTTGTTTTATATTTTCACAAAAACGACGCTATAAAAACTACACCAGCTAATAAACAAACATAACAAAAAAAGAATTATTCAATTTGGTGCAGTCTTTTGGAAGTTATACGCGTACATACATTTCGGCTATTCATTTTTATGCAAATTTCATAATGCCAGAGCTCACCAGTAGTTTTATACAAAACCTTGTCCTAACAGTGACGAACACAACAAAAAAAGTATTATCCCATTCGATGCATTCGTTCGAAAGTTATGCGCGTATATACATTTCGGCAAATGATTTTTACACAAATTTCATAATGCCAGAGCTCACCAATAGTTTCATACAAACCTTGTCCTTACAATAACTAACACAACAACAAAAAGAATTATCCAATTAGGTGCAGTTTTTCGGAAGTTATGAGCGTACTTACATTTCGGCGAATTATTTTTTAACAAATTTCGTAATGCCAGAGCTCACCAGTAGTTTTATACAAACCTTGTCCTAATAATAACGAACACAACAAAGAAAGAATTATCCAATTTGGTGCATTCGTTCGGAAGCTGTGCGCGTACATAGATTTCGGCGATTTATTTTAAACAAATTTTATAATTCCAGAGCTCACCAGTAGTTTTATACAAACCTTGTCCTAACAATAGCGAAACCAACTAAAAAAGAATTTTCTAATTTGGTCCAGTCGTTCGTACAGCGCCCTTGAGGTGATTTTTCACAAAGACGGCGCTATATAAATCATCCAAATATTATTAAAAATATTATTTCGTAAGTTATAATTTATAGATGATACCCGTGGATAATTTATCAGTTTATCGGGTTCCTACCTGGTTCATTCCAATATTCTAAAATAGTATTTTATTTATATGGCAAGACAACCGTTAAACGTTGTCATAACCACCTCAAGCAAAGCCAGAAAATCGAACACCTGCATCGATTTTAGAACATTTCCCATACAAATAAGGAACTCCAGTGAAAAATATTATGGCTTTAAAAAAATATGTTCATATAGACCAAGAAACGCTGATTCTGAATATATAAGTTTTATTTCATAATATTAAATGCAGAGTTTTTAATAAATTATTAAAAAGTGCATTTTTAAACCTCTTCGGAAAACACAGCGTTAAGTTGGCATTACTGAAATGGTTAACCGTGACGTCACAGTTAACCTGTCACCTGTGTATTGTATTGTATTGACATTCGAAATGACTTGAAGTGCACACGTACCTATGCAATTCAACATTTCGTGTTTTTGGTTTATTTTCATACTGTTTATAGAGATTTAGATAAATAATAGTTATTGTGTTTATTGAAACATAATTTAGGCCCTCAACAATTTACGAAAAGGGCTATATTTGCGGACAATCTGCAATAAATGTTGTCTATTTGAGGTTAAAGTCGTGTCATATTTTGACGTTTGTTTTTATGTATTTTCAAATTGTTTTTAGTATAGGGCTTTTTATACAAGTTGTTACACACTCGTCATGATCAGTGTATTATAAATACCAGTGTTTCTGTATGTATTATACATAAAACAATGTACCTACAAAGTAACACCTGACACAAAACACGACGTCACATGTATTTGCAATGAAAGAGATGATTTATTGTTTTTATATTGCACTTTGATTAAATACACAATAACAGTAGCGGTGAAATGTGGACATTTTACCAATGTTTTTCTATATTAAAAGCAGTTAATCTTGAATAAAAAACACACCTCACACCTAAAAGTCATTGCAAAGCATTCCGCCATGATTATTCTGCGTTCTTCACAGTGTTGCCAACAGTTAGAAGTGAAATTTCCCTAGAATTTCACATTTACGCAATTACCTACGTAGCCACCTGATTGTGTAACACTAATCCTGTTATATGTTAATTAATATGATAATTAATTGGAAAGATATCGGAACTTGGTAAATATACTAATAATACCGTGATTTTCCAAATAAAACACTTTTTGCTACGTGAAGTAATAATTTAAAAGTACGAATACACTCACCACTGAATTAGAAACTGTTTCCAAATTAAAAAAAAAAACACTTTGCAAAATAAAAATCATAAGCAACCCGCCGCTCATTTGTACCAAGCGTGGTATTTTGAAGACCCCCCCCCCCCCCGAACGTGTCACGTAGTATGGGTACGTTCCCTAATATCATTTTGAGTTGTCAGTGTTAAAAATAACATGGCATGTAAGTACATGAAAAATAATTAAGATTCATAGGAATTCCAAAAAATATATATACGTATATATATAAATAATACCAGTAATACTGTCATATGTAATAAAAATTTTGCCAGAGTTCGAATTTTCCCTAGATTTTGTCCTGATTTCCCTTATCCCTAAAAAATATTTTTCTCCCCTAGATCTAGGGAAATTTCCCTCGACATAACATCACTGATTCAAAATGACAACTTAAAAAGTAAAAAAATTAGACCACCATAGATACGGTGCGTTTCTGGGAGTCTTTAAAAATTAAAACTTTGACAATTATTTTAACTATTAAAACTAACTATAAAAATAAAAATAAAAATGCAGTTATTTAAGTTTGAAGGTCTTTATTCATTAAAAAAAATAAAAAAAATTGGACTGGAGTTCTCTATTACGTCAGCCAACGGTGTCCTGGCCTGGCTGAAAACTTTAGTTGGTAGATATTGTTCCATGCTCAGTAGTGCAAGGTTGGAGAAAATTAAATAAAAATTTAAAATATCTGCCAATTTTACAGGCTGAGAACAATGTGCATTATCGATGAAGTTGAATTTTTCGCAAATGTCAAATATAATTGTAAAGTTTGTTGCGACATTGTTAAACATTTTAAATGGGAAGCTACACATGTTTTGATTTTAAAAGTATCTAAAACTTGTATACTTTATGTTTATTTAAAAATATCTCGTGCAAAATGTAATTTTTCGCAGCAATCTATGATCCCGAAAAGGGCCTTTAAAATGTCAATTTTTCTAAGTTCTTTTCGAGAACGCCGTTAAATTAATTAGAATAAATCCCTAGCAAAATCAGTTTTGTATGGGAGATTGACAATATTGATCCATAATTGACAGAACAGCGTTAACGACATTTTTGTCAAATTACGATTTTTAGCGAAAACTGTTCAATGCTGCCTAATACATCAATGACAAATATATTGCAGCTCTATCTTTTTTTAGTGGTTGTAGCTTTCAGCGACAGTGGTCGGTTACGCTGTCTTACGCTGTCGGTCAAGAATGTTTCAGTTTGGTCGGTTGGCGTCCATCTAGTGACTAGTGCAGACGTGTCGGCGGCTGGTAGCATCGGAAACTAAACGAAAATTCTTAAGTTCTTAATTTATTATTTTGTATTTGAATATTAGAATAAAAAGTATTAATGCAAATTATATAATTTTTCACAGCCGTCTAGAGCCAGTGAGAATATGGCATCCCCAATTTTGGTTTTTTGTTAGGCTGAAGGTAGTGGGGAGGGGAAGGGGATGTAGAAAATGTAACTGGCTGTTCAGATCTAGTCACCAAACACGACTAAAGCCATTTCAAGTAATAAGTCTATTTATATACTATACGCCAGCGCAAAATTACAAAAAAATATATAATATTACTTTTTTATCCGAATACGGCACAAGAGGCCCAACTTTTCCTAATCGTCTGGAGCCAGTGAGACTATGCATCCCCAATTTTAGTATGTTGTGAGGCTGAAGGTTGTGAGGAGGAGGAGATGTGGAAAATGTACCGTGCTATTCAGATCTAGTCACCGTATTTAGCCTATTTGGTGATTAGATCTGAATAGCCAGGTACATTTTCCATATCTCCTTCCCCTCCCCACTACCATCAGCTTCATAACACACTAAAAATGGGGATGCCATAGTCTCACTGGCTCCAGACGTTTGGGACTCTTGTGTTGTATTTGGATAAAAAAAGTTACATTACATGATTTTTTTATATTTTTACGCTGGTGTGTAGTGTATATAATTATTAGACTTATTTCTTGAAATGTCTTTGACCGTATTTGGTGTCTAGATTTGAATATCCTGGTACATTTTCCACATCTCCTTCCCCTCTCCACTACCTTCAGCCTCACAACATTCTAAAATTAGGGATTCGGCTCCAATTGGGAGCAGTTGGGACTCTTGCGTTGTATTCGGATATAAAAGTTATTTTATATTTTTTTTGTATTTGGACGCTGGTGTGTGGTGTGTAGGTATTAGACTTATTACTTGAAATTGCTTTAGCCGTGTTTGGTAACTAGATATTTATAGCCAGGTTCATTTTTCACATCTCCTTCCCCTCCCCACTACCTTCAGCCTCATAACATACCGAAATTGGGGAGGCCATGGTCTCACTGGCTCCAGACAGTTCAGCGTCTGGTGTTGTATTCAGATAAAAATGTTATATAGCGGTTTTTTGCTAAACCGACTGCACATATAAGTATGTCGTATTTTGTTATTACCGCATACTCCTTCGGAGAGTCGAAATTATTGTTAGTAAAAATATCATTACTACTGACTTTGACTTTGGTTTTACGGCCGTATATCCTCTTTGCATACTTACTTGCAAATTATTGTATTTAGTCAACTTTAGGATCAACTGTCATGGAACCATTTTATTTAGTTATTTGTTTACGTATCATGATTGCGTGATAGAGATTTCAAAAATAATTATGTACTCCGAACAGCGTATGCGACATTTCGGAGGGAAAAAATATGTCAGGGTCATAGGTAAAACAGCGTTACCGCCACTATCTCAACAACTGAAGACATTTAGATAATTGTATTATCAGCTTAATATAGGCAGCAACCAAAGATTAATAATACTCATTAACCAAAATCCTTTTTGGAATCAATGAAGAAATTTAATTTAAAAAAACCTTCTCCTGAACAATTTACTTTTTGCCGCTTACGCTGTTCTGCCGATTATGGATCGATATACCTTTCTCAACGTTTGCAGGCATTTGAAAAGAGATAGATACAATGAATTCGCTTCGACGGAAAGTGAACCGCGGGGCGTGCGAAATTGGATGAGCTGAGAGGTCGTTTTGGCGGGCCAGAAATTTTTTTTCGCTGGCCCGCGAAAGTGACCCTTGAGGTGGGTAAAACGCGAGGGGCAGAGTGGTCGGTTTTCCCCTCCAAGCAAAAGTCAGTTTTGCCCCGAAAGTTAACAATACTATATATAATAGCTGGGCTCGTTGCAAAAGCAACTAACGGGTTAAAATACTATGTGATTTGACGTGTGAACGTGGATAAAGCGAGGAGGAGTGTGTGTTAAATTAAATATATGAAGAAAAAACTATGTTTGAGTGCGGATGAAGCGAGGAGTGAGCGCCTACAAAGGGAACAGGTAGTCGACGAACGGTTTAACAATGCATAATTTCATTATGCCAGAGCTCACTATTGTATACAAAAACTATCGCGGGCATGCATACATCAAATATCAAAAATTTCATCACAATCGGATAAACGGTTTAGTTAATAAACTATATTTTATTGCATTGACCATATTACAGAAACAACATTATTTTAAAGTGCACGGGTGGGTACATGCACTTGTAGTAATTTTTTCACAAAACGGCGATATGAAAATGTATTATTTAGAATTTCTTAAAAATTAAACCTTTGATTTATCGGAGTAAAAAAATAACAGAAAAATATTATTCCATAATAACCGGGTAGGTACTTTGTTGTAATTTTTCACAAAAACGACAGTAAACAAATGCATTTTTCAGATTTTTTTAGAAATTAAAACTTAGGTTTATTCCAGTAAAAAAATTACAAAAATTATATTATTTCGTAGTACATGGGTAGGTACTTAATGCACTTACAGTAAATTTTTTGAAAAGATGGCGCTATGGATATATGAAATATGTTATTCAGATTTTTTTTAGAAACAAAATTTTGGTTTTAAAACAGAAAAAAATATTCTTCCATAGCGTACGGATAAGTACCAAGCGTCCTTGTAGTCACTTTTCACAAAACGGCGCTATAAAAATGTATTATTCAGAATTTATTAGAAACTAAAAATTTCATTTATCGGAGTAAAAAAATTACACAAAAAATATTATTTCATGGAAAGCGGGTAGATACTTAGTGTGTACTTTGTTATAATTTTCACAAAAATGACGCTATAAAAATGTAATTGTCAGAAATTTAAAAAAAAAACTAAACTAAAAACTAAAATTAAATTATATTTCAGGAAAAAAATACAGAAAAAAACATTCCATTGTGAACGGGTAGGTACTTAATGTAGTATTTTTTTCAAAAAACGGCGTAAAAATGTTTTATTAAGAATTTTTTAGAAACAAAAATTTAGTTTTATTCCAGTAAAAAAAAAACAGAAAAAATATTCCTTCAAAGCGTGCGGGTAGATCAAACTAAATCAACTCGCTTACCCCAAATAAAGCAAAACAAAATATATAACATTTTCAACGAACTCAAGGGGCCAACCAATAAAATCACTAGTACTAAAATTAGATGAATGCCATGGAAATAATATACAATGTTACTGCCCCGTCATCGAAAAAACACAAAACATAAAATACCTCGGAGTAATAATTGACGAAAATCTTAGATGGGACCTACACATCAAAGGTATGACGGAAAAACTCACAAGCCTTATATATTTCTTTAAAAATCTAAGAAACGTGTTAAATAAAAAGGATATGAAAAAGGTCTACTACGCGTAATGTCATTCTCGAATTGAATATGGAATCATAGGATGGGGATCTGCTGCACATACGTACCTACACAGCCTGAATACGATTCAAAAAGGAATCATAAAGACCATATTGAAAGTACCAGTTAGAACGCCTTCAATTGAAATTTTCAATAACTTTGACGTACCAAATGTACAACAAATATATGCCAAAAAAATATTATTGAAGCTGTTCAAAAATAATGAATCCTCTACTAGACCGTGTATGCATAACACTAGATCGAATAAAAATGATATAAAAAATATTCCTAGTTATAAAACCACATTTGGACAAAGAAACTATACATACTTTGCAACAAAACTATAACATCCTTCCCCAAGACATAAAACTAATAAAAAATACAATTGAATACAAATCAAGAATAAAAATATGGCTTAAAGAGGTCAATGAGAAAACCCTAGCGAGGACGCTAAAAACGACATAGAAGACAAATGAACTAAATTTAAATAACTCTAGTCCGCCTCGGCACAGGACACCCTAGTGAAGAGGACTAAGAAATACAATATTTTATACTTAATTTCACATTACTTTTTGTATGTAAAATTTATTTTTATAGTCGGTATAATAAAAATAAAATAAAAGGTACCCAACGTCTTTGTAGTCACTTTTCACAAAACGGCGCGATAAAAATGTATTATTCAGTATTTTTTAGACACTTTAATTTATCTGAGTAAAGGATTTACAGAAAAATATAATTTCATGTTAAGCGGGTAGGTTCTAAGTGGGTGCTTTGTTTAATATTTTTACAAAAACGACGCTATAAAAATGTATTTTTCACATTTTTTTAGAAACAACAACCAAAGTTTATTACAATAGAAAAATTACAAAAAAAATATTATTTCATAGTGCGCGGGTAGGTACTTAATAGGCTTGTAGTAATTTTTTTCCAAAACGGCGCTACATAAATTTATTATTCTAAAAATTTTTGGAACAAAATTTAGTTTTATTCGAGGAAAAAAATATATATATATTCTTACATAGCGTTCTCTACTCCCCCCCCCCCTTCCCCCATCCCGCAAACCCCCCTCCCAAGTTCCCCTCCCCCTTTCCAGGTCCCCTCCCCCTCCCTAGTTTTCCTTCCCCCCTCCCGCGCTTCATTAATTCATTCCCGGTACATTTAGTTTTCAAACAGCTCGCGTGCCACCTATTGAAATATTTTTATGCAAATTTCATAATGCCAGAGCTCACCGGCCAATAACAAACATATTTAAAAAAGAATTATTCAATTTGGTGCAGTCTTTCGGAAGTTATACGCGTACATACATTTCGGCGATTCATTTTTATGCAAATTTCATAATGCCAGAGCTCACCAGTAGTTTTATACAAAACCTTATCCTAACAGTGACGAACCCAACAAAAAAACAATTATCCAATTCGATGCATTCGTTCGAAAGTTACGCGCGTATATACATTTCGGCAAATCATTTTTACACAAATTTCATAATGCCAGAGCTCACCAGAAGTTTGATAAAAACCTTGTCCTAGCAATAACAAAGTCAAAACAAAAATAATTATCCAATTCGGTGCATGTGTTCGGAAGTTATGGGCGTACTTACATATCGGCGAATCATTTTATAATAATATAATAATTAATCAGTTTCTCGGGTACCTACTGAGTTTATTATTTGCATTATAAAGCCGCCCGCAGGGCCTAGCAGTAGAAGTTTTCCAAACAGAAGTACATAGACACCATCGCACGCATTTAATTTTGTTTTAAGTACCTACTTACGTTTTTAAATGGCTACATATTTTTTATATTTATGGCTAATATTCAATGTTATCATAATTAACCAATCATGGACCCCAGGAACGTTTGGCGGCCCTGATAGGCTGGCCATCGTTTAATTATTCCAGCCCCCAATTAATCGGTCAACCAATCAGAGGGTTCAAATCTCAGACCACACCCCTGCCCAATCACACCTTCTGATAGGGGGGTGGTTCACAGTCTAAATTATCATTTAAAACATTTAAAAAAAAATTAAATAATCTCTACTTTTTTGAAAAAACTTTTTTTTTCTATTTTTTTTTTAAATGACATTGCTATTATATCCACTTTTTGAATTCATTGACACAGATGCTCTTTTCTTAATAAATGTATATTTTTTTAGATGTAGTTTTTTTAGACTAGATGTAGTTCCAAATGCTACCGCAAAATCATTCCGTCCCGAATTGTCCTGGTGTGTACAGCTATCTTAATATTGTGTCGCGATTGTGTTTGACTATTACAATAAAAAGAGAATCTATTAAAACCTTCTAATAATTTATTTAACTCCCGTGACACATATGAAAGTGTTGATTTGGTAAGATTAACACCTTCCAGATTTTCGCTTTTTGCTGAATGCGAAGGTGATTGGTTTGTGGTCTGTATACCTTCGATGTTGTTTCGAAAAAATTTAATCACCTCGTAGACACCAGTGAGTTCACGGTCGAAAGTACTATACTTCCGCTGTGCCGCTGTGAACTTCCGGGAGAAAAATCCTAAACTCGTGCCTGGGAAGAAAATTGGGCAGTCTCCAAAATAAGAACTGAATCTTTCTATGCTGGAATTCAAAACCATATCCCTGCTAAGCCATGGTTTCACGGTAAAAAACTTTCAAAACGATTCATTTCATGTATTTCGAGAATGAGAATTGGTCACTGTTCAATTGCATCTCACTTGTCTAGAATTAGAGTTTTAGATGATCCGGTCTGCCAGTGCGGTGTGGAAGAGGAAACCCTCGACCACGTTTTCTTTAACTGTAAAAACCATTCATCTTACCGGATTCAAGAACATATACCGCCGGCTTATTAAAATCACACACCAGTCCCCCCTTAACATTTCATACCTTTTATCTCTTAACAATTCTCGTGTTCATACAGCTTTATGTAAGTTTATTAACCTGAATGAATTCAATATTTAATTTGTTTTAGTGATCTAAATGAGTCCAATATTTAATTTGTTTTATTATTTTCCCAATAGATTAACCGAATTCTTTTATCCACTTTAACTATTACCGGCACAAAGCACTCTTTTCGGGGTGAATTGCCTAAAACCAAAAAAAAAACCGTCTGCAGGGCCAAGCAGCAGAAACCTGCCAAACAGAAGTATATATACACCATCGGAGGCATGCACACATCAAATCCCCAAAGTTTCATCGCAATCAGATGAATGGTTAAGCAACGCTCAGCAGTAAAACATGCGTATGTATAAAGCCGCCCTCAGGACCTAGCAGCAGAAAACTTCCAAACAGTAGTATATAGACACCATCGGAGGCATGCACACATCAAATTCCCAAAGTTTTTTATCGCAATCAGATGAATGGTTAAGCAACGCTCAGCGGTTAAACATACGTAAGTATTAAGCCGTCCGCAGGGCCTAGCAGTAGAAACCTGCCAAACAGAAGTACACCATCGGAGGCATGCACATATCAAATCCCCAAAGTTTCATCGCAATCTGGTTCATTTCAACGGTAGTACAGAATTCCTTTATATTTCACAAATATGGCGCTATAATTTTTTTTTATTATTTAGAAAAAAAAATTCTTGAAACTGAATTTTATTTGCATTAAAAAAAATAATAATATGAATCCTGAATTCAAGCAAAAGTCATCATCAAATCAGTTATCAAACCAATACAACGTCATCTAATAAGTACCTACTCGTTTTCGCAAAAAAAAAAATTTAAAAATTTCATTTAATAATGACCGTCGCGACGCCCCAAACACCATCAGCCAATCAGGGGGCCTCTAGTAATGTGGCTACTCTAATGTCGTTTTGATTGGTTGGAGTTCCCAGCCAATCAGAGAAGTTCGAACGTTCCAACCAATCAGAGAGCGTCATGGAAAATTCGCGAAATCGTAGGTAGTTCAGGGTTGAAGTTATTATTAAAAACAATTTTTTAAAAAATTAAAAAAAAAACTCTGCGTTTTGGAAAAAAAAAATTAACCCCTTTTTTGGAAATGTCATTTTTTATATGTCAATGTTTTGAATTCATTGACACACACGCTCTTTTCATATATATATCATAATAAATATATGTTTTCTTATGAGTAATGTATGAAAAATTATAAAATTATTCACAACTTAATTTGAGATATGAATCTGCCCTGTCTAAACGTTTATGCAACCACCCGAAACGATTTTCTGAATAAAAAATCATTAACTCGCCAACGGCATTTTTTTTTGGAAAACTTTAGGAATTTTTTTATTTTTTATTTTTTTATTATTAAGTTAAAAGAAATATAATATTTCGCTTTCTTAACTTAAGTTCAGAGCATATATAGTACAGGTGAAGTAGTCATATTTTTAATTTTGTTCCAACATCTTAAGTTTAAATAGTTTTTTTTTTAAAGGTTTTTATATTCTTTTCTGCTTTAAGGTTATCTGGAAGGAGATTATATATGTGAACTCCCTCGTGGTCAATACTTTTGATGTGTGCATGCCTCCGATGGTGTATATATACTTCTTTTTGGCAGGTTTCTGCTGCTAGGCCATGCGGGCGGCTTTATTCTTACGTATGTTTAACCGCTGAGCGTTGCTTAACCATTCATCTGATTGCGATGAAACTTTGGGAATTTGATGTGCGCATGCCGGAGATGGTGTCTGTGTACAAAAGTGAGCTCTGGCATCATGAAATTATGCATTGCTTTTTTTTACATTAACTCCACACAGGAGGCCTTGAGGAAAATAATTTTCCTCAGGGCCTATGTCATCTGGGATGCTGTGTGGAGGGTCTTTTTGAGGAGAGGAAGGAATGAACATTGGTCGTGAAGAGACCCATGTTATAGGAAGGAGGAAACACAGAGGGCGGCAAATCATTCTACAGCCAAGCTGTTGAACACAAGAACGAGTCCAAGAAACGACCCGTTCTCATGAGACAAATGTCAACCGTGTACAAATGTTTGGCACGCGTTTGGCGTGTTTCCCGACTATGCACCGGTGCCGAATGGATCAATGATGCCAGTTCCTCGGAGCATCTTCCATTGTAATACCGGTAGAACAAGGATAGCATTCCCACCCGACGCCTGTGCTCTAAAGATTGCAATCCGTCTGTTAAGATGGGAGAATCTATTAAACGGACCGCCCGTTTCTGCACAGAGTCGAGTGTATTTTTCAGGTATTTTGGAGCTCCAGACCAGAGGTGGCTGCCAAATTCAACCGTGGGGCGCATTTGCGATTTGTACAGGGTTAGCAGTTGTGTACTATTAAAATATCTGCGGGCCCTGTACAGTACGCCCAGTTTTTGGGAGGCTTACTTTGCTCTGGCTTCGATGGAGCCCCAATACCCGAGCTGGTCACTTAGGGTTACATCAAGCATATCAATGGAGGGCCTGTTCGGAAGATTGCTTCCGTTGAAGGATACTAGATATTCATTTCAATACCTTTTAGATGTAATCAGACAAGATTGGGTCTTTGAAACATTAAATTCAACGAGATTATTTTTATCCCAAGAGAAAACACTCTCGAGGTAACCGTCCATTCTTTGCTTCAAAGCCCTCCGAGCCGTTGGGGTTTGTGAGCCCTTTGGGGGCTTGTCAAATAAAAAGCTATCATGGACTGTACTGTCATCCGCGTAACAGTGAATTGGTGCACATGACAAAAGGTCGTTGATGTGCAACAAAAACAAAGTCGGAGACAGAACCGATCCCTGTGGGAGGCCAGCATTTATCGAGTGTGAGGAAGAGATGAAACCATCGACTACCGTCTGAATCGACCTCTCCCTCAAAAAGTCGGCAATCCGCATACACAAGGATGCGGGAAGTCCGTAAGAAGGCAGTTTGTAGACAAGTCCTCGGTGCCAAACCCGGTCAAAGGCCTTGGAAATGTCCAGTGCAACCATTTGGGTCTCACCAAAACGTTACAGGCACCGCTCCCAAACATGCGTCACATACGCGAGAAGATCACCGCACGAGCGGTTCCGCCGGAATCCGTATTGACAACAATATTTCCCCGAGCAGTGTAAATTGTAAATAATTTTTTTATTATTCTTTTTGCATTGGTTCAAGTTTACTTTTGTTGGTTCACTATGTTATAGCTAGGTATTTTGATAATTTTGTAATTCCTAAGCTCTAAGCCCTACATTCTAGACTCTGTTTTGCTTTTCTTTGTGTTCCTAGCGATAGCCTTTATTACCACCTTCGTAGACAGGTTTGTTTTCTATTTTAGAATATCCTGATCTAATTTTTTGGAAAAAAGGTATTTTGTATATGTAAACCCTACTTTAACCACGTTGATAGATAGGTTTTTCTTTCGTAATTGTAAATTCTAATCTGAAAAAAAAAATTGATAAATAGGTAATTGATATGTAATCCCTATTCTAACCACTTATACTTATTATAGTATACAGCTTTTATAACTCGTTCTAACTAACTCAATAATAAATAGATATTATATATTCATTTTTACGATGCGACCTGTTGGATCTAGGTAGGAAGATTAGTTTTACTCGCTATTAAATAATTGATTAAAATCAGTGCAAGTGAGGGCTGGTTGACCACCCTTTTAGTGAAGCCTAATAATGGCAAAGTGTCCTACTAGAGGAAAAGTGATGCCCTAAGCATACCTAATTTTTTTTTTCCCCATAATTTTCTTTTATGTTGTTACTCTTGTTAAGATGTCACGAGAATGGAAGGTTTTGGGCGACAGCCAATTTCATCAACACCCAGTATCACAAATGTTTAGGTTGCTTGTGGACCACCTATTCTCGTACCATTTTTTTGTTGTTATTGTTTTCTCATTTATCGAGATTTAAGTGACTTAGTTTTAAGATTATTTTTTTTTAGTTACTAAGTATTAATTTTAATTTTTTTTTTTAAATACCTGTTGGACCTATGTTTAGTTGGTATGTTTTTTTAGTTTTCGCGGGCGTGGTTTTCATGTTTGCGCCAAATAATCCCGGATAATCCCTTCGCTACAAATTGTTTTTAAACAATTTTAATCGCGAGCCGGGCGATGTACATTTTGCGAACGCTTCTTTCTGATGTGGTCGGAACACTGTTTCTAATGTGATCGGTCGCCGCTATTGGGACCGATATTTGTCCGCGACATAACGGTATTGTAAATTACCTACATAATCGCGACTGGCATATTGAAGAGCTTCGCGAGAAAGAGTTCTTATGACCAGGTACGGTCATTGCTGCTCATATTTGTGACGGATGGATACTCGGCGTTCATTTCCTGATGAGGCGTGCTGACGGAAATCGTTTTTATCCGGTGGGCTCAACCAGAGCACTGGTGTTGATCTTGGATCCTACTCCCTGGCGAGGGGTCCTCATTCTCTGACCTTCCTGGGGGCCTTTCCCGGAGATTGCGCGAGAATATGGCCCGCGGTTCCTCAACGCGCTATCTTCAAGTAAATTAAGAGTTCGTGTCAGTATAGAAGTAATTAGATAAAGATCCATGGTACGCAGGTACGATATTTCTTTCTGCTTAATTATGTTCCTGTCAAATTTTCAGAATCTGTTATGTTTTTGGGGATGTGAAACCCGGC
The DNA here is from genome assembly GCA_929108145.2 of Limnephilus rhombicus. NCBI lineage: Eukaryota > Metazoa > Arthropoda > Insecta > Trichoptera > Limnephilidae > Limnephilus > Limnephilus rhombicus. The sequence goes on along the minus strand of OV815287.1, from coordinate 9,951,495 downwards.
CCCTCAAAAGGGCAACATTGTTATGTTCTTTATAAAAATATACTGGGATTTGGTTGTTTTGGGAAATGAACTCTTTTATTACTAAAACCAATCTAACCTCACAAGTTGGAACCTGTATTCGTTTATTCCCACAATCCTGAAGAGATTCTCTCACTCTACCATTAAAATGGCAATATTATTACGGATAGTGGTATAACAATTGTTTGAAAACATGTCGTGTATATAATTATACGTGCGTAATAATTATAGGCAACTGATTTAAGATACAGCGTAGCTACAGCTGTTCGAAGTCCGCCATTTTGGAGCTCGGAATTCGGGGTTGGAGGGTTGGACGCAGCCACCACATGATCGGTCAACCTTCCAACTCCAAACTAAGTTCGGAGTTAGAAGGTTGGCTTTGGTGTGGAAGTACCATTAAATATATACATTCAGAGAGAGCCGGAAAGAAAATCTTCAATACTCCTAGCGATGCGTTCCGTTGCATTATTTAGTTGGGCGTATCTCAATTGACGCCTGGTCCCCGCCATTTGCAACTGCATTCTCCCCTTTCTGGGTGTTAGAGTTGAGACATCCTCTTACCTAGAAAAACACAATATTTCAAACAAATTACCACATTATTCAAAACAAAAACCTATAATTGCGCCGTGTAAAAAGGTAGTCCAATTAAATGACCAACTAACCATCATGCTGTTTCCGCAGGGGTAGGTAGAGGACAGACCAACAAACAACTCAATCTTGGCACACACTCCTTGCCCTTGCTCCTTGCTCCTTGTAAAATTGAAAGAAGTCGGCTGTTGATAGAGCTGCGACAGTTTGCACAACAATACAGCAACTTCATAGCGGCAGAGTCCATTGAGAACTACGGAGACAGATGCAGTGACGAAGAAGATGATTTGGACCCAACGGCAGCGGAAACAAATGCTGACATTTACTGCTCTGAAAATAAACAATGTTTCCAGTGTTTGACATGTGCTTTTTCTGTTCTGTTTGAACTCAATCTGGACTATTTACCAACCTGTATATTGTATATAAATTTGTTCTTACCATACCTTGTACCCAAGTCACATGTGAACGAGTTTTTTATAAACTTAAAATCGTCAAAAATCGATTTTGGTCGTCCTTAGACCAAGACCTTATGTCCAGTCTGCTTTTGATTAATGTTATGAGGGATTTATTTTATAATTTGGACTAAAATAAAATAATAGGTGAAGTAGCTTTAACAAGTGAGTTGCTTACAAAGAAACCGCTTTGTTGTTTGAATGTAATGGAGACGTTGACGAATTTAACAAACAAGTTAACGAGACTTACCAATTAATAGCAAACTGGCTGTTATCGCAACATCTATCACTCAACACAAACAAAACCCAAATTTTAAAATTTTGTCCAGTGCAAGCTACAATATAAATGTACCTATAAATATAAATGTAAACATTAATAATAATATTATCGAACCTTCCCAAACCTGTTCACTACTGGAAATAGAATTAGACATAAACATAAACTGGAAAGAACATGTCTCAAAAATTGTAGCAAAAATCAGTAGTTTTTCTTATGTTCTGGGTACCTTGAGAAAAATATTGAACACCGAATCAGTAATAGCCGCATACTATGGTTATGTATATTCAATAATAAAATACGGTATTATTTTTTGGGGAAACTCGGTAAACGCCAAAGATGTCTTCATCATACAAAAGAGATGCATAAGAAAAATTACAAACTCCGGTTGTTTAGATTCATGTAGACCTAAGTTTAAAAATCTGAAAATTCTAACAGTCACAGACATATTTAACCTTCGGCATGCCAAGATGCAAAACAAAACGTTGGGTACCATGAGGGGTGACGCTACAACCCCAGGGATTTTATTATTTAAATGCCACTTTTCCCATTTATTCATTAGTTTGATGGAAAATTACTCTTTTGGCCTACATGTTTAATGTATTTCCGTTAAAAAAAATATCATTATACAGTTAATTTCATAATATAAAACCTATTCAGTTAATTTCATACAAAATCATTCATTAACAAACGCTCCGGCCACGACGGCTTTGACTAGCTTCCTAGTCGGTACTTTGGTACCTGCTGGCAGGTCAGTGTGACCGGCGGCCGACGAAGCGAATTGTAACCGGGTGGTTCCAAAATAACAAAAATAAAACTAAAAACAAACACCGATTTTTTTTTAACAAAAAGGCTCTCGGATGGTAGTTTTATTTTTCCCCTCATTTTGAACGCCAGGATTCGTATTCGTATTTCGTATTTTGCCAGTGGTGATGGCACTGAACTCCACTTCATGCCCGATTTCGAGGTCATGAAAACTTCACTAGCCGCAAATGTTGTTGTGTTTTTATCTTCTCCGATGTCTTCATCAGATTCTGACTCCTCCTGGACCACAACGTGGTCCTCCACGTCAGAAAAATCCTCTTGATAAATTGCTTCAAAATCCGTATCATTATCATTATCCCTTTCACTAATGTCACTGTCATCTTCGAGAAATTTTAATAATTCTTCAACAGTTAGACCCCTTCTTGTCATTATGGACACAGTTATTGAAAGGCAATATCACAAGAATGGAACGATATACTAAAAAAACCGCACTTCAAACTTTTTAAAATTTAAATTATTTTTTTACCGTCCGCTGTAGTGTTTCGGCACGCACTGTAGCTAAACCCCAATAAACACAGCTGGTTGGGTCAGCCAGACCGGCGACGCCCTAGGTGGCCTAGGTAAAGGACCCTATGTCGTTACACCCTTATGCAGTTTTCGATGTAGTGCGTGGGAACGAGATGCCGTAAATTGCCGAGGTGTGAGTAGAACAGGGAACCATATCCATAAGCGAACTAATGCGGAAGAGAGATGGAGCATTTCTCATAGTTTATTTTGTCGTAGATGTGGTTCCAGCGAGCAAAAAATATCATACAAGGCAAGGAATGATACCTACACAGTAACAAAATATTTTTTTACGCTTTAATCTAGGACAATTTTATATTTTTTTTAATGACCGAATATGTGTTTATCGGTTTTGCAGGAATACAAAAAATATCGAAATCGTAAGGTCTCTATTTAAAATTCTACATGGAGAATAGTAAATTTAGAAATTATGGGAACCCCTGTCAGCAACGGGAGGGATATAATGGAGTTATGCATGTTAGTGCGATCATCTACAGACAAGTTCCCACTAAAAAAACTCAACACATAAATACGCTACAAGGCTCACAGAAAACCTATTAATACCAAAATCAAACAAAACAACATTCCAAAAAGGACCATACTACATGGCCATTAAAGTATATAACAACCTTCCACATAACATTAAACAAATAAATGTGGTTAGCTGGAAGAAATGGGGTCTACCCATAAGATACACCTTTTGTAATTTTTATTTTACAATAAATATTTGATTTGATTTGATTTGTTACTTTAGGGCTAGGGGAGTAAAATGTCGAATCATTTCAGTTAAGTTGCTTAACTTCTTCTATTCTAGTAAACTGTTAAACATTGTAAACTGTTAAACACACAGGATTTTTTTAACTTCTTCTATTCTAGTAAACTGTTAAACATTGTAAACTGTTAAACACACAGGATTTTTTTAACTTCTTCTATTCTAGTAAACTGTTAAACATTGTAAACTGTTAAACACACAGGATTTTTTTTAAATGTTAGTATTATTTTTCTAATCCCTAAAATCCTGAATAAAATCCTGCCCTTTATTTTGAACTCCGTTATAATTATTGGCAGTTCTACAGCATGTGTATAGTAGTGTTGTGGTATCCTAAAAATACTGTGAATTTCTTATTTCAATAAATAATAAAGTCAACAAAAGTCGTAAATCATAATATTCGTATAAAAACCTATCTGAATTTCTTCTTCTTTATAGGTGCCAATGTAGCGTAGAAACGCGTTTTCATTGTTTTCAAGCACCTAATTTTCAAAAATTATCCGGGGGAGGCCCCTGGACCCCCCGTTTTCTGAATCCCCCCCCCCCCCCCCCCACCCCACGATACCCCACCCCACGTTAGGGGGCCCCTTTACAGGTTTTATCTGAGGGCCCCTAATGGTCCCAGTCCGGGCCTGAATATAGCTTTATTTGTGTTTATTTCTTTAAATTCGTATGAGCAAAGATGACACGTCTAATCTGTAGGTAGATGTAGATTATTTTGACTGACGAAAAGCTGACTTTTTCCGAAACTTCGTTGCTCACTAATTGAAGCAAGTCATTTTTTCTCGGGACGTGGGGCCCCTAGCCGATGCGTGGCCCCTAGGCAGTTGCCTACTCTGCCTTAGGGATAATCCGGTACTGCCTACATGTGCCCTTTGCATTTTTCTCCCATTTATTAAAATCAGTTCAGTCGCATTCGATCTTCCAAGAAATATGCGGAAAAAACATACTTATTGAATTTCATTGCAAAAATAAATTCCTAGTGCCGCCATGCCTGGCACTTTAAGCAATAAATCAAAACCCACATCGAGAGTTCAACGTCTAATAAGAATATAAATGTGATAAATTTACAAGAATGACTTTTCTTTTTTTGTTTGAATACCATAATCCAAAACATAAAAAGCTGAAAACTTCATTTTAGGCCGCAAAAAAAAATCAATTGGGCTTCTCCTCATCTTCAGGCGCATGGACTGTTAGCTGCAGGTTGGTCGTTCCTGGTGTAAAGCAAAGTTTTTTATATGGGTTCCGGTATTGTTTCTATTTGGGGATTGGTATGAAAAAAAGCATAATGTAAAACGCCTTTACTCTTTTGGAACTCGGTTACACCATGAACAGTGGGAAAAATAATGATAGCACCTTTTTACATTTTCAGGACTTGGAAGCATCATTCAACCAGTTCAAGCTGCACAACGAGAGATCAAAGGCGACTTCGACGATGATGCCCTCACTGCCCTCGCCTCACACTCAGACTGGTCAGGCAGTTTACTCCGGACTCGTGATAACACTGGCAATCGGCACCGTGTTGGCTGCTCCTGTTGCTGCCCCTTTGGCTGTCCTCGCCATCGTGGGCACTATTGGTGTCAATGTTACCATACGTTTTAGGGGCTTTTGGCGCAGATAATATGCAACCAACACTCCTTGTTCACTCTGTATTATTGGTTATTCGACTTGGATGACTTAAGGAAAACACTGCTTAAATTGATTTATTTAAAGGGGTGTTCAAACACGGCTATAAAATATAAAAGATCATCGCATGCCAAATAACGCTCTCCATACAATCCCTTCAGACCATTCACACCTAAGCGGCTTAAGCGCAGATCAACCATTGACAATACACATCTTTACGCCGTAACCGCTCCTGAGGCGATATACGAAAAGTTATGCACCCCCTCTCCGACGAAAACAGGAGAGGGGGATCATTTTAATTATGGAGCTGCCTAGAGCGGTGGATGATAGATGTCAAATTGACAGATGATTCAGGCCAAAAAATGTGCATTCCGTGGGCGCTCCCTAATTCATCAGTCCCCCTATCCTACCATAGGAAGAAATATTTTATAGCGTCGTGTGGCGGTACAATATAGCGGTTGCGGTTCAGCAGATATCTGCTCGCGGTTTTATAGCTGTGTGTGTGTACACAGCTTTAGACATTTTATATCAAGACCATAGACAATAACTAGTAATGTGAGGGACATCGATGTGACATCCTTCTCCTTAAATATATAACATTAAAATAGATTTAACAAATTATATATTAACATTAAATAATAAACAATCACACATCATAATATCTGTCGGGTTGTTTCACAACTTTACCGTTTCTGGTAATGAAGTCTAATTATGAAGTTTAATATTTAAAGAAAATGTCCAACATTGGAATTAAAAAAAAATGTCTCATGCTTTTACAAAATTACATATTAAATCGGCAACAATGTACAAAAATTGGAACATGTTTGAGTAATTTTGACACAGTAAAACACGGAGTTCCACAAGGGACTGTATTAGGGCCGCTACTCTATATAAATCACTTTTGTAAATTTTTTTTTTTTATTTAAAAAAAATACATCATATACAGATTCATAGTAAAACATTGTTATACCTGGTAAAATTTTCTCATTTGTTGACGATACTGCATTAACAGTCCAAGGAAAGACATGGGAAGATACAACTAATAAAGCTAACAAATGTATTTCTATTGTCAAAGAGTGGCTAGATAGAAACCTTCTTGCTTTAAATTACGAAAAAACTATTTGTATTCCTTTTTTATCACACAGAAATCAGCTCCCAAAACTAATCTTAATTTAAAGTTCCATAATATAAATTGCAACCCAACCTCATGCTCTAACTATGAAGAGATGAAATCAGGAAAAATGATCAAGTACTTAGGTGTAACCATAGATTGTCAACTTAAACGGACCAACCATATAGAAAATACTGTTAACAAACTCAGATACTTAAATTATATTTTTAAAAGAATGTGTAACATAGTAAATATAAAAACCATAAAACTAGTTTATGATGCACTAGTCCATTCATCTCTTTCCTACGGAATAATTGGCTGGGGTGAAACAATAATCATGTAAAACCTTTAGAAATTGCCCAAAAATCAATTATTAAGATTATGTACAAAAAAAAATCGTATCCCTCCAAACAATTGTTTAAGGAAACTGATATTTTGGACCTTAGACAGACCTATGGTCTTCAATGTCTTAAATTTATTTACATGCGTTCAAATAACTTTCTAAAAAATTCAAATCGTACCAACCAAAGACGTGGCACCTGTGAGTATGCAGTACCCCACTGTAAAACTAGGTTGTCCCAAAGGCATATTAGTTTTACAGCTCCAAAAATGTATAATGTACTATGTACAACCTTTAAAGAGAAGATATGTCAAAATCTTCAATCTTATAAAATATATACCAAAATTTGGCTAAAAAACACTGAAACAGATATTTTTTTCTTATAAGTTTAAATAAAGCCGTTAAGTATATCTATCATTAAACAGCTTTTAGAGAAGATATATAATATTGTTTGCTATTTTTTTTTGTTAGTTTGTTTTTTTATGTTTTCAAATTGCACTTTGCATTGTTTATAGAAATTTAGTTGTATTTTATTTTTTTATCACATTTTTTTTAAATATTTATAATATTAAATCTTTTTACAGAGAACTTCAATTTCCTTTACATTTTTGATATTACACATATTATTTTTTTTACTGATTATTAATGATTGTACATTGAGGTAGAACCTGCAGATAAGCAGCCACGTGGCAGCTTCGCGGGAATACCGAAAAAAAAAAAAAACAAATACGATAATAACAGTGCAGACTGTTATTATGTTGTAGTTTTTAATTGCATTTATTCCGATACTTTTTTTAAATTCCTAATTTATGTATACTTAAAATATTCACCATAACCATAAAAATAAAAATAAAAGTAAAAAATCAATATTATACCCACGCACAGGCATTGCCTTTGTGGGATTTTTTTTAATACATTTATTATATTAAGCTTTTTTATATTCTATTCATTATTTTATGTATCTATCATATGTATTGTATCAAAAATTTTCAATAAAAAAAATAAATATATATTTTATTATTAATTATTATATCTAAGCGCCGTACTTGACTTGAATAATAATTATTGTTTATTTCTGATTGTTGCAATAAAATGACCCTCATTGGGTTTTCATACGTCTGAGTTTAAATTTCTGACCTTGTAACAATTATTTTTAAAACAGAATTTTGCAATAAGACCAAAAGAATTACATGACCTGCATTTGACGTAGACAGCTGAGCATTTGAAACGGTAATGTTGACCATGTCTTCCAAATGGATTGTTGTGACCACTTGAGCTTGACGACGACGATGACAGCGAAGGTGACGATGACAGTTACGGAGACCCATAGATTGTTTTGACGATTAGTAAATGAATATTGACTTGATGTTGAGTGACGATGACAACGATTTACATTAACTCCACACAGGAGGCCCTTTCCCTCAGGGCCTACGTCGTCTGAGATGCTGTGTGGAGGGTCTTTTTGAGGAGAGGAAGGAATGAACATTGGTCTTGAAGAGACCCATGCTGCCGACGCCAGTGCTGTAATGATTGCAATCCATCTGTTATGAAATGATGAAATCGATGACGATGACAGTGACAGTGACCCACAACGATTGGAAAATCCATACTGACTTGACGTTTAATGACGATGACGATGTGATGATGACTACGACGATGATGGTGACAGAGACCCATGACGATTGGAAAATCCATACTGACTTGACGTTGAATGACGATGACGATGTGATGATAGCTATGACGATGACAGTGACATTTACCTTTGACGATTGGAAAATCCATACTGACCTGACGTTGAATGACGATGACGATGTGATCATCACCTGTCTGATCTGTCATTGTCATCGTCAGTGACCCGTGACGATTGGAAAATCCATACTGACTTGACGTTGAATGATGATGACGGTGTGATGATGGTTATGACGATGACGGTGACAGTGACCCATGACGATTGAAAAATCCATACAGACTTGTCGTTGAGTGGTGATGATGATGTGATGATGACGATAACGGCGATCTTGACTGTCTTGATGTACATTTTCTGTGTTTGCTTTTTGGATAATTTTATCCGCATTGTTTTGCAACATTATTATTGTTCTTGCAATTTCTAGTTTTTTCTAGCAACAGCAATGAATCTTGCAATAAGCATTGACGGATATGACTTAGGTTTGCAGGCATTTTAGCTATAAAAATATCTCTTACCAGAGATTCTCTTAGATTTCTGAACTCACATTCCAGGTTTCGGGAATCATCGATCCCTCAGAATTTTGCAGCATATTGTATTTAAGTTAAATGTAAAACTTCACTCGGTACAAAAAATACAGCTTCCTTTGATGAATCTGCTACTTGTATATTCTGAACCCAAAACTGGTTTAAATTAAATTTGTAGGCAGCGAATGAAGACTACAGAACATGAAAGCGGTTTTTCTTTGATTCTGGCAGCACATTAATTTTAATTCTTACATAGTCTGTAACTAGAATACCAGAACAGAAGATATTACAACCCGAGAACGAGAAGAGCCGACCCCAACAGCCTACCTAGGCAATGAGTTGAGACAGCGCAAGGAAGAAGATAGTCTGCAACTAGAATTTTATAACTGCACTCCAAATAATAGAATTCTTTAGAAATGTATCAGCAGATGAATCCACAACTGGTATTTAATTGTTACATTCTGAACACAAAGCTGGTTTGAAAATGAGCCCCAGCTTTAATTAATATTTCTCTTATAATATACATATGGTTTTCCTACGAATTACAAATTTCGTAGCATTTTTTTATTTATTTAATATTTGTATGTTTTTACAATAAGTATACATTTTTTTACATGTTTATCAGAGTTTTAAAATGATTATAATAATAGCCTTTCCTCACCATAAAGAGCATAAAGATACAAGGCTCTTGTGTTTGGTGAGGGAATTCATGCTCAAGTATATGTTATCAGTTGAGTTTTGACTGGTCAGTGGTTGAGTGGGCATCACGCTTGGGTCCCACGCGGGCGTCGCGTGTTCGATTCCTCGGCTGGCTAAGTCCTCCATCACAACACAAGCAACATTTTCGGCTTTCTGTGGTGGTAGTAGGAGATTTTCAAACATTGTTGGGTTATTCGTCGCCCGGGAATATTTGTCATTCTTTTAAAAAAGAAGAAAGAAAGAAGTTGAAGAAGCATTGGTCAAAGAAGATCATCATCACCCCATGCTGGCAAACTCGGCAACTCTGTCGAGGACACACCATCATAACCATCATAAAACGGGCCCTCCCTTACAATCAAACTTTAACTAATTTAATTATAAACATATAAATATTAACCTGTGCCATATTTTCACACTTCAACTGGAAATATTTATTCAAAACTGTCAACGAAGCTATAGAATATTTTTACTCTGTGCTTTTTAGTATATTTGATTTATGTATGGGGCCGTTCAAGTATTACGTAACGCACTTGGGGGGGAGGGGGGGGTCTTATGAAACGTTACTGTGCGTTACGAGGGGGGGGAGGGGGGATTCGAACAACGCGTTACGTAACATGTTTTCTTTATTTAGATTAAAAAAAACTAGGGAATTAAAATCTTCCAAGTTGGCAATCCTTTTCGTTCTCGAAATCTTTTGTTTTATTTATTACCACAAACGCGATTAAAACAAGAAAAAAGTTATTTAAGCGACTTTCCCAGTACTTTGCGCAACTTAATTGTGACTTTTAGGTGAAAATTGTCGCTTGGGCGTTACGTAACATTTAGGGGGGGGGGTGATACGGAAAAACGTTACGGCGCGCTACATGGGGGGGAGGGGGGGTCAAAAATCTTCAAAAATTGCGTTACGTAATACTTGAACGCCCCCTATGCCTTTAAAAAAATTATGGAAAACAAATGCTAGCTATCCAATTTGGTTCGATAAAAGTATTATTTATAAAATTAAATGTAAAGAATCTCTTCGTAGAAAGCTGAAAGCAATAAACAAAACAAAATAGAAACAAATAATAATTCAGATTACTTATTATTCTCTGCGAAGAGATCTGATCTCAAAAAGAAAATGTCTTTAAAAAAGAAAAAGGAATGTGTCTACTATTGAAAATGGGATCAAAGAAGACCCCAAACACTTTTGGAAATATATATATTTTTTTTTTTTTTTTTTTTTTAATTTTCTTTATTCATTTTGTTTATTACAGGATTTTTTTTTACATGGTATTTCGACTACCAAGCTAGGCAAATGCCCGTATTATGGTAGTCGAGATTCATAAGATATTAAGTATATAATATTAATAATCATCCATATATATGTAGATGAAAGTACAAACATATAGCATATAGCATATCTATTATACTAGTATTAGGTACATGATCACATACAGGAAAGGAGTTAAACTAGGTGAATCTTGTATAAATAAAAATAAAATAGAATAACAAATAAAAATAAAAGTAACAAAATAATAATATTTTAAGGATAATAGAAATACAAAATAAGAATAAATATGTAAATCATCTATACAGATGAACAATGATAGTCTTTGACCCCAAAAAACAAAAGCAAGTATTCCTAAGCAGCATATGAAATGGACGAACAATGTCAAAAAAATATGAAAAAAAGCATCAGCATAATATAAAGTTTTGGTTGAAAATTAATTTAGAGATAAGATTTTTTACTCTAGAAATATGAAAAAATAAGAACAGTTTTTAAGATGTAAGGCATTCTTTATAATATTTCCTTCCCCGAGTAAATAACCAGTTCTGTATATTAATGGCATAAAGATCAGCAGTTTTCGATGTCTTAATATCAATACTCAGTAAGTTGAACATTTTAGGCGCGATGTAAGAGAACTGTCGTTGGGCGAAAGCTGTTTTTGTTGGAGGAATTTTGCATTTTTGGTGTGATGAATAGCGGGTGTAAATATTTTGTTGAGTTTTGAGTGTTAAATCATTTTTCCTTAAGTGTATGAGAATTGTCTTAACGTATAATTGTCTAATGTCTAGGATTGCGAATTTTTTAAAAAGTGGCTCTGATGGGTGAGATGGGTGACATTTTAATATAATCCTTAGTAGCAGCTTTTGAATTAAGATCATGGGATATATAATTGAAGCTGCACAGCCTCCCCATCCCACGATACCGTATGTTGCTATTGATTGGAATAGTGCAAAATATATGCATCTAATTGTTTGAAGTTTCAGGATTGATCTGAGAGAGAGAAATATATAGCACAATTTGCGGAGTCTTTTTGTTGTAAAATTGACATGGTCCTCCCAACGCAGTTGGTCATCTATAACAATCCCCAGATATTTAATTTGGTCAGATTTTTTTAGGTTGGTACATGAGCAATTATTGTGGGGAGGCGTAGGGGTAATATGGTTCTGTGAGCATGAGTGAATGATAAGATTAGGACAGTTTTGGGGAGGAGTGACTTTACGTATGGAGAAAAGTAAATATTTTGTTTTGTCAACATTAAGAGTCAGAAGGTTGTCATCTAACCAATGTTTTACTTTATTTAGGCCCTTATTTGCTTTTTCCATAGTTGAGTTCCAATTTTCAGCTTCAAAGATGATTACCGTATCATCGGCAAAAGATATTATAGTTCCATCAATTCCCAAGTTACATAAAGTGTTAATATATATTAGAAAGAGAAGTGGGCCTAATACACTGCCTTGAGGCACACCGTACGTGATTGGTAAACTTGTACTTCTGTATTCTTTAGCAGAATTTACAAGAGACGATTGTGACCTATTTGTTAGATAGTTCTCAAACCATTTGAGGGGAGTACCTTTTATTCCTACCTGAAGGAGTTTCTTCAAAAGTATGCGGTGAGAGACAGTGTCAAAGGCTTTGGCTAGATCCAAGAAAACAGCGAGGGGCTTGCGGCCTTTATCAAGGTTATCAGAGATTGCTTTTGTAAAAGTTGCAATTGCATCTGCGGCACTACGATCTTTGCGGAAGCCATATTGATTTCCTGACAAAATGTCATTGTCTTCAAGAAATTTGTATAGCCTTCGCTTTACCGTTTTTTCAATTATTTTTGATATCGGACTCAGCAAGGATATTGGTCTATAGTTATTCACTGATGATCTGTCCCCTGATTTATGGATAGGAATAATTGTTGAGTGTTTTAAAGAATTTGGAAAGAGGCCAGTTTGAAAGCTTAGATTTATGATATGTTTAAGGGGCTTAGTGATGATTGGTTTGAGGTGTTTAATCAATTTAGTGGATATATTGTCGATTCCAGTTGAATGTGTGTTTTTGAGTGATGAAATAATTTCAGTGATTTCTTGTTCTGTGGTAGGAGTGAGATTAAATGGATCATAGCTAAGATTATCGATCGATATATTATTTGCAAGGTTAAATTCTGACATTCCGTTTTTATTTAAAATATTATTTGCTAAGTCTGATCCGACTGTGGAGAAGAATTTATTGAAATGATTTGCGATTTTTTCTGGATGATTTGTTGTATCTAGTGTTTGATCTGCAATGGTTATTTTATTTATAGGTGCGGTAGTTTTGTTGGTATAGCAAATCTCTTTGACAATATTCCAGATTTGTTTATTGTCATTGGCAGCTTCCTTGATCTGTTTTCTATAGTATTCGTCTCTAACTCTACAGATTATTTTTTTACAAGCATTTCTGTATCTTTTGTAAAATAGGAGAGATTCGTGATTATTGGGATTGTTTTTACAAAATTTGTGAAGTTTATTACGCTTGTGAATACATATTAGATCACAAAAAGCGAGCAGGGACACTCCTATTGCACTCAAGAACTAAAGCACTCAAGAATTAAAATTGAAAATGGGATCAAAGAAGACCCCAATCACTTTTGGCAATATATTATATCACAAAAAGCGAGCAGGGACACTCCTATTGCACTCAAGAAGGTTGATGAAATCATCCAATGTCCCAAGCAAGTAGTGACCGACCGAAAGTTCGGTTTCGGCAAGTTTTGGAAAAAAAAATCTCGTTTCGGTTTCGGCAGATTTTCTGCCAAACCTTCGGCCGCACCGAAACTCTATAAAAGATCTCAATAAATGGTCAATTTAGTCTTAAGAATGTTGTGATTGTAAAAGAAATTTAAATTAAAATAGTCAATTAATGAGGTCCTTCCTTTATAATGTACATAAATGTCGATTATTGACAAATTTTGTTTTGTTAACATGTTTGTTCATTTTTAGTAATATAAAAAAAAAAAACTTTCACATACTTCAATTATTGTTTTTTTATTTCATTTAACACACGTTAACTAAATAAGCTAAATTTCAGAAAACAATAGATTTTTAACATGTCTAAAAAAAGTTTTGGTTTCGGTTTCGGTTTCGTCCGAAACTGAGACAGCTACCGAAGATTCGGTTTCGGTAGAAAGTCCTGTTTCGGTCGGACACTACAAGCAAGTTTCAGAGAGATTTGCTGATTATTTCCAGTCGGTGTATAACCAAATGTGCCCTAACCTAGATGTCGAGAGTCTCCGGCTAGAGATACCCAGGAACACAGGTTCAATCTCTCTGGAAAAAATTAAGCCTGAAGAAGTCAAAACATGTATTCGGGAACAGAAGCCCAACAAGGCCACAGGGCCAGATGGGATCCAACCTCAAATTATTATCTTGTTGAGAGAACATTTGTACAATCCAATTTGTTTTATCTTTAATCTCAGTATTACCACTTCCACTTTTCATCAAACTTACTAAGGCAAGCCCAATTCAAAAATCTGGGACCAAAACGGATGTCCAGAACTACAGACCAATAGCGGTACTATCAGTAGATTAGTCTTCCTAAAATATTCAAAATGATAATTTACGGAAAGCTGAAAATACAAATTCAACCGTTTCTTTGGGGCAATCAACACGGATTTTAAAAGAAGTCCACCATCTCTAATCTTCTCGAACTCTCACAAAGAGTGGCAAGAGGATTAGATGCGCAACAAAAAACCGATGTGATCTATAGGGACTTCACTAAGGCATTTGACCGAGTCGATCACGATATGTTATTACGGAAATTACACAGAATAGGTTTCGACAAGCCTCTTCTAACTTTTTTTGCCACATATCTGAGAAATAGGAAACAGTGTGTATGCATCAACGGATATAGGTCTAGGGAATTCTCTGGAGTACCACAGGGATCAAACCTGGGACCTCTACTATTTTTAATTTTAATTGATGACATTCAAGAAATCATCAAACATTCCACTTGCCTGCTTTTTGCTGATGATCTGAAATTACTTAAGAGGATTTGTGACCGACAATTGTGTTAAATTACAAATCGATTAGATTCAATTTCATCATGGGCTGATGAAAATAAGTTTAAAAAAATGTGTCGCAATGTCATATACACGTTCGAGAAATCCAATAAAATTTGATTATAGTATGTTAGGTAACGCGTCGGGTGAGTATTTAAACTGACCGCCTAACAGCGGAAGAGAGAGGGTGCTAGCGGCGCGGTCGCCCGCGTATCTTTTCCGCGCAGCCCGGCAGGTCGCTCCGCGCTCCGCCGCGAAGGAACCATGCGGCCCGCCATTGTTGGTTTGTTGCTTGCTCGGCCCGGATACCACGCGGCCGGCTCCAGAGAGCCCGTTTGGCCGCGCGACTGTTTTTATTCCAATCTGATTGATTCCAGTCGATAAACCAAACTCAGAATGTGCCATGAGGCGGAATCCTACTCGAGACCTGTGGTCAGGTCCCGAGAACACGCCTTGGAGCCCCGCAGGACCCGCATATTACAGTAAGCCTATCCCCTCATCTTAGATTTGTGCTGTAAAACTGTTCTTGTCGCGATGCGAGAAACTGAGGTCCAGAGAGAAACGCAGGAAATCTTTTAGCGTAGCATATTGTAGTTTTTAATTGTATGCCCAATGTAATTCGAGTTGATTTATGCCTTGTGTAAGTGAATAAAAGTAGTAAGGTAAACCTCTCTTTTAATTGCCAGCAAGTTACAAGAGACATTTTAGGTGCGGCGGGACCGCTGCCCTGAGGTACATGTTCCCTACTGATTGAGCTGGTCTCAGGTGGACCCCGTCCCAGGTCCGTCTCCGGACGTAGTAAGTTACCCCCCCCATGTTAGCATTGTTACCATCCAACTGTGAAGGGGCCTACGCCCCACACAGGCCTCATGTGGCCCCGATACGGGCGCCCCAAGTGAAGCGTATTTTCACCTTTTACACTGACGACTCCAACGTGGGCCACTTTACACCGGTGCCCACGTGGGTGTCACCCACCCCTTAACAAGTATTAAAAAAGTTATATTGTCACCAGTAAAATCCATTAAGGACCTAGGGGTAGTCTTTGATCCCAAACTTATATTTTCAGACCATATATTGCAATTGACAACATCATGCTACAAGCTTCTAGGGTTTGTCATAAGATCGTGCAAACAGTTTTCAAAACCTGAAGCAATGATGGCTGTGGATAATTGCATTATAAGGTCTAAAATTGAATAAGCCTCTGCTATATGGGCCCCATACCCGAAAAAATATATTTGAGAAATTGGAACAGATTCAAAAAAAGTTTTTTAGATACCTATATATGAGAATGCACGGGGAATACCCGCGATTCATGCATCATGAAGATCTGCTCACAGAAATGCGTTGCCAAAGTCCCCAGTCGAGGAGGAGTGGGGCCCTTGCAGTAACGGCGTTCAAAATCATTATGTAATAATTTAATAGATAGCCCATATCTCCTGGAATGTTATAAGTTGTATGTGCTGAACAACCACATAGCAGAACGGACGTACTAGCTTGGCATAGCATGACACGAGGTATGGTGTTGTTAAATAATGCTTCCAAAAATGTTGACATCTTTAACAGTACACTTGAAAAATTCAAGAGGCATTTAAGTGCTACTCATTACCCACTATAATAATATGTATATAACTCGTGTTACTATTTAAAGTTTCTTTTATTTAACCATAAAGGTGTATGTATTGTAAATGGATACAGTCCATACACAATTAAAAAAGGGATAGAGATATTTAGATCAGGCGAGCAAATGCTCATCGCTGATTCTTCAATAATCAGATTTCAAGTGCTGCATTTATCGTTGACTCGATTATTAAAAAAGAAAAGAAGTTAGAGACTTATTTTTTTTCCATAAGTTATTATTATTTATTTTTATTTTCCATAAGTTGGTCCCACAAACATCTGAAATGTTGGTACGCTTCTAACAATTGTAGACATTTTTCATTACTCCAATCCATAATTAGTATATTACCGTGGGATGAAGTGGCAACAATGTACGAAGGTAGGTTGAAAAGTAATGCATACATGCTTGTAAAGCGTGAACAAAATGATCTTCAGAAGCGCGCGGAATATGGAAGTGACTTTCCTCCTCCATACGTTCGCGCAAGTTTGAGGTCATTGAATTCATCATGAGAAGCAAGATCTCGTACTTCTCTGGATGTCCTGAATATTGAAGTTTACGGATTTTTATTGTTTTAATAACTTCTTTTTCTTTATTCATCCGAACCAAAACATCTTCATTCATAACTCTTACCATCCAGCTTATTTTGAGGATTCTTCTGTAGATCCACTTCTCGAATTATTATTGTCAACACAAGAGACCATGATGGTAATAAATTGTGGATAGGATTTGATGATGTATGTGTATTCATTCTGTTTTTCAAAAAAACATTTACAATAGAGAACTCCAGTCCAATTTTTTTAATGAATAATAACCTTCTAACTTAAATAACTGCATTTTTATTTTTATTCTTAGAGTTAGTTTTAATAATTAAAATAATTGTCAAAATTTTAATTTTTCAAGATCCCCCTAAGACCACCATATGTACGGTGAATCGTGTGATGTCATCACTCCTGAAAAATTACTATAGGATTGGGCAATCAGCTGATCAAGTGCTGCCATTTTGAATAGCGTTATTCGAATCATTCTCCCTAGAAGTAGCATTACTATTTTTTTGTGCAGTAGTTTTTCAATATTTTAAATAATAGAGATAAACTTATTATTTAACTTATTAGATAACACTATTTTTGATACTGAATTATTTTAGGCTTAAATATTGTTTCAATAAACACAACGACTAAATCTCTATAAACAGTATGAAATAACGAATAACATAAAATTTTGTTAATACTGATGGCTTATGTGATACCTACATAATCAAAGATCTCAATACAATGACTGGTGACGCGTGACGTCAGCACTAACCATTCAGTAATACCAACTTTACAGTGTGTTTTGACGAGAGGTTTAAAAATGAAGTTTTTAATAATTTTTTAAGAACTCTACCTTTAATATTATGAAATAAAACTTATATATTCAGAATCAGCGTTTATTGGCCTATATGAACATATTTTTTGGAGTCCGATTCGAGCCGCGGTCAACAGTGGTTGTGTGTACCTTACCTATTGCTTAGTGTCGTTCGCCCGTTCCTGTGCCTCATACAGATAAGAGATTATTGTTACATTTTATTTAATTTTGTTTATCGTATACCTATTTGTTTTCATTCCTGCTTACGGCTAATCCGTTTTTGTTTGTACAGTCAATGAAATAGACTGCGTATTATTTTTTCAGTTTAATTTTTAAAAGTTAAGTTTTTTTATATAATGGAGGAAGACGAAGATAGGCCTCCCG
This sequence comes from Limnephilus rhombicus, assembly GCA_929108145.2. Classification (NCBI taxonomy): domain Eukaryota; kingdom Metazoa; phylum Arthropoda; class Insecta; order Trichoptera; family Limnephilidae; genus Limnephilus; species Limnephilus rhombicus. The sequence continues at coordinate 9,933,438 of OV815287.1, read as the reverse complement.
ACCCAGGGTCGATATTAGATTTTTCTGATTCGGATTCTAATACTAGCCAGGTTTCTATTGCGCTCCCATCTCGTAAGCGACGACCATCGCATAGCCTTCACATTCCATCGAAAGTTAAATCTATACCGCCGATTCAACAAACCTCGACCTCTAACGACCTTAACACCAATAGTAACACAAGTACTTTAACTAGCGATAATAAAAAAAAGTACTGACTTACTTTATCCTGCTTCCGCTTCCGGTCCTTTTATCGTTATGGTTCAGAGAACTGAACAAGGAAAACTTATTCATCCTTTAGATTTTGGAAAATTCTTATTTGACTCAAAAAATAATAACCTTGGTATTGTTAACGGTTCAATTAAACCGGAAGGGCGATATAAATTATCTATCGAGTTTAATACTGCCGCTTCCGCAAATGGATTTGTAAAAAAAATTGACTCGCTCTCAAACCATAAATATAAATCGTTCATCCCGACATTTAACCTTACGAGAATGGGTCTTGTGCGAGGAATTCCCACGGAGATCCCAGAGGCTGAAATTGTTGATGCTTTGAATAATTCCCACGGAACCCCGAAAGTATTAAAAGCACGTCGACTGAACTACAAGGATTCTACTGATGGAAACACGATCTGGAAACCTTCCCAATCTGTTGTTATTACATTTGAAGGACAATCCCTACCGTCTCGTGTGTTTATTTATTATATCTCGCTTCCCGTCGAAGTTTATAAATTCCCAACTATTCAATGCTTCAAATGCTGCCGGTTTGGACATTCAAAACCCGTATGCCGCTCCCCTCCACGTTGTTACTTTTGCGGAGAAGGTCACCCATTTGATCAATGTCCAAAATCTTCCAATGACCCCATTTGCACTAACTGTTCGGGTGCACATACCGCGGTCAGTCTAGCCTGTCCGGAATTATCAAGACAGAAGAACATAAAACATAAAATGGCTACCGACAACATTTCGTACTTCCAGGCCTCAAAGTTATTCTCTCCTGCGAAAAAATCATTCGCAGAGATGACATCGTCCTCGGCTCCTTTCCAAACAACCACCTTTATAAATTCAACGTCATCTTCTCACAGAGAAACCATTCTCAAGCCAGTCAAACCCAACCCAAAATATACTCCTTACCTTGATAAAAAACAATTGAATAATATTTTGGCCAGCCCGAATGGGAATGCCAAATCCCAGACGCCCAATGGGTGCGCCATTAATGGTAATACTTCCCCTCCTGCTCTCCCCGAAATAATGAATAATAATTCTTTTATACAAACCTAAATTACCCTTTTAATTTCTATCCTTACGAACAACAATACTGTACCGTCCAACGCTGCCGATTATATTAAATCTTTATTATCTTGCCTCCCCAATGACTTCGAAACTAAACAAAATTCTTCAGTGGAACAGTAGAAGCCTCTTCGCTAACAAATCTGACCTTATTCAATTACTCGACGAACACGACGTTTCAGTAGCCGCCATTTCTGAAACGTGGTTAAAACCCTCCTTTCACTTAAGAATTCCAGGTTATTATTGTCTCAGACACGACAGACCGGATGGTAAAGGCAGCACGGCTCTGATAATCCATAATTCTATCCCGTTTAAACAAATTAATATTCATACTCCCTCCGACGATATCCAGATAATAGCAGCTGTCTTATCTGATATCACAATATTATCAATATATATTCCTCCCTCTACGACTTTTATTGAAAATGAATGGGCACCAATCTTAACCCAGATTTGTTCCCCTTATATGATCCTTGGAGATTTTAATGCACATTCCCCTTCTTGGGGTAGCAAAATAACAAATCGTTCTGGCCGCAATCTTTTAGATTTTATTGATATCTATAACCTATGTTTTTTAAATGACGGATCTCCAACCAGATTCACCCCCCCCCCCCTCATCAAAGGAAAAGTGCTGTTGATTTATCTCTTTGTTCGTATTCGTTAGCATCTAAATGCTCTTGGGATATCCTAAACGATCCCCTCTCTAGTGATCATTTCCCAATTATAATCCGATTCCACCATCAATCTAACACTTATCCCCCCCCCCCAGTTAAAAATAATCTCAAATTTAGATCAAACGATGCGAACTGGAGCACTTTCTCTTCTGAACTAGATAACCTTATTAATTTAACAAAATCGTCCCCGGGAGACATCAGAATGCAATGTGAGACGTTTCCCTCTATGGTTATAAATGCAGCAGAAAAATCCATCCCGAAACACAATGCGAACATTAAAATAAAACACTCTACTCCGTGGTGGGACGAGGAATGCACTCGCTCCGCCAACTCTCGTAAAAAAGCAATTTCCTCTTTTCGTAAGTGTATGTCACTAGAAAATTTTTTATCAGTTAAAAAAGCCCAGGCAGAAACCAAACGAATTTTGAAAAATAAAAAACGCGCTGGATGGCGGAAGTTCTGTGAGAACCTGTCTCCGGAAACTCCCCAGTCTTCAGTTTGGTCTAGCTTAAAAAAATTCAGATCATCGTATTCTCCGCCGAGAATCAAACATATATCAGAAGAAATTCTTACAGGATTTGCGGATAAAATAGCCCCCCCATCAGTGGCCGGATGTGAAGAAATGCCTTCTATTAAGCCATATCCATCTCATTCTAACTGGCTAGATGCTCCTTTCTCCATTGATGAGATGAAACGAGTAATAAGAGCCCTTTCTGACTCTGCTCCGGGTCCCGATGGAATATTTAATAGTTTCATTAAATCATTTTCTGATATGGCGGTTGAATATTTCTTATCTCTTATTAATAATATGTTTGAAACAGGACTAATTCCGGATGATTGGAAAACTCAAAAAATCATTCCCATTTTAAAACCTGGAAAAAATCCATCTGAAATTTCGTCTTATCGGCTTATTGCTCTTTCATCATGTTTGATGAAAGTAGCGGAGCGTTTAATGAAAAACAGATTAGAGTGGTTTGTTGAAAGTCAAGATATTATCTCACCAAATCAGTATGGTTTTCGGAAAAAGAAATCTACAATGGATAATTTAAGTTTGTTCACAACTGATATCCGAGTTTCTCAATCCCTAAATTCTTATACATTGGCCACATTCCTTGACCTTTCATCAGCTTACGATGATGTTTTACTGAATGTTTTGAAAGAAAAGCTAATGAAAAAACAAATCCCCCCGAAATTGGTCCAATTTATTATTAATTTGCTCTCAGATAGGTCCATTATTATTGAGTCTTCCTCTAAATAAAGGCGCAAAGGCGTCTTAAGGCGCAAACTATGGAGAGGTTTACCCGAGGGTTCTGTTATTAGTCCTTGTTATGATGCAGTACAAATCCGTATTACTTTAAATATAATTATTAACATCTTTATTATTTGTACTGCATCCTAACAACTCTACCCGTCGAAATCGTAATTAGGTAGGAACTTGTTATTAATTATTAGAGTGCCAGCTCTGACTTTATCGACGGCCTGGGGTGACCTCTGGAGCAGTTCCGCGGCAATACGTCACTTCTTGTGTAGGTAGGTTTCGGAGAGTTGGGCCCGGAACCTAGCTACGCGACAGTCAATGGAGTTTTTGTGAGAATTTAGTATTTGAACGGGAAAATAATTCCTTTTTACTTGAGAAATGCCGGGCGGTAAAAGTGATTACGTGAACGTATTGTGTGATCGCGAGTTTGCATTCCTTTGGTGGGATTAGTTGAGATTCCGCAACGTAAACTTGTATGGCGGCCAGGCGTGCCAGAACCGGGAAAGATTTAATCCATTTGAAATACGTCCGATCACACTTGGGTCAGAGCCCGTTTTGACGGATGATTGGGGTTCCGTTAGCCCGCGATGCTATTTGCCGATCTTTGTGGCGGAATAGTAAATTTACGCCGACATTGACTCTCGTCTGGACCGAGGGCGGCCTCCCTACATGCTAATCCTTCTAGCGAAAGGCCTCCTGATGATTTTCCTTTGGCGGCGGGATGACTTGCTAATTTGTTCGCGGCGAAAGGCCGCTTGACGACTTTCCTTTGGCGGCGGAACTGTCTCCAGATCTCAGCTTCGGTGAGGGCTATCCAGATCCTGCATGGGGATGACTTGCTAATTTGATCGCGGCGAAAGGCCGCTTGACGACTTCCCTTTGGCGGAGGAACTGTCTCCAGATCTCGGCTTCGGTGAGGGGCTATCCAGATCCTGCATGGGGAAATGCCGCCTGGACCTGCAGCTACTAGATGGACAGTATATTAGCTAGCTAGCGATAGTATTCATAATAAAAGAGGTCGGTTCATGGGGGTAAGTGAAATGACATATTTAAAACCCTGATTGCTACTTGTTTTTAAAATTATAAGCTTGTTCTCACAACTCTGCCTTTTAAATTATGTACCTGGCACACCATCCCTTGGAGAGCGACACATACCGTGGTTTAAGATCCACACCCTGAGCATATTTGGGAACCACAGGTATTCTTGACGGGTTCCATAACCCGTCCAGAATTGGCGCTTCCTACGGGATAAAATCTGTGGGTTCCTGACCAGCACTACAACACTAAAGTTGTTTTACGAAATGTATACTTGGCTTTGCCACTTGGCGAAAAACCCACGTAGCAATTGGCTACCAACTAAAAAATGGCTAGATGTGTGTCGCGCTTCAGGTGTTGTGTGTTTTGTACTTGAATTCATTTGTTCACACTGAAGTTTATGAACATTTATTGATGGCATAACCTGTATGCGTTATATTGCAAAGAAAAGATGCCACAAGTATGTGCTATTTTAATAATCCTTGAAGATTATAAAATCATTTTGTACCTGTACTTTTGCTTGCTTAAGTCTTGAATTAAAACAAATATTAATACCGGATATTAATTATGGTGAACAATAATACGTCTAGTCTAGTCTATTACAAAGTTATCGACATTAACTCCATCTGTGGCCTTTACGAAAAATTCAGGTTTGCGTCTCCGCTACAATAAAGGTACTACTCTTGTGAAATAAATGGGCCACATACATATTCATTTAAATGGGTTTTAAAAAAATGTATTTTCATGTAAATGGGCTACTTACATATTCATTTAATTGGAATTGAAAAAATATATTTTCATGTAAATGGGGAACATACATATGCAAATAAAATTTCAAATTTTTAATTTTTAAATGAAAGCGGGAATAACAAATGAAATATTTTATGTTTTAATTTTAAATACAGGGTTATTTTTTTTTAGTTTTTATGATTGACTTAGTACATTTTAGGTAAGTTCAGACGGATTTCAGTAATTACGGTCATCTTCCTTTTCTTTTTTTTTGTCAAGTTTAATTATCCGAATTCATCATGTCTACTCCAATCCCTAATGTGAACAATGCTTCCAAAGAGGAGTTAATTAAGGAACTAACATTGCGGTCCGTGGATCCAGCAACTACATTCGAGGCGTTACGCAAACAAGCGCGCGCTTTTAATAAAACACTAAAACAATCTTCAAGCGCGCAGTCTGAGGAAGACAATTCAGTTTGTGATTCCGAGGATGATACATCGGGAAGTAATTCGGATGACGTATTAAATAATGAAACAAAAGGTCACCTTAATTAAGAAAACCAAAATAATTTATAAAAAATCTTCGGCGCACGGGCTAGGTAATTGGGATTACAAGTACGACGGAAAGACCTGTGTTCGGGACTTCCTGTTTTTAGTGGATGAACGTTGCAGATCACGCGGTATTTCGCACAATGAATTAGTGAAGTCTTTTACGGAAATTTTAGATGAAATTGCATTACTGTGGTATAGGTCCATTTATCATCCGGATTTGAAGTGGGAAGACCTTTCCAACCTACTGATCAAACAATTTGAGGGAGAGGGAAAACAGCTCGATTTAAAAGCGAAATTGTTTAATTTAAGGCAGCCCAAGGGTATGTCTGTATTTGAATTTTCATTGAGAATGAAGGCACTCAATAATAAACTTGATGCCAAACTGCCCGAACCAGAGCTGTTGCAGTTGGCAATGAAGGCTTTGCTTCCAACTTACGCAAACCTACTGGCAGCTAGGGATTTTGTCTCTTTTGAGGATCTTACAAGGGCAGCTGCTAGGCTAGAATCACTGTCTGAAGCCTCTACGTCTTCTTCTTCTAATTTCAAAGTCGTTGAATTTCCGGAAAAATCTACTAACTATAGGAAGTTTTCTTCTTCCGATAATAAATATAGTTTCAATAAGCAACACAATAATTCGTACTCTCATCAAAAACAACAACGTCTTCCGAATACTTATAATAATGTTGTTTATACACGCAGTCAACCATCTCCTCCAAATAATAGGATTATTTGTGATTTTTGTAAAAAGAGTGGACATAAAGTAACGGAATGCTGGAAAAAAGCCTCCGGTACAAAAAATGCTAAGGTTGGCACCGTACATAGTGGTACCAAGCCTAATAATAAAAAAAAAACTAGTCGCTCTGGACACGCCCCTCCCTGTGCGCAAAGGGAACGGGAGTGGCAGAGTTGGCTCCAACTGGTTAGACAGTTTCTGTCAACACCGTCTTCTGGGGTGGTGGGCCCGCTACCACAGAAGCCGGATGTCGCGGGTGACAATCGTCCATTTGAATATATTTCCTTTACATCTCCCCCCCCCCCCCGCGGGAAAGAAAATTATTGCAAAAATTTTCATTCATCTTCGATATCCTCTTCATGGTTCATCAATGCAGGTGCTGGAATTAATTTCGAGATGTGGAAAAAATTTGATTCTAATTTTTTTCGACCAGTATTTATCTTGTAAATTGAGTTTGATAATTTTTCTATTATTTTGTAGGGTCCGATTCTCAATTCGTCGAGCTTCTTCCTGTTGAGTTTGTTTCCATTCTCCACAAAAACAGTATCACCAACTTTGAAGTTAATATGTCTCCTGGTTTTATCGTAAATCATCTTGTTGTAATTATGTGACTTTATAGTATTTTCCAGAGCTTTTTTTCTGTCTTGAATCAAATCGATGTCAGTCTTCTTAAGTTTTAACTCATTTGGCAAAATCGTAACATCTGTGCCGTTAAGTAGGTACTGAGGCGCATAACCAGTGACAGTGTGCTCCGTTTCATTATAGTTTTTTACACAATTACGGGCTATAGTTGTCCAAGCCACTTTTAAGTCATTTTCGTTGATTTTGCATCTAATTTTATTGACTAGCGTTTGATTTAATCTTTCATTTAATCCATTTGAGAAAGGCGAGTTTACTGCAGTAAAAATGATTGGAATATTTTTTTCATCCAAAAATTTTTTGAATTCTCTAGAATTAAGACCCGGATATTGGTCTGATAGTATCATGCCAATGTCATTAGTTTCTGTGGAGTTTAAGAGTTTGATGAAATCGTTGGTATTTTGAGTTTTTGACGTCAAAATATATGCAAACCTCTTGAAATGATCTGATAGCAGGTGCAAGTATCTCTTTGTTGACCGTGAACCCCCAAAACCACCTATCGTATCAATAGAACATATTTCAAAAGGTTTTGTTGCGGGACCCAAGTAGGACATCAATCCATATTTATTTTGACCTCTTGATTTGTTCTTTAAACATACTGCACAACTTTCGCAAGTTCTCTTTATATTGTTTGTCATGTTTTCTGATGTGTACCATGCGCTTATCATTTTTTGCATTTGATTAATTCCTATGTGACCTAGGTCTGTGTGAACATTTTTGATAAAATCTATGCTGAATTTTTCTGATAGAATTATTTTTTTTTTTTTTTTACTTTCTTGTAATAAACATTATTCTTCGATATCAATTTATCTTTTCTGCACTGTATCTTCTCATTTTTGACCTGATCTTTTAAGATATCTTCTAATTTTATTAAGTTGACAACTTTTAATTGCTCATCTTGGTTCTCATCTGGTTCTAAGACTGGGTTTCTGCTTAGACAATCAGCTTCAATATTGTACTTTCCTGGAGAATATTTAATTTGAAAATCATATTGGGATAAGTAATATGTTAAGTCACCAAGCTCTTCATCGGTTCTAGATTTGATATTCATATTTTCCAGCGGTTTGTGATCTGAATAAACTGTAAATGGTTTTCCTATCAACCAGTATTGCCAGTATCTCACTGCCTCTTTTATAGCTAAGCATTCTAAGTAAATTGCTTTTTTCTTTTTCTGTGCGCTGTTTAATTTTTTCGAAAAGTAAGCAACAGGTTTTTCTTTTCCATCAGATTGTGTCTGTTTTAAAATAGCTCCAACACCCTCTAGAGAAGCATCTGTATATATATTAATTGGTAAATCTTGATCAAAAATTTCCAAGATCGGTTGTGAGCATATTAGGTTTTTCATCGTTTCAAAAGCATTTTGGCATTTATCAGTCCAAATAAACTTTTGATTTTTCCTTAATAAATTATGCAAAGGATCTAGTATTATTGCACTCTTCGGAATGTACTCATGATAAAAGTTGATTTTTCCTAGAAATTGTCGCACATTCTTTTGTGTTTTTGGAATAGGAAAATTCTTTATTGAAATCAAATTATCCTTTACTGGCTTGACTGAATTATTCTGAATTATATGACCCAGATATTTTACCATATCTGATGCAAATGTGCATTTTGTAAATTTTAATCTAAAACCTTCTGTTTTGATTGCATTCAGCAGCTTTGTCAGATGATCAATGTGTTCAGCAAAAGTTTTTGAAAAAATAAGAATGTCATCTATGTAATTGACAGCAAATTCGTTTAGTTTATATTTTCTCAATATATTGCTTAATATCCTCTGAAAAATTGCCGGAGAAGTCTTCAATCCAAAAGGCAGGCAGGTCCATTGATAATGTCCCTCCTGTGTTACAAATCCTGTTTTTTTTTGTCTTCAATCCGCAATGGAATAGACCAAAAGGCTGAGTTTATATCCAGCGTTGAAAAAAATTTGCAATTTCTGGTCTTTGTCATTAGGTCTTCAATCAATGGAAATGGTTGAGCTTGAGGTATTACTATTTTATTTAAGTCTGTGAAGTCTATGCATAATCTGGATCTTTTGTTTTCTTCTTTTTTAAATGCTAGAGTGACCGGTGCAGCAAATGGACTGTACGACTCTTCTATCAGTTTATTGTCTAATAATTTTGCTATTTGCTCTTCTATTTCCTTTTTATCTTCTACACTGCATCTGTAAGGCCTCTTACTACAATATTTATCCACTAATAAGTCTATCTTCGCTTCATATCCATTGACAGTGCCAACATCATATTTATTCTTCGCGAACACTGATGTGTATTTGTCTATTAGTTCATTTATTTCTGTTTTTTGATCATTATTTAAATGATTCATTGTTATTTTAAAATCTTCTTCTTTAACATGTTCGTTAAAATTAATTCTGTGTTTTTCTATATGATTAAATTTAGTATTCGTTTTCATATCTGTAGAATATTTTTCTTTTTTATTTGTATTATTTAGGCAGAGTTTCTGTGATATTTGTAAGTCTTCACTTTGGATAAGTTTGAAGTCTTTTATCATGTCTAATCCAATCAAAAAATCATACTTGAAATTGTGTTCATCAATAATGTACACATCAACTTTATTCTCCAATTCAAAAATTTTTATGTTTAACGTTGTCAAACCACTCGTCTTTTTAACACCATTAATCGTTACTAAATTTGCTTCATTCAAATTGTTTCCTTTTCCTTTTAGTTTCAATAATTTAGAATTAATTAGAGAAACATTTGAACCTGAATCATAAATTCCGTATATTTTTAATTTATCATTTAGTAATAGTTTGACTTTTATTAATGGTGTTACTATTAGTTTTTTTGATCATTTTCATTTAATTCAGTTTCTATCACTGAATTGTTTACATGTTTAATGGCATTTCTCTTAAATTTTTCATCCTCTTTTGTTTTGAACCAGCATGTAGCTTCAGGGTGGTAACGAATGCCCTTATTCAATTTTTCACAAATTTTACATGGATTTTTACCCCCATTTTTATTATGTTCTGCATTTCCAAATGTTTTCTTATTCATAAATCTTTTTTTGTTGACCATATGTTCATACTTGTTTACTTCATTAAACAAATCTACAGTATCTTGTAATCCTTCTCTATCGATCTTGTTAAGTATGAATTCTGGTAGTCCGGAAGCAACAAGATCTATCAAAGTACCGGTGTCAATTGATCTTCTCACATCCAATAGAAGTTTTTCTTTTCTCATAGCATAATCCAACAGAGAACCATCTTTGTATCTAAATGATAGTGCGTATGTGACAGGGTTCCATCCTTTGTTTGCAAATGATTCACAGAATTTGTTTTTCCATGTTGACCACTCTGAGTTCATTGTTAGTTTTATAATCATGGAACTGTACCAGTCTATACAAGATTTATCCATGAACAATCTGAGTATTTCTATTTTTTTTCCATCCATGGTCACATCAAACCGCAAACATTCTTTTTCAAACACTTCCACTGGCTTGCATTTGTATTTTTAGTGCAGAATTTTTCTATAACAAACTTCTCAGCAATGTTTTTTAAGCTCTGATGCTTATCTTCCATTAACTTTTCAATTAATTTTCCTAATGCATCTTCTTTTTGATGTACTTGTAAACTTTTTTCGTCCAATTCTTCGAGGTATTGGTCTCCAAACTGTAGGTTTCCATCTTCGTCTACATATGTTTTTTTTAGTTCTTCTGTCATGGTTAACCAGACTCTTCTAACCTGGTATCTTTTTTTCAAACTATTTTTTATTTTTCCAAAAGCACTAGTTTTCATTATCTCCTCGTGATAGCTGGCGGATCGTAGCATTTCTGGTATTGTAAACACTTTTCCATCACTTGTGACTATTTTTGTAATGCTAATAATATTTGATCTGCCATCGCATCCAGGTAATAGCGTAAATTCGAATTGAATTTTCTCCATTTTTGGTTTAAAACGAAATGTCGTTTTATAATATGTTGATAGGTTTAATTCCTTTTTATTAATTTCTAAATAAAACACTTGTGTTGCAAAGTTTTTTTTAACTAAGAAACGACATTTATGTTTATTAATATCACTTTGAATGGTTTTTTCTAACAATCAAATAATAGAATAACAAAACAAATGACAATCGATGATTGCATTCTAATTGACATTATAGGATTCAAATTTAAAGGGAATATATTTCCTTTACATATATATTATTAATAATACTTGTTTAGGAGGAGATAGTTTTAAGCAATTTTTAGATTTAGGCATAGAATTAACGAAAATAGACTTTAACGTTACAACAGCTGACGGCTCGAGTCAGTCTGTTCTGGGTACTCTAACTTTGCCGGTGACGTACAATACAATCACAAGGGAGGTTGTCTTTTACGTCATTCCATCATCATCACCTAATTTTATTTTGGGGGTCAACTTTTGGAAGCAGTTTCGAATCGCACTGGAACTGTTTCCAGATGTGCACGAACCTGACCATTCGGGTCACATTAATGAATTACGAGCAATTCGCCCTGCTTCTTCATTATCGGTTTCCGAAAGCAGAGCTCTTTCGAAAATAATTAGTAAATTTGACTCTATTTCCTATGAAAAAAAAGGTTTGGGTTTAACACATTTAGTGAAGCATAAAATCATTACAACTGGTCCTCCGATTAAGCGCTACCTACCTACGCTTATCCTCTGTCTCCGGCTAGACAACGTCAACTCGACGCGGAAGTGGACGAGATGCTCAGTTTAGGAGTAATCCGCCCCTCTCGATCGCCTTGGTCTAGTCCCGTGATTATAGTACAAAAGAAGGATGGTACGGGGAGATTTCGCCTCGACTCCAGAAAATTAAATAACGTAACGATCAGAGACAGTTACCCATTACCTCATATCGCACGTATCTTAGACAAATTGGGTGGCGCAAGATACGTATCTTCAATAGATTTGAGTAAGGCGTTTTGGCAGGTAGCGCTGGATAAAGACTCCTGCGAGAAAACAGCATTCGTCGTTCCGGGCCGTGGACTCTTCGAATTTACTCGTATGCCGTTTGGGTTAAAAAATGCACCCAGTGAACTCCAAAGACTGGCTGACGCTCTTTTTGGACCAGAATTTGATGATAACGCCTTCTGTTATCTAGACGATTTAATTTTAATTTCGGAGGATTTTGATTCTCACATTAAACTACTTAACAAAGTTTTTGAAAGACTGAGAGATGCGGGCCTCACTATAAATCAAAAAAAGTCTGAGTTCTGTAGATCAGAGCTTAAGTACTTGGGATACATAGTAGATTCACAGGGACTTCGCACAGACCCGGTGAAAATTGAAAGCATAAAGGATTTTCCAATTCCAAAAAACGCGAAAGGAATCCGAGCTTTTCTTGGCCTTTCAGGGTATTTTAGACGTTTTATCAAAGGCTTCTCGAGTATAGCCGCTCCATTGACGAAGCTTACTGGTTCAAAGAACGGTGTCAGTAACTTCAAGTGGACACCGGAAGCAGAAAAAGCTTTTAACGATTTAAAACAAGCCCTTATAAGTGCTCCGGTTTTAAGCTGCCCAAACTTTTCAGAACCGTTCGCGATACATTGCGACGCAAGCTCCGTAAGAGGGGGGGGTGTCCTAATACAGAATATAGACGGTGCCGAACACCCGATTGCGTACTATTCACGTTGCCTTAACACTCACGAACGCAACTACGGAATTACGGAGCGTGAACTCTTAGCAGTGCTGGATTCAGTAACGCACTTTAGACCCTACATTGAAGGAGCGCATTTCACAGTTGTTACTGACTACTGTTGACTGTTCACTATCCAATCCTAGTGGATTGCTCGATGGAGCTCACGGTTATCGCAATTTTCCTTTGATGTTGTTCACCGTAAGGGAACTCAACATATTGTACCGGATGTCCTCTCGCGTAGGGATGTAGCCCTCGTATCGGGATCTGACCTTGTTGATACCACTGATAAATGGTATTTAAATGCTTGGAAAGGTTGTCAGGAATTCCCACAACGATTTCAGAACTTCCAAATTCGCGATAACGAATTGTTTCGTCATACGAAAACTAAGTTAGCTCTCTGTGAGGATACAGCGTGGAAGAAGGTAGTTCCTCATGAACTCAGACAAAAGATTTTGTCAAATGAACATGAATCCTCTCGAGCTTGCCATCCCGGAGTTTTTAAAACATACAAAAAATTGCAATTACGTTATTACTGGCCGAACAAGTATAAAGATGCCAAAGAATTTGTAAATCGTTGCCAAACTTGTAAAGCCCATAAGATAAGCACGGCACCTCCTAATGGTTTATCCTTAAACCCTAAACGTGTCACTAGACCTATGCAAATGCTGTCATTAGATTTGGTAGGTCCCTTACCTCGGAGTTACTCCGGCTTTACGATAATATTAACATGCGTTGACGTTTTTTCTAAATTCACTTGGTTATTTCCGCTGCGCAACGGCTCCGCGAAAAGCATAGTTAAAAATTTGGAAGAGAACATTTTCCTTGTTCACGGGGTGCCTCGTACGATAGTGTGCGATAACGGTCGCCAGTTCATCTCACGGGAGTTTAAAGAACTACTACAAAGTTACAATATACCACCTCCTTTTTATAACTCGTATTATACTCCTCAAAACAATGTTGTTGAGAGATACAACCAAACACTAGGAACTGCATTGTCAATCCTGGTCGAATCTGACCACCGTAACTGGTCCAAATTTCTGCCACAAATTCAGTCCGCAATGAATAACACCGTTAATTGTGCGACAAACTATACTCCGTACTTCCTAATGCATGGTAGGGAGCAAGTTCTCGACGGAGATTTGCACCGCATTCCTATAGATAATGGGGACACTCACTCGGAAAGAGGGACTCTGCCTTCCACTTATGCTCAAAGGTTACAGAGTTTGGCAAACATATATGAACAGGTGTCGGACGCTTTACTCAAAGCTTACCAGACAGGAGCGAATCGTTACAACTTACGCAGAAGAAACGTCACATATCAAGTTGGTGTCGTCGTGTGGAGACGGAACTTTGTTCAGTCTAACGCGTTAAATTATTTTTCTCAAAAATTGTCCCCACGTTTCGTGCAAAATGTTATAATAAAGAAAAAATCGGACTTGGTATATACCTTGGCAGATCTTAAAGGTAAGGTATCAGGGGATTTTCATATAAAGGATATCGTCAAATCAGACAAAGTTCCAGTGTAAATTCTTTTCGCACATCAATTTCTCAGAAGGTCTGGCCATCTTTCTTGAGGACTGATATTTTCACTAATATATAACTTTGGTTATTTACTTTAAATTTTTACGCACGGAAACTTCACCGGCCTGATCAACCGGGTTGAAGAATTCCTAGCGCTCTGACAGTCTTTTCTCCTGTCCTAGGTTCATTTCGGTGAAATTTTTTTTTCTCTTCGTGTTAACTACTCCGCGTGGGCGTATTTATAAATCTAATACTGTTATTTCATAAGTTACTCCCTTAAAACATAACCATCAACTCCGGTAATAGTACTCGAATTGAATGGATTAGAAATACACCTTATTAGCATTAGTTTTAGTTATAAACAGATTATGTGTATAATAGGCTTCAGGCGAACAAATGAATAGTCAGTTAAATGCTCTTCTGAATCGTGTATGTTGTTTTACACGAGCATAACAGCATTTCTCTCTAAATAAGTGCCTTAGGTTAATTTGTCGTATTATGTAATATTTATTTGTATACATTTTGAAATGCAAGAAGTTACAACCCGACTGTCTCCTTCGTTTCAAGATGGGCAAAATAAGGAAGACTTGTTTTCCACTATATGTGTACAAACTCTGATTGTTCTTGTTTCATCATTAATATTAATATGCATAACATAAATATTAAATTTAGTAATTAAATTAGTCCTTCAATAATAAAAAAAAAAATTCGCTTTCCTGCTGATGAAACAAGATATATCTTCCTTATTTTTCCTTTTTAGTCTAGGACAAGCTTATAATGTGGAACGACGTGCCAACTCCGTTCCTTCCACATTTTAAGTCACTAAATTTTTTTTTTGTATCTAATTTTATTAAAGAGTCCAGAGCATATGTAGATGTTGCGAAACCTTTCCTTGTGTTCTGAGCTTTTTTTTTTCTCTTTTCAAAATAATGTAAATTTGTATTTGTTGCTTACTTATTGACCTCTTGATAGTCATTTTGGTGAACACACTAGTTGTTCTTGATATAAATAATATTTGAAATTGCAAAATTTTTCATTGTATTTAGTTATAAGTAAGTTTGGTTATGGTTGGATTGACCCTTAGATTAATCAAATTTCATTATTCATTTTGTTACTCTTCTTTATAGTTTATTTATATAATTAATTATTTTATAACATAGAAAGTTTCCTTAAAATAATGCGTCAAACCTATTAACGGTTCTGATACTGATGATAGTTGCATATCACTTGACCCGATTGCACCTTCTATATTGATGGATGTATACATTATTACATTGGCACCATTCTTATGCGATGGTTGTTGACAATTTAACACTCTGTATTAACTACTCTATTTCTCTGTTATGCACCCCCATACGACCTAGTTAGATAGGATAGTTATCAACGAAGTGTTTTTCTTATCTCCTATGGAGAAGTAGAGGCAGTGTTAAGTGAGGATTGGTTTTCCATCCTAAAAAGTGATGCCTATGTGGCTTCTTTAAAAACCTATTTAAGGAAAGTGTTGCCTTAAGGCATTTAAGTGTCGTTGTTGATTCAGAAGGAGTTAGATTTTAATTATTTCTTATATTTACTGTTTCCTTATTTTCTTAAGATGTATTATTTTATTGCAGTTGTAACGCTAACGGCAGTTCGTGACTTAGTTCGGTTTTCAACACTCATTGTACTTCATTCGGCGAGTGCTTGAGGACTCCGTTCGCGTTACACCGCTTCTTTCTATGCTTCCCAGAATCATTATTCGTAAGCCTATCATAATAAAGAATGGTTGTTTCGTGGACCTGGCCATCCGGCCTTAAGCTTGATGGAGTGCGACTGGAGTTGCGAAACACCCATTCGAAATAAGTTATTGACTAATCTAATGTTTTTTTTGTCATTTACTTTTCCAAATTTTATTGCTCACTGCTTGCTTGTATTTTATAATTTTGTTTTACTGTTTTAGAAAACCCGTGGACCGACCTAGACAGCATAGGATCAGGTTGTTTTGAATGAATTACATGTTTGAGGGCAAACATTTGGTGGCGAGGGGGGTAATGTTATGATGCAGTACAAATCCGTACTACTTTAAATATAATTATTAAAATCTTTATTATTTGTACTGCATCCTAACAACTCTACCCGTCGAAATCGTAATTAGGTAGGAACTTGTTATTAATTATTAGAGTGCCAGCTCTGACTTTATCGACGGCCTGGGGCTACCTCTGGAGCAGTTCCGCGGCAATACGTCACTTCAATGGAGTTTTTGTGAGAATTTAGTATTTGAACGGGAAAATAATTCCTTTTTACTTGAGAAATGCCGGGCGGTAAAAGTAATTACGTGAACGTATTGTGTGATCGCGAGTTTGCATTCCTTTGGTGGGATTAGTTGAGATTCCGCAACGTAAACTTGTATGGCGGCCAGGCGTGCCAGAACCGGGAAAGATTTAATCCATGAGAAATACGTCCGATCACACTTGGGTCAGAGCCCGTTTTGACGGATGATTGGGGTTCCGTTAGCCCGCGATGCTATTTGCCGATCTTTGTGGCGGAATAGTAAATTTACGCCGACATTGACTCTCGTCTGGACCGAGGGCGGCCTCCCTACATGCTAATCCTTCTAGCGAAAGGCCTCCTGATGATTTTCCTTTGGCGGCGGGATGACTTGCTAATTTGTTCGCGGCGAAAGGCCGCTTGACGACTTTCCTTTGGCGGCGGAACTGTCTCCAGATCTCAGCTTCGGTGAGGGCTATCCAGATCCTGCATGGGGATGACTTGCTAATTTGATCGCGGCGAAAGGCCGCTTGACGACTTCCCTTTGGCGGAGGAACTGTCTCCAGATCTCGGCTTCGGTGAGGGGCTATCCAGATCCTGCATGGGGAAATGCCGCCTGGACCTGCAGCTACTAGATGGACAGTATATTAGCTAGCTAGCGATAGTATTCATAATAAAAGAGGTCGGTTCATGGGGGGTAAGTGAAATGACATATTTAAAACCCTGATTGCTACTTGTTTTTAAAATTATAAGCTTGTTCTCACAACTCTGCCTTTTAAATTATGTACCTGGCACACCATCCCTTGGAGAGCGACACATATCGTGGTTTAAGATCCACACCCTGAGCATATTTGGGAACCACAGGTATTCTTGACGGGTTCCATAACCCGTCCAGAATTGGCGCTTCCTACGGGATAAAATCTGTGGGTTCCTGACCAGCACTACAACACTAAAGTTGTTTTACGAAATGTATACTTGGCTTTGCCACTTGGCGAAAAACCCACGTAGCATCCTCTGTTGTATAATATTTATATAAGCGACCTAGACTCAGTAATTCCTTTTTCTGTCAAGCGACTTTACTTTGCGGATGTTATATATTTGTTACATAAAAATATTATTCTTGCAGCTAAGGAAATGAATTTGGCTTTACAATATATTAAAAGCTGGTTGTCAATAAATAGGATGAATCTGGCGGCATCTAAAACAAGGGTCGTGGCTTTCACGCGCAAAAGAAAAATTCCCCACTTCTCAATCTCTTTTGATAATGTGCCTCTACAAACCGCTACTCAAATCAAATTCCTTGGTCTTCTTTTGAACCATAAACTTTCCTGGCTTCCACACATTCAGATAATTTCTACAAAGTGTGAAAAGGGACTTAATATGATGCGAGCATTTTCCAGAGTATGGTGGGGATCTCATCCTACCACTCTTAAATGAATGTATAATTCCCTAGTTCGGAGCCACTTGGATTATGGCTCATTCCTTTTTGACCCACTCCCTAAAGATTTAGATAAGAAAATGGAAAGAATTCAATCAAAAGCCCTCAGAATGATTATTGGAGCTATGAAGTCTTCTCCAATTAATGCGCTTCAGGTGGAATGTGGGGAGCCTCCATTATATTTCAGAAGGCAATTCCTTGCCAATAAATATATTTTCAAAGCTTTATCGTTATCACATCATCCTATTAAACAAAGTCTTAATCGGTTAAGTGTTAATTTGAATTCTAACAAAAGATTGAGAGGAAAACAATTTTTTCCTCTCCTAATTAAAAGTTTTCATCTCTATAACTCTCTATCATCTTCCCTCCAATATCTTCAAGAAGTTCCCAATCTCCCTATATACAATATTCCATTTAAGGCAATCACTTTTATGCCGGACGCAATAACATCAGTCTTTCAGAAGAATATTTTATCTTCCCCAAATAAATTTCAAAATGTGGATGGATTGTTTTAAAAGCATTGTGGCTTCAAAATTCCCTGGATTTTCCATCCTTTACACTGATGGTTCCAAATTTGAAAATAAAAGATGTGGAGCATCGATATATAGTCCAGAATTCAACATCAATCTCACTTATAAATTACCGAAAGAAGCTTCCATATTTACAGCTGAATGCTTTGCAATTGAACAAGCGCTAAATCAAATCCACGTTCTCAACATTCATCGAGCCTTACTATGTACTGATTCGCTAAGTGCTCTAACTAAAATTAGGTCAAATATTCTATGTTATCCGGAAGACAATATTATATGTAAAATAAAAAATCTTCTCAATTCTCTAAGTGAATCTGGGTTTTAGACGATATTGGCCTGGGTCCCTGCCCATTTGGGTATCGAGGGTAATGAGATGGCCGATTTTCTCGCCAAATCTGGTTCAGATTCCGGAACTATCCCACTAAATTTTAGAATTCCTATCTCCGATGTCTTCCCGATTCTTAAATCCAACATGACTCGTGCCTGGGAAGAAAATTGGGCAGTCTCCAAAATAAGAACTGGATCTTTCTATGCTGGAATTCAAAACCATATCCCTGCTAAGCCATGGTTTCACGGTAAAAAACTTTCAAAACGATTCATTTCATGTATTTCGAGAATGAGAAATGGTCACTGTTCAATTGCATCTCACTTGTCTAGAATTAGAGTTTTAGATGATCCGGTCTGCCAGTGCGGTGTGGAAGAGGAAACCCTCGACCACGTTTTCTTTAACTGTAAAAACCATTCATCTTTCAAGAACATATACCACCGGCTTATTAAAATCACACACCAGTCCCCCCTTAACATTTCATACCTTTTATCTCTTAACAATTCTCGTGTTCATACAGCTTTATGTAAGTTTATTAACCTGAATGAATTCAATATTTAATTTGTTTTAGTGATCTAAATGAGTCCAATATTTAATTTGTTTTATTATTTTCCCAATAGATTAACCGAATTTTTTTATCCACTTTAACTATTACCGGCACAAAGCACTCTTTTCAGGGTGAATTGCCTAAAACCAAAAAAAAAAAAAAAAAACATATTTTTTTAAAGCCATAATATTTTTCACTGAAGTTCCGTATTCCACTATCCATATTTAAAATGTCGTAATTATTACCATTTATTACTCTGCAAATGGATTACTTTACTGTAGGGGCACAAATAAGCTTAAGTTATGGCTAATTTTTGCTTTTGGGAACAGCTCACATAGGTCTCATAGAAATCGTTATACCTCCCTTACCGTCATGGTGAGATATATGATTTAAACAGTGTTAGAAAGAGAAAACACCACACATTTTGTATTTGAATATAGAAGTTAACCACAGAAAAAATAAATTGTGCAACTCTATGAAACCGAAGTTTCCGACCAAATTTGAGAAATATTTATGAAACTTTGAAAATTTTTTAAGACAAAAAAGTGAGGTGACACCATGGAACTAAGATTGAAGGGAAGCGGCATTACTTTCGGAATATTACGGGGATAAGCGAAAAACCTATGTAGCTCGCAAACTTGTAGCCGTCTAGTGGGAGGGGATAGAAACGGGGAATGTGGCTAGCTTGCGGGGGGAAGGCGGCGCTCTGGAGATAAGGGCCGAACTGTGAATGGGAATCATTATTATTTTTATATTTTTTAAACTTTCGTTAATTTTTTATTACATTTTGGATATAAAATATAATAGCTTAATTGAAAAATAAGTAATGAAATGAGGAAAGGGTAGTAACAAGGAGACTGGAGACTTATGTGTTGTTTAATTTTTATTGTTCCCTATACAAGTTATTTTAAGTTACCTTCATCTACTAGGACGTACTTAACTCATTTTTTGCGAAATCAAGATTTGTGAAGCGCTTGTCGAAATACATCGGCCTCACTTTTCACTTGACAAGTGCAAGTGGGTAAAAAAACTAGTGTTATGAACTCACTGTAACTCAAGGCACCATTCCTTGGTGCTATCATTGCTTAACTCATCAGTTTGAAATAGATTTTAATTTATCATATAAATAGTAAGTATGGTTTTTTATACGTATTTTATAAAATCAACAGACTTGCAGTGAAAATTTTTGTGCGTTCTATTCTGATGTAAGCTGGTGCTTGAGTTTTAAGAAAGGAGTGCTCGATATTAATCTTATAAAAGAACTGTATTTACAGTTTTACAATGATAACAAAAAAAAAGTGATAGGAACAAACACTGCTTGACATATTTGCGTGGGCAAATAAATTTTATTTGATTAATTTGTGTTATTTCATAATAAATTTATTTAAAAATAATGTACATATTATTTTATACTAGCAGATCCGGCCACACGTTGCTGTGGCTAACGTAAAAAAATGCCACGCCATTACCCAACCTTTATAACCAACGCCATCTGTTAAATTAAATCCACACCGCCCATTTGCCAGCCCATTGCCCGCTGCCCGCTGCCGCTTAACCAGAAATGTTATATATTTCAATAAATTTACACAAAACCTTGACAAATTATATACCTAAACCTTTCTCATGAATCACTCTATCTATTGGTGAAAACCGCATGAAAATCCGTTTGGGTAGTTTTTGAGTTTATCGCGAATAAACAGACAGGCAGACGCGGTGAATAACTTTGTTTTATAATATGTAGAGATATACCATATAATATATCACAAGAATCCCAACTGCTTCCGTCTGTAGCATGCACGTTGTGAGGCTGAAGGTAAATGGTGAGGGGAAATAAATGGTGGAGAGAAAGCTGGAGAAGTACTCGGCTATTCAGATCTAGTCGACAAACACGGCTAAATCAATTTTAAGCAACATTTCAACTCTGAATGGTGGTCTTACCTACGCCAGAGCGATACTGAGAATGTCTTCCACCTGGAACTATATCTTATAATGTTTTTAATTATAAAATGTTGAAAACACAGATCAATCGAATAAAATTTATTTCGGGATTTGAACCCGCGACCTCCGGATTGTTAGTCAAGAGCTTTACCCCTCGACCACGAGGGCATGTCAATGTGACTTTTACTTAACAATACAGTGATTATAAACTTTGAATTAACGTTGTAAACATATGTAAAAGGAGTGGTAAATTAGTAGGAAAAAAATCTAAAAATTACAGTGCAAAAAAGACAAAGTAAAAATTTAAAAAAATGAATAAGCTAAATGATAAAAAACATATACCTATGACATGTGTGAATCACAACTTTATATTTGTGCGTTATGATTAATAAAAACATAAAAGTTTTTTGGTAATTTTTAATTATTATAATTTAAGTTGACTGATTCGGCCCATTGGCAGTCGGAGTTCACGTGATAACATCGGGCTCATGGCGATGGCGGTTGAAATGAACACGCCGAAAATTATAAAATGTATATTTAAGCTATGTTTAAACACTTACATGTGAAAGGTAAGACCGTCTTTCTTCAAAGGTCTTCATAGAACTACTTTTACACAATTTTACGGCACAGTGGACCATTTTTCTATGTTTTATGAACGTTTTTCTGTGAGCTCTATGCGCGACCGAGGTGTAAAAGCCAATGTCAGCCATCTAAAAACCGTTCGGTAAAATTTTTGAAAAGGCATGCTTTGGGCAGGGGGGCACACTTTACATGCCGTCTCTCTAGTATCCATACTCTTAGGGTGACACGGTGACAGTAACGTTTACAATACATTTGTCTCATAAACACTTACGTATTTTTCTTTTTTTTCATTATCAGTAATTTTACTTAGAAAAAACGTAAGGTGAGTCATTTTTAAAACTTTTTATGTTTCCATTAAAAAATTTTATAGTTAAAAAATTACATATTTATTTTTAACCCTGGAAAGATAGTCTGCGTAAAATTTATGCAGCATGTTAGAATTATTGCTCTCTCGTTCTAATTAGTGCAAATCCGTCGCTGTGCTTTTTAGACATCTCACTCGCTGCTTGGACCTTCCATGGGGCGTGCGCGTCGCTGAGGTAGGTGTCATCAGTTTTGAGATATAACAACCGCATGAATCATAAAGCAAAATATTGATACGTTCCAAAGCTGTTTTGATCGATTTTTATATAACTATGTTATTTTTAAATACAGTATATCTAAATTATTAAGTACCTACATTTGTCAAAATGTCTGATTATTAGTAAGAAATAAGTGATTTTTATATAACTATGTTATTTTTAAATACAGTATATCTAAATTATTAAGTACCTACATTTGTCAAAATGTCTGATTATTAGTAAGAAATAAGTGATTTTTATATAACTATGTTATTTTTAAATACAGTATATCTAAATTATTAAGTACCTACATTTGTCAAAATGTCTGATTATTGATTATTAGTAAGAAATAAGTGATTTGAGAAATATAAAAATATTCCTTAGTTTTGTTGATTATTGAAGAAGTTTCGCGTTTTGTTTTTTTTTTCATATAACAAATAATTATATATTCACAAATTGTATTTCTAATTTCTTATGTCATTTGTTTGTAAAAATATAATACATGCGTCAATTTTACGTATGATTATCTTTACCGTATATCAAAATATGATGATCTTTCTAGGGTTAACAATAAAATTTGAAGCATATTTCATCACCTTTCAAAACCAGTTTTTAGTTTTCAGGTATTCCAGAAATATTCCATATATTTGGATTTTATTGCAAAGTGGAAATAATCCGACCATCTGACAGAAAACAGGTTGAGGCCTGAGGGGTTAAGTTATGCTAGACGGCATTAACGGCAGCCCTCATTGGCCCAAGCAGATAATTCTATCACATCCACAATGTTGGGGAACATTGAAACGAATGAAAGAATGAAACCTGAATTGTTTTTGTATTATAAAGAGAGTGAAAACTCTCACCACGTATCATCATTACATAGTATAAAATGAAGTCGCTCAAAATGTATGTGCGCATAGACCTTGTGAACTACGCAACGGATTTTCATGCGGTTTTCACCAATAGATAGAGTGATTCAAGGGGAAGGTTTATATGTATAATACATGCTTATTATAGTAGAGAAAAGCCGAAAAATTCAAATATTCAATTCAGGCAGCGGGCAGCTGGCAAGCAGGTAGTGTGGATTTTATAAAGGTCGGGCAATGTCGTTGTGTTTCGTTAGCCACAGCAACGTGTGGCCGGTTCTGCTAGTTTACGAATAAAAATAAAATAGTATTTTGTGTATAAAATCTTGTTTTATTACAATAAATAAATCATTATCAGCCTCCATCTATCCTCCGCAGAAAGAAGGCCTCCACATAATATAATCAATATTAATACAATGGTATAAAGCATTACAATTTGTTAGTGTAAATAAAAAAAATATAAGTACATGATATTGTCTTTGTGCACACAGTAAAAAACACGGAAGAAGTTCTACCAATCCTTTGAGTCCTCTAAATCTGCAAACATTTTATCTTTGATGGCCTGTTTGGGGTCCTTTTTGATAGTACTATCAACTGCACCAGTCTGTCCAAGGAGGTATTCAAGTTCTGAAAACATTAAACAGCATTAATAAATACACAATCTTTCAGTTCTCAGATATTCTGAAATTGCGAAAAAGACCTTTCTTTAATTCGACCTTTTTATATGAACCTCTAGAATCTAATTGAATAATTTATTGAAACCATGAGGTGTCTTCTAATTTATTTATTTTGATGAAAATGTATTACGTATATTTAAATTGTTAAAAGGACATAAAATTATTTTTTCAATATCTCCAAAAATGACAAATTATTGGTAAAATGTATGCAATTTTGTCTCGTCACACGACACACGATTCAGTACAATTCATAATTCGAATGGCAGTGTTGCAAGACAATTGACAAGTGCGGCATTATGCCACATGGATATCACAATCTCTTCGGCCGGCTGCCAACATCAACATTTTTATGGCTTATATCTTCGGTACTATTCAGTATTTTTCAAAAATTCTAAAAGTTATAGTAATTAATACGATACATTTGTAAACATGAAATTGCATTGTAGGAGACAACTCCAATGGGGATTTCACCATTTAGATGAAAATGCCCACAATATTCCCTATTTAAGGATTTCCCTGGTATCATTATTGATAATTTTTTACTGTTTTCAGATGTTTTCAATATAATTAGGTTAATTCTCAAGATTTGTTTTTGCTAGAAACACAGTATGTATGTGTGTTGTAGCTCACCATCGCAAGAGACATTGGGTCCTCTGAATTCAATAGGTCCGACAATCTGTTTCCTCAGCTCTCCCTCGTGGTACACAAACATGCTGGGCAGGTTCTTCTCGGGGAAGTTGGGGATGCAGGTCTGCGCAATGGCCTTCAGGAACTTGGTGTAGGGGAACTTCTGACAGAGCTGGGACATGTGCTGGTTGAGGAGGGCGCACAGCGGGATTCTGCAATCAAGATGTTATGGTCAGATGACATTTTTACAAGTAGATGGTACAAACCTTTGAGTTAGGTAAACTACTCAATATGATGAATCCACTGAAAAAGCTGTCAGGATTATTAACAGGACACAGTAACATTAGGAGATGCATGTGACAGTGTCCTGTTAAGCGTTATCCTCTCATCCGTGGACAAAATTATTTTTTGCAGTTTTTAAAATGCGATTTTAACCCTTACGTATAAAGATACTGTACGAAGGACAAGGTTAGAATCGCTTGCGCCAATATCAAGCTGGGGTCTATGTTCTATTTGGTTATTGTAGTGACTCCTGAATGATTTTAAAAGAATTTTCTATGAAATTTGCGGGTGACTTGGCAGCTGACAACGGCAGAAATATCGATATTTTATGTTTTCAAATGAGTAAGGAAAGTCTACAGAGCCATGTTGTGAAACCGAGAGACATTGCTGAACACCCACAGAGATCCATGGTGAACTTTATTAATCCTTAGCTACTCACGCCCTTGTGAGTGATGTCAGTGCATGCGCTGCGGTTCTCCATACTGTAATTTTATTTTTTTACTATTTCTCACTTCGAGTTTTTGAAAGAGACAAGAATTGATTGGGATGACAAATAAATATACAAAAACCACAACAATACATCTGGTACATCAAATAATAGTTATTAAACTCCATTAACTGTTATTTTATCATACTCTTAATAGAGTATAAAATAACAGTTAACTGTTATTTTATCATACTCTTAATAAGGTATAAAATAACAGTTAATGGAGTATGATAAAGAACAGTTTAGTTGAGTATGATAAAATAACAGTTTAATTGAGTATGATAAAATAACACTCAATTGAGTATGATAAAACACCAGAATTAAGTATGATAAAATAACAGTTAATAGAGTATGATAAAATAAGAGTTATTTGAGTTTTTATTTTTAATTTTTAACTTTACGAGTAAAATCTCAAATTATAATATTTAATTAAATGAAGACAATATTAGGGAAACTCAATTGTCTTAATTTAATTTTTTTAAAGTTAATTGAATGATAAAATAACAGTTTAATTGAGTACGATAAAATAACAGTAATAAAATAACAATTTAATTGAGTATGATAAAATAACAGTAATAAAATAACAGTTTAATTGAGTATGATAAAATAACAGTAATAAAATAACAGTTTATTTGAGTATGATAAAATAACAGTAATAAAATAACAGTTTAATTGAGTATGATAAAATAACAGTAATAAAATAACAATTTAATTGAGTATGATAAAATAACAGTAATAAAATAACAGTTTAATTGAGTATGATAAAATAACAGTTTAATTGAGTATGATAAAATAACAGTAATAAAATAACAGTTTAATTGAGTATGATAAAAATAAAAGTTAATTGAGTAAGACAGGTATAATATTCAGTAAATAAAAAATAATGTATGAAAATACAAAATAAATTTCCAAGTAAAAAGGTAAAGTGTGAATATTTTACAAATTCACAAAACAAGTAGTGTTAGTGGCTTCAAATGAGCACAAGAAAAATTTGACATAAATGTCACACAATACCTATTAAAGTTAAAGAGGTTCTGAGTATTACACTCGAGACTGGGACCTTTCACTTTGGACCTTGTCACTCGATGACAGACTACCAGTTGATAGTTTATAACCTGTGGCAAGAGTCATCTGTGGTACAAATAGTGAACTACAAGTACTCATGGCGCCACTGGTGATTCAGCATGCACTTACCACGCTTTTCCAAATTTAGAAAAAAAAAGCAATATGCACTACCGAGGTGCGTGTAGCTAAAGGTTAAAGATAAACATTGTTAACTACTGTAATTTAAGAAATTGTTTTTGTAACCCATTGTTTATTATCAATCAAATTTTTTACAACCCTTAAATTAATAAAAGAGTAAATAAATAGATAAATACTGGACTGACTCACTACTGTTGAATAAGGTGATATATCAATGTTAGCACAATAAGCTTATATGGTCCGGGGTTTTTAGGTGAGCTATGCAGACCAACAATAACAAAAAAAATAAAGCATTGAATATTTTATTTCATCTCACCCTTGTTTGTAAAGATGTATAACAACCCAGATTTCCTTCCCCGCATTATTGACTTCTTGCACATAGTCCTGACCCGAGATCTCCTGCACTGAGCCGAAGCGAGGTTTCCCCGCCAACTGCTTCATTTCCGCTATCCTCTTCCTCCGGTAGTCCAGGAGCACTGCTTCATCTTCAGAGTCTTCCAATTCATCCAACTCATCTAGGTCAAGGGCGGCTAGCTTTTTGTGCTCTGGAAATATAAACAAAAAAAATAGTATAGAAAATTAAATGTCTGAAGCAAATTCTGCACAATCAATAAGAGAAAAAACAAACAAAAAAGCACATTCAATTCAATTCATTTTGAAAACATTACAAAATTACAAGGTTTTATACAAGCCACAACAAAGCTGGTCATTTCAACTCTGCTTCATGATTTATGTAAATAACTGAAGTGATTCTATTTACCACCAAGATAGCACTTCCCACCGGCATGACCATTGGTAATTTAGTTCTGCAAGATCGGAAATAAAACAGTCTACGCTGTCGGTGATGGTGATAACTAAGGGTCGACCGAGATCTCTGTCTCATTCTCGGCATTCTCGGCTACAAATTCTACCGGGAACTCC
The DNA here is from genome assembly GCA_929108145.2 of Limnephilus rhombicus. NCBI lineage: Eukaryota > Metazoa > Arthropoda > Insecta > Trichoptera > Limnephilidae > Limnephilus > Limnephilus rhombicus. The sequence goes on along the minus strand of OV815287.1, from coordinate 9,906,175 downwards.
TTTCAGAATCTTCTCAATTCTCAGAGTTCTCGGTAGAATTTGTAGCCGAGACCGAGATCTCGGTTATTATGATTATTAAAACTATTTAAAACAAATTATTATTACTTTCTTAAATATACTATATTATGCAAAAATAGCGCATTTTCATTATTTTTTCTCAATTTATCTATTCTCGGTCTCGGCCAAGAATGAAAAACCTGTCTCGGTCGACCCTTAGAGATAACCACCAGGAACATAGAAATTAAGGCACTCCGTGATAGTTTTTGAACCATTCATAAATCAGTCTGAAGAAATAATGCGCAGCAACAATCACCTACCTTCTGACATAGTTCATTCCGAGAGCGTACCCAAGAGTAAGTCGGTAGGACATAGCCACGGGTAGTAGCCATACTCCCTTGGGTAGAGAAATTTCTTCTCACCATATGAGGGAGTACTTTACCATGTGTGGGCCCCAAATTACCGATCCACTCTCAAGTCTAGCTGGAGGCGTCTACTAATATCTACAGGAATTCCAAAAACTGAAAAAATCGGACTAATATCTATGAGAACCAAAGTGCGTACGAATATCTACAGCTCAAACTACTGACTAATATCTATGAGAACCAAAGTGCGTATGAATATCTACAGCTCAAACTGCTGACTAATATCTATGAGAACCAAAGTGTTGAAGAATATCTACAGCACTGGCAGGGGTTCGATTTGCAATTATGTATAGCATATTGGAATAACGTAATATTGCATATGCAGTTTAAAAAACTTAATTTATGTATGTATGTAAAAATCCCTAATATCGGACTATTGGACATATTTAACCGAATATTAAGGATTTGGGTTTTTGTTTTAACAGCTTTCTTTATTTCGAGTGCTTCTAAATTATTTAGTCTGTTACCATGACCATTTCTATGTCAGTTAAGTTAGGTTAGGTTGTGGTGCCGTGTATTTCGAAATAAATAAATATCTTTGTATAGTGACCTCCATGTTTGTTCAATAAATTATTGTCCTCGTAAACAGCAAAATACGTAATATTATGCAAAAACTTCATGTACATACTTTACGTTTAAGCCTTTACGTAATTATTAATTACGTAATTAACCTATTCCAAATGTTACACGACGTGGTGCACGCCTTAACATAAGATTGGAAACAAATTATACAAATTTCAAAAGTACAATAATTTTTTTTTTCAATAGTGTACCTACCTCAATTATTATACTAAGTAATATAATTTAACATTTCTCAAAAATAATAGAAATCCTGTTTTTCGCTTCTTCTTTTTCTATTCTCTTTTATAGCTATTATTTGTTAACCTTTTTTTCGTCCTCTTATTGTACTGAAACTTTTTTGATTTACTGTTTATGCTATTTAAAGGTTTGGTTTTATTTATATACCTATTTGTAAAGTTGTGTGCTATAGCAACAAAGTATTTAATTTTCTGACCTTAAATTCCTTAATATGAGTTCTAATGGATATAGAAATGATTTCTTTCAAATTATTTTAATTATTAGTTTTTGTGCAATGTAAATAAATTGTGTATAATTTTAATAATAAATTGTGTATAAGTTTTATAATGTCTACTACGGAGAAAACATATAAATCATCTCGTTGAGTAGTGAAGAATAGAAAATACAAACATATGATTATTATTAATTCATTTCTTTTTATATTTTTGGAAATACTTAATGAGTAAAACCTCAAATTATAATATTATTGAAGACAATAATAGAGACAATCAAAGGAACATTTGAAACAGAAAAGATTCGGTCGCATCTAGGAATCCAACCCAGGACCTTAGTGTCCAAGATCCACTTACCCTCCCCAATACCTTTAGCATCACAACATACCCCAATTAGGGATGCCATAGTATCGCTGGCTCCAGGCGGTTGGGAGCAGTTAGAACTCTTGTGAGGTAATAATTTTAAATGTGCTTTTTAAGATGCGTAGCCCTTCTAAGAAAGTATGTTTTTAAATATCTTTAAAAGTTCTCGAATAACTAACTAGTCAGGTAACTGGTGTATCTTTGTTTTGATTATTAGTTTTTTTTTCAGTTTTTGACTGTGATTTTTGCAGTTTCAAGTACACTGATATGCACATATTATATGATAATTGTGGATTACTTTCTTTTTCCAGTGGAATTCATTACGTCACGAAGAGGAAAAGTTCACCTGGTCTACAGTGGAGAGATATTCCGCTTCCAGTCTAAATCTGCCACGGGAAAGTCGATCTGGGTGTGCAAGCGAGACTATCAGGGCTGCATGGCACGCATGCACACCTTCGGCAAGACGGTGGTCTTTCTTGTTTGTTCTCTAACTTGTTTGTATAAGATATTATTATTACAATAAACGCCCGGGTTGCCGGCATTAAAAAAAAAAAAAAAAAAATTGAAGTAATTTATGCTTTTCCGTCTTCGACCAAGTATATCTAGACAAGCCCTTTCATAGAGAACATCACAATAAAAGTAACACCAGTAAAAGTAATTTCGCAACAAAACTCTCCTTCGAATTCCGCCATCTTGCATACGCATTCCCGGCAATATACAACTGACCACCAAGTTATCCTGTTGTGTAATTCTTCGCACTAACACATCAACAGTTCGTTCACGTTTTGGTCTCATGAACAGTTTCGACAAGCTGTGTATACCAATGGTTTTCAAGGGGGACACGATACATTTATAAATTTAATTGAGTTTTTTTTTTACTTTATTGTGACAAGCGATTTAATTCGGAGGCGATTATGGGTACCGCCCGCGCCGCCTTGGGAACCATTTAGTGGATAACCAACGCCTCTGCTATAGGTCACCCCAAGTGGTTCGCTACATTTGGTGACTAAGCAGGGGTGCCCGGGTTAATGGAGTGATATTTGTCCAGGTCTTGGCGGCGGATGCGTCGAAAATATTCACAGGATTCTGTTCTGTTTTGCAAAAGGTATTAGCCAAAAACTATAATCTTTCTTTACATTTTTGAATCAGTTACTGAAAACATTAAGCTTTTTTGCGTATAATAAATAAAAAATTACAAAAAATCGTGGTTACTTAAGACCCTGCAGTAAGCGCTCAAAAGAAGAGGAAGGGGAGACATGTTAATAAGAAAGTTAGAAGGAGCGCACTTATATTAAAAACGATAATATTTAAGCGAAAATTGTGAAAATGTTTAATAAAACATGACTCTTTAAAATACAACAAGAATCTTGCGGGAAATATTTAAATAGCATTTAAAGAAACAATGAATTATGATTGTATTCAATCATTTATAATAATTATAATAATAGGAGCATATCTTACGATTTTTTCTGTCGGAGGAATTTCATATAATTATCCTTTCGGCGTGGCAAATGTATAGATTTTTTTTTTAAAGAAAGACGAACATTCCCGGGTTACGAATAGCCCAACAATGTTTGAAAATCTCCCAATACCACCACAGAAAGCCGAAAATGTTGCTTGTGTTGCGATGGAGGACTTAGCCAGCCGAGGAATCGAACACGCGACGCCCAGGTGGGACCCAAGCGCTATGCCCACTCAACCACTGACCGGTCAAATATTATCTATTATATTATTATCGTCAAAAATAACATGTATTTTTTTGAAATTTGAAAACTTTAAGTGTTCAAGAGAAATATGTTATGAAACGGTAGAAATTCGGAATGCCGTGGCTTAAAAGATAGGTTAACTTTACCTTTATTGAAGAAGAGTGCATCTGTTTTTCTTTGAGATCTGTGTTTAATGTATTTTAAAGGTTTCCGTTTTACAAAATAACTAAAATTTTCTTGACGAAATATTGTAGGTACTTATAAATATTGTAATTCCGAACGAAAATAAACCAACACCATTTATTGGTTTTACCTTGAACTTAGTAAAAAATTTGTCTGGCAATTTTGACTAACTTTTTTGAATTAACCGCCAAAATTGAAAGTACTTTTATAAGTTCTTTAATATTATCAAATGAAAAAATCGAGAGCATTGTTTTGGCCTTGCGGATATAATATTTTCACTTGCGACGCTTTATTTTTACCCACTTTGTATTTTTTTTCAATATATAAAGTAGGTTTGTGACTCCACCGACAACAAAGCTAACCAGGTAATGTTGTTCATACCCTCCCACCAAGGTCCGCATACAAACTAATAATGGATACAATAATAATACTTCGACTAAACAGGTTGATTATTCCTAAAAAAAAACAGCGGGGGTGAATTTAAAAGCGGGTCGCGCTTTAAAAAAGTTTGTACACCACAGCCATATAGTGACACAGCACTCATTGTATGTATGTAGTCGGTCTGTCGTGACGTCACAAGCATCGTGGTGAGTTAATGACGTCAGAAACATTGCCAGAAACAAAATTAAGATCTTTCCCTTTGTCACGTTCATGAATGCAGTGCCTAAAAGCTATCTGTAAGACATATATTTTCTTTTATATTGAGATAGCTGACTACATTTTCAAAAATAAAGTCCGCGGCGTGTATCTTGTACAATACTCGGAAGTGTGATATTTTTGTGTTTGAAAAAAAATTAATGCAGTCCGGACGGCTAACACAAAAAATAGTTTCAGTGTAGACCTTGAAGACCGATAAAAGGTACAACACAAAGCTCAATGCGATCTAAACGGTTCAAAACAATGCACGGACTTTTTCATAAATGGACCTTGAGCCAATTTTATTTTGGGTTCCGGCGTCATTTTGCCTTTCACAGGGCTTGTCTAGATATCATAGGTCAATGTTTTCCATACAACCTCTTGCTCAGCTGCCCTCTGTAGATATTAGTCCAACCTACGCTCTGTAGATATTAGTCACCACTGGGACCGTCATAGATATTCGTCCGACCTTAGCTCTGTAGATATTAGTCCTCACTCTGAAGTTCGTAGATATTAGTCCAACATATGAGCTGTAGATATTCGTCCGACATACAGGTTGTAGATATTAGTATCTGGAGTCGTCTAGCTTAAGGAATTGAATAAAATTATAAGAACTCAGGTATCTCTAAAACAAAAATCTTACTCTTGATTCCAAGATCATGGTGAACCACTTTTTAACCTTATGGCTGAGGGATGGTTTGGATGGACTTGTCTTCTCAGTTATTTATGCTGCTTTTTAGTTGGTTTTATGCTGCCGTATTGGCCGTTTTCTTTCAATAAGGTTGTCGCCGGACTCTACTAGAAGATTCGGTAAATATCGGTTCGGACTGGCCACGCTTATTACGAATAATTTTTAGAAAAAAACTTTAGATTCGCCTTAATTACTATAAAAGGAAACTTTTTGGCTTTGGGGCGGCGGAAAATAATGCATTTTAATTTTCAATTGCATAAAACCAAAATTCACTTCGCGAACCGACACAGCGAAAATCCGCGGCCGTACCTGTCACTGTTATGTGGTATCCTTGATAAATTAACAAGAGCTAATACGACTGTAGCCGACTTCGTGGGATAAGGCGCGTAATTATGAAATTTGTCTAGCGGGCTTGTTTGTGTAACATGGTTTGTGATACAAAAGAAAGTGCCCCTAAATAACGCCTACTCGCGTCAAGGCAAGAAAAACATCCCAGTTTTCAAGTAGTTTAGCGGCTACGGTAGGTTTGTGTAACATGGTTTGTGATTCTGGCGTACAATCTCACAAGACGAAAGCTAATTTTAATTTTACGTAATCGAAATTTAGAATGAAATATTTTCCACTTCCCCCAATGCAAATAGTTGCCTTTTAATGTAATTAAGGAGAATCAAAAGGTTTTTTTAATAAAAAGTGCATATTAACGGTTGCCAGCGATCTCAAAAATTACCAAAATTTTTTCAATGTAAAAAAACTTGCCTAAAGGCCTTTATTCATTTAATATTCTAAATTTCGTAATAACAAATATATACGAATAGAGGTTTGTTAACATAATAATTCTGCTGTGTTTTCATAATTTCGCGGTATTTCAAGTAGGTATCCCACGAAGTCGGCTACAGTCGTATTAGCTCTTGTTAATTTATCAAGGATACCAACATAACAGTAACAGGTACGGCCGCGGATTTTCGCTGTGTCGGTTTGCGAAGTGAATTTTGGTTTTATGCAATTGAAAATTAAAATGCATTATTTTCCGCCGCCCCAAAGCCAAAAAGTTTCCTTTTATAGTAATTAAGGCGAATCTAAAGTTTTTTTCTAAAAATTATTCGTAATAAGCGTGGCCAGTCCGAACCGATAATTACCGAAGATTCTGTCGAACAGATACAAGATAATAACTTCAACTTACGAGTTTCTTGCTTTTGTAGGATTGTGTCCTCGAGCATTGAAACAATGTCCTGCTCTGTAACGGCCTTTTCTTTGGCGGGAATAATTCCCTTTGCGCGAAGCACGTCATTCCACTCTGTATCTTCATTGGGGTTCTGAAATATTAATAAATAATATATTAGTCTTATTAAGTAGCTTCTGTTTCTTTCATGGGCGTAGCCAGGTTTTAGTATCGGGGGGGGGGGGGGGGGGGGTATTGTCAGACTTTTTATTTCTTAACTATAATGTAGAATGTATATGGAAAATAAAATAAAACTTTTCAAAACAAATAAACGTTAGCAGTCAAATTAGCCAGTAAAACACTAATCCTGTTATATGTTTATTGAACACTTTTTGCTAGGTGAAATAATAATTTCAAAGTACGTATAGGTACCACTCACCACTGATTAGAATCGGAAATTAGAAAAGGAATTCGAAATAAAAATCACTTTGCAAAATAAAAATCAACCGCATTCACCGATAAAACGGAACTAGAAATTTAAATAATTTTTTTTATTTCAGAGGTCCCCATTTATCTTCTTAGATACATAGTATCATTTTGGTATCAACATATAGGTATATAATACCAGTAATATTGTCATATTTAATAAAAAAAGACCATTTCGAAATTTCCCTAGATTTTGTGCTGATTTCCCTTTTCAATGTGTAAAATTAGTTATAAAATAAGTTATGCCGCTCGCCTTTCCTTATTTTATTATTATTGATGTTGTTATCTTAACTTTTCGGGGGGGGGGGGTTGAACCCCCAACCCCCCCCCCCCCCCCCCCTGGCTACGCCCATGGTTTCTTTTGTAAAACAAATACACCCATGCTTCAGCTTTGGTCATAACTCACAACATGCATTGTGTTATTAATAGCCTTCAATATTATTTTTATAAAAAATAATTGTGCACTACAACAGCAAATACTAAACAATTGTTTGTTTATTTTACATTCGAGATTTTAAATTCAAAGTGTGTTGAGTAAAATGAATCATTAATTTGTTCTAGAACTTTGAGTGAAGTAACCTAGATCATATGATTTGTTAATTATTCTGACTATTTATAAATAAAGAGCGTGTGTTTAAATAAATGAGTACCTGCATTTTGAAGATAGGTTTAATTAAAGCTTGAAATAACAAACTCAATGCTCAGTCTTATCTTGTATTTTGAGATACTTTATAAGGCTGTAACCTAATTTTGGACACGAGATAGGTATTTTAACCAATTTGACAGTGACAATTTGGTGTCGCCATAGTGCAAAATTAGTTTAACTTTGAAACGCAAATAAACTAGTAGGTACTTCACTCTTAGTGACTCGAAATTTTATATTTATATATATATTTAAAAATAGTCAAATACATTTCAACATATTTTTTGCTTTTTTAGGAAGTTATGAACCCCAGGATATATAATTCAGACCTCCAAAGCATTATTCGTGCCGAAAGGAGGGTAAGTCGGTTACCCCTTAAAAATCTATTTCGCTCCGTTCGAGAGCTAGCCGAGCCCACCCACCGGGCTATCGACCATCTAAATTGTAAATAATTATGGTAATATTTTAAATCAGCAATTTGCACAAATTAGAACTATTTTCACATTACAACAGTGCAAGCGAGTAGGTAGGTACTGGTGAAAAGATAACGTCACGAACAACGCGCGCTATGTTCAGGATGTGTTACGTCAGTTCTGGTAATTTATCACTTGTGAGAAATGGCTGAATTCGAGGGACGTAAACACGAGGAATATTCGTTAGATGAAAGTGGAGGTAAATAATTTAGTTTCCGAAGTGTTAAAATATAGTGAATAAATTTAAAATGCGTTGCTGAACGTGGTGATAGTAAAACTTCGTTGCGTTTTGCGTGTCATTCGAACGGTCACTTTGTATCATTCTCTGGACTTCGACAATTTGCATTCTATTCCAATGTAAAGTTTTGCAATCTATCGTTTGACGTGGTTTATCATTAGATTATTTATTTCTGTGTGTACGCGTGCGGAAACGTGTAATTATAAAGCCGTGAGTGAATTCTAAAAGGTTTCGTTGTGCAATGACATATTTTGTAAAATTTTCGTGAAAATCAGGAAATAACCACCTGTTCATTGTGACCTATGTAAATTAGTGAGTTATTTGTGTAAAACATAAATACAGTGGGTCAAAGTTTTTATTGTTCGTTTTCAGTACGTCGCTTCTTCGTCAGGATTTTCTCTAAAATGATTGTCATCCATTCCTGTGTTTAGTACCTACATGCCAAAATTCATTGTTATGAAAAAAGGCAATAATGTTTTCACTAGAAAACCATTTATTCGAAAATTTCTATATTTTTATTTAAAAAGAAATTAACCACGTTGCTTAATCGAGCCAATTACTCAAAAAACAGTGCCTGTTAAATGCTTGTCACGAATCTGACATTAGTCACTTGGAAGTGTCAAAATGCAAAAATATCAGCTCAGATCTCTATTCCGTCTATTCAATTCCGTTTCACTGAAATCTTTATTTAACGGCTATGTTGTGACCGTGTTTATTGCATTTTAGTAAAATAACATGATACACTTTAAAATTTTACATTAAAAATTGTTTTGAATTTCATCCCATTTGTCAAACTTCCAACATTTTATGAAACTCATAGTATTTTAAATTTTTACACGGCAATAGAGAGAATTCCACACGGAAAAGGAATGGCGCGCGCTATTCAGATAGTGAACACGGACGGGGAGCACTCCTTCACGCTGGACGAAGAGGCCCTCACAGAGCTGATGCTGCAAGAAGACGTCAAAGACAGGAGTGTCGTCATCATATCAGTCGCCGGAGCCTTCAGAAAAGGAAAATCTTTTCTGTTGGATTTCTTCCTGCGCTACATGACCTCTAGGGTGAGCTTTCTTTTCTTATTCCTATTAATGTTGCTATAATACAATTTTTTTTCACAGAGTAGGTAGGAACTTTCTCTGGTTGGGGAAGAGATATATATATATATAAATTTTTTTTTTTAATGGCTTTTCACCCCAAGGGAGTGTTCTGGCCAGTGTCAAGTGAATGCTTAAAAAAATCATCAATCATAAAAGTATGCACACACACAATGTCAAAAACACACTCTGAAGATATGCAAATAGTCTCGCTTACTTTAAAAAGCAAATTAACAATAGACTAACCTAACATGTAATTGAGAATTGAAAATACTTATCTTAATACTTATCTTGAACTTGAATGTGAATGGCTGTTCTTCACTCTATTTGTACTTTACTTTTTTTGTTTTTCTGTTTTTTTTACATCGTATATCGATCTTTTTTTATCTTTGTTATCTCTATATTGTATCATCACTATTTTTGTTATCTCTTTTTATACCTCCGTTTATATTTTGATATTCCTAATTTCTGTTAACAACTATTAAACTGTGCATTCTGTGAACATTTTTAAGTGGACTATTAACATGTACGCTTTTTACAATGCTAATCCAATGACTTTTTTCTGTTAATACTCTGTAAATGTTCCAAAACAATAAATAAATAAATATTATCTTTGTAGCCATTAGGTAAGTACCTATATAAGTTTATTTTTGTATTATGGACTTATTAGGTATTACTTATTTAAGTACCTTAAATGTATCATAACATTTTATCTTCATGTACAAATTATTTGAATACCTTTGATATTATGCGTCAACATTTACTCTTTTACGTTGATTGGATTATTTGTGTAGAGCCATTTTCGTGGGAAAATCGCCTCATGGGCGCTTGACAACTTAATTTTAATTTACCACTTAGATTTATAACTAATAACCTACAGCCAAGATTAATTTATTACTAGTGACTTACAACTGAGATTTATAACTAACTAGCTGGTCCCGGCATGCGTCGCTATGCCACTTAATAAAGAAATTGTTTCTCCCTGAGTGTCCTTTCCCATCGTCCCGTTCCCCTTCCGCCTCCCCTTCTTCTCCTGCGTCCTCTTCCCCTCCGCGTTCCCACTCCGTCACCTCCACCTTCCCTCTCCCTACTCTACTCCCCCCCCCCTTCACCGTCCCGCGAACCCCCCTCCCGAGTTCCCCTCCCCCTCCCAGGTCCCCCTTCCCGCGTTCCCCTTCCACCTTCCCCGCCTTCCCTTTACCGCTCCCTCGTCCCGCCAACCCTCCTCCCGCGTTCCATATATTCAATCCCAGTACATTCAGTTCTTAAACAGCCCGCGTGCCACCTTTTACAATTTTTATTCAAATTTCCATTTTTCATATATATTAAATTTGGTACCTAACATAGGTACCTATTTAAAATATCTAAAATTCTTGATTCGATTCAAAATATTAGGGGAGTACCTACTTTAAATAAATTTTTAAACTTTTCAAAAATAGAATCCTGATTGCACAATCATTCAATGTTTTGCAAAATGTCATTCTCTAACACGCGAACTGTCAAACGTGCGATGTTTTCTGTTATTATCTAATTTTCTGCGCAATTTTCTTAATTTTTCTCTCCGTAAGAACCATCCTCGAACTTCAAGGAATACTCTAAAAAAAGAATTAGCGATATTGGTTCAGCCGCTCTCGAGATTTGCGCTTACCAACAAATTTAGCGATTCATTTTTATATTATAGATGACTTACAAAGACTTATAGCTAACAACTAAGTACTGAGACTAAGTGAGTGGTTTAGGATCACAGAGGCCTATCTACAAAAACATAGTTTTGAAATAAATGTAAATATAGATTGGTTATTTTTTTAGATTATTTTGATTTAATAATAATTTGATTGTATAAATAGTACACATCGCATCAGAATATGCACATATTTCTTAAAATATAGGAAATACAGGATTCAGATTTTGGTTAATTCTTCAAATCGTTTATGAATTTATTAAAACAATTATAAACATAATAATAAGCTTTCATTGGTCGCAATAGAAGTATTTTGTTGAAAAATGGTAATAAATTCACCAATACAATCAAACGCATGTTTGTATGTCACGTATTCTCAATAAAATGATTCCACTTGTATTTGGACAAGCAGAATATAAGAGCGGTGACTCACGTCGTTGCGTCTCACTCGAGGTCTTTAGGTTATAGGTATATGCGAGTTTGCAAGATGGAAGATCAGTCGTGTTTTTATTTCGAAGGTATCGTGTCGGCGGTAACATGGCGAGAAGGGGTTCTCAACGGAATAATATTTTTTGTCGATAATTATTTAATATTTTAATGGGTATTTTAGATAATTTTTTTGTCCGCGGCCCAGGGATTTGGGACCACTACTGTACAGCACGTCCAGCTTTTGAGAGGCTAACTCTGGCTTCGATGGAGGCATAGTGTTTTTATTTATATCCATTTGAATCAATTCTTGAGTCAAATAATGTAATGGTTTCTTTAGAATTATTAATTTAATAAATTATGGAGAAATTGTCTTGATAATGATAAACACCATTCTAGTCATGTACTTTGAATGGAGCCGTGTAAATGTGGGTTAATGATGATTAGTCTTTGTCTGCTGATTCTTTTGTTCTTTGGTTTAATGATTGGAAAGGATGAACAATGAGAAAAAAATGAGATCACGTCTTAAAAATACTTAGTATATTTTCTACTTATTCTCTCTGGGGAACTACTCATGATTGTTATGCTGGTAACATCTGTTAAGTGACACTTTCTTAATTATTATTGCTTAGGCGTTCAGTTCGTCTTATACATAACATTTCTTTTTGTTGTTGAATGAAAATTGCGTTAATCGCCTAACAGAAATCATAAAACAATACAATTTTGATGACCTTTGTGAATTTTAAATTCCATGGTGTACAAGGTTCCTCCATTCTTTTCGGTTCTGCGTTGCGTGGAAAGCTCCGGACACCGACGTACTGGACATATACTCCAGCGTATTGGTGTCCTTCCTCTGCCTTCAACTTTGCCAGTGACTATGAGTTTCTCCATGTTGAAATCCTCAGTTTGGCGAGCAACGTGTCCAAAGTATCTTAAAATACGTTGTAGCCAGATAGTCGAAAACCTGTTCTGGATCCCTAGTTTTTTCAAAATGGATACATTTGTGCGTCTGGTTCTCCTCTTCAATTGGGCTTGCCATAGTCAGAATGGCTCCGGACAGTCCCGAGCCGTTGGGACTATTATGCGGGACCTAATCATATTATTTTTTTTTTAAATATAATCAATTCTTGAACTTGAACAGGAAAAAGTGATTATAATGATTTTGGAATCATGTTTTTAACCATCATCAGTGTCATTAGTCATTATCTATTCTCTGATAACAGCTGATTGGTAAGCTCTGTGGTAGGGTGGTAAGATCTTTCTGTCTGGGCCCAGAGGTTGTGGTTGTTGTTGTTTATGTTGTTAACTTGGCCAAGTTAAAATATATAATTTTTCAAAATTGACATTAAACAACACCGCGCCATTTGTTTGAAGTTGTAGGTAGGCAGAGAGGGTGGAACACAACACATTTGACACACACACACTTTTTGCTTCATTCACAAATATATTAAAAACTAGCCAAAGTCCCCGGCGTTGTTCAAGCTTTACAAATAATTTTTCGAAATCAGATGTAGACGGTAATATTCCTTTTATTTTGAACTTTAAGTGTGCAAAATTACTTCCTCAAGTATCAAAATTCTGCTTTTAGGGGTGGGAAAAGGATGGTGGTGGCTTTTCTCATATAGACAATGACCTTCCTGCTGCTTTGAAGGTCGTCCGCCACAGACACTCTTCTTTACACAAATAGAAGATAATATAATATATAAATGGATAATATATAATGTCCTATTCGCACCTTTCGAGTGTGGAAGATATCAGTATTGAGGCCACTGTTCTGAATCTAAACCTTGCTTGGGAAGGCTAAACAAATGTTTAGAAACCAGATCTGACTGGCCAGGTTTCATAACCTTCGTCTGAATCCTCTCACATCCTCATACATGCGTGCAGCGTGACGCGAATCGAACCACGAATTATGGGAAAGAAACGAAGTAACCGCAAGTGGCGTTTCGCGACGTTTGCGGTTGCTTCATTCCTTTCCCATGATTCGTGGTTCGGTTCGCGTCACGTTGCGCGCATGTATGGCGCAGCCTTACGATTCTTTTTACTTTTCTCATTTTCACTCTTAGATTTTTTTAACAATTTTTGCCAGCAACTTCTAACAGCTAAGTTATTTAAGATGTTTCTCATAAATATCGCATAAGTTTTCTGAAGTTGGTTGGCTGCATAAACTAGAGAACATTCCGAATAAATTTGCCAGATCCTGCCGAAGATAATAATAATTCCCGAGAAATAACATCATAAATAATCGACGAATACTTATATACCCTTTTGCATCCTCAATAATTTAAAACCTGCCAAGTCTAATTGTTCGGTTTCCGGAAAAACTCACACAGATCCGTAGAAATCGTTATGTGTCCGTAGTGAGAACTCTTATATTAGAAAGAGAAAACACCACGCTCTATATCCAAAATTAAAAGTTAGCCACAAAAGAAGTAAAATGTAGACCTTTATGAAACCAAAGTTTCGGATCGCAATTTGAAATATATTTATGAATTTTTTTATTAATTATTTTTACATGAAACGATAAAAAAGCGATACGACAATAACCTTTATAATAAATTTGTCAAAAAAATGTTGTTTTTCGTTATCAGTAATTTTAGTTAGAAAAAACGTAAGGTGAGCCAATTTTAAAACTTTTTTATGTTTGCGTGCAAGAATTTTATATTTCAAAAATTACATGTTTATTTCGATTTATAAAATTTGAAAGCTTATTTTATCACCTTTCAAAAACAGTTTTTAGTTTTCGGATACGTTTAGAAATATTCCATTTATTTTGATTTTATTGTAAAGCGGAAATGTTTTGAACCTTCGACAAACATCGTCAGGGTCTGAGGGGTTAAATTATTCGTTTTTTGCGTTGTGTCCAGTTTCAGGTAAAAATCCAGTCGGACATTGGTCCCCCGGTGCCTTTTTTTTTGTTTTTTGACCTTGACCACCAGTGACCAAAGATCGAAATTTTAATACGTTGCAATTCAGTGGGTTTGACGTTCCGAATAATCCCGGAATAAAATAACCCGGAAGATTGTTTTTAGTCAGATTTGTATGGGATTTTCATGTCCAGTTTACTCCGATATTTTCTACATTCTTTTCGGATTCCTATTAGACTCTGTAGATTTTGTGTGAATACCGCAAACTGCTCCCTTCTCCCTACCGCAAACTGCTCCCTTCTCCCCACCGCAAACTGCTCCAACCTCCCTTCTGGAGTCGAATATGGCATCCCCAATTGGGGTATGTTGTGAGACTGAAGGTAGTGGGAAGTACCTGGCTATTCGGATCTGGTCACCAAACAAGGCTAAAGCTGTTTCAAATTCATCATATCTGGATGGAGGTCTTACACCAGGGCGATTCTGAGGATATCTTCCACTCTGCAACAAGTCGCAACATGCTATGCATTATTTTAAAATGAAATAATTGTGAAATAACACAAATGAAGACAATATTAGCGAAACTCAATCGAAAATGTGGAGCCAGAAAAATATATAGGCACCTCTGGGACTCGAACCCAGGACCCTTTGCTTACATGGCAAGTGCTCTACCAACTGAGCTACGGTGTCTGTATCAAATTCGGTCACTTTTAACACTATCATACTTCAGCTAAGAACTACCAACCTTATCTTCATTTTCTTAACGCACATATTATTGGCTGCTATATTTATATTAGGGAATGCAATCCCGATCTCGCGAGATCTCGTGACATTTTTCGGGATCAGTCCCGAAGCATAATATGACGAGATCCCGTTAGAGATCATGAGATTGGGCGGCAGTAGTCAGCGACGCTACACACGTCCACTCGGGGCGCGAGTGGTGCACTGACTGACTGACGGTCGGGCGGGAGTGTCGATCGAAGAAAGACAACTATCCCGACTATTTACGAATATTAGCAACGGATGACGAGCGGGACAGATAAGGGAACGTACCCATACTACGTGACACGTTTGGGGGGGGGGGGGGTCTTCAAAATGTCACGCTCCATACAAATGAGCGGCGAGTTGCTTAGGTTTTTGGTCACCGGGGGAGGGGGGGGGGGGGGTTAAAAATTGCAAAAAGTTGGTCACGTAGTATGGGTACGTTCCCTAATATAAAACTGTGTCGAGTGAGTGAGAAAGAGATACTTGCGTGCGTGCAGGCAGCCATTTGTTTGTTTTAGTTGTGCAGTTATGGTCATTACTTTTTCTTAAATTATGCATTTTTTATTGTTTATGTGATTTAAATAAACATAATTTTTGGATTCTTACGTTGTTAATACCTTAAAATGTCGAAAAATAATCCAGATCAAGTGTATGTTGAGTTTAGCAGTCGTTTACCGGTATGGAGATACTTCAAGAAAGCAGTTAATAATTTGACTGCTCAATGCAAGTTATGTAAAGCTGTTCTCAAAACCACATCGGGGTCTACAAAAGGTTATAGTTACTTTCTAATCTCTTTAAGCTATATTTTTTCTTTTGATTATTTTAATATAAAAAAACTGTTAATTATTTAGTAACTAATATTAAAGAATAAAGGTTTTTATTTTCTTTTAATTAACGAGATCTCGAAAATTCCGAGATCTCGCGAGATTGTAATTTCTAATCTCGCGAGATCTCGAATTTGCGATCTCGAGTCGAGACTAATATCTATTGACTTTTATTTTAAGCAAGTCTAGTCTTCACATTTTCGATTGAGTTTCGCTAATATTGTCTTAATTAAATATTATAATTTGAGGTTTTACTCATAAAGTTAAAAATAAACAAATTAATAAAATAAAGTTTATTTGCCCAGCCTAGCGATTCCGTATTTTTGTGAGATCGTTATTGGAATATGGACGTTATCTCCTGTCAGATTTGTGTGATTTTTATAGCTGTTATTTGATTTTCTATGTACAACGTACATTAAATTAATAAATAAGCAAGCGTATTTGCAGGAATTCGTGTTTAAAACGATCTTAACTAAAATATGTAAAAAATCACACAAATCTGACAGGAGATAACGTCCGTTATCCAATAACGAACCCACAAAAAATACGGAATCGCTAGCCAGGTAGAGATTTGAACCCGTGACCTTCAGATTGCTAGTCGAAAGCTTTACCCGTCGACCGCCATTGCCTACCCGAATTATCCAGATATTATTTTTCTACGTCTGTCACTCCTGGACCCCAGATTCCGATGCATCCATCATAGCCATTTCCTTCCCAGAACTTCTTTTCCTTCCTATTCTTAAAAAAATCCTCCACACAGCATATCGTCATCTAAGATAACATAGGTCCAGAGGGGAATTAGCTTTCTAAGAGCCTCCTGTGTGGAACTAAAGCTACGATGACACACGGCTAGTTTACAAGCTACTATCTGGGAAATTCACTATCTGTTAGTAAACTCGCCCAGTGTCATCGTGTCACTTGCTAACTAGCAGCAACTAGCAGATTGTTGACAATCTACGAAAAAAAGTTGAAAGGTCGTCAACTTTACTCGCCTACACGCTTGCTCGTGATTGGTTTATTTTCGTTTCCAACATGGCTTCCGATAAACAGCTGATTTCGACTGTCAAAAATCTGAAGAATTTGTTCACGCAGGCGTCGTTATTCTTGTTACTGGCGCTAAAAGCGACCTCAGTTTCCTATGCTTCTGAGCGAGTGGACAGTTTTGTGTGTCATCATGACAATCTCACTCGCCGATTTTCCCACTTTTAAACTTAGTAGATAGTAGCTTGTAAACTAGCCGTGTGTCATCGAGGCTTAACGTAAAAAAAGATATTGTATAATATCTTAAAAAAAAAATTAATGCACGCCTATTACTGAATAGTTTTTCTAGAATCACCTTACCTAAATTATAGTTGAGTAGTAGAGTAAATAAAAAACTTGTATAAAGCAAAAAACTCTCGTTTGGGGGTAGTGTATTACCTCACACCGGTACAAGAGGGTTAGCTTGAATTAATTTTTGTATTTTATAATTTTCTCGTTCATTATTTTTATTCGTGAAATTTATTTGCATACTTCTTAAATCCGTTTATAAATACGTTCATATTGTTATCTAGATTCTAGAGAACTACGCATTCAAACATCGTGTAATGGGTTCAATTCATACATTGTATCTTCGTGTATGTTTCGTTGTATATTTGTCTGTGATAACATCAAGTAACCTTTCCCGCGGGGTGTCGCCCACGTTTAGATAAGGTACATAAAATTATGTTGTTTATACGAGTACTTGCGCAGACAACATATTTAATATTTACAATGTACGTAGGTATATGTTGATAACTGTTTGGGTGTCCTGCCTCCTGCTAGGCGATTGTACCCTTTGACTCTTTTTTACATTAACTCCATACAGGAGGCCCTGAGGAAAATAATTTCTCTCAGGGCCTATGTCAACTGAGATGCTCTGTGGAGAGTCTTTTTGAGGAGAGGAAGGAGTAAACATTGGTCTTGAAGAGACCCATGTTGTAGGAAGAAGGAAACACAGAGGCCAGCAAATTGTTCCACAGCCGAGCTGTTGAACACAAGAACAAGTCGAAGAAGCGGCCTGTTCTCTTGTGATAAATATCAACCATGTACAACATATTATGTTGGGCACGCGTTTGGCGTGTTTCCCGACTATGCACCGGTGCTAAAGGTATCAATGACGCTAGTTCCTCAGAGCATCTTCATCAATTAACGGCACAAGTGCAATTTACATACAGGATAGTTATTGGCAGTCATAGTAAAAACATTATGACATTCCTACTCATTCTCACTTGATACAAAACTGCTGTATTTGAGGGTAATTTCAGCTATTCGTCATCAAAACTTTGAAATGAAATATCACTGTCAATTAGAATATCGACATCGTTGTCCTCCCTCGACCAGTCTCTCGATCCTGCTCACCACGCAAGAGGTGGGCAGACTCATCGGCCACCAAGAACTGGACAAACCTCACCCCATAAACCCGGGCCCCCTGCTAAGACACCAAAGTAGCGAACCACTTGGGGTGACCTATGGCAGAGGTGTTGGTTATCCGATAAAATGGCGGTTTCCTTACCCGTCCCCCAAATTGAGGATGCTCCGAGGAACTAGCGTCATTGAGTCATTGATCCCAACGGCACCGGTGCACAGTCGGAAAACACGCCAAACGTACGCCCAAAACGTTGATATTTGTCACGTGAGAACGGGTCGCTTCTACGACTCGTTCTTGAGTTCAACAGCTCGGCTATGATTTGCCGGCCTCTGTCTCTCGCTTCCTCTATCTCTTGCCTCTTCCTCCCTCCCACAACATGGGTTTCTTTAAGACCCATGTTCACTCCTTTCTCTCCTCACTAAGACCCTCCACACAGCATTTTCAAAGATGACAGAAGTCCTGGGGGAAATTATTTTCCTCAGGGCTTCCTGTGTGGACTTAATGTTAAAAAAAGCATCAGGCTAAATATCATCATCAAATAGTACGAGTATTAAGCTGGGAACATACTAAGCCCACGCCACGCTACGCAACGCGACGCAACGTTCCTGTCCATGTCCACACTGGCCGACGTATGTACGCGTCGCTGTGACCGCGTGACAAGGGGTCTCTGGTTGTGCGCAGGCGCGTTTGATTCGACACATTTGACATTTATTTTTTAGGTTATGTTTATGTGATTCTCTTCTCAGCAGATGACAGCTTTGCCATGTCTTGAAAGCTAATTTGAAGATAATTTGCTACGATTATTATTATGAAATCAATATTCTCGTAAAAAGAAAAAAGTGAGAAGTATTTGGGTCCACAACATTAACAAATACAAATGTTTGGAGAGTTCCATACTTTAGTAAAGGAACTAGAATCTGATGACGGACGATTCTTCAAGTACTTCCGAATGAGTAAAGTGGTATTTAAAGAGCTTCACAGCATAATTGAATATGACATAAAAAAAGAAAACACACGTCTCCGAAAGTCCATTCTGAAAGATCTGGCTGCGGCAGATCCGCGTCGCGTGGGGGGCGTCGGTTTGCGTTGCGTGGGGCTAGTGTGATTCTAAAGCACCCGTTTCCATAGAAAATGTATGGATGGCAAGTAGTCCAGATATGGAAATGATGACGTCTACCCACGTCGCGTAGCGTTGCGTGGGCCTAGTATGTTCCCAGCTTAAATAGCCTAGAAACTATACGGTTGAAATTTAAGAATCCGGCTAACAATACAATCCTGACGTCTTACTTACTGCGGATTTTGCATACAAATGTACTTTTGTAATAGAACCGAATTAAAGCAATGCCAAAAGATGGCGCCATTTACGCTAATAGCTAGTGTTGGGTTTGTAATATCCTTGCTTAGAAGATTCACCAAAAGCCCTTGGTTCGTCCGAAATAGCATTATTAATTCAGGAACGAAAGTCCCTCCACTTAAAAAAACACATAATAGACCTAGCCAAAACATTTTTCTCCAACCTTGCTTCAAATCCGAACCCAAGCATTTCATGTCTCGGGTAATCAAGTCCCGATTACAATCCCCTCCACCGCCTGCCCATATCCATCCTTCATCCACGTGATGCGCGGGCTATACTAAAATTTACCTTTGTTCTCTTATAAAAAAAATAAAAAATATTTATATATATTTATTATTTATTATGGTGTACATATATTTGTCGTATATGAATACATACATGCATGGGTGGATGTAAAAATGTCTGTATATGTATGTATTGGCAGGTATCTATACAAAATGTATTTTTACAATTTATTATTATTATTAAGTTGAAAGAAATATAATATTTCGCTTTCTTAACTTAAATACAGAGCATTATAGTATGGCAGTACGAGTATAGAAGTAATATTTTTAATTTTGTTCCAACATCTTAAGTTTAAATAGTTTTTTTTATAGGTTTTTATATTCTTTTCCGTTTTTAGGTTATACCACTCACAGTTAAACAAACCATAAAAAAATATATATTAATTGCCTTCATGTTGTCTAAGGTAGCCCGAACATCGGGTATAAAAAAATCCATCAGGTGACATTACTACAGTTTGCAAGACAAAGGGGTTAATTTCTACCTGTAACTTGCCAAAAACCAATATATAATATATATCTATCCGGAAATGATTATTATTGTAACTGGCTGTGAATAATAACAGCACGCGTCTATATATTATACATGACTTCATTGCCTGTCGCGGGTACTTTTTTCCGATGACTAGCTATCACTGGATCCGAGGAACGGGCTATTTTTGGAACCAGTTCCTATCGGGAGATATGATTTTAGATTTTCACGGCCAAAAGTATTTTTGTTATTTATTTTTAGGGTGTTATTATTATTTTTTGGGTGTTATTGTTGACTGGTCAACTCACGTCAAGACCTTGATTTTTTTGGTATTAGCTTAAATGATTTCTGTCGCTCTTTAAACAAATGAAGATATGTAATATTCACCCTAATTTTTGCAAGGTCTTGACGTGACTTGACACTTATTTTTCTTCTATTTTCACTGTTTGTCTTTGCTTTCATGTACCATCCGAATCCTTACATTGTTCATTCCTATACTTCGTGATACTTTGTTTTAAATTGGACGTAAGTCCGTAAATAAATAAATAAATAAATTAGTGTCCGACCGAAACAGGACTTTCCACCGAAACCGAATATTCGGTGTCTGCCTGAGTTTCGGCCGAAACCGAAACTTTTTTAGACATTCTAAAAATCGATTGTTTACTGTTATTTGGCTTATTTTTACACTTATTCAGACAGTTAACGTGTTAAATTTAAAAAAAAGAAAACACTGATGGAAGTATGTGAAAAAATAATATTTTTTTTATTTTACTTCTATAAAACAAACAAAATTTATAAAAAATAACAACTAAATGCCGAAACTAGATTTTTTTGTCGAAACCGAACCTTCGGTCGGTCACTAGGTGTTATGCCGTGTTGCGCTACCTCCTCCTTTAGCCAACTTTTCGGACAGCGTTAGTGTCCATCATCAGGGCAGATGCCCCAAAAATAAATAACAAAAAAAATCCTATCGTTTTTATAAAATGGTCTCCAACACTCAAACTGGTCGACGCCGAAACATAAGCCCTCCCGCAAGGTCTGGTAGGTATCTATTCTTCTACGTCTTCATTATTTTGCGTCAAAAACCAATCTCCCTGCATATGAACAGATTGAACCCTTTTAAACACAAATCTCCGGACTCTCCTAACTGTGGTATTGGTATTAACGTTTACCACAATAATTCTAATGAAAGAATATTTTATTCAATTTCAAACCAATTTTCAATATTTTCTGCCGAGTGCATTGCGATTATTGAATCTCTCAAATATATAATAAAAAATAATTTTGAACATTCTCTTGTTCTCTCTGACTCTCTCAGTTCCCTCCAAAAACTTAAAACCAGTCCTCTTCTTCATCCTGATGATCACTTTGTATGTCTTATTCGAGTATTGATAACCTCCATTCAAAGCTCTGGAAAAACTGTCACTCTGATTTGGATTCCTGGACATGTTGGCATAGTGGGTAACGATATTGCTGATTCCTTGGCTAAACAAGGAGCGTCTAACCCTACCGTTACCCTCGTAAACCATATTCCCCTGTCTGATATTTTTTCCATCATCAAAGATAGATCCCGCAATGTTTGGACAGAGTATTGGAACATTGCTAGTCAATCCAAGGGTGCCCGTTACGCCTCAATTCAAAGGACTATCCCATCAAAACCGTGGTTTCAAAAATTCCCCCATTTTTCCAAAAAAGAAATTTCCTTACTTATTCGTATGAGAATCGGACATTGTTCCGTTCCTTCTCACCTTTATAAAATTCATGTGCTTGACTCCCCAGACTGTACGTTCTGTGTTCTAGATGTGGGAACTTTAGATCACATATTTTTTGATTGTCCCTCTCTAAATAAATATCCTCTCTTCTATCAAGCGTTATCAAAAATTGCCTATCCTCCATTCAACATTTCATCTCTTCTAAGTCTGAACTCTACTCCAATCTTCCATAAAATTCTGAAATTTGCTCATTTAAATAAAATTAATATATAAATTCACCTTTCCTTTCTCTGTAATTATAAATGATGGCCTAGAACACCCTTGAAGGGTGAAAGCCAGAAATAATTGAAAAAAAAAAAAAACCCTTTTAAACATTGATCCCAAGATTACGCACACGTAATAGTAGATACTGATTACAATAACAGGTATGATGTGACCGCCTTGCGCCTTGCCCTCACTTCTAGTGCGCCATCAAATGGTTCTTCGCAGTGTTGCCAGTTGCCAGCATCGCTTGTTCTACACATCAATCATAATCATCGTAATCGACGGTCATACCATTACGTCGAATTTTAAATTGATGACTGGCGTTTTTTTTGTTTTGTATCTCCACTTGTAATATTGGCAATACTGTTTAATATTTAAGCAGAAAACGGTCATCGGTTTTAAAGCTTTGTCGGTATTTAAATAATAATTATCATTATGAATTTATCTACGTAAGCTGATAATTTTTTTACATATTTTGGTAGAATTTCCTGAGAAGATCATTGTGTATATTCATTCGTCTTAAGAGATCATAAATTATATATAGCCCCATTCACACGCCATGATTTTGTCTGTGATTTTTCACTTGTCTGCGCCAGTACCTACATTTTGCATGAGCATTTTTTGTCCCGACCGTCTCCCCCTCCTTAGGTGAGATTAAGTGAGATTTGGTGTGACCCCCCCCCCCTCCCCCCTAAAGAATCTCATCCCGCCCCATCCTATCCCATTACGCCCCCCCCCCCCGTTTTGAGGTAAATATAATCGTGATAGTGGCTGTATTTACCTCAACGGGAGGGGCGTAATGGGATACGATGGGGCGGGATGGGGTATGGTGAGTTGGGTTTCTCTGGTCTGCGCCCGCGTCCTTAGGTTTTTCAGCGGACAGCTCTCTTAACACACTGGTTTATTCTTTTATAGTAGATTTTTATTGACCCCCCCCCCCCACGGTGTAAATGAGATTTGGTAAGATTTTACTGGACCCCCTCCATTGTGAGCTCACGTATTAATGTATGCCGTCTAATGTAAATATACTAGTCAATTTATAAAGCCCACAGTTCCATTGTAACTACATTATAATTTATTATTTACTAGCGAGTTCCCGGCATGCGTTGCAATGTCACTTAATAGAGAAATTGTTTCTCCCTGCGTGTCCTTTCCCATTCACCTCTTTCACCTTCCGCCTCCCCTTCCTCTCCCGTGTAGTCTTTCCCTTTGGAGTTCCCAAACCGTCTTCCCCCTTCCCACTCCCCTCTCCAGCTTTCCCGTCCCGTGAACCCCCCTCCCGCATTCCTCTACCCCCTCCGGCGTTCCCCTACGCGTTCCATACAGTCCCGGTACATTCTGTTTTCAAACAGCTCGCGTGCCACTTATTGCAACTTTTTATACACATTTCATAATGGCAGAGCTCACCAGTATATATAGAAGCCACCGCAATCGGATGAATAACATAGGAAATAATTTCATGACGCCAGAGCTTACTATTATACATATATAAACTATCGCGGGCGTGCGCACATCAAATCCCCGAAGTTTCATCACAATCGCATATTCATGGCGCCAGAGCTCACTGTTGTATATAGAAACCATCGAAGGGTAAAAGAGATTTGTTGTCTTTGATCGCAGTTAAAGTGGATGACCTACGACTCTACTATCAGATCCCATCAAAAATTATTGTGGCCAGGAATTGAGCCGCGTTAAAAGACTCTTCCAGCGAATTCGGGTTTTATTATTTTAATTTGATGGTTAATTAACAATGTCAGTTGAGTATTTGGCCAATCACTGCGGTGCTCATAGTTCAACCTTGGCGGAGGTTGCACCCAATAAATACCACGAGGTGCAGATATTGCGCATTGTTTTTAAAAATTTATTCATCTATTACACGTCCAATATCTCGCGGCTCTTTGTTCGAATGCGAACATTATTCAAATTTCTTTGTTGCTTTGTATATGTTATAAATATATTTTTGAATGTAGCTATTACTTTGTGGTTATCGAAGGAACGTTTGTTCCGAAACCGGTCGGATTTGCACATTATATAAGTGGTTTATACAAAGTTGTATTGTTTCATTTTTCTGTTATAAATATATCTGTTGCCTTTTATTATTGTTTAAGATTTAGATAATTGTGTGGAATAACTGGAATACCTATGTAAATTATAATGTATTTTTTTAAGTGAAAACTTCTTTAGCAGCGTTGTGATTTGAAACTCGATGAAACGGAAACCAGCGACACTAAAAAGAGACAAACACATACATCTATAGGATTTAGCCGGCGAGAGAATGAGTTAGTATGATGATGATAATATAATCGGTCTCCTCTTTGTGCAGTAATTCGTAGCTTTCAGAAGGTTTCACTTCTACCGCGTATGAATTGCTCACTCTGATTTTTAAACGACTTCAAAAAGGAGGAGGTTCTCAATTCGACTGTATTTTTTTTTTTTTTTATGTTTGTTACCTCAGAACTTTCGACTCGGTGAACCGATATTGATGATTCTTTTTTATTTGAAAGCTGGTGCTTCTCGTGTGGTCCCATTTTAATTTGGTCCAGTTTCGACAATGGCATCCATGAGAAAACCATATAAGTCTTAAATTTGCATTAAGTATGTGCGCGACAAATGGACGAATAACTCAATATCACGCCAACCGATTTTGATGATTCTTTTTTTATTGGAAAGGATGTACTTCAAGGGTAGTTTGATGAGAGTTTGGTCAGGTTCTGATTATCGGATCCATGACAATGTAACGGAATTCTTCAATTCTTAGGAGCAAATTAACGAAACTCGGCCGAATCTCTTAATTTGACCCTTACGTCGTTATGGTCAAATTGTCTGTCTCATATGAGCAGCACGTTTAGTAGGTCTACCCATATTCAGACAAATTAGTTAGTGTACTTCAGATTCACTAAAAATCAAAAAATAAACAAAAATTTTAACAAAACAAAAAAACGACTTCAAAAAATGCACTAAAAAGTAAAAAAATAATTTCGTATTCTTCTACAACTTCATAATCAACTTACTTTTTCTACTCATCAATGTGTGGGCATGATTGTTATTTTTGGAGTCGGTGTCAGCAAAGATACCCGGCCCGGCGTGTTCACTTGACAGCTCCCCTCACGCCGCGACCCCGCTCTCGCCTCTCGCCTCGTCAAGTCGCTTGTGCGACACAAGCACATCTCACCTATAACTATGGATGTAGTTACAAACCTACCTTGACTGACACCGACTCCAAAAATAACAATCGTACCTACATATTGATGAGTAGAAAAAGTAAGTTTATTATTAAGTAGTAGAAGAATACGAAATTATTTTTTTTTACTTTTTAGTGCATTCTTTGAAGTCGTTTTTTTGTTTTGTTAAATTTTTGGTTTATTTAAAATTGTTTATCAACCTTGTGCGAACCAACCCTACCCATTTAATCATGTTTTAAATACATACGACGACCTCCATAGTCCAGTGGGTAAGACTCTTGACTCACAATCCGGAGGTCGCGGGTTCGAACCCGGCATGCGCAAATAAATTTTATTTGATTAATTTGTGTTATTACACAATTAATTCATTTAAAATAATAAATAGTATATTTGCGGCATGTTCCAGAGTGGAAGATACTATCAATATCGCCCTGGTGTAAGACCACCATTCAGAATTGAAACGTTGCTTGAAAATGGCTTTAGCCGTGTTTGGCGACCAGATCTGAATAGCCAGGTACTTCCCAACCTTCCTCGACCCCACCTCCTTCCCCTCCCCACTACCTTCAACCTCACAACATACCCCAATTGGGGATGCCATAGTCTCACTGGCTCCAGACGGGAACAGTTGAGATTCTTGTGCGGTATTAACTGTAAAAAAAAAATAAAAAATAAAAATACAAGTGGTTCGCTACGTTTGGTGATTTAGCAGGGGTGCCCGGATTCATGGGGTGAGGTTCGTCCAGGTCTTAGAGGCGGATGACCAGGACACACTGAACCCCAGATTCCTACCCACCCTTAAACCCTTTTCCTTCTCAGAACTCTCCTTTCTTTTCTTAAAAAAACAACCCTCATCTCCTTCCTTTCCTTAAAAAAACCACTCTTCACAGCATCCCCAAAGATGACATAGCGAGGGCCTGGTGTGGAAGCTCATGTAAAAAATACATGTAATAAGCGTATCCAATTTCGGAGGCGGGTATGGGTACCGTCGCCCCGGGAACCAACTCCCCTGCTGTAGATCACCCCAAGTGGTTCGCTACTTTTGGTGACTTTGTGCCCCGGGTTTAAGGGGGGAAGTTTGTCTTGGCCGCGGATGCGTTTGCCAACCTACTGCGTGGCGGGCCGGATCGTGAGATACTGATTGAGGGAGACCTAATCTAGACATCCACAGCCGAACTCTTTCGACCCATCGCCTTGCACCGCAGTGGAAGCTTCCCTTCAGCCTCACAACATACCACAATTAGAATGCCATAATCTCGTTGACAGAGAGCAGTTGAACTCTTGTTCGGAATTTAAACAAAGCGACGTTTCAATGCTGTATGAATCTTTCTCACCTAGATTATGCAATATATAATTTTGTATACTCTCATCATAGATATTTTATCTGCTCCATTGTTTGACGGTGCAATGAAGCCATATTAAGATTATTTTACAATGTCGGTATTCGTTGACCTTACCTGTCTGCGGCACGCTAGGAGCCTGCTGTGGTATTCCAATCTAATGCATTGATACTTGGTATGGTGAGGACCGAGGATTTTAGAATGATGGCCGTTTACATCTATCGAAACTGAGCGAACGTTAAACAAAAAGTTACGAAGAACTGAAAACTGTCCAACCGGGTTCTCTGGTGTCGTTAATTTTTACGGCTTTATTGAATGTAAGGTCATCAAGAGATGTGGAGCTTTCGAATATCCATTCTGCTGTGAAAAATAAAATAAAAGAGAGGTCCTGGTTCGAGTCAGAGGTGCCAATATCTTTTTCTGATTTTTCTGTTTTCAGATTATCGATTGAAGTTTCGAACTCTGGCAAATTTTTTATTACATATGACAATATTACTGGTATTATTTATGTATATACGTATATGTATTTTTTTGGAATTCCTATGAATCTTACATGCAATGTTATTTTTAACACTTGACAACTAAAAATGATATTATGTATCTAAAAAGATAAATGGGACCTCTGAAAAAAATTAATTTATGTTTTATGTTCCGTTTTATCGGTGATTGCGGTTGATTTGTATCGTGCAAAGTGTTTTTTTTTTTTAATTTGGAATTCAGTTTCTAATTCAGTGGTGAGTGTATTCGTACTTTTAAATTATTATTTCACGTAGCAAAAAGGGTTTTATTTGGAAAAGCACAGTATTATAAGTAGATTTACCAAATTCTGATATCTTTCCAATTAATTAATCATATTAATTAACATAAAACAGGATTAGTGTTACACAATCAGGTGGCTACGTAGGTAATTGCGTAAATGTGAAATTGTAGATAAATTTCACCTCGAAATCTAGGGAAATATTTTTTTTGGGCAGAACACCCCTGTTTTCAATAAACAATATGGCGGATGTCTAGTATGATTACTTTTAGGTGTGAGAAGTCGTTTTTTATTCAAGATTAACTGCTTTTAATATAGAAAAACATTGGTAAAATGTCCACATTTCGTCGCTACTGTTATTGTATTGTACCAAAGTGCAATATAAAAACAATAAATCATCTTTTTCATTGCAAATACAAATGACATCTTGCCATCTATCTAATTTTGTGTTTAAGCGTGATTTTGTACATTCTATTATGTATAACACATACAGAAACACTGGTATTTATAATACACTGATCATTTCGATTGTGTAATAACTTGTATAAAAAGCCCTATACTAAAAACAATTTGAAAATACATAAACCAAATGTCAAATATGACACGACTTTAACCTCAAATAGGCAAAATTTATTGCAGAATATCCGCAAATATAGCCCTTTTCGTAAATTGTTGAGGGCCTATATAATGTTTCAATAAACACAACAACTATTATTTATCTAAATCTCTATAAACAGTATGAAAACAAACCAAAAACACGAAATGTTGAATTGCGTACGTGTGCACTTCAAGTCATTTCAGTAGGACTTTCAAATGTCAATACAACATTCAACACGCTTATCACCAGGTGACAGGTTAACAGTGACGTCACCGTTAACCATTTCAGTAATGCCAACTTGACGCTGTGTTCTGACGAGAGGTTTAAAAATGGACTTTTTAATAATTTTTTAAAAACTATTCGTTTAATATTGTGAAATAAAACTTATATATGTATTCAGAATCAGCGTTTACTGGTCTATATGAACATATTTTTTTAAAGCCATAATAAAGTGTTGAGCCAAAATTTCGACTTAGCAGTTGATCAGTAGGATTGGGAACAACGGCCATAAGTTAAGTGTTGCATTTCGGGAGAAACCGGGTAGTAATTTCATTATTATTTAATATAAATTTTTACTCATTTATCACATTTATTTGAATTCTCTTCGATCACCTATATGCGGTACCCATTCCCGCCTCCCAATTTGGGAGGCGGAAAGGGTACCGCCGCCCCGGGAACCTTTATTGGATAACCAACACCTCTGCCATAGGTCACCCCAAGTGGTTCGCTACGTTTGGTGATTTAGCAGGGGTGCCCGGGTTCGTGGGGTCAGGTTTGTCTAGGTCTTGGAGGCGGATGACCAAGACACACTGAACCCCAGATTCCTACCCACCCCTTAAACCCTTTTCCTTCCCAGAACTCTCCTCTCCTTCCTTTCCTTAAAAAAAACCCTCCACACAGCATCCCCAAATATGACATAGGTCCTGTGTGGAGCTCATGTAAAAAAAAAAAATGCTAGGCACATGCCCGTGTCACAAGAATAATACGAGTATTTTTAAATCAATTTATATAGGTATGTATTATGGCGATTTAATTTGTCAGTGTTGCGCTTCCTCCTTACATATTTAGCAAACGTTTCGGATTGCGTTACAATGTTCATCAACAGGGCAGATGTGTACATTGTGAAGTGTGTGTTTTTGTACGTAGAAGTGATACTGTGCCGGTATTTCATTATGATAATTAGTTCAATTAGTGTGGTTTTCAACGTTTAGTTTTAGTAGAGCCGTCAAGTCCCGTATACCAAGAACTATTAAGCTCGTCCCGTAAATAAAATCGTCAAATTCGAGGTTTTGTATTCTCCAATTTACTTCTCCAAAACTGGACTGATTTTTTTTTTTTTTTTCTAACTATATTGGCAGAAATTATTCTACGCCTGTACGTTTTGCTTTTTTTTTAAATACGTTGTCTAATTTTTATACTGAACGTCTGTTGATAGCGTTCACACCAGTCAATATATTAACGCTTTTTGTAGGGACCTATCTCTTATTAGGAGTAACTTATCAAATAAAATAAAACTTTCTCACACGCTAGTGGTCAATGTCTGTATTATAATAAAATATTTACACTAAAATAAGTTACGCCTTATTAAATATTTTCCCTTTCGCCTATTTTATAATAGATTTTTTTATATTGGCATGCTCCCTCTAACATTCACATTTACACATCTCCCTATTAAACCATCTTCTTCTTTTTAAACTCTTACTACGGAGCCCTAATGTGGTTGTTGTGAATTTCAATTTTCTTCATAATTAGGCGTGCTCGATGCGTTTTGGGTCTTCTCAGGACTCCAAGGGACAAATTCAAAGTAATGAGACCTGATTCAATTAAGTTTTTGGCAATTGCCGATAATAATCTGACGTGTTATATTGGTACTTGCGATGTCCGCGGTATCATGTCTCCGTGTTATACGCCCACCAAGAGGTCATATTACGGACAAACAAAATGTCTGATAAATGTACTTATAATTACTTTAATTTCGTCTCAGCTATTGACGTCGCCTCGGGACCGCGGCCATTTCAAATAGATAATGATTAAAAATAATAAGGACCGGTTAACCTGATATATAATATAGAAAAAAATACCTATCGCTTCGATAAGGCGTGGCCAAGGGTCCCTGCCTTACGTTACTTTGGCCACCTCCGTTAATAAGTCCAATCTCTACTTGCATAGCCTCGACATTTAACACTGCAGTTGGCTTTTTACATCGTACTTTTTTTCATAAAGATTTATTTTTTTAACATTAGCTCTACACAGGAGGCCCTGAGGAATAATTCCCCTCAGGGCCTGTCATCTTTGGGGATGCTGTACGGAGGGTATTTTTAGGAAACAAGGAGAGAAAGTTCTAGGAAGGAAAGGGGTTTGAGCGGTGTATAAGAATCTGAGGGTCAGTGTGTCCAAGAGTGACGGACCTATGAATCCATCCCTCCCGCTGCAGTGCAAAGCTATATATCCGAGAGTGTCTTGCTGGAGAAGTCAAAAGGTTTCTCTCAACCAGTCTCTCCCGATTTAACCTGCCACGCATTTGGTGGGCAGACGCATCCGCCGCCAAGACCCGGACAAACCTCATCCCGTGATCCCGGGCACCCCTGCTAAGTCACCAAACGGAGCGAACCACTTGAGGTGACCTATGGCAGAGGTGTTGGTTATCCAATAATTCCCGGGGCGGCGGTACCCATACCCGGCTCCCAAATTGATAAAATTGTTTGTTGAAACTTACTCGTACCTCTATGCGGGTGAAAAGATTGATGATGAATTGATGAATTACAGGCACGGCAAAGATTGCCGACATTACCGTCACAATCTCCACACTCGAGTGGGATTATGCTGGGCACGTGGCAAGACTGGCAAGACAGATGACCATCGGATTTACAACATTGTTTGATGATTGCGTACCTTGGTTGGGAAAAAGAAGCATAAACATGTAACAAATTAGCTGACACTGAAATCCAAAAACTTAAATCCAGCCTGATAATAATTTTTTATGCCTTTCGAGCACTGGTAGCCTCCATTCAAAGCTCTGGAAAAACCATACATCTGATTCGGATTTCTGGACTTGTTGGCACATGGGTAACGATATTGCGGATTCCTTGGCAAAACAAAGAGCATCCAACCCTATTGTTACCCTCATAAATCCCAACCCCCTATCTGAATTTTTTTCAATCCTCAGTGATAGATCCCGCAATGTTTGGCCGAGTATTGGCAATTTACTAGTCAATCCAAGGGAGCATGCTATGCCTCGGTAGAAAGGACTATCCCATCAAAATCGTGGTTTCCCCCACTTTTCCAAAAAAGAAATTTGAAATGAAAGAAATAAGTGCTGGCGGATGAATAAGATCCACAAATAACAGGAAAAATTGTAGACATTTGCATTAGGCCTATGTATGTCCAAAGCTGGATGCCAAAAGGCTCATGAAGATTAGAAGAATGTGATTTCCATTGTTGGTTGTTTCAAAAATATTAATTGATTGCTTCGAAACATCTCTGAATATCGCGTTTATTTTGGGAAATGAGTTTGTTGTATCGAGGCCACCGAATACCACAGTTATTAATCGAATATTTACCGGCTTATTTATAGCAGAACAGGGCTGGCTTTGATCTCATTTTATGGCTTTTTAAAGTATTTGATTGATGACTCATTACATTTTAAAAGCACGCAAATAGGGTGGTCGGCAACTGTTCTCGAGAAATCAATAAAAATGTCGAAAATTCCCGCTATATAATAAGACATCAACGTCTTGGGACAAATGATCTTAGCCTCATTCACAGAATCTCTGAAAAGGTCTTTTAATGCGATAGAGTTCACATTGCTGTCTTTAGAGCCCTGCATTTTTTCATTAAAACTTAATTGACTGAGATTGACATCCTTGGCAGAGTGGGTAGACCCTTCACCCCGGGTTCGGAGGTCGCTAGTTAAAATCCCTGTCAAGGCAAAACGGATACCAGTCTCTCGCTGTCTTCATCCAGTTTCCTAAGTCCAGGAATGCGGTATTGGTATCTACACCGTTCAGCAACCTACGATTAATGATTCCATGACTTTTAATCCTCCGGTAGCTGGTCCCCTGGACAATTGATCCCAGACTTTTGACCCCCCGGTAAGTTGATCCACCGGACAATTGATCCCCCGGATTGTTGGTCCTCGGGACCGTTGGCTGGACAGTTGATTCCTGGAAAGTCGATCCCTGGACAGTTGACCCTGAGTAAGTTCATTCCTGGATAGTTGACCCCCGGGAAAGTTGATCCCCAACGGCTTATCACCAGACATGTGATCTTTATCAGTTGACCCCCCGGTGTGTTGGTACCCCGGACAGTTGATCCCCTGGACAATTTCGATCACCCAAACGATTACTTATTTTGTACTCCTTTCTCCTTGATATCGAATGCAACAAAATTATATTGTGTGCAATCAGTATTCTTAGGGTGAGGTTTGTTTGGATCTTGGCGTCGGATGGGTGTGCCCACCAACCGCGTAAGAGAGAGAGGTTGAGGGGGATCTTTTGACCTCTCCAGCGGGACTCTCTCTCGGAACATCGACTTGCACCACAGCGGGAGGGATAGATTCATACGTCCGTCTCCTGGATACACTGACCCCCAGATTCCTATAACCTAGTAACCCCTGATACATTTTTCCTTCCCAGAATTTTCTTTCTTTCCTTTCCTGAAAAGATCCTCCACGCATCATTCCCAAAGATGACATAGGCCTTGAGGGAAATTATTTTTCTTCAAAGCCTCCTGTGTTTAGCTAATGTTAAAAAATATATCAAATGTCCTTTCACTGTGTTTCGTCTCCGAACACCGCATCTAGCAGGCCTGTAATAAATTATTTAGCCTTACCGCTGGTGTCACGTATGTTATGTACCTACTACAAATGTTTTATTGCTTATTAACACTTCTCCAATGAAGTCGATTTCATCTCTTATTCACTAATTCACACGTTATTTAAGTACCCATTTAATTAATTGAAAAAAAATTACAGTTCTTGCATATTATACTTTCTAATGCCGCCCACGAACAGAAGTTACAAGTTGATCGATTACTCCTTGATTCGTTGCCAAAGAGTTTACCTATGCTTTCCTCTGTCCAGAACTAAAATACTTTCATCTCCAAACAGCTTATATTTATTTAAATTACCTCATGCTTGAGTGAACCAAAAAAATCGTGATACAAAATTCTGCCATTTGTCTCACTTTAAACAGGCATTGTATATTCATAGGCATATTCCTCGTCACATTTTTATAAGCAGGTGTTATTCGACTTCGTCCAAGAATTAAATTCTCTTTTTTTCAAAATTAATATATTACTTAGTTTTAACCACTTTTATTGTTTAAAAAATCGATACGTATCTTATAATTATAACAATAGACATGGACTTAAACGTGTCAATAGAATGGTATGTTGTTGCAGTTAGTTTTAAAATGACCCCTGATGAAGCTTTGTTTACGAAATATGTCGTTTTTTTTTAACCATAATCGTAGTTAAAATCAAGTAATCTATTAATTTTGGATTAAAATGGTATCACAAATAAGTTGTTGTGTTTGAAGAAACTTTTTTTTATTGAGCAGTTACAAATTATAAAATACACACCATGGCGTCTTATTTACTGTTATCAAGTTTAATTTGTAGAACTCACAATTTTTTCTTGCTTTAAATATTCAATTATTCAATAATATTATTATTCAATTTATAAAAACAGTTTATTCATAAAAATGTTTTGTTTTGTGTAATTATTATTACGCATGACTTTAGTGTAATTAATTCCACTAATAAGGGCATGGGTATTAAAAATAAAAGCACTTAATTGGGCATTTACCCAAGCACGTGCCCGAAGCATTTTAACCAGCGATTCCTGAGCATACTCGTATTTAGAGTAAAAAAACTAAATGTCATTTTTTGCTGTCCGATGATTTTTTTAAAATTAAAAACAAAAGTCCATTTTTCAATCACGTATCCACTGATCACACTCCTCCACGTCGCGACCGGATCACGTGA
This sequence comes from Limnephilus rhombicus, assembly GCA_929108145.2. Lineage (NCBI taxonomy): Eukaryota > Metazoa > Arthropoda > Insecta > Trichoptera > Limnephilidae > Limnephilus > Limnephilus rhombicus. The sequence goes on along the minus strand of OV815287.1, from coordinate 9,872,159 downwards.
TACACGATGTATCGTGTGTTATCGTGCTGTCTGAACGGGACGGAGTGCTTATCACATGACCCGCCAGATTAATACCGACTGCTCAGTAGCTAAGTGTGATAGAAAAATATTTTTATTGTTTTTAATTGAAAAAAAAATCAACGGATAGGAAAATGACACCTACATTTTTCACTACAAATATGCCCAGGAATCGCCCCAGAATCCTTCAAGTGTGTGCTCTAAGGGGTCGTCCATTAATCATGTGATGTTTTTTAGCAACTTTTTAACCCCCCCCCCCTGGTGATATGTGGTGAGGTTTTAGGCTAACCCCCCCCATCGATTCATGATTTTTTCCGACCCCTATAACACCTTTTATAGAAATAATATAAATTTACCTTTTGTAAATGGCATGACCACAGTTTGATAATGCCTTCAGAAGGCGAAACAGCTGTCACGCGTAATAACAGCAAGACTTGTTTATAAATAAACTTTTTTTGTAAATCGAATATAACATCATTGAATGTATAAAATGTTGAATGGCGTCTCGTCTTATTTAATTTTTTTAACAATTATGTCAAAGCTCTTTACCACGGTGACATTTCAGTATAATTAATATTCTTAGACATTGATTTACTCAAACATTATGTACATTTCATGAAATTGTTTTCATATCACATGACATGACATGATGTGATATAACATATCATGACATAACTAAACGATATATTATTATGATGTGAAATCATATTAGTCCTCTCAACACTTGTGTTGTGTGCTTAAAATTTGTATAAAAGTTATATGATTAATGTGGACGATAGTGAAATTTCGTGCATATTTTTTTTACTAACCGACACATTATTTATGAACTCGAGAATAGAAGTCTTTTTCATAGTCATATTGTCATATACTATCGGTGTCATTGACTTGTCGTTATTAAGTCGGGTCCATTGGGCGGGAAAACGCCAGACTTTTGGTTTGATAGTCAAGGTCAAAACATTGAAGGTCATAAATGTTTGACAATTTTTGTAGTGTTTGAGCTTCCCGTGTTCTGCGGAAAACAAAACAAAAACAAAACTTAAACATCCCATCTCTGGTGAAGCGGGAAGGCAGGCGGGGGCCGACGGGGGGGAGAATTCATTTTTTGACAGAAGATACGCGATGCGGTCGTGTGTGGGGAAAACGGAATGGCCTTTTATGGTTATGTGCCATGAGCGAGCATAATCACGAGTTTAAAATATTATTATACCTAAATATAATATAATAATCAAAATATTTGATAATAAAATTATAATATAATATCAAATATTTATAATTATTCTGTTTTTGACGTAAATGTTTACGCACTCTAAATTATAGTAACTTTAGGTCGTGCAATACAATGACGTTATTATATAATGTTATTGGTGCAATACCTAATCGATATTTGTCGGAAATCTTTCCTGATAAATAAATGTCTGTGTTTTCTTCCTGGTGTAGCATCTTTTCCACATCGAGCGCATTTTAACATTTACGTAAACGATAAACGTCAAACGTCAAGTTTTTTAGTTATCAACTGCGCGGACCTAAAATTATTAGTTATGATTTTAAATAAACACACTGTCGTAATGGATGATTATTTCTTTCGTGAACTCACTTGTAAATAAAGTCTATTAATTTATAAATCGGTTTCAGAGACACGAAAGAAATTGACCAATTTAAATTTATTCTATTTTTGATGCTACGTAATTATTCACGCACTCTAAATTCAATAGTAATCGATATTAGTTGGAAATATTTCCTAATAAATAAATATCTATTAAAATATCTGTGCATCTCAAATTCAATAGTAACTTAGGACATGCAATAAACGCCAAACGTCAAGTATTGCGTACGCGTGGACGTCCGTATTCCAGACCAGTTGTCAAATTGTGTGAACTGCGCGAACTTCACCCTAATTAATTGTTTGAAAGTCCTCCAAGCGCCGAAATGACCTTCAAACGCCGACAACTGGAAACTCAAACATTACAAAAATTTATGACATTGAATGTGTGTTATGGGACTGTCAAAGCAAACGTCTGGCCATAGTCTGGAGTTTGCCCGCGCAATGGACCCGTCTTTCGAATTCACCATTTTCGACAGTCAAACGTTTTGCCGGTAAACTTAACCTTCAAAGTTAAACAACTATTTAAATAATGTAAACTTGCCCAATATTTCTAAATCTACAGTGGTATTTTTTATGTTGCGTATAAGTACTCGTAATAAGCATTTGTTTTGAAACATCAATTTTTATTTGTTTTGTGTTTTTTGTTGATTTGAGTAAAGTTCTTTTTTTTAAGGTTGGATTGCAAATAGTGCATTTTGAATATGTAACCAAAAAACTTGGTATTATTTATTTTCTTTCTTTCTTCTCGTTCTCTGTACTGTATACTTACTATGTTTTATATTCTATTTAGCTTATTATTATTTCACTAGTATCACCTCCACCTGGAATGATGAACATTTTTAATTGTAATGTTAATATTTATGCACATCCCAATTGCGATTTCATTAATGTAATAATGTTAACACTCTGTAAATTTTCAAACAATAAATAAATAAAAAAGAAAGATTTAAATTAAAAAATAACCGGTTCCTCGCAGAAATGACTTATCATTTTATATTAATGAGTTATGTATAAAAAAAGAGCTGAAATGTCTTGTGCTTTTTTGGAGCTGTTGACCTCGATTTAGAGATAAATCTAGTTGTAAAAGAGCAGAGCTAGCAACATTGTTTCACAGAACCGAGCTAACAGTCCCCACCACCTACGCACCGCTTTCGGAGCCTTTAGGACTCTTGTGCGATACTCACAAAAAAATTGTAGTTATTTATTATTTTAGACTTGTGGTAGATTTGTGATATACGCAAGATAACCGCTCAAAATATCTCCTCTGCTGATGATTTCAAACTTTTCAGAACAATTAAAAGTCATGTCGATTCCATTCTTCTGCAGAATGATCTTGATTCTCTTGTCAAATGGTCGGAATTGAACTACTTACCCTTCGGCATCCAGAAATGCAGTGTCGTCACATTTACAAGATCCAAAGATACATTCCTACCCGATACCGCATTAATAAAATTATATTAACACGCAAAAATTATATTCGAGACCTTGGTATGATTTTTGAAGCATATCTCTCTTTCAAATCCTTCATATCTGACGTTGTCTCCCGCGCCAACAAAATGCTTGGATTTGTTCTTCGTAATGCTAGATCATTTTGTAATGGAATTACAACACGGAGAACATATGAAGCACTTGTTGTCCTAGAATATAGCTCCATTATTTGGACCCCTTCTAAACAAAACCATATCCTAGAAATTGAAAATGTACAAAAGAGGTTTATGCATTACCTGTATATGAGGGAATATACACACTATCCAATCCTGTATCCATCCTTATTCTTACTCAATTTCAATACCTTAGAAGCCCGCCGAAAAACATTTTTTTTAGTTAATCTCTGGTACTATATTCAATCCGCCTATGTTGAAAGAGATTAACTTATATGTCCCTAACAAGTATACTCGTGGGAGATCCCATGCACTTTTTTATGCTCCGAAAGCGAGAACTTCTGCCTATCGATTCTGCATTGACCATCGACATTTTCGACACATGTCACAAAATAGTAAAACTGCCCCCGTGCACTTTTTAATTTGTAATCTTCTCCATGATATATTGGTGTATAACCGTTTTACGTAGAACATTAAAAATAAATAAATTTCTTGACAGGCTTGAAGGCTTTTTCTTGACGGTACCTTACAATACTTTCTCTACTTTAAAATTTCTAACCACAAGGTATTTTCGCAATTTTCCAACCGCGAGCAAGAGAACTGGTTACTAGTTAAGTATACCGTTGTAATGCAGCTTTATTGTGGTTCTGTTCCGTGGGGATTCGATCGCTCTGTTATTTGTCTCTCGGCTCGATGCGGTCTCCGTCAGACTGTTCTTAGTTCTTATCTGGGCTTAGTAGAGATTGAAGAACCAGTTGTAATCATGATTATCTTTTTCCTCGAAAGCAGTGGCGTAGCGGCCGCTGGGGCAGCTATCTGAGGGCTTGAACACTTTTGATTTCAGCAAGAGATGAACATGGAATTTCTCTAATAATTTTCAAAGAAGTCCAGGTGTAAAACTCGGGCCAAGCCAAGGTTATTGGTAATTGATACATAGAAAATAAATAAAATGACAGTGTTATTTTTTTTTAATAGCCGAACCAAACCTGTAGTAATTTTCGCTTGTGGCGCATGCATTTGGGTTTTCTTAATTTCAAACAGGTGTGAATGCACTTTATCAATATACACGTGTCACCGATATGTACTTCCATGTTTATTGAGAAGTTAGAAGTTAAAAACATCTATCATACTATGTTTTTGTCCGCAGTGAAAAAATATTAGGCTAACTGCGTGATTGGGTTGGGTTGAGATATTTTGGTTTCAAATAGTTTTATTTACAGTTTACTTACATTATGTGTTACTTAATTTTATTTATTTGCTACCGGTTTCGACACAACCATGTTATTTACCTTTCGTTCTTAAAACCAACTTAAAAATTATACGTTAACTAACTTAAGTTCAGAAATGATGAGATATTTTTAGGAGCTGTTTTTTGGAGGTAAGCCACCTTTGTTGACCATGCTTCTTTGTTATTTTGACTCCTCCCACCGTTATCTTCCTCCTCCTACCCCAAATAACCACTACCACTCCCCTCAACTAATAAAATAGAATCATTTTGTATAATTTTTATGTTAGTTTTAAGAACGCTAGTGAACGACACAAATGTGTCGAATCAAGTAGCCAATAAATAAAATTATCTAACCAATGTACATTTTGAATAGAACTCTTCACAACAAAATGTCTAGAAATTGTAACATAGTTAATGCCAAAGAAATAAAATAAGTTTGGTTATGTTAGGTAGTGGTTGAAATTATTTGCTGATCAATATTGTTTTACTTGCTGACCACAAAAGGCTGGCTCATACGACTTTATTTTCCAGTAGAAAATATTTTAGAACTGACTAAAACCTCATTATTGTGCCATTTCTAACTTAAGTCTCCGACGCGTATTGTCAGGGCTTTAGGCTGAGTTTTTTAAAAATCAGATGAATACAGTAATTTTCTCCTTATTTTGAACATCAAGTGTCCAAAATTTTGAACATCAAGTGTCATTCGTCCAATTAATTAGTCAGATATCTCCGAAAAAATCGACATTTGAGTTGAGTATGCAGTTATTTCCAAAAGTGTACCCCTATCTGGTACAATACTCAAGATTACTCATAAACGCCACCAAATTAATTATAATGCAGACAAACTTTTAGTGAATTTAACAAAATATTGATGTTTTCTTGGTCACTAATAGAATATTTCAAAACGTCATACTAATGTACCGGGTCGTTATACCTCCCGGTGTTATTTTAAAGCATATTTAATATGTAAAACACAGAACGTGTAAATAATATTTGATTTATTATGTGCATTCGAATATTGCTTTCCTCATTATCTATATTATAGTATTTGGAGATGTCTGATGATCAACTGAACGATCGATGTATCAAAATTCTGCTCTAAGGAGTGGGAAAAGGGGTGTTTTTTAAATCTCACGTTAACAGTCAACTTCCTCTTGTTTTGAAGCCAAAGTGTGAAAATTTTTATCATTCCTGTAATAAAAATGTAGATTTGTTTAAAAAAACAAAGTCCCGTGGACCGGAAAACTGTTCTTTACTTTATTTATTTTAGTTTATTAGGGAAATAAATAGAACATATTCTATTAAGGTAAATACATATTACATGGTTGCATGAACCAACGAAGTTCCCACAAAAAATAATAGTATGTATAGAAAATATAAAGTGGTAGAAAAAGAAGAAAAAACACATAAAAAAGAAGAAGAAACCCAGATTAAAGTACGTAGGATAGATAAAATGAAATTAAACTATGAACCTGTATAAAAATAATACATTTTCAATCATGATTTAAAAAAAAAAACATGAGAATGAGAAAAGAACACACAGCGAGGGTTCGTAATTAACAATACGTAAACAAATAACAAAAATATTTTACGCTATATTTATAGAAGATAGGTGGATATGGTTATATAAAAAAAAACTTTAATTAAGATATTGTATCTACTCATTTTGCCGGGCTGCCCGAGGCACGGAAATTTTCCGCAACGCCACTTGTCTACATTGAAAAAGCATGGCTTCTTCTACAAAAATTTCTACTCCACCGCAATTTAGTAAGTCTGCAAGGTAACTGGGCAGGTACCTAACCTAACCTTGTCTAGACAAGACTGAAACCAAAGTCTGGGAAGTGGGAGTGGAAGTCCCTGAAGTTCTGAAGACAAGACACAAGACAGGTTTCAGCGCTTGTGCAGTGCATTGTGCCGTGATGGGATAATACGCGCCCCTTTATGTGAAAAGTTCTACAGAAAGTGCACCTTGTAAAACGAGTAAAGTTGTTGGCGTTATGGATGGCGAGACTTGGATTGGAAGCGATAGAACCAAAGATATTGAAATATAAGAGATATGCTATGATGGCCCCTCGACTGTCAGCGGATTACGGTCTAATGGTCCTAGTTTGAATACGGAATTAGTTGATTTTTTTGAGGTGTGTAGTATTAGTATTGGTTAACAATATAATTTGAATACAGAAAGAATTCCCCGGGAACAAATTAACAACAAAAAAAATCTTTTTGCATTGCAAAAAATGCCCGATGCATCTTGCGTACGCTTTTTTTTATTGGATAACCGACACCCCTGCTATAGGTCACCCCAAGTGGTTTGCTATGTTTGGTGACTTAGCAGAAGCGCCCGGGTTCAAGGGGTGCGGTTTGTCCGGGTCTTCACAGTAGATGTGTCTGCCGGCCAACTGCATGGCAGGCCTGATCGGGAGAAACTTTTGACCGCTCCAGCAGGACTTTCGGAACTGCACCACAGTGAGAGGGGTGGATTCTTCGTCCCTCACTCCGGACACACTCCCCAGAACTTCCCGTCCTTCCTTTACTAAAAGTACCCTCCACACAGCATCTCCAAAGATGACATAGGCCCTCAGGAGGAATTATTTTTCTCAGGGCCTCCCGTGTGGAGCTAATGTAAAAATAAAATTCTCATGAAAATGAAAAAATGAACAAAAAAAAAAAAATTCAAACTAATGAACACAGAAGTGACACTAAATTAATATAGGTACAAGTCTTTAAATGTTTTACCTGTCAGAGGATTATTGTTTTATAATATTATAAGTCAAGATGTTATGTTGTCCGATTCCTTGTAGAGGGAAAGAGTTTACCATAAACATAATACAAGATTCACTCAAAATGAAGGATTGGTGGTTCCGAAATGTACCAATAAATACGGTGAAAGGACCCTAAACTATATTGTACCCAAAATATTCAATAAACTACCAATGACAATCAAAAATAATAACGTTTTTAATGGTAAAGTCAAATATAAACTAAGGAAATGGCTATTAGATTGGGATGATTTATATTGATGCCCTACCGAAGTCCTTGTATTCTTTGAAGGAATTGGTAAATTCATTACAATTGAAGGAATTGGTAAATTCATTACAATTTTTGTAATACCTAATGTATATGAAACTTTTAATTTACTTGTGATTATATTTCATTTGTTCATACTAAATCCATCTGTACTTTTTTATTATATCATAACATACTAATTTTTTATTATATCGCACCAGATTTAAATGTCCGGGTTTAATTTTCCCCACAGGAAAAACTAAACCCTTTCACACACTTCCCAAATGATCATCTGGTCAATCCACGTTATGCAATTGCACTATATGTATAATAATTACAAAACAATACAAGAACAACATGTCAACCTACCAGAGACCAGATGGGAAAATAATTCACCGACTCCAGATATTTTCATATCAGAGGGTTCGGCTCTGTGGAATTCCTAATTGAACCTATAAATCCTACTGATCCCTCAATATAAATATTTAAAAAATCTTTTGTAATCCTACATGTATTTAAAATTACCGATTTTTGCATTTTTATGTATAAATTCTTTGACAAATCTAATACGCCTAAATTTTGAATCAGAGACCTAGGTATAATGCCAGTAGCCGAAATAACAAATGGTAATATTTTTATATTCCGAGAATGCCAAATTCTTTTAATCTCATTTCCTAAATCTGTGTATTTTCTAATTTTTTCAGAAACAGTTTTTTGAATATTACAGGAATTTGATATTACTTTGATTTGAATCTTACTAAATCCATTTGTACTTTTTTTATTATTTAAGGCTTCTAGTGCTACTTACATGTATATACTATTTCTGTAATTTAAATAATCTATTTAATTTATATTTAGCATCAAAATTATATAATTATATGTATACAATGTTTGAAAATGTACCAATGTTGTCATTATGTACCTGCTGACAAACTACATAAGCAGTTTAGCGGGTTTAAATGTAAATAAATAAAAAAATAAAATAAAAAATGCGCTCTGGTGTAATATGAAAGTATTATCACACCTACCATCTGCTACCAAATTAATGTGATTGACCGTGCAGGGAACTCAAAACAAATTTTCAGGTAAACGAAATGCAAAGGGGTCCAGTCAAAATAGGACTTTGCCACGCTCTGTCAAGTAATCAGTATTGGTGACCAGATCTGAATAACCAGTATTTGCAAACATTCTCCAATCCTTTCTTTTACTTCTTAGCCTCACAACATTTCTCCAATATAGACGCTGTAGCTCCACCTCAGAGTAACATACTCTGAGAGCTCCACTGACTCGAAACACTTGCAAATCATGCGAGGTGTTGAAAAAAAAAGCCGCATTTATACTGCTTTACCACAATATTGGTTACATTTTTATAGATACAAAAGCGACTGCCAATGTGAGCTGCGTCAAATCGTGTAACAAGCATTTGATTTCTTTTTGTGGCACAAAAAGTGTTAGCTGATGCTTCTGTCACAAACATCACAAAAAGCAACAGCGATCGACTGAATTTATCAACAATTTATTCCACTAGAATCGACGCTTTCACAGTGCTTCTCAAACTTTATTGTACCTTTTATATTGGCGAAAGTTGACTTATTTTTTGAAGTGATAACTTTTTTAGCCCCGTTGTGATTTGAAACTCGATGAAACTAAAAATAGCGACACTAAGAAGAGACAAACACACACACCCATAGGTTTTAGCCTGCGAGAGGATGAGGTGGTAAATCGGTCTTCTCTTTGTGCGGTTCTTCGTAGCCTTCCCGCTCTTGTCTGCTTTAGTTTTCTGAATGTTTCATTTCTACCGCGTGTGAATTTCACTCTCTGTTTTTTTTTTTAATGTTTCATGTGAATACCGCACAAGAGTCAATTGACGTATGTTGTGAGGCCGAAGTTAGTGGGGAGGCGAAGGAGGTGGGGAAGCACCTGGCTATTGAGATCTGGTCACCAAACACGGCTAAAGCCATTTCAAGCAACATTTCAAGTCTGAATGTTGATCTTACACCAGGTGATACTGAGAGTATCTTTCACTCTGGACTCGAAACGTTTAAATTGAAACGTTGCTTGAAATGGCTTTCGCAGTGTGTGTGACTAGATCTGAATAGCCAGATACTTCACCCACCTCTTCTTCATCCCCTTCCCCTTCAGCCCCACTACCTTCAGCCTCACAACGTAACCCGATTTTGGATGCCGTAGTATCCCTAGCTCCAGGCGGTTGGGAGCAGTTGGGTATCTTGTGAGGTATTCACATTAAAATACATGTTACATCGATATGCAAAAGTGCCTATAATTTTTCTTGTTATAATTAAGTTGAACCGAAGTGTTATTTCAATAATTTGGGCGTAGTTAGAATTAAACGTAGTATGAAAATTTTACCCAAATTAGTATGATTATTGGACTATGTAATTATGAGTTTTTTTATATCATCGGATCCTAGTTTGCGAAGCCCTGACATGACAAGAAGATATTGATGGCACAACGACAATTGATTTCTCCGTAGTAATTGATAGCGGTACATGTCCGGCTTCGCCCGGATTCAGAGTTATAATTACAACTTATCGTTAGCTATTGATAAAAGGAGGTTTAGTCTTTTTCAGCAATTTCTATAAATTCACACTATATACAATAATATTTTTAGAAAATCAGAGTGTGCTATTCACACGCGGCGGAAGTGAAACCTTCAGAATACTAAAGTACACAAGATTGGGGAGGCTACGAAGCACCGCACAAAGAGGAGACCAATTAGTCTATTTCATTCTCTATCCTATAGTATAAATGTACCTATGTGGTGTTTGTCTCTTTTTTGTGTCGCTATTTTTCGTTTTATCGAGTTTCAAATCTGTGCTAAACGGTGCTAAAGAAGTTTCCACTTCAATAATGTGTAAACAACTCTGTGCTTTTAATGCATATATTCTATCTTGATGAGAAAAAATATAAATAATTATATTTTACTTTCAAAATTACTATTCTAATTTCTAATACAAGCTCCGAGCTTGCCGCTTGCCGCCTAACATCGTCTCCTTTTATAATGTTCCCTGTGAAAATGTCCCCCGTTAAAATGTTCCTTATCAAAATGTCCGCGGTCAAAGCATTCCCTGCCAAAATGTCCTATTGTTTTCCTGACAATTAGATTAAAAGTATTAATTTCCTAATACATAATAATCCGGGATATATAATATGTTGTTTTGTATTTAATAACCTACTCTTTGTACTTTTTTATGTGATACTACAATTTTTATTGTTCTCCTTTATGAATTTTATATTTATATTTTTCTTTTTTTTTATCTATGTATATTCTGTATTCATATGTTAAATATTTGTAATTCTTTTGTAAAAGCCGCTATAATCGGCGTTAATAAATAAATAAATAAATAAAAATAAATAAATATGTTAGTTATAGTCACACAGATAAGGACATGCTCAAATTGCTCAGTCTGCTGACTGACTGTGCCAATATGATGAATGTTTAATTGGAAACATTTTGATATGGTGCATTATTACTGGGAACATTTTTTACTGGGGACATTTTTATTGAAAACATTTTGACAGGGGACACAATTTATTACCTAGAACCACACATTCGAAACCTTTCATAGGGAGTAGCGCTCGCTCGAGACCTTGTTATAAATTATAATTACTCCACAAAAATTTGGTTTCTAGGAAAGCAATAGGTAGTATCTTCTTATATATAAAAATTAATCGCTAAATGTGTTGCTAAGCGCAAATCTCGAGAGCAGCTGAACCGATTTCGCTAATTCTTTTTTTTAGAATATTCCTTGAAGTACGAGGATGTTTTTTTTTCGTTATTTGTTTTTGGGGTGTTATGCCGTGTTGCGCTACCTCCTTCTTTAGCAAACGTTTCGGACATCGTTGCAGTGTCCATCATCAGGGCAGATCCGGTAGATCTGGTAGATCTACCAGATCTGCCCTGATGATGGACAGATGGACAGATCTAGTAGATCTACCAGATCTAGGATCTGCCCTGATGATGGACACTGCAACGATGTCCGAAACGTTTGCTAAAGAAGGAGGTAGCGCAACACGGCATAACACCCCAAAAACAAATAACGAAAATGCTTTTGGCCGTGAAAATCTTAAAACTTATCTACGAGGATGGTTCTTACGAAGAGAAAAATTAAGAAAATTGAGCAGAAAATTGGATAATTTCAGAAAACCCAACGACTATCGCACGTTTGACAGTTCGCGTGTTTGAGAATGACATTTTAAATCAGGATTCTATTTTTGAAAATCTTTAAGTTGATAAATTTATTTAAAGTAGGTACTCCCCTAATAGTTTGAATCGAATCAAGAATTTTAGATATTTTAAATAGGTACCTATATTAGGTACCAAATTTAATACGCATGAAAAATGGAAATTTGAATAAAAATTGTAAAAGGTGGCACGCGGGCTGTTTAAAAACTGAATGTACTGGGATTGAATATATGGCACGCGGGAGGAGGGTTGGCGGGACGAGGGAGCGGGAAAGGGAAGAGGAAAGACGGGGAAGGTGGAAAGGGAACGCGGGAGGGGAAGGGGACGTTTGAGGGGGGGGTTCGCGGGACGGGGGAAGGGGAGGGGAATGGAGTGGGGAGAGGGAAGGTGGAGGTGACGGAATGGGAACGCGAGAGGGGAAGAGGACGCAGGAGAAGAAGGGGAGGCGGAAGGGGAACGGGACGAATGGGAAAGGACACTCAGGGAGAAACAATTTTCTTATTAAATGGCATAGCAACGCATGCCGGGACCAGCTAGTTTAAAATAAAATTTGTCAATTTCTTTGTTTTTCTTCTGTTAGTAATCTAAAAATAATCGTTTCGGTACTATGAACCGTGCGTTCCGATTAATGACTAAACAAAATATCTAAGGCCCTCCGTTCATGGAGATACTTACAATCTACGTAATTGTGACGAAACCACAAGTACCCTGCTGATATACCACTTTTAATGCTAGTCTCCGTACACGGCGCTATCCGAAATGTACTGAACTTGGTCATTTTTCACGTGCAACCGTGGAGTGAACACGCTGTCATGCGATGTCATATGACTTTTTTTCCAACATCAATCCATGCCTTCTCCACTAAATCGTTTCTTACGTATTCTGGTAAATTATAGTTATGTAAACATGCATTTTTTCCACTTCCAGAACAAATCTAACATTACTTTCATGTTCCGACGCCATTTCTGTCAAACGTCAAACGAATAAGTATCGGACACAAATGATGCGAGCGTCGCGTGCGATCAGCACTGTCGGTATCGTGATACTGATTGGAATCCGACAGCCACCGCGTAGCGCCGTGAACGGGCACCAGCAAAATCGTACGGGGGGTACCTAAGAGTATGGAAGTTCCATGGGGGGTACTTACGATCGGCGCTTATTTTATGCGCACGAGGATCGCGTAGCTTGTAAGTATCTCCGTGAACGGAGGCACTAAGAGAAGGACTTGGCATACCGATCCAAATACTTACCGAACATTCTGTCCAAACGGTTATACAAAAATGGCGTAACATTAAAATGGTTTCCATGATTATTATTCATTTTATGTGATAAGTAATAAATACTGGCTCCAACTTGGCCGTCATTTTTTGTATAACTGTTTGGACAGAATGTTTTATTGTGACGCCAAGTCTTACGGTATTTTATTTAGTCGTTGGTCCTGATTGATTAGGAGGGTTTACGCAATTATAATTGGTGTCATTAAGTCACTAATTTATTAAATAAGCTGTGCACTTGCCTAACCCTATTGTAGAATAGACAATGTTACATATCTGAATGCACCGTGTTTATGACAGGTCTGACGTATCCAAAACTTCGTGACCCACGTGTCCAATTCGAATATGGGGATTCAGACAATGTTTATAATATTCACGGTGTTAGGAAACTCGCAGCACAAGCCGAAACTGGTGAATCTACGTCACATAGAGAATTCAAAAAACGAACAAATATTCCATTTATTTTTATTTATATTTTTTTTCTTCTAACTAAAGGGTTAGGAAAACTTTGGAACCGGGTCTACACTTAAGCGCATTTTATGTCATTAAACCGCTGATCCAACTTTAAACTCGATTTACTAGAAAAAGATGGCTCAAATCAAACAAAGTTATTCCACAAAATCGACTCCGAACGTTTTTTCTTTCGTATGGTGGGGGGTCAGAGGGGGACATCTAGGTCTGCGAGCCAGTCTAGGGTCTCAGGCGTTGCCCTGTAGACCTCATCAATTCCGCCGGGGAATGAATGGAGCGGGCATTCTTTGATCACATGTTCCGTGGTCTGCACCGCACCGCATTCACACATCGCCGACTCTTTAAGGCCCCATCTGTGCATCATGTGACCACAACGGCTGTGGGAGCACCTTATCCTATTGATGGCAGGCCAAAGTTTGCGAGGCAATGAGAACCCAAGCTGTCTCTCAGTGGGGTCTTGTAATGTGATGTAAATTCACAAATTTCCCGCTTGTACTACGAGTTTCCGGACACCATGTATAATCAAATTGATCAGAGGGTGTTTAAACATATTTCATCACAACTGAGAATCAAGTCAACTCAAAACCTATTTAAAAAGTCATTTAAAGATATGTATGATAAACATTTGAAAAATAGCCCATAACCTAACATAACGTAACCTATCACTTTTACCGATTTCTTTTAACTTTACCTTTACCTATTATTTTTAATGACTTTTCAAATGCGGTGTTGAGTTGATTTCATTCTGAGTTGTCCGGTCACCATTTAAAAGCACCTGCAAAAGTTAACAATAAAATTTTGAATTTGCCAAGATTTGCTTATTTTAAGCCTTGGTGAAAGACTACCATTTATAATCGAAAGTTGCTTAAAATGACTTTATCCGTGTTTTGTGACCAAATCTGAATGGCCAGGCAATTCAACACCTTCCTCTTTCCCACCTCCCTCCCCTCCCCGCTCCCTTCAGTGAAATTGGAAAGGAAACAGATACATTACACTGATATATTACGTTACAAGTTGGGTGTCAATTTCTCTTGAAAGCGAGTAAAATCATTAACCTTTTGGCTCTATAGCAGCGGACTAACCTCTATAAAAGCAATGTAATAATTATTAATAACATTATGTCGTGCCACACTCTACGCATAAATACAGCTCACATTGCCAGACGGGACAAATATGCGATATGTATTGATTTTTAGTATTATTACCTTACTTAGGCCCGGTATACCAGCCAGTCCGTACCCTCGCTAAGACGACATTCCTCGCTAAAATTTAAGCAGGCTAAATCTGCCGCCTAAGCCTTGATAAGCCGGAGAATTGGTGTTTTTAATGTGTATTTATTTATTTCAACTAGGCGCTTTTAATATTTCCACGTTTACGGAACGGCGAGGGTACAGAAAGGCAATAAACATGCACTTTTTCTCACAAATTAAATAATGGTGAGACGAAAAATGAGACATACAATGTACGTATGTCTCACCATTATTTAATGTGTAAGAAAGAGCTGTAGCATTATTCTGCTAAGGAACATATTATGTTTATTGCCTTTTCGTGCCGTCGCCGTTCCGTAAACGTGGGAATATTAAAAGCGCCTAATAGTTTTTTAGGCTCTAGCAGGCAAATCAAATCTGACATGTGAATAATATTGAATACTTCCATTTACGTAAATGCCTAATTTTATAAGTATGGACTTATTATATTCATCGAACAAGGAGTAAAACACGTGCAAAGAAACACGTGCCTCTACTAAAATCATAGATAATCCTTGTATTGGATACTATTGATATCTAGGCTTGCGACTTGTGTACGGATTATGTTCCTAGCCGCGCTAAGCTCGACATTCCAACTAAGCCGAGCTTAAAATCAACTGATTTACCGGGCCTTAGGAATGAATCCGAACATAGCATGCAACGCGGCCGATTGCACTCATTGGCAGTTTAGTGCAATACACATTTTTTACCTGTACAATTTTCTACACATAGTTTATACGGGTGGGTAGGTACGACATATTTACAAGCTACGAGCAGTAATCCGATTGTGACAGCCATTATTGAGCGTTTTATTATTACCGTGACGATTCACGGTTACGCTACCGTGACGTCATAAAAAAGGCAATAAGCGTACGTTCCTTAAAACATGAGATACACAATTTACGTGGGTCTGTTTCCTCCAAAGGAAAAAAGTCATCATTTTCTTACATCTCTCTCACCCACGGCACCGTGGCATCTCCGTAGGCCCCCACAATACTACTAGCCGTGACGATAATTTTGAAAGTATGGAATATGGTTACAAGCATAATATTGAAGTGTGAGTGAATTCCAAAAATGTCAAATATCAATGCGCTGATGGTTTTGCTTTTGTTCTTAACACATATAATGCTACAGCTCTTTCTTATTTATACTTAATAACAACACAGTAGAAAATGAGACAAACGGTGAACGTATGTCTGCACCCCCCCCCCCCCCCCCCCAAAGCAAACATACAATCATTATCATACATCTCTATCAAGCGTATAAAAAAAATGAAACACAGTGTAGCACTTTGGAGGAAATTTTGTGTGTCTCATCTTTTGTCTCAACACCATTTAATGTGTAAGAAAGAGCTGCAGCATTATAGCGATAAGGAACGTGTGTTTATTGCCTTTTTTGCCGTCACGGTACATTGTATCTCAACTGGACCCCTGAATGAAAGTAACTGAAATTTAAATATTGCTGGTTTTCGCCATTGATGAAGTTGGGTCTCTTTAAGAAATGACTTGGTACATTTTTTTTGCCAATTTCGCGACTTTTTCTGCGGGTGTCAAATTGGCAAATTGCGAAAAAACGTTTACACAGATGGAATCAGGTGGGCGACCAACTAGGTACTGATGTTTCGTGTAATTTGAACCTATTATGTTAAGCCTGTCTAGGGGTCGAAAGGACTTATATGAATAAATAAAAATACAAGGCACTTTATATTCATATTAATCGAAGGTAAATCTCTTGTACCGCTTATACGAAAAGGAAAGACAGACATTGAAATTATATGTGTGTTTGGATGAAATAGCTATATGAAATGCCGATAAAGTATGTCCACTGGACCCAGTTCAGTGAAACCATGCACCTTGTTTCAGTATGAAGACTTGATGAAAAGATGTGATCCCTGGAAGGAATGTCACAGCTGTGATGACCGTTAAAAGGTCGTGTTTTAGCTGTAGAGAGCAAGTTGCTTCCCGGTGTTTACCGCACTACTTTAAGCGA
This sequence comes from Limnephilus rhombicus, assembly GCA_929108145.2. Classification (NCBI taxonomy): domain Eukaryota; kingdom Metazoa; phylum Arthropoda; class Insecta; order Trichoptera; family Limnephilidae; genus Limnephilus; species Limnephilus rhombicus. Next base: position 9,855,515 of record OV815287.1, on the reverse strand, counting down.
ACCTCGCTGAAGGACTGACGCATGAGACGCTTCGTAAACCGTGAACTTCGGAGTTCAGCTAACCTAGAGGTAGAAAATACTCGTTGAAACCGTTTTGGTAAAACGAAGGGTAAGAGAACAATTAGGTTTCCTTCGGGAGGACCGACACAGGGTAACCTGTTTCTCAGTGAACGCATAAAGTTATTGTTCAAATTTTAAATGTATTGTTGAACTGCTATAAATATATTTCATAATGATTGTACCAAAAATAAAATTTAAAAAAAAAACTAATTTCAAAATAAAAATCTCAGGCAGTGGTGAAGTTTTCGTCAGTGTGTTCTCTTTCAAGAGTCAAAATAATGTCCCTTTTGAATCTCTCCTCACCGACAACTCCAAATGCATCAATATCGGAAGAGATTTGGTTCAGGAGTAATATACTCCTCCCTATCGGTAGAACCATTGGCAGGTTAGTCTTACAGGCAGGAAGATAGAATAATCTATGATGACACTGTCTAAGATAGTCATCTGGAACATAGAGACTCACGCGCTCCAAAATGGCTTGAGTTCTCAATATAGCCTCGCAGCAGTCTGAATAAGTGGGTGGCGGCATACCCCTCCCTTGTGAGCTGCAGGGAGTGAACTCCCAGCATGCCCAGAAGAAAGTTCGTTGGATAGAGCCATGGATAGTGGCCATACTCCCTCATGTAGAGAAATCTTAGAAACTTTTTTTGAACCCTCTCCAACACAAGGGAGCACCCCACCCCGTGAGGATTCCAAATAAGCGAACCACTCTCCAGCCTACTGCGGACCTGGGAGAAGTATAAAATCTTCAGAGCACGGGTATCACGAAAAACTCTGACAATTGGGGTATGTTGTGAGGCTGAAGGTAATGGGGAGGAGAAGGAGATGGGGAAGAGGAAGGTGGGGAAGTGCCTGGCTATTCAGATCTGGTCACCAAACACGGCTAACGCCATTTCAAACAACGTTTCAATTCTGAATGGTGGTCTTACACCAGGGCGATACTGAGAGTATCTTCCACTCTGGAACGTGCCGCAAATATATTATACATTATTTTAAATGAATTAATTGTGAAATAACACAAATTATTCAAATAAAATTTATTTGCCCACGCCGGGATTCGATACCGCGACCTTCGGACTGCGAGTCAAAAGCCTTACCGCTAGACCACGCCGGCCGTCAAACGTTGCTTGTGTCTTGATGGAGGACTTAGCCAGCAGATAAATCGAGCACGCGACGCCCTGGTGGGACCCAAACGCAATGCCAAATCAGCCACTGACCGGTCTGCAGGTCTACTTTTCGACATCATATTTTTTCGTCGTCAGCACATTTAGCAGCTCATAGTTCAAATGGAAAAGATATTACGAGCTTAACCAGAAACCACTCGGATCCATAAGTTTGTTTACACGACAATGTAAGATTACTAGACATACGTATGACGAATGAAACGTGCCTGAGTTATTAAAACCTTTACGTAAAAAAGCTCACCGTTCCAGAGTAGATTTGATTAGTATTAGTATGAGTGGTCTGTTACAGATTTTTCTGCTTTATCTATATATCTAGTTGATACTTCAGAACTTCAGACCACACTTTCTTGATGCCTGCTATACATAGGGCTGCCACCCGTCCGGGTTTCCCCGGATTTGTCCTAGTTTAGAGGGCGTCCGGGGAGCGTCCGGGCGGGGTTTTATTTGATGTCCGGGTTTAAAATTTTTTATTTAAAGTCTTAAAATTTAAAGTCAAACGTATACGTTTGCCCTGAGGAAGCAACGGTCGTTCTGAAACCGGCGGTCGGCTTTAGACAAATATAAAAGTGGTTCAAACAAAGTAACATTGTTTCATTTATCTTTAATTAAAATTAAATTCAATTTCCAAGAATACAGCTGCATTGATTTTTACAAATTTCTTTTAAAAAGGTAAGATATTCTAAAAGTTATCGGAAAGAGTGATAAATACAAAAAAAAAGTAAAAAAGGCGAGAGGCTGAGGAAAAAGCTATAATAGCTAGATAATCAAATAATATACTTATGAGTGCAAAAATTTCTTTTCATTTTTGTAGAGTTATGGATTGTTTTTATTACGCAAAAGAAATTTACAATATGGCTGTTGATTAAAACTTTAAGGTGATATAAATAGGTATGGTTTTTGGTTATTTTATGCTTAAAAAAAAAAATAATGTAACTTACATTACAGTAAGTCTAAACTTTAAAAAGTTTCAGTTTAGTTGCTTAAGATTTAAGAAGACTGAATTTAGTTCATATTATGTTAAGAGATATTTTGTTGTTTATATGGCTGCTGATAAAAACTTAAAGATATAATTATTATTGAGTTAAAAGAGTTACCTCAAAAATTGTAAGACTTAATACTTAAATGGTCTCAGTACTTTTAAGTTTTTTGTTTGAAAATTTAATTGAATTTAGTTAGGCTAAATATTTTAATAAAGTTTTGTTTTCATAACAGAGTATATTAATAATTTGTGATTTTTAAGAATAAAAAAATTGACTGATTATTAAAACAATTTGTAACAAACTGTAATAAGATTCTGTTTTGTTAGGTAGTTTTAAAATGATGATAAAAGATGACTAAATTTCATTTTAAAATAAATAAAAGGTGATTAATGACATTTTCAACTGTTTTTTATTACACTGACTATGTTTAAAAAAACCTGTTGACATGTCCGGGTTCTGGGCCCTAAAATCCGGGGTTTTCACGCGTCTTGTCCTGGTGGCCGAATTTAAGAGATGGCAACCCTAGCTATACAGGGTGTTAAGGTACGTATTTGACTTACTTTAACCAGTGATTCTTGATTCTTCGCTTATGGCCGTTATACACGACGCGCGACGTCTTTAATCAACCCAATTCCAATTAGAGACAAAAGTCAACATTTTTCGCTTTACGCGGTCGCTATTTTCATCTCTATTTTCATATCTACGATTTCAAATGTCATCACTGCAAACAACACATGAATCATGCTATTTGCTGTGATTCCAACTGAAAAAGTCACCGGAGACAAAAATTTCATATACATTTTTTACTTCAAATAATGTAAGGTTAAATTGAATCACTGGAAAGTAACTCTAGTACATCCCATCCTGTTAACGTTTTTTTTTCTTTTTCCAAGGTGTAGTTTTATTTTCCCGCAGCTTACAGAAGGCGATACAGCTGTCACGCGTAATTACTTCTGACTAAAATGAATTAATTAAACTGAATCTGATATCATATTCAGTTGCTACGAAACAACCCAATCTGAAAAGTAGTGGCCAAACAATTTAATTATAATTTGGGAATTCGCGTGGGAAATTATCCAATTTGTTCAATTTTGCATTCTCATCTGTGGGAAATTAGTATGCGGTTAAACATAGACCTGTTTAAAACATTTTTTCTCATATCATAATAATGATTGACTAGCAGTTAAAAACCCGCTCCGCAGGTTTATGCTGCTGGTCCCTGCGGGCGACTTTTGGTTCGGCTTCGCCCACTTTGAGTGTTGGTGACCATTTTATAAATCCGATAGGAATGGGTTCCAAAAATAACCGGTTCCTTGGATCCACTGGGATAAAGTGACAGCTAGTCACCGGGACAAAGTAACCGCGACAGGCAATGACGTCATATATAATATATAGACGCATGGTATTATTATTCACAACTGCCAGTTACCATTATAGTCATATTACCGCCAATCTCTCCATATCTAATTATAAAACCAGTACACCTGAAAGGTGATGCTCCTCACGCTAGCTGGTAACATTCCTTTAATTCGGTGGCATTGCTTTAATTCGTTTCTATTACAAAAGTAGGTTTGTATACAAACTCCACGTACGAAAACGGTTTTGCGTAACGCGCAGCGTCAGAGTTGTATTATTAGCCGGATTCTTAAATTTCAACCGTACAGTCGCTAGGTTATTAATACTGTTTGTTTGATTGATGTTGAGTAGTTTGAATTTTGAGCATTTTTACTTCTCTTTAATGAAGTAGTTAAATAGGTTTTTTGCGATGATTATTTTTCTAACAGTTCTGTTAAGAATATTAATATTTTTTAATGATTTCTATTGGTAACTAAATAAGACGTAAATCAATATTTTAATCCCTCAGTCCTCGGACGTATTGCAATAAAATCCAAATAAATGGAATATTTCTGAACGTATCCGAAAACTATGAAGTGTCAAAAAAGGTGAAATACGCTTTCATATGTTATAATTTCAAGTGATAATAAAACATATAATTTTTTAAATATTAAAATTTTGAAGGCGAATATAAAAAGTTTTTAAAATGACTCACCCTACGGTTTTTCTAACTTAATTTACTGATAACGAAGAAAAAGGATAACCCACTTTATTAGACAAATCTATATATATAAAAATCAAAATATGTTTGTTTCTGGGTTTGTATATACATATGTGTGTACGTCCGCTATGCGTTGCTAAACCGTTCACCGATTGCGATGAAACTTTGAGGGTTTGATGTGTGCATGCCCGCGATGGTTTCTATATACAATATGCATTGCTAACCTTTCATCCGATTGCGATGAAACTTTGGGGATTTGATGTGTTCGCGAGAGGGGAGAAGACAACCTGGGAGGGGGAAGGAGAACTCGGGAGGGGGGATCGCGGGACGGGGGAAGCGGGAGAGGGGAGTGGGGAGAGGGAAGGCAACCCATGCCGGGAAATGAATGAATGATTGAATTATGAATCAATAAATGAAGGAATGAATAATTGAATGAAATATTCAATGAATGAATGAATGAATGAACGAATGAATGATGAATGAATGGATAATTGATGAATGAATCATTGGTATTTCCACCTAATACAATGCGAGCGAAGCCGCGGGTAAAAGCTAGTGTATTATAAACATTATTATCATCTCACTTTTTTGTCGTTTCACAAGAAAATAGTCAAATAAAAAAATCGCCCAGTTTCATAATTTTTTCTCAAATTTTGATTGGAAATTTTGGTTTCATAGAGCTGCACTATTTATTCTTTCTGTGGTTAACTTCTAGATTTGAATAGAAAGCTTGGTGTTTTTTTCTTTCTAACACCGTTCAGGTCATATTTCTCACCACGTCAGTAATGGAGATACGACGATTTCTATAATACCTGTGCCAGCTGTTCCCAAAAGCGAAAACATTATCCTGAGGGGTTAAGTAGAAGACGTTTTTCCCACGCAACATGTCAAGCGAGTTTTCCCGGAAGCGCTTTTCCGATCTATTTTTAAATCCCGCGTGGTTAATAAGTCCCATCTATTAATAAGAAATTCGCCTTCATACTTGAGCACACTTTCAATGGCGCTATTTAGTCTACGTGCTGTCCGCCTACCTTTATCTACGTGCTGTCCGCCTACCTTTATTATTTTTAATATTCACACAGAATTGCAATGTGATTGATTGCTGTAACAACCAAAACTTAATATTTCCAACTAATAATGAAAAACAACTTTATAAAAACATCAAACCGTTAATACAATTATTTTTTTACTATATTACATCTATTTTTTATGTAGTGAAACAGTTTCGACTTTTTCGGATACGTTCAAATATTCCATTTACGTGGATTTTATTGTTAAGCGGACATATTCTGACAGCATATGCCCGAGGCCTGAGGAGTTCCGCTTATTTTTTTGATTTCGGCTTTCGTTTTCATAACTCGCGTCCGAAGTTGTGGTTGATTTTGAAAAATTCCGTCTCTGGGGGCCTGTTTAATGTTTTCTAAAGGCACCAGACCACTATGATTTTTTTTGTTATTTTTTATTTCATTTTCTGAAAGATGCATTTGTTAAGAATGCTGTCGCCAAATGTTTTAAAGAAATTCGTAAAATTGGCGGAGATACAGAATTTTATGTGGAACCGTTTGAAAATGTTTGTATGTTGAATTATCCTTCACCAAAACTTTGAACGCTTTATCCTCGAAATGCTTTTTTTAACCTGATTGACAACATGTTAAAAAAAACTATTCATCCGATTTTCATGCACCGTGTCTCAAACTGTCTCAAAATCCACTAAAACCAGAAATAAAATTCGCTGGTCCGCCATTTTTTTTAGATATCAAAATTCCCCTACTTTACTTTCCCCTACCTACCTAACGGATTTTATTTTTCTGATAAACCGTATGGCATCGCTGTCAACCACCGAGCAGCAATTTCGTCGGAGTGTTTTGTTGAAAGTGACGTTCACCGCAAACCATACCTTAGATTCGTGTACAAAAATTTGTATATAGTTTTTAATTTGTATATATATATATATATATATATATATTTTTTTTTTTATTATAATCTTATTTTTTTTATGTTACATAGGTAATTGTGCTGTGCCTGTCTCACTAGGAGTTCCTGTGTTGAGAGCAGGGGCATTTTAACATAAATAGTTTAAAAATAGTTATAAAGGATAACAACAACAATGTTATTTACATTTAAAGTAAAAGTACAAGGACAATCAGCATCGTATCAATGGGTTAGCATGCATTAGGAGGTTCTAAAAATATTGTTTATATATGATCTGTCTTTGGTAGTGATCCAAAACTTGGTATCTGTTTTGTATTTTACGTGATTAGTGTGCTGTCTAATGGTCAGTGGAAGTGTATTATAAAGTTTTGTTGCAAAGTACCTGAAGTTTCTTTGACCAAACGTTGTTTTGGCAAAAGGGATAAGTAAGAGATTTTGCCCTTTGGTTCTCGTATCACGAACAGTTTGGATATTGTCAAAAACAGTTCTATGTTTGAATAGATAAATTAGTATATTTTTGGCATAAAGTTGCCTAATGTCCAAAACACCGATTCTCCTGAAGATTTCATCCGAACTGCTTGTGATCGGTAGTTTTAGAATAATCTTTATAATTAGTTTCTGGGCTTTAGAGATCGGATCAATGGCGGCAGCGTTTGCTCCTCCCCAGGCTATGATACCATACTCGATTAGAGATTGACATAGTGCATAGTAAATTGTTTTGAGTTGGTTTAAGTTAAAAAAGTTGCGAGTTTGTCTAAAAAGGTATATAGATTTTCGAAGTTTGTTTGCTGTAGTGATAATATGTTCTTTCCACTTTAACATATGTATGTATGTATTGACTATGTGTTTTAATAAAAACAATGCCATTCGTCGTTTGCTTAATAATTACAATACACCCTTTTACTGCCCACGCACCGTGATCTGCAACGCGTCGTCGTGTTGTATTCGAGTGCATTGAAAAGTGCATCGCGCTTTATAAAACTTGTATGATCGAGACTTCCCTTTGAACATGATCTGAGATTTGACCAAATATATCAGTGTCACAAGAGGTTGACTTCTTGCGGGAATTATCCACTTTTGTATTAATTTCTCGGGAAAGAATACTCCCCGATCAACTTCTGGAAGGTTGGTGGTATTGACGGCCGGCGTAGTGCAGCGGTAGGGCGCTTGACTAGCATTCCGAAGATGGCGGGATCGAATCCTGGCGTGGAAAATAAATTTTATTTGAATTATTTGTGTTTTTTACAATTTATTCATTTAAAATAATATATAGTATATTTGCGGCACGTTCCAGAGTGGAAGATACTCTCAGTATCGCCCTGGTGTAAGACCACCATTCAGAATTGAAACGTTGCTTGAAAAGCCGTGTTTGGTGACCAGATCTGAATAGCCAGGTACTTTCCCACCTTCCTCTTCTTCCCTATCTCCTTCCCTCCCCACTACCTTCAGCCTCACAACATACCCCAATTGGGGATCCCATAGTCTCACTGGCTCCAGACGGGAGCAGTTGGGACTCTTGTGCGGTATTCATGTAAAAAAAAAGCAGTTTTCAATATCGGTCATTCATTTTTTTTCGAAATAATTTATACGAAAATGTTTCATCGAATACTCTAAGGCAGGGGTGCTCAAACTTGAACTGCTGGCGATCTACCTCAATATTATTAGACTCCGATCGATCGACTCTGAGAGACTGCAAGTATGTGTGATGCAAAAATTTCGCTGTCCCCTTATTTAGATGCTTCAAAACCGCGTCGGGGGGGATTTATAACTGCTCTCGGAAATCGAGAATGATATCCATCTAATAGAATTTCGCATCTTCATCACACAAGGCAGGTTTTAACTTAAGATTGATTCTGCATAAAAGTTCCGAAATAATAGTTACATACGGAACAGTCAATTTTGCAGCATATGGCATGCAACTCAAATGCAAGAAAAGGAATTTTGACAGATTATTCGGAACATGAAATTGGTTTTAACGTAAGACTTAATCTGCACGCGAGTCCTCAGCTTTGATTGATACGACACCCAATTAAAATTACACTTAAAACACGAAAATGGTTTTCCTGCTATTTTTATACGTGGAAAACATGGACTTACAACACGGTATACAAACCAAACTACACACCAGATCGATAACTTCGAGCTTTTGAAGGGGGCAATTTTCAACACTATTTCACCATGAAGATGCATTTTTTTTCTATGGGGACTTGTGACGTCAGACACCATAGACGAGGATAGAGTTTTCTTGAGGCTTAATTGAGGATCAATTAGAACAAAAACTGTGAAAATATCTATTATACATCGGCAAATTTTTCTCGAGATCGACCCAAAAAGCACTGGCGATCGACCGTTTGAACAACCCTGCTCTAAGGTAATAGCAGTGAGTTGCAGTGGTGTTGCTTTTCTTAAACGATGTCTACTTCGATCACTTCGATGTGAGAAGTAGGCTGATGACACCATAAGAAAGCACCCACCACTTTTTATAAATAGTGTCACTTAGCGTGTACTTAACTTACCGAGTATGGATTGGTCAGACCGGTTTAATTTTTTCCTTTTATGAACATTATAACGCTAAAATATCTTAAGTGTTATTTAATTATTTATGTGCATTTAAAACCTTGCAAATCTGTTTACTCGCTGAGTGAAAAATTCTGCATTGGTAACTGATGTCGAAGTGTCATACATAATTTTACTATAAAAATTTTTATGAAGTAGGAATCTCCTAATTATTTGTTTTATAATTGTTTTTTAAGTAAAACTTCTTTACGCACGCTTAACTTGGGGTGAATGCGTGACGAGAGCGTTACGAAAAGTGTGATCTGGCGAGACAAACGGTCGGGCCTTTACGCACGCTTGACTTGGGGAATAAGCTGGTGGATGCGTGACGAGAGCGTTATGAAAAGTGTGATCGGGCGAGACGAACGGTCGGGCGAGGCGAACGGAAGTTGAGAGGGAGATATAAGTAAGTGAAGTTTTACTTCAGTCGTGTGGTCTATAGCACAATCGTTTTTTTTTTTTTTTTAATATTTTGCTACCGGTTTTGATACACCCGTATCCGTGAACTGGCGTTCAAAGCCATTTTGCATGGAGATTCTTACAAAACGACTCGAGTTTCGTGCGCGTAGCGTACGCGCCGCTCGTGAGTACCCGCCATGCTATGTTCTAGTGTTCGTACACTATTGCTTTTCTGTCTACTGCTTTTACGTCTGTTGCTGGTAGCGCGTTACGCGAGTTTCATTCGCGACCACTCGTTTTACAGAATGGCGTCCGAACATGATTTGAATGTTAAGTTTATTCTGGAGATGAGAAAATATCCATGTTTATATAACTATAATTGAGCGTAAGGATTTAGAGGAGAAGGCGATTCAGTATGAAATTCTGCTTCAATTGGTAAGAAAGGGGGATAGAAGAAATTTTAAAAATCATATGTAAACAGTGACGTTCTATTTTTAAATTTTATCAATATCGGAATAGAACTGTAGATTTCTAAGAAAATCTAAATCCGATAGATTTATTGCTACCGGTTTCACCCATCAAACCCATTGTCATAGATAGATATTGGTCTTTGAAATAATCGAACATTTTGTTGAAATAAAGTTTCAAGCCTGTAATCACCACTTTGAAGTGTAAAATCTCCATAGACATCCAAATTTAATAGACGAGAACATACAGATGAGGGCAAAAATCAATTATGGCGGTACGAACGGGGGAAGATTACTGTGATTCGTTAAAAAATCAATCTGACAGTATATAGGCATCTGCATTATAATATCACCATTTAGTTCTTAAAAGTAAAATTTGCTTTTGAATGAATAGACCTTTTTACGTGGGAGCGCGAATTGCTCGTCACGTTATTAACATATTTGCGAAGTCCAAATACGGCAAAGTAAAGTTCGCATCTTTTCACATACGAATATTTTGTTGCCGTATTTAGTTAAGACACTTTTACAAATGTTTCATAATTTACTTATCCCCTGTAACCAGCGACGAGCACACTGGAGAACCGCCCACATTCGTTATGATCTACATATTTTAGGGTGTAATCTATAGCACAAGCTAGCATTTTTGCCGTGTTATTTCGTAAAATGTACGATGCGAGCTCGACGCTGGTCTGGACAAGAATGATGACGTCACATTTTTTTAGATTCAGGTGAGGCTCTCGCAAGCCCAACCGGTATGTGGAGGAGGAAATAATACGCTTTTATCACTTAGGGCAGGTCTATACAGGGTGTTAAGGGACGTACTTGACTTACTTTAACCAGTGATTCCTGACATTATTTGGAGTAAAAAATGTAAATGAAATTTTGGTCTCCGGTGACTTTTTTTGACGACTTTTTTTTTTTTTTTTCAAAATTTTTTTTCTTCAAAATCAAACAAAAAAAAATTTCTTCGGCACGTCGTCACTGGTCACTCAGCCGGGTGTCTGACGAACCCCTTACCCTGCCTCCAACTGTTCAACAATTACCATTTTTTTATGTTTTTGTAGAAAAAATAAATAAAAAAAAACATCAAAAATGTCACCGGAGACCAAAATTTCATTTACATTTTTTACTCCAAATAATGTCAGGAATCACTGGTTAAAGTAAGTCAAGTACGTCCCTTAACACCCTGTATATATATTCATATGTCTACGAAAATCTCAAAATAATCGTAAAAACATTTAAATGTTTATGGCTGAGCTTCGCAAAATAAAATAAAACACGCTTTCTGGTGAAGTTTTTATCGTGAATAAACCAAATTAGGCGGCTGGTGTTAAATGGGAATTTAAACCTTATCGCCATCTAAGGAGGGAGAGTTAAGTGGTGCGTGGTTGCGACAGGTCACATGTAGAAAGCTCCTGCCTATCTTTTTAAATAACGATTGTTTTGTTTGAGCTACACTACCGAAAATTGTCACACATACGCATACCTATTTGCGCAACCTGCCACACTTCGCGAAATAATTTTAGCTGTTGTGGAACAATAGTTATGTTCAATTCAATTTTGAGTAAATGAATTAAATATCTCAGTTCTTTGTTCACGGTTTTAGAATGCAAGTTTCTCTGGTGCTTTGCAATCTCAAGTGGTTTTTAGTGTGAAAGATCGACAATAAATTAGTCTACGTCCTGACACGGTTTGAGTGAACGAGCTTGTCTCGCTGTGATAACAAAAAACTTCCAAGTGCACAGTGTTAAAAATGCTATGAACTGTTCATCCACTGGAGCCACAGGACCACAAAGGCCATAAATTGAGATAAGATCGTTTCAATTATTATTTTAAATCTAACATTACAAGGGTTTAAATTTTAGCTGGATACTCAGACAGGGCTGCACAACAGAAACCTTTTGAGTTCTGAATTTACGACTAGGCGCGCATCTGTCAAGATTCAATTGATGGTTTTCAGCATCTAATACCTACTTTATATTTATATTTAATATTATATTTTCCCCTCTGACGTGCACAATATAAATAAATATTTTTTCTTTGTCTTAATGGTTAACAGGTTTTTGATTTTTAGGTTTTTTACAGGTTTAGTCAAAATCTGAAAGAAGTGCTTTTCAATTACCTAAGTTCCTCTGTTCTCTTTGGGATTATCTGATTTGTCAAGAAGAGGATAGAAGATATAAGAAGAAACATGAAGAGCAAAATCAAAAGAGGCTAAAAGATTCACGAAGAGAGAAAAAATGCCACCATAAGTCGAGAAAAATCAAGATGATGTAAGAAGACACCTGCGGGGACTAGCAGGACAAATAATATGCAAGCAAAATTAGGAGAAATATTTCACTTCAAGTGAAATGAAGTGAGACGAAGCAAGTTTAAGCCAGAAGAACCACGAATGGGCTAGTAGAATCAAGAACTTCTACGCAGATACTAGGGTAGACTGAAAAGGAAGCAAGATTAAGCAAGAAAAGACAAGAAGAATCAAGAAAATGACAGAACTTAGAAAACAACACTCAATCAAAATCTTTATTCTTGCCCAACCTAGTTTGAGTATTAGCATATTAGGTGCCATGTATAAAGATGAATTAAACTCCGCAGGAAGTCGCAAAAAACACCAAGAAGAGCCAAGAATGAGCGAGAAGAGATAAGAAGCAAGAAGAGATAAGAAAATACTTGAAGAAACAATAATATACAAGAAAAGGCGGGAGGAATCCAGACGAGCCAACCACGGGTGAAAATTGGAAAGAAGGTGCATTAAAAGCAAAGGTGAGTTAAGAAGAGCCAATATTAGACGATAAGAGACAAGAAGTAGCAAGCAGAACCGAAAAGAGACGAGAAGATCCAATAAGATCCAAAAAGAGACAAGAACACTCAAGAAGAGATGAGAATATTTGAGAAGAGATAATCAGAGACAAGATAAGCTGAGACAAAAAGAGATAAGAAGAGACGAGATCATCCAAGAAGAGCCAAGAAGAGACAATAATAGAAAAGACGAGATAATAAGATGCAAGGAAAGTCCAGAAGAGACGAGAAGATCACAAGAAAAAAGAAGAAGCAAGAAGAGACAAGAAGGGACACGGAAAGCAAAGAAGACATAAGAAGAACCAAGCAGGACCAAGCGGAGCCAAGAAGAGTCCAGGCGAAACCAAGAAAAGGCGAGAAGATTCAAGAAGAAACTAGAAGATCCTAGAAGAGCCATGAAGAGACAAGAAGATCCTAGAAGAGACAAGAGGCAAGATCCAAGAAGAGCCGAGAAGAGACAAGAAGAACGAAGATAAAAAAGAAAAAAATATAACGCTCAATCCATTTCTTTATTCCTGACCATCCTAAATTCCAATATTGGCTTATTAGGTTGCCATGTATACCGGTCGATTAAACTCCAACCTCCTTCCTATCCTCAGAGCAGGTGTTCCAAGTCCTAACAAATCAGTGCCCCCTGGTGTACCGGTTTCACCGGGTCAGGAGTGCTCCTGGCCGGGGTGGTACAATCGTATCGTATATCGCTATCTATCTAAGGAGTGTATTAATGTTAGCGGTCTGATCCCGAAGTTTACACGACGTGGTGCATCATCTCAACTGCGAATATTGCTCCTAGTTTTATAAATTCTTACTACTTCATCGAGTATGACATTTAATTTTCACGGATTTAATCTTGACATAATTTAATCGCCGCGTGAACCTTGAATGGTCACATTTAAAACAATATTAGAAAGAGAAACTTTACAGTTACACGTGACTGATTGGCGATAAAAGGCGTGTGCGAATAATAATTTAATTTGATGTAAAATATAGTGCAGGTAGTTTTCGTTATTCTGCCATCATTCCGCGTGATATAATATAATAGAATGAATAGAACTAAACAGAACGATCGCACCCTTGCAACTGTACAGGGCGGTTCCGATGAGAAAGATTAATTATTCTCCGAACCAGCATTTTTAATTAATAACTCAATATAGATTTTTTTTCATTCAATGCCTACATTCAAGTTAGCAATAAAAATTATCGCAAGCGTGATGGTAAAATTATTAAAATTATGTACATTTTGTAATTATTTTTTGATCTTACGTAATTATAATTTTTCAATAATGTCCAAGCAAAATAAATATAAAAAACTGAAATATATTAAAAGTGGTTCAAACAAAGTTAAATTGTTTCATTTATCTGAAATATATTATTTTGTAAGACTGCAAATATACAGACAAACTCAAATATTTTCTACGCAAGACTCGTGTGCGAATGGTTTTTTAATGATTTTATAACTAAAATTAAAATTTTGAAAAGTGGCTTTGATAGATTTGATTTATTTATTGATTTATTTTACTGCATGATTATATGATTTGAAATGTGTGTTGTATAATACAAAATTTTGTTTAAAAATTCAACAAATCTTCCAACGACCAGCGGTATAACCTTATCGCAATAAAAATTAACAGATTTTTTCAAAATTTAAAACATAACTTTACTAGATAAAATAACATTTTTCGAAATCATTTTATTCTTTTGTGGAAAAGAGTTGATACGTCTAGGTCTGGAATGATTCGTCTTGATTTAAAAATGACATAATTCCGGTTGTGTGTGGTTATTTCCTCTTAAGCATAGATTAGTAATCGTTGAGTGTTTCTCACAATTAGTAACAAGATGACAGCCGGTTGGGTCATCCTATTTCCGTGAAAACGGGTTTCGATAAAAAAAATCCTCCAGTCCTAATTATTGTGGTCTCGAAAATCATTTGCATAATATTGTACCTGTTAGTGTAGTCATTTGGTTCGAAAAATAGGGGTTATCTGGAAAGTTTTCCGGGAGTTTTGAAAATTGGTAATTCTATGGATTTTGATGTGCTCCTTCCGAATTTCGACTTTGCCACCTCGTACGTTTTTTTGTCGCTCGCACCGCCATATTGGAAAAATGCCGCCTAAAAGCAGTTTTTTGGCAATATCTCCTTTCCGACTCATTTTACAATATTTATTATAAAATTATAATTTTTTGTGCATTATTTACCAATTCCAAACCTAAAATCGACTTCAGAAATACCTTTAATAAAAAGTTGGTATGGACATTAAACGAATTTATTTACTTTATTTTTAACTTAATGAGAAAAACCTTAAATTGTAATATTTAATTAATAAAGACAATATTAGCGAAACTCAAATCGAAAATCTGAAACAGAAAAATCACAAAAAGATACGGTCACATCCGAGTCTCGAACCCAGGACCACCTATGTCCCTCTCCGATTCGGTCATATTTAACTGTATCATTCCCCTACCGAGAACTACAAACATTATCTTCATTTTCTTGACGCATATTTTTATTGACTACTATCTTTGTGTATAATTGCAAGATACAATCATAACTAAATGCTATCTAGATAGTGTCTTGGATAAATGTATCCATTTTTATTTAATATGCGACTTCTGTTGACTTTTCTGTGAAAGAGGAAAGTTAACCCGGCTATTCAAATCCGACCACCATAAACCGCTAAAGCCATTTGAAGCCAATTTGGGAGGCGGACATGGATAGATTATATTGTATAGGTCGCCTTTATTGGATAACCAAAACCTCTGCCACAGGTCCCCCCAGCTGTTTCGCTCCGTTTGGTGAGAAACAGAAAAAAGAACCTACTCTTCATCCTATCATTTAAAAGACTCTCCTCACAGCGTCCCCAAAGATGACATGGGCCCTGTAGGAAATGATTTTACTGAGAGCTCGTTTGTGGAATTAATGTAATTTTTTTAAAGTGAAAACTTCTTTTACACCGTTGTGATTTAAAACTCGATGAAACGATAAAGAGACACTAAAAAGAGACGAACACACACATTTATAGGATTTATCCTGCGAGAGAATGAGATAATCGGTCTCCTCTTTGTGCGTTGCTTCGTAGCCTCCCCACTCTTGTCTACTAGTTTTTTTAAGGTTTCACTTCTACCGCGCGTGAATTGCACACATTTTTTCTTTTAAAAACCGCGTTTTGATTCTGAATGGTGGTCTTTCACCAGGGCGATACTGAGAATGTATGATGCCTTCTACTTCAAACCAACATGTGTGGCGTAGTGGCAAGATGTATGAAATTGAAAAAAATAGACTTTAAATGGTCTGGAACAACTATTTTTATCTTCCTAGTCGTTCTGTTGTGAAGTCTTAATAGGCCTTTATAATGACCACCGCAAACCACTAATGGCACTAGACGGCAGACACAATACACTTTACTATTTTAATGGTTGCCTTTTTGTAATTTCCGATTACAAGCAAGTCTGGATTATTTAATTGGTACAAATTAAATGTTTAGTTAAATTAAATCTCGAGTCAGCTTGAGCTATTTGTCTATATAATTTTATTGTTTTTACGTTTTTCTCTTGATAAATATATATAGTGTACATATTAACATAACTAGCTAATCAAGTGGTTCGCTACGTTTGGTGATTTAGCAGGGGTGCCTGGGTTCATGGGGCGAGGTTTGTCTAGGCCTTGAGGCGGATGACCAGGACACACTGACCCCACTCCTCCCACTAACTCCCCTCTCCTTCCTCTGAGGGAAATTATTTTCCTCAGCGCCTCCTGTGTGGAGCTTATGTAATTTTTTTTTTTAAAACACCCTTCTGTATATTTTTTTACATTATCTCCAAACAGGAGGCCCTGAGGAAAAATCCCAAAGGGCTTTTATCGTCTTTGGGGATGCTATGTGGAGGGTATTTTTAGGGAAATGAGAGAGAGGAAGATCTTAGAAGGAAAAAGGTAGGAGGGGGGGGGTAAGAATCTGTGGTTCGATGTGTCCGGGAGTGACGGACCTATGAATCCATCTCTCCCACTGCGGTGCGAGGTGTTGTGTCGATACAGTCCGGCTGGAGAGGTCTAGGTTAGGTCTCCCTCAACCAGTCTCCCGATCCGGCCCGCCGTGCAGTAGATGGGCAAACGCATTCGCCGCGAAGGTCTAGACTTCATTAAGGGCCCGCAAACCGAATTTGTACCGATTTATTACATATTTCCCTTAAACACGGTAAGTTTTAAAGCTCTTAAAAAAATATGTTATTCTTGAAGATATTATCTAGACTTTGCCCGCGCCGAAACGCAAATTATATAAAATTCCCTCGATAGAAAAAAATCGCAAAGTATGCTCCAAAAATTATTATTAACACGTTTGTTTCAGTTATTTTACAAGTTATATGTATGAAAAAATTCACAGTATTTCTTTAAATGCTATTTAAGATAATGCCCGCGAGATTTTTGCTCTATTTTAAACGAGTTGTGTTTTATTAAACATTTTCGCAATTTTCGCATCGATTTTGTCGCTGTAAATGTTAGCGCTCTCCTCTAACATTCGTAATTTCGTATCTCTCCATCTTCTTCTTTTCGGGCCCGGTTGCAGAGCCTTAATCCACCCCATTAACACGGGCACCCCTTCTGAATCACCAAAAGTAGCTCCAGGTGGTTCGCTACTCTTGGTGATCTCTAATGGCATGTTGGTTATCTAATAAATGAACCCGGGGCGGCGGTACCCATACCCAGTGATAGAAAAAGAGGATGGACCGCCAAGCAACTCTATCTTAGCACACACTTCTTGCTTCATTCATATTCATTTGTCCCATATACACTTCTGTTATTCAGACTCTTGACATGGTCCGACACAAGTATTTGGTTCGCTTGGTAGTGCCATGTCTTCCTCGGGCGTCTCCAACTTCTTCTACCATTCACGTTTGCGTCATATATTATTCTCCTCCAATTTTTTCTTCGTTCATTCGCTATTCATGCCCTAACCATCAAAGCGCCCTATTTCTTAGGATGGGTTGTTTCAAAAAATTTGGCCAATTCATCAAATATTTTAAGTTAATTTTTAAGTTCTGTGAAAGTTTTATTCAAGTTATTATTTCAGTTTTATGAAGCCACTGTGGCCTATAATGATATAATAACAGAACTTCAATAGACTTTACACAGAACGTGAAAATTTACTTAAAATATTTTATGAATTGTACTTACATCAGCCTTAGGTATATTAATTGCGAATCTCCACATTTTCCAAGCGATCGCACGTGGTTTTACCACAAACATCTCATTTGTACTTCCTCTGCCAGTTCCACGCCTCGCCGATACCTGTTCGTGGTGATATTGTTATTGCAGAAGAGATTTTCTTATTTTGTAAATACATCAAATGCGTCATGAAGTTTTTAAATCATAAAATTTGTTTAACGAATGTTAATACAGCACTGTGATTCTGTATCATTGCTTTGCAATGTATCAAAATAGATTTAAAACAGATGTTGTGAGAGTTGACTTTTGGGGCGATAATCGTGTTGGACTTCTAGTTTAGCCAACTTTCCAGACAGTGTCTATCACACGTCTGCCCTGATGATGGACCCTGCAAGGCTGTCTGTAAACCAGGAGAAAGCGTAACACGGTTAAACTCTCCGCAGAAATGAGCGGTCCGTTTGATATTCCGTTTCCTACCTTTAGATCACAGGCGTCAGGTAGGTGTGCTGTCCTTGTTCTATCTGTATTACAATGAAAGATGCTCCGAGGAACTAGCGTCATTGATCCCTTCGGCACAGGTGCATAGGCGGGATAAACGCTAAACGGTGCATAGACGCCAACGCCCGCCAAATATATGTACACATTTGACCTTTGTTACTTGAGAACGAATCGCTTCTACGACTCGTTCTCTAGTTCAACACACAACATCTTGGCTCGGCTATGGAGTGATTTGCGGGCCTCTTTCCTCTGGCCTGTTTCCTCCCTCCTACAACAAAGGTCTCTTCAATACCCATGTTTACTCCTTCCTCTCCTCAAAAAGACTCATCACACAGTATGTAAACAAAGGAAATTCCACGTCAAACAGTGCGGAATCGATGAATTCTGTGACACCAAATGGAACCAAAATTTCTCATAATTATTAACATCATAATAACCAATATATTTTAAACAGGTAATAAAATATTGAATGCCATGAAGAAGTATTCTTAAAAATATGTATAAAATCTGCCTGTGAGGCGACATCCAAATTTACAAGCAACAATACCGCGGTATCATGTTCTTGACACTCCGGCCCGTACGATGATGATGACGTTTTGTTTGTTTCTGGACGCGACCAGCGACAGAACTCACCGGAGCCGGTGGCGGTGATGTAACCACCGCACAACAATTCCACCGTTCTCTTCACGGCTGACCGCGCGGCGCGGCCGGCTATTAGCGGTGGACAGCTCAGCAAGCGTTTGCATAGCAGTCATAGTACCGTGGGCAAAACCTTGACTGCGACCAACTCAACACTGGGCATTGTCATGATTCAGGGGCTGGCGGATGGCGGACGACCTCGGTCAGCTTAGCGGGAGACAGCACACCTCGGCTTTACATGTATCGGTGTTGTGCCTACTAGTTTCTACCATCATTTCGAGAGGTCCTAGCATGGTCCGTCGATAAAACCCTGTTTATATTTATTTCAGTATATAAAACAGGCAAATGTCATTAAAAACGTTATGTTAGGTCAGGTGTCGACAGTTTGTCAAGCGAGAAGAGCCAATTTGTCAAAGAAATAGGATAAAAATATATCACAGAGCCATATTACGACGGGGCTGGGGTTGTAATCGTTCTGTAGTAAATGTGGTGGAACGATAATTACGATTTCCTTTGTGTTATCTACGTTCTTACTGTAATATGCCCATCTTACTGCTGCCCATTTTATAAACACTCGCGCTTAGATTTGTTATTAAATTAAAACCAGTTTTGTGTTCGGAATGCAAACAAATAATTCCAGTTGTAGATTCATTCTCATTACTTTTAATGACTTTTCGAAGGGTTGTTGAAATTGCATGATTCTGAGTTGTCATGGAGTCATGTCAATAAGTAAAACCTCACTTGAATCATTTTTAACCCCCGACGCAAGGAGCGTTTATAAATTTGTTATAAGTTTGACTTTCCGTGTGTCTGTCTGTCTGTGTGTCGTCTGTCTGTGGCATCGTAGCTCCTGAACGAATGGACGGATTATGATGCGGTTTTTTTTTTTGTTTGAAAGCTGACGTCATCGAGATGGTTCTTAGCTACAATTCATGAAAATCTGTTCAGGCGTTTCAAGATCATCAGCTCTTTTTTGTGTCGGGGGTTGCTTAAAATTTTGAAAATTTTACCTATAATTAATGAATTAGCGAAATTCAATCGAACAACTGAAAACATAAATCAGAAAAAGAAACGGTCACGTCTACGACTCGAACTCGGGACCTTCGCCTCGCTGGGCAGAGTTCTACCAACTGAGCTAATGTGTCCCTGTCCGATTCGGTCATATTTCAGTGTATCCTTCGACTGAGAACTACCAACATTATCTTCATTTTCTTAATGCATATTTTTATTGGTTGCTAAATAGAACTTTTTGAATAATATCTTTCGTTATCCAAAATTTTCTGGCTTTAACGGAGGCAGACTAACGGAACTCATGGAATTGAAAAACACCAGTATACTCGATCAATTGAATTTATTTTTAGTTGGAAAAACTGAATTCAAACAGTTGTTTAGAATATCACGAGTTATGGCTAAATACCTCATTGAACAATTAATTACTCCTTTTCAGCGTCAAAAAGTCATTCGACATTGTCGATTTGTTTGTATGCACGTAGTAACCGTTTAGGAATGTCGATCTATAGAAAATGCCCGTCAGTGTTGCTATCATAAGGCGATTCCTTATATATTTCGTTTAGTGACCGTCCGAAGGTTCGGTTTCGGCAAGGTTCGGCAAAAAAATCTAGTTTCGGCATCAGTTTCGGCAGAAAATCTGCCGAACCTTCGGTTGCACCGAAATTTTACGTTCCTGAATTATCGCGGGTCGTTCGGCTGACTTTGGGTGAGTTCGTGACTCGTGTGTCACCCGCCATCATCAGCTGATTTCACCGGCCGGTCCGGCGTGATTATGTTGTAAGGTTATTTGTTATTTCTCGCGCATACATGTTTGTTACATACGGTTAACACGTTTGTTAATATCATATTTTTTGTTTGTTTTATAAAAAAAAAAAAAACAAATTATTATTTTTTCACATACTTCAAATATTGTTTTCTTTTTCTTTATTTCATTTAACACGTGTAATTGTGATTGTTCACGCATGCGTTAACAATCAGATTCCTCTCCTATAGCCACCCGTCATGCCTTTTTCTTCCCAGATCATTCTCCCCATCATTTCCCTAAAGCAGGGGTGGGGAACCTACGGCCCGCGGGCACTTTTGGTGCGGCCTACCGAAAGAACCACAAAAAATTACACACAATGGAATGGTTTTTTCACGCTGTTTCAGATGCATTTTAAGACGTTATAACATAATCGTTACTAGTAGTTTAGATACATATAAAAATATGATATAACATTCTCTTTTACTTTAATTTTAATTTGTTATTGTGAAACGATAGTGAAATTCCATCGGTACTTTTAACTTTCTTGTACGGGACAGTCCCGGTATTTCTGGATTGATGGCAACTCTATTCGGAGTGGAATCTTAGGCAGTCTGTCATTAACATTATTTTCTTGCCATCGTTGCGGAAGTAAAGTGGAGAGTAAATCAAGTTTTAATTCCCCGCGTACATTCATCCTGTAATTAAAATCAGTTCTGTGTTAAGAATGCAGCGAAAACACGTCAGGTATGATTTCGTTTGCTGACGCATTTCTTTTTTTTGGAAGTGCATTTATAAAATTTTAGTTTCGTAGTTTGTGCTACCAGAATTCAAATGGCCGCGACGCTAAAAAGGTTTCCCACCCCTGCCCTAAAGGATGACACGGGCGCTGTGGGAATTTCTTCCCTGTGTGTATAATGTTGAAAAAATATATTCTTATATCAAATTAATACATAGAACGTTTCCGACACTCACCTTGATTTCTTATCTTTCATATATCTCATAATCTGACTACCTGTTCGAACGCTATTGGCCTGTATGTTGCAACTAAATTTATTACACATTTGTTAACAATGTTACAATATTCAGATGCTATCTGTATTTTTTATAATGGCCCGCTTTGTTGTTGCATTTTATTTACTTCACAGCAGTTAACTGTGTGACATCATGCAACTTGGGTGTCCTTGACAGAACGTTGTTAATAATAATTATTATTATTGTAACACGTCAGCTGTGACGTCATATTATGTTGCTTATTCTCAGACTCTCACAGTCTCTCGGAAACTGCGGTCTGCCATGAAACTGTTCACCAAAATATGAATTTACGGTTGACATCGTTTAGTGTAATCACTGGTTAATAGAATCAGTCACTTAAGCTGATCAATTTTGGGATCGGAACGAATGACAAATTTCAATGCCAGACTTTGGCGTTCTAATTTTTTGTTATGTTTGGTATCACATGTAAAGATAAAATATCATCGCTCGCACAATACCGTTCTCCATACAATCTCATACAGACCTGTCACATCTTAGCAGATGATGTGCTCGAAGCTCAAAGTTGTACGCCGTAACCCAAAGATATTGAAATATAAGTAGATGTGCTATCTGCAGTTTTTACTAGGTGGGACTGCGCTTCCGGGTGTCGCCGATATTGTTTACCAATTAACAAATAACTAAATGAACGAATAAACCAAACGTTAAACTAAATGAACGAATTCTTTCCGTATTCAAACTATATTGTTAATCAATACTAATGCACATCTTCAAAAAGTCAACGAAATTAACAAATTCTTTTCGTATGCAAACTACTCTAATTAGGGCGCAGTCCGCCGACAGTTGCGCGGACATCATAGCATATCTCTTTTGTATTTGAATATCTTTGCCGTAACCGCTCCTGAGGCGATATGCGAAAAGTTATGCGACCACCTCTCCGCCGTAAAAAGGAGAGGGGTCATTTTGACAACTGTCAAGTTGACAGATCCAGTACAAAGATAAACAAAAATTTTAACAAAACAAAAAAACGACTTAAAAAAATGCACTAAAAATTAAAAAAATAATATCGTATTCTTTTCTACAACTTCATAATCAACTTACTTTTTCTAATCATCAATATGTAGGTACGATTGTTACTTTTGGAGTCGGTGTCAGTCAAGGTAGGTTTGTAAGTACATATATAGTTATAGGTGAGATGTGCTTGTGTCGCACAAGCGACTTGACGAGGCGAGAGCGGGGCCGCGGCGGCGTGGGGAGCTGTCAAGTGAACACGCCGGGCCGGGTACCTTTGCCGACACAGACTCCAAAAATAACAATCGTACCTACATATTGATGATTAGAAAAAGTAAGTTGATTATGAAGTTGTAGAAAAGAATACGATATTATTTTTTTACTTTTTGGTGCATTTTTTTAAGTCGTTTTTTTGTTTTGTTAAAATTTTTGTTTATTTTTTGATTTTTAGTGAATCTGAAGTACACTAACTAATTTGTCTGAATATGGGTAGACCTACTAAACGTGCTGCTCATACGAGACAGACATAATTTGACCGTAACGACGTTAGGGTCAAATTAAGAGATTCGACCGAGTTTCGTTAATTTGTCATGGATCCGATAATCAGAACCTAGCCAAACTCTCATCAAATTACCATTGAAGTACATCCTTTCCAATAAAAAAAGAACCATCGAAATCGGTTGGCGTGATATTGAGTTATTCGTCCATATTTCGCGCACATACTTAATGCAAATTTAAGACTTATATGGTTTTCTCATGAATGCCATTGTCGGAACTGGACCAAATTAAAATGGGACCACACGGGAAGCACCAGCTTTCAAATAAAAAAAGAATCATCAATATCGGTTCACCCAGTCAAAAGTTCTGAGGTAACAAACATTAAAAAAAAATACAGTCGAATTGAGAACCTCCTCCCTTTTGAAGTCGTTTAAAAAGAAATTTCGCGGCAGCTCTCCAATTCAACTGACCCCCTCTCCTACCTTCCTGAAGAAACATTTGACAGCGTATACGTGACGGTACAACACGTAAGCGCTCGCGGTTAGATAAGTGCTCGCGCTGTTAACGCTATGTGTGACTGATGCTTAACTCTATAAAATCTTAGATTAAGTTAAAATAAAACAATAACTTGGTTTTATTATAATGTCACATCGCAAAATATCTGCTTCAGATGAAAAAAATGTATTTACTGGGGTACGCCCGAGCTTCAACCACTTTTTTTTTAAATCTGTAACTTGAAAAATATGTAACAAACAACTCAATTTTATTTATATATCTGTACGGGCATTTACAAAACGTGTGATATACATAATAATTTTGTTTAACAGTAATCTTGGGCTAATTAAATTATGTGGAACCCATGCACAAGAATAGTAGGTATATGCTAACATTGATTTATTGAGGTATGTTATTTTAGCCTGTTTTTAACTATTTCAGCACAGTTGATCACAGCTACTACTAGCAGTATCTTTTACAGTTTAATCGATGTTTCCACTCCTTATCACACGATTGAAATGAAGTTAATTAGTTAGAATTTATTAGATAAAATAATGTTGACCTTATATATTGCAGTTAGAAAAAAATCTGTGTCGCTCGCTGATAGTTTTTTTACTGCTTCAAACAACCTAAAAGATATATTCATTGTAGTGGATGTTCGTATTATATATTTTTTAATGTTATCATTAGGTTTTTAATGTTATCATTATCACTGACAACAATGGCAAATAAGTATTTTGAAATGTTGGTACTTATGTTAGTTTTAAGTCTCTAACTTTAAGTCACAGTTGTAAATATGTATGTCATTAATCCACTAGTTTTAAGTCAACTATCGTAAGTCTTAGTCATAAGTCACTAGCTATAAGTCTTAGATTAAGCCACTAGTTGCAAGTCTTAGTTAGATATGTCACTAGTTATAATCACAAATCTTAGTTATACCAATTTTATTACATATTTACTTGTACTGTACAGCGCCCTTGAGGTGATTTCTCACAAAAACGTCGCTATATAAATTAGCCAAATATTATTATTATTATTTATTGGAGTGAAAACTTCTTTAACACCGTTGCGATTTGAATCTCGATGAAACGAAACAGCGACACTAAAAAGAGACAAACACATATGTCTTTATGATTTAGCCTTTGAGAAAATGAAATAGAATAACCGGTCTCCTCTTTTTTTATATTTTGTTCAGGTTCTCCACAAAGCAGTTATACACTAATATATTATGTGGGGTGCTTCGTAGTAGTTCGTTGTTGTCTACTTCAGTTTTCTGATGGTGTCACTTCTACCGCATGTGAACTGCACACTTGTATTTTATTTTTTTAAACTTTATAAAGTTTGATTGTAAGTGATTTTTCAATGCCTATCTCACTAGAATATATCGAGACGGGCCTAACATAGTCACCGCTTTATCTGCTCAAATACAGTAGTGACACACGTGATCACATTAACCGGCACCTACCGTAAATGCGCTACGTCGTCATCTAGTCTAGTCAAGAGTGAATTTGAAATTTTATAAAATACTAAACTCCGGATATTTTCACGTAGAATGAGAACATTATTGCAAAAAAAAACACTTTGCCAGCATCTAACATTTAACCTAGTTAGTTTGTATCTTTCCCGAAGAGTATTACGTGTAATATATTATTGTGAATATTAATGAGTTTCAGTGACGTCAGAGGCTACGATGACAGGGCACTTACTGTAAACTTATATATAGATCTGAGATATCGACGGTTAATGTATTGAATCCTGGTCACTCCGGTCATTTTCCAAAATTGGCGCACTGCCAATACCTCCAATTATAGAAGGAAAAAGATTTTTTATGTGAATACCACACGAGAGTCCCAACTGCTCCCGTCTGAAACCACTGAGAGTATGCCTTACCCAATTGGGGTATGTTATTAGGCTGAAGGTAGTGGAGGAGGGGAAGGAGATATGGAATAGGAAGGTGGGGAAGTAACTGGCTATTCAAATATGGTCATCAAACACGGCTAAGGCCGTTTCAAGCAACATTTTAACTCTGAATTGTGGTCTTGCTCTAGGGCGATACTGAGAGTATCTTCCACTCTGGAATTTACCGCAAATATACTTTATATTATTTTAAATTGTAAATTAATTGTGAAATAACACAAATTATTCAAATAAACTATTCATCCTGGACTTGCGGAAAAATCAATATTAAATAAAATGGATAAATTTATTAGAGTTGAATCTTGCAATCATACCCAAAGATAGCACCCAATAAAAAAATATGGATCACATATGGGAGGAAAGGGTAGAAGGAAGGGGAAGGGGTAAGAGTGAGGGAAGTTTATTAAAATTAGGGACGTTGTGATGGCATTATTTATTTTAACGAAAAGACAAATAACTTTGTTAGATCACTTTTATTTATACACAATCAACATGTTTCGTGAACGATGTTCACATCATCAGAAAAACTGCGCTGGTAATGACGATAATGTTGGTAGTTCTTTAGTCGAAGTATGAAACAGTATAAAAATTTTAATAGATTTTTCTCTTTCAGATTTTCGATTATGTGTGTCGCTAATATTGTCTTCATTAATCGAATAAAATTTATTTACGTACGCCGAGATTAGAACCCTCGACCTTCGGATTGTCAGTCGAGACCCTCACCCCCCGTCCACGGAGGCCATTTATCATTGTTTTATAAATTAATATTACCCATATGTTGAACAGAATTCAGAATTACAAAAGAAAAGAAAATAGAGGGAAAAATCAAGGAAAAATACATGTTATTACAGAAAATTATTAATTTTCAGCATTTCGTATTCAGTATTTTTCGCAAGTCAGTTGACAGTTCCATGGTTCACAATGTATTTGATTTAAATATTTTTTAACACCTTCTTTATTAAATTCTGTTTTAGAGTGACAGTTGTTTCGCCTTACTAAGGTATTATCAGGCTATTCGAAAACAATGCATAATATATTCTGAATGTAAATAATCGTATACGATTTGTAATGATGATAATTTTTGCCGAGTTGTGCAAAAGAAAGATATTTTTTTTATTATTTCGCAATTATTTCTATTTGACTCTTACTGTGATTAGAGCCACGTCATTGTTAGTTTTTATATACACTGAATGTATTATACACACTAGAAATATCTTTCATGTAGATAGATCACCGGTCAGTGGTTGAGTGGGCATAGCGCTTGGGTCACACCCGAGCGTCGCGTGTTCGATTCCTCGACTGGCTAAGTCCTCCATCACAACACAAGCAACATTTTCGGCTTTCCGTGGTGGTAGTAGGAGATTTTTCAAACATTGTTGGGTTATTCGTAACCCGGGAATGTTTGACTTTCTTTAAAAAAAAAATAAATAAATAAAAAATGTTAATGGAAACTAATGTCGTCTTAATAGTACATTTTGGTTCTAGCCCATTTAGCACTCGCTTTGTCTTTCTTACACTTTCCTGGGAAGCTGTATGGACGGTTTTTTATGGAAAGGCAGGAGAGGAAGTTCTGAGGAGGAAATAGGTATGAGGGGTTGGTTTAGGACTCTGGGGGTCAGTACGTCCAGGAGTGACATACATATGAATCCATCCCTCCAACTGCTGTGCAAGGCGATTGGCCGAGGAATTCTGGCTAAAAGACCTCCCATAACCAGTCTCCTGATCAGGCCCGCCACGCATCGGCCGCCAAAACCTGAACAAACTCACCCCAAGTGGTTCGCTACGTTTGGTGATTTAGCAGGGGTGCCCGGGTTCATGGGGCGAGGTTTGTCTAGGTGTAGGAGACGGATGACCAGGACACACTGAACCCCAGAATCCTACCACACCTTAAACCATTTTCCTTCCCAGAACTCTCCTCTCCTTCCTTTCCTTAAAAAACCCTCCTCACAGCATCCCCAAAGATGACATCGGCCCTGAAGGAAATTATTTTCCTCAGAGCCTCGTGTGTGGAGCTTATGTAAAAAAAAGTCATCGACCACTAACAACTAGCATGTCGGTTCGTTTTATTTTTTTGATAAAGGAGTTAGGACCCTAAAATATCGTTAAAATTGCCTGGTTTGAATTCCACCAACAGACGTTCAATAAACAACCTAGGCAATGTATTTAAAAAAAAGCAAAACGTACAGATTAGAATATTTGCTTTTAATACAGTTGGCGAAAAAAAAACCTTAAATCGGTCCAGTTTTGGGGGAGAAAAATTAGGAATGTAAAACATCGATTTTGACGATTTTATGTCTGTAGCCTGAGAGGTGCAGTTGTCCCCTTCGCTCAGTATTCGGGGGAGTAATAGCGACAGTGACACGAACAGTTTGGTAAAATACCTATTATTCAAATTTTGATTCTAGCCCATCTAGCACTCGCTTTATCTCTGTTACACTTGCCTGACATCGTGTGTCGGCATCCCGTTTAATCGAAATGAAAATTTCACAATCATTTCATTACGATGAATCACAGTTCTGCATGTGAAATTTAAGCAAAGAAAAGTCAGACTTTTGGGTCACGAAACACGACCCCGTCGCATTTCTTGTGTTGTTATTTATTCTATGGTTAAATAGCGAATTGTAAAAGCTGCCTTTATTGTGTAATACTGTTATGATTTGGTTGATGATCTCGTTGAGTGTAAATTAACCTTATTTGGCATTTCGTCATATTCTGAGTTCACTTCGATGTAATAGTAATAATTGATTCGTGAATTTTCTCGTTAGTAAACCAATGAAACCGTACACCTTCGTTGGTAGAGTCACGTGGGGTAACCGTACGCAGAGTGTAAGTGTTCGCAATGATGTTTCCGAGGTGGTCGTGCCTGTTTCGCGCCCGCACGTTCCCTAATTCAGTAGCGTTTTGGGTCGCATTGAAGCAGGATATGAGTACAGTGAATCCTAATTTGAAAATAAAAATTGGTAGGTAAATTACTGTTTTTCGTGCTTTTTCTGAAATTTTGTCAACTGCTATCGACATGTTTGCTTACCGTGTGCGCTATTGTGTAACCAACTGAGTCAGAGCGAAGTGGTCTATGATAATTTTTGGTAAAATATTGTTAGTTACACGGGTGCGAAGTGATAATTCTATTAAAGATAACCACTAATCTGATTTGAACACTTCTCTACGGTATGCGAATACTTACCCCGCGCGTAGGGTAAGTGTTCGTAATCGACATGCATGTAAACATTTTTATATAACTTTTTGATTTATGAACTACATAAGGTTTTTATGTTTGTTTGAGGTGCCTTAATGATCAATCATATCAATAAACAAAAAAATTAGCAAAATACCTAAAGCGTTTTAATACAAACATCCCAATGTAAAAACTGCGTACGGTTACCCCACGTGACTCTACTATGAAACATTGAATCACTATTCATCATCGCGATTACATACATCGACTCTATGCAGAAACGGGCCGTTTGGTAGATTCTCAGACGGATTGCAATCTTTAGAGCACAGAGTCGGGTTGGAATGCTCTCCTACCGGTATTTGTTTGGAAGATGCTCCGACGAATTCCTTCGGCATCGGTGCACAGTCTGCAAACACCTCAAATGTGCGCCCAACGTTTTTATACAGTTATATTATTGTCACATGAGAGCGGTTCGATTTTCCGGCCTCCCTCCTACAGCAAGACCCATGTTCACTCTTTCCTCTCTACAAAAAGACCATCCACCCAGCATCCCCACTACTACTGTGTGGAGTTAAGGGAACGTACCCATACTACGTGACACGTTTAGGGGGGGGGGGGGGTCTTCAAAATGTCACGCTCCATACAAATGAGCGGCGGGTTGCTTAGGTTTTTGGTCACTGGGGGGAGGGGGGGGGGGGGGTTAAAAATTGCAAAAAGTTGGTCACGTAGTATGGGTACGTTCCCTAACGTGAAAAAATATATAATTATTCCATTTAATTTCCATACTTTTTCCTTATCGCTTATCACATAAACACTTTTAAATATATTTCACAGAAATTCTCCCATTTAATTAATTTTGGATTATGGTTATTATCTATCTAGTGACACATTGTCTAATTGTTTTGCATTTTATTGTTAACCAGCCCCCAGCCCGGTATTACCCGGCCTTTACACAGATGTTTTCGAAATCAAATTAGACTAATAAATTGCGGATCGTTTTTTTTATATTCGAGAAGCATAACAATTTTTTTATGTACAGTTTACACGCCAAAAAATCAAGAATACAGAATATGTGTAAAGGTAAAGCATTTGTGGAGATTTGGAAAAACGCTCCTCATTCTTCCTCTTATTTTGAACGTTAAGTGTGCAAAATGTCATCAAGATAATATATCAAAGTATCAAAGTGGGAAAAGAGCTGGGGGTGATTTTTCGAAATATCATGTAGACAGTGACCTTCCTCTTGCTTTAAAGGACAAGTGTGCAAAGTTTCATCGATCTCTGAATAAAATTGTAGATTTACATAAAAAATAAACAAACCCACACACAAATCCACTCCGTTTATTATTTTTATTTTTTAAAAAGAAACTTAAACATTCCCGGGTTACGAATAACCCGACAATATTTGAAAAAATCCTACTATCACCACAGTAAGTCGAAATTGTTACTTGAGTCGTGATCGAGGACTTAGCCAGCCGAGGATGAAATTTTAAACGGAAAAAATGTCATGTATTGACCATAATATGGCAATTCGTAACCGTAATAATACTGTATTTTCATGTATTGTGACTAACAAAATATCTGACCATTATATAACAGGAGTTGCCATGGGGAAAGAGGTAATTACAAAGGATTTAAATAAAAAAAGTGAAATTATTGATAATAAATTAGTATATTCTAAATTAAAACTAGTAAATTGGGGAAAATTATTACAAACTGAATGTCCATCAGAACTCTACTATAATTTAAAAGATATTTTTGATAATATCTATGCGTCCTCGAAAAAAGAAAAATTATTTGAAAGTAATCTTAGGCACAGCAATCCATGGGTTACGGAAGAAATTAATAACATGATTAAAAAAAGAGATTATCTTTACCGAAAATGCAAGAATAGCCCAAATAACCCGGTATTTCGTTTAGAATATACGCGATATAGAAACAAAACAAACAAACAGATT
This sequence comes from Limnephilus rhombicus, assembly GCA_929108145.2. Lineage (NCBI taxonomy): Eukaryota > Metazoa > Arthropoda > Insecta > Trichoptera > Limnephilidae > Limnephilus > Limnephilus rhombicus. The sequence goes on along the minus strand of OV815287.1, from coordinate 9,824,990 downwards.
AATATTACTAAAAACACATTCCATAAAAACTTAATAAATAGCTTAAACGGCAACCCGAGGAAACTCTGGGACGAAATAAATAATCTAATAGGAAAACCTAAACAAAATCTAGATAAAATAATCCTTCAACATATGGGAAGTCAAGGAGACACAAAATTTTTATGCGATAAATTTGCTACAACATTCGTAAATGAAATAAAAGACATAAGACATAATTGTACTAAAAAATTCCTAGATCGTAACACGTATACAACTCCTGCTATTATGTCAATGAGATTTAGAACTGTATCACAAAAAGATGTTAAAAAAATAATTAATGATATGGATGTTAAAAAATCAGAAGGCAATGACCAAATAAGAATTAAAGACCTAAAGTTAATTGCTGATTATATAATCCCAGTACTGACTAAATTAATTAACCTTTGTGTAAGTAAAAGTATCATGCCTGACGAACTTAAAACATCCATCATCAGACCTATGTACAAAGATTTCACAAACTATCGACCAATAGCGATTCTCTCGTGTATTGATAAAATTATTGAAAGGGCTATCTTTACCCAAATACAAAATTTTATAGAAAAAAATAGAATCATAAATCCCATACAGTACGGATTTCAAAAAGAAAAAAGTACTACACAATTTCTTTCTAAATTCACTGATCATATAAATTGTCAATTAAATGAAAAATATTATATTGGTATAATTTTTATAGATTTTAAAAAGGCCATTGACACATTGGACCATGACACATTATTAAGGGCAATGGAGGAATGTGGTATTAGAGGTCCTTTAAATAATTTGTTTAAAAATTATCTGTTTAATAGAAAAATTAAAGTTAAAATTGACCGAATTTTAAGTGATGAAATGTTGGCAAGCACTGGAGTAGCTACGGGCTCGATATCGGGACCCACCTGTTATATTATGCAAGTAAACGGTTTACCAAACGTAATTAAACGTTGTAAATGCTACATGTTTGCAGACGATACTTGCATTAATGTGCTGACAAAAATCCACAAAAAATTGAGGAAATTTTACAAACAGATCTAAACAACATAATTAAATGGTCACACGACAATGGCATTATTATAAACGCAAAAAAAACAAATATATGCTTATTCACTCACCATATATAAATTGTCAGGATAAGGAATTGCATATAAAAAGTAATTCATATGATTGTTTACACACAAAAAACCAATCAAAACAGTGTAATTGCCCAAATATAGAAAAAGTGTACCAATATACATACCTTGGTCTTACAATAGATGTCAATTTTAACTGGTCAAATCATATTGAAAATGTATGTAATAGATTAAGATCCATATTAGGGAAATTTTACCACCTAAAAAACTTTGTTGATAAAAATATATTATACTGTATATACAACGCATTAGCAGAATCAATTATAGGATACGGAATAAATAGTTACGGATTAACGTACAGAACGTACTTAAATAAAATAGAACAATTACAAATCCGTTTCGTAAAATTGATATCAGGCAAAAAAAAAGTTCAATTATGTGAAGGCGATTATAAAAAAATTTTCTCCTTGTGTAATGTCCTCTCTATACACAGTAAGGTAGATTATCAATTAACGCTAGATGAATTCTGGAGTACAGAATTCAAAAAACCTGTAAACCACAACTACCCTACTAGGCATAGAGAAGCACAAATGTTTATTATTAATAAATCTCAAAATGTATACGGTGATAGAACAAAGAGGCATAAAATTCCGAAAATATTTAACGCATTACCTGAAAATATTAAAAATGAGACATCTTATTCAAATATCAAAAAAATAGTTAAATCATTCTATCTCCGTAGAACATGAAAGCAAATAATATTGTATACAAATACCCAGATCGAATATTGATCAAATTTCTGGAAATTACTATCATACACTGTATTCATAAACATCATAATAATTAGTAGTTTATAATAATTAGTATTTTAGATTTTACACAGTTATTACTATGTGAAACATAAAAGTATTAAATAGGAAAAATGAGAGATTTCTTACAATCAAACTGATTGATCAGTTTTGTAAGATTTTAAAGATAAATATTGTAAAATTAAAAAAACTGAATAAACATACTTAAAAAAAAAGGAATCGAACACGGAATGCCTGGGTGGGACCCAAACGCGATGCTCACTCAACCACTGTATACAAATCGGTATCGATATACTTAGATGGCTATTAATACGACCCAATTTAAACTAAACTAACGCATTAATTTATAGCTGTGATTTTCGCAATTAATCGAAACATTAATATCTAAGCAGGTTTTAATTGAATGATGCTTGGAATTTGTAGCTCGGATGCGGTTTGAACCCGCGACCTTTGGGACCAGAGCCAAGTGCTACCTGTGAGATAGTATTATTGTGTGACCATTGCACGTAATTCCTTCGACAGCAGCGGCAACACTTCGAGCTGTCGCCTTGTGAATTTATAATGGCTTGGCTAGAATGGCTAGCCATTATTTGCATTACTTCTGGACTGTGTTACCTGCCTGGCAGGGCCGACTTGAGGGAGGATGCAATAACAACTTGGAACCGGGCGCTTTCGCTGAAGGGCGCCAAAAGTTTTCAAAAATAATTGCGTGAAATTTAAAAATTTGTTGTCTGTCTCGCCAAAAACTCCTGAACGCGTTATTAAATGTTGTCTAGTTAATGTTAAGGCATGTTTATGACTCTTGTTTTATTTTATTTTGCGAAGTTCATGCACAAATATCTTAATGTTTTACGATAATTTTCTAAAGAATTAAATTTTCCACAATATTCAATAAAACCACATCCATAAAACGTTCTTAAGTAAGATATTTTGGACTTTAAAGCGATTTTTATAGGCCTGAAACTTTATTTGTTCTGGGCTTATAAAAAGACTAATTAATAAATAAATAATTATTAAGAGGCTAAGAATGTATTCCAATTAATTAAGGCATCTAAAATATTTCTTAGCGATCTAATTTTCAAACAAAAATTTTACACTATAAGACTGTACGTTACTTAAAAATAAAGCAAAATGCCATATTTTTTGTTCCATATTTTCTATATTTCGGTTTAAGAATTGACCGAAATTTTTACGTGAATATCTTTCATTTTTAATGATAATACCGCACAAGAGCCAGCGCCATCATATTTTGTGTACGTTCAGTTTCAACTTGTTTAATATCAGCTATTTTGCTATATTTTGTAGGTCTTCATTTATTTTGTTCATTACATCTATGTGCCTACTCTTCTAGATAATTTTGAAAATAGTCTAATTTTGCAATGTTTTATGGTTTTAATTATATAATTTATGTATTAATAGAATTGGGCCTAATACCGACCCTTGCGAAACACCTAGGTTGTTTCTATCGATTCTGATACTGAGCTTTCAACTTTTGTTACTTGTTTTCTTACCTGGAGATATTCTTATATTAGGTTTAGAGCTACATCAGAAAGACCCATTTATTCCAATTTTTCTAATAGATTTTTTCCTTTCTATCGTTTCAATTGGGGTACGTTGTGAGACAGAAGGACGTGGGAGGGGGAATAATTTAGGAAGAGGTAGATTAGGAAGTACCTTGCTAAACCATTTCGAAAATATTTTCGAAATTAAAATGAATGGTATTCTTTCTCTAGTAGGAATCTATCACTCTGGAAATATCTATCACTCTAGTAGTCTAGTAGGTATCTATCATTTTAGAAAAGTCACCTTATTTTGTTAGGCGCTCAAATAACTCACTCTGACTCTGCATTATGGTTATTGCGATTGATTACCATTCAAACGAACCATTTTCAAGAGTTATGTTTAACTGCTAATCTAATTCTGCATTGTGAGTGGACATAATTGCGGATTGCGACTGGTTAAGTCAGATTTTTTACGAGCTCACCGATCATATAAATAATTTTAACCCCTCAGGCCTCGACCATATTTTACGACTGAGGGTCAAAATATTTCCGCTTTGCAATGAATTCCAACTAAATGGAATATTTCTAAACGTATCAGAAAACTAAAAAATGTTTTCAAATGTGATAAAATACGCTTTTAAATTGTATAATCCGAAATAATAGTATAATTTTTGAAATACAATAAATTTTCCTGCAAATAATATAAAAAAAATTAAAATGACTCACCTTAAGGAACGCACCCATACTAGGTGACCAACTTTTTGCAATTTTTAACCCCCCCCCCCCGGTGACTAAAAACCTAAGCCCCCAGCCGCTCATTTGTACCAAGCGTGGTATTTTGAAGACCAGTATGGGTACGTTCCCTTACGTGTTTCCTAACTAAAATTACTGACAATGAAGAAAAAAAACACGTATTAGATAAACATTATTGTCATCTCACTTTTTTGTCACTCCATGTAAAAATAATTAATTAAAAATTGGCATTGTTTAAATTTTTATTGTCAAATTTTACAGTGTGTACAGCAGTGTTTCTAACCGTATTGAAAGAAAGTGTATCAATATGTCAGTGTGCACAGCTCGTGAATGAGGTTTTTTCTATATTAACACAATACCCACTCGAACTTCTGCAGCGCCCCCTAAATGCAAAAAATTTAAAAACGCCCCCTTTAAGAATCTCTGGTGTACAGGCTTCTAGGGATTCATAGAAATCTTTGTGTCCCCCTGGCCCCCACTATCATAGTGAGAAATAGCATTTAAACGGTGTTAGAAAGAGAAAACACCACGCTTAATATTCAAATATAAAAGATAACTACAATACAATTAAAATGCACACCTTTATGTAACCAAAGTTTCCGACCAAAATTTTCAAACAAAGCAAAAAAAAAATTCAAACTTTGAATATTTTATTAATTACTTTTACTTGAAACGGCCAAACGTATGGTGAGCCATTATTATTTTTTTTTTATTTGAAAAATTATATGCTTATTTCTAGTCTAATAATAAAATTTCAAGGTGTATTTCATCATCTTTTAAAAACAGTTTTTTATTTTTCGGATACGTTAAAAAATATTCCGCTTTTTCGGATTTTATTGCAAAGCGAAAATATTCTAAACTTCAGACACAGTCCTGAGGGGTTAAAATAAATATATATTTTATGAATTTTTTCGCCTCTATCAATACCAAGATTGCTACATTCTTCATTCACAGTTAGTTATGTACCTACCTCTTCTAGACTTCCAGGGTTCCATAACCGGTTCCTTAATGGCGACCATAGCAGCTCAAATTGATTTAGTTTTTTTTTTCTTATAGTATAGGTACCACTTGGAAGCGAATGCAAATTTAAAATTGGAACGTTTCGAATGTTACAAACAAATTTTACACCCATTTCATGTTTTGGCAAATATTTAATCAAATTTCGAAGTTAATTTTCAAGTTCTGTTATTATAATATCATTATGGGCCAGTTGCTTCACATAACTGAAATAATAACAGAATTTGAATAGAACTTTCACAAAATTTGAAAATTAACTTCGAAAATTGATTTAATTGTTCAAATTCTGTGAAACAACTGGCCACTGGTTTCAGTTTCACAATATTTACTTAAAATTTTATGATTAAAATGACCAGCTGTTTTTCATTCTATTTTAGTGTTTCTATGTTTTCTATGAAATCCTCACTGCTTTACGAAATTTGTCTGCTGTCACTCTTTTTATCGCGTCCGATTTCGCAAAAAATTCATAAATCCTCAATATAACTTTTTTTTAAAATTATTTTTGTTTGATACGGTTATATTTCATAATATTTTTTTCACAAAAATCACGAATTCGGGCATTCCTTGCAAGCTAACCCTAAGAAATTTAAACAAAAGAAATTCACATTTCACATTTTTTTTATTTTTACATTAGCCCCACACAGGAGGCAATTATTTTCCTCAGGGCCTATGTCATGTTAGATAATGCTGTGTGGAAGGTCTTTTTAAGGAAGGGAAGTATAGGAAGTTCTGGGGAGGAAAAAGCTATGAGGAGTGGGTAGGAATCTGGGGGTCAGTGTGTCCAGGAGTTGTAGACGTATGCATCCATCGCTCTAACAGCAGTGCAAGGCAATGGGTTGAGAGTGTCAGGCTGGAAAGGTCAAAAGGCCTCCCTCAACCAGTTTCTCTCGATCCAGCCCGCCACGCAGCAGACGCATCCGCCGCCAAGACCTGGACGAACCTCACCCCATGCTAAGTCACCAAACATAGTGAACCACTTGGGGTGACCTATGGCAATCCAATAAATGGTTCCCGGGGCAGCGGTACCCATACCCGCCTACCAAATTGAAATAAATACAAAATTAAAATAATTTTTCTTGTAAAAAAAATATTATATTTTAGGTAAAGTAAGTACTCCAACACTTGTCTAAATTCTTGAAAATCTGTTCAAATTTTGAAAATGATGCTTACATTCAAAACAAATCCCCAATCTGATTTCATTGAACCAGGGTTACTTACAATCTATTTTGAAATTAGTGTTATTAAATTATTATATTATTTGTTAGTGTTAACATTTTTATAAATAATACACTTTTTTTACATTAGCTCCACACAGGATATACCGAGGAAAATAATTGCCCTCAGGGCCTATGTCATCTTTGGGGACACTGTGTGGAGGGTCCTTTTAGGAAAGGAAGGAGAGGAAGTTCTGGGAAGGAAAAGGGTATTAGGGGTGGGTAGGAATCTGGGGGTCAGTGTTTCCAGGAGTTACAGACGTATGAATCCATCCCTCCCACTGTGGTGCAAGGCGATGTTCCGAGAGAGTACGGCTGGAGAAGTCAAAGGGACTCCCTCAACGTAGATTATTATTGTTATCTTCTTCTTCAATGATATATGCATATAAGTTATAGAAGTTATTCTTGCGTAAGTATTTGGACTGGTCTAATTGCGTCCACGCGAACTTCCAGCCTTCTCACAGCTTATCAAATTAGTTTGATAAGTTGAGACAGTTATCATAAAAACAAGTACCAAAATGCGGCGTTGCGAGATGTCAAAAATTAAAAGACAGTTGTTTTCGTAGGTTTTTTTTCCTATAAAACTAGTATTTTAACTAAAATCTGATTAGGTTAAGTGGATAAAACTCAAATTACCACTACCCACGAAAACAAATTTAGACGGAAAGAAACTTTTCTTATTCCAAAAACCGATGAGAAATTATTTACTTTTCAGATTGAAAAAGGCTTTCTGAAAAAGAGCATCTTTCTATCGGTCCAATCCTTTCTAATCTCAATGTTTCTGTTTATAATATTACATATTTGAATTTGAAGTGGGTTGCTATCAGGTAGGGAATGCAATCCTGCAAGACCATGTCAATCCAGGTATTTGCGGTACTGAACAATCTTAGTCCCGCTGGATCCAGGTATTTGCGGGATCCAGCAGGGTGGACTTAGATATCTAATCAATCGTATAAAAAAGACATAATACCTCGATCTACCAACCTTGTTTTTAGAGTTTTAAATTTATATCTAATCAAACAAGTTCTTTGGGACATTTTAAATGGTTTATTAATATAGGTACCTTTAGTTAGACATAGGTAAAGTTTTAAGTCATAAATTGGCAAAGAATAATAAAATGACATAAATTTACATAACAACTTAAATTTAAATAATAAAGTTCACACGATAAACAATATTCTTGTACAATAAGCATCATAAGTTTAAACATTATTTTGGAAATAACTTCGTAAAAAAGTTAAAGTATTAATTGTGTCGTCTGATAAACGGCTTCTGATAGTGGACACGAGGTAGCCAGCGGCTGAAATAGCTCGTTCAGCCTCCACGCTGGTTGGCACAATAGTTATTAGCGCATTGTAAGTAAATTGAAGGTATGTGCCTTTTAATCCACCGGACTCGAAGTAATTCATTTCCTTCTTTATCAAAACCTCAAGGTTGCTCATATTGCCAGATCTAGGTTGTTGGGCTGTTGATCTCGAACTCTTCATACTAAGTTACAAAGTAAGTAAGTTCACATACGAACTATCAAAGTAAGTTTGAGTTCGTCTTGAAGTGACATTGGTGCTGATGCGTATGTCTCCAGATTAACGAGAGGAGTGTCGTCATCGTCATCGTAAGGATCATCAGCGTCAGCACGCAGAGTAACACGTATGAACTACGCTTCTCTGTAATCCCGCCAGTCCAGCGGGATCTCGGTATTTCGGGATCCCGGTATACCGGGATTGCATTCCCTACTGTCAGGTGAAGCTGTCATTCGGATAAAATTAAAGAACTCTATTTATCCACCTTTAACAGCACAAAAACGCCTGAAGAATTGTTATTTCAACCAAATTCTATTTCATCACTTTTTGGGACTTTTCGTCTTTATTGACAAAATTGCGTAAATTTGACAGCAGCAGATCGTTATTGACAGGAAGCCATCTTACTGCAAATAAATTAACAGATGTAAACGGTCGCTATCGTAGCTATGAGCCCTTATATAAATTGAACTTCTGAACAACTTCCGTGAGCATTAATTACCATAAATCGGATGTAAACGTGAACACTCCTGTGAGTAACTTGTCAAAAACTTAAGTATATCGTAAATTTTACTAATGCTAGCCTATAACAATGCTCTCAGATCAAATTTTATTTTGTAATGTGTTAAAATGAATAAATAATGGAATAATAATAAAATAAGTTTGTCAATGGTAATATATAATACACTCATACTTTCTCATGCAATGAGACAACTTTTATCACAATCTTTGTGACACATGTTCTAGCAGCGACGTATACTTAAAATAATTTAGGCAAAAGTATTACAAATAACATCGTCCATCGCTTATAATATTTATAATTATGACGTGTCTTCAGATACATCTATAATATAAAAATGAATCGCTAAATTTGTTGGTAAGCGCAAATCTCGAGAGCGGCTGAACCGATTTCGCTAATTCTTTTTTTAGAATATTCCTTGAAGTACGAGGATGGTTCTTGAGAGAAAAATTAAGAAAATTGCGTAAAAAATTGGATAATTTCAGAAAACCTAACACGTTTGACAGTTTGCGTGTTTGAAAATGACATTTTGCAAAACAATGATGGAATTAAATCAGGATTCTATTTTTGAAAATCTGTAAGTTGATAAATTTATTTAAAGTAGGTACTCCCCTAACAGTTTGAATCGAATCAAGAATTTTAGATGTTTTAAATAGCTACCTATGTTAGGTACCAAATTTAATATACATAAAAAATGGAAATTTGAATAAAAATTGTAAAAGGTGGCACGCGGGCTGTTTAAAAACTAATGTACTGGGATTGAATATTTGGAATGCGGGAGGAGGGTTGGCGGGACGAGGGAGCGGGAAAGGTGGAAGGAAAATGCGGGAGGGGAAGGGGACGCGTGAGGGGGGAAGGGAACTCGAAAGGTTGGTTAGCGGGACGGGGGAAGGGGGGGGGAGTAAAGTGGGGAGAGGGAAGGTGGAGCTGACGGAATGGGAACGCGAGAGGGGAAGAGGACGCAGGAGAAGAAGGGGAGGCGGAAGGGGAACGGGACGAATTGGAAAGGACACTCAGGGAGAAACAATTTCTTTATTAAATGGCATAGCAACGCATGCCGGTACCAGCTAGTATATCAATAAAGATAAGGGTACAAAGTCATTGATTTTATATTAATATTATGATTTATCTATGTACATATGTTTTTTGTAGACAACATTAAATGATTGATATAGTGATTACAACACATTGACTTCATAATATATTATGTAAACTTACAAAGGTGGAATAATGACTCTAACCTCATTCACAAAATAAGTTTTTTTTGTCACTTTTCAATTTTAGGCATCGACATAACCCGATTTTTGCAAGAGAGTTTTTTTTGTATTTTTGCCATTGTCATTACTAAAAACTTTACAGACTGAAGTTAGCCACAGACCAGCAGAGCAATTATGCAAATATTTAATATTATATTATACGAGTCGATAAATTATTGTTAAACACTCGTAAGTCGACCCCCCCATCCAAACTAAACCAAAAATGGTGTTGGATTCAAAATTTTACTTAGAATATAAATATGCGTTATAGATATGGTCTTAGATTTTCACGGCCAAAAGTATTTTTGTTATTTATTTTTGGGGTATTTTGCCGTGTTGCGCTACCTTGTTTCGGACTGCGTTATAGTGTCCATCATCAGGGCAGATGTGACACTGTCCGAAACATTGGCTAATGAAGAAGGTAGCGCAACACGGCAAAACACCCCAAAAATAAATAACGGAAATATGCTTTATAATTTTAAAATCTTTCTAAATTCAAAATGCGTAGGTCAAATTGTAATTAAGAGGGAATAACCAGACACACCGGGAATATGACATTTTTAAATCGTGTCGACTTTTTTCCACAAAAACTATGAATTTATTTCGAAAGATTGTTATTTTATCTAGTAAAGTTATGATTTATCCGAAGGGAAAATTCAATTCAATTCACTTCAATCTATAAATATTACAAAATTACAATTTCAAAGCGTTTTTAACTCGCGACAGGCCAAGATGCCAAACATAATGTCCGTAGCCATGTGGGACGGCCGATGACCCCATGCATTTTTCTGCCTTATGGGCATTTAAACCGTAGAAATTCCTTTTTTTTGTTATTAAATTTGTCCATTTATTGAGCAAGGAATATTACCTACATTTGACAAATATTTTTTCCTGCGATCAACTTTTTTTTTAAACGGCACATTATGTATTAAATCCTAAAATACTAAAAATATATTTTATGTATTTCAGTAGATATAAGAAGGATAGTAATTTTGGGGTCTACCTTCGGCCCCAGTTGGCTGCGGGAGAGTAAAAAGAGAAAAATAATTTAGATGAAATAAACAGATTTAGACTAACAGCAACATAGGCCCTCGGAGAAATTATTTTCAATTATTATTTAAAAAAAGAAAAAACAAAGCTTGCCATTTGAATTGTGTTTCATTGATGTTAAACATATCGATATTCAAAGTGATTCTATTTAACAAGACTAATCTCTTTAATCTCTCCCAACTGACATAACCATTGGCAAGTTAGTCCTGCAAGCCGGAAGATAAAACAATCTTTGCTATTGGTGATGGAGATAACCGTCGGGAACATAGAAACTAATGCTCTCCATGATAGCCGAGTTTTCGAACCATCCACGAATCAGTCTGAAGAAATGAGTTACAGCACATCCCTTCTAAAATGAATACATAAGGTCGATACCTTGCATAGGCATGATTCTTCAACACTGCAATAGGCTACTTGCATCACATTTTTAAAAAAAAAATTCCGGTTTAGACAAATATTCTAAGACATTCTGTTTTTTTTTTTTTTTTTTTCGTATTTTTGAAACCCTGGGGATTTTTTGAAAATTTCAATCCTAAAAATCAGACCATTTTTTACAAACCGGAAAGACGGGACATAATTTTATAGGTGCGAAAAAACGATAATTACATAGCAGAAAATCATTTTAAAAAAAAAGAACGTTTTCCACACGAATGGCACAGGAGAATAACGAGGCATACCAAAAATATTACATCTCATAAATATTTTTTTCCTTGATCTATCTTATTGAACAAAAATCATTATAATTTACAACGTATACATTACTAAATCCAATGTAATATACTTGTACTTGTAAATTATAATGATTATAAGAATATTATAAAATTTGATTTTGTTAAAATCAGCACCATACCCATTATACCTCTAAAACACGTACCGACTTCTAAAATGTACGGGGTTCTCTTCAGAACATCTGTCAAAAAGTCAAACCAAATGATAAGTTCGCAGAGAACAAACAATAAATCTAGTGAACGAATTCAAAAATTCACCTGAAATCAAAGTGATGCCATATAAAAAAAATAAATCAGTGTGGAATTTTACAAAATTAATATGAACATTTTCGGAGACAGGACATTTTCATGTAGTGACGTCACGAGCCCAAATAATGGATTTATTTATTTAAAAACAAAAAAAAACTGTACATTTCTAAAAAAAATTACAAATGGTACTTCCACACCAAAGCCAACCTTCCAACTCCGAACTTAGTTTGGAGTTGGAAGGTTGACCGATCGTGTGGTGGCTGCGGTTACTAAACTGTGGCTGCTAAACAATTGTTATACCACTTTCCGTAATAATATTGTCATTTTAATAGTATGCGACACGCGCGTCTTGATCGCCTGCCGTTCGCAGACTGATGTGTGGTCAGCTGCGGCAGGCTGGTTCGTGTGAGTTGGCCGTCGGGATCGCCTCGAGGGCGATCCCGGGCCAACTCGAACTCCAACCTTCCAACTCAAACTTCCAACGCACGAACACCCCTCCACACGATCGTCCAAATGTTTGAAGTTGGAACGTTGGCCGCAGTGTGGTCTTACCATAACATTTTCGTAATCTTAGTAAAAAAACCTATCCCCACGATTTTTTCCAAGTCGTTATGAATTCAATGCAAGTGGCCTATTGCAGGGCTTCTGACCCTAGGGGTTAAGGATGAAGCGCCTCTGTATATTTACCCACTTATCATATTTTAATCTAAGAACAGATATTTATGGTGATATGTATGTGTTTTTATTAGTGAATCAATCTATTTTACCTGTGCTGTTGTAAACATTTGTGACAGTGAAATCAATAGAGTATTTTCTTTGTTTCAGTATGTCTTGAAAGAGACGGGAAACGAATGGCTGGGGGATGAAGACAGTCCTCTCAACGGATTCAGCTGGAGAGGCGGCTCAGAGAGAGACACTACGGGCATCCTTCTCTGGTCCGAGATCTTCCTCACACAGCTCGCCAGTGGGGAGAAGGTAAGAGCGATACAACAATTAATACCAAACTTCCAAAATAGACACGGAATAAACTGTTTTTTTTTTTTAAATGATCTTCGATTCGCAAAAAATCTAGTATTAATTTTATCAATCATATTAATGTCAGTTGTGGGTCTGTCTGCAATTTTTTTTTTACATAAGTTCCACGCTGGCGGTCCTGAGGAAAATAATTCTCCTCAGGGCCTATATCATCTTTGGGGATGCTGTGTGGAGGGTCTTTTTTTATAAAAGTGAGGAGAGGAAGTTCTGGGAAGGAAAAAGGGATGTGGGGTAAGTAGGAATCTGGGGGTCAGTGTGTCTAGGAATAATGGACGTATGATTCCAACCCTCAAACTGCAGGGCAAGGTAATGGTGGGCAGACGCATCCGCCACCAAGACCCGGACAAACCTCGCTCCATAAACCTTGGCACCCCTTGTCACCAAACATCACATGGGGTGACCTGTGGCAGAGGTGTTGGTTGTCTAACAAATGGTTCCATGGCGGCGGTACCCATAACCTCCTCCGAGTGATTGTAACTGGTTCAATTAACTGGGTTTTGTTTTTCTCATATTTCATGACTTTTCAAGGGTCTACACCATAGGTTCTCAACGTGGGTGATAACGCCCCCTCGGGGTCGTTTCAGACCTTCAGGGGGGCGGTAGAAGTCCAAGAGAAAATTGAGGGGCGTTTCAGACTTTCAGGGGGGCGGTAGGAGAAAAAGAAAAGAGAAAACCATCCCACTGATCCTATCTTGCCCCATCCCATCCCATTATGCCCCCTCCGTTGTGGTCAATATAATCGTGAAGACGATTGCTGTTTCAGATTCACTTGTTAGGGGGCGCTAGAAAAAAAATATATTCTCAAAGTGGGCGGTGGGCAAAAAAAGGTTGAGAATCTATGGTCTACACTATTCTATTTTTAAGAAAGCTTTATTTACTAACATAATATCTCTCGTGATTTTTCACCTGACTGCGCTAGTTGATAACCCTAAAGACCTGCGTCCTATGTCATCTTTAGGGATGCTGTGTGGAGGGTCTTTTAGGGAAAGGAAGGAGAGGAGGGTTCTGGGAAGGAAAAGGGTTTAAGGGGTGGGTAGGAATCTGGGGTTCAGTGTGTCCTGGTCATCAGACCTAAACACACCTCATCCCATGAACCCGGGCACCTCTGCTAAATCACCAAACGTAGCGAACCACTTGGGGTGACCTATGGCAGAGGTGTTGGTTATCCAATAAAGGTTCCCGGGGCGGCGGTACCCATTCCCGCCTCCCAAATTGAAATTGCTTCTGCGTAAGAGTCCCGAAACAACAGCTACACACGGAACAGTCAATTTCTAAGAATTTGCGGCATAAGGCCATGCAACTCAAATGCAAAGCTTCACTCGGTACACGGTGAATCGAGAACTTGGCACAGATACGCTATTTAATAAGTCAGGTGCACCTCATACGTCATATTATGTATGTCTGGTAATGTTATATTATCATGAAAATAAGCTTACGGGTCAAAGTGGTTAATAATGGTCAAACGTAATGTTTGTCTCTATTTGTGAACAATCTATTGCAACATTACAATGGTAAATATGCAGTTAGTCCACCTCACGGATAACACGGAACGTTTGTGTTGTCGAAGTTTGATGCACGGATAAAACGGAATGTTCCTTTTTTAACTAATATACAATCAAATATGACATTTGTCGGAAGTACCAATCTTATAAAATAAATTCTCTAAAATAAACTCGCTTTTCATCATACTTTTAAAAAACATCCCAGGTTTTGAATGGTTTGTTTGGCTACGCAGGGTTTGTCTAGCGGGTTTGTGTCATTATTTTAATACATTTCTTTCCATGTTCTACTGTTATAAATACAGGTACAAACTTGTCAATGATGCATTCACTTTGTTTTACGCAAAAATATTTTTTCTATGATTGGCAGCATTGATGAAATGTTAAAATAAAAACGATGAATAAACATGGCGTTACCGCGCTAGTCAATTAATTTTAACAAAATTAAAATGTTAAATGCATATTTTTTGCATGTTTTTTGGTCTCCCCCAACATAAATACTCACTTTTCATAATAATAAAGCTAAATCTAACTGTTTGGATAAAAACTTTTCCGTATTAACGAGTAAGCGGTTTAATGCATAAATAATCATTACAATTATTAATTATACAATTATTCACCTCAATCTGTCTCTTACTGAGGGACGAATCACATTTAGGAAGATAAATGCAGTGAAATCCTCTTAAGAAGTTTGACGACCTCCGTAGTCCAGTGGGTAAGACACTTGACTCACAATCCGGAGGTCGCGGGTTCGAACACGGCATGCGCAAATAAATTTTATTTGATTAATTTGTGTTATTTCACAATTAATTCATTTAAAATAATATATAGTATATTTGCGGCATGTTCCAGAGTGGAAGATACTATCAGTATCGCCCTGGTGTAAGACCACCATTCAGAATTGAAACGTTGCTTGAAAATGGCTTTAGCCGTGTTTAGTGACCAGATCTGAATAGCCAGGTACTTCCCAACCTTCCTCTTCCCCACCTCCTTCCCCTCCCCACTACCTTAAGCCTCACAACATACCCCAATTGGGGATGCCATAGTCTCACTGGCTCCAGACGGGAGCAGTTGAGATTCTTGTGCGGTATTCACTGTAAAAAAAAAAAAAAAAAGAAGTTTTCCAAGGGACCTGAAAAAGCAAACTTCGAGTGTTTAACCAGCCAGCGGCCGAAAATCCACATTTCGTCGAAAGTTGTTCTTACGATCGTGCAGGGCGGTTTCAATGTGAAAGATTAATCATTCTCCGTACCTGCTTTTTAAAATTATAACTCAATATCGATTTTATTTCATTCCAAATTTGCTTTAATTTATACCTACATCCAAAAATGCTGAAAGGCGTAATGATAAAACTATTAAAATTATGTACTTTTTGTAATTATTTATTTTTGAATATTTTTTTTATTCTGAAACCTGCGTTTACCAGATAATGTATTGATTTATCTTACTGCATGATTATATGATTTGAAATGGGTGTTGTATGATATAAAGATCTTTTTTGAAAATTTAACAAATCTGCCAACGACCTACGGTATAACCTTATTATACTAAAAATAAACATTTTTTCTCTAAATTTAAAACATGCGTTTCCTAGATAAAGGAACAATCTTTTGAAATCAATTTATAATTTTTTGTGTAAAAGAGTCAATACGTCTAAAATCTGATTTAAAAATGACATATTTCTGGTTTTCTCTGGTTTATATATAAAGTTTTCCCTCTTAACCAGGAAAACCTATATTATGTGGGAAAAATTGGGCCAATTTTGGACCGAGGGACCGAAAAAACCAAACTTCTTAAGAGGGTTTCACTGTATTCTAATCAAATCCTTGTGCTATTGCTCCCCTTTCATAAAATTCTGCTTTACGTTACCTATAAAAAAATTGAATTCCTTATGCGTTTTATAATTTAAAACACAAATCAATAAAAAAGCAAATATATGTAAAATTTAAGTATTTGCTGTACCTTTTGATTAAAAAAATAATTATTCAGTTTGGTTAAGTATTTTTGCCTCAAATCCAAATTTAAGTTTGTATGGTAAAGGCCGCCCGTGTGGCACACAAATATAGCTTAATTTTTCATACATGTGGCTGGCGTTGCGCACTGGCGATGTTTGGGATATTCGATACAAAAACATAATTCGTTCCGCTTGCAATCGCCCTGCACACGGGGACAGGGCAACTTTGCGCGGAACTTTGAGAATTTGCTCTCCCTGGTTCATATTATATTAGGCATTATATTGGTAGGTGATATTTTTAATTTGATTCATAGATTTTATATTTTTCGGTAAGATTATATAAGTAATTTTAAGCTATATAATTTACCAGTGCTGCACACGAACACACTGTGCAACCAGCCGCCCTTGATTACTACAATCCTCACAGAAAGAAAAGTTACACCGAATACGGGCATGGGTAATAATTACCTTTTTCGAGTTTTGGCACGTGTAGCTCGCAACGCGGCTAATTCCCGACTGATTTCGCACCAGAAACTTGTCGAGGCATTCAATAACTCCAGCTACTGAGAAAAGCGGCAACGTCACATAAATAGTTTTAAAATTATAGGCAAACCTAAAAGGCGCGAGTAATCTTGACCCAGCCCCCATCTCGCCGGGTTAAAACTATTTATATCACAAAGTGTTTGGCGGTCTCTACATGCTTTCAGGGATACTAAATTATAATATCCAAATATATATTATGTATTATTATTATTAAATAATTTTGTTATTTATTTATTTATTTTATTTTATTTAAGTTTTTATTCCAGCAGGGCTGGGAGGGTAGTGCAATCCCAGTCTGCCATATTACATAAAAAATGAAAATAAAATTCGAACATAAATAATAGCAATAAAAATTAATCACAAAATTAAAAACAAAATAAAATTAAACAAAAATAAAACAGAAATTAAAATTTAAAAAAGAAATTTAAAATTTAAAAAAAAAAAAGTTATGTGAATAAGAATAAATTTTCGTTCAGTATCGATAGAAACATTGCTTGAAAAACTACAATCGATTTGAATTATTATTTTATGATTTTTGGATTTGGCTTCTAATCTGCAATATTCATGGGAAATTTTACAAGTGATAAGTAAAATGTTTTATACAAGGATTAAACGAGTTTACATTATTTCTTATCAATTTTATACAACCTTCTGCAATTTCACATTTATTTATTGTCGAGGGTATCAATAGAATATTGTGATAAATTTCATTGTAAGTTTTTTTGAATAAATAAAATACCTACATTTTTTTTTAGATTATCTCCACACAGGAGGCCCTGAGGAAAATAATTCCCCTCAGGGCCTATGTCATCTTTGGGGATGCTTTGTGGAGGGTCTTTGGAAGGAAAAGGATATTAAGGGTGGGTAGGAATCTGGGGGGCGGTGTGTCCAGGAGTGACGGATGTATGAATCCATCCCTCCCACTGCGGTGCAAGGCGATGTTCCGAGAGAGCACAAAGGGACTCCCTCAACCATTCTCTCCCGATATGGCCTGCCATGCACTTTGAGCACTTGAAGTGAAATAACACAAATGTGCGCTATACTATAAATACTACATTGTTATTATTATTATGCAGCTGGTGGGCAGACATATCCGCCGCCAAGACCTGGACAAACCTCATCCCATGAACCCGGGCACTCCTGCTAAGTCACCAAATGTATCGAACCACTTGAGGTGACCTATGGTAGAAGTGTGGGTTATTCAATAAATGGTTTCCGTAGTGGCGGTACCCATACCCGCCTCCCAAACCTAAAGGATTTTTGCATGCAACACTATACAGGGTATATATTGTAGCAATGCATAATCCTTGGGAACCATCGGATTATTTTATTTTTCGGTAGAGAAGAAGAATCTCGTCAGGATTGTGGGAAGAAAAATACAGGTTTCTTTCTTGTGAGGTTAGATTGAATTTGTGAATAAAAGAGTTCATTTCAAAATAATAAATCCTAGTATATTTTATAAAAAAAATTAACAATGTTGCCCTTTGAGGGGCCGTGTTTCACATCCTCAAAAACAAAACCTTTTCTTAAAATTTAACGGATAAATAATTAAGCAGAAAGAAATCGCGTCACTGCGGATCATGGATCTTAACCAAATTACACTCACGCGAACACTCTATTTGACTTCAACATAGCGCATTGAGGAACCGCGGGCCGTAATCTCGCACAATCTCCAGGTCGGGAACCGGGAAAGACCCCAAGAAAGGCTCCAGAGAATGAGGACCCCTCGCCAGGGAGCAGGATCCAAGATCAGGACCAGTACTCCGGTTGAGCCCACCGGAGAACACCGGGTAGAACACGATTTCCGTCAGCATGCTTCATCCGGAGATGAGCGCCGGGTATCCATCCGTCACAAATATGAGCAGCCACGACCGTATCAGGTCATAAAGACTCTCCCTCGCGAAGCTCTTCAATACGCGAGTCATGATTATGTAGGTAATTTACAGTACCTTTACAACGCGGCCGTGCGAAGGTCCCAATAGTGGCGACTGATCACGCCCGAAACAATTCGAAAAGACGCATTCGCAAAATGATCATCCTTGGGCTCGCGGTTTGAATTATTAATACAATTCATAATAAAGGGATTATCCCGTAACACATATTAACAACACAAACTATAATGTTAGGTGACAAGTCAAATGACCCGCAGACTTCCCGTTTCGGCGGAAATTCAAAAAGTGACCTACCGGAAATCTCGTTAATAGAGTTGCCAATCTAAGAAGCGAAAAGGCAAGGCGATTCAACAATTAAATATGCAGCCAGGCGGAGGTTTATCAAGTCGCGATAATAATTATTACTGTGAGATAAACATTATCGTGACAATATATAAATACAGGGTGGCGCAAAATTAATCATCTAATTTTGTATATGAATAACTTTTTATTAAATAAAAAAAAATGATTTTGAGTAATAGTATAATTTTTTTCTGTAAAGTGAAAAAGATGATATCCGTCATCTGGCTGCCGCCAGTGTTGATACACATTTGTGCCCGTTTTATCGCATTTTCCATGACTTTCCCACAATATTTCCGATGATAACTGTTCGCATTCCTGTTGAATATTCTCCTAATGGGCTGCGATTGTCTGAGGCTTGTTGGCATAAACCGGCGACTTCAAATAGCCCCAAAGAAAGAAGTCTGGGATGGTTAAAGGTTAAATCGGGCGATCTTGCTGGCCATACCAAATCGCCAAAGCGAGAGATTACGCGACCAGGAAATGCTTCCTTCACAATATCCATTGTGGCTCGTGCTCTGTGTGTGGTTGCACCGTCTTGTTGAAACCACATGTTCACCAAGCCCCGCTCATCCAATTCCGGAAGTAAGAAGTCGTTTATCATGGCCCTGTAGGGTTCGCCAGTAACAGTGACCGTAATGCCAATGGCGTCCTCAAAAAATACGGCCCAATCACTCCTCCTGCGTTAACGCTAGACATGGGCAGACTCATTCCCAGGAGTGAATCGATTCATTATGATTCCCTCGGCCTTTTGAATTGATTCATTTTATTCATTCCTTATTCCAAAAAAAAAAAAAAAAAACCCTCGCTTATATTTTATGAGGCTACGAAGCCAAAGAGGAGAACAATAATGCTATCTCATTCTCTCGCAGACTACTTTATTTCTTAGTTCTCCTTTAGATGCATGTGTTTGCTCTTTTTAGTGTCGTTATTTTTCGTTTCATCGAGTTTCAAATCACAACGGTGATAAAGAAGTTTTCACTACGCAAAGCACTCTTCTTAGGGTAAATTATGTTGTTCTGAAAAATCGTAGGTACTAAAAACGACGCGCGACGAGGTTAATGAAATATTTCAATGTGTACTTAGATATTATTTTGCCCAAAAGACAAATTTTTGACAAGAAAAATGTGTTTATATTAGGCTATCAATTAAATCTTAAAATTAAACAGTTTTTGTGGTTAACCCCTAAGGTTTTACTAATTTTTATTTATTTATTAATCTTAAAATTGTTTCACTTCACGTGATCTAAACTTCCCACTACCTTTAGCCTCGCAAAATATCCCAATTGGGGATTCCATAGTTTCATTAGCTCCAGACGGGACTTGGGCGGAATTCACATAAAAGCCATACTATTATCGCGCTTTCATAGGTATATCCGGAACGGTAACCTGGAATAAGCTTCACTCAAATATATATATATTTTAAATGCACCTACTTCAATGGTGAAGTTAATACCACGCGCCGAATAAAATCTAATTAAAAGCCCTGGCGACACGCGTCATATAATTTGTTACCAAAATATAAAGGAACAAACCGCTCGATTATCATTTATCAGTATCACGGTTCGATAGCGACTGATGTATTGTTTACGGCTAGAGTAGACAGAGACAGATACCATAAAAAAATAATAATAATATAGATAAACATCGTTTTGTTTCTACAAGCATTGTATCACAATTTACGCACGTGTGAGGGAGAAAAAACATGGGATTAACTTTCGCTTTTAGATTTTTATTAACGTTCAGGGTCCGAAGTGGGAAGTTTCACCCTAAGATGACGGCTTGGCGGCGCGGGGACTAACGACGAACCGATTCTCGGCGGGCATCAAGAAATGAATTAGGAACTTCTGACTAATAAGTGTCTTTTGTCTTGCTGTGACTTGAATAACTTGCATTCCGCGGACCGGCCGGATCGACTCGACACGTGGGACCCGGGACCCGTGGGACTACGACGTCACAAATGAATAAGAAATAAATGTTTTGATTCCTTGAATAAGTGAAACAGAGATTGGGGTTGCGGATTGAGTTCGCACAGACCGAACAGCTTGTAGGACTATGACCACGGAGGAACGATTCCTCCGTGACTATGACTGACGGGACTGGCGGGACAACTGTGAAACAGACGCGACTCTCGGAGCTCAGAATTATTTGGATCTTGGCTGACTCGCTTGTCTGTTGGCGGTTTTGTCATTTGGATTGGGGACGGGGACTCTGGCCTACGGGGTTTTTTGTAGGTATAAGATTTACTGCGCGGGATACTACTCATCACACGTGATAGGCAATTTCGCGGCGCGCATCGCCTGTAGTAGGTGTACCTATCCGCGCAACAAATATCCAGAATAATATTTAATTTAATCCCTACGAAACACTACAATATTTATAGAGTACATTATTATTTTCTTACCTCAATATAACATGAAATATTTAACTGTAAAATAAATTAATTGAAATAAAAATAAATATGGTGCTTTTAAAAAATCGTAAGATGCAAGGCCAAGGGTAAGGAATAAAGATTTAATTCCTTTTGAATATGAGAATCAGATCGAGTGTGTTACAAGATTGAATTTATTCATTTAATTCAGTCATTCAATTTTGCCCACGTCTAGTTAACGCCACAGTAGCTTTGAGTGGACGTAATGACTTTTCGTGCATCGCACGCGGATTTTCAGTGCCCCAGAAATAAATGCTTATTGGCGTAACCGTTTAAGTGGAAATGCGCCTCGTCGCTCATGATGACTTTCGACACAAAATCGCTAAAAGCGTTAAAGCTTAAATCGACACAATTATTCCATGCTCTTGCGGAGTATAGCGCTCCATTGCTTGTCTGTTTGTATTCTGCTGTTCACAAATGTGAAATATGATTGACGTACGACGCCATTTGCAAAAATTATAACATCTTCCGATAGGGTGATTAATTTTGCGCCACCTTGTACAACATGTATTACTCCAAATAATGTCTGGAATAACTGGTTACAGTAGGTCTAGCACTTTCCTTAACACCTTGCATAATAATATTATCTAGCAGTTACATGATCTAAGAAGCAGGAGATTATCTCGTTTCCTGCTGGTTTTTACGTCAATAATCCATCTTTCTAAATAACTGCTTTGTTTATTTAGAAAACAAATAATATTCAAACAATTACAACTTTTGTTTATTTGGTACACTTTAAATATGGAAAACATTCAAATATATTATTCCAACAACTACAACCTTTAATTTATTTGGTACATTTTAAATATGGAACACATTCAAATATTTTCGAACCATTACAACTTTTAGTTTACTTGGTACACTTGAAATATGGAACACATTCAAATATGATATTCAAACAGCTACAACTTTTAGTTTATTTGGTATATTTTAAATATGGATCACATTCAAATAATATGTTCCAACAACTGCTTTGCGTTTTTTTGTTCACTTATGGTGGGTTTCTTCATTTACCGAGACTGCTAAATGCAATGCTAATTGTAAAAGTAAACGGTCAAAATGCATAGAAATTTTTAAATTTCGATCGTTTATTTTTACAATTAGCATTGCATTTAGCATTCTCGGTAAATGAAGAAACCCACCATTAATGTAATAAGTTGGAAAATGTAGAAAGAAATCAATCTAACCTAAGTTTGTTCTCCATTCCAGGTGGCCATCCTCCTAATGGACACACAAGGCACGTTCGACAGCGAGAGCACGGTGAAGGATTGTGCCACGGTATTTGCCCTGTCCACCATGCTGTCCTCAGTTCAGATCTACAACCTGTCACAGAATATTCAGGAGGATGATTTGCAACATTTACAGGTATTTTCTACTTTGGTGATGCCATTTTTTTTTATACATGAACTCCACACTTATTTTCCTTGGGGCTTATGACGTCTTTGAAGATACTGTGTGGAGAGTATTTTCGAGGAGGGAAAGGAGTGAATAGAGAGGGAGGAATCATAAAGGCTGGCAAATCATTCCACAGCCGAACTGTTGAACTCAAAAACGAGTCGTAGAAGCGACCCGTTCTCATGTGACAAATTTCAACCGTGTTACATATGTTTCCCGATTATGCACCAGTGCCAAAGTGATCAATGACGCTACTTCCTCGGAGCATCCTCCATTGTAATACCGGTAAAACAAGGACAGTATATCTACCTGATGCCTGTGCTCTAAAGATTGCAATCTGCTTGTTTATAGGGGAATCAAACATCGCTCGTTTCTACGCAGAGTCAAGGGTTTTTTCAGGTATTTTGGGGCTCCAAACCAGAGGTGTCTGTCAAATTCAACAGTGGGGCGCACTTGCGATTTGTACAGGATCAGCAGTTGTGTAGTATTAAAGTATGTGCGGGCCCTGTACAGTATGCCCAACTTCTGAGAGACTAACTTGACTCTGGCTTCGATGGAGCCCCCGCGCCTGAGTTAGTCATTTAGAGTTCCACTGGCAGTTAGTTCATTTTAGACAGTTTAGTTTCATGATAGAAATCATGAGGTTCAGAATACATTCCACTTGGTAAAAAAATCAGTTCATGGAAAAACACAGATTAAAAAAAAATTATTGTAAAAGATATAATATTATTTGCCCTCCAGATGTTTTTTCATGAAAACAACTCTATATGAATTATCCAATTTTTATTATTTTTATAGCTGAAGTTCCCAGGTGTGAAATCAGTTGAATATAATAATTTTTCTCTTATTTTGAATGAGTTTGCAAAATTTCATCAACCACTATCAACAGTTTATTTTTATTATTGTAGAAACCAATCACTTTGTGGTTTGACATATTTAATAAAATAAAATACTTTTTTGTTTAAAACCACGAGATTTATTAATTTATGAACCGACCGGTTTCGCTTTATTAAAGCTTCATCAGGGTACAAATTAATTAATTTATTTATTTACATTAATTTGTACCCTTCAATTTATTTATTTACATTAATTTGTACCCTTCAATTAATTTATTTACATTAATTTGTACCCTTCAATTTATTTATTTACATTAATTTGTACCCTGATGAAGCTTTAATAAAGCGAAACCGGTTGGTTCATAAATTAATAAATCTCGTGGTTTTAAACAAAAAAGTATTTTATTTTATTAAATATGTCAAACCACAAAGTGATTGCTTTCTACAATAATAAAAATAAACTGTTGATAGTGGTTGATGAAATTTTGCACACTCATTCAAAATAAGAGAAAAATTACTATATTAAACTACCCGGTTTCGCTTTGTTAAAGCTTCATCAGGGTACACATTAATGTAAATAAATAAATTAATTAATTTGTACCCTGATGAAGCTTTAATAAAGCGAAACCGGTCGGTTCATAAATTAATAAATCTCGTGGTTTTAAACAAAAAAGTATTTTATTTTATTAGTTTATTTTTAAATCTCGTGACCTTCCTCTTGTTTTGAAAGTCAAGTGTGCAAAATTTCGTCTTCGTTCTTACTGTAGATTTGTTTTAATAACAAACCCATGCCGGGACTTTCTTCTTTATAAATAGATAATACATTATCATTTTGATATTTAACGAAAAATAATAACTTTCAATGTATTTTAAACATTTTTTGGCAATGTATCAAAACCAGTAAAAAATTCTTTAAAATTAGAGAGATATATTTGTCTTGCGTTATTTATTGCATTGTCCTTGTTCTCTTATTGTGTTTTCCTTATTCTGTAATTGTAATTGCATTATGTTCCAGCTATTCACAGAGTATGGTCGGCTGGCCTTAGCCGACAGCGGCAAGACCCCCTTCCAGCGGCTGCAGTTCTTGGTGCGTGACTGGAGTTTCCCGTACGAGGCTGCCTTTGGAGCCGAGGGTGGACAGCAGATACTGACTAAAAGATTACAGGTACTGCTTTCCTCTTACGTCGGAAACATCAATTCCTCAAAGCGAGGACGGCTGTGAACTGCCAACATCTCTGTAGCGACACTCTACTCACCCAACATTCCTCCAGGTTGATACTTGAATGAATGAATACCGGCGAAATGTGGCCGATGAGGTCTGTGCTCGACGCCGTGTGGGCGGAGGCTTGATGACTGGTGGAGAAGATCACGGATCTTCCAATACTCCTCCAGGCCGATGCTCGACGTCTTGCAGGTGGTGTACTTCAAAATCGGCTACAAAATGCGAAATCATTACGTATGTTCTTTATCACAATAATGCTGCAGCTCTTTCTTATACACTAAATAATAGTATGTAAGAAGAAAATGAGACAAACGGTGTACACATATCTGCTTCCCCTAAATGAAAAATGTATTCATTATCGTACATCTCCCTCATATGTATTTAAGAAATGAAATGCTATTGCCGTTGCTGTGCTGTAGCTGTAGGAATTATAAAAACCCCTGTTGCATCCGGAACTGTTTCCGAATTACAGCCTCAGATGTACTTGAAAATGAACTGTAAATATTAAACGAATGAGACAAAATGGTGTTTGCTGGAATTGGCTGATAATATGTGTATGGAAAAAATAATGGATACAAAGAAGAAGGACAACCTTTGGGAAGGCGAACAACACAATTACAAATATAGTTTATTTAGTTCCATTACGGTATCTCGAGGTAATTATCACCACAACCACACAAATAAGTATAAAACGATTTTGTTACGGTCAAAACACCTTCTTTTAGTTCATAAACGAATATAGATGAACACGAACAACCAACAACAAAATTCTTTCAATGTAGGCCAAAATCTTCTTCAGTTTTTTCCGAAACAAAAGCACTTCAATCCACTCTTGTCATTGTTCCATTTTCAAATGCTTTTCCAGCAAGGTGATATGGTTAGGTATGGTAGGTACTGAATAAATGATATCCCGGTAGGAACTATCATATCATCATTTCAAAACCAAACAACCCCTATTTTTAGTTCACAGTCAGGATGGATGGATGGATGAGTCAGTTAGGGATGGTAGATACTGAATAAATGATATCCCGGTAGGAACTAGCATATCATCATTTCAAAACCAAACAACCCCCTTTTTCAGTTCACGGTCTAAAATGATTGCTACTTGATAAAATCCCCCAGATACCTCAATCTGCTGTACTGTAACATGTAGACACCATATGATTGCTTTAGAAGAACTCTGAGCTCTGGGTTCCATTATGAAAGATCAAAATAGAATAGTTCAGAATAATTTATTTATGTGCTTGCTAATCAAGTTGTTGTTTTCTATTTCAGTTATCAGAAAGACAACACCCCGAGCTTCAGTCACTTAGGAAACACATCACCTCTTGCTTCACGGAAATAGCCTGCTACCTCATGCCACATCCCGGACTCAAAGTCGCAACTAACCCTAACTTCGATGGAAGATTATCAGGTCATTATTTGTGCGATCGCTTGGATTTACAAAAGTTTTTTTTTATTATTCTTTGCGGAGACGGTTTACAACTAGTTCCCGAGAGAACTTAGGCCATAGGCCCATTGTGCTATCTCCCATTTTACCACAATCCTTTAACAATAACCCAGTCCCTTTAATAAAGTTCACCGGAGTTGTCATTGGATATGTGGCTAAGTCTTCTGGTTCTACAGTGTATCTCCCCAGGTATCTGAGCCTAGTTCCCACCAGGGCAGGACATTGGCACCATAAACGAATTGGAGTCTCTTCATCCTCTTCACATTTTCTACATCTATTGGTACTTTCTACTCCCAATAGCTGCATGTGTCTCCTGAGATGGCAGTGTTCCGTTAGTAGTCCTACCAGTTCCCTCAGTGAGTTTCTGTCCACATTGAGTAGTTTCCTGGTCCGTCTGTTTCCTTCCAGTGCTGGGATTTGACCCACCTCTCAATATTCTCATGCTTATTGCCCTCAATACTCATGTCCTGGTACACAAAAATATTAACTGTAAGAAATTTCTTTTACAGAAATATGCAAGTATCCAATGCAAACAACTTTTTGCGCACATCACATTCGTGCGCAGGCACACAAAGTATGCCTGGGCACGAATCTTCAACTGGTGTCACCGATGAGTTTACAAAATGTCCGCAAAGTATGCCTGCGCACGAGTCTTCTGGCAGATACGGCGGTAGTCACAAAGATACTTGTATCGTCTAGTATCGGATACTTTCATATGTCTGTGGAAGAGCCTATGTAATATTTTTTGGTTACTGTTTAACTCTTTAAAACTGCCCCTCTATGTGGCACTTTTTTTTAGAGACAACCGTTGTGATGTACGCTTATGGGCCACAGCCGCTCGCAACCCAATTGTTGTGACGTCTGGACGTCACAACCGGTTATGAACAGGAAGGAGTGAATCTGGATCTTTAAGAGAGCCATATTATAGAAGGGAGGAAGGAAGTCCTATTATATCATCCTAAACACACTGAAATCTTTAATTTTATTATTTTTTAATGATTTACTTTAATTCTTTCAGATATCGAAACATTATTCAAGAAAAGTCTGCTAAGCCTCGTGCCAATGTTATTAGCTCCACAGAACCTCGTCCTGAAGGAAATCAACGGCCAGAAAGTCAAGGCCAGAGATGTGGTCCAATACTTCAAATCTTATATTAACATGTACAAAGGAAATGAACTGCCGGAACCAAAGTCTATGCTTGTTGTGAGTTCTACTTACTTTCTTTGATTGTCAGTTTGTTTTGTGTATCCAAAATCAAGATTGCTGACCAAAATTGTCACAATATTATTTGAAACGCCTTGAGAAAAAATTGACAAATGCCCTGTTTATAAGTACACCTCGCATCTTTTCTAGCCAACGAAAGCTTTGAAAAATGTCACCAATGGTCGCCACTGTTGCTACAGCAGATTTGTCTTTGGTTGTAAAAAGAAACCGGGAGCTTTCATTCCCGTGGCAACACTTGATATCTGCTGTATATATAAGATTGAAGTCAACTTAATGATCGCTGTGGAGACCTAGTTCAATTTCTGAGATTTCTCTACCTGAGGGAGTATGGCTACTACCCGTGGTTGTGTCCTACTGACTTTCTTTTGGGTATGCTTGAATTTCTTCAAACTGATTCGTGGATTGTTTTAAAACTCAGATAGCATAGAGAGCATTCATTTCAGTGGTCATCTCCGTCACCGACAGCATAGACTGTTTTATCTCCCGGACTGCAGAACTAATTTGCCAATGGTCATGCCGATGGGGAAGGCAATCTTGCTGTTGGAACAGAATCAATTTAGAAGCTTTTAAAGTTTATTTCATACTTATTCCTCTGCTTTTTAATATTTTATTTAAAAATGCCTTAAAGTGGTTTTTATAGTGTTTTAAACAATAATAAAGATTGAATTGAACTGGCTGATCATCTTTGTAGCATTAATTGCTCAGCGTTAGACGGCTTTGAAATGATTATGGGTTGTTTGTTTGTAGGCAACTGCGGAGGCCAACAATCTGACGGCCGTAGCGGAGGCCAAGGAGTGCTACAACTTGCTGATGGACGAGGTGTGCGGGGGTACGCGGCCCTACCTGCAGGGGCAGCTGCTGGAGGCCAACCACCTGCGGATACGGGACAAGGCCATCAGCACCTTCCAGGCCAAGAGGAAGATGGGCGGCGAGGAGTTCTCCGAGTCCTACAAGGAACAGCTGAGCAAGGTTAGTTCTTCGGGCATTGGAGGAATGTAGGTTGGAAATTTCTTGACTTACTTTTAGACAACAATCACAATAATACATGTATTTGGGAGGACACTGCGTCGGTTGTACTTCGCTATTCTTTCAGCAAAGTAAAAAAATATAATTTTATGTGATTTCATTCTAATGGTGTTGTCATATACATTTATATCTGAAAAGGGAACCAATTATCAACAGCTGTAGTAAATTCTGCCAGAATTCATAATCACATGAAGAGGTATCAAAACTTGTGAAAGTTCTTTATTTCTCCAGTGAATTTTCTGTTCAATATTCTCATGTTGTGTGAAAATTTGACTCTATTCATATTTCACAGAATTATGAGCGTTTTACGCAATGCTTTTTTCATCCAGTTTCCATGTGGATTTGGTATGATTAAAAGGATGTGTTCTATTTGAGTAAGGATTTTCACACAGTTTAAGATGGCGGACATTTTTTGACATCTGTCGTCTGTCATTGTTTTACGTAACTATATTTTGTGGAATGTTACATGTTTTTTCGTTTTATATATTGACAAAAATACTTTAACGTGTGTTCATTATTTATGAGACGATTTATGAATGTGAGTGAGGCAAAGAGTGTGTGCCAAGACCGAGCTGTTTGGCGGTCCGTCCTCTCTGCCTACCCCTGCTGGGAAACGGCGTGATGGTTAGTTAGTTATTATTGTGTATTTTTGATGATTTGTTGAGGGAAACGGCAAAGGAGCTTCAAGGTGTTGCCATTTTGTGCCTATTTAGTACCATCCCAAAATTTTATTTCTTCTCTAGTGACAATTATCTATACGGAATCGTAAGTATGACAATAAAGATTTTGTAAAGCAGGGGTGCCCAACCCAAATCATTTGGATTAAGCAAATATTTCTGAGCATAAGTGGGCCACACAAAGGACATCCTAATATTTTATTACATTATCTTTCACTTGCTTGCTCTTGACTTCTTATAAATTTAACCAGCGTGTTCACTCTCTCGCTCTCCACTATACTCGCGCCTATGTGTGTCCTTTGCACTCACCTCCCACTTATTAAAATCAATGCGGTTCCTAGTGCGGCCATGCGCCTGACACTTTTCAAGCAATAAATCAAAACCCCCATCGAGAATTCGACATGTGCGATTTACGAGAACGATTTTTCTTTTTTTGTATGAATACCAAAATCCAAAACATAGAAAGCCGAAACTTCATTTTGGGCGGCAAAAAATCTTCAATTGGGCTTCTCCCCATCTTCAGGCGCATGGCTGTGGGCCACAGGTTGGACACGCCTGGTGTAAAGCAAAAATTTTTATATGAGTTCTTATATAGTTTCCATTTCCAGATTGGTATGAAAAAAAGCATTATGTAAAAAGCCGTTACTCTTTGGAACTCTTGGTTGCACCTGAGACAGTCAGAAAAACAATGATAGCACCTTTTTATATTTTCTAGCGGTAAATAAACATTTATATTTCAGGACTTGGAAGAATCATTCAACCAGTTCAAGGCACACAACGAGAGCAAAAACATCTTCAAGGCGGCGCGCACCCCCTCCGTCATCTTCGTGCTAGCCATGATCTTCTACATCCTCAGCGGAGTGTTTGGTCTGGTGGGCCTCTACGCCGTGGCCAACGTCTTCAACTCCCTCATGGGCATCATGCTCATCACGCTGGTCGTCTGGGCGTACATTCGGTAAAATACAAACAACACTACTTTTAGATATTCATTCCTCAAACTATGTGACTTTAGGGCCAGAATTTATATTCTTTGCAAAAAATATTTTTAATTGCTCAAATTCATTTTGGATAGTGATGAAATGAAATTATTCTGTCATTTAACCCGTCAAAGGCCGTCAAAATCCAGGAAAAATACGGAAATTTCCTAACAAAACACCATTTTGAATTGAATGTTTTGTGGATTAATTTTGAGCTATCATATATTTTATTGACCGAAACACATGCCTATAACAATAAACTATGTACCAAAACAACATTACTTTTGCGTTAATTGCGTAAATTGTTGATGTTTTTGTCAAATAAACACGCATCGACTTTGACAGATAAAATTCGCGGCAAATTTGACATTTTGATGCCACAGATAAAATCATTTAAAAATATTCTGGGGTTTCAAGATGAATGAAATTTTTACCCGTCTTATGGGGAAATGTTGGCGCAAGCTATTCTGACCTTGTCGTTATACAAATTCTGTACATAAAAGAGTCAAAATCGCAAACATATTTTATTCTAATTTTTTTCGCGTGCATGCGCACAATACGCTCGCATCCGCGCGTCTCCGGCAAATAACAGGTTAAACATCAAGGCATTTTTAATTATGGCGATGATTTAATGCAAATCATGTTTTTGGTTTCAAAATTTTATTGAAGATATTTTAATTAAATACCGCGAATAGAATATGTCTTGTCCTTTGCTATAATGGAGCATTTTATAAGTCTTTATAAATATAGAAATTATTATTAGTATAAGGCCTCTAAAAATGCTTTGAAGTGAAAAATCTCCTACTTACGAACCCCTTTTACGACGTGGTTTTATTGTATAAAGTGGCAAATTAAATTCTTTAGATTACGGTCACAAAATATTTTAATACTTGTGCCTGAACTTGGCAAAATAAAATAAAACACTTTTTGGCCATGTTTTTATCTTGCTTAAATCTAAACAGGCGGCTATTTAATCTATATCTTGAGCGGGAATTTAAACCTTATCGCCATCTACATAAGGAGTATTATTGTTAGCTGCCTGATTCTAAATGTCACACGACGTGGTGCATCGCCATAAGTGAGAATTTCAACCTTATTGCCGAATGCTAATGAATGATTTTGAATGTTACATGCATCGCTCTAAAGCTGCTATACTATATCCTTGATGGATTTATTGAATTGGTGTTGTAATTTTAACATGCGGTTCCTGTTATTTTAGGTACAGCGGAGATTTCCGGGAGTTTGGAAGCAACATTGACGAGATGGCTTCATTCTTGTGGGACAATGTAAGTATCTGTTTTGATTATGTACCGGCCATCAGCCAAAAACAAACCATTCCTATTGCAAGAAGCCGAGCCGGTACACGACATACTGTATCATTGTATGAAATATACAATGGTATTGTGGTGCACTGTTGTTTCCTCTGATGAACAATACAACTTACTGATGATTGGGAGTTTCAATAATTACTTCGGTTCGTTTAGATTATGAGTCTTGTTTATTATTGTCTTATTTACATTGATAACGTCCTTTCTTACTGATGCGCTGTGATAATCTGGAGCAGGGAAAATGGTCACTGAAGGTACCCACCTGTAGATTGGATATGATCGGCTGTCTTCGTAATAATAGTACAACTACTGACCTTTGTTGAGACACCTTAAAAGTATATATAACTACCTATACTAACGACATCTGTTGAGAGACATTGAAGCTACGCACATATTCGTATGCACTACAAATATGTTGTTATTTGTTCAGATAATGAAGCCGATATACCAGAGCCTGGTTGAGAAAACCATCCAGGAGGCGGCCATTCAGGTGGCAGAGCGAGCGGTGAACGGCAAGCCCAAGCAGTTGTGATATCCACCCTCCGCTGGCCCCCCGCGCTCCCCCTCGTCCCGCTGCCCATAGGACCGGTGCACATACCCCCCAGGGCCAGGACTCCAGTAACCAACCTTCCCTATACCGCCAGTGCACTAACTCGCCCATATACGACTAGTACACTCTTCCGTACAGGAGGGTTCTCTTGTATGGCAATGGTACTCTTTGGCCCTTCTTCCACAGTGATATGCAAATATCCAGAACTTGTCCAAAACCGCGTTGCCACCAATCATTGTTGAATTGTCAATGTCAAAACTAGAACGCTTTCAAAACCTCGTTCACAACCAAACGGTTACTGCAGCTGTAATTCTTGGTTGACTGTTTTGTTCTTAACATTGGTCTGAAAGCATGTGCATTGTTACAAAATGTCTGAAACCAGTTATGCCATGTTTAAACTCTCAATAATGTGAGTTGGAACAATCTCGGAGACTTTCCAAAATGTCGGCAACATGTGCCTGTACATATACAGCGGTAGTCGTCAAGATATTTGAATCATCGATTATCGGATACGGATAGTATCCCTGCGGAAGGGCCTAAGTCTACAGAATCCTACAGAGCAAGTGTCTATAGCAATGTGCTGGTTCACACCAACGTGTGGAATTCACAAATAATGTATCTGCACTATATCCATACAAACAAAATAAATCACATCTCTTTACAAGTCAATACAATTAACTATGCAATAATTAATGTGTATCACCTCTTCAACGTATTAAATTAAAATATTATTGCATATTATATATTATATTACTTACATGATCGTAATTAGCCTCGAAGTATTGATTCTTTTATACTAAGCTTACAGCGATAGTTTTAGTTTCAGATGACGACGAAATCTTGCCTTGCAGTAAATAACGTGTTGTATTGACTTTAGATAGGATTTGTGCTGCCGTACTAATTGAACTGAAATATTATATCACCTTTAAGGTGAAATGCGTAGCTTCCTCCGTCGTCTAGTACTAATTACTAATTTAAACGTTAATAATAATAAATAGTGTCCTACCAGCGGGAGTCGTACTAAACGTGTAATATTTTATTAGATTCAATTGTTACAAAAGATTATGTAGATAAATTAATAACGAACACCGTTTAAAATCATTTTTTATACACGGAAATCTGTGGAAGGCAATTAATTATATTTTCTTATCTTCCGATTTTCATTGTTTTTTTTAAAACAAAAATTATTTGGATGGTGTTTTTTTTCACCCAAAACCATTTTTTAAAGAATTTTAAAATAGTAAAAACTTTATCTTACTAAAAATCACAAGTGACAAACACACTTACTGGTGTTCATTTTCTATGCTACTTGTACGGTATATCAAATTAAATTAAATTTAATATGTAAATTAATATTATAAAACTATTGTAAATCACGCAAATAAAATTATTATGCTCAATTAATTACATTGGAAGTGTTTTTAAATTTCTTGGCCATTCTGTAAAAATGTAGCGCAATGACATTTTTAAATGCAGTTCTATCAGTTTTTTTTTTAGTATCTCAAAATCAAGCCCTTGGATCGGATCTGCCCTTTGGGGTTTTAAGGGTTAGACATTTTGCTCTGGAAAATCGGAAAAGGAGACATGTAGTAAGCAATTAAATAAGCCTAAATATCTGTCAAACAAGAGATAGCCACGAGATTCGTGGACGAGTTGGAAAATTGTATAACTTGTCCAAAATCCATGACAGTATAAATAATGTTCTAAAAGGAGTTTTAATACATGTATTGTTTTTGGTATAGAGAAGTTTGCGGTGTATGTAATGTATGGATATGTATTTGGGCTAGGGGCCCGGTGATGTGATATGTCTGTTGCTCATTCACACAGGATTTCTTCACTCTGATTAATAAACTGTAATCCTTAGCGAATAAAGTCACTTTCCTTGTGTGTGCCCGTAGTCGTAAATTGTTATATTTTATAAATGCAAATAATCCAAAATGAAGAGCGATTCTATATCTTTTGTGGATACGGAAAAGATTCTGTACAGAATCGGCTGTCAAATTTGTGTGATTTTCTATGACTTTCAATTGCAATTTTTCTTTGGGTAATGTCAGCTGTCAATTTAATGTTTAAAGTTGTATTCCATGGATTTGACATTTGTACAAAATAGATTCTTATGGTGGGTTTCTTCATTTACCAAGAATGCTAAATGCAACGCTAATTGTAAAAGTAAACGGTCAAATGCATAGAAATTTTTGAATTTCAATAGTTTATTTTTACAATTAGCATTGCATTTAGCAGTCTCGGTAAATGAAGAAACCCACTCTTAGTTTGGACCAAGTAAGTAATCCAATAGTATATGTGTATGTACATTGAAATGAAACTTCGCAAATGTCTAATCCCATGATAAACGACTTAAAACGTACATTAAATAAATAATTAATCGTGTATACTTACAGTAATTCGTATTTTAACCACTGGAGCGATCACGCGAAATAAATAAATTTGCCTCGATTGCTTGAGATTTCCCAGAAGTTCACATTTTAAATTTTTCGCCAACATTAAAAAAATCATATCTTCGAATTTTAACATGGAGACATAAAAACTTATTATAGTCCTATATACCCAACGAATTAACCTGTATTTTACCGTTATCTCAAATTTGTAGGATTTATTAAAAAAAATCGTAAAGTTTATAACCGCACCTTTTTTTTTTTTACTTTGAAACTGCCGTGTTATTCGAGTCAACATTGAATATTTTCGATTTCTGCCCATTGTCTGTGGTATACTTGATACTATGGAAAAAGGTTCTAATTTTAACTGTAAACAGCTGATAAAAAATTCGGTGGGAAAAAATATTTTACAAATTTATTTTTATCATCATTCTAAAATAGTCTAAAAAGTTCGGAATTGCAAAATCTATGGTCATAATAGATAAAACATTTCAATAACTTCTTTTTAAAATAAATGGCTGGCCATGGAAATGTTTTAAATAATTACAATAAATGTTTTATGGTAAGAAAATGTGGCCCAATTTTGGACCACTATTAATCGCAGAAAAATAAAAGTGGTCCATTTTTCAACCATAATCGCTCCAGTAGTTAGATGCTCTAAACTAAAATACGACAGCTAACATCTGACATTGGCTCACATCATCCATAGAAAAATCAAATAAAAGTCATAGAAAATCACACAAATTTGACTCCCAATTCCATAAATGAGATCTTTATCGTCCACAAAAGATATGGAATAGCTCCTCTGTTTTGTAATAAGTATTTCTCATGAACGTGTTTTTAAGTCATCGATTTAATATTACGTGCGAAATTTTTAAATATTTCATCATTTGACCGTCAATATCTGCAAAACACAACACATACATACATAGTATATTGCTGTTAGCCTAGTCTAGATAGATACAAGAAATATTATGATTATTTATATTAATACTATTAATGAAAAATGTCACATTAATAATGTAGTGTGTAACATAATACATATGTAATAATATTTGTTGTTATTATCCGCAATTCACTTGATAAGGGTTTTAAAAAGTAAATTGATGGTTGGTTTTTAAGCGGTTGTGATAACTGAATTAATGTACGTATTTGTATAAAATAGTGAAGAAAACTTATCAAATTATAATTATGCAGCTTTGTTAAGTATTCAGAATTAACACGGCGCAGTTATTTGTCTCTCAAAGTGTAAATCTTAAAATCAACGTTTTTAAAAATAATTGTATCTGTGCTGTAAATTACACTGACGTCGTCCAGCAAACAAACTTGTGTAGATATTAATAATGCATGCATATAAATTTCAATTGTTTCTAGTTTATCATTCTGGAGTGTCTGTGGGTTTGTTTTTTATACAAATCAACAGTTTTATTCCGAGATAGATGAAATTTCGCACACTTGACCTTCAAAATAAGAGGAAGGTCACTGTCTATATGAGATTCGAAAAATCACCCCCTCATCTCCCTTTCCCACCCCTTAAAGCAGAATAAAGCCCGGGCAACGCTTGGTACTTCAGCTAATTTAGTTATAATATATGGGAAACCAATAAATCTGAGAACGAAAGATCGATTGTCCAGTTGATTAATCAGACATCTCCAAATACTTAGCTTTGAGATAATGAGGAAAGCAATATTCAAACGCTCACCATAAATCAAATATCACTTACAAGTGTCTGTTTACATATTAAATAAACCATAAAATAACACCGGGAGGCAAAATGGTCCGGTGCATTAGTTTGAAATTTTGAAATATCCTACTAGTGAGCCAGAAAACATCAACATTTTGTTTAATTCAATACAAGTTTTTGTGCATTATTATTGATTTGATGATGCTTATGAACAACCTGAGTTTTGTACCAGATATATGAAACTGCATATTAAACTCAAATTTTGATTTTTCAGAGATGTCTGACTAATCAACTGAACGATTGATTTAATGTAAATGTTTTCCTGTGATCCTCCATTATTCAGATGCTCTACAATTTTACTGCTTATATAGTTTATGTGGAAATTCACCACCGTTTTTTCTGTTACATTATTTAAAAAAAGCACTTGTTAAAAAAGATATGCATTTTGTTTTCAAATGTCTCTATTATATTATATTACAGTTACATTATTTTAATTCACTATTCAAGAAAATTTATTTTATTCTTATTATCCTTTATGGATAATTCTTTACTTTAAATTTGTAGTTCATATTGATTTATAAAAAGCATGTTGATGGGACCAAAAGTAACCCTTGAAATACGTTTTTGTGCTTTTAACAATAACTTGCTTAAAACAAAATACTGTTTTTAAAATCATGGAATAATTTGAAATTTTTTTTTAAATTGTCTTATCTACTATAAATGTGACGTATTTGGACTTGTGTGATAAAACGTATTATAAATAAACATTTAGGTATATATGTGGCTTTTAAACCATTAATGCACTAACAAAGGTTAAAATATTAATATCATACTGCTCATAATCTTAGTATAGAAAATGTTTAATGTTGTAATAAGTCTAATGCCCAGTTCACAGAAATTCACGCATGACCGAGTCGTCAAATGGCCTTTCAGCACCATTTTGTTTTTTTGACAGTTGAAAGTTTTCCGTCAAATGCCGAATGTAAGGACGGGTTCTTTCGAAAAATTTAAACAATTCATCAAATATTTGAGGTCAATTTTCACATTACTGTGTAAGTTCTGTTATTATATCACTAGCTGGGTTACCCGGCTCGCTCAGGACAACATTCCAGAGTGTTCTGGAATGTTCCACAATGATGTTCCTGATTCCCTATTCCCGAACATTCCACAACATACTCCGCCACTCCTTCCAGAACTTTCTAGAGCTCTATGGAACCTTCTAGAAATTTCCGGAAGATTGTTCTAGAAATTTCAAGAGGGCGAAACTTCCAGCACTTATATCTTCAAAAGCACACCTTTAGGTAAAAACGGGAACCGTCATCCTGGAGGTGGGATAGAGATCTACCACACCATATAACTCCCTTGATCGTACCGAGACTCATTTCCGAGTTTTTGCGAGCCGCACGTTTTTTTCGACTTTTATAATATATATTGATTATAGGCTAGTTGCTTCGTAAAACTGAAATAGTCACAACTTGAATAGAACTTTCATTGAATGTGAAAATTGACCTCAAATATTTGAGAATTGGATACGATTTTAGATTTCTAGGCCAAAAGTATTTTCCTTATTTATTTTTGGGGTGTTATGCCGTGTTACGCTACGTCCTTCTTTAGCCAACGTTTCGGATAGCGTTACAGTGACCTCATCAGGGCAGATAGGTGAATTTGTGGCAAATTTGATGAATTGTTAAATTTTTTTGAAAAAACTCATCCTAAATCTGCTTCAGCTTTTGAATAAATTGTGAACAGTAGAAGAGGACAACTATCTTGTTGTTGCTTGTCTACTTATTACAATTTGATAGAAAGCTGAAACGCACCTTGAATCAGCGTTTAAAAGGGACTTAAATGTGAAAAAAACAAAATGGCGCTGAATGGCCATTTGATGACAATGTTACAATTGAATGTCTGCAGAATAACTGTGCCTAGATTTATCCATTTGAATTTTTTAAATATTTTTATATTTCAAATCACTTTTGTTCACGATTTGAAATTATATCATTATTTCACATTACACAAATCTCAAATTAAACTTCTACATAGTATAATTGCACCGTATTCGTATTGTCATAAGAAAGTGTTAAAAATATTGTATTCTTAATAACATATTTGCCAAATTAGATTATGAAATAACATTTTATTAATTTGTGGTTGAATTGAAGAAAGCGTTATCCGCTTTTGAGATGTGATTTGAATTTAACAGGTAATGGTTTCTACATTTTAAATATGAACAAGGTGAAAGATAAACTGCATTATTTGCTTATACTTATACGTAACATCCGTGAGTTGTTTTGAGAGACTTCCTCTGTTTCAAGCAATGTAAGACATAACATAATGAAATATGTATGTAATAATTTACTTTGGATTATGGACTGTTATTTTTCGAGAAGTTTTAACATTTGTTGATCCCATTTTTGTTACTTATTCCTTTTGTGAGTCCATTTATTGTTAATCTTAGTTCCAATTGTTGGGAATATGTATGTTTTATTTACAGTTATAATATTATAGGAGTTTTGTAAAATGCTAATAGCTGTGTGTTAATTCTGAGTAATCTAGATTATAAATCATTGTAATAATAAATTAGTGGTAATTTATATTATATATATTTATGAATAGGATTGTAAATACGACACCGACAGTGCCTGACGATATCTTCCATTATGAAAAAACATCATTTTGAATAACTGTATTTTTTAAATTTCATCTGTAAATATGTGAAGGGTTTTAGTGCTATCGGCTATCTGACATCTGTAGTGTCTACAGCTGCCACCAGTAGCAGCTAGCAGCTCTCGCGCATTGCACCCACTATTATGTCTTTATCAGAAGTGAACACTAACTGTTTGTTCCATGTGCCATACAGCGACACGAGAAATCCTATTTGTTGGTTGTTTTCCTTTTCCTTTAAATGTTTATTGTTTCTCCCCCCATGTTAATCTGCTTATCTGATAAACAAACAAACACATATTATATTATGCTCAATGCTATTTATTCAATCATCAAATTTATAGCTTTTTGTTAATCTTTTCATTATTGTAAAACGGTTTCTTGGTGTAAGGTAAATAAATCCTTATTTTTTACATCGGTCTTTTACTCTCCACTTTTTATTCCTGCCCATCCAAATTATTAGATTGTCATGCATATTGGTCGATTAAACTCCAACCTCCTTTCCATCCTCAGAGCACGTGTTCCAACTCCTAACAAATCAGTGCCCCTCGGTTTACCGGTCTCACCGGAACAGAAGTGCTCCTGCCTGGGGTGCTACAATCATAGTCTTTTACTCTCCACTTTTTATTCCTGTGTTTTACATTAGCTCCACACAGGAGGCCGTGAGGAAAATAATTACAATCAGGGCCTATTGCATAAGGATGGGATTGCATTGCATCTTTGGGGATGCTGCATGGAGGGTCATTTTAAGAAAAGGGATGAGGAATGGACAGGAATCTAGGATTCAGTGTGTCCAGGTCATCCGCCGCCAAAACCTAGACAAACTTCACCCCAAGAACCCGGGCACCCCTGCTAAGTCATCAAACGTAGCAAACCACTTGGGGTTAGAAGTGTGTCGTTCCGGCCGGAACGAATCCAATAATTCCAAGTCCGAATGCGTTTGATTCATTCCGAGTCTGCAAAATGTTATGAATCGATTCCGGAATCGCTCGCACTCGGGAACGATTGACAGAGTGAGAGTAAAGGAATCACTAACGGGAGGAGGTACGCGGCGCGGGCCGGGTGGCGTTGATTTGCTCTAGCAGGGTGGTCTTACTCTCTCACTCGGGAACGAGTGAGAGTACAGGAGCGACTCAAGGGAAGAGGTGCATGGCGCGGGCCGGGGCACAGTGTACCGCTCTAACCGGTCACGAAAACATTTTTCAAAAAGAAATAGCATTATCTCGTAGTCAAAATATAGCAAGGAGCATTGCTTTTTTCCTTTTGTCAGAGCAAATTTGGTTTCCGGCAAGTTTGCGCTGGCGGTAATTACTTGTTTTATGAAGATCATTTTTTAAACACAAGGTACAAGGACTCCATTGTTCGTGAATTTCAAATATAACGTAAATATTATCTTACATGGTTCTCTAAAGCCGTCAAATGACATCATTCATCTCAAACAGATTATTATTAGCTATATAAAGATAAGATTGCTGGAAATAATAATCTCGCAATAAACAATAACATGTTAATGTAAACACACACGCCCAGCTGGCGGCAATGGCTCGACACTAAAACATAAACACATTGAAGCGCATCACGAGGTGGCAAAAAAGTTAGATGAGATTTGAAAGGGTCATTGTGATAGAAAATGTAACTAAAAAATAAATGTAATAAAAATGCTTTACTGTAGGACATTGTAGAAAACATTCGGTTTTATAAAATTAAAATTTTACTTCGAACATTTACTAGTAAATTAACTCCCGCTTTTGTTGAGAACACCAGATGGTGAGTACCATTTAAATAATAATAAAAATATATCTTGAAAAGCAAAAACCTTATTGTGTTTAATTTTTTAACTCCCCAATGGGTTACAATTATATAATATTACAGTTGACAGCATTTATTTTTAGGTCAAGAATAAATCACTGTTTCAGTGTTTGATGATTTACAAACATTACTCGACTCATTAATTGTTTCCGATTCCAGGTAAATAAACTGAAGTAAAGTTCGTTCACAACTCCTACTTTTACTCCTCGTATGTTATTATGATTCCCCAATTCCATAACATTCAGCATTAAATCAGCAGGAGTCAAACTGAGTTTGGTTCCGGCCGATTCAACGACTCCGGCTGAGCGCCACTATGAGTTTGAGTCTGGCGGAATCAACTCTCGGTATTGAATCAGCAGGAGCCAAACTGAGTTTGGTTCCGGCCGATTCAACGACTCCGGCGGAGCGACACAATGAGTTTGATTCGGCGAGTCCGGTGGAATCGCCGGAATCAAAGGAGCGAGTCCAGTGAATCGAGTCCACGCAGTCGAATACGGGTCCGGAATCGATTCCATAAAATAAGTGAATCGACACACTTCTACTTGGGGTGAACCCGTAGCAGAGATGTTGGTTATCCAATAAATGGTTCCCGGGGCAGCGGTACCCTAAATCCCAATATAGGCTTATCAGATTGCCATTTTGTTATACCAGTCGATTAAACTCCAACCTCCTTCCCATCCTCACAGCACGTGTTCCAAGTCCTAACAAATCAGTGCCCCTCGGTGTACCGGTCTCACCGGGAGAAGTGCTCCTGACCGGGGTGGTACTATTCTATCGTAAGTCTTTTACTCT
Organism: Limnephilus rhombicus; assembly: GCA_929108145.2. Classification (NCBI taxonomy): domain Eukaryota; kingdom Metazoa; phylum Arthropoda; class Insecta; order Trichoptera; family Limnephilidae; genus Limnephilus; species Limnephilus rhombicus. The sequence goes on along the minus strand of OV815287.1, from coordinate 9,783,577 downwards.
CCACTTTACTTGTATTCTAGAAAAACGACATTCTCTACATACTCCTAATACAACACACATATTCATGTTTAAACTTAAGCGAAGGTGACCTTGATCCAGATATGTAATTAAATAAAACACAATGAGATTCAGTGAAATCATTTTTCTTTTTTTTCATAAAAAATATAAGCTGCTAAAATATGACAGCTAATTTTAGATAAAAAATAATATAAATTAAAAACTGACCATGTACTAAATTTATGAGGGAGGGAAAATAAAACCCTTAATAATTTCTACACAACACACTATAAGTTTACAAAAATAAATTCTCATTCTCTTCTAGCCTTAGAATTATTAGTTGCAGGTATTTCTCCTAATGTTTTATTTCTAATTTACTAATAAAATGCATTCCTTGTGGGTGCATTTTTAATTATTAGTTTACAGAAATTTGATAATGAAAATTAAAACAATTGGACCAACGCTACTCCTTGTAAATCTGAAAACCTTAGGACATTCCATTATTTAAACTTTGAAATGAATCGCAAAACGGTAAATATTTACTATTCGGCATAATTACCAAAAACAATACTTCGATTCAGTTTCATTACTGTAAGAAAAAATTAGGGGAAATTGAGCTTTTCGTTCCAATGTCGTTCTATTTGGCAACACTAACGTCACAATAGTTCTATGAATATTAAAGATGGCCGTGAATTGACTGCATAAATTTGAACAAAATTGCTATTTAGATGCTTTATTTCCAATTCTGGAAATTTTAATATTTTTTCTAACAGTAATTAACTTGAAGCAAAGTATTTTTTTTGGTAATTATGTAAAAAAAAAAGTGTGGCGGAATAGTAACTATTTACCCACAAAACATAGTAAGTAACAAAAACAATAAATTTACACAATAATCATCTGGGAAAGCCAAAATTAAATGCAGAAAACCACATGGCGAGGATAATAATTAGTCTACCTGAAGATCACAGGTACTAGAGGGAAGACAGTTACCTAGCTATTAACTAACATACCCAAGTATTGGGTAACATAAACTAATCTAGGTTACAAAATTCTATTTGTAGATTAAAAATAAACCAAAAATTCAGGAATTTATATCAAAATAAAATGCCGGCCGTAAGTTTATTATTTTTCTCTCAGGAAAAACTTTCAATAACTTGCAGTTTTCTCAGATCGGTGATGACAGTTTTATTTCCATTTTATAAATAGATTTATGCATAAAGACATAGCAAACCAGTTACATTTATCAGACTCATCACTTTTCCTTGTGAGAACACCGCACAACCCTAAATAAAAATGCAAAGAGCAAGGAAGCCTGTATGATCATAAAATAATTTAAGAAAACATAAAATGTTCATATAAATAATATATGAATCAGTTGTTTCAAAAAAGGATGAAGACAGATGTAAGAGTTTTAACATAATTTAAAAACTATAAAAACGCAGACAGCGGGGACCTACCGCTTCACTTGAAATCTAAGAATGTTTCTAACTCCTTATTTAGCCAACTTTTCAGGCAGCATTCAAGTGTCCATCATCAGGGCAGATGTGTAATTTGAGTTAGCGCAACATGGCGTAATACCCCAAAAATAAATCACAATAATGCTTTTGGCCATGAAAATCTCAAATCATACGTAAGAATGTTATTTTCTACAACTTTTACAAAATTCTGGAGAAATTAAAAAGAAAATGAACTATTCTGAATGTCTGCGATTCCTTAATAAAAATACACTATACACAATTAATAGATACGCAATATTTTAACCCTTAGCGAAATTGTGGTACCCCAGTGATAACACATAGAAAATAATTATAACCTAGTGTAGTAGTGAGCTTTTTAAAATAACACATATATATATATTTATATATATTGAAGTACCTAATGCTGCCAAATATTTGCTCTTGTCAAAAACTTCATTATTTTTTTAATAACATCACGTTTACTGACATTTGTGTCATTCAGTTCAAAATTTTGAGGTAAAAAAGGTCTGCTAAGGGTTAAGAATGGAACACTACTTTGGAGTAAAATTAGTTAAGTTTATAAACACAGTTAGTATGTGTTAATTGAATGAATAAAATAATGTATATTTTTGGAAATGGACAACACACATTGTAGAGAAAAGGGGGTAAAATTGCAGCACTCCGCTTCACTTGGCCAATCATGGCCTCCAACACTTTGCGTGTTAATTTGAACTTAAATTAAATATAAAATGCATATTTTTTCATCTCCCCCGACATAAATACTCACTTTTCGTAATAATAAAGTTAAATCTAATTATTTAAATAAGAAAAATTCGGTATTAACCGTGAGGTGGAGTACGACAAGTTTATAAAAATGGGCACATTTGGATAAAACTGAAGATAAAAAAGCAGTCAACTCTTGTAAAATTAGAACTCGTCAAAACCAGCTTAAACAAACATATTTTTGATGACTTTCTTGTAAGCCTCGTTCATGTGGATGACCTTTTCCCTCAGCTCCGCCGCCTTGCACTTGGCTGCCGCGTTGGAGGGGTCCAGTGCCAGTACCTGGCAGATGTCTTCGTAGGCCGCCTCCCAGTCCGCTGTCCCCATGCGCGCACAGCCTCTCCGGTAGAGGGCCTTCTCGCTGTTGGACTTGATCTCCAGTGCCTTGTCACACAGAACCACCACGGCCTGGTACTCGTTGAACTGCAGCTGACAAAATGCCAGATTATTGTACAAGTCCACCTTCAGAGTCTGAATTTCATTCATGTCGGTCTCATCGACTCCTTCGAGATCATTTTTGTCCAATGTCAACATAAATTTTAATGCTTTGCTGAACTTTCTGAACGCTTCGATTAGTCGTTTGTCTTTTGTAAGTTTGACTCCGTCATCTTTGTGTGCCTTGGCGTGGAGAACTTTCTTCGCCCAGTGCCAGTCGCAGAAGAGTTCTTCGTCGCGGATGCTCTTTATTGCAACCTTGCATGAAATTTCCAATGCGGCGGCATCGTGTTTATCCAGATACGTGATGTGCAGCATACTCGTCTCATCAAGGAACATGTGACGCAGGCATCTCTCTATATCCAGGTCGATGTAGGCGGAAGCTTTCCCTACAGTCCATCGTCCGTCAAAGTCCTTACTCAAGATCGCGCTATCTTCGCATCCGTGATAACCTATATTGTCGTTCTTAATATCAACATCTGTAATTTCTATTTCACACACCGCTCCTTCCAGAGGATTAGTCGAAAAGTCTCCTTTGATTAGTATCCTTTTCTTCAACACTTTATGTTTTTTGTTACTCAAAACAATCTCTTGTTCTTCCATTTCCGCGATGTTATGACAGTGTAGAATTTGAGATGAAATTAAATGGCTCCGAAAGCTATTACAGAGTTTTATAATGATTTATTAATCACAGCGTTCCCAAATATGTATCAGGACACAGGGGAAGTATTTTCACCGGCTTCTTTTTATTACTTCAGATAATAACCTTTGTAAAGCACAGTCAGTAGAAGAAATAGTAAATAAATATTGACGACAAAATGAAAATCGACAACAATGTGAAAATCATAGACAAAGGGAGGGAAATATTTGCAGTGTTTCCGAAAGTACATAAAACATCCCATACACCCATACTAAAGTATAAAATTATTTTTACCGGTAATCAAAAGTATGTAGTTGAAGAATTTCAGTTTTCTTGTGTACAAATAATCGGAATAAGAAAGCAAAAGAGTTTGTCAGTCAGTCGGTGCCTATTATAATAATAGTATGACATGTGACAGGACTAGCAACATTCTTCTTATTTCAATAAAATGCAATTTTGGCGGACCCAGCTTACTTGTGAGGCAGAAATTCGAATTACAATAATGATTGGTAGGTAACAGGAACTTTTTTTTTAGTACCTACATTCACCTGTTTCTTTACAATACAAATCGTTCAAATCTTAGAAAATGTTTTTTCAAGTGAAAACTTCTTTAGAACCATTGTGTTTTGAAACTCGATGAAACAAAAAATAACAGCACTAAAAAGAGACCAACTAGCATATACATCTATATGACTTAGCCTGCGAGAGAATGAGATTGTATAATCGGTTTCCTTTTCGTGGTGCTTCGTAGTCTCCCTACTCTTACCTACTTTAGTTTTCTGAAGGTTTCACTTCTACTGCGTGCGAATTGCACACTCTGATTTTTTTAAAATTGAAAACTTCTTTTAGCACCGTTGTGATTTGAAACTCGATGAAACGGAAACGAGCGACACTAAAAAGAAACAAACACGTACATCTATAGGACTGCGAGAGAATGAGATAGACTAATCGGTGTCCTCTTTGTGCGGTGCTTCTTAGGCTGTCAGCCTCCTCTTCGTGCGGTGCTTCGTGGAATAAAATGTTAAATAATTTTTAAACTTGGTAACAATATTATAATAAACAAACCCTACAATTATCCTACTCCTGATACTCTGCATTCGTCTCATTCTCTCGAAGTAAAGTTTTCTGAAGGTGTCGCTTCTACCGCGTGTGAGCTGCACACATGTTTTTTTTAAATACACTTTCTACGAACCTATGTCCAAAATACTCCAAAACGCCATAACGACCATAATGTGATTGGTATTATCTATGAATTAATGGGATCTGGATGGGTATGGTTCTATGGTTCTGACTATGGTCTGACTATGGTCCGTAACGTCGGGATTATAGGGATGTCGAAAGTGAAAAAAAAATATCGATATTTATTAAAATATCAATATCGACGTCAATATATCGAGGAAAAAATATCGATGTATCGATATATCGGTCAAATTTTCAAAAGATTTTGCGTTTAAAATAATAGTGTATTCAGCTCAATATTATCAATAGTAATTTTTATACACAATGTTCATTATTTTAATGTACAAAAATCTCAATAAAAATGAAAATATTTTTATCAGTATTCATTTTTATTACGTAATAATTACAAAAATATCAAAAACTAAAAAGCTGTCTTCTAACTTATATGTAAACTGAGACGCATACAAACTTTGTAACATTCTATTGGCGTATTAATATGTCAAAAATATAGTCAATAATTATAGACAATTGGGAACCAACACATAGGAGTGGCTTAGAAAAAAATGTCGAAAAATAGCATACATTTCTATATATGTACCTACACATATGAGATAGTATTAGTGATCACAAATACTAATGCAAATACTAGATTTGTAAGCTATTAATAGTTCGAAATTTCAACCGCCAGATGTCATGACCCAATACAGTTACTTTCTGTTCGTTCGTATACAGTTTCGGATTCTAGTGACTTTAGTTACATAAATAAATAAAAATATCATTTTTGATACAATTTTCGATATTGGATATTTTGTATCGATATATCGAATCAAAATATATCGGCTAAAAATATCGATGTATTGAATTAAAAATATCGATATATCGATACTTTTTCAACAAGCCTACGGGATTAGTGGGATTAGTATATTTATGGCGATTAGTATATTTATGGCATATGAAAACATCCAAAACCATCCAAAACTGACGTTTGAACTGTTTGAAGTTTGAAGCATGAATGAAGTTTGAAGTTGAAGTATTGAGTGGAGTCAGTGGTTTATTTATGATTTGAAGTCAGATGTTTTGCGCTTTCATTTATCGAATTGGCATCACATGCATGTTGTATAAATTTCAGGAGTGACAGGTGACAGGTACAGCTTTGAACAATATATATAATGGCAATATTTGCATAATGAAATCTTATCGTGATTACTTTATTATTACGCTACGATTCTATTTCAGATTTAACATTTGGGGTATTTGATACGTAAATCGTACGAAAATGACACGAATGCGGGGATTGGCAGATGTGGACCATGAATTTAAGAGCCTGAGATTTTCGGCACTAACAAATGCCATCCAGATAGCTCCTTTTATTAATGAAACCACCATTGGACCCAATTGTTTTCAATCCCATAACAATACTTCACCCGATAGCCAAACTATCAACAAAAGTAATGGAAAGTATAACCCCGGAAGTGAGGACAAGAGGAAGTCGAAAACTCCAGAACAAACAAAAGACAATAGGACAACGCAGAATGAAAAGATCAAACAAAGTGCAACAGTTCCATATGAAAAGTTACTTCACGAATGTGAGTTGAAAAGACGAGAAACTGCAGACTTGATGTTAAACAACATGGTCAGTAAGATGGTGGCCAAGAGAGCTGAGATGATGACCAAGTTCTGGCACCAACAGGAACTGGAATATGAGAAGAGATCGCAAGAGCGGAGAAACAGGGAGGTGGAGATCCTGCAGGAGTGGGCGCTCGGAGACCGGATGGCCAAATTGGAGCAGGAGAAACTAGATGTAGAAAACAAAGCTCATTCCGAAAGGATGAAAATACTTTTAGAAAAACAGTTAGAGTCCACCAAACTCTTCGAAAATCTTAATAGTTATCACACTCAAATGTGCACTTTTTACGAAGAAATAACAAACATCAGCTCTTCAAATAACGCTATTTTCTCGAAACTCCTCCAAAAGTATGAGCCATCCTTATCTTCAATACTTTCTTCAATGAACTTGATAACGGAAAGGTGTAAATCTGGTGTCATCACCCCTGAAGAAGTCGAAAAGGCTGCATTCTTGACATCAAAGATGAGAGATTTAAAAACACACGCATTTGTTGAATTCGAAAATGCCACCAAAGCGAGTGAAGAGGCGTTACAAGAAAGTAAAGCAAAGCAAAAGGAAGTCTTAAAACCAACTGTTGAAACTATAAGTGCCCCGGTGCAAAATAATAATCAGAATGTTCCAAAGTCGGAAACTCTAGTTAAAACTCCCGCCAAGGTTAAATACTGCAGCGACAAATCTCTCAAACAATTTGTGGAATTTAGACAATTCCTAACTACCTATGAAGCCAGCTACAAGGCATTATTAGAAGATGATTCATTAAAGAAATTCAGATTCGACCTTCAAAAAGCTGTGAATACCCCGGTCAATGCAATCTCTTCTGTTAGTGGGGGCCACCTCAAAGACAAGTATGATAAATTGCTGAAGCTTCTCAGTGGGGATCGGGTGCGAGTGGGAGACGTTTATGTGTCCTGCGCTCTCCATCCTCAAGGCATAGCCTACTGCACAGATCTGTTGGCCAAGAAGTTAGTGCAGCAAGGAGAGCATCTTGTCTCCAGCAGTCCAGATGCCGCTTATCCTATAGCATCTGTTATCATTGCATTATGGGCGCGCTTCCCCGATCTCGGAAAGCTGATTCTCGCTCATCTCCAGCAAGACTGTCCATACCTCGTTCCCATGATGATGCCGCAATGTCAGGGATTGTCCGATGAGGACTTCTACAAGACGAGGGGATACAGATACAACGACGATGGCACCATCGAGAAACAAGACAAATTCCTCAAACGCATGTCTGGAATCTTCAGGTTATGCGCTGCAATTTGGATTACAAAGATGCCCAACAGCGTCAACTGCGCCCATCCCCACGGCTTAGCGCACGCTTGGAGATGGATGGCGGCGTTCATTAACCTCGACCCGGAAGCGGACATCAGTGCTACGCTCCTCTTCGACTTTTTAACAGTCTGCGGTTCCGATTTCTTCAAGCATTATCGCGGACAATTTGTCAAAGTATTAAATCACCTAATAACTGATTTCCGTGCAAGAATAGACAAGATTGACGAAGGGGGACCTAAAACCAGACTGGAAGTTTTTTTGCAAAATGTTGTCAAAGATGGTCGCATCTCCCCTCCGTCAGGTATTCTCCCAGAGAGATTGTGGTAGGAGATTTCATTTGAACATCGTCCCGGCCGAGTAATACCTCCGATGTGAACTAAAAAATAATTTACAGGAGAGTGAAAAAAAAATTTTTGAAGCAGGAAAATGAAGGTGTACTTCCAAATAACATTTATTTATACTAATAATGAATATTTGTTCAAAATAAATAGAAGTCTCCCTTGATTTTTCTGCTTAAAAATGCGTTTTTTCACTTTGTTGTAAAATTTTTTTTTTTTTACATTTGTTTTATTACGCGCCCAGTGACGATAAGTTGACTGTATTTTTCAAAACCCATAATGTTTGTCCAGTTTTTCGTTTGTATATATTTATATATTACTATTAGTTATGAGTAAGGATTATATTAAAAGTTTTTAATACGGGTGATTTTTTATTAAACATTTATGACAACATATTCTTTTATTTTTTGTTTGCTACTAATTATTATCAACCATGGTGAACTTTTACATAATTTTTACATTTTACATGATACAGGGAAAAGAAAAAAAAACAATAACCAGTTTTAAAAATTGCATATAGAATTAAAAAATAAAAATATGCATGAAAAAGAAGATAATACTAATAAATCTGAAAATGAAACATGAAACAGAACAAGACACAAAAAAAAATAAAAAAGGTAACAGTTGCAACTGGGACTCGAACCCAGGATTTCTTTTCTTACCGGGATAAAGATCCTTTACGTTAATTTTGAATTTGAAATATGAGATTGACAGAAAAAAATATTGATCCCAATGGCCGAGTTGGTTAAGGCGCTGTGTCCCAGTAAGACAAGAGATTCTGGGTTTCATGATGAAATGGTTTCTAGGCATATGTGTAGGAGAGAATGTGTGAGAGCATGTGTGTGATAATTCATCCCGGAATGATTATTCCAGAATAATATATTTTGCCGAGTAACTCTATTTGGTACTTTAACCACCGGAGCAACCAATGGCCGAGTTGGTTAAGGCGCTGTGTCCCAGTAAGACAAGAGATTCTGGGTTTCATGATGAAATGGTTTCTAGGCATATGTGTAGGAGAGAATGTGTGAGAGCATGTGTGTGATAATTCATCCCGGAATGATTATTCCAGAATAATATATTTTGCCGAGTAACTCTATTTGGTACTTTAACCACCGGAGCAACCAATGGCCGAGTTGGTTAAGGCGCTGTGTCCCAGTAAGACAAGAGATTCTGGGTTTCATGATGAAATGGTTTCTAGGCATATGTGTAGGAGAGAATGTGTGAGAGCATGTGTGTGATAATTCATCCCGGAATGATTATTCCAGAATAATATATTTTGCCGAGTAACTCTATTTGGTACTTTAACCACCGGAGCAACCACGCAAAATAATATATTTTGCCGAGTAACTCTATTTGGTACTTTAACCACCGGAGCAACCACGCAAAATAATATATTTTGCCGAGTAACTCTATTTGGTACTTTAACCACCGGAGCAACCACGCAAAATAAATAAATTTGCTCAAGATTTCCAAGAAGATCATTTTTTAAATTTTTCACCAACTTAAAAAAATCATACATTCGAATTTCAGACCTAAAAACTTATTATAGTTTTATCGAAGGAAGCAAATACTTTGTGGTGTGACATTATATATTAAATGAAAAAACACACTTTTTATTTGAATTAATATTTAACAGCCAACCTGGTTTCGCTTAGCTCAAGCTTCATCAGGGCTTATTATATCAACTTGATATAATAGTAATAAGTTGATATAATAAGCCCTGATGAAGCTTGAGCTAAGTGAAACCAGGTTGGCCGTTAAATAAAATCCGCATACCTCAAACACACTACAAATATGGGATAAAATCTCTGAACTATGTTGCCTATACACTATATAATTCGCTACCAGATATGTACAAGGGAATCCAGCAAAATAAAAAAATTCATAGTAATGCTAAAGAATTGCTAATGTAAAGTAATGCTAATGTAATTTTCTTGTCATGTTCAATTGTCTTGTTTCTTTTCTCTTCTTTTCTTTTCCATTAAGTTGTAATCATCCATATCTGTATAACCTTGTTCCCTTTTTCTTTAATTGTTTTCCATTACTCAACCTGTCTTTTATTTTTCTTCTATATTTGTATGTGAAACTTATATTTTTAATATCTAAATTCCTATGTAAAATTTTAACTATTTCCTCCCACCCATGATTTGTATGTTCCTCCTGTCCTAAAATGAGTTCTGTAACTCATCGGGATTGGTCTAGCAAGAAATTAAACCAATTTAAAAAAAATAAATATATATATATATACATTTTAATTCAAATAAAAAGTGGTGTTTTACAAAGTGTGTTTTTTCATTTAATATACTAATTATAGTGCTATATAGCCAATGAATTAACCTGTATTTTACCGTTTGTCTCATATTTGTAGGATTTATAAAAAAATATGAAAAAATCCTAAAGTTTATAACCGCGCGAATCCTGAGTGTTCGTTACTTTGAAACTGCCGTGAGGGGTACTGGTTCGAGTCAACATAGAATATTTTTGATTTCTGTATGTTGTCTGTCGTATACTTGATAATGAAAGGTGTATGGAAAAAGGACATAATTTTAACCTCTACAGGTGATAAAAATTCGGCATGAAAAAAATATTTAAAAAATGTATTTTTAACATCGTTCTAAAATAGTCTACGAAGTTCGGATTTGCGACATCTATGGTCATAAAGTATTTCAATAGCTTTGTTTTAAAATAAACGGCTGGCCATGGAAATGTTATAAATAATTACAATAAATGTTTTACGAACGGTAGGAAAATGTGGTCCCATTTTGGACCTCTATCAATCGCAGAAAAATAAAAGTGGTCCATTTTTTTACCGTAATCGCTCCAGTGGTTATGTTGATTAGTTGCAGGAGATCACAACAATCTAATTCAGAATGCATAATTTTATGCCAAAAAGTTAAATCAATTATTTTTCTTCTATTTTCAAGGGTGTGTGTACAAGATTATTAAAAATGTATAGTTGTTGTTTATCTGTTGAATTGGAAAGTGATGTTTGAAGTTAATAAATTGTAAAACTTTGCGCTACATGCTGTATTCATAACATATACACCTTTTTTTTTACATTAGCTACACACAGGAGGCCCTGAGGAAAATACTTCCCCTCAGGGCCTATGTCATCTTTGAGGATGCCGTGTGGAGGGTCTTTTTAGGAAAGGAAGTTATGGGAAGGAAAAGGGTATAAGGGGGTGGGTAGGAATCTGGGTGTCAGTGTGTCTAGGAATGATGGACGTATGAATCGAACATAGTGGTAGTGAACCACTTGGCAGAGGTGTTGGTTATCCAATAAATGGTTCCCGGGGCGGCGGCACCCATACCCGCCTCCCAAATTGTAAATTTAAAAGTGTTGGTTCACTACCATAAAAGGACAAAATCAAATCCAATCGGGACGGGTGGCAGAAAACCTGTTAAAAAAATATTAAATCGAAATAATTATTGTATTGCATAAAACAAAAAAAAATATGATATACTAGTGCAGACTCCTGAAAAATCACAAGATAGTCATAGGCACCATTGAGTACTAATATCTAGTCTAAATCTATTCCCCTATTATCATAAGAGTTGCAGTTCGTGGGTCTGGATTTGGTAGTTCGGCTTGTTCGGCATCAGAGCAAGATCAAATTGGACCAATTGGAGATAAAAAAGTGGAACCATTTTTTCATTGTCTCTATCTAAAAATAAACGTCATCCATGGGGATAGTCTAAATTCTTGAGAAATCGGTTCCAATTTTGAAAAATGCAATTTAAATTATTTCCTGTTAAAATATTATATTTTAGGTAGGTACTTTATTGCTTGCCTATCACACAATCAGATCCAATTTCGAAGTTTATTAAACCAGAATTACAGACACCCGACATTAGTATTATTTATAAATAATGTAAATAGGCATGGTAGGACAATGACGTTAGGAGAGATAATTTAATTATGTTTAAAATCTTCCATCATTTGCAATATACGAGTCGTGGTTTCATCAGGTATTCCCGGCTTGAAGGTAACGTCAGGCAGAGATCTCGCCATGGCGGTCACCATCGGAGTGTAAGTCATCATCTTCTTTGTTTTTAGCACGTTGATCACTTGCTGGAACCATGCAATAGCAAAAACAAAGGTATAACAAACTAAAAATATTGAGTGTCATAGTGTTTGGTTTTGAAATAAGAATATGCTTAGTTCCTACCAGGATGTCAGTTCCCAACTCATCACCTTGCTGGAAAAGTATTTGAAATTTGGAACAATGGTAAGAAAAATAGTGCAAAATCGAGTGCATTTGTTTTGAAAACAAGACGTTTGGAGACAAGTTCTTGGTATTTTTCGTGTACACAATCTCGTTTTTAACTAAAAAGAGGGAATTTCATCATAAGTATCGTAAGTAACACTCATTCGTTTTGTTGTGGCAAGTAAATATTTACAGTCGTGGGTGGGTGGGTGGGTGGTGGGTGGTTTGGTATATTTATGTTACAGTCCATTTTCAAGAGCATCTGAAGCTGCAACTCTGCAGTTTTGGATGCAACACAGAATAAGGCTTCCTGGATAGTACATAAATCACAGCTCAACAAAAAACGTTAATTTTCTTTGTTGCCCTGGATATCTCTGCGGATTTTTATACTTTCAAGTACCCAGTTTACGGATATATTCATGAAAGTACTGAATTGGCTCTGGTTTTTATGATTTTGGCGTATCTTGTATCATCATTACATAGTATAAAGTAAAGCCACTCTCGCTGTCTGTACGCTTAGATCTTTTAAACTACGCAACGGATTTTCATGCGGTGTTCACCAATAGATAGAGTGATTCATGAGAAAGGTTTTTAGGCATATATTTTGTCAAGATTGTGTGTAAATTGGTTGAAATATATAATATATGTGGGCAGCGGCAGCGGGCTGGCAAGCGGGCGATGTGGATTTGATATGTATGCAAATTAGGCGTTGGTTATAAAGGTTGGGTAATGGCGATGTCAGTAGATGGCGTTGTTTCATTAGCCACAGCAACGTGTGGCTGGGTCTGCTAGTTTAAAATAATTAACAGTGTAAGTTGGCTCTTCAGAACTAAAGTTATTAATAAGTGTTTAGTTTTTTGATGAAATTCGCTTTCTGCAACTTTATTTCGCGCATACAGGCATCTCGTGACCCCCCCCCCATGCCTCATGTGGAGACTCCTTAACTTGAGACTACTTAACCAATGGTAAAGGTAAAGCCAATGTAATAAATGAGCCTTGTTAAGTAGAGAAAAAATCATACTTCCGCCACTACATATCAAGTTAGGTATGATAAAACAGTTCGTTAAAGCGTTGGACAAGGAAGGAAAATGCTTTAAATACATTTGTAAAACATTTCCTAAGCTAAGTATGGAAAAGTTAAAAGCCAGAATAACCGATAGTCCTCAAATTCGGACATTAATGAAAAATACAAATTTTATAAAAGTTGTGACTGATTTTGAAGGTGAAGCTTGGAGGAGTTTGGTGTTGGTGGTGGAAAATTTTTTGAGGAACAGGGAGAACGCTTCCACCAGGACTTAAAAGTGGTGAAGGAAAGATATCAGTGTAGATAGGACCATCGCATGATAGCAGATTACTCCTGGTGTTTAAAAAGAGATTGTCCCCAAAAAAAATATGGAAGAAAAGCTTACAAAAGGTGTTGCTTTGAAGTATAACATATGCTTTATAAAGTTTTCTCTCTTTGATCTAAATAGCCAGGTACTTCCCCACCTTCCTGTTCCCCAACTCATTCCCCTCCCTGCTACCTTCAGCCTCACAACATACCCCAATTGGGAATGCCTAGTCTCACTGGCTCCAGGCGGTTGGGAGCAGTTGGGACTCTTGTGCGGTGTTCACATAAAAATAACCCTGATGACTGGAAAAATAGTCAGCTCTAGCAAGCTAGATGGCGGTACAGTAACTGAGTGTGTAAGTGTAAGATATCCCAACCCGGCAGTGTACAAAGCTTGGCTCTCGAGTCTAGCCACGTCACGAACTATTGATTTTAACATACGAATACTGGCGAATTGTAGAACTTGATTTTGTGCTATCAATTAGTAATAATAAGGGCAGATTATTGTAGTTGTCGGAAAATCGAGCAGTGGATAGATAAGTGAGAGAGTGCTGTATTTATAAAGGAATTAATCAATTGTATAGTTTTACCATGACAAGTTTTATCAGGAACACAGCAAAAGTAAGAAAACTGATGGACATCAGGGCAGTCTCAGCTGACGGGAAGTCCAGGTGGTGTTCATCTTCCTTAACTCCTCGCTTGGCTCTCTCCTTTGTGTTCCTCGGCCAGATTATACCAATCTGTTGATCTTTGGAAAACACTTTCAAGTTACGATAATATATAACTTCACAAAATATACACTATTAATGCATAATATATACAGTCGATTCTGCTTTATTGGAACACATCAGGCCCCAAACATTTTGTCTTAAATAAGCGGCTGTCCTCAATAAGCAAAGTTTTAGGTAGGTAAAAAAAAACAAAGAATGTACTTTATTTAGCTTTTTTCTATCTATATCTATAAAGTAGGCTGTAATATCAGAAAATACATTTATACTTTTATTCGATTACACATCTGGCCTAATGATGGACACTGCAATGCTGTCTGAAACGTTTGCTAAAGAAGGTAGCGCAACATGGCGTACCATCCCAAAAATGAACCACGATAATACTTTTGGCCGTGAAAATCTCAAAATCATATCTGATGTATACAAATTACATTTATTCGAGTGCTCTCGAAAGTGTTTATAAATTTTCAAAAATATTAAAGATAGGTACAAATAAAAAAAGACATGAACCAAAATTTAAAAATTACAACAACGAACCCAAATAATTAACATGAAAAGAATTTACCTACCAAAAAAAAAAATTCTGCAGAAATTCTTCAGTGTAGCCGGTCTGCGTTTTTGTGGAGTTTTGTAAATGAAATCGGATATATTTATCTGAGATGCTATATAGGTTACAAACCAGTTCTTAGAACGATTGTTTCCAATGAAAACGGTAGTTGCGTATGATATCTAAAAATTAGTCGAAAATAATAATATTGTTATACTTTTGAATGAAGCAATAACTTTGTGGTTATCCATTATAGATAAATGAAACGATGTTACTTTGTTTGAACCACATGTGTATTTGTTTAAAGCCGACCGGTTTCTGAACGACCATTCCTTATAGTATTCGTTTGCCCTGAGGAAAGAACGGTTTCGGAACGACCATTCCTTATAGTATTCGTTTGCCCTGTGGAAAGAACGGTTTCGGAACGACCATTCCTTCCTCAGGACAAATGTATACTATAAGGAATGGTCGTTCCGAAACTGGTCGGCTTTACACAAATATACAAGTGGTTCAAACAAAGTAACATAGTTTCATTTCATCAATAATATTGTTAATTCTAAAATTTTAAAATATGAGATTGACAATGATGGTTTCTTAAAAGGTGGCAATGGCTGAATTAGTAAAAGCGCACATCCCGGTTAGACAAAAGGTTCTGGGTTCGAGTCCCAGTTTATTATCTTTTTCTATTTTTCTGTGTCTTGTTCTCTTTCATATTTTCGTTTCTATTATTAGTGTTATCTTCTTCAATGATATAATACATTTATTAGTTAATTATCACAAAAATAAAATGTAAATAATACAAATTATTATTTTTTAATTTATAAACTAACGTTTAGACAAGATTTTTATGCATAGCACAAAGGGTAACAATTATTACAAGCAATAATTGTCAGCCTGAAACACTCATTTACATTGAAAAATCTTCCGAGAAAAGATACTTGCCGCCAACGGGACTTGAACCCGTGTCCTTCCGATTGCCGGTCGAATGCTCTGACCACTGAGCTATGAGGGCTTATCAAATACCCGCCAAATAATTCAATATATACTAGTGTTTCATTCAACAATTCCTGCTTGTTATATTTTTTCCACCTGAAAACAACCAACTTTATTTTTGCGAGGAAGACATTGCTAGTGTTAAATCCTTCAGGTGGAAAAAATATAACAAGCAGGAATTGTTGAATGAAACACTAGTATATATTGAATTATTTGGCGGGTATTTGATAAGCCCCCATAGCTCAGTGGTCAGAGCATTCGACCGGCAATCGGAAGGACACGGGTTCAAGTCCCGTTGGCGGCAAGTATCTTTTCTCGGAACATTTTTCAATGTAAATGAGTGTTTCAGGCTGACAATTATTGCTTGTAATAATTGTTACCCTTTGTGCTATGCATAAAAATCTTGTCTAAACGTTAGTTTATAAATAAAAAAATAATAATTAATATTTAACAAGTTTAAGTATTTCCCCAATAAATGCAGACATAATTTGTCTCGACGCCACCTAGCGAGGGATTTAACACTAACAATGTCTTCCTCGCAAAAATAAAGTTGGTTGTTTTCAGGTGGAAAAAATATAACAAGCAGGATTGTTGAATGAAACACTAGTATATATTGAATTATTTGGCGGGTATTTGATAAGCCCCCATAGCTCAGTGGTCAGAGCATTCGACCGGCAATCGGAAGGACACGGGTTCAAGTCCCGTTGGCGGCAAGTATCTTTTCTCGGAAGATTTTTCAATGTAAATGAGTGTTTCAGGCTGACAATTATTGCTTGTAATAATCAATAATACACATGAATGTAGTCTTACCAATATTAATCAGGATGTTATCATGAATGGTTTTCAAATATTCAATTTTCCCTTTCAATGCATTAGGAATGTTTGCAAATATTGTTTGTTGAATCGTCTTCATTATGTTTGTAAAATCTATTGTTTTAAAAATGCTTGCCGGGTCGTCGTGTTTGGCTTTGGATTTTGTATTTTGTCTAGTTTTTTCAATTTCTTCTGTTTTTGTTTCATTCTTTATTTGATCATGTTCATTTGGAATTTTATTCTGAATATTATCACTTGGGATTTGAGAATTTGCCACAGTTTTGTTTAAATCTTTATTATTATCTTGTAGGTCACTTATCTTAGTCACAAAGACCTTATCATTTGAATTGAATATGTTATCAAATAGACTTGTTTTCCGGTTCGAAAATATGCTGGAAAAGTCATCGGAAAAAGGAGAAGTTTTGGAAAGCGATGTATTCCTATTGTTTGTGTCCTTTTCGATGCTAACTTTCACAAAGTCTTGACTATAGTTAACACTTTCCTCTGGTTTGTTATCAGGGTGTAAAGTTTCTTCAGCGAGAATTTGTTCCATATTAATTTCAGGCAACTTGATCCACTCTGCACCGCAGAAACAAATAAACAACAACAGTAAAATGGGAAAATAAAACATTTCAATCTAAATTGAACAGGAATTTGAATGGTTGGGGGAGCTATCATCACATCTGATGTGAATGTGCAAGAGATAACTGAATGGTAACACTTTGCAGAACTCTGCAGCTGCATTGGAGTCATTAGTTCAAGCAGAGCAGGCAATCAATGTGCCGTGACATGTGACAGAGCACTCACCTGTGTAAGATTTGCTCTGTTACTTACCAAGTACTTAACGACATATTTAATACTAGCTGACCCGGCCACGCGTTGCTGTGGCTAATAAAACACAACGTCATCTATTGGATGGTTATCCAACCTTTATAACCACCGCCGTCTTTGAGTTTATCGCGAAGAGACCGACAGATGCCACGGTGGACTTTAATTTATAATACGTATTGATGGTGTGAAAGATTATAATAATGTGCATGAAATGCTTGGGGTAACTAACGTATTTAAGTTAATAAGGATTAATACTGTATCCGTCTAAATAACTTTTCAATTACCGCAATGTACGTGACCATTTTTTTAGAAGACAGAATGGGTATAGTAACCTATCCGTAAACGATATATGTATGCCTCCCCGGACTTTGTTGTAGATCCATAAAAGAGGAATATCCCACCATGCATTGTTTTGTTATATCCCAAAAGGATTAAGCAGCGTTTTCGATGAAAGCTACCAGGCGGCTCGACTTTTTCCGACACTTTTAACAATTATCGTTGTGTTTCAACCAATTTACACAAATCCTGGACAAATTACATACATAAATCTTCCTCACGAAACACTCTATCTTTTGGTGAAATCCGCATGAAAATCCGTTCAGTAGTTTTAGAGTTTATCGCGAACAGACAGACAGACAACGCGGAGGACTTTAATTTATAATATGTAGAGATGTCAATAAAATACTCCATGCATCTTCATTTGTTAGTTTAAAAAAAAACTTCCTTTTTTAAATTTATTTAGGATTGACAAGTTTTTGAAAGATGACAAACATTTTCGGTTTATGAATATTTGCATTAGATGCTGTTTGTGTAGCTTGTGTTATGATAGTTGGCAGAGAATCGAATCCGAAACGCTTGGGTGGGGAACCCAAACATTGCACCACTCGGGCCGAGTACTCAGCTACAAATTGGCCAAATAATAAGTAGATACTGAACTGTTCTAAAGGCTCTGATAAACGAGCAATTTTTTTTGACAAGTTCTTGCCGGCAATGTATTTTGGTACTGTCGGTCAACATTGCCCAAGATTGTCTATTCCTATATTACGACAATAAGGCCAGGCCAAATCTATTTCTTTTTCATTCTATTACATATGTAATTTCAATTTGGGAGGCGGGTGTGGGTACCGTTGCCCCTAGAACCATTTATTGGATAACCAACACCCCTGCCATAGGTCAGCCCAAGTGGTTCGCTATGTTCGGTGACTTAACAGTGGTGCCCGGGTTCATGGGGTGAGGTTGTCTGGGCTTTGGCAGTGGGTGTGTCTGCCCACCAATTGTGTGGCAAGCCGGATCAGGAGAATGGTTGAGGGAGACCTTTCGAGCGCTCCCAAAGGGCTCTCTCAAAAATCACCTTGAGCGCAGTGGCGGGGATAGATTCATACATTCATCACTCCTGGATTCACTGACCCCCCGATTCCTAACCACCCCTAATACCTTTTTCCTTCCAAGAACTTCCTCTCCTTCCTTTCCTAAAAAGATCCTCCACACAGCATCCCCAAAGATGTCATAGGCCCTGAAGGAATTTTTTTGTTTGGGGCCTCCTGTGTGGAGTTAATGGTAAAGAAAAACAACAATATTGACAGTCTACACCTTGCCCGCCAAGACTATTGATGGCAATAGGCAATTTATCTTGCTCCTTTACCAGCACCTTTAAAGGAAACAAGGCAGTAAATAATCAGTGATCCCGAGGTAAGACTCTCAACTCACAATCCGAAGGTCATGGGTTTGAACACGGCGTGCGCAAATAAATTTTATTTGATTAATTTGTGGTATTTCACAATTAATTAGTTAAAAATAATATATTTGCGGCATGTTCCAGAGTGGAAGATACTCTCAGTATCGCCCTGATGTAAGACCACCATTCAGAATTGAAACGTTGCTTGAAATGGCTTTAGCCGTGTTTGGTGACCAGATCTGAATAGCCAGGTACTTCCCCACCCTCCTCTTCCCTATCTCCTTTCCCTCCCCACTACTTCAGTCACACAACATACCCCAATCGGGATGCCATAGTCTCACTGGCTCCAGACGGAAACAGTCGAGAACTCTTGTGCGGTATTCATATAAAATAAAAGAGAAAAAAGAAACAGATGATTGGGGAGACATTCGTACTGTAGTGGATCAATAAAACCAAAGAACTGCTTAAAAAAAGGATATTTATTTAAATTTACCCTTTCCCATATATATTTGTATATGTTTAAAATGTTTGTAAATCTCTTATGTATTAAAAACAAAAGGCTTATTTAAAACTAATACTATTTGCGAGTTTTTGCTTCGAGCGTCGTAATATTCTGTGTTTCCAAACTGTTATTATTAATTTAATATTGGATTCGTCTCGTCTTCATATACATAAGGCAACTTATCCCAGGGCTTTGGTACGAGCCCTCTCTTATTTTACATACTTGAATCTCATGGAAAGATCAATAATTCAACCTTAAATATGTTCATTTCTATCCGAGTACAAAATACATATAATGACCATACTGCCATGATAAGTAAAAACACAGTGTCTTCTTTTAGAGTCTTAAAGGAGATACTGTGTTTTTACTTCTCACGGTAATATACATATCCACTGTTCAAGGCGAAAAGGGCATAAGTGACAAATCGCTATTTTACAAGAGAGCAAAAAAGTCTCAAACTTTTATATTAATAATTTTTTCTATAATTTTCATTTACAATTTTCTCAAGATTTTAATAATGTATTTTTCTCCCTAAATTACCATAACTTTTTTATTTTCTGTGTCTTGTTCCCTTTCATGTTCGTTAAGTTTATTAGTATTATCTTTTTCTTCAATGATTTAGGCCCTCCGTTCATGGAGATACTTACAAACTGCGTGATTGTGACGCAACCACAAGTACCCTGCAGATATACTACTCTTTAATGCTGGTTCCCCGTACACGGCGCTACCCGAAATATACTGAACTTGATCATTTTTCACGTGCAGCCGTGGAGTTAAAACGATGTCAAGCGATGTTAAATGAATTTTTTTCCAACATCAATCCATGCCTTCTCCACTAAATCCTTTCTTACATATTCTGGTAAAGTAATTCTGGTAAACACGCATTTGTTTCCACTTCCAGAACCAATTTAACTTTACTTTCATGTTCCTACGCCATTTCTGTCAAACGAATAAGTAGCAGACACAAATGATGCAATGCGTCGCGTGCGATCAGCACCGTCGGTAGCGTGCAACAGATTTTAAACCGACAGCCATCGCGTATCGCCGTGTACGAGCACCAGCAAAATCATACGGGGGGGTACTTACGATCGGCACGCATGATACGCGCACGAGGATCGAGTAGCTTGTAAACAGCGTCATGTACGGAGGCACTTAAATTGCAGTTTCCATTCATAAAAGAAGAAAAACAAGTGTGCAGTTCACACGTGATACAAGTGAAACCTTCAGAAAACTAAAGTAGACAAGAGTGGGGAGGTTACGAAGCACCGCACAAAGAGGAGACCGATTATACTATCTCATTCTCTCGCAGGCTAAATCCTATAGATGCATGTCTTTGTCTCTTTTTAGTTTCGCTATTATTCATTTCATCGAATTTCAAATCACAACGGTGCTCAAGAAGTTATTACAACATTTTTTCTCTCTATTCTTGCGCATCTGAAGAGTAGCAATTTGTCACTTACATCTTTTTGGCTTTGGTCAGGCGATAAAGAGATGGTGACTGCTTTCTGCTGTAACAGATCTGTACTCAACTCTTTGTTTCATTTGCGCCTTAAAACTAGATTTAATTCATATTACTTATACATTATGATAAATAAATAACAGTACATAATATTAACAATGCAAATAATGTCAACTACATATTTTCACAACACTGACGCATTACACATGTAAACAATCATTTTAATTTATTATCCATATATTTTCTTTATAAATATTAATATTATGCTAGATTTATTATTTATGTATGGTTTTTACGCATGATTCGTGGAATAAAAAGATACGAAAAATCAAACAGCAAATAAACAGCACAACCATAAAACATTAAGCCACAATTTTTTAATTCATTGATATAGAATGCCTAGATGGGTCTTGCAGTAGGAAAATGGAACCTAATTGGGCCCAGTATGGTCTGGTACACGAATAAAGGTTAAAATAGAAAAATGAATTGAAGTATTGGTTTTCGTTATAAGTTTTTGGAGTGTTATGCCGTGTTGCACTACCCCCTTCTTTAGCCAACGTTTCGGACAGCATTACAGAGTCCATCATCATGGCAGATGATGGACTCGCTGTAACGCTATCCAAAACGTTGACTAAAGAAGGAGGTAGCCCAACAAGGCAAAACACCCCAAAACTAAATAACAAAAATACTTTTGGCCGTGAAAATCTAAAATCATACCTAAAGTATTGGTATTTTGGTAGATGAAAAATTGCAAACTGAACTTTTAGATTATATCTAAATAAATAATTTAATGTGAATTAAACATGGAGCATCTGTAAAAAAAGTTGTTTGGGGTTCCATCCTCTCCAACTACCCCCCCCCCCGGGGAGGAATATGGTAGTCCAAGAAAGAAGTTGTATGTGACATCATCGTTCTAGTTTCTTTTCTGTCTTTATTGTTTTCATACAAGACGTGGAACTGGCAGAGGAAGGATGAAAGTAGACTGAATGCTGTTGAAACGAGATCCCTGAGGAGTATGTGTGGTAAAACCATGCATGATCGTGTGAGAAATGTGGAGATCCACAAAGAATGCAAGGCTGATGTAAGCGTAATGAGTAAGATTAAGAAAAAGAACCTCAGATGGTTTGGGCATGTAAAGCGATTGAATGAAGAAGTGTAAGAAAAATATATGACGCAAATGTGAATGGTAGAAGAAGTCGGGGACGCCCGAGGAAGACATGGCACCATCAAATGAATCAGATACTTGAGTTGGGCCATGTCAAGAGTCAGAATAATAGAAAAATATGTATGAGACGATGTATGAATGTATGTTTTTTTCTGCGGTTCAACTCATAAAAAAAATCAATGATAAAAATAATTCAACCACACTCGGCATGAAAAAATCACTGACGTGGTTCCTGATCATGACTTGTAACCAGAATGATGACTGTGTTCAATAACCCTTCTTCCACAGGGATACGCAAGTATCCCATACTCAACGATTCAAATATCTTGGCGACTAACGCCATATACGTGCAAAGTGGTTGGTACCCAGGCACACAACATTTTGTCAACTCGTCATCAGACATTTCATCACAATGCGTGTGGTCATTGCTGGTAATTCAATTCAATTAGTTTATTCATTTTAAAAACTTTACAAAATTAGTACATACTTATTTCAATAATTTTTTTAAGATACCAAAGGAAAGCAATAAGTGCCTTACTGATAAACGTGCTTCTAACCCTATACAACTGACAGCAACCATTAGTCCTATCAGCTGCGCAAAATCAAAACACGCCCATCAGCAATGGGGTATGTGTACAAAAGCCATCGCCATCTAAATTGTGCTTCAATGATGTTAAATATATCAATATCTGAAGTGATTCTATTTAACAAGATAGCTCTCCCCACCGGTATGACCATTAACAAGTTAGTCCTGCAGACCGCGAGATAAAACAATCTATGCTGTCGGTGACGGAGATAACCACCAGGAACATAGAAACTAATGCTCTCCATGAGAGTTGAATTTTCGAACCATCCACGAATCAGTCTGAAGAAATGTGATACAATGTGCTTACCCATAGATGGTTCATTCCAAGCATGCCCAAGAAAAAGTCAGTAGGATAGAGCCATGGGTAGTAGCCATACTCCTTCAGGTAGAGAAATCTCAGAAATTGACGTAACAATAATTGGTGGTGACGCAGGTCTCGCGATTTCAGTAGCGACGTGTAAGGACTGTGTGTGACGAGTTGTTTTGCGACGTGAGTACACAACATGAGTATAGCATACTTGTGTATCCTTCTTAAAGAAGGGACTTTTTATAAGTGGTTATCATTCCAGTTGTAAGTCGTGAACCGTGTAAGTGATTCTTCTTCTTCTTTGTGTGCCGTATCAGGTCCCCCCGGCGTTGGCGATCACTCTTGAGAATGTCTCTGTCTTGCGCTGCCCGGAATAGCTCCTCCACACTTCTAATGCCGGTCCACTCTCGTATATTACGCAGCCAAGACATTTGTCTCCTACCAGGCCCTCGGCGACCCTCTATCTTGCCTTTCAATATCAAATGGAGCAAGTGATACTTCTCCCCTCGAAGTATATGACCCAGATATGAAATTTTCCTGATTTTTATTAATGTAAGCAGTTCTCTATCTGCTCTAGCCCGCCTGAGAATTTCTGTGTTGGTGATCATGTCAGTCCATGGGACCTTGAGCATTCTCCGGTGAAGCCACATTTCAAAAGCCTCTAACCTGTTCATGGTTCAGTGATTAACAAGACTTAAATCATTTCTTTCATGGTTATTGTAAATTACTTTTGGAATCAAGGAATTCTATATCAATGGGTTGTAAATAAAATTTATCTATGTAAAAATAATTTAATCTTTTTGCTTTCGTAATTTAATAAATTCTCTGCGTTTCCATACTTTTTACACCGTCCACTTCCCAAATGGAAACTATTCATTGTATTTATTATTGTTTGGTCATATTTTTCACTATATTATAATAAAAATAATGGAAAAGTAGGAAAATTTGTCAAGAATATGTATGAATAAAACAATGGAACATTGACAAAGAATACTTATGCACCTAAATGGAAGACAAAAATTTGCAAAATTCAAAAATTCAAGTTTTTTTTTAAGACAATGTCATCATAAAATCTTCTTCTATCAAAAGAAAAAAATAATCACCGAGAGTTCAATCTTATTTTTGACAAGATATCTTACTAAGATCTTGAAACCCCCATTTTACCAACAGTTTTTCACAATAGTCATTTTTACCCTTTCTTTTCTATAACTGCAGCAAAACTCACATTACAGTTGGCTTCCAAAATGATTAATATAAAACTCACATTACGGTTGACTTCAAATGTTCAAGCAAAACTCACAATGCGATGAACATCATATGTATAATTCACATTAAATATTCCATCCAAAAATCACATTACGGTTGACATCCATAATAATTATGCAAAATACACATTACAGTTGACAACAAATAATCTCTTAAAGCTCACATAACGGTTAACATCAAATATTCAATCTAAAACTCGCATCACGGTTGACATCCAAATAGGTAATCTATTAAAAATTCACATTTCGGTCAATTTCAAATAATCTCTTCAAACTCACATAACGGTTGACTTCAAATATTCAATGCAAAACTCACATTGCGGTCGACATCAAATATGTAATCTATTAAAAACTCACATTATGGTTGACATAAAAACATAATTAATGAAAAATTCACAATTCAGTTGATGTCAAATAATAATGGAAGCTTTTGATAAGTTAATAGAAAACCATCAGTAGAATTAAAAAGAATAATTAATTATTATTTTTCAAAACGACAATTAGAATTTAATAAATTATCGATAAATCATGATTATTAATTAGTAGACATGTATTTCAGAGCGGGGAAGTAAAAATTCAAATAATAATTTTTTAAACAAAAGGCATTTACATTTAGGCCGTTTTTAGTAATATTTAATTATTAATCTAACATTAATTCACAATATGTAATTATAAGAAAAAGTATTACTTAGTAGGAAAGTTACAAAGTTCACAAGTTACAAGGGTTAAAATATCCGTTACTAATAATTGTGGATTTGTTTTAATTAATGTTATTCAAGAAAAAGTGTAAATTGGAATGTTTACGATCCACATTCCCTCTAAGCTCTAATGTTCTTAGAGCAAGTATTGTAACACCACAAAACAAAATAAATAATACCCAATATTTTTAGTTTCCCTACATTTAGTCATGTTTTATGTTTCTCTACATGTAAGTAGTCATGTTTAATATTTCTCTCTACATCTAGGTAGTCATGTTTTATGTTTCTCTGCAAGCAGTCATGTTTTATGTTTCTCTACATGTAAGTAGTCATGTTTAATATTTCTCTCTACATCTAGGTAGTCATGTTTTATGTTTCTCTGCAAGCAGTCATGTTTTATGTTTCTCTACATGTAGTCATGTATTATGTTTCTCTACATGCAGTCATGTTTAATATTTCTCTACAGGGAGTCATGTTTTATGTTTCTCTACATACAGTCATGCTTTATGTTTCTCTACATGTATATATTTCTCTAATGTAGATAGTTATGTTTTATGTTTCTCTACCAATGTAGATCTCGAATAATATAAAAATCCGAAAACTTCAATATCTTGGACATGTGATGAGACATCCAGGGAAGTATGAGATCTTGCATCTCATAATGAAGGGAAAGATTGCCGGAAGACGGGGCCCTGGAAGAAGGAGAACCTCGTGGCTGAAAAACCTGAGACAGCGGTTTGGCCAGTCTATCATAGAGCTGTTCCGGGCCACAGTAAACAAAGTCCACATAGCCAACATGATAGCCAACGTCCGTTGAACGAATAGGGCAACAAGAAGAAGAAGACATGTAGATAGTCATGTTTTATGTTTCTTTACATGTAGTCATGTATTATGTTTCTCTAACGAAGTAGTCATGTTTTATGTTTCTCTGCATGTAGTCATGTTTTATGTTTCTCTACATGTTGTTTTATGTTTCTATACATGCAGTTATATTTTATGTTTCTCTACATGTTGTTTTATGTTTCTATACATGCAGTTATATTTTATGTTTCTCTAAATGTCATGTTTTATGTTTCTCTACACGTATTCATGTATTATGTTTCTCTAGTGTAGGTAGTCATGTTTATTGTTTCTCTGCATGTAGTCATGTTTTATGTTTCTCTACGTGTTGTATTATGTTTCTATATATATGCAGTCATGTTTTATGATTAAAAAAAATTTAAACAAAATGTCAAAGGTTTGCGTTGTTTGTGTAGGTATGGATAAACACTGATTTGCACCCCTGACTACTAGGCTTAGAGGAAATGTTGTTTGTGATTGTAATGCAGTGGTGCACAATTGCACATTGCACATTGCACATTCGGCCCATGAAAGTCTATAAAATTGAAAAATGCCTGCTAAATAGGTTGTGCATCACTGCTGTAATGTAACAAGGGTGATGGATGTTAGATGGAATGTAATAAATAATGTTTCTAAGATATTAGTAAATGCTTGTGGTATATAAAATAGGAATAAGTATAATGTAAAAGTTTTTTGTTCAGATAGGCACACACAACAATAATAATAATAATAATAATCAGCACAACAGAATCACAAATAATTAATATTAATTTGAGTATTAAGAATTTCTTAGATAAAGTATAGCTAAGAGATGAATTCCTATTTAAATTATTCGTAATAATATAAATAAATTAAATGTGCATGTTAAGTTTATGGCGCTGTTCAAGAATAACTTTAAAATATATACATAGTAAAATATGTAAAAGATACAATTTTAACCCTTTGACTGCTGATGACGAACATTGGATTCGAAACTCGATCGGGGGAAATTTGTTAAAAATTATGTGTTATTGTTTCACATATAATTTATATAAAATAATATAGAGTTAGTATATTTGCACCTCATTCGAGCGGTAGATATTTTCAGTAGTGCTCTGGTGAGAAATCTGATGAGAAATCCAGAAATGAAATGAAAATGAATTGGGGATGCCGCAGCAGTTGGCAGCAATTGGGGATGTCACACACGGCAGTTGGGATTCTTGTGCATTAAACACTTTTAAAAAGTGCATTGGCGATTATTTATTTATTTATTTACGCCCTTTTTCGGGGCTTTTATTATAGTTTAAACCACTAAAGCGATAGCTACCCAAATTTGGGTAGCACTGCTAATGTCCTTGAGCGATAGCTACCCAAATTTGGGTAGCACTACTAGTGTCCTTGAGCGGCTACCCAAATTTGGGTAGCACTACTAGTGTCCTTGAGCGGCTACCCAAATTTGGGTAGCACTTCTAATGCCCTTGAGAGATAACTACCCAAATTTGGGTAGATGATTTTTATGAATTAAAATTAATTTATTTTGAATTTCCATTTATTTTTATTTTCATAAAACCTAAAAAATTGGTAAAATAGGTGGGTTCGTTGGCTTTCAACCATAATTAGCAGTTTATATGTTTCCATTTTAATATTCAGAGGTATGATTTTTGGAATGAGCGTGGCCAAATCCAAAACCGAACACCCGGAAATGTTTGTAGCTCAAATGGTTATATTATATTAACATATATAATAAACTCTGTAACATGATCATAATGTATTCATCAGTCAAAGGGTTAATATAGTAGGGGATCGAAAGAATCGGATCCCCTGCGATAAGTTACATAAATAATATATGTATGTAAGTTTTATAAATGCGTGATGTTTAGTTTAAACATGTTGATCACAATATTTGTAATGTTGTAAGTATGTTAATAAAAGGTAGACAAGTAAGTTAACACAAGAATGAAATGTTGGCAAGGACAAGCGGAGGTTAAGAGGTTTTACTTCAGCATTTTAAAATGTGAAAAGACAAATTTTATATAGAATTTTCATATTTCTTACTTATTAGTTTCACACCTACAGGTCAACTGCTATCCTGTACAAATCGCAAGTGCGCCCCACGGTTGAATTTGGCAGCCACCTCTGGTCTGGAACCCCAAAGTATTGGATAAAAACCCTCGACTCTGTGCAGAAACGGGCGGTTGGTTTTGATAGATTCTCCTATCTTAACAAACTGATTGCAATCTTTAGAGCACAGGCGTTGGGTGGGTATGCTCTCCTTGTTCTATCGGTTTCATTGATTCCTTCAGCCCTGGGGTATAGTCGGGAAATACGCCAAAAGCAAGCCCAATATTTCCACATGGTTGAGACTTGTCACTTGAGAAAGGGTCGTTTCTACGACTCGTTCTTGTGTTCAACAGCTCGGCTGTGGAACGATTTACCGGCCTTCGTGTTTCCTCCCTTCTACATTCCTAGCTTTCCACAAAAAGACCCTTCACACACAGCATCCCTAAAGCATCACAGGTCCTGAGTGGAGTAAATGTGAACAAAAAAATAAATAAAGTGTACAAGCGCACTTTTTGCCTACATTGTCTTATCCAGTCATAACTACAAAAGTGCTTACAATTTAAATCTGCACAATTTCCAGACTTGCAGGTGTGAAACTAATAAGAAATAAAGGTTTCAAATCAAATGTAAAATATCTGATTTCAAATTATTACTGAGCTAAATATTAAAAGTTTCCAGAGAGTAAAGTAGTGTGACTTTACACGGCTCTCGTTTCAGAACATCGATAATAGTAAAGACATTTAATATGCATCTATAAACATGGCAATGTTAAAGATTTACTAAACATTAAGTAAAAACAGCTGCTGAATACATTTTAAGATTAATATTCACTTATTTTTATACACGCCTTCAACAGACAGACAGACAAACAAACACAACACAGAACAATCGTTGGCCTTTTCTAATTAAATTCCATTAGTACATTAATAATTCCGATATAAAAACATTCGTACATTAAAATGCTACACGTATCCTTGCAAAATTGGCAAATTACCGTACTAATTTCACATTACTCGCTAATATTGTGACGTGGCTCTCTCTCGAACCTGCTTAAGCCTAGCATTACATTAATCCCTTGTAAAGGTCGGGTTGCTTTCTTCCACACCTGATCTGGTCTCAAACGAAACATCGAGACTAGACGATCAGTATTATAAACAAACACTGTTGCACTCTACCAGCGCACTCTTGAAAGCGATTTTCAAATAAATATCTGATAAAAAATAACACAATATAAAAATAAATATTGGCAAAAGTTGAATGGAAGCGCGCAAAAGGAAGATTAAATTGTTTTAAAAAATATATCATTTAAGATCTTTCTTTCTCCATAATCTCACATGTGCAGAAATGAACACAATGATTAAAATATTATGCTCTATAAACACAAAAAATGTCCTTTTTTATTAGGCCTTTGTTGATCTACGATAGGCCTTTACGATAGACATTAATTAACACATTGTGAAAAAATATATTACGTCTTTCTTGTCATTAGGAAGATGTCAGATGATGTCAGATTAATGCAGCGTGCTACAAGGGGAAGGGGGTTGTCATGATTAAAGGTGCTAAAATAATCTCAAAATATCACAAAATAAATATTATGACGATGTAAATATTTTTAAATACCCGGTTGCTGAATAAAGCAATGTATAAATATTCTCGTAGACTAAGATCCAATTCTAAAATGGCAGTCACAAGTAATAATTGCTGTAAAAAACTAGTAATAGCCTAATTGGTGTTGTGTGGAAAACTCTAAGACCATTTTTAACGAAGATTCGTCGTAATTCGTAACAAATTGAAATTAAAACTAGCGGTTGTAGCACTGGATTATTGTCTACGCTTTAGACAAGAGTTTCTTCCATTTAACTAGAGAGGTCTTCTTATTGCATTCGTTTTCAGCGTTATTTCCGCCGCCGAGCCTATCGACACTTCGGCACTTTTTCCCCGTGCGGTGAGTAGTGATGTGCCCGGCGTCTCCGGGGCAAATGACGGGACTCTCGCCGAGCGTCAAGGCGGGGGTGCCGTCGCCGATCCTGTCGACGCTTTTGGACTTCTTGCCGCGTTTAGGATTGGTCAGCTTGTCGTCAGGCAGGAACAGGCTCAGGATGAAGACGGGCCGGGGCTTGATGGCGTGCAGGGTTTGACGTCAGGCGCGTGCCATAGCGGCCCAGCGCGTGTCGTCGGACTCGTGCGTGATGTAGCGATGGCCCACGGCGCCCTCCAGCTGCCGCAGGTCTTTCCACGTGTCGTAGTCCTGCAGCCACGTATGCAGGAGAGTCTTGTCCACGGTGAAGCGCTTGCGCTGCTTGACTTGCAGCAGGTTGTTGATGAGATCAATAGCTGCAACACATATGCAGAAATTAGAATTATCAACAGAAAAGATTTGCATTACCAAATTGCTCATTTTATAATATTATCTTTCTGCCACAAGACAATGAATGCAAGCATTTGGCGGGGCTACTGAACTTAGGACGAAACCGAACGCCGTTGAGGAGACAACCAAGTTTCATCTAGCTTCCTTCCTTCAAGTTTCTTCTATCCTTCTCCTAGCTGCTATTTTTGATCAAAAAACGATTGTAATACTGAAATTTTTGGATTCATTATAGACAATTTTAGGGAAAAAGAAATGGCGATTTTCTGAGAGAACTTTAATAATAATAATCGTACCGTCCAAGGAGATCTCCTTCCACGGATTGGGCGGGTACATGAAGGCGGCATTCTGGATCTGCTCATTGATGTCCTCGTCTTCGTTGAAAGGGAAGGTGCCGCTGAGGGACACATACACTATCACGCCCACTGACCACATGTCCAGCGAGCGGTTATAGCCCTTGTTGCGGAGTACCTCAGGGGCTGAAACATATTTAAAAAAAAACATATTTATACTGGGATAGAACTCGGTGCGTTTTAACTAAACGCAGGTTCCACACTGGATATATAAAATGATTCTATGACAACTCAGAATCATGCAATTTAAACAACCCTTTGAAAAGTCATTAAAAGTTATGAAAAAAAAATGTAAAATAGCCCATAACAATTTAACCTTTTTTTTTCATCACTTTTTCAAAGGAGGTATTGAAGTGTTGGTGTTCTGAGTTTTCTGGTCACCCATTTCTCTATGCCTCGGAAGGGCTGACGCGGTAGTTGGACAGCTACTGACATCAGCAAAGCATGGAGCCATGACCATAGTCCGACTCCTACAAAATCACACATATAATAATGTGAGGAAAACAGTACCCAGGTACGCAGGAGTTCCGACCACAGATCTCCGGAAGGATTTTTCTCCGATGATGCGGGCAAAGCCAAAGTCACACAGCTTCACCTGGGGGAAGTCGGAATCGGAGGAGAGCAGCACATTCTCCGGCTTCAGGTCGCAGTGGACTATGTTCTTGCTGTGCAGGTGTTTTAAGGCAACCAGGATCTACAACAAAAGGTAATACGGTTCACTAAACATAATTTTATTTTTTACTTTCATATGGTGGGGGTTACAATCAAGATTTTGTCAGTGAAATTCATATTCATAATCTCGTTTATGAACTAAAAGAAGGTATTTAACTTTATCAAGATCGTTTTATACTTATTACCTCGAGGTACCGCTGTGGAACTAAACAAATGATGGATACGTTTTTAGATTTTCACGGCCAAAAGTATTTTCGTTAGTTGTTTTTGGGGTGTTATGCCGTGTTGCGCTACCTCCTTCTTTAGCCAACATTTCGGACAAGCTTTTCAGTGTCCATCATCAGGGCAGATCAGGTAGATGGGTGACGGATCTGCCGGTAGGAAGGTAAGGAGGTAGGGTAACACGGCATAACACCCCAAAAACAACTAATGAAAATAAATAATATTTGTGATTGTGTTGTATGCACCTTCGCTATCCATTATTTTTCCCTACACATATTATCACACAATTCCAGCAAACACCATATCGTTTCATCTCATTCTTTAGTATTTACAGTATTTAGCATTTTCGGATGGAACAAGACCCTTGTGCAGTAAAAAAAAAAGAAGGCATTTATATTGTATGTATATTGCACGTACTTGAGTGATGATAAACTTGGTGATGCGCTCGGTGAGGCGGCCGCGCTCGTGCGACAGGATCATCTCGAGCATGTCGCCGCGCAGCTTCTCCATCACCACGAAGATGCGCTCGGGTGTCTCGAACATGCGCTCTAGGTTGACCACTCCGGGGTGCGACAGGTTCTGCAGGATGGCCACCTCGTTCTTCAGCTGAGCCTCCTGCTTGGTCGGGAACCGCAATTTGTCTATCACCTGGAAATCAAAATCACTTGTTTTGTTTTATCACTTTCTATAACTTTATCTTTCTATGTTCATGATGTAAGTATAAAGCATAGCATCGATAACACTAAAGAAACAACACTGCTTAAGTGACATACATTTTATAAATAACTTTTATATGAAATTCGATAGAGGAGCAAATTCCGTCTATACACTGTTTAGTTCATAATACTACCACTAGATATTGCACTCAGCGAAAAATAAGCAATTCAAGGGAGGTGGATGTGGGTACCGCCGCCCTACCGCCGCAATACCTCTGCCATAGGTCACCCCAAGTGGTTGGCTACGTTTTGTGACTTAGTAGGGGTGCCTGGGTTCATGGGGTGTAACAGCACATACCCGAAGGATTTTAACCAGTGATTCATGAGCATATATATTTGAAAGCAAAAAGTAGATGTCATTGGCCATTTCTGTCAAACGGATAGTAGTAGATATGAATGCAACTAGCGTAGCGTGCTACCAGCACAGTTGGTAGCATGCAATTGATGTCAATCCCGTAGTCGGCGCGAAGCATCGTACATGAACACTAGCAAAATAGTATAGCATACTCACGAACGGTGCTTGGGCTACACACATGCAAGTCGAGTTGCTTGTAAGTATCTCGTGTAAGAAGGGAGTTAGAGGTTAACACTTAATGGCTGAATTCAAATACTCCAACTTCCTGCGCAGTTTACCCTCAAAATAAATAAAATTATTACCTTAATAGCTACCGCCCTGTTGGTCCGCCGATGGATTCCTCCATACACTATTCCGAACTGGCCCGAACCCAACACCTCGTCAGGGAAGATCTGGTATAGCTGGGACATGTCCGTCACTCTCTCCTCAGGCATGCCATTACTGCTTTCACCTGAAAAATCAAATGATTATTTGCAATCAGTACCATCCGTTGGTACATCTATTTTGTTGATTCCTCTGATGATCGGGAGTTTCAGTAATTACTTCGGTTCGTCTAGATCAGAGGTTCCCAAACTTATTTTTCTCGTAGACCCCTTTCAAAATTTTGCTGATTTCGGTGGACCCCCTGCTGCAACATTTCTATCAAATTCCCAAAACTCATCAAAAAATGTGAAGATTAAAGCAAGGATCATACTGAGCAGACGCAACGCGACGCAACGTTCCTGTCCCGTTCACACTGGTCGACGTACGTACGCGTCGCTGTGACCACGTGACAAGGGGTCTCTGGTTGTGCGCAGGCGCGTTTGATTTGACACATTTGACATTTATTTTTTAGGTTATGTTTATGTGATTCTCTTCTCAGCAGATGACAGCTTTGCCATGTCTTGAAAGTGAATTTAAAGATGATTTGCTGCGATTATTATTATTAAATCAATATTCTCGTAAAACGAAAAAAGTGAGAAGTATTTGGGTCCACAACATTAACAAACAAAGACAAATGTTTGGAGAGTTCCATACTTTAGTAAAATCTAGTTAACTAATCTAATTAACTAGAATCTGATGACGGACGATTCTTCATGTACTTCCGTATGAGTAAAGTGGTATTTGAAGAGCTTCACAGCATAATTGAATATGACATAAAAAAAGAAAACACGAAAGTCCATTCGGATCAGAGAAAGACTGGCAGTGTGTCTATGTCATGTTTGATTGTCATTCATTATAGGGGTATAATATTGAAAGTCATGCCATGAATGGCTGAAATTTCCTCCCAAGCTGCACTGCGTATGCAGAATCTCTATAATCCTGTAATTTGATTTTATAAATAATTTCGTGCCGTCCAGTTTCAATGAACTGTTCGTCATCCATTTTTGAATAATATCTGTCAAAAAAACAACCACAGATATTGCGAAACATAACGTTAGATGCTTAGATAACACCAGAAAGATGTAAAATCATCTCGTAGTAGGCGTGACCATACCCCCTCCACCTTCCACATGGCCCACGCCGATCTGGCTGCGGCAGATCCGCATCGCGTAGGGGGCGTCGGTTTGCGTTGCGTGGGGCTAGTGTGATTCTTAAGCACCCGTTTCCATAGAAAATGTATGGATGGTAAGTAGTCCAGATATGGAAATGATGACGTCTACCTATGTCGCGTGGCGTGGCGTGGGCCTAGTATGTTCCCAGCTTAAATCTAACTATGGAAATTTGCGTCGCAGCTGAGTTCCAACCCAAAATTCGGAGAAGTGTATATAAAAAAGAAAAATAGTGTATTTTCTTGTGTTCTATTTATTAAAATAATATGATTACAGACTTAGGGGGGAAATACATGTAGATGACTCAAAAAAATGTTTTTATTTCATAAATTGTTAGTATAACTATTGAATATCTTTTCAAAGTTTTAAATAAAAATTTCAATTCGTTCCAGTGTTATGAAGGTGTTTGTGCCGAACCGCATGGTAAACTTTAAACTTGAATTTTTCTCGATACGACTTTTTTTTAATTTGTGTGAACTCTAGCTCAGGAAAGTTTTAACCAAACATTTTAAAAATTTGCGAATACCTTATTTATATAATTACGCTCTATCTATGTGAACCGAAATTCGTTGTAATATCATTGTCAAAAGTATTTTTAATTTAAAAAAAAAAAATTTAAATGGCAAAAAGTCGAGGATTCCTGTTTACACACAAAACTTATTTAAATTTCCATTTTTTGGGAAAAGTAAGGTTTACATAGAAGAGACACATGTTCTTAAATTAAATTTAAAACCCTGAGATGAAAACTATGACCTCCAAAATGCACAAAAAGCCATGTCTGATGGTGACGTTCGATGTATAGCTGCTCCATATTTTCCGAGGAAATGCTTCGAAAAATTCAAAACATTTTCTTAAATAGATTTATAAAATGACCTTAAAGTTTCAATAAATTATACACATATTACATTATTACATGCCAAAAAATTAACGAAAATCATTAAAAAAAAACCTAGTCCTGTACCTTTATTTCCCACCTTAATAGAATTAAATATCGAATATGCAAGTTTTTACAAGTAACAGTCGCTGAACTTCTTAAAATACAATACTCAAAAAAATAAGGGAGGTTTTAAAAAAGGAACTTATTGCTAAATATTAAGGCGATCCATAAGTCGGCCTAACTGAAAAAGAAATATTTCAAGCCTGTGGACCAAAAAATTTGCTAAATTATTTTTTCGCACTATCTATTAGGGATTGCATGAGGAGCATAGCTCAAAATGTAGTTAAAGCTTCAAAATGCTTTTTTTAAAGTCTTAATACGACCATTTTTCACCGAAATATACAGCCTGTCAAAAATCACCGAAAAATAACAAAAAGAACAGGCGACAGTTGTCTCTCTCAAATAGTGCAACAACTGACTTCTGTTGAGACAACTTAAAACTATCTATAACTACGTACGCTAACGACATCTGTTCAGAGACATTGAAACTACATCCTTTAATATCATGTTGGCTTTCTTTCAAACTATTGTCCATGTTTATTTGGCGGAAAACATGCATTTTTTTTAGATTAACTCCGCACAGGAGGCCCTGAGGAAAATAATTTCCCTCGGGGCCTATGTCATCTTTGAAGATGCTGTGTGGAGGGTCTTTTTGAGGAAATGAAGGAATGAACATGGGTCTTGAAGAGACATTGTAATACCGGTAGAACAAGGACATCATTCCTATGTGACTAATGTCAACCGTGTAAACCGTATTGGGCGTGTTTCCCGACTATGCACCGGTGCCGAGGGGATCAATGACGCTAGTTCCTCGGAGCATCTTCCATTGTAAAACCGATAGAACAAGGACAGCATTCCCACCTACGCTCTAAAGATATTATATGCATAAATATGCATAAATAAAGGGGTTATTTGTATACGTGAGGTGGTTTATGTAATTGCAACAAACATTAGCCACAGTTAGCAGCATAACCATTCTTAGCAAAAACTTGCACAAAGGGTGTTGTTTGCGGTAATTCTTTTTAAATATCAATGTATTCGCTGTTAATCCTAGTGCCTATTCTCATTACAAACTCTGAATTCAATGAATGCCCACTCCGTTAATTCCCCACCGGGTTGGATGCTCCTCTCTGACCCACTGCCATGCGCAAGAAGAAAATTGTAGAATAGTGTTTTTGTTACCAGACTGCTGCGTGACGGGCATCAGAGATTGTCGTATGGCGGTCTCCCAGGACTTGGCGAGGTAGGCACCCACCCCGCTGTCGGGGGGCGGCAAGGCGTTGACGGAGCCTCCGGGGCCTGACAAATGCGCCAGCGGATCCGCCCCCACCAGGTAGTCCACATTCACCGTGCGCACTTCAAAACAGTGCATCACATCTGCAAATAACAATTTTACATTAGATGCAATGATAGATATACGATTAGTATTGATTGATGAGTAGAATTTTATGATATGGATCAGCGACCAAGATAAGTCTATTAAAACATGGAATGATCTCTAGTGACAGGTCTCGTCTTAAAAGGCATGTTTTTTAAAATTTTAACGTGAATACCTCACAAGAGTCTTAGCTGCTGCCGTCTGGAGCCAGTGAGACTATGGCATCCCCAATTGGAGTATGTTGTGAGGATAGAGGGAAGGGGAAGGAGATCGTGAAGAGGAAGGTGGGGAAGTACCTGGCTATTCAGATCTGATCACCAAACACGGCTTAAGCCATTTCAAGCTACGTTTCAATTCTGAATGGTACACCAGGGCGATACTGAGTGTATCTTCCTCTCTGGAAGGTGCTGCAAATATACTATATATCATTTTTAATGAATTAATTGCGAAATAACACAAATTAATCAAATAAAATTTATTTGCCCACACCGGGATTTGATCCCGCGGCCATCGGATTGCGAGTCAAGAGCCTTACCCCTAGACCAATCCGGCCGTCGTGTTGTGACTAATTTAACAAATTATTGTTGTACAATTGAGAAGAATAATGAACTGAATGATTAAACTATGTAACAATTTCTAGACATTTTGTTTTGAAAAGTTTTACTTTCCATGTAATTTAATTGTGAAATCATTTTAATTTTTCTGTTACCGGTTTCGACACATCCGTGTCGTTCCGTTCACTAGCTTAAAGTTTTCTAGCATCATTCACTAGCTTAAGTTTACTAGATACTAGTTTAAAGTGATACTAGAGAACGACATGGATCTGATGAAACCGGTAGCAGAAAAATAAAAATTTATTAAAAAATGTATATGGAAAGTAAAAGTCTTCAAAACAAAAGGTATAAAAATGATAATTTGCTTAGTATCTAAACAATGTTTCACAGACTAAGTACTTGTGAGTTATGAGGAAAAGATGTAGGTGACATAATACCCACATAGTACAATAAATATGTCAGTAACAGTTCATCAGCTTTCACTTTTCTATTTTTTTAAATAATTTTTTACAATGAGTTGAAAAAATGTGACCTTACTGGGGTACCCCATTCTAAGGCCACATTGTACATAGTTTTGTGAATGAATTATAAATTAAGTTAAGTTTTTTTGTAAGTATGTTCATTCTTTTTAAAGTTTTTGAAAGCATGTTAAAATATTACATGAGGAAAATTATACAGGGTGTTAAGGGACGTATTTGACTTCAATCAGTGATTCCTGACATTATTTGGAATAAAAAAATGTTAATGAAATTTTGATCTCCGATGACTTTATTTGATGTTATTTTTTTTTCAACTAAAAACATAAAAAAAATAAATAGGTTTTGAACAGTTACGGGTAGGGTGAAGGGTTGGTTGGTTACTCGGCCGAGTGACCAGTGAAGACATGTGGAGAATTTTTTTTGTTTGATTGTGAAAAAAAAAAAGAAAACAAAACACATCAAAATGTCACCAGAGACAAATATTTAATTTAATTTTTTACTCCAAATAATATCAGGAATCACTGGTTAAAGTAAGTTACCTTAATACCATGCATAGCAATATCTAGAAGAAAAATATCTATTGAAAGTAATAAAGGAATAAATCTTTAAAATATTATACCTATACCTATTGGTCAGTTATTATTATTACAGGTGAAAAAATTAACAAAAATTATTTTGACTTTTGTATGGAAAAGGCTGATAAAGTATAGACTAAGATTTTCAAACTGAAAAAAATCATGAAATTCCTGCTTGGATATCTAATGTAGAATAGATTAAACCTACCTCCTTGTGGTGTCCTGGCTGTGTCTATTGTCAGGATCTCACTGAGGGGAATTTCTTTGTAATATTTGGCACCTTGGTCCGATTGGAAGAGCGTTATTGATTTGGCGTCTAACCTCCAATAATGCCGTTTTAACTGAAACAATAAACAAACATTACAAATAATTCATAAATGATCCTCTTAACTTAACCTTTACAACCCTGGCCATTTTAAAGCAAACCAGTAGCGATGTGTTTTGACAATCATGTAATCATTGGTTCCATGCCAACTCAGAATGAAACTAACTCAGAAACACCTCAGAAAGGTCATTAAAAGCTATGAAAAAATAATTTTAAAATAGCCGGTAACCCTAACCTAACTTAACCTATTTAACCAATTTTTCATATTTTTTTATCTTCACTCTTAATGACCTTTCTGAGGTGCTTCTGAGTTGGTTTCATTCTGAGTTGTCTGGTCACCGTAATCATTTTACGCCTGGTACGCACATTTGTTCCTACTCAATAATTTTACTTGATATCGAATAATATATCACCGTGTGGACGGCAGAACTCATTGTTCGATGACTCGCTTCGAATCGACTTGAAGACATTTGGAACTCCTAATTTCTTTCATACTCACTCACTTCGAGCCATCAAGCCAGGCTCTAGAGTGTGTTACATCCATTAAGTTGGCAGCGGCACTGAGCCGCGAGCAATGTGTTTTTTTTTTTACATCAGCTCCACAAAAGAGGCCCTGAGGAAGAAAATTCCCTCAGGGACTATGTCACCTCTGGGAATGCTGTGTGGAGGCCCTTTTTAGGGAAAGGAAGGAGAGAAAATTGTGGGAAGGAAAAGATATGAGGGGTGGGTAGCAATCTGGGGTCAATGTATCCAGGAGTAATGGATGTATGAATCCATCCCTACTACTGCAGTGCAAGGTGACGGGTGGAGAGAGTCCGGCTGGAGAGGTGTAGGCTAGGTCTCCCTCGACAAGACTCTTTCTTAATGCCACGCAGTAGGTGGGAAAATGCATTCGTCGTCAAGACCTAGACAAACCTCACACCATGAATCCCTTCACCAAACGTAGCGAACCTCTTGGGGAGACCCATGGCAGGGTGATGATTATCCAATAAATAATTCCCGGGGCGGCGGTACCCGCATTCCCCTTCCAAATTATAATCTTAAACAAATACACTTATTGTTTAGTCATCTTGTTGACTAAAATCATATGTGTTGACAACCCGTGCCCTTCGTTCTCGTCGGATGTGCGTACTAGGCTTTCGTGAAACTTCATGTACACACATTTTTTTTTTTTAAAAGAAAGATAAACTTTCCCGGGTTACGAACAACCTGACTTGACCTGAATATTTGAAAAACTCCTAATACCACAACAGGAAGCAGAAAATGTTACTATTGTGTCGTGACGGAGGACTTAGCCAGCCGAGGAATCGAACACGCGACGCCCAAGTGGGACACAAACGCGATGCCCACTCAGCTACTGACCAGATATCAACATGCTGGTGGATCTCGTGTGCGTTAACTGTGTTAATCATGAGAAAATCTGTTTAAAAAGATGGTTCGGTACTAACCGTTTTGTCTTTATTTGTAAAATGTACGAGCCACCCTTCTTTGATGCATTTGGAGCCCCGTTTCTTGGTGTGCTTTACAGATTGCACTATTCTCATCAGTGGAATGTTGGCGCTCGGTGAGGAAGAGGAACTGAAACAAATCAATGAAAAGTTTCATTAAAATGAATACATAGTAAAATAACAATATATAGCCAAAAAATTAATAGAAAATTTAAAGCTGGACATATAAACAAGGTGTCAGAAACTGATAGTATACACGGAAAACTAATGAATCTACATCACATAGAGAATCCAAAAAACTTTTATTTTTCAATCTGAGCATTTCGATTTTTTTTTCCCAATTTTTTCTGCAACTAAAGGGTTAAAAAAAAATTGATGTCAGTCTATTCTGAACAAACTTTTGGGAACAACTAATATAGGTCTCACAGAATGATCATGGCAAGAAAAATAATCTAAAAGGTGTTAGAAAGAGAAAACACCATGCTTTATATTCAAATCTAAAACTTAATAAAAAATATAAGTAAAATGTACACCTTTATGAAACCAAAGTTTCGGATCGCAATTTGAAAAAATTTATTAAACTTTATAATTTTTTTATTAATTATTTCTACATGAAATGACGAATAAGGCGACAATAGCGTTTATAATACATTTCTCACCTAAGGGAAACACAACGATTTCTAGGAGACCTATATAAGTTGTTCCGAAAACCAAACAAATAATAGACTTTAAGAATTAAAATATGTAGTTTTCCGAAATCTTACCCATTAATTACTCTTTCTGGTGTAACAATACGTCAATTTAACTGTAGGTTTTACTAAATTATTTTCCAAAAACTATGGCTTTATGTAGCCTCGCACAATATGTATTACAATGATGATTTTTAAAGGTACTAATCTCTTTTATAGTCATTTGTGAATTGGGATGACTGATTTGGTATGTGGATTTAATCAACATTGCAGTAATTAGCGTCCTTTATAAAAGTATCAAAAATAATAATGTGATTCATTCAGAAAACCTTCACATATTAAAAAAAAAATCTTATCTATAAGTGAAATAAACCACTTGAATCATGTTAAAATCAAAAATTAATTATGTTAATTCTGTTCAGTTTTCATATTCGCCTTCATATTACTAATATGCGATGAGTCACAGACAATTTTGTAAAAAAATATTTTTTTATAAACTTTGAAATAATTTACATAGTTGACCCCCTGACAGTTGGCCCCCCGTCATACTTATAAATAGTAAGCGACTGGCGGTGGAAAACACATTGGGAATGTATGGCGAGCGATTTGCTGAAATAGGCCAATAAATTTTATTTGTTTAATTTGTGTTATTTCACAATTAATTCATTTAAAATAATACATAGTATATTTGTGGCACGTTCCAGAGTGGAAGATACTATCAGTATCGCCCTGGTGTAAGACCACCATTCAGAATTGAAACGTTGCTTGAAATGGCATTAGCCGTGTTTGGTGACCAGATCTGAATAGCCAGGTACTTCCCCACTTTCCTCTTCCCTATCTCCTTCCCTCCCCACTACCTTCAGCCTCACAACATATCCCAATTGGGGATGCCATAGCCTAACTGGCTTCAGACGGGAGCAGTGCGGTATTCATATAAAAAAAAGGCCCAAACCAAATGATCTTTCTGTTGGCTCCATAAAATAAATTTGATCGGTTAAATAAGTATAATTTAATTGTTTGGCCTAACGGGCCATCAATAAATTACGTCACACGAATTTCTGATGATTTTTTGTTCTCCCCCCGTCCCTGCCACACATCGTCACATTTGTGAGACCCTCTCCCCCCCAGCGTGATGTCTTATATTTTGCAATTTTACATGTAAAAATAAATAATAGTTGGTAATATTTTTAAGTTTTTCGACAACATTTTATACTCCCCCCCCTTAAAGGTGTGACGCAATTTATGGATGGCCCCTAATGAGCGGCTCTGGAATTTTCGTTTTACCACTGCCAGCCGCATACTAAAACAATATGTAGTCACTTTAGGGAAAATACGGCATACCTACTTACAAAAAATATAACTAAGTGTCCTGAAGGGGTGAGCAGAGAGGATGTACGGCCAAATAACAAAAGTATAAAGTTTTTAATTAAATGAACACAATATTAGCGAAACTCAATCGAAATCAGGAGACAGAAAAATCAGAAAAGATATTGGCTCCGATGGGACACGAACCCAGGACATTTTGCTTACATGGCAACAGCTCTACCGATTGAGCTACGGAACCCATATTAATTCGGTCACTTTTAACTGTATCATACTTCGACTAAGAACTACCAACATTATCTTCATCTTCTTAACGCACATATTATTGGCTGCTATCTTTATATAAATATTAATTAAATATTATAATTTGAGATTTTACTCATAAAGTTTAAAAAATAAAAAATAAAGTATAAAGCATATTTTAACTAAAATGCATCAAGGATCAAACTGCTTATCTACATATACACTGTATATACCAGAGTATAATTACAAAAAATGGACACTGTAAATAAATTCATTTTATATTCATACCAAATTATTATTAAAGGTAGTTAAGTTGATTTTAGTTTTGAAATTGCTAAATAATGCAAAAATAATTATAATTTCATAAAAATTATAATTTCGGGGGGCCAACGGGGGATCAACTGATGTGTTATTATAATAAACTTACAACTTTAGATTTCAA
Source organism: Limnephilus rhombicus (assembly GCA_929108145.2). NCBI lineage: Eukaryota > Metazoa > Arthropoda > Insecta > Trichoptera > Limnephilidae > Limnephilus > Limnephilus rhombicus. The sequence continues at coordinate 9,741,257 of OV815287.1, read as the reverse complement.
AGGCTCAGGCATTAAGAGGGCATTACCAGAGAAAACCAGAAATATGTCATTTTCCAATCAGATTTTAGACGTTTTGACTCTTTTCCACAAAAAATTATAAATGGATTTCGAAAGATTGTTCTTTTATCTAGCATTCGTATGTAATAAATTTTGAGGAAATTTTTTAATTTTTAGTATAATAAGGTTATACCATAGGTCGTTGGCAGATTTGTTAAATTTTCAAAATAGTTTTTGTATTATACCACACCCATTTCAAATAATATAATCATGCACTAAAATAAATCAATACATTATCTAGAAATCGCATGTTTTAGAATTTTAATTTTAATTTCAATAAAATCATTAAAAAATATATACGTACATGTGTTTCTTGATGAAACTTAGTCAGTTTGTGTATTTATTTGCGAACTTATAAACTAATATATTTCAGATTTTTTTACATACTTATTGTGCTAAGACATTATTGACAAATCATAAATAAGTTTGAGCGAAAAATAATTTTAGGAAGTATTTAATATTAATCAATTTACAGCTTCGCATTTCACGATTTTTCGCAAGCTCGCAAAAGAGAATTTCAGAATTCATTCCGCGGGCAAGAGCCGCTGTCTCCGGTCGTCTTCGCGGCGCTCTATATCGTAACATTTAAAAATGATGTTTTGCGTAATAATAATACGAAACTTTAAATGTAAACGATTTCCTTGTTTCATGTTGATAAATTCTACAGGGTTGACGGAACGGAAGGCAAAATTTCATGTTTATTGAATAGTTTTATGCAAAATGTTTTTAAATTTCGAATATTTTTTTATTGAATGTGTGTTATATTATTGTTATGTGAATTCCGAACAAGAGTCCCAACTGCTGCAAAATACATATAAAATTTTTTTTTGAAATATTTTTTTATTGAATACACATAACAATAATTTATGAGCACAAGAGTCCCAACTGCTCTAAAAAAAATTTTTTTTGAAATATTTTTTTAATGAAAATCATTGTTATGTGAACACACAAAACAATAATTTATGAGCACAAGAGTCCCAACTGCTCCAAAAAAATTTTTTTATTGAAAATTATTGTTATGTGAATACACAAAACAATAATTTATGAGCACAAGAGTCCCAACGCTCCAAAAAAATTTTTTTTTTGAAATTTTTTTTTATGTAAATTATTGTTATGTGTGTTCACATAACAATAATTTATGAGCACAAGAGTCCCAAATGCTTAATTTTTTTTTTATTCTAAATATTTTTTATTGTAAATTATGTATTGATAACTGAATACAGCACAACAGTACCAACTACTCCAAAAAAAATTCCCCCCCCCGTAAGCCAAAATTATTTTGTAACACCTCACCTCAACACCTCATTTCAATACTCGAGTACCTCATACAAACTCATCCTGATAATATCGTGTCTTACCCAACACTACTCCACACAGCATCCCCAAAGAAGAGATAGGCAATGTGTCGAGCGATTGTAAAAAAAAAGTCTTTCCCGATCCGACCTTCCACGTAGTTGGTGGGCAGACGCCACCGCCGCCGAGATTCTGACAAACCTCGCCCCATGAACCCGGGCGACCCGTACCTATGGCAGAGGTGTTGATAATCCAATACATGGTTCGCGGGGCGGCGGTAACCATACCCGCCTTCCAAATTACTGATACTACCTATTGACGGCCGGCGTGGTCAAGAGGTAAGGCTCCTGACTCGCAATCTGAAGGTCGTGGGATCGAATCCCGGCGTGGGCAAATAAATTTTATTTGACTAATTTGGGTTATTTCACAATTATTTCATTGAAAAATAATATATTTGCGTCACGTTCCAGAGTAGAAGATACTTTTGTATCGCCCTGGTGTAAGACCACCATTCAGAATTGAAACGTTGCTAAAAATGGCCGTGTTTGGTGACCAGATCTGAATAGCCACGTAATTCCTCACTTCCTCTTCCCCATCTCCTTCCCTCCGAAGGTCGTGGGATCGAATCCCGGCGTAAGCAAATAAATTTTATTTGACTAATTTGGGTTATTTCACAATTATTTCATTGAAAAATAATATATTTGCGTCACGTTCCAGAGTAGAAGATACTTTTGTATCGCCCTGGTGTAAGACCACCATTCAGAATTGAAACGTTGCTAAAAATGGCCGTGTTTGGTGACCAGATCTGAATAGCCAGGTAACAACAGCCAGCTTCAAACCCGGAAACCGCGTGTCCGTAAACCTGCTCCCATCGTCAAAGGGACAAAGGCTGACACGACCCTACGCGCAGTAGAGCGCAAGTTCTACATTCACGCTTGGCCATTCTGTCCCAACACAGAAGTTAACAACATTAAAGAATTCCTGGAAGGTGTCACACAAGACACCGTTGAAGTCGTAAAGCTTCAAGCCCGCGGGAATTACAGTTCTTTCAAAATCGGGATTGCCGAACAAGATAAGGAAAAGTTTCTAAACCCCGAAGTCTGGCCCGCAGGTATTTCGGTCAACAAATTCAAATTCCCATTTTTGAAATCAAATCAGACAGAGACCCCTCAGCTTAATGGCGCGTCTAAAACTCCTTTACCAGAATGTTAGGGGTGTAAACTCCAAAATAAACGAATTTACAACAAATTTGCTATCTCAAAACAACGAAATAATTGGGTTGACAGAGACATGGTTGAGCACCTCTGTCTATGACAATGAACTGTTTGATAATAGGTATGAAGTACATCGCCGTGATAGATGCGATAGTAATATTACTAATACAAGTGCACTCGCTGGCCGCCATAGCGGCAGTAGGAACGCCTCGCGAGGCGGCGGGGTTTGCATTGCAGTACGAAAACCGATTATATCACAAAGATTAACCGAACTCGAAACAGAGGGCGAAAACATCTGGATCAAAATTACAAAAACTAATTTCACTGCGCTGGTATGTGTGGCATATTTCTACTGTACAGACGACAGAGATATCCGCACGAAGTTTTATGAACATCTCAATAATAAGGCCAACCTATTATCCAACAAAAATGTTATCATTATGGGGGATTTCAATTTGCATAACAAACCTGAAGATGTCATACTTGATCACATATGTTTTATAAACTCTAATGGACTAACGCAACATAGTACAGTTGTAAACAAGTACAATAACATGCTTGATTTAGTGCTAAGTAATTTAAATATATGTGAGGTGACGTACAGCGATGAAGCATTGGTTAAAGAAGATCACCACCATCCTACACTGGCTATCTCGGCCACCCTGGCGAGGACACAATACAGCAGGCGTGAAATGCGTGCAAACCGTCATCAAATGGGACGACACTTATATTCGAACTTTAACAAATTTAATTTTAAACACGTTAATATTAATCTGTGTCTAAAAATATTCTCACACTTCAACTGGAGATATTTATACAACATGAAATCTGTCAACGAAGCTGTGGAATATTTTTACTCTGTATTATTTAGTATATTTGAATTATGTGTACCTTTAAAAAAATTATCGAAAGCAAATGTTAACTACCCAGTTTGGTTCGATAAAAATATTATAGAAAAAATCAAATGTAAGGAATCTCTTCGCAGGAAGTACAAAGCTACTAATAATAAATCAGACTATTTATTATTTTCTGCAAAGAGATCCGATCTCAAAAAAGAGATGACTGTAAAAAGAACAAATATTTATCCGATATTGAAAATGGGATCAAAGAAGACCCCAAAAACTTCTGGCAATATATTAGATCACAAAAATCAGGTAGGGGCACTCCTATTGGACTTATGAATGTCGATAAAATAATCCAATGTCCCCAACAAGTTTCAGAGAGATTCGCGGACTATTTCCAGTCGGTATACAACCAAATGAGCCCTAACCTAGATGTTGAAAGTCTCCGGGCAGAGGTGCCTAGAAACACAGGTTCAATATCTCTGGAACAAATTAAGCCTGAGGAAGTCAAAGCGTGTATTCGGGAACAAAAGCCCAACAAGGCCACGGGGCCAGATGGAATCCCACCTCATATCATTATCATGTTGGAAGAACATTTGTTTAACCCGATATGCTTTATCTTCAACCTCAGTATTTCAACTTCCACTTTTCCTAAATCCTGGAAACTAACCAAGGTTAGCCCGATACATAAATCTGGAACAAAAACGGAAGTCCAGAACTATAGACCAGTAGCAGTTCTGTCAATACTCCCAAAAATATTTGAAACAATAATTTGCGAAAAGCTAAACAAACAAATTAAACCGTTTCTTCAGGGAAACCAACACGGATTTCTATCAAATAAGTCCACCGTCTCTAATCTTCTAGAACTCTCACAGAGAGTAGCAAGAGGATTAGATGCTCAACATCAAACTGATGTGATCTACACTGATTTCGCCAAGGCGTTCGACCGAGTTGATCATGACGTACTGCTACGAAAAATACATAGAATTGGCTTCGACAAACCCCTCCTAAATTTTTTTGTCACGTATTTAAGGAATAGGAAACAATATGTTTGCATCGACGGATACAGGTCTAGAGAATTCTCTGCATTCTCTGGAGTGCCACAGGGGTCAAACCTAGGTCCTCTACTATTTATAATCTTAATTGATGACATTCAAGAATGCATCAAACATTCCACTTGCCTGCTTTTTGCTGACGATCTAAAATTACTTAAGAAAATTTGTGATGGTCAAGATTGTGTCAAATTGCAAACTGATTTAGATTCAATTTCATCATGGGCTGATGAAAATAAATTATTTTTTAATACAAAAAAATGTGTCGCTATGTCGTATACACGTTCGAGAAACCCTATCAAATTCGATTATTGCATCAAAAATGATATATTGTCAAAAGTAAAATCCATCAAGGACCTTGGGGTAGTCTTTGATCCCAAACTTACGTTTTCGGACCATATATTGCAGTTGACGACATCATGCTACAAGCTTCTCGGATTTGTCATAAGACTCTGCAAACAATTTTCCAATCCCGAGGCAATGATGACTTTGTACAGCTGCATTATAAGGTCTAAAATCGAATACGCCTCTGCTGTATGGGCCCCATACCAACAAAAATATATTGAAAAACTAGAACAGATTCAAAAAAAGTTTTTGAGATACATGTATTTGAGAATGCACGGAGAGTATCCGCGATTCATGCATCACGAAGATTTGCTTGCCGAAACGCGCTACCAAAGTCTCCACTCGAGGAGGAGTGGGGCTCTCGCAGTAACGGCGTACAAAATTATTAATAATTTAATAGATAGCCCATACCTTCTGGAATGCTATAAGTTGTTCGTACCGAATAACTACAGCCAGGGACGTCACCATGATCTGCTTTGTATCCCACGTGGCAGAACGGACATACTGGCTCGGCATAGCATGACACGAGGTATGGCGCTGTTAAACAACGCCTCCAAGACTATCGATATTTTTAATAGTAGTCTTGAAGAATTCAAGAGGCATGTTAATGCTATTAATCTATAACTTGTATTATTTGTATCATATATATGTAGTTAATGTTACATGTGTATTGTAAATGGACACAGTCTGTAATACACAAAAAAAAAAAAAAAAAAAAAAAAAAAAAAAAAAAAAAAAAAAAAAAAAAAAAAAAAAAAAAAAAAAAAAAAATTCCTCACTTCCTCTTCCCTATCTCCTTCCCTCCCCACCACCTTCAGCTTCCCAATATACCCCATAGTCATGTCATAGTCTCACTGGCTCCAGACAGGAGCATTTGGGTCTCTTGTGCGGTATTCACATAAATATAAAATTAAAAATTATGCACACGAATAAATATTTCAAAATGAGATATTTTTTACAATCCAACTGAATATTACACTTTTTTTCATGAATACCATACAAGAGTCCCAACTGCTCCCGTCTGGAGCCAGTGGGACTATTGCACCCCCAATTGGGGTATGTTGCGAGGCTGAAGGTAGTGGGGGAGGGGAATGAGTTAGGGAAGATGAATGTGGGGAAGTACCTGACTGTTCAGATCTGGTCACTAAACACGGCTAAAGCCATTTCAAGTAACGTTTCAATTCTTCCACTCTAATGGCAGTAAAATAAAATGAAAAAACAAAAACCAAAATATTTAAAAAAAATATAACAAATTGTTTTTTTTTTGTGTAGGTATCTACTTTAAACCTACTGTGTTTCTATATCTATTTATGTCTATGCACTTCGATACACAAATTACAAATAACTAGTACTAATTAAAATATCTTCATCTGAACCATACTGTAGGCCCAGCTCCGCGTGAACTAATAGGTACGTGAAACCCGGCTTGCGGCGGAACGAAATCTAGTTCCAAAAACGTCCGCTCGCGACCGCTGATATGTGAGCGCTGTAGTCGGAATCGGAATTATGATTTGCTGGTATGACAGCCTTAAAAAAAGAAATCTAAAAGGAAAGTAGGTAAAACATCCAGCAAAATTTTTATTAAAATACTTTTTTTTATGTACTGTGCAGTGTAAAGACAGGTTATCTCTATACCATCACCCTGTTCTGTTGGGTAGTGTAGTGTGGTGGATTAAGGTAGGTGCTATAGGAAGGGCTTTATTAAGGCGGGCCTTGAAGAGGCCACAAGTCGACTTAGACAAAACCAATCAGAAAAACAAGCAGTTCTCATGATTCTGACAACAACTGTGAATGGGGGGGGGGGGTTCTTTGTACTCTCTCACACCAAAAGTGAGGGATTTTTTGGGTTCCTTAAAGATAAACTTACTACTTCATGCTAGTTGTATTTCCATAATGCAAGCTGTTTAAACATAACATATTTATAGTGAGGAGTCCACAATCATATTACAATATATATATCAGAAGGCACAGGAATTGTGAATGAGTACGGAGCAGTATCTACTGGTAACTATAATAAATGAAGTACGCTTTAAATGCTGTCTTAAAAATGCTGGACAATATTAGATTATTATAATGTGACCATCTGGTATTAATAATAAATAATTAAGAACATGACTTCCACTCTCTTATTATGACTGTTGAAATAATTAAATAAATAATTTTATATAGATAAATTTTATCAGCCACACATACTCTTTCATTGTTTTATAGAAACTTTTATCAAAGGCTGGAAATAGTGCCATGCGTACATCGGTTACTAAGATCGCGTACTTAGGTCGCTGACCATCAATCTGCACGATAATGCCATAGTGCCTCACCGACATTGCTCGAGCACAGTTGTCTTCAATTTATTATTTAACACCTTGTTTGCCGCTCGTGCACCGGTGTGTCATGAGATTTTACACGCGATTTTGACCCTTATGTATAAAGAAAGTGTATGAAGAACACGGTCAGAATCGCTTGCTCTATTATCGCCCTTTACCATAGCGAAACCTGCAATGCGCCTAGTCACTCCAAAAAATTTATATTAATAATTTACCGGAGCGCGGGAATGTGCGCAGTTCTTGCGTGCGCGGGAAAAATATGTTTATCTACGATTTTGACCCTACGAATTTGTAAAGGACAGTGTCAGAATCGCTGGAGATGAGTGTCATTTCTGCCGCCGGGTGCCGCGTCGTAATTGGTGGAGCTTTTTGCTGGCCTACCCCGGCAAACAAGAGGTTAAGTCATTTTTATTAATTTTATTAATTCATCAAACAATGCATCACACACTTCCGGTCAACATTTTAGCTTAGCATCTCAATCTTTATCGAAATTATTAGAATTATGTAAAATTCTAAATGATGCATTTGATAGTCCAGAATTGCTTGCATTTATAAGCTTTTGGAGATTTATTTCAGTGTCGAAATTCTGGGAACAACTACCATAATGTACATATTGCTCATTGCTCATTGCTCATTGCTCATTGCCTCAATGGAGGGAAATAATTATGCTAAGTCAGTCGACATTTTCAATTTATCACTAAATAAATATATAAAAGTCTGTTACTGAGGTAGTTCAGTTTTTTATAATTGTTACTATTTCTATGTAAAAGCCTCTAAAAAAGCATTAATAATTAAATAAATTTAAAAAAGTCCCAAAGGGAAGGGTGAAGAAGCACCTCAGCAATAACTCACTCTGTTCAATAATCACTTTTTAAGACTACGCGTGCCAACCCATCAGTTTACACAATCTGCAGACAACATAGTGCTGACGAGTTGGACCGGACTCGCGTGTGGCTAACTGTTAGTGTTGCACTACATCTCTTCATTCATTCACCTACACATTACTGTACGCGTCACACTATTTCCAGCATAAATACTTTTTTTTTTCCTAAATATTACCAAAACAATGAAAAATAATTATTTGCAATGTTTATGGGACTGGTAAGTACCCAAACGGTAATAAAATACAGTACAGTAATTTCAATTAGTATTTGCCATAAAATTGAGTGAAAGAATGTACCTAAGAGTAATCAACAAATTGCAAGGTGTAAACGAAAGAAGGTAGAATCTGGCAAACAAGAGAATGCGCTTGACGATTGTAATGTATCATAATATCATACTTTATGATCAGTTCTAACATTGTTTCCCGTTGTATATGCTATATTCGGGTCACATGGTGTAGGATACGACATGTATCAAGATAGCCAAACACAGACAGATAAGTCATTATTTGGCGAGAGCTCTTCAGACAAAAACTAGCTTCCTAGTTACAAGGATGTGTGTCCTATTAAACCATATTTGTATATTAATGAAATAGCAAAAACAGTAAGAAAGTTTAAAACAGTAAAACTTAAAGAACTATAATACTTTAAATCGAGACAAAACAGTACCGAGATATTGGCCAGTACTAATAAAATACAATACCTCTGTATTTGATATTTTGGGAGACTTGCATATATTCCGTTGCAAGAAACAACGTACTAGTAATTTACTCGCCACTGTTGGTAGAGATACTTCACAATGGTCGATGTGCAGAAATCACAAGCCACCAAACACCATTCTTGATTTTCAAAACATTTGAAATATCTTGGGTAAAGCTGTGCAGTACGTGAACGACCAAGCGCATTCTTTAGTTTAGCAAACTCTAAGACAGATTTCTGAAGAGTGACATTAAAAAAATTAAAGCAATAATCACCTGCTAGGTCTGCTGCAAGACTTCTCCTCGGATGAAGAATTGTCAGCGTCGGGATCCCGTGGCAGCGGGGGTCCCTGGCCGTTGGGTGTGGTGGCCGCCGCACGCACGCCCTCCACGTCTGAGTCATCCTCCTCTTCGCACATGCTGCACGAGAGCAGCTCTCGCTCCGAGCCGGTGCTGCTGTCCTGGTACTCGCCTGACAAGCACAAACACAACCCTTCATTATTGTTAAATAGCTTTTTAAATGGGAACATTATTTTTTGGTCGCCAAATGATATTTTAAGTACAAGTGATTATTTCTAATGGGTAAAAAAAGTCTGAAAACAATTTACTTATTTGCATTAACTTTAATCCGAATTTAATTTCTTCTTCAAACACAGCAAACTTCTTTTGTGGCACCATTTTATTTCCAAATTAATAGATTACTTAGTTTTAACCACGTTTATTGTTTATAAAAAAACTGACATGTTTCGTAAGCAATGCTAAACTTCATAAGGGTTTACTTAGGGGAGGGGGTAATAGGGCATGATTTACAAAGGGAACAAATGTAATAATGGATCAGCAATTATTGGCAATAAATAAAAAGACTAACACCAATATTTATTTTAATAGAGTTAACGCACGTTTATAAGATCTCCAGTATAGGATGGTTCATTTTTTTCTTGCTCAGTAAATAAATAGTAGTCCCAGAGAGAGGTTGTATGTGATGTCATCATTCTAGTTTCAGACAAGACGAGTGAGAAGGAAGAGGACGATCGTCGATGACGTACGTAAACCTCTTTCTGGGACTTCTATACCTACTTGAGGTACCTAGATCTAATCGAAATATTGTTTTTGGGTTCGAATTATGAAAAAATAAAAAATTTTAAATTTAAAACACTTCAGACGGGTCTCCTGCAATGCGTTTCTACAAACATTGCCACAAACATTGAATCAAATTTTAGCATAAAAATTGTGTCTGCATATAAAAATGTGCAAAGACACGCCTCATTCCTCAGTTTGCACAAACGTTTAGTAGGAAAAGACATCGTAGGAGACTCGCCTTCACTTACGCATAGGACGCCTTTTTCTTTACGAAAAAGGCGTCATAATAGTGTTAGTGAGGATTTCATAAATGTGCATTTTTAATGTGAATACCTCACAACAGTTCCAGCTGCTCCCATCTATAGCCAGTGAGTCTATTGCATCCCCAATTGGGGTATGTTGTGAGGTTGATGGCAGTAGGAAGGGGGAGTGGAAGATGGGAAAGCACCTAGCTATTCACAAAACACGGCTAAAGCCATTTCAAGCAACATTTCAATTCTGAATGGTAGTCTCACACCAGGGCGATACTGTCTCTTCCACTCTGGAACGTGCCGCAAACATTCTATATATTATTTTTAATGAAAAATCTATAAATTGCTGCCCAATTTTTGATGCTCTAATTTGGTAATTAATGAAGAAAAAAATATATATATATACTTACTCCCCGTGTCCCGTATGATCTCCCCGCTGCAGTCCTTGGGAATCTTCTCAACGCACTTCTTGTGCACATTGTGGTGGCAGTCCTTGCACTGTAGGCCCTGCTTGAAGAGGCCCCGCAGCAGCTTGCGGCAGTGGCGACAGACGGTGGGCCGCGTGTACGAGTGCAGCACGAACGTGTGCGGGATGTTGACCGCCGGCTGCGACGGTCCGCTCGGCCAGCGACTGCTCAGCGACGGGGAGCGGTTCTGTTTGGAAGCCGGGACTATTACAGTCTGCAAGAATACGGGCATCCTTTCATTTTTATGAAGCATAAACAAACAAAAAATCCTGTATTTTTCTCCCCAAGAAGAAAAACAGAAAGAACTGTCCAATTTTACCATGGTTGTCCAAGAATTAAAGACCGTGCCTCATTTTCAGCAACACCGACATTTATTCTCAAAATATTGCGTGTAACTCAATCTCTCCCCTAAAAAACAAGCGGTGATCCAGCTTGGTAGCTGCTTCAGTGCGATTTTTGTGTGAGTTTGAGATGGGTGCTCTGCTATAGAATCCCGCCGCTTGCATGGTGCGCTCAATTTTTCTCTTTCTCAAATAAAAGGGAGTCCGCCCTGTTGAAATTCATAAGCTCGCAATTCAGGTCCCAGATGTCAGTAAGTTTACCACACAAACGATTTTGAGGGAAATATAGCGAATGCAAAGTGCGTGCTCGTTGGGTTTCCAAAATGCTGAAGAGCGAAATCGTGTGGAAAGCGCTAAGGTCTCTTCAAACCATTTTTCCAACCAAGGCAAGGCTATTTTGGGTTGAATCTAAAAGGCAATCAATGACATGATTTGCATTTTTTCTTCACCTGAAGCAATATTTGGCCGGAAAACTTTTGGAGACCAACTAGGAAGCGGAGGGAGAGGTGATAGCTTTTTTGGCAGCGGAGTTCTACGATAAGGGAATCAAGGACCTAGTACCCACGGCTTACCAAGTGCATCGATCGTAACGGGGACTATGTCGAAAAATAGTGGGGATATGTACCTAAAATGTCGTACGATTTTTTGTGAATATAAATATTTCCAGATTTTTTAAATAAGCGGGGTCTTTAATTCTTGGACAACCCTCGTAGTTGACTTTAAGGATTGAGATGTGTTGCATTTTTCTTCGTTCTTGCACCAATGTTTTGGACAGTCTTGCGGTTTGATCTTAAGCATTTCGATTATTATTATTTTTTTTAAACTAAAGGGTAAAAAAAAAACTTTGGAGCCAGGTCCATGCATTAAAGCATTCGAAAATACATTAAAAGCTGCTATTATTAACATAACTTTTTTTTTTAAATTTGACTTAAATAATTCCTAGTTCGGACTAAGTTTAATTGAAAACGAAAGCTCGAATCAAAAAAGTTATACCGCAAACCTAGATTCACCAGTTTCTCGCTTATGCTAGGAGTTTCCGGACACTGTTAAATTAAACGAAACGACACATTAAACGAAGGCTTAACAACAGTGACAACCATATTGTTCAAAATGCTTCCTCTTTTCAGTAAACAGTATTGATCGTCCAGTTGATTAGGCAGACATCTCTGAAAAATCCAAATTTGTGTTGAGTATGCAGTTATATGTAAAAGTGTACCCCCTATCTGGTGCAATATTCATAAACACCACCAAATCAATTATAATGCAGAAAAACTTTAGTAAAATGTTGATTGGGTTGATGTTTTTTGGGTCACTAGTAGTATATTTCAAAATGTCATACTAATGCACCGTTATGCCTCCTGGTGTTATTTTATAGCGTGTTTAATGTGTAAAACACAGCCACATGTAAACAATGGTAATCAGACAACTCAGAAACATGCAACTTCAACACTTCCTTTGAAAAGTCATTAGGAGTGACGAAAAATTATAAAAAAAATTGTTTTACCCTTTTTAGACGAGCGTCATGTATACATGCCAACCGATCGCGTGCCTAAAAGACGACCGTCATCTATACATGACACCTATGTGTGAGAATTTGAAATACCAGTCCACGGGTATCGCAAATTCTTTAACGACATAGTCTTTAAAAGGTTAAGTTAGGTTAGTTTAGTTTTTAGTTAAGTTGGGCTACTTTTCAAATTTTTTTTAATAACTTTCAATTACTTTTCAAAGGGGTGTTGAAATTGCATGATTCTGAGTTGTCATGGAACAGTAAATAATATTAGATTTATGGTGAGCATTGGGATATTGCTTTCCTCATTATCTCAAAACTTAGACGGGTTGTTTAAATTTTTTTTTTAAATTCATCAATTTTTTTAAGTTAATCACATTCTATGTAAGTTCTATTCAAGTTCTGTTATTATATCATTATAGGCCAGTTGCTTAAAAAAACTGAAATAATCACAGAACTTTCATAGAACACTAAAATTAACTTAAAAAAATTGATGAATTGTTCAAATTTTTACAACCCATCCTAATATTTGGAAATGTCTGACTAATAAACTAAACAACCGATATGTAAATAACATAACAGAACACCCTGTACAACATTCACGAGTCTTTCTCTGACGCATTTTCAATTATTTTAGTTTAGTTTCGCATGTATAACAATGTTATTACGTAAATGCACAAATAGGTAATTTATATAAAAATTTAGTGTTAATAAATTTTGTTTAAAATGCAAAATTATAAGCGCATTAATTGTTAATGGTGAAAAGTCAAAACATATTATTATTACAACATTAAAAAATTTCTATCTCTTGTATTAAATATTTGAATAAATTCTACGTTCATCAGCAATTTCAATGCATTTTTTTATTTTTGGGCTATGGCAGTAATTGAACCCACAGCCTTACGACTAAGGTCAAATGACCAGAAGGGTAATTCTGCATCTTTCGTGTTATCTTTTGCGATTAATCAGCGTCACGAGTCAATTAACGAGGCAGGTTCAGATTTTTTTTTGCTTTTTTTTTAAATGCGATTTTACCCCTTTGTATTTATTTTAATTTTATTTTTTTTACAACCAAAAAAAAACTATATGATAATGAATCGCTTGTGCCAATATCATTCTTGACGTAACCGTTGATTCAATAATCTAGCTGCTCGGAATATTTTCAAACGAATTTTCTAAGACTTTACGGGTCACTTTTGGCAAAGACAAAAAAATCGATATTTTACGTTTTCAAATGAGTATAGAGATCTCTATTTATTCGAAAACTCATTTGAATTGTGTTTATTCATGTTGGGTATGTATTCAGATTTGTGTAGAAATAATAAATTCAGTGTATATTTGTGTGATTTATCCTTTAACAATTATTTCCAAAATGAAAGATTTGTTAATCTTTTTTTTTGTTAGTTAGCTATTCTGGAATAACTTCTTACAATATTATCACGTAATATACATGAATAATAAGATACATTATCTGGTAAACTGAAAATAATCGCAAAAAAAACAATTCCTTTGTTTTTATAAGGATATTTGACCAGAAAGCAACAAGGTTATTTCCACACAGTTTTTCGAAATACCACCCGACATTAAACAGGTAAAGACAAAAATCCGTCAGATATCGGAAGACGTCCGTAGTGCTTTATCGGCTGTCAAATTTCTGTGATTTTCTATGGCTTTCAATGGCCTGTCCTGAATTAATTTCCTACTTAAAAACACAATGACTATTTATTGGTTATTAAAACTATTTACAAACAAGCCTAATAGGCATTTATAAATTACTATCCTTATGTCGTATTATTTTGGTGTTTGGACGTCATGATTTGTTTGTATTTTAGATTGATATTGGCACAAGCGATTCTGACCTTGTCCTTCATACAGTTTCTTTATACATAAGGGTTAAAATTGCATTTAAAAGCAGAGCCCGCCGGCGCGCAAAAGCGCCGTAATCTCTGGCTTTAGGATAACTACTATTTTAACACAAGCGCTGTATTTAGCGAAAAATTATTTTAAAAACGTGTTGTATAGGGCTGATTTAACACATGTTACGCCGTCGCAAAAGATACAAAATCACCCTTCAGAAGTCATCAAAGATCTGTAGACATTTATAAAACAGAAAACATAAATAAATGCATTTTGTTTAGAGACTATGTTATCATCGAATTTGAGATTGAATATAAATGTTTTATTTATTAGTTAGCATGTTTCATGCTGTCACATGAATTCCCCATAATTTAAGATTTTTATGGTATTTCAAGTTGATCACATATTTTAGTATTTTTAACTTGCAATATTAATGGATCTAAACTAATTTAGGAAAAAGGTATGTAGATTATTTCACCAGTGTGTTAATGTTACTGCATAAACTAGGAAGATTCGTTGTTTAGTCAAAGAAATAACGAAATTAGTTAAATATATTTTCGAAAACTCACCAGCACTTTAAGCACCGTTTTTCCCTGAAAAAGCCATGCACTTTGTAATAAAGCTAATTTTGTTGCGTTTACACATTAAATTGAAGGGAAATTAAGTACTGTTTATGAGAGACAACTTGTCGCCATCCAACCTCTGATAGGAGTTAAGCAAGAAAAGTGTCCAAAATGTTTTAATAATTCAAATTGAATATATTGATATAAGGGGGCACACATTAATTACGTGAGCTCAAAATGGGAGGGGAGGGGTCCAGTAAAGTCTCATCAAATCTCATTTAAACTGAGGAGGATCAATAAAAATCTCACGTCAACTTAAGAATATATATTAGAGATAAGAAAATTGTTTCACTTCTTTTGAAGTGTCCCATTTTGCCCGCTAAAAAAATCTAATGGCTATTATGAATATAGTATTTCGATAGTAAGAAAAAAAGTAAAAGAAAAATGTTCAGAGTTTTTAAAAGAAAAGGGTAGAGACAATATTGGTTATTTTTTAAGCCCGATATTCCCCGATTCGTATTATTTCTATTCTTTATAAAAATAAATGTAGTTGTAAATCTCACGTGAAGGGGAAGGGGGTCCCACCAAATCTCACCAAGGGGGAGGGGGGAGGGAGTCTAAATTGAAAAAAAAACAGCTCACGTAATTAATGGATGCCCCCTAATGAATCGAATTGATATAAAAAATTAAATTGGTAAAGTATTTAAGATAAGGCAGACTGGTCCCAATTATGCAACGCATTAAGACACCTGTACAACCTATAATCCATACATTTCTATGAAATAATAAAAATCGATGATTATGTTTGTACGCATGGCCACGACGAGTGTGTTTCTAAAACTTCTATTTTCATATAAATATGGATTTTAAGTTTTCCAGATATCTTAATGAATTGCTTATGTGGGACCAGGGTATTGCTACATAATCTGTAGAAGATGTTTGTAAGGTACCAGGGTAGAATATTAATGGGTCGATGCATAAGTTCGTAACGTTTTTTGGTTGCCAAGATTTTTTTAAACTTTTGCCGCAGAATTGTCTTTCTGTAAAGAATTTATTGTTCCACTTGTTGGCTTACGAAGATGAATTATGAAGACTGTCAATGAAGATATAATGCAGAATTTGCTTCATTAGATTTTCATATTTTCCACTGTATTAGGGAGTTACATGATCCGAAAATTTAAAAAATTTTGTCCCTTTATCTAATAGTACATACAATATTATGTCTAGAATATTCTCCTAAAGTTTCAAGTCAATCGGAGTAAAAATCTAGGAGAGAGAGCCTTTGCGAATCCCCCGCCCCATTGGGAAAGACCGGCCGTGAGAACTTCAATCATGTTTATCTCGAAACACCATTTTTGAAGTCGGTAGGCAAGATTTCTCAGAAACCAATGCATCGATCTCATTGAAATTTGGCACATTTCTTTAAAATAGAATTGAGCAGTCCCCGAAAGAAGGATTTTTTTTCGACTACAAATAATTTTACAATGCTTACATGTAGTATAAATTGTACCAAAAATTGAATTATTGATGCGTAAAACTCTGCCAAAAATTCTAATTTATTTTTTTGAGAAATCCTTTGTTCAGGGACAGCTTATACTTATCTACTAAAGCCTCGATGACACACGGCGAGTTACAAGCTACTATCTACTAAGTTTTAAAAGCGGGTAAATCGGCGAGTGAGATTATCATGATGACACACAAAACTGTCCACTCGCTCAGAAGCGTAGGAAACTGAGGTCGCTTTTAGCGCCAGTAACAAGAATAACGACGCCTGCGTGAACTAATTCTTCAGATTTTTGACAGTCGAAATCAGCTGTTTATCGGAAGCCATGTTGGAAACGTAAATAAACCAATCACGAGCAAGCGGAGCAAGCGTGTAGGCGAGTAAGGTTGAAGACCTTTCAATTTTTTTTCGTAGATTGTCAACAATCTGCTAGTTGCTGCTAGTTAGCAAGCGACACGATGACACTGGGCGAGTTTACAAACAGATAGTGAATTTCCCAGATAGTAGCTTGTAAACTAGCCCTGTGTCATCGACGCTTAACAGAAAAAATTTGGTTTTTTAATTTCAGATGAATCATGATGTAATCCTGCCTACCGCGAGGACACTTTTTTGAAGGGTCTCCGAAAACCAGGCCCCATCGGCTGAATTTTCCGAATTTTTTTATGACAATTTTTTTCAATATTGTTGAGAAGTTCTTCTTTTATGTTTGAATAAAATAATTCATATGTTACATTTTAAAAAAAATCGAGAAAATATGTTTTTTTTTCTTGGCTGCCAGACCCATGTAACCCCACAATTTACAAGGAATCTCCTTTAATAAAAGTTCCGCTTTTAAACATTCGCTTGATGACTTCTTCAGCTCCAAACGACCAGATTTCTTTAGGTTTCGAATCACAAATTGACACAACATTGGGAGTCAATCGTTAACAATGCAGGAGAATATAATTATTGATTAGTTTAAGTATTTTCTTTATCACTCGAGTGATAGTTAACTAAAATTAATTTATTTTGAACTTCCCGCAATCAGCTGTTATGTTTAGTTGCAAGCTTGATTAAGCTTCTATAGAATACCAAAAGATGTCACTAATGTTCCTGTCATGGAATATTCTAGAATTGTTTTGTATCGTGTGGTCTGCGTGCTGACGTCATTTTAAATTGTTTTCTAAAAATTGAACATCTATTTACATGTTAAAAATGTGACTAGAGATTTCCAGTGGACCACAGACAACATACATAAAAAGTAAAATTCAATAATGCCCCAAGAAGTTCAAGGGCAATTTCGATAACTAATGAAATAAAGATGGATTGTTTGGCTTTAACCCCCTTTGTGCGGCTTAAATTTAGTAAATATCTCAAGGCAAAATATAATGTTGAAAATTAAATTTGAAATAAAAGACAAACTTCTACAATAGCTACATTTTAACTTTGGAATTTTCATTTACGGTAATGAAACACATTAAAAACTTCTAAAACCTAGCTCTACACACTGTAAACTGCAGTGCACCTCAAGGTAGTAATTATTTCACTGGACTGCAAATGTAGCCAGCCGCGCCATAGGGGTTAAACAACATGAGCAGTTTATGTTTCGTATTAATATTGAATGAGCGCTGTTTAATTTTCGGGTCACTTCAGTAAAACACACTCCGTTTAATCACTTGGACCCATTAGCTTGTTTTCAAGCTACCTACAACACGGCCAGATAAATGTAATGACGTATGAGGCGTACCTGAGTTATTAAACATAATTAAAGTGTTGAGTTTATTTTCACAAATCACATTTACATGAAGATCTTGCACATTTTTATTCTACCCGGCTCGGTCCTCCTGAGTTTCCAAAGGAACTGTTTATTCCGCTTGCGAATTAGAAAAGAGGAGGATTCAAAAAATCCTATTGTATTTATAAACAAAGGTTTTTAAAAAACTAACACTAAAACAAAAACCAACTGTCACCTCGTTAGAAACAAATAATAACAATGCTCCTTATTACCGACAGGAAATAAAAACATCTGTTTGATCATATATGTAGTAATTAATTAAAATAACTGACAGTAGGTTTCAGCCAAGTTCCGAACCTAATGCTTTTGAGTTTTTACTCCTCAGAGGGCAATGATGGATGTTTACAAGCACATTGCTTTTTGAAACATTGCGGCAAAATTGGTTGAGTCTACAAACCAATGCACCATCCCAATATAAAGTTATTGTAGACCATTTTCCATCATGTTAGTTTGTCCAAATTTATTATTTGGCTTTCTACTGATGTTATTGTATGGGAAGTGTAAATCACAAGCATGTAAACCAAGGTAATGTAATTTTCGGGTAATCTGATAATTGCCAATTGTAAATAATAACAACAAATATTTTATACACATTTATTGAGTTTTAAAAATACACATAGAATAAATTTATTTAATAAACATTACAGATCTTTATTCCTTTGTAAAAAATAATATAATTTTCAAGTAACAATTATCAGATCTTAGAATACCCGTCACCAACAAAATAAACCTTTAATAACAATAATAACCTATTGCGCTAAAAGTTATTAATACACATTTACATGAATAGTAACCTTTTTATATGAAGCATAATAACTTTTTTAAATGTCTAAATTAATCAATTGCAACTCACATATTTTAACAAAGCACCAATCAATACAATTCACCATTATATCAAAATAAGAAAAAAATAATATCCAAAAGGTATGTATAAAAACATAAGATCAGCATAGCGATTCTATATCTTTTGTGGGATCGTTATCGAGATAACGGATGCGATCTCCTGTCAGATTTGTGTGATTTTTGCACATTTAGTGTAACATATTTTAGTTTAGATCGTAAACACGAATTCCTGCAAGTACGCATGATTATTTATTCATTTAATATACATAATACATAGAAAAAGCAAATAAATCACACAAATCTGACAGGAGATCATGTCCGTTATCCTATAACGACCCCACAAAAGACAGAATCGCTCGGCTGATTGAAGAAAACTTCTTTAAAAAAATGTGTAAAAATACTGTTGTAAAATGAGTAATTTTAATATTTTCAAATCGCAAACAAAAAAAATTATAAGTAACTATAAGACATAAGACAAGAGTCCCAAGTGCCCAGAAGGGTGATTCTATATCTTTTGTGACAGCCTAACGCATGTTATATCGGCCATTTTGACAGTGTTCTTAAATGCAGTATTCTGCATTGCACTAACGAACACACAACAGTCATAGACAAGCCATTGAAAGCCATAGAAAATCGCTGAAATTTGATAACCAATAATGCACAAAGGATACCTTCCGACGTACAAAGGATTTTGCTTTTTTGTCTTAATTGTCTCATAACGCTGACTCAACACAAAAGATATAGAATTACCCTTGAGAGCAATATATGTTATTAATTTGAAATTATCCAAGAATTTTGTAAAAAAAATATTACCAAATGGAAAATATCATGTCGATAGGGAATGTATGCATATATAATACTGAAGTACTTAACGTTAAATGTATAAAATTATTAAAAAATAATACTCTAAAAAATGTCTTTTATCAAAAAATATTGAATTTTTTTAATTACATTATAGCATTATTAATAATTAAACATGAGTTAATAACCAAAGGAATGAGATTCGTTGTCTTAAAATTGAATAACAGTATGGCATTCAAAATTACTGTCAAATTCAATTAAATGCATCAATAAGCAAAAAAACTTTGGAAAATATGTGCTTATATTGCAGGGTTTATAGAGATTGTAAAACTGTAAAACTGCAACTGCCTCATATTATTAGAAAATGAATTTCAATAAAGTAAAAAAAAAAATTATTTATAAATATATATAATCCTACATTTAATTTCATTGGGGGTATTGCACAGCTTTACAATCTCTATCTACCGCGCCCCTGGTGTATATCATGTGTAAATATTATTAAAAATATAATTATAAATATAAACAGTATAAATTCATATACCCGCTTACCATAGATATTATTTTTTAATAGATATGTAAAAAAAATATAATCCAGATCAGTTTCACAATTCAATTTGTGTTATTTTTTAAATTTAGGCAAAATGCGATTTCAAATTACTTTCTAACAAAATAAACAAAATTTTTATTCTAAACATTGAACATTTTACTTGAAGAAATAAATTTGTTACTGGGAGAAAAGATATTTATAAAAAAATTATATTGTCATATTGACGAGTAATTACTAGAACATTCGAAAAGTGAATAAAGTCATTGAAAGAGGTTAAAAAAAAACTAAAAACATAGTTTTTTTTAATACATCTGTTTGAATTTCTATTTTGTTTGTTTGAATCAATGAAGTGGAAGAAGTGAAAATTAATCCACTTCCTGACATCCGATCGAGCAGAAACTCGACAGATAGATTTGATGACAATGCATTCTATCAACTTTTAGTGGCAATCACACACACACACGCGGACACATCCGTATTTCTCTAAAATTCAATGACATTACAGCAGTTTTTTTTTTCATCACTTTTTGTGACTTTATATCACTATTCAAAACTATTGTTCAGTTTCCATAAATGATGTTTTGAGTGAAGCAAAGCATTGAATCAAATGAATTCTTTATAAAAAAGCTATCCTGAATCTGACCATTTCTAAATACTGTTAGATGGAAGGGTTCTTACAGTAAATCTATCAATGTACACTTATATTACTAAGCAAGAGGGTCATGGTTATCAGAGTCAATGTTAGTTTCATTTACAATCATATTAGCAACTCAGAAGCCAGTGATTGGTTGTTAATTTTTTACGAAAATGTAAAAAAAGGCTTAAATTTTTTTTTAATGTTAATTTGACAGAGTTAGACCATTTAAAAAGTGGGTATTGCACAATATTCAAGTCTTATATAAGTATGTGTGAACCAATACAGATATACTTTAGGGATTTGACTTCTGAATTACAAATAATAGAATGTTTTAAATATGTGATGAATGAAAGTCAAAATATGTATTGTAAAATTTATTTGACTGTACCATGCAACAATTAGGGATCAAAAGCAATGGGAACCCATCACCGTTCACCGCATAAGTCACTGCAAAAATTTAAATGAAATTTGAAAACATTGGAAGAAATAAAGTCAGAATGAAATCTTCAAAAGATAAATTTTAATGACCAAATTAAATGACACGCTTTGGCATTACTGTTACCAGATCCCTTATTGCACCATGGTGAACAGTTATAAATATTGTAGATCTAAAGCGTGGATCACACGGACCGAGTAGATGGGCGAGACAGTGCTCTGTGTCGAGTGTAAACACATCACCGAGTACTCGGCCGAGTAAAAGGACGAGACAGTCACTCGGACCCTGTTCTACTTATTGGGCCGAGTGCCCACCTACGAACCTCCCTGCACTGACTCGCTTGCCCACTCGGCAAGTATAAACATGCACTCGGTGCGTACTCGCCACACGGCACACTGACGTCACTCGCAGCACTTTAGTTGATAATCTTTTTGCGATCCATTGTCTCGCTAGTTTGCAATGTCGAAACTAAACTGATTGGCTGACTCGGTGGCAAGTTAAAAAATATGTGTAAACACTTACTCGTCCATCCAACTCTCTCGGCCTAATATCATTTTACTGTCTCGCCCATCTACTCGGTTCGTGTGATCCATGCATAACACAGTATAATATATTAAATAATGAAGCTGCAATTTGATATTGTAAAGTAGAACGCTGATTACCAAAACAAAAACTCCCAGAATGGACAAAGATGAACAAAATAAATACCAGATCGTTTCGAACAAAATTTAAGAAAAGTTTAGTAATCTATTATAGAAAATAGTCAAAACTGACAGCCAACCCCAAAGATTAAAGTAATATAATTAAAGGAGATATAGATTTAGAACTAACCGAAGATAAACTGTCAAAACTAACAGCGAGATACAATTCTAGTTAAATAGTTTAAACTGACAAGTGAGATACATTCCAAGAAATGGAGTAAAAGAGTAAAAACTGACGGTTACATACAATATTCTAATGATTACAGGAGAATACAAAAAAACAGTTAGATACAATTCTCATGAATTGAGTTAAGTAGATAAATCTGACAGGGACTAACAATCTCAATAAAGCTAAAAATGATTGGAGATTTTTTGTTGTTGTTTGTTTTTAATGTGAATACCACACAAGAAAACCAACTGCTCCCAACCGTCTAGAGCCAGAACGAATACGGCATCTACATTAGTGTATATTGTGAGTCTTAAGGTAGTGGGGAGATAGTAGAGGAAGGTGGGGAAGTATTTGGCTATTCAAATCTGGTCACTAAACATGGCTAATTCAATTTCAAGCAAAACTTCTTCAAAGTTGTTTTTCATTAGGGCAATACCTAATGGGTTGATGTCCACGTCCATTCCATAAACCCTAATAAGTGTGATAAGCAAGCGTTCTACCGTGATGAAGATCTTTTAATATCATAAATATATAAGTGATTAATCACAATAAAATTTTCGATACAATCAGCTGTGGTCAATTGAGATTCACCATCTCGGCGAGCCTTCTTACCAGCGAGTTGGTTTCGTCGGGCGGGCCGGTGAGCGAGGCGGCGCTAGAGCGGCTGGGGGAGCGCGGGGGCGCCGCGCTGTGCCGCCGGGCTGCCCCCGCCCCTGCAGCCCCCGCCGCCCCCGCACCCCCCACTCCCGACACCGCCGAGCAGTTGTTGGGGATCTTCACGGCGCAGCGCTTATGGTAGTTTTGACCGCAGCCTGGAAATACAAACACACAGATTAATATTAAAGTTAAAATACTTTTTCCACGATAGCTAAGCAAGACTAACAATCCTCAGACGGAAATCCACAATCTTCAGTAAGGTTGTATGTTCATTTACTTATTGGCAACTACAAACGCGGACATTTATGTATTTCTCTGAAATTCAATGACATTACAGCAGTCAATGTACAAAATAAATGTCCATCTATAGTGTAATTGCCCAAATATAGAAAAAGTGTACCAGTATACATACCTTGGTCTTACAGTAGATGTCAATTTTAACTGGTCAATTCATATTGAAAATGTATGTAATAGATTAAGATCCATATTAGGGAAATTTTATCACCTAAAAAACTTTGTTAATAAAAATATATTATACTGTATATATAACGCATTAGCAGAATCAATTATAGGATACGGAATAAATAGTTACGGATTAACGTACAAAACGTACTTAAATAAAATAGAACAACTACAAATCCGTTTCCTAAAATTGATATCAGGCAAAAAAAAAGTTCAATTATGTGATGGCGATTATAAAAAAATGTTCTCCTTGTGTAATGTGCTCTCTATACATAGTAGGGTAGATTACCAATTAACTCTAGATGAATTCTGGAATACAGAATTCAAAAAACCTGTAAACCATAACTACCCCACTAGGCATAGAGAAGCAGAAATGTTTATTATTAATAAATCTACAAATGTATACGGTGATAGAACAAAAAGGCATCAAATTCCGGAAATATTTAATGCATTACCTGAAAATATTAAAAACGAGACATCATATTCAAAAATCAAAACTAAAGTTAGATCATTCTACTTCAATAGAACATGAAAACTAAAATATTGTATAAAAATACCTAAATCTATGAAAAACAAATAATATTGTGAACGAATAGGTACCTAGATCTTTTAACCACTGTTCAAAATAAAATTTATGTTATAATAAGCATTACAATAATTAGTTAAGTATTTTAATATTAAGTATTATATTATTAAATAATTACTAGATATGTATTAAGCACCAAAATATAAAACATTTTATATGTTGTAAGTAAATAAATAGGAAAAATGAGAGATTTTTTACAATCAAACTGATTGATCAGTTTTGTAAGATTTAAGTAAGAGAAATTATTGTACAATTAATAACTAAATAAACATATTTAAAAAAAAAAAATCTTATGCATTCAGAATTTGGTAGCGTGGTTGATTCTGGTGTTCAATGCTCAGTCAAACCAAAAAATTATCATTAATTTTTAAAAGGCATTTGAAAATAGATGTATTTTTAAGAATTTACTTAGGATGGGTTAAGAAATTTTAACATTAGAGTTAAGGAACTTAAGTTAAGGCTCCGCAACCGGGCCCGAAAAGAAGAAGATGGAGAGATACGAAATTATGAATGTTAGAGGAGAGCGCTAACATTTGCAGCGACAAAATCGATACGAAAATTGCGAAAATGTTTAATAAAACACGACTCATTTAAAATAAAGCAAAAATCTTGTGGGCATTATCTTAAACAGCATTTAAAGAAACACTGTGAATTTTTTCATACATATAACTTGTAAAATAACTGAAACAAACGTGTTAATGATAATTTTTGGAGCATACTTTGCGATTTTTTTCTATCGCGGGAATTTTATATAATTTGGAAATTTTTAAGAATAACATATATTTTTTTAAGAGCTTTAAAACTTACCGTGTTTAAGGGAAATATGTAATAAATCGGTACAAATCCGGGTTGCGGGCCCTTAAGGACTACCTGTTTTTATTGTTTGTTTTAAAAGTTTTTTTATTATCTAAATGCAATTTTACATATCCTTAAATAATTTTTATATTTAATTTTATATAACTATTTTTATGAGATTTTTTAAGCAATTAATCACCTCTCCTTTTTAATATTTTGTCTTTGTTCAAATTTATTCTAATTTGTTTATACTTGAATTTGTCTATACTTGAATTTGTCTATACTTGAATTTGTCTATACTTGTTTGTCATTTTTTTTTAAATTAACATTTTGTCCTGATGAAGATAACATTGTTATTGAATATTTTTGTAAATGGCCGACATCAGTTATTATCACATACGACAAAAGCAAATTTTCATTTTACGTAATTGAAATTTTGAATGTATAATTTTCCATTGCCCCAAATGCAAATAGTTGTCTTGTATTATAGTTAAGGTGAATCAAAAGGTTTTTTCTAAAAAATATTAGATAAGAGTGCCCAATCGAAAATCAAACTAAGTTTTATAAGCTACAATTTTTTAATTCCTTCTGCATGCATCCATCAGCATAAACAAAAAGTAGCCACAGGAGATTATAATACTCTGGTTGTATTCCATCAATAAGACTCACCATCACATTTGAGGCCCTGTCGTACCAACCCGAAGAGCATCTCTCCGCAAAAGTCGCAGAAGGTGGGCGCCTTGTACGAGTGCACGGCCAGCGCGTGCGGCCGATACGTGGGGATGTCATCGGGCGCGCAAAGGTTTCCTGGAAGTATAAAACGTAAATAAATACAAAACGTAAATACAACATTTTTTCAGACAGAATTCAATTAAGAATTCTCTAGTCGGAATAGATAGCCCGTGCCTTCTGGATTGAGTGCCGCTGTAAGTTGTACATACTGAACAACTAAAGCCAGTGACGGTATCATGATATGCTATGTATCCCACATGGCAGAAAAGACGTACTGGCTCGGCAAAGCACGACACAAGGTATGGCCACTGTTAAATAACGCTTCCAAAACTGTCAACATTTTGAAGAATTCAAGAGGCATTTAATTACCACACATTACCAGCTATAATACGTTTCTTATGAATCTATTTTTATTTTTCTTTTCTAAAAAAGAATGTATCTAAAAATATGTAGTTTGTTTTGTGTATTGTGAATGGACACACAATCTGTAATACACAAAAAAATATATTATTTAAGTGTTCAGTGTCCAAATTATTTGTAAACAAAGAATTACTCAATCGGTTAAATAATATCACTTATCTTAATAATTTGTCAATACAAAGACTCGGTAGTCTAAAATCAGTACAAACAATTATGCAACAGCGAATTTCCAGTTGTAAAGAATTGACTTAAAAACACGACAGAAATGACGGTCGAGGATTACATTCTTATCTTAATAGTATCTTTTTGTAATTATATTAATCACACAAATCTTAATCCATTTAATTACATTAATATCAATGTTTTCCTAGAATCCAAAATTGCATATAACGTTATAAGGGGTGACTTTTGAATTGGGGGGATGGCTTCGAACATCGCAGATATCTGCATAATTCTCACTACCACTCCGAAATGACTCGATCCTTTTTATTGATTTTTTTCAGCGATGTTGCAACAAGTTTCTAGTTTTATTCAAACATATCGATGGTTAAATTGCGAAGTTGATTTTATAGATATTTTCAGACAGAGAAAAATGTTTATAAATACATTTTTATAAATTCCTCAACAATTATAATACACTAGCTGAGAGTTTTCGAAAACAAATATAGACAGTGACCTTCATCTTGTTTTGAAGGTCACATGTGCAAAATTTCATCAACCTCAACATAAAACTGTAGATTTGCATACAAATCAAATCCACACCGCCTGCTTGCCAGCCCGCTCGCCCACCACTTACAGACATTCTCCTTTATATATTATATATTTCAACCAATTTACACAAAACCTTGACAAGTTATCCACCTAAAACTTCCTATCTATTGGTGAAAACCGCATGAAAATCCGTTCAGAAGTTTTTTAGTTTATCGCAAACAGACAGACTGACAGACGCAGCGGAGGACTTTAATTTATAATATGTAGAGATAGTTTTGTTATATTGTAAACTAAATCAGTTTCTATGTATGTACTATAATTACTTGAATATCTGAACTCACTTTTTACTTTTTTAATACATTTTTGGCGGTTAGCTTATTGTAAAAAGTTTTTAAAAAAATGGTATAACAAAGTCGCTCCACTGTGAAAGGTGACTTATTACCATTATTTCGACTCCCCAAACTCCCATAAAATTTATTTTACATATTCATTTACTGTTTCTTTACATGGTAGGTATTATTAATTACAATTCAATTTTTTTTTTAAGTAATATAAATAACACTAAATAATAAATGTACTAAGCTGAAGGAAGCTAATAAATTAAAATGTAAACACATAGGGTGACCATGTGTGAATTTTAATTTGATATAATATATTATGCTATTTCAAAAAAGGACAAAGATTAAAGAAAAAAATGTATATAATATATTATGCTAAATTTTAAAAGACAAAAATTAACAAAAATGTTGGCAATATTCGGCCAACACAAATAATTATAACAATCTTTCTAAAAGTGCAAAAGGAATTAGACAACTTAATATGTTCCAGAAGGCTATTAAATATAAGTGGAGCCTGATACAAATAATTTCTTTGACCAAAATAAGATTTAGTTTGCAATATAAAGAATATGAGTTACATATCAAGGGTGTCCGGGGGTAAAGTGCATTAACTTCAGGAGGTGATTGTACATGACGGTAGGAGTAAAAAAGATTAACAACTTTTTCCGAAATTCCAACATTTTTTTCCCATACAAAAAGACGTACCTACTAAAAATCCATAGTGTGAAGTACGATCTTACTTGCTGAGTGCCCGCCGGGCACGATTGTGGCAACATTGCATGGTTGTGACTGGCCCGTATCGTAACAGTGGAAAATAATAAAGCTGGCGGCACACACCGGTCTATTTTTATCTTTTTACCACAAAACAACCCCCTAAAAGTTGGAATTTCGAAAAAAGTTATTTATCTTTTTTACTTATAATATCATGTAGAATCACCTCCCGAAGTTAATGCACTTTAGCCCCGGACCTTGTATACATATATAGGTACATTTTACAAAATATTAAATTTAAGGTCGTCATTGGTCATGTATACTTTATCAGAAAAGAGGAGCTCTTGTGCCTAATGTTGTGTAATTCAGATGGGAGGTTATATTAGTTTTTAATGGCTTGAAGCAAAGAATGGACGGTTACCTCGAGAGTGTTTTCTCTTGGGGTAAGAATAACCTCGTCGAATTTAATGTTTCAAAGACCCAATCATGTTTGATAACGTCTAAAAGGGATCGAAATAAAAATCTAGTCTCCTTCAACGGAAGCAATCTTCCGAACAGTCCCTCCATCGATATGCTTGGTGTAAAACAAAATAATATCATATTATCCTATTCCGGGCAGCGCAAGACAGAGAGACATTCTCAAGAGTGATCGCCAACGTCAAGAAAACCAAATATATAACATTTTCAATGAACTCAAGGGGCCAACCAATAAAATCACTAGAACTAAAATTACATGAATGCCATGGAAATAATATACAATGTTACTGCCCCGTCATCGAAAAAACACAAAACATAAAATATCTCTGAGTAATAATTGATGAAAATCTTAGATGGGACCTACACATCAAAGGTATTATGGAAAAACTCACAAGCCTTATATATTTCTTTAAAAATCTAAGAAACGTGTTAAATAAAAAGGATATGAAAAAGGTCTACTACGCGTTATGTCATTCTCGAATTGAATATGGCATCATAGGATGGGGATCTGCTGCACATACGTTCCTACACAGCCTGAAAACGATTCAAAAAGGAATCATAAAGACCATATTGAAAGTACCAATTAGAACGCCTTCAATTGAAATTTTCAATAACTTTGACGTACCAAATGTACAACAAATATATGCCAAAAATATATTATTGAAGCTCTTCAAAAATAATGAATCCTCTACAAGCCCGTGTATGCATAACACTAGATCGAATAAAAATGATATAAAAAATATTCCAAGTTATAAAACCACATTTGGACAAAGAAACTATACATACTTTGCAACAAAACTCCATAACATCCTTCCCCAAGACATAAAACTAATAAAAAATCTAATTGAATACAAATCAAGAATAAAAATATGGCAGAGGTCAATGAGAAAACCCTAGCTAAGACGCTAAAAACGACATAGAAGACAAATGAACTATATTTAAATAACCTTAGTCCGCCTCGGCACAGGACCCCCTAGTGAGGAGGACTAAGAAATACAATATTTTATACTTAATTTCACATTACATTTTGTATGGAAATTTTTTTTATATAGTCTTAAAAAAACTCTAAGTGACCAGCTCAGGTACGGGGGCTCCATCGAAACCAGAGTTAAGTTAGCCTCTCAGAAACTGGGCGTACTATACAGAGCCCGCAGATACTTTAATAGTACACAACTGCTAACCCTGTACAAATCGCAAGTGCGCCCCACGGTTGAATTTGGCAGCCACCTCTGGTCTGGAGCTCCAAAATACCTAAAAAAACCCTTGACTGTGCAGAAACGGGCGGTCCGTTTGATAGATTCTCCCATCTTAACAGACGGACTGCAATCTTTAGAGCACAGGCGTCAGGTGGGAATGCTGTCCTTGTTCTACCGGTATTACAATGGAAGATGCTCCGAGGAACTAGCGTCATTGATCCCCTCGGCACCGGTGCATAGTCGGGAAACACGCCAAACTCGCGCCCAACATTTGTTCACGGTTGACATTAGTCACATGAGAATGGGTTGTTTCTATGACTCGTTCTTGAGTTCAACGGCTCGGCTGTGGAACGATTTGCCAGCCTCTGTGTTTCCTTCCTCCTACAACATGGGTCTCTTCAAGACCCATGTTCACTCCTTCAGCGCCCTTGAGGTGATTTTCCACGAAAACGGCGCTACATAAATTAGCCAATTATTATTATTTCCTCAAAAAGACCCTCCACACAGCATCTTCAAAGATGACATAGGCCCTGAGGGAAGTTATTTTTCTCAGTGCCTCCTGTGTGGAGTTAATGTAAAAAAAAAAATAGTGGTTTTGCTTTTGAGTTGTTTTAAATGTGTAATAAATTGATTTCCATTTTTTTTTATAGTTTAAACATGTGCAGTATATGATACAAAATTTTCGACACCAAGGTTATAAAAAAATTATTTAGTTTCAAAGTTGAAAACCGATTAAAGTCACCCCATTTAACGGGATTTTTTTGGTTTAAAATTAATTGACTGCCTTTCATTATTAAGTCAATTACATGAGCCAGTGAAGGAGATTTTTTTTACCTAATTATTAATGAATATACATAAATCTGATAGAATATTAAAACCAGCCTTGCAGAACATTCTGAGAATAGGTTTAATAAAGGATATTTAGTCCTTGTGACGGAGAGAGAAAAATATGTTTATGTCGAGACATTTCGTCACACTTCCTCCGCTGACCGATTTAATTGTGAGAAATTATCTTTAATTAATGAGAAATCATTCGTAAAGTTGACCACAAACTGAAAAACCTTGAAGCGCATGCCATTTAATTTATGCGTGAATCACGCTAATGGTTTTATGAATGAATTAATACTACAATGGATAATAATTGTGTATTATTTCGACATCTTGTAATAACTTGTTACATAGTACGCATACAGAAGACGCCGGTCAATTCATTCACTGGTTTTCACAATTAATTTTTTTCAATGAATTAATATAACAATGGATAATAATCACAAAAGAGTATTAATAGGCTAGAGACTGTACTGTTGAAATTTAAGTATCCGTCTAAGAATGCAACACTGACGCCGCGCCATATGCAAAACTGTTTTCATATGTGGAGTTTCTGTACAAACGATCTTTTGTAATATGACCGAATTAACCCGACTAATCACAGGACACCCAAGTTGTCCCAAAATATCATATGCCGTTATAATAACAGGAGACCGAGATTGTCCCAGAGCGACCATGCATTATTAAAAGTTAGATATCTCTCTTCCTATCATGCAAACATTAGTGATTTTTTTTAATGTAAAAGAAAATAAATAATGCTTCTTATTTCCTTAGGAATATACGAGCTATATTGTTCAGATATTTTACAAACCTGATCATAAGTGACGATTTTATTTTGCGCCAATTTGTGACGTAAAAAACACTTAATTTTAAAATAAAATTGTATGAACGTGATAAAAAGTGATGTGACAGTTGTAGTTTTTAATTACAATTATTTCAGTAACTATTTATTATACTTTTGGAGGGAGGGTGAGGAGGGGGGTTTGGGGATAGGGAAGGTGGAGGAGGCGGAGTTGGAACCCCCCTGATACTATGCGAGCAAAGCCGGGGGCAAAAGCTAGTATTTTATTAATGTTTTTTTTTATTAATGTATTTTGGGTAGAGGGTGTACCTTGGATATACCACATACCGGCGGGGAATTTTGGATTCATAAAGGTATACATTTTGATCATTATCATATTTCTAACCATTATAGTAAGAGAGACACAACAATTTCTACAAGATCTACAGGAGTTGTTCTGAAAACTGAACAAATTAAGGGGTTAAAAGAATAGATATTTTATAAATGTTTTTGGTAGAATATGTATTCAGGTTTTTGTAAAAATAATAAAACCAGTTTATATATACAAATATGTAAATACATTTTTTTGACAGTTGTCTCCCAAATGGGATATATATTATTGTTTAGATAAAACTGATTCTGGGTAAACGTTAAATATATTTTAATAATAAGATATAAATAAAATCTGGTTTAACAGAAAACAATCGAAAAAAATATAAAATCATACTTTTTAGTCTAATTTTTGAGCAAACCTTTTCAAGGTGATGTTCGCACGAGTGTACCCTCATCACAGCATCTCAGATAACACCTGAGGGAAATTATTTTCTTCAGGGCCTCCTGTGTGGAGTTAACATAAAAATAAAAATAAAACTGGAATTTTCTGTACCGGCTCTCCAGAGGTTAATGAAGGAATGAAATAGATAATGTTCCCAAATGACATCTATGTTTAGAGATTGCAATCTGCCCATCGAAAAAACCATCAAACAGACTGCCCGTTTCAGCACAGATTAAGAATTTATTACATATTTATTTATTTATTTTATTCAGGTTCTCCATAAAACAGTTATACACCAAATTATTACAGAGAAGATTACAAAATTTAAAATAAGAAAAAAAAGTCCATGGGGGCAGTTTCACTATGTTGTGACGTATGTCAAAAGATAGTTACTGAACTCTCTATAGGTAACATTGAAGATGTCGATGCTTAATGCAGAATCGTTAAGCAGTTGAATTGCTCTGTTTAATGGCGCATTCTGAAAGGAAGAAGTTCTCGCTTTCGGAGCACAAAAAAGTGCGTGGAATCTCCCACGAGTATACGCGTTAGGGACATAACATAGGTGGATTCAGTACAATACCGAAGATCAGCTTAAAAAAATGTTTCCCCAAAAATATTTTTCAGCGGGCTTCTAAGGTATTAAGATCGAGCATTCCTTTTAAGAACAACGATGGATACAGAAATGGGTAGTATGTATATTCCCTCATATACAGGTAATGCATAAACCTTTTTGTACTAGGGCCTCAGAGCGCACTTGCGATTTGTACTTGGTCAGCAGTTGTGTACTACATTTGTCTATACCTTTGCATGATGTACAATCATGAATGGAGATATATAATTGACAGCAAATTACATAATTGATGGGTGAAACGTAGTACATTTGTAAGGAGTAATTATATAAAAAGAATAACAATGAACTTGTTTTAAACTAGAAAAATAACAAAGCATTATACATGACAGGGCAATCGTAAAATTACCGATTATGTAATGCGGGTATGTAATACGGATAAACCAAGACATTTTTATCAGCAAAGTTCATCTCCTTTAAGACAATGAGTGGTTATTCCAAAATCTAAGATAATTTTTATTGTATAATCATACAAACAGATAGTTGACAGGACCAAGCCGACAACATTGGAAAAAAGATTTTAAAACATAAAGGTCCTTACTAATAAACGTGTTTGTAACACAATTGATATTTATCAGATTTATCAGTTGTTACAAGCGGGAAAAGTCACATTTTTTCAATGAGCATTTAATTTTTCCCTTTCTTCGGAAACAAAAGTGTTCAAAAAACATTTTGGTGCCCGGCCTACGCTCTGAAGCATTATAAAAGACATTAACCCTCACTGGAACTTTTGACTTTTTTTTTTAATGCAAAATTTTGAACTGAATGACAAAAATTTAAGTAAAAAACAATATTATTAAAAAAATTTATGAAGTTTTTAGCAGAGGCGTGTGTGGTAATATTAGTCACTTCAATATGTGTTATTTTAAAAATCTCATTGCTACTCTATAAAACAATCATTTTGTATGTGTGCTCAGTTGGATACCACAATTCCGCTGATGGTTAAACAGCTGACATTAACCCCCTAGAGACCGAACTTTTTAAAATTTGACCTAAAAATTCTAACTTTGAACTTGATTTACTCGAATCATGAGCTCAAATCTAATAAACTTGTATGAATTGTCACACAACCACAAATTCGACTCCAAAAGTGATGTAGATTTCCCCGCTTGTATAGAATCTTTCATTAAGCGCTTCCGAACAACTTTCACAGTTGATAACGGCCATATTGTTGAAGCGACAGAGGTCAAATTGGCTGTCATTTATTCAGTCTGTTTTGCCAAATCGCCATTGACGGATATAACGTTCAAAAACACTTACAAATGAAAAAATTGTTTTATCAAAATGAGTGTTCTGTTCGGACAACTTCCGCGTGCTTCGCCCATTTTACGGTCGACATCGGCGTCCTACCGAGAGGACTATTCGCAGTGTGGTCGATAAATTTTAGTCCAGTAATCAATCAACCAACACCCTTACATCAACGAAACGCAAGATTTGCCGAAAACATCGCCGCTGTCCGTGAGTGTGCGCAGGAGAATCCGAGGCAGTCGATTTTGCATTGCTCACAAGAACATGGCCTTTCGCAGACCACAACTTGGTGAATTTTGCGTCGTGACTTGGGCCTGCAACCCTACAAAATTCAACTGACCCAGGAGCTGAAGGTAAACGACCATAGACAACGACGTGTGTTCGCTGAATGGGCTGTGGAGCAGTTGGAAACTGCCCCAAATTTTCATCAAAAAACATCTTCAGCGATGAGGCCCATTTCTAGATGAACGGGTATGTCAACAAACAAAATTGTCGAATTTGGGACGATACCAATCCACGTGAGATCCAAGAGCGTCCAACGCATCCCGAAAAGTCACTGTTTGGTGTGGATTTTGGGCCGGCGGCGTCATCAGTCCATATTTATTTGAGAATGACGTTGGCCAGGCCATCACTGTCAACGGCGAGCGCTATAGGTTGATGATTGCCAATTTCTTTTGGCCTGAATTGGATGATATCGTCAGCAGAAAGGCTAATTGATGTAACCAGCAAATCCTCTACGTTCGGGAAAGTCAAAAAAACAAAAACAAAAAATTCAGAAAATAGTAATGGTAAACCAGTGGTGGCTCGTGACTTTTGGGTGTACTAGGGTGCTAATATTTAAAAAATGGCGTATGCTAAAAATAATTTGAACCAAACTGAAACTTCCTGAAATTTTTCATACAAAAAACTGATTTTCAAAAAAAAAAATTTTTTTTTCAGCTACAACAACACCAATAATGCCATTTTTTTAATACCAGCTCCCTAGCACACCCAAAAGTAACGAGCCGCCACTGATGGTAACCCCTATCTCCTTGATTTTTACAATGAACAACAGAATAATGTTTATGTTTCTACCAATATAATTAGATCTATATAATTATTTAAAAAAATGATGATTTTGGTGGTTACAGCCATTCTTTTTTGTGAAAATTTTACGATAGCTTGGCTGTAACCAACAATATCTAGTTTGAGAAGCTCGGTGTGCGATCAATTTACGGAAAGGCAAAAGGGCGTAACCTCTTTTGTGTTATTTGTAGCTCCTAAAACCATGGTGTAAGCCTCTTCGAAGGGAATCAGACTTACAATTAGTTGATGTAACCAAATTTAAATAACAAAATTAATTTTGTAATGGGAGGTATGGCGAAATATTCTTTTAACAACTGTTTTTTTCATATCGATGGCAATAAGTTGACAGCTCCCAACCGACATTTTTTCAGAAATAGAGTTATGTAAATCATTTTCTTTGTTTTTTAAGCTCTATTTAAATAGTGATAACTCGTAATTTAAAAAAATACTCATCCTACTATTTGTTCCAAAGTTGGAAACACTAACTAAGCAGATTACCCTCCCCCCACCCCCACTCCTCCGATCCCAACCGGTCCGATCATGTTGCGACTGGGGTAAATACATGTGGCAACACGGTCAGACCGGTTGGGACCGGTGGAGTGGGGGGAGGGGGATCTGCTTAGTCACCCGCCAATCTCCGACCACCATCCGGAGAGTAAGGATAGGCATTTTCGTGAAGCTCGTTTTGTTTCTCGTGCAACCAGCGATGCAATGAGGGGACGGACGGGATTCGGAAGATACGGTGGCGGCGCAGCGGTTTTTTGAACTTCCAACCACTATATACTATTAGACAATGTTACAAGGACTACACATTATTTTTTATATATCTATATATTGATATTTATGTTATGCAGGTGACAGCAGTGAGAAGCACCGCGGCCGGGTTCGTAAGGTAATTCACGTCGAAAGGCTCGCCCGTCCGATCGGAGCACTCGGAACACTCAAATAATTTTTTATTATCGCTATTGCATTTTTTTTTAAATCTGATAATTAAGTTTTCAAAATCATGTTGAAATAAAAATAAGAAAAAGAATGAGTAAAAATATATTTTTTTTAAATAAAAAAATAACTTTCAAAAAATCGTACACCAAAAACTGGCAGGCTGCTGGTCAGCAGACCAAGAAATTCTTCAATGGGATGATCTAGACTACAGTTATTCATTAGTGTATTTGATATAGTATATGCAGCGGGGCACGCAAAAGTAATATGGAACGGACGGAGTTCGAAAGATTCTATTCGATTTTCCTATTTTATTCGAAGTACATTTACTTGATGATTTTCGGTAGTACTGCAGAGGTATTTTCGCCAGTTGACCAATGAAATTTAAAAAAAACT
Source organism: Limnephilus rhombicus (assembly GCA_929108145.2). Classification (NCBI taxonomy): domain Eukaryota; kingdom Metazoa; phylum Arthropoda; class Insecta; order Trichoptera; family Limnephilidae; genus Limnephilus; species Limnephilus rhombicus. Next base: position 9,705,325 of record OV815287.1, on the reverse strand, counting down.
CTTAGCCTCTTTTTTATTTAGTCCTATCATTTTCTTAAATCTGCATATGTAATTATAATATATTAATTACATATTATTTTCTTTCTAACTCAAATAGATTAAAGTTTAATTTGGATCAAGTTGGTTCCTCGTATCGTCGCATGAGGACAAAAAAAAAATTGTTAACTCTTATCAATCATTTTTGCTCAATAATAATTTTCCTTATCAATATTGCATCAATTTTTTCTTTAAAAAGAAAATAAACATTATTTCCCTCCAAAAAATATTTTGTTTTCTTTGTGATTATTTATTTATAAGGGTTTTGGCCATCCTGAACAGTTTAACAAATGTTAGATACGTGTTGTCAACTTATGGCCATCGATATGCAGTTTGAATAAGGTACAATTAGTTTGATGGTAAATTTTATTTAAAATACAAAACAACATGGATTAGTACACCTTTCAGCATTACAAGAGCTCTTTAAGAGAAATTAAAAAAGAGACATAAATAACAATTCTTTTCACAAAATAATGTTAAGTTTAAAGTAAAATAAAAACATCGTTATCTCAAACGTTTTATTTATCCCAAAACAGAATTATTATTAGGTTTTAAAAAAATGATTAGGCATAAGAATAATGTAATAAGTAAAATAAAAGAAAGTCTTTATCTCAAACATTTTATTTATTACAAAAAATTATTGTTATTAGGTATTAAATAATTAGGCATTAGAATAATGTAACAAGTAAAATAAAAGAAAGTCGTTATCTCAAATGTTTTATTTATTACAAAAAATTATTGTTATTAGGTATTAAAAAATAATTAGGCTTTAGAATAACGTAATAAGTAAAATAAAAGAAAGTCGTTATCTCAAACGTTTTATTTATTACAAAAAAATATTATTATTAAAAATGATTAGGCATAGAATAATGTAAACTTTTAAGTAAAACAAAAAAGTCGTTATCTCAAAGTTTGATTTATCCCAAAAAAAATTATTATTAGGTATTAAAAAAATTATTAGGCATTAGAATAATGTAATAAGTCAAATAAAAAAAAATAGTTATCTCAAACGTTTTATTTATTACAAGAACGCCGAAACAGGATGCAATAACACGATGTTCTGTTTGAAAAGTCTTCAAATCTGTGGTAGTATTCAACTTTTAATAAAGTTTTTAAACTTACAAAATGATGTTACTAAAAACTTTTCGATGCGGCACAACTTATAGGATTAATGTAACCAAATAAAACTTAAAACTTTAGTCAGCCGTTTGCCGTAAGCTAAAATGTTTCCATAAACACGGAAAGGCTATTTGACATAACCATATAATTTTTCATAGTAAATAAAAACTAAAACATTGGATACGCCCGGGTGCAAGGGAGTAACCCGCATTTTATAAAAAATGCCAGATTTTCCATCACTTACGTCAATTTATGGTCGGACTTCCGCAAAAAATAGTGGTTTTTTAAGGGGGTAAACTTTCAAATTTTCATAATATATAAACTTCGAGTACACAGATCGAAAATCGACAAAATGTTGGTTACGTCAATTAGCCTTTCTGCCGTCGATATGAACACCAACGACTTGTGGTTTCAAGAGGACGGCGCTACATGTCGCACAGCTCATGCCACAATGGACATTCTTCACGAGCGATTTGAGGGCAAGGTCATCTCACATGGAGGTGATGTGAACTGGCCACTGAGATTGTGCGATTTGACCCCGTTAGACTTTTCTTGTGGGGTTTTCTTAAGTCGCATGTCTTTACGAATAAGCCACAAACCACAGCGGCCCTCAAAGCCAACGTAACCCATGCATCAGTCAAATTCAGCCTGATTTATGTGCCAGAGTCATGGAAAATTGGACATTTCGGATGCGCGCCACCCAGAGAAGCCGCGGCGGACATTTGAACATTATATTCCACACATAATGGTATCGATAGGCCTTTCAAAGAAAAAAAAAATTGAATGATATCTCACACACACTTTGTTTTATTTAAATTTAAAGATAGGAAGCGCTTAATGAAAGACCCTGTACTGTGAGTTTCTGGATACAGTGTGTAGTATTATTATTTTACAGATTAATGAATATTTCAAAGCTTCATGGAACCCATGATGGAAATTTTGAAGTGAAGAGACAATAGAATTACAGGAATTCGGCACAATGTAAAACAGCTTAAAGTGAAAGAAAAATTATCATCGACACGAAAATATTTAGGTAAGCAATAGAAAACGTGTTTGCTAATACCCAAAATAAGTACAATATATATGTACATATCTTAAATGAAATTACAAATACCATCTTCGACATTTTCGAGTTTTATATTTTCCAAATATTCCAAAACAAATACTGATTTTGCACCAAAATACCTACATCTTTTAGTTTTTTTTTGTTTCAAATTAATTAAAAATAATTCAATATTATTTTCATATCTCAAAGATGGTTTTCCTGATTCTACGTATGCATTCTATGTATGTTGCACTAAATGTTTAGCCTTGTTGAAATGCATCATAGATGGCGTTCTAATGTCCGTTTGGACAGAAATTTAAAACACAAGTTTTTTGTTGTTGCAAATACCTTCAATATTTTTCAGTTCTTTACTTTTCAAATAATCCAGTAAAAATACCTCCTGCAACATAGGTTTTGTATTTTCAAAACATTTCAGGTTTTAATATAGTGCCTGACTTGTGAGATTGCGTTGTTGTTGACCTAGAAATTCCAGACAGAAAAGCTGCGCTAATTTCAGTATTTGTCGGGTTTACAGTAAAGACGGTTAGTGAACTTACGATTTGCAGTGAGAACTATTTCTATGAGGGTTTCGTCAATGACATCCGAGGCGGCGTTGATCAGTTGGAGCACGTTGGGGGAACAATAGTCATGACGGAATAGCAGCACTCGCTCTGATAGTCTGTTCAGCCCGTTGTCTGGAATCTGAAAACAGATTAATACTTCAATTATTGGAATGCTACCAAAATACCTTGGGGCTCTCCGCACCTGGCTCCTGACTCTCAACTGACTGTCTAATTCTGTTGCGAGTCCGCAAGTGAGCCCAAAAGAAATCTTTGTTTTTTTTTAAATGTGGTTTTATCCCATATGTATAAAGAAATTGTATGAAGGACAAGGTCAGAATCGCTTGCACCAAAATCAATTTAGGAACTAGGTTCTATTTGATTATTGTAGCTACTCTTAATTATTTTAAAAGAATTTTCAATGAAATTTGCAGTTTTCAAAATACCATCCAACGTTCAACATGTTATTAAGCTTTACTACTAGTAGTTCTGTGAACAGTAGACCTCGTGTTACAAAAGAGTTTCTAATTTAATCTTTTTAATAAATCTTAAGATTTGTAAGAAGGCACTTAAATACCTTTGTATTTAATTATAAACCATAAATATTTTACACAACTTTTTTTTTTAATAATCACTAGCGAATACCCGGCATGCGTTGCAATGCCATTCAAAGAAAGAAAGTGTTTTTATCCGTCTGGGGAGTACACTAATAAATCAGAAGATTTTCCGACGTGTGAGCAGGTCACATAGCCGTCTGTGTGAGAAGCGTGGATTTTCCAAATTTATCCCCTGCTTTCCCCTACTGCTACTATGTCTCCTTTGCAATCCCTCTGATAATAACATTACTGATAATTCCGATTTGACAGTTCGTAGTAGGAATCGTGCGAACTCTGGCAGTATAAAAAGGTAGTATCCAACATGGCCACCATCTTGAAACGGAAAATTAACAAACAAATTTACAGACAGATTAAATGCCAAATGGTAAAATATTATTAATAAAACAGAGTCGGTTTACATAGTTCCCATGAGCGCTCAGGCCATAGGCCTATTGTGCTATCTCCCATTTCACCTCATTCCTAACCTAGTCCCTTTGATAAAGAAATAAAGTTCACCAGGGTTATCATTGGTTATTCGGCTACTTCTCCTGGTTCCACAGTGCGTCTACCCAGGTTCGTGAACCTTGTATAAGAACCCATCAGGGCGGGACACACTCTATGCTGGTGAACTGACCTTAGTGTGTATGAACTCGCAGGCCAGGTCCTTGAGCGAGCGCAAGTTGAGCGAGGCGGCGGGAACGCTCACGGCGTCCCGCAGCACCCCGAACTGGAACAGGAACGTAACCTCCGGGCTCTCCATCTTGAAAACCTGCAACAATAAAATAAAACATCATGTTAGTCCAACTGCAAACCAAACAAAAAATAGATAACATTGATCCTCGAGAAGGTTGAAATGTATTTTTTTTTTTACAATACCTCCCTCCACACAGGAGGCACCGAGGAAAACAATGTTCATTGGGGCCTATGTCATTGTAGGGGATGCTGTGTGAAAGGTCTTTTTATGGAGAGGATGGAGAGGAAGTTCTGGAAAGGAAAAAAGTATGAGTGGTGGGTAGGAATCTGAGGGTCAGTGTGTCCAGGGGTAACGTAAGTACGAATCCATCCCTCCTCCTTCCGAGAGAGTACAGCTGGAGAAGTCAAAGGGACTCCCTCAACCATTCTCTCCCGATCCGGCCTGCCATGCAGCTGGTGGGCAAAGACCCAGACAAACCTCACCCCATGTGTCCGGGCACCCCTGCTAAGTCACCAAACGTAGCGAACCACTTGGGGTGACATATAGCAGAGGTGTTGGTTATCCAATAAATGGTTCCCGGGATGGCAGTACCCATACCCGTCTCCCAAATTGAAACTACAAACCAAACATAAAAAATATAGGTAATGTTGGTCCATCGAGAAGGTCGAAATATTTCTAATGTAATGAAGGTTATGTTTAAAAATTAACCGTAAAAAATTATGTTTTTTTACTATAATACATCTATTTCGACCTAGCTGCGCCAACTGTCTTGGGCCGGCTAGTGGTCAATTTCAACGATTTATTTTTTGGTTTGTCTGAGCAATGAACCTTCCTACCCAGGGACTGACTCTTAAACTACTGTGAAATTTTAAAATGTCTTTTATAACTTTTTTTTTTGGTTCGACCGAGGATTGAACCTTCCTACCCAGGGACTGCAGTCAACAATGCTACCAACGGAGCCAAATCCCAATTGAATAAGATCGACATTTATTTCGAATGTGCATAAAAATGCGTTTGTGTGCATGAGTACCATCATTAGTAGATATAATGCATTGTCATCGACAACGGGACTATCTTCCGAGTTTCAGTTCGATCAGATGTCGGGAAGTGAGTTAATTTCCACATCCAAGATTCCATTTATACATTAATTCATTCATTCAATAGAGAAACCAAAATCAAAATTCAAATTGATATACACATTTAAAAATTACTGAAATTGGGAAGTGGCAAAATATTCCTTGCGCTGCTTGCAATAAAGTTGAAAATGCATCATCGAAAAAAAAAAATCCAAGAAGCATATTTTACATAAATTTGGGAAGATCACAGTTGTAGATACTTTCAGTATTGCCTTGGTAAAAGACCACCATCCGAATCGAAGTGTTGCTTTTTCGAAATGCAAAATTCTTTGCTCGAAATGTTTACAATTTTTTACACAAGTATTAGTAATAGCCGTGTTTGATGACCAGATCTGAATAGTCAAGTACTTCCCCACATTCTCCTTTTCCCTCCACACTACCTTCAGCCTCATAACACACTCTATTTGGGTCGCCATAGTCTCACTGGCTCAAGACGGTTAGGAGCAGTTGGGACTAGGCTTGTTGAAAAAGTATTGATATATCGATATTTTTAATTCAATATATCGATATTTTTAGCCGATATATTTTGATCCGATATATCGATACAAAATATCCAATATCGACAATTGTATCAAAAACGATATTTTTTTTAAATTTATGCATTTTAAGTCACTAGAATCCAAAACCGTATAGGAACGAACAGAAAAAAGTAACTGTATTGGGTCATGACATCTGGCGGTTGAAATTTTAACTATTAATAGCTTACAAATCTATTGTCTTTGCATTAGTATTGATGATCACCAATACTATCTCATGTGTGTAGGTACATACATAGAAATGTATGCTATTTTTCGTCATTTTTTTCTAAGCCACTCCTACGTGTTGGTTCCCAATTGTCTATGATTATTGACTATACCTTGTTCCAAACACAAAGTCATTTTTGACAGATTAATACGCCAATAGAATGTTATTGAGACACACACAAACTTTGTATGCGTCTCAGTTTACATATAAGTTAGAAGACAGCTTTTTAGTTTTAGATATTTTTGTAATTATTACGTAATAAAAATGAATAGTGATAAAAATACCTTCATTTTTATTGAGATTTTTGTACATTAAAAAAGCAAATTGTGTACAAAAATTACTATTGATAATATTGAGCTGAATACACTATTATTTTAAAAACGTAAAATCTCTTGAAAATTTGACCGATATATCGATATTTTTTCCTCGATGTATCGACGTCGATATTGATATTTTAATAAATATCGATATATCAATATTTTTTTTCACTTTCGACATCCCTAGTTGGGACTCTAGTGCGGTATTCAGAAATTAAAAAAAATTTCAGGCCTTATTTTTTTTTCTTATAGCAATCGAAGAAATGAATTGTCATATTATATATACATATGAATTATTATTTATTTACTTTTAGGCGTAAGAAAAAAATTATTCAAAAATTGCAATAACTCAATAATATCTTTTCATTCGCGATTTTGAGGCACTCAAAAAAATCTTCTTAATAAGAGGTAACAGTCGCCGATAAACATGAATTTTAGATATTTTACCAAACTGTTGCTGTCACTTTTTTTTAAAAAATACATTGTCTAGTTTGTATACTGAACGTCTGTTGATGGCGTTCAAACCAGGCATTATAACGATTTTTGAGGGTCTTAACTCCCATAAGAAGCAACTTATAAAAAATAAAAAACGGTCGATATCTATTTTACATTAAAAAATATTTTCACTAGTGTCAAAATCCAGAGAGGAAATCGGGGAATAAGTTTGTATAGAAAAAAAGCCGCCCGATTTTCTCTTAAGCCGCGGCATTCCGAATTTCTACCGTTTAATAACATATTTCTCTTGAACACAAGTTTCTAAAAAAATATATGTTATTTTTGACGATAATATCTATAGATACATTTGCCACGCCGAAACGGTAATTATATGAAATTTCCTCGATAGAAAAAAATCGTAAATTAACTATGTTCCAAAAATTAACTATGTTCAAAAGTTTTTTTCTGTTAATTTACAAGTTATGTGTACGAAAAAATTCACATGATTCTTTAAATGTTACTTAAGACATTTTCCACGAGATTTTTGCTCTATTTTAAACGAGTCGTGTTTTATTAAACATTTCACAATTTTCGCTTGAAATTTTAATATTAGCGCGCTCCCTCCAACATTCGTATTTACATATCTCCCCTTCTTATTTTGTTTGAGCGCTTACTACCGGGCCTTAACCCCACGTCCACGCTTACTACCGGGCCTTAACCCCACGTGAGCCGAAAAAAAAGCAATAAATAAATTTGGAGAAAACAATATTTACGCAAAACGTTTTCAGGCACATTGTCAATCGTCGAAGTAACTAACTTTTTTACGAACACTTCAATCGCCCGGACATTTGCAAGAAACAACACAAGCGCGGCTAAAGGAATCCTACTTCCAACTAATGGAAAAACCGCAACGCAAACAGTAATTTTACTGCAAAAACAACAGGAATTTTGCGTCATTTATATAGCTCAATATTGAGGACGAAAATATTCTACAAGTTACAATTCCAATCTAAGGAATATTAATATAGACAACTACGAACGACTGTCTACGAAACTGAATAAAAAATACAAAACAACAAAACTTAAAATATCAAGCCTTTTTCACAAGAGAGTAAAATGCGCCGCGGCGAAACTTATCAGCGTGGGAGTTGAGGATAGTGACGAGTGACGTGCACGCGGGAATATTCCCCGATCGGATATAAATTCCCCACATTCGGTGATATATTTGTTAGAATGAGGTTGCCTCCTTTTGTTTTGCTAAACTTTCGGGATGACTGGACACGCTTAATACGAATATTTTTTAGAAAAAAACTTCTTGATTCACCTTTACACATTCACATTTACTATAAAAGACAGCAATTTGCATTCGGGGCGATGGAAATGCCGCATTCAAAATTTCTATATAAAAAGTCATACATACATACGGACATAAATTATTTTAAAAGACTATCTATCAGCTGTCATATCCCATACGAAAAGCAATTTTTTATTTTACGCAATTGAATGTAAAGGAAATATATTCCCTTTAAATTTGAATCCTATAGTGTCAGTTAGAATGCAATCATCAATTGTCACTTGTTTTGTTTTTCTATTATTTGATTGTAAAATATCATAAAATATGAGATTTTGTTAGAAGAAACGTGATATAAATAAACATAAATGTCGTTTCTTTGTTAAAAAAATTTGCAACACAAGTGTTTTATTTATAAATTAATAGAAAGGAATTAAACCTCTCAACTTATTTTACTTTTAAATGCAGTATTTTCCATCGCCCCGAATGCAAATAGTTGTCTTTTATAGTAATAAAGGTGAATCGAAAGATTTTTTCTAAAACATTTTTGTTTTAAGGCTCTGCAACCGGGCTTGAAAAGGAGGTGGAGAGATACGAAATGACGAATGCTAGAGGAGAGCGCTAACATTTACAGCGACAAAATCGATGCAAATATTGCGAAAATGTTTAATAAAATACGACTCGTTTAAAATAGAGCAAAATTCTCGCGGGCATTGTATTAAACAGCATTTAAAAAACACTGTGAACTTTTCCACACATATAACTTGTAAAATAACTGAAACAAACGTCAGATAAGTTTTAAGATTTTCACGGCCAAAAGCATTTTCGTTATTTGTTTTTGGGGTGTTATGCCGTGTTGCGCTACCTCCTTCTTTAGCCAACGTTTCGGACATCGTTGCAGTGTCCGAAACGTTGGCTAAAGAAGGAGGTAGCGCAACACGGCATAACACCCCAAAAACAAATAACGAAAATGAAATAAACGTGTTTATAATAATTTTTGGAGCATACTTTGCGATTTTTTTTTTGAGGGAATTTTATATAATTTGCGTTTCGGCGGGGGCAATGTCTAGATATTATCTTCAAAAATAGCATATATTTATTTAAGAGCTTTAAAACTTACCGTGTTTAAGGGAGATATGTAATAAATCGGTAGAAATTCGGGTTGCGGGTCCTTCCAAAAGTTTACCAAAACCACTGCCATCCCATTTTCTTCCCACCCCAAAACAGAAAAAACCAAAAACATGAATTTTAATTTTGAAATTTAATGAACTGTTATAATTCATCAATCACATTTTATCAAAGATTTCCCCCAAAGATATTGAAATACACTATTTCCCGAATTGATCAAACTATATTTCAATTATCAATATAGTTCATCAACAATGCAAAATGGAAGAATAAATCTGAGCTTAGTGTGAAGCTTACTTCAGCACTACAGAAAAAAATTACATTGCGCTAAAAAAAACTCCATCGGTGAATAAGGCTTTTTTCGACACTATTTCCTGAGCAAACAATTTTTTGTGACGGAAAGAAAAGGTGTTTATTAGCAAATTCAGTAAGAAATTGTCATTTCCAGGTAAATCTTATACTCGATTCTGCTAAGTATTTGTGTTTACAGTCGACAGTTTGTTGTTCTGTGATATTGCCATGCTTCAGAGCATAATTAGATTATGAAATGAAGCGATCACACCACGTACACCATTAAGGGCCATTAACCAGCCAACGGCCGAGAATTCTTACGGTCGTACGGGGCGGTTCCAACGAGAAAGATTGATTATTCTCCGTACCAGCTCTTTCAAATAATAACTCAATATCGATTTTATTTCATTCAAAATTTGCTTTAATTTATGCCTACATTCAAAAATGCTACAGACGTGATGATAAAACTATAAAAATTACGTACTTTTTGTAATTATTTTTTGATCATAAGTATTTATAATTTTTTAATAATGTCTAAAAGCAAAATAATAATATTAATAAAATCTTAAATATATTAGTTGTGTAAGACCGTAAATAAATAGACAAACTGAAGTTTTTTCGTCACAAAACACGTGCGCGGTTCTTTTTTTAAATGATTTTATTTAAACTAAAATTAAAATTCAGAAACCTAGCTTTCACAGATAATTTATTTTACTGCATGATTATATTATGATTTGAATGTGTGTTGTATAATACAAAATTTTGTTTGAAAATTTAACAAATCTGCCAACGACCTACGGTAAAACCTTATTGTACTAAAATAAACATATTTTCTCAAAATTTAAAACATAGCTTTACTAGATAAAAAAACAGTCTTATAAAATCAATTTATATTTTTGTTGTGGAAAAGAGTCAATACGTCTAAAATTTGATTTAAAAATGACATATTTCCGGTTTTGTCTGGTTATGCCCTCTTAAAACGAATTTATTGCCGAAAATTAAAATTTCGCCGAAAGACGTTCTTGCGATCGTACCCTTGTAACTGTTCAGGAAAATTCCTATGAGAAGGATTGATTATTCTTATTCTCCGTACCAGCAAACTAAATGTCAATTTTATTTCATTCAAAATTTGCTTTAATATAATCCTACATTCAAGATAGCAATAAAAATGCTCAAACGCGTGATGATGAAAAAAATCGATAATAAGAATTCTCGCTCAGCACCGAACGAGTACAGTCGCATTATTTTGTAAGAAGTAAAACAATAAATATAGTTACTTACATTTAATAACTCGCCCACCTGGGCGATTCCATTCATTTAATATGGAAACCGAAGAAATTTTTAAAAATATTAAAGACTTAGTTAATAAGATCACTTCAGTGAAAGACTCAAAAATAAAATTAACACTGGAACAAAATATTGTATCACTGGAAGAAAAAATTCAACATGAACTAATTAGTCTACAAAAGAAGATCATAGAATTACAAGAAATTAATATTAAAAATAATCATCACTACACACAGAAACTCGAAGAAATTAATCAAAATAACAAAAAATCATACGCAAGTGCACTAAGTAACAATAAAAATTTCGCAGAAACTTCATATAATGCAGAACAGAAATACGCCATTTTAATTACCTCAAAAAACACCTTGAAGGCCGAGGACATAAAAATAAAAATTCAAAAAAATATTAATTTAACAAAAATAAAAGTTGGAGTAAATGGAGTAAAAAAGATCGGAGAACAAAAATTAGTGATTTCTTGCCAAAAAAAAGAAGATGCAGAAAAATTAACCGAAGAGATAAATAAAGTAATTGGAAAAGAAGTATCGGCTGAAGAAATAAAAAAAAGGAAACCGTGCTTAATGTTGAAAAGGCTGCAATGCCAATTGACTGAAGAAGAAATTATAGACGGGATTGAACAACAAAATGAAGGATTAACCCTAGAACACAAAAAAGACATTAAGCTTATCAAGGAATTAAAAAATAAGTACAATGAAGGAAAAGAAAACGACACCACTAACTACATTATTGAAACAAATGGAAAGTTAAGGAAAAAACTAATAGAGAAAAAAAAATAAACATCAAATTCCAAAGAGTATACGTAGAAGACTGCAGCCCGCTCAGACAATGTTACCATTGCCTCAAGTTCGGCCACACAGCCCAAAGATGTCTCGCCAGGACGCAGCCTCCCATTTGCCCTCATTGCACTAAGGAACACGTATTATCCAAATGTGAAAACAAAGAACAAACTCCAATCTGCAACAACTGCTGTGTCCAAAACAAAAGGTTTGATATGAACTATTCCACCGATCATAGAGTCGATAGCATAAAATGCCTTTACCGGCAAAAAATGCTTCAAATTGCTAAAGAGCGCATTGACTACTAATAAATATTGTAAATTTTAATTTCCTCAAACTCTTATCTATAAATTAACAATGAATGATTCTTTATGTAACATAGCATTAGGTAAAAAAGTATGTATTGAAGAAAACTTACATCACTCTATAAGAGATTTCTATTTTATTTGCACTGAAAAAGGATTTACTCAATTTCATAAAAAGATTAAAAGCGTAAAAATTTTTTTTGAAAAATTAATAATATCTTTAAAAGAAATAATTTTTTTCCCGGGCTTGATTGGGTTAACAAAGACCTACTCTACTGGCGAAACTAATTACTCCATTCCAGGGTACCATGTAACAATAATAAGAATAAACAAAAACTCTGATATTGGAATACCTATTTCCAGCCAGTATAATGTTCCCAATATTAATGATTATGATGTTCATATTTTAATGTTTATAGTTTATATTTTAAATATAAAATTTAAAAACGTAAATAAATTATATATTTATATGTTGTTATTTCAGCCATCGTATCTATGTAGACATAGTGTATATTTAAAATTCTTTGCCTCTACCATTTGTCATTACAAATTACATAAATGTATCCATAAAATAACTAACCTAAAACTGCAAAATGAATGATTTTTTATGTAACGCTTTGGATAAAAAAATTTGTATAGAAGAAAATTTGTGTCACTCCATAAAAGATTTCAATTTAATTTGTCCTGATAAAGGATTTAGCCTATTTCATGTAAATATTAGAAGCATAGAAAGGAACATGGATGAATTAATAATATCATTAAAAGAATTAAATTATTTCCCGGGCTGCATAGTTTTAACAGAAACTCACTCAGCCGGTGAATTGAATTTCTCTATCCCGGGGTACTCTTACTACACAACAACAACAAAGTTAAACAAAAACTCTGGTATTGGAATATTTGTATCTAACCAATACAATGTACTTAATATTAAAGAGATTCACAGTATTAGTAATGTTAACATATTAAATATTGAATTTAAAGACATAAATAAACATTATAACATTATTGCTATTTATCGAACACATAGGTCGATAGTGTCACACTTTATTGATGAATTAAAAAATATTTTATTAAATTTTAGAAATAAAAACAATGTTTTGGTTGGAGATATGAATTTAAATATCGCAAGCGACTATTCTAGTAAGGATAAAGATAGCTATCTCAACATGTTAGCAGAACTCAATTATTTATCGTGCATAAATTCGTACACTAGAGACGTTCGAGGTCAACGACCTTCATGCTTAGATCATATTTTTACAAATATACCGGATATCCAAAATATAACAGCAGCTGTCATTCACACAACTATCACTGATCATTATTCTTGTATCTTTAACCACAAAACCAGCAATCCAATATTGCCATCATTTAAACAAACAAAATCTTCCAAAAAAGTACTTAATATGGATACATTAAAAAACAAGTTTCAATCAGAAAATTGGATCGAATTATTACAATGTAATGATGTCAATATCTGCTGTAAAATATTTGAAGAAAAAATATCTAAATACATAAATGACTCGTCAAAAAATGTAATTCCCAAACACAAACTGTCTAACTTCAAACCTATAAAACCATGGATTACTCATGGATTAATAGTATCTGTACGACGTAAGCAAGCTCTTTATAAATTAACAACTCAACAACCTAATAATAAAAACTTACTTAATCACTTTAGAGCATATAAAAATAAACTTACATATATCATAAAACATACTAAAGAAAGTTACTATAAACGGAAGTTGGATCTAGCTGAAAATGATAGTAAAAGAGTATGGACGGTTGTAAATGAAATAATTGACAAGAAAAAGAACAATAATAACGAAATCAATGCTATTAATCATGATAACTCAAAAACATGCTGTAAAGAAAACCCCTCAAAAGCTGCAAATATATTTAACACTTTCTTTGCAAATGTTGGGAAAAATCTCGCCAATCTCATTCACATTGATCCAAATATTATAACATCTCCAGACTGTAATATAAATGCTAAAAATAAAATGACAACATTTGAAGTCACCACAGAGGACGAAATAGTTTCTATCATAACCGATATGAAAGGAGGATCTGCTCCGGGCTTTGATGCAGTCACGGTTGATATTTTAAAAAACATAAAAAATCAAATTTCTAAGCCATTAATGCATATAATAAATACAAGTTTCCAAAGCGGAGTATTTCCATCAATTTACAAACAAACTACTATTACCCCAATATTTAAGTCAGGTAATCCAGAAGAAGTAAATAATTACCGTCCCATATCTGTAATCTCAAATATAGCAAAAATTTTTGAAAAACTAGTTAAAAAAAGAATGAGCCAATTTATAAAATGCAACGATATAATTAATGAAAACCAGTTTGGTTTTATGGAAGGTAGAAGCACACAAGATGCAATTGCAAAATTAAGTAGCCTTGTACATAGTTCACTAGATAAATCATTTAAATGCCTGGGAATTTTTATAGATCTCAAAAAAGCATTTGACAGTATATCACATGACAAACTTATAAGTAAATTAAGAAACATTGGATTAAATGGTTCAGCTCTAGAATGGATAAAAAGCTACCTTTTCAAACGTCCCCAAGTTGTAAAAATTAATGGTGTGCTTAGTTCACCAAAAATGAGTCATTTCGGCATACCTCAAGGTACAGTCCTGGGACCGTTACTGTTTATTATCTATGTTAATGACATATTCATACAAAAACTAAACGGAAAAATAATATCTTATGCTGACGATACTGTCATAATAATTGAAGGTACGGATTGGAATACTGTTAATAATCTAGCTAATATTGATATTAACATTTTGAAAAATTGGTTCGATAAAAATCTCCTCTCTCTAAACACTGAAAAAACAAAATTTATCCCATTCTCTATCAATAAATTCAAATTAGAACCAAATTTAAACATCATAATACACCAAAGTAAATGTAATAAAACTATCTGCAATCAAGATTGTGCTATACTTAGTCCAACTCCCAAAATCAAATATCTTGGTGTATATATAGATCAACATTTTAAATGGAAAACACATATTTGTGAACTCGTCAAAAGGATTAGGAAATGTATTTATATATTTATTAGACTTAGAAATATTCTTAGCTTAGAAAACCTAAAAAGAGTGTACTATGCAACTGTTCAATCTATATTGCAATATGGTATTATTGGCTGGGGAGGAACATATGACAATATTTTAAATCCCCTCAAAATTGTCCAAAGGTTGATAATTAAGGTAATCTTAAAAAAACCGTCTAAATTTCCTACTGAAATTCTTTTTTCAATATTCAATGTGCCTATAATAGACAAAATCTATAAAAAATATTCAATTCTTCAAATTTACAAAGAAATACAGTTAAATACTCGTAACTTCCAATTCAATACATCAGCAAGATACCAGAAAACTATTAAAATTCCTAAATTTAATACTAAGCACATCCAAAATTCCTATCTTTATCTGGGCATAATCTATTATAACAACCTCCCATTAAAATTAAAAACCATCGAAAATATGCAGGAATTTAAGCCCAAACTAAAAAATTACCTGAAACTACTATAAAAGTCCCAAATATGTTTACTTTGTATCTTAAAGTCTGCTATTTTATAAATCATTTATTCCTTCTTTTTTCTTTCATTTCTTAGTTTTTAATCTCTGAGTCTACTATTGTATAAATCTTGCGTTCTTTCTTACGTATCCTTTACTTACTTATTACAATAATTTTTGTTACTAACTTACATGATTCTTCCATTTATAATGATTTTTTAATTTATATTATGATTTTTTTAAACTCTTCAGGATTTTTATTTTTAAATTATACAAGATTTTTTAACCTTCTTATTATTTACAATAGCCGTTATTACTAACTTACACGATCATTAATTTACTAATTGAGCTAGAACTCCCTCACCAAACACAAGAGCATTGTCTCTTTATGGTGAGGAAAGGCAATTTATTTTTATTTTTTGTTAAACTTATGTAACTATGTAACTGTTGTAACTTCATATGTATTTTTAATAAACATTGCCAATAAAATAAATAAAAAAAAAAAAAAAGTATTTTTTTCAATAATGTCTAAGCATTATAAGTGAGTAAAAAAACTGAAATAAATTAATTTGTAAGACCATAAATAAATAGACAAACTGAAGGATGCGCGCGGATTTTTTAAATTTATTTTATTTGAACTAAAATAAAAATTCTGAAAAGTAGCATTTAGTCCAGTCAGTGGGGGATAAAAAAGGCCTTTAGCTTGCAAAAGGTCATGTAGTAGCGATTTTGATATATGTTATTTAGATTGGGACTCTAAAGAAAAAAAAAAGTTTTCGACCTTGGGGGATTGAAGGTGCCAAAATTTTGTTTTTTCAAAATAATTCCTCAACGGTTAATTTTACAACCAAAGTGTCTATGACAAATTTGAAGAAGACTAAATTAAATACATTTTTTTTCGAAGTTTTTTTTTTATAAATTTAATATATAATGACTTACACCGGTCGAAAGAAGAAAATTTTGACAAAAAATCGTAAAACTGAAGTTTTCTTGATAAATTTTGTAAGAACATATTACACCATATCCCAGAAGTTTCTCTCGCCTAATCAGTTTGGCTTTCAAAATAATTTAAATACAGAATCTGCAATCTTAGACTTGACAGATAAGATCTCTAACAGCCTGGACGAAGGTGATTCCTGCTTAGTCATATTCCTAGACTTAGCCAAAGCATTCGACACGGTTTCCCACCCCATACTTCTAGAAAGACTATCTCAAATAGGCATCCGAGGTAGAACTCTTAACTGGTTCTCATCATACCTAACCGACAGATCGCAAGCTGTGAAAATTAACAACACAACAAGTAACCCCTTACCAATCCACTTCGGAGTCCCACAAGGAAGTGTTCTAGGCCCTATTCTGTTCCTCATCTACATCAACAATCTCTGTAACCTTCCCATAACCGGGAAAGTAATATCTTTTGCAGATGACACTGTACTGATAACTAGACACAAAACCTGGAAAGGAGCATTCGACATAGCTCAAAACGACATACACCAGATAAAGAAATGGTTAGATGATAATCTCCTAACCCTCAATGCTGGAAAAACAAAATTCTTAACCTTCAGTCTTTCTGCTGCAACCCAACCTACCAACAATCAGAAGATAATAATTCACTCCTGTCTAAGAACTTGCACTTCCTGTAATTGCCCAAACTTGGAACACGCCACCCACATTAAATATCTGGGGGTCATCATTGATCAACACCTTCGATGGGATCAGCACTTGGCCAGTCTAACCCCACGCATCCGCAAACTCTCTTATGTTTTTCGAACCCTAAGAAATATCCTTACTACCTCAACTCTTAAAACTGTTTACTACGCTCTCTGCCAATCCCTACTAGCATACGGCATTATAACTTGGGGTGGCTGTGCACAATCTATCATCGAACCTCTACTAAAAGCCCAAAAAATGGTTATACGTGTCATTAACAAGCGACCGAACTAAACGACTCTTCGTCGAGTATAACGTCTTAGACATACGGCAACTCCATCTAAAATTTATGCTAATACATTTCCTGTTCAAATACAAAAACAAAACTCTCTTACAACACAACTACACCACCAGAACAATAACCAACAGACACTACAATGT
This sequence comes from Limnephilus rhombicus, assembly GCA_929108145.2. NCBI lineage: Eukaryota > Metazoa > Arthropoda > Insecta > Trichoptera > Limnephilidae > Limnephilus > Limnephilus rhombicus. The sequence goes on along the minus strand of OV815287.1, from coordinate 9,687,920 downwards.
ACCTTCACTACACACCACGTCATCTCAAAGACAATTTTTCTTCCTAGCTCCTAAAATCTTTAACCTTATCCCTGAAAACCTAAAAACGTTGAGTCAACCCCATTCCTTTAAAAAACAAATAACGAAATGGATCCTTACACATGGAATACATTACAATTTTAACACCCATTCACTTTACACTCTATCAATTTAATCACCTTTCACACAAAACATAATATATCTCTATTTTCTAAATTAGCGGCATTGTATGTACAAGATTAATTAGTGTGATCTATAGCTAACAACTCCTCAAATTTTTCATTTTTTAATAATTCTCTAACTTCTCCATCTTCTTCTTGTAACCCAATCTAACTATAAGTATATCTTTTTCTTATTATAGAAGATCTGTGTGCATTGAGAGCAGGCAAAACATAATATATTTTTTATTTACTAACTAAGCAGCATTATATGTATAAAACTGATTACTGTGAACTATATATCAATAATTCCTTAATATACTAGTAATAACTTATCTTTCCCAATAATTCTTTAACTTCTTCACCTTATTCTTGTAATCCATCTTGTTAATATTGTAATTCATATAACTACATAAACTCTCTTATTGTAGAAGAATTTGTGTGCATAGTATCAATTAGTGAAAAATTCAACCTATACAAATGAATGTATATCCGCAAACTGTAAACTTCACCCGCCATAACACAGGGTCATCCCTAGCATGGAGGGTGAAATATCACAAAAAAACTATTTGTTCTTTCGATAATTCATGTATTAAATAAATATCATTTAAACGTATCACAACACAATATAATTGTACAGCAAAATCTATTTCAAATTACAGTAATTTTTCGTGTTACACAGAGGAGAGAAAGAGACGGCAAGATACCGCGTGCCTGCAGTCCTGACTGCAGCGTTGCCAGCTCAGCGCAAATATTGCTGCAGGCTAGTATGACAAACCCGACGTCATCGAGTGCCTGGATGAAACTACTTTGTAGTGATAATGAACATTTAGTAAGCCTTAAAAAAGTTGGTCTGCCACTGCATCTTCATGAGTACACGAATGAAAACAACATGACGCAAAACCAGAAGACATAGCAGATGCAGGAATACGCTTTCTTGTTCGTTCGTTACCAACGTTTCGCAAAGCCGACAACAAAAAGCAAATTCAATCTTGCTCCTTTGCCACCAACGAATGGCACAGCACGGTACCATGCATTTAGGACATACCATCAAGTCCAAAAATGGTATGGAATCCAAAAAAATCCAGAAAACTGGGTCTGGAAAGGTGGCACCAATGGGCTTGTTCCAGTAAGAATGACAAAGAAACCGGCACCCGAGACTTCTTTATTTCTTGTAATTGAATATGAAGAGATTTTGTCAATGGAAGCCCAGCATCTCAGTACCACAGCCAATGAGTTAGATCATGACATTGATGACGAAGACTATTATTAAGATGTCAATATCAACCAACTGGGATCAACAAAAAAAAATATTATTACGCAGTAGCGAATATGTAACATAATTACGAATACTAGTCGAACTCTGTGCGGCTCGCCATGCCATCGCTGGAATACTGTGGAATAGACTTACTGATCTTAACATCGTCGGAAGATCCCTACAGGCTGACCGGCGTAGTGCAGCGGTAAGGCGCTTGACTCGCATTCCGAAGGTCGCGGGATCGAATACCGGCGTGGCAAATAAATTTTATTTGATTAATTTGTGTATTTCACAATTTATTAATTTAAAATAATATAAAGTATATTTTCGGCACGTTCCAGAGTGGAAGATACTCTCAGTATCGCCCTGGTGTAAGACCACCATTCAGAATTGAAACGTTGCTTGAAATGGCTTCTGCCGTGTTTGGTGACCAGATCTGAATAGCCAGGTACTTCTCCACCTTCCTCTTCCCTATCTCCTTCCCCTTCCCACTGCCTTCAGCCTCACAACATACCCCAATTGGGGATGCCATAGTCCCACTGGCTCCAGACGGGAGCAGTTGGGACTCTTGTGCGGTATTCATGTAAAAAAAAGGCTGTAAGAGAGGTTTTTGGAGACTTGGCAAGAGAGGTGGGTTTACAAATCAATGAGAATAAAACTAAAATCATGATGTAAACCAGAACCCCACACCACAGAATAAAAGATAAAGTGAAATTTAAAGACACTTATGATTTCGAAGTGGTTGAAGAGTTTACATACCTGGGCTCCATCATAACGCAGGACAACGAAAACCCAGTAAAAGTAAGAATGCGCATCACAGGCACTGACAACATTTACTTAGCGTTGTTGCCAGTGTTCAAATCCGGAAACGTCCATAGGAAAACCCAGTAGAAAACAATTATTAGAACGGTCTTGGCCTATGGATGTGAGGCGGGAACAGCTAGACACCTTCGAAAGAAAGGTACTTCGAAGAATCTTAGGAGCTGTGCGAGAGGGAGAGGCATGGAGAATCCGCCACAATGAAGCTCTATGATATTTACCAGCTCCCAACTCTCGATAAGGCTCCAAAGACTAAGATGGGTCGGACATGTGCATCGAAAGTCAAGCACACGAGTACCGAAGAAGGTTCTAACAAGACACCCAAGAGGTAAACGAAAGGCGGGCAGACCTAGGCTGAGACGGGAGGATGTCAGGGAGGATGCAAGAGGACTACTCCATGTCGCAGATAGGAAGACGACAGCCGAGGACGGAGGGCGGTGGGGCTTATGTTGAAGGAGGCCAAGGCTCGAAATGGGTTGTAATGCCACTGAAGAGGAAGAAGACCTACTGGGGATACCACAATAAAAAATGCGCCATTTTCTCTACCTCATGTTGGTGTGGAAATGAGTTTACAAAATTATTATTATTTCTCAGCAGCTTTATTAACCAGTGACGAATTTATCTGTCTTCCTTTGTAACTCTTGTATATTCTTCAATTACCTGTATCAAGTGTGTCTAGTCCATTTAAAAATCTATGTATTGTTCATTGATTTCCGTGTTCTTATGTAAAAATAATTTTCCTTTACATGTATAATGTTGTCCTTCCCAAAATGAGTTTTATTAAACTCATTGGGAGTAATGTATTATAAATTTTATGTAATAATTTTGTAATATATTATCTCTAATAAAAAAAAAAAAAAAAAAAAAAAAATAAATATAATTATGTAATGAATAGCCCGAAAAATAACAAAAATTGTGAATTTCACCATTTTTTAGAAAAATATTCACATTTCCGCCACTGTAACTCGTTACCTATTAGTCGACTTTAAAAAAAATTTTGAAAAAAAAATATTAGAAATTTTATCTTCTTTAAGTGTCTTTCGCAATTTGGTTGTAAGATCAACCATTGCACAATTTTTTTGGAAAAACCAAAATTTTGGCACCTTCAATCCAAGATGGCGGCTCGAGCTCGACCTCCCCAAGGTCGAAAACTTTTTTTTTCTGAGTCCCAATCTAAGCAACATATATCAAAATCGCTACTACATGACCTTTTGCGAGGTAAAACTCCCCACTGACTGGACTAATAATTGTGGCCCCGACCTAACCATCCACAAAAAGTCTTTTTGTAGCAGGAGACCGGCCTTAAGGCGATGCACCTCGTCGTGTAAAATTCGGGATTAGGCCGCTAACAATAAAACTCCTTATGAAGATGACGATATGGTTGAAATTCCCGTTTCACCAGCCGCTTGTTTTGATTCACGCTAGTGTACTAGACAGACCTAGCTATAAAAGCGCTAGCGCATATCGCTCGCCATACATTCCCATTTGAAAAAACTCTGCCAAAAAGCTTGTATTTTATTTTAATACGCGAAGTTCAGACAAAAATATCAAAATGTTTTACGAGCATTTTCTAAAGAACTTAATTTTCCACATTACACAATGAAATCACAACCGAAAAGGGGATCGTAAGAAGGCGATTTCGAACTTTAAAGCAGTTTTTACAGGCCTGATATTTTATTTTTTCCTTTCACGTCGTAGAAGTGAAACCTTCTGAAAACTAAAATAGACAAGAGTGGGGAGACCGATTATACTATCTTATTCTCTCGCAGGCTAAATCCTATAGATAACCGTGTTTATCTCTTTTTAGTGTCGCTATTATTCGTTTCATCGAGTTTCCAATCACAACGGTGCTAAAGAAGTTTTCACTTCAAAAATATTCGATTATTTCAGAGGCCAAAAGATGTGTTCTACTCGCAGTATTTAATTAAAGCATCTATAATATATGTACAAGCAATCAATATGTCGAACCAAAAACACGTGATTTTGCATTACGTAGCATCATCTCCTTAAGGGGAACGTATGCGCGGCCCATTTCTGCCCGTTTCATACAAATCTTAGATTTGGATTTGAGATCAAAATACCCAACCAAACTGGAAAAATATTTTTGTAATCAAAAGGTATATCAAATATCTAGTCAGGATGTGAGCTACTTTTTTATATTTTTGCTTTAAATTATAAGATATGGGCCATTAAAGATTTTAATGTTTCTGGATTTTAGAGGAGATTTGGGCAATTATTTGTGAGTAAATGAAAAACAATAAAAAAAATTATTTCACTACTTTTTATCACGTAAATATGATGAAATATAAGTTAAAAAAAAAAAATTTATAACAAAAATCATTTTGATGGGTGTAAATTAAAAATACAAATTATCTATTTACGGTGGAATAAAAAATAGTCGTTTATATATTGCAATTACTGCCCCAAAAAATGCATTTTTAAGAATTTTTAATTTTTAATTTCATTTTTCATTGTATTTTTAAAACAAATACATTTTTTTATGTTTTTCTTTTACTCAAAAATAATTGCCTAAGTTGCCTCCAAAATCATGAAACACTAAAATCTTTAATGGCCTATGTCTTATAATTTAAAGCAAAATTAAATAAAGTAGCTCACATCCTGACCAGATATTTGATATACCTTTTGATTACAAAAATAATTTTTCAGTTTGGTTGGATATTTTGATCTCAAATCCAAATCTAAAATTTGTATGAAACGGGCAGAAATGGGCCGCGCATACGTTCCCCTTAAGTGCGAAAACGGTTTAATGTATCCTGCGACCTTTTTAGGTCATCCAAAACCCGTCAGAAGCAAATAATAATTTCAACAAATTCGCCGAAATAAAAAGAGAGTCACGATCAGCCGACATTACGCGGTAAAGACATCGGTAAGAAGTGACCAAATTCATAAAATGTAACGTAATAATGACCAATGTTGACCACCGGTCGTTAATCGGAACATGGCCAAGTAGCCGGCCAAGTAACTTGCCACGTTTCTGAACACGTGACCTATATTATTTATAAATTAACTAGAATCCATCACGTTTCAAACGATTACCGTGATTTAAACCGCAGACCGGTACATAACTTACTGATTCAATTATTAATTACAACGGCCGAATTAATAAAATTGTTACGGTTTAATTAAAACGCATAGTATTATTTATTGTTAATAATTATTACCGTTGTTGCACGGTTAAATATCCGTATGGATTTCTTCGTTTTTATACGTTATTTTTTTATTCTCAAGTCATTTACATTTACCTAGCGAATTTTTGAACTGACGTAGAACAACTCAGAGCATAGGTACATTAGAAATTAGAACGGGCGTTAAGTTCAGTTAAATATTCAGTGTAAATTTCAATTTGGAAGGCGGGAATGGGTACCGCCGCCCCGGGAACATTTATTGGTTAACCAACCCTCCGCCATAGGTCACCCCAAGTGGTTCACTACGTTTGGTGATTTAGCAGGGGTGCCCGGGTTCATTGGGTGAGGTTTGTCTAGGTCTTGGAGGCGAATGACCAGGACATACTGAACCCCAGATTCCTACTCACCCCTTAAACCTTTTTTCCTTCCTAGAACTCTCCTCTCCTTCCTTTCCTTTGTGGATAGTACCCAAGCACGCACACAGCAGCCCAAACCAGTGAATAACCAAGAATGAATTTAGATATTTATCCTTTCTGACAGCGGCCGGTAGAAGACACTAGAATGACAGTGTTGCCATCCTAGAATAATGTTTTTTTGGCTGTTGAGTGCTGTGCTTAGGTACTATTCACACCTTAAAAAACCCTCCACACAGCATCCCCAAAGATGACATAGGCCCTGAGGGAAATTATTTTCCTCAAGGCCTCCTGTGTGGATCTCATGTAAAAAAATAAATAAATAACACTCGTAACGAGAAGTATTGTCCATCAGAGAAAACAATATAACACCACAGAATGACTAGTTCGAAAATGTTCTGAAATCTCTACCATAGGTAACCCAAGTGGTTCGCTACGTTTGGCGACTTAGCAGGGGTGTCTCAAACTTCACCCCGTCATGGGGTGAGGTCTGTCAAGGTCTTGGCGGCCGATGTGTCTGCCCACCTGCTGCGTGGCAGGTCAGATAGAGAGACTGATTGAGGAGGTCTTTTGACGACTCCAGCCAGAATCCATCGACCCATCGCTTTGCGCCGCAGTTGAAGGGATGGATTCATACGTCCGTCACTCCTGGACACACTGACCCCCAGATACCTACCCACACCTCATTCCTATTTCCTTCGTAGAACTTTCTTCCTTTCCTTAAAAAAAACCCTCCACACAGCATCTCCTAAGATGACACAGGCCCTAAGGAAAATTATTTTACTCAGGGCCTCCGGTGTGGAGCTAATGTAAAAAAAAAATCAGAAGTCAATAATATTAGGGAACGTACCCATACTACGTGACCAACTTTTTGCAATTTTTACCCCCCCCCCCCCCCCCCGGTGACCAAAAACCTAAGCAACCCGCTGCTCATTTGTATGGAGCGTGACATTTTGAATACCCCCCCCCCCCCCCCTAAACGTGTCACGTAGTATGGGTACGTTCCCTTACATCCCGGCAACGATGTATTCTGCGGGGAGGGGGTTGAGGTGAGGGGTGCGTGTTAAACCTGTATTAATTAATCCGTAGCTATAATTACCGTTATCCGCGTTACTGTATTATTACACAGGACGAAAATAACATCAATTTACTGGACAATTGCAGGTTTGGATAACGCAGACCTCCATTCGCGTCAATTACATTGAGCGAGTTTACAAGCTACTAACTAAGTTTAAAAGTTGGTAAATCGGCGAAAGAGATTGTCATGATGACACACAAAACTGTCCATTCGCTCAGTAGCGTAGGAAACTGAGCTTGTAGGTCGCTGCTAGCGCCAGTAGCGAGAATAACGACGCCTGCGTGAACTAATTCTGTCATATTTTTGATAGTCAAAATCAGCTGTTCATTGGCAGCCATATTGAAAACATAAATAAACCAATCACGAGTAAGCGTGTGGCGAGTGAAGTTGACGACCTTTCTACATTTTTCGTAGATTGTCAACAATCTGCTAGTTAGCGAGTTTACTAACAGATAGTGAATTTCCCAGACAGTAGCTTGTAAACTCGCAACATCGACGCTTTAGACTACTAGTATCTACGGTCATTTACAGATAATCTTTTACTAAAACTCTAACCATATAAACACAAATAGTTCTGTGAACTGTGTAGACCTCGTGTCCACAAAAATGTGTTTTAATTTTCTCCGATGTAATAAATCAAAATCAAATTTTTCTCTGAAATCATAAGATTTGTAAATAGTTATTGATTTGTAAATTACACATCTTCCTACTTAATTATAAGCCATGTATTTTAAGTGACTTTTTTTTTAAATTTCAAAAAGGGAATCATGCAATTTGTCCAAATAAATTATCACTATCTCAATGATAATTCTTTTTCAAACTTTCTTCAGGCAGGTAGGAACCTGAAAAAAGTCCAAATAAACACGACGATTGCACATTTGAATAAAGAATATTTACTGTACCATGAAAACGGAAACGGAAAGTACAAACAAATTTAAAGACAGGCGAAAAGCATAACGGTTATGTAGAAACAGGATTTGGCGGCGGATGCGTCTGCCCGCCTACTGCGTGGCGGGCCGGATCGAGAGACTGTTTGAGGAAGACCTTTTGACCTCTCCAGTCGGACTTTCTCAACCCGTCGCGTCGCCTTGCAACGCAGTTGGAGGAATGAAGTTAAACGTCCGTCACTTCTAGACTCACTAAGGGGGCATACATTAATTACGTGAGCAGTTTTTCTTCAAATCTAGACCCCTCCCCCCTCCTTGGTGAGATAAATTTGGGCCACTTCGTATATTATTTTCAAGTAACGTGAAAGTTTTCTGGACTCCCCGCCATTTTGAGCTCACATTATTAATGTATGCTCCTAATCCCCCCGATTCCTACACACCTCTCATAACCTTTTCCTTCCCAGAACCTCCTCTCTTCTCTCATTTCTTAAAAAGACCCTCCACACAGCATCCCCTAAGATGACATAGGCCCTCAGGGAAATTATTTTCCTCGGGGCCTCCTGTGTGGAGTAATGTAAAAAAACACCTATCACAAAACATCTAGGTATGTACCTATATCATAAAAATATTCTTACAAAATAAATGTCGCCATACCTTCACTTTACCAAGGAATTCTTACCCGACATACACAGATAAAATATAATAAATTGTACATTAATTTTAAGTTTCCTTTCTCTTTTGAGCTTACTATGCGATATTATTAAGTGTTTTATTTAGTCTATTCTACATGTATGCATTTATGTAACTATCTAACCATCACGCCGTGTCCCGAGGGATAGGCAGAGACGATGAACCACCACACAACTCTCTCTTGACACACACTTCGTTCATTTTCACGATTCATATTATGTACATCCTCTCCCTGATATTTGATTCTTGATAAGACCCGAATCGAGTATCTGATTTACTTGATCGTGAAATGTCTTCCTTGGAATTCTTGTACCCATTCACTTTCGCGTCACATTTTCTCCTGGCGTTCCTTCCTCTGTTCATGTGCTATACATGCATAATAACAATCATTTGACAATAGATTTTTACATAATATACTCGTATTGCGTTGGTTCTATTGACAAAATGGTGGCTGCTCAGTTATACATTCGTATTTCTTCCTGAATGCAGCTGCCACGCAGAAAACTGATACTTATAATATTAACTTGATAATTTATTAGGCTCACAACTCTTCAATTTATTCGTAATTCCGGTTAAAAACGGGATTGCAGGCCTTACTAATAAATTAACAGGAAGAGGTGGCCTAATAAACGTTAGGAAGCGAATTATCAGGATTTCCTGATAAACTGTTATGAAATTACGAATATTTTATCGTGACGCCGAAACGCGTCTGCATGAAAATCCTAATATTTTTGTATTACAATATGAATCTTCCAGATAATTTCACGGTAAACAACTCATATTTATTCGCTTTCGTGATATTTTATCAGTGAACTAGTAGACCCGGCCACGCGTTGCTGTGGCTAACGAAACACAACGCCATTATTACCCAACCTTTATAAAATCCACGCTGCCCGCTGCCTGAATTGAATATTTGAATTTCTCGGCCTTTCTCTACTATAATAAGCATGTATTATACATTTAAACCTTCCTCTTGAATCACTCTATCTATTGGTGAAAACCGCATGAAAATCCGTTGCGTAATTTAAAAAATCTTTGCGCAATATATTTTGAGCGACTTCATTTTATACTATGTAAAGATAAAGATACTTAACGATTGTTGGATGATTTATATAGAGCCGTTTTTGTGCTAAATCCCTTGCTCATAATATGCACAGGAATCGCTGATTAAAATCCTTCGGGTACGTGCTGTTATACCCTGTATATTATATGTATATGTTACTGTAAAAGCCCGTAAACCTATGTTTTACTAGTAAATCTTAGGATTTACCAACATTAAAAGTTGGTGAATCTTAGAATTTACTGGAAAATCTTAAGATTTACCATAGGGTAAATTTACTCTACAGTAACATACATAATAAATAATTAAAATTAAATTAAAAATAAATTAAAATTAAATTAAAAATAAATTAAAAATAAATCAAAAAATCTAAATTAAAATTAAATTGAAATTCCAAATCTTTCTAATATTATAAACGCGAAAGTTTGTATGGATGTATATGTGTTTGGTACTCTTTCACACAAACACTACTGAACGGATTTCAATGAAACTACAATAATATAGCTCATACATCAGAATAACATATAGGCTATATAATTATAATAGTAAGCTCTGGCGTTATGAAATTTGTATAAATGTAAATGTGTGTATTTCATATATTTTTGTGGCAGGGAGGTAAGGCAGGGGGAAGGGAAAGGGGGAGGTGGGGTTCGCGGAGAGGGAGAGACGAGGGAGGGGGAAGGCGGGGAAGGTGGAAGAGAACGGGTACGCACGGGAAAGGACATGCAGGGAGAATCAACTTATTTCTTTGAATAATACTTGTGGCTGACTGTGCAATGTGCATTCAGCAAACATTCGCTGCAGAGCTTCTTGAAGCACTGCAACGATGTTGACATTCGAATAGACAGTGGCATTTCATTCCAAAGTTTTGAAGATGATTAGCTGAAACTACCCTCAAATACAGCAGTTTTATGTCTAAGGAGAATGAGCAAGTGGTCTCTTTGGCGTGTTCTGTATGCACGAGTCACGGGACCATTGCCGTCTGTCACATGGCCAAACCATTCAAGAATATTCATCATTACTCATTACATTACATTACATTTACCACATCCTTTTATTGATTCCGGATCTGTCTGTAATACGGTCGCACATGGTTTTACCAACATAAGCCTCAGGGATCTCAATTAAACAGCACGGTAGAATATGGCAGTCACCTCTGGTCTGGAGCCCCAAAATACCCGATAAACCCCTGACTCTGTGCAGAAATGGGCGACCCGTTTGATGGATTTGCAATCTTTAAAGCACAGGCGTCGGGTGGGAAAACTGTCCTTGTTTCACTAATAAATTAATAGAACTGGCATCATTGATCACCTCGGCACTGGTATACAGTGGGAAAATACGCCAAACACGCGCCCAACATTTGTCACACGAGAATGGGTCGTTTCTATGACTAATAATGAGTTCAACAGCTCAGCTGATTGATTTGCCGGTCTCTGTGTTTCGTCCCTTCTACAACATATTCATTCCTTCCTCTCCTCAAAAGGTCCCTCTACACAGCATCACCAAAGATGATACAGGCTTTGAGAGAAATTATTTTCCTCTGGGCATTCTGTGTTGACGTAACATTAAAAAAAATCATAATGTGCAATTCACACGCGGTAGAAGAGAAACCTTCAAAAAACTAAAGTAGACAAGAGTGGGGAGACTACGAAGCGCCGCACAAAGAAGAGACCGATCAAATTATTTCATTCACTCGCATGCTAAATCCTACAGATGTATGTATTTGTCTCTTTTTAGTGTCGCTATTTTTCGTTTCGTTGAGTTTCAAATCACAACGGTGCTAAAGAAGTTTTCACTTCAATATATTTTTATAATATCAGTCCACTTTCATTCCTCATAGCTATTATATTATAGGAGTTACTCGTAATTTAATTTTTAATGCTGGCAATATGCATCCAGTAACCACAAACAACACGTAGTTGTGGATGATTTAAGAGCGTTTAACCAGCCACATTTCCGAAAATCCACATTTCGTCGAAAGTTGTTCTTACGATCGTGCAGGGCGGTTACAATGAGAAAGATTAATCATTCTCCGTACCAGCTTTTTAAAATTATAACTCTATATCGATTTTATTTCATTCCAAATTTGCTTTAATTTATAACTACATCCAAAAATGCTGAAAGGCGTGTTGATAAAACTATTAAAATAATGTACTTTTTGTAATTATTTATCAATTTTCAATAATGTCTAAATAAGAATCTTAAAAAAAATCTGAAATACATTAGTTTGTAAGTGCGCAAATAAATACACAAACAGATCAATTTTCGTCAAGAAACACATGCATATTTTGTAATGATTTTATTTAAACTAAAATTAAAATTCTAAAACATGCGATACCCAGATAATGTATTGATTTATTTTATTGCATGATTATATGATTTGAAATGGGTGTGGTAAAATGCAACATCTTTTTTGAAAATTTAACAAATCTGCTAACGACCTATGGTTTAACCTTATTATACTAAAAATAAACTTTTTTCAAAATTTAAAACATCCGAATGCTAGATAAAAGAACAATCTTTCGAAATCCATTTATAATTTTTTGTGGAAAAGAGTCAATACGTCTAAAATCTTATTTAAAAATGACATATTTCTGGTTTTCTCTGGTAATACCCTCTTAATCATATGTTTGTATCTATAGTAAACAAAATTTAATTTTTCAAACTATTGTTGCCGACACTATCCGCCCTTTCTTCGGCTATAGAAAGCAATATTGATAATCTAATTTGGATTTAGAGAGAAACTAAGTACTCATGACGCTATTGCTGAACTCTCCTCAACTATATACAACGCATTAGATAAAAAAAAAACAAATGCCTTGGCATTTTCATTGATTTACGCAAGGCTTTTGACAGTATCTCCCACACAAAACTAATTAATAAATTAAATGATATCGGTATTATTGGTAAGGTTAGGTATTGGCTGAAAAGTTATCTAACTCAAAGAAATCAAAAAGTAAAATTAAATAACTCACTTAAGTGTAGATGAAACTTTAGAATTTGGAATTCCCCAGGGGACTGTTATTGGACCAATTTTATTTATAATATACGTAAACCAAATGTTTAAATTATCACTTAATGGTAAACTTATATCCTTTGCTGACGACACTGCAATAATTATCGAAAAAAAGACGTGGAACGATATTACCAATGCAGCCAATCAAGACATGAAGGTTTTAAAAAATTGGTTCGATAACAATTTACTATCACTCAACACAGAAAAAACTTATTACATTCCATTCTCTCTACAAGAAGATGTGCCAAATGATTTAATTAACATAACAATTCATTCCGAAAATTGTGCAAATGACGGTACATGTAATACGGACTGCGCTAAGCTGAATCATAAATCTAATGTAAAATATCTTGGAATCTTAATAGATAAAAATGTTAAATGGAAAGATCATATCAATCTCACTGTGGAAAGAATAAGAAAACTTATCTATGTTTTCTATAACATACGAAATATTTTAAACAAGAAAACTATCAAAATTGTCTATTATGCATTAATTCAGTCTTTATTACAGTACGGCATTATTGGGTGGGGAGGGGCCTTTAAGGCTTCCTTACAGCCCATAACTATAATTCAAAGAATAATTATAAAAACCATTCTTAGGAAACCATACGACTACCCTACTATACAGATATTTCGGGAATTTAATGTACCATCTATTACAGAATTGTATAAGAGAAACACCTTATGCCAAATTTATAAAGAATATTTTATTCAAAAAGTTCACCCCTCAGATAGCATAAGCAATAGATTTAAAACTAATGGCTTAATAGCCATCCCTATGCTTAGAACGACCACGGCTCAGCACAACTATTTGTATTTAGGTGTAAGATGGTACAATATATTATTATCCAATAACAAAATTAATATAACAGATACACTGAAATATGAATTATTCAAAAAACAAATTAAGTCCCTTAAATTGGATAATGACATATTGTACCCTTAATGTTTACCCTTTATGTAATTAATTAATTAATTTACCCTTACTTAAACAGCAATATTTAATATTAAAAAAAAATGTATTGATATTGTCTAAATTGTGTACCTACCTAAGATATTTATTTCATTAGTTCTTTGAAAATTGTTTACATAATTAACATTATTATAATTTTTTTTTGCATGTAAAATACTCCTCCCATAAACACGAACTCCTAGAGCTCAACTTATGGAGTAGTAGAATAAAACATGAATTATTTTGTAATCTTGCATATATTATCATTGTTGTATAAACAAAAATCTTGAAATAAATAAAAAAATAAATAATAAAAGTCATATAAATACTGAAGCAATGCGCCATTGGGCTAATAAAATGATTTAAACGCCCCGCTACTTTGGTTTTACTACTTGTATAAAGTTCCTCTGTCATTATTCCTCCAAGTGGCTGCCATTTACCCCCGAGGAACCAAGCATTGCAAACCCATAAAGCAAAGCGCGCTGCATTCTTAAAAGCTAGATTCGCAAGAGGGGAAATGTTCAGGGCTGAGATTTTCATGCTCCGTTAAACTCGCGATTCTTTTAGCATGCGCCCGTGTCATGGCAATATGCCGTATCTGCATTTTGGCTTTGCAACACTCAATCGGTTCCATTCGTCGATATAGACTAGATTATACAGAAACCATCGCGGGCATGCACACATCAAATCCACAAAGTCTCATCGCAATCGCATGAACGGTTTAGCAATGCGTAATTTCATGATGCCCAGAGCTCACTATTGTATACAGAAACCATCGCGGGCATGCACACATCAAATCCCCAAAGTTTCATCGCAATCGGATGAATGGTTTAGCAAAGCATAGCGGACAACATTTTTTAAAAATTTTAAATGTATATAAGAAGAAGAAGATAACAAAGAGATATTCGCTTTCAAGGTTACAAAAACATTTTTAAGAATTGTGCCGTTTTTATCGAAGATAGAATACATATATCCAGGATCATTTCTGCGTATTTAACTCAAAAATGCATTTTTGACTTGTGCCACTGTTATCCCTCAGGTGCGTCGTGTTTTATTATAATGGAATCCCACCACGAATTGTTAGCATCAAAAATAGAAGAATTAAAAAGTGCAAACCTAGTTCCATATAAAATTACGACGGCAAAAATTGCAACCCGCTAAAATGCTCCTTTTGCGAATGAGGCCTAAAAGTCTCCCGTACGCTTTCCCAATAATAAAGTCGTAAAGTAGTAAACCACGTTCAGCCAACATCGTAAGGTACCGTATTGGTTCAGCACCGGTATGTTTTAAAAGCGGGATTAAATCGATTATGTTGCTGACGTCTCAAATTATGTCGATCATATCGGTTTAATCGCAATAATAACCATTAATTCTATGGTCGGTAATGTACCCACGGTTGGGCGTTCATTTGTAAATCACAGCTGTAAATGAAAAGCAATCAATTCCGCGCATGCGATAGGTCTGTGGGTCTGTGCTGAACGTGATTGCTATTCAGGCTAGTGATGGAATGTATGAAACTTGTTGATAATCAGAACGTTTTAATAATCGAAAGGCACTCTAAATTTTGTTGAGATCTTTGAAACAACTACTTTTATGTGATCAGCATCCAAAGTAATTGAGTAAACGATTCCGTGATAGTTGATACCCCGACAGTTGGCTCACTGGCATACGTATATACAATATGCAGTCGGTTTAGGGAAAATACGGTGTACCTAGTTACACAAAATATAACTAGCAGTCCCGAAGGGGTGTGCACTAGGGATGTACCGCCGAATAACAAAAGCATAAAACATATTTTCGTTGAAATGCATCAAGTAAAAAACTACTTGTCTATATACTGTATGAATCAGCGTATAATAAGCGTAAATAAGTAAAAAAAACTACTTGTCTATATACTGTATGAATCAGCGTAAATAAGTAAAAAAAAAAAAAAACTACTTGTCTATATACTGTATGAATCAGCGTATAATAAGCTTAAATAAGTACAAAAAACTACTTGTCTATATACTGTATGAATCAACGTATAATAAGCTTAAATAAGTACAAAAAAACTACTTACATATTGGTAAAAAGCACTAACTTTGTGGCTCGCCATAATTTACAATAAAAAACACATAAATTTGTTTAAGACCACTTTTATTTTAAAACACTCTACCGGTTTCAGAAGCACCCTTCCTTCGTCAGGAGAATATTATAACTGGAAGAGAAGTTATAATATTCTCCTGACGAAGGAAGGGTGCTTCTGAAACCGGTAGAGTGTTTTAAAATAAAAGTGGTCTTAAACAAATTTATGTGTTTTTTATTGTAAAAAACTACTTGTCTATATACTGTATGAATCAGCGTATAATAAGCGTAAATAAATTCGTTCGATGTCCATACTAACTTATTTTTAAGGGTATTTTGGAGACGATTTTTAATTTGAAATTGAAGTGCACAAATATGACGACCTCACATTTAAAAAAATATTTAAAAAAAAAATCCCACGCGTCGCAATGCCACTCAATAAAAAAGTGTATGCGTTTCAATTTTCAACGCCAACTCAATATAGTGGGGCAAAGATTAGTTTTCAATACCCTACTTTTTATTTATAAGTTAAAAAATAAAATGTTACCAGATTACATGTTGAATAATGTTAGAATCAACAGTACAGTTCATTATTATCCTACGAGAAACTGCAACGATTTTAGGCTTCTTAAAACAAATTTATCGGGAACACAAAATAATATTTATTATAAAGGTTTTAAAATGTTCAATGAACTCCCTGTAAATGTTAAGGAGGCTAAAAGTCTTGCAGTTTTTCGTGGATTATGTCTTAATGTTGTAAAGTCCAAATTCAAAAAACAAATTAAGTCCCTTAAATTGGATAATGACATATTGTACCCTTAGGGCGGCTTGCACCAACTATCGCTAATTTTATCTTAAATTGTATTTAACTAAATGCAGCAAAGTCACTAAATACATTTAACTTAAATGTGTTTAGTTTCGTCCTGCACCAAGCAGGTGGAGCGGTTATTTAGTTAAATAACATTTAGCGTCGGTAAAACAGTTACCGCTGTTAAAGCGTCGGTAAAACAGTTGCATTGTTCCTTAGCACCACCCACACGCACACTTTTTGCACAGCGACGAGTGTGGCGAGGGCACTATCGCTCCGAATTGTCCGTGTGGGGGGTGCTTAAATTTGCGAGTGTCAAAATATTTTGAGGTTATGTTGTGGTTGCGTAGTGAATTATTTTATTTTGATCCAGTAAATGAGTGCGAAAATAAAACAAACATAACTATGAAATGGGGCAAAAAGAGGTTTTGTTGTTAGATTTAAAAATAACACAAATATCTGAGTAGTAATTTTGTTTTTCATTTCATTTATGTAGGTTGTTTTAAACTATTATAAGAATGCTGTAGGTATATTTTAAGTTTACAACCTTCAAAGTATTCCTCCATAAATAAATCAATACCTATTCCTCAATAAGAAATCTTTAAAACTTTCTGACACTGAGTATCAGATAATTTTTTTCTTGTGTTTACTTCTCTCACTATAAACTGTCTACTTATAAAATCTATAATTTCTTCGTCACCATCAGAATAAAAAACAAAAGTCCATCGTGAATACAAATTAATAAATGAGACAGATTTCAGAAATATTAGACAATCGGAAATCAAAGGAATAACCTAAAATTGTTTTGACAGAACTTGCTCGCTAAACATGTTTAACTTAGTTAAACAGCCCTTTCTGGGTATTTAACTTTGACAGTTCTTTAAATGCGTTTAACGACTTAAATTTTGTGGTGCAAGACGCCAAGTCGACTTAAATCAAATAATGTGTTTAACTTGACATTTAAATCAAATTTAACTTTTGGTGCAAGCCGCCCTTAATGTTTACCCTTTATGTAATTAATTAATTTACCCTTACTTAAACAGCAATATTTAATATTAAAAAAAAATTGTATTGATATTGTCTAAATTGTGTACCTACCTAAGATTTTTTTTTTTTACAGTGAATACCGCACAAGAATCTCAACTGCTCCCGTCTGGAGCCAGTGAGACTATGGCATCCCCAATTGGGGTATGTTGTGAGGCTGAAGGTAGTGGGGAGGGGAAGGAGGTGGGGAAGAGGAAGGTTGGGAAGTACCTGGCTATTCAGATCTGGTCACTAAACACGGCTAAAGCCATTTTAAAGCAACGTTTCAATTCTGAATGGTGGTCTTACACCAGGGCGATACTGATAGTATCTTCCACTCTGGAACATGCCGAAAAAAACTACTTGTCTATATGTATACTGTATGAATCAGCGTATAAGCGTAAATAAGCAAAAAAAACTACTTGTCTATATACTGTATGAATCAGCGTATAATAAGCGTAAATAAGTTAAAAAAAAACTACTTGTCTATATACTGTATGAATCAGCGTATAATAAGCTTAAATAAGTACAAAAAACTAGTTGTCTATATACTGTATGAATCAGCGTATAATAAGCGTAAATAAGTAAAAAAAAAAAACTACTTGTCTATATACTGTATGAATCAGCGTATAATAAGCTTAAATAAGTACAAAAAACTACTTGTCTATATGTATACTGTATGAATCAGCGTATAAGCGTAAATAAGTAAAAAAAAAAAACTACTTGTCTATATACTGTATGAATCAGCGTATAATAAGCTTAAATAAGTACAAAAAACTACTTGTCTATATACTGTATGAATCAGCGTATAATAAGCTTAAATAAGTACAAAAAACTACTTGTCTATATACTGTATTAATCAGCGTATAATAAGCTTAAATAAGTACAAAAAACTACTTGTCTATATACTGTATGAATCAGCGTATAATAAGCGTAAATAAGTAAAAAAAAACTACTTGTCTATATACTGTATGAATCAACGTATAATAAGCTTAAATAAGTACAAAAAACTACTTGTCTATATACTGTATGAATCAGTGTATAATAAGCGTAAATAAATTCGTTCGATGTCCATACTAACTTATTTTTAAGGGTATTTTGAAGAAGATTTTAAATTTGAAATTGAAGTGCACAAATATGACGACCTCACATTTAAAAAAATATTAAAAACAAAAAAATCCCACGCGTCGCAATGCCACTCAATAAAAAAGTGTATGCGTTTCAACTTTCAACGCCAACTCAATATAGTGGGGCAAAGATTAGTTTTCAATACCCTACTTTTTATTTATAAGTTAAAAAATAAAATGTTACCAGATTACATGTTGAATAATGTTAGAATCAACAGTACAGTTCATTATTATCCTACGAGAAACTGCAACGATTTTAGGCTTCCTAAAACAAATTTATCGGGAACACAAAATAATATTTATTATAAAGGTTTTAAAATGTTCAATGAACTCCCTGTAAATGTTAAGGAGGCTAAAAGTCTTGCAGTTTTTCGTGGATTATGTCTTAATGTTGTAAAGTCCAAATTTTAGTCAATAGGTAGTAAATAATATTGTAGTAGTCATAGAAAAGAAAACATTAGATATAAGATGTCAAATTTTATATCTAAATAAAAAAATATTTTTATTGAAGTGCTTTTGATAGCTGTTTTTCCAAATATATATTTATAAAAAACTTCGCGGGCGTACGCACAATAACTCACCAAAGTTTCAGTGCAATCGGATGAAAGGTAGAGGAAATAATAAGGGATAAACAAAGAAACGTTAATTTTTATGTATAATCTAAGTATACATTAATCGAATGAATCTCTTCTTGGACACGATACGACATACGACCGAGATATTTTCGTGTAAGTATCAGTCAACTCAGCAAGAAACTCAGATAAATATCTAAAATAAAAAAGGGACTTCGATTCTGTTATTATCAGAACAAATTCATTATAGTTACATTTTTTCTTGTACTTTTATAACGAACAATAATATGCCGCCATCCTTTTAAAAACAAAATACTCTTTCTTTGTTTAACATCGACATTCAAATCGAAGCAATGAATTGGAAACGTAATTAGATTATACAAATGTTTAAAACACATCTCTAGTCAGGAAAAATACGAAATGCAAGTATCAACACGAAGAAAACATCATAATTTTTTAAGAAAGTGCAGTGGTTTTAACCACCATTACTATTTATTACAACCTTATTAGGAATAGAGTGTGTCATACATGTATGCCGTAAGTCGCATGACTCCATTGACAATGGCGAGGTAAACCAGTTTTTTGTTACTATCGAATTAGGAACATATTCGTAACACAAGCAAGGTCGGATTCCGCTGGAGCAAACCGGAACGTCGCTCCGGTTCATTTTTCCGGTTCATGTTCAGATCCACAGTTCATTTTTTTCTTAAATGGTGTGGAGAAAGGCTAGATAGCACCGTCGAAGAATATGAAGTTACTTAGAAGCAGATCAGGAGTTATATTTAGGACCTTCTCTCGTGGAGAAACCGAACACTGGTTGGCAACTCAATTCCCGGCGCAACTCAACTTTACTATTTCAGTAATTATATCAGCTTGTTTAACAAAAATATAATTTATTAATTATCAATCATAACATATAATAATATTTTATCAATCTCTGACATATCGCCAATTACTCGAAAACTTGACAGATCATTAAGCGAAACCATGGCAATCTGTAAACCTGGCAACTAAAACAACTGCGAGTTGCGACCGACAATGAAATACGCAAGTTGCTTTCCTGTGGATAGTGATTAAGTTGCCAATTGCACCTCAAGCTGATAATACCTAAATAAAATCTTCAAAATCGAGATTTGGTATTCCCCGTTTTTCTCCTCCAAAACTGGACTGACTTTTAAGAGTTTTTATACTAACTGTATTAGAAGAAAATACTATTTTTTATTTTTATTTAAGTTTTTATTCCAGCAGGGCTGGGAGGGTAGTGCAATCCCAGTCTGCCATATTACATAAAAAATGAAAATAAAATTCGAACATAAATAATAGTAATAAAAATTAATCACAAAATTAAAAACAAAATAAAATTAAACAAAAATAAAACAGAAATTTAAATTTAAAAAAGAAATATTGTTTTTTTTTATCGTCCATCAGGGAGGTCGCCTCATCATTTGCATCCATCGCTCATTCAGTGGGGAGCTGAGCCACCCGGATGCAGCCACGACAATGATGTTGTTTGATTTCCGTGTCCTGCTCCAGAAGCTGGCTAGCCGGTGGCGAAGTAATGCTGGGAATGAGTGCACCCTCCCTTCGGTGAACATCGTGGAGGCGCTCGCTGCAGAACCTCGGTAGTTGCATAAGTTGCCTGTATGCATTGTTGTAGCACACCCTCAGTTTGTCCCATTGCGCTGCTGGGTATTGCGTCCACAGTTCAGATGTGTACAAGGCAGTGCAGTATGTCTTGAAGAGTAATTTTCTGACGTCGTCGCTACAATGGTAGAACCGCCTTGAGAGCATTCCCGCCCGTATGTTAATTGCTCTTCTTTGTCGTTCCATATCTTCTATATCCTTCATGTCTTCGGTTAGGATATGTCCCAGATACTTAACCTGTGAGGCCACAAGCAGTTCGTTTCCTTCTAGATATATTCCTATGTGTCTGTATGTTTTGCTTTTTAAAAAATGCATTATCTAGTTTGTACAACGAACGTTTGTTGATGGCGTTAGAACCGGGCAATTTTAACGATTTTTGGAGGGACCCAATTCCTGTAAAAAGTAACTTATCAACAAAAAAACATGTATGCAGTTCACACGCGTTAGAAGTGAAACCTTCAGAAAATTATTCTTCGAAAGAATGAGACGAAAGCAGAGTAGGAGTACGATAGTTGTAGATAGGGTTTATTTATTATAACATCGTTACTAAGTTTGTTTGAGCATGTAGAACGAATGAACGAGGAAAAGGAGTGTAAGGAGAATATATAACGCGAATGTGAATGGTAGAAGTCGGGAACGCCCGAGAACATGGCACGACCAAGTGAATCAGATACTTGAGTCGGGCCATGTCAATAGTCAGAATAATAGAAGAGCGTGTATGAGACGATGTATGAATGTGAACGAGGCAAGTAGTGTGTGCCAAGACCGAGTTGCTTGCTACCCCTGCGGGGAAACGGCGCGATGTTTAGTTAGTTAGTTACTAAGTTTAAAAATGATTTGGTCATTTTATTCTACGAAGCACCGCACAAAGAGGAGGCCGATAGGCTACGAAGCATCGCACAAAGAGGTCACCGATTAGTCTATCTCATTCTCTCGCAGGCTAATCCTATAGATGAGGGTGTTTGTCTCTTTTTAGTGTTGCTCGTTTCCGTTTCATAGTGTTTCAAATCACAACGGTGCTAAAGAAGTTTTCACTTCAAAAATGGCGCGACCAAGTAAATCAGATACTTAATTCGGGTCATGTCAAGAGTCAGAGTAAAAGAAGAGCAAGACGATGTGTGAATGTGAACGAGGCAAGGAATGCGTGCTAAAACCGAATTGTTTGGTGGGCCGTTCTCTCTACCTACGGCGCGCGGCGTGATGGTTAGTTAGTTAGTGAAGGAAGATTTTCTTCATATTTTTGTGGTCGAATTCCAGTGCACCTTTTCCTATACATTTGGTAATCGTATAAATGTTTATGGTTTCTTATTCGGAGTCGCTAGATGTCGTTTTCTTTCGCCTGTTCATTTTGGTGTGGTTTTTTTTTTTTTTAAGTTTCTTTATTCTTTGAATTGTTCATTACATGAATTGGGGATTTTTCGACCACCATACTAGGCACATGCCTGGTTTGAAGATTGGATATTGATTTTGCAAAAATAAAACGTTAATTTTTTTGGATTTTATAGGTTTTGAACCAAGGTCGCTTGAATGTCTGGTCACTAGATTCGTTACGCGCCTTACGCCGCTGGACTATTTTATTTTTTTATAAATGTATATTATCGAGGCTTCTGACTCACACAATGTTGTCATTTTTTGCCTCATCTGTTATTAAATTATAATATTAACATTATAATCTCTAATGATCTTTAAAAGGTACTTAGAGTCCTTTTATATTCATTTCGTATAAAAAAATCACTTTAAAATATTTTCCAGTTTACATGATCTAATAAATTTCATTATTCTCGATATGGCCGCTGGACTATGGCAGGCTTGTGTGAGATTGAGGATTTGCTGTATTATATTAGAATCGAATAGCCGTGAAATATTAAATTCTTGTGACGTGTTTCCGTTTCATCAGAATTTCAAATCGCTAACGGGGCTAAAGAAGTTTTCTCTTCAAAAGCAAAACGTACCGACACGCTAGTGGTATATATATATATATTGTATACAAAAATGTTTGGATTGGACAAAACGCCACCCGGTTCCTCATTACTCGTTAGGTTTTCTTTAGAGAATACTCCAATCATTCTCAATTAATCAAATAAAGTCATTGTTCAAGTGTATTTGTTTATTATACTGTCTTGCTATTGTTGAACTGCTATAAATACGTGTCATATTGCAAAAAGATTGCAGCCAAAATAATTTATTTATTTATTTATTAAATAATCCCGTTACACTTCAAATTAATTTGTTTGAGAAGTTGCTATAAAAAACTAAGCAACTTAAAGTATACAGTATCTGTCATTGTTTTTTATGAATCGTCTACCGGACCACACAATCAGCCGTTTCTAATGTTGATTCTAGATTTGTTACTCAATGAATCCGTTCAATAATAACAATCAATATTCATCGACCTCCCCTGAACTTACTTACTTACTTATCAGGGCTGGGTAAACTGCGGCCCGCGGATATATCAATTTAGTCATAAAATAATTTTGATTGAAACAAAGTACATAATGGTTTTTTAATTTTTTTCTTTATTCATTGCTTAGACATAATTTGTGGATTTTTCGACAACTTAAAATAATACATAGTACATTTGAGGCATGTTTGATACTCTCAGAATCACCCTGTTGTAAGACCAACATTCATTTGAAACGTTGCAAATTTAAATATCCAGGTACTTCCCCACCTTCCTCCTCCGCAATCCCTCCCCTCTGCATTACCTAGAGCCTCACAACATACTCCAATTGGAGATGTCATAGTGACACTGGCTCCAGACGGGGCAGGTGTGACTCCTGTGTGGTATTCAAATGAAAAAAAAAAGTTTCCACAAAAAACTTTTTAAACTCTATAAGAAGATAGAGCGTGCTGAAGTAGATATTTTCGTTGATAATCTATATGGATTCAGAAAAAAATGTTTTGCGATTGTTAAATAATATGTTGTGTCAATTATTTTTAATTTTAATTAAAATTAAGAAAATACTTTGTTTTTACCACTTTTATTGTTCACAAAACCAACATGTTTCGTGGTAAAAACAAAGTATTTTCTTAATTTTAATCAAAATGATGCCACAAAATAAGTTTGCTGTGTTAGAAGAAGTATTTTTAATTTAATTATGTCTCTTGTCTCTATTTGTAACATCTATCATTTGAGTGAACTTTTATGTATTTTTATAATTTTCTATTTTTATTTGATTTGTCTTTTAATCTTTATTTAAATGTACGCAAATGTATAATTTTTCTGATTAGATTGTAATTGTTTGTACCAAATTTATAATAACTGAGTATTTATAACTGGATTTTTCTAACGGCCCGCGACATTATAAATAAACTCGGGTAAAAATGAAAGCTAATTCTTATTTGTAAGCTTTTGTAAAAGTAATTGCATAAAAATTCTCTAGTTCTAAATTCTCCAGCATTTCAAAATAAATATGGCACTCAGTGATGGGAGTAGCAAATGTAAAGACAGACAATGTCCAGTGTTTAAAATATAATGTCCTCCGGGTGCATAGTCGTATGTTCTCCGAGCATAAAGTTTCTATTTAAAGTTGTGTTTATCGGAAGAGAACTGCCAGGTAAGTATGATTTCGATATCTATTTATAAATAATAAAATTAGATAGAGCTTAAGAATTCATAATAAATTGTACAGCGCCCTTGAAGTGATTTCTCACAAAAACGGCGCTCTACAAATCATCCAATTATTATTACTATTGTGTGAGTGAGAACATATATAAAAACCCAGTATAAATAAATGGATAAAAAAATATTTTTATTTAGCGGATTCTTGAACAAAATTCTCAATGGAATGTTTGCCCAACCCTGCTCCAGAATCATCAACGCCGTTAGTACATTGAAATAGATTAACTAGAAGAATCCATCAATTCAATATTATCTACCGCATTAACAGGAATATAAACGCTAGAAATATTTCGATTCTCATGCCTGCGAAATTAAAAATCGAGCGTCTTATTTGCACGAGGCAAGTAAGCGAAAAAGTGGTTTTTATTTATTTTGTGCATAATTTTATAAGAATGAAAAAAAGTTAGAACGTACAAAACCAATAATAATTTTATTGTAATTCCAGTACACAGAAAAGCTAGTAAAAGCTTCAATTTATCCGTAGCATATTTTTTAATGTTCATACTGTAAGTCGATTCGTCGTAAAGATTAATCTAAATAGTATCTAAATAGGATTTCACGCATAACTTCGTCTTAACTGACTTATACATTCGACGTCAGGTGGTAAGTAACGCCATATTTTGAAGTCTGCTATTTTTTACTGTTGTTTTATTTTAGCAGCAAAAACTTTCAACCGGTGGCCTCTGGCGTCACGAACTTTGCAATGTACTTCTGCTTAAATGTCTACGTTCACGCAACTTGTTGAGAACGCAGCTCACAATGCGATTTTCATCATGAACTATGGAGCTTTCTACGTTAGTCTAGTTCGTTTAACATCCAGACCTTTACCAGACTATTAGAACAAGTCAATGGCGGTTCTTCACAGGGGGCCTACGTTCACGCAACTTGTTGAGAACGCAGCTCACAATGCGATTTTCATCATGAACTATGGAGCTTTCTACGTTAGTCTAGTTCGTTTAACATCCAGACCTTTACCAGACTATTAGAACAAGTCAATGGCGGTTCTTCACGGGGAAGCGGACAATGGGGAGATATTCCCGGAATTCAAAATAAATTGTCGATGTTTTGTCTTCATTAAAATGAACTAATTCTTTTAACATAAATCAAATAACACTTGCAGAAATATAATATTTTTATGATGCATAGAGAAGTCCCGTTTTGACTCGACCACTTTGCATTTCGTCTGTTTGTAAGTGTTCTGGGTCCGGTCAATCCTGTCAAGATGGTGGCCTTGTTTGATGGTACCTTTTAATTCCACCAGAGCGCATGACCGTTGCGACCTGTCAAGTGTGAGCAATCAACATTACGGGAAGTCTACTTTTCACAGAACTACTAGTTAAAAACAATTTTCATGCTCGACTATCTCGGCGCCTTCTGTAGTTTCTAGCAGATTCTTCAATAGTGACCAACAACTAACCCCGTACAAATCTCAAGAACGTTCACTAATTGAATTTGGGGATTCACATCTGGGCTGGAACCCCGAAATACTTGATAAACCTATTTAATTGATTTTGTGTAAAGGAGGGCGTCTGATTAGCAATAAATGCCGTCTCTAATACACAGATGCAATGTAGGCACACTGAGTCTGTTCTACAGTATTTCAATGGAGCCTACTCTAAGGAGCTAGTTCCCAATTGACGCTGTCTTCATGAAAATGGGTTGTTTTCAAGACCTGCATTAATAAATCCCTTCATACAACCCTTTCTTTAACCCGTCTCGAAATGCTGCCCAATGGGGTGACGACATAGTTCTCTTGTCTTTAGAGATATCGCTCGTGTGAGGTGTCACATAAAAATAAAATTAAAGTATGGCTTTACTAGCACTTTCAAATAAAAATAGGAAAATCCGTAAATACTTGTAATTGTACAGTACAAGGGCAATTTAAAAGATCTAATCGTACAGACAGCGGGACGCTTTATCGGCTTTATACTATGTAAAGACAAAGATACCTTTTTTATATGAATACCGCACAAGAGTCCCCAACTGCTCCCGTCTGGGGCCAATGAGACTATGGCATCCCCGATTGAAGTATGTTGTGAGGCTGAAGGTACTGGGGATGGGAAAGAGATGGAGGTGGGGAAATACCTGGCTATTCAGATTTGGTACCTAAAGATAAGCATGCATAACTATATATGTATACAAGTGGTTATATCCTTGATGCATTTGAATGAAAATATGTCTCATACTTTTGTATGCGACATGTAATCGGCGGTAAATCCTCTGTACACTGTACACTGTACAGCCCCTTCGGGGGCAATAAGTTGCATTTTGTGTAAGTAGGTGCACCGCATTTTCCTAAACCGACTCATATTACCAACACCTCTGCCATAGGTCACCCCGAGTGGTTCGCTACGTTTGATGATTTATCAGGGGTGCCCAAGTTCGTGGGGTGACTGGTTGAGAAAGACCTTTGGACCTCTCCACCAGAACTCTCTCCAGTCACCAACGCCTTGCACCGCAGTGGGAGGGAAGGATTCCTGCGTCACTCCTGGACACACTGACCCCCCGATTCCAACTTTTTCCTTCCCAGAACATCCTCTCTTTCCTTTCCCTAAAAAGACCATCCACACAGCTTCTCCAAAGATGATTTAGGACTTGGGGGTATGGCAAGGTACTGTTTAATGTACAATTTATTTTATGTACTGGCAATTTTGAATGCTGGTTACACCGGAAAGACTAGATGTAGTTCCAAATGCTACCGCAAAATCATTCCGTCCCGAATTGTCCTGGTGTGTACAGCTATCAGATTTAGCCCTGCAACTTTCTGATATTTAATATTGTGTCGCGATTGTGTTTGGCTATTACAATAAAAAGAGAATCTATTAAAACCTTCTAATCATTTATTTAACTCCCGTGACACATATGATTTGACACGTGTTGATTTGGTAAGATAAACACTTCCCATAGGGGAATTGATTTTCGTCAGGGCCCAATGTGTGGAGCTAACATTAAAAAAATTAACGAGTTTCACAAAACGATTTTCAAAAATTGTTTTACCATTAAACCGTGAAACTTTACTAATGACATTTGGAAAGTTAGTCGTTGAATATTGGTAAAATAATAACGTCAGATATCGGAATTCCCCACAGTTTCATTGTAAGGAAAATTGATTTTGAAACAGAACATTGTGTAATCGGACAAAATGCAACAGAATTGGGGTCAGAGACGTAACCGAAGGTCTAAGGATCGATTCCTCGATGACGCGCGGTTGGACTTCATTCAAGGAATATACTTATTGGGAAAATACAAACGGAAACTCGTCATTGCATTCTCAAGTTTCACACCCACGGCCTTGGCGTCCATGAACCCAAAAAGTCCTGGACAGAGCTATTCGAGAATAATTTAAGCTGCGGGGTAAGGAGGAAAATGTATTAAAAATGCTTTCACCTACTTAATTTTATCACGACATGTTCCTGCCCTGCCCCATCAAATACCCAAAAAAAATTCGTAAACAGTTAAACCTTATATTATACATATATTACTAGCTGAAGTACCCGGCGATGCCCGGGCTTTACACAGAATTTTCGAAATCAAATATGTGCAAAATTTCATCAACCTCGGCATACATAAAACTAGATAAATAAATAGATTTGCATCAAATCCACACCGCCCGCTTGCCAGCCCGCTCGTCCACCACATACAGACATTCTCATTTATATTTCAACCAATTTACACAAAACCTTGACAAATTATATACCTAAAACTTTTTATGAATGTTGGTGAAAACCGCATGAAAATCCGTTCAGTAATTTTTGAGTTTATCGCGAACAGACAGAAAGATATACGCCGCGGAAGACTTTAATTTATAATATGTAGAGAAACATAAAAAATAAACTATTTTACATCACTTTGAAGACAAATCATTTCAAAAGTTAGTCTTTTTTTACACACAGGAGGGACTGATGAAAATATTTTCTCTCGGGGCCTATGTCATCATTGGGGATTCTGTGTGGAGGGTATTTTAAGGGATAGGAAGAACAGGAAGTTTTAGGAAGGAAATAGGTATGAAGGGTGGGTAGGAATCTGGTGGTCAGTGCGTCCAGGAGTGACGGACTTATGAATCCATCAATCCAACCGCGGTGCAAGACGATGTGTCGACTCAACCAATCTCTCTTGATGCTGTCCACCACACGTCAGGTGGGCAGAAGACCTGGACAAACCTCACCCACGACTAGGACTAAGAGCATAAACGGAGAAGAAGAACGCGAGAGGGGGTGTGGATGCTAGGCTTGTTGAAAAAATATCGATATATCGATATTTTTAATTCAATATATCGATATTTTTAGCCGATATATCGATACAAAATATCCAATATCGAAAATTGTATCAAAAACGATATTTTTTTAAATTTACGTATTTAAAGTCACTAGAATCCAAAACCGTATAGGAACGAACGGAAAAAAGTAACTGTATTGGGTTATGACATCTGGCGGTTGAAATTTTAACTATTAATAGCTTACATATCTATTGTCTTTGCATTAGTATTTGTGATCACCAATACTATCTCATGTGTGTAGGTATATACATGGAAATGTATGCTATTTATCGCCATTTTTTTCTAAGCCACTCCTATGTGTTGGTTCCTAATTGTCTATGATTATTGACTATACCTTGTTCCAAACACGAAGTCCTTTTTGACAGATTAATACGCCAATAGAATGTTATGGGCTTATACGTAAACTGAGACGCATACAAACTTTGTATGCGTCTCAGTTTACATATAAGTTAGAAGACAGCTTTTTAGTTTTTGATATTTTTGTAATTATTACGTAATAAAAATGAATAGTGATAAAAAAACCTTCATTTTTCTTGAGATTATTGTACATTAAAAAAGCAAATTGTGTACAAAAATTACTCTTGATAATATTGAGCTGAATACACTATTATTTTAAAAACGTAAAATCTCTTGAAAATTTGACCGATATATCGATATTTATTCCTCGATATATCGACGTCGATATTGATATTTTAATAAATATCGATACATCGATATTTTTTTCACTTTCGACATCCCTAGTGGATGCGGGGAAGGTGGAAGTGGAACGCGGGACTGGGCGGGAACGGGGATGCACGAGAAAGAACACGCAGGGAGAAACCATTTCTTTCTTTGAAGGGCATTGCAACGCGTGCCGGGTAATCGCTAGTATTTTATAAATACTTTCCACTTCACAAATTCTACAATTATAATACCCCAAATCCACGCTAGTTTGTAATATTAATTATATATGTACTAAATCCATAACCGTATAATATGAATATAGCCCATCAAAACGGCAGCCATTAGAAATGAAACATAGTTGTTATGCGGTAATTAATCTTATTGATATAACTGCAGAGCCGGTCACACGACTTTCATTCCGTCGCCCACGCCACGCCACTGGAAATGTATCTGCATACCCACATACATACACATTAACCACAATGTCGTAAATAAGCCACTCACACAAACAGGCCGACATCTTGCATTTTGTCCTCTGCACAAAGTTTCTAATCAAAAGATGTAGGCAATAATCACGGGTCTGATTGAGATAAATCAATTAAAATGCGAAGTCGATCATTGTTACCATTTTGTAAACAAAAGTTATTTTATTAGTTTCTTCGCACTAGAATCATATAGAAGTGGATTGACCGTTATATACAGCACTAGCTGAAGTCCCCGGCGATGTCCGGGCTTTAAACAGAGTTTTCGAAATCAAATGTAGATAGTGAACTTCCTTTGCATACAAATCAAATCCACACCGCACGCTTGCCAGCCCGCTCATCCGCCACATACAGACATTCTCCTTTATATATTATATATTTCAACCAATTTACACAAAACCTGGACGATTATATACCTTAACCTTCCTTAGCAATCACTGAAAACCGCATGAAAATCAGTTTAGTTGTTTTTGAGTTACCGCGAACAGACAGACATACAGACACGGCGGGGGACTTTAATTTATAATATGTAGAGAAGTCGAATATAATGGAAGATACTCTCAGTATCGCTCCAGTGTAAGACCACCATATAGAATTGAAACGTTTCTTGAAATTGCTTTAGCCGTATTTTGTGACCTGATCTGAATAGTTAGTAACTTCCCCACCTTCCTTTACCCCAAATCCTTTCTCTCCCCGCTATCTTCAGCTTCACAACATACCCCAATTGGGGATGCCATGCTCTCACTGGCTTCAGAGAGAAGCAGTTGGAACTCTTGTTCGGTATTTACGTGAAAAATAATAAAGTCATTGGTTATCGTAAATAGTTTATTAGTTATTGAAGTGAAAACTTCTTTAGCGTCGTTGTGATTTGAAAATCGATGTAACGAAAAGTAGCGACACTAAAAGAGACAAACGCATACATCTATAGGTTGCCTGCGAGAGAACGTGATAGTAAAATCGGTCTCTTCTCTGTGCGGGTGCTTCGCAGCCAATCTTGTCTACTTTAGTTTTCTAAA
The DNA here is from genome assembly GCA_929108145.2 of Limnephilus rhombicus. Taxonomy (NCBI): domain Eukaryota; kingdom Metazoa; phylum Arthropoda; class Insecta; order Trichoptera; family Limnephilidae; genus Limnephilus; species Limnephilus rhombicus. The sequence goes on along the minus strand of OV815287.1, from coordinate 9,657,128 downwards.
GGTTCCACTTCTGCCGCGTGTGAATTACTGTGAATTGCACACTCTGATTTTTGGTTATTACGTTTATTTGAATTTGGGAACAATCAATTTGGGAAAATGATATTATTTGTAAACAAAGGGGTATTATGAGATTGACCAATGTTACCTTTGTAATAAAGGGGGTATTATGAGATTGACCAATGTTACCACTATTTGTAAACAACCGTTATTACCGTATGATAAAAGTGAATGCTCTGATTGATTGTTTTGAAACAATCAAATTGGCAAATTTCGATATAATTACTTGACCCTGAAAAAGGAACCATAAAAAGGGACCGATATACCATAGGAGTTGAAAATTGCACGGGTTACTTCAATATACACCAATCAAACACACTGAGAGACCACTAGATTGCTGATCATTGCACAGAGGCTTCTTTAACATAGTAGATATTAAAGAACTGAGAGATCAATAAGGAGATGATCATTGCACTGGTTACTTCAATTAAACACACTGAGAGATCACTAGATTGCCGATCATTGCACAGAGGCTTCTTTAACATTGTAGATATCAAAGAGCTAAGAGATCATCATAATATAAGATGATCATTGCACTGGTTACTTCAAAAGACTTCAATTAAACACACTGAGCGATCACTAGATTGCTGATCATTGCACAGAGGTTTCTTTAACATAGTAGATATCAAAGAGCTAAGAGATCATCACAATATAAGGAGATGATCATTGCACTGGTTGCTTCAATAGACTTCAATTAAACACACTGAGCGATCACTAGATTGCTGATCATTGCACAGAGGTTTCTTTAACATAGTAGATATCAAAGAGCTAAGAGATCATCACAATATAAGGAGATGATCATTGCACTGGTTGCTTCAATAGACTTCAATTAAACACACTGAGCGATCACTAGATTGCTGATCATTGCACAGAGGTTTCTTTAACATAGTAGATATCAAAGAGCTAAGAGATCATCACAATATAAGGAGATGATCATTGCACTGGTTGCTTCAATAGACTTCAATTAAACACACTGAGCGATCACTAGATTGCTGATCATTGCACAGAGGTTTCTTTAACATAGTAGATATCAAAGAACTGAGCGATCAATAAAGGAGATGATCATTGCACTGATTACTTCAATAGACTTCAATTAAACACACTGAGAGATCACTAGATTGCTGATCATTGCACAGAGGTTTCTTTAACATAGTAGATATTAAAGAACTGAGAGATCAATAAGGAGATAATCCTTGCACGGGTTACTTCAATAGACTCCAATTAAACACACTGATAGATCACTGTGGAGGTGGGCATTGCACATAGGCTTCTTTAGCATAGTCGAAGAACCAGGAAATCAGTTGAGCATTGCACGTGTTACTTCAATAGACTGATTAGTTCATCTGAGTTATTGTTGGAACACATTGTCATATATGAAAGGTGTGGAAAGTAGGTTGGCTGAAAAAGCGAGGTATAAGAAACTGTTCGCCGAAAGGAATTGGTGGCAGCACGACAAGGGTTAGGGAATCAATGACGATGTCTAATTTCCGATAACAGTGAAACATGAAAACAAAGACGAAGTGCCGGGGTAAGTGCTTCATTAATACAGAACGAAAAAAGAAAACGATTTTATTCGATTTTTATTAATTTATGTTTACTTCCAAACACAGAACACAATAATGCCTAGAAGGGCTCTTAACGTCTCGCAATTCGCTCCCCAATCAACTTGAAGGGTACCTTCCTGTTAATTCACATTTAAGTAAAAAGCTATTTATTTCGGACAGTTCCGATAATGAACGAACTCTGCAAAACGAATGAACGATTGGAATGGATGAATGAATGAATGAGTTTTGCCGCAATTGTTGTTACATTTCCTTCGGTTACGTGCGTCGTTTATTTATTTATTAACGCTCTTTTTAGGGGCTTTTACATAGGAATAGTAAAAATTATACAGTATTTATTGTACGATATAACTGTAACAATAATTTGCCTCCGTAACAATAATTTATATTTTTTAAAAGTTAAATTGAAGATGTCCACTGACTTGGTGTAATTATTTCCCTCCATTAGTATTCCGGGCAAAGAGGAATACATATGGTAACTAGTCCCAGAATTTATGCACTGAAATAAATCCTGACTTCTAGTATTACGTAGTGGAATCCGAAATATCAATGCAAGCAATACCGGACTATCACCACTACATCATTTAAAATTTTACATAGAAATACCAAAATGTGGAGTGAAAATCCTTCCGTCTGACAATTTACATATTCATAGAAGAGTGCTGTAGTTCAACATAATTGCTGGAATACGCATTTTAAAATTTAGAAAACTTAAGAATTTGTTTTGTTTTCTTTCAACATATTATATGGTGGTTTCCAGACGGGAGAATTGTACTCAAGTTGACTTTCAACAAATGCACAAATATAACAGTTTATATTGTTAAAATTTGTAGTTAGCCTAGTTGTAAATCCCAATATTTGAAGCCATTATTAGAGATTTCCGTTGTGTGGTTGGTTAACACATGAAAGATTTGATTGAAAAGTGATGCCTAAGAGCATTGTTATTGGTTGGTTAACACATGAAAGATTTGATTGAAAAGTGATGCCTAAGAGCATTGTTATCAATGTTGTAATTAAAGATCACTGGATTTTTTATTCGAGAAAATCCGACTTTTTGACCTTTTTAAATAAGAGAAAAGAGAATTTATGAGAAATAGGGAGAATATAATGTTAGTGGTACAATAATAATATGTGAACTAGCGGTTAAAAAACCCCTGAGCAGGATCTTGCTGCTAGGCCCTGCGGGCCTTTGGATCGGCTTCGCCCAGTTTCAGTGTTGGTGAACATTTTATAAATCCGATAGGAACTGGTTCCAAAATTAGCCAATTCCTCCGATCCACTGGGATCCAGCGACAGCTAGTCACTGGGACAAAGCAACCGCAACAGGCAATGACGTCATATATAATATATAGACGCATGTTATTATTATTCAGCCAGTTACAATAATGATCATATTATCGTCAATCTCTCCGTATCCAGAGAGAAACACGAAATTGTAAATCCAATAGTACTTAGGCCTGCCAGGCGATGCTCCTCACGCTAACTCTTAACGGTAAGTGGCGCCATCTTTTGCTTTAATTCGTTTTTTTTTTTACACGAATACCGCACAAGAGTCCCAACTGCTCCCGTCCGGAGCCAGTGAGACTATGGCATCCCCAATTGGGGTATGTTGTGAGGTTAAAGGTAGTGGGGGGGAAGGAGATAGGGTAGAGGAAGGTGGGAAGTACCTAGCTATTCAGATCTGGTCACCAAACACGGCTAAAGCCATTTCAGGCAACGTTTCAATTCTGAATGGTGGTCTTACACCAGGGCGATACTGAGAGTATCTTCCACTCTGGAACGTGCCGCAAATGTACTATATATTATTTTAAATTAATAAATTGTGAGATACACAAATTAATCAAATAAAATTTATTTGCCACGCCGGGATTCGATCCCGCGACCTTCGGAATGCGAGTCAAGCGCCTTACCGCTGCACTACGCCGGCCGTCGATTTTATTTTTCGGCCATCGGTTCTATTACAAAAGTAGATTTGTATAAAACCCTACGTACGAAAACGGTTTTGCGTAAAGCGGGGCGTCAGAGTTGTATTCTTAGCCGGATTCTTAAATTTCAACCGTACAGTCGCTAGGCTATTAATACTGTTCGATGATAAGTTGTAACGTATACACACCTCTTCAAAACAATACTTGGTTCACTCGGATCGGATAGGGGGCATACATTAATTACGTGATCTTCCAATCTAGACCCCTTCCCCCTTGGTGAGATAAATTTGGGCCACTTCGTATATTCTTTTCAAGTAACGTGAGGTTTTTGCTGGATCCCCCCCCCTCCCTTTCGAGCTCACGTAATTAATGTATGCCCCCGTACAAGTTTACAGGCACGTGTCGAATCCGATATGAAATGCTACGTATTTTTGTTCATAGATTTTCAGTAAACCCCAGAGTTTCGCGCTACGAGCGTGGAACACGGTGTGCAATTATTTAATGAGAATATAATATTATATTGGGTAGGTATGTAATTCAAGCTGTTGGAATCCAAAAATCACAAAGTTTGAAAGTTGAAAGTAATAATAATGCAACGCAAGAGAAAGTCAGCTTGCTTACTAAAGGTCACACAGTAGGTGCATTATAACAGAAAGTTTATTGTCTGTGCGCTTGTTAAAGGGAGGCTTTCTTATTCGAGTGCACCTTTACACGGTGTCCGGAAACAAGCGGTACAAGGTATAAACGTAAAACTACTACATTTTTATACTAGAAGATCTGTGATCAGACCTCGGCGTCCAAAATAAAATGTTTCTAATTATATCTTAAATGAGCTCCACATAGGAGGCCCCGAGGAAAATAATTTCCTCGGGACAGTTTAATTTTATACCCTGCAGATGCTTGACTAAAGCGAAACCGGTCGGTATTATAAAAATTAAATAAACCGTGGTTAAAAAACAAAGTTATTGTTTTATTTCATTCAATAAATAATATGTTACTAACTGTATATGGGTCTATCGAAAATTGAACTTAAAGTTGCGCAAGTGAGCACGATAGATAAGTGTGAGACGAAACAATAATGATATGGATTTATAAGTTATTGTTTTCTTTACAGCATGGCGTGAACTTCAAATTATCATTTGTTACAAAGTCCAGAGAGAATAAAACTGTGTTTTGTTTGGTCTTTGCATCTCGTGGCCACTATCGGACGACACTCTACTGATTACCTGCCTAAAATAAATATTGAATGTCAATAAATAGTAGCATACAGATGAATTACGTCTACTTTATGAAAATAATAAAAATGCGTTTAAAGATTTTATTATTTTTTTTGTGCAGGAGGTCAAAAGAAGAACTAATGGTACTGACACACTTGCTCACTAACAAGCCGGCTTATGAGCATGCTCATTAATGAGTACGCTCGTGTCAAATAGTCAACTGTACACATTTGCGCATTAATGAGCAGGCTTGGTTTGAGCTTTCTCACGAATGAGCATGCTCATGTCAAATGGAGTCAATTCCATTCGCCAAGAACTAAACAAAATAATCTTATTGCTTGCAATGCAATTATTTAAGAATCTTCTGATGAAAGAAAATAAAACCTTTGACTTGGTTCCAAGATGTCAACAAATCCGAAAATGACTGAATAAATGCTAATTTCAATAGAATGTGGTTTCATTTTGGAGGTAAAGGAACTTTTGGGGAATTTGGAAATCTATTGTGGGTATTTTTGACCTTGTGTTCCATGATTCCCATAATAAATCACGAAAATAAGGTTTTTTCGTCTCCCCAGCGGGCTATTTTGACATTTTCGCAAAGAATGCACAGGCGCGAACTGAGATCGGATTGAAACGAGCATGCTCATAAGCTTCCCCTTCCACCCGATAATCCAATGAGCATGCTCATTAATCAAACTGCTGTTAATTTGTGAGCATGCTCATTTGGTTTCAAATGAGCATGCTCAATACTAGTACGTCAATGACAGATATGCTACTAGGTAGCAATTGCTACTAGGTACCATCAGTACCATGTTTTTCAAGCCAAGAAGCTAGTATTTCAAGCCAGGATAGCAAGCTGGTATGCCTACGTGCTGTTCTGGATCACTAGCCTGGCTTGGCACAAACTATAGCGGTTTACACGATACGTAGAAGAAACATTAAACGTAGAAGATTATTATTATGCCGATTGTCGATTTGAAACTCGATGAAACGGAAACGAGCGACACTAAAAAGAGCCAAACACATACATCTACAGGATTTAGCCTGCGAGAGAATGAGGTGCAATGAAATACCTATTTATTTTATTCACTTTTCAATATAATACGACAATTCCACGGTCCCAAGTAAGTCCACTTTAGTGTAGTGGTGGTATAAAGCGCCCGACGAACCATTTGCAGACATCTAGCCAACGAGGGATCGAATCCTACAAAATCAATATCCAAATTTCTGTGAAATCAATATACTATCTTCAAACCACTCAAAACTGAAGAGGCAACAGAAAACACAAAAAGCGACAATCTAGCAACTCCGAAGAAGAAACCACAAATATCAAGAAGAAGACCAAATATATAGGAAAAGGTGCACTGGGATTCGGCGACAAAAATACCACTTCTACAGTAGCGACGTCTCCCGACTGCATAGATAAGATTATCGATCTTCTAGATTCTAGAGTTTAGCAAAGCTGTTAAAAAATAAAACAAGACGCCGTATTGATGGATTTCTCCAGCTTCGTAATTCAAAAATAATTGTAACTTGTCTTTTTTTTTTTTTTTTTTTTTAATGGCTCTTCACCCCAAAAGAGTGTTCTGGCCAGTGTCAAGTGAATGCTTTTGTGAGTGTAATTTTGTGAGTGTAATTTTTGGTTAATATTAACTAATTTAGTTTTAATAACAAGAACCTATCTACATTATATAATAATACTATACAAATAATAATAATAATAATACGCAAAATTATTACAATAAGAGATGATTTTAATTAACATAACAAGGAAATTAAAAGATATGCTGACACAATTTATTGTGCGTAAAAAATAAAATAAATAAATAAATACATGAAACTTAACTTACAGTTACAAATTGATGCTGTTAATATTCAGGAAATTAGCCAAGACTTTATACACGCGTTTGTTCACAGAAGATAACAGGCATGCAATGTTGTAGGGAGGCAATATACCCGAACTGATTAGGTGAGGGAAGAAATTTTTGTATGAATTATTTAAAGGACAACTGAAAAAAATATGATTGAGATCCTCTTCACCAAGACGACATTCACACATCGCAGAATTCTTAATATGAATTTTTGTCAGGTGAACATTGTGGCAGCAATGCCCTATCCGCATGCGGCAAATGGATGATGTCGAGAATTTGTTAAAAGAAAGTCTTGAAAACCACGGTTTTGAAGGAATCGTTGGCTGAATTGTGAAAAAGCTATATCCTTTTGATTGACTAGATTCTTCCCAATGATTCTGCCATGTGGAAATCATGTTTTCCTTCAATTTTATGAAAATGTCATCGGTGTTTAAAAATTTATATAAAATATCCCCCGAAATAATGGCATCTTTCGCCAATGAATCGGCCTTTTCATTTCCAGGGATACCGCAGTGACTAGGTATCCAAGCCAAGACGATTTCCTTGCCAGAGTCGGTTAATTTATGAATTAAAGTGCGAATTCCAACACAGAAATCGTCTTCTGGGTAATGGAAAGGGGAATAGTTTAATTTTTGAAGTGCACTCAGGGAGTCGGAGAGAATTAAGAATTTTCCAATGTTAACATCGTCAATGTATTTGAGGGATTCAAAAATGGCTATACATTCAGCAGTGAAAACGGAAGCCTCTTTTGGAAGTTTAATTTTTCTATCGACTTGATCTGATGGACAGTGGAATGCCGCTCCCACATGGTTTGATAAGGGAGACTTGGAACCATCTGTGTAAATAATTTTCCAGTTGGAATATTTCGAATTTAAAATTTGGATAAGTTTTGTTGGAGCTTCGTGATTGTTAATTATGCCGAGAGAAAAAAGAATATTTGGTTTACACAAATGAATACGAAAGGAGTTGGCATATAAAGGAAGTCTGTCTGATGGATTTAAGAGGGGTTTATACGTTGAAACTGAAACTTGTCTTGAAACTCAAACGACTTTCGGACCCGAACTAAAACTGGCAATTGATAAAACATAATATTTAAATTGATGCTTTGTACCTAGGTAGGTAGGAACTTTAGAAGTTATTGTTACTTTCAATTGAAAATACATTATACAGGTCTCCAAGGGTATGTTTCCATGTGTTTCATGTAAAATGTTGTAAAAAAATGCAATATTGCATCAATTAATAATTAAACAATAAAAAAAACTTAAAACTTTACAAAAGAAAAGGGTTCGAAGGTGGAGATTATAAACAAACAAAAAAACGAGTGTGCTTTAGACTACTCGACTGAAGTAAATCTTTATTATTATATCACCCTCTCAACTTCCGTTCGCCTCGCCCGATCACACTTTTAATAAAGCTCTCGTCACGCATTCACCAGCTTACTCCTCAAGTCAAACGTGCGTAAAGAAGTTTTACTTCAAAAATCACCTAACAAAACGTAAACATGGCTAGGTACCTACCAGTGGCGGTCGGTGACTTTTAGTAGAAGGGTCAAGGGATGCTGGACAATTATAAGTACGTGACCAACTTTTTGCAATTTTTAACCCCCCCCCCCCCCCGGTGACCAAAAACCTAAGCCCGCCGCCGCTCATTTGTACCAAGCGTGACATTTTGTCGACCCCCCCAATATATATTTTACTTATACCTACATAAATTGGATAATTAACACTGTTTGATGATAGATTTATTTTTTATTATTATTGTACAATAGAATAATTCCAATAACAGTACAATTTAGTTACCCTATCAGCATTTAGGCAAGTGACTCTTCAATAATGCTTTTAAGGTAACAGTCACTTACATCCAAATGGTTTGCAATTTCATTTAACAGCACCACTCCCCTCGTCCTGCTATGCTTTGCCAAGACGTCTGTTCTGCCGTTCGGTACTTTAAATAAGTCATGATGTCGACTTCGGCTGTAGTGGTCTGGTACTTTTAAATCATAGCATCCCAAGAGAAATGGGCTATTGATGAAATTCCAAATTTTGAAAGACAGAATAGCAAGACTTGCTTTCCTTCTAGTTTCTAGGCTCACATAATCAGTTTCCTCAAGTAAGTCAATATGGTGCATGAACCTTGGATAGGTTCCATGCTTCCGCATATAAACATACCTGAGGAATTTCTTCTGGATTTGCTCTAACATATCAATGTACTTCTGGTGGTACGGTGCCCAAACATCGCTCGCGTACTCCAGCTTGCTTCTCAGTATGCCATCGAATAACGCTAGCATAGCTTCTTGGTTATCAAATTGCTTACAAGTCCTAATGATGAATCCAAGAAGTTTGTAGCAAGACTGAGTGAGCTGCGATATATGGCAAGAGAATATCAGTTCGGGATCAAAGACGACACCGAGATCCTTCACGGATTTTACACAACGTTTCGCCTTTTATTTTATAATCGTAAATTATAATGTTTTTACAACGAGTGAAGGACATTGTGACACATGATGGCAGCAATTTCGTCTGTATCTATTTGTGAATAGAGTATGTACGTAGACACAAGACAATTAATACTGTGTGATGATGATGATGATAACACACGGCCGGGAAAACAATTTGGAGAATCCTGCACAACATAAATACAAGAAATTTGTGTATAAAGTGAAATTTGAATAGTCTTAGAAACGATGGGAAGAAACAAAATGGGAGTCGGTTTTTTCAGTATCCAGAATATGTTTTTTTCCGTATATACTACTATATACGGAATTTTATTTTCCGTATATAATAGCCGTGATACAAAACTTTTTCGCTGATTCAATTATACAATTCACTATTATCGTTTACAGCGTTAAAACACATTGGTGAAGTTTCCATTTTATTGTATTATAAATTAATAATTAATAAGTAATCGATGGATATTCAATAATTCTGCGTCAGTTATTTAAACCAAATTGTCAACAATATATCACCCATGTAATAAACAATCCAATTGTCCATCCATCAATCCAATCCATTCGTGGTATGCTACTCTGTGCATTATACCCATGTGCGTTAAAGTCGTTTTTTTGTTTGATGGATACTATCCTGGGATGCGTATTCCAAACTCATAGACCGAGAGATACAGAAGTCAATGCGAGTGCGCGAAATTAGAATACTTTGCACCTTTCTGGATGCGAAAGTTCCATAGCATCCAATACTGCCGGACAGTTCGTATATGTGTGAGTTTAGGCGCTGTGCGTTAGACGATTCATATATATCGAGAATGCATATGTATTTCGACACGCTCGAGCGTCGTGTTCGTTATTATTGGGTCTCTGTTAGTAAATTGCAGTATCTGTTTACGGCTTGAAAATTTTATAAAAAGCTTGTTGTTGACTAGAACTTAGGGGATGCTCCGCATCCAAAGCATATATGGAGGGACCGCGCCTGGCACCTACCGGCTGAAAGATCAAGATAAAATCCAATTTAAAAAATAGCAATACCAGCAATTGGAAAACGGAAACCGCCAATTTTTATTCGCTTCTCGATAGGCAAGAAAAAAATATAAAGAATTTTGAAATATAAATTAAACTAAAAATACTAATTTCGGTTGTGGTTCTGTCTGTAACTCCGGTTCAATGAACTTTGGAATTTAGTTTTAAATTTCCGTTTCATTTTCAAAATTGGAAGTGTTTGTTTGGAGAAATCAATAACAAAAGTGTACCTAGGTACCTACCTATAATATTTTGATGACCGGACAACTATTATATATATATGTATATACATTTCTTGCTTAATTACCCTTATAATCTTTAAAAAATATGTGAAGTCTAATTCTCTTCATAAGTTAAATTCTTAACTTTGTGATAAGGATTTTTTTTAAATAATTCTTAAGTTATTAACAAGTTGTACTCTCCTAAACACAAGCATTTATTTACATTTGCTTTAATAATAATAATAATAATATTTGGCTAATTTATATAGCGCCGTTTTTGTGAAAAATCACCTCAAGGATTAGGAGAGTGTATAAAATATGTAAGCTATATTATGTTATATTGTGTAAATGTAAAATAAAAAAATAAAAAAACTTTCCGATTTCCTCGACATACGAATTTAATTTAAAGAACGTTAATAAAAACTTCCAAAGTTTAAAATCAAATCGCTCATTAGTTATTATTTTAGAATGATAAAATTGATAAATGCTATAAAAAGGTTAAATAAATAATATTTACTAGGAAATATTTATTTCATTGCAAGTACAATATAATATCGTATACATAATAATATTATGATGCAAACAATTTTACAAAGAAGTGGATGTCTAGCAGTGGAGTAGCGTGCCTTGGAGGGGCCCTGTATTAAAATTAGTTGGGGGGCCCAAATGAAGGATAAAGATTTCTCACAAAAGAAACAAAAGGCCTCTGTAGCCCGGGGGCCCCGTATCATTAGTACGGCTGATACGGCGGTAGCTACGCCCCTGATGTCTAGGTACCTACTCAAATTATTTATCTGTGGGGAAAAATCCCACCAAGTTAAATTAAACCCACTCTAAATCTTATTTTAATTATTTATGAGGGAGTGACTATAAATATCGATAAAGGATTGGGAAAAATCAAAGGTTTAGGATTATACTCTATACTGTCCAGGGGCGTAGCTACCGCCGTATCAGTCGTATCAATGATACGGGGCCCCCGGGCTACAGAGGCCCCTTACGTGTGTAAGCAAAAATTAGTAAAATGTTATTCACAATGTCACTTAATCTCATTCTTCCCGGGAAAAAAACTATCATACGTGCCTATAGAGTTTTCCCTTCAGAAATGACAAAAGTAAAAAAAAGCAATCTCTTTTTTCCCGGGTTAAGGGCCCGCAATCGGATTTCTACCGATTTATTACATATTTCCCTTAAACACGGCAAGTTTTAAAGCTGTTAAAAAAATATATGTTATTCTTGAAGATAATATCTAGACTTTGCCCGCGCCGAAACGCAAATTATATAAAATTCCCTCAATATAAAAAAATCGCAATGCATGCTCCAAAAATTATTATCAACACGTTTGTTTCAGTTATTTTTTTAGGGAACGAACGCGCCGAAATGCAAATTATATAAAATTCCCTCAATAGAAAAAAATCGCAAAGCATGCTCCAAAAATTATTATCAACACGTTTGTTTCAGTTATTTTTTTAGGGAACGTACCCATACTACGTGACACGTTTAGGGGGGGGGGTCTTCAAAATGTCACGCTTGGTACAAATGAGTGGCGGCGGGCTTAGGTTTTTGGTCACCGGGGGGGGGGGGGGGGGTTAAAAATTGCAAAAAGTTGGTCACGTAGTATGGGTACGTTCCCATATGTATGAAAAAATTCACAGTGTTTTTTTAAATGCTGTTTAAGACAATGCCCGCGAGATTTTTGCTCTATTTTAAACGAGTCGTGTTTTATTCAACATTTTCGCATCGATTTTGTCGCTGTAAATGTTAGCGCTCTCCTCTAACATTCGTAATTTCGCATCTCTCCATCTTTTTCTTTTCGATCCCGGTTGCAGAGCCTTAAGCGTGTGCCCAAAAGTTGGCAACATCCCGCAATAACCGATGTACAATTACAAACCACGGAGAGCAATATTTACGCGTTTTATTTCATTCCGGTTCAAACGTTATTTATTACATTATTACATTGTAATACGATACAATTTTGTTCTTCTGTTTATTTATTGGTTAATTAGTTTGATTTGTGAAAAGAAAAGAGATTATCCCAGTGGATCTATGAAAAGAAAAAGTAAACAGAAAAGGGAGGAGGTTGTAAAAAAAATGCCCAAAATTTCTTCATTTTTTAAGCAATCAGCTTCTGTGAGTGATTTAGATTGCAATGGTAAGTACTACCCATGGACATATGAATATATCTGGACCTGCCCTAAGTGATAAAAACGTATTATTTCCCCCTCCCCATGGAGCCGGCTATAGCTCCGCCTTGGGAGCCGGCCGGGCTTACGAGAGCGTCGCTTGAATCTAAAAAAATGTGACGTCATCATTCTTGCCCTGAGCAGCGCGCTGGTCACATCGCACATTTTACGAACAAAAGTGAGAGCTTGTGCTGTACATTATGCCCTAATATATGTGAACGTAGCGAATGTGGGCGTTTCTCCAGTGAGTTACAGGGGTAAGTAAATTATGAAACATTTGTAAAAATGTCTCAACTAAACACGGTAACAAAATATTCCCGTGTGAAAAAGGGCGAACTTTCTTTTGCGGATTTCGACTACGCAAATATGATAATAACGTGACGGGCAATTCGCGCTCCCGTGTAAAAAGGTCTATTCATTAAAAAGCAGTTTTGCTTTTAAGAACTAAATGGTGATATTATAATGCGAGAAGCCTATATACTGTCAGATTGATTTTTTAACAAATCAGTCATCTTCCCCTCTTCACCCTCCATAGTTTGGTTTTACCCCTCATCTGTAACTTCTGGTCTATTAAATTTGGATGTCTATGGTACGACGACCTCCGTAGTCCAGTGGGTAAGACTCTTGTCTCACAATCCGGAGGTCGCGGGTTCGAACCCGGCATGCGCAAATAAATTTTATTTGATTAATTTGTGTTATTTCACAATTAATTCATTTAAAATAATATATAGTATATTTGCGGCATGTTCCAGAATGGAAGATACTATCAGTATCGCCCTGGTGTAAGACCACCATTCAGAATTGAAACGTTGCTTGAAAATGGCTTTAGCCGTGTTTAGTGACCAGATCTGAATAGCCAGGTACTTCCCAACCTTCCTCTTCCCCACCTCCTTCCCCTCCCCACTACCTCAAGCCTCACAACATACCCCAATTGGGGATGCCATAGTCTCACTGGCTCCAGACGGGAGCAGTTGAGATTCTTGTGCGGTATTCACTGTAAAAAAAAAAAAAAAACTACCTATTTATCTACCATTGGAGGGGACCCACCACTTTCCCAACGGCGTTATAAGGAAACATATGGTTTCCTCCTTCACCGCACACGTCAAGACTCTACTTTTTTTTGAACGAAGCTACATTTATTTGAACGACTCTAGACCCTCCAATGTCCATGCATACGGGGTTAGTAAGCAGTATGCAAGTACTTACATTAACATTATACAAAAGATAAATAGAAGTAGCAGCCCGTGGAATAATTCTTCTGAAATAGGTAACATCAAAAAGAGATAATAGTGTTAGTAAAAGAAAAAGAAAAATAAAGGCTATGACCAGTCGAAGAAACCTTCTGTGAATGAAATAAGTAATGAGGAAAAAACAGTTATATGATTATGTTTTAATGTAAGTAATTACTATAAAATAAATAAAATATATTTTTAAAAAAAGCCAGAGAAAGTATTCCATAGACCACCGGGCAGTCCCAATGAGAATGCGTATAGCTATCGGCCCAACCGCAGACGATGCTCGAAGTCCGCGTCCTTTAGCCGGTTCCCCGATTTTGCCTCGAAGAAATGTACTTGGGAGAGAAGGGGAAGTTTTTGAAGACCTTGAGGAAAGATTATCTACCAGTAGCGAAGGGTGAATTTTGTTTTTTGAAAGAATAATTTGGGCCCCCAACTAATTTTGATACAGGGCCCCTCCAAGGCACGCTACGCCACTGATACTGTCACTTTATTTTTTACATAAACAGAATATATACAAACGTAATATCAAACGGTCCATTTTTATAGTTCCAAAGGGAAAAGTCCTAACGCCAACCACTAGGTGCCCACAATTTGTGAAAGAATTATAACTGAATAAAAACATCCAAACATGAAAACACACATACCTAATAATATATCGTATCATCAAAATTTCTTCGGATGAAATGTATAAATGACTAACGTGACCAGACGTCCCGCTTTCACCGGGACAGTCCCGTTTTCCCCGAACATATCTTCGGGACGCCAAAATGTCCCGTTTTAGAAAAGAAAGAAACTCGCAGTAGAATTTTAAACATTCCCTTCAAGGCTCTGCAACCGGGTTCGAAAAGAAGAAGATGGAGAGATACGAAATAACGAATGTTAGAGGAGAGCGCTAACATTTACAGCGACAAAATCGATGCGAAAATGTTTAATAAAACATGACTCGTTTAAAATAGAGCAAAAATCTCGCGGGCATTATCTTAAACAGCATTTAAAGAAACACTGCAAATTTTTTCATACATATAACTTGTAAAATAACTGAAACAAACGTGTTTATAATAATTTTTGGAGCATAGGATTTTTTCTATCGAGGGAATTTTATATACCTAATTTGTTTCGGCGCGGGCAAAGTCTAGATATTATCTTCAAGAATAACATATATTTTCAAGAGCTTTAAAACTTACGGTGTAAGGGAAACATGTAATAAATCGGTAGAAATCCGGGTTGCGGGCCCTTAAAAAGACCCTCCACACAGCATCCCCTAAGATGACATAGATCCCGGGGGAAATTATTTTCCTCGGGGGCTTCTAGGTGTGTGGAGCTAATAAAAAAAGTACCTATCTTTTTTTCGGTGTCCCGGTTTGGGGGACAAAATAAATGGTCGCGTTAAATACACCAAAGTGGTTGATTATTTGGAAAGTTTGACATAGTATATTCGTTTATATAAATAGGTACCTACCCTAGAGGTGATCTTCCAAAAACAACTTTTGAACTCTGTTTCAAAAGTAATCTCCGTTACCTTCCATCTATGGTTAAATAGAATTATAAGAAACGAAATAGAATCATAAGAATTTATAGAATCGAATTGAAAACACTATACAAATTTGCAATTAATTCAAGGGTATGTCCCAATTTCTTCGGCAAGCAGTATCGTCCATATTTCAATAAATTAAATCAATAAAAATCGAATATCGCAACAATTGACATCGTGTAACGCGATAGCGATTTGTCGTATCATAAAATATATTAGGTATATACTAGGTAGAATCTAATTGGCAAAATTACATTATAATTAAAAATTACCCACTAACTTTTGGCTCTTTGGTCGTGTTTTTTCTTGTTGTCGGGGAATTTAACCACGAAAGAAAAATAACAGTTAAAATAACGAATTTCATTAGTAGGTAATGTACAATAGTTCAATGACGACACAACTACACAATAATCAATGATACTTCGCAAAATTGTATGAAAACAATAAGATTTGTAAATAGTTATTTATCAATCAATCCAATTGTGCATACGCGTGTGTATTCAGTGCCTAATAACTGTTTCGAAAATATCAATAAACAAAATAAACATTGAAATCGATGTTACTAATGAAATTCACACGACTCGGTTATGCTTTTAGATAATGCTCATCTCGAGGCACACATTACGCGCAATCAATCAAACTATCAAAAGTTTTATCCTAAATCGACTAAAGACATTTTTGTACACTCAAAACATGAAAGTTGATCGGATGACTGCGTATCGAAGTTATGACATTGACCAAGACTGTATACGAAGACAACATGTGATATTGTCAATGAATATTACCTCAAATGTTTTTTAAACAATTGTGAAAATAGGTTTAAATACTGAAAGACATTTTAAGATTTCTCGCACCATTCAAAAATAATGAAGGAATGAGAATAATTTTGACGTTGTCATAAGTATTCAGTCCCGTTACCCACCTGTATAAGATCACACCCAGATCCGCCTCACAGACTTTTGACACAATTCACTTTCAAGGGCACTAAACTTCTGGGCATCACTAACTAACGATATTTTATCACCATTTTGTCGGAAACGAGGAAGTTAAGGCGAAAATCAACAAGTTCACTGCGAATAACACAAAATCCCGTCCGCCGATTTCACGAACTGACAACCATCGACAAAAACACGAAAACTGGCCGACTTGCATAGATAGACGAAGACGGACGACGGAGATCGGCCCGGGGTGGCCATAGCGCGAAGGGTGACGTGCTGAGAAAATCTTCTGTCAAACCTAGTATGATTGGTTTCCTGGTGAACAAGACGTTTGAAACCCCTTCATAAAATATTATAATATTTTGCCTTTTGTTTAGAAATTTAGCACATTTTTACTATTTATTAAGTGGTCTATAGTTTCTAAGGTAGGATACAAATATATTCACTTTCAAACAGTTGCGTCTGAAGAATTTTAAAATATATTGATTATTTTCTAAAACTTTATTTTACAATAATATTCTGTAAATTTATTTAAAATAGTACACATACGTATAAAATTTTACCCATTTATATCAATATTTATATAATGTTTTCCAAAACTAGTCATCAATGTAATTCACGGTTTTGAACTTTCTTAATTTTTAAATACTTCGCGAAAAAATCAATAAAAATATCAAAATTGATGAGATTATTTTGCATGTAAAGATTTTAATTTATTGAGAAACGGAAATCATTTCAATGGATTTTTTTAGATGTTCGCGAAAATGTTTAGATGTATTATCAACGTAAGAAACCCAAGATAGTATTTTTTACAATGCTTTACTTTTTGCAGGTGAAGACAGGCCTTTATACCGGATGTGTAGCATCAGAAAGTGAACTTCCGATTTTTTAAATTGAATCATGATTGAATGCAATTGTTTCAATCAAAATAATCTGTTAGTTGTGACAAGCCAAAGCTGACGGGCAAGTGAAGGGCCGCTTTCGTTTATTAAAATAGGAGAATTAAGCATGGATTTTTCGAGCATGCCTTCCGACCCTCTCAGTAGCTATTTTCCATACATAATTTCATTCCTAGTTGGATTAGTTACAATACTCAGGTAAATAAAAAACATCTAAATAATGTATTATATTTTAAACTAGTCGAGAAAAATGGGAGTCTTTAAGGACTTGTCCAAAAGTGACATTATTTTTAATACGGTATGGTATGGACAGCATTTTGTTAAAGATTTTATTAATTTTTGGGGATTGCTGGCAACGGTTAATATGCACTTTAAAAAAAAAACCTTTTGATTCACCTTAATTACATTAAAAGGCAACTATTTGCATTGGGGGAAGTGGAAAATATTTCATTCTAAATTTCATTACGTAAAATTAAAATTAGCTTTCGTCTTGTGAGATTGTACGCCAGAATCACAAACCATGTTACACAAAAATATTTTCCACTTCCCAAAATGCAAATAGTTGTCTTTTAATGTAATTAAGGTGAATCAAAAGATTTTTTCAAAAAAAAGTGCGTATTAACCGTCGCCAGTGATCCCCAAAATTTACCAAGATTTTATTATTAAAAGTAAGTAAACATTTGTTTTCTAGATCATATATGGGGGGAAATTCCTGCCCAAACTCCCTGCACATAGATGGTAAAACTGTGCTTATAACTGGGGCTTCGAGCGGTATTGGCTTAGAAACCGCCAAAATTTTAGCGCAGAGAGGTAAAGATCATCCAATATTTTGGGCTTACAAGTAAAGTTAACAAAGTCACATTAAAGTTAACAGTTACTGATAGGTAGAATCATTATTTATAGATTCTTTCTTGTGTAGTTGTGTGCTGTACAATGGGACTAATGCGAGGTACTGAAGGGACTGAGGGCGAGTGTTTCAAATTATTTATAACTATTTATAATTATTTATAAGAAAGAAAATTATTTACAAGAAAGACTATCTTAAAAAATATTCACCTTCTCTATAACATCAGTGAGCCGAGAAGCTTATTGAGATATTGGCGAGAATTTTAGTATATGAATACTATTCATAGGTTATGGATTATTGAAGTGAAAACTTCTTTAGCACCTTTGTGATCTGAAACTCGATGAAACGAAAAATAGCGACACTAAAAAGAGACAAACACATACATCTGTAGGATTTAGCCTGCGAGAGAATGAGATAGTATAATCGGTCTCCTCTTTGAGCGGTGCTTCGTAGCCTATCGGTCTCTTTTTCGTGCGGTGCTTCGTAATCTCCCCACTCTTGTCTACTTTAGTTTTCTGAACGTTTCACTTCTACCGCGTGTGAATTGCACTCTGTTTTTTGTTGTTGTTCTGTAATTGCTGGGTGCGTTTACTTTTCCAGTACTCTTCAACACTGTTACTCACACAAAATGAATTGAATAAAAACAAAAAAAAGTTTTTATTTGTAGGAGGCCATATAATAATATGCAGTAAAAACTTGAAAAGGGGGAAGAACGCAATGGATTTGATAAGAGCTAAAATACCTAAGGCTAAACTGACACTGAAGAAACTAGACTTGTGTTCGACTGAATCCATACATTCCTTGGTAAAGGCATTAGGTAAGGAGTTATCACATATATAAATAAATAAGTTAAAGTAACAAGGCCATAATGATATATACATTTTTGGTCTTGCGTATTGATTTTTATTTAAATTTATTTGGGACGGCTTCATTAATTTTTATATATATTTATCTAGGATGGCCTCCGTGGTCGAGGGGTAAGACTCCTGACATGCAGTCCGAAGGTCACGGGATCGAATCCCAAATAAATTTAATTTATTTAATTGTTAATTTGTCATTTCACAACTAATTCATTTAATATAATATTTACGGCACGTTCAAAAGTGGAAGATACTCTCAGTATCATCCTGGTGTAAGACCACCATTTAGAATTGAAATGTTGCTTGAAATGGCTTTAGCCTTGTTTGGTGACCAGATCTGATTAGCCAGGTACTTCCCCAGCTTCCTCTTCCCCATCTCCTTCTCATCCCCTTTACCTTCAGAGTCACAACATACCCCAATTGGGGATGCCATAGTCTCACCGGCTCCGGACGGGAGCAGCTGGGACTCTTGTGCGGTATTCACATAAAAAAAGGAAACACTGTGACCTTATACATATATGACATGTAGCAGAATTAGTATGTGTAGTATAGTGAAAGGCTTCTTTTTTCTTTTCTTCACATGAATCTAAATTTTAAATATTTTGATGAATGCATTTTCAGAGAACTTCAAACTGGACATTCTGATAAATAATGCAGGTGTATGCTACCATCCCTACCAGATCACAGCCGAGGGACATGAGATGCACTTGGCAGCAAATTACCTAGGTACTTTGAAAAAAATTACATTTTTCTGACAATATCGCAAGAAAGCAATACTGCTGTAACCGCCACTACCTACGAAAATACTATTGAGGATTTTGAGGTGTGTACATAAGTTAAAAAACGTATTGTTGACAAAACGGCCAGTTTTTCCAACGTCGCACAGTTCTTATTTATCGTCGTAGAGTCACGGGATCCAAATAGATCGACGCAGTAAAAAAAACCCTGCAAAATGGTGTTTATAAAGTATTATTATTTTTAATTTTTAAACTAACGTTTAAGACAACATATTTATGCATAGCACAAAGGGTAATAATTATTATAAGCAATAATTATCAGCCTGAAACACTCATCCACATTGAAAAATCTTCCGACAAAAGATACATGACGCCAACGGGACTTTAACCCGTGCCCTTCTGATTGCCGGTCAGCTGCTCTCCCAATTGAGCTATGGCGGCTTATCTTATACCCGCCAAATGATTCAATATATACTAGTGTTTCATTCAACAATTATTGCTTATTATATTTTAAACAACCAACTTTAGTTTTTGCGAGAGAGACACTGTTAGTGTTAAATCCCTCGCTAGGTGGCGTCGAGACAAATTATGTCTTCATTTATTGGGGAAATACTTAAACTTGCCAAATATTAATTATTATTTTTAATTTTTAAACTAACGTTTAAGACAAGATTTTTATGCATTTCCACAAAGGGTAACAATTATTATAAGCAATAATTTTTATAAAGTATTTTCGTAGGTAGTGGCAGTTACAGCAGTATTGCTTTCTTGCGACGATATAATGCACAAAATAATTTTACAACATAACTAGCGCAGAATCAGAAGACAATCAAAATATTTTTCTATTAAAATATTGTATTATAGATACGTACCTACTTGTCTGAATTTTTTCACTCAATCAATTCCAATCTTGAAAATGGTGGAATTTGGCTTAAATGGTGGAATTTTTGTTAATATCTATAAAGCACAATTGCAATGTTTAGAACACGTGTTAGGTGGGAATGCTGTCCTCGTTCTATCAGTATTTTAATGGCAGATGCTTCGAAGAAGTAGCTTCATTGGTCCCTTTGACACCGGGGCAGAGTCGGGAAACACGCCAAACATTGTTTTTTCCGCTTGTTCTTGAGTCTGCTGTGGAACGATTTGCCGGCCTGTGTTTCCTCCCTCCCACAGCATGGGTCTCAAGACTCATGTTCACTCCTTCCTCTCTTCAAAACGACCGCCCACACATTATTTCTAAAGATAACATAGGCCCTGAGAGAAATTATTTTCCTCTAGACCTCCTGTGTGAAGTTAATGTAAAAAATTATAAAGCATGCATTGAAATAAAACAGGAGGGTTGAACTATTTTTTTGTGTCAGGAATCTGTTACAGCAACCAGCTATGTAAGGAACAGTATGCATACTGAATAGTCACTGCCCATTTAAATTCTCGCCCAATCAAGGTCTCAAGATAATTTTTTTCCACAATATTAGGGTGTTTGTTAATCTTCCAGGTCATTTTCTCCTCACCCACCTCCTGCTGCCTAACCTGAAGATGTCCCACCAGGGCCGTGTGATCAACGTGTGCGCGCGCCCCACCGCGCCGCCCAACATGCCGCTCGCCAGCATGCCCGAGGAGGCATCCTACGCCGCCAAGGACTGGTTCGCGCAGAGCAAGTTCGCCCTCGTTCTGATGACCAAATACTGCGCTAAGCTGTTGGAAGGTGAGTGCATTCGATTTGACATGCTGCGCTTCTTCTAATTTTGAAGTCTGCCCTGATGACGGAGACTGCAAGACTGTCCAAAACGTCATTTTAAAAAGGAGGAGGAATTGCCACATGGCTAAAAATCCCATAATCCAACAGCATAATTTTATAAGCCATAAGAATCTTAAATTGCCTATAGAGACAAGCTTGCCTATAACAGAACACAGAATGTGATCGGGTTTATTATTCAGATCCATAAAAAATCAGTTCAAACTTTGAAAATGACAATTGAAATTAGTTTCTGTTAAAACTTTTAAGTAATAGTCAGGTACTTTCTCGCTTGTCTGAATTCTTTACACAATCAGTTCCAATTTTGAAAATGACACATAAATTCAAACAAATTTGAGTTCATTGAATCAGAGTTACGCAGGAGACACAGAAAACTGAAATTTGTGTATAATATTATATGTAGGGCACTTTATAGCTTGTCTGAATTCTTCGGCCTCCGTGGTCGAGGGGTCAGGCTCTTAACTCACAATCCGAAGGTCGCGCGATTGAATCCCGGCGTAAGCAATTTTTTTTTATTTGATTAATTTGTGTTAATTTAAAATAATAAATAGTATATTTGTGGCATGTTCCAGAGTGGAAGATACTCTCAGTATCGAGTAAGACCACCATTCAGAATTGAAACGTTGCTTGAAATGGCTTCAGCTGTGTTTGGTGACCAGATCTGAATAGCCAACTACTTCCCCACCTTCCTCTTACCCATCTCCTTTCCCTCCCCGCTACTTTCTGCCTCAAAGCATACCCCAATTGGGGATGCCATTGTCTCACTGGCTCCAGACAAAATTAAAAAATATATTAAATTTTAAAAATAACACTTAATTTCAAAGCAAATTTGAGTTCGTTGAACCAGATTTACACGGGCAGTGGAGGTTATCCACCTCTTAGCCGCCCTGGTATAAGTAACAGATGGTTACTCCTTTAAGGCTCTCGCAAGATTCTAATTTTTTTGTTAAACGAAGCTACATTTATTTATTTTGAACGAATCTAGACCTCCAGTGTCCTTGCATGCGTTGTTAGTAAGCAGTATGCAAGTGCTTAATAGGAAAAACAAAATGCAAAAAATACACGGGCGGACACAACCGAAATTAGTATTTTTGATGTTTTAATCCTGAGTGGATAACAGTCAGTACACCGTCGCTCTCTCCGTAGATATGAGCCGCCTTCTAACAAATTTCCGCACTCTGCTACAGGCACCAACATAACGATAAACGCACTGAACCCTGGCATGGTACGCGGCACGCAGCACGGCAGGCACTCCCTGCTGCTGAACCACTGGAGCGGACGCCTCACACTGGGCCCCTGGATGTGGCTGCTCATGAAGTCCCCCACGCAGGGGACGCAGACCTCCATCTACCTGGCCACGGAGCCTACACTATCAGCAAAGAGCGGGAAATTTTACAGGTAATTTTTTATGTAACCTAACCTCACTTATCATAATCAATCCGTATAACCTATTGTACCATAAACCTTCAGGTAATAATATATGCCTATAATTTAATGTTTATTGTATCAGCGTAGGGAGTGTGGCGAACCCATTGCTCAGGGAGTGGAAACACAAACCTGCAATAGCCATCCCAAGCCAAGGTGTGAGCTACTCCGAGAAACAAGGTCGCATCTCGGAGTATTTAGACCTTACTCTAGCACTGCTGGAGTGGACCTTCTATTACCCTGGTAACTCGTGGGACAAAAAATTGGTCCATTCGTAAACTAGGGGCTTTCTGGGAACCTAGAAGTGCTGAGGCCACCTCTGTGGACTTCCTTCCTGGGGCCAGTAGGAGAAACCAAGAGGAGAAACCGTGGAGAGGTGAGCTGAGGCCACCTCCATGAACTCTTCCCTTGTGGGGCCTTCAGGGAACCAAGGGGAAGGGCACTCTTCCAGCGCGGGTTCTTTGTGGAACCAAGGAGGGGTGAAGTGGAGAGATGATGTCCTCTTCCCATGTGGGGCCTTCAGGGAACCATGTAGGAGTTAAGAGGAGAAATGAGGCCATCTCCGTGAACTCTTCCTCTGTGGGGCCTTTAGGGGAACCAAGGAGGAGTAGAGAGGAGAGATGAAGTTCTCTTCCCTCCTAGGGCCCTCGGGGAACCAAGATGGAGTGGACTCTTCCCTTGTGGGGCCTTTAGGGAACCAAGAGGAGGTGAACTGTCCATCGTGAAGCCTTGGGGAATCAAGGAGTAGAGAGGAGAAATGAAGCCCTCTTCCCTCGTGGGGCCTTCAGGGAACCAAGGAGGAGTGAAGAGGGGAAATGAGACCTGGGAAGACACATTGTCGAACCAGAAGACAAAGCTTCATTTCCAATGACAATCCTGGTGAACTTTATAAAGGGGCTGGATTACTGTCAAAGGAATGAGGTAAAATAGGAGATAGCACAATGGGTCTATGGCCTAAGTGCTCACGGGAACTATATAAACTGTATATACCTATGTAAACTGTCTCCGCCCTTAAAAAAAAAAGTTTATTGCAATTACTCTTGTTATTATAACTTTAAAATCAATGTAATAATCATTGAATAAGTAAAATTTTCAAAATTTTAAGCAACCCCCGACACCAAAAAGAGCTAATGACCTTGAAACACATGAACAGATTTTCATGAATTGTAGCTTTCAAACAAAAAAAACTGCATCACAATCGGTCCATTCGTTTAGGAGCTACGATGCCACAGACAGACACACAGAAAGTCAAACTTATAATACTGCTCCTTACGTTGGGGGTTAAAAAGAAGATAATACTAATAAATCTAAAGGAAAATATGAAAAAGCACAAGACACAGAAAAATAAAAAGGTATCGGTTGCAACTGGGACACGAACCCAGGATTTCTCGTCTTACCGGGACAAACGCCTTAACCATAACCTTATTTAAATAAAAAGGTATTGGTTACAACTGGGACACGAACCCAGGATTTCTCGTCTTACCGGGACAAACGCCTTGACCATAACCTTATTTAAAATTGAATTTCATTTAGACTTTTAGATAAGATCAATAGGTGTCCCCTATAAATAAAATCGGATATTTTATTTTTATTTTAACTTTATGAGTAAAACCTCAAATTGTAATATTTAAATAAATGAAGACAATATAAGCGAAACTCAATCGAAAATCTGGTGTCAATATGTTTTTCTGATTTTTCTGTTGCCAGATTTTCGATTGAGTTTCGCTTAGATTGTCTTCATTTATTTAAAAATCGGATATGTTTATCTGAGACACTATCTAGGTAACAAACCGATTCTTTAGAACTTTGTGATCATTTAAAAAGGTAGCAGCCAAAAATATGGGAAAAATTAGTGGAAGATAATATTGTTGATTATGAATTTGAAATATGAGATTGAAAAAAAAGACTTGACAAATAAGAGGTCTTAATGGCCGAGTTGCTTAAGGCGCTTGTCCCGGTAAGACAAGAGATCCAGGGTTCCAGTCGCGACTGTTACGTTTTTATTTTTCTATGTCTTGTTCTTTTTCATATTTTCGTTTAGATGTATTAGCAATATCTCCTTTTTTAATGCTTATATTTTAACCCATAACTGTGCTCAACAACCGGCTGTTAATAACTATTTTGCCAATTGACTTTAAATTTCCTTCCTCATACAACACTCTTCTAGAACCTTTGTTCGCTCCTCAAACATATCATCCAACCAGCAATATATGTATAATTGACTTGGCATTGCGAAGTTTTATTTTAACTCAATTGTTTCATTAGTTCAAAAGTTCGTTTCATTCTCAATCATTTCAAAAGAGTTTCATCTGTCTGTAAATTTGTTTGTACATTCCGTTTCCGGTTACGATAATATGCTGCATCCACTTTATTATTCAACTTTGACTAAGTGGCCAACTTTGTCTGAGCTTTTTAATATTAAGGTACCTACCTGCCTGAAGAATGTTTGAAAAAAGAATTTTCTTTGTTTCTCTGGACAAGTTTTATAATTCCTTACTTGAAATTAAAAATGTTACATGAAAAACAGTACAAGTTGGCAAAAAACGAGGGAGCTGTCTTCCATGACATAAAGATAGTAGGTGTGGTTGCCAGAATAAAATATAAAGATATAGCATTAGTTCATGTTTACACCACGGTCAACTTGTATGTGTAATGTACATGGTTTTTAATTAGGTAGGTAGGTATTAAAGAACCTACTTACAAATCTGATGATTTCAGAGGAAATTTTGGTTTCTATTTATTACTAGCGAGTACCCGGCATGCGTTATTACAATGCCACTCAACGAAAGAAAGTGTTTTAATCAATGACGTTATATAAATAGACTTGCCATAGTCTCACATACTCGCAAAATAGTGTGGCAAGTAAGCAACACTCCTTTGTTTTCAGTAATTTCTTAATTCAAAAGTTATTCATGTATTTGAAAGATTTGCTACATCCACACCGAAGCCAAACTTCCAACGTACAAACTACCCCTCTACACAATCGTCTGAAAGTTTGAAGTTGGCCTCAGGGTCGTACCATAAGACAATCAAAGAATGCGTGTTTTTTCTCTAATGATGCATAAAATTGTCGGACGGAAAACATGAAAATTAATTGTTTTGCTTATAATAATCGATAATAATAAGTAATTTGTATGTACATATGAATGAAATGTTATTTCTTCACTTTTACTACTGTTTGCTGTGTAATGGAAACATTTTGTCATCACACAGGAATGCATTTTGGCACTTTTTAAATGCAATTTTCCTACTGATAAGACATGACCTTACACGACGAGTGACAGTTTAGTACTAGAAATCGAGTACAGTGCAATTGCCTTGCTTTTGGCTTCCCTTGAGATTTCTACCACGCGTCTACAGTATATAACGTCATTGGTTTTAATTCTGTTTATTGAAGTGCTTTTGGATGCACAATATTTTTTGTTTTTCCATCTGGTACACATACGAATAAATCAGAAGGTTTTCCAACACGTGAGCTGGCTGCTTACAGCTGTACGTGTGAGAAGAATGGATTTTCAAAATTTACCCCCTGCTATCCCCTACATTTACTATGTCTCCTTTGCAATACATTCCTTTTCCTTTTTCCTGTGTCCTTTCCCATGAAAAATTTGGTATTTTGAGGTGTTTCCATATAGAACTAAGGTATGTCTCTTTTGCAATCCCTTTCGTCCCCCACCCTACCCTTGCATGTCTATATATTTTGAGTTGTTTCTATATACAGTGAAACCCTCTCTTCTTAAGAAGTTTGGTTTTTTCAGTCCCTCGGCTTAAAATTGGCTCAATTTTTCTCACATATAAGGTTTTCCTGCTTAAGAAGTTTGTTTTTTCCGGTCCCTTGGAAAATTTCTTAAAGAGGGTTTCACTGTATAATTAAGGTATCCATTACTAGACTGACTATAATAATAAATATTATGAGTTATTATTTTTTTATATTTTCAGTAAGGGAACATACCCATACTACGTGACTCACTTTTTGCAATTTTTAACCCTCCCTCCCCCTCGGTGACCATGTGTAGTATATTCCAAAACCCCTCCTCCCCTTACAGTTTTCATGTAGTAATTCATAAATATGGTTTTGAATCATTTCTTGCTAACAAAAAGTTTTTAAAAACATATTTGTCTTGCCATGACGGCAAGAGTGCATGCATACCTATAATTACAAGTGGAAAAAATATTATAAAATATATTGTAACCAGAACTTAAATTTAGATTTCTAGATTGACTACATGATAAAAACCTAACCCCCCCCCTGAACGGGTCACGTAGTATGGGTGCGTTCCCTAAGAGTTGTCCATATTATTTTCATTAACATATTATATTATTGTTGCAGCAATTGTGCGGAAGAAATCTTGGGAGAAGGATTCCAAATGGATGCTGCCAAGACTTTGTATGAACAAACATGTACTTTATTGAAAGTAGAGCCTCTGGATGTGGAATCCAAAAAGGTTGAATGAGACTGTAAAAATCTGATTTTAAATACTGAGTTCCTACTGAAACTAAATTGACAAACAATGTTCTTCCATTCATGTATGATGAAAAATGCTTCCAATATTTTTATATATATTTAAACACACACTAATTTAAATATCTTGGATAAGATACAAATTTATGCAATACTTACATAGTTTTCTTTATAGAATTAACTCGTTAGTAGAATCTAAATTTTAAATTAAAAAAATTTGCAAGCAAAATAATTTTAATAGATTTATTTTATTTTTAAATTTTAAGGCTAAATAAACTATGCAAGTACAGTAGACGTGGGTTGTTACGTCATTTTCAAGAAACGTAACGAAACCAGTTTCTTGGTCGGCGTCACCTATTTCAAAACAGGTTATTTTTGTAACTAGTTATTTTCATTCAGCTACTGTGATTGTTTGCACAAATACCTTGACCAACTATACAGTTACACATGAAACAAAAATAAATTAAATTACTATCTAAGTGTTTGTAGCTATACAATGAAATCAATATTATTACTTTAACAATAGGATTACTTCGAATGTATTCGTGTCACCCACTCCCGCTTACTAGGAAATTTTCGATGTTCGTAGGCGCGATGCGAAACTACTCACATCACACCCAACACCAACAATCACAGTCAACAGTAATAACGCATTTACAAAAATCACTACTTAATAATTTTATTGAAACTATTTAGTTATTTTCGTTACATACCGCGTAGCTAGTTATCGTATCTAGTGACGTTAAATAACGCCCACGCCTAATGTATAGTACTCTCTGAGTAATACGTCGCTCAATTATCCGAAAACTTTTTGAATTTTTTATTATATATTTTTAGATGAAATGACAAAAAAGCGAGGTGTCAAAAATGTTTATAGTACATAATATAAAGTATGTGTGTTTCCTTTTTTTAATTATCAGTAATTAGAGTTTGAAAAAACGTAAGGTGAGCCACTTTTACAACTTTTCAAAGCGTATTTAATCACATTTCCAAAATAGTTTTTGGATACATTCAGAAATATTACATTTATATGGATTTTATTGCAAAGCAGAAATTTTCTGGCCTGACAGAATACGCTCGAGGTCTGAGGGGTTTAATAACATGCACATTTATGCATGAATTTCAAATGCATGCAGTAATACTTTAAAAAAAATGAAACAATGGGGTAATTTTTTAACATTAACTTACTTTATTAGGTACAGTAACTAATATCAATTAAATATTTAGATTAATATTAACATACGTAATATAAATTAATTTTAAAATGTCATTAAAAAACCTACATTAGGTACAATTCATCTTTCACAATCTTCCTTGTGGTGACCACATTTTTACATTACAGATAGAAATTTAAGAAAATCACATTTCTTAAATTTCCGAGTGAAAAACTTCTTATTATCAAAATAAGATAAAAGATAACTTCATTTTGAATGAAAAACTTAATTTTGAAAGTATTTACTCTAAGGACACTCATATCTGAATACATTCATTTAAAATTATCACACCGACATACTTTCCCTAACAACTAAGTTTATATTTATTTGACATATTAATTATATCTTACAATTCCTTCTGAAAACGTCACACCAATGGATTTAATTATAAATTTAAAGAATAATTGAAATATACAGTACCTAATCTTGAAATGTAGTTACAAAATGATGACGTATTGTATTTTGTACTTGTATTTGATTAATAATTACAATGAATACCAATGGATTATTTTATATTCATTTTTGTCTACTTCTAACCTCCATCGTGAACTCGGTAAACTACACAAATTATATCTTGCATATTCACAGAACACAGAAAGGTTATAAAGAAGAGATACGACAACAACATTCAACTGTCGAAGCACCAACTAACACCATGTCCATTTTTATATCCTAAACATGTGTGAGCATGGTTAAATATAATCCATTTATTTCTCCATACTCAAAGGAAAAAAGTTTTAAAATTGTTCTTTTGTGAACTGGGGGTATGGTATACACATTGGAATTCACAATTTTTATAACTTGGTTTCATATTATTCAGATCATGTTGTTTCACAGAAATTCAAATGTGTCACTGTCATCAATTTGGGAGGCGGGTACCATTTATTGGATAAGCAACACCCCTGCCGTAGGTCCCCTAAATGGTTTGCTATATTTGCCCGGGTTCATAGGGTGAGGTTTGTCTAGATTTTGGCGGCGGATCGATCTGCCCACCAACTGTGTGGCAGGCCGGTTGAGGGAGACCTTATTATTTCTCCAGCCGGACTCTATAGATACCCCTAAAGATTCAACCCTCATACCCTTTTCCTTCCCAGAACTTTCTCTCCTTCTTTTCCCTAAAAATATCCTCCACACAGCATCCCCAAAGATGACAGAGGCCCTAAGAGAGACTGTTTTCCTCGGAGCCTCCTGTGTGGAGCTATTGTAAAAAAAGGCCATTCAGCGCCATTTCGTTTCTTTGACATTTGAAAGGTCCCCGTTAACCCACTGCTGGCCGCTTGCGCACCGGTGATCGGTCAAAAAAAAAAAAATTGGATGCGATTTTGACCCTTATGTATACAGAAACTGTATCAAGAACAAGGTCAGAATCGCTTGCGCCAACAGTATTCCCGATACCGCTAGAAATTTCATTAGCCTGGCAGCAACAGAGTATTTTAAAATAATTTATTTGTGGCATTAGTCGGCCGCATTTTACCGAGAAACGAGCTGTCAAAGTCAGTCGATGTTTGGTCACAAAAACTTCGATAAACCTATCAATTCATCAAATAAACACAAGTAATGTTATTTTTATCGATAGTTTATTGTTCAAAGAATGTGTTTCGGTAAATAAAATAAACGATAGTTCGAAATAAATGCAAAAAACATGACTTCAAAAGTATTCTTTCCGAGATTTCATATGATGTATGGGCGGCTAGCAAGCGGTTAAACACCGAACTGAATCTGGGTGTGTTTCAGCTTTCTATCAAATTGTAATAAGCTGACAAGCTTCAACAAGTTAGTTGTCCTCTTCTACCGAACACAATTTGTTTAAAAGCCGAAACGGACTTAGAATCGGCATTTAACAGGGTCTTTTCAATTGTCAAAAAAACAGAATGGCGCTGAATGGCCATTTGATGACGATGTTACAATTGGATTTCTGTAAAAACAACCAATACTTAATGTTGCTCGCAAATCGTGGCAACTCTCGGCGCGAAAATTATGATATTTTTATTCATTTGTTACATATAAGCTCATTTTAGCTGCGTTTATAGTGAGAAGCAATTATTTATAAGCTGGTAATGTATACAAAATGAATAGAGAGAATGGTTGAGAACCGCAGCCGTTGCGGAGGGGGCCAAATCCCACCCGGGATGAAGCGCCGTGATGATGATGGATGTACTGGCCTCAAAAAGCTGAAAAATTCACCCATATTCAACATGATTTTTAATTGGAAATTTTTATCATCCACCCGTCCGGATTCAGAGATTAAAATAACAAAGCTAAGAAAAAACAAAAAAATAAAATTTAGCTTCCGTACAAAAATGGTTGAAAGGGCAAAATACTGGATATTCACAGCCAAAAGTGGTATCGTGATTAATTTTTGGGTTATTATGCCATGTTATTGTGCTTCCTCTTTCTTTAGTCAATGTTTCGGATAGCAGCGTTGGGTCCATCACCAGAGTGGAAGATACTCTCAGTATTGTGTAAGATCATTCAGAATTGAAACGTTGCTTGAAATGACTTTAGCCATGTTTGTTGACAAGATCTGTATAGCCAGGTACTTCCCCACCTCTTTCGCCCAATTCCCTATCTTTTTACCCTTCAGCCTCAGCCTCACAAAATACTGTAATACGGGAGCAGTGCAGACTCTTGTGCGGTATACACATCAAATAAAAAAATCTGATATTAGTTAGCCAACGTTTCGGACAGTATTACAGTGTCCGTCGTCATCTGACGTCTGCCTTGATATTAGTTAGCCAATGTTTCAGACAGCGTTACAGTGTCCATCGTCATCTGACATCTGCCTTGATATTAGTTAGCCAATGTTTCAGACAGCGTTACAGTGTCCATCGTCATCTGACGTCTGCCTTGATATTAGTTAGCCAATGTTTCAGACAGCGTTACAGGATCCATCGTCATCTGACGTCTGCCTTAATATTAGTTAGCCAATGTTTCAGACAGCGTTACAGTGTCCATCGTCATCTGACGTCTGCTCAGATATTAGTTTTCTATTTATTTTTATTTTACAATTTGGGAAGCTTGTAAGGGTAACAAGCTGCACCGTGGGCCGGATTGGGAGAGGCCGGTTTAGGGAGACCTTTTAACCTCTCCAACTGGTCTCTCTCGACCCTTCATCTTGCACCACACCAGGACACATTGACCCCTAAATTCCTATCCACCTCTCATACCTTTTTACTTCCCAGAACTTCCTCTTCTTAAAAAAGCCAACCACTCAGCATCCCCAAAGATGACATAGATCCTAAGGGAAATTACTTCCCTCAGGCCTCTTATACGGGATGTTTCAGACAGCGCTATAGTGTCCACCACATCCGACATTTGCCCTGATGGACTCTGTAACGCTGTCCGAACGTTGGCTAAAGGAGGAAGAGCAACACGGCATAACAACTCAAAAATGAATAGTGATAAAGAATATGTTAAACCCCTATTCCACACGAGTCGAGTGTAGTCTTAATGTGAAGACAGTTCTCATTGACATTCCCTTGAAAGTTTCCTTCATAAAATAGCGATAATTCAAATTCCTCAAGTATCATCAAGGTGGCCACCGATTTACTATTTATACAAATTTACCGAGTTCTTGTATTGGTTAGTAGAACTGTTTCCACGTAGAGATACAATTGGCTTAGTGTCAGTAATAGTACGATTAATGTTACACAAGGTAAAATATTCTTCACTCACTAATACCTAATTCACACGACGACAGGACAATCAACCAAGACATTGTCCTAGAGATAGAGATAGACAGGCTGGATGTCTCCGTAGGACAATGTTTTACCCCCACCACTGCTCCCGGTCACATTGTCTGCGTTTAAATGCACAAGGACAGGACAGTCAATCCAGGCGTACTTATCCTCGCAATTGAAAGTGCTCTGGTAACATTTTCATGCATATTTTATACCACTGAGTAAGTTCCTCTTCCATTGATGCCAGCATGGTCTAGGGGTAAGGCTCTCAATCGCAACTCGAAGGTCACGGAATCAAATCCCGGTGTGAGCAAATAAATTTCATTTGAATAATTTGTGTTATTTCACAATTAATTCATTTAAAAAAAAATGTATAGTATATTTGCGGCACGTTCCAGAGTGGAAGAAACTATCAGTATCGCCCTGGTGTAAGACCACCATTCAGAATTGAAACGTTGCTTAAAATGGCGTTAGCCGTGTTTGGTGACCAGATTTGAATAGCCAGGTACTTCCCCACCTTCCTCTTCCCTATCTCCTTCTCCTCACCATTACCTTCAGCCTCACAACATACCCCAATTGGGGATGCCATAGTCTCACTGGCTCCAGGCGGGAGCATCTGGGACTCTTGTGAGGTATTCATATAAAAAATTCTTTAAAGATCATTGTAGACAATCTAAGTGAAGATCTGCGCCCCAACCAATGCCTAATCTACAGTATTTTCCTTTTATTATTCAGTTTTTCCTCCAACAATTCCAAAGCATCTTGGTACTAGACCTAATGTTTTTCGCAAATTTGCTTGTAACACGCATTGACGTGAATCCATTTTCGCAGGTCGAATTATTGTATTGTCCTGTCATGCGCGGTCGAGGCTGTTAACGGAGCTGGGACTAGACAATATTGTCCAGTCTTCTGTATTGTCCTTGTGTGAACTCGGCATAAGGAATTTGAACTATTGCGTGGAAATAGTTCTACCCCTAAAGATTCACAAGTGTTAGTTGATGCTTCAAACTAAAATCAAAACATGTTTAGGCCAGGCATACACGGGTAACTTTTGCCACGGCAACACTTTCATCACTGTTTCAAAATCCATTGTAGTATATGGAGGTGAGTGCACTTTGCGACGTGACCTTTTATGTATTTTTGTAAATTGTTGCTGTGATAGAAGTCGTAACGTGTCTGGCCTTAGATAAACTCTTTAAGACCTTTCTATATTGCGTGATTTGACACATTTCAATGTGGGGCCAGAGATGAACGTGACAGAGGAACGAGATAGAATTATGCATTCACAGAGATACCGTTTATTTTAAGCTTCTTAACGCGGCGCGTTGGCCCCTCACCGTCGGAACTGTCCGAGTCGCCGTGCGAGCTCCCCTCCGACTTGATGCCGCTCATCGACACGTCGCTCGTGTCCACTGTGTAGTTGCCCGTCGCCTTCGCCTTCTCCAGCGTCCGAACTGGAAACAAACAAAAAGTTAAGACGAGTCAAATCAGAGATATGATACATGCAAACACTTTTTAGTCCAGGCAGCAAACTCTCTTTTGACAGCCGCTTGGATGTTTGCAGGACCCATTTCATTCCAAAAACTTTATATCCAATAACTTTATCGGTGATTTTAAACATTGCTGAATATAAATTTGAAAAAATAATGTAAATTCTTTGCAATGGACATGCACAAATTAATAAACATATATGGATTGTAGGACTATCAGCTTTCTGCATATTGTTGATATGAATCCATCACCTGAAATGTCATTTGATGGCAGCAATAATCCCGCATTGGTAGAAATACAAACAGATTGCTGTAGAATTATTGATGCACTTGTGCGAACGATCCTACAACAATGAATGTGTGAATCTGTTGTAGAAATGCATTTGCATCGATGATGCAATGACTTCAGCATTTGCAATGACTCGTTGATAAAGACCTGAAAATTTCGCTTTATTTTGTTGGGACACTTAGGAAAAGCAGTGGTATTTAGCAGCAAAAGTCAGGTTATGTTAACTTTTGGGGCGTGGAGAAAAGACCTGAGGCCACCTTGGCGGACTCCACCTTCTTGGAGTCTTCAGGAAACGAAGAGGGGTATGGGTATAGAGGAGAGTTGAGATCACCTCGGTAGACTCTTCCCTCATGGGAGATTGGCCCATGACACACTGGGTGCTCACGGGAATTATCCCCGTACCTTCTCTGCTTTCATAAATAAATAACTTGTGGCATTGTTTTACAAAATCTGAAATTTTAATGACAGTACGCGGTGAAGTTAGCAGCGTTCTATTTTATAGCTTTTAGGCTCTCCTACACGTAAGCTTCGGAACAAGCTTATATTGCCAATAGAAAGAGGACACTTACTCTGTGTTTCCAGCATGGAGTTTTGCCGTTTGAGGTCGTCAATGTCTTGCTGGTGTGAGTTGTTTTTACGTCTCATGAATTGTATATATTCGGCCGCTTTTTTAAGAATTTGCGCTCTGCTAGCCTGAAAACGCAAAGCGACAGTGTGAATAGACGGCCGAACCTGCATATTCCATGATTATCCATATCTCCTAAAGAAGCTATTATAATAAAATGGTAATTTGTGAGTTTCAGAATAAAAGGTTTCATTCACCAATAAATGGGTTTGTAATTAAGTTAAGTGTGTGGGAGAGATTACGTATGATCAGTAGGTACCACATTTTATAATTAATTAATAGTAGTTTAATGTTACCAACCAAAGAAGGGCCCTGCATTGGTGATTTTGTCGTTCGTAAATGAAAAAAAAAGAGAAGAATACGATTGAGGATTGGCCTTTTGAAATACAAAACATTCATACTCTAGATATAAGTCATTCAGGGACATGTTGTTATGATGAATGCATTGACTTTTCTACAAGAAAAGAGGCAACTCCAAGGACAGGGCAATGGCAACTTAGAATTAATTCATTCAAACAGGTATTCCAATAAATTTGGATCCTCTATCTGTGAGAACTATCCACCTTAAGAGTATCTTCCCGTTCTTGCAGTCTGGTCAATTGGAAATTGATACAAGGACAGTAATAATTAACAGCCTAGAATAAAGAAAATATTAAATTATCACAGAAAATTCCCAACCCATCCTATTTGAATCAATATTTCTTAAATCAATAATATACTCATACCAGTTGTGTGTCTTTGATGTAACTCAGGTTCAATGAACTCGGATTAGTTCTGATTAAAGTATCATTTTCAAAATTGGAACTAAATGTGACACAGAAATTTTATCGAGAATTTTATCAAAATCTGGACATTTTCAAAATTGGAATCACGTGATTATTCACAGGTCTGTGCTAGTAAATAAAATTACAATCTTCTTCTTCTTTGTGTGCCGTATCAGGTCCCCCCGACGTTGGCGATCACTCTTGAGAATGTCTCTCTGTCTTGCGCCGCCCGGAATAGCTCCTCCACACTTCTAATGCCGGTCCACTCTCGTATATTACGCAGCCAAGACATTTGTCTCCTACCAGGCCCTCGGCGACCCTCTATCTTGCCTTTCAATATCAAATGGAGCAAGTGATACTTCTCCCCTCGAAGTATATGACCCAGATATGAAATTTTCATGGTTTTTATTAATGTAAGCAGTTCTCTATCTGCTCTAGCCCGCCTGAGAATTTCTGTGTTGGTGATCATGTCGGTCCATGGGACCTTGAGCATTCTCCGGTGAAGCCACATTTCAAAAGCCTCTAACCTGTTCATGGTATTTACTTTCAAGGTTCATGTTTCACATCCATAGAGCAAGACCGACCACACATAACATTTTAGCATTCTCTGCCTTAGTTTTAAGCTAATATTGTCATTGCAGAAGAGGGATTTCATTTTAATGAACGCAGTTCTTACTGCTTCAATTCTGCATCTAACCTCCACATCTGGGTCAAGAGACTCCGTGAGAATACTGCCGAGGTATCTAAATCTTTCCACCTTTTCGACATTGCAACCATTTAACTGTATCACTGATTCAGAGTGATCTAGTCGTCCAAATGTCATCCATTTAGTTTTATTGACGTTGATTGTTAGGCCCAGTTGCTCACCAGCATTATTAACAAGATTTAATAGGTCTTGGAGGTCATCGATACAGTCAGCTAGTAATACAGTATCATCTGCGTATCTTATGTTATTAATGACAACTCCGTTAATCTTCAGACCCTTCTCAGTATTACTCAGGGCTCTTTTAAAGACATAGTTGGAATAGAGATTAAACATAGTGGTGACAGGATACAGCCTTGTCGTACTCCACGCTGAATGGCAATTGCATTAGATCTCTCATTCCCATGTCTTATTTCTGCTGTTTGGAACCAATACAGGTTTTTAATGAAATTCTGGTCTTTGGTGTCAACGTTACAATCCGCAAGCATTTTCATTAGGTCAGCATGTTTTACCCTGTCAAATGCCTTTTCGTAGTCAATAAAACAGGCAAAGACTTCCTTTCTTTGGTCACGACACTTTTGCAATAGTACGTCGATAGACAATAATGCTTCAAGCGTCCCGAACGCATTTCTGAAGCCAAACTGAGTGTCATCCAAGTCCTGCTTGCACTTATTGCGTATCCTGGCATGTATTATTTTAAGGACATGACTCATCAGGCTTATTAATCGATAGTCACTGCACTTCTTAGGGTATTGTTTTTTAGGCAATGTCACGAAGGTGGATTTTAGCCAATCTTGGGGTATATTCCCTGTGTCATATATAGAGTTAAATAACCTCAACAGGTAGTCAACATTTTCATCATTAAAGAGCTTCAACACCTCAACTGGAATATCGTCTGGTCCGCACGCTTTTCTATTGTCTGAAGTCTTTATTGCATGAAGAATTTCTGATTTTAAAATCGATGGTCCATGCAATTGATCATTAGGAATATTAATATCAGGTCTAATATCTTTGAATGTATCATGAATATACTTTTCCCATGTTTGTAAAATATCTTTTTCATCCAATATTAATTTATTGGAATCGTCAACTAAACATGATGGAGTAATTCTTCTAGAAGTGCCCGTAATTTCCTTCAATTTTTTGTGAAGTTTGAATGCATTGTGACTACGACTGTACGACTCTAGTTCTTCACACTGTGACTTCATCCATTCTTCTTTGGCTTTTTTAATTTCACGTCTAATCGTTCTTTGTAAGTTTTTATATTGTGTCTCATTATGTTTGTGTTTACGTCTCTCATCCATTAAGTTCAAGATGTGGTCAGTCATACAATTCTTTTTTCTAATTTGCTTATCAGCTTTCAAATTTGTATCACAGGTTTCACATCTAACTGACTTAAGGTTATCCCATTGTGTTTGTATTTCTATCGATGGATCACAAGGGAGTAGCTTAATATTATCGGTCAAAGTCTGAGATACCTTATTTCTGACCACTTCTTCGTTGAGTTTCGAGATAACCATATTACAATACAAAATGTTTTCTCTTTTACAAAATCGATATATCTATTTTTCCAATTGTTTCATAGAGTATATTGTTTTATATACGGATATTTGAAATGACTGCAATACAACTAATGGAGTCAAGCAACTCTGAATGATTTATTTAACAATACGTTGGTATTTATTCTAATTATTATTTATTAAATCCAGTATTCAGATTGAAAGGGAAATAATCCTTGGATTATTGGACACCAGGTCATTGACGCCATATGCAATGATGAATTTTAGGATACTTGATATTTCACAAATAATATCAATTTTCCAAATTGAAAGTCAAATTTATTATCAAACATTATCTAGGTAACATCATTATTATCTATTGTATCTAGGATTAAACTGGTAAAGTATTGAGAATAGTCGAATAATAATAAACG
Organism: Limnephilus rhombicus; assembly: GCA_929108145.2. Taxonomy (NCBI): domain Eukaryota; kingdom Metazoa; phylum Arthropoda; class Insecta; order Trichoptera; family Limnephilidae; genus Limnephilus; species Limnephilus rhombicus. The sequence goes on along the minus strand of OV815287.1, from coordinate 9,619,235 downwards.
GCATGTTCAGGAAGGAAAAATCTAAATCAACCAGATTTTATTTAACTCCAAATTGTCTTTTGTTTAGGTTAGAGATGGTCGATATTTCTGTCTCGGTTGCACGGTACCAGTTAACTTGTAGTCGACGGAACCGTAGATATCTTTCTCAATGAACAGGTTATTTTTGGAACAGATTCTTTGCAGAATATTTAAAATATTAGAAAAATTGTAAAAAAAACCCAATTTTATTTTTTTATTTGAGGAACTGGTTCAATTTTTCACAGAATTACTCTAGTCACCCACCCAAATGTTTCTTTTTCTTTTGAAGAATTGGCTCCAAAAGTAAATGAATAAAAAAACTTGTTCCACATTGGTCTCTGGTAACTGGAACTGCAGTGACAACCTATTTCAGGACCAACCAGCTCTAGTTTCAAGACTTCAAGCTACATCACGAGTTCAATGCGTTTTTTCTGTATGAGCTAATCTTGTTATATACATTTTCTACCTTTGAGTGATACCCTTTATCATTTGAATTCTAAAGAGAATGGGTTGGGTTTTCTGTTAGCATAGACAAACAGGATTTCATTAGAGGTGTGGTGTTTTCAATGTGAATGTCGTGGGGAGGTAGGAACTATAACTTTATTTTGAATTTATTTTCACAGGGAAGTTCAGTTCTGTTTTTTTGGGAATGAAGGTTTGTAAAATAGAGGGTTACAAAGTTAATTATGTAGTAAAACAACTCTGTTAGTCTGTGTAGTAAATTGATTAAAATTTGAATGCAATACTAGTATTATTGAAGCCCAATGAAAGCAAAATAGTGAGTGTGGTGAGAAATTTTACAGTCAAAATAAAATATCTAAATATTTGATTATTAGATTACTGAAAAGAGAGGAATGAAGAGTGAGGTTATTATTGTGAAGCTTAAATCGAGTCCTAAATCCTTGTAAGTGACCTTCAAATTGAACATACTTACAAACATGTTTATAAAAAGGTAGCAAAAAATGTAATGAATTTTCATTGTCTATTATAATTATTACATTGGATGAGATAACCTATTACATAGAACTGTCATCTCAAGGTACATGTTGGGCATTGGGTTTTGACAAATGCATCAATATTAGGTAAGTAAATTTAGTGAGTTTAACAGTTGTTAATGCATACTTACAACTTTTTCTCCTTGCAACGCGGGAACAGAATCTCGTAACGATGTAAAACTATCTTTAATATGATCTCTCCGTTTTCGTTCTAACGCATTGTGGTGAGCTCTCTTCTCGGCCTGCAACAAAACAGGAAAATGTGAATCAGGAAAGGAGGGAAAACATTTCACCATCATTGGTAATCACATACTTGGGAATAGAAGCCAATATTGCTGGAAGAGTGTCTCATAAGAGATCTTGAGTCGGAATCGTCTCCCTCCTATAACAATACAAAGGCCCGTGAACACATAATAATATGTAAATATGTTACGCCAAAACCAAACTGAATGCAATGTATCCTTACGTCACTTTCGATGTCTATGTCGCGGTCGTCGTCACTCATTGTGATGCGGGGGCAAGTTACCGGGAAAACTAAAATAATAACTCCCAATTCCCCTTATACCTAGCCCAAAGCACTCTTCCACTTCTGTCAAACTATTTGCTATTTGCTGTTGTGCACAAAAACCTGCCCGTGTCACATTTTACTCTGAAGTTGGCGCAGTTCGTGCCAACCGCAGAAGGAAGAAGCAGGTTTCAGACGGCGCCATAAAATTCTGCCAACAAAATTAATTATATCTAAGTACCCACCTGAAATATATTACTTTAAAAACTTTTTTTCTAAAAATTCTGCCAACAAAATTAAGTAAATCTATCCGCAGAAGGAAGAAGCAGGTTTCAGACGGCGCCATAAAATTCTGCCACCAAAATTAATTATATCTAAGTACCCACCTGAAATATATTACTTTAAAAACTTTTTTTTGCACATAAAGCAACAAAATTATTTAAAAATATCCGTTTTATTCTCATATGTGTAAGATCAATGACCTTTTGATTCATATTTTTATAGGGAGTCTGGTTCGAACTTTCAGTTTCACGGGGGCCGGTCTATCAGTATTTTTTAGTAATGGTATTATTAGGCTTATCTTGCCAGGGCTCCTACCAGAGAGCAACTTGATGGACGTAAATCTATCCCAGCGACCACAAAAAGCCACTGAATTCCGGCCACTGATACCGGCCAGAAATAAAAAAATAAAAAATAAAATATTTTTATTAGTACGTACTTCATATAATGGGTAACAACATTCGGAATAATAAATAAATAAATAAAACATCTGTTTGAATGAATTCAGGTTTTTAAAAAATGATTTTACGAAATACAAAAGAACATTACATTGTTCAAATCATTAAAAAAAATGGTTTGAGGAAAAAAAAGATTTTTCAATTATTCATAATTTTGGCTGAATAATAAAATCTACCACACTCGTTTTGAATATTTGTTTTTTTAGTGCCCTAAGCTATCTCGTGTGTAAGTCTATCTCTTGCGGAATTCGGGATTTCTGCAGTTACTTCCTTTTTCATTAAATCATTACTCTTCACTTCATCTTTAAAAATTGAACAATATAAATATACATATAGCCGTTTCTTTAAGCGAAGGCTTATTCACATTGATCAAGTAGTAAGTCAAGTAGCGAGTAGTATACTTGCTGCTTGACTCGGGAAAACCGTTCGCATTACTTTCAAGTATTACAATCGAGCCCGCCGCCCGTTGCAAGAAACGGCGGATGATGGGATACTACAAAGCAAAGTAAGTACGCTAATTAAGCTGACTTTAATGCTTATTTTAGAAGACGTGGAAGAATAAATTAGTGAGATAAAAATAAATAAACTATAGACACGAAAAGAGATTAACAGCAGCATAAATAAATAATTTTAGAGTAGCAACTTCGCTCCAATGCCACGACATTTCCGCGCGTCTACAAATGAACTCTGCTGGACTCTACTAAAGAGCTGACTAAACTGTTCTACTAAAATTGTGGTGTTCGGGCGCGTTTAGTTACTAATATGATCGCTACTCGACTAAACTACTCTCTCAGTGTGAACTCTTAAAAGGCTCTTTATACTAATAAAAAAATACAGTCTATTTTCTATAACTAAAAAATAAAAGTTCTTGATCGTTGTAAAAAATGGGTTGCTTGCGTCTTTTGATTATATTGCGTAATGAACTTTTTCGGTCATGGAAGAATTTATTTAGGCATTTAGTATTTTCAAAATTTATATTAGAAACATGGGGTTTTGAATATGAAATTCGTATCTTGTTAAAATACATACATATTTGTCGAAGTTGCCGTTCGGGGGATACCACAAATAAACGAATCCCGGGAATAACTTTGCAACATTTTTTATACATTTTATTTTTTATCGATGTTTTATAATATAAAACAATAGAAAATTTCGAAAAATGTCGCGCGCTGTCAAAAAGTATCCAACGTCAAGCTTATGCGTCAAACTAAAATGAAATTCCTTAGTAACGAAAGTTTGAAAGCCTCCTCATTTATCATGATTACCAAGTTAAGTTATTCACGCTTGTCGGCATGCGAAAACTATTGTTAACTTCAATCAATACTTGGCAAGTGGGGAGATTCACGCCATTTAAAACTTGGTTTCCAGGCAACAAATTGTGTTATTAACACCCCAGAATAAATAGAGCATTTCCAAAGTTCGCGTGCTCACTCCAAAACGTGTCTCTGAAGTGAATTTATAAACTTCGCGACATTCTGCACGCGACAATCATGTCGGATGATAAGGTAAATTTTTTATTATGACCTATTACACTCTATTCTAATTGTACAACACGAAATATTTTATGTTATTAAAAGACTGCTGTTTTTTTTTGTTTGTTTTCATGTCGTTTTTTTATTGATGTTTGTTTTGTCGTGTATTGCTTATATGTATATACAATATATAATACATACTCTTAAATTTTCATAAAACTTATCTTTCAAAAGTTCCTACCCTATTATATTAACAAAAAAATAATAATTTTATTTATTTTCAGTTACCTACCTGCTATTGATTTTTATATTTTTTTATATGCAAATAGTTCTGTGACGCTTTCGCATCCAAAAAAATATTTTTCTAATTTTCTCTTATAATAAATCAAAACCAAAATTTTCCTCTGAAATCATAAGATTTGTGAGTAGGTATTTAAATACCTATCTACTTAATTATAAACCGTATATTTTGTGTAAAAATAATTTTTCAAATAAGGAATTATACAATTTGTCCAAAGATACATCACTATCACATGTGGCTCGTCGGTAATGCTCGCCGGTGTATCATTGCAAAACCGCGGTTTTGTGAGTTGACGAGCCTGGCTCGTGGCTCGTTACGTTCGCTTGATTTTTTACTCGGCTCGTCATTCAAAACTGCGTGTCGATCACGGCCGGTGACCAAAGCCACCAGTTAAGTTATCGGCGACAGCGCTAGAGGACGGACGTCACGTAATAATGGATCTGCGAATTTACAGTCACGATTTCATCGTAGAATTCATGAATGGCTTCCGAGAGTGTCCCTGTTTATGGCAAATTAAATCAAGCGAGTACAAAAACAAGGGAAATCGGCTTGCAGCATTTTCCCAAAAAGCTTGTACGTGAAACATGTATTTTGATAGTTCGTGTTCAGAAGACGAAGCATTGCTTTTGTTGACTTTGGAAGAGTCTAAAAAGAAAAGAAGACACTGGGTGCATCCGATTAACACTGAGCGAAATGAAAAAGGAGAGTTCAGTATTCTTTTTCCTGAATTACTTAAAGATGAAGAACGTTTTTTTTATTTACTTCCTAACTAACTAACTAACCATCACGCCGTTTTTCCTCAGGGATAGGCAGAGTGAACGGACCGCCAAACAACTCGGTCTTGGCACACACTCTTTGCCTCACTCACATTCATACATCGACTCATACATTCTCTTCTATTATTCTGACTTTTGACTTGACCCGACTCAAGTATATTTACTTCCGAATGTCAACAAGTAGCTTTAATGAATTGCATAATTAGGTATATAAAAAAAAGATATAATTATAATTATATTTATTTATTTTATTTCTTAGAGATAATATATTACAAATTTATTGCAATAATTATAATTATAATTATATAATTATAAAAAAAAATATATAATTATATAATTATATTTTTATAATTATATAGTCTGTGTCACTAAGATTATATAAAAACTGCCTTTCCCTTACTAAATCAATTAATTTTTCGGTGTCAGTCATCTTGCGAGCGAGGCGTTCCACGAGTTCTTTGTAATTCTGACAATAGAACGCAAGAACATAAGCGTTCACACCATGGAACTATAGTATCCATACTCTTAGGTTCACCCTGACCGGCGCCGTCTAACTGCCGCTGTGTCTGCGCGACGCTATAGTGGTCAACTACTTACAAAGAACGCGGAACGCAGAACGCGGAAAGCGGAACGCTTGCTGTCTGCGCGGGCTCTAATACCTCAGTAGTTAAGTATGCCGAGCGTAAAAATCCCATGAATGAAATGCGTGAATGTTAGATATGATAAGTGGCGTAACTAGCATGGGTGGCACCCGGGGCAGATAAGACAAACTCGTATGCCAACAGATATGCAATTAATATTAGTGTCCAACCTAAACAGGAATTTCTACCGAAACCGAAACTTTTTGTAGTAATGTTAATAATCTATTGTTCTAATCTATTTGGGTTATTTTTTACACGTATACAGTCAGGTGTTAAATGAAATAAAAATAACAATAATTGAAGTATGTTAAAAAATATATACATACATATTTTTTTTTATTACTGCTATAAAACAAACAAAAATTATAAAAATTAACAAAACATGTTAACTACTTCTTCGAACAAAAAATTGTCAATAAACAACACTAACATTATAAAGGAAGGACCTTATTAATTGAGTATTTTAATTTTTATTGTATTTACATTCACATTTTTTAAATTTTTATTTTATTTTTATTTTTATTTTTATTTTTTTATTTTTATTTTATTTATTTATTTATTTTTTATTATTTTTTTTATTATATAATATATAATAAAAAAAATAAAAATTAAAATGGAGTTCCACAAATTAAACTTGATAACTCGTTTTATGTACTCTCGATTCACAACTCCCTGGAGTTGGAAGATTGTGAAAATTTGGGAGGCGGATATGGGTACCGCCACTCCGGGAACCATTTATTGGAACACCGACACCTCTGTCATAGGTCACTCCGAGTGGTTCTCTACGTTTGGTGACTTAGAAGGGGTGCCCGGTTTATGGGGTGGGGTTCGTCTGGATCTTGGCGGTGTTGTATCTATCCACCAGCTGCATGGCAGGCCGGATCGGGAAAGAATGGTTGAGGGAGTCCCTTTGACCTCTCCACCCGTACTCTCTCGGAACATTGTCTTGCACCACAGTGGGAGGGATGGATTCGTACAACCGTCACTCCTGGACATAGCCATCCCCAGATTCCTACCCACCCCTATTACCCTTTTCCTTCCCAGAACTTCCTCTCCTTCCTTTCCTAAAAAGACCCTCCACACCGCATCCCCATAGACGACCCTGAGGGGAATTATTTTCCTCAGGGCCTCCTGTGTGGAGCTAAGGTAAAAAAAAGTCATAACTTTATGTAGTAGAAAATAATATTATTATTGATGAAAATTACAGAAGGAGGATGAAGTGGACCCTCGATTAGAGTTCCTCTGCACGTTCGTGCTGAAGACATTGCGACTAAAGGTGGACAAGTGGCAGAAGATGATGCAAGGGGATGAGAAGGTTCCCGTATATTTATATACTTATGCGTATTACCTTTACTTATTTGGCAGATATTTTTCAGGGGGAAATCCTAACACTAAATGGTGAAGGAAAACAAGGTACGACCACAGGCTTAAAGATACAGAAACACTGGGTTGATGCACGTGTTAACAATAATTTCATGATTCTACGCATATATTGCATGCGACCATGTGACAAATGGTCTCTAGTTATTGCGTACGTGGCGCGCAGGGTGTCAGTTGATTTTTTAGGTTATGTTTATGTGATTCACTTTTCAGCAGACTTTTACATTTCTTGCGATTCTGAAAGCGAATTTGAGGATGACTTATTAAGATTATTATTTTTAAATGAATATTTTCGTAAAAAGAAAAATATAAAAGTAAGAAGATTTATTTCATTTTATTTATAAACATAAAAAAACAGTAGGTAGGTACATTAGATACTTTGGTTTAAAAAAAATTACAATTAATAAGTATATTTCATGGTGGGGACCTATTATGTGTTTCATTGTAGTGTCTTATTTATGGTATGCATATTAAGTAATTACTGGGTGATGTATGTAGTGGGAAATTTGTGTGTGAGTATGCATGTTTGTATGTAGGAGCAGGGGCGGCCCTAGGGCGGTGCGAGCTGTGCGACCGCACAGGGCGCCGTCGTAAGGGGGGCGCCGAAAACACCCAACCACTGATCGACTATCTATCGATCGTGGGCTTAAATCGTGTGGTCAGTGCGGGGAGCAAGCAGTGTTGCTAACGTAGGCGATTTTTCGCCATTTAGGCTACTCAGGACGAGAATCAGCGACGAAAAAATGTAAAAGGTGACTGGTCGTCTATTAGGCTACTTCAGAGATAAGTTATTTAAATCAGCCGAATCGCAAATAATTAAAAAAAAAAAATACAATAATGCTGTCGCTGAAAGAATTTTCAGCCTAATGGAGACAATCAAAACAATAATGAACTTAGCAAACGCATTGCAATTGCTGAAAAACTGCTTGAAATTTGAAACTTGAAACAGTACCGGACTTATTCGTCTGCTCAAATAACAACTAAGGAAATAGCTTCCCAGGCTGGGATAGATTCTATGCTTAAGCCAGTCCGATCCCGAAGAAAGAAGCGATTATTAGAATATGAAGCTGCAGATGAGACACCAACAAATCCCGAAGAACTATTTAAAATTAACGTCTTTTACCCTATGATAAATACAATTGAAAATGCATTGGTCACTCGGTATGGACAATTATCTACATTCAATTGTACATGGTCTTTTTTGTATAACATCAAAATAATTCCTGATAAGTCTTCATTAGAAAAAGCCTGTGCAGATTTGCAAATCATTTTAACCGATGGGGAAAAATGTGAAGTCTCTGGTTGCGAATTGGTTGAAGAACTTTTGAGCCTAAACCTATAACTAAAATATCTTGAATCAGCAGAGCCACTACAAGTTTTTCAACTTATAAAAAAAATTGATTGGCAGGATATATTCCCAAATGTGTGGACAGCGCTTCGGATTTTGCTGACCATCCCTGTCGCCAAAGGAAAACGAAGCTTTAGTAAATTAAAACGTACTTACTTTCGGCTATGTGTCAAGAAAGACTATCAGATCTTGCAATTTTATGAATTGAGAATGATATTGCCCAAGGGTTAAATTATTCTGATTTAATAAAAAAATTCGCAAGGGCAAAAGCAAGAAAAGTTGTGTTCTAGTGTTTTTATTGATTTCGCAGTGGTTACGCATTGCAATATGTTTTGTTCGAAAATTTAAATAAATATATATCACAAAGATGGTACTTACTCACTCCTTGGAATTAACAGAGACATCTAAATGGATTGTTTTTTAAAAATAGAATCTAAAACAAGAAAATAACTGACACTGTCTGTTTCTTGGAAAATTTTAATCATTATGAAAACTTATGAGTTTGTGTATTGATTGACAAATTTCATCTCTTGTGCAAATTTTCAAGTCACCTAAGGATTGCATTGATGGAATTTACTTTTGATTGGATGATATTACGGAGGCCTCCAAGCTACAAAAACTACAAAACAAGGTTGGTGGATCTGATATTTTCCCTGGAGTTTTTTTCTTCGTGCCATTTCTTTGTGATATATTTGTTCGCGCAGAGTTTTCATAATCATATCCGTGAGTATTAGGCTCAGAGGGTTTGAGATTATTTATACATCTCAAACTCATATTTATAATGCATAAGTATGGTCCTTCGATTACGGATACGTTCTAGCAAGGTAATATAATAATTTGGAAATTCGGTTTACGAAATTTTGGTAAATTTCGGAATACCTATATTGTATTGCTGGTTCATAATAATATTTCTTGGGTGTTAGTGAGAATTTGTGTATTAATTGACAAATCTCATTATACTCTATAATGCATAATTATCCTTCGGTCACGGATACGTTCTAGCAAGGTAATATAATAATTTGGAAATTCGGTTTACGTAATTTTGGTAAATTTCGGAATACCTATATTGTATTGCTAGTTCTAATAATATTTGTTGGATGTTAGTGGGAATTTGTGTATTAATTGACAAATCTCATTATACTCTATAACACTTAATTATTGTCCTACCCGAGCCTGATAATTCTTACAGCATAAATTTTATCAGGTTTGCGTAATTTTTGGTAATATTCTTGAAATACCTACCTCTTATAGAATTATTAAGAGAGCGTCAATTTACGTATTTTTTTTGTAAATTTGAAGCAGAAAACTCAACATTACTGTTAATAGCTTATTTTCATAATTACATTAACAAAGGATTGTCAGATTACGTAATTTTTGGTAAATATCGAAATACCTGTTTTATTGTTAAAGTTAAACTTTTTATGTGATAAAATTGTTGTATTTCTTTAAAAATGCTGGGGATTACGGAAGAAATTTCAAATGATCAATATGATCGAATGCTTATTTCGTAACAGCAAAAAAGGAAAAACTTTTTTCACGTATTAATGATCTATTTAACTTGACAAAAAATGTCTCTGATTTCGATTTTAGGAATAATGAAACTTTCATGGATCAGACCGGATTAATAGATGAAATGTACATTCAGTTGAAAACATTATTGACGATATTAATTATCGTCAGTTGACTTTAAATCCAGGGTTTCAACTGGAATTTGAATCTTTGAACGCCTTTGAAGATCTGTTTTTAACGGTCAAACGAACTCGTAACCAGATACTAGCCTCGGCACGTACATTCTCGACTCAGAATAAGCCCCTGAAATCTTGTATGTTTTGTAAAAAAACTGATCATGCAATTGCTGCTTGCTCTCGATTCAGGGCGGTGAGATCTCCACGAACCCGTTTTGACTTTATAAAATCAAAATATTTATGTGTAAATTGTTTTAGCACATCACATACTGTAAATTCTTGCAAATCAACGCTTGTGTGCAATGTGTGCAAAAAATCGCATAATACCTTACTACACTTTGGTAGTGGGAATAATTTAAAATCAAACAACGTACATACGTCAGAAGTACGAACCAATGAGGAGAAGTCTTCCCCCCCTCTAGTGCCATCCAGTAACAATGGAACGGGTAATTGCAATATGCAACTAGAGGAACCCTTGCACGTTAGCCCTTCATGCTTATTGCCCGCCAAAGTAACGCCTAATTTGACTAGTTTACTTTCAACTGCTCAAATATATGCGAAACTTAAAAATGGTAAGAAAGTGATTGTTCAATGTTTAATTTATAATGGCTCGCAGAATAATTTTATTACGATAGATTGTTGTAAGTCGCTGAATTTGCCAATAATTCCTTTGAATAATTCTTTTGTCAAAGAAATTGGTTCAGCTTCACGACCAATCTTCGGTTATGTCTATTTAGACATTGAGTCGCGCGTGTATCCAAATAATAAATGTAATATACATGCACTTGTCGTTGATAGTATCACAAATAAACTGCCTAATCACTGTATAATCAAAGGTGATATGAGGTTCTTAGTATTCTGTAGTAGGTCTGAAATTGCAGATGATGGATATTACATCCATCATGCCGCCATTCGTCCTGATAATCCTATGCCTAGGATTGTGCTGGACGCTAGCGCTAAGACACATACAGGGCTGTCAAATGACATCTTGCATACTGGTCTCAATTTGCAAACCGATTGGTTTTTGCTTTTATTTGACTTTCGTCAGTTAGCCAAAGATATGAGACCACATTTCCCGGATACTGCCAATGTGGCAGAGTTCAAGTTGTATGTGGACGACCTGGTCTATTCTATTGCAGATGAGTCCAGTGCCGTACGTCTTTCTCGAGAATTAATCTCGTTATTCAAGTCCGGTGCCTTTGATTTGGTCAAATGGACTACTAGTTCTCAAGTTGTACTTGAAAACCTTCCAGATTATCACCGCAGTGCGGTGGACTTCACTGTTGGTTCTAACAATGCCTTTAAGGTGTTAGACCTCTCGTGGGAACCAGTTGATGACAGCTTCTTCTTTACGACTTCGTATGTTCAGGAGAAGTGTACAAAGCGGAACATACTCTCTATAGGCGCCCGCTTGTTCGATGTCCTCGGCTTGGTCGCCCCCATCATTTTGTACGCTAAATTGCTCATTAAAGAGCTATGGCTGTGCAACATTGGTTGGGATGATACCCCCCCTGAGAGCGTTATTCAAAGGTTCTCGTCACTCATACAGGAATTTCCTTTGATTTCTACGATTAAAATCCCGCGTCATGTTGGTGTCCTAAAGGACAGTACAGTACTCATTGTCGCTTTCTGTGATGTGAGCCTGAATGGTTATGGCTGTGTGATATATTTACACACAACTGATCCACCTGGGAATATTACCGTGAGATTGTTTTGTGCAAAATCAAAGGTCTCTCCCACCAAAGTGACAACACTCGCTCGTTTGGAGCTGTGTGCCGCGGTCTTGATGTCCAAACTAATATGGGTGGTTCAAGATAATTATCGTTCGCGTTTTACTATTGCAGGGACATACGCGTTTTCAGATTCTAGCATTGCGCTTTCATGGATACATTCGTCGCCACATCGATGGTCGGTGTTTGTTAGTAATCACGTGGCTCAATGTCAGGAGAATTTGCCTCCTGAGAATTTTTATCATGTCGCCGTTAGTGAAAATCCTAGTGACTGCCTTACACGTGGCATACTTCCTTCCCAGCTTGTTTCACACGAACTATGGTGGAACGGCCCATCATGGATTCGCAGCCCACCTTCGGAATGGCCAATAAAACCTTTTCATCTCACAAATACCGCTGAAATGCCTGGGCACAAAACTAATGTGCTCACTGCAATAGTTCAGTGTGAACAATCGGTCCTGAGTGAACTGGCTCAGCGTATATCCACATGGGATAAACTTTTAAGGATAGTAGTTTATGTCCTCCGATTTGTAAAAAAGGTATCACCTTCCTCTAAAAAAGTTATGATTCGTTCTGTGCAGAGTTTTCATTTGATATAAGATATTACTGAACTCCAGAAAGGCAAATTGTCCATATACAATTCAAAAAAGCTTCGGAATTTATTAGTTTTTCTCGATGAGGATAATTTGTTACATATTGGGGGGCGGCTTTCTAAATCGGATTTACCATTTGAGGTTAAACGTCCGGTTTTACTTCCTAAACATGACTGTGTTGTGGATCTTATCATTGATCATTTCCATGTCATGTACTTTCATGTAACCCTGGACTTCTTATGTCCATCTTACGGCAGCGCTATTGGATATTAGATGCCAGGACTGTTATTAGAGCAAATGTGCGGAAATGCAATTGCTGCTTCCGCTTAAATCCATCGCATCCTACACTGAAGATGGCAGATTTACCTTCATATTGTGTTGTAGAAGCAAAGGCTTTCGTTCACACCAGTGTAGATTACGCAGGTCCCCTCCGTATCACGCTTGCTCGTCTGAGAGGACAACTTTCACAAAAGGCATATATATATATTTTTTTTTGTGTGCCTTGTAACCAAGGCCATTCATATTGAGTTGGTCTTTGACCTAACTTCAAATGCTTTCAGCCGTTTTATTTCTCGGCGTGGCCATGTGTCGTTCTTGTATTTCAGATAATGGCACCATTCATTCAGATAATGGTTCATCCTGGTACTGATAAAATTATTCGCGTTACGACGGTAAAGACAAGATATGGATTTTTAAACGTCCTGTTAAATTATATCCCATCCCAACGCAATAATTATATCATTATTTTATGTTAATATTTTGTTAAAGTTTAATTATTTCGGACTTAACCATGACATTCTTTATTTAACACTTAGTTGACTTAGCAACATGATTTTTATTTTATTTTTAAACATTTTTCAACTTAGTGATTTTATCCTTAATAAGTTTAATTTAAACTTTGTTTTTTGAAAGTTCCGCGAACTTCCAAGGCGGGGAGCATGGTTACGCATTGCAATATGTTTTGTTTGTTCAAAAATTTAAATAAATATATATCACAAAGATGGTCCTTACTCACTCCTTGGAATTAACAGATACAGCTAAATGGATTGTTTTTTAAAAATAGAATCTAAAACAAGAAAATAACTGACACTGTCTGTTTCTTGGAAAATTTTCTTCTTTGTGAAAACTTATGAGTTTGTGTATTGATTGATAAATTTCATTTCTTGTGCAAATTTTCAAGTCACCTAAGGATTGCATTGATGGAATTTAACTATTGATTGGATGATATTACGGAGGCCTCCAAGCTACAAAAACTACAAAACAAGGTTAGTGGATCTGATATTTTCCCTGGAGTTTTTTCTTCGTGCCATTTCTTTGTGATATATTTGTTTGCGCAGGTAGAGTTTTCACATTTATATCTGTGAGTATTAGGCTCAGAGGGTTTGAGATTATTTATACATCTCACTTTATAATGCACACAGATTTAATTAAATAAATGTAATCAAACATATATTTTTTAAACGACTTCAAAAAGGAGGAGGTTCTCAATTCGACTATATATTTTTTTATTAATTTGTTTGTTACCTCAATATTTTTTTATTATTATTTTGTTTGTTACCTCAGAACTTTCGACTGGGTGAACCGATATTGATGATTCTTTTTTTATTTGAAAGCTGTGCTTCCCGTGTGGTCCCATTTCAATTTGGTTCAGTTCTGACAATGGCATCCATGAGAAAACCATTTATTTATTTATTTATATTTATATATTTTTTTTTTTTACAGTTTTTTAGAGAAAATGTGTCCTAACTGGGGTACCCCGTTCTAAGGACACATTGTACAAGTTTTATTATTTTAATTATAAGTAAATACCTAATCTATGTTAGAATACTGCCAAGGGAAATTATTAAGTTATATCTAAAAGAAAGTACAAAACAAAGCATTATTCTTTGTTGGGTTGCAAAATTGAATCTATTTTCTTCCTTCCCATGTCCACAATCCATATTTTTATGCTTCTTTTGAAGGCGGTTATTTTTTTTGTGGTTTTCATTGCAAGAGGGAGTAAATTAAATAATTTTACAGAAAAGTATTCCATATTTCTTTGTCCAAAAGTCGTTTTAGTTGTAGGTTGGTAGAATGTATGTTGTAATGTAGATCTTGTGAATCGGCCCGAGTTTGTCTGTGTAAAGTTATTCTGATTTTTGAATGCGTACATTAGAATATCTTTTGTATATAATTGTTTCAGTGACATTAAATTCAGCGCTTTAAAAACATAGTCTGTAGGGGTTCTGATGGGTACTCTAAGTATAATTTTCAGAATTGCCCTTTGTGCTATGAGGACTGGTTTTATAGTGGAATCGCATGAGCTTCCCCATCCGATAAGACCATATTGTAGTTGAGATTGGGCTAAGGCATAATAGATTTTAATTAGCTGTTCTTTATCTAAAATGTTTCTTATTGTTTTGAAAAAATAGGTTAGTTTTTTTAATTTGTTGCTCACATTTTCCACTTGGGAGTTCCAATTTAAGTTTTGATCAATTATTATTCCAAGATATTTTATTGTTTGTATTTCATTCAATTTTGGACAGTTGCAAGGAGTTTCTCGGTTCACGTTTATACAGTCTTTATGAATTTTTATGTTTAGGTTTGTATTGAGGTTATCCGTCTGTTTGTTGTAGATTTTGAATTTAATATAATTAGTTTTTGTATCATTTAGTGTTAGTGAATTTGAATCAAGCCATTTTTTTACCCGATTCATCCCTTTTTCAGCTTTTTCAAATACAGTCTCCCATGACTTTCCATGGAATAGAAGGACTGTGTCATCTGCAAAACCAATGACTGAGCCGTGACAGTTTAGTTCACATAAATCATTTATATATATCAGGAATAAAATCGGGCCTAAGACACTGCCTTGCGGGACTCCATATTGGATTTGTATTGGTTGACTTGATTCATTTTGAATCCTGACTAACTGTAACCTTTCTGACATGTAGCTTTTAATGAGGTTTAGTTCACGTCCTGAGATTCCAATCTTTTTGAGTTTTTCTAGAAGATATGTGTGATCAATTGTATCGAAGGCTTTACTTAGATCTAAAAATATTCCGATACACTTATTTCCGTTATCGAGACTATGTTTTATACTTTTTACAATAGAGGCGATGGCATCGGAGGTTCCTATATTTTTTCTAAATCCATATTGATTTTCAGATAGTATGAAGTTTGTTTCAAGATATTGAGTGAGCTGCTTCTTTATGACTTTCTCTACTATTTTTGAAAGATTATTCAATATTGTTATCGGTCTATAGTTATTTATATCCGCTTTATTGCCAGTTTTAAAGATTGGTATAACAGAACCCATTTTAAGCGTTTCGGGAAAGATACCCTCCATGATACATCTGTTCACAAGGTGGAGGAGTGGTTGAATTATTTCATCTCTAGTTGATTTAATTATTCTCATTGAGATGCCATCTGATCCTGAAGTTAGTGTTGGTTTCATTGAATCTATAATGCTTTTAATGTCATCTGCTGTAACTGTATTTAATTTAAAGGTGATATTATTTGTAAGTGTGTTGTTAATTTCATTATCAGTATAAGGAGGTTTAATTATTTTTTTAGCTAAATTAGAACCCACCTTGGAGAAATATTCATTCACAAATTGAACTATTTCCTTTGGATTTTCTTTCATATTTAATTTTTGATTTGGTGTATCAAGTTCGGTAATATCACTACTTTTATTGTTTTTAGTGTATGTCATCTCCTTAATAATTTTCCAGACAAGTTTAGGGTCATTATTACAGTTTTGAATCTGACGTTTGTAATAATTACCTCTGGCATATTTTATAAGTTTAGAACACATGTTTCTATAATGTTTGTAAAGATTTAGAAACGAAAGATCAAGTGGATTTTTTTTTGTTTTTAAGTGTAATTTGTCCCTAACTCTTATACTTTTTAGAAGTCCTTGAGTAATCCAAGGTTTTTTTATTTTACATTTGTGTGGAGTTTGTATAGTGAATGATTCTGAACATTTATGAATATTTGTTTGAACAATGCTTGTAAATGAGTGCCAGCAATCCTGAAAATCATTAATTTTAAATAGTTCTCCCCAATCTTCCAATTTTAATAAATCCTTTAACCTGTTAATATTAATTCTATTTTTGACTATTGTATTTTTAATGTAAGTATGTGTATTTTGAAGTTGAATGGTAAGTAGCAGTGTAAAGTGGTCAGTAATATTGGAATGGTGAACGGCGGTACCGTATGCTTTGTTTGTTTTTATCATGATGTGGTCAATACAGGAGGCAGATACATTTTGAGCATTTTCGTTATATCCTAATCTTGTTGGTATATTAACTGCACTGATCAGTCCATGGTGCAGTAAGAGTAATTGGTAGTCATCACATTGGGGGTGTTTCTGTCCAGTATTTAGTATGTTAATATTGATGTCCCCAATTAAGTACACGTTCCGAACATCTCGTAGTTGGGTTAGCTCATCATCCAGGGAGTGAAGAAATGGAGATATGTCTCTTGTTGAAGGTGATCTGTATATCCCTAATACTGAGATATCATTATTAATGTTTATTAATAGACAGTTAGCATCTCTGAGTTGAATTTCTTTTACAATTCCTTGGATCTCATTTTTAATATAAATTATCACTCCGTCATTCTGATTTTTATGTTGTGTGGAGTTATATACCTTATATTTATCTAGGTGTTTTGGTGAGTATGTTTCTTTTTTTATACGACACTCTGTGAGTATGATGATGTCGATATCCTCATCAAATTGCTGTAGCATCACCGTCAGCTCTACGAAATTTTTATTGATGCTTCGTATATTTTGGTGGAGTATTTTTAATGTTTTTGCTTTATTGTTTTTTATATAATCATTAATTTCTTGAGTTGTTAATGTTGTAATGGTTTCCGGAGAAGGGTTGTCATATTCAATATCAGTTAATGGATCCATTTCTGGTATAAGTGTAATTTTATTGTAGATAGTTATGGATTACTGAGCTTGTCTATATGATTTTACTTTCAAGGTCGTTGTGATTTTTTATTTCAATTATTAAAGAGTCTTCAGATTTTCTTGCTAGCAATTTTCCATTTCTGAACCAGATGAATTTGAATTTTTTTTCTTTTGCCCTTATTTTCGTGTTCCATAAAAGATTTTTATAATACGGCGTAAGGGCTTCATTCACATACATTTTTTTATTATCATCCGCTAAATGGGAGACATCATTATTTTTTTTGAAATTCATCATTGTAATTTTTTTAGTTTCATCTTTGAATGTAAATATAAGACGTGAAGGTTTTATATCACTAGATTTTATGAACTTGTATTTGTCCTCTGGTGTCAGATTTAATCCGAAGGCTGAACTAATTCTGGTGGCTATTTCATGGGGCGGTTCATTCAGCGATACTTTAAATCCATTGATCTCTACACTGTTTTTCAATTCTTTTTGCTCGGATTCGGCTATTTTTGTTTCCAGAGCAACAATTCTTTTTTCTTGTATTTCCATCTCCTCTATAATTTTTTGTTGTTGTTTTGGTAAATCCAAAATTTTATTTAATTTGTCATTTATTTCATCATATCGATCGCTTACAAATTGGGTTGATTTTTTAAGATCGGCTATTTCTGACTCTAATTTTGTAAACAATTGTGTTTTTAACTCACTCAGTTTACGATCAAGGTAGTCCGTGAGCGAATCCATGATTTTTTGATGTTCTGCGGCAGATCTCGTTGCAGACATAATTTTTGTATATAATTCCAATAGCTAGTAGCGACTCAGGTAGCACTTGTTTACTTTTCCAATGATTTGTTACTTTTAATGGGTTGTTTATTAATTTTGCAAAAAAAAAACAAACAGAAACAAACTGCTGTCACTTTTAGTTGTAATAAATACCACTTTTTTCGGTGACTTCACTAGAATATTAGCAATATGGTTCAATTTGTGGACTTTTCTGAAGATTTCTGTCACTTTTAACACTTATTTTATTAATTTTACGGGAGCAAAACAAAAACATACACCTGTCACTTTGAGGTATTATTGTTGTATGTTACCATATAAGTCTTAAATTTGTATTAAGTATGTGCGCGACAAATGGACGAATAACTCAATATCACCCCAACCGATTTTGATGATTCTTTTTTATTGGAAAGGATGTACTTTAAGGGTAGTTTGATGAGAGTTTGATCGGGTTCTGATTATGGGATCCATGACAAAGTAACGGAACTCTTCAATTCTTAGAAGCAAATTAACGATACTCGGCCGAATCTTTTATAGGCTATCCGGATCTTTGAGTCATCTACCGTAACGTCGTTATGGTCAAGTAATGTCTGTCTCACATGAGCAGCACGTTTAGTAGGTCTACCC
The DNA here is from genome assembly GCA_929108145.2 of Limnephilus rhombicus. NCBI lineage: Eukaryota > Metazoa > Arthropoda > Insecta > Trichoptera > Limnephilidae > Limnephilus > Limnephilus rhombicus. The sequence goes on along the minus strand of OV815287.1, from coordinate 9,600,749 downwards.
ATATTCAGACAAATTAGTTAGTGTAAAAAAAAAAAATAAAATCAAAAATTTTAACAAAACAAAAAAACGACTTAAAAAATGCACTAAAAAGTAATAAAATAATTTCGTATTTTTCTACAACTTAATAATCAACTTACTTTTTCTACTCATCAATATGTAGGTACGATTGTTATTTTTGGAGTCGGTGTCAGCCAAGGTACCCGGCCTGGCGTGTTCAATTGACGGCTCCCCTCCCACCAAGGCCCCGCTCTCGCCTCTCGCCTCGTCAAGTCGCGCGTACGACACCATAGCACATCTCACCCATAACTATATACATATGTAGTATTTTCATTGATCTTCAAAAAGCTTTCGATACAATAGAGAACTCCAGTCCAATTTTTTTATTTTTTTTAATGAATAAAGACCTTCAAACTTAAATAACTGCATTTTTATTTTTATTTTTATAGTTAGTTTTAATAGTTAAAATAATTGTCAAAGTTTTAATTTTTAAAGACTCCCAGAAACGCACCGTATCTATGGTGGTCTAATTTTTTTACTTTTTAAGTTGTCATTTTGAATCAGTGATGTTATGTCGAGGGAAATTTCCCTAGATCTAGGGGAGAAAAATATTTTTTAGGGATAAGGGAAATCAGGACAAAATCTAGGGAAATTTCGAACTCTGGCAAAAATTTTATTACATATGACAGTATTACTGGTATTATTTATATATATACGTATATATATATTTTGGAATTCCTATGAATCTTAATTATTTTTCATGTACTTAGATGCCATGTTATTTTTAACACTGACAACTCAAAATGATATTAGGGAACGTACCCATACTACGTGACACGTTCGGGGGGGGGGGGGGGTCTTCAAAATACCACGCTTGGTACAAATGAGCGGCGGGTTGCTTATGATTTTTATTTTGCAAAGTGTTTTTTTTTAATTTGGAATTCAGTTTCTAATTCAGTGGTGAGTGTATTCGTACTTTTAAATTATTACTTCACGTAGCAAAAAGTGTTTTATTTGGAAAATCACGGTATTATTAGTATATTTACCAAGTTCCGATATCTTTCCAATTAATTATCATATTAATTAACATATAACAGGATTAGTGTTACACAATCAGGTGGCTACGTAGGTAATTGCGTAAATGTGAAATTCTAGGGAAATTTCACTTCTAACTGTTGGCAACACTGTGAAGAACCCAGAATAATCATGGCGGAATGCTTTGCAATGACTTTTAGGTGTGAGGTGTGTTTTTTATTCAAGATTAACTGCTTTTAATATAGAAAAACATTGGTAAAATGTCCACATTTCACCGCTACTGTTATTGTATTTAATCAAAGTGCAATATAAAAACAATAAATCATCTCTTTCATTGCAAATACATGTGACATCGTGTTTTGTGTCAGGTGTTACTTTGTAGGTACATTGTTTTATGTATAATACATACAGAAACACTGGTATTTATAATACACTGATCATGACGAGTGTGTAACAACTTGTATAAAAAGCCCTATACTAAAAACAATTTGAAAATACATAAAAACAAACGTCAAAATATGACACGACTTTAACCTCAAATAGACAACATTTATTGCAGATTGTCCGCAAATATAGCCCTTTTCGTAAATTGTTGAGGGCCTAAATTATGTTTCAATAAACACAATAACTATTATTTATCTAAATCTCTATAAACAGTATGAAAATAAACCAAAAACACGAAATGTTGAATTGCATAGGTACGTGTGCACTTCAAGTCATTTCAAATGTCAATACAATACAATACACAGGTGACAGGTTAACTGTGACGTCACGGTTAACCATTTCAGTAATGCCAACTTAACGCTGTGTTTTGGGAAGAGGTTTAAAAATGCACTTTTTAATAATTTATTAAAAACTCTGCATTTAATATTATGAAATAAAACTTATATATTCAGAATCAGCGTTTCTTGGTCTATATGAACATATTTTTTTAAAGCCATAATATTTTTCACTGGAGTTCCTTATTGATCATGAAATACTGTACTTAAAACTAAAAAAAAATGGAATAACCGAAACAACTCTAAACCTACTTAGAAGTTATTTAACTGGAAGAGAACAAATTGTACAAATTGGTAAAAGAAAGAGCAAATCTCTTTCAATTAAATTCGGGGTCCCCCAGGGAAGCGTATTAGGACCTATACTATTTCTGATATATATAAATGACCTTATGAATCTTCCCATTAATGGAAACATAATGAGCTTTGCAGATGACACTGTTATTATATTCCACGAACAAGATTGGACAAGAACCTACAAGGAGGCGGAACATGGCCTGGCTGTACTTCAAAACTGGCTAAAAGTAAACTCCCTTACATTAAATGTTAGTAAAACTAAATATCTAACTTTCTCCAAAAACAAAAGAGGACAACCAATGAATGTGCATACCCTCAAATTACATGAATGTCAAAATACTTTTCCACAATGTTCCTGCCCGTCTATAACCCAAACCAAAAGTATTAAATATCTTGGGATTGAAATTGATGAAAATCTACAGTGGAATTCACACATTGAGCTTACCTCAAAAAAGCTGACAAAACTCATCTACTTCTTCAAAAAATTAAGAAACATCTTGTCGATGAGGGATCTAAAGAGAGTATATTATGCTTTATGCCACTCTCGATTGGAATATGGAGTAATAGGATGGGGCTCAGCAGCATCTAATCACTTAAAATAACTTAAGATAACTCAGAATTGCATTATAAAGACCATTCTAAAGGTCCCCATAAGGACGTCAACAGCAGAAATTTTTAAACAGTTTGATGTTCCAAGCATACAGAAAATCTATGCCAAAAACATTCTAGTACATCACCACAAAAATGATTCAGAGGCAGACACCTCACACGCTCATAAAACCAGAGCTAAACAAACAGACATACTTAATATACCAAAGTGTAACTCTTCATTTGGTCAAAGAAGTTCTGCATTTTTAGCAGTAAAGTTATATAACAAACTCCCACTTAGTATCAAACAAATAAAAATAAAAAATAGCTACATTAAGGACATTAAATGTTGGCTGAAGAATCTATCGGAAAATGAACTTACTAGTATACTTAAAACATCATAGAAGTTTCTGGAAAACCTTATCCAATGAAGTAAAACCATAGAAGTCGCTGAAAAACTTATCCAAAGCATAGTCCCCCGCAGCACAGGATCTCCTAGTGAGGAGGACTACGAATATATTTTATATATACCTACATCTAACTAACATGTTTCATATAAAAATGTAAAAAATATTATATAGTTACTAAATAAAAAAAAATAAAAAAAAAAAAAAGTTACAAACCTACCTCTGCTGACACCGACTCCAAAAATATCAATCGTACCTGCATATTGATGAGTAGAAAAAGTAAGTTGATTATTAAGTTGTAGAAGAATACGAAATTGTTTTTTTACTTTTTAGGGCATTTTTAATTTTTTTGTTGTTGTTGTTTTGTTAATTTTTTTGTTTTTTCTGATATTATTTCTCATCTGTCCTACTAGGTACTTCAATTAAAGTTGCATAACTGCATAGATAGAGCTCTACTTTTGTTAGGAGGGGGGGGGGGGGGGGGGTGCTACCAAGAGATTTCGCACCACCTAATAATATCGCTAGGGCCGCCACTGTGTATGAGCATTGAACAATTTGTATTATTGACATGATGCTCTTTTTAAATTTGGGTTGTGAATCGGAGAAAATGTCGATGTAAGAATTTAGACCATATGAAGAGCACGATTGATTGGCGAATTAGATGCTGCATTTGTCTTGTAATTAAGCGTGTGGAATAGTTCTGTTTGGCGTGTACGCCTCAATGGTATGTTAAAATTAACTAGGGAAAGAAGTTCAGCACAGTCAATGTTATTATTTAAAATTTTGTGTATAAATGTCAAATCAGCTATTGCTTGCCTTTGTTGCAAAGTATGAAATGTGCATCAAAGTTATTGTTGAATTTGAAGGTAAGATATTTTATAAATTTGTTTTGAATATGTTCTATGCTATCTATGTACACTTTGTATTGCGGGTTCCAAATTGGCGAAGCATATTCCAGTGTACTTCTGACTAATGCAAAGTATAACATTATTACTGTACATGTGTTACTGAACACTTTACTTATACGAAGAACAAAACCAAGCATTTTATATGACCTGTGAATGATTGAGTCACAGGTCATATAATTGAGTTATAATATGTATGTAGGTTAATTCAATATAACATATTGGAAGACTTATAAGTAAAATATCTATCAGAAATTTATTTGCTTACTGCAATGAAATGTCAGCCCATATCTCAGAACTCACTTTTTCATTTAATGCTCAATTGCTTAGGACATTGTCAATAACAAGATTTCTAAAATTGGCCAGGAAATGCACCAAAGAGGGGAAATAGCCGACCACCACAGAGATCTCTCTATTATAAGCTAACAATATGAAGGAATTAGATACATAGCAGTTGCCTAAAATTATTATATAGGCTGTCAACACACAGACACGTTAAAATTATAATTGGTCTGTTTTCCAGAATGCGATGTATAAATTCTTCGATGACGTGTCCATCCCCATGATGACTTTCCACATCAACAACCTGGGTTTCCTGCAGCCGTACATCGGCTACTGCCCCAGCATCAAGAGCAAAGTGGTCTACTTTGTGAGGAACACACTGCAAGCCGTGACTAAGGATAATGTTAGATGTGTAAGTAATGTGGAATTAATCCAGCCAGCCCGGACCGGGGACTACAAGATCCCCAAGATCCACCTTTTTTGCAATATCTCGTTAATCAATTATACAATTTCATTCATATTTTATGTAATCCTTGAGAAAATACCAACATTTTTTTGCCATTTTTTGTTTTTCAATATTCAAAGCACATAAGATAGAAAAAAATGTTTTTGATAAATATTAGTGCAAATCGCGGTGTCCGCTAGCATTTCAATACCATTATTTTTGTCCCAACTTTACGTTCTCGAGTAATGTTTTTTTTTTCAGTCTAACTTACCCGGATGTAATACATATGTGAAGGAGCGAGACAGTTATACTGTTTGTACATTCTGCCAGTTATACCTGCGCTGCAATTATCTTTCAACAGTCTCGGTCTCGGCAGGCGGGTATGGGTACCGCAGCCCGGGAACCATTTATTGGATAACCAACATCCCTGCCGTAGGTCACCCCAAGTAGTAAGGTTCTCTACGTTTGGTGGCTTAGCAGGGGTGCCGGGTTCATGGGGTGAGGTTTGTTTAGGTCTTATGTACCTTTTATAGATTGAATAATAAAATATTTTAACAAAAAAACAATGTAAGTGCACTGTAAAAGACAAAACACCTATAATATACACTTTGAAAATAATCCGGAGGGTATTAGGAAAAACCTTACTAATCGACTGCTAAAAATAAGTATGAAAACAATAGTATTACCATCCCCCAGAAGGAAAGAATCGAAGGAATGATGAAAAAATGTAACGAAGCCGCAACGCCGACAATAAAACTAAATAAATCATAAATATTCAATATTGCAGAGAACCAATGACGCCCTGACATAATTTAGTTCAAATTATATTAGTCTTAACAATCCTTTAAAAGTCTATTCCTTTTACTACCCGAGTACAACATTGCATATTAAAAAGGGACAAGCTTTTTAAAGATAACATGAATTGAAAATTACGCTTCACATATTTACATCATTATTATTTTGTTTTAATTTTAATACATTTTAATCTACTTTTTATTGGTCGTTTTTTCATGGGAGCACTTTACCGCTCCAAATAGTTGTGTGTTGATTTCGGCTTCCTTCAGAATTTGGGAGGCGGGAATGGGTACCGCTGCCCCAGGAACCTTTATTGGATAACCAACACCTCTGCCACAGGTCACCCCAAGTGGTTCGCTACGTTTGGTGATTTAGCAGGGGTGCCCGGGTCCATGGGGTGAGGTTTGTCTAGGTCTTGGAGGTGGATGACCTGAACACACTGAACCCCATATTCCTACCCACCCCTTAAACCCTTTTGCTACCCAGAACTCTCCTCTCCTTCCTTTCCTTTAAAAAAACCTCCACACAGCATCCCCAAAGATGACATAGGCCCTGAAGGGAAATTATTTTCCTTTGGGCCTCCTGTGTGGAGCTCATTTAAAAAAAAAAAAGAATGGAGATAGTTTAATAGACTTTTGCGTGTTTTTTTTTTTATTGAACATAACAATGTGCATATTATTATACAATGTTTACAATTATATTACAATGTTTCTAGTTTAGGAATGTAATTTCTAAGTCTCATAAATATATTTATACATTTTCATTTGACAAGTTCACAAGTATACAGGCAAGCTGAAATCTCTGAATGTGAAATAATTTTTTTAAAGAATATTTGCAAAAGTTACCTATCTATGTAAAGAAATTATCGTTGTTATGTATATTAATTTTATTAACAATACTTTCTTTTTAAATTTATCGAAATACTTAAGTTTAAATAAAATATAAAGAACAGTCAAAACTGCAATGTTTACAAATTATTTTTATTTAAAAATATATCCCACTGTTTAGAAAGCGCTGGCTAGCTAGGGCTTCAGTGGCTATTACAGCTCCGGTCACATTCCACATCAAGCCAGATGGTTGACATGACGTCACTTAGAACACATAATATTTTGCGATTTGTACAAATACGAGCGGGGGCTTGCGATCCCCCGGTTCGGTGCACACGGAATTTTTGGATGCTTAGTATGGGGAAGGTTAATATATCTTTATTTATCATGATTAATTTTTGTCAACGTTTTCAATACTGGAATGCTGTTCGAAACATTGGCTACAGAATGAGGAAGTACAATATGGTCTAATAAACCAAAAATGAATCACGGTAATACTTTTGGCTGTGAAATCTCTATTTGAGAGGTGGATACGGGTACTGCAGCCCTGGGAACCATTTATTGGATAATTAACACCTCTGCCATATGTCACCCCAAGTGGTCCACTACATTTGTTTGGTGACTTAAGAGGGGTGCCCAGGTTCATGGGGTGAGGTTCGTCTAGGCCTTGGCGACAGATGTGTCTGCCTACCTGTGTGGCAGTCCAGATCGAGAGAAATTAATTGAGGGAGGCCTTCTGAGCTCTCCAGCCGGACTCTCTCGTCTCATCCTCTTGCAAGAAGTCGGAGAGATGAATTCATACGTCTGTCACTCCTGGACGCACTAACCCCCAGATTTCTTCCCACATCTCTTACTTTTTCCTTTCCAGAACTTCCTCTCCTCTCTTTCCTTCAAAAAACCCTTCACACAGCCTCACCTAAGATGACATAGGCCCTGATTCAAAATTATTTTCCTCAGGGCTCGTGTGGGTATCTAATGTAAAAAAAAGTGTGAAGTTTCTTATTTATTTGTATTGTCTTATATTATTCTTATTTTATTTAACATTGGAAGTGATAATGGATAATTGTTTCTAGATTTTGATAGTGGGTGAGCTTTCCCAAGAGACGGTGAGCGAGTTGACGGTGCTGACGGAGGAGATATTTGCCCCGCTGCTCTGCAACCCCCTCAACCACTCCAGCTGGCCGGAGCTGGTCATCGAAGATGTCAAGAAGCATGTCTACAGCTTCAAGAGCATCTTATATCAGGTAAGTGCTACTACACTTTAATAATACTAAATACATAATATATATGGAGCTGGTTCAATTTGATAGAAGGAAAATGTGCAGATTTCTAAAAGTTATCATTTAATCACTTTACTTTTGTGTAACACCCCCTAAGTCAATACAAACAATTCAAAGAAAAAAAAATATCACCTAAAATTGATTTTGAATGACAGAAATACTACTACTTAAAAATAACTTTTAAAATAATGTCATCCAAAACAAAGGTAAATGTTACTTGGGAGGGTATCAATTGCTGTTGTAGGACTGAATTTGCATAGATTTAAATGACTTAGTACTTCCATATATACAGGGTAAAGGTCATTGACTTCGGGAGGTGATTATACATGAAAATAAAGATAATTAACTTTTTTAGATATTCCAACTTTTAGGGGTATTTTTTTGGGAAAAACATAAAATTAGTCCGGCTTGTCCAGTCAGCACTATTATTTTCCGCTGTTACGATACGGGCCAATCACAATCGCGCCCGGCAAGTACACTAAGGATTTTTAGTAGGCATGTCTTTTTGTGTGGGAAAAAAGTTGGAATTTTGGATAAAGTTGCAATGTTGGAAAAAGTTGTTAATCTTTTTTACTCATAGAATTTAGATTTTTCTAACATTTTTGTATTTATAGATTCGAGGAGATATGGACAGTCAGGTTTTACTGCCGATGCCGGCAGGAGTGGAAAAGATTGATCTAGCAGAAGAAGAATGGATTCGAAGGTGTGGTTCTAGATTTAATAATTCATTTTTTGCAATTTGGGAGGTGGGTTTGGGTACTGCTGCCCCGGGAACCATTTATTGGATCCCTGCCATCGGTCACCTCAAGTGGTTCACTACGTTTGGTGAATTAGCAGGGATGCCCGGGTTCATGGATTGAGATTTGTCTAGGTCTTGACGGCCGAAGCGTTTGCCCCACCTATTGCATGGTGGGTCGGATCGGGAGAGTTTAATTGACTCTCCAGTCAGACTCTCTCGACCCATCACCTTGCACCGCAGTGGTTGGGATGAATTCATGCGTCCATCACTCCTAGACACATTGACCCCCAGATTCCTACTCACCCCTCATACCTTTTTCATTTCCAGAGCTTCCTCACTTCTTCTCCCTAAAAAGACCTCCACACAGCATCCCCAAAGATGACACAAGCCCTGAGGGAAATATTTTTCCTCAGGGGCTCCTGTGTGGAGCTAATGTAAAAAAAAATTGATGACAACCAAACTTCCAGGTTTATGGTTTATGAACCTCGGAAAACGTTGAAAGGGGCCATCCACAAATTACGTCACACCTTAAGGAGGGGAGTAGAGAAGTGTGACAAGGGGTATGGGGGGGTCATCAGCTCTGGGACATCTCATGTAAAAAAAAATTGAACTACTGTTTTTATTATTTTTAGATGTAAAATTGCAAAATATGTGATGAAACTCTTGTGACGTAATTTATGGATGGCCCCAAATTGCATTTGTAAGTGAGGCTAATGAAATATTTTCATTTTAACAATAAAATTTTGTATTTTATAGTCGCGGAGAAAAGATGGACGTTTACTTAAAAACAAACATCGAAGGGGTGGTAATTCAGTGGGCCACGCAGATCAACAACGTCCTGAAGGAGGAGTCCAGCGTGGTCTTCAAGAAGACCCCCTTTCCCGTGCCCACGGCCGACATCGAGTACTGGATCTCCCGCCTCAAGAACCTGGAAGGGATATACTCGCAGCTCAGGGACCCCCGAGTGAAGAAGATGGCCACATATCTGGAGATGACAGACAGCGTGTATTTGCAGTGCTTCAGAACGATGATGACCAATCTCATCGCAGGTTTGCTAAGTTTATTTGGTAAAGTTTTATTATTCAGACCTTTGACCAAGTAGTCCGTTGACGTACTGGCCGATTCTTCCTGGGCTACGCGCTTCAACTCCGGGTTTAATGCCAACATTGAGAAGAGAGGGGCTGCGGTTCTGGATCTCAAGGTAGCGGACATTGTTCCAATTAGCTGACCCAAGATGCTGAAGGAGTTCTACTCTTTTCACCCTCCCTGGGTCGGCTGACGGTATCTTCGGCTGCTTTAGCTCTGTCGTCCAGTCCCGAGATCCAAGGCACGAGATGGCAGAGGACAGGTGAGACATTCATCTCTGTCGGCTTTCCTCGCCAATTTCTCCCTGAGCGACGCGGGGGTGTCCAGGGAGATGCTATCCTCATCATCGTCTTCTGAGGCGTCACGGATAGGGACATCCGACCGCTTTTCCAAAAACAGATGCAACATCTCCTACATCTGGGACATTTGCGTGAGCATGTCAATTCGCGGGTCGCCGGGTATCGGCTCACTGACCTTCTGCCTTTTGGCATCAACGTTTGCCCCGCGCGTCCGTATGAATAACCTTCATAATCTCCGTTTATCTCTCGAAATCTCGGCTTCCCCGCAATCCGAGCTTCCCGAATTCGACATAATCACAAAAATCACAAAACTCACGAAACTGGAATGTAATTTCGGGATTCGAACAGTAACACTGTTAAAAATATCCTCGAAATTAAAATTTTTGCACAAAATACTACAGAAAAACGGAGGCGAGAATGAACGAGAATTACATACAAATATTGGTAAGAAACGTCGATTTGGCTGCAAAATGGTAATGTTTATCTCACTTTATAGGTTTTAAATAAATCCTATGCTACATAATGACACCAGAACCAAAATTATTGGTTTACGAAAACATTCATCAAAAAGTGCATTATCTCACAGTCAAAAGATTCCAAGAAGCATTGGTTTCTACATTTTGTTGGTCTGCAAATGTGTTTTCCGTTCAGCAAGTTCGTGGCAAAGGAATCACCAGCTTTCTGAAGATCAGTTTTAATATCAAAACACAAAGTTGAGGAGGTTAGAAATATTTTAGGTATGGACTATCGCGGGCTTTATTATTAAAAATTTAATCAGTTATACGAATACTTAAAATATTTATGTTACATATATGTAATATAGATTTGAGCATATCATATGTTACATATATGTATATAATATAGATTTGAGCGTAAAGTAACATTTGATAAAAAAAAGTGATTTTTTTTTTTTTTACATGAGCTCCACACAGGAGGCGCTGAGGAAAATAATTTTCCTCAGGGCCTATGTCATCTATGGGGATGCTGTGTGGAGGGTTTTTTTAGGAAAAGGAAGGAGAGGAGAGTTCTGGGAAGGAAAAGGGTTTAAGGGGTGGGTAGGAATCTGGGGTTCAGTGTGTCTTGGTCATCCGCCTCCAAGACCTAGACAAACCTCACCCCATGAACCCGGGCACCCCTGTTTAATTTCTTCCTAACAAAATAACTACGTCACGTAAGAGATGCAACGGAATTCGATAGGTAGTTGTATTATGAAATTACTCCTAGGTGGTGTTACTTTTGAATTGAAATTAGGTTTTGGAGGGCTAATCTATAGTAATTATATCGATGATTCAGACTCATTCTTAACAGAGGCGGTTCTTTGGTATGTGCATTTGCTTTGATATGTTCTTTTGTATGTGAATTTTGGTATTGCACTGCTTGTCTTCAGTCTTCACATAACTTACAACAACATCTGTACCCCAATCATCAATATAAGGAAGTACGAACGCTCTGTAATTCCCACCTGGTCATTTAAGCTTTTGAGCTATCTTCTAGTACAAGACTCCCCTCCATTAATCATTTGAATGTTTAACTTATTTGGAGATACCCAAAACATATCAAGTTGTCTTACTTTGGAAGTAAGACAACTATATTATTGATTATATTGAAGGAACTTTACTTGTTTGCTATTCTAGGAGCAGTGGAGGCTCGTGACATTGTGCTTCATCAAAAGCCCTTGGTTTTTCACTTTGAGACATTCCAGAACACCAATTTTACAGACAGCAAAGTCCTCATTCGACCAATGGTGCACTGCATCGGCTTATTGTGGGGCAATTCACAGTATTATTGTAAAACTGACAGAATTACTGGTAAATGGATTAATGGCTTTTTTTATTTACTATCATCTAATATCTGTAGCACTTTCTCCCTTTGTTCCGCCACACAAATTTAAATTATTGTGTGTTATTGAATGTTCTTGAATGAACTGGAATGATTTTGTATTCCTTTATACAAGTATCTAAAAATTAACTTCTTAACTACGCGAGGATTTGCATTAATAATTGAAATATGCGTCCAGCATCCGGGATTGCTCAGCGTCTGATTTGAAAATTTCCCACCATCCGAATTTTAATATGGAGACATATAATCTGCATAAAGCGTTAGCGTGCCATTGAATGCATCTGTACTTAACCATTTATCCTATTTTTTAGAATTCATAAAATTATAAAAAATCGTTAACTTTATAAATCGGCTTATGTAGCACCTTTTTAGAGAATATTAAATATTACGATTTCTATACGATGCCCATAGCCTAGTTGATAATCACAGATATAAATTTAAATTCGAACATGCATTTTTTAATATGCAACATAATAATTTGTAAGAAAAAATATTTCAATAATTTCGATTTGCGAAAGGTCAATAGCAAATAAATCAGAAGAGATGCGAGACATCTCTTGTTAAAAAGTAAAACACTAAATTATTTTTGTGATTATCGAAGTCTACAACGAGCAAGAACTTTTGAAATTACAATAAATGTTTTAAAATATCTCTTCAGATTGGCCACATTTTTGGCCAGTGAACGCTCGAGGGTATTTGCAAATTGGCCAAAAAGTGGCCAAAAACATTCCAGTGGTTAACATTATAGTTGCGAATTTGAAATTAATTTTTCAGTTTTACTCCGTCAAGTATGTAACATGATGATTGAAAAGGCCTCATCATCGTGTGACCCATTGTCAATATTTTTTGGAGAAGCAATCGAACAAGCTGTCAAAATACACGGAGTCATAGAAATATTGGAATATTTTCTGTAAGCAACAAATAATTGAAGTTTAAATATATTTTCAAACAATTTACATGTGTTGTTCCTTATTCTTCTTGTTTTCTTTTAGACAAACTTATGAAATGAATAAGGCAAAAGTGGCGACTTTTTTCCCAACCGATTTTGTACCGATAATGTGGAATTTTGATTTTGAGAAAGTGTTCTCCCGATTCCTGACATTCTTCAAGCGACTTAAGATGGTGGAGGAAATGCTGCAGACCACTGTGGAGATGCTCAAGTTGGAGAAAGTAGAATATTCCGGAATAAGAGGACGAGCCTTCAGTGCTAATACCATCAATGTAATACTAACTTTTACCACTTCCACCTGTAAAACTGTGATTGCCAAGTTAAACTTGCAATCTGGCTCAGATGTATTTACAATCTTTGTCACCATTAATACTGAGCACAACTTTCGCTCAGCCGAACACTCAAATTTCAATTAAAAATCATAATACGATCATAACTATATTTGTAAATATAAAAAAAACCATTAGAGACAGTTGATTCTGTATCTTTTGTATTATTTTTTGCGTTAAGACAGCGTTACGAGGCAATTACGACAAAAAGCAAAATCAGTCGGATATCGGAAAGCGTCCGTCATGCGCTATCGGCTTTCAAATTTTAGTGATTTTCAATGACTTTCTATGCCTGTCGTGTGTTAAATGGATTAGTTACCTACTTAACCGCTGGAGCGACCACGCAAAATAAATAAATTTGCCTCGATTGCTCGAGATTTCCCAGAAGATCATTTTTAAAATTTTTCACCAACATTAAAAAAAATCATACCTTCGAGTTTTAATATAGAAACATAAAAACTTATTATAGTGCTATATAGCCAATGAATTAATCTGTATTTTACCATTTATCTCATATTTGTAGAATTTATAAAAAAAATATTAAAAAATCGTAAAGTTTATAACCGTGTGAATCCTGCACGTTTGTTACTTTGAAACTGCCGTGAGGGATACTTGTTCGAGTCAACATAGAATATTTTCGATTTCTGTATGTTGTCTGTGGTATACTTTATAATGAAAGGTGCGTATCTATGGAAAAAGGACTTATTTTAACTGTAAATCAAAAATTCGGCAAATTTTTTTTAATTTTTAACATCGTTCTAAAATAGTCTACGAAGTTCGGATTTGTGACATCTATGGTCATAATACATAAAGCATTTCAATAGCTTCGTTTTAAAATAAATGGCTGGTCATGGAAATGTTTTAAATAATTACAATAAACTAGCTGACCCGGCCACGCGTTGCTGTGGCTAATAAAACACAACGTCATCTACTGGATGGTTATCCAACCTTTATAACTACCTCCGTCTTTGAGTTTATCGCGAAGAGATAGACAGATGCCGCGGAGGACTTTTATTTATAATATTATACATAGAGATGGTGTGAAAGATTATAATACTGTGCATGAAATGCTTGAGGTAACAAACGTATTTAAATTAATAAGGTTTAAAACTGTATCCGTCTAAATAACTTTTCAATTACCGCAATGTACGTGACCATTTTTTTAGAAGATAGAATGGGTGTAGTAAGCTATCCGTAAAAGATAGATGTATGCCTTCGCGGACTTTTTTTGTAGATCTATAAAAGAGGAATATCCCACCATTGTTTTGTTATATCCCAAATGGATTTTGAAAGCTTCCAGGCGGCTCAATTTTTTCCGACTCTTCTAACAATTATCGTGATGTTTCAACCAATTTACATAAATCCTTGACAAATTACATACCTAAACCTTCCTCACGAAACACTCTTTCTAATGGTGAAAACCGCATGAAAATCCGTTCAGTAGTTTTCGAGTTTATCGCGAACAGACAGACAGACAGACAGACAGACGACGCGGGGGACTTTAATTTATAATATGTAGAGATGTAGAGATGTTTTACGAATGATAGGAAAATGTGGTCCAATTTTGGACCGCTATCAATCACAGAAAAATAAAAGTGGTCCATTTTTTTTATAACAACCCCTTAAGTGGTTATAAACATAAATTAATATTTATTAGTTATTAAAACTACTTACATATTAGCCTAATCATTCATAAATAACTCTCCGTTTGTCATATTATTTTAATGTTTGTGATGACATTCGATTTGCAAATTTTCCGGCGACTGACATTTCTTAACGAGGATTGCACGGCAAAACGTGTCGTTATCTCTGGCTTTAGGGTAATTACTTTTAAGAGTTGGTATCTTAACACAAGCGCATTATTTAGCTCGATATTGAATACTGCATTTTAGAAAACTGTCAAAATGTGTCGTATATGGCGGATCTTCAGGTGATATTTTAAATATATTATTTTTCAGATATACGAGAGGTACACCCAGCTATACCAAAAGATGTTTCAAATTCAATATAACCCGTTAGATCCTGAAGATGAAGCGTTCCTGGTAGATTTTGAAAGGTTCTCGCTGAATGTTGCCGACATTGATCGTAGATTGGCAAAAATATTTGGGGAGGCTTTCGATGAATGTGCCAACCTCGAAAGCATGTTTAAGGTAGGAATTTAAATAACCTTTTGTTCATATCCATAGTAGTCCTGGGTCGATGTCGTTGTGAATTACCCTCTCATTGTAATCCGCTCATGAACTAACGAGTGGACATGTTTTTTATAATTTTTTTTAATTTTAATTTCTTTTTTTATTATCTTCTATTTTTTTTTTGTGCATTACATTATAATCCTATTACAATACACATGACATATACATAACTTTAAATGAAAATTTTACAATAATAGATATTTTGGAGTTTTACCTGAAATGACTCTTGAAATCTTGGCCAATGTTGAAAATGTCAAGAGACCTAGAGGTACCAATTTAGCAGCACCAAACCTCTTGTCATGCTATGCTGGGTTAGAATGTCCGTTCTGCCATGTGGAATATAGAGCAAGTCGTGGCGACGACCCTGGCGGTAGTTGTTTGGTACAAACTATTTATAGCATTTCAAGAGGTATGGGCTGTCAATATAATAGTTTATGATTTTAAAATTATATTAATTGTATTTCCATTCATTGGATCACCAACTCCTTTGCCATAGGTCACCCCAAGCTGTTCGCTACGTTTGGTGACTTAACAGGGGTGCCTGGATTCATGGGGTGAGGTTTGTCTAAGACTTGGTGGCGGAGGCATCTGCTCATGCAGGGCGGGCGGATCGAGAGAGACTGGTTGAGGGAGACCTTTTGACCTCTACAACAGGACTCTTTCTTGCATCAGAGTGGGAGGGATGGATTCATACGTCCATCACTCTTGGACACACTGACCAGTAGATTCCTACCTACCCCTCACAAATGTTTCACAGAACTTCCTCTTTCCTTTCCTTAAAAATACCCTCCACATAGCATCCCCAAATATGCCTATCTATATCTGAGGGAAATTCCTCATGGGCCTTCTGTGTGGGGTTAATGTAAAAAAAAACAATTAGGTTAATTTTGTTGCAGCTAATTCAAATCCTAGGAGATCTCACCCACAGACCTTGTATACTTGCTGAACTCCAACCAAGATATGGCAAACTCATCACACTCCTGAGAAGTGAGTTGGATCAAGTCAGTGACATGTTCGATGAAGGCAGCCGGGTAAGCAACTCCACCCGTTCTCTATTTATTTACTGTGATCTATAGGTTTGTGTGTATAGTTTCAATGTCCTTCAATGTCGTTAGTACATGTAGTTAAATGTAGTTTTGAGATGTCTTAATAGATATCAGTTGAGTAGTGCCTTAGTAGAGTGGCAACTGTTGCCTTCATGTCTAATACCCGAACGATTATGGAAATAGTCAATGATATACGATCAACAGCTGAGCACCTTTAATATCGGGTTCTCTTGCTTCAGAATTACGCAGAGCATCCATTATATAAGTTTGGTCCAGTTATGTATTTATTGTAAACCACACGATAACGTAAATAAACTAACTTGTAATCTCGACGAACCACGAACTTTATTGAAGATTCCTGAACATATATCAAGTAATCCCAATCACTGGGATTGAAGAACATTACATGTACACATCAATATGGTACCAATTTTTGTGACAATAGTATTAATGCATTTACGATTGCGAATTTTTTAAATATAGTACTCTCTCAGTAATCTACTGCTCGATTATCCGACAACTACTATAATCCGCTGTCATTTTTACTAATTGAAAGCACAAAATCAAGTTCTATAATTCAGCGGTAATTAAATTAACCTCTAAAGCTGCGTAACAGCGCAAAACACCGCTCGCGGTTGCTTCATTCCTTTTCCACAATTCGTGGTTCGGCTCGCCCTTTTTTTCTTCATGTTTATACACAGCATTAGAGCGAGAGTTTTTAAGAGAAGAAAGTGTTCAAAAGAGCGAGGTTTTTTTATCCCCAAAATTTTTTGAAGTGAAACCTTCAAAAAACTAAAGTAGACAACTAAAGTAAGAGTGGGGAGGCTACGAAACACCGCACAAAGAGGACATGAATTATTCTATCACATTCTCTTGCAGACTAAATCCTATAGATGTATGTGTTTGTCTCTTTTTAGTGTCACTCATTTCCGTTTCATCGAGTTTCAAATCACAACGGTGCTAAAGAAGTTTTCACTTAAAAGAAGTTGAGAAAGCAATAATTAATTTACTAGCAGTTAAAAACCCCCTCCGCAGGTTTTTGCTGTTAGGCCCTGCGGGCGGCTTTTAGTTCGGCTTCGCCCAGTTTGAGTAGGAACTGGTTCCAAAAATAGCCAGTTCCTCGGTCAACTGTGATCCAGTGACAGCTAGTGATGAGTCCAAAAACGACAAACACGTTTGCACAACACGTTTGGAGTTAAAAAATGCCCAAACTGTTATCTATAATCCGCACAAACAGTTTGTCCGTTTTGTCGACTCTTCTGTCTCTTCTATCTTATATCACGAAAGCGCGAGAGCGGATGAGACAGAAGACAGAACCTCTCCAAACGAAAAACATTATCTTACCCTCTCGCACTAACATTCTAATAATATGTGAGAGTGAGATAGATCTGTTGCAGGCGAAAAACAGTACTTTTCAATGAAAAATAGTATCTTACCCTCTCGCACTAGCGCCTTAACATTATGTGTGAGTAAGAAGAGGCAGTAGGGGCACCTGTTATTTTAGGAAAAAAACATTAGCTTAACGTTTCACACTGAAGGCTCATTACGGGCAAGAGCGAGAGGCAAACCTGTTATTTTTAGAACAGGTTGAAAAATTGAAATAAAATAAATGCAGGGGTATCCCGCTGTTCTCCGTTTGCCCTTCTGTTGTCAATGTTGTCAGTGTTCTGTTAATCTGTTGTTTATTTACAAAACGAGACTGAACGAAACTACCAAGACCAAGTAAACTAAACAGAGTAATACGGCAAACGGGCAAACAGAGACTTCACTCGCAAAAGGCTCGTGTAAAATATTGCCTGAATATAGTAAATATTTAATTTTTATTATAGGATAGGTACCTACCTACTTCCTTTCAATCTTATTAAATACGTTTACCATCCATTCCTTCCGGATTCCCACATTTATCAAAGTCAAGTTGTATAATAGAAACAAACAAATTTTCAAAAAAAACAAATAAATTTCTTTATTCGAAAAATAAACAACATGATAATCAAAATTTATATAAAAAAACAAGTAAAAATGAAACATTAAAAACTAATTAAACGGCATTAATTAATAAAAATAATTAATAAGTAATAGTTAGAATAGGGTAAAAGTGAGTACATACATACATTTCAAGAAATAACTTAAAACCATTTTATTTCCTTAATTAAGGTAAAAATTGCAAGGCCCAAATAAAGCATTTCTATTTATAAAGAACAGAAGAATCAAATTCACTAAATTTGAGAGATTTGTCAATTTGTCACAAAAAATGGAAATGTAAAACGGATGAACGAGAAAGGAGTGCAAGGAGATTTTTTTACATTAGTTCATCTTTGCTGTATGGAGCGTCATTTTAGGAAAGGAAGTACTGGGAAGGAAAAGGGTATGATAGGTGGATAGGAATCTACAGGTCAGTGTGTCCGAAAATGACGGATATTTGAATCTTACTGCGGTGCGGTGCAAGGCGATGTTCCGAGAGAGTCCTGTGGGAGAGGTCAAAAAAGTCTTCCTTAACCAGTCCCTCCCGATCTGGCCTGCCACGCAGTTGCTGGCAGACGCATCTGCCGCCAACATCCGGACATACCTCACCTCATGAACCCAGGCACCCCTGCTAAGTCACCAAACGAAGAGAACCACTTGGGGTGACTTATGGCAGAGGTGTTGGTTATCCAATAAGTGGTTCCTGGGGTGGCGGTACCCATACCCATCTCCCAAGTTAAGAATAATATGAAGCGGAAAATAATGGTGGATAAAGTATGGGGTGTCCGGGGAAGACATGACAAAGTTAATCAAATTCTTGAGTCGGGTCATGGCATGTGTCTGAAAAACAGAATTGTATGTATGCGACGATGTATGAATGCGAATGAAGCAAGTAGTGTTCCGAGTTCCGAGAGAGGTATATGGCGATCAATCTTCTCTGTCTACCCCTGTCGCGAAACGGTGCGGCGCAAGCTAATCAGTTTACACAGCGCCCTTGATGTGAATTAATATTAAGTCATTGACAGGAAAAACCCCCTCACTGGATACTTAACGGTCGTAATGCTTAGAAATGCGTACCCCGTACCTACCTATAGATAATACGGCCTATTAAGATTGATACTAAAATAATGTTTCCAAGAACCCCTTGATTACTTACATGTTCGGCTAAATCTGGTAAACTGCATATAATAATAATTAATAAATGACTACGCAAAGTTTTCCCGGACGGCAGCTTTGACAAATATTTTAAAAACCCATTTCATTGTAATTTGATTAGCATTAACCCTACTACCTATTAATAACAAAATTAAAATTTGTTATGTTTCCAAGAGCTCTTAATTACATATCGGGGTAACGGGTAAACCTGGTAAATGACTAATGGTAAATCTGATAAATGAATTCGGCCGCTTTAAAAAATATTTTAAAATCCCATTCATATAATATACCTTTAATGGCACTTAGTCGTGAGTTTGTCCGTTTTGTCGACTCTTCTATCTTATATCACAAAAGCGCGAGAATGGATGAGACAGAACCGCTCCAAATGAAAAACATTATCTTACCCTCTCGCACTAACGTCGTAACAATATGTGAGAGTGAGTTAGGTCTGTTGCAGGCGAAAAACAGTACTTCTTGTTCTTCAATGAAAAACAGTATCTTACCCTCTCGCACTAGCACTTTAACATTATGTGTGAGTAAGAAGAGGCTGTAGGGGCACCTGTTATTTTAGGAAAAAAACATTAGCTTAACGTTTCACACTGAAGGCTCATTACGGGCAAGAGCGAGAAGCAAACCTGTTATTTTTAGAACAGGTTGAAAAATTTAAATTAAATAAATGCAGGGGTATTTCGCTGTTTTCCGTTTGCCCTTCTGTTGTCACTGTTGTCAGTGTTCTGTTAATCTGTTGTTTACTTACAAAACGAAACTACCAAGTAAGAAAACAGAGCAAACACGGCAAACTGGCAGACGCGGACTTCACCAAACGGCGGTGAAGCCAACGGTGTACCAAATTACATTGGTATTAGACTTCCTTTCAATCTTATTTAATAAGTTTACCATCGTTCCATTCTTTCCGGATTCCTGCATTAGGTATGAAGTATCAAAGTCAAATTGTATAACAGAAACTAACAAATTTTCAAAGGAGAAAAATACATTTATTTATTTTAAAAATAAACAACATGATAAATCAAAAATTAAAGACAAAAAAAACATAGAAAGAAATGTAACATTAAAAACTAATTAAACGGCATTGATTAATAAAAATTAAATACAGGTTAATAGTTAGAATACGGTAGAAGTGGGTATATACATTTCAAGAAATAACTTATTTTAAAGGCATTTTTTCCTTGATCAAACACAGGATAGTAGTTTAGGTAAAGTTAGATAAATATATTTTTTTCATTAGTACATTCGATTTCAACCCGTTTGAAAAAATAACAGGATTGCCTTCTCGTTCTTTGCCCATAATGGGCCTTAAGTGTGAAACGTTCAGCTAATTCTATTTCCTAGAAATAACAGGTGCCTCTTCTTACTCACACATAATGATAAAGCGCTAGTGCGAGAGGATAAGATACTGTTTTTCATTGAAGAAGTAAGAAGTACGGTTTTTCGGCTGCAACCACCTCAATGGATACAATAGGATACTTAACGTTCGTAATGTTTAGAGATGCGTACCTAGTACCTGCCTATAATACGGCCTATTTAGAATGATATTAAAATTACGTTTCCAAGAACCCCTTAATTACTCTTCATATAAATCTGGTAAACTGCATAAATCAATAAATGACACTAACCGCAAAGTTTCCCCGGACGGCAGCTTTGACAAATATTTTAAAAGCCTGTTTTTATTTTTGTAATTTTGATGGCAGTAACCATACTACCTATTATAATGAAATTAAAATTTGTTAAGTTTCCAAGAGCTCTTAATTACATATCGGGGTAACGGGTAAATCTGGTAAATGAATGTACACCTGAAAAATGATTCCGGCCGCTTTGAAAAATATTTTTAAATCCCATTTATATAATGTAATTTTAATGGCACTTAGGGTGGGTTTTATTGTTATGGATCGATACAGATACTGGATACACCATAACCATACACCCCCAGTCCCCAGTTACTTATTTAAACTATTTTTTTTCTTTTCTTTTATAGTTGTTTATGTAATATGGCAGACTGGGATTGCACTACCCTCCCAGTCTTGCTGGAATAAAAACTTAAATAAAATAAACTACTAACATTGCTTACTGCTACAAACCTATTGCTATTTCATACAACTGCTTTAAAAACAGCCTGTTTTTTTCCAACAGTTTGGGAAAACAGTTGACGTTTTACAAATAACAGTTCGTTTTCATTTTTTAAAAAGAACAGAAACGCCCACCACTAGTGACAGCTAGTCACCGAGACAAAGTAACCGTGACAAAGTAACCGAAACACGCAAAAACACCATAATATGTAATATACTATAATAATACAATATAATATTGCATGTAACATGTAACTGCCTATAAATCTCAGTACTTATACCTAGGTAATATACGTCCATATGCGAGCTGCTTACGGAAGTAGCGACATCTTTTGGCAGATTCTTGAACTAAAACCCGAATTACAACGGTAGCTTTGCTTGAAATTTCACAAACACAGATGTTATTTGTGGCGCGGCTTATAAGGCGTGACGTCGGACATGCAATGGAAGTCGGGTTCTGGAATTCAACCACATGCAGATATGTTATTAGTAGGCTATTAATACTGTTTGATTGTGTTTTTCAGTTGTACACTAAGACAAAACGCAGGCCAATGATAGATGCTTTCTATCCTCCAGTAGCAGGAATGCT
This sequence comes from Limnephilus rhombicus, assembly GCA_929108145.2. Classification (NCBI taxonomy): domain Eukaryota; kingdom Metazoa; phylum Arthropoda; class Insecta; order Trichoptera; family Limnephilidae; genus Limnephilus; species Limnephilus rhombicus. Next base: position 9,578,846 of record OV815287.1, on the reverse strand, counting down.
TTGGTGGATGTTCAAACTTCGGCAGCGGATAACTACTCCAATGACTGAATTTGGTCAAATTGATGACCCGTAAGATGTTCTCAATTTATAATTTATTTGATTTTCTTTTAGGTAAAGTTTATAGGAATCCGGAGATACTTTAAGAATACATTCTGTATTTACTAGCAATTCTGTGAATAGTAGTCCTCACGTCCATAAAAGTAAAATTGTGAACCGAAACTAAAATTTCCTCTGAAATCAAATGTTTGTAAGTAGGTACTCAAGAACCTATCTACTTAATTATGAACCATATATTTTATTTAAGCATTTTAAAAGTTTCAATTTAGCAATTACAAGATCTCAATGACAATTCTTTTTTTAAACTTTCTTCAGGCAGGTAGGTACCATAATGTTGAACAAATGCAAATAAGAAAGTTTAAATAAACAGATTTCATTTTGTTTTGAAGAATTGCTACCGGTATCAGAAAAATTAAAATTTAAGTAACAAATGTACATGGAAAGTAAAAATCTTTAAAACAAAATGTCTAGAAATTGTCCCATAGTTATTGCCCAACAAATATTAAAAAAATGAAGATTTCACATTTGACAACATAATCTTCACTGAACCATAATGGCCACCATCTTGAAAAAGAAACGGAATGTACAAACAAAATTTACAGACAGACGAAATGTAAAAAAAGTCGAGTTAAAACAGGACTTTGCTATTCTCAGTCAATAATTATTGGTGTGTGAAAAGTGCTGAGTCAGTGGCCATCAGCCGTTTGCGGCCTCAACTTGAAAAGTACAAAATGACAACATGTCTGTTTGGCGAAGAGTTTGTTTATTAACTGTTTTGGTTAGTACAGAGTGTGTGTATGTAGATAATCATTACATAGTATAAAATGAAGTCGTTCAAAATGTATGTGCGCATAGATCTTTTAAACTACGCAACGAATTTTCATGCGTTTTTCACCAATAGATAGAGTGATTCAAGAGGAAGGTTTATATGTATAATACATGTTTATTATAGTAGAGAAAAGCCGATAAATTCAAATATTCAATTCAGGCAGCAGGCAGCTGGCAAGCGGCTGGTGTGGATTTTATAAAGGTTGGGTAATGGCGTTGTGTTTCATTAGCCACAGCAACGTGTGGCCGGGTCTGCTAGTATTTATATAAATAAGGGAGCGTGATATCACATCCCAAACAATACCATTCAATCTACTTTTGAATATTTACAGACAATTACTTCTAATATTGTTTTTCACAGAGTAATTCTAACAATTCTAAAGGCCCGTTCGGACATGGCTAATACTTTACTTGATTAGCGAGTAATTTAATAACTAAACATGTCTGTATACCATAAATGAAAAAAAAGTAGAAAACACTATAAACAAAAAGAGTAGTTTAGTCAGTGGTTTAGTAGAGTCAATCCAGTTTGTTCTATTTTTTCAGGCGAGTAGCGCCCCCACCATTTGTCGTTGCTCACTGGCTCTCAACCACTAAACAAGCCAGAACCCATTGTTTTAGTACAGTTCATTAGTAACTGCAGAAATGTAATCTCGTTGAAGCGAAGATGCTACTCTAAAATTCTTTTATTTTTTCTTATATTAATCCATTTGGGTATCCATAGTTTCTTCACTTTCGCCTCTTTTCTTTTTTCTTCTTCCACCTCTTCTAAAATATCCATTACAATCAGCTTAATTAACCTATTTACTTTGTTGCGTTGTAGTCCATTCATCTTCTAATTCACCTCTCACTAATGTACTCTACTTGACATTAATGCAAGCACTTTTTGGTTAGTTAAGTGGCGAGTTACTCGCCACTCAACTAAACTACTAGTATGCTACGTACGTACGCACTCAACTAAACTACTGGCTCGCTACTCAACTAAACTATTAGGGTAATATTATATTATCGTGAAAACAAGTTTATGGGTCTGAGTGGTTAAGCGCTGATGGATGAAGTAAGATTTTTTTTCAGGATTGTTTCATCTGAGAGTGCAAAAGAAATTCAAGCAAAATATGAGGATCTCCTGAAGCGATTGAAGGATTTTGATGAAAAGCTTTTCAACAGATGGAAGGAATCTATCCCAAGCATTTGCTTTGAATATTTGAACAACTATCTTCTGGTTAAGAAAGATGCATTATTGAAACTGAACTTTCACGATGAGGTATGTTACAAAATTTTCCCTTTTTATTTATTATTATTAATTACGCCTCTTTTAGTGGCTTTTACAAATGAATAGTAAAAATTGCACAGTATTTGTTGTACAAACTGAACTCCCTCAGTAACCACATTTTGTATTTGTTTAGTGATAAATTGAAGACGTCCACTGACTTGGTATAATTATTTCCCTCCATTAGTATTCTGGGCAAAGAGGAATACATATGGTAGTAAGTCTCAGAATTTCTGCACTGAAATAAATCCCGACTTCTAGTATTACGAAGTGGAATTCGAAAGCTTATCAATGCAAGCAATTCTGGACTATCAACTACTATTTAAAATTTTATTATTTATGCATTAAACCGCTTACTTGTTAATATGGAATTCTTTTTATCCAAACAGTTAGATTTAGCTTTATTATTACGAAAAGTGAGTATTTATGTCGGGGGAGACCAAAAAACATGCAAAAAATATGCATTTAACATTTTAATTTTGTTAAAATTAATTCACTCGCGCGGTAACGCCATGTTTATTCATCGTTTTTATTTTAACATTTCATAGACATTTCACCAATGCTGCCAATCATAGAAAAAATATTTTTGCGTAAAACAAAGTGAATGCATCATTGACAAGTTTGTACCTGTATTTATAACAGTAGAACATGGAAAGAAATGCATTAAAATAATTACACAAACCCGCTAGACAAATCCTGCTTTGCCAACAAACCACTCAAAACATGGGATGTTTTTTAAAAGTATGATGATATGTGAGTTTATTTTAGAAAATTTATTTTATAAGATTGGTACTTCCGACAAATGTCATATTTGATTGTCTATTAGTTAAAAAAGGAACATTCCGTATTATCCGTGCATCAAACTTCGACAACACGAACGTTCCGTATTATCCGTGAGGTAGTTAAGTTCTCTCTCTCTGGTTTCAATCCTGGGATTGGTTTGCAGCAATTTCATCTATTCGTTTCTTCCACTCTTCCCTGTCTTGTGCGGCTCTTTTGAATTCTGCATATGATAAGCAGCGCATGTCCACCAGCAGGTCCTCCAGGTACTCTCGGCGTGGGCGTCCCCTAGCGTTTGTCCCCTCCGTCATACCCTCCATTATGGCATGCAAGAGGCCTTCTTGTCTTATTGCGTGGCCGATCCATCTTGCGCGCCTTTCGGACAAGGTCCTGAGCAGGTGCCTTCCTCCTTCGATTCTTTGGAGAACCTCCTCATTTGTGATGTGGTCTCTCCAGGAAATTCCTAGTAGTCTTCTATAGGACCACATCTCAAAAGCCTCTAGTCTCCGTTTATCTCTTTCGGATAAGCACCATGTTTCGCAGCCGTACATCAAGATACTCCATACATAGGTCTTGATGAGGAGTATTCTCAGTTTCAGGTCTATATTATTCGATTCTATTATTTTCGACCTTTTATTGAATGCAAGCATAGCCTGGTGTATACGGCTGTCGACCAACCGTCCCATGTTATTTTGCTCCCGAGGTACACAAACTCCTTGGTGTTCTTTAGTGGAACTCCTGACATCTCTACTCTCATCTGATGTTGCATTCGGCCTACAGTCAGCAGCTTTGTTTTGTCTTTATTTATCCTCATGTTGTAATTATTTTGAAGAATGCTTTGCATGGTTGTTAAGGCCTCTTGCAGTTCTTCTTCGCTTTCAGCAACCAAAGCAATATCGTCAGCAAACCTTATCATATCCACCTTTTGCCCGTGTATCTTTACACCTTTTCTGTGACTCATTCTCTCCCTCAAGTCATCAATCGCACTTTGTATATATGCGTTAAAAAGAACAGGTGACAGAGAGCATCCCTGTCTCACCCCTTGTCTTATACTGGCTTCTTTTGTATCATTGTTACATCTAATTATAGCGGCCTCATTCTTGTATAGCGCCTGGATTATTCGTCTATCTCTATATTTGATGTGATTATTCGTCTATCTCTATATTTGATGTCAAGTTAAGTTATGAGTCCTAAAATATGGGATAACGGTTAAATATAGGCGCATTCAATGTATTTCTAACACTATTGGTGGGTTTCTTCATTTACCGAGACTGCTAAATGCAATGCTAATTGTAAAAATAAACAATCGAAATTTAAAAATTTCTGTGCATTTGACCGTTTACTTTTACAATTTAACATTGCATTTAGCATTCTCGGTAAATGAAGAAACCCACCATATAAGTAGTTTATATATCACCTTATTAAAATTCAGAGGTAAGATTATGATGAAAGGGCGGGAAATTTTCTTAAAATTTTCCGGGCGCTCAAGGTTGAAATTGTTGGAATATTTGATGCTGGCAACACTGATAGTTCCGGAACAATCTTCTTTGGTTCTTTTCTTCTGTTTGAATTTGAGTCAACTAGTGTATTGTTTACCTGACAATAAAATACATCTGTACCTTGCAATTGAGTCTATTTAATTACAAACTAACAGGTTATGGGCCACATCATGCTAGACACTGTGTTGTGATCAATGACTTTTAGTATTAAATTGTGATTAACATTTGAATCGAACAATGTCGTTCCAACTCCCTATTGAAAAGCTGAGGGGCCGTGAGAACTATGACATCTGGAAGTTCGCTGCTCAAGCATATTTAGAAGACCAGGATTTATGGGAATGTGTCGAAGGTACGGAATCAGACCAGAAAAAGGTTAAAAAATGTCATTCCAAGATTGTTTTATTGATTGAACCAGTTAACTATGTTCATGTCCAGTCTGCTACAACCGCGAAAGAAGCCTGGGACAATATTGCTGCTGCTTACGACGATAAAGGTCTTACACGGCGCGTAGGGCTACTAAGGACTCTTATCACAACAAAGTTAGAAAACTGTAAATCTGTTGAAGATTACGTCGATAAAATTATTACCACTGCCCTGAAATTGACTAATATTGGTTTAAAAGTTGATGATGAATGGATAGGTACCATTCTTCTTGCCGGGCTTCCAGAAAAATACACCCCCATGATTATGGGCATAGAGAGCTCTGGAATAAAAGTGACTGGGGATGCAATAAAGACAAAATTGCTACAAGATGTTTCGCATAATAATTCAACATTAGAAAATCCCAATGACATTGCTATGTACGGATCTGGCTCGCCCGGATGGGGAAAATACAGTGTTTCTGGATCGGGTAGTCGCAGTTCCAGAGGGGCGGCAGAAAACAGTTCATCCAGAAACAGATCGGAGGAAATAATTACTCCTAACTCTGCAGATCATAAAAGGGGACTCCGCTGTTACCGATGCAACAGAAATGGTCATATAGCCCGAAACTGTGAGGTGATATTTGATAAAAAAAACTGTGGAAACAAACAAAGTTCAATGTACACTGCTTTTTCCGTAACTTCTAAATCAGCTGACGAATGGTTTCTTGACTCGGGGGCTTCTGCACATTTAACAATGACTGAAAATAATTTATTAAATAAAATCAAAAAACCTTCCCAGTTAGGTATCACTACTGCCAATGGTGATAAAATGATCAGCGACACAGTTGGAAACCTGCAATTAATCAATAAATGTAAGTGATGTGTTTTATGTTCCACAAGTGAAAGTAAATTTGAGAGTAAAATTGTTAGCAAAGGTAATTCTGTGGTTTTTAATTCAACTGGAGCAAAAATTTTAAATTGTAACAATCAAATAATTGGAACAGCATCGCTAGTGAATAATTTATTTAAATTGGATGTGTAAAGCAATGTTGGCTTCGCTGTTCAAACAAAAGCTAATGATAGCACTCTTTGGCACAGAAGGATGGCCCACCTAAATTATGACAGTTTAAATAAACTGAAAAATGGATTAGTTCATGGAATTCAGTTTTCCTCGTGTAACCCACCAGATGTGTGTGAAGTTTGTGTGAAAGGGAAGGGCCACAGGTTGCCTTTCCAATTGAGCAACTCTAGAGCTGCAAGACTAGTTGAAGTGATCCACTCAGATCTTGTAGGACGAATGCAGACAAATTCATTATCTGGCTCTAGATATATTCTCACTTTTTTGGATGATTTCAGTAGAAAATCCTTTGTTTATTTTCTTGTGACAAAAGATCAGGTGGCAGAGTGTTTTGAAACATTTAAAAAACATATTGAAACGCAAACTGGAAAGAGAATCAAGACACTTCGTACTGATAATGGAGGTGAATTTTGCAACAAGCGATTAGACAAAATCCTGCGTGATTGTGGTATTGAACACCAAACCACGGTTCCATATACACCAGAACAGAATGGTCGGGTGGAAAGACTGAGTAGATCAATCCTGGAGCGTGCCAGGTGTCTTTTGATTGAAGCTAACCTCCCAAATATTTTTTGGGCTGAATCAGTCTTCACTACAGTCTACTTGATGAATCGTTCGCCCAGCAAAAATGTGGATAAAACTCCCGAGGAAATGTGGTCAGGAAGAAAACCTACTGTAAAACATGTGAGGGTATTTAGCTGCAAAGCCTATGCACTCATTCCGGATGCACACCGAAAAAAGTTAGACCCTAAATCAAAACCATGCATTATGATGGGATATAGTCTTCTGTCCAAGGCTTATCGTTTGTATGACCCTAACAATAATTGTATTTTTGCATCAAGAGATGTCATTTTCTCTGAGAATGAGGAAGGAGTTTCACTCCTCACAGGGAAACAGGATAATTCAAGAAGATCTTTCTTTCTTGCAGCGGAAGATGAATGTTCCTCAATAAATGAAGATATTGTATCTAAGGACTCACCCGAAAAAGTTGGCTCAGTGGATTCAGAGGACATTGCGGATATACAGGAAACTGAAGACTTCCTAAATCGGCACGTTGCAGACTTACAGTCCGGTCTAAGAAGGCAGGACAGGATTAGGAATCTTCCCAAAAAATATGATGATTTTGTAGTTTATGAATGAATTTTGTAGTTTATAATGTGTTAGTGATGAACCCTTAGATCCCTTGACCATTGAGGAGGCAATGGAGCGATCAGATAAACAACTTTGGATTGAAGCAATGGACCGTGAAATGGAATCACAAATGGATAACAATACATGGGAACTGGTCGATCTTCCATCTGACAGAAAACCTTTAAACAGCAAATGGGTTTTTCGCACAAAGAGATACGCAAATGGGGATTTAGTCCAGCGTAAGGCTCGTCTAGTAGTGAAAGGTTGTGCTCAAAGAAAGGCTTTGGATTTCGAAGAAACCTTCTCACCTGTAGTCCGATACAGCTCCATTCGATACTTAATGGCCATTAGCGGCTGAACTTGATTTGGACATAGATCAGATGGACGCTGTTTCAGCATTTCTCCAGGGCGATCTTCAGGAGGAAATCTACATGTACCAACCAACAGGATACCAAAAGTTTGATAAAGTTTGTCGCCTAAGGAAAAGCCTATATGGATTAAAACAAGCAAGCCGTGTTTGGAACATAAAATTGGATGCATGCTTGAAGAATATTGGGTTTCAACAGTCAAGATATGATCCATGTGTGTATGTAAAAAAATGAAAATGCTACTGTGTTGATCATTGCTGTTTGGGTGGATGATCTACTTATTTTTTCAAGCGACAAATCACAAAAATATGCTGTTAAAAATCAGCTCAAAGAAAGTTTCAAAATGACTGATATCGGTGAAGCCAAATATGTTTTGGGATTTCAGTTGACTCGAGACAGGCAAAACAAGACGCTGTGGATAAATCAACAGAGCTGTATTGAACAGGTTCTGAAGCGCTTTAATATGTATGGATGCAACCCTGTGGACACACCACTAAGTCCTAATGAAAAACTCTCAAAACAGCAATCACCAAAAGATGAAAACACCTCAGCCATGATGAAAAATATTCCGTACCAAGAGGCAATCGGTAGTTTATTATTTGCCTCTCAAGTTACCCGACCTGACATTTCATTTGCGGTTAGTTACGTGAGTCGTTTCAATAACAATCCAGGTCAAGCGCACTGGGCTACAGTCAAACGAATCATGCGTTACTTAAAGGGTACTGCAGATTGGAAACTGGAGTTTGATGGATGCACACCCTCTTCAATTGTTGGTTTCTGTGATGCTGATTGGGCCAGTGATTGTGACGAAAGGCGATCTGTGACAGGCTACATTTTTACTAAATGTAAAGGAGCTGTTTCTTGGGGGACAAAAAAACAATCAACTGTGGCGCTGTCGACAACCGAAGCAGAGTACATGTCCATGTCTGCTGTGACACAGGAGGCATTGTGGTTAAGAGGTCTGGCTCAGGAAATCGACAGTGCAGTATATGACACTCCTACAGTTATCCACGTGGACAACCAAGGAGCGGCAAATCTAGCCGTGAATGGGTGTTACCAAGCCAGAACCAAACATATAGATGTGCAACATCACTTCCTTCGTGAGAAGATTCAGTGCCAATTAATTGAATTCAAATACATCCCTACTACTAAAATGGTAGCCGACTCCCTCACCAAAGCTTTGGATAGAGAGAAATTGATGAGATGCATTTGCAATCAGGGTATCATCAAATAGGGAGGGTGTTGGAATATTTGATGCTGGCAACACTGATAGTTCCGGAACAATCTTCTTTGGTTCTTTTCTTCTGTTTGAATTTGAGTCAACTAGTGTATTGTTTACCTGACAATAAAATACATCTGTACCTTGCAATTGAGTCTATTTAATTACAAACTAACAGAAATCAATTGGACGCTTTTATATATATAAGACAGTTTGTCTATTTGTTGTATTTTTTTATTGGTAATGACAAAACAAATCATGTGTTACTTTAATTTGGAAGGTGATAAACAGTTTAAAAAATCGTTTAAAAAAAGTACGCTAGAAAAATTTCATAATTACGCGTCTCATCTATCACATGAAGTCGGCTACAATCGTATCAACCGGTTCTATAGTCGGCTATATCATCAATGATGTTGGCGCAAGCGATTCTGACCTTGTTTTCATACAAATTCTGTACATAGAAGGGTCAAAATCGCAGACAAACTTTTTTATTTCGAAATATTTTTTTCGCGCATGTGCAAAAGCTGCGCGCAAATGAGCGTGTCCGGCCGATTACAGGTTAATAGCAAGTCTGAGATACCAACATAATAGTAACAAAATGGCGTAGTTTAAGTTCACGAAGTGTCATTTTATTCATTCTTTAAACGGCTGTATCTCCCTCAATTTTGCCAAGCGCACCTTAATTTCTTTTTTATTCAACTTTTCCACACTTTTCTCATCTAGAAAGTGCATTTTTATTAAAATCCCCCACATTGGCGGGATCTGCATTCCTCCCATGTTTTTTTTTATGTCACCATGACAACACATCAATGAATGACATTTGAAAAGCAATTCATTATTCGAACACAAAGGAATCCTATGCATTTCTAGGTAGGTATTCCTTTACATATAGTCTGTCAAATAAGAGTAGAAAATATATGAGGGCGCCACTGTAGTTCAAATTGCGACACTAAACATATAACTCATGGTGTTGATGTAAAGCTGATGTAACCTACATTTTTATAAAATATTAAAAAGGAGTAAAAGTGAAAAAAAATTTCATTACAATATAGCTACCCACTGATCTCAAAATTAGAATTGCGTACAGTTATATTATTATTAAACCTTCGCAATTTTGTGTTAGCATAATGAAGAAAAACGATAATGTAATAAAATATAAACCACAGTTTAGAGATTGCTCACGTTTATTTAATACTAGCTTAAGTACCTAGCATTGCCCGGGCTTTAGATCGTGTCTCTAATTTTAGATCTGAATATACATTTAACTCATTCAGATTAAAAGTAGTGTAACTAAACTCACCGTTAGTGATTCTTCCTTTCTATCTACTGTTAAATTCAAATTTATGTTAAATTAAATGAAAGCAAATCGCTTTATAAAACACCTTTTAATCAAATTTATGTCATGATGAAAAAATGTTTTTTAATATGTGGTTTACTGTGTTCTATACATTCAGTGACATTGCACTTTAAAAGAATATTTGACAGTTAAATTGGTGTTGCCAGCCTACAAATTTTGTAGTTCAAGTTTTTATATTTTCTACTCTTATTTCACAGACTATATATACAGTGACGATTGGTAACAGTACCGTGACGGCAAAAAAGGCAATAAACGTACGTTCCTTATAGCTATAATGCTGCGGCTCTTTCTTGCACATTAAATAATGGTGAGACACTCAAAATATGTGTGACTGTTTCCTCTAAAGTACTACTTTTTTGCGACGGGAATTGCGTTTCATTTTCTTTATACGTGTGAGGGAGATGTATGAAAATGATTGTATGTTTCCTTTGGGGGGTTAACATATACGCTCACTGTTTGTTTCATTTTCGACTGTTGTCATTTGGTGTGTAAGAAAGAGCGGCAGCTAATTATATATTTAAGAATAAAAGCTAAACCATTAGAGCATTAACATTTGACAATTTAGAATTTTTGGAATTCACTCACTTCAATATTATCCTTGTAACTATATTCCATACTTTAGTAGTATTAGTAGGGATGTACGGAGAAGTCACGGTGCTTTTTCCTTTGGACGGAACAGACCTACATACGTTGTGTATCTCATCTTTGGAAAGTACTGCAGCAGTATTGTGATAAGGAACGTTTATTTATTGCCTTTTTTATGCCGTCACAATATCATTGTTGTAAATCATCATGGTAATTATAAAACTGTCCATTATATAGCGGAATGCTCCAGTGATTATTTTTTAATTATGTTTTGTTGTATTTTTACATTTCAGCTAGTTTGCCTGTTACGAGAGGTACGTTATATATTATTTTTGGAAAAGGAGGGAATTCCAACTGAAGCCCTGGAACTTTATTCCCGCAGTGAAGTGTTGCATGTAGGTTGACACTTTTCCTTCATCACCTTTTTGTAATCACTTTGGACATACATAGGTCTCCCTTCTATATCAGCGGGATTCATTCTCTTTGGGTCACTGGCCCACTTATTAACATAAATAACAACGGTCTCCGTCGTTGTATGGTTAAGATCTTTGGCTACGAATTCTGAGGTTGCGGGATTAAATCCAAGTTATATGTCCAATCAGTGGCTGAGTTGGCATTGCATTTCCTTCCTATTCAGGCGTTGTGAGTTCAATTCCTCGGCTGGCTAAGTCCTCCTTCACGACATAAGTAACATTTTCCGCTTACTGTGATCGTGTTAGGAGATTTTCTAAATAAATTATAATTTATTTTATGTATTTCACATTTTATTCATTTGAAAAAAAGTACGATGGCGAGAAAGAGCAACTCCGGATAGTGTATAAGCAAGTCAAAAATACAGCAAAGAAACTAGTTGCCTCTGCACAACATGAGGATAAAATCAACAATAGATGCTATTCAAACAGTCAGAATAATAGTTGAAAAACATCGAGATGCAAAAAAAGACTTGCACATGGTATTTATAGACTTGGAAAAAGCATTTGACAGGGTACCCCGAAGCCTGATATGGGCAGCATTGAGATACCACTATGTACCAGAAGGATATGTGCTCTCCATACAAGATATGTATACAAACGTTGAAACCCAAGTAAGATGCACATCAAGGACATCACCAAAATTTCCAATTAAAGTGGGGGTACACCAAGGATCTGTCCTCAGCCCACTGCTCATAATGGTCATGAATTATCTAACAAGTCCAGAAATGATCAACAGTATTCTCAAGACTACGCTTTTTGCAGATGATATAATACTGATTGCAGATAATCATTGTGACTTACAGAATAGCCTGGAAAGGTGGAGAAAGATCCTGGAAGATAATGGCCTAAAAATTAGCAGGAAAAAGACTGAATATTTGTATTTGCCATTTGAAGACACAAATGCTGTAAGTCCTCCGATGCAACTAAATGGAGTAACATTAGCCAGCTGTGATTCATTTAAGTATCTGGGCTCACTAATCCACAGAGACGGAGGATGTGCAGCCGATGTCATCTATAGAATAGGTGTGGGATGGATTAAATTCAGATCCGTAACAGGAATATTGTGTGACTCCAAAATGCCTATAAAACTTAAAGGAAAGATATACTAGACTATTGTAAGACCCGCTATAATGTATGGCTCCGAATGCTGGACTATGTACAACTCCTACTCTAGGCAACTCGAAACAGCAGAAATGCGAATGCTTAGATGGTCGGCAGGAGTATCACTAAAAGATAAGATTAAAAGTTCTCGCATTCGTGGTAGCCTGGGTGTCACAGACATAAACAGTACCCTGGAGGAACGACAGTTGAGATGGTATGGGCACATACGACGGAGACCGTCAGACTACACAGTGTGAGCAGGCAATGTCTATGGAGCTTCATCGACAGTCACTCAGAGGAAGACCGAAGAACTCCTGGATGACTCAATGCTCCAAAATACTTCAGAGAAACGTCCTGGATGAAGGCGATACTCAGAACAGAAGAAACTACATCCTGAGAACTAGAAGAGCCGACCCCAACAGCCTACCTAGGCAATGAGTTAGAGAGATAGGTACAAGGAAGAAGAAATTATATATAATATGTGATAAAAAAAGAAATATATATATAATATAAAGTAATATAGGTTTAAAAGTGGTAAATAGTTGGTTAAACAATAATATATTAACTTTGAATGCACAAAAAACCAAATTTATCACTTTTAGCATTTCAAGTAAAAGTCAGCCTTCTGAAACTCACAACTTGATTATTCACAATTGTTTTCAAACATGTAACTGCAACCCTTTAGAAAATGTAGTCAGCATCAAATACCTTGGCGTAAAAATAGATAAATTTTTGAGATGAAATGATCATATTAATATGTTAGTAAATAATACTAGGAGACTTACCTATACCTTTAAAGAACTGAGACATACACTAGACAAAGAAAAATTAAAAACTGTTTATTTTGCAATAATCCAGTCTCTGCTTTCTTATAATATTGTGTGCTGGGGATCCTGCCCATAGACTTATATAGAACTACTTAATATTGCCCAAAAAATGATTCTTAAAGTTATGTTCAAGAAAAAAATTAAATATCCAATTCATTTACTTTTTAAGGAATGTAATGTGATGAACGTAAAACAGTTATATATTACACAAACGCTTTGTAGATTTTTTAATCATATTAATTTTGCAGAAAGAACACAGCAAATTCGTACTACGAGAATTGGCTCTGGTCTGAACTTTATGGCAATTCAAACTAAATCTTCTTTTGGTCAAAGAAATTATTTCTATCAAGCTCCACTCATATTTAATAGCCTTCCAGAACATATAAAGTCATCTAATTCCTTGTACACTTTTAAGAAGGATCTTAAATTATTTGTGTTAGTCGAGGATTGCCAATTGATTTTCTCTACTTTGTCCTTTCTAAATTATTAGCTAAATGAGTATGTTTATAATAATAAGCTAAAATAATATTATTTTTGTTTGAACCGTTTTTGTTCATCTTCCTCTTGCCAAATCTATAGCATGTTAAATTATATACATATATTTATTATTCACAACTTAATCCTTAAAAAAAAAAAAAAACAAAATTTTATTTTATTTTATTTTAAATCAGATCTCAAAACTATGGTCACCCTAAAAGTCTACATTAACCCCTCCGAATTTTCGAGAATATTAGCTTTTGGTGTCTTAAACGAAATGACATTTTACGAAAACTTTGTATTATTACCGCTTCACAATTAAAGCTCTATAAATGAAACATTTCTGAACGTAGCCGAATAGAAAAAACTGTTTAAGACAGGTTACAAAATAAGCTTTCGAATTATTATATTACAAATAAATATTAACATTTGTAAATATTAAAATTTAGAATGCAAACATTAAAAAAATGTGAAAATGACTCACGTGATGTTTTTATGTGAGAACGGTACTAAAATCACAGATTATGTAAACAACAATACTTATTCTATTGTATAAATGTGTAATAAACACTTTTGTCACCTCACTTTTTTATCATTTCATATAAAAATATTTAATAGAAATTAACAATGTCGGGCGCCCGTAGATAATTGGGATAAATTATGTGTCAGACTGCGCGTCTGACAGAATGTTCTTTTTATGTATTTCTATGGACAACTTGAATAGAGATGTGCAGCATGATTCACTATCGACATTTCACTTTTTATTTTACGGATGTAACTAAAACAATAACGGATTTATAACGGTTTCTATGGAGACACACGCGCTGACGTGTAAACACGCTTATTGTACTTGACTGCTGTCGTATTTTTAACGCATATATCTGCTTACTTTGCGGAGGGGTTAATGTAGTACTTAGCGTCATCAGTTTAGTAGGTATCAGTAGGTACCCATAATCTAATCTCAATCTGTAAGAAATACAACAATATTGTTCTTTCAAAATCTGTATAATTTTGTGTTATTTTGTTAACTTGTATAATTATTGTTAACCTCAACACAGGCTTGTCCTAGTGAGGTAACAAATTGTATTGTAAACATTTTTACCTGCAGTGTAAAGAAACAATAAATAAATAAATAAATATATTGTGTTTACACTAGACTTCACTCAAACTAACTAGGTAACTTTAATTGACCACCATGAAACAGGCAGCCGCCTAGTATGGTGATTTAATAAATCTAATCTACGTAAATGTCTAATATATAACATGTATTTTATAAATAAATAAATAAAAATATATTTGTGGCTCGTTGCACAGTGATAGATACTTTCAGTATCGCCCTATTAAAAAACCACCAATCAGAATTGAATCGTTACCTGAAGTGGCTTTAGCCGTATTTGGTGACCAGATCTGATTAACCAGGTACTTTTCCTCCTTCCTCCTCCCTATCACATCCCCTACCCACTACCTTTAGTCTCACTACAACATACCCCAATTGGGGATGCCATTGTCTCACTGGCTCAAGACAATTGGTACTTCCGTGCGGTATTCACATTAAAAAAGCTTTACAGTTCTAACTACAGATGGCAGTGGTTTGATATTTAACTAAGTATCTTGTTTGTTTTTACAGAGGCAAACAATAAAGTTGAACCGTGCCATAGATTGGTACAATAATATCAGAAAGGGAAGCCATAAATCTGAAGTGGCTCTAATTGAAAGGGAAATAAACAAAGTAGATGAAATGCTGAAGACTGGCTTGCAGCAACTCAATTGGAATGATGACGGTGAGTTTTCCAACAATTCATTTTACCTTGTTTTTATTATTTTTTTAATTGATAAACTAATGTTTAAGACAAGATTTTTATGCATAGCACAAAGCATAACAATAAAATTATTATAAGTAATAATTGTTAGCCTGAAACACTCATCTACATTGAAAAAATCTCTCGAGAAAAGATACATGCCGCCGACGGAACTCGAACCCGCGTCCTTCTGATTTCCGATCAAATGCTCTGTCCACTGAGCTGCGTCGGCTTATCTCCTTCCCCCCCAAATAATTCAATATACAGGGTGTCCCAAAAGAAAGTTGATATTTAGTGGATCGATTTAAAAAAAAGTAAGGATTCTATCGAAAAATTGTTTATTAATTACTAAAATACACAATTTGGGAATTTATTTCTGAAAAATAATATTGTCCAAATGTATACTCTCACGTTCACGGCATTCATTTAATCGAAGAATAAAATTTCTTATGATTTCTCGCCAGGTAGTCTACGTGATGGCTGCCATTTCGTGACTATTTAATTGCATCAGGGAAGTCGGATTTTTGGCGTACACTTTAGATTTGAGATAACCCCATAGGAAAAAGTCCATAGGGATTAGGTCAGAACCACGAGGAGGCCAATTTATGTCACCGCTCCTGGAGATCAATTTGCCAGGGAAAATTTCACGAACTCATGGCAGAGACATATTGGACGTATGTAATGTTGCTCCGTGTTGCTGGAACCATGTTCTTTGGTTATAGCCAGTAAGTTTGTAGGGGTGCAGCATTAGGTATTTGTGCAAAATGCTGTCTAATGACGATCTATGCACATTTAAAGCACTTGCGCGCTTCCGAATCGAAAAGTTTGAGTCGTTACGAAAAGACTGATACAGTCTGATGATTTGCTACAGTCGCCGAATCACCATTTTTGTAAAAGTCACGCATGCACAACGCGCGGTCGCTCCCGAGAAATGCTTCATAGCGACTAAATTCCCAAGAGCCAGACTACTGATTGACATACCCCTCGCGCCCCTCGGAAAAGTTGCGTTCACACAGAAAGCAAAACAAATATCAACTTTCTTTTGGGACACCCTGTATACTAGTGTTTCATTCAACAATTACTGCTTATTACATTTTTCCACCTGCAAACAACCAACTTTATATGTGTTAAGAAAATGAAGATAATGTTGGTAGTTCTTATTCGAAGTATGATACAGTTAAATATGATCTAAGAGGATAAGGCCGAATTAACTCAGTGGTTAGAGCACATCCCCGGCAAAGCTATGGTCCTGGGTTTAATTCCTAGATGTGACTGAATCTTTTTCTGTTTTAAATCTTCATTGGAGAGTCACTAATATTGTCTTTAATTAAATCAGTGGTTCTTAACCTGGGTTCGATCGAACCCCAGGGGTTTGGTGAGTCAGTCTCGCGGGTTTGGCGGAGGTCAAGACACACCCCCGACTCATATGATATGTGATTCGTTTCCAATTAAGAAGGGTTCGGTGAATGCGCATATGAAATGGTGGGGGTCGGTACCTCCAACAAGGTTAAGAACCACTGAATTAAATATTACAATTTGAGATTTTACTCATTAAGATATTCCAAAATAATAAAAATTTGTGTGCAGTTCACACGCGGTAGAAGTGAAATCTTCAGAAAACTAAAGTAGACAAGATGAAGGAGGCTACGAAGCACCGTACAAAGAGGAGACCGCGTCAGTGACTAGTTGGCATCGCGTTTGGGTCCCAACTGGGCGTTGTGTGTTCGATTCCTCGGTTGGCTAATTCCTGACCTCCTTCCCAACACAAGCAACATTTTCCACTTTCTGTGGTGGCTGTAGGAGATTTTAAAATATTGTCAGGTTATTAGTAACCCGGGAATATTCGTCTTTTAAAAAAATAAAAAAACTTCAACTAAATCCTACGATGTATGTGTTTGACTCTTTTTAGTGTTGCTTTTTCGTTTCATTGAGTTTCAAATTTTCACTTCAAAAAAATAAATTGTAAAACTTCAATAATTGCTGGGTAACTGTTTGCCCTATCTCCTATCAGCTAGTCTCCTGCTAGTTGTTAAGAACACATTAGTTTGAAATATCAGTAGAACAAGCACAGCATTCTGACTTTTATTTATTTTATTTTTTTAACCCCTCCGCAACGTAAGCAGATATAAGCGTTAAAAATAGGACAGCAGTCAAGTACAATAAGCGTGTTTATACGTCAGCGCGTGTGTTTCCCGTAGTTACATCCCTAAAACAAAAAGTAAAAGGACGATAGTAGATCAAGCTGCACATCCCTATCAAGTTGTCTATGGAAATACATAACAGGAATCAGCTGTCAGTCGTGTAGTTGACAAAAATATTTACCCGCGCAAATTTGCTACCGGCAGCTCCACCGCGCTCCACATTTTAAATTTTTATTAAATATTATTATATGAAATGATAAAAAAGTGAGGCGACAAAAGTGTTTATTACACATATATACAATAGAATAAGTATTGTTGTTTACATAATCTGTGATTTTAGTACCGTTTTCACATAAAAACATCACGTGAGTCATTTTTACCTATTTTTAATGTTTGCGTTCTAAATTTTAATATTTACAAATGCTAATATGTATTTGTAATATAATAATTTGAAAGCCTATTTTGTAACCCTTCTAAAATAGTTTTTACTATTCGGCTACGTTCAGAAATGTTTCATTTATAGAGCTTAAATTGTGAAGCGGTAATAACAAAGGTTTTCGTAAAATGTCATTTTGTTAAAGACACCAAAAGCGAATATTCTCGAAAATTCGGAGGGGTTAACATTAACTCAACGTAGGAGGCCCTGACTATTGTTGCCTCATCGTGACCATTTGTTTTCCAGTTGAGGACTATGTGGAAGCTGTATTTACAATAATCAACAAACTACAGTTACGGGTGCTGACGGCCCAGCAGAACATGAAGAAGTGTTTCGACACCATTAAGGTCTGGAGCAACGCACCCCTGTATGAGCGACACAAAACCTCTAAGAGCGGCAAGATGAACCTGCTGGCTATTGAAGAAAACCTTGCGAGGAAGACCAAAAGGTATCAATTATTTTAACCATAATCCTACCAAGCAGCACCACTTTGATGAGCGAATAAATCAGATGGACCGATCCGACTGTTTCCTCCAAAGTACTACTTTTTTGAAACGGGAATTGCATTTCATTTTCTTTATGTGTGTGAGGGAGATGTACGATTATGATTGTATGTATCCTTTGAGGAGGGGGGGGCAGACATACCATTCACCGTTTATCTCATTTTTGACTGTTGTTATTTAGTGTGTAAGAAAGAGCTGCAGCATTATATGTTTGAGAACAAAAGCAAAACAAACAACATTATAACATACGTTTATTGCCTTTTTTTGCCGTCAGGGTACTGTAACCGTGAATCGTCACGGCAATTATGAAAGCATCTAACAGTGATGTTATTATATTGATTGCAGGTATGAAAATATACAGGCTGCGCATGCAGACATACGGAACATCATAATGTTAAATTATGACCTCTTCTTCAACCCTCACAAGGCAATCTTCAAACAGGTAAGGTTATAATTTCTTTTTTAAATTTACATCTTTATTCAATGCTTTACTACATGGGTGATACCTGTATTTCTAAGAAATCCAGTGTTGAGAGCAGGTGCTGTGATCTATATATATAAAAATTTAAAAATGTTTGTATGTCCACTATGAGTTGCTAAACTTTTCATCCGATTGCGATGAAACTTTGGGGATTTGATGTGCGCATGACTGCGATGGTTTCTGTATACAATAGTGAGCTCTGGCATAATGAAATTACGCATTGCTAAACTATTCATTTGATTGCGATGAAACTTTGGTGATTTGTAGGGAGGAGTGGGGAGGGGGAGCGGGAGAGTGGAGTGGGAAAGACGGAGGGTTGGAGTGGGGAGGGGTGGGGGGTGGGAGTGAAGGAGGGAGGGGGGAGGGTGGAGGGAGGTGAGGGTAGGGGTGTGGGAAGGGTCAGGGCGGTGGATGGAGGGGGTGGGGGGTGGGTGGAGGGGGTTAGGGGAATGGGAAAGGGAAAAGGGAAACTCGGAAGGGTGCGGAGGGGAGGGGTAGGAGGGGAACTTGGTAGCGGGGAGGGGAACTAAAAGCCTGCAGAGCGGGTTTTTAACTGCTAGTACTAATAATAACTAAACATAGTGTACTTTCCAATACTGCAATGCAATGCTATTTAGTTTTGAATGTACATGCGATTATTGTACACTAGCGATGTGTAGGTTTAGCTTTAGTGGGCTCTTGAACTCGGATACTTTGCGGGAAACGGATCTTACTCCTACTTCTTTTTAAAATCGACTACTCCCAGAAACCCGGTTCAGGACTCGGACCCAAACCCGGAACTCGGAGGCGGAACCCGAATGCTTCCACCGGCCTCCCCATTCGCGGTCCGAGCCACTAGCTAGTCGGGAGCAGGTCCCGGGTTCGAGTTTTTTTGCGGGTTCCGGCTCCGAGTTCCGGCTCTGGCCGAACCCGTGCGTCCCAGTAGCCCCAACAGCACCCAGTCCGCATCCACGAACTCGGACAAGGGACCTGCTCCTAGAACTCAAGTACTTTTAAAAGGAAGCACGTCTCAGAGGCTTCCGTTAAAATGCAGAAATTACCCATTTCTAGTGTACACCTCTGCGCTCTAACACTATAATTTCATAGTATAGTCGAAGGCTGTATATGTAGAAAAAAATAATGTTGATCTATTACTATGTATTTCAGGAGTTAAACAAATGCTCTTCTATAACTCAACCTGCTGAAGATTGCCATCTATCCAAATCATTCAGCAGACATTCATCTCATAAAAGCATTCAACTAAAAGAATCAGGTAAGTACCAGCCTTTTTAGATGTGCACGTGAATAGTTCACAAGAGTCTTTCAGCCCCCGAGAGAGTGGTGGAGTAGTTTCAACATTTTAAGATTATTTACCAACACTTTTACAAAGGCCGTGTCTTATAACCATGTGTAAGTGTGTGAGTGTCTGTTCAAGGTATGTATCACAGCCGTTTTGCATCTGGACAGCTATGGCTTTACTCATTGTTCGAAATTGGTTAAATAAATTAATGAATGTATTTTTGAGTGAGGTTAATATGAACCATCCTGTACCGGAGGATCTTATAATGGTGAAACTACTCTACTATGGAATCCGTAATTGGGGAAGGTTGTGAGGCAGAAAGAAAATTTTAAATTGGAAAATAAGGAACTCCAGTGAAAAATATTATGACTTTAAAAAAACATGTCCATATAGACCAATAAACGCTGATTCTGAATATTATTAAATAATATTAAACGCAGAGTTTTTAAAAAGTTATTAGAAAGTTCATTTTTAATCGGGTCATAGAAACACGCCGTCAAGTTGGTATTATTAAAATGTTTAGTGGTGACGTCACTGCTCACCGTAAAGTCATTGTATGGGAATGTAGTATGACACAAGCCATCATCGTGTTAACAATGTTTCATCTTATTAATTTATTTACATACTGTTGATAGAGATTTAGTTGTTGTGTTTTTGAAACATTATTTAGGCCTAAATAATTTAGTTTCAAAAATAAAGGTATCTCTTATTAGTTTATCTCTATTATTGAAAATATTCAAAAACTACTGCACAAAAATAATAGTAATGCTACTTTGAACTCTGAATTTCAAAATGTCGCCAGTTGAACAGCTGATTGCCCGATCTTATAGTAACTTTTCGGGAGTGATGACGTCACACAATTCACTACACATATGATGGTTTTCGGGGATCTTGAAAAATTAAAACTTTGACAATTATTTTAACTATTAAAACTAACTCTAAAAATAAAAAAATATGCAGTTATTTAAGTTAGAAGGTCCATTATTCATTAAAAAAAAATATTGGACTGGAGTTCCTTATTCCACTTTGAAATAAAATGCATTTTATTTCAACTTACTTCTTGTGATGTACTGTTGTTTTCTCTGATGAACAATACAACTCGGATGATCAAGAATTTCGATGATACTTTGGTTCATCAGGTTATGAGTCGTGTTTGTTTTCGTCTTATGTGCAATGGATATTTAACTGGTCACTGAAGGTGCCCACCTGCCGATCGGATATCATCGGCTATCTTCGTAACTGTTCGGTTATTAGACCCGAACGGGCGACAGTTGTCTCTCTCATGTAGTACAACTTTACTCACCTAAGAAGTCAGGAAGTTTTAATTTCCACTTACAAGATTTGTATTCATTCATTTACGAAAACAAAATCAAAATTCCAGAAGATGTACTTAATAACCATATACAGTTTGTCAAATAAGAGAAAACATAGGAGGGCGCCACTGTTGTTCAAATGGCAATACTAAACATACACGGTGAAAATATAAAGCTGTGTAACCTACATTTTTGTAAAAAATTAAAATGTTATGAAAGCGAATTTTTTTTTTGCATTGTAATATAGATACCCACTGATCTCAAAATTAGAATTGTATATAGGTATATTATACTTTTGCAATTTTGTGTTAGCATAATGAAGAATAACGATATTGTAATAAAATATAAAGCATAGTTTAGAAATTGCTCACATTTATTTAATACCTAGCATTGCTCGGGCTTTAGATCACGTCTCTAATTTTAGATCCTAATATATTTAACTCATTCAGATCTAAAAGTAGTGCAACTAAACTCACCATTAGTGATTCTTCCTTTCTACCTACTGTTAAATTAAATGAAAGCCAATCACTTTGGAGAACACCATTTAATCAAATTTATATCATTGAGTAGGTACTTTAACAATAGTGCTTCTTCGATTTAAATTTGTTTTCTTGAACAAAAAAATGTTTTTTAAAATGTGATTTACAGTGTTCCATATATTCAGTGTCATTGCGCTTTGAAAGAACATTTGACAGTTAAATTGGTGTTGCCAGCCTAAAAATTTTGTAGTTTCACTTTTAATGTTTTCTGCTCTTAATTGATAGACTATATATAGTCTGTCAATTGAGTAGAAAATATTAAAATTGGAACTCACAGCGTAGGGAGTGTGGCGAACCCATCGCTCAGGGAGTGGAAACACAAACCTGCAATAGCCATCCCAAGCCAAGGTGTGAGCTACCGTGCTCAGGCTGAATGTCCTGGGGAACAGCGTCACGAACGGTGCCTCCGAGAAACAAGGTCGCATCTCGGAGTATTTAGACCTCACTCTAGTACTCGGGGCTCTGCTGGAGTGGACCATATATTTCCCTGGTAACTGAACCATTCGAAAACTAGGGGCCTTTTGGGAACCTAGGAGTGCTGAGGCCACCTCTGTGGATTTCCTTCCTGGGGCCAGTAGGAGGAACCAAGAGGAGAAACCGTGGAGAGGTGAGCTGAGGCTACCTCCATGAACTCTTCCCCTGTGGAGCCTTCAAGGAACCATGGGGAAGGGCACTCTTCCAGCGCGGGGCCTTTGTGGAACCAAGGGGGAGTGAAGTGGAGAGATGATGTCCTCTTCCCATGTGGGGCCTTCGAGGAACCATGTAGGAGTGAAGAGGAGAAATGAGGCCATCTCTGTGAACTCATCCTCTGTGGGGCCTTTAGGGAACCAAGGAGGAGTGAGGAGGAGAGATGAAGTCCTCTTCCCTCCTAGGGCCCTCGGGGAACCAAGGTGGAGTGGGCTCTTCCCTTGTGGGGCCTTTAGGGAACCAAGGGGAGGTGGCTCTCCATCGTGGAGCCTTCGGGGAAGTAAGGAGTGGAGAGGAGAGATGAAGCCCTCTTCCATCGTGGGGCCTTTAGGGGAACCAAGGAGGAGTGAAGAGGGGAAATGAGACCTGGGAAGACACATTGTCGAACCAGAAGATAAAGCTTCATTTCCAATCCTGGTGAACTTTATAAAAGGGACTGGGTAACTGTCAAAGGAATGAGGTAAAATGGGAGATAGTACAATGGGTCTATGGCCTAAGTGTTCACGGGAACTATATATATGTAAACCGTCTCCGATTATATAAAAAAAAAAAAACTGAACTACAAAATTTGTAGGCTGGCAACACCAATTTAACTGTCAAATATTCCTTTAAAGCACAATAGCACTGAAAATATAAAACACTGCAAATGAATATTTAAAAAACATTTTTTTGTTATTACAAAATAAAATTAAAATCGATGAAGCACTATTGTTTAGGTACCTATTTAATGACATAAATTTGATTAAATTGTGTTTTGCAAAGTGATTTGCTTTCTTTTAATTTGACAGAAAGGAAGAATCACTAATGGTGAGTTTAGATACACTACTTTTAGATAGGAATTATTTAAATATATTCAGATC
The DNA here is from genome assembly GCA_929108145.2 of Limnephilus rhombicus. NCBI lineage: Eukaryota > Metazoa > Arthropoda > Insecta > Trichoptera > Limnephilidae > Limnephilus > Limnephilus rhombicus. Next base: position 9,555,396 of record OV815287.1, on the reverse strand, counting down.
TAAAATTACAGACATGATCTAAAGCCGGGCAACGCTAGGTACTTGAGCTAGTATTAAATAAATGTGAGCAACTTCTAAACTATGCTTTATATTTTATTACAATATTGTTATTATTCATTAATGCAATTATAATTTTGCGATCAATGGGTATCTACATATATTGCAATGAATTTTTTTTTTTTCACTTTATGCCTTTGTAATTTTTTACAAAAATGTAGGTTACACAGCTTTACAATTCAACCATGAGTTATATTTTTAGTATTGCCATTTGAACATCAGTGGCACCCTCCTATGTTTTCTCCTCTTATTTGATAAGCGGTACTTTTTTTTTAATATATTTGTTCCACACAGGAGGCACCGAGGAAAACAATTTCCCTAAGGGCCTATGTCATCTTTGAGGATGCTGTGTGGAGGGTTTTTTAAGGGAAAGGAAGGAGAAGAATATATGGGAAGGAAAAAGGTACGAGGGGTGGGTAGGAATCTGGGGGTCAGTGTGGCCAGGAGTGACGGACGTATGAATCTATACCTCACACTGCGGTGCAAGGCGAAGGGTCGGGAGAATCCGGCTGGAGAGGTCAAAAGGCCTCCCTCAATCAGTCTCCTCCGATCCTGCCCGCCACGCAGTGGTTGGGCAAACGTATCCGCCACCAAGACCTAGACAAACCTCATCCCATGAACCCAGGCACCCCCGCTAAGTCACCAAACGTAGCGAACCACTTGGGGTGACCTGCGGCAGGGGTGTTGGTTGTCCAATAAATGGTTCCCGGGGCAGCGGTACCCATATCCGCCTCTCAAATTACTACCAGAATTTTATTGTTTTCTGTACTCTAATCAAATCATTATTACCAATGTTTTTTGTCATGTGTTTTAAGATGTTCCTGAAACAAAATCTGTTGAAGTTAACATGACCGAAGAGGAATCGCCAGAACCAAATCGTTTTAATCTGGACGAAGAAGGGAATTCAGTTGGTTCAGAACAGTGGACTGACTATATCCACTACATAGATTCTCAGGTAAAAAATGCAAAAACGTATCCCTGTACGATAAAATAAAGTGACTTGACTTTTATATTTAACTAGCTGACCCGGCCACGTGTTGCCGTGGCTAATAAAACACAACGTCATCTACTGGATGGTTATAGTAACTCTCTATCCATCGTCTTGCACTGGAGCGGGGAGAATGGATTCGTACGTCCGTCAATCCTGAACACACTGATCCCTAGATTCTTCCCCACCCTTCAAACCATTTTCCTTCCCAGAATTTCCGCTCCTTCCTTTCCCTACAAAGACTCTCCACACGGCATCCCCAAGATGACGTAGGCCCTAAGTAAATAATCTCGTGCTTCTTTCTAATTCTTTATTTACCATTTTCGAGCGTTGGTAGGTCCAACAGCAAAGATTCTTCGATGAACCATTGTGTGACTTTAACTTTGAATTAAATTTAGCCAAGTCATAACCAACCTTTATAACCACCGCGTCTTTGAGTTTATCACAAAGAGACAGACAGGTGCCGCGGAGGACTTTAATTTATAATACGTAGAGATGGTGTGAAAGATTATAATAATGCGCATGAAATGTTTGGGGCAACTAACGTATTTAAGTTAATAAGGATTAATACTGTATCCGTCTAAATAACTTTTCAATTACTGAAATGTACATGACCATTTTTTTAGAAGATAGAATGGGTATAGTAAGCTATCCGTAAAAGATAGATATATGCCTTCGCGGACTTTTTTGTAGATCTATAAAAGAGGAATATCCCACCATGCATTGTTTTTTTATATCCCAAAAGGATTAGGCAGCGTTTTCGATGAAAGCTACCAGGCGGCTTGACTTTTTCCGACACTTCTAACAATTATCGTTATGTTTCAACCAATTTACACAAATCCTTGACAAATAACATACCTAAACCTTCCTCACGAAACACTCAATTAATTTAATCTATTGGTGAAAACCGCATGAAAATCCGTTCAGTAGTTTTCGAGGTTATCGCGAACAGACAGACAGACAGACGACGCGGGGGACTTTAATTTATAATATGTAGAGATATTGTTGATGATATTATAGACAGGCCTGATTTAATTACCTTCCATATACCAACAAGAACTATTCAATCTAAAATTCTAATTTATTGCAACAACAATATCCGGACTGAGACATTTAGATGCTTGCTTGTACCCAGTTGGCAATGCTTTCTCAGCATTAGTAGATGTGTTCAACTGCACGGAATATAGTTACAAGCAGGCTATAATAACATACCTCAATATTTTTTTTTGTTTTTTTAAAAGAAAGAAAAACATTCCCGGGTTATGAATAACCCAACAATGTTTGAAAATCTCCTACTACCACCACACTAAGCGGAAAATGTTGCTTATGTCGTGATGGAGGACTTAGCCAGCCGAGGAATCGAACACATGTCCCCCGGTGGGACTCAAACGCGATGCCCACTCAGCCACTGACCGGTCGTGTTATAATGAATTTTAGCATAATATGTACCTACTATTCTTCTACGTGGGTTCTATGTACTTTAATTAACATGATTACTATTCCACAAAATTGTTATGTACAAGGTTTGTTAAAAAAGGTGACTTTTTATTTTTTCTCTAAAAATATTTATTTATTTTCATCAATATCTATTTGGTACCCCTGTATAATGCACAAAGTAGACTCGCCAAATGACACAGTCAACATTTTAATTTTCGCACAAAATTTAATGGTTCCATGCCAACTCATAGAGGAATTTTCACTCAACTTTAAGAATCAACTCAACGCAATCACTTCTTGGAAAAGTCATTAAAAGCTATGAAAAAAATAAAATTGAAAAATAAAATTGTAAAATAATGATAGTAAGGAAATCCAGTGAAAAATATTATGGCTTTAAAAAAATATGTTCACGTAGACCAATAAACGCTGATTCTGAATATATAAGTTTTATTTCATAATATTAAACGTAGAGAGAGATCTTAAAAAATTACTAAAAAGTGCATTTTTAAACCTCTCGTCAAAACACACTGTAAAGTTGGTATAACTGAATGGTTAGTGCTGACGTCACGCGTCACCAGTCATTGTATTGAAATCTTTGATTATGTAGGTATGACATAAGCCATCAGTATTAACAACATTTCATGTTATTCGTTATTTCATACTGTTTATGGAGATTTAGATTTTGTTTTTATTGAAATAATATTTAAGCCTAAATAATTCAGTATCAAAAATAGAGGTATCTCTATTAGTTTATTTCTATTATTTAAAATATTGAAAAACTACTGCACAAAAAAGTAGTAATGCTACTTCTAGGGAGAATGCTTCGAATAACGGTATTCAAAATGGCGGCACTTGATCAGCTGATTGCCCAATCCTATAGTAATTTTTCAGGAGTGATGACGTCAAACGATTCACCGTACATACGGTGGTCTTAGGGGGGCGTAAAAATTAAAACTTTGACAATTGTTTTAACTATTAAAACTAACTCTAAAAATAAAAATAAAAATGCAGTTATTTAAGTTAGAAGGTCATTATTCATTAAAAAAAATTGGACAATTGGACTGGAGTTCTCTATTAATAAATATTTAAAAATATAATAATGGGGACATGAATACCAATATAACAACAAAAAAAAACTTTCGAAAATTGAATGTACATAGCCCACGAGATTTGAAAAGTCACCTTTTTTTTTTTAACAAACCTCGTACACCACATGTTTGTAAAAGCCCGTACAGGCGTATATTAATGTAAATAAATTAATAAACATATGATATGTATTTATTTGATTGTCATAAATGTTATTTAGACCGCCAATGTCATTCTTGGTGCCATCACCACCAGTTTGAGGGTATTTACCAGCAATATGGACTTGGAAAGAGGACCCAATAAGCCGTTCATGGATGTTATTGTAGAATTCCAAGAACCAGGTAAATTAAACATTGTAATTTTAACCACGTAAAAACATAATCTCCAATACAAACGGATCGCAATCTTTAGAGCACAGGCGTCGGATGTGAATGCTGTCTTTGTTCTACCGATACTTCAATGGAAGATGCTCCGAGAGATGCACAATCGGTAAACACGCCAAAATCTTGCCCGACATTTGTATACAGTTGACAGGTTTTACATCAGAATGGGTCATTTCTACGACTCTTTTGATTGCCGGCAACGATTGGAACGATTTGCCGGCCTCTGTGTTTCCTCCTTCCTACAACATGGGTCTTTTCAAGACTCAGATTTACTCCTTCCTTTCCACAAAAAGACCCCTCCACATAGCATCCCCAAAGATGACATTGGTCCTGAAGAAAATTATTTTCCTCGGGGCCTCCTGTGTGGAATTAATGTAAAATAAATAAACTTGTAAAAAATAATAATATTTACTTATTAAATGTAGGTATGTGCTAAAAATATTAAACAATTTCAACGACATATTAAATGATTGCATGATTGCGGTGTTCTGGATTACTCACTGATAGGATTCCAGTTGGTGATCGGGCGTTTTCAGTAATACTTGGTTCATTGAGATTACGAGTCTGTTTATTATCGTTATCGAGTTTACAATGGATACCTTATTAAACTCAAGCCCGGCTTCATGGGGTGAGGTTTGTCCAGGTCTTGGCGGCGGATGCGTCTGCCCAACTGCTGCGTGGCAGGCCGGGTAGAGAGCGACTGGTCTAGGGAGGTCTTTCAAACTTTCCAGCCGGACTCTCTCGACCCATCGCCTTGCACCGCAGTGGGTGTGATGGATTCATACGTCTGTCACTCCTGAACACGCTGACCCCCAGATTCCTACCCTCATACCTTTTTCCTTCCCAGAACTCCCTATCCTTCGCTTCCTTAAAAAGACCCTCCACACAGCATCCCCTAAGATGACATAGGCCCCGAGGGAAATTATTTTCCTCAGAGCCTCCTGTGTGGAGCTAACGTAAAAACAAAAATACGTCCATTCTACACGGTGCTCTGTGTTGATATGCGGCACGGACCGCGTAAGAGGCTCGCCTGTCTATCGAATATCTTCGGCGACAGTTGACTCTCTCACGTAGTAAGTACTACTACTGACCTATGTTGAGACACCTTAAAACTATATACAACTACCCATTCTAACGACATACATGTATATTTATTTATCAACACTACAATGATTAAATCATTTTTGTTCACAGACTTTATATTCAAACCAACGCTAGACGAGGACGATGAAGGTTGCCTGCAAAACATAATTGAACAAATGGTAAAAGACATTTTGAAACAAGCTGAAGTTTTTCAAAGAGTCGCTGATGATTTAGGAAAAACAACTTATTTAGGTAACTGACTTTCTACAATAGAGGTTTTTATTTTCTTCTCTTTAGTTTGTTATTTAGAGTGATGTAAACAGTGTTTACTGATTTACAATAAAGACCATAGATAACAACTAGATCATTACTAGCGATGTACAATATATAACATTAGTGATGTGACATCTTCATAAATTTTTGATTGAAAAGAAAATGTAAATTGTAAATTGGAGTGAATTTTTTCTGTGAATTTCAGATGAAGCCGATACAAATGTTTCTGTAAAAAATATGGTTGATAAGATAATGGAGGCCTTAAGTTACACAGTCATGGACATCCTACGATATATTGAAGTGAGTAACATTTTTAATTAGTACTTAACCACTCGAGCGATGGCATGTTTAAAATTTAAAATTTCCAGGCGTTTGGTTTTGGATTTAGCCGAATTCATTAAAGAAATCATAAAATATATAAACTGCTTACTGTGGTTTAAATGAATTCACCTGTATTTCATCATTTATCCTGTATTTGTAGGTATTATAAAAAAATCTTTAATTTTTTTTTTAAATAAATTGGCTAAAACCGTCTAGCTAAATTGTTTCACTTAAGTTAATTTTCAAGTTCTGTAAAGATTTTGATCAAGTTGTGTTATATCCGTATTGGCTAGTTGCTTCACATGATTGAAATGATACAGAATTTGAATAGAATTTTTACGGAACTTGAAATTTGATGAATTGTTCAAATTCTGTGAAACAACCGTGTGGAGTTAATGTAAAAAAAAAAAAAAAAAAACCCGTCCTAAATATGGGTAGCCATCGTTCGACTGGTTAACCTCTTGTTTGCCAGCTTATCCTTAAGGATACTGTTAAGAAATCACTTCTCTGAATATAACTGACTATTCTGCAGAAACAACTTATGGTTAATTATATACTATTTATATAAACATAGAAACTACTTATGGTTAATTATATACTATAGATATATAAACCATTATCTGGTAAGACGGTACAATTTACAAAAATATTATTTTGCTAAAAGAAAATCAGTTATTATAAAAACAGAATCAGCTGGATTAAATTTGGCATCGGCGATCAAGTATTTAATCCTCTTTAAAAAAAATCACTCTGCGATAAATATGATAAAAATTACTTGTTTCAGATCTATGATAAGTATTCCTATCTCTGGCTGGATGACCGTGAAGAGTTCTTGAACCTCTTCCTAAAGTACGGTAAGGTCGTCACCAGGGAGATAATGGACGACTTAGAGTTGGAAGAGGTCAACGAAGAACAGATCCCAATACCCAGCCGACCCACTCTGGAAGTCTTCAAGGAACAAGTATGTAATTAAAAAGTTTATCGCAAAATTGCATGTCAAATTAAAAAAAATATGAATACCTTACTAGAGTCCCAACTGCTCACGTCTGGAGCCAGTGAGACTATGGCATCCCCAATTGGGGTGTTTTGAGTATGGGATCTCTTTTTATAACTTTTGAAGGTTATTCCCAGCAATGTTATATATCATTGAAGAAGAAGATAACACTAATAATCTAAAAGAAAATATGAAAAAGAACAAGACAGACAATAACAAGATAATGGTCGATATATAAAAAAAAATTACTTGCACTCATGGGGATTGGAAACCGCAACGTTTGAATGAGGTAATGGTAATATTTCTATTTTTGAAACTAACAATTCATGGTGGAATTACATTATAATATAAAACAAATATAAAACTTATTTCCACTTTAATTTATTTGACCGTAACCTATTTCAGCGTGTTAAAGCCATCTTCAGGCTGGTACAAATTATTATTAAGGCGCCGCAACCGAGCTCGAAAAGAAGAAGATGGAGAGATATGAAATTACGAATGTTAGAGGAGCACGCTAGTATTTAAAGCGACAAAATCGATGCGAAAATGTTTAATAAAACACAACTCGTTGAAAATAGAGCAAAAATCTCGCAGGGGTTGTCTTAAACAGCATTTAAAGAAACACTGTGAATTTTTTCATATATATAACTTGTAAAATAACTGAAACAAATGTGTTTATAATAATTTTTGGAGCATACTTTGCGATTTTTTTCTATCGAGGGAATTTTATATAATTTGCGATTCGGCGCAGGGAATGTCTAGATATTATTTTCAAAAACAGCATATATTTTTTTAAGAGCTTTAAAACTTAACGTGTTTAAATAACAAACGTGTAAAATAACTGAAACAAACGTGTTTATAATAATTTTTGGAGCATACTTTGCGATTTTTTTCTATCGAGGGAATTTTATATAATTTGCGATTCGGCGCGGGGAATGTCTAAATATCTTCAAGAACAAATATATTTTTATAAGAGCTTTAAAACTTAACGTGTTTAAGGGAGATATGTAAGAAATCGGTAGAAATTCGGGTAGCGGCGGCTTAACCTACGGTTTATATACATAACATATGGAGGAGGGGAAGAGGGGTGGTCCACAAGGATTTTAATCAATTATATTAATTACATTTGTTACTAAGTCGTCTTTGACTGTCGAATTTCTAATTATTTTGTAGGCTTAATTACCTCGGGTTTGTAGCTTTATTTTATTTTATATGTGTATTACAATACAATACATTACAAAATGATGCTTTGTCTGTCCAACTGGGAAGGTTCCCGTTTCAGGACAGCCAAATTGCACATTTAGTTCATAATATTCTTAACAAAGGAATGGTTTTAATCAAGATATCACAAGAATGAGATTCTATCAAGACAACTTTTGAGAACATTAATAATTGCATTCGGAACGAAGGAATGGTTTCTTTATGTCCTTGAAAGAATCGCAAGGATGTGATTTGGGTCAAGGTCATTAATAAATAATTGCATTCAGAACAAAGGAACGGTTTCTTTCAAGAGAGAGTTTCTTTCGAGAGGATGAGATTCTTTCAAGGTCATTTTGGAGAACATTAATAATGGCATAATTAAAATTATAGGATGTAACTATAATTTTTAAACATTTATTAAGTACTAGAAATTACACTTTTATAAACCAAAATATACGACATATGAATTCCCAATGTATTTATGACTATTTAATTGATATAGAGAATATACCAGTTTAACTAAACTTGTTTTATAGGCAAATTTAAGAAGGCAACGTTAAAACTCAGATTTTGAAAGGGCTAGTCATTTTTTACAAGAATAAGAAAACAGAGCAAAAGATTCGTAAATTTTAATTTATTTAAGCTATTTCGATATTGTTTGGGGAATTGAACCTTACAAGTAATATGAATTATTATTAATGACCTAATTTTATTGTTGTCAAATCGTTTTTATGTTTAATAGTATGATGATATGAAACTTTTTGATGGTAATTTCAGATAGAAGTGTTTGAGGCTCTGTACGTGGAGTGCGATAAGCTGCCCTCGCACCGCCTCTTCAGTGGCTGGCTGCAGCTGGACATGCAGCACATGCGGCAGGCACTCATCAACCTGGCCTGCAAGTGGGGCAACATGTTCAAGCAGAACCTCATCGACTTTGTCCACCACAGGTACGATACTGTAGTATTTATTAATTTCAATGATTAAGGGGAGAGTCTGGTCCAGACAAGTTTTTTTTTAATGCGATTTTTTCAAAGATAAAATTTATTTTTGTTCACAATACTTTTGTTGCTTGTACAGGTACATTTGAACAAGAAAAAACACTATTGAAAGTTTGATTCGAATATTTATACATATAGATATAGCGGCCGAAAGCGGAGGGTCTGAACAAATCGGCTGGAATCATCCGAGCCCTTGGAAATCATTTGAAACATGAAATTAAAAAAAAAAATCATTATAGTATGAATGTAGAATGCACATGACCCACAGTTTGGAAAAAAGTTGTTGATTGCAAAAATGGCAGACATAAAATGAAAATTGATGAAAAAAATGGTTTTAATTTTACAATAACTTTGTCGTTTAGTAATAATTTTTCATAAATGGAGATTCATCCTTATACAAATTTAATTTAAGCTTTGAATGAAGTGAAACGGATGAAAATTCGATGAGCTATGATTCCAGCCAACTTGAAAAATGTGGTTTTGACAAAAACGCATGTAAAGTTTTCGCTTGTAACCGGGCTGCTCTGTTTTGCGGTCTACCTGCTTGGCGCGCACCGCTCCTAACTATATTTAAAGGTCGAATTTGATGCTTTTACTTTGGGAATGTATTCTCCATCGGCCTTACTCATAATCGTAAAATAAGATAATACCACGAGAATACGAATGGGTTATGTGAAATTGTTACTCATAATGATGGGACAGTCTCGCGCGCATTTTCTTATCCCGTCGCCATACGAGAGTATTAGCGGCTGTCAGAATTTAAACCACCTGATCACCTGGGATAACTCAGTATTATGGCCGTATAACTTTCGAAATGGCGAACTTTTTTTAGTCACCCCAATTCTTGTTACGCCTACGCCTTTTCGTTTCCACATCCGAATTAATGTTTACGACGTTGTCCATTCTTAGTTATTGTTGAAACTTGAAACACAACACAATCTCGTTGAATAATATTTTGACATATGAATAAACGTGAAGTTGGCAACATGCCGCGAAGTGCCAAATTGAGCGCATTTTTTCAGCTTTGAAGCAGAGTGTTGCTACCATAAAAAAATCATAACCCATAATCCAGCTGTCAAGCAATATTGGGAAAATTTATGATTATGAGTTAGGATTTTTAACCTGAGCAGTATAGGCCCCCTCCCCTGGTAGCGTCGTATTAGGGTTTCATTATGAGTAAGGCGGCATACGTATAGGAATAAAATCCCAAAAACATTTGACATCATCTTTGATCCCATACTGAACTTTTTCTAAATACTGACGCTTTGCAATTGCTATATCTTTTTTAAGCTCGGATCGCATCGCAGAAAATAACAAGATTGATTCTTGTGCAGTTTGTATCTTCTGCGATGCGATTCTTTGTTTTTTAATTTATCTGTAATTGTTTTAGAGAACCACGCCTATATAAAGATAAATAAAAAAAAAAAAAAAAAAATAAATAATTTACATTTTTACATAATTTTTTTCTAATGGGGACACATATTTTAAAAATACTGAATAATACATTGTTTAATAATACATTGCGACATTTGCTTCCGATATAGTATATAGGTAGTTCCAATCAAATTCTGAGAGTATGTCGCGTATTTATATATCTACTTGCTTGAACTGGAACTGATGGTTGGAGGTAGGTACTAGTGCCAGGCGAGTAGCATTTACATTTTGTCCTGGCTTATTTAGCATGAATAGCTAAGGTCGAATGAAATTTATCTTCGTTGACCAAGGGTTCATCACATCGACTGACGTCACATCCAGCCGTGTTACTTAGTATTAGATCAAGTATATTATCAAAATGATTTTTAATTAAATTTTCTTGTTTGAGGTTATTGGAATCCAAGAAATATAAATGCTCTAACATAACCTCTTCGGGTTTGTTATTTAAATTGAAATCACCCATTATAAGGACGTTTCGGTCTTTTAAAATTCTTGATTGACATTCCTGATCAATATAATCGTAGAACGTTGTGAGATTGTTGTCATTGGTGCAATAAAAGTATACAACACAAATATAGGCGGTAAAATTTTTTTTTTTTACCTTCACCCATATGTGTTCGCCTTCGAGTATTTGCATTCTCTGGGACGTTAGTGTATTCTTAACCGCAATGCACACACTGCCACCGCGTGCATCATTATCTCTGTCCCGCCTGTAGACACTGTAGCGTCTGTCAAACAAATTCTTCCGTCTTGGTATTTAGACCACAAACATTTTGGTAAATTATTTCCAAGCTTACCATCAGATACTCGTATGTTCTTTATTAGCTGTTTGCAAAAAATTGTATTTACTTACAGCAATACCTGTTGGCCAGACTGATGGGTTAAGAAAAGTTTCTCAGTTTTCTTCCGGGACGCCTATCTTAAACTAGCTATAATTTCCTCGAGCGTTTAATTTTACTATATCAGATTCGGTAGAGACTATCGTTTTGAGGTAGTCCTCGATAGCTGGTACCTCCGTTCCTGAGGTAAATCTCCACACGTGAATGTAAAACTTATGTGCGACTGCTCGTAAAGTTGAGTCTGTTTTTGTTCCTGTAACGATAGGCAGACGTTTACGTTTTACTGACTGCCACTCAGTGTTGAGAATGACGTTGGAAGGATTGTTCTCACTTTTAGAAGTAGAAGTAGATTTAATGTCTTAAATAAACTATGACATCATACTGACATCATTTGTAGTTTAATCAAGTAAATACTTAAATATACCTAATAATTCTCAGTCTCAACGATATGGAAGACTTCATCGAGCAGTCAGTCAATTGCCTGAGCATCGAGCTGTCGGAGAACGACTACGAGGGTCTGCTGGGCGTTATGGCCTGCCTCATCAAGGTGCGCGAGCGCCAAGCCACCAGCATTGACAAGATGTTTGAGCCGTTGAGAGAAACTATTGAGGTTCTTAAGGCTTACGGAGTGGATTTCCCTGAAGAGAATTGTGACCAGGTGAGATTTTCTGTTTTTATTAAAGCAGAAGAAACGGAAAAATGGTCTTTGATATCACAAATAGGGATGCAAGCATCTCTTTGTCAGATCTAACTCATGTTGTACTCATGTTGAATTCATACAATAAAATCTAATGATGTTGTGAAAAGAAATAGATTTCTGACTTTGGTAACACTGAGATTGTTTGATTGAGCTAAATAGTACTTATGTACATTGTTCATGTACATAATATAATAATTTATGTACATAATATATTGTTATGTACATAATATAATAATTTAAGGCCGTTCTTCCACAGGGATATGCAAATATTCGATACGCATGTTGTGTACTCACCTCGCAAACAACATGTCGCATCGCAGGAAGGAAGGAAAAATGGATAAAGTAAAACTCACAGCAGCAGGATAATGGTATCACTTGTAATCCAATATCTTTGGATTTGGGTGTCAACTTCCACTTTGCACCGTTTAATAGCAGTTGTCACTTTGAAGTTTTTCACATATTTTTATCAAAGAAGTCAATTGAACAATAGAACAATGATCATATAACATGGCTGTCACTTTGAAGACTGTCAAGGCTCTGAACTTGTAACTTCACAGGTGTAGGTAGGAATCAGGATAATAGTAGGAATAATCTGACAAAATACATATAAGCAATAAACCATCTGTGTCCTGTGGTGTACCCCAAGGTAGCATACTCTCAGTACTGAGAAATCGTCAAAAGAAGATCGCGTTAGAATGTTATGAAAACTTCATTATGACGGCAGAAGATTCAATAAAAAAGTGCAGCAAACAGTTCTGGTCATTTGTTAAATCAAAGAAATCCTCTTCCGATTTACCAAAGCAAATGTATCTTGGAGATATTTCCTGCAATGATGGACAATCCATATGCGACCATTTTGGTGATTATTTTAGATCAGTTTTTGTAGAAAATTCCAACCCTCGCCTCAATCTTATAAACTGTGAGAATGATGACGACAACTCTAATCTACATATACACAATATTAACTTCAATCAATCATGTGTACTTAATTATTTAAAAAAAACTTGATCCGAATAAAAGTGCGGGATCTGATTTAATTCCATCCATATTTTATGTAAAATGCCGGGACCATTTGGCTTATCCTCTCTCCTTGCTATTCAAAATGTCATTTGAAGAAGGCAACTTCCCCAACGTCTGGAAACAAGCACTCATTACACCAATCCACAAAAGCGGGGACAAAAATAACATTACCAACTATAGGACCATCTCCAAACTCCCAATTGTCAGCAAAATCATGGAAAACATAGTTCTTGATCAACTTTTTCCGGCGGTACAAACAATCATATCTAAAAATCAACACGGCTTTTTCAGAAAACGGTCAGTCGAGACAAACCTTCTGGAATTCACAGATTTTATTATAAATTCTATGGGTGGTAAAAATCAAGTAGACTCTATCTATACGGATTTTTCAAAAGCCTTTGATAAAATTAACATTGACCTGCTTCTGAAGAAACTGTTAAAAATCGGTATCAATGGTGACCTTCTCAGATGGATCAAATCATATGTAACAAACAGAAGTCAAGCAGTTAGAGCTAAGGGTTTCTCCTCGCGTTTTTACAGTATACCTTCAGGAATCCCGCAAGGATCACATCTCGGACCTCTCTTGTTTATTTTATATATCAATGATATAGGTAAATGCTTTAAAAATTCCAATTTCCAAATTTTTGCTGATGACACTAAGATTTACAAAAAAATCACTAATATTAATGACAGCCTAGAATTGCAAGATGATATCAGTAGGCTTGGAATATATTGTGCTAACAATCAACTGTTCCTTAATCTGGAAAAATGTAACACAATATCATTCACCAAAAGCATAAACCCCCTAATATTCCCGTACAAAATCAATGACGTAGAGATAAAAAGATGTTGTGAAGTGAGGGACTTAGGAATAATAATGGACTCCGGAATGTCTTTCCGAACACATATAAATTCCATCTGTGACAGGGCGTACAAACTTCTCGGATTCATCATAAGAGTGACCAAACCATTTAGGTCACCACACGTAATCAAAATACTGTACGTCTCTTTTGTTCGCTCAATATTAGAATTCGGATCAGTCATATGGAATCCCCAATACAAAGTAAATATTGAAAGGTTAGAAAGAATTCAAAAAAAGATATTGAAACACCTAGACTTTAAATCCTTTCGAACTTCAGAAAACCTAAAAGACTCATTAGCATTCCATAATTTATCAACTTTAGAAGATAGAAGAAATATATCCGACCAAAAATTTTTATTCAAAATCATTAACAACGTTGTTGACAACAACTATCTTCTAGAACACATTAATTTCCACTGTCCAATAAGAAACACAAGATCAAAACAATTATTCCACATCCCACACTCAAAAACAAATTACACACAACATTCATTTCTCCGAAGGACGTGCACAAAATACAATGATATCTTTTACGACGCTGATATTTTCCATTTGTCCTCAGGCCAATTTATTAAATCCATAATAGAAAAAATTAAAACAAATTGTTAATTACGAACTCTCCACCCCTGCTGCATGTTATTTTTTTCATTCTCATTATGTTGGTTTTCCTTCTTTTTATTATAAAAATAATATTTGGATGATTTATATATCCCATATGCTTTAATTTGGTGTGTGTGTTTTTTTCTTTCATTTCTGTTGTATATATATATATTTTTCTTTTTTTTTCTACCACTTTATGTTTTCTTTAATGTTTTAATCCATGTTTTTTATATACATATATATATTATAAATTGTAGCGGAAACTTCGCTGGTTAATGCAATCATGTAATATGTTACTTTCTTATTAAAATATGTATAACTGTTTGTTTCCCAAATAAACTAAAAATAAAAAAATAAAAAAAAATACTAGGACCAATTTTATTTCTTATATACATTAACTCACTATGTGCCATGAATATTGGTGGAAAAATATTATCATTTGCTGATGACACGGTCTTAATATTCGAAGATGAAACATGGCAATTAGCTATTAACAAAACTAATAATGCTCTAATGAAAGTAAAGCATTGGCTTGATACAAACCTCCTCACACTTAACATCGACAAAACACAATATATGACATTTTCCATACGCAAATACAATATACCCAACAACTGCCCTAAACCAAACATCCACTCGTGTCAACTCAATTTAGAAAATCCAGTACCCACATCTAATATTAATTGTACGTGTTCGACCCTCAAATCATCAAAAATAGTTAAGTATTTGGGAATAATCATAGAAAGCCAACTACGTTGGGAAGCTCACATCGGTGACACAGTAAAAAAACTTTGTAAACTCTGCCATATTTTCTGCTCCCTTAGGTCTATCTTAGATTTACAGACTCTAAGAAGCGTTTACTTTTTTTTTTTTGCCCTTTTCCAATCTATAGCAACATACGGTATAGTGGGATGGGGTGGTTGTGCTCAATCCATTATTAGACCAATTATTTTAGTTCAAAAACTAATTCTGAGAATTATATTTAAATGTCAACCTACCCCTCCCTCAAATGAACTCTTTGCAAAAATCAGGGTCTTAGATATTCGACAGCTATTTACTAAAACAATCATTTGTTATATACAAAAAAAATAATCTACTAATTGCTCCACAACATCAAGCACACACCCGCTTTTCATCAAACCTGGGTTGCGTGGTCCCAAAAACTAACACCTCATTCGCTCAACGACAATTCTGGTTCATCGCTCCTAAAATATATAATGCTCTGAGTACTGACATAAAGTCATTCTAATTCTCTTTTTATAACACGTGTACAACATTGGATTTTTGAAAAGGGACGAACGTACTTTAAAGAATTCATGAGTTCTTAACACTACATTTTATTTATTAATTTTTGCATTTCAAAATTTTAATTTCCATTTTTATTTCTATTTTTCTTTAAAATGTTGTTAATTTTTTTCTCTTACTTTTTTACTAAGTTTTATTTATGTTTTAATTTTGATTTATATACTTATATGTTTTAATTTATATAGAACACTTGAGTTCTTAACATTTAATCTTTATTATTAATTTTTGTATTTCAAAATTTGAATTTTCATTTTTATTGCTACTTTCCTTTAAAATATGTTCTTTTTTTTCTCTTTACTTTTAAGTATTTCTTAATTTTTTTTTGGAATGTTTAATCATCTGTTTTAATTAAATCGTATTTAAAATATTAAATGTACGACTACCACAACACGAGCCTTAGCCTAGTGTGGTAGCCAAAAAAACAAATATCTGTAACAAATAAAAAAAATAATGAAATAAAAAAAATCCCTAACACACACAGTCCGTACACTTCGCTACTGAAATCACAAGACCGGCGTTGCCCAAATCATTGCTGAATTCTCAAGAATGCTTTTATAACCTCATTTGAATCTTCTCCATAATGTATTGGTGAATAACCGTTTTACGGAGAACATGGAAAATAAATAAATAAATAAATTCACAAGCAAACATTGCAGTAGCTGTCATTTTTATATTCTGTCCCACTGTTTTGACTGTTTTATTCCTAGCTTTAATCTAAAGCACACATATTATTACAAAATGACTTGAATGTGATGCCGAGTTTAAAGTCTTGATAACGTGAGTGGCAACAACCTCGACCAGCTGGTCGCGGTAGACTGGTGTCACCGATGAGTTTACATAATGAACGTCCGCGAAGATGCATGGCGTTAGACGCCAAGATACTTGAATTTTTTAATATCGGCTCCCTATGGGAGAAGGGCCTATGTAGCATGAATCGTGTCAATTACAATTTTTGATTATTCCATAGCATTGTATTTGGATTTGTTAATTAGATAATTTGTTTTGTTTCATAGTAAAATTTTTTCTTCCTGTGTGCTTTCCCCCTGGAAGACGGGAAAAAAGAAACTCTCGGTGTATACATTGGTAAGTACAATAATTAAATGCATAATTTTCCAACTTTTCTTCTTCTATGTCTTAATCATCTTTTCCGCAGGTTGCTTCCATTATATCGGGGCGTTGTTCTCTAACCCTTAAAGTCTATTTGTTCGGTTTTCGGAACAACTCATATGTGTCTCATAGAAATTGTAGTGTCTCCCCACTATCATAGTGAGAAATATGATTTAAACGGTGCTAGAAACAGAAAATACCACGCTTTATATGCAAATATAAAAAAATAACCAATTTAGGCTTTTATGAAACCAAAGTTTCAAATCACAATTTGAAATAAATTTTTTATTCATTATTTTTACATGGAACGACAAAAAAGTGAGATGACATAACGTTTGTAATACATTTGTCTAATAAAATGTGTATGTGTTTTTTTTTTCTCATTATTTTAGTTAGAAAAAACAATGTTTATTTTGATTTATAAAATTTGAAAGCGTATTTTATCACCATTCAAAAACAGTTTTTTTTTTTCGATACATTCAGAAATATTCCATTTATATAGATTTTATTGTAAATTGGAAAAATTTTGACTCTCTGATAAAATATCATAGAGGCCTGAGAAGTAATCAATCAAGCAGGAAGAGAAATGAGCCTCGTAATAACTTAACTTCTGTTTGTTCAGCTGGAAGTCCTCCCGGAGAAGTGGCGCACCCTGACCTCTCTGGCCGCCGTGATAAAGCACAACGTGGGGTCGCTGCAGACCAAACACGCACAGCTTATCTCCAAGCAGGTCACGCTCTTCAACCACCAGATGCAGCTCTATCGGAACGGCTTCAAATTAAAGAGGGTCTGTTCATTTCTTTTTAATTAAATAATTGATTAATGGATATTTTTCGTATTATATGGATATTTATAGATATTTGTGGCTTTTTTAAGCATTTAAAAAATCATTTTTCTGATTATAACTTTGGCAGCCGCCGTGGTCAAGGGGTAAGGTAAGGCTCTCGACTCACAAACCGAAGGTCGCGGGATCTAATCCCGGCGTGCGCAAATAAATATTATTTGATTAATTTGTGTTATTTCACGATTAATCCATTAAATAATATATAGTATTTGCGGCACGTTCCAGAGTGGAAGATACTCTCAGTATCGCCCTGGTGTAAGACCACCATTCAGAATTGAAACATTTCTTGAAAATGGCTTTAGCTGTGTTTGGTGACCAGATATGACTAACCAGGTACTTCCCACCTTCCTCTTCCCCATCTCCTTCCCCTCCCACCTTCAGCCTCACAACATACCCCTATTGGTCACTGACTAATAGTCTCACTGGCTCCAGACAGGAGCAGCTGGGACTCTTGTGAGGTATTTACATATGCTAAATTAAATGCTATTTTTATAAATACGAGGGTGGTCTTAAAAGTTTCCGACCTGAACATG
Source organism: Limnephilus rhombicus (assembly GCA_929108145.2). NCBI lineage: Eukaryota > Metazoa > Arthropoda > Insecta > Trichoptera > Limnephilidae > Limnephilus > Limnephilus rhombicus. The sequence continues at coordinate 9,537,332 of OV815287.1, read as the reverse complement.
AAGATGGCAGCACTCAATAAAAGCTAGTGAATGTAGTTGTGCATCTATTGACAGTTACTCACCAAAGTTTTGGCCATTTTGCACGCGCAGTTTTTAGTTGACAGTCGTTTGAGTGAGTCGATGTGCGTGTTTTTGTGAAAATGGAAAAAATTGAGTGTCGAGTTGTTATTAAATTTTTGTTTTGATAGGCAATACGCCTACGCAAATCAAAGATGAGTTGGACTCTGTGTATGGGGACTCTGCATCATCATTTACCACAATGAAATTTTGGGCAGCTGAATTTAAACGTGGCCGTAAGAGCTTGGGAGACGATGAACATTCGGGTCGTCCAAAAACTGCAACTACTGACGATAACATTGCTAAACTTCACCAAATAGTGTTAGACGACCTCCGAATTAAAGTGAGAGAGATAGCAGGGGTTATGAAAATGTCCAAAGAACGTGTCTGTTACATATTAAATCAAGATTTAGACATGAGAAAGCTGTCCGCGCGTTGGGTGCCGCGTATGCTCACGTTAGACCAAAAATCCTGTTTCACCAAGACAACGCGCCGTCTCACACCTCAGCGGTTGCCATGGCAAAAATCCACAAATTATGGTTTGAACTGCTTGACCATCCACCTTACTCACCAGATCTAGCCCCAAGCAACTTCTTTTGGTTCCCTTATCTAAAAACTGCGCAAAAAACAAAAAAACAAAAATTTAATTACAGCTCGAAACTCAATTTTTTCCATTGTCACAAAAAAATACACATCGACTCACTCAAACGACTGTCAACTAAAAACTGCGCGTCCCAAATGGGCGAAACTTTAGTGAGTAACTGTCACAAGGTGCTCAACTACATTCACTAGGTAGCTTTTATTGACGAGTGCTGCCATCTTATTGTTAGGTCGGAAACTTTTCAGACCACCCTCGTATATAAACACATTATATGGTAAGACAGTACAATTCACAAAATTTGCAAAAAACAAGTTAGGGAACGTACCCATACTACGTGACCTGTTCAGGGGTGGGGGGGGGGTTCTTCAAAATACTACGCTTGGTACAAATGAGCGGCAGGTTGCTTAAGATTTTGGTCACCAGGGGGGGGGGGAAATCGCAAAAAGTTGGTCACGTAGTATGGGTAAATTCCCTAAGTTAAAAAACCAACATGTTTCGTGAGCAACGCTCACTTCTTCAGGGTTTTTTATTGATACTAATTATAAATAATAGACATAGACAATGGTGTCAATTGAAAAAGAAAGGACATAGAGAATGGTGTCAATGAAAATGTGAGAGTGGGTAGAGGAGAGAGGGGCAATGGGGGACAATTTACAAAGAGAACAGGTTTAATATTGGGTCATTTAAGAACAATTTTTGGTTATTAATAATATTCAAATTCGCATTAACACTCTTTCGGATTTCTAAAATTTCTAGTTTATCCAACTGAATGCCATTGATATTACAATGCATTGATATATATACATGGTGTCCGGAAACTCGTAGTACAAGCGGGAAACTGGTAAATCTACATCACGTTCGGAGTCGATTTGTGATATAACTTTTTTGATTTGAGCTTTCGTTTTCGAGTAAATCGGGTCCGAAGTTGGAATTTTTTTGGTTAAATTTGAAAAAAATTTTCACTAGGGGGTTGATTTCAGCTGTGTAATGTCTTATAAAATGCATCGAAGGGTAAACCGGGCTCAAATTTTTTTTTAACCCTTTAGTTGCCGAAAAAATGGAAAAATAGAAAAAAAATAATATTAAAATTGAAATGCTCAGATCGAAAAAAATAAGTTTTTTGGGTTCTCTAAGTGATGTAGATTCACTAGTTTCCCGCTTGTACTACTAGTTTCCGGACACGTTGTATACTAGATGACTAACGACCGCGCCAAAGCATTGCCACTGTACATATGTCCAAAAGCATATGCCCCGCTAACGTCAGTTCAGTGCTCATTGTGACGCTGACCGACTTGTGCCGGACGATACGCGATCAAAACTATCACCAAAATGGTTAAATGCGTCGCGAAAAAATGCGATTCAACATTATAAAGCAAGTGGAATTACTTTCCACACCTAAGTTTATTGTTTACATATTCACATTTAATTTAAAAAAAGTAGAAAATGAAATAAAATGTCAAATACTCTAATATAGGTGTTGTGTTTTACCACTAAAAAGTCGTTTTGGTTTTCCCACATTAATGGGAGAATACATAATTTATGGAATAAGTTACCATGGAGGTAACCATATTAAAATACTTAATAAAAAATGTTTTAATCTTCATACAACATACTTCATTAAAACTTATTTTAGTTTATTAATGAATAATCTAGTAAGTAATTATATTTTTTTACGTATTTTATATTAATAATTTTGAAGGGTACCATAAAATGCAGCACGCCGTGAGAAGTGGGTGGAAATAATTCGATTGCTGAGAAAAGAACTTTGAAAACACTTTTGAAACAATTTCGGTTTGAGTATTATATACTATTGGTTCAATAAAAAATATTGGAACAAATAATGACTTCATTATTTCATTAGTTGTGCATACTTTTAGTCGTATAATAAAAAATACATATTTAAAATAATTTTATTTAATTACAAACTAACGTAAAACAAAACTATTTCATTGTTTATTTTGGGTAAAATTTCACATTGTAGGCAACTCCAAGCCGCTATTGCAGGTTTGCGTTTCTGGCTTTGTCTAATCCTAGCGGTGGTAATGTTCTCGTGACTTGTGCAAGTGAGACAAATATATGTTTACTTTCAAATGTTTAGTGATTCCAAAGCTACGTCTTTGCAGTTGTAGAGTGGTTACGCTTTTTTCGATGAGCGGTAATGAAGTTTGCTTCTCTATTTATATACTTCAATGTTACAATGTATTAATTCTATTCCACTATTGAAGTTAAAGGTGTTACTGGTTTCCACCAAATGGTTGGCAAACTCCGAGAAACTCTTATTGTTTAAAGATTTCATATGTTCTTTAATCCTTATTTCATGTTAATTATTAATTTATGGTTAATAAATGTTTATTTACGGATATTTATGGATATTAAATGCATATTTATGGACATTTTCAGATATAAAATGGATTTTAAGAGATTTAATGCATATTTATATAAGTGGAAGTCTCTTGACTTCTTCCATTTGTAATCAATTTGTTTCACTATGTTTCAGTTTTTCTACATTGATTGCGAAGATGTCTACGAGCTGATTGACAAAACCCACTTTGAGTTGGTTCACTTTGAGGAGATGGCTTCGTGCTTGGATGAATCGTGTCAACTGTTTGACATAGCGTCCCCTGATACCAAGTCCATACAGGGCACAAGGAGGGAACTAAAAATGGCCAAAGTAAGTCCTGTATGTGTTATATTATGGCCTGAAGGCTCAAACAGTGATACACATTTGTAAGTATGTAAAACCTAACCTATAAAAATATTAAATATGAAACTTACTTTGGATTTGTTCCTGAAATCCTGGAAAAATCCATGTGCAATAAAGGTAGCCCACTACCCAAGCATTTTTTTGTGAAATATTCGTACCATAATCACCGGTCCCGTACGGGACTGTTGGATGCAAATGCAAACGCAAACGACGCAAATCTGCAGTCCCGTACGGGATCACTGGGCGTTTAGGTCAATTTAATTAAGCTCCAAAGCTCACGATGAAATTTGCACTGTGAGTTGATAATTACATAATTCTAAATTCCACACAGAAAAGGCTTGTAAATTAGTTGATTCGAAGTCGTCCCTGTTTTAGACAATTTTTCTGCATTAGAGTTGAGATATAATTTATTTTTCAGCAATTATGGGACTACTATTACCTGGTTCAGTGGGCCATCGAGGATTGGAAGAAGACCTCATGGAAGAAGATAGATGCGGAGGGAATGGACATGGAGTGTAAGAGGTTCACCAAAGACCTGCGGGCCCTCGATAAGGAGATGAGGAATTGGTAAGTTATCATAATAGGCCAACACAATCCACAGTTCTTAGATCAGAAAACATCTTTATGAACGAACCTTATTTCGAAAGTAATGAAACAGATTGCAAGCCCAATGAAAGATCTGGTGTATCCATTGTGGATATTTAACATTTGTACCCGTCGAAATCCAGCGTATCCCCACCTTCACCAGCACCTCAATCTTACTTAACTCGATTTTACGGTATTTTAAACCTTAAAAAATGCAACAATTATTATAAGCAATAATTATTAGCCTGAAACACTCATCTAAATTGAAAAAATCTCCCGAGAAAAGATTCATGCCGCCGACGGGACTCGAACCCGCGTCCTTCTGATATCCGGTCAGCTGCTCTTTAACCACTGAGCTACGTCAGCTTATCTCCTGCCTGCCAAATAATTCAATATATACTAGTGTTTCATTCAACACTGCTTATTACATTTTTCCACCTGCAAATAACCTGTCGTAACCAACTTTATTTTTATATGGGAAAGGCATTGTAAGTGCTAAATCTCCCACCAGGTGGCGTCGAGACAAATTATGCCTTCATTTTTTGGTGAAATACTTTAACTTGTCAAATATTAATTATTATTTTTTAATTGATAAACTAATGTTGACAAAAATTTTATGCAGAGCACAAAGGGTAACAATTATTATAAGCAATAATTATAGCCTGAAACACTCATCTACATTGAAAAAATCTCCCGAGAATAGCTCAGTGGTTAAAGAGCAGCTGACCGGATATCAGAAGGACGCGGGTTCAAGTCCCGTCGGCGGCATGTATCTTTTCTCGGGAGATTTTTTCAATGTAGATGAGTGTTTCAGGCTATAATTATTGCTTATAATAATTGTTACCCTTTATACTATGCATAAAATCTTGTCATAAACATTAGTTTATCAATTAAAAAATAATACAAAATGTTCCTTGCATTTGATGATATATTTGTAAATAGGATGTTAGGGGATTTACTTGACTTATTTTAACCAGTGATTTCTGACACTGTTTGGAGTAAGAAATTTAAATGAAATTTTGGTCTTTGATGACATTTTTGATGTTTTTTTTTTCAACTTAACATAAAAAGCAATAGATATTGGACAGTTAGGGTCGTGGTGAGGGTTTGATTGTCATGTCAGTGACTGAGTGGGCATCACGTTTGGGTCTCACCCGTGCGTCGTGTGTTCGATTCCTCAGCTGGCTAAGTCCTCCATCACAACACAAGCAACATTTTCGGCTTTCTGTGGTGGTAGTAGGAGATTTTCAAACATTTTTGGGTTATTCGTAACCTGGGAATGTTTGTGTTTCTTTTAAAAGAAAAAATAAATAAAAATGTGTATGCAACATATGTATACGGTTGACATTTGTCACATGAGAATGTGTTGTTCTATGACTTGTTCTTGAGTTCAACAGCTCAGTTGCGGAATGTGCTCCTTTTTTTCCTCCCTCCTACAATATTATGGGTCTCTTTAAGACCCATATTCACTCCTTTCTCTCCTCAAAAATACCCTCGGCATCTTCAAAGATGACATAGGCCCCGAGGGAAACTATTTTCCTCAGGCCTCAGGGAATTATTGTACAAAAAATATGTTTGTTCACCAAAGATTTTTTTTTTCTTAGGTTATGAAGAAAAAAAATTGTAAAAAGAAACAATCAAAAAAAGTCACTGGGGACCAAAATTTAATTTACATTTTTATTCCAAAGAAGTCACTAATCACTAAAATAATATCAGCAATCACTGGTTAAAGTAAGTCAAGTACGTCCCTTAAGATGGTTCACCTCATTCAAAGGAAAGACTTGAACCGGGAATTGGCAAAATGGGCCTATGGCCTGAGTGCTCTCGGTAACTTTCCATAAACCGTCTTTGCTTTAATAAATAAAAATAAACTAATTAAAAATGTTTTGTGTTTTAGGGAGACGTATGTGGCGATTGAATCTGTTATAAAGAATCTCCTAACATCACTGAGGGCGGTCACAGAACTTCAGAATCCCGCCATCAGAGATCGCCACTGGATAGAGCTGATGCACGCCACCAAAGTATGTGAACCAATATCTTATTTTGAACTTAAATTATTAATTAATTCTTGTCTCAATGCCCCAGATTATTATAAATCCAATTAAAATGTTCTTGACATATTTACTAAGTCCAAACATTTCTTCTATAAAAAATATTAAATGGACTGATTGATGTTAACCTGCTTATCAATGTTAGAATGTAATATATTTAAAACCAATTGAATGATCATTGAATGCATTTCATCAACCAAGGATTTAAGATTTAGGCTCAGATTATTGGACCAATCTGAACAATTAAAAAGTGACGAGCTATTCTATCTATATCTTTTGTGGGAATGAGATAGTTCTCGGCCGAGATCTGCTGTCAGATTTGTGTGATTTTATATGGCTGTTATTTGCTTTTTCTATGGGCCCGATGTCAGAATTTCAGCTGTGAGCTATCACATATTTTAGTTTAGGTTGTTTTAAACACGAATTCATGCAAGTATACGTGATTATTTATTCATTTAACAGCATTAGAAAATCACTCAAATCTGCCCGATATCCGTCTCGATCGAGATAGATATCGGGCGAGATCTCTTGTCAGATTTGTGTGATTTTCTATTGCTGTTAAATAAATAAATAATCACGCGTACTTGCATGAATTCGTGTTTAAAATGACCTAAACTTAAATAAGTGACGGCTCACAGTTGAAATTCTGACATCGGCCCTTAGAGAAAGCAAATAACAGCTAAATAAAATCACACAAATCTGACAGCAGATCTCGGCCGAGAACTATGTCGTTCCCACAAAAGATATAGAATAGCTCATCTGCGCTTGTTCGGTTTAACGAATTTTAAAATTACTGGAATCTTTATTTTCCTATTTTCTAGTCCTGTGATTTTTTTTATGTGAATACACTACTCAAGAGTTCCAACATCTTGTGTCTGGAGCCAGTGAGACTATGGCATCCACAATTGCGATATGTTCTGAGGCTGAAGGTAGTGGGGAGGGGAACGATATGGGGTAGAGGAAGGTGGGGAAGTACCTGGTTATTCAGATCTGGTCACCAAACCCGGCTAAAGCCATTTCAAGCATTGTTTCAATTTTGAATGGTGGTCTTACACCAGGGAGTTATAAGAGTATCTTTTACTTTGGAACATGCCGCAAATAAGCCATGTATTATTTTTAATTAATTAATTGTGAGATAACACAAATTAATCAAATAAAATTTATTTGTGAAAGCATGGATTTGAACCCGCAACTTTTTGGATTGTTAGTCAATAGCCTTACTCCTCAATCACGAAGGCCTTCAAAGTTTTGGTTTCTAATAATGGTCTGATAATTTGAGGCAAATCAGTGTAAATATATGTATCTATTTTAATTTTAAAAAAATTATAAGTAAACACCCAAAATTATAATACATTTTATTTTAATGATTTTGAGTCCCATAATAAGTGCCAACCACATAAGCCAATGTTTCTCAAACTAGGTTGCCTGAACATAGCCAAAGTCTGATGAGCCGAAGACACAAATTTTGGGGAGAGTAATTTTTTTCTTGCCATTGTATGGAAAAGTTTCAGAAGCACTGGCATAAGCGACTCACTAAGTGAAGACATGACCCGAACAAAGCTGTACAAAACATTAGCATACAGAAAACTGTTTGTTTTATGTGCATTTTTCTACCACAGTGTATTTTAACGTAATGTGGCACACAACAATGTTGCATACTCAACTTGCAAAATGCGCATAATGGCGCAAAACAAAATGTGCGCAATGTGGCTTCAACAATGTTGCATACTCATCTCGCAAAATGTGCGTAATGTGCATACTAAACTCAACACAGCACAAAATGTGCGTAATGTGGCGTACAACAATGTTGCATACTCAACTCAAGACAGCGCAAAATGTGCATAATGTTGCATACAAAAATGCTGCAAACTTAAATCAACACAGTGCAAAATGTGTATAATGTGGCACACAACAAAGTTGCATTCTCAACTCGCAAAATGTGTGTAATGTGCGTACTCAACTCAACACAGCGCAAAATATACCGTACAGCATTGTTAGGGTAAGGTCTTCAATAATTTACAAATGTTTCGACAGAAGCATCACAAAGCAAAGAAGCCATAAAAAATGGCAAATATGAAATAGTGTTATTGTATCTAAATGTTGTATAAATATTATATGTACAGTGAATCCTCTATCTAACATTTTTTCATTTTCCACATAGAAATAAAGGTGTTTTGACATTTTTAAATGTTTCTTGAAGATTAGCGGAAAATGATTATTCGTGGAATTATGGATTGAGATTTCACTGTTTTGTAAAATTTCAATACATGACTTGATTTTGTGTTTAGAAAACAATCACGAAGCCCAAAGAGGAACCACAGACGGGCGAATCATCCCTCTACTTCCATTCATCTGCACCTCGCACTCTCATTGGGATTACCAGCAGTCACAACTCACACCACGTTGCTAGCATCAACCCCCTCCAACATCCATCCAAATCCCATCTCATCAATTCATCTAAAAAACCAAACACTAACAAAAAAGATAGCTTGTCTTTGGCCAATAGAAACACGGCCGCTCAGATATTGCCGAAAGCAAACGGTAATAGTTGCTCTTTTGATTTGGAAGATTGCAAGGACGAAGCCGATTATAAATGCTTCCAGTACAAGAAAATTGTTTCGCAAAAGAGCAACGAGTTTCCTTACATCTTTTGTGAATATTTTAACTAGTTTTTCATAGGAAGCAGTTACCCAAAAGATTTGACATTGGTGATGGGTATAATCTTAACTATGAGACGGAAAATAATATGCCTCAGCAAAAACTCTCAATGGATGAGCTCTAAAACATTATAAAACAAAAAGATCACACACCAAACTATTTGTCACATATTTTTCAAACTAAATGTCTGGTGAAGCCTTAAAATTAATTGCAGATTTGTATTAATGTTTTATATCAATTAATTTTTATAATTATGAAAAAATCGGAATTAAAATTATTTGTAATGGAATGTTTACAATTACAAATTCTTTCACCAATTAAATTGATCAACTGCTTTACTTTGGGTCAAACAATGTTAAAATCACTTAAAACAGACATGTTTCTTTGACCCTGGAAGACAAATTTCAATGACTTTTAGGCCTTTCTTTCACAGGAATATGCAAGTATCCGATACTTGACAATAATTAAAGTATCTTGCCGATTTCCACCATACATCTCCGCGGAGGTTTGTACACAGACGTACATTGCAAAGCATTAGCAAACCCATCGGTGACGCCAGTTTTCCATGACCAGCTGGACCAGGTTTTTTTAAACTTGGCATCACCTGTGTCAGACATTTTACAACAATGCACGTGCTATAGATCAATGCTAGGAACAAAACAATCAACAAAGAATGACAGGATATAAAAATTAAAGCTAAAGCAACTGTTTGATTGTGAGTGAGGTTATGAAAGCATTCTAGCTTTGACATTTGAGTCGTATAGTTCCTATCTACGATAAGTCCACTTTGGTGAAATGTTGGCAAACTATTATTTTTTAATTGCGATGTTTTTTAAGTAAAATCTGGAGAACTATTTATTTAGTGGGCTTTGTTTTTGAACTACGGACATATACGATAAACTAAAACAATTGTTTTCTTGATAGTTTAGGAGTAATTACGTAAATAAGGATGGACTTATCGGAATTTGAAACTAACTGTCATATTAAAGGTAGATAGGAACTCACCAGCCTGTGACTTATCGGTGTTTGTTTCTCAACACCGTTGACACGTGGAAGGCAAGTACAGGGTCAACAAAAGATATTATCTAAGTAAAACGAAAATACTTAATGATATAAATTTTTTGTCCTAAGTTTTTTCGTTTATTTAAAATTGCATTGGAATAAAATAAAATGAAATTCAACACAAAAAGAGCACTAAATTTTTTTCTTAAATATTTTTTTTAAAATTATAAGTTTATTAAGAAAAAAAATTATTGGGATTGAAATAGGTGTTAACTAAAGAAATCGCACAAATAATTTTTTTTAACGTAAATAATTTTTACATAAAATGAAAATTTTAATAAAATTTATTCCCGTTTATAAATTCCCATTGTGTGTCATTTTTATGCAGTAACAAAAAAATAACGAAACATAATGATATTATTATAAAAAGGAAATGCAGAGATTTGATGATTACAAAATTTCTGCATTTATCACGATAAATTCAAAAACAGTTACGCTAATAAACTAAATTAAAGTATAAAACATAATAATATTATTATAAAAAAGAAATGCAGATGTTTTATGTATACAATTTTTCTGTCCTTATCACGATAAATTCGAAAACTATTGCGCCAAGAAAATCAGATATATTTTACATAAAAACAGAGGATAAATTGCACAGTGGGTAAATTAGCAGGTGTGTCGCAGAGTGTCTAGAATAAATAAATAGACAATTAAAGCAAATACGAAAAAACGAATTAATAAAACAAAAAAAGTTTTTTTAATTCAAGGTCTTTAAAAAGCGGTCACGCATAAATTAAATACTAGCGGAACTTCTAAAACTAAATAAAATTAAACTTGAAAACAATAAATAAAAATTCAAAAATTATTAAAAATAACTCAGTTAAGTTTTGGGAACACCCAGTAAAGGCTGACGTTCGATGTCGAATTCACTCAAAATAGGAGATTTTTAAGTTCCTGCTACGGCTATCGACGTGCTTTTTCCATGATTTCTTGTTGATAACTCTCTTTCTAGATATGTTTCCCGTCACTTGAATAACATTTATGGTTGGATCAGACATTATTTAGCTTTAAAATCTAATAAAACGGCAGACACTTTTTCAAAACAACACTTCTGTGGCCATGTTGGGATTAGCGAAATGCTTTCCGCTCATTGGTTGTCTGGACGAAATACTTCCCGCTCATTGGCTGCCTGCATGGCGGTGGACTTATCGGCGTTTGGAACATACAGCACCATGGATTTATCGTTGTTTGGAATTCATCGTAATTTATAAACCCACTTTTCATAAGATTTTACGGCCGTTTGGAACTCATTGACATATTATTAGTTTGCCAAACAACGGCTAGAGAAAAACTGCATCATTACTTCATTTTTGGATCATAGTGGACTTATCGTGGATAGGAACTATACGACTCATTTCGAGAATTCAATAATGATTGGGCGATTTTATTATTACCGTGATGGCATAAAAAAGGCAATAAACAAATAAATAATAATATTGAAGTGTGAGTGAATTCAAAAACGTCACATGTCAATTCACCGATGGTTTTTCTTTTACATATAATGCTGCAGTTCTTTCTTACACACTAAATAATGACAGTCGAAAATGAGACAAACAGTAAACCTATGTCTGCACCCTCCCCAAAATGAAATATATAATTCAATTTCAATTTCAATTCAATTTATTTATTCTTTAAAAACATTACAAAATTTTAAATTTTAATGCGTTTTAAAAAAAAAAATTAACAGTATTACCTTAAACATTAAATTAAATATATAAATGGTAGGCAAAAAAGAAAAAAAACTATATAAGTATTAATTGAGCTTGCCTTTTAAAGGCAGCTTCACTGACTCTAAATATGTCGATATCCGAATTAATTCTGTTCAACAGCGAGATTGCTCTCCCGACTGGCATAACCATTGGCAAGTTAGTTCTGCAAGCCGGGAGATAAAACAGTCTATGCTGTCGACGACGGAGATAACCATCGGGAACATAGAAACTAATGCTCTCCATGATAGCCGAGTTTTCGAACCTTCCACGAATCAGTCTGAAGAAATGTGTTACAATGAGCACATCCCTTCTGACCCGTAGAAGGTTCACACCGAGCATGCCCAAGAGAAAGTGGGTAGGGTAGAGCCACGGATAGTAGCCATATTTCCTCAGGTAAAGAAATCTCAGAAATTTCTTCTGAACTCTCTCTAACATGAGGGAATACTTTACTTGGTGTGGACTCCAAATCACCGACCCACTCTCAAGCCTACTCCTAACCAAAGCATTGTATAGTACTGTGAGAACCCGGGTGTCTCTGAAGTTTCTCGCAGTGCGTAAGACGAAACCCAACATTCTCAGTGAAGTACTACACGTCATTATGATATGATCATGAAAAGTTAACCTACTATCAAACAAAATACCAAGATCTTTCATAGTGGAGACATGTTTTAAATTTAGAGCCCTCATAGTATACCGGTAAAACCAGGTATGATACGCTCTAGTGAAAGAAAGAATGAAACATTTAGAGATATTGAATTCAATCTGATTCCGTTTACTCCAGTCAACAATTCTATCAATGTCTGATTGGAGTCGAATGCAGTCTTCTAAAGTTTGTATTTCCAAGAAAAGTTTTAGATCATCTGCGAAAAGAAGTGACCTGGAATGCAGAATAATTTCCGTTACATCATTAATAAAAATCAAAAAGAGAAGTGGTCCTAAATTAGAGCCCTGAGGTACTCCTGAGAAAACAAGAAATAATTTTGATAAGAATATTCCATGTGATACAAATTGTTTTCTTTCAGTAAAATAGCTGGTAAATAATATAAGAAACCGGAAAGAAAAACCTATCGTTGACAATTTCTTTAATAAGATATCATGGTTTACGGTGTCAAATGCCTTTGAGAAATCATTGTAGCAATCTACTTGGTAGCCTTTATCTAAATATTTGGAAACATAATCTGTGAATACCAATAGATTGGTGTCAGTTGATCGGCCTTTCCTAAACCCATGCTGTTCCGATATTAAGAACGGCTCTACTTGAAACTGCAAGTGTTTATGAAGTATCGATTCAAATAACTTAGCTGGGGCAGAAAGTATTGCCACCGGTCTGTAGTTTTCAACGGATGTCCTTGATCCATTTTTGAAAATAGGACAAATTTTTGAGATTTTCCAGGAATCAGGAAATACACCAGTTTCTAAAGAGAGGTTGAATATAAAACTCAAAGGCAGTTTTAAAAATTCAACACATCCTTTTAAAAAAAAGACTGGTAGAAAATCTGGCCCAAGCGAATTTGTATGTTTCATTTTTTTTATCAAAGATTTAACATCTTATTCATCTATATGACTTATGTCAATGTTTTGGGCTCCCTTCACATTCATGTTGGCAGCAGCAGTGGGATTTAGCAATGGAGGTTCATTACTATACACTGATTAGAAATGGTTTGTGAATGCATTGGCTATATCCGCTCCTCTAACTTCTCGATCACCATGCATCATGATGTCTGTTATACCACCATCCTTGCGTAGTGATTTGACGTAGTTCCAAAATGTATTGGGATCATGTTTGATATTACTCTCCATAGATTTAACATAATTACGGAATGCTATATGAACATTTCGTTTAACAATTGTTCTGAGTTTACAAAACTTTTCATATTCACTTTGATTACCAGTAGCTTTCCATTTTTTATGGTGAGCATGTTTCATCTCAATGTTCACGATGGTATCTCTAGAGAACCACTTCGGATATCTACGTCGACCATTGTTGGGAGGTTTCCTAGGGAAGCAAGCGTCAAATACATTATATATACATGTATAAAAATAGTGTAGCGCCTCATTAACAGTGTTAAAGCTACAAAGTTCTTGCCAATCTAATTGGCTCATCATCTGATAGAGTTTATCAAAATCACCCCTATCAAATATCCATCCGCGCAAAGTGTCATCTATAATTTTAGGAATTTTGGTAGCCTTTGGCGGCCTTTTACAAGAATACCGGAACTCTAATGCAGGGTGATATTTGTCTTCATAAACGAGGGGAGAATCGCTAATAATAGAGGGGAGAATCGCTATAATCATTATCGTACATCTCCCTCACAAGTATAAAGAAAGTTGCACCTTATGTATGTAGATACTTTTGTTTAGCATCTGGTGACCACTTGACAGCCACAAGGTACTAAAAAAGATCGGGGAAGGCCACGCGAAAGGGGATTTGAGAATGCTTCTCTCAATATAGGTTTTAAATGACGGTTAGGTACATAATATAAGTTTTATTGGTAGGTAAAACTATTTTATTTTCGTACATCTCCCTCACACGTAAAAAGAAAGTTGCCATGATAAGATATATCTTTTTCCTACAAAAGAAATAAAGTGGTAGTTTGGAGGAAACAGACTCATGTATTTTGTGTGTCTCATATTTTGTCTCACCATTATTTAATGTGTAAGAAAGAGCTGCAGCATTATAATGTGAAGGAACGTGTGTTTATTGCTTTATTTTGCCATCACGGTACTGTAACCGTGAATCGTCATGGTAGTTATAAAAGTGACTGATGGTGGTGACGTGGGTCTCGTGATATCAGTAATAAATAATTTACAGTTTTTTCACCATGAGCTGTTGTTTGCGACATGGGCACACAACTTGAACATCGGATACTAGCGCATCCCTGTAGAAAATTGGCCTTATTTTTATACTTATAAATATATCATTGACTAGTTAAATTGTGTTTTCATTTTCACCATGTCGTCATTTCTTATCATGTCTATGTGTACCTATGTGTATGATGCTAAACATTTTCATATTTTCTATGAACGCTTCTTGCAAATTAATTAGAGTGCCAAAAATGACATTGAAGCAGCACGATTGGTGAGTTTATATTTATTTTATTCAATTAACTAATTTTCTAAATGAAAAATGTTACTAAATTGACAGTTATCCAAATAAAAATAAAAATGATGATAATGAGATATGGTGACAAAATGCACAAGTACATTTGTTATTTAATTTTTATTTACCTGCTACCGGTTTCGACACATCCGTGTCATTTACTAGCAATCACGCCACACTATTTCAAACATCTGTAAAATATATCACACATAGACAGAAATAACTATTCACATACGACCTAACCCATATAAAATAAATGAAAATAATAGAATCCTGTCAAATTTAACTCCATAAATAGATTAGACAGAATTTACTAGTGTACTTCATCTCCTCCAAAATTTATAAGATAACTCTCTTTAAAAATTTACCCACCTTTCCAATCACTTTTCTGTTTTATTCTATTCAAATTATTATGTATTTTACCTTAAATATTCTTGTAACTGCGATATTCATTTCTATACTTCTACGCCTGTCTCGACACAGGTAGGTATATCCTAGTGAGACAGGCATCAAATAAACCCAATGTAAATATACTTTTTATAGATAAATAACGAAAAAAAAAATCTTAAAACTAACTTAAAAATTATACAAGTAACTTAAAAATTATACAAGTACAGAAATGAATAGATTTTATTAAATACTGGTAGTGGGAGGGGTGATTTTGGGGGAGAGAGAGAACTTTGAAGAAAATTAAGTAACAAATGTACATCTGAAATAAATCTCTTAAATGTATAGAAATTGTTACACATTTTGCCCAAGAAATATAAAAAAAATCATTCGTAGGGCAACACCAACAACTATTTTTAGCTCGCAATTTTATTTACATAATGAGCTGTGGAGCTTTTATAAATCAATTTAACTGTAGAAATACATAAGACCATGGTATCCAGCACGGTTGATTGATAAAGGTTTTATCGATAATGTCGACAACTTGTCACCGTTCCCAAGCATGACTGCAGATCGCCAACAAACTTTCAATTTGGAAGGCGGGTATGGAAACCACTGCCCCTGTTGGGTAACCAACACTTCTGCCATACGTCTCCCAAGTGGTTGATACGTTTGGTGACTTAGCAGGGATGCCGGGATTCATGGGTGAGGTTTGTCTGGCTTTTGGCGGCATTTGCGCCTGCCCGTTAACTTCGTAACGGGCCCAATCAGGAGAGTCTGGCCGAGGGAGATCTTTTGACCGCTCCGGCAGGACTTTCTCGGAACATCGCCTTGCACCGCAGTGGAAGGGAACAATTCCTACCCACCCCTCACACCTTTTTCCTCTCCTTCCTTTCCTAAAAAGACTCTCCACACAGTATCCCTAAAGATGACATATGGCCCGAGGGGAATTAATTTCTTCAAGTCCTCCTGTGTGGAGCTAATGTAAAAAGAAAAAAAAAGAACAAATGATAATTCACAACGACTAAATGATGTTCATTTATTCAACGTGAACTGTTGTTTGTACGTTAGCGATCTGCAGTCGTATTCGGGAACGATGACGAGTTATCGACATTATGGATAAATCCTTTATCAATATACTGTAGTAGATACAAAGGAGGCAAATTTTTCTTTCAATAATTAAATTGTTAGTAAAAAAAGGGTTTTTCTTCTGGTAGTAAAGATATACCGAATCTAATCTAAATTGGTTACTTTATGTTAAACTAAAATTTTAGGTTAAAATCCAAATGGAAAATGATACGACCCTAGCAGAGTTGCTCTCCCTCAATTTGCACAAGTTTGAGGATGAAGTTAAAAATATTGTGGATAAGTCCATCAAGGAAGCGGCCATGGAGAAAACTTTGAAGTAAGCTCGGAAACAAATTCCTTGAATACAATTATTTAGACTACTCCAAATTGCACCTATCTATTGAAGATTGTCCCTGCATTTGATCTTTCTAACATCAATATCAAACACTCTTACAATTAACCTGTCAACCTCTTTTTTACCCCCTCCCTTAGTTGACCTTTCACTCTGTCACCCGAATATTTTTGTCTATCTGTTAGTATTTTGTCCCTTGAGGCTAATGTGTTCGCTTTTGGGAATAGCTCATATATGTAGTTCTCAAAAAATTGTTGTATCTCTCTTACTGTCATTGTGAGAAATAAGATCCCGACAGTATTAGAAAGAGAAAACACCAAGATTTATATTAAAATCTAAAAGTTAACCGCAGAAAAATTAAAATGTACACCTCTGTGAAACTAAAGCTTCGTACCAATATTTGAATAAAATTTATAAAAAAAAACTTTTTATTAATTATTTTTGCGTGATACAACAGAAAAGTGAGGTTATAATTACGTTTATAACACTTTTGTCATAATCTAGACCTCTCCAGCCGGACTCTCTCGACCCATCGCCTTGCACTACTGTGGGAGGGGTGGATTCATACTCACTCCTGGACACATTGACCCTCAGTTTCCTACCCACCGCTCATACCTTTTTCCCTCCCAGAAGTTCCTCTCCTTTCTTTCCTTAAAAAGACCCTCCACACAGCATCCCCAAAGATGACACAGACCCTGAGGGTTTTTATTTTCTTGGGGCCTCTGTAGCAACTGTGAAAAAAAAATCCTGCAATTCTTCAGTTTTGTGATGTTTTTATATGTCCTACAGAGAGTTAGAGGTAACTTGGAGCAACATGGAATTTGAATATGAAGAACATGAAAGAACCAAGTTAAAAATGCCCAAAGCCAGTGAAGAGTTGATTGAAACTTTGGAGGATAACCAAGTAAGTAATATTGTGATAGTTCAAGCTACATAGCATAGGTGGCTTTAGTAGCTCATATGGTTTATAGAGTTCTCCAGGAGATGTCTCTAGTATACAGAGTTGCCCCTTTCACCCTCAGAACCGAGTCGAGCTAGCATATCAGTTAGGTTAGCAACAGAGAGATTTTGAGTTAGTAACGAAGAGGACGTGTGCCCCAAGGCGGTACTGCATACTCGTACCTGATTATAAGAGTTAAAGATTTAAAAAGTTTAAGTTAGTCTTAATAAAAACAAACAGCCTTACTAATAAAAAATCACTTCCCAACCGTCCCAATACCTTTGAAAAATTTTCATATCAGTATCGCTTCGTTGTCAACCAGCCGTCAACAAATTGTGCCTGCGCACATTACCAGAGCAGCTCAGTACCTCCGAGATATCGTAGCAGCATCGGTGCGGTTGCAGCTGGGCGATAACTCGTTGGGCTTATATTATCATCTGGGGGATGCCATTGTGCAATGCGTGCCTTCCCCGAGGTGTCGGCAAGGTGTACACCGAGGCGAGACAATGCTTTTACAAGTGTGTTGTAATTCGATGAATTCTGAACAGGTCGAAGCGTGGCGATGCTGATCTGGTGCCGGGGTGATATGTATAATAACCTTTCTGGTTATGTTTTCTTTATGTTTTTATTACTTCCAGACTCAAGTTCAGAACATGATGGCTTCTAAGTTCATTGGCCACTTTGAGAAGGAAGTCTCGGAGTGGCAGAAGAAGCTGTCCAACGCTGACCAGGTCATCAGTATGTGGTTCGAGGTGCAGAGGAAGTGGCTGTACCTGGAGAGCATCTTTGTTGGCTCCGAGGACATTAGGAATCAGCTGCCCAATGATTCTAAAAGATTTGATGAGATTGACGAACTTTTTAAAGTAAATCATTTTATTATTATCTATATAAGGTGTATCAGCACGTATCCGAAGCGATTCCTGAGTAAATTTTCAAGTGAAAAATGTAGATATCGTGTATTCAATTAAAAATAAAAACATTTTCCTGTTGCCACTGATGGGATCACATGACATCCGCTCTGTCTCATCTGTTACCGTGCTGCTGGAACGAGACGGAGTGCATTTTGCGTGACCCACCAGACTGTACCCAACTATGTTGCGATGTGTGATGGAAATTTTTTTTTGTTTTAAATTGAAAAAAACAGACAGTAAAATGACATCTATATTTTTTTCTACAAATATGCTCAGGAATCGTACATAACTGCTGACCCTATACAAATCACAAGTGCGTCCCACTGTTAAATTTGGCAGCCACTCCTGGTCTGGAGCCCCAAATTTTTATTAAAATCCTTGACTCTGCAAAAACGGTCGGTCCGTTTGATAGATTCCTGTATCTTAACAAACGAATTACAATCTTTAGGCATCAGGTGGGAATGCTGTCATTGTTCTACCAGTATTTCGATAAATGAAGCTCCAAGGAGCTAGCGTCATTGATCCCTTGAGCACCGGTGCTTAGTTGCTAAACACGCCAAACGCGCAACAAACATTTGTACACAGTTGACATTTGTCACAAGAGAAAGTGACATTTCTACAACTCGTTTTGAGTTTTATAGCTTGAATGTGGAACGATTTGCCGGCCTCTGTGTTTCCTGGAGTCAACATGAGTCTCTTAAAGATCTTGCAAGTGTTTATAATCTGTTATGAATGTTATAGGAAATGGTGGTTGAGATAGCCCCCATCCCTAATGTAATTGAAGCCACCAACCAGGCTGGTTTGTACGAGAGATTGGACTTCTTGTATGGAGGACTGGTCCTTTGTGAAAAGGCCCTTAACAATTATTTGGAGACAAAGCGCCTTGCCTATCCACGGTTTTACTTTGTTTCTTCAGCGGATTTGCTGGGTATGTTGTTTCACCCTTTTGATTTAAATCGTCTTAATTATAAAATTATTAAAAGAACTTATTATTAATCAAATTATATTAAAGAAGCCTGAGTTTTATTCAACAGATCAATTATTCAATAAATTCCAAAGTCCTATTAATAAATAAAAACACAGTGTCTTCCTCGAGTGTGTCAAGGAAGACACTGTGTTTTTACCTACCATGGCAGCGTAGAACTACTTTAAAATTTTTTTTATCAAGAAATCGAATGAAGAAATCAACAAAAAATATTATGGTACATTTTCAAATACGAAATTCTCACAACATTATTTTTAATAAAATTTTTCGATTGCATTTTTCCATTTCTAACATTAAAATTTGAAAGAGTCATCTGCTTTTCATTTTGGGAAAAACTATTATAAACAGCAAATATATTTGAAAATAAATGTCAAGCCGGAATATATAATATGACATTTTTTGTACAGACTAGAGGGACTTTGTCCAGACTGGAGAGAGACTAGAGGGAAAAATGTTTTATGATTTCAGAGATTTTTGTCTAATTTAATTTTAATGAATTATTTATTATTATTAATTAATTTTTAGACATCCTTTCTAACGGTAACACTCCTAAATTAGTGTGCAAGCACTTGATAAAGCTGTATGACAACATAGCGAAGCTCGTGTTCCCCAAAGATGACAATGGGAAAATTATTGGCACCAAGGCATTTGAAATGATATCCAAAGAAAATGAAGAGCATATTGAATTCAAAAACCACTGTGATTGCTCTGGAAAGGTATGTGTGATAATAATGCGTCTTGATTATTTTAAGGCCCGCCTTTCCATCATTGTTGAAGTATTTATTAACTTGTTTATTAGTAAGGGACGACTTACGTAAGTCCGGAGGCAACTAATGGGTGTATTTTCATTATCTTCGCATTTCCTACAGATACTTACGATTACTTTTACTAACTACTTACTACTTTTCACAATTACTACTTTACTTACTCCAAACTACTTATTTTCACTTATTACGATACTTCTCACTCGAAACAGGAAAGTTTGTTAAAAGGACCATCAATAGGAAAGACCTGAAACAGGTTTTAACTCCCTCAATAAAGGCCCGTTCGGACAAGGCTAGTGTTTAGTCGAGTAGCGAGTAATTTAGTAACTAAACATGTCCAAACATCATAAATTTAGTATAGTAGTTTAGTCAGTGGTTAATCCATTTTGTTCTTTTTTTTCGAGCGAGTAGAGCCCCCCACCATGTGTCACTGCTCACTGGCTCAACCACTAGTCTGAACCTGTTGTTTTAGTAGAGTTCATTAGTAGCCGCAGAAATGTCGTCTCATTGATGCGAAGATGATATTTTAAAATTATTTTATTTTTTCTGTTATTAATCCATTTTCATGTCCATAGTTTCTTTATTTTCGTCTCACCAGTTTTTTCTTCCAATTCTTCTGAAATACCCATTAGGCTGGGGTTAGACTCGTAATTAAAATCTACGGATTACATAAGATTTTGACAGGTCACTCACAGGCGCGTTCACATATGCATCCGACTTTTGGTAATTAATGATCACGGAAGTTGTTCGGAAGTTCGACCTGTGTAAATGCTCATGCGACCGTTTACGTCTGTAAATTTATTTGCGGTAAGATGGCTTCCTGTCAACAACGACCTGCTGCTGTTAAATTTACGCGATTTCGTCAATAAAGACGAAAAGGCCCAAATAAAGTATTGAAATAGATTTTGGCTTTAATTAAACAATTCTCCACGCACTTTTGTGCCGTCAAAGGCGACAATTAATTTCGTTTCATCCGAAGACAGCTACCTGGCATCTGCTGACAGCAACCGACTTTGAATTCAAAATTTCAAACACGTAAATGTTAAAAACAGAAACATTAAGATTGGAAGGGATTGGACCGATAATTGAATAGAAGGATGCTTATTTTCCAGAAAACTTAAATAAGTGAAAGTAAATACTAGTTTTGTAGGAAAAAAATCCTACGAAAACAATTGTCTTTTAATTTTTGACATTCGCAACGGCGGCAACGGCGCATTTCGGAACTATTTCTTGCGGCAAGTCTCTTATCTTATCAAACTGATTTTATAAGCTGTAAGAAGGCTAGAAATTTGCGCGGGCGCGATTAGACCTGTCAAAAAACTTCCGAAAGAATAAGTTCTGTAACTTGCTATAAATTACGTTAAGTGACTTTTGGTGTCGTTTACATTGGTAATTTGGCAATAAATCGCTTACAAGAGCGATTTACAGGAAAAAATTTAAGAGTCTAATCCCAGCCTTACAATAAGCTTAATTAGCTTTTTTACTTTCTTGTGTTGCTGCCAGTTCATCTTCCAATGCGCGCCACTCACTAATGTACTCTACTCAACCATAAATCAAAACGCTTTTTGGTCAATCACTACTCGACTAAAGTTTTTATCCATATTGAGGGGATGTCTGGCTCGACAACAACATTGTTGCTACCGCAGCTTGTTTTTAATATTTGATTTGTCAGGTGGAAGTCTGGTTGAATCGCCTGACGGATTGCATGATGGAGACACTGCAAGAGCTGCTAAACTGTGCGGTGAGTGCCTACGAGGAGAAGCCGCGCGACCAGTGGCTCTTCGACTGGGCGGCGCAGGTGGCGCTGGTGGCCACACAGATCTGGTGGACCATGGAGACCAACCAGGCCTTCGGGAAACTGGAAGAAGGCAAGAAGTATTAATAATATGCCAAAGTAGCCATTCCTGTTATTGGCACTCTTCGTCCTGGTAAAAGATTGTCTTTCAGAATCGGATTCTTGCTTGAAATGGCTATTGTAATAGTGTTTAGCGACTAGATGTTAAAAGCTATCTTTACCCTCCCCACTCCCGTCAGCCTCAAAACATAACCCTTTTGGAAATGCCATAGTCCCACTGGCTCTAGGCATTTGGATTTTTGCGCTTTTATAAACTTAATACAGTACTGGTCGCTGTGGCAGTCGCGTTTCAGTTGCCTTGTTGATAGATTGCCACGGTAGTGGCTCACGACCTGTCAAGTTTTGTCATGTCTTGACATGTCAGATCAGAAAAATATCGATTTTGTTCAGGAGGTTGATAGCGATTGCTTCAACAACTGTTTTTTTTTTCAGTTTCTCCATGAGCGAAGACCCTTACTCCTATGAAATGTAATGACTAAACGCTGACTGGAAAAAATTTAAACAATTAGAAAAATATATAAATAAAAAAATATATATTTAAAAAATGTGCTCTTTAAGTAGCATTATTTATGTCATTGTGAGATTGAAATCCGAGTTCACTGCTCCAAAATATTGTGTTAATATTAACAATCTTCACCATCAACTAAAGTATAAACAAAAGTGAATAAAAGGGGTCTTATCTTGTGAAAATTCACTTTTTCCTTGATGCGAAAAGCGACCACTCTGCCCTTTACGTTTCAACCATCGTAAGGTTCACTTTCCCTTGAAGTGTTTTAACACAATGCCTGTACACCAAAACAACCTTTCCACTCTTCGAGTTTGACCGACCGCAGAGACCATTATCGCTAGACTGAAAACTCACTTTTTAGTTTCCAAATTTTCATACTAAACCCGGATGCGGAATAAACAGCGCACCCGGCGGCGAAAACTAGAACCTCTAATTAAATCTCTCACCGACGGCCTCAGTTATATTTCCTGCCGCCAGGTTCGCCAGTCAAAAAATTTCCATCTGGAAATAGAATAACCTCTCGTGTCAATTTTCCATACAAAGTGAAAATTCTAGAGATTTATTCTAATTTATTTTACGGCGTTTCTGAGAAAAAATCACATTTTAAATGCACTTTAGGGGATCATAGATTGCAATAAAAAAAACCTTTTGCCGGATATGTTTTAAAATAAATATAGAAAAGAAGTTTTAGAAACATTTAAAATCATAACATGTGTAGTTTCCCATTCGAAATGTTTCACAATATTGCATCAAACTTTACAATTATATTTGACATTTGCGAAAAATTCAATTTCATCTAATTGATGTGATTCCTTTGTTAAATCCTTTCGGTTCACTCGAATCCACTCGTCATTTTATCTATCTATTGTAACAATGCTAAACCAAATTTCGTAATCGAATTATGAAGCTATAACTAAACCATAACTTTTGATACATTTTCAATGAAATTGGACCGAAGGGGCCCCTAATATAAAAATACTCCCGTGGAGCGACAAAAAACACATGGATATTTATAGCAGTTAACATTTGAGGGCTGTCTAAGAAGTTATTCAGTAATTTAAAATGTATAAGAATACCATTAATCATTCTCTGGGTAGAAAGTAGCAGTAGTTTTACATTTTAGGTTTAGATCAGTTTTAGACTTTTGTACGGTATTCACATTATATAAATAAATATTGAAGATTTGTAAGTTTATAGATTTTTCTCAAATTCCACTAAATAATTATTAAATTCCATTAAATATACTGGTTTTCTTCCATGTTAAATTTGCAGGTTATGAGAATGCGCTGAAGGAATACCAGAAGCGTCAGATCATCCAGCTGAATGCCCTCATTGCCTGGCTGCTGGGAGACCTGTCCCCCGGAGACAGACAGAAGATCATGACCATCTGCACCATCGATGTGCACTCCCGGGATGTGGTGGCTAAGATGATTGCGGCCAAGGTGGAGTCATCCAATGCTTTCATGTGGCAAAGTCAACTGAGGTAATGAAATCTATTCGACAATATCCTCACCTAACTTTAAACTTTTGTTGGTAGCCATGCCGTTTTATAGCAGGGAATGGGCGGGAGATTTAAACTGAGAATTACAACCGTATATTGGTAAGAAACGTCGATTTGGCTGCAAAATGATAATGTTTATCTCACTTTATAGGTTTTAAATAAACCTAAGTACATAATATAAGTTTTATTGTAAGGTAAATCTCTTTCAATAATATCCTCACCTAACTTTACAATTTTGTTGGAAGCAATGCCATTTTACAGCAGGAGTAGATAGATAGGATGAATGTCCCACACCTCAGTATGGACAGGAAACACGACAGGCTATTAAGTGAGGCTTTTTGAATTGAACCAACGTCTATACAAAAATTGGGAAAATTTATAGTTCAGAAGCACAGATAGTAAATGGAATTCCGCAAGGAACTGTACTTGGCCCTATTTTATTTTTAATATATACATATATATGAATGATTTATGTAGTTTTATGTGATTTAAGTAAACGATATAAATATATTGTGGGAATGCTCTACCTGCTGAAGCAGAACTTCAATTTCCCAAAGGAAGATTCAATTTTCAAACTGTGTCAAGGGAAGAGATTCTAAAAATAATTAATTCCCTAAAAAACACGTCTTCTGCCGGGGTTGATGGAATATCAACCAAGATTTTGAAAACGCTGGCTACGGAAATTACATTACCTTTAGAATACCTAATTAACCTTAGTATCAGTCAAGGACACTTCCCCTCAAACTTGAAACAAGGTATTGTTATTCCCATACATAAAACAGGTAACAAGACAGACATAAACAATTACAGACCAATAACTATACTGACCACACTATCCAAAGTATTTGAAAAAATTATCAATGCTCAGTTGGTAAAATTTCTGGTGAGCCATAAAGTACTCTCAGAAAATCAATACGGGTTTCAAGAAAACAAGAGTACTTCTGACGCTATTGCCGCCGTAACTGACTTCATTGTGAAAAACCTCGATAAAAGCAAAAAATGTATTTCAATATTTTTAGACCTCTCTAAA
This sequence comes from Limnephilus rhombicus, assembly GCA_929108145.2. Classification (NCBI taxonomy): domain Eukaryota; kingdom Metazoa; phylum Arthropoda; class Insecta; order Trichoptera; family Limnephilidae; genus Limnephilus; species Limnephilus rhombicus. Next base: position 9,512,501 of record OV815287.1, on the reverse strand, counting down.
GCCTTTGATACAATATCACACAGTAAATTATTAAACAAACTTCAAATAATCGGTATTACAGGCAACGAACTTAACTTTTTTAAGAGCTACCTTGATGACCGCAAGCAACAAGTGAAAATAATGAACACACTTAGCAATCAGTGCTCAACTCACTATGGGATACCTCAAGGTAGCATATTAGGACCATCTTTGTTCCTTTTATATATCAACGACTTATGTAACTTTAACATTCAGGGAAAAATAGTTAGTTTTGCCGATGACACTGTTTTACTATTTGAAGCTGACACTTGGCAAGCTGTTTACAAAAAAGCTGAAACGGATATAAACATTATAAAAAAGTGGTTAGATACAAATACGCTCACATTGAACACTGAGAAAACTAAATATGTCACATCAAGCATAAATATAACAGGTCAACCTCATGATGACGCCTCTATTAGAATACACACATGTTTAAATTCCGATGAATCTTGTCAGTGTCCCTACATTGAGCGCACTACACAGATGAAGTATCTCGGCCTCACAATTGATCCATATCTCAAATGGAATATTCACACTCAAATAATTGCTAACAAAATAAGAAAAACCATGCACTTTTTCAGAACGATACGAAACTTTCTCGACTTAAAACACTTGAAAATGATTTATTTTGCAGTCTGTCAATCCATTATTGAGTATGGTATCATAGCATGGGGAGGCGGTACTGCATCAGCACTGGACCCAATCATAAAGGCACAGAAAACTATTATAAAATTAATTCTTAGACTACCTCTAATTACAGACTCCAACTTAATCTTCAATATTATGAATGTGTTTGACGTTCGGCAGATATATGCAAAAACAATCCTCACTCATCTATACACAAATATACACAAATACTATGAAAAAAGATTAAACACTCGCTGTACTCGAAACAATAACAAATATTTACTACAAATTCCCATAACTCATACTACTTTTGGTCAACGAAGCTTCAGATACCTTGCAACAAGACTTTACAACATTCTTCCAATTAGTATAAAAAAATGTGATTCACAAAAAAATTTCAAAAAAAACATAAAAATTTGGATAAAAAATAATGATAGAGCATTTACCGGTGCACTCACCCAAATTCGAAATTAATATTGAACCAATGCTGTTATTATTGTACCAATGTTATTGTTATTATTAATGCAACCATTCTATTGTGTGATTTTATTCTAATGTAAGTGTAGGTATGTTCACAGTATAATAAATTGACATTAAATTACTGCCTCAACACAGGCTAGCCTAGTGAGGCAGGTTATGAGAAACCTAAATTTATAATTATAAATCTCTATTCTTTAATTACCTACTGTATATACGTATTTTGTTTTTTGATATTAACTTTCGTACGTATGCAACTTTTAAACTGTACTTTTACTGTACTTATGATGTACTTTTTGTTTTTGTAGTTATAAATCTTCATTTTTTTTTTGTTCAATAAAGATATATTATTATTATTATTATTATCCCTTACTGGGATGTAACCAACTTCTTTCTTACTTTTGTCTTATAATTTGCAGGCATCGATGGGACGCTTTTGAGGACGACTGCTTTGGGAATATTTGTGATGCCCAGTTTCGTTACGCATATGAATATCTGGGGAATACACCAAGGCTGGTTATTACACCTCTGACGGATAGATGCTACATCACATTGACCCAGGTTCGAACAAATATCTTATAAATGTACCTACATTCACAGCAATTGTAAACACACAGGCCTATTGTGCAATCACCCAAGTTTCACCTTGTTCTTTTGATAGTAGCGATAGTAGGGTTCAAGAAAACTACAGTGGATTTCTGATGGTTGTTCCTGCGATGTGTTGCATACACCGTGGATTTTACTAGCTCATCGCACTAGCCTCGATTTTATTGCACTTTGAAAATAGTGTTAGCCGGCGCATGGCGAGCCACTCAGCATTTTAGCAGGCACACTAAGGGTTAAGTGCTTTATTTGTAATTCCATCAATGTGGAGTACCAAATCATCTTATCATCGTAAATGACACCAAGTCTGATAATGATGATATCTTTGAAAGATTGACAAAATACAACAAAGTGTTATTTGTGAATGTATTTCAGAGTCTCCACCTGGTGATGGGTGGCGCACCTGCTGGTCCAGCGGGCACTGGGAAAACTGAGACCACCAAGGACCTGGGCCGGGCTCTCGGAGTCATGGTCTACGTCTTCAACTGTTCGGAACAAATGGACTACAAGTCTTGTGGCAACATTTACAAAGGTTACATTATTATTCAATTTCTTTATAAGAAAAATTCTCTTTTTATAACTTTTGAAGATTATTCCCATTAATGTAATATATCATTGAAGAAGAAGATAGCAATAATAATACAAACGAAAATATGAAAGAGAACAAGACACTGAAAAATACAAAAAGATAATGGTCGCAACTGGTCGTCTATTATTAGACATGAATGGGCGACAGTTAACCTTCTCCTATGGAACAACTTTACTAACATCTGTTCAGATACCTCAAAACTACATACAACCACCTATACTAAGGACATCTGTTGAAACTACATACATATTCCTGTACGCTATATATATGTAATAATTTTAATTGCTCCCAGGATTAGCCCAAACGGGAGCTTGGGGATGCTTTGACGAGTTCAACAGAATCTCCGTGGAAGTTCTGTCAGTGGTCTCCGTCCAAGTGAAGAGCATCCAGGATGCCATCAAGAACAAAAAGGTGACATTTGACTTCATGGGAGACAATATAGTCCTGAAGCCCACCGTGGGCATCTTCATCACAATGAATCCGGGATATGCCGGAAGGACTGAACTACCCGAGAATATTAAATCCCTTTTCAGGTGGGTACCTAATTGGTTAAACACATTTCTTATTTTTATACATTGACTTAACTGCGTTCCCCTTCTATTTGACTACCATAATACGGGCATGTGCCTAGTGTGGCAGTCGAAAAATTGTAGCACTTCCTTGCAAATAGAGTGGTGGATGCTTGGAACAAACTCCCACAACATGTCATCGATGCAACTAACATAAACCAATTCAAAGCTCTATTGGATTCATATTTGGAGAGAAGAAAGGACTAACTTAGTTAAAAATTAAAATTTACTGTCAAACTATTGTGAAATTAGATATGAGCGCATCAGCAGAATGCTGCCTGCTCATTATATAATAATACCTAAGATATGTTTATGAATAAAGAATAATAAAAAAAACTACTTTTGCTTCTGTGTAAGTACCTACTTCTAGAAGTTTTGTTTTAGCTCGACCATTTGGGATTTCATCTGTCAATAAATTTGTTTGTTATGTTCCGGTTCTGGTTCAAGATGTTTTAATGATTTCTATAAAGATTTTTTTTGAAATGTGAAATGATTACTTATAAATATTATGATTTCAGAGGAAATTTTAGTTAATAATTAAAAGAAAATTAGAAACACCTCTTTCGACGCAAGGTCTACTGTTAAAAGAACCACTAGTAATATAATATCTTAATATATACATTTCTTTGTTTCTCCCTAAACCATTCATCCAATAGAGAACTCCAGTCCAATTTTTTTTAGTGAATAAAGACCTTCAAACTTAAATAACTGCCTATTTATTTTTATTTTTATAGTTAGTTAATAGTTAAAATAATTGTCTAAGTTTTAATTTTTCAAGACCCCCCGAAAACCACCGTATCTATGGTGGATTGTGTGACGTCATCACCCACCATAGTTTTATTTACTTTCAACAGGTGTTGTCATTATGAATGGAAGAATCAATGGCGGAATGACTTTAGGATAACTTTAGGTGTGAGAAGTCGAGGCGTTTTGTATTCAAGATTAACTGCTTTTAATGTAGAAAAACATTGGTAAAATGTTCACATCTCATCGCTACTGTTATTGTATTGTACCAAAGTGCAATATAAAAACAATAAATCATCTTTTTCATTGCAGATACAGATCACATCGTAAGCCATCAAATGTTGTGTTCAGGCGTGACTTTGTACATTGTATTATGTATAACACATACAGAAACACTGGTATTTATAATACGATCATGACGATTGTGTAATAACTTGTATAAAAAGCCCTTATAACTAAAAACAATTTGAAAATACGATCGATGTATTGTCATGGTAAAAATAACATCAACATCATTCAATTTGTTGCCGGAATAATAGACATATTTTCAATGCAAATTGTACATAATACATAATTATTGAATAGACCAATATAATAAAATGTTAAAGGGTTTGTTGTTAAAGGGTAAAAAAAACATCTTCCAGCTTTATTTTTAAAAGGGGCGCCACTGGTTGATTAACCAGGCTAGCAGTTAGTAAAGCAATAATCCTCTCTCAGGGCCTTTGGTATGCAAACTATACGATTAAATTAGAAGGATTTTTAAAATAAAATAGACAGTATTATTAAGAAATATGAATTAAAAGATTTATTATCATATAATAAAATAAACTGGGACAAATAAACATATTAACAGAACTTCGACTCACCTTCCTTGAATCGACCAAAAATACATGTTTCTAACTATCTATCTAAATTACGATCTTGAGCTTCTGGTTGTTCTCCTGAAGTATGGTCAGACAAAATACCTGGAACTGATTTCAGCCGAAAACAGTATTTGCTCCCAAAATCAAACTCCAGCCATGAAAATCTTGTATTACCAGGCGAGAATAATTATTCCTTCGTTATTTGACAGATTAAATTCCTTGTGTTTATTAAACTTCCATGTTTTAAAATAAATTGCTTGTTACTTGGCAAGTAAATTCAAAATTAACCATCAGTTATTTTCGGTGAAAATTACGAAGACAGAAATGTGTATTTATAACACTTATTGGCACCACAATTACATTAGTCGCGGCCTAGTTAATTATGATCCAGTTCGGATAAAATAATAATCGTACTTTATATAATAATTTACGTAATGAATAAGAATCACGTCCAACTTGTCAGTAAAACCATCTACCACCTTAGATAGATTACTCAGAAGTGGGCTCTAAACAAAATATTCGATTTTTATATCCTATTCAAAAAAGAAAAAATGAATTATGTTACTTCCAAAATTTAAAAAAAATAAATTTATGTTGAAGTTTATTTAATATTATTTAATCACCTCTTGAAATGAGGTACCTGCTTGCCTAAATCTATGATAAAATAAACTTCGAGATATATTGACAAATATTTTATCATAACATTATCATAAACAAAATGTCAAATATGACACGACTTTAACCTCAAATAGGCGAAATTGCAGATTTAAAAAAATCTTTTTTTAGCTAACTAACGACTTTCAAAAACAACTAATAAGATGATTTACTTAGTAGCTTTTATTCCACTAAATTCGGCACTTACATGGTCCGTATTACATTTGAAAAACATTATTCTGGAAATTATCAGATTGTCCGCAAATATAGCCCTTTTCTCTCATCATTTCAATAAACACAACAACTATTATTTATCTAAATATCTATAAATATAAATATGAAAATAAACCAAAAACACGAAATGTTGAATGGCGTACGTCGTACACTTCAAGTCGTGATTTCAAATTTCAATACAACTTCAACACGCTATCACCAGGTGAATAGTTAGCAGTGACATCACCACTAACCATTTTCATAATACCAACTTGACGCTGTGTTTTAACGAGAGGTTTAAAAATGCACTTTTTAATAATTTTTTAAAAACTCTGCGTTATTATTAAATAAAACTTATATATTCAGAATCAGCGTTGTTTGGTCTATATCAGGACTTCCCAACCAGGGGGGCGTAGAGAAATGTCAGGGGGGGCGTAATAAATGTAATAAGTACGTTTGCATTTCCGAAAAAAAATCTATTTAACGATTAACTAAACGATTTTACCATAGCTCTAGCAAAGACTGAACTCAGAATCGACCAACTGGTACAGAGCATGCAAGCTCAAGTATCTCATTATTATTTTAAAAGTTTTTATTTATTTGTTTTAAAATTACTTTGAAAGTTGTTAGACATTATCTAATTATAAAAATATAATTTAAATAAATACAAAATTATAATAGAATAATATGAATAATTAAAAGAAATTAATTAATAAAAGTGTACCTGCTCTTCTATTAAAGATCCATATAATAAATATATTGTATTTGTATTGTACCTATCTGAAATTCAAATAAATAATTTAGTTAATATAAAAAAAATGTGTTTCTTATTTTTGTTGAAACTTAATTAAGGGGGGCATGAAAATATTTTTTTTTGGTTCAGGGAGGCTCGGCGAAAAAAAGGTTGGGAAACCCTGGTCTATATGAACATATTTTTTTAAAGCCATGATATTTTTCATTGGAGTTCCTTATTGCAATGAAACTTTGGTGTATTTTTCTGCGCACGGCTGCGATGCTTTCTATATGTAGTAATGAGCTCTGGCATTATGAAATTATTTCCTATATTATTTATCCGATTGCGATGAATCTTTGGTGAGTAGTTATGCGCACGCTCGCGAACATTTCCATTTATATTGGTGAACTCTGGCATTATGAAATTTGTATTAAAAAGAGTTGCTATTTGAAAGCTGAATGTACCGGGACTGAATGTATGGAACTCGGCAATGGGGAGGGGAACGCAGGAAGGGGATCGCAGGACATGGGAATCGGGAGAGGGGAGAGGGAAAGCAGGGAAGGTGGAGGGGAGAAACTTGAGGGGAAGGGGATGCGGCAGGGGAAGGGAAGACAGAAGGGGAACGGGACGAATGGAAAAGGACACACAGTGAGAAACAATTTCTTTATTAAGTGGCATTGAAAAGCATGCCGGGAACTATCCTTATCTATAATTTATATACATGATAATGGATCCAAATTTACGCCATAGTTAAATGTACATATTTGACCATAGACCCCACTTATGGACAACACCTAAATATATATTAAAATATATACAATATTTCAGACCATGTGCAATGGTGGTGCCAGACTTTGAGCTGATCTGCGAGATAATGCTGGTGGCCGAGGGCTTCCAGGAGGCGCGCGTCCTGGCCAGGAAATTCATCACGCTCTACACACTCTGTCGGGAGCTCCTCTCGAAGCAGGACCACTACGATTGGGGGCTCCGGGCCATCAAGTCTGTCCTGGTCATCGCTGGTTCTCTTAAGGTCATCTTCTTTTATTAATCTATCGGTTTCCTTAGGCATTTATTTTTCAAACTAGTATGAATTTTAAAAATTTTATAAAATATTTTCAGCGAGGTGACAGGCTTCGCCCAGAAGATCAAGTCCTAATGCGTGCCCTGCGTGACTTCAACATCCCCAAGATAGTGACTGACGACGTGCCGGTGTTCATGGGGCTCATTGGGGACCTATTCCCGGCGCTGGACGTGCCCCGCAAGAGGGACTCCAGCTTCGAGAAGATGGTGCAGGCGGCCGCAGTGGATATGAAGCTGCAGCCGGAATCTGGCTTCATATTAAAGGTAAATCAATTCACAATCCAACTCTTGGCTGTCAAATTGTTGAAAATGTAACGATTAATTCCTTTAGCTGTTATAAATTATAAAAAATAATTTTAACTCAAAAAATTTGGAATCTAACCACTGCAGTGTCTTATGCCACATTTTAGCCAATTTACGAATACTTGTGAGAGTCTGCTGGCCAAAATGTGGCCAATTTGAAAAGATATTTTAAAACTAAAGATAGCTAAAACTAAACATTTTATTGGAATTATTTCAAAAGTTCCTGCGCATTTCAATATTCAATTAATCACAAAGCTAACTTAGTAGTTTCAAACTTTAACAAGAGATGTCTCACATCTCTTCTTGTTTTTGACATTTGTTTGACATTTCATTGAACTTTCCACAAACCGAAATTATTGAAATATTCGAATTTAAATTTATATTTATAATAAGGAACTCCAGTGAAAAATATTATGGCTTTAAAAAAATATGTTCATATAGACCAAGAAACGCTGATTCTGAATATATAAGTTTTATTTCATAATATTAAATGCAGAGTTTTTAATAAATTATTAAAAAGTGCATTTTTAAACCTCTTCGGAAAACACAGCGTTAAGTTGGCATTACTGAAATGGTTAACCGTGACGTCACAGTTAACCTGTCACCTGTGTATTGTATTGACATTTGAAATGACTTGAAGTGCACACGTACCTATGCAATTCAACATTTCGTGTTTTTGGTTTATTTTCATACTGTTTATAGAGATTTAGATAAATAATAGTTATTGTGTTTATTGAAACATAATTTAGGCCCTCAACAATTTACGAAAAGGGCTATATTTGCGGAAAATCTGCAATAAATTTTGTCTATTTGAGGTTAAAGTCGTGTCCTATTTTGACATTTGCTTATGTATTTTCAAATTGTTTTTAGTATAGGGCTTTTTATACAAGTTGTTAAACACTCGTCATGATCAGTGTATTATAAATACCAGTGTTTCTGTATGTATTATACATAAAACAATGTACCGACAAAGTAACACCTGACACAAAACACGATGTCACATGTATTTGCAATGAAAGAGATGATTTATTGTTTTTATATTGCACTTTGATTAAATACAATAACAATAGCGGTGAAATGTGGACATTTTACCAATGTTTTTCTATATTAAAAGCAGTTAATCTTGAATAAAAAACACACCTCACACCTAAAAGTCATTATCCGCCATGATTATTGTGGGTTCTTCACAGTGTTGCCAACAGTTAGAAGTGAAATTTTCCTAGAATTTCACATTTACGCAATTACCTACGTAGCCACCTGATTGTGTAACACTAATCCTGTTATATGTTAATTAATATGATAATTAATTGGAAAGATATCGGAACTTGGTAAATATACTAATAATACCGTGATTTTCCAAATAAAACACTTTTTGCTACGTGAAGTAATAATTTAAAAGTACGAATACACTCACCACTGAATTAGAAACTGAATTCCAAATTAAAAAAAAAACACTTTGCAAAATAAAAATCATAAGCAACCCGCCGCTCATTTGTACCAAGCGTGGTATTTTGAAGACCCCCCCCCCCCCCCGAACGTGTCACGTAGTATGGGTACGTTCCCTAATATCATTTTGAGTTGTCAGTGTTAAAAATAACATGGCATGTAAGTACATGAAAAATAATTAAGATTCATAGGAATTCCAAAAAATATATATACGTATATATATAAATAATACCAGTAATACTGTCATATGTAATAAAATTTTTGCCAGAGTTCGAAATTTCCCTAGATTTTGTCCTGATTTCCCTTATCCCAAAAAAATATTTTTCTCCCCTAGATCTAGGGAAATTTCCCTCGACATAACATCACTGATTCAAAATGACAACTTAAAAAGTAAAAAAATTAGACCACCATAGATACGGTGCGTTTCTGGGAGTCTTTAAAAATTAAAACTTTGACAATTATTTTAACTATTAAAACTAACTATAAAAATAAAAATAAAAATGCAGTTATTTAAGTTTGAAGGTCTTTATTCATTAAAAAAAATAAAAAAATTGGACTGGAGTTCTCTATTATCAACTAGGCCATAGACAATACACAGAAGTCATAATATTTAATATTGCTCCTAGTAGGTACCACGTACGGCAATTTTAAAGTAAATAATGCGGAGAATAGAGAACTCCAGTCCAATTTTTTTATTTTTGTTTATAAATAATGACCTTCTAACTTAAATAACTGCATTTTTATTTTTATTTTTAGAGTTAGTTTTAATAGTTAAAATAATTGTCAAAGTTTTAATTTTTCAAGACCCCCTGAACACCACCGGAAATATGGTAAATCGTGTGACGTCATCACTCCTGAAAAATTAGTATAGGATCGGGAAATCAGCTGATCAACTACCGCCATTTTGAAATTCCATTGTTCGAAGTATTCTCCCTAGAAGAAGCATTACTATTTTTTTGTGCAGTAGTTTTTGAATATTTTAAATAATTGAGATAAACTAATAGAGGTACCTCTATTTTGGATACTGAATTATTAAGGCTTAAACATTTTTTCAATTAACACAACAACTAAATCTCTATAAACAGTATGAAATAAAGAATAACATGAAATGTTGTTAATACTGATGGCTTGTGCCATACCTACATTTCAATTGATTTCAATACAATGTGATACAATGACTGGTGATGCGTGACGTCAGCGCTAACCATTCAATCGTACCAACTTTACAGTGTATTTTAACGAGAAGTTAAAAAATGCACTTTTTAATAATTTTTTAAGAACTCTACGTTTAATATTATGAAATAATACTTATATATTCAGAATCAGCGTTTATTGGTCTATATGAACATATTTTTTTAAAGCGATAATATTTTTCACTGGAGTTCCTTATTCATGCATTTATAAATTTAATAATTTTATTTTATAATTTTTTTATGAAACCTAAAAATATGGGATAAACGGTTAAATACAGGTGCATTCAATGGCTCTCTAACGCTATAAGCAGTTTATTTGTCTCCACATTAAAATTCGGAAGAATTATTTTTTGAAAGAGGGTGAGAAATTTCCAACACTTAAAAATTTCCAAGCGCTTAAGGCTGAAATTGACTATACAGCGTAACGCTCCACCGGCTAAAAGAGAGTTTAACTTTTTGCTCTAGAAAAAACAATTTCCAAGAATATGACTGTAATAACTTTTAACCTATTATTCTTTTCTAAACTGAGAATTATATTGCTATTTTACTCTATATTGTTTTCAAAATCTCTCAAAACCTTATGGTACCTCAAAACCTTATGGTACCTCATACCCACCATGGAGGGGCGACCCTGTTTACTACTGACATCAGTCTGATAAGTCTTTAACATCTAAGATCTATCTACACCAGAGTCTACACTATGTCTTGTATCACACTTAATTTTTAATATTTTGGTTTTAGATAGTGCAATTGGTGGAGTTGTTTGCAGTTCGGCATTCAGTGTTCATAATTGGGTTTGCTGGAACGGGGAAAACCTGTGTATGGAAGTGTCTCCACAGAACTTATCAAGTAAAGTTTAATTTATCTATTGCTACTCTTGTTGCTCCATAGCGTTTTTTAAATGCGATATGTCTTGCCTGCACTGTGTACAACCAGGGGGATTATATCCCCGCCTGGCTGGGGAATATTGTGAGGCATATTGGGGAAGGGGTAAAAAGAGGTTGAAAAATTTGATGCCAGTAAATCATACAAATGTGTTTCCTTTTGCTAATTAAATAAATCTGCTCTCAATGGGTGTTCTGCTCTGTATCGAACAGTATTAATACCGTAGCGTCTGCGTGGTTGAATTTCAGAAGCCAGTTACGAGTGCATGTCGGACGCCACGCTATACGCACCGCGCCACAAATAACATCTGTGTACGTGGAATTTCACACAAAGCTACTGTTATAATTCGGTTTCGAATTCGAGAATTCGACACAAGGTTTCGCTACTTCCGTCAGCAGGTCGGGACCTCCCCCCCCTGGTATAACTGCTACGAATTTGTGAATATGTGGTATCTCCCCGGATATGAAAAAATTGACGGTAATACATGTTGTATCAAGTGGCTATATATTATATATGACATCATTGCTCTGTCTCGGTTACTTTGTCTCGGTGACTAGCTGCAGTGGATCCGATGAACGGGCTGTTTTTGGAATTAGTTCGTATTGGATCTATAAAATGGTCACTAACACACACTGGGTGAAGCCGAACCAAAAGTCGCCCGCAAGGGCCTAGCAGTAAAAACCTGCGGAGCGGGTTTTTAACAGCTAGTGTATATAAATATGGTTCCCAACTAATTGAATGCCACCCAAACCAACAGCAGAGTATCTCACAATGGTACTAATGGCAGCGGTGGTGATCTGTGATGTTTATTCTTGGGGCTTCGCACTTGGTTTTGACATTTTGATTTGCACTCATATTTCCTTAAACTTTTTTGACGGTTTTTTTTTTAAATTGCAAGGTTATGTGTTTTTTTTAGATTGGGATTCTTGAAACCATTTTTAGATTTGTCTCTGCTCTAAAAACTTATGTATTTTTGGTAGTTTTGCAGTTCAACTAGCTCGATGGCCATATTAGATTTGTAAAGTACATATATATTTTCTGGCTCGTTATTAACGCATTTCGAGAGTGGCGCTTTTGAATCTCACCAAAAGTGGAAGAGAGGCAGTTTTGCATTTGACCACCGTTTTGAAGTTGTTTTAGAATGGTTTAGAGGTTTTTTGCTTTGGTTTGAAGTTAAGGTGTAGAGAGTGAGATATAGATTACTAATCAATCATTAGGTCAAAATGAATGAAATGTGGATAGTGGCGGTTTTTATTTTACACCCTTCTTATTGAATGTCATTTTTCTATATTGTTAATTTATTCCTAATGTGTTCATTGAAGATGGCAAAACTGAAACCATACTATAATGATCTGGACCCCAAAGCGGTGACCAACGATGAACTGTTTGGTATCATCAACCCGGCTACCCGGGAGTGGAAGGACGGCCTGTTCTCCGTCATCATGAGGGACATGGCCAACATGTCGGGGGACGGCGCCAAGTGGATCATCCTGGACGGGGATATAGATCCTATGTGGATTGAGAGTCTCAACACTCTGATGGACGATAATAAGGTAAGATATTAAACTATACTTGAGGGAAAATATGCTGATAATTATTTTAAGGCAGACACAGAAGAGTCTTATTAAAAAAATTGTAATGAAGTGTCTTTATGTTGCTTTTAGGTCCTAACCCTTGCCAGTAACGAGCGAATATCTCTAACCAAGTCAATGAGACTCCTGTTTGAAATAAGCAACCTGAGGACAGCCACCCCGGCCACTGTTTCCCGTGCCGGAATTCTTTACATCAATCCTCAGGACCTCGGGTGGAACCCGTGAGTTAACAATTCTTATAATCCGCAGTTAATAAGTTTTTCACAATACACGCTTTAGAGGATGACTGTATGAGTAAGTGACTTTGTTTCTTGGTTCCTTAGGAGATTGGAAAGTCAGCACCTGGAGCGAGATGCTCCAATTGTGCCTGCATAGGGGCGGCCCTGAATGCGCCACAAGTGCAACTAACATTTGTACAAGGTTGACATTTGTCACATAAGAAAGGGTCGTCTCTATGACCCGTTATTGAGTTTAACAGTTCGACTGTGGAACTATTTGCATTTTGTCTCTTTAGCACTCATGCTCACTCCTTTACCTCCACAAAGATAAGATAGGCCCTGAGAGAAAGTTTTTTCCTCCGGGCCTCCTGTGTGAAGTTAATTTAAAAAAATGACCAGGGCAATACTGGATTATCTATCACTCTACTGATACTGGTTAGGCAAAATGATATTGCACCTAAAGTCACCACCGACTCTATTTTGTATTACCTTTATTTAATAAAAACATTAATAAGGTGTTTTGTTTGGTTTTGAAATGATAATATGCATAGTTCCTACTGGGATGTAATTTATCCAGTTCCTACCCTCCCTAACCATATCACCCTGCTGAAGAAAGCATTTGAAAATAAAACATTACAAGACTGAAATCGAAGTGCATGCAACCAATGGGTTGTGAAAAAACAGAAGATTTGGGACATTGGAAGCAAATGGTTGGTGTAGTTCGTTTTATGATATATTTTCATTTTGTGACCATAAAAGAAGGTTTTTTGACCTTAATACCTCGAGGTACCGCGGTGAACTAGTATAATCTGCATTTGTGTTTGTATTGTGTGCGGCTTCTCAGAGGTAAGTGATTGGTTATTCCTTGCTTCCCCCATTATCTTCCCAGACACATATTATCATCCAATTCCAACAAACACCTTGTCGTTTTCGTTTTGTGTTGTTTAATTTACAGTCCACTTTCCTGTTGCATTTGAAGCTGAAGTTTGTAAACAGTTTCAGATGCAACATGTTTGTTTTATTAAAATTTTAATATGAATAATTTTCCCAGCTACGTGGCGTCTTGGGTGGATTCGAGAGAGGAGCCGGCCGAGAAGTCAATCCTCTCCATCCTCTTTGACAAGTACATCCCTCAGCTGCTGGAGTCCTGCAAGAAGTACAAGCGGATCACTCCGCTTACGGACATCCAGCAGATTCAGCTGGTCACCTTCCTGCTGGAGTGCTTCCTCACTAAGCAGAACTTGCCCAATGACTCGCCCAAAGAATGGTTGGTGATTCGTCATGATCTTCAATAAACTTTTATTAGAGGCTTTCTAAACTAACTAATTAACCATCATTCAACAACTGGGTCTTAGCACTCACTCCTTGCTTCCCTCATATTCATACATACTCTTCTGTTATTCTGACTCTCGACATGGCCCGACTCAAGTATTTGGTTCTCTTGATCGTGCCGTGTCTTCCTCGGGCATCCCCAACTTCTTCTATGAATCACATATATTATTCTCCTTACACTCGCAACTTCATTCATTCGCTCTGCATCCCCAAACCATCTAAGCATCCCTACCTTAATCTTACTCATTACTCATTACGCTTCTAAAGCTGAGCAGTCTTTGTGAATCTCCACATTTCTCACATGACCATATATGGTTTTACACCAAAACGCCTCAGGGATGTCACTTCTACAGCATTCAGTCCGATCTTGTCGGATTGGAATGCTGTCTTTCAATGGTGTCTTCAATGCTGTTCTGTTTTGCTGTAATGTTCTGTTTTATCATGGAAACGAGGGTCGATCATTAAGTACCCATGTTAGGAATGAAGATGCAAGTTTAAAATTTTTTTTTACTAAATGTAATCTCCTTTTATGTCGATTCACTTTTCCAAAGGTTTCTGCCATTTCTTTAACCTCTTCAAAAATACGATTTGTCAAACTCTTCAAAATGTGTTTCTTTTTCGGCGATAACCTCTTTGTGTGAGCTGATTTTTTTTCCATAAGCCATGTTTTGATGTTGGGGAACAGAAATAAGTCGGTTGGGCGAGTACGATGGGTGCGGCAGCAATTCGTTATGCAATTCATGCAATTGCACAGACCGGTCAGTGGCTGAGTGGGCATCTCGTTTGGATCCCACCCGGGCGTCGCGTGTTCGATTCCTCGGCTGCTAAGTCCAACATCACGATACAAGCAACATTTTCCCCTTAGTGTGATGGTAGTAGTGAGATTTTCAAATATTTTTGGGTTATTTGTAACTTGGGAATATTTGTCTTTTTAAAAAAAAAAAACAAAAAAAATGGCCACGACGATTCCAGGTGAATATGCTGGTGCATTCTTCGCTTATTGTCTACTGTGAGCAATCGCGGCAGCCATCGGGTCGACACCTTTTCCACACTTAACTTATCAGGTAATTTTTGATTGCCGTTCCGTAAGTCACGCTTATGTCTCTGCTACCCCACGCACTTTAGTTCGGTGATCAAGAAGAATTATGTCATGGACCTATGTGGCTCCTCATCAAAAACAGATGTACTAACACGTTTAAATTCTTTGAACTAATATCTCACGGTCGTCATAGATATTGACTGCATCCGAATGTGATGAAAAATTGGTGAGTTGTTGCGCGCAAGCTCATGAAAGTTTCTATGTATAATGTTGAGTCTGTTACGCAAATAGAACGCGATCTTAATACATAAGGAAGTTAACACATAAATAACGTATCACAGGTGTAATAAAATGTAATAAAGGTATGTTGTTAAAGGGAAATAAAATCTGCCAGCTTTATTTTTAAAGGGGCGCCACTGGTGGATTAACCAGGCTAGCAGATGTGAAAACAATAATCCTCTCTCAGGGCCTTGGGAATACAAACTTTAAGGTTAAAATAAAAGAATTTTTAATAAAATAGACAGTATTGATAAGAAATAATAATAATAGATTTATTAGTTCATATTAATAACATAATTGGGACATTAAAACATAATTATAGTTTATAAACTCACCTCCCTTAGATCGACCAAATTTCAATTAACTATCTAACTAAATAATAAATCTTGAGCCTCTGGTTTCTCATCTCATGATGTAGAATCTGACAAATTACCTTGAACTGAAGACGGCTGAAACAGTTTTGCTTTAATATTTCACTCCAACCATGGAATAATTGTATATCCAGGCGAGGCTATCTTTCCATCATCTTTAGACAGGCTAGTCTCCTTGTAAGATAATAAACTTCCATATTTTAATGTATTGCCTTGATACTCAGCAAATAAATACTAATTAAATCCTTTGTTAATAGATTTGCGGTTATTTCGGTCTCAAAAGTAATGTGTATTAAACACTTTAACGGCACTACGATTAATACTGGTCGCGGCCTTTTAATAATGAACCAATTCGGTTAATCAAGCAATCATTTTTCTTTTTAAAATAATACACGAAATAACTCGTAAAATAGAAATCACGTTTGACTTTAGTATAAAGTCCACCACCACGGGCTCTACACTGATGAGTGAAGCTCCCAGCAAATTTTCAGATTTTTATACCTTATTCAATTAGAAATAATTGAAAGATTTTACTTCCAAAATTCAAAAATAAATTTATGTTGATGTTTATTTTTTTAAATCTTATTTAATCACCTCTTGAAATGAGGTACCTGCTTGCCTAAATCTATGATAAGATAAACTGCGAGTTATATTAACAAATATTTTATCATAACAAGTCTGGTGTTATGAAATTTGTAAAAACTATTTACATTGGTGGCGCGCGAGTTGTTTGAAATATGTGTGTTTTTCATATAGTTTAGTAGCAGGGAGGGAAAGAGGGAGGGATAGCAAAGGAGACATAGTAGCGGTAAGGGATAGCAGAGGGTAAAATTTGTCAAAAAATCATTTTATTTCTTTCCATGTTTTTCCATCCAAAAACAAAAAGCGAGTTGCAGATCGATGTTTCTCTTTTTCCATTTTATCCAGAAACACATGTGATACAACTGGGTGCCAAATAATAACTAACCTATGAATCAGACTGAAATTTAGTATGGTGTTGTTTAACAGATGGCAGTACACGGCGATAACCTAACTTTCCTCAACAACGTCACCTGTCTTTAAACATGGGTATTTATTGATCGACCCTCATATAAAATTATTTGCAAAAAAAAATATTTTCAGGTATGAAATCTACTTCGTGTTCTCATGCGTCTGGGGCTTTGGATCCTCACTCTTCCAAGACCAGCTGATGGATTGGCGCTGCGAGTTCAGCAAGTGGTTCACCGGCGAGTTTAAGTCCATCGTCTTCCCCTCGCCGGAGAACATCTTCGACTGCTACATCGACCCCAAAACCAAGCGTTTTGTGCCATGGGCCGACCGACTGGAAAAGTTCGAATTTGACCCTGACGTTCCGTTGCAGGTAATTTTATTTAACCTATAAAGCAGAAAATCAGTGTGTTGAAATGACAGTGACTCTCGAATGGTGAGTTCTGGCATCATGTAATCTTAGACATTCAGTTATCCATTGGCCAAAGAATGGATTCTGATGATATTACCAACTTACTATTTCCCCAGCAATGCCTGGTGAGCACTTCGGAGACCACCAGTCTGCGCTTCTTCATGGACTTGCTGCTGGAACGACGCCACCCCATCATGCTGGTGGGCGGCGTGGGATGTGGCAAGAGTGTGGTGGTGGCCGATAAGTTGGCCAGCCTGCCCGACAACTATTCCATCACTAACGTGCCCTTCAACTTCTACACTTCCTCAGGTTGCAACACTGTTATATTACTGTGATATCTTCAGACAGTAAACATCTTGGATAGAGGAGCACTCATACTTAAGTACCTTAGTAGAGTGGCAACTGTCACCGTTTGTGTCTAATTACAGAAATAACCGATGATACACGATCGATAGCTGGGCATCTTCGATGTCGAGTTCTCTTGCTTCAGAATTACACAGAGCTTCCAATAGAACGGACGTTTGGTCTAGTTAAATATTCATTGTAAACCACACGATAACGTTAATAAAGTAACTTATAATCTCGACGAACCTCGAGCTTTGTTGAAGATTCCCGAACATAACCAAATCACTGGAATTGAAGGAAACAAAACATGAACTTTTTGGGCTCTTTTTACATTATATTGTAAACCCATGAGCTCAATTCCCACCCTGGGAAGTAGCTCCTTGAAGATTGTGATCCTGTGAAATCTAAATGAGATGTGTTGTGTCTTGTAGAAATGTTGCAGAAGATCCTGGAGAAGCCGCTGGAGAAGAAGTCCGGTCGTAACTTTGGCCCACCGGGGAACAAGACCATGGTGTACTTTGTGGACGACATGAACATGCCGGAGGTTGACCGCTACGGCTCCGTGCAACCACACACACTCATCCGACAGTTCATGGACTACCGTCATTGGTAATATGTACATACTTTACACCAGTGTTTTTCAATCTGTGGGTCGCGACCCCTAGGGGGGTCGCTAAGCCTTACTCGGGGGGTCGCCGGCAAAAGGAAAAACGCGAGGTTCTAACTATAATAAAAACACTATTTCAGTGCGAAGGATGGGCTTGTTGATTTTTCAAAAACATTTCAAATCGTGGTGCTATATTTGATAATAATAATGAAATCAGTTTCTAAGTTAAGGACGGGTTCTTTCAAAAAAATTAACGATTTGAAGTTAATTTTCACGTTCTGTGTAAGTTCTACTCAAGTTCTGTAATTATTTCAGTTTTAGGAAGTAACTGGCTTACATAGTAACAGAACTCGAATAGAACTTACACAGAACGTGAAAATTAACTGCAAATATTTGATGAATTCGTAAAATTTTTTGAAACAACCCGTCCTAAGTCTGTTTCTCTTTTTAGTTTGAATGTCCACCATTGAAGAGAATGTCAGTTCACATAAGTATTTATTTATTTATTTACGGACAAATAGTCCAATTAACAATATAACAATAATATGAATAGAAAAAAAAGAGAGCTCACAATGAAAGGAGATTACATATAGATGAAGAGCATTGACAAAATACATATAATATAAAAGTACATAGAGAAGATAACTACAAGTAGCTTGAAGATGGATTTAAAAAGACTTTAAAAAACCACATTGCGTAACGACTGCCGAAAGTCATTTAGGCTTACACCAAAAAATTCAATGCCTTGATTTGCGTTGACAAGTCTCGATATTCTGGATAAAGGAGAATGATATCCATAATTAGTAGAATGTTGATTGAGGAACAACAATTCATTATTTCAGAGTCTACGGGAAGGAATGTTGAACTGGATGAGTTGTAACAAAGCAGGTGTGTCAGTAATACTGTTGATAATTTTGAAAATGCATATTAGATCAGAGTCCTTTCTACGTTTTTCTAAAGAGGAAATGTTTAAAGTTTGTTCAATTTCATCATACGAGTATTCTCCTCTTTCAAGTCCTAACCTCCAAGCAATTCCTCATAGGAAGCGATGTTGTACAGATTCGATGTAACAAATGTGGACAGCATAAAAAGGAGACCAAATGACACTAGCATATTCAAGTTGAGGGCGGACCAGCGAACAGTAAAGAGTTTTAAGTGTATTTATATGTTTAAAGTCAGAGGTAAATCTATGAATGAAGCCGAGTATTTTAAGTGATTTGTTTACGATGTTATTAATGTGATCCCGGAAAGAAAGTTTACAATCCAGAGTGACCCCAAGGTCTTTGATAGATGTGACAGTAGAGAGTGTATGAAGTGGCAAATGGCACTAATAATTTTAGTTAGAATGTCCACCATTGAAGAGAATGTCAGTTCACATAAGTATGAAGTGGCAAATGGCACTAATAATTTTAGTTAGAGTGTCCACCATTGAAGAGAATGTCAGTTCACATAAGTATGAAGTGGCAAATGGCACTAATAATTTTAGTTAGAGTGTCCACCATTGAAGATAATGTCAGTTCACATAAGTATGAAGTGGCAAATGGCACTAATAATTTTAGTTAAGAGTGTCCACCATTGAAGAGAATGTCAGTTCATACAAGTATGAAATGGCAAATGGCACTAATAATTTTAGTTAAGAGTGTCCACCATTGAAGAGAATGCCAGTTCATACAAGTATGAAATGGCAAATGGAACTAATAATTTTAGTTAGAGTGTCCACCATTGAAGAGAATGTCAGTTCACATTAGTATGAAGTGGCAAATGGCACTTATAATTTTAGTTAGTGTCCACCATTGAAGAGAATGTCAGTTCACATAAGTATGAAGTGGCAAATGGCACTAATAATTTTAGTTAAGAGTGTCCACCATTGAAGAGAATGCCAGTTCATACAAGTATGAAATGGCAAATGGAACTAATAATTTTAGTTAGAGTGTCCACCATTGAAGAGAATGTCAGTTCACATTAGTATGAAGTGGCAAATGGCACTTATAATTTTAGTTAGAGTGTCCACCATTGAAGAGAATGTCAGTTCACATAAGTATGAAGTGGCAAATGGCACTAATAATTTTAGAGCTTCCCTTACCAGCTCTGGATACTCTTCTTTTCTTTTCATCCAAAACACGTCTACACTTTGAGAATGAAATGCCGTTTTAAGCATGCCGTCAGCAGCTAAATCTATAAGATTTTTTTTCATATTTGTAGTGAGATCAGCCAGTTCTATTGATTTATCCAAGAAAGGGTTTTAAAATCCACCCATGCCGCTAAATTAGGCCCCCAAGCTGGGGCGTACAAGTCAAAGTCGCATGAAGCCTTACCAACTTACAACGTCCTTACTTTAAAAGCTCTCGCGGCTTCCTTGCAGAGTGTAGGCCGTAATAACCAAAATAGAGAAAATAATTAACGTATTTAAATTACTTAACTTTTTGTCCGTTTTTACGGCCAAAGGGGGTCGCCAGAATTTTTCAACCTGTAAAGGGGTAGCGTATTCAAAAAGATTGAAAAACACTGCTTTACACAATACTTATAAAGTTTTCAGGTCCCTTCAGTACAAAAAACACTCCGGATAAGAAGTGTTTTGATTTTTATTCGCAATAAAACATTTACATGATGACTAACACTTTTTAAATTCTACCCAGATATTGCTGGCTCGGCCTTTCTGTATTTCTGAAGGAACTGCTTGTCCCGCTTGCGAATTAGAAAGAAGGAAGTTTCATGGAATCCTACTGTATTTATAAAACAAAGGGTTTGGTAAACTAAATACTAATACCACAACAAACAAACTGACAGTGTGTTTACAAATAGAGCTTAAAATAACACTCCGTGATACCGACTTATTAACAGAAATGACTGCAGGGTTTAGTCAAGCTCCGAACCTAATGCCTTTGTCCTACAGAGGGCAATGGTAGTTATTTTTTAAGCATATTCATTTTTTAAACAATTCTATTTATTCTCTAATAATGGGGCAAGTTATTGTTATGAAAATAATTTAATAATGAAAATAATGTTCTAAATTACCCCAGGATTATTAATATTTGTTTACATTAATAACTCCAATTATTTTACTGGCCACTAATAGTTTCACTTTTTCTCCGATTAGTTAAACTTTCGAGCGATAGGGGGATCATGATCGATTTCCTTTACTCTTTGGATTCGCGTCTTGAGGGCAGGAAGTGAATCCGACAGTCAACAAGTGGATTTAAATTTAAAATGAAAATTGTTTAATCGGCGGGTTTTTTCAAGTTAATTTAATATGTGAACGATAGTTTTCTTTAAATCTCAGCCGGTACAATGTGACCGCGACTGGAGAATCTTTATTTTACGGGTATTCAAATGTAGAATCCCGATGTGCTAAAATGGCGACTTGACCGAACAAGATTAATCATAATCTTCGATTATATACACCATCCGTCATCCGACGAGATGAATCACCAATAATACAACGGCACACAACCCGACCGCCTATTCCACGCCGTATATTTCCAACCTGATGGGACCTGAACCATATTATAATGGAGGACGCCGTGGGCATGGCGTTCCCATACTCCACAATTACCTAAGATGGATGGAGAAGATCGAAAAACCTGGCGATGATGCAATGTGAGGGAGGTAGGGTCCCCTTGCTTTGCATCTGGATTCGTCGCAGCAACGTTATAGGTTTTAGCTAGTAGCTCGTTAGATACGGTCCACAGGTATGCTTAATCTTTTAATATATAAATCTTTGTTATACATCCACTCTTTTATTTTATATTTCCAAGTTTCACAACATTGACAAAAATAACAGTGCCCACGCTCTGATGGGAGTAATCCATGCCTACCGACACAGTACAGCATATCTCGAACAACGAGATTTGGCGTCCAAGATCCCATGGGATTAAAGCTGATAACTGTGTACCTTTATGTATAACCCTGTAACTATAACATCTAATACACTCACTCAATAAGAGGTGTATATGTCATGATAACATGACCACAAAGTAGGTACAAATCACAACACAACACATCCAGTGTCATTACCCTGATATATTAAATACCCTGATATTTAGATAACCCTATCAACCTGTTTAATAACCTAACCTACTTCTATTCTTTAACCATAACATGATACTCAACATTAAATCTGTTTATAACATTATGTAATATTATAATGTGAATTATCAAGGTGAGGTGGTCACGAACGGATCAGGTTCACAATTCATGGCGGGTACTGACTTACTTCCTTTTGAACACGAGGTATACGAAACATTGATTGAACATGACAAAAGCATGATAGTCCAGAAAATGTTGTTATATGAATCATTTTTTAAAATTTCATGCAATAAATTTTTTTGTTTTATTTCACTCGCCATACTAGGGATGACCCTGTTTTATGTTGGGTGAAGTTTACAGATTGAAATTATATATAATATGCTTTTGAATTAGGCAATTTACCCTAAAAAGAGTGAATGCTTGATAATAATAGTAATTAGATTATATAATTCAGACCAAGTTATAATATTTTATATCGTAATTAAATCAGGAACATTGGATAGGGAATGTGAAAATCGAAAATCAATTCATCGAAAGCAAATTCATCGAAAACGAGTTCATGGAAAACCAATTCTTCGAACATCAATTCATCGAAAACCAATTCATCGAATGATCAATTCATCGAATCGCCAATTCATCGAAAAAATATATTTTGTTGATATTTGAGAGAAATGCCGAGCGCACCGAGAAGTTAAAAAACCATTGGTCAACCTAAACTAACCTAACCTAACCTAACCTAACCTAACTTAACCTATTTAACCAATTTTTAAATATTTTTTTATCATCACTTTTAATGACCATATATTTATTGAGTTGTTTATGATTTGGTTTCATTATGAGTTGTCTGGTCACCGTTCCTTAGATATCCCTTTTTCGCAGTATCAGACAATCTGAAAACGAAGAGATAACCTATAAATTTTACATTGTCACTACAAAACTGACAGTTGCTAAACCCATTTAACTCAGTTAAACCAACCTTTTTGGGTATTTAATTTTGACAGCTCTAAAGGTGCCTGTAAACGATCAAATTTGTTTGTCAAATTTACGTGTTTGTCAAATTATTTGAACGTCTACGGCCTTGTTTGATGTGCTTATCAAATAAACTACGTGTTTGACGTGTTTGTCAGAAATTCTGATTGACGGAAAGTTTGAACGATATTTGACAACATGTTTGAACGTTTGCGGGGGTGTTTATCAAACAAACGCCAGTTTCGTGTTGCCATCACTATGGAGAGTGCTGCGTCATCGAATATTATAAGCGAAAGATACTTTTTATTGCATTTTATATCTATATATCGTGATCTGCCGCAACTGTGGAAAGTAAAATGCAGGGACTATATGGATAAAAATAAAAGAAACATCGGAATCAAAACAATAACAGATTTATTAAAAGTATTTCGCGCCAATATTACAGAAGAAGACTATATTTCACTATTCACCTCACTTCAGACCGGATACAATAAATGACAATAAACGTCAAAAGACAATTCCCGGCGAAAGCTGTAAATAAATTAACTAATATTTGACAAACTGCATTTGAACGTCTGCGGCCTTGCCAGGCCTTGCTCATCAAATACGTGACGAGCAAACGTAAAATTTGACAAACAAATTTGATCGTTTACAGGCACCTTAATATCTACAAAAAAAAAAATTCGATGAATTGGCGTTTTGATGAATTGATCATTCGAGGAATTGATTTTCGATGAATTGATTTTCGATGATCTCGTTTTCGATGAATTTGCTTTCGATGAATTGATTTTCGATGAACTCGTCGGTTACCGTATGGATCCATAGCATTATTTGTGTTTGAAAGTAAGAAGTTCGGATTCGGTTTTTAGGTTATCAGGCAGAAGATTGAAGATTTTAGGAGCTAGGTAGATGAGTTGTCTTTGTGCTGTCACAGTATGTAGTTTAGGTACATTGCAGTGTCGGTTAGTTATATTTCTTTTATACAATAAATTTTAGACGGAGTTGACATATATTTAAGAAATTATGCTCGACGAAGAGACAAATGGAAGTTATAAATGTGAATACTTATTTGTGATTTGTAGGTACGATAGGACAAAGCTGACCCTCAAGGATATCCACAACTGCCAGTTCATCTCGTGCATGAACCCAACGGCTGGATCTTTCACCATCGATTTGAGATTGCAGAGGCATTTCAGTGTCTTCGCTGTGAGGTAATGAACCACCCCCACTAATCATCATATCATACTAATGTTGTATGTAACTCAGTAGTTACTAACTGAGAAGTAAGAAGTAAAGTTAATTTTACCTTACTTTCGAGTGAAAGTGTCGCCAGTTATGTAAAAATAATAATATTAATATAATATTCACAAGGTCTTTTGACTCCTAAGCCCCAGGCAGGGCAATGAAATTGAAAATATAATCTGTTCAATACTCGACATAAAAAATCTGTTGACATTGGAAATAAATGCCAATTTCTGAAAGATGACCGCCGACTAGTTGAATATGGAAAACTTAAAAAGGAAGTGCCAGAAAAAAAAGGAACATGTTTTTATTTATGAAATTGATAGTATGTAGTTATATCATAATACTATGTACTATCCATTTTGTTAATACAAATCGTCGCTAGAAATCGAACCGGCATATGTGCAAAAATTGAGCTTTTGAGTTGTTGGTGTCAAAAATTTTTTTTTTTCGATCTATTTTTATGTCGAACCGGCATATCGTATAGTTTAATAAAAATCCGTCAGATGACGCTGGGCCGGTATGCATTTACGCGGGAATAGCCATTTAGTTTATTAAAAGACAGATCTATTGTGCAATACGCCAGTCGCTTCAAAACCTTTAAGGAGGAAAAATGTCCATCATGTAAGTAAAACTGAATTATCTCACAATAGTACATGTTTATTTATTACCCAGTTAATCTTTGGCAGATACTTATTGGCAGATAATCCGGTTTGCACTTACATACTCGTAAGCGTTTATAGCAGCCTTAACTAAAACAAACCGGCATATATGCCAAAATATCGGTTTCCAGGTAAATTTTCTCCCGGCAAATGAAGCAAAATGTTAATTAAAACAGAAATATGTTTTAATAATTCAGTTTGAATTGTATCAAAACAAAGTTTCATGTGATGTTTTTGAAAATATGCCGGTTTATTTTTTTCTTGCGTATCGTTATGCAAGATGTTTTACGGCTTACTAGGCTCAAAATTGACCCTTGTAGGTAGATACTTAAACAAACTACCACATAGCTTTAATATTTTTCGTCAGATTACTTATAATATTGTTGTCTGTTGAAGGAAAAAGCGTACAGCATTTAAAAAGATGCAAATTTAATAGAAGAACTTCAGCAAAGAAGATGCGAAACTGCGGTGAGGTTTACGAGTCTAAAACCCAAGGAAGAGTGAACAAACGAAACATGAAGCCTCCTTGCGCCACAACTGTAAACTCAAGTGCACCGGAAAGAGATTTTTGCAATGTTTTGGGGAATGGGAGACTTTTAAAGACAAAGAGAATTCGTAAAAGATAGCACACAGGTAGTTGTTCCCAAGTATCAGAGGATTACATTGAATCATAAAAAGGAAAGGGGCTCTAATCAATCATACCCGATAACGAAATATGGGGAAAAATATGGGTATGCAAAGAATTTTTTAAAAACACTTTTGACCTATCGGACAGAGCTATACGTACAACCTTTGAAAAAACAGACGAAAGCTCATGAGTGCTAAGCTTGGAAATGAGAGGCAAAAATGAAAAAGATCGAAACTTGGATAAAGAACTTGTGAAGAGTACAAAGGTTTACATTGAAAAAAATCCCAGATTTCCTAGTCATTACTGCAGATCTCAAAGTTCTCGGGAGTACACCGATGGTGGAAAATCTATCGCCGAACTTCACAGAGTTTATCTAAAAGAAAGAAAGGAGTCAAACCTTGCAGGAATCAGCTACTGCCAGTGCAGAGCTATTTTCAAGTCATTCAACCTTTCTTTTTTCACACCGAAGAAAGATCAGTGTGATGTTTGTCTCATTTACCAAAAACTTACGCAAGCGTACCTTCCCAGTACGCCATGGCCATGAAAACGACAAAGAAAAGTGGCAAGCCTTACCTGGTTCATGAATTGAGTCATGAGGACTTTTTTGACATAAAACTTTGAAGGACTCCCAAGTAGTTTTACCCATGTTGGACATTCGAATTTTTGAAGTAATTAAAGACGACGGCAGCTTTTACTACAAAACATCCTACGGATCACATGCCTAGGAGGAGGCGAAGAAAAGGAATAAACAGGCCAAAGGGAGCGGCAAGCTTATTCCAAAAGACTTACCATTGATGAGAAGAAGAAAAATGATGGTATCCTAAAGTTAGTTACCACCGGGATAATACCGTCAATTTATTCAGTTTTCTATAAAAATTTACGAAACTTTGAAGTTACCAGTAAAGGAAGCGCAATATTATATTGATTGTTGTTTAAAAAAAATTGTAAAAAATGAATTATTTTTTCATTGACAACATTATCTTTTTTTTCTAACAGGTTCCAAAAGAAGAAGCCACTGTGACACAAAAGCAAATATTACACTGATTTTAAAGTCATACTGGCATATCTGCATATTTCTCTTAATTTAAGCAATTTTAGATTTATTTGCAACTACTACTTCAATAAGCAGTAGTCGGCTAAATTTTATTCACGTGTGAGTTGGCTTTAAGGTGAACCAAACGGACGTTAAATGGAAAATATCACAAGCGAAAACTTTAAAGCGCTCTGGTGAAAAATGTGCATTCTGCAGATATGCCGGTTTGATTTCACAGCGACGAAATGTCTTCCTTTTTTCTGGCACTTACATTCTTTTAAGTTCCTCAAAGAGTGAAGCTTAAAAGGTCTTAAGTATCAGATAAAAAGAACTATCGTATTATGTATTATCCATTCCGCGAATACAAATGACTTCCTTTTTGCAGGCACTTACACCCTTTTAAGTTCCTCAGTGGGTGAATCTTAAAAGGTCTCAAGTATCAGAGAACGTTTTTATGAATGAAATAAGTATGTACTATACATTTCATGGAATCAAATGCCTTCCCTTTTTCTGGCACTTAAATCATTTTAAATTTCTTGTATTCAGTTTTGTAACAAATAATAAACACATTGATTTAATCCATCTTCTAGTTTCCCCTCGGGGGACGCCTGCCACCACATCTACCAGCAGATCCTGTCTTCCCACCTGGTTTCAGAGCACGGCAGGTTCCCGCCATCGGTGAACGGCATTACCAGCCAACTGGTACACGCCTCGCTAGCCTTGCACACTCGCATCGCTGCCATCTTCCTCCCCACCGCTGTCAAGTTCCACTACATGTTCAATATGCGAGACCTCGCTAATATCTTTCAGGTATTATACTATATATTAGTCCTGTTACCGATATTAGTGTTTCCAAAACCTGTGACTTGTTTATTTTTTTCAAAAAGGTGACTTACATTTAGAGACACGATATCGAATCGAAAGTATCTATACTGTACTCATGAGTGGTATCAGAAAAAAGTATCGTACTCTTAAAAGTATTGAAACAAAAGTATCGAGTACATTTCATAGGGCCTGATTTACAGCTCTGACTGGGCTAACTACGTATCAACCCCCCCCCCCCCTCCCCCAGGATCAGAATTAACGATTTTAAGGTTTTGAAACAAATCTTGCATTTTACTTCGTTGTTGTTAATCTTGACAAAATATTGCCAAAGTTCACTCTTCAAATATACATATATAAAAATACACAGCACAGAATAATAGTGTTACACTTGAATAAATCAAATACGGTCAAGCGGCAAGCCCAATAAACAATCAATCGCAGTCCCCAATAATGTGGTCGCCAAATCTTAATATATAAAACAAAGTCGGGTTAGTTACACTATTTATAACTCGAGAATGGCTGGGCTGATTTTGATGATTTTTGATTTGTTGGATTTGTATCCGCCCCGGATAGGATAATAACTATTAAAAAAGAAAATTATTTTCCCCATTCATTTTGTATGGAACGAATTCTCCTATTTTGAAAGAACTGCAGCAACATTGAGAGGGGTATAATATTGAACTGTGCATGAATTCCAAACATTCAAAAATGTGAAATGTCAATGCGTTGATTGTTGTGCATTTGTTTTTAATCACATAATGCTGCCCTTCTTTCTTACACACTCAATGTCAATAGTCGAAAATGAGACAAATGGTGAACGTATGTCTGCACACCTCCAAAGGAAAAATACAATAATAATTATAATAAATCTCTGAAATGAAACACATTTTTTTACATAAGCTCCACACAGGAGGCCCTGAGGAAAATAATTTCTCTCAGGACCTATGTCATCTTAGGGGATGCTGTGTGGAGGATCTTTTTAGGGAATGGGGAGGATAGAAAGTTCTGGGAAGGAAAAAGGTATGAGGGGTGGGTAGGAATCTGGGGGTCAGTGTGTCCGGGAGTGACGGACGTATGAATCCATCTCTCTAACTGTGGTGCAAGGCAAAGGGTCGAGAGAGTCCGGTTGGAAAGGTCGAAAGGCCTCCCTCAACCAGTCTCTCTCGATCCGGCCCGCCACGCAGCAGGTGGGCAGGCGCATCAACTGCCAAGACCCGGACATAAGTCACCTCATGAACCTGGGCACCCCTGCTAAATCACCAAACGTAGCGAACCACTTGGGGTGATCTATGGCAGAGGTGTTGGTTATTCAATAAATGGTTCCCGGGGCGGCGGCACCCGTATCCGCCTCCCAAATTCCCGTAAGTAATTGTAAAAGTAAGAAAATCACAAAAATATAAATCTGTACACAACGCCATCTCTGATACTGACAAAAACAAAACACGGACAGTTGCGCATTGATAATTGCTTCATTGCGTAATTTTTAACTTAATAAAAAAACTGAATTTAATTCAACAGCTGTTGATTCTGAGGCGGTACGAAGTTCGTCGGGTCAGCTAGTAAATAACTATAAAACAAAGCGCAAAATAAACAAAAATAAACAGTCACAGATTAGAAAGAATTTTAATGTTATGTCAGCTACTTACTGTCCTAATTCGACAGCACCATCTATTCATTCCATGACACACTAGATTGCTGTAGCTTGCAATTATACCAACGCAATGGAATGTTTTAGAAGGTTTGCTATGATTGAACTAGATGGCTTTGCCATAAACATGAACCGCTTAGCCAAATTTTTAAAGGTATCGATACTTGCCAAAAAATACTCATTGAGTAAAAGTATAGAGTACAAAAGTATCGGTATCAAAAGGAAAAGTACTCGATACCACAAAGTATCGATAGTTTTTTCGTATCCGTACTTACATTCTTGGTTTACAAATAACCTCACAATATGATTCCTCCTACCTCTTGTAAGGTGATGAGGCTTTGGCGCCACTTCAACGTGGTCAGAATAGGAGCTCGGTGTACAATCTCCATGTTCGAATGCCTGTGTTCTCCAACGAATTGAATTGTTACACACCAACAGCAAAGTAGATCATAATAGTGCAGTGTCTTTTGTTGCATTGTCTTCCGCCAGGGCGATACTAAAAATAGATAATATGATTTTTCCAGGGCATCCTATTTTCAAATGGCGAGGCCATCAGGTGTCCCAGTGAGCTGGTGCGGCTGTGGATGCACGAAGCCACCCGGGTCTATTGCGACAAGCTGGTGGATGAGAAAGACATTGACACCTTCCAAAAACTACTCTTGGAGACTGTTAAAAAAGGATTCGAGGTATGATTTACTTTTTATCTTTGTGGAGTCTGTATAATATGGAGTTTTATTTGTTTAAAGATAAATATGTCTTTCAAAGCTCCAAAGCTCATGATGGAAAAGTCATTGCACTCTGGAAATACATTTCTTTGATTCGTCTGATTAACCTTTAGGTAAAAATTGCATGCGAAGGGGGATTAGTAAAGTCAGTTCATTTTGGAAAAGAGTTTCGCTGCCGCAGAGTTCTTCCACCGCCTCACAAGGTTCCTTCCTGGGTTACATAAGTGCTCCAACTCACCGGGCACATAGCCGCCATATTCGTCACAATGTCGATCGACCGCCTGGATCAGGTCATCCTCCACCACACACGGTGTAGAGCAACATGCTGGCTCCCTGAAGATCTGCATTCTTCACCGCCGCAGCTATCTCGACCTCATCACTCATCACGACCGAACATCACTGACCACGCATCTGTCTGCACCTCTGTCACTCCACTCTGCATCGACCTTCGCTACGTAGCACAATAAAGACCGGCTCACTACTACGACTCACCATCTTTCATTTCTCTCCCGTCTCTACCGACACCGGTATCCGTTCTCTCATAGATATAGATAGTCCTTTTTCCACAGGAATATGCAATTGACATGCATGACATTGCGTGTTCACGTGGCAAACAACTTGTCGGATACTGTCTGTACACGTCGCTACCAAAATTACGAGATCCGCATCGCCACCACCTCTCAAAACAAAGCTAGCTTTCCTAACCTCACTCACAACTGATGTAGCTGTCATTTTTTGTTTTTTCCTAACATTTGATCGAAAGTTATTGTTGAAGTACCTCATCGATAATTTTGTTAAATATGTTAACTTATCAGTTTCCGTTATTTCAGGAGCTGGACGAAGGAATAATTTATGAAAAACCATTGATTTACTGTCACTTTGCTGAGGGCATTGGAGACCCCAAGTACAATGCCATCAAGGATTGGCAACACCTGAGCAGGCTGCTAGATGAGGGGCTGTCTTCCTACAACGATATGGTCGCTACTATGAACCTGGTCTTATTTGAAGATGCCATGAACCACATTTGCAGGTAATTTTGTTAGAACTTCGGGAACTAATTCTGTCATCAGTATGGCGTTTTCAGGTGACCTGCGGAGAGATTCCGATTCTACTTAAGGATAAGGAATTGTCCATAACCTTAAAATTGACAACTTTTTCAATGTCATCCGAGAGAACTGGCATCGCCGTTAACAAAGAAGTCATTCATTTTAAGATTAAGGTCAATCTTTTATTCTTACGCATAACCGTAATTGCCCCTCTGTTCCATTCGAGCGCTAGCTGCCCAAATTTGGGTAACTTTTTTGTTTTTTTTTTTAAAATTTTTCATTCATTACATATTATGGTTACATCATTTGTGG
Organism: Limnephilus rhombicus; assembly: GCA_929108145.2. Classification (NCBI taxonomy): domain Eukaryota; kingdom Metazoa; phylum Arthropoda; class Insecta; order Trichoptera; family Limnephilidae; genus Limnephilus; species Limnephilus rhombicus. The sequence goes on along the minus strand of OV815287.1, from coordinate 9,481,203 downwards.
ATTTTTCGACCACCATGCTAGGCTAATGCCCATGTTATGGTGGTCGATAACTGTAGGTAGGTTTATGAATTAAAATTAATTTATTTTGAACTTATTGCTATCAGCTAATATGTTAAATGGCTAGCTTGGCTACGCTTCTATTGAATACCAAAAGATGTCACTAATGTTCCTCTCTTTGAACATTAATATAATGTTTTGAATATTCCGTATAAAGTCTTGTAACGTCTTAACGTTTTGTGACATTTTTGTGTAAGTCTGAATGTAGACATCTTTTTAAATTGTTTTCTAAAAATTGAACGTCTGTTTCATTCAAAATTGCATTTTTGTAAAGTCTTGACTAAAGACTAGTGACTAATAGATAATTCCCGTAGACCACAGACAATATACAGAAACAATAATATTCAATATTGCCCCAAATAAACACAAGTTAGTTAACAATCCAACTCCGCCCAACCAGGAACAACCTCCAGGCATATCTCCTCATTTTTTTGTAATTAACGTCAGAATACTCTTTGAGTGGTTTTAATACTCAATGAATAACTCCGTATAGTTGGTGACAACTCCTGCCATTTTGAGAGAGTCTAGCTTCGAATGTTATAACACAACAAAACTTTTGACTGTTTAATCTAGTGTATGTGAACGCCAATACACAACCGTCTTCAAATAGCTGTCAATTGATAGTTGTATTACTGTTTCGTCGTTAATATGCACACCCTTATAAGATCCTATAGGATCCCAACCTTTAGAAATACAACTAAACAGTTGATCGATTAAAAATTGTATTGTAGTAAGCGTCTGATCTAACGTGTCATGTATTTCCAGGATCAACCGCATTCTGGAGTCGCCTCGAGGGAATGCTCTGCTGATCGGTGTGGGAGGTTCTGGAAAGCAATCCCTCTCCCGGCTGTCGTCCTTCCTGTCCGGACTGGAAGTGTTCCAGGTCCAGCTGCGGAAGGGATACGCCATTCCGGATCTCAAAGATGACCTCGGTGAGATTCATAACTAACCTAAAAGTTATTTTTTAATATGTGAATACCATACGATACTACCAACTATTTAATTTTTTTTTTACATTAACTCCACACAAGAGGCCCTGAGGAAAATAATTTTCCTTAGGGACTATGTCGTCTGAGATGCTGTGTGGAGGATCTTTTTGAGGAGAGGAAGGAATGAACGTTGGTCCTGAAGAGACCCATGTTTTAGGAGAAAAGATATGTACATAGAGGCCGGTAATTCGTTCCACAGCCGAGCTGTTGAACACAAGAACGAGTCGAAGAAACGACCCGTTACCATGTGACAAATGTCACCGTGTACATATATGTTGGGCACGCGTTTGGGAGAGGAAGGCGGTGAGTAAGAAGAAGGTAACTGGCCGTTCAGATTTGGTCATTATGACACGTCTAAAGCAATTTCAAGTAACTTTTCGATTCTGGTGGTCAATGGTTCTCAAATTCACCAGGGCCATACTAAAAGTAAGTTATCATAACATAGAATGTTTTATTTCAGCTGCTATTTATTTGAAGACTGGCTTGAAGAACATGGGCTCCGTGTTTTTGATGTCGGATGCGCAAGTGGCTGATGAGAAGTTCCTGGTGCTAATCAATGACTTGCTGGCCTCGGGGGAAATACCCGACTTGTTCTCTGATGAAGATATTGATAATATCATCAATGTTGTGAGGACTGAAGTAAGGATATTATTATTATTTTATAAGGCCTTGATCAGTAAATCAATCATCTGGAGAGTGTATTTTTATTTGCAACATCTGAACCTTATTTATAAAAGTTTTTAATAGTACTCGTACGCCCCTGTTTACATTCTGAAAAATACATCTCTACGTACATATTTTTTGACAAACTTTTATGCATTTTAAAATTTTTATTGGAATTATTAAACATATACTTTTTAACATTCTATTTCACTTATACAGGGTGTCCGGGGGTAAAGTGCGTTAATTTCGGGAGGTGATTCTACATGATATTATAAGTAAAAAAGATAAAAACTTTTTTCGAAACTCCAACTTTTAGGGGTTGTTATGATACGGGCCAACCACAACCATGTAATGTTACCACAATCGTGCCCGGCGGGGGCTCAGCAAGTAAGATCGTACCTCATACTAAGGATTTTTAGTAGGTACGTCTTTTTGTAAGGGAAAAAAAATGTTGGAATTTTGGAAAAAGTTGTTAATCTTTTTCACTCCTACCATAACGTAGAATCACCTCCCGAAGTTAATGCACTTTACCCCCGGACACCCTGTATAATTTGCTCCTACTATAAAGTAGAATCACCTCCCGAAGTTAATGCACTCTACCCCCAGACACCCTGTATAATTTGCCCGAGAAATACACAGGATGATTGGTAAGAAACCTCGATTTTGCTGCAAAATGGTAATGTTTATATCATTTTATAGGTTTTAAATAGTTACTTACATTAATATAAGTTTAATTGCAAGGTAAACTCTTTAATTTTGCAATGTTCACTCAAAAAATATTGGTGAAATTAACTTCTGCTTAGGCTGGGGTTAGACTCGTAATTAAAATTTACGAATTACATAAGATTTTGACAGGTCACTCACAGGAGCGTTCACATATGCATCCGACTTTTGGTAATTAATGATCACGGAAGTTGTTCGGAAGTTCGACCTGTGTAAATGCTCATGCGACCGTTTACGTCTGTAAATTTATTTGCGTTAAGATGGCTTCCTGTCAACAACGACCTGCTACTGTCAAATTTACATGATTTCGTCAATAAAGACGAAAAGGCCCAAATAAAGTAATGAAATAGATTTTGGCTTTAATTAAACAATTTTCCACGCACTTTTGTGCCGTCAAAGGCGACAATTAATTTCGTTTCATCCGAAGACAGCTACCTGACATCTGCTGACAGCAACCGACTTCGAATTCAAAATATCAAACACGTAAATGATAAAAACAGAAACATTAAGATTGAAAGGGATTGGACCGATAATTGAATAGAAGGATGCTTATTTTCCAGAAAACTTAAATAAGTGGAAATAAATACTAGTTTTGTAGGAAAAAAATCCTACGAAAACAATTGTCTTTTAATTTTAGACATTCGCAACGGCGGCAACGGCGCATTTCGGAACTATTTCTTGCGGCAAGTCTCTTATCTTATCAAACTGATTTTATAAGCTGTAAGAAGGCTAGAAATTGCGCGTGTCAAAAAACTTCTGAAAGAATAAGTTCTGTAACTTGCTATAAATTACGTTAAGTGACTTTTGGTGTCGTTTACATTGGTAATTTGGCAATAAATCGCTTATAAGAGCGATTTACAGGAAAAAATTTACGAGTCTAATCCCAGCCTTAGGATACATAATGACTTGACTTCCTTTACTCAGTTTTGATTGAAGAAAGCACCCGTCATTGAAATTGTCTTTAGCCAAACAGACTATGTTCAGAAAAGAATGAACTCACGCTTCGGACAACAATGTAAATCGATATTTTTGATAAAAATTTTCAGACAAAAGCAGCTGGAGCTCAAGATACTAGAGAAAATTGCTGGAAGTTTTTCATTGACAGAGTTCGCAGGCAGCTTAAGGTGAGCCAATTCTTTGCTTGCAGTAACAAATGGTTGATTTTATATTCAAATTTGATTAATTAATTTTATTAATACTTGTAATTTTTTGCAATTATTTACTGAGCTTACGCATTTTTATATTTTCAACAATTATTATAAGCAATAATTATCAGCCTGAAACACTCATCAACATTGATTAATCTTCCGAGAAAAGATACTTGCCGCCAACGGGACTTGAACCCGTGTCCTTCTGATTGCCGGTCAGCTGCTCTTGACCACTGAGCTATGGGGGCTTATCAAATACCTGCCAAATAATTCAATATATACTAGTGTTTCATTCAACAATTACTGCTTATTATATATATTTTTTTTTTTCAAGTCCCGTTGGCGGCAAGTATCTTTTCTCGGAAGATTTTTCAATGTTGATGAGTGTTTCAGGCTGATAATTATTGCTTATAATAATTGTTACCCTTTGTGCTATGCATAAAAATCTTGTCTAAACGTTAATTTATAAATTAAAAATAATAATTTATATTTTCATACTGCCAGAGTAAAGAATGAAATCAGAACAATTGATGACATGTTTGATGTATTATTAACTAAAGATAGCGATATCTACTCGTTACAACAATGCAGATACTCTTCTTTCACAAATTCTAGCCGTGTGTCGCTTTCAGCAAAGGTCATTTTTCTCAGCAGTGTGAGCGATATTAAATATTTTAGAAATATACAAAGTTGCTCTGCAAACTAAGCTATCAAATGGCATTCTTGACACAAAATTATTTTTTGTTTGACATTTAATAGTCTTGCAGTGAACCCTTCATGTTATATAGCCATTTTATTTTGACGTGCTTCATTACACGGAGACAGAAGGGTTCCATGCCAACTCAGAATCAAGTCAGCTCAACACCTCCTTGAAAAGTCATTAAAAGCTATGAGAAAAATTATTTTAAAATAGCCCATAACCCTAACCTAACGTAACCTATTTATCCAATTTTTTACATATTTTTTTCATCAGTTTTAATAACTTTTCAAAGGAGGTTCTGAATTGATTTCATTATGTTCGGACACCAGACAAAAGAATATGTTAATGAGATATGTAATAACTATGTTTTAACCATCAGGTAGTTTTGTGCTTCTCTCCCGTGGGGGCGACTCTTCGAGTGAGATCCAGAAAGTTCCCCGCTATAGTAAACTGCACCTCCATCAACTGGTTCCACGAGTGGCCCCAGGAAGCCCTACGATCTGTGTCCAAAAGATTCCTTTCCGAATTGGAAATTTTGCCTGTGAGTTTTCGTTCTTTGAACAATGTAAAATCTTATATATAAAAATCTCATGTCACGGTGTTTGTGGTCGCACTCCTCCAAAATGGCTTGACTGATTTTTATGAAATATTTTATGTAACGTTTTTATGCATGCGTTGCAATTTTAAAGAACAGCATTGTTTCTCCCTGAATCACCTTTCCCGTGCATCCCCGTTCCCCTCCCTCACCCCCTTCCTCGCCAGCTGTATTAATCATAACCTATTTATTATTATGATGTGTGAGCTATACCATTGTAAAGTTTCAATAAAATCCATTCTGTAGTTTTTGCGTGAAAGAGTAACAAACACACAAACTTTCGCGTTTATAATATACAAGCTTTTACATTGTATGAGGGGGGTTCCCACTCTGCCTCCTCCACCTCCCCCCCTCTCCTTCCCCCTTCCCCTCTCCCCCTTCCCCCACACCCACTCCCCCCCTCTCAACAATCGTTCAGAAGTTAAGCGCGTACATACATTTCGGCGATTCGTTTTTAGAGATAACTCAATAACTCGATTTTGCTAGCGACAGAAAACGTCTTATAAATAATTTCATAATGCCAGAGCTTATTCATAAAGCCGCACCTTACCGAGATACACAGCCTATATTACTCGCAAATAATTTAGTTTTCTACAAGTGAAAGAATTTTTAAAGTCCATTTGGTATTTTTTGCGTGAAAGAGTAACAAACATACATATATCCATACAAACTTTCGCCATTATAATATTAATGGGATAATAGGATAAGATAGGATATTAGTAAGATAAGATTATAGTATTAGTAAGATTATTGTTATTTATTTATATTATTATAAATATTGATCTTCGCGAATATCTACCTAATATCATAATATATTATGTCCGATTGAGAAGCAAAGTTTATGATGATCATAAGTTACGAATTGCTCAACACACTTGATTAGTTTACGGTCATAAGTCACATAAACATAAAATGTCTGCTTGAATTATTGCTATAAAAAGTTTTATTTTGTAATGCCAATAAAATTCCACTCAAATCATCCCAAACTAAAAATATTTTGCTTAATTTAATTTAGTGTTTTCTAATTTTTTAACACACTTTAGATAAGTATGAGAATAGGTTTTAAAGTATATTTCATACAGCTAGGTGATTAGGGTGTCCCCTATCCAGAAAAAAAAAGTCTATTATGTATCCTGAACCGTCATTTAAAACCTATATTGAGAGAAGCATTCTCAAATCCCCTTTCGCGTGGCCTTCCCCGATCTTTTTTAGTACCTTGTGGCTGTCAAGTGGTCACCAGATGCTAAACAAAAGTATCTACATACATCTAACTTTTGTTTATGGCATTTTTTTCTCATTAGCGTATTAAATTCCGTCGCTGGCATTTTCGTTTTGTAGTAGCTCCGAATTTATAACGATTTTTCCCCAAAAAAGCAAGAATTATTTCAAAATCATACTTTATGTTATAACAGCGAGGCTGTTCGAAGTATTTTAAAATTAAAAACAGAGTTTAAGACCGATAAATGACAATATATGTGGTGAACACAGCAAAGATTGTCTGCATTTTGGGTCCTTTGTTTCTTTGTCTGTTTTCTTTGTTTGTATCTTGTGTTGTGATTGACATGTGTTGTGTTGTGTTTGAAACAATGAGCGGGTCCGAAATTTTCTTATCCGATTCGGTAGAGATGACAGTATAGGAAATAAATAAAGTGATTTGATCAAAAGAGTCGAAGTGAAAGTTGCCGAAATTGGCGAAAAAAGATCGATCATCTTTCGGCCCAAGTGAAGCGTATAAGCCATATATAAGCTCATTTATTCAAAACTTTTTGGCTTCAAAAACGAGCTTGGTAAAATATGGACAAGCCGCCGCATGCCGCTACACTTTAAATAATAAATAGGCATAAATTTGAAAATGACATTTGCGAAGTTTCGTTTCAAACCAAAAAAGCATTAATTACTTCATTTACCTAAACTAAGAACCTAATAACCTATTTTATGTTCGTAAATAGTTGTTTCTTGTAATAATTGTTGAAATGAAGTATAATTTCCGTAATCTGTGCATAAAAATGCGGCGGCTTGTCCATGAATTAATACGAGCATGACTCAGAAGATCGGAAGATGCACGGGAGAGTGGTGCATCAACTTCTCTAGGGATTGGTCTCGTTAATCCTAGATAAATTCTGTGGGGCATTGAGCCATTCCCTCTTTCTGCAGAATGAGTGCCTCAGAAAATCTCTGCAGGAACTGTGAACTGGAGAGTAGAGGAAGGACTCCGGATACAGAGTAGCAGGCAGTGATTACAGATGTTCTGTAGATGGTCTGCGGAAAGAGAGCAAACGCGATCCAGCATCACAGGGACGCAATCCTCAACGAAGTAAAGAGTCAGTGTGTACGGGAAGCGGTTAAAAATATTCCTCCAGCAGCGGGTTATCTTTTTGACCCAAGCAAATTGGAATCTCAGATTAAGCGAATGGGAGGGCTGGATAAATGCCTCCCAATTTCGAGCTTCGCCCCTCAACCATCAACCAGCACGCAGCTGCCCAAGTATAAAGGGCCAGCGAGGAAGCCTTTTCGCGACAGCAGGCCCTTTCGGGAAGGCAGGACGTTTCGCGATAGCAAAGCCTTCCGTGGTGAGCGAACCAACTAACATGAGTCCAGAGGAGGAAGAGAGGACCAACCAGGCCAATTTTGGCAACAAGGATAGTCTGACTATCCAGAGAGAGTTTCAGGGGGGACAGTTAGGACAGTTCCTAAGCAATTGGGATGATTTAGGAGCCCCACCGATGCTGTTAACGATGTTGCGAGGGTACAAGCTACCCTTCCGTCAGAAATCCATGCTAAGTATACTGGCAGACACGGTAAGTTCCACATATAAAACTCATATCACAAAAGAAATGACGCGACAAATAGACAAAATGAAAAAGGAAAAGATATTGGCATCGCCTTCAATATCTCCTTCATTTCTATCACGGATGTTTCTCATACCGAAGCAAGACGGGTCATTTAGACCGGTTTTCAACCTTCGTCGCTTGAACAATTTTTTAACTATAGGCAAATTTAGGGAGTGTGCCAGTCGCAAGCTACCGGCATTTATTAAGATTGCACCATTTATTCAACCGGGGGACTGGATGGTTAAAGTGGAACCATCGCCGTTTCTTGAGACTCATTTTTAAGGAGAATTACTTCAAATGAGATGTTTGCCTTTACCTTTGGACTATTATCTGCTCCAAAGGTTTTTACTTATCTTACCAATTGGATAGCGCAAAAATTAAGAGATAAAGGTGTCAGAATAATTGTCTGCTTAGAGAATTTTTTGATAGTATATTAATATATTGAAAATTCATAAATTTGAAACTATTTCAATGTTACAAACTCTGGGGTGGATAATACAATTCCTTAAATCCACTCCAAGTCCAGTTCAGAAAATTGAATATCTGGGAATTATGTGGAATTCAAGGGCTGATTTAAAAGATCTCCCACAAGATAAAAGAGTGAAAATAACAAAGTTACTGAAACAATACATTAATCTAGGTAGATGGTCACTTGAGCAGGCCCAGGGCCTCTTGGGTACCCTCAATTTTGCTAGTTTCACCATTCGTAGAGGCAGGCTTAACCTTCGCATGTTACAAGCAAGCTACCTGCATTCAAACCCACGCAGCTAGACGACCTCAGGTTGAATGGAGCTTGGTCCCAAACACAACAACCACTCCACAGCAATGTCAAAGAAATGCTCGCCGTGCTGGCAGCACTTACTCCTCACGGGCCAGAGCTGTCAGACTCGGGTCTTCTTACCCAGTCAGACAACAAATTAGTGGTCGCATACCTTCGCAACGAAGGCGACAAACGATCCAAGGCATTGCTCGAAGCTACTCGTCAAGTCCTTCAAATGGCAGACACGTATCACATTTCACTGTCTGTCCACTACTTACCGGGAATTCTCCACAACCTCACGACTGATGCCTCGGACTGGGAATAGTGCGCGCAGCTAAACAACCTCAGGTTGAATGGAGCTTGGTCCCAAACACAACAACCACTCCACAGCAATGTCAAGGATATGCTCGCCGTGCTGGCAGCACTTACTCCTCACGGGCCAGAGCTGTCAGACTCGGGTCTTCTTACCCAGTCAGACAACAAATCGGTGGTCGCATACCTTCGCAACGAAGGCTACACACGATCCAAGACATTGCTTGAAGCGACTCGTCAAGTCCTTCAAATGGCAGACACGTATCACATTTCACTTTCTGCCCACTACTTACCGGGAAGGTTCAACGAGGTAGCAGATCAACTCTCCTGAAAACGTGAACCTCCGAAATGGCATCTTTTACCGGCTGCGACAAAATTAGTTTTTGCAAAATAGGGGGTGCCAACTATAGATCTGTATGCATCAGAAGCCCACGTCGTAGAAGATTATGTGTCCCTCAATGCATTCGACAAAGAGGCAAAATTTTTCAATGCTTGGACTCAAGAGTGGGATTTTCCTCTAGTTTGGGTGTTCCCCCCGCCGTGCCTTATGCCGAGAGTTCTAGCACACCTGAACCGGGTCAAGGACCTATACTTGATTGTAGCCCCGAGATGGAAGAAGGTATTCTGGAGACCAGACTTAAAAAATCGAGCAGCGAGTCCTCCATTCACCATATTGAAACTGATAGAAGTGCTGATAGACACCAGAACCTTGAAACCCCACCACAAGTAGAGGATTTCATTTTGGAGGTGTGGAAGTGCCGGGGTGGAGTCAGTCATTAACAGATTGGTCGGACAAACAGAAAGATTTTTTAAAGTCGGGTTGGAGAGAGTCCACCCTTAAAACATACAAACCGGCTTGGCTTAGGTGGCAAAGGGGGCATTAAATCATGGGGTAAACCCGAATGTCCCTACAGGAAGTAACCTAGCACGATTTTTAACAGATCTTAGTCTAGAAGATAGTGTCTCTCCCAGCACAGTTCGACTTCATAAATCGGTAGTAACAACTTTCAGTAGCCCTGAAGAAGGAAACCGAAGTTCACATCCTCTAGTCAGACAAGTACTCAAAGCCGCAGCATTAATACATCCTAAATTGGCTAAATCTCCTATCTGGGATCCTTTAGTGGTGTTGACCTGGTTAGAAGCTAACCCACCCAAAAAGTTGAATCTCTTTGAAACATCAAGCAGGGCAGTGACTTTACTTTTATTAGCTTCGGGACGAAGAGGGCATGACCTGACCTTGTTACAGTGTTCACCAGACAAATTATCCATAGATGAGGAAGGGGTCTCGTTATGGCCAGTTTTCGGTTCCAAAACAGACTCCGCTACGTACCAACAGTCAGGTTGGAGGCTGTTAAATGGCAATCAACCAAATATAGACCAAACATACTGGATTAAGGAACTTGTTGAAATCTCCAAAGAACGGACAGAAGACAGAAACAAAGCAGAATTTAACAGAACTCTTCATCACTACATCAGGAGCAGTTAAGGCAGCTTCAAGAACAGCCATTGCCCGTTGGGTCAAAACGATTCTAGAAGAAGCTAAGACCACAGCTGCACCGGGAAGCGTACGGGCAGCAGTGGCATCACTTAACTGGCTGGATAATTTTAGACTGGATGACATCCTGGCTCGAGGGAACTGGAGGAGCCGGGACACCTTTGCCAAATTCTACAGAAGAGAAGTTAACACTTCTCTAGAGGTAAATAGGGCATTGTCTGTGACTTCTCTATTCCACCCACTGTAACACATGAATAGGTATTCCAGTGTTTAACATATTTTAATATCATCACATTAGCGTCAGTGGTCACCAGTCGATAACAAACAGATCTCAATATAGGTTTTAAATGACGGTTCAGGATACATAATAAAATAGTTTTACCTACCAATAAAACTTATATTATGTACCTAACCTCATTTAAAACCTAGGCAATCACTGCCTGGTGAGAACTAATGAGAAAAAAATGCCATAAACAAAAGTTAGATGTATGTAGATACTTTTGTTTAGCATCTGGTGACCACTTGACAGCCACAAGGTACTAAAAAAGATCGGGGAAGGCCACGCGAAAGGGGATTTGAGAATGCTTCTCTCAATATAGGTTTTAAATGAGGTTAGGTACATAATATAAGTTTTATTGGTAGGTAAAACTATTTTATTTTTTTTACAATTTTTTTTTTATTTGGCATCAAAAAATACTTATAATCCCAAATTTAAACTCTCCTCCTCGCATTTTTTAATCGCGATTTTAGTATTTTTGTATGAACAATTTTAATCGTCTTTCGTATTTCAAACAGAACTAAATTATTTATGTTGTTGAATGATAGATGGCGCTCCTTCGGCCTCCACAAACTTTCATCCACACATGCGCAAGACATTCACGAGAAGCGTCGCGTCATTTTGATATTTAATTCGGCATCATGTTCTCGCGTGGGCAAACCATCGAGCTTATTTGTGTTGGCTAAAGACGGACTGACAAAAAATATCGTACACTCAATTGCTCTTCGAAATTCACATTGATTTTTTTTAATTTCATTTTCCTACTTTAGTTGGTGTTTTTTGTTTTTATCAGCGGTCATCGTCTGCAGCGCTCCATTCCTCTTTCTGTCTTAGATCCCGTCCCCACACACTTACAATACATTAGTTATTTTTTATAACAACCAAAATATTCACTAGAAATAATTTATATGGCAGAACAACGTTTGTCGGGTCAGCTAGTGCATGGGGTGACTTTATCATCATGGATATCCACAATAATCTCGCTACCACTCAAGAATTTTCTTTTAAATGTTTTTTTTCGGGCTATCTAAATACCATGATGCTTCGAAAATACGTGTTAAATTAGTTAGTTTTAAGATTGAAAAATATTTTTGGTTGAATTGTAGCTCTGTTTTTTTTTAACCCCTCCGCAACGTAAACAGATATATGCGTTAAAAATACGACAGCAGTCAAGTACAATAAGCGTGTTTACACGTCAGCGCGTATGTCTCCATAGAAACCGTTATAATTCCGTTATTGTTTTAGTTACATCCGTAAAATAAAGAGTGAAAGGTCGATAGTAAATCATGCTGCACATCTCTATTCAAGTTGTCCATAGAAATACATAAAAAGAACATTCTGTCAGACGCGCAGTCTGACACATAATTTATCCCGCCAAATTTCCTGCGGGCGCCGGACATTGTTAATTTCTATTAAATATTTTTATATGAAATGATAAAAAAGTGAGGTGACAAAAGTGTTTATTACACATTTATACAATAGAATAAGTATTGTTGTTAACATAATCTGTGATTTTAGTACCGTTTTCACATAAAAACATCACGTGAGTCATTTTCACATTTTTTTAATGTTTGCATTCTAAATTTTAATATTTACAAATGTTAATATTTATTTGTAATACAATAATTCGAAAGCTTATTTTGTAACCTGTCTAAAACAGTTTTTACTATTCGGCTACGTTCAGAAATGTTTCATATATAGAGCTTTAATTGTAAAGCGGTAATAATACAAAGTTTCCGTAAAATGTCATTTCGTTTAAGACACCAAAAGCTAATATTCTCGAAAATTCAGAGGGGTTAAACGACTTCGAAAAGGAAGAGGTTCTCAATTCGACTGTATTTTTTTTTTAAATTTAATTTTTTATGTTTGTAACCTCAGAACTTTTGACTGGGTGAACCGATATTGATGATTTTTTTTATTATTTGAAAGTTGGTGCTTCCCATGTGGTCCCATTTTAATTTGGTCCAGTTCTGATAATGGCATCCATGAGAAAATCATATAAGTCTTAAATTTGCATCAAGTATGTGCGCGACAAATGGACGAATAACTCAATATCACGCCAACCGATTTCGACGATTCTTTTTTTATTGGAAAGTATGTACTTTAAGGGTAGTTTGATGAGAGTTTGGTTAGGTTCTGATTATGGGATCCATGACAAAGTAACGGAACTCTCCAATTCTTAAGAGCAAATTAACTATACTCGGCCGAATTTTAATCGAATTAGTTAGTGTACTTCAGTTTCAGTAAAAATCAAAAAATAAACAAAAATTTTAACAAAACAAAAAAACGACTTCAAAAAATGCACTAAAAAGTAAAAAAATAATTTCGTATTCTGCTACAACTTCATAATCAACTTACTTTTTCTACTCATTAATATGTAGGTACGATTGTTATTTTTGGAGGCGGTGTCAGCCAAGGTAGGTTTGTCAGAGTAGAAAAAGTAAGTTGATTATTAAGTTGTAGAAGAATACGAAATTATTTTTTTACTTTTTAGTGCATTTTTTGAAGTCGTTTTTTTGTTTTGTTAAAATTTTTGTTTATTTAATTTACATAAGTATATTTTATAAATTCCTCAACGATTATAATAGGTTTGTGTCATTTATATTTTAATGCATATCAGTGTCTATCGATTTATGTATATATATAACAGTTTGGGAGGCAGATATGGGTTCAATTTGGGAGGCGGGTATGGGTACCGTCACCCCGGGAAACATTTATTGGATAACCAGCACCTCTGTCTCAGGTTATCCCAAGTGGTTCGCTACTTTTGGTGACTTAGCAGGGGTGCCCGAGTTCATGGGGTGAGTTTGTCTAGGTCTTGGCGGCCAATGCGTTTGCCCACCTGTTGCGTGGTGGGCCGGATCGGGAGAGATTGGTTGAGAGAAACCTAACCTAAACCTCTCCAGCTGGTCTCTCTTGACCCATCGCCTAGCACACTGCAGCGGGGCCCTTGAGGTGATTTTTTACAAAAATGGTGCTGTACAAATCATCCTACTAAGATTATTATTTGGATGGATAGATTTTGGAGGGATGGATTCAAATGTTTATCACTCCTAGACACATTGACCCCCAGATCCTACCCACCCCTCACACTTTTTTCCTACCCAGAACTTCCTCTCCTTCCTTTCTCTAACAAGACCCTCCACACAGCATCCTCAAAGATGACATAGGCCCTCAGGGATTTTTTTCCTCAGGATCTCCTGTGACTACTTGCATATTTGAAATCCCATTTTTTTTCAAAATTTGGGATTGGGATTGTTATAAAATCATGGTATATAAAGTCACCCCACTCCGAAATGTGATTTTGATCACAACGTTTTTATTTTATTGACTACCAAAAGATAAACGCTTTAAAAAATATGTTGTATTTCAATAGTTTAAAAATGTGCAATAAATATGATGTAAAATTTTCTGACACAATTGTTTTCATAAAAAAGTTATTTAATTTCAAAGTTGAAAATTGACAAAGTCAACCCATTTTACAGTTCTGCTGAGTTTTTTTTATTTTTTATTAATTCAAGTGACTACTCATTCATTTAACCTTTTCCCCGCGTTGAACTACTCCGTTTTTTCAATACCCATACGCGGTACATGTATATGTCATATGTCAAATACCTATCCATCCAATTTTATGTCAAATTACAGCATATTATGGCATGATTTATCATACTATATAAACAGATGAGATTATTATCTACAATTTGAAACCAAATCGTCGTCTGTAAACACTCCTAGATGTTTATAAAAACAAAAACATTAAATTCCATACAAAAAACATACCCATGTTATCTTAAAGGCGGCGCCATTTATCCGCGTGCTTGTACTCAGGACACTGCGTTGATAGACACAAGTGGTACCTCAATCACTTATTATTATTAATTCGTATAAACAAGTTCTAAAACTCAACACTTAAAAATAACACGAAACGAATAGATTTTGTCATATAATAAAGTCAAAATCACAGTTTCACAACACAAACAAGCGTTTAGAATACGCGCGATCTCGACAATAAATGTTTTCGACGCTTGTCCAATATGGTCAATCTGAATCGCATGCGCAAACTGCGATTTACTACTAGTGCCATCTGTCGACTAATTTGTGAACTATGGTACTCAAAGGCACGAGGACATATTCACTTGATTATAGATGTTCCTTACGAAATACAATTTTAGTTTCGAAATATGCCTGAAGATGTCAGCATCGTGATAGTTACACGAATGTCCTAGCAAGCGGGAAAAAAAACTGTGACATAGGAGCGCTGTGATATCGGCAGCCGAAGTTAGCGTAACAAGGGCTGATACGGGCACGTGTGAGGCATGGCTTTTTGCCGTATCAACTGTTGTTACGATCGCGTGGAAAAAGTTAAACTAAAGTACCTTTCCAGACCATACCAATTCTCAGTTATATTTTTTTCCAGGAAAAACTCAATGACTCGGTGGCTCTCTTCATGTCGCACGTTCATACAACCGTCAACAATATCTCGGCCATGTATTATCAGAATGAGCGCCGCTATAACTACACCACTCCAAAGTCATTCCTGGAGCAGATCTCTCTGTATTCAAAGCTGCTGAGAGAGAAAACAGATGATTTGAAGTTAATGATAACTAGATTGGAAAATGGTCTTCTGAAGCTGGACTCATGTGGAAGAGATGTGGAGAAGTTAAAGGTAGGTTTTTTGACGGCTCCTGGTGCGAGTAAAATTTTGGCACCCCTTGTCAAAACCAGGAGAAGCCTAGGTAGGTGATCACTGTAATCAATAATATTTGAATGATTTGTATTTTAGTAATCTAAAGGGCGATGTGTTATTAGCACCTTAGCAAGTCGGCGCCCGAAGTGAAATGCTCCAATTGTGCCCGCATAGGGTCGGCCCTGGTTCTACTGCCCAGTGAGACTTTGAATAAATTTTGGGGAATATTTAAGGAATTGGGAAGTACCTGATTTGATCACTTATCCATACAAAGTTAAAGCCACTTCAAACATAGTTTTAATTGTATCACCAATTAATGGTTAATTTAGATTAATTAATGGTTGTTATGTGGGGTTTTAAGGGACGTATTTGACTTACTTTAACCGGTGATTTTTGGCATTACTTGGAGCAAAAAATGAAAATGAAATTTTGGTCTCCGGTGACTTTTTTTTTCAAAACTGAAGTAATGCATACAAATAACTATGCATGAGTGTAGAATGTATCGATAGAATCTTCTATCCTCATCCTATCTTTTCCCTTTCTTATTAGTTTAACATAGATATATGATAAAGGTATAGAATATCGAGAGAATCTATCTATCTATCCCTATCCTATCTTCTTCTTCCTTTTCCCTTTCTTATTAGTTTAACATATGTAAATATGTGATAAAGATATAGAATTTATTGAGAGAATCTTCTATCCCCATCCTACCTTCCTCTTCCTTTTCTTATTAGTTTACATAAAATAAACCCACTATCTCCAAGAGCAACATTAGCACAAGAGATTTTATTGTCTTTAAACCTATATGTACACGATCTGTGACTTTTAAACAACGAGACTAATGTTGCTGCTTGTATGACTTCTAGCATTGTTTCGAACAATGGAAGATTCGCATGGAGTGTTGTAGGGAGAGGAAGGGTGTATATTGAAGGTGATGATAAGTAAATATGTATGAAATCCAAATAAAATGTTTTACAGCGTCAGTCTTGTTATAAAAAAGTTGTTTCTTTGTTACAAATAAATAAATGAATGTGCACACATTTCTGTCAACAGGCAACACTAGCAGAGCAAGAAATTATTCTGAAAGAGAAGAATAAAGCCGCTGAAGAACTTATATCTGTTGTTGGAGCTGAAAGTGAAAAGGTTTCCAAAGAAAAAGCTTTTGGTGAGTAAATTGAGAATGCAAAAAGTCCATCTATATTTTCTTGAATAGATCGGTTCTTGAAATCAGTATTGATCACATTTCTAGTGATTGTGATATGAAGTATATAAATAAAATTCATATATCTTTATAGTCGCCGAAGAAGAAAAAAAAGTAAAAGTGATAGAAGAAGACGTATCAATTAAGGCCAAGATCTGCGCCGATGACTTGGCGAAGGCGGAGCCGGCCCTCTTGGCTGCTAGGGAGGCTCTCAACACCCTCAACAAGAACAACCTCACTGAGCTCAAGTCCTTTGGCACGCCGCCTGACGCCGTGGTCAATGTCACGGCGGCCGTGAGCGTGCTGCTCGCCAGGAACGGCAAGATACCCAAGGACCGTTCCTGGAAAGCTAGCAAGGTGAGTTAAAAAATAACTAATTTTCAGCTTGGAACATTTTACACCCTCAAAATGTGCTTATAATTGTGAGATTTCCTATTTTTTTCCTTACATTTGCTGAAAACTTTCTTTTTCTTTCTGAATTATTGCTTACTAGCTTTGCCCCCGGCTTTGCTCGCATAGTATTAGGGGAGTTCCCACAGCGCCTCCTCCACCTCCCCTCCCCCATCCCCACTCCCCCCTCTCCACCCCTCCCCCTCTCCCAAATTCCCCCTCCCTCCTCCCCCATCCCCCCACCCCACTCCCTCCACCCCTTCTCCATCACCTCCCCCCTCCCTTCCACCTTTCCCCTCCATCTTTCCCCTCCCCCTCCACCCTTCCCCCTCCCTCCTTCCCCCTCCACCTACCCTCTTAACCCCCCTCACCCCCCTCCATACCCATTACATTAATTTTTTCAAATAGCTCACGTGCCACATATTGCAATTTTTTTATACAAATTTCATAATGCCAGAGCTCTAAGCTACAGCCTATAGCCTATTCTGATGTATGAGCTATATTATTGTAAATTTTCATTAAAATCCATTCAGTAGTTTTTGCGTGAAAGAGTAAAAAACATACATCCATACAAACTTTCACCTTTATAATATGAGTAGGATTATGTTAGGCAATCCTTCAAAATTTCAATTTGGGAGGCGGGTATGAGTACCACCGCCTTGGGAACCATTTATTAAATAACCAACACCTCTGCCATAGATCACTCTACACTTGCTACATTTGGTGACTTAGTAGGGCTATCCGGTTTCATGGGGTTGAGGTTTGTTCAGGTCTTGGCGGCAGATGAAAAGAGGCCGGTTGAGAAAGACCTTTGACATCTCTACACGGATTCTCTCGACCCATCGCCTTCCAACACAGTGGGAGGGATGGATTTAACCCCTCCGAATTTTCGAGAATATTAGCTTTTGGTGTCTTAACGAAATGACATTTTACGAAAACTTTTAGTTATAACCGCTTCACAATTAAAGCTCTATAAATGAAACATTTATGAACGTAGCCGAATAGTAAAAACTGTTTTAGAAAGGTTACAAAATAGGCTTTCAAATTATTATATTACAAATAAATATTAGCATTTGTAAATATTGAAATTTAGAACGCAAACATTAAAAATTGGTAAAAATGACTCACGTGATGTTTTTATGTGAAAACGGTACTAAAATCACAGATTATGCAAACAACAATACTTATTCTATTGTATATATGTGTAATAAACACTTTTGTCACCTCACTTTTTTATCATTTCATATAAAAATATTTAATAAAAATTTAAAATGTGGAGCGCGGTGGAGCTGCCGGTAGCAAATTTGTGCGGGTAAATATTTTTGTCAACTACACGATTGACAGCTGATTCCTGTTATGTATTTCCATAGACAACATGATAGAAATGTGCAGCTTGATCTACCATCGACCTTTGACTTTTTGTTTTAGGGATGTAACTAAAACAATAATGGAGTTATAACGATTTCTATGGAAACACACGCGCTGACGTATAAACACGCTTATTGTACTTGACTGCTATCCTATTTTTAACGCTTATATCTGCTTACGTTGCGGAGGGGTTAAGCGTCCGTCTCTCCTGGACACATTGACCCCAGACTCCTACCCACCTCTCATACCCTTTTCCTTCCCAGAACTTCCTCTCCATCCTTTCCTTTAAAATACTACTCAGGGTCTCCTGTGTGGAGTTAATGTAAAAAAAGTTATTAATTTTAAGCATTTCAACAAATTTTTAGCACCAGGGGAAGCAAAATGCACACAAAGACCCTTCCTTCACAGAGATACGCAAGAATTCGATACTCAACAATTCAAGTATCTTGGCTACTACCGTCATTTTTTTACATTAACTCCACACAGGAGGCTGAAACGGGATCATGTTCTGGTACAATATAATAAATAGTAGTGTAATTTTATACGGCAGAGCAGAGACCAGAGCTCAGGATTATGGGAAAGGTATTTTTCTGTCAAGTAGGTGAGAAATCAGAAAATAAAAAGAAGATGAATTTTATAAAACTATATTGTATGCAATAAAAAAAACAAACATGAGAGTGCAAATTTAATAATACAAAACAATAACATACCAGATGGACTCCTGAACACGCTAATCTAACTAAACGAATTTTACGACGGATGACGACCGCGAACTTGCTTCGTAGAGAGAAGACGAGAAGACACTTCCAGCCTCCTTAACCGGGGACGTCGCGCAATCCAGAGATCCTAGGTCATCCTTCTATTTAGGAAGAAGGCTGCTACGCCTCCCAGGAGTGTATTTAGCTTCGGGCTATCTTAACAAGCTCCATGAAAAAAGCACGTGGCCCCAACTGGTCACCAAGACTTGCGTATTTCGGTAGAACTGTCAACAATCCGTGACTTCACGACGCGGGGTCATAAAGGCATATTATTCTGCCACCACAAGGACCAATCCCTTTACAAGTTCATTTCCAGAAAACATTTCCACAAAATGGCCAACTGCCAACACCGGAAAAAGTGGGATTTACATATCCACTAAAAATAATACCGTACACGAACTTCTCGTGTTACGTAAAAAACACCCCGCGCCTTTTTAAGTTAAGATCAACTTAGATCCACATGATTTAACGAAATTGAAACACCTTAAAAGGTGAGTGACCAATTCACGAACAGCTAGCCCATCGCTGCCCGGGAGGAAGTGACCATAAACAAAAAAGAATCTCTCTTTCCCAAAAAATTACCAGTCTCAAAAAAAACACCATAGACAAAATAACCAAATAGGCAAGAACTGCACTAGTCACATAATATTTATGTGACAAGGCCTTGAGGAAAATAATTTCCCTCAGGGCCTATGTCATCTGGGATGCTGTGTGGAGGGTCTTTTTGAGGAGAGGAAGGAATGAACATTGGTCTTGAAGAGACCTATGTTGTAGGAAGGAGGAAACACAGAGGCCGGAAAATCATTCTACAGCCGAGCTGTTGAACATAAGAACGAGTCGAAGAAACGACCCGTTCTCATGTGACAAATGTCAACCGTGTACAAATGTTGGGCACGCGTTTGGCGTGTTTCCCGACTATGCACCGGTGCCGAAGGGATCAATGATGCTAATTCTTCGGAGCATCTTCCATTGTAATACCGGTAGAACAAGGATAGCATTCCTACCCGACGCCTGTGCTCTAAAGATTGCAATCCGTCTGTTAAGATGGGAGAATCTATCAAACGGACCGCCCGTTTCTGCACAGAGTCGAGGGTATTTTTTAGGTATTTTAGAGCTCCAGACCAGAGGTGGCTGCCAAATTCAACTGTGGGGCGCACTTGGGATTTGTACAGGGTTAGCAGTTGTGCACTATTAAAGTATCTGCGGGCCCTATACAGTACGCCCAGTTTCTGGGAGGCTAACTTTACTCTGGCTTCGATGGAGCCCCCATACCTGAGCCGGTCACTTAGGGTTACACCAAGCATATCAATGGAGGGCCTGTTCGGAAGATTGTTTCCGTTGAAAGAGACTAGATTTTTATTTCGATCCCTTTTAGACGTAATCAGACAAGATTGGGTCTTTGAAACATTAAATTCAACGAGATTATTTTTACCCCAAGAGAAAACACTCTCGAGGTAACCGTCCATTCTTTGCTTCAAAGCCCTACGAGCTGTTGGAGTTTGTGAGCCCTTTGGGGGCTTGTCAAACAAAAAGCTATCATGAACTGTACTGTCATCCGCATAACAGTGAATTGGTGCACATGACAAAAGGTCGTTGATGTGCAACAAAAACAAAGTCGGAGACAGAACTGATCCCTGCGGGACGCCAGCATTTATCGGGTGTGAGGAAGAGGCGAAACCATCGACTACCGTCTGAATTGACCTCTCCCTCAAGAAGTCGGCAATCCAAGTACACAAGGATGCGGGAAGTCCGTAAGAATGCAGTTTGTTGACAAGTCCTCGGTTCCAAACCCGGTCAAAGGCCTTGGAGATGTCCAGTGCAACCGTTTGGGTCTCACCGAAACGTTCCAGGCATCGCCCCCAAACATGCGTCACATACGCGAGAAGATCACCACACGAGCGGTTCCGCCGGAATCCGTATTGACGATCGTTAATAATTTTGTTCTTCTTGAGGTATGTCAGCAGTTTGTCGTTGATCACACGTTCCATCACCATAGACAGAACTGATGTGATCGCTATGGGGCGGTAGTTGGCCGGGTTGGAGCGGTCACCCTTCTTTGGAATAAGATGGATAACCGCTTTTTTCCAACCAGAGGGCACAGAGCTAGTCTTCAGGGACATTTTAAAAAGCTTTGTCAAAATTGGAGCTATTTCTGCAGCGCACCTCTGCAGTACCAGGGCAGGTATTCCGTCAGGCCCACTAGCTTTATTAACATCAAGCCCTCGTAAAACATGGAGTACTTCCCGATGCCGGATCCTCAGCTTTTTCATACGAAAACCGCAGTGAGGAACTGACGGCGGGACAGCACCTTGGTCATGGAGGGTTGAGTTATCCGCAAACATTTTACCTAATAAGTTAGCCTTTTCGGTGGCGGTGTTTGCTAGTGAGCCGTCAGGTCTGGTAAGAGGCGGCAGACTGGATTTGCAGAAATTGGGACCTATTGAGCCCGCAAGCGACCAGAATTGCCTGCTGCCATGCGGGCATGCAGCCAGCTTTCTGCTGATCTGCTGGTCGTGCTCAAATTTTGATCTATTTATGATTCTCTTGGTTTCCTTTGCCATTTTGTTGTAAGCTGTTCTGTCTTCGGATGTTCTAGATGTGTTGTAGGCTCGGTAAGCTGCGTTTTTTCGTCGCACTGCTTCAGCGCATTGTCGACTGAACCACGGCTTTGAGCCTACACCAGTTTCCTTAACAGTAGATTGGATGAAGCCATCCATCGCGGATGTGATGACTTCACCAATTTCCTGGGCACATCTTGAGGGATCCGAAGTCCGAAAACAGACAGCTGACCACGGGAAAGCATTAAAATGTGCCCGCAGACCGAACTAATCTGCTGACCTATAGTGCCACACTTTTCTCTTCAGCCTCTCGTTTGGTGGTCTGAAGTTTACAGGGATTGATGTCGTCGCAGGTTGTTTTCATTTAATTTCAATTTGTTTTATTTCCAGATGATGATGAATAAGGTAGACCAGTTCTTGTTTGATCTCCAGAACTACGACAAGGAGAATATTCAGCTGGATATTGTTAAGGTAATTTTTTTTTTTAAATTATATAATTTATTTTTCTTGATAATCATTTATTTAGGTGGCCTACCTAACAGGTAGGGTACTCTTCATTAGAAATTTGTAATTTTAACTATGTTCATTAGACCTAACACTATTTTAACTATGTTTTAACACTCTTCATTACAAACTTCTATGGAGGAATTCCAAACGTGTTTGGTGAATTATTATTGGATCAGACCTGATATCAGATACTGACTGGGTAGACATCACACCTGATTCCCACCCAGTCATCATGAGTTCAATTCCTCCGCTGGCTAAGTCCTCAATCATGACACAAGCAACATTTTCTGCTTACTGTGATGGTAGTAGAAGATTTTCAAATATTGTCATATTAGTGGGGCAGTGCAAATAAACACATACTAAATCCACTAATTAAAACTCAAAAAGCCATAATGAAAATTATACTGAAAGTTCCTGTAAGAACTAGCACTGACGAAATCTTCAACAATCTTAACATAATGTCATTTAAACAACTATATTCTAAAACTATACTCATTTACATTCATAAGTACAAAACCCAAGAAATAACAACTGATACGTACATTAGAAACACTAGATCTCATGGTCAAAAACATATCCAACAAGTAACTGCTAACACAACATTTGGGCAAAAAAGCTTCTTATATTATGGCATTAAACTCTACAATAAAATACCTGTAAGATGAGCGCGTTGATGGCACTACCTTACAAGGGTTAAGTGAAGCTGAATGCTCACTCTATATGAGTTATGCTTGTGGATCTCGATAGACTATGTTTATTGAAACAAATACAAAGATATATCACAGAGGGACTTACGATACTGATGGCAATCTTGCCCGGTTTGTGGGTCCCTCGTGGTCGTTTGGCTGGTCCACAGGCAGTCGTTATTTAGTTCGTATGCGATGGAATGGTGAGTTACCGGCGGTAAATTCACTATACGTATTATGATAGCTTGTCACGATATGGACGGTGATGTTGACAGCTGCGTTACGATGGGAAAACTCACGAAAAACCAAAACACTTGTTTTTTTTTCTTCTTGACAACGGTTGACACCGGTAATTATCAGCCAAATAAGTACCCAGTGTGCGAAATTCACCAATAGGTTTGAATTCTGGTCTTTGTACGTGAATCAGAACAAACCTATCGAGATCTTATGAAACATTATCAGCGTTATGAAACATTCCACCCACCAAAATACAACAAAGTGTATTTTTAAAGAAAATTTTAAACCTTAACCAAAGCATTAAATGTTATGAAATATTGTGTGAACGAAGAAATAATTAAACTAGGTGACACGATATACTAAGACGTAACAAACAAAAAAAAAGTAAATAAATAAATAATAATAATTATTATATTATTAAAATTATCCGCGACAGCGAGAACGATTAGTCAACTTGACTAGGTAGTGGACATAATTTGGTTAATGGTCTCGTGAGAATAGAACCATTAGATGTACGGACCGTAGCGACGCGCACAACGCCGTCTGGACCTGGGTGCAATTTATCGACTCGTGCAATAGTCCAATGCAAAGGGACAGTATTTTCGCTTCGGATTATAACCACATCATTTACAGAGAGTGATCTGCAATGCTTGGTCCACTTTGCACGCTGAGTTAGCGATTGGAGGTATTCAACCTTCCATCGTTTCCAAAAATCCTGTTGAAAACGTTGAATAAGTTGCCAACGACTCAGACGGTTGATTTTCAGATCAGTATAATCCTCATCCGGCACGGAGGTCAAGGGTTCCAAAATCAAAAAATGACCTGGAGTTAACACTCGCAAATCGTTTGGGTCAGAACTCATCGGGTAGAGAGGTCGAGAGTTTAACATGGCCTCAATCTGCACGAAGAGTGTTGTCAATTCCTCGAAAGTTAACGTTTGGTTACCAATTATGCGATAAATTATATTTAATTTGAATCTCCCATACGCCACCGAAATGGGGACTAGATGGAGAATTTATTTATTTATTTATTTAAACGCCCATTGGGCTTTTACATACATTGTTATTAGTATTATTACATTAACTATATGGCATATAAAAGTTTAAGTACATATATGAATAAAATAATGATGGAGTTTTACCTACCATTAAAACTCTTATTATGTTGCCTTCCTCATCCAGAACATATTTATATATGTGAGAGACGACACGTCTATTCTTGTCTTAGTGGTATAATTTGACTTCCTTTTCCTTGTTTTGGCGTCATCAATACGTTCTATGATTGGTTGTTTGTTCTGTCACTGCAGTTGGCGCCTTGCGTCATTTCCCTTTGTTTTCAATTGTAATCTCACCAAGCAGTGGATTAAATATGTTCTGGATGAGGAAGGCAACATAATAAGAGTTTTAATGGTAGGTAAAACTCCATCATTATGTAGTGCCGTTCCTCATCCAGAACATATTTATATATGTGAGAAGTGTTTGTTATCGCCTTGGTGACAGAACTGATGTCAATTGTGAGAGGTCGTTGATTAATCTTGTATAGGTTCAAACAGATTTGTGAGGGATAGCGATGTTAGGGAGTTACCTCCTTCCAATACCTCTTTTCTGTAATGTCTCGTAAATGTGTTCTCACTCTTCCAATTTCCTCTTTCGAGGATCTTTTCAATGGGGCAATTTTCTAACCAGCTCAATGATGCTACGGCAGACCTTGTACTTCCTGCTGATTTGTCGATGCCAGCGCTTCTTAGAACTGTTTTTACCCATCCTCCAATTATTGTTCTTGTAGCAGGTTTTGGCAAGCCCGTTGTTGAAATAAATAAATCTGGTATTGAATTTGCTTCATGTCTTCTTACTTTAGATAAAGAGCATACTTTACGGAGCCAATATACCGGATCCGTAGCTTGGTCTGAGGAAGCATTAAGCTTCCATCCTGACTGATGGTGAGTTGCGGAATCAGTTTTAGATCCAAAAGCTGGCCAAAGTATAATATGGTCCCCATTGTCCACAAAACTGTCTGGTGTGTATCGTAACAGAGTAAGATCATGCACTCTTCGTCCAGATGCGAGCAGAAGAATAACAGCGCATCTTCGAGAGGCCTCAAACAGAGTAACTGTTTCTGGAAGGTTTTCTTTTAACCAAAAACTAACTTGTCTCGGGTCCCAGATAGGCAACACTTTCTTCTTTCTGGTAGTATTAACTATACCCTTCATTACTTGTTTCACCAAGATATGGTTGCTTAGCGATTCACACTCTGGGTTAGTTAATGTTGAAATGGCTGATTTATGAAGTGCAATGGTACTTGGAGCCAAGCCTTCGTTAAGCTTTAAATTGGCTAAGAATCTTGCCAATTGGGAACCTGATGGATTAGTTATATCAACCTTATTTTTGACACACCACTGACCCCACCTTTTCCATGCTAGTTTATATGCCGTGATTGTTGAAGATCGCCATCCGGCATTGAGGAGACCTCTTTCATGCTCTGTCCATCCATATAGCGCTCCTCTCCAGCCCCAATCTTCCATACTTCCATCTCCAGTTTTTGGATCTGAGGAGGATGAAGACCTGTCGATGTGTCCACCAGGTTGTATAGAAGGTTGGTTATTTGCCGAGGTGGGGCTAGCGCTCTCGACTGAAGATCTGGCAACCAAAACACTTTGGGCCACCTCGGTACTACCAGCAGGTAAATACCGACACACTTGTTTAGATGTTCCAGGACTCTGGGTATCAAACAGGGCGGTGGAAACACCCATGCCAGTGGGAAGCACCAGATCCTGCTGAAAGCATTGTGATATAGGGCTGCCGTGTCTGTGGGGTCTATGGATACATAACTCTCTACAACATGAGCTGTTTTGGACGCAAATAAGTCCACCATGGGTCTGCCCCATGAGCGGAATATCTGTTCGATCGCTGGAGGTAGAAGGTGCCATTCGGGTAACAGGGTCCCTCGGGAAAGATGATCGGCGAGTCCGTTGTATCGTCCCGGTAGGTAATACACTTCCATCCTTATATTGTTCGCATCCGCTACTTCCAGAATCTGATATGTCAACTGAAGGAGGCTCACTGATTTCGTACCTCCTTCGTTGCGTAGGTATGCTAATACTGTTCTGTTGTCCGATTGAATGAGACAAGTAGAATTGCTCAAATTGGCTTTCCGACACTTCAATGCATGGAGAATAGCAAACATTTCTTTTAGGTTGCTGTGCCATTTGGTTTGTTGTTGTGTCCAACAGCCTGAGAGTGGAGTGTCGTCCACCTGTGCCCCCCACCCGCTGTCTGCTGCGTCTGTCGCAATGAAGTGGCATGCTTTGGGGAAATGAATAAGGGAATGTGTACTCACATTGTGCCTCCACCACTCTAAATCGTTCAATACTGCAAGGTTTACGGGTACCTTCTTCCGGGGTGGAAGCTTTGCCATGGCAATTGACTGGAGCTGCATCTGCCTGCAGTGCAAGCGACCCCTGGGAACCACAAACGCTGCGAAGTTCAGCTGTCCTAGGATGCTCTGCGCATCCCTCAGGGACCATCTCTTTCTTGTCATGAGGTTTTGCAATGACTTCCATATTGCGCGGCACTTGTTCCCAGTTAGCGTCTTCTGATTGAGGCAAGTGTTCCATGACACTCCCAGATATTCTATCGCCTGTGTCGGTAGGTGAACACATTTCTTTAGGTTGATGGTCCAACCGAGGGACTGTAATAAATCCAATGTTACTAGTGTCTGCAGTCGGAGAGTTTCTTGGTCTTGATGAGCCAGGAGAAAGTCGTCCAAATAAACAATGACTCGTATGCCCTTTTTCCGAAGGATCTCTGCGATCCAATTGGTTATTGCTGCAAAAATTTGAGGGGAACTGCTCAAACCCTGGGGCAAACATGTCATCTGCAGACATTGACCTCTGTACACGACACGCAGGAAACGGCGATGGGTCTTTGCAACCGGTATATGAAAATAGGCGTGTGCCAGATCTACTTTTGTCATATAGTCTCCGGGTTGCAAGAAATCGGGCACTTTGAAGTGGGAGATTAGGGAAAACTTTTTCACTCGCACAAAATCGTTCAGCGCTTTCAGATTGATGACAGGACGATGGGTCCCGTCGTTCTTCTGCACCAGAAACATCTGGGAGAGAAAGCCTCGATTCACGGGTGCTGCTTCCAGTACTCCCATCTTCAGCAACTCCTTTATTTGCATGTCCATATCGGGTGTGTGCCTTGTTGAGAAATTGTGCAGTCTCACCTGAGTGGGTCTGGTCAATGGTGGTCTCAGCCAAAATGGGATCCGATAGCCATTGAGGATTTTTAGGGCGAAGTCGGGGGCTTCTGCGGTACGCCATATTTGTAAAAAACTTCGCAATTGCCCTCCCTGAAATCGCCCGGGCTGGTTGTCAATTGTTTCGGCGGCGACGGTGCGCGGTCTGCCCTCGCCCCGTCGGCCTCCGAAATTTCCGTCCTCTGCTGGCAGAGGAGGAAGGGCCAGAATGATGACCGGGGTCTGCCCGCCGGTACTGAGACGGAAATTGGGTGGAACCCAGATTCCCTGCGGGAGCACACTGAGTTGGTATGACTGCTCGTGTTCCGCTTTTCGGCCTTGACAAAATTTCGCTACTTCTTGCTTGCGAAAACGGAGCCCTGAAGACTTTGCTCGCCCCACCAAGTCTCTGCAACTGGGAGATGAGCTTGTCTTCATTAAATAAATGGGTCACAGTTGGAGGAATTTTGCCCAGAGCTGATCTATCAACTGGGGTTTTACACATTTCCAGGATACGATCACGCCGATGCTCGATAACTTCAGCCCGCTTCCCACAAGCAATCTGAAGAATGGCGTCGTTCTTCGAAATACTTCCCCCGAAAACCTCCTGAAATTTCTCTCGTAAGGTCTCCGGTGAGAGTTCAGCATCAGGCTGACAGCTCCAGGTTAGGACGCTCTGTACAGAGTCCTGGATGACCTGCCTTTGTTGTAATGCTACGTGGGAAATTGCTGCAAAGGCTCTCTCCATTCCCATGAGTTGGGCACATGCGGGTGTGAAGGAATTGAGTTCGCAGTTCACCTCTAATTCCTTGAACCCCGGGTCTGCTACGTATTCTTTCAATGTTTTGGCGTAGCGAACGTCACACCAACCGGGAGAATTAAAATTCTGCAAGCGCTCCACCGTCTTCAGCATGGCGTCCGTCGGCGCATTCATTTGCGGTTCCTTTAGCGACACGGTGGGATCCGGCATATGGAAAACCGGAGCAGCGGATGTGCCACAAGTAGGCTCAATTTGGGTCTCTAAATTTTCTGGGCCCTCAAATTCGCTCGCGTCGGAATCACCGGCGGCATCTCGCCTGAAAACGAAGCTTTGCAAATCGCTTAACTGCCGCGACAATTTCTTCAGCATTTTTTTCTGCGATCTCTTCTTGTGCCTTCTATTCTTAGGCCGAGAACAATTAGAACTCGAAGAAGAAGAGTCTGATGAGTTTGTATCATCAATACGACGTTTTTGCGTCGATTTCCTGGATTCCACGTTCGACATTGCGCGAAATAATAACAACAATAATGCGTTCCGCGTTTTCACAAAATGCGCAATGCGATCCGTAAAATTTACGTAAACTTCACTTGTTAAATATTTTTTACACCAAAGGAAGCACTTTTATAAGTTTTTTTGTTATCTCGAGCACTTTTACATTGAATAAAACTTCGATAAAGCGCGAGATAGCTACCACATTCGAAAGAATTCGATGTCAATTGAAAACAAAGGGAAATGACGCAAGGCGCCAACTGCAGTGACAGAACAAACAACCAATCATAGAACGTATTGATGACGCCAAAACAAGGAAAAGGAAGTCAAATTATACCACTAAGACAAGAATAGACGTGTCGTCTCTCACATATATAAATATGTTCTGGATGAGGAACGGCACTACATAATTATTATATGTGTAGTACCTACATAAATGTTTTACAAATAATATAGAATACCATTATGGAGAACAGTTTTTTTTTTGTACTTACAAACAAAAATAACGGGATTGAAATTAATCAGCATTAGTAGGGACTTAAGCATAATCGAAATATAAATTAAATTACAATATTAATTTGTAAAGTTACATATATATATTAAAGTTTAAAAGTCTAAAAGAAAAGAGTGAAATAAATAGAAGCTAAAAAGGGTTTTTCACTATGGAATGGTGAAGTCATACATTTCAGCAAAGTGTTTATGTAGATTTCGTTTAAGTACTGCTACGGAATCTCTAAATATATCAACGACATTACCAAATTTATTACCAAAATTTTGTATTCGATTTAGGGATATGTGCGAAATTGAAACGAAAATCGATTTGTTCTGACTGTGAAGCAGTGTGCATGAACGAATTAAGTTGAGTTTTAGCTCCGACGAAATTTGTACCGCAATCTGAGTGTATGGCATTTACACGACCTCGTCTACCTACAAATCGACGTAGCGCTGCAATGAAAGATTCGGTAGACAGATCTGAGGCTACTTCGAGGTGTAGAGCCTTGGTGGTAAAACATACGAATAAGCAAAGATAAGCTTTGTCTGTCTTAGCGCCGCGGTATTTACCAGCTTTAATGTGAAACGGATCACCGTAATCAACGCCCACAATCGAAAATGGTTTAACCTGATTAACACGAGCAGCGGGTAGGTCACTCATGAAAGCTTCTAGAGGGGCTGGTTTTATGCGATAACATTGTATACACTTTGACAAACAGTGGCGGATGGCGCGCTTGGGCGACAGAATCCAAAACGGCTGTGTCAACAAATATTGCATCGTGTTAATGCCTGGATGACAATGTTCTCGATGGAGAGTTTCTATCACAAGAAAAGTGAGCTTGGATTCACGAAGAAGTAGGGCAGGATGTTTATGCTCAAATTCAAGCCCAGATCGAGATAACCTGCCACCCACCCTGAGACAACCGTGGTCGTCAATGAATGGATTGAGCTTTCGCATTTGTTTCGAAAGAAGAATGCCCTCATTCAAGCGCGTGATATCATCATTGAAATGTACAGATTGAATATGTTTAAGTACTGTCAACAGCGAAGCGTGAACTTCGGTACGGTTCAATGGAAGATCCGACCGACGAGATTCTTTGTTACGTATGTTGTAAATGAATCTATGACAATAACCTAGAATGCGTTGAATCTTCCGGAGAGAAGAAACTTTAACTAGTAGTAAGTCCACCAAATTTTCATCCTGTTGGATTAATAACGATTGAACTCGTTCCTCAGAGTGAGGTTCAATTTTGTCGACATTACCATCTAAGGATGGCCAAGAATCGACTGGCTGAATTAGCCACGGTGGCCCCGCCCACCATAACGTATTATCAACTAGATCGGCTGGGGATTGACCGCGTGAAGCGACGTCCGCTGGATTATCGCCGGATAATACGTGATGCCACGAAGTATCTTCGAGGGCATCCTGGATGTGACTAACACGGTTCGCTACGAAAGTTTTACAGCGATATGAGGGAGAACGTAACCATGCAAGCACAACGGTTGAATCGGACCACGCAAACGTATTAGAGATTGAAAGCAAGGGTACGTATAATTCCTTGACGAATTTTAGAAGTTCTGCAAGAAGAACTGCCGCACAAAGTTCGAGACGAGGCAATGAACTACTTTTGGTGGGGGCGATTCGAGACTTGGCGCAAATTAAAAAGACTTGGACGATACCGTCAACGTCTGAGGTTCGTAAGTAAACTACCGCACCATATCCGATTTCCGAACTATCTGAGAAGCCATGTAGTTGGCACGATTTCAGGTGAGGGACTGAAACCCAACGAGGGATTTCGAACGACTTCAAGAGCGGTAATTGTTTAGTGTAACGTTCCCATTGATGAACGATGTCAACGGGTGGGGTGTCATCCCAACCAACCCTTAAAATCCACAACCTTTGTACTAGAGATTTGGCGAAGAATGTTGGATTTGCTATGAGTTTGCGTTCAAGTGAATGGAATCTGCGTAAAGCGACTTCGCGCGACCCGGGAAAAGAGATATTCTTGTCCCTTTCTCGAAAAGGCAAGGCTACGATGTATCGTTCCGAAGTGTCACAGGAATGGTCCGCGCAGTACATCTGTTCACAGAGTTGTTCCTCGGGGGTGAGCTGTGAAGACTGGGAAATGATGTCCAACTCTCATAGTCGCTGAACCTCTTCATGGAGCCGGTCCTCGTTAGTTACGACGAACGATTTTATTTCGTGACCGGCGTCAGAACCAACCGAACCTAGAAGAAGCCAACCAAATACAGAATTGAAAGCTGATGGCTGATTACGACCACCCTTCACATTACCAGGTCTCAAAAGAGAAGTAAAGACCTCAGCACCCAGAAGAAGGTCAATCGGTCCCGGTTTGTGACAGTCAGGGTCAGCAAGAGGTAATTCTTGCAACTGATGCCATGACGACTTATCTAATTGAACCGTTGGCATGTTGCCGCAGATAGTAGGCAACGTGAGTGCCATGATATTAAAGAGAACCCGTTCCTCAACACCAACTTCTATTTGAATGACACCTGACGCAGTTGCGGAAGATTGGCCTAAACCACTAATTCTTCGAGAACTGGTCGTACGATGGATGCCTAGACGCTCTGCAGCGCGATCGGTGATGAAGTGAGCTTGACTGCCTGAATCGATCAACGCACGAAAAGTTTGAAACCTACCGGAGGAATCGCGAATGTTAACCTTGGCAGTAGACAATAGAATTACGGACCTGTCACCTAAATTGGTGAGGACACTAATTTGAGGGTCCTCTTGGTCCGTAGACGTCATGGGGTGATGACCCCCCTCTTTCGAAGATATGGTTTCATCACGATGGAGTAGAGTGTGATGCTTTTGGTTACATTTCTGACATTTAAATATAGATTTACAATCTTTAAGATAATGAGAAGAACGAAGACAATTAAAGCACCAACGGTGAGCTTTGGCGAATTGGATGCGATCCTGAACTGATTTTAGCGCGAATGCCTTGCACTTGGAAATTAAATGTTCTTCCTCACAACAGGAGCACTTTGGAAAATTGATCGAGATCGAAGACCCATTGGATTCAGGTTGCACCTTCGTTACATCGCAAAGAAGCGATGAAGTATGTTTTTTGGAAGGCTGTTCAGATTTACGTGCGGGAGGTTTGTACGCTGATCCTACACCGTGGTGTTTTTCAACATGATTGCGATCGGGAGACAAAAAATGTAAGTCTCGTACACGAGCTTCACACTGGTTATATAAAAACTCCTTTAGTTTCGAATATGATGGCAACTCAGTAGGAGACTGCAGTTGTTCGAAAGCGCATCTCGTTAGTGAATCCAATTTTGACAGAATCAAATAACAAAGCACGAAGTCCCAATTGTCTGTAGGGAGATCCAATTCCCTTAAGATTGTTAGATTTTCATTAAACACGTCGAAAACGCGGCGAAATTCGTATGGATCGTTGGGCGGAAAATTTACATTTTTCATTTCCCGCCAACTCGTAAATGCCAGTTCGCGCGCGTTGCGATAACGCCCGATCAGTCTTTGATAAGCTTCCAAATAGTGGGCTCCCTGGACCGGGAATGTCCGAATTAAGCCTAATGCCTCGCCAGACACACTCAAAAACAAATATTGCATGCGTTCGATATTTGACAATGATTTGTTTTCATGAATCAAGGCATTAAACATATCATAAAATTCGGGCCATTGTTTGATATCGCCAGAGAATATTGGAATGCTTATCTTTGGTAATTTGACGTTCGTGCATACATTCGCGGTCTTAGATTCGACTGGATGACTGGTCAACTTCTGATAAATTGCGACAATTTGGTAATACATTTCATCAAAAGCTTCGCGAATTTTATCTTCCTCAATTTCGTTTGAGTCCTCTAAATTTAATATTTCGTCGTGAGATGTTTCAAATTCAAGAACTATCCTCTCAAGAGTTGTATAATGAGCCAACAGTAAGTCGCTCTTCGTTACATCGTGTAAAGCGATTTTCGCGATTTCATGCGTTTTTATCAATCTATTATTTGCTAATGTCCGTTTTCGGCGCAATGTTTGAATAGTTGGCGCCATTTTGATAATAAACACGAGTAGAAAATAGAAACGTACCTCGAAAGGTAATGGAATAAATCAATAGAATTTGTTATAATTTAAAAGTACCTACGGTAGGTCGTAAATGAATAAGAACTAGATACCTAATTCTAAACTTCACTGTTTAAAATTAACAGTTCGAAATGATTAACATTTAAATTCACGAAACATTTCATAATATTTTTTTGCTTTGCAATTGCAGAATTTTATATCTAAAGTTCGCTGATTTCGGCACCAGTAATGTAAGATGAGCGCGTTGATGGCACTACCTTACAAGGGTTAAGTGAAGCTGAATGCTCACTCTATATGAGTTATGCTTGTGGATCTCGATAGACTATGTTTATTGAAACAAATACAAAGATATATCACAGAGGGACTTACGATACTGATGGCAATCTTGCCCGGTTTGTGGGTCCCTCGTGGTCGTTTGGCTGGTCCACAGGCAGTCGTTATTTAGTTCGTATGCGATGGAATGGTGAGTTACCGGCGGTAAATTCACTATACGTATTATGATAGCTTGTCACGATATGGACGGTGATGTTGACAGCTGCGTTACGATGGGAAAACTCACGAAAAACCAAAACACTTGTTTTTTTTTCTTCTTGACAACGGTTGACACCGGTAATTATCAGCCAAATAAGTACCCAGTGTGCGAAATTCACCAATAGGTTTGAATTCTGGTCTTTGTACGTGAATCAGAACAAACCTATCGAGATCTTATGAAACATTATGAAACATTATCAGCGTTATGAAACAATACCACTCTCACTCAAAAACCTCAACATTATAACATTTAAATTTCAAATTAAAAGCTGGATACTAAATATAGGGAGATCAGAAATAGAAAATATACTGAAATCAAATACAGACTAAAACCGAATCTAATGAACTGAATTATAAAAAAACACTATCTTATTTACTTTATAATTATTAAAAAAAAAATACTACATGATATATGTTATGTCGAATTCATATTATTCTTATAATTAAATTATAAAATGTAAATGAAATCCTCAGCACGGGAGATCCCAGTGAGGATATCATTATCTCTATTTGTTATTAAGAAATGAAGACAATAAATCATTATTATTATTATTATTATTATTATTATTATTCATAACCCGGGAATATTTATTTCTTAAAAAAAACACTATTACTTTTAGGCGATTAAACCATACATCAAGGACCCGGACTTTCTGCCCGAGACGATCCTGAGCAAGTCCAGCGCAGCGGCCGGCCTGTGCGCCTGGGTCATCAACATCATGCGCTTCTATGATGTGTACGTGGTGGTTGAGCCTAAACGGAGGGCACTCATCACCGCCAACCTGGAACTGGCCGCTGCCAGAAACACACTCTCCCAGCTGAAGGATAAGATTGTGGTAGGTTTGACATACATGTTTTTATTTTTATTTTTTTGTTTTGGTTTTTCCATTTAATTTTTTTATTATTATTGTACAGCAGAATATTATCCCAATTACAATACAATTTAGTTGCCTTATCAGCATTTAGACAGGTGACTTTTCAAAAATAGTTAGGCATTTAGAGAACAGTCACCCACGTCCAAATGGCTTGCAAGATCATTTAACAGCACCACTCTCCTCGTTATGCTGTGCTTTGCCAGGACTTCGGTTCTGCCATTCGGTACTCTGAGCGAATCATAGTATCGACTCCGGCTGTAATGGTCTGGTACATTTAAATCGTACCATCCCAAGAGGAATGGACTATTGATAACTTTTCCAAATTTTGAAAGACATAATAGCTGGACTTGCTTTCTGCCTGGTTTCCAGACTCACAGAATCAGTTTCCTCAAGTAAGTCAATATGGTGCATGAACTTTGAATAGGTTCCATGCGTCTACATTTAGTCGTACCTAAGGAATTTCTTCCGGATTTGCTCCAACACATCAATGTACTTTCAGTGTTACGTACTCCAGCTTGCTTCTCAGTATGTCATGCTTGCAAGTCCTGATGATGAAGCCAAAAAATTGCTACTTGCTATGGTGGAGATCAAAGTGGGATGCTGAGGTTCTTCACCATTTTGAAAGCGGAGACGGTTCACGTGTAGTTCCCGTGAGCACTTAAGCCATATGCCCATTATGTTATTTCCTATTTTACCTCATTCCTTTAACAGTAACTCTGTCCCTTTATAAAGTTCCATCAGGGTTGTCGTTGGATATATAGATATGTCTTCTGGCTCCACAATCCATCTTCCCAGGTATCTGAACCTTGTTCCCATCAAATTGCACCATAGGTGAATTGGGGTCTCTTTATCCTCTTCACATTTCCTGCATCTATTGGTGTTTTCCACTCCCAACAGCTGCACGTCTCCTGGGATGGCAGTGTCCCGTTAGTAGTCCTACCAGTTCCCTCAGTGAGTTTCTGTCCATATCGAGTAGTTGCCTAATTCGTCTAGGGATTGGTCTGTTTATGAGTACTTATATCTCATGTTAACTGAACATTAGTCCTGAATTGATACCCGCTCGCCGTTACATGCCCACCAACCACCAAACAGCGTTCAAGTGATCGATGATTTGTAAGGAAAATGATTTTAATTCGGTTCTCGGAAGGTTCTCGCATCTCTTGTTAAAAAGCAAAACTACTAAGTTAATTTTGTGATTAATCAAGGATTACAATGCGTGGGTTTTGTAATAATTCCTTCTTCTTCTTCTCGTGCCCTGCCCGTTCAACGGACGTTAGCTATCATGTTGGCTTTGTTTACTGCGGTCCGTAACAGCTCTGCAGTAGACTGGCCAAACCACTGTCTCAGGTTTTTCAGCCATGGTGTTCTCTTTCTTCCAGGGCCCCGTCTTACGTCAATCTTTCTCTGCATTATGAGATTCAAGATCTCGTACTTCTCTGGATGTCTCATCACATGTCCTAGATATTGAAGTTTTCGGATTTTTATTGTTTTTAAACGACTTCAAAGAGAAGGAGGTTCTCAATTCGACTGTATTTTATTTTTTTAATGTTTGTTACCTCAGAACTTTCGACTGGATGAACCGATATTGGTGATTCTTTTTTTATTTGAAAGCTGGTGCTTTCCGTGTGGTCCCATTTTAATTTGGTCCGATTCTGACAATGGCATCCATGAGAAAACCATATAAGTCTTAAATTTGGGTTAAGTATGTGCGCAACAAATGGGCGAATAACTCAATATCACGCCAACCGATTCGATGATTCTTTTTTTATTGGAAAGGATGTACTTCAAGGTTAGTTTGATGAGGGTTTGGTTAGATTCTGATTATGGAATCCATGACAAAGTAACGGAACTCTTCAATTCTTAGGAGCAAATTAACGAAACTAGGCGGAATCTTTTATAGGCCGATACGTTTTTAGATTTTCACGGCCAAAAGTATTTTCGTTATTTATTTTTGGGGTGTTATGCCGTGTTGCGCTACCTCCTTCTTTAGCCAACATTTCGGACAATGTTGCAGTGTCCATCATCAGGGCAGATCCGGCAGATCCGGCAGATCCGGTAGATCCGGTAGATATAGGCTATCCGGATCTTTGAGTCACCTACCGCAACGTCGTTATGGTCAAGTAATGTCTGTCTCATATGAGTAGCAAGTTTAGTAGGTCTACCCATATTCAGACAAATTAGTTAGTGTACTTCAGATTTACTAAAAATCAAAAAATAAACAAAAATTTTAACAAAACAAAAAAACGACTTCAAAAATGCACTAAAAAGTAAAAAAATAATTTCGTATTCTTCTACAACTTAATAATCAACTTACTTTTTCTACTCATCAATATGTAGGTACGATTGTTATTTTTGGAGTCGGTGTCAGCCAAGGTACCCGGCCCGGCGTTTTCACTTGACAGCTCCCCTCCCGCCGAGGCCCCGCTCTCGCCTCGTCAAGTCGCGCGTGCGACACAAGCACATCTCACCTATAATTATGTATGTAGTTATAAACTGGCTGACACCGACTCCAAAAATAACCATCGTTCCTACATATTGATGATTAGAAAAAGTAAGTTGATTGTTAAGTTGTAGAAGAATACGAAATTATTTTTTTACTTTTTAGTGCATTTTTGAAGTCGTTTTTTGTTTTGTTAAAATTTTTGTTTATAATAACTTCTTTTTCTTTATTCATCCGAACCATAATATCTTCATTCATAACTTTATCCATCCAGCGTAGCTCCAATAAATGTTTTAAAATATCTCAAAAAATTGGCCACATTTTAGCATTTGTTAATTGGCCACATTTTAGCATTTGTTAATTGGCCAACATTTGGCCAAAAACTCTCCAGTGGTTAATTGAGTGTATGGGAATGTTTTGTGCAGGAATTAGAACAGAGACTAGCGGTGCTTCTTGCGAACTTCCAAGAGGCTGTGAATGAGAAGCTGAAGTGCCAAGCAGAGGCGGATGCCACCAATATCACCATAGACCTGGCCAACAGACTTGTCAATGGACTGGCTTCCGAGAAAGTTAGGTAATGTTTATTTTTTATTTTTTGTTGTATGTAGGATTATATGTACATGTAGTTTCAACACATATCAATAGATGTCCTTAGTACATATAGTTACCTGTAGTTTTAGGTGTCTCAACAGATGTCGGTTAAGGCTGTCATACCAGCAAATCATAATTCCGATTCCGACTACCGCGTTCACACATCAGCGGTCGCGAGCGGACGTTTTTGGAACTAGATTTCGTTCCGCCGCAAGCCGGGTTTCACGTACCTATTAGTTCACGCGGAGCTAGGCCTACAGTATGGTTCAGATGAAGATGTTGAATTCTCGCTTCCAGAATTTTAATTAGTAGTAGTTATTTGTAATTTGTGTATCGAAGTGCATAGACATAAATAGATACAGAAACACAGTAGGTATAAAGTAGATACCTACACAAAAAAACAATTTGTTATATTTTTTAAAAATATTTTGGTTTTTGTTTTTTCATTTTATTTTACTGCCATTAGAGTGGAAGAATTGAAACGTTACTTGAAATGGCTTTAGCCGTGTTTAGTGACCAGATCTGAAGAGTCAGGTACTTCCCCACCTTCATCTTCCCTAACTCATTCCCCTCCCCCACTACCTTCAGCCTCGCAACATACCCCAATTGGGGGTGCAATAGTCCCACTGGCTCCAGACGGGAGCAGTTGGGACTCTTGTACGGTATTCATGAAAAAAGAGTAAATTGAAAAAAGAGTAGATTGTAAAAAATATCTCATTTTGAAATATTTATTCGTGTGCATAATTTTTAATTTTATATTTATGTGAATACCGCACAAGAGACCCAAATGCTTCCGTCTGGAGCCAGTGAGACTATAACATGACTATGGGGTATATTGGGAAGCTGAAGGTGGTGGGGAGGGAAGGAGTTGGGGAAGAGGAAGTGAGGAATTACCTGGCTATTCAGATCTGGTCACCAAACACGGCCATTTTTAGCAACGTTTCAATTCTGAATAGTGGTCTTACACCAGGGCGATACAAAAGTATCTTCTACTTTGGAACGTGACGCAAATATATTATTTTTAAATGAAATAATTGTGAAATAACCCAAATTAGTCAAATAAAATTTATTTGCCCACGCCGTGATTCGATCCCACGACCTTCGGATTGCGAGTCAGGAGCCTTACCTCTTGACCACGCCGGCCGTCAATAGGTAGTATCAGTAATTTGGAAGGCAGGTATGGTTACCGCCGCCCCGGGAACCATGTATTGGATTATCAACACCTCTGCCATAGGTACGGGTAGCCCGGGTTCATGGGGCGAGGTTTGTCAGAATCTCGGCGGCGGTGGCGTCTACCCATCAACTACGTGGAAGGTCGGATCGGGAAAGACTTTTTTTTTACAATCGCTCGACACATTGCCAATCTCTTCTTTGGGGATGCTGTGTGGAGTAGTGTTGGGTAGGACACGATATCAGGATGAGTTTGTATGAGGTACTCGAATATTGAAATGAGGTGTTGAGGTTCCTGGTTGTCTCCCTGCACCCCCCTCTGATCCCCCCCACTGCACCCCCCCTCTTATCCCCCCCCCTCCTCAGCAACCCCCTCCACCTCATCAAAACACTGCCTCATCCCTCCCTTGGGAGCTGTTGGGACTCTTG
The DNA here is from genome assembly GCA_929108145.2 of Limnephilus rhombicus. NCBI lineage: Eukaryota > Metazoa > Arthropoda > Insecta > Trichoptera > Limnephilidae > Limnephilus > Limnephilus rhombicus. Next base: position 9,442,173 of record OV815287.1, on the reverse strand, counting down.
TGCGGTATTTAGATAACATATAAAAATAATTTAAAATAAAAATATATAAAACTTTTTTTTTTGGAGTAGTTGGTACTGTTGTGCTGTATTCACTTATCAATACATAATTTACAATAAAAAAAAAATTAAGCATTTGGGACTCTTGTGCTCATAAATTATTGTTATGTGTATTCACATAACAATAATTTACATTAAAAAAAATTAAAAAAAAAAAAAATTTGGTGCGTTGGGACTCTTGTGCTCATAAATTATTGTTTTGTGTATTCACATAACAATAATTTTCAATAAAAAAATATTTCAAAAAAAATTTTTTTTGGAGCAGTTGGGACTCTTGTGCTCATAAATTATTGTTATGTGTATTCAATAAAAAAATATTTCAAAAAAAAATTTTTTTTTGAGCAGTTGGTACTCTTGTGCGGTATTCACATAACAATAATTTACAAAAAAAAAAAATTAAATATGTATTTTGGAGCAGTTGGGACTCTTGTTCGGTATTCACATAACAATAATATAACACACATACAATAAAAAAATATTCGAAATTAAATTTTTTTTTGCATAAAACTATTCAATAAACATGAAATTTTGCCTTCCGTTCGGTCAACCCTGTAGATTTTATAAACATGAAACAAGGAAATCGTTTACATTCAAAGTTTCGTATTATTATTACGCAATTCATCATTTTAAAATGTTACGATATAGAGCGCCGCAGAGACGACCGGAGACAGCGGCTCTTGCCCGCGGAATGAACTCTGAAATTCTCTTTTGCGAGTATGCGAAAAATCGTGAAATGCGAAGCTGTAAATTAATTAATATTAAATACTTCCTAAAATTGTTTTTCGCTCAAACTTATTTATGATTTGTCAATAATGTCTTAGCACAATAAGTATGTAAAAAAATCTGAAATATATTAGTTTATAAGTTCGCAAATAAATACACAAACTGACTAAGTTTCGTCAAGAAACACATTTACGTATATATTTTTTAATGATTTTATTGAAACTAAAATTAAAATTCTAAAACATGCGTTTGCTAGATAATGTATTGATTTATTTTACTGCATGATTATATTATTTGAAATGGGTGTGGTATAATACAAAAACTTTTTTGAAAATTTAACAAATCTGCCAACGACCTATGGTATAACCTTATTATACTAAAAATTAAAAATTTTTCTCAAAATTTATTACATACGAATGCTAGATAAAAGAACAATCTTTCGAAATCCATTTATAATTTTTTGTGGAAAAGAGTCAATACGTCTAAAATCTGATTTGAAAATGACATATTTCTGGTTTTCTCTGGTAATGCCCTCTTAAGTAGTACTTTAGTGTTGACTACCTTCGTTCGTGCGTAGATCAGATATGATCGGCTATCTTTGTAACTGTTCGGGTGTTATACCCAAACTTCTGACAGTTGTCTCTATCCTGTACTACTACCAATTTTATCTATTGAGACACCTTAAAACTACATATACTAACAACAACTGTTGAGAGACCGTAGAACTATTGAAACTACATACATATTCACAAACACTTTGCTATGATTTAATTTTTTGCATTTTAAGCATGCTGTATAGAGATTTCACGGTAATCAGTAGTCATATAAATTCTTACATTTTAAACCTCCGAAATGTTATTAATGATTAGGCGCATTATAATTAGTGTCTGACTGAAACAGGAATTTCTACCGAAACTGAATCTTCGGTATCTGTCTCAGTTTCGGCCGAAACCGAAACCGAACCTTTTTTTAGTAATGTTAAAAATCTATTGTTCTAATCTATTTGGGTTATATTTTACACTTATAGTCTTATGGGAGGCCGCTTGTCTCCCGGTGGCCACGGAAGTTATTTAAAAGAACATTATTTAAATAGCCTGGCCTCCAATAGGTTAAATGAAATAAAAATAACAATAATTGAAGTATGTTAAAAAATATATATATTTTTTTTTTATATATTACTGCTATAAACAAACAAAAATTAACAAAACATGTTAACTACTTCTTGGAACAAACATTTGTCTATAAACAACACTTACATTATAAAGGTATGACCTCATTATTGAGTAAGTATTTTAATTTTAATTGTGTTTACAATCACAACATTCTTATTACACGTGTTAAATGAAATAAAAATAATAATTGGAGTGTGAAAAAATAATTATTTATTTTAAAAATATCTGTAATACAAACAAAAATTAACAAATATGTTAACTACTCCTTGGAACAAAAAATTGTCAATAATCAACACTTACATTATAAAGGAAGGACCTCATGGAGTATTTTAACTGGCTGATGCGAACTCAGCTGATGATGGCGGGTGACACACGAGCCGCGAACTCACCCGAAGTCAGCCGAATGACGATAATTCACGAACACAGAGTTCCGGTGCGGCCGAGGGTTCGGCAGATTTTCTGCCGAAACCGAAACTGATGCCGAAACTCGATTTTTTTGCCGAAACTTGCCGAAACCGAAACCGAACCTTCGGTCGGTCACTAATTATAATGATTAATCTGCTATCCATGTACCTGTCCCTATCTGACAGTGTGTTGGCAATTTACCTAAGTGTGGACATTTGCAACAATGAATCATGTAACAAGCAGTCTATTAATGAAGCCCGTGCAATGAACAACAAATTGATCTCTCAGTGCAATTTAATATCGACTCAATTAAGAAATCTGGGCAGTCACCACCTTGTTCTCCCTCAGTGTGTATAATGTTAAATCTTTTATGTATGATTGTGTAGTTTATCATTATCCCTCAAGGCCAAAAGAACGATTCTTATCAATAAGAATATCAGAAGACAAAGGGCGTTTTTATAATTACCGTGACGAACCACGTTTACGGTTCCATGATGGCAAAAAAAGGCAATAAACATACTTTCTTTATCGCTGTAATGCTACAGCCTTACACATTTAGATAATAATGGTGAGAAAAAAGAAGAGACACACAAAACACATGTGAATGCTTCCTCCAAAGTAATACTTTTTTCCTTTGGAGGAAACAGATATATCTTATTACGGCTCAGCTACGGCAACAGAAATTGCGTTTCATTTTCTTTATACCTTTTTTCCTTATATTTTTTGTGTGAGGGAGATGTACGATAAATATTGTATGTTTCCTTTAGGGGGATGCAGACACACGTTCACCGTTTGTCTCATTTTCGAATGTTGTTATTTAATGTGTAAGAATGAGCTGCAGCATTGTATGTTTAGGAACAAAAGCAAAACCATCAGCGCGCATTGACATTTGACGCTTTTGAATTTTTGGAATACACTTCAATATTCCTTGTAACTATATTCCATACTTTCAAAATTATTGTCATGGCTAGTAGTATTGTATGGGTCTGTGGAGACGTCACAGTGCGGTGTGTGAGAGAGATGCAAGAAAATTATTACTTTTTTCTCTTGGAGGAAACAGACCTACGTTCATTGTATATCTCAACTTTTGAAAGAGCTGCAGCAGTATTGTGTTAAGGAACGTATGTGTATTGCCTTTTTAATGCCGTCACCGTACCGTAACCGTGCATCGTCACAGTAATAATAAAAGCTCTCAATGGTTAAGTCAGTCCTTTACAATATCCCAATCTTTACCAACTCCCAGAGTTGTGTCAACTTGAAATATTTTTAAAATTATTGATTACTGTTCACAAATTAATTCGCAGAGAAAATGTGTGACTACAATAATATTTGTTGAAATCAGTTTTATTTGTGGATCAGATGGACGCTGAGCGTGGCCAACCTGAAAGACTGCGGTGTGATGCTGCCGGGAGATGTGCTGCTCATCACGGCGTTCATATCCTATGTGGGTTGCTTCACTCACAGCTATCGCATGGAGCTACTCAACAACATATGGATGCCTTTCTTCTACAGAGTTGATGTATGTGTGACTTTATACCAGAGACTGAAAAAAATGTAAGATAGAAATTTTGGGAATTGAATTTGTCGTTGTAGAGCTCGGTTTTATTTATTTATTAAAGTGCAAACTTCTTTAGCACCGTTGTGATTAGTATAGAACAGAAGTACAGAATATTTTTTCATTTATCCCCGTGGACGAAGGGTCTTGAAGGAATTAAAATTCATTGGTGATGAAAATTGAGAAGCTACATAGTGTTGAATGTTTTGGTATTTCTTTCTCATTCTATGTCTCTGCATATTTTGATCTTCACATCTGACCTGTTTCAACCATACTTGACATTGTGACATCATGCTTGTTGATTGTTTTTGAAATGATGATATGCATAGTTCCTACCGGGATGTCATTTATCCAGTACCTACCCTCCTTAACCACATCACCTTGGAAAAGCATTTTGAATTTGGAACAAAGACAAATGACAAGAGAAAAATACCAAATTCCAGTGCATTTGTTTCTGAAAAACAGATAAGAATTGAGATTACCTCAGAAGCAGATTGTTGGTGTTAATTGTGCTCATAATCTGGTTTTTGAACTAAAACAAATGTAATTGATTGTCTCGATATAATATCGTTTTGTACTTATTTGTATTGTGACGATAACTACCTCGAGGTATCGCGGTGGAACAATACAAAGTATGTATATTGTGATTGTGTTGTGTGCTCCTTCGCAGAGGTACAGTGGTAAGTGATTAGTTATCCTTCTTCCTTACTTCCCTAGTTTTCCCTACACATATTATCACCCAATTCCAGCAAATACCATTTCATTTAGTTTCATTGTTAGTATTTACAGTCCATTTCCAAGTCCATTTGAAGCTGTAATTCGTTAGCAGTTTCGGATGCAACACATGTAGTCTGTAATAATTAGTATAAATTGTGTTTCAGCCCAAGATCCCCATAACAGACAACCTGGACCCCCTGATGGTGATGACAGACGACGCGCAGGTGGCCGCCTGGAACAACGAGGGGCTCCCGGCTGATCGGATGAGCACCGACAATGCCACTATTCTCACACACTCCGCCCGCTGGCCACTGATGATCGACCCACAACTGTATGTCTAACTAACCTAATTAGTAGTAGATACTTACTTACAGTATTGCCCTGGTTCAGAATCAAAACATTGCTTGAAATTAATTAATAGATCTGAATAGCTACATACTTTCCTCTTCCCCAACTCTTCCCCTTCCCCACTATCTTCAGCCTCACAATATACCCCGATTGAGAATGTGGTAATCTCACCGGCTCCAGGTGATTGGGAGCAGTTGGGAATTTTGTGCGGATCTGGTCACCAGACCAGGGCTGCTGACAGCCAATCTGGGCCCCAAGTCTATTAGACTATACCGGGCCCCCCTTCTCCCAACTTACCGGGGGGGGAGGGGGACCGAATTGGCTTTTATTAGTCAAAAATCCGGGCCCCAAGTTTCAGACTTGGCCAACGTGCCCTCTCGGTGGCCCTGCATCAGACACGGCTAAAGTCATTTCAGGCAACGTTTCATTTCTGAATGGTAGTATTCCACCAGGGCTATACTTCCACTCTGGAATGTGCCGTAAAGTTATTTAACACCCAGAGGGCTTTTACATGTTGGTAGTACAATTTTAACATGACAGATAATTTTGAAACTTAAAAAAGAAATAATAAAATAAAATTACATTAGATAAAAAATACACATAAGTCATAAAAATACAAGAAATAAAAACTGAAATATACAGAGATTAGATAGGTTTACAAAAATGTAAACTGTTTTAGGAATAGTGTTGGAATACATATTTTACATGATCCACAAAACTCGCCAAGTTAAATATGTCAACATCACCTAAGTATTGATTTCCCATAGCATTAAATCGTTGTATCGGAGAGTGGGCAATGTAGTTCCGCTTATGAATGCTGCAGTAGAATAGTGTGTTTTGTCATGTTGTTACTGTGGGTATTCGTAAGTTTATGAGTTGAAGGAGTTTGCAATAAAATTATTATTTTTAATTAATTAATTGTGAAATAGCAAAAACTAATCAAATAAAATTTATTTGCACACCTCGGAATTTGAACCCCCGACCTTCAGATTTCTATCCCTCGACCACGGAGGCCATCAACATGTAATATATTGATATATAACCGTTTTAAGGAGAACATAGAAATAAATAAATTATTGAAAACAAAAATCCTTAAAAAAAAGTTTCACGGCATTTGTTAAACTATCGTTAAACACCGATTAAAATAAAGATACTGAATGTTTGATATAGGCAAGGAATAAAGTGGATCAAGAGTCACTACGGCAGCCAGTTGGTGGTAGTTCGTCTCACATCCCAGTCCTATCTCGACACCATCGAGAGGGCCATATCCAATGGAGACGTGCTGCTCATTGAGAACATCTCCGAGACAGTGGAGGCCGTGCTGGATCCTCTGCTGGGGAGGCTACTCATCAAGAAAGGGAAAGTTATCAAGGTATTGCTTTTAAAAAATTTTGATATTGAAAGTACAGTTCAATGCCACGTAAAGTATAACACCACAATGCAACATACAGGACAAGTGGCGAATTAGTGAAGGGGGTGGATTATGTATAGTGTCTACATGCAATATATGCCTTTATTTAACCATTTATTGGATAACCAACACCTCTGCCATTGGTCACCCCAAGTGCCACGTTTGGTGACTTAGCAGGGGTGCCTGGATTCATTGGGTGAGGTGTGTTCAGGTCTTGACGGCGGATGCGTCTGGCCACCAGCTGCGTGAGAGAGGCCAGTTTGGAGAGACCCTCGATCCTCCCATCTACCTTCTCTCGACCCATCGTCTTGCACCGCAGCGGGAGGGATGGATTCAACTTCCGTCATTTTTGAGCACACTGAACCATAGATTCCTACCCACCCCTCATGCCCTTTTCCTTCCCAGAACCTCCTCTCGTTCCTTTCACTAAAAATACCCTCCACACAGCATCCCCAAAGATGTCTATGTTATCTTTTTTGTGTGGGTCTAATGGAAAAAAAGTAAAAAAAAGAAATTAAAGATCTTTGGGATTCTTTCCGAAAATAGTCATCATAAATAAAAAAAGTTAATCTAAACTGTGCATTAAGCCAGACTTTGCACAATGCTAATGGTAATGCGTAAAAATGAATTCTAGCGCATGCGTGCCATAGCCGAAAAACTTGCACCATTTTATTTCTTAGTAATATGGTCAAATACCAATAAACTTAATATGGTGCACATTGTTTATTGGTAGTGACTTATCTCACGAATTGAAAGATGTCTGTCTACTGATTGCCCAAATGAAAATAAATAAATTTGTATGACACTCAAGGGCCGACACTGTTTGTAATCTTTTATTTTCTATTACAGATTGGTGATAAAGAAATAGATTATAATTCAAAATTCCGGCTTATTCTGCAAACCAAGCTGGCCAACCCTCACTACCAGCCAGAAATGCAGGCCCAGTGCACTCTCATCAATTTTACTGTCACTCGGGATGGGTAAGGAAACTTCTTATAGCTAAATTAATAAATATATGTGTTGCATCCGAAACTGCTAACGAATTACAGATTCAGATTACTTAGAAATGGACTGAACAATGAAACTAAATGAAATGGTGTTTGCTGTAATATGTGTAGGGAAAAACAATGGATGCAAGGAAGAAAGGAAGAAGGATAACCAATCACTTACCACTGAACTTCTGCGAAGGAGCATACAATCACAAATATAGTTTATATAATTCCACTGCTGCAACCGCAGAACAACACAAATAAATATAAAACGATATTGTTTACTTATAAACAATATCGTTAAATACCTTCTATTTAGTTAAAAAACAAGATTATGAATACGAACAACACCAACAACTTGCTTCCAAAGGTAGTCCCAATTCTTCTTCTGTTTTCAGAAAAACAAAAGCACTCAAAATCACTCTTGTCATTGTTCCAAATTCAAAACTTTTTTCATTGCTTTGGATGCTCGTGATGTGGTTAGGGAGGGTAGGTACTGGATAAATGACATTCCGGTAGGAACTACGCGTATTATCATTTCAAAACCAATCAATATGCATTATCGGGCTACAAAATTTTGTACACATTGGAATATGCACAACTCGTTTGCGCTTGAATAATGTCCTGGTGGGAATTATGACTGAGCATACTTTCGTATATCAATGACTGGGGCATAGACGATGTCATTGTAAGTTATGTGAAGTCTAAGAAGGCAAAAACAAGCGATAAGGCTAAGATAAGCAGTGCATTGCACAAATGCACATACCAAGAAACCACCTCTGTTCCCAGCGCTTGTGTCATTCAGCAAGTTTATTATAGAAAAGGACAAAACGTTAATGTGAATAATACTTTTTTTTACGTAGACTCGAAGAGCAGCTGCTGGGAGAAGTTGTGAAGTCAGAGAGACCCGACCTGGAGTCTTTGAGGGCCGATTTAACCAAGCAGCAGAATGACTTCAAAATAACATTGAAGTCCCTGGAGGACGACCTTCTCTGCCGACTCTCTTCGGCGGGGCCCGACATACTTAATGACTCGGCGCTTGTAACTAACCTGGAAACAACAAAGAAGACTGCAGCAAAGATAGCGGCCAAGGTTACGGAAGCTAAAGTCACGTCTTTGAAGATAGATGAAGCCAGAGAACATTACAGGTGGTAGTAGTGTACTTCTAGTATATTTCTCAAACATAATAACAGCTTGTGAAAAGCTAGCAATGTTTAAATAAAAATATCTGTAATATAATATGGAATATTCATGAAATTCTTCTTCTTCTTCCATATGATGGGGGCCAGAACTTAGCTAGCAGAGGAATTGAATACACAACACCTGGGTGGGAACCAAACGCATATGTCATCTTAGCCACTAATTGGTGAATCTTTTATCTTGCAGACCTGCAGCAGAACGCGCCTCTCTGCTCTACTTCATTCTGACGGACCTCAGCAAGATCAACCCCATCTACCAGTTCTCTCTGAAGGCATACTCCGTGGTGTTCAAAGACGCTCTGACCAGGGCTGCTCCCGCAGAGCGCCTGGCGTTCAGGGTCTGCAGCCTGCTGCACAGCATCACCTTCTCCGTCTTCACGTACACGAGCCGCGGGCTGTTTGAGTGCGATAAGCTCATATTTCTCTGCCAGATGGCACTACAAGTAACTATGATTTTTTAAATATATTAGCGAGTATCCGGCATGCGTTGCAATTCACTCAAAGAAAAAAAGTGTTTGTCTTTTAATTCTGTTGCTGACGTGCTATTGGATACACAATATTTTTTTGTTTTTCTATCTGGTGCATACATAAATAAATCAGAAAGTTTTCCATCGCGTGAGCTGGCCACATACAGCTGTCTGTGTAAGATGCATGGATTTTACAAATTTACCCCCTGTTATCCACTACCACTACTTTATTTTTTATTTATTATACAAAATAAAGTACAAATAACATATTGGGAAGCTTTGCCTGTCCAACTAGGAAAGTTTCCCATTCCAGGACAGACAAATTGATAGGTTTAGTTCATATTATTCCAAGAAATATACATAATTACATAACAAACAAAAAAATAGAAAAAGTAACCTGGTAGCATATACTATTATACTCGGATTTACCGAATTAACCTGGTAACGCAAAATATATTCGGATTTACAGTGTGAGATAAGCAGGTAAGTTAGTTGTAAGTATTGAAAAGTATAAACCAGGTGCCTGATAACAAGTTGGAGGAATTACATAAAGATTTACAACATAAAGAGTTAATGCTATTATAAACAATATTATAAAGATATGAAGTTATGTTAGGTTATGTGTTTGAAGTGTGAACTTATAATACATAGTACACTTATAAGAGAAACTATATTAAAATTTACAAAATCAGATATAATTTGTGTATGTAATAATATATATATATATATATATATATATATATTTTTTTTTTAATAATTTATGCGTTAGAACAACAATGCGTAATAAATTATGTGCAAACATGATTACATATTTTCACTCAATTAAAACATGTTTTCAGTACAAATTATATTATATGACAATACGAATACACTGCGCTCATGTCTTGAACTACTCCTGCTAAAATATGAAAACAATATAAATATATATATTGTCCTAGTGAGGTAACAAATTGTATTGTAAACATTTTTACCTGCAGTGTAAAGAAACAATAAATAAATAAATAGATAGAGATATAAAAAGAAACTATGAATATACACAAATAGTACCTGATTTAGTGCTACTTTGGTAACAATACAGTGAAATTGGTGATACTACTTTGGTAACAATACTTTGAACGTCATACATGTTGTGTTACGTATTTTATATTTATTATAAATCATCACCGCTATGAGGTATCAAGCATACATGAACTAATGCCGTACCAAGTTTCACACAGCGAGCCTTCTAGTGTAGCATTATGTTAATGAGCGATGTGTGTTTCACCCTTGTAGCAGAAGTAGTGATGAAGCAAACAGTCTTCAGGGGCGCAAAACCATAAAATCCCAGGTATAAAAACATCAAAAAGATGTCGAAACATTGTGAAGCAAAAACAGAACTCAAGGAAGTGTGGTAGGAATTTTGGTCTAGTGATCAGGAAAGTTAGGTGATTTTGTTTATCAGTTAAACAGCATACGTTCACTTTCGACTCTCCCTAAGTCCAGAATCCAATCATTGACTAATTTACGCAGGACGCTTGAACTTTTCAATTTCCAAGAACCAGGTATAAGGTTGAACATTTTTGGACCTAGGTAAGAATATTGTCTTTGAGCAAGGGATGTCATAGTAGTAAGTGGAACTATCGGATTCCTCCCTGCATGTCGAGTGTCATGATAATGTTCTACTGAGTGGAAGAGGTGACGATATTTTTTTGTGTACAATATGACTTTTCTTATGAATAGTTGCCTCACATCCAGAACTCCTATCTCTTTGAATAAATCATTACTGGGGTATCTGTATGGTTTTTAAGGATGACCCTTAGTAATGATTTCTGTGCTTTGGCTAAGGGGTCCAGAATTGATTTGGTACATCCTCCCCATCCTAAAGATGCATATTGTAGGGGGAGGGATTGCAAAGAAGATATACAGTACTATATCTCCTTTGCAATCCCTCCCCCTACCCCTCCCTCGTATCTCACCCCTCCCCTGTGTGACCTTTTCCATGCATCCCCACTCTTGCCTCCATTCCCCTCCCGTGTCTCCTTCCCACTATCCCCTTCCCTGCCTTCCCCCTCTCCCGTGTCCATCCCTCGTCCACCCTCTCGCGTACCCCCCCCCCCTCCCTTTTTCGTTCCTCTCCTCCGCTCCCAGATTCCCTTCCCCTCCCGCCTTCCCTCCCTGCCACAAAACTGTATGGAATTATATTTCAAACTATATTTCAAACAACTTACGCGCCACCAATTGTAAAATTTTTATACAATTTTCTTATTAACGGCAGATTTCACCATTATATATGGAAACCTTCGTGGGCCAGTGCACAACAAATCACCAAAGTTTCATCACAATCAGATAAATGGTATAGGAAATAATTTCATAACTCCAGAGCTCACTCTGGTAGCCCTGGGGTGATTGAAACGATAATAATCAACGCTTTATAAAGTTGTCAAATTATTATTATTAATAATATTACCTAGTTTATAGAAGTACAAGAAAAAAAATTTCTTTCCAGATACAAATATCAAGCGACGAGGTCTCGGCTGAGGAAATAGATTTCCTGCTGCGCTATGCCGTGAAGGCGCTCGTGCCCCCGGCACCCGCTCAGTGGCTCACCGACCAGGCATGGGGCGGGATCAGCACACTGGCCAAGATGGAGGACTTTGTCAACCTTGACAAGGACATTGAGAGCGCCAGCAAAAGGTGACTAAACACATTCCAGAATAGACATTGTGTAGTGAGCTGTGTAACGTACAAGGAACATTTTTCTTCTTACATATTTTCTTCTTTGGTAGGGTTCAGAAGGCTACTAGGTCTGCCAGCCAATTTAGGGCTTCTAGGTATCTAGTAGTCGATCGATAGAGGTTTTGTCGATAATGTCGGTAACTTGTCATCGATCCTGCTCACAACTGCAAATCGCTAACAAACAATCAAATGAATTGTTCAAATTCTGTGAAACAACCTGTTCCTAGTCATTTTAAACTGTTGTTTGTTTGCAGTCATGCTCGGGAACAATGTCAATTTACAGGCACTATCGATAAAACCTTTTTTGATCGACCGTTCTAGATAATCAGGAGTTTTTTTAAATGAATGTATGAAAAAAGTAATTTATTAGATGTTAAATCAAAATAAAAACTATGTGGGAGGGTTTCCCACCCAGTCAACCTATCGGGACCGGAAGTTAAACATAACCTTACATTTTAATCTATTATAATTTTAGTTTTAAAATTGTTTTTGCCACAGTAATGAAAATTTTTGTTCAATTTTATTAAATTTCCAGATTATGTTGACCGATTGTATATTAATTTTACGGTGTTTATTATTTATCTTATTCGTTTCAACAAAAATTGGCAGTCTCAAATTTGGTTTCCAGATGGCAAAAGTTCACAGAGGGAGAGGCTCCAGAGAAGGACAAGTTCCCCGGAGAATGGAAGAACAAGACCCCCTTGCAGAGGCTGTGCATCATGAGGGCTTTGCGACCCGATCGGATGACCTATGCCACCAGGTACCACAAATTTATATATTTTTTTCATCAAAATTTTCTTCATCTTATCCCAGCTGGGTTGAGGACGGTTGCTTTGACAAGTTGTCTCCAGGCGTCCCTGTCTTATGTTTCTTTTGCTGCCTATGGCCGTACTTCCTCCGGAATACGCAAGTATCCGATACTTGACGGTTCAAGTATCTTTGTGACTACCGCCATCCATCCACGGGAAAAATAGATACACAGGCATATCTTACTGACATTTTGTAAACTTGTCGGCGATGCCATTCTCCTACGATCAGCCAGGAGAGGTTGTTCCCACTCGCTTCGTTGAGATTTTAAACACGGTGCCACTTGTGTCAGACATTTTTTAACAATGCGCGTTCATTAGATCAATACTAGGAACAAACAGTTGACTGAGTTTTGTGATTTTAGTAGCGACATGAAGGAAAACGAAGGGACTTGACACAATGACGTTATATAAATAGACTCACCATAGTCTCCACATACTCGCAAAATAATGTGGCAAGTAAGCAACACTCTTTTGTTTTCAGCGGTTTTCAGTAATTTCTTAATTCAAAAGTTATTCATGTATTAAAAAGATATGCTACTTCCACACCGAAGCCAAACTTCCAACTCGAACTTCCAATGCACGAACTTCCCTTCACAATCGTCCGAAAGTTGGAATCGAAGTTGGAAGTTGGCCTCAGTGTGGCCGTACCATAAGACAATCAAAGAATGTGTGTTTTTTTCTCTAATGATGCACAAAATTGTCGGACGGGGAACATGAACATTAATTGTATTGCTTATAATAATCGATAATAATATGTAATTTGTGTGTGCATAATATGTACACATTATAAATGAAATGTTATATCTTCACTTTTACTGCTGTTTGCCGTGTAATGGAAACATTTTCTCATCACACAGGGGGGCATTTTGGCGCTTTTTAACCCCTGGTCAGCCAGGGAAGATTCTGACACTGTCCTTTACAAATTTTGTACATAGAAGGGTCAAAATCGTAGATAAAGGAATTTTTCCCGCGCATGCGCAAGAACTGCGCACATCCCCGCGCTCGCTGAAAATTAAATATAAATTATTTGGAGTGACTAGTTGCATTGCAGGTTTCGCTATGGTAAAGAGCGATAATAGAGCAAGCGATTCTGACCGTGTTCTTCATACATTTTCTTTATACATCAGGGTCAAAATCGTGTGTAAAATCTCATGTCACACCGGAGCACGAGCGGCAATCGCCGGGTTAAATGCAATTTTCCTACTGGTAAGACACGACCTTACTCAACGAGTGACAGTTTAGTACTAAATCGAGACCAGTGCAATTGCCTTGCCTTTGACTTCCCACTTTGAGATTTCTACCCCGCGTTTACAGTATATAATGTCTTTGACTTGACATATGTAAAACTATTTGTGACGTGAGTACACAACATGATTATCGAATATTGCAATTCCCTGTAGAAGAAGGGCCTAAGAGTGTCATCCAAATTTCCAAATTATCCAAATTTCATCATTTTATCTTTCAATTATGGAGACAGGTAAGTGTACCGCTACCCCTGGAACCATTTATTGGATAACCAACATCTCTGCCATAGGTCACCCCAAGTAGTTTGCAACAAGTGGTGACCGGGTTCATGGGGTGAGATCACCTCTCCAGCCAGACTCTCTCAACCCATCATCTTGCATCGCAGTTGGAGGGATAGATTCGTACGTCAGTCACTCCTGGACACACTGACCCCCAGATTCCTTCCCACCCCTCAGACCTTTTTCCTTCCCAAAACTTCCTTTCCTTAAAAATCCCTTCACACAGCATCCCCTAAGTGGTCATAGGCCTTGATTGAAATTATTTTAAGGCCTTTTATGTGAAGCTAATTTTAAAAAAAAGTCTTTGTATTTTTGTCCTGATTTCACTTCATATTTTGTTACTCCCTTGGTAAGCATAAAAAGGCAGTTTTATTTGAATATATTTTTTTTGTTTAGATGTTACATAAGAGAGCAGCTAGGAGCAAAGTTTGTGGAAGCCCCCCCACTGTGAAGTTCTCCAAATCTTATGAAGAGACCAGCCCCTCCACCCCCGTATTCTTCATTTTGTCCCCAGGAGTAGATCCTCTGAAGGTTTGCCACAATCTTAATAAATAATAATGGATTATTTGGTGACCGGACAACTCGGAATGAAACCAACTCAGAACCATCTCAGATAAGTCATTTAGAGTGATAAAAAATATATTAATAAATTGGTTAAATAGGTGACGTTAGGTTAGGGTTATTGGCTAATTTAAAATTATTTTTTTTATAGTTTTTAATGACTTTCCAAGGAGTTGTTGAGTTGACTTTATTCTCAGTTGGCATGGAACCGGATTATTTATATAGTGCCCTTTTTCGTAAGAAAATCACCTCGAGGGCGCTTTAACAATGACGTTATATAAATAGACTCGCCATAGTCTCATATACTCGCAAAATAATGTGGCAAGTAAGCAACACTCTTTTGTTTTCAGTGGTTTTCAGTAATTTCTTATTCAAAAGTTATTCATGTATTGAAAAGATATGATACTTCCACACCAAAGCCAAACTTCCAACTCGAACTTTCAACGCACGAACTACCCTTCTACACAATCGTCCGAAAGTTTGAAGTTGGAAGATGGTCACAGTGTGGCCGTACCATAAGACAATCAAAGAAGAATGTGTGTTTTTTCTCTAATGACGCACAAAATTGTCGGACGGGGAACATGAAATTTAACTGTATTGCTTATATTAATCGATAATAATAAGTTATTTGTGTGTATGTATAAATGAAATTTTATTTCTTCACTTTTACTTTTGTTTGCCGTGTAATGGAAACATTTCATTCATCACACACAGGAGGCCATTTTTGCGCTTTTTAAATGCAATTTTCCTTACAATAGATTATAATATTAAAGACACGACCTTACTTGATGAGTGACAGTTTAGTACTAAATGGTACTAAAGTACTAGAAATCGAGACTAGTGCAATTGCCTTGCTTTTGGCTTCCCACTTTGAGATTTCTACCCCGCGTCTACAGTATATAACGTCTTTGCGCTTTACAATATAATTTATTTAACCTATAAATTAGACTTTTAAATAACAACTTACAGCTGAGATTTATTACTAGTGACTTACAAGTAAGATTTATAACGAGTGACTTGCAACTTAAACAGTCTTAATAAAAGCTAGCAACTAAGAACTGAGACATGTAACTAACAGTGGCGGCTCGAGCACTTCTTTAGTGGTGGGGATCGATATTTTTTTTACGTACTGGACCGCAATCTCACCACCCATAGAATATAATACAAAATTTCTCAAAAAAAAATTTATGGTCTAATCATGCTAGTCGGATATCTAAACACAAAATAATATAAAATATCTATAGATATATGCAAATTTACAATATAGTATAATAAAAATAAAGCTTTATCTTGCAAGATTATTATCAAACTAATTTGAAAGCGAGCGATTCCCGCCCGAAACTTCGCAAACAAATGTTTCTGTGGGGATCCAAAGAATTGTCCCCGCGGGTATTTGAATTCACATACGACTGCGCATGCGCAGTTGCATACGATCGCGAAACAACGCAAGGAAAGTATGGGGATACTTCGGATCGTCCCCCAAGTGCGCATTTGATTCTGCGTACTGAGAAATTGACCCGCTGTTTTGTGCTTTGTACATTGTTCGCTGTACGCGCGTAGGGTCTTATTAAAATCATCCGGAATAATTATTTGTATTTTATTTCTGCAAATGTTAATTACTTTTATGTTTAAAGAATTCATTTCCTTTAGTAGGTTTTAGTGTAACTGACGGGGACCGTCCCCATTGTCCCCCTGTGAAGAACCGCCACTGGTAACTAATGACTTACAACTAAGACTTAAAGTTAGTAACTAAGCACCGAGACTTACCTTAGTGACCTACAAATAGCTAGTGACTTACAAACAGCTGGTAACTTACAACTTAGACTTATAACTAGTACTTAAAACTAATACATTTTTATGACCAAGTGGTTCTTCAAACATAACACTCTTATTTTGAAATTATTTTGTCTCGTAGTTTTCAACACTTTCAACACAAATAGCGTGTCTTACTTTTTGACAGTTGAGCAAGAAATGCAAAAGCTGAGCAAATCTTTAGATACGAGATGTTAAGCATTCTGCTTAGCAACATTAATCGGTTCCATGTTAATTCCCAGGACGTAGAGAAACTGGGCAACGAATTGGGCTTCACGACAGAGCGGCGCAACCTTCACATTGTGTCGCTGGGGCAGGGCCAGGAGGTGGTGGCGGAGGCTGCCATGGCAACGGCAGCCCGGCTCGGCCACTGGGTCATCTTGCAGAACGTGCACCTTGTATCCAAGTGGCTGCTCACCCTCGAGAAGAAGATCGAGCAGTACAGCGAGGGCAGCCACGAAAATTACAGGTAACTAGATTTATTTTAAACTAAAGGGGTGTGTTCTGTGAATTTTCATAGGGTGAGGTTTGTCTTGGTCTTGGTGGCAGATGCGTCTGCCCTCAGCTGTGTGGCGGGCCGGATCAGAAGAGGAGGGTTGAGGAAACCCTTTGAACTCTTCAGCTGGACTCTCTCTTAACCCAACACCTTTCCCTGCATTGGGATGGATGGACTCGGTTCCATGACAACCCAACAAGGTAGCATTCCAACACCCCTCTGCAAAGTCATTAAAAGTGATGACAATTTTAAAGTGAAGACTTCTTTAGCACCGTTCTGATTTGAAACTCGATGAAATGGAAACCAGCGACACTAAAAAGAGACAATCACATACATCTACAGGATTTAGCCTGCGAGAGAATGAGATAACAATAAAATATTTATTAGGGGTACTCGATTACAGAAATATTAATAATAATAATATCTTTATTCAATGAAATTGGCAACATTATAACTAAAAAAAATTACATGTTCAATGTAGTTTACAAATAGATTACATCAATCAGTACAAAAAAATGAACAAATAGAAAGTATTGTTAGGACGGTTACACAGAAGTTGCATAGTTATACAATACTTTTTGTTGTGCATCAGTCCCACGCAAGTCTCCTTTTGTCAATATAAAGCACCTGATGGACCTCAGAGGCCAGACATCCAGCAGACCAAGGATCGAATCGGGTCTTGTTTTCACGATAATATAACATTACCATACATATGTTTGTCCTGTGAGGCGTACCTGATTTATCAAATAGGACCATTTACATATATTAACTTTAATTCCGGGTTGTCTCCCAAACTCTTCAAATAAAAACTCCAGGGTCAGCTAACATTGGACTTTGATTTTGTGATATATTACAATAAGCTCGGATGGCTATATTAGCAGGCAGTAGGAATAATTCTGGGCCCTGGCCTTGGACTTGCAAACATATTTAGCTCTATCCATCCCTTTATTGCATTTACCCTTGAATTATCGGCAGCTCTACTGCTACCAGTGCCATCTATGAATAACCTCTAAAACTACCATCTAGAACCATGGTTGTCATTGTTATTTGTGTGGCCCGCACAAATATATGCCGTTTTCTTTTTAAATGTATTTTTTTTCATGCACAATTATATAATATTAATTATTATGTAGCATAGGCTTTATTTAAAACCTATAAAGTGAGATAAACATTACCATTTTGCAGCCAAATCGACGTTTCTTACCAATTTTCAGTTTAAATCTGCCGCCAATGTCACCTGGCAGTTCCAATTGTATCAGGTTTTAAATAAAGCTAAGTACATAATATAAGTTTTATTGTAAGGTAAAACTTTTTCTATTTTGGTAGAAAGCAGTCACTTTGTGGTTTGACATATTAATTAAAGGAAAACAATCACTTTGTTTGTAACCACGATTTATTGATTTAATTTTTATTTACCGACCGGTTTCGCTTAATACAAGCATCATCAGGGTATAAATTAAAACTGATGAAAAAATACATTGTGTGAGCTTATATATACATACAGACAGAGACAAAACATAATATAAAGTAAGAGTGAGAGATTGTAATTAACATCCTACATAGTGATAGAGAGAAAGAGACGGGTATATCTAATGAATTACATTATATCTACCGGGACAAAACGTCATTTAAACAGGTGATTAAGGAATAAAGTGGCTACGGGTTTTTTTAGTTTATGGGAAATATTCCTAATATCGGACTGTTGGACACATTTAACTGATTATTAAGGATTTGGGTTTTTGTTTTAACGGCTTTCTTTATTTCGAGTGCTTCTAAATTATTAAGCCTGTTACCATGACTATTTCTGTGTAAAATCTTAACACCGGTGTTTTGATTGAAGGTATGATCTTTATCAATAAGGTGATTAGCGAATTCCGAAAATCCATTATTATTTAAGCATCTAAGATGCTCTTTGATTCTAATATTGACATTACGCGTCGTTTTACCTACATAAAATGATGAACAATCATTACAATCTAATTTATATATTCCGGAATGACTTAGTTTTTCGTCCTTATCTTTCGAATTAATTAAAAACTTTCCTAAATTATTGTTTGTGTAAAATGCCGGTCTTATTTCGGGAGGTAGATTTTTTACACTGCAGGAAGAGAACTGATTAATGAATAAAATACGACGCCATTGGTAACAAAGATTATTATTATTATTTATATTATTATGATTAGTAAATAAGAAATTCTTAGTGGCTATTTGTTTTTGTTTTTTATTTAAAATTGCATCAATGAGTTCGGCATTATAACCATTATTAACCGCGATTTTTTTAATTATTGCTAGTTCGTTGGAGAAATTAGTATTAGATAACGGTATTGTGACCAAACGATGAACCATTGAATGAAACGCGGAGTGTTTATGTGAAACAGGATGATTGGATGTGTTATGGATAACGACGTCGGTGTAGGTAGGCTTGCGAAAGATGTTAAAATTTATTTTATTATTTACGATAGATAAGGTGAGATCTAAAAAATTTAAAGTTGAATTAGTTCCTATCTCTAATGTGAATTTAATGTTTTGATGGTATGAATTTATAAGGATGAGGAAGGCATTTAATTGACGTTGAGTCCCTGTCCAAATACAGAACACGTCATCGACGTATCTACGCCATAGTAAGACGTTTTTTACAAGGGGTGAGGCACTAGTTAAAATTTTGTTTTCTAAATTATTCATGAATATATCAGCAATTAAAGGACTTGTAGGAGACCCCATGGGAAGGCCTTCGATTTGCTGATATATAACACCATTGAATTGAAAATAATTTTGGTTAAGGCAAACATTAAATAATGAAGTCAGATCATTCACTAAATCTTTGGGTAAATTAGAAGTATTTAATAAATTAGAGATCAAACATTTGCTCTCCTCTATGGGGACATTAGGGAACAAGTTAACCACATCAAACGATATGAGTTTGCAATTTTTAGGGAGATCCAAATCTTTGAGTTCTTCTACTAGTGAAAATGAATTTTTGATCGTATATTTTGGAGAGAAAATATTGGAATTTTGGAAAACATTAGTAATAACAGAAGATATTTTAAAATTTGGGGCATCACAGCAACTAACAACTGGTCTTATAGGTTTATCACTTTTATGGATTTTGAGGAATCCATATAATTTTGGAGCTTTCGAATTCTTTGTTAAAAACTTAACTTGATGATATGACTCATCTTGAAACATTTGGGATTTACAGGCTTTAAGAGTTAGTTTAACTTTATCTAAGAATTTTCCAGTAGGGTCTTTTTGAAGAGTTATGAAGTTGTCGTTATTGATGAAATCTTGCACTTTTGTATTGTATTCTCTTCGAGGTATTATAATCACGGTATTTCCCTTGTCCGCTTTGGTCAGGATTAAATTTTCGTCTTCTAATTTAGCACGAATATTTTTCATTACGGTTGTCTCGGGGTTTGGAGTAAATTTAAATTTAGGTATTAGATTTTTTATTGTTTCTGCACTTTTGTAGAAGAATCGTTGAGGTTTACCATATAAAGCTGTATCGATATCTACTGCAACGTTTTCTATTGCAGAATTAAAGTTTTTATTATTATATTTTAGGTTGTATTTTAAACCTTTCGATAATAGGTTCATCTCTTCAGGTAGGAAATGTACTGTTGACAGATTTTGGACTCGGTCAAAAAACGTATGAACCGGTTTTAGGTTTTCATTATTATTAGATTTATTTAAGGAACACAACATATCAAGTTTTTTATTAATTATATTAAGTTTATTAAATGCTTTCACAGAAACTAGGTGTCTGACTTTATCGTCGAATAAGTCCCACTCAACAGAGTGCAGATCATATACTAGTTCTGTATGTAAGAGTTTTAAATTAAGTTTTATATTATTACGTTGTTTATAAGCACATTTAAGATCCTCTTTTAGCCACGCTATTTTTGCTAGATGAATGGAAGATTCATGGAATGATGAATTATTTTTAGCACTGTTAAAATGTACATTTATGTACTTTGGAAACACTTTCTTTCTTAAACATTGTTTGAAAAAATATATATAGGAGAGCAAATGTTTGATCTCTAATTTATTAAATACTTCTAATTTACCCAAAGATTTAGTGAATGATCTGACTTCATTATTTAATGTTTGCCTTAACCAAAATTATTTTCAATTCAATGGTGTTATATATCAGCAAATCGAAGGCCTTCCCATGGGGTCTCCTACAAGTCCTTTAATTGCTGATATATTCATGAATAATTTAGAAAACAAAATTTTAACTAGTGCCTCACCCCTTGTAAAAAACGTCTTACTATGGCGTAGATACGTCGATGACGTGTTCTGTATTTGGACAGGGACTCAACGTCAATTAAATGCCTTCCTCATCCTTATAAATTCATACCATCAAAACATTAAATTCACATTAGAGATAGGAACTAATTCAACTTTAAATTTTTTAGATCTCACCTTATCTATCGTAAATAATAAAATAAATTTTAACATCTTTCGCAAGCCTACCTACACCGACGTCGTTATCCATAACACATCCAATCATCCTGTTTCACATAAACACTCCGCGTTTCATTCAATGGTTCATCGTTTGGTCACAATACCGTTATCTAATACTAATTTCTCCAACGAACTAGCAATAATTAAAAAAATCGCGGTTAATAATGGTTATAATGCCGAACTCATTGATGCAATTTTAAATAAAAAACAAAAACAAATAGCCACTAAGAATTTCTTATTTACTAATCATAATAATATAAATAATAATAATAATCTTTTACCAATGGCGTCGTATTTTATTCATTAATCAGTTCTCTTCCTGCAGTGTAAAAAATCTACCTCCCGAAATAAGACCGGCATTTTACACAAACAATAATTTAGGAAAGTTTTTAATTAATTCGAAAGATAAGGACGAAAAACTAAGTCATTCCGGAATATATAAATTAGATTGTAATGATTGTTCATCATTTTATGTAGGTAAAACGACGCGTAATGTCAATATTAGAATCAAAGAGCATCTTAGATGCTTAAATAATAGAATAATTTTACCTACCAATAAAATTTATATTTTGTTTCCATCGATGCCTGGAATCCATTATGAGAGAGAGCTAGCTCTTTCGCCCTTATAGTTTCAGTTTCGCGCGTGTTTATTCCCTATATTTGCCCTTTTTTTATTCGACTTACCACATTTTCTCTCTGCTGGCAACACTAGTGACGCGCATCTCAGATCACGTGATGTTATTGTTTGTCATATGACTCGTAATGCACCAGGTAGGGATTACCTGGATTCCAGGCATCGATGGAAACAAAATATAAATTTTATTGGTAGGTAAAATTATTCTATTTTGTGTTCCGTATCGATGCCTGGAATCCATTATGAGATGTGTTTGCTCTCACCTGGTGATCTGAAAACTTAGCGTTATATGTGATGCTATTTACACTGGAGTAAAGAATGGAGCCATTGAGTGCTGGAGGTGCTCACTTCTGGAGTGCGCTATCTCCTTCTGGTAGAACTTCCGGAAGGTGTGCTCGGACTTCCAATTCCCTCTAGCAAGAATCTCCTCTATGGGGTAGTCTTCCAACCAGTTTAAGGAGGCTACAGCCGAGCGTACACTTCCCGGGGTTGCGTGGACTCCAGCTTTTCTGAGGACTGATTTGATCCATCCCCCTATTATCGTTTGCGTTGCCGGTTTTGTTTCTGCTGATGTGGTCACAAATAGGTTCTTTAGTAGTGGACCTCTTCTGGCTGTAGAGAGGGCAACGACTTTTCTCAACCATTTAAGGAGGTTGATGTTATCTTTTTGTGAGCCCGTCAGTTTCCAACCCGATTGTTTATGGTTGGCTGTGTCGGTTTTTGCCCCAAAAATTGGCCACAGGGTAATAGAGTTCCTCTTGTCGATGAAATGTTCTGGGGTGATTCTGAGCAGTGTCAAATCATGAACTCTCTGCCTGACGCCAGGACGAGGAGTATTGCTGCCCTCCGTGACGCTTCAAACAGCGAGTCTTCTGTGGGGGAATTCTTGACCAGCCAGTCTATTACTTGTCTGGGATACCAGATAGGGGCTTTCTCCTTGGTCCTCCTTGCCATTGAGATTGCCTTGAGAACGTGTCTTACCAAGAAATCAAAGCTGATTTTTCTCGCATTCTGAGCTGGGCCGCAGAAGGTAACAATGGCTGACTTGTGGACCTGAATGGTCCCTGGGGCTAGGCCTCCTTGAACAAATAGGTGGGCTAGATACCTGGCAACCGTAGTTGGTGGGGGATTGTTGACGTCCACACCGTTTTGAGTGCCCCATTTACGCCACCTATCCCACGCAGGTTTGTAGGTCTTCGGTGTAGACTCTCTCCAGGATGACTTGAGGAGTTGGCGTTCTTCCTGACTCCATGTTGTCAGGGCTTGTTCCCACCCGCAATTCTCCAGACCTCTAGTTCCAGATCCTGAATCCTGGGAGGGGGTAGTCCTGTCGATGTGTCTATGAGGACTCCCTCTAGGTTGCGCAGGCGTATGGGAGGTTCGTCTGTTCGCTGTTTTAGGTCGCTTCTCCAGAAAGTCTTCTCCCATTTTGGGACGACTAGAAGGAACATGCCCTTTGCCTGATTTAGGTGGGTGAGCACTCTCGGAACGAGGTTTGGTGGAGGGAATACCCAAGCTAGATTGTAGTCCCAAGGTTGACTGAACGCGTTGGGAAAGCAGGCTAAGCAGTCGCTTGAGTCTCTGGAGACGTATGTTGGTACCACGTGAGCAGTGGCTGAAGCGAACAGGTCTATTTGAGGGCGACCCCATTTTTTTTAATATCTCCTTCGTTGCCGGACTTAGTAGATGCCACTCTGGAAGCGGTGCGCCCCGAGAGAGACGGTCCGCAATTCCGTTGTATCTTCCTGGAATGTATTGGGCTGTCAGAGATATCTCCATCTGGTCTACGAAATCCAGTAGCTCCCGCGTTGTTTCCAGAAGGGCTAACGATTTTGTACCCCCTTCCTTGTTGACATAAGCCACTACTGTCTTGTTGTCTGTCTGCAATAAGACATTCGTCTTGTTAAGATAAGACATTGGGCTTGTCCTTCCAATGGCTGCTAGCCACCACTGTATATCCTGCCGTGCTGCGTTGGGCAGAGCAACGGGCCGCGATGGTTTCAGGTGCTGTATGCGGCGGCTGAACCTCTGCAGTCTGCGGCAATGCAAGCAACCACGAGGGATCACGAAATTTGCAAAGTTGAGTCTTCCCAGTAGACCGAGAGCCTGCCTGGGAGAGCAACTGCCGACTTCCAAGGGAACCTGCAAGGCTTGGCGTAGACCAGCGCACTTGCGGTCGGAGAGAGACTTTTGATCTGCTCTCGTGTCCCATGTTATACCCAGGAACTCCAACTTCTGCGTGGGTGTCAGGACACACTTGTCCGGGTGCAGTCTGCGGCAATGCAAGCGACCACGAGGGATCACGAAATTTGCAAAGTTGAGTCTTCCCAGTAGACCGAGAGCCTGCCTGGGAGAGCAACTGCCGACTTCCAAGGGAACCTGCAAGGCTTGGCGAAGACCAGCGCACTTGCGGTCGGAGAGAGACTTTTGATCTGCTCTCGTGTCCCATGTTATACCCAGAAACTCCAACTTCCGCGTGGGTGTCAGGACACACTTGTCCGGGTTTATGCACCAGCCTAGCTGTTGAAGTGTGTGCACTATAGCAACGGCTTGGGAGGTGAGAAGTTTTCTGGACTGGTTTGCTACTAAGAAGTCATCTAGGTAGACTACAATCCTGAGTCCCATTTTCCTTAGTAGTTCTGCTACCCAGTTTGAGAGCAGCGAGAAGATCCTTGGCGCTGATGACAGGCTGAAGGGCAGACACGTCATCTGAAGGAGCTCTCCGTTGTACACGAGGCGCAGGAACTTCCGGTGTGATCTTGCGATTGGCACGTGGAAGTAAGCCTGAGAGAGGTCGACTTTTATCAGCCAGTCGTCGGGTTGGAGGAATTCCGGGACCCGAAAATGACTGAAGAGTCTGAAGGGCTTTTGTCTATGAAGACGTTCAAGGCCTTCAAGTTGAAGATGGGCTTGAGGGTGTGGTCTGATTTGGAGGTAAGGAACATACCTGACAGGAAGCTTGGGGAGTCGTCTGCTGCCTCCAGAATTTTTGACGCTTTCATCGTTTCGATGTGTGCGGTCATGCCTGGAGACAACCTTGTCCTGAAATTCTGCTTCAGCTCGGCCGATGGGAGCGCCCGAGGAGGTTTTGATATGAAGTGTATCCTTGCTCCTTTTAGAATGTTCAGGATTAGCGGTGATGCTCCCAGCTCCCTCCACACCTCCTGATATGCCTTTAGGCGTCCTCCCCAGAATGGCTCCGGCCTCCAGTCACCTCCATCGCCTTCTACCCCGATCGCTGGCCGCCTTGCGAGAGGGCTCTGGCTTTTAGGCGGGCTGCCTGTACGTCCTGTCTTTCTCTGGCCTAGGGGCAGGTCGAAAGGGCTTCCTAGGTCGGGAGTGTGGAGCCTCTATCACCGGTCTTGCTGCTTGTGAGGTAGAGGGTTGAGGTTGACGGGGGATATACGACGAGGATGCACTACCGAATATCTTGTCTCGTCCCCCGTTTGCCACGATATAACTTGCTAGTTCCTCTTTATTGAAGAGGTGACTGGCGCTCGGAGGAATCCTGGCAAGGCCTTCCTTGATGTACGGGTCCCTTACTCCCTCTAGCAGGGCCTTTCGCCTACTTTGTAGGCATTCCGTTCGCCTTCCGCATAAAATCTGTAGGACGTCGTCCGTGGTCTTACTGTACTTGGCAAACATCCCCTGAATCTTGTCAAACAGAGTCGCAGGGGTCAAGCAGGTGCCTGGTTCGGATGCCCAGTTTACCAGGGCCTGCATGTTTCCTCTGACCGACTCTGTTTGGGATAGCACTGCATTGGAGAGGGCTCCCAGGGAACGGTCCAGGGCTGGCGCGAAGGAGTTGTTCTTATCAAACCTCCTAGTTCTTCATTTACCTCCAGCTCTACGAAGGCGGGCGTGGCGGTGTATACTTTCTGTGTTTCGGCATAGCGAACACGCGATCATTCCTCCGAGCCAAAACGCTGAAGAGCCGAGATAACTGCGACTCTTCTTGCGCCCGCCTTCGGAATCGGCGATTCCTTCACCAATGTGCTTGGATTGCAGAACTCCAAAACGTTTTTCTGAGCGGCTAGGCTGGCGGGCATCTCTAAAAACCCCGATTCTACCTCTTGCCGCATCTCTCCCGCGGAGTCTTCTTTGTCCGAGACCGTTTTCTCCGCGAACTCTACCCGATTCCCAGATAAAACGTCCGTCATGGCCGACATCTGTTGCATCAGGATGTCTACCCGAGGATCCCGATAGTAATGCCTTTCTTCCGAAGTGTCGGATCCAGAGCTTTCGCGCGGAATTTGGCGTTTCCGAGAAACTCGTGCTTGATCATTGTTTCCGACCGGCGAAGCGTCTTAGTTGTCGATAACACTCATTTTGTTGCACAGTTTAAACACGTAAACAACCGAAAAAAACACACTAAATAATTAGTCAATTTCTCAGAAAACTATCTATCACGGAATATTTAATGTTTAAACTGAAAGAGCAGGGAATAAACTTCGATTTTCGACTCAAAATTGGTTTTTTAAGTACAGCGAAACACGAAAACTGCTTTCGGCGCGAAAAAACGGCGTCATATGACAAACAATAACATCACGTGATCTGAGATGCGCGTCACTAGTGTTGCCAGCAGAGAGAAAATGTGGTAAGTCGAATAAAAAAAGGGCAAATATAGGGAATAAACACGCGCGAAACTGAAACTATAAGGGCGAAAGAGCTAGCTCTCTCTCATAATGGATTCCAGGCATCGATACGGAACACAAAATAATGGATTTTCGGAATTCGCTAATCACCTTATTGATAAAGATCATACCTTCAATCAAAACACCGGTGTTAAGATTTTACACAGAAATAGTCATGGTAACAGGCTTAATAATTTAGAAGCACTCGAAATAAAGAAAGCCGTTAAAACAAAAACCCAAATCCTTAATAATCAGTTAAATGTGTCCAACAGTCCGATATTAGGAATATTTCCCATAAACTAAAAAAACCCGTAGCCACTTTATTCCTTAATCACCTGTTTAAATGACGTTTTGTCCCGGTAGATATAATGTAATTCATTAGATATACCCGTCTCTTTCTCTCTATCACTATGTAGGATGTTAATTACAATCTCTCACTCTTACTTTATATTATGTTTTGTCTCTGTCTGTATGTATATATAAGCTCACACAATGTATTTTTTCATCAGTTTTAATTTATACCCTGATGATGCTTGTATTAAGCGAAACCGGTCGGTAAATAAAAATTAAATCAATAAATCGTGGTTACAAACAAAGTGATTGTTTTCCTTTAATTAAAACTTTTTCATTACGTAACATAAAACGAAAACTCAACAAGCAACATGACTCAAACTAGAAAGTTCAATCCCTATATATATATTCCCGTCCTTTGCCTCTTAATCCTATTCCTATGTTCCTCCTCCCCCCCTCCCTTTTTTATATTTTGTAACTAAAAATTAAACTAAGAAAATACCCTTACAATGTTCACACTTTATTACTAACTATCATCAGTGGAAAGTTCATAATTGGCATGAGATTCCAAAAGGCGTGCCTCAGGGAAGTCTATTGGGACCTCACCTCTTCAACATCTTCACTCACGACATCCCCCATGACGAGAGATGCAACCTTTCCATCTATGCAGACGACGTCAAACTTTACGTTTCCTCAACGATATTACGAGTTCTTTACGAGTTCTACAAAAAAAGGCGTCTCAAACTGAACGAGGCGAAGACCGAAGTCATAATGTACTCGAGGAAAAATAAAATAAGAACACCAGACGTCAACATCGAAATGGGAGGACACGTCCTAGAATGGAAAGATGAGGTCGTCTACCTGGGCCTCACAATGGACTCACGTCTCAACTGGAAATCTCACGTAGCCAAGATGCACGTGAAAGCCAGAAAGGCAGTCGGCGCGATGAAGCCAATCTTCAACAGAAGAAGTCTGCTACTTCCCAGAACCAAACTCCTGATCTACTACTCGCTCATTCGACCGGTACTGACTCATGCTATCCCCGTGTGGGGCAGCATCTCCCACTCTGACCACACAATACTACAGACTTTACAAAATCTCTGCATTAAAATCACGTACAACACAAGACTCAGAACAAACTTGAAAAAACTACATGCAAGAGAAGAAATACCGACCTTATTTGAATACACACACAGACTGATCGACCGATTTTACAAGTCACTTCAACATAGTAAAAATAAACTCATCAAAGAAATCGGTCAATAAAATGCACCTAGCGATCTCCCTTTCAGGTACAAACACAGACTACCCAAACATATTCTGATGGACCTTAATCACATTTGGCACAACCCTGAATCAGACGCGGATGACTGAGCGATCGGTAGGTATTCCCAATCACCAGACCCCCCCCCACAACTTATGTCTATATATCTATTTATATAATAATATTTATTTTATCTATATGTATGTAAGTTTATCCTAAAAATTCCCATAAAGTACATATCACATAAAAACAGACACCCACACCCATCACCACAAAATGCAGGATTTCATCTACTGAAATCACTGAAGGCCGCACAGTTTCATGTTGACTGTCGGCCGACTCCTCCCGGATAAGGTTTTTCATGGTTTCCTTATTCCCAAAGGCAAATGCGGAGGAGCTCCAAACAAAAGGACATGACCGACTCCTTCCCACTCCCAACATAACACAAACACACACGTATGTATATATTTTTCCACTGGGCCAAATTCAATTGCTTTGTGGAGCTAAGCGAAACATGCAATTTTAGTAGGGTTTTTTACATAACAATTTTTCCCTACCGACAAAACACATGACCTCTAAGTCTATAATAGCCAGGTACTATTTTTAAATACCCACATGAGGTAAAAATTGCAAGGCGCATATGACGCCGTTCTATTTGTATAAAGAACATTAACTTTAAATTCAGTAAATTTAAATGATTCATCTCCTCAAGATACATAAGAATCTAGAAAATGAAAAAAAAAAAAAATGGCATAATTAACATCTTATTATTGTATTATTTTGTAATCTCTGATTTGCTGTCAACTTTCTCTAAAATAAATAAAATAAAAAATAAAATAAAATAATCCGTTTTTTTTCAAATATTTTGTGTACGTAAACCCTTATGATTTTAAAACATTGATTTTAATTAACTGACGATTGATTTTAAACGCCCAGCTGGTATTTGAACACATTCTAAGTCGATTTTGAACCCACACATAGTGTACGTCATACGTTCTCAACGTGTCTTATGGTCGTTTGAGACTTTCAGGGGGGCAGTAGAAGACCCAGAGAAAATTAGAGGGCGTTGAGATGGCACAGTGAGGTCTTGGGCAGGTAAAAAAAATATGGTCTAAAAAAGACACCAAAAAACAGGCTAATCACGTACTAATAAAGCAAAGTAAACTTTAATTTTTGTTATTGTATGAATTGTAATCATTTTTATCATGTGTGTGTAAATTCACACATTTCGGTAGTTCGGGAAGTGGATGAAAATTGAAAACTGAAAGATTCCTTTGCAGATCTACATTTTTTTTTGTTAATATAATATTATGATCTTACGTGCATTATTATTATTAAGAATTGACAATATATCATGAATACAAGAAGGAAGGAGGTACAAAAAGGTACAACACCCCCTCCCCCCCCCCGAAATCATAAGTGTGCGGCCCGCGGTGATACCTCACGTTGTCCTATGTGGCCCTTGACCAGAAAAGTGTGACAACCGCTGATCTAGAATATTACACTCTCATTGTTTATAGTTGATGTAATGACCATGTGTATTATTTTAGATTATTTTTGAGTGCCGAGCCAGCAGCCTCTGCTGCATATCACATCATTCCTCAAGGCATCCTCGAGTCCGCCATCAAGATCACCAACGAACCTCCCACGGGGATGCAGGCCAATTTGCATAAAGCCCTGGATAACTTCTCCCAGGACACTCTGGAAATGTGCTCCAAGGAGGCAGAGTTCAAAGGGATATTGTTTGCCCTTTGCTATTTCCACGCCGTTGTGGCAGAGAGAAGGAAGTTTGGGCCTCAGGGTTGGAACAGGTGAGTTAATCTATTTATCCTTGCCATCGTTGCCATTATTAAATTCCATGTACTGACGAGGGACACAATACAAAATGGCTACTATTTTGAACATTTTTCTGCAACACATGCACAATCAACTGTCAGACACACTCACTAACATCATCTGGGCAACAAATTGGAGGTATCACAGATATATGTACATACTTCCAAGCTACGTGACTGCAATGCAACCACCAGTCGCCTACCGATATGTTACTCTTTGGTTATACCGATATGCTACTCGCTGGTTTCCGTGCACAGCGCTATCTGAAATATACTTACATTGATCATTTTTTCACATGCAGCCGTGGAATTAATATAATGTCAAGTGTCTTTAGCGAAGAAGATAATAATATTGTTCTTCTTTACCTTTGTATGCATAAAAAACGATTTAAAAGAAGATTTTGGTTTCAAGGAAATTAAAAAATAATAGATAAATGAAACAATGTTACTTTGTTTGAACCACTTGTATATTTGAGTAAAGCCGACCGGTTTCGGAACGACCATTCCTTCTTCAGGGCAAACGTATACTGATTTGACAGTTACAAAATAGTGGATTACTTAGTAATAATACATTGTTCCCATCCACTATTTTGTAACTGTCAAATCAGTATATGTTTGCCCTGAAGAAGGAACGGTCGTTCCGAAACCGGTCAGCTTTACTCAAATATACGGGGGGAGGTTTTTAAGTTCGCGGAATGGGAAGGAAGGTGATAATTGGGGGTGTCGCTGAATTAGATACTAATTGAACATCTCATTATAAGTATAAACACCGGGTTTTATCATAATTAGGTCATTAGTCTTTGAGCTATCGTCGATTAAACATGTCAATCGGGAAGAAATTGTGAAATATGGAAAAGATCGAGTTCCGCGCTGTTATAAAGTTCCTTACCAAGCAAGGAAAATCATTTCTGACCATACTGAAAGAATGTCATCCGTTTACAGGGACTCTTGTCCAAGTAAAACTATGGTTTACAAGTGGCGTAACCTCTTTAAACAAGGCAAGGGTCACTTGAAGACGACCCACGGCCAGGAAGGCCGATCGAGGCGACCACTCCGGAAAATATTCAAAAGTCGAAAAATTAACATCAGAAATTCCCGACTAAAGAGAAACAGCTTGCAAAAATAGTTGGAGTATCAGATACAACTATTTTAAAAATTCTTCATGGCCATCTTGGTATGACCAAAGTCAGCGCAAGATGGGTGCCGGGAATGCTCGCCGCCTCAAAAACAACAGCGCGTGGAGTGTTTTCGTGCATTTTCGGACCTCTGTAGGGAAGACAAAGATGGAGTGTTGGCTCAAATTGTTACTGGTGATGAAATTTGGGTTCATCATTATGAACCTGAGTCTAAACAAGACTCAATGCTTGGCACAGGAAAGCACACCACCACTAAGAAGTTTAAGGTGTCACAATCGGCTGGGAAAATTATGGCGACAGTCTTTTGGGACTCAGAAGAAATCCTTTTGATCGATTACAAAGATAAAGGTGTTTCCATTATCGGAAATTACTACGCTTTAATTCAAGAGCAATTAACGGAAGCCATCAAGGAGAAAAGAAGGGGAAAATTGACCAAAGGTGTCCTCCTTCTGCATTACAGCGCGCCTGTTCACAAGAACCGTGTTGCGAAGGCTGCCCTGCAGAAGGTGGGCTTCGATATTTTGTCACATTCACTTCACTGGCTCCCAGTATTTATTACCCATTTCCAAACTTGAAAAAAAAACTTAGTGTGAAAAAGTTTTCAAGTGATGAAGAAGTGAGGGATTCAATTTTGTCGGATTTTTTGGGCAAAGACAAATCTTTTTTTTTGAGGGTATACATAAGTTGATTGAAAGATCCAAAAAATGTATTAGGGTAACAAGTAAACATATTAAAAAGGAAAAATAATTTAGGATTTTTATTTCCACTCCTTACCCCCCATTCCGCGAACTTAAAAACCCCCCTCGTACAAGTGGTTCAAACAAAGTAACATTGTTTCATTTATCTATAATGGATAATCAGAAAGTTGTAGCTACATTCAAAGGTATAAAAAATAATAGAAGGACATTCGTCTCCACCAAGGAACTACATGAGAATGATGTCAACTAGATTTTTTTTTCTAACCTCAATTCACGCTTTCTCAACGTAATCCTTTCTTATGTATTCCTTTTAAATTGTAGTTGTTTGACATTAATTTTCGTTTGATTTTGAATTTAATTGTTCTTGAATTTAACATTTGAATTTAATTGTCGTTTTCAAAATTTGAACTGCTTGGGTCAAGAATAATTATTAAAGTAGGTACCTACTTATAAAATAATATTTTAACTGAAAACAATTTTAATAAGTGTCTTTTTTAAAATTGGAATTACAATGTCCTGTGGTTTTTCACGGGTCGGCGCTAGATAAATAATATTTCTTCTTACTCATGCTCTGTCCGTTCAACGGATGTTGGCTATCATGTTGGCTATGCGGACTTTGTTTACTGCGACCCGGAACAGCTCTACAGTAGACTGGCCAAACTATCGTCTCAGGTTTTCAGCCGTGATGTTCTCTTTCTTCCAGAGCCCCATCTTACGTCAATGTTTCCCTGCATTATGAGATGCAAGATCTCGTACTTCTCTGCATGTCTCGTCCCCATAATATTTAATCTGTAAATTGTTTCAACACTGTGACCAATTTTTGTTTTCTCTACATATTATAAATTAAAGTCCTCCGTCGCGTCTGTCTGTCTGTTCGCGATAAACTCAAAAACCACTGAACGGATTTTCATGCGGTTTTCACCAATGTTGAGTGATTCATGAGAAAAGTTTAGGTATATAATTTGTCAAGGTTTTGTGTAAATTGGTTGAAATATATAATATATAAAGGAGAATGTCTGTATGTGGTGAACGAGCGGGCTGGCAAGCGGGCGGTGTGGATTTGATTTGTATGCAAATTAACAGATGGCGGTAGTTATTAAGATTGTGTAACCATCGAATAGATGGTGTTGTGTTTCATTAAAACGCGTGGCCGGATCAGCTAGTGTTTTTATAATTATATAAATTTAATAAAATTACGGCAATTTCTACAAAACTTATTATGTATATTAGGAACTACCCTTTCAACCTGGGCGACCTGATGATAAGCGTGTACGTGCTATACAACTACCTGGAGAACAACTCGCGCGTGCCGTGGGAGGACCTGCGCTACCTGTTTGGGGAGATCATGTACGGGGGGCACATCACAGACGACTGGGACCGCCGCCTGTGCAGGACCTACCTCACTGAATACATGCAGCCTGAACTGGTGAGTAACTTTCTTGATACATCAAATTACTACACACAGCGTCCCCAAAGATGACATAGGCCTAGAGCGAGATTATTTTCCTCAGGGCCTCAAAATCAGCAAATCAAATGTGATGTAATTTTGAACGTCTTGTGCAAAATTTCATCAAGAAGTATCAAAATTCCGCTTTATGATTTGGGAAAGGGGGATGGGGGCAATGAAGTTTTATAAATAGACTTACCATTGTCTCACAAATATAACTCGAGATATAATGTGGCAAGTAAACAACACTCTTTTGTTTTCGGCGGTTTTCAGTCATTTCTTAATTCAAAAGTTATTCATGCATTAAAAAGATACGCTACTTCCACACCGAAGCCAACCTTCCAACTCTGAACTTCCAACGCACCAACTACCCCACAACACAATCGTCCGAAAGTTTGAAGTTGAAAGTTGGCCTCAGTGTGGCCGTACCATAAGACAATCAAAGAATGTGTGTGTATTTTCTCTAATGATGCGTAAAATCGTCAGGTGGGAAACATGAAAATTAATTGTATTGTATAAACAAATAATCGATAATAATATGTAATTTGCGTGTACTTAAAAATGAAATGTTATTTCTTCGCTTTTACTACCGTTTGCCGTGTAATGGAAACATTTTCTCATCACACAGGAGGGCATTTTGGCACTTTTTAAAGGCAATTTACCTACCGGTAACACGCAACCCTTTTTTTTTTTTTAAATAATCAGAGACGGTTTACATATATATAGTTCCCGTGAGCACTTAGGCCATAGACCCATTGTACTATCTCCCATTTTACTTCATTCCTTTGACAGTAACCCAGTCCCTGTTATAAAGTTCACCAGGATTGTCATTGGAAATGAAGCTATATCTTCTGGTTCGACAATGTGTCTTCCCAGGTCTCATTTCCCCTTTTCACTCCTCCTTGGTTGCCTGAAGGCCCCACGACGAAAGAGGGCTTCATCTCTCCTCTCCACTCCTTAGTTCCCCGAAGGCTCCACGATGGAGAGTCCATCTCCCCTTGGTTCCCTAAAGGCCCCACAAGGGAAGAGTCCACTCCACCTTGGTTCCCTGAGGGCCCCAGAAGGGAAGAGAACTTCACCTCTCCTCCTTGGTTCCTTAAAGGCCCCACAGAGGAAGAGTTCACCAAGATGGCCTCATTTCTCCTCTTCACTCCTACATGGTTCCTCGAAGGCCCCACATGGGAAGAGGACATCATCTCTCCACTTCACTCCTCCTTGGTTCCACAAAGGCCCCACAAGGGAAGAGTTCATGGAGGTGGCCTCAGCTCACTTGTACACGGTTTCTCCTCTTGGTTCCTCCTACGGCCCCAGGAAGGAAATCCACAGAGGTGGCCTCAGCACTACTAGGTTCCCAAAAGGCCCCTAGTTTTCAAATGGTCCAATTTTTTTTGTCCCACGAGTTACCAGGGAAATAGAAGGTCCACTCCAGCAGAGCCCTGAGTGCTGGAGTGAGGTCTAAATACTCCGAGATGCGACCTTGTTTCTCGGAGGCACCGTTCGTAACGCTGTTCCCCAGGACACTCAGCCTGAGCACGGTACCTCACACCTTGGCTTGGGATGGCTATTGCAGGTTTGTGTTTTCCACTCCCTAAGCGATGGGTTCGCCACACTCCCTACGCTGTAGACACGACCTTACTCAATTGCAATTGCCTTGCTTTTGGCTTCCTACTTTGAGATTTCAACCACGCGTCTACAGTATATAACTTTATTTATTTATTAATTTACGGACAACAGTCCATTTCATTGGATGGGGATAGTTTATCGAAATTTCACATAGACAGTCATCTTGTTTTGAAGGCCAAGTGTGCAAAATTTCATCAATTTTCAAATAAAACTGTGGATTTCTATAAAAATGCCACGCTGCCACAGACACTCTTCTTTATATATTTATATAGATAGATATATCGATTGTCCAGTTGATTAGTCAAACATCTCCCAATACTAAGTTTTGAGATAAAGAGGAAAGCAATATTTGAATGCTCACTATTGCATCTGAAAATGCTTACGAATTAAAGCTTCAGAATCACTTGAAAATGGACTGTAAATACTAACGATGAAATGAAACTAACAATTAAATAAATGGTATTTGCTGGAAATGAGTTTAAGGAAAAAACAATGGATGCAAGGAAGAAGGATAACCAATCACTTACCACTGAATCTCTGCAAAGGAACATACAACACAATCACAAATATATAGTTCCATGTAAACGGTACCTCGGACCTCGAGGTAATTATTGCTAGAATGACACAAATAAGTACAAAACGATTTTGTTTACTTTAGATATGGTCAAAAACTTCCGTTAAAAAACGAGATTATGAACATGAACAACACAAACAACTTGCTTCAAAGGTAGTCCTAACTCTCCTTCTGTTTTTCAGGAAACAAATGCACACTAACTTGGTATTTTTCTCTTGTTATTGTTCCAAATTCAAAAAGCTTTTCCAGCAAGGTGATGTGTTACGTGAGGTAGGTACTGGGTAAAATGACATCCCGGTAGGAACTATGCATAATCTCATTTCAAAACCAAACACTCACCATAAATCGAATATTATTTACACGTGTCTGTGTTTTACTTATTGAATATGCTATAAAATACACCGGGTAGCATAACGTTCCGGTACATTAGTATGGCATTTTGAAATTTCCTATCAGAGAAAACATCAATTTGTGGTGGTGTTTATGTGTCATCTGAGTATTGTACCAGATAGAGAGTACACTTTTACGTATAATTAATTGCACAACTCAAATATCGATTTTTTGTAGATGTCTGAAGAAGAAACTGAATCATCGATGTATCCGGGCGTTTATCAAAAAATTTGGCTACTCGAAAATGACGTGTTCCACGATTTTCAACAAGATATTCTATAGGTTAATAATTTTAGGACATGTTTCTTAACCCCTCCGCAACGTAAGCAGATATAAGCGTTAAAAATAGGACAGCAGTCAAGTACAATAAGCGTGTTTATACGTCAGCGCGTGTGTTTCCATAGAAATCGTTCTAACTCCGTTATTGTTTTAGTTACATCCCTAAAACAAAAAGTAAAAGGTCGACAGTAGATCAAGCTGCACATCCCTATCAAGTTGTCTATGGACATACATAACAGGAATCAGCTGTCAGTTGTGTAGTTGACAAAAATATTTACCCGCGCAAATTTGCTACTGGCAACTCCACCGCGCTCCACATTTTAAATTTTTATTAAATATTTTTATATGAAATGATAAAAAAGTGAGGTGGCAAAAGTGTTTATTACACATACATACAATAGAATAAGTATTGTTGTTTACATAATCTGTGATTTTAGTACCGTTTTCACATAAAAATATCAGGTGAGTCATTTTTACCTATTTTT
The DNA here is from genome assembly GCA_929108145.2 of Limnephilus rhombicus. Taxonomy (NCBI): domain Eukaryota; kingdom Metazoa; phylum Arthropoda; class Insecta; order Trichoptera; family Limnephilidae; genus Limnephilus; species Limnephilus rhombicus. The sequence continues at coordinate 9,405,460 of OV815287.1, read as the reverse complement.
AATGTTTGCGTTCTAAATTTTAATATTTACAAATGCTAATATTTATTTGTAATATAATAATTTGAAAGCCTGTTTTGTAACCTTTCTAAAACAGTTTTTACTATTCGGCTACGTTCATAAATGTTTCATTTATAGAGCTTTAATTGTGAAGCGGTAATAACAAAAAGTTTTCGTAAAATGTCATTTTGTTAAAGACACCAAAAGCGAATATTCTCGAAAATTCGGAGGGGTTAAAATAAGTCCTATAAAATAATTTATAAAACTAATTATTTACATAGCAAATACCCATAAAATACATATAATTTACATAAATATTCGTCAAATAAGTTAGAAGAGAGGCGATTTTTTTACCGTACTTTTGCAAAATTCCGAATGCAGAATATTAATGTTTGCCCAGTCCCTGTTTTACAAGGGCGGATCCAGCTTTGGCGTCAGGGGAGGGTCATGGTAAAATTCAAATTTTCGATGCATTCGTTCCAGAATAATGCGTTTGCCGTCAAAGTATTGGTGAGTTGGGGTAAATCCAGATTTGGGGGAAGATCGAAAAACTCGATTTTCGCGGTACCCTGACAATCTATAAAATGCGCCAATACCTCTAAAGGAGTTCTGCTTCATTACGCGTAGCACCCCCTTCGGTCGGCTCTAGGAAGCTAGGTTAGGTAGTGTTAGGTTGTGAAGCGCGTTTTTTAAACAAGTTAAATTTCACGGAATATTGTGAGATAAGCGATTTTACCCCCATCATAAATATTTACGGATCCAGGTAAGCTATTGAATTGATTTCAAATCCATGTGTATTTTTTTTAGATAAAAAATTGTTTAGGAAGGTTCCAGAGTCAAATCTGCTTCGGTTTCGGCTGTAGCTTTCTTTTCGATCTTCTCCCGGTGGAAGATCGGAATATGACCCTTCCGACCTTACCCCTTTTGCGGATTCCATACAAATAGCCACGTATTTCCAAACTAAGAGGTTCGTGCGGGCGCATTTGTGGTGGTGGTGGAGCTTAGTGCAGGAACAGTGCTGTGCCGGGCGGAAATCGCTATTCCCATATGCGAGCGAGTATCGATTACAGACGAAGATCATTCATATTAGACTGTTTATATAAAGGATAGTTAAAAAAATGTGTAGCTTTCAATTTTTTTCATTGTTGTTATGCCGCGGAACTACTGCAGAAAAACACTGCGAGCTGTGTGTTATGCACAAGGCAATGTTTTATCTGCTAAAGAAGACATAAATAAAGAAGATCAAACAAGTGTGGAACATCAGTTTCTACTCTACATGACCTCGTCAAAGGGAAAACAGTTTCAAAGAGTGGTTACTCTTGGAAGACCAAATTATTTATTTTGTTGTGATAAAAAAAATGTATATATATATATATAAGTTACATGTATACTTATAAGGGGTCGTCCATTAATCACGTGATGTTTTTTAGCCACTTTTTAACCCCCCCCCCCTGGTGATACTTGGTGAGGTTTTAGACTAACCCCCCCTACCTAAATACACTTGATATCTCATTATATCCCCCCCCCCGCTTGTGATATTTCGTGATTTTTTCCGAACCCCCCCCCCTCATTAAGTATAAGCACCACACAAATATATATAAATACAGTAGAACCCCGTTAATTCAAAATCCACGGACATCAAAAATAAAATTAACGAATTCCCTTGTACCTACCTAATTCGAAATTTTATGAAAAAAAAACGAGTTTCTCAGCCTCAAATTTAAATTCGGGTAAGTTCTTAGGAATTAATTTTTAATAATAAGACTTCAAATTTTCGCGGCCGAAAACCGTCGCAGACGTCCCTTTAAACTTATAAAAATGTGAAATACTACTGCATAAGATGAAATTTCACAGCCTATTTCCGACGCAGCCGGCTCTTTGAATTCAGATACTCTAAGTAAATTCGTAAAAATATGATATATTTAGCAGAAATCGAAATTTCGCGACTGAAACCCGTCGCGGCCGGCCCACTAAATTCATATACCTATACCAAATAAATTCATAAAATATGTGAAAATACCGATAAGTTTCGAAATTAACGAAATTTCACGGCCGAAACACAGCCCTCTACATGCAGATACCTATTCAAAATAATTTCCTAAAAAAACTGCATAATTTCCGCGTAAATCAAATTTTTGCGACTTATTACCGCTGCGGCCGGCTCTAAAAATTTAGATATTTGAAATAAATTCGTAAAAATACGATATATTTAGCGTAAATCGAATCGAAGCCGGCCCTCTAAATTCATATTCCTATTCGAAATAAATTCGTAAAAAAAACCCCCATAATTTCCGCGAAAAACAAATTTTCGCGGCTTATCACCGCCACAGCCGGCTCTTCAAATTTAGATATTCGAAGTAAATTCTTAAAAATACCATATATTTCACATAAATCTAAATTTCGCGATCGAATCCCATCGCGGCCGGCGCTCTAAATTGAGATACCTACATATTGGAAATAAATTCATTAAATACGATATATTTCCGAGTAAATCAAAATTTCGCGGCTGATTTCCATCCCAGCCGGTCATTCTAATTCAAATATTTGATGTAAATTTCTAAAAATACTATAAATTTCCTTGTCAACCGAAATTTTGCAGTCAATTTCCGCCGTAACCGTCCCTTTAAATTAATGTTTCGAAGAAAATTCCTAAAAATATAACATTCCAATGTTAACCAATTCTGCCTAGCGATTCCGTATTTTTGTGGGATCGTTATTGGATAACGGACGTTATCTCCTTTCAGATTTGTGTGATTTTTACATATTTATTGTCGCATATTTTAGTTTAGATCGATTTAAACACGAATTCCTGCAAGTACGCATGATTATTTATTCATTTAATGTTCGTTGTACATAGAAAAATAAATAACAGCCATAAAAATCACACAAATCTGACAGCAGATAACGTCCGTTATCCAATAACGATCTCACAAAAAATACGGAATCGCTAGGCAGATTTAAAAGATAATAATTCGAATTAGGACGATGTTAACCGCGTAAATCGATATTTAATGGCGTTTTACCACCACTGTACCTTCAAATTCAGATTTAAGAATTTTTTTTTTTTTTGTTGGAGTGATTTATAATTTTCTACTGGGCATTTAAAAAATATATTTTTTCATATCTTGTTTCCAAAACACTTTGAGAACACTTTGCCGATCTTACCCCGTAAGGGGGAAAGACCGGTATACCAAAATTATAAATGGCTTATTTTTTTTGTATAGGTAAACAATTAAAATGTTACACATTCTAATTTGGCAACAAAAGGTAAGATGAAGTACCGTTGTTAGTAAATCTTATGGCTAATATGCTTAATTACAATTTTAGAATGAATGCCGGTCATGCCCCAAAAATTTCCGATATTACCCCTCATTGAAAAATAATTTACAAGAAGTTTTGAATGGCAGATTTTGGATGTTTTACGGTGGATAACTCGATAAATAAAAATTTACTCACATAGTTAAGAGCTAAAGGTAACATAATAAAATTAAAAACTTTGCGGGAACACCACGAATTCTTCATAAAAAAATTCCAAAGTGGACCAATGATAAAAAAAAATCATCTCATTAAAAAAGCACACGGTCTTACCTTATATTAAATTAATTAAATATTGAAAGTACTTAAATAAAATCTATGTTGTGACAAAAAAAATATATAAAAACATTATGTTTAACAATTTTAATTAGTGGTCCACCTAGGTTGTGGACCCAGCCCAGGGGGGGGGGGGGGGTCATGACCCCCATGACCCTCCCTGGATCTGCCCTTGGTTTTACATTTTTTGTTAATTTAAATGGTCATATTTTCCAAATTCATTAATATACCTTACGTTTAGCAGAGTAGAGTTCAAAATAATTAAAAAAATCTATTTTATTCTGTGCCTTAAAAATTATGTAGGTGGAAAATTCCGCAACGCTACGACAATAAATCGATTTTGAACGAAAAATTACTTTTAAAATCATTGTGGGAATCGGTCTATTTTGATAAATGGCAACATTTGCACCATAAACAATCACCATCTTAGTTTTGAGCCGCAGTGTACGTCTTCTGTGACACACTGAATGGTTGGGCGTCACGTTGTGCTGTTTTTATTTTGCACCACGAACTTGGTTTTTGTTGGTAAGTAATAAAGATTTTACTTACAGCTTTTGAAGGTTAATTACTTAAGTCATGTAGAATACGATTAAATATGCCAATTAGTGAAACGCAAAGTGATGTACTAGTGAAACGCAAAATGTGACGTAATGGAACTGCTGTGTTGCAGGATGTAAACCTGTCTTTATAGTTCCTAACCGTGACATTTTTTCCATTAACGTCACTTGTCCTATCGTGTTGTGATAAAAGATTTAACTTTATTTATATTAATTTGCTTAGAATAAAGATTGGATTTATAAAAAACATGATAATTTTATTATCCGTATACATTTAAAATTATATTACTTTAAAATAAAAACATTGAATTTACCATAAAGTAGCGTTGTGGAATAGTTTTATTAAGAAAAGATTTTATTTCATTTAATTACCTATCTCAAGTTATGTTTTTGAAGAATGTTTAATTTAAATGAAAGTTTAATAAATTATTAATTAAAATTGCCACAGAATTTTACTTAAATCTTACCTAAAGTTTGTGACGTAATGGAACTTCTCATCACCTGTACTTCATTAAAACATTGATTTCCTACTAAATAGTAGACTTTTCTTATTTATATTTACAATTTTTATGAAAAAATCGTCTGTTACTAAAAAAAAATTTTTTTTTGGTGGAATTCCATTACGTAACGGACAATTTTTTTGATAAATGCCCATCCACCACTTATTGTTAAAAGTGCAGTAATTCATCAATAAATATTAAATTTGCCACATAAAAATGGTTTAATTTTCATTCTTTACCAGATCGATGGTGAGCTGTACCTCGCCCCCAACTTCATGGCCCCCCCGAACTCGGACTTTTCGAGCTACCACTCCTACATTGACGAGTTCCTGCCCGGAGAGACGCCATACCTCTACGGGCTGCATCCCAACGCAGAGATCGGAGTCCTCACCACCCTCTCCGAGCAACTGTTCCGGACCATCTTCGAGATGCAGCCCAGAGATACGGGATCGCAGAGCGGCAGCGGTTTGAGCAGGGAAGAGAAGGTAGATTTCTGAACTTAACTTACATAATTCTTCTTTTTCTCGTGCCCTGTCTTTGTCTTCTCTCCGTTCAACGGATGTTGGCTATCATGTTTGCTATGCGGACTTTGTTTACTGCGGCCGGAACAGCTCTACAGTAGACTGGCCAAACCTCTGTCTCAGGTTTTTCAGTCATGATGTTCTCCTTCTTTCAGGGCCCCGACTTCCGCAATCTTTCCCTGAATTATTAGATGCAAGATCTACATAATAGATAAGAGATTAGAAAAATGCTAATATCACTTGAGCAGTGTTAGAGTGAGACAGAAATAGTTAACTGCATATAAATAGTGCTCATTCTCTCTCATCCCAGATCTCGGATAGTATTCCCATTGAAAGTATAATGTTAAACTAACAAAGGGCACTATTTGCGAGGTCAATCATACATATATCATCAAATCCTTTCCTATTATAATATTAAAAGCAGTAGCACGCAAGCTGTTTGATGAGTTTGCAAATTTGGATAGAAAAAATTCAGTCTTGTAAAAACAAAAGAAAATTGTTGTGTATCTAAAAAGCTTCCGCCTTTTAGACATAGACTTTTTTTTTTTTTTTTTACAGTGAATACCGCACAAGAATCTCAACTGCTCCCGTCTGGAGCCAGTGAGACTATGGCATCCCCAATTGGGGTATGTTGTGAGGCTGAAGGTAGTGGGGAGGGGAAGGAGATGGGGAAGAGGAAGGTTGGGAAGTACCTGGCTATTCAGATGTGGTCACCAAACACGGCTAAAGCCATTTTCAAGCAACGTTTCAATTCTGAATGGTGGTCTTACACCAGGGCGATACTAATAGTATCTTCCACTCTGGAACATGCCGCAAATATACTATATATTATTTTAAATGAATTAATTGTGAAATAACACAAATTAATCAAATAACATTTATTTGCGCATGCCGGGTTCGAACCCGTGACCTCCGGATTGTGAGTCAAGAGTCTTACCCACTGGACTACGGAGGTAGTCCAGTGGGTAAGACTCTTAGATAGATCTTATACTCTCGTAGGTAGATGGCGGTGATATGAACTATCAGTAGATTCCGCTAGATGGCAGGTAGCGTAGTACAATGTAGCATATCTATTTCGCGAGTAGGTACTGCTTAAAGTAGGTACTGTTTATTGTAGGTACTGTTTATTGTCTATTATTTTTTTTTTATTGTATTTAACTTTGTTGGTTGGCCAAACTGTAACGACACCGGAAACGTCATTCTTAGAATCATGGCGTCGGACGTCACTTAGCGAATTTTTTTGCGAGGAGGTTTTTGGGGCGATGTGCGGGTGTGCGGGTGTGCATTATTTTGAAGTGTCATGAAGCCTGGAAATATTGTTTTATTTTGTCACGGGAGTGTCTGACGACCCCAATGGCATTGAAGCCATTTTATTTATATCAATTCCTCGTCGGATGGCGCTGGATAATAAGTAACCCTGCGTGCTTGAAATTATTATTTTAAAGGATGAGGCCTTGAGTTATATTCGGCTTGAATCGACGGGTGATGTTCTTTTCATTTGACTAGCAAGTATTGTTTTGCTGTCTGTTATTTGGCTGGCTGGTTTTTGTTCACGCCGTCTGATGGGTGATGGTCGCTGAGTCTGTTTTGCTGGAGTGGATTCCCTTTAATGGAGCCTGGCGCTTCAAGACGCTCTGGGACTGCTGTTTTCGGATTGCTGCTTGCGAACTCGATGCGGCGCGGGCGTGATGCAGCAGGAGAATCTTTGCGACGCGACGTATGCCGTATAAAAAATTAACCTGAAATAAGAATAACTCTCTCTCTCTCCAAAACTGTTGTTAAATACACAAGGTATTTATGTTTTTTGATAACCTTTCGCTATGTTATTTTTTCCTCGGTTGATTGCAATAAATATTGTTTTACATTTTCACTAATTAAAACTGTGCTTTCATTTATATGCATGATCACCAATCCCTGGACTCCACAATCCTGAGAAAGATGTTCTTTTTGCTTTTGTTTATAACCTGTCGGGTGACATATCCCGACAAACGTATGCTGCCTCCACGAGCAAAATATGTTGCACTAAGTTGTCCGACAGGGGATCGGAGGGGCTCAAAGTGAGTGTTTTCTGTAAACATTCGGCAGAACCATTTTAGCTAGCTCCTAGTTAGGTAGACTACCGCAGACCCAATTGTATACGCAAAGTATAAATAAATCCAGATAACGAACAAGAATCTATTCATTCCCAACAAGTAATCTCCATCCAAGTATTTGGAGAATCTGTTAGTCTGTCTACTAAATAACAGAACACTACAAAAATGATTGAGATGATAAAACAGGAATCTACAGATATCACTCTAATATAAAGAAAATGGTTACCATGGTAAAACAGGAATCTATACTTCTTCTTCTTCAATGGCGCTACAGCCCATTTCGAGCCTTGGCCTCCTTCAAAATAAGCCTCCACCGCCCTCTGTCCTCGGCCGTCGTCTACCAATCTGCAACATGGGGTAATCCTCTTGCATCCTTCCTGACATCGTCCTCCCATCTCAGTCTAGGAATCTATACAATATCGATAAATAAATCAGAGACATCTGTTGACAATATTAGTTGCTTCTTATTATTGAGCAAAAATCTGGATATTTTAATAAAATTTTGGTCAGTCCTTAAATTAAACTCGTAAACTTATTTAAACTTCAATTAGTTGATGAAAGAATTATATTTATTAAAACTCTCAGATTGAAGAATTATATCCGACTTAATATTTATGTTTGAAATTGTAAATGGTAGAATAGACAGCTCTGATTTAGTTAAACTCATTGAATTTCATATACTTACGAGAGCTACTCATTCCAAAATCCTATTTAAATGTAACAATACCAAGACTGAGCATTTCAAACACTGGCTTGCACCTAGATTACATGAAATAATAAATACGCAGATGTGGCAGATCTATTTAACTGCCCCACCTTCTTCCTTTCCATCTCCGCTACCTTCATCTTCACAATTTTGGGGATGCCATAGTCTCACTGGCTCCTGTTGCGACTCTTGTCCGGTACTCACAAATGAAAAATATTTTAAAAAAGCACTCCATCAAAAAATTATGTTGAAACGGAGTAAATATTCAAGCGTTTGCTCAGTTTATAAATTAATGGTAATAAGATGTGATATTTGCAGATAAAAGCAGTATTGGAAGATATCCTGGACAAGGTGCCGGAGCAGTTTAACGTGCCTGAGCTGATGTCCAAAGTGGAGGAGCGCACGCCCTTCATCATTGTGGTGTTCCAGGAGTGCGAGAGGATGAACTTCCTCATGGGGGAGATAAAGCGCTCTCTCAAGGAGCTGGAGCTCGGCTTGAAGGTAAATAACCCTGCTTCAACCTAACCTAACTAACCATCACGCCATTTCGCTGCAGGGGTAGAAACAGATAGCCATGATGGAAACACAACACATCTCTGTCTTGGCACACACTTCAGTCACAGAGTGCTTGGGTCAAATTACATTTAATAAAGTAAATTATGTCATGCGCACAATATGCAAAATCAACCTACGTTTATCAAACCATCTCCTTCAGATGCATAATATTCATCATGCTCTCTCCCTCACGGCAATGACCCAAACTGTCTTTAGAATCCGAAAGCATTTTTACTAGGTGACAGTGCCATCTCCTTTATTGTACGGCGCGTAAAGAGACAGAAGAAATGATATTGGGACATTTGATAAATTGATCCAGCCAATCATAGTGCGAGGGAAAGAAAACTTCCATTTAAGACATTAGATGTCACTATTTTCCGCTGCCGGCTATCTCGCGGTGCATTTCTATTACATTAGAATAATATCAGTTGTTTTGATTTGCATAATATTTAATATTATGTTTTACTGCCATCTTATAATTTTGGGAGGTTTTTGACCAATTTATTTTATTTATTTATTTATTTATTTATTGCTTCTTCACAATTTATATACATATATTTTTAGCATGTAATTATTAACCCCACTAGGGTTCGCCTGTATCGGGGTTAATAATTTCACAATTTAATAAAAATAACACACGCAAATATCGGTCATGCAAAACAGTTAAGTAAAAGCAAAATAATAAAATTTAAAAATAAAATGATAAACAGAGAAAATAATAAGTGATAAAAATATGAATTAATAACAAAGTGTTAAGAGATCAGACAAAATGTTCTCATTCATTACATCATTAGTTCATACCATTTTCAACAACAGATAAAATTTAAAAAAATATATGTCCTTAGGTTTTTTTTTTAAATATGTGTAAAAAAATAAAAAATGAAACAAAACAATGATTTATAAGCGATTACATTAGAGCGAATCTTTCTTATGCAATATTAAAGTGACTATCAAATAATTATGAAATAAATATGAAAGAAACCGTTTTGATCACAATATTATTATTTTCATTCCATTTGTGACCGTTTTCATTAAAATATGATTGTATTTTATAGTGTAAGTGACACCTTAGAAATGCCATCCGTGTGATCTTTTAGTTTTGACAAAGTTATGGGACACGATAACCCATATATATTTATTGTTTCTTTACCTTTTTAATTTAGGTGTTATTGTTTAACTTGAAATTTTGAACTTCATTTTGACTTAAGATTAACAATTTTATAGTGTACACAAAATAATGTGTTGAAAGACAATATTGTTACAATAATATTTCTCACAGAATGGGCCTCTACTGCACTATAGGAACAAATACATTATAACGTAAAACATGTAGGGTGACCATATGTTGAAATCTAGCTTTGAAATAACTTTTTTTTTTGCAAGTTGTTTAATCTATAATATTTAAAATTAGGTTCGGTTAGAAAATTAATATGTAATGGTAAGTTAATAAGAAAATAAAAAAAATAATATATTAACAGTAAATATACTGTAATAAATAATCAATATGCTATGAATTTAGAAATGACAATGTAGAAAAAATCAATTGGCAATCCTCGGCTAATACGAATAATTTAACCATTTTTTTAAAAGTGCACAAGGAATTAGATGACTCAATATGTTCTGGAAGGCTATTAAATATGAGAGGAGCCTGATAGAAGTAATTTCTTTGACCAAAAGAAGATTTAGTTTGAATTGCCACAAAGTTAAGACCAGACCCAATTCTAGTAGTACGAATTTGCTGAGTTCTTTCTGCAATATTAATATTATTAAAAAATTTACAAAGTGTTTGTGTAATATACAGCTGTTTTACATTCATGACATTACATTCCTTATAAAGTATATGAGTTGGATATCTAAACTTTTTCTTGAACATAACTTTAAGGATCAGTTTTTGGGCAATGTTAAGTGGTTCTATATAAGACTTTTGGCAAGATCCCCAGCACACTATATTATAAGAAAGTAGAGACTGGATTATTGCAAAATAAACTGTCTTCAATTTATCCTTGTCTAGTATATGTCTGAGTTCTTTAAAGATATAGGTAAGTCTCCTAGTATTATTTACCAACATATTAACATGATCGTTCCATATTAAAAATTTATCTATTTTTACGCCAAGGTATTTGATGCTGACTACATTTTCTAAAGGGTTGCAGTTACAGGTTTGCAAACAATTGTGTATTATTAAATTATGAGTGGCGGAAGGTTGACTTTTACTTGAAATGCTAAAAGTGATATATTTGGTTTTTTGTAGGTTCAAAGTTAAAATACTATTATTTAACCAACTATTTACCACTCTTAAACCTGTATTACATTTGTTAAATGTTTCATCCCAAGTTTTACCCTCAAATATTAAGGTAGTATCATCTGCAAAACTAACGATGTTACCAGGAATATTCAGATTACATAAATCATTTATATATATTAGAAACAATATTGGCCCAAGCACACTACCTTGCGGGACTCCAAAGAAGATTAATTTACCATTGCTTAATATTTTATTTATCTCTACTTGCTGCGTTCTATCACTAAGATAAGATCTGAACCAACCCATTGCTGTACTATCAATGCCTAGAGATGATAATTTTTTAAGGAGCAATTCATGGGAAACTGTATAAAATGCTTTTGATAAGTCCAAAAACACCGCTAAAGCTTTGTTGCCATTGCAATTGATCTGAGGGATAGATCGGCAGTGGTCTATACAATCTGTAGTGTATGTATGCGTGTACAGTGTATGTATGCATGTAGAGTGTATGAATGCATGTATATTGGTTGCAGGGTGAGTTGACCATAACAGGGGACATGGAGGAGCTTCAGTCCTGCCTACTGGTGGGGCAAGTACCCCCGCGCTGGACCCATCTTGCATACCCCTCCATGCTGCCCCTGGCCGCCTGGTTCACCGACCTCTGCGCCAGACTTGCCGAACTTGAATCCTGGGCTGCCGACTTTTCTGTACGTACTGCTCATTTACTAAAAAACACTTTGGCTTAGCTTAAAACTAAGGGTTTTTGATATGAACTTGTAGCTGTAGCTATAGACTTCTTTACATTTTTTTCTTAAGTCATCAAAATTATTTCCTCTATACTTCTCCACCAACTTTCCATGCAGTTAGTACACCTCTCCTCATCTGCGTGCCTCTAGGTTTCCATGCAGTTAGTACACCTCTCCTCATCTGCGTGCCTCTAGGTTTCCATGCAGTTAGTACACCTCTCCTCATCTGCGTGCCTCTAGGTTTCCATGCAGTTAGTACACCTCTCCTCATCTGCGTGCCTCTAGGTTTTCCATGCAGTTAGTACACCTCTCCTCATCTGCGTGCCTCTAGGTTTCCATGCAGTTAGTACACCTCTCCTCATCTGCGTGCCTCTAGGTTTCCATGCAGTTAGTACACCTCTCCTCATCTGCGTGCCTCTAGGTTTCCATGCAGTTAGTACACCTCTCCTCATCTGCGTGCCTCTAGGTTTCCATGCAGTTAGTACACCTCTCCTCATCTGCGTGCCTCTAGGTTTCCATGCAGTTAGTACACCTCTCCTCATCTGCGTGCCTCTAGGTTTCCATGCAGTTAGTACACCTCTCCTCATCTGCGTGCCTCTAGGTTTCCTCCATATACTTATGATTTATGTATGTACATACATTTATTGGATAACTAACTTATAATTGGATAACTCTGCCATAAGTCACCCCATGTGGTTCACTATGTTTGGTATCTTAGCAGCGGTTCACGGGGTGAAGTGTATTTGGATCTTGGTGGCGGATGTGCCTACCAACTGCATGTCAGGCCGGATCGGGAGAGACTAGTTGAGGAGATCTTTGCAGCGGCATACGTCCGTAACTCCTGGACACTCTAACCCCCTGATTCCTACCCACCTCTCATACCCTTTTACTTACCAGAACTTTCTCTCCGTCTTTTCCTAAAAATACCCCTCACACAGCATCCCCAAAGATGACATAGGCCCTGAAGAGAATTATTTTTCTCATTGCCTTCTGTGTGGAGCTAATGTAAAAAAAATATTTTATATATGGTGTCCTGTCATTAAACATTCAGACTGCAGATACCAGCGAACAAACAACAGTTCACGTCGACTAAATATGTGTAAGCATGTGTTGGCGATCTGCAGTCATGCTTGAGAACGATAATGGGAGAGAAGAAGAAAGCTACTGACATAATCGATGAAATATTTATGGATTTGTTTATGCTAGAGGGCAGACCTAATTTTTTTTTCTCCTAGTAAAATAACCCATACAACCATAACATTTAATTGTATACTATTCCAGCTCCCCAGCGTGGTGTGGCTGGGAGGCTTCTTCAACCCGCAGTCCTTCCTGACGGCCATCATGCAGCAGACGGCGCGCAAGAATGAGTGGCCGCTGGACAAGATGTGCCTCAACTGCGAAGTCACTAAGAAGACCAAGGATGAAATTGCGTAAATATGACTACTAATCGTGATATTTATTTTTGGGGTATTATGTTGTGTTGCACTACCTCCTTCTTTAGCCAACATTTTTCAACAAATTTCAATTGCCTCAGTAATTAGGCATGCTCTACGCTCACTATGTTTGGTGACTTAGTAGAAATGCCCAGGTTCACAGGGTGAGGTTTTTTTGGGTCTTGGCGGCAATTGTGTTTACCCACCTACTGCATGGCAGGCCAGATCGGGAAAGACTGGTTGAGGGAGACCTTTTGACTTCTCAAAACATCGCCTTATACCGCAGTGGGAGGGATGGATTCATACGTCCGTCACTTCTGGACACACTGACCCCTTCCTGCCCACCCCTCATACGTTTTTCCTTCCCAGAACTTCCTTTCCTTAAAATACCCTTCACACAGCATCCCCAAAGATAACATAGGCCCTTTAGGGAATTATTTTCCTCAGTGCCTCCTATGTGGAGCTAATGTTTAAAAAAAGCCATCAATTTTATCAGAAGATCTCATCTCATCCTATTGATGAAGGCTGACCAGAATTTACAAGGCTGTAAGATCCCAGGCCTTGTCTTAGTGAGATCTGACATGGTATTCATGTAACTTCTACGTCAACCCTTTATGTTATGTTTCAGGGCCCCACCGAAAGAGGGCGCCTACGTGCATGGCCTGTTCATGGAGGGCGCGCGCTGGGACACGGAGATGTGCTCCATCGCGGAGTCGCGCCTCAAGGAGCTGTTCCCGCAGATGCCCGTCATCTACATCCGCGCCGTCACTCAGGACAAACAGGAGGTCAGGAACGTCTACGACTGCCCAGTTTACAAGATAAGGTAAACATTTGGAATTGTATGCTAGGTCTTTTTTCTAACCACACAACAAATTAAATTTACGTACTGCTTTTTTGACTGAGTGTAGCAAAGTCATGTTTTAACTCGACCGTTCGGCATTTTGGCGAAAATCTGCTGCAATCACTTTATTATTCAAACCAACCTTACTTGGTAGATATCTCAAAATGGGAAGCCAAAAGCAAGGCAATTGCACTGGTCTCGATTTCTAGTACTTTAGTACTAAACTGTCACTAGTCAAGTAAGGTCGTGTCTTATCAGTAGGAAAATTGCTTTTAAAAAGTGCCAAAATGCCCTCCTGCATATGAGAAAATTTTTCCATTACATGGCAAACAGTATTAAAAGTGAAGAAATAACATTTCATTTATATATACACATAATTACTTATTATTATGTAGCATAGGCTTTATTTAAAACCTATAAAGTGAGATAAACATTACCATTTTGCAGCCAAATCGACGTTTCTTACCAATATTCGTGTGAAATTCTCAGTTCAAATCTCCCGCCAATGTCACCTGGCAGTCCCACAAGAATCCGCTAGGCGGCGTTGCCAGCACGGCGTGGGGACGCCAATGATTATGCGTCATTAGCATTTGTTTTGCAAACGTCAAACACGTTCGTTTTTGGTTTGAAACTCCAAAATACCATAAAAATAGTTTTTCTACAGTATTTTGTGCAAAATTTTTAATTTCGAGGATATTTTTTTTAACAGTGATACTGTTTGAATCCCGAAATTACATTCCAGTTTCGTGTGTTTTGTGATTATGTCGAATTCGGGAAGCTCGGTTTGCGGGGAAGCCGAGATTTCGAGAGATAAACGGAAATTATGAAGGTTATTCATAATAATAATCGCAAACGTTCGAGGGTCTGCGGTGATGCCAAAAGGCAGAAGGTCTGTCAGCCGATACCAGGCGACCCGCGAATTAACATGCTCACGCAAATGTTCCGATGTAGGAGATTTTGCATCTGTTTTTGGAAAAGCGGTCGGATGTCCCTATCCGTGACGCCTCGGAAGACTATGATGATAGCATCTCCCTGGACACCCCCGCGTCGCTCCGGGAGGAATTGGCGAGGAAAGCCGACAGAGATGAATGTCTCGCCTGTCTTCTGCCATCTCGTGCCTTGGATCTCGGGACTGGACGACAGAGCTAAAGCAGCCGAAGATACCGTCGGCCGACCCACTGAGGGTGAAAAGAGTAGAACTCCTTCAGCATCTGGGGTCAGCTAATTGGAACAATGTCCGCTACCTTGAGATCCAGAACCGCAACCCCTCCCTTCTCAATATTGGCGTTGAAACCGGAGTTGAAGCGCGTAACCCAGGAAGAATCGGCCAGTACGTCAACGGACTCCTGCGTATCCCTGACCAATGCGCTTTCGCTGCATGCTGATCTCCTGACGGCCTCACTGCAGGAGCATGTCAACTGGAGCGCGGAACCGGGCATGAAGCTGAGCACTTTCACTCTTTATGAGAAAGTACAGTCTCTCTTCGCCACGAGTCCCAGAAGGTGTCCAAAGACATTGTGCAGATGGTGGGTGGAGTCTTTCGTATGGCCAAAATATTCCACCATACGAAGGATTCCACCCACATCAGAATATCTCTTCAACCCAAACATCCTGTTGGTGCAGCTGGATAGGTTGGGAGGAGTGAAGAAGTGCTTTGCTCCTCAGCTAGCACATCGTGATCTGCTCCACCCGTTAAACCCGTTGCAGCACGGAACTTGCAGCCCTTTCGTCCCAGAATGCAGCAGAGGAGGACCATCGCGAGAAGGGAGCAGCCAGAGAGCCGAGGTCAGGAACCAGCCCAGAACTGCTAAAGATTTCACTCACCAAAACAGGTTTAGGCCCATTGAAAGGGCGGGGAAGTCGGACGGTAAGAGGTTTTAACCCAGCCCCCTTTTCAGGGGGGTCAGTTGCGATCATTCGCAGGTAAGTAGAGGAACCTTGGCACCCCTACTATCATCCTTAAGATATTGGAAGGCTATTGAATTCCATTTTCTTCAAAACCTCCACTGAATAATAATATTAATTTATTTAACTCCCCATTCGCTTCTAAGACTTCTGTGGCAATGACGGAACAAATTGAAAAACTCAAGGCCCTTAAAGTTTTAGAGTCGGCACCTGCCACTCCCTCATTTATTTCTAACATGTTTCTCGTCCCCAAATCAGATGGTTCAAAGACAACTTTCTGAATATTAGTAAATTTTGTCTGGTAAATGTTTACTGAGTTCCTATTTTCCTACAACCGAACGCCTGGATTTCCATGAGCCTGTGAGTGAGCAGAATAGATGTTTCCTTATCTACAGGAATGAACTCTTGATGACATCCCTCTCCTTTGGCCTGGCCGCCTCATCTGGCACCAAGGCATTCGCAACTATCACTAACTGGGTAGCGCAGGAACTGCGGAACAGAGGGATGAGAATTTGAATATATTTGCATGATTTTTTATTAGTAAACCAATGCCTGCTTACTTTAAAACAGTAGTCTGGCGAAATGGTGAAGTTTTTACAAGACTTGGGATGGCAGATACAATTTGATAAGTCAATACTAGAACTATCACAACAAGTCCAATTTCTTGGTATCAGCTGGAATACTGTAAATAATGAAAAGTCTCTCCCTCAGAACAAGATTTTTGTCCTATCTTTTCTGTTAAAGGGTTTGATTCAGACATTGGAGGGGACCCACCACTTTCCCAACGGCGTTATAAGGAAACATATGGTTTCCTCCTTCACCGCACACGTCAAGACCCTACTTTTTTTTGAACGAAGTTACATTTATTTGAACGACTCTAGACCCTCCAATGTCCATGAGACAGGAAGGTGGTCACTAAATAAGGGGCGCAGCCTCTTGGGTTCTTTCAACTTTGCTAGTTTTGCAGTTCCAAGAGGCAGACTCAACAGCCGGTATATACAGAAAGGGTGCTTAGGACTCTGACACTACCACCCTTTTACCGGAGTAATCACCGCGATTCCTGCAGCTACCGCTTGGGAATTGAGATGTGGGACCCTGACGTCACCTATACATCTGCCGCTGTTTGAGCATTACCTGACGACTGTGCCCGGCTAGACGAGAGACTTCTCAGTGGTGTGTGGACTGAAGATCAGCTGAATCTTCACTCCAATCTGAAGGAGATGCTCGCCGTGTTGGCTGCCTTGTCTCCTCACGCGCTTGAGCTATCTGGCTCGGGTCTTCTGATCAAGTAGGATAACAAATCTGTAGTATCTTACCTCCGCAAGGAATGTGGTACCAGGTCAACTCAACTCATGAGCTGCACTCGACTTGAAGATCAGCTGAATCTTCACTCTAATCTGAAGGAGATGCTCGCCGTGTTGGCTGCCTTGTCTCCTCACGCGCTCGAGCTATCCGGCTCGGGTCTTCCAGTCGGATAACAAATCTGTCGTATCTTACCTCCGCAAGGAATGTGGTACCAGGTCAACTCAACTCCTGAGTTGTACTTGACTAGTGCTAGATGTTTTGGACGAACACTATATCTCCATGACAGCACAATACTTACCAGGTCGCTTCAATGAAGTAGCGGACTGTCTATCTCGTCATCGTGCTGTACCCGAATGGCACTTGCTACCCTCTTTTACAGAGGTAGTATTCAGAAAATGGGGACGATCCGAGATAGACCTATTTGGCTCTAAGACAGCACACGTGATTCAGAGGTAAGTTTCTCTTGATTTTCAGGTTGGCAAAGCAGATACCACAACGCTTGGACCAGGGATTGGGACTATCAGCTGTCTTGGATCTTCCCTCCCTCATGCCTCTTGCTAAGGGTTCTTTGCCACCTGAACAGAGCAAGGGGATTATACCTGGTAGTGGCTCCTTTTTGGGAGAGGGTATTTTGGAGAGCGGATCTGAAGTGTCGGGCCTTAGGTCCACGTCTCACGATTCACAATCTAGAAGAAGCACTGGTAGACACCAGGACCAACAACCCTCCTCCTCAAGCAGAATCCTTCATTCTGGAAATTTGGCTGTGTGGGGATGGGACAAAAGGACTAGGAAGATGGTCAACTCGGCAGAAGGAACTTCTTAGATCTGGGAGGAGAAGTTCTACCCTTCGCACTTATACTCCGGCATGGCGGAGGTGGCAGCACTGGGTGTCAGAGAATCAGCTCAATGCCGTACGTCCCAAAGGTGAAGACCTGGCCAGGTTCCTAGCCGATCTACACATTAAAGAAAAGCTATCGCTATAGCTGAGGACCATTTTAGTTCTTAAATCAGTGGTGTGTAACTTAGGCTCTCCAGAGGATAATAGAAAGCTGAACTCAAATCCGATAGTGAAGAAGATATTAAAAGGGAATATCTTTAGCTATAGTGAAGCCTTCGAAGCCCCCCCCCCCCCCCCCAATTGGGACCCGAGGATTGTATCATCTTGGCTGGAGAAGAGTTCAGCCTCAAGACATAACTCTCTTTGAAGTATCAAGGAGAGCAGCCACAATCCTGCTTTTGGCATCAGGGCGCCGAGTCCACGATCTCACCTTACTCCACTGCACAGCTGAAAGACTGTCAGTGGACAGAGAAGGCATCTCCATTTGGTCAGTGGCTGGTGCCAAGACAGGTTCGGCAGACTGGCAGCAATCGGGATGGAAGCTGGCTCGCTCTGAGACAAGGAACATAGACCCCGTCTATTGAACAGATAAGGTCCTAGAACTGTCAAGGGAACGGAAAGCGCAGGCGATATTACCTAATCTATTTAATCCAGGACGGCGAAGGCGGCCTCCAGGGCAGTAATTGCAGGTTGGATTAGGACAATCCTCAGGGATGCCGGAGTAGAGGATCCACCTGACAGAATCCGTTCAGCGGTGACATCCCTGAACTGGTTGCAGAAGTATATGCTGATATAAGATGATATACTGTCGTGTGGCAACTGGAGAACTCTTAATACCTTTGCCAAGTTCTGTAGAAGGGAAATTGCAGAATGCCATCTATTGCTGACCTTTTTCAACCACTGTAACTGGTTAGCCGATTCCTAGAAATCTTGCCCCAATTTCTAGCATATAAATATTATAATTGATTCACATTAGCATCATGTCACCAGGCGATAACAAACAATATCTCACTTTATAGGTTTTAAATAAAGCCTATGCTACATAATGAAAAAGTTTTACCTTACAATAAAACTTATATTATGTACTTAGCTTTATTTAAAACCTAGGCAAGGGCGCCTGATGAGATCTAATGACGCATAATCATTGGCGTCCCCACGCCGTGCTGGCAACGCCGCCTAGCGGATTCTTGTGGGACTGCCAGGTGACATTGGCGGGAGATTTGAACTGAGAATTTCACACGAATATTGGTAAGAAACGTCGATTTGGCTGCAAAATGGTAATGTTTATCTCACTTTATAGGTTTTAAATAAAGCTAAGTACATAATATAAGTTTTATTGTAAGGTAAAACTTTTTCATTATCGATTATTATAAGCAATACAATTAATTATCATGTTCCCCGTCCAACAATTTTGTGCATCATTAGAGAAAAAACACACATTTTTTGATTGTCTTATGGTACGGCCACACTGAGGCCAACTTCCAACTTTCGGACGATTTTGTAGAAGGGTAGTTCATGCGTTGGATGTTCGATTTGGAAGTTTGGTTTCGGTGTGGAAGTAGCATATCTTTTTAATACGTGAATAACTTTTGAATTAAGAAATTTCTGAAAACCACTGAAAACAAAAGAGACTGGCGAGTCTATTTATATAACGTCATTGTGTGCTACGCCCGACTAGGAACTCCTGTGTTGAGAGCAGGCACAGTTTAAAACATAAGCAGTTTATCACCACCAGTGGTTCGCTACACATTATTTTGTTTACAATAACAGACAATCGTCATCGTACCATTGGAAATGCATACTTGATTATTGAGGTGCAGTTTATAATATAATTAGTTTATAACAAAAATACAAATAACAACAAAATGTTAAGTTTAAAGTAAAAGACAATCAGAATCGTATCATATAAATTGGTTTTGATAAAATCTTTGATTGGCCGATGATCCAAGACTTGATGTCTGATTTATATATAAAATAAGTTGTGTTCTGTCTAATGGTCATTGGAAGTGTATTGTATAGCTTTAGGCCAATTCACGAACACAGCGTCTATTGACGTCGTTTTAAAGGAGATGTGATATGACACAACTTCGATTGATGTCGTTTTGGAGGAGATGTAATATGACACAACATACAGTTTACATAAGTTTTGTATTGCAGTAGTGTGTAGCCTGTCTATTTGTAACACTTCTATACTTGATAGTGCCACCCAAAGATGATCATTTTTTATTACTGATTTTCATCGACTTCACATCACAAACTGATCATACTCGAATATAACTGTATATTTTTGATTGATTGCATAATTTTTTGTAGAATGCGTGGACCGACTTACGTTTGGACCTTCAATCTGAGGACCCGGGAGAAGCCGGCTCGCTGGACTCTGGCTGGGGTCTGTCTGCTGCTTGGAATTTAGAACATTAATTGGTTACGATTTATTAGTCAATGGCTATTAATAGCATGCTTTGGATTGGTGTATTGGCCCTTTGGACCTCAGCCATTTTTATTTAGTTGACAAAGGGATTATCATGTATTATTTGGCTATGTTTCCCATGTCTTTGTCTTTCAGTGATTGTTTCACATCACGGTTCACATCATCGACAAGATTATCTAGATAGGGCTTGTGAATTTTAAAATAAACACCGAAACCAAACAATTATTGGTCATAGAACATTTATTATAGAAAGTGCATTATTATCTCGCAGTCGAAAGATCGGAAAAAGTTTTGATTTTTATCTTTTATTGGTCTGCACGGAGCAAATTTATCTTCCAGCAAGTTCATCCTAACACTCACGACTAGCTTTGTGAAGATCATTTTTCAAACATGAAATTGAGGCAGTTAGAAATATTTTAGATAGGGTCTCTGACGCCTTTATCATTAACAATTTAATCAGTTATATTAATATTTTACAAAATATACATACCTTATAGATTAGCTTCAAGGCGGCGCATCGGTAAAAGTAACAATTGATAAAATCTTACATTTCTTTCTAGCAAAACAACTACGTCACACAATAAATTACGACAACACTTTTGCCCACAAATTGACTGATCTTCGCTGGTTTCTAGAAGTTTGTACAACAAGTTAACATCAAGTTGGGTGGTTAATTTCATCTCTATATCTTGTGACGTGATGCTTTTCAGGCTTGTTATTGATGAATAAATTATTAACAAATTATAAAATAGAATGTGAGTGATATCTTTGTGCTCTGTTTTATATTGTAGGCAAATTGCATTTATATCTAGGCTTTCGAAGAGAGGCATCGGAATTCGATGGGGAGTTGTATTATGAAATTATTGTTAGGCGTTACTCTTATTTTTAGATTGAAATTAGAAATGAGAGGGATAATCTATTGTTGTTATATAGCGATGTTTTTAATATTATGTAGGTGACCAATAAATTGTTAATTATTAAATTGTTGAATATTTTTTAAAACTTTTAGATCATGTATGACTTTTTATTAAGAATTTTAATAATCGATGTACGTAAACAAAACCACTATTTATCTGTTATTGTGTTTTTTTTTCTCAATAACTTGTTTAATTTGTTAACAAAGTTAGGTACATAAATCCAAAACTGAAGGGTGGTTCTCTATCTTTTGCAATGGCGTAATGTAACATTTTGAGAGTTTTCTTCCCCTAGATCACAAACCTTCGTCGAATCTACGACGCTGGATTAAAAAAACCGCGATAACTTTTGCGCGCGCGACCATAATTCTTTCATACTCAGGCTAATCTCAATCGGCCCGTTACTTCTACGATAGACTGTAGTGCGGACGATGGGGGGAGTCCACGAGCGCCAATTCAGCAACCATGGCTCGTCGCATCGACGAAGGTTAGTGATAACGTGACTTTTTACTTTTGCTAGATTTTCACCAAATTTTTATTAGTTTCTAGATTTTTAACAATTTTTTTTAATTTTATTAGTTAATTCAAGTCTTTGCTTTTGATATTTAAATAGTTTTTTTTTCTAAATTTAGTTATAACTAATTCAAATACCAACTTTAAAAATGTAACAATTGTTGATTTTGCATGAAAACTATGATCTCATTCATGAGGCTGTTGATAAATAAATTTGATATTTTTGTTCATCTAAATATAAGAAATAATATAAATAAACACTGTTCATTAATAATAAAAAGAAATATGTGCATGTTTTGTTTTAATAAAACCCTTAAAACCCCTTTATTAAGTACCGTAGTCGAAACGGCGAAGGTTTGTGATAAGCGTCGAAAAATAAGGTTAGTGATCTAGGGTTAAATGCGGAATTCCGTATCGCTAACCAGCTAAATACTGGCTTGTGTTAAGACACTAAACTCCTTAAAGTAGTTATGCTAAAGCCAGTGATGACAGCACGTTTGCTGCGTAATTCTCGTTAAGAAATGTTAGTCAAAGGAAAATTTATGAATCGAATATCGTCACGTACGAACATCAAAATAATATGACGAACAGATTCAAGAACACCTATTTGGCTTATATGCAAGTACAGTTATAATAAATAGTAATCCGTGCTTTTAATTAGGTAATTAATCCATTCAACACATAGCAGGCATGGACAAGCCATTGAAAGCATAGAAAATTATAGAAACCTGACAGCCGATAACGCATCGGATTCCTCCGATATCCAACGAATTTTACCTTTTTGTCTCAATTATCTTGTAATGCTGACTCGACACAAAAGATACACAATCACCCTTCAGATTGTTAATAAGAAATGGATTGGTGACAAATACAACAGAAACTCATTTTCAACATTCATCATATTTTTATTTTACAAAATTTGCATTTACAATATTAAACATTGTTATCTAGTCTAATAATTATTGTGATGGTGAAGATTTACCAAAAAATAAACAATAAAGTATATTTAATGTTTCCTGTTTACATCACATGGTATATTAAAATTATTGCAAGTTATTTATAGGTTTGTATTTATTAATGTTCCTTACGACAGCTGCAGAGTAATTTTCACAGAGCACATCAAACTTAACAATCAAAATCACAACATCCAGACCTGGCAGCTGTTTTAAATAAATAACCCGTGTTCATATATTGCACACCTAGTACAAAACTATTGTAAGTTGGAAATTCTCAAAAAATTAATTACTGAAATACAACATATAGAAATTGATTTCCTTGATTGTGTTAGAAAACTTGCATCAGTATTTCAATAACATTAACCATTTGAGTGATAGCTACCCAAATTTGGGTAGCGCTGATCATACTCTTCAGCAATAGCTACTCAAATTTGGGTAGCACTGATCATACTCTTCAGCAATAGCTACTCAAATTTGGGTAGCACTGATCATACTCTTCAGCAATAGCTACTCAAATTTGGGTAGCACTGATCATACTCTCCAGCAATAGCTACTCAAATTTGGGTAGCACTGATCATACTCTTCAGCAATAGCTACTCAAATTTGGGTAGCACTGATCATACTCTCCAGCAATAGCTACTCAAATTTGGGTAGCACTGATCGTACTCTTCAGCAATAGCTACTCAAATTTGGGTAGCACTGATCGTACTCTTCAGCAATAGCTACTCAAATTTGGGTAGCACTGATCATACTCTCCAGCAATAGCTACTCAAATTTGGGAAGCACTGATCATACTCTTCAGCAATAGCTACTCAAATTTGGGTAGCACTGATCATACTCTTCAGCAATAGCTACTCAAATTTGGGTAGCACTGATCATACTCTTCAGCAATAGCTACTCAAATTTGGGTAGCGCTGATCGTCATACTCTTCAGCAATAACTACCCAAATTTGGGTGCTATGGATCGGTGATTTTATTGGATTAAATGATTCATTTTTTTATAAAATCTGAATTCATTGGCTAAACCATAGTAAATTTTATTAATATTCAGAAGTATGATTTTTGGAATGAGGGCGGCCGAATCCAACCGCTCCAGCAGTTATATTCCTAATCTATATTTTCTTCAAATATTCTCGGTCCAAAAAAAAATTATACTTTTATGTGCACTTCCCAACAAAAAAACTAATTGGACTTACGATAGTCTTGAACTAGATTTGAAATATTTTTGCACTGTACAGGAGCCAAATCCATAACCTCCCAACTCAAAGGCAAATGCGGTATCACAAAAACAAAAATATATCATCGATAATAATATCATTTTTTTACCTATAATTTGTTTTTTACTTCAAACTTCTTTGGTAGGAAGCAAAAAATAATTTACTTACGTATAAAATAGAGTTATAGGTATGCACTGTTAACATTGTGAAACAAGTGCACATCTTGTGGGAGACATTAAGGTAGGTAAGTACTTAATTAATTTTGTGAAAATCATTAAGTTTATCCTTACAATAAATATTTTTTTAATTATTTGTTTTTAGATGGCGTAAATTTATTTCTAACTATGGTGTAGTAGAATTGTTCGAATTACCGTCTATCAGTTGGAAAAGGTGCTTTTATGATTCCTACGGCTACGGCACAACAACTTTTTCACAAGAATGCTGCAGCTCTTTCTTACAGACTTCATAATAGTGACACAAATGATGTACACATGTCTGCTTCCAACCAAAGGAAAAAAAGTTATCATTTTCTTGCATCTCCCTCACTCATATCAAAGAAATGAGATGTGCCGTTGCCATGGGAATTATAAAAGCAGCTATTCTTTTTTTATTTTTTTATTTTTAATTCGTTTATTCCAGATCTCGGGGAGGGTGGTGCAGTCCCACGAGTTCCATATTATACATATATAATACATTAAATTAAAATATTTCAAGATGAAAGATATTTTTTTTTTTACATAATGAAAGGAAATAAATAAAAGAAAATAATAACAATACAAAAATTAAAATAAAATTTGAAAAAAAAAAAAAAAAAAAAAAAAAAAAAAAAAAAAAAAAAAAAAAAAGTTAAATTTTTGTTATCTATTTCATCAGGAAGTGGCTCCATCGCTTATAAATGGGACCCTGCCAGAAGTGGAATGCTGCCATCACAAGAGTGTTTTCGCTCGAGGCCAATCGCGTTCTGTAGCTGGTGATCCGTTTTTTTATTAATGTTCGGAATCCGGGAACGCGCCCTTCTTCAAACATCTCGGTGGCACTGCAGTACCAGGACAACCCAAAAAGCGTTCGATATGAATTGTTGTACTGTATTTCCATTCTTTTTAGTGACGCTTTGTTGAAGTTGGTCCACAACTCCGAGGTATATAGGCTCGTGCAGTACGTGTTAAAAAGTTGCCTTTTTGCAGCTGGGCTGCACTTGTTAAATCTTCGAGAAATCATATTTGCCCTAATGCACAGTGATCTTCTCTGTCGCTCAATATCCGAGTCGTCACTGAGGTCCGCTGCTACGATGTGTCCCAAGTATTTGACCTCGATTTTTTCTATTATTTTTGTGTCGTTTAGACTGACGGGTAATACTTTCATGGTGCCTGCACCTGACTTGAATACGAGCAACACAGACTTAGTGGGGTTATAGACCATATTATGTTCAGCAGCGTATTCTTCACAAATCTTTAACAGCTTTCTCAGTCCTTTTATACTTGGTGACAAAATGACCATATCATCTGCATACGCAATGTTATTTACACAGTTATTTCCCAGGTGACAGCCTACGTTTGCCGAGGTGAGTTTATCGCTTAAATCGTTCATGTAGACGTTAAATAAAATCGGTGATAAGCTTCCCCCTTGTCTGACGCCGCATTCCATATTCACAGGTGTTGACATTTTATTTTTCCAAATAACTTGGTTCTCTTGTTCATGATGCCAGACTGCCAGAATGTTAATTATTGAACCTGGCACCTTCCTTTCTTTAAGTTTTTTCCAAAGTAGTGCGTGAGAAACCCGATCGAAGGCTTTACTTAAATCAAGAAAACAAGCATACACTGTTGTTTTTCTTCCCTTATAATATTCGATACATTGTTTTAAGCTGAATATTGCCATATCTGTAGACAATTTAGATTTAAAACCAAATTGATTGTCTGATGTGAATAGTTTGCCTTCTATTTGAATTTGTATAACTCTTTCAAATATTCTGGATATTATTGTGGCAAGAGATATCGGCCTATAGTTGGAAGTATTGGATAAGTCTTCTTGTCTGGATTTAACTAGTGGTACTATAATTGTACGTGAGAAGTTTCTTGGCATGTGCGTGTGTTGAAGAATCTGTGTAAATAATGTTGCTAGAAGCGTGTATATTTTTTCACCAGCGTTTCTTACATGTTCTATGCTCAGGCTATCATAACCGGGAGATTTTCCAGCTTTCATTCGTTTGACAGCGGTTTTAACCATATCTTCCGTAACGATTATGTTTTCGTCCTCATCTTCGCATGGTTTTTCTAAGAAGGTGGGTTCTTTTCTTTCCGATGTTTTCGCAAAGTAGGTTATGAAAATATTAGCAATCTTTTCTGCGTCTGATTCTCCTTCAATATGAGTCGATATCTGTGCTTTAGATTTTAAGATGTTGTTGGTTTTTTGCCAAAATTCTTTAAAATCTCTATCCTCAAATGCACCCGATATTTTGTCCAGTTTTATTTGTTCCGCTGTTTTTTGACATTTTCTTAGCTCAGATTTGAATTTTCTTCTCAATATTTTTCGGTTTTCTGCCAAAGGACCCGTCCGGGGTTTTCCATTTTCAATCCATTTCATAAGTGCATTTCGTGATGCTTCATAATGAATCGAAACACTGTCGTTCCATCCAGGAATATGTTTGGCTGTGGTGCTGTTATGTTTACGTCCACTCTCGAAGACGTTTTTTGCGGCCGTGCATAGTGACTCTACAATTCTCGCATACAGTTCATTGATGGCATCTTTATGAAAGTTATTTTTGCATCCTGACTTTTTACAGAGTTCGACACTGCTGCTGTAGTTAATGCGGTTTATTAAAAATGATGCTGTTACAGAATAGGACATGATCTGGGATATATTATGTGCTCTCCATTTTACTGGATCCAACGCAATCGGGGCAATTCCCTCCGTAGTGGTTATTCCTGTTGTTTCTAACCAAATAGACATGGGCCGGTGATCTGTCCAGTCAACATCGTATTTTATCGAAATATTTTTAGTCATCTTTTTAATTGTGGCCGTTCCTATGCAGTGATCTAACCAGCTCGTTGTATTATGTGCATCGCTAACGTAAGTGTAAGAATTTTCTGGCAGTTTTTCTACATCGACACAGTGATATTTATTTTCTTTGCAAAACGATAATAAATCTTTCCCAAATAATGTTCTTGGGTCGGAATTAAAGTCACCCATTACAAGGCAGTTCGTATATTGCTTGTCTTCAATAAGTGAATGTAAGTTTGCTAGGCATCTTGAGAATTCGGGTATGTTGTCATTACAGAAGGTTGGCATGTAAACTGTGAGAATGCACAACAATCCTTTATCCAGGGTTATTTCTATTCCCGCTACCCTACTATCGTTGCAGTCGATAGCCTTGGCCCTTATTGTGCTGCGCCACAATATGCCCGTTCCGCCGTGTGGACGCCCTCTTAGTATGCTAGTGGATGTATCTACTGCAGATGTGCCTAGGCTTGAAAATTGGGGGTGTATTTCTGAAAGATAATTTATGTCAGTAGGTAAAAGCCATGTTTCTTGTAGTAAAATTACATCATATTCTTCACAAATATCGTGAATAAATTTCACCGTCCTTCTTACTGATCTGCAGTTGATGGTAATAATTTTAAGAAGATCCATTATTTACATTGTTTAAGCTTTTGTCCGAGCTGTAATTTCTCTCTTTGAAAATTCTGTACACTATTCCTTCGGGCCAAAAATCTTTTTCCATGAATGAGCTGATTTTTTGCGTGAGAATTGTTACTTTGAATGTTTTGAAAGGGGTCGGTTTGAAAGGTTTGATCCATTCTACATCTATATACGGTTGATTTTTGGAAGAAATAAATAGTTTTAAGTCATCAGCACTAGTTTCTGTGTCAAATCTTGAGGCATAAATTGCCGTTCTTAGGGGAGCCGCCTTGATACTTGATGTGGGTCCTGTACCCTTGTGATTTTTATTTAATTTACGTTTTTTCACGACGGTAAATCCGATATTTTCATTATTTTGGTAGTTCCGAATTGTCTTAGGCTCGGACCGCGGGCCGTTGTCTAACGGTTTCTGGGTGTCTACGCCTGATTTGTTTGCTAGTACATTGGAATATGTGTTTTGTTTAGTGTGCGTATTACTACTGTTCGGTTCGGTGACCTTGACATTAACCAAAGGCATTTCTTCGGTGTAATTTGAATTAGCAGTTTGATTGTTTACATTTCTTGGTTTCGGCTCGGATTTTAGATCATTCATCAAAATGGTCATCTGCTGTCTTAGCTCATCTACATCATTTTGTTTGCACATTTGTGCCTTTATGGTAAAGAGTTCCGTTTTTAAAGACAAAATATCTTTTAGAAGTGAGGTTATGTCAACAGAATCAAAACAAACTGGCGGTAGTTTATGCAGATTTTTTGCTACAAAAGTTGGCATATCTGTTGTCTCGGTCTCTTTAATTACTTTGATCATGTCGTAAAGATTCTTTACCTTTTTTCCATCGCCCTTTCTGGTGATTCTCCTGTCATCGACCTCTGAGTACAAGAGATCTTTCGAAAGTTCCACTTCGTCTTCACTGAAGTGTGTGGAACAAATTTGTACGATTGACACTTCATCCAACACGTCAACTTTATTGAACAGAAACGTTAAAAGTTCATTAATAACAATTTTTTCGCATTTTTTCACTTTTTCCGTCATCGTAACGATAAAATTGTCTTCTGGCATGATAGAAGTTGATCTTATTTTTCTTAACCCTTTCAACCCTAACTTCTTAATAATATTAGATCTGTGATGGTAAAATATTGTACACTTCATTAAAATATATTTATAAACTTGCACAAATGCAAAAAAAATCACAGGTGTTAAACACAGAGTGGTGGTAATTTTACACAAATTACAATTTAGTGTTAAATTTTACTACTCTGCCTCATTCTTAATATGCATAAATTATTAATGATATAACACTTAGTTTTAACTTAATTACTACAAGAAACAACTATTTACGTTAGGGGTGATGGAAAAAACATTCAAATTCATGTTTCGTAAAACTTTTGTCATTAGAATTGACGCCACGTTTAATCTTGTTAGTATGATATATATATAAATGTAGCACGGTGTCAATGGAAAATTATGTATATGTTAATTTATAACAAAATTACAACTTGAATGCATTATTTTGCTTCTTTCCCTACTTTAATAGTTGGTTCTTATTGTAATTAAAGCGAAGCACTACGATGTAAGTAAGAATCATATGTTTTTGGTTTGAAAATTTGATTGCTTAGAAATATTTTAGATGCTTTAATTATCTATGCATCAATTTGGTTTTTTTCTTTGCATTTATGATTAAACCAGAGTCATGAGACCATTTCAAAAGCTCAATGTAATCTTTTATACTGCTAGTAACCTTTGAAATAATTGAGTATTATTTTTATAAGCCCAGTTAAAGTATTAGGCGTATAAAAACTGTTTGAACCTCTCCACGAGTATGGCCGAAACAGTTCGACAAACGAAAAAATGCCCAGAAGAGTATGGCCGAAACGTTTCGTCCGCGGCTATTATTCAAATGCCGTCATATTTAATGAAATTTTTTTAACTTGTAGTGGTATCTATTGAAATTTGCGCGTAGTTTGTCGAAGTTTTGGAAGACATACCAGCAAAACCGACTTCACAGTTTTAGTTTAAGAATTCTTTTTGCGTCATTTAGCGGTCGTCAGAGAAAGGAAGCAGTTTTTTGTATGGACATTTTTTTTTTCTAAGTTGGTTTATTTTCGTGGATTGATGTCGATGACGTTTTAATTAAAAACAGAATATTATTTTTAGTTAAATGTATGATAACTTATAAAAAAATATAAAAAAATTAATCAAAAAAACTCACTCCTCACGTACAGTTTTGTTCGCCAAAACTCACTCGCGTAGAGGTTAATGTTCAAAATATCGTAGTTACGATCCCGTTTTTGGTTACAGTTTATTGTAAACTGTTTCAAATTAAGTTTTTTAGAAAATGATCGTAAAACATTTAAATATTTATGTCCAAACTTGACAAAAAAAAAAAATAAAAGTCTTTTTGGTGAAGTTATTTTCTTGCATAAACCAAAAGAGATCAATTTAAACCTTATTGCCGTCTACATAAGGAATGTTATTGTTAGCGGCCCAATTTCGAATGTTACATGACGTGGTGCATCGCCTTAAGTTGAAATGAAGCGCTACTTCGATAATTTATGCATACATATTAAAAATGTGGCGGAATAGTAAAAATTAATGTACGATAATAATTGTACTTTATATGACTTATATTTAGAGTTCAAACATGAACATTCACCAAGAACTTGATGACAAAAATGATCAGCACACAAAGAGTCATGCTAGTTAACTCCTCTTCATAGGAGATTTGAAGATATTATGGGTGGATCAGGGACAAATGAGGGTAGCTAACTTTTCCGTCACAATTTCCACACTTGTAGCGTAGCTAAAGGATGGCTGAAGGCTGATTCTGCATCTTTTGCGACAGCGTGTTAAATCAGCCTTATACGACACATTTTGAAGGTTTTCTTAAATACGGTATTTCATATCGCGCTAACAAGCTAAATACTGGGCTTTCATTAAGACACCAACATAAGTAGTTACCTTAACCCCAGAGATGACAGCGTGTTTGCCGCATAATCCTCGTTAAGAGATGTCAGCCGTGGGAAAATTAGCAAATTGAACGTCATCCCATACTAACATCAAAATAATATGATAAATGGATAGTCATTTATGAACACCTATTACACTTATATGTAAGTAGTTATAATAACCTATAAACAGTCATTCTTGTTTTTAAGTAGGTAATTAATCCACATCAACTGACATCAACATACGATAGGCATAGACAAGCCATAGAAAATTACAGAAATTTGACAGCCGATAACGCACAACGGAGGATTTCCTTTATCCGAACGATTTTACCCACAAAAGATACACAATCACCCTTCTGTTTGAATTCTAATGGTGAGGAAAGTGACACATACAGCTGAGATTTTTATAGATAGCCAGCAGATTGACCTGTTCGGGTTACAAAGGTTTGGTAAGTCTTGGATAACTCCAAAATTTTTATTATGTTTCAACCATGTCTGTTGATAGTCTTCATTGTAAAAGTTATCTTTAAAGTGTCTCACAAAAGCTTACAAATTACAGTAGAATGCCAATTATTCAAATTTATTAATCTGTAGATTATCCTTATCCATTTATCTCCAGTTCCCAGGCCTTCCCATCCTGTTCCAATTTTCTTCCACGCAGTCAATCCACTTGATCCCCGATCTGCCTCTGGTTTTACTTCCACCCATGTAGTCATGATTTGTAGTCCTGTCATCTAGTCTTCTTTCCACACGGCCAGTCATCGCAGTCTTTTGGACGTACAGAATTTTGAGACGGCCATTACGACCCTTCTTCCACAGGAATACGCAAGTATCTGATACTCGATGAATCAAGTATCTTGGTTACTACCACTATACATCTGCGCGAGGGTTGTACACAGGCACACATTGCTGACATTTTGTAAACTCGTCGCCACTCATATCGTAGAGACTTTAAACATGGCTTCATTTGTGTCAGAAATTTTGTAACAATCCATGTGCTTTAGATCAATGCTAGGAACAAAATAGTCAACAAAAAATAACAGGTTATAAAAATGACAGCTACCGCAACTGTTTTGTTGTGAGTGAGATTATGAAAGCACACTAGTTTTGACATTTCGAGAATTCAACAATCGTTGGTGTCGACGTGGGTCTTGTGATTTTAGTAGCAACGTATACGGACTGTGCGCGACCAGTGAGGTTTGTATATATGTATTTACACAACATGAGTATTGGATCTTGCACATCCCTTTGAAAGAAGAGCATAATAGCCATCTGAAGCTTAAATAATAATCATCTAAACTTTATGCCTACATTTTTTCAAAATCACAATATCTTATTGCTTATCTTTCTTTTACAATAGTTATTGTATCACTTTTTAATCCTTTTTCTTCCCGTTTAAATGAAATCAGACGCTCTTTACATTCCGTGGTGTTTCTTCGGGAGGTTTTATTTTAGGGTTTTCATTATCAGAGTTGGTGTTTGATCCCTTGACTGTGAAGGTGACGTAGTACCTCTTGTTCTTGTCCAGTTTCTCTGCGGGAAGGGCTATCATCTGTTTCTCGTTGCCGTGGCAGAGCTCCAGGGTGACATGGCTCTTGCC
Source organism: Limnephilus rhombicus (assembly GCA_929108145.2). NCBI lineage: Eukaryota > Metazoa > Arthropoda > Insecta > Trichoptera > Limnephilidae > Limnephilus > Limnephilus rhombicus. The sequence continues at coordinate 9,373,414 of OV815287.1, read as the reverse complement.
GGGTTTGCCCTTACTGTTGATTTGTGGGAGAAATCCTTTCTTCTGAGCGACTGAAGGGGTCTTGGGCATTGTGTGGTGGTTTAACTTCACGGGAACTGGAATAAGAAATAAGTGGTTACTGGTTATTTGGTGATTTTGTGCAGAGGTTTTGAAGGTGTGATAGTTCGAGCTATGTAGCAAGATAGCTGTAGTGCTAGCAGCTCATAGAGTTTATAGTGTTATCCAAGAGATGTCGCTAGTGTATAGGTTTGCCCCTCCAAGTTCAGAACCGAGGTGGGCTAGCGATGAAGTTTCTAGCAAAAGAGAGATTTTGAGAGCAAATTAGAGAGGACCTTGGCCTCCAGGCGGTTCCCTCACTTTATTACTAGTCTCAATATAGTATTTTGTTGTGAAGAAGGCTTTATTATTTAACAAGATCCATTCACAACACATGGATTGGTAAGAGCTAACTAGGATCTTGAAAAGGCTGGTGTTGTAGAAGACAGTTTGCATTTTATTTCACATTCTAGTACGAATTAGCTAATCTAACATGTGCATGGTTGCTCAGGGATCATTGACACTAGTTATTTGGAACACCTTCACGGTAAAAATAAATACATATTGAAGGACTTACTGTAAGCCGAACATGGTATACCAGTGTACGCATGGACTGCATGATAGCACCTGTGAGTTTTGCTCGTGCACAGCACGGGATTATCGGGCAGTCCTTCGACCTTATAAATGTTTTCATTTGCCTTCCCAACGACGTAATCGGAAAATGCTCTTTCCGGTAAGTTAGCCAGGTGCTTCACTCCACTTCTCTGGAGCCTCCTCAAGGACTCATAGAGGAACTTCTCGAACTTCTTGAAGGTGTAGTCAGAGCCCGTGTACCGACCAGCTCCCACGAAGGCCAGACTGGACTTGTGGTACTCATCGACTGCCCTTTTCACAAGCATCGCCTCGTTTGCTTTCCCAGCTCTGATTTGGATGTGCTTGAGATCCATGAGATGTTGAAATATTTTCCTTTCAAGAAAGTATCTGAAAAAATAAAAATCATAATATTAACCAGCGTGAGAGTGTAGTAGAAGCGCCTGTCGTTTTCTCTGCGTTTTTTATGCCCGAGTCAAGGACGCATTACTCAAGAGAGGGTGTGCAGCATGAGCGAATACATTTGACAAACAACCAATAATGATCGAAGCAAACCACAACCTGGAAGTTTTGGTTACGCTTGGGCTCTTGCTGAATGTCTGTTAGAGAAAGCTCTCTCTCTCTCTGGTTTCAATCCTGGGATTGGTTTGCAGCAATTTCATCTATTCGTTTCTTCCACTCTTCCCTGTCTTGTGCGGCTCTTTTGAATTCTGCATATGATAAGCAGCGCACGTCCACCAGCAGGTCCTCCAGGTACTCTCGGCGTGGGCGTCCCCTAGCGTTTGTCCCCTCGGTCATACCCTCCATTATGGCATGCAAGAGGCCTTCTTGTCTTATTGCATGGCCGATCCATCTTGCGCGCCTTTCGGACAAGGTCCTGAGCAGGTGCCTTCCTCCTTCGATTCTTTGGAGAACCTCCTCATTTGTGATGTGGTCTCTCCAGGAAATTCCTAGTAGTCTTCTATAGGACCACATCTCAAAAGCCTCTAGTCTCCGTTTATCTCTTTCGGATAAGCACCATGTTTCGCAGCCGTACATCAAGATACTCCATACATAGGTCTTGATGAGGAGTATTCTCAGTTTCAGGTCTATATTATTCGATTCTATTATTTTCGACATTTTATTGAATGCAAGCCTAGCCTGGTGTATACGGCTGTCGACCTCGCTCTTAGACCGACCGTCCCATGTTATTTTGCTCCCGAGGTACACAAACTCCTTGGTGTTCTTTAGTGGAACTCCTGACATCTCTACTCTCATCTGATGTTGCATTCGGCCTACAGTCAGCAGCTTTGTTTTGTCTTTATTTATCCTCATGTTGTAATTATTTTGAAGAATGCTTTGCATGGTTGTTAAGGCCTCTTGCAGTTCTTCTTCGCTTTCAGCAACCAAAGCAATATCGTCAGCAAACCTTATCATATCCACCTTTTGCCCGTGTATCTTTACACCTTTTCTGTGACTCATTCTCTCCCTCAAGTCATCAATCGCACTTTGTATATATGCGTTAAAAAGAACAGGTGACAGAGAGCATCCCTGTCTCACCCCTTGTCTTATACTGGCTTCTTTTGTATCATTGTCACATCTAATTATAGCGGCCTCATTCTTGTATAGCGCCTGGATTATTCGTCTATCTCTATATTTGATGTCAATTCTCTTCAGAATCTCGAAGAGTCTTTTCCATTCTACTTTGTCGAAAGCCTTCTCCAGGTCTATGAATGCGATGAATGTGTTTTGGTTTCTTTTTAATCTTTTTTCTAGTAGTAATCGTAGCGACAATATTGCTTCTCTGGTTCCTACACCTCTTCTAAAGCCAAACTGGTCTCCGGAAAGGATGTTCTCTACTTTTGGTTCGATTCTTTTTAGAATGATATCAGTCAATATTTTTGAGGCATGGGATATAAGGCTAAGAGTTCTGTGTTGTTCACATTTCGTCGTGCCCACCTTCTTTGGTAATGCGACAATTAGGCATTTCTCGAAATCCTCTGGTATCTTTCCAGTCTTATACATTGTCTGTATCATTTTAAACAGGGCATCTATAGTTCCTTTTCCTGCTGGCTTAATTAGTTCAGCCGGAACGTCATCGATTCCGGGTGCTTTCCCGTTTTTGAGATTTTTCAGTGCGAGGTCAAACTCTTCTCTAGTGATTGGATCTCCCAAATCATCTGCGTCTACCTCATTTTCTCTTTCTATCAATGTTTCGTTGTCATTATTTCCCTTTCCATTGTACAGCATTTCGAGATATCTTTTCCATCTCTCTCCTATTTGGTGATTTTCGAAAAGTATTTTGCCGTCTTCTCCTTCTATTGCATTACCCTTTCCAACTCTCATCCCAAAGAAGTCTTTCACCGCAGCGTGAGCTCTTTCTACATTTCCTCTCTTTAGGTCGTCATTTATCTCATCGCATTTATTCTGGTAGAATGTTTCTTTGGCTATTCTTGATTCTCTATTTATTTGGTTTCTCAGCACTTTGTATTTCTCTTGTGATTCAGCTCTTTTATCATTTTTGAGCTCTCTTCTATCCTTTATCATATTTAAGATTTCATCGGTTATCCATTCCTTCCGTGCTTGGGGTTTTTCCTTGCCTATAGTTTCCTCTGCCGTAGTTATAATCTTCGTCTTTATCACTTTCCAGATCGCATTCACGTTCTCCTCTTCCATTAGGTTGCACTCTTGCGTCTTTTCCCTAAAACTGTCGCTAATCTCTTTTATTCTTAATACTTTTGTATCCCATTTGAGATTTTTTCTCTTTTTTAATTTTTTCAGTTTTAGAAGGCTTTTGGCCATTACCATATTATGGTCACTATCTATATCTGGACCGGAATAGCTTCTACAGTCTTTTATTTGGTTTTTAAATCTATGTCTAACCATTATATAGTCTATTTGCAGTCTTTGTCTGTCTCCAGGGGATTTCCAGGTGTATCGCTGTCTTGGGTGGTGTTGGAAACAAGTGTTTGCTATCACTAGTTTGTGTTTTTCGCAGAATTCTGTCAATCTGTTTCCTCTGTCGTTTCTTGCACCCAACCCAAAGGGCCCAATGCAAGTTCCTTCACGTCCTTCTCCTACAACAGCATTCCAATCTCCTAGGAGAATCAGATTTTCACCTGCTTTTATCTCTAATATAAGTTTATCTAGCGAACTGTATACCTCCTCCACTTCTTCTTCGCTATGACTAGATGTTGGCATATATACTTGGATAATTACAGTGTCTACAGGCTTAGTTTCTATTTTGACTAGAATAATTCTTCCGCTATATTGCACATATCCCTTAACCCGTCTTCCCCACTCCTTGCACAGCACAACGCCTACTCCCCCTTGGCCAGGTTTATCCTTTATGCATCCTGTGTGGATAATTCTGTAGTTGCCACTCCAGAAGTCTCCGCAATTGGGCCATCTCATCTCTGCTATACCTAGGGCATTCAAATTTACGTTTTGCATCTCAGCTTTCAGATTATCCAGTTTGCTGTTTTGCAGTAATGTGCGGACATTCCACGTTGCCCATCTCGCTATTTGGTTCTTTGTATTTGACTTTTGTTTCGCTATTGACTTTGTGTTTCTAGCATCTCGAGCAGTCCCCACCCGGAGATCCGAACGGGGGACTATTTTACCTCCGGAGAATTTTACTTGAGATTGGGTATTCATGTTTTGCTGGTTCTTGGGATGCCACTTGGACCTTTAATGTGGTAGTTTCCCGTTTCTTTCCACATCCTATGCCGTTGACCTCGAAGGTTCTTCCGCCTTTGGAGATTATTTACTTCTCCAGGACAAGAGGGTGCCCTAGACAACAGACGCCTGGTAGGGCGAAAGTTGGTGGTCAGCTTATTCCGGCCAACGCTCGGTCCCTGTCTATATTTGCCGATACGAGGTCGTTGCTCACTCCCCACCACGAGAAGGAAATAGATCAGGATTTTCCTTTCCTCAAACCTGAGACCAGAAGGCATTTCTCAGAGTTCTCCAGTACTTTCGGGGAGTACGCTAGAGAGAAAGCTACAAATACAAAATAATTAAATCTGAAAACATACCTTCTCATGTTTGTTTGAACAATTTGGGTAACTGAAGTCATATCAACTGCATTTCTGTCTCCAGGTTTCCTTTTAGGTATTTTGCTGTCGACCTTCCCTGAGTGCAGACCGGAAGCATTTCTATCTTCGTAATAAGCTGCCAGTCTCGGACTCATTACTCGGTTCTGGTGAGTTATTCGGGGGCTGGGCTCGAACCCAGAATCCATCATGCCGCTTGACTCGTAGTCCCTTTCAGAGTTCTGACTTTTGGATCGCATGGAGTCATTCCTGCTCTTATCTCTGTACTTCTTCTTTAAGCGGCGTCTTCTTATTACCCCGTTAGAGTCTACAATACTGTACATTTCATTATCACTTATGCTAGAGATTCTTCTCCTGGTGTACCCTGCTTGTTTGACAAATCTATCAGTGTCTTCAAACTCAGCGTGTCCAGTTTCACGCATTACAGATTCAACATGCTCCTTCATCATTTTTCTATCAATTTGTTCATCATCATTCAAGTCTTCATTTTCAGCTCCATCAAGAATTTTATAACTTTGAGTTTCATATAATTGCTTACTCTTGGCTAAAGCATCTTTATTTGATATCTTACTTTTCTGTATGTCCGATTGCAACTTCTTTTTGCCTGGTGTTTTCGGCACTCCTTTAGCTTCAGGTGTAACCTTTTGCACTGCTCTCTGATTAGTCTTATTTTTCAAGTTTTTAATTTCTGTCACAGTTGTAGAAGTTACCATATCTTTGGGTTCTTCTTCATCTTCAATGTTCATGTTTTCAGCGGTCTCTAAGTTGTCCAGTTTAGAACTGTGACTTTTCAGTGAGATCTCACTAATTCCTGCTGTTGTTTCTTCAGAATCTTGCTGAACAAATGATTTTCTTTGATTATCAGATACAAATGATCGTTGACTTTTGCTTTTGCTTTCATTAGCTTGTGGATCGGATTGTTCTTCATCTATTAACGTTAGAGCCCTCATAGCTCCTCGATCTTCAACCTGTTGTTCTGGTTCTGAGACCGCTTCTCCCATGATACTATCAGTTTTATCTATTTCTTCATCGGGAGACAATACTGTAATGGCTTTGATTTCTTCGTCAGACAGTACTGTAATGGCTTTGATTTCCTCATCAGGAAGGATACTAATTATTGCTTGGACGAACGGTTTATCAGGGCTTTCATTTTCTGCAGAGCCCTCACTGCCTTGCTTCTCTAAAACGTGAGTGTCTTCACTGTCAGGAACTGTAGAAGTTATGTTAGAATCATCTATTATCAGTATTCCCTTAGCATTGTTTTCAAGTGAATCTGTATCTGGAATAATTGCTAAGATTCCTTCTCGGTTTTCCATATTATCTCCTGCATCAACATTTACAACTTCACTGTCTTCCTTTACTTCTTGCATTTGGGTTTCCTGTTCCAAAACCTGTTCTATTTTTTCCAGTGAACCTTCTTGTATTTTAGCAATGCTAGTTTCTACTTCATCTTTTCTTTTAGAAGTATCTTCTGACTTTTCTTGAGCATCAAATACTTCTATCGCTGGTACATTTTCAACAGATTCGTTATCGAGGCTAGGACGACTCTCTGCGTGTACTTGCGCTTCTGTTATCATAACTGTCTCTACAACTGAGACAGTATTGGTCTCGCTTTCACTTAGATGTTTGTCAATTAGACCTTCCAGGACTTCTGGATCATTTTCGTCTTCAATCAAATCAATATTTCTCGCGATTTCAGCGGCTTGTTTTAACATTTCAATATCGTCAATGTGATCAGCGTGTTTCTTTACAGCCTTTTCTGCTTTATCTGCTTTCTCTGCCTTTTCAGACTTTTCTGCCTTTTCTACTTTTTCAGCCTTTTCTATCTTTTCTTCCTTTCTTTTGGTGGCAGATTTCTTTTGTTTTTTCTTCGGGCTATCTTTCTTCTCTTTCTCGCTGATACTTTCACTTGATGCACTACTAGATTTTCTAGACCTGCCGCTCTTCTTCCGTCTTTTTTTATATTTTTTATCATATTCGCTATCTGAGCTGCGTTCTTCAGTTTTCCTCTGTTTGTGTTTTCTAGGGGACTCTTTGTGACGGTGTCTACTTTCAGATCTGCTTTTAGAAACTGGTTCACTCTTTGATCTTTTACTTTTTTTCACAGTGGCCTTTCCACTGCTTTCAGAATCAGATACAGCTTTATCGTGACGAGATGTGCGCTTTCTGGTTTCGGTCTCATAGCCGTCACTAAAACTAGCCTGATCTCTTTTGAGCTGTTCCCTTTTCAGTTTTCTCTTTTGTTTTCTACGATCTTCTCGTAGTTTCTCATTGTATTCATCAGAGCTGTAATCTGTAGTGTCGGATATGGAAACAATTGCCTTGCTGGACCTTCTGTGCCGAGGGGTGTTGCCGGGGCTTAATTCAAATATTTCCCTTTTCTCGATTGCGACTTTGTCTCTCAAGTTGATCTTTGTGGTTTTGATGTGTCTGATTGGCAGCTGTTGAGGAACATTCTCCTGATCGACCACCACTTGTCGAGAAGTAAGGCGAGAGGCGGGGAGTCCTCCGTGCATCTGGAGGTATTTAGCTGTGGATCTGTACCCCCGGTGCAATGCACAGTCCAGAGGAGTCATGATAATGTTCTTTGATGTTCTTAGCACAGCATTGACCTGAGCACCGAAATCTAGGAGTATTTTACATAGGTCGGTATTATCGGTGTTAGCTGCAATGTGGAGTAATGTTCTTCCATCGTTGTTGGTGGCAGTGATCTGGGATGGCCTCATCTCCAGCAGCCATTTGACTAATTCCCGTCTTCCAGATGCGACGGCTTCGTGCAATGGTAAATCCCCCTTTGCATTCCTTAACCAAAGATTTGCACTGTGAGCTCCTGAAACAATAACACAAATATGAAAATTACCCGGCAGCAGCTGAAATTGAGGAAATGAAATACGGCTGGGAGTGCAAAACTAAACCTATAACGCACATGCGTTCTTACTTCATCAAGTAAACTGACGGGTAACAGCATATTCATATCATTTAAAAACGTGTTGTAGTTCGTCATAATTGCTGGAATACCCATTTTAAAATTTAGAATACATAGGAATTTAATAATATGCAATGAGACAGGACTATTTTTAAAACACTATGATATGAAAATGATTTCATTTTGCATAGACCAAGCATTGCCAATCTTTAATCATCTGCTATTGTGAGCGGTTAATTTTGATAAATTAGAAATACCCAGCATTTTGACCGTCTCCAGCTGTCCTTTGGCGCAGCCGCAGTGCGCCGGACTGCGCCCACGCCGGTCCTGCCGGTTGGGATCCGCGCCTTGCTGCAACAGCAGCGCCGTGGCGTCAGCATGGCCCAGCGTCACAGCGTAGTGAAGCGCCGTGCAGCCGTTGCTGTCGATCACGTCCGTGCGCGCACCGCACAGTGTCAGCAGTGTTTCTATGCACTCAGTGTGTCCTCGAGATGCCGCGCAGTGCAGGGCCGTTAAACCGTCCCTGGGGAAATACAAAAAAAATTATTCATTATTGACGACTTCAAGGGAACCGAACTTTTTAGAGTATGTAACTATCTTTGAATGAGCCATTGAGTAATAAACATGCTGGTAAATCGGCCGATGAAAAACTACAACTAACTAATCATCACACGGTTTCCCCGAAGGGGTAGGTAGAAAGGACAGACTGTCATATAACTCTGTCCAAGCACATTCTCCTTACTTGATTTACAATCATACATTTTCTCATAGAAACTCCGACTTTTCTGACTTTTGACAGAAAGTATTAGATTCTAGATTCACTTGATTGAACTCGTCTTCCTCGAATTTTCCCGTCCTTTTCTACCATTCTACACACAGAATCCTCAAAGATGACCTTTGTGGAGTTTTATTTTTATTTTTATTAACTCCACCTTGAAAAATAATTTTCCTCAGGGCTTTTATGACATATTTTGAAATAGGGAGGAGTTAAAGAAAAAGGTATGGAGAGGTGAGTAGGATGTATGTAGTATTAGCAGCATATTTAAATATTGCCGCTTCACACGTTTGGTTTGCTCATCCGCCGCCAGAGGTACTGCTATAGCCTCTGGTGGCCAACAGGGAAACTACACCAGCTACAGCGGTCGGTAAAGGAGGGAACTACTAACTCCTCCTGGTTGGAGAAGAGCTACGATCAGCACGGACAGCCAACGGCTGGAAGGTATCAGTTCATTTATGAGCGGGAAAATACAAATGGCGGAACGTAATCTTGCAGATTCTTGAATGTTGTTATTGTCAATTAACGTGGATACAATATATTTCTTCATAAATATTAATTTTGCGTTTTATTATTGCTAACAGTAGTATGTAGGGGTCAGTGTGTCCAGGACTTCCAGGAGTGATGGACGTTTGAATCCATCCCTCTCACTGCGTTGGAAGGCGATGAGTCGAGAGAGTCCTCTTCCGATCTGATCCGCCATGCATTTCGACTACCATAATGCGGGCATGTGCCTAGTGTGGTAGTCGAAAATCCTGTAAAAACTGTACACACCTAAGATATTTTTATGAATAAAGAATAATAAATAAAAAAAAAATTGGTTGGCAGGTCATCTACAGCCAAGACACAAACTCACCCCTGGTAAGTCACCAAACGTAGCGAACGGCTTGGGGTGACCTGCAGCAGAGGTGATGGTTATTCAAAGTTAATGTAAAAATGGCTCACTTGTCAGCAGCCTCCACCTCGGCCCCCGCCTTAACCAGAGCGAGCACGGCGGGCGCGCTGCCCGCACTGGCCGCCCACAGTAGCGGCTGTCGGCCGTCCCCGTCGCGCGCGTCCACCCTGGCGGCAGGAGCTCGCAGCAGAGCACCCAGAACGTCCAGTGCCAGGCGGGGCCCCCCGGCCGCCGCCCCGCGCGCCCCGCACATCTGCGCCGCGTAGTGCAGCGGGTAGCCGCCGTGCACGTCTGCGGTGCACGCGTCGGCACCGGCGGACAGCACGGCGCGCAGGGCTTCCAGCTCACCGCAAACTAACAACAAATTAAATAATCATTAATTATATTTAGCAAAAAAAAAACACAAGTGCAAAAGGGACGCTTAGATAATTTGGACTGTTTGGACATTTCATTTTTTTTGTTCCCAACCATCTAGAGCCAGTGAGACTATGGCATCCCCATTGGGGTGTTTTCACAAACTATGGATACACTTAAAATGTATGTATGAATGAATTTTTTTTTACTCTTCCTTTTTTTCTCATAATTTGAACATACATCAAATACGTAATTTAAAGAAAATAAAAACATTTCAAATTGTTTCACAAAATTTGAGTGAAAGTCCTATTCAAGTTCTGTTATCAAAGTTCTATGAAACAACCGGCCTTCGATTAGGTATGTAATAACAGAACTTAAATAGAACTTTCAATAGAATTTTTCAAATTCTGTGAAACAACCCGTCCTTAGTAATAAGACCCCAGTAAGGTATCGTCTATGTGTGGGGGTAATATAACCAAAAAATTGGGTTTTATAGGATCAATTTTTAAGTTATACCTAATATATGAGTAGTTCTAAAATGTACCTGCAAGTAGAGTTAAAGTGCCTAACGAAAATAGTACAACTTTACCTAGGGCAGTTAAGTATATAACAGAATTTGAACAAATCATCAAGTTTCGGAATTAATTTTCAAGTTTTTTTTTGTTATACATTAGCTCCACACAGGAGACCCTCAGGAAAATAATTTCCCTCAAGGCCTATGTCATCTTTGGGGAGTGTCATCATTGTGAGGAGGTTTTTTTAGGGAAAGGTAGGAGAGGAAGTTCTGGGAAGGAAATGATGGGTGGGTAGGAATCTGGGGGTCAGTGTGTTCAGGAGTGACGGACGTATGTATCTTTCCCTCCTACTGTGGTGCAAGGCAATGTTCTGAGAGAGTCCTGCTGGAGAGATCAAAAGATCTCCCACAACCAGTCTCTCCCGATCCGGCCTACCACGCAGTTGGTGGGCAGACGCATCCGCCGTCAAGATTCGGACAAACCTTACCCCATGAACCCGGATCTATGAAAGTTCTATTATTATTTAAATCCGCAGTCCAGAAGTTGCGGGTTCAAACCCCGGCGGATAAATTTTTATTTAAATTATGTAATTTTACTATTTTCATTCATAGTTATTGATTTTAAAAACAATTAAAAAAACAACAAACAATAATCGTTTCAAACTGGCTACAACGTCGTAATGACGTAGAAAATACTACTGGCTGGTAAGATGGCTTTTTAAGACGACTTGGCCGGCGCGGCGTGACGTCACGAACAAAAAAGAACAGGATATGTAGTTTTGGTAGCAAATCAAAAATAACATATTTTAAATCGTTGTAGAAAATTTATTTATATCTTAATAAGTAGGTACCTATGTATTTTTGTCGGTTCCATGACAACTTAGAATCAAATCAACTCAACACCTCTCCCCAGAGGCGTTCAAGTATCACGTATTGAAGATTTTTGACCCCCCCCATGTAACGCGCCGTAACGTTTTTCTGTACCCCAAGAGATAATTTTTACCTGAAAGTCACAACTAAGTTGCGCAAAGTACTGCAAAGTCGCTTAAATACTTTTTTCTTGTTTTAATCGCGTTTGCGGGAATAAATAAAACAAGAGATTTCGAGAATGAAAAGGGTTGCCAAGTTGGAAGATTTTAATTCCCTAGTTTTTTTTTTAATCTAAATAAAGAAAAAAAATGTTACGTAACGCGTTGTTCGAACCCCCCTCCCCTCCCCCTGGTAACGCACAGCAACGTTTCACATGACCCCCCCCCCCCCCAAGTGCGTTACGTAATACTTGAACGGCCCCTCTTTGAAAAGTCATTAAAAGTTATGAAAAAAATTGAAAAATAGGCCACAACCTCACCTAACGTAACCTATTTAACCAATTTTTTTATACATTTTTTCAACATTTTGACTTTTCAAAAGAGGTGTTGAGTTGAGTTGATTCTGAGTTTCCCGGTCACCATTTTTTCGACGGTGAACTACTATGGAAATTCACGGCGCAAATCAAGCATTCTGAATGGGCGATAATGAAATATCTACAGCTCTGGAACATTTGTCAACAGATAAATTTAATATAAGTACCTACAGGTATTCCGTAATTCGTATATTGTGTGACTCACGGGTCAACAAACTGAAACTTATTAGGTAACCAAAAAACACAAAACTTTCCATCATTGTTCCATCAAGAAACAAATAAAAATTAACATATTACTCCCTATCTGCTATTACTATTTTAGAATAATTATCTTCGGTCTACCATGGTAAATAAATGAATTGCTAAAATTCTATGCGTAATCCCGCCATATTTGTGCATTTCTTGCTTTAATTTAAGTACGTTATCCATCTGACATTTTTTTGCATCCTCAAAAGAAGATCCCGCAATGATTGCGCAGAGCAGGTATTGGCAGGTAAACTTTCGTGATGATTGGACACGTATTTTTAGATAAAAAAAACCTTGATTACTATAAAAGACAACTATTTACATTCGGGGCGATGGAAAATACTGCATTGAAAATTTTGATAACGTAAAATGTTATTTTGCTTTCTTCGTATGAGATGACTTTTTTAGCCCTAGCCCTTCGTTATGTTATAGTATCAGAAATACCAACATAACCTCTATTGGCACCGGCCAAATTCAAACCAGGGCGTGCCATTTTTTGAGACCCCCCACTTCAACACCCTGTAACTTTTTGAATTTTGAATTATTTCGTTTATTTTTTATACATATTCTTTTAATAAATATTTGGTGAAATAATGGCTATCAAAAATATTAATTGTTTTTTTTATTGCACCTGAAAAAATACCCACAATTTATGCTTTTAGACTAGAATACACCCTGTTATTCACGGATTACGTCTCAAATATATTGGACAAGAAAGAACCAGTAGATGTTTCATACAATGATTTTTGCGAAAGCTTTTGACAAAGTATATAGATCATCTCACATTACTAGATAAACTTAATTTTTTTTTTCGTTATGTGTTTTTGGGGTGTCATGCCATGTTGCGCTACCTCCTTCTTTAGCCAACGTTTCGGACATCGTTGTAGTGTCCATCATCAGGGCAGATCCGGCAGATCAAGAAGGAGGTAGCGCAACATGGTGTAGGGGATGATACTCAACAGCCTAATAATTGGTTTTATGCGCGGGCAACTCAGTCGCCGCGCCTGCGCGAATTCCGTTCCGGCAAAGCGAACTTTAGCGAACGGAATTCATTCGTTTCTCGGCTACCTGACGCGCTAGCTGTTTGCTCGAGTATCTTCCCTATAAACCTTCCAAGTTAATACTTGTAGTATTTCGTAATTTAAATAAATGTAACTTCAGTATTCAGAAACATTCCTTTCATTTTTGGTGTATTTGGTAACCCATGGAGTCAGATCAGAGAAGTGTGAAGTAAGTATAACCACGCGGATCGCTGAACGGAAATAGCAGATGACATTATTGGATCTACCCACATTCATCTCAACAAACCACCAAATAACCACCAAAACGGCATAACACCCTAAAAACACACAACGAAAATACTTTTGGCCGTGAAAATCTTAAAACGTACTTGAAAATTTTTGTTTCTACTACTGAGTTTTTTTGTTTTTCCATAATTATTTGTCTAACAGAAAACACAAAACATAGTTTACGGGCAGTTCACTTCGAAACCCTATGTCACAAATTCTGGTGACCCTCAAGGGTTTAATTTAGGACCACTATTATTTTCAATGTTTATAAATGATGATGGTGATGATTACAGCTTGATAAAAAGAGCTAACCCATCAAAATCGCAATTTCAACAATCTCCCATTTTTTCCAAAAATAAATTTCCTCACTTATGCGAATGAGAATAATAAAACATTGCTTCGTTCCCCCTCACCTTTTTGAAATTCACGTGCTTGACTCCCCGGATTGTACCTACTTACTGTGGTCTATTTAGCAGTGGTAACTTTAGATCAAGGTTATAATAATAATATATTAGATGACATATTTTTCGTCGTCCCTCTCTAAAAAATATCCTCTCTTCTATCAAGCCTTATCTAAAATTGCCTCTCCCTCTGTTGATCATCTCAATATTTTCCAAGTCTGAACTCGACTCCAATCAAATTCATTAAATATAATAAATTGGCCTCCCCTCTCTCTATAATTTGAAATGATGGCCTGTAACACGCTTGAAGGGTGAAAGCCAAAATCATTGAAAAAAATTGCCCTCGGTACACGCCAAGAAACCGCATTACTCTTGAATTAGGTCTAACATGAATCATGAATAGCATGTAATGCTGCGTACAAACAGGTAGGTGTTACCGCGAGCCGAGCCACGAATTATGGGAATTATTATCTAATACCTATTCTATACTTATTCAAGTAGCCCCTCGGAGAGTCGTGAGTCGCGGGATACATGTTTCCATCATGTTTCTCCCGACACGCCTGCGGCGCCTACTAAGAACTAAGACTCAAATCAAGAATGGAGTAATGATTAATGTTTAGCAAGAATCCGAAAGTAAATTGACTCTTGAACACGACAGCCAGAAGTGCTGAACGAATGCTATGACATAGAACGGACGAAGGAATATGATGGCGCGCGTCAGTCGTAACAGTTTTACTTATATTAAAAACATATTTAACTATCTATATTTCTATTTATTACGTTACTAGCTGGGGTACCAGGGAGGCTCAGGGAGTTTGACACTTGGGGTGTCATATGGCAGGGGTGTTGGTTATCCAATAAATGGTTCCCGGGGTGGCGGTACCCGTACCCGCCTCCCAAATTGAGAATACATAGATTAGAAAAGAGGAGGGTTGAGGGGGAAGATGTGCACACAAATGCACATGCGCATAAGTCTCTGTCCTTATTATTTAATACACAATTTTTTACTTCTTCTAACACAGCAAATTTAAAACAATTTTTTAATGTAACATTGCTAATGAAACATGTTGATTTTTGAGATGAAAACTTCTTTAGCACTGTTGTGATTTTAACCTGGATGAAACGAAAAAGCGACACTAAAAGAGACAAACACATAGGATTTAGCCTCCGAGAGAATGAATTAGAATAATCGGTCTCCTCTTTGTGCGGTGCTTCGTAGCCTCCCCACTCTAAGCTTCTTTATTTTTCTGAATGTTTCACTTCTACTGCGTGTGAACTCCACACTTGTAATTTTTTTAAACAAAAAAGTGTTTAAAAGTAAGTATTTTATTAATTTTTAATAAAATGGTGCCGCAAAATAAGTTTGCTGTGTTTGAAGGGAAAGTTTCGATTTCATTCGAAACCTCCACGGGGTTCTCTACTCCGCGGACACAGTTCGTTTATGAAATGGCGGCAATGGCGTGTTTGGCGGAAAGCACGCGAAACGTCATTCGACACCGGAACATACCCCATACCAACCAAACTAGTCCCACAATCCACCCCACTCCACCCGGCATACCCAGTTACCCACTCAACTACAGGCAAGGCCTTTGTCATGAAGCCACAGTTATGGTATCAATTTTATAGACTCCAGTCATTAGATGTCACTGTAGACATTTTTATGACAACTCCAGAACACCTGTTGATTGGCGTTTTGAATGATTTCATGGTGGTTGTAATTATTATTTGCTGAAGTTTTACTGTGATATTTTTAGTGCCTGTTAAAGGTGTAAACTTTTCTCATTTTCGTTTTAATATTGGATAAAGCATTAAGTATATATGATTAGGTGCACAATTAATAAACTGTTGTAATTTAAGGTTTGAAGTTTCATTTTTAATTTTAAAGGAAATTGAGGACATAATCGTACATTTTTTTGTGTTACCTACGTCTGTAAATCTATATATCATATAAGAAGAAGAGTGTTTCGGTGTGGGATTGTGGTTTTGTTTTTTAAACAAATCTACAGTTTTATTTCTGGATTAAAAACAGGAGGAAGGTCACCATTTTCACGAGCTTTCAAAAAACCATCCCCACCCCTTAGAAGCAGAAATTTGATACTTATTGATGAAATTTTGTACACCAGGTGTTAAAAATAAGAGGAAAATGCAGGTATACATCTAATTTCGCAATTTATTTAATTTATTTATTTAATTAATTTGTAAAACTCAGACAACGCCTGGAACTTCGGGAAATACAATAATTCAGAAAATGTGGGTACTTGCACGAAATTATTTTCGATATTAAAGTTATTCCCTTTCTCCCTATGTAACCCCCACCCCCACCCGCCTCCTACCCTTCCATGTTCTCTCCCTCTTTTATATGCTCTCTCTTTCTTTTGCGTTTACCTTAGAATATTAACTCTGTACTGTAATTTAGTTTACATGTTTATTGAAGAAGGTTGAGGTCAACCGAAACCGGTCGACAAATATAAATAAAAATAAAGTGGTTTTTAAACAAAGCACTTGTTTCATTCTATAATTATTTTGGCTTGATTAAATTCAGTGATCTGAATTTGGGAGGTTGGTTTGGGTAACGCCGCGCGCCGCCCCCAATAACCAACACCTCTGCCATAGAAGTGGTTCACTACGTTTGGTGACTTAGCAGGGGTGTCCGGGTTCTTGGTATGAGGATTTTCAAGGTCTTGGCGGCGGATGCGTCTGCCCACCTACTGTGTGACGGGCCGAATTTGGAGACACTGGTTGAGAGATACCTTTTTACCTCTCCTGCAGGAGCTTTCGACCATTCCAGCCAGTATGATGGATTCATATGTCCGTCACTCTTGACTACACTGACCTCCGGATTTCTACTCACCCTTCGTACCCTTTTCCTTTCCAGATATTTCGCTCTTTCCCTTTCCTAAAAAATACCCTCTACACAACATCCTCAATGATGACACAGGCCCTGAGGGAAATTATTTTACTCAGGGCCTCCTGTGTGAAGCTAATGTAAAAGTGACATTGTGCGAACTTACACTGCTTTATGGCAATATGGCAGCGTTGAATTATACTTTTTGTTAATGAAGAAAATCAGAAAAAGATACGGTCACATCTGGGACTCGAACCCAGGACCTACGCCTTGCCTGGGCGGATCCGGTCTGCCACGCAGTTAGTGGGCAGACGCATCCGCCACCAATATCCGAACAAACCTCACCTCATGAACCCGGGAACCCCAGCTAAGTCACTAAATGTACCGAACGATTTGGGGCGATACATGGCAGATCCAACAAATAATTTCCGGGGCGGCGGTACCAATACATGCTTCCCAAATTATAAAATGTAATTATTGTGATGTATATCATATATATATATATATATATATATATATATATATATATATATATATATATATATATATATATATATATATATATATGTATATCATATATATGTATATTATGATGATAGATTCACGAATTCCCTGCTTATATTACGAGTTTCCGGACAATCAAAATAAATTGCAACGGCCGAGAATCGACCGACCAACTGAAGGAAGGCAACTATCCTTTCCATTACACCACCAGCTGTTTTAAGAATGGTCTCATAAATGTATTATGTACCTGCATGGTGAATACGAAATACGTAATAAAAAATACAAGAATTTTGTATTTTTGAATTTTAGATTCGAATGTATGATATTTATATCTGTTAGCATTATTATATTAATGACTGTACAGTTAGGTTTGTTGTGAACGAAAGTGGCGCCCTCTGTAATAAAAAAAACGTTGAAGTTTTCAAACAGCATCCCCGATGAGAAAATGTCAAATAGAAAATTTATAAAACTTGATATTTCTCAGTTGCAACAACTTTTACAGATTTTCCAGATCCATTTTCCGAACAATTTTTGAGAAAATTTTTCTCCAGTTTTAAATTTTCTGGGAAGATTTTTTAAAATTAAAATCGGGATCAATAATTTTCGATCATGAAATATTTCCAAAATTAACATAAAATCAAAAAGAGAAATGTTTTTATAACAATTTCCTAAACCCGTTTCCTGAGCGAAATTTTTCAGAATCTTCCAATTTTTCCGGAAGAATTTAAAAAAATAAAATTAAAATTTCCCAACTTGGAAAATTACAACCTTCACACATTATATCAAAAAGATAAAGGCTTTTTAAAAAAATTCCCGACCTTTTTTCCGATCAATTTTCCAATTTATCCAAAAGAAAATTTTTAAGAAATGGTAAATTTTCCAGCATCAAAAATTTACAACATGAAAAGTTTTCAAGCTTCAAGTAACAAACTCAAAAAGATATTTTGTCTATACGTTTTTACAAACAAAACCCGATCTATTTTCCTGGAAGATTATATCAGAAAAATAAAAATATTAGTGACCAAAGATATTCAAATTAACGTTCGTTTGGTTTATTTGATAATTGGTAAACAATATCGGCGACACCCGGAAACGCAGTCCCACCTAGTAATAACTGCAGCACATCTATTATATTCCAATATCTTTGCTAGTGGCCGACCGAAGTTTCGGTTTCGGTTTCGGCAAAAAAATCTAGTTTCGGCATCAGTTTCGGTTTCGGCAGATTTTCTGCCGAACCTTCGGCCACACCGAAACTCTGCAAAAGACCTCAATAAATGGTAAATTTAGTCTTAAGAATGTTGTGATTGTAAAAGCAATTTAAATTAAAATACTCTATTAATGATGTCCTTCCTTTACAATGTACATAAGTGTTAAGAAGTAGTTAACATGTTTGTTAATTTTTAGTACTTAATATCAAAATAAAAAATCACATACCTACTTCAATTATTGTTTTTTATTTCATTTAACACATGTTAACTGTTTGTACAAGTGTAAAAAATAAGCCAAATTTCAGTAAACAATAGATTTTTAACATGTCGAAAAATGTTTCGGTTTCGGTTTCGGTTTCGGCTCGGGTTTCGGTAGAAAGTTTTGTTTCGGTCGGACACTAATAAAATACCTCAACACGGGAAATTTCAAAACTTCTAAATCTTGAAAATTTAAGAGTTCTCAAAAACTCAAAATTTATGTCAAAATACACAATTTTGGCGGCGTTCTTTAATTTCTTGGGTTCTGATTGGCAGTAATTAATAATAGAGATTAGTTTTCATTCGTTCAGTGAATTTAAAGTGAACGAAGTAATAAGACATACATACAGGGTGTTAAGGGACGTACTTGACTTACGTTAACCAGTGATTCCTGACATTATTTGGAGTAAAAAATGTAAACGAAATTTTGGTCTCCGGTGACTTTTTTTGACGACTTTTTTTTTTTTTTTCAAAATTTTTTCTTCAAAATCAAACAAAAAATTTTTTCTTCCGCACGTCGTCACTGATCACTCAGCCGGGTGTCTGACGCACCCCTTACCCTGCCTCCAACTGTTCAACAACTACCATTTTTTTATGTTTTTGTAGAAAAAATAATAAAAAAAACATCAAAAATGTCACCGGAGACCAAAATTTCATTTACATTTTTTACTCCAAATAATGTCAGAAATCACTGGTTAAAGTAAGTCAAGTACGTCCCTTAACACCCTGTTTATTACTTAGGCATTTACAATTTTTTTTATATAGATAAATGAATAGGTAGGTGATAGTGATAAGCATTTTTTTGCATTTGTTCTAATAATAATTGCTATTGTTCATAGAAAGGGACAAAACTCTACTATTAGGGACCTTCACTAAATTGGAGGAAGTCCATCAAAAAGCCGCCTGCAGGGCTCAGAAGCAAAATGGGTTTTCATCTGCTGGTTGTCTAATCGTTGAATCAAAATGAATCATTATTATTTCTTTGTTATAATTCGAACAAATTCCATCACAATCTAATATCACATAACTACCTTATTTTTCTTAGAAATTAACCCTAACCTTGGCTATCCAATTAAATAGCTCTGCGATATATTCATAGCCCTTGAACCTACAGTATTATGTGTGGTAGCCACATGACTGCCGGACCGGCCAAGGTCCCATCCGGCTGTAAAGAATCCAGCGGAAGACGTTTTCCCCGTTCCTTCCGCCGCCTGACCTCTGACCGGTGGACCTTCCCCTCACCTCTCCACCGATACACCCCTAACCCCCTACTTGTCAGAACATCCGGTCAGATAAAGCAGACGGCACGCCATCTATTGCTCAAAAGTCTCAAGGTTGAAATATAAAACCAGTTATTATGAATGGCTGTCATTAATTATTATTGCTACTTCGATTTGCTAATTAATAGTTTCAGGATACCTATGAAATATTACTAACTAACTAGCAATCACGCCATTTAACCTTGTTGGGACTAGACTAGTAATTTAATCGAGTGGCAAGTAAGTCTTTGTAGTTATTTTTCCGAATATATTGTATTGTTATGTACTTATGTTTGTAAAAGCTTTACCGACGTTAAGAGGGTATTATTACCAGACACAACCGGAAATATGTCATTTTTAAATCAAATTCTAGACGTATTGACCATTTTCCACAAAAAAACAACTGATTTCCAAGATTGTTGTTTAATCTTGTAAAGTTATGTTTAAAATTTTGAAAAAATAAACGTATTTTTGTTATAACAAGGTTTTACGTTGGTCGGTGACAGATTTGTTAAATTTCTAAACAAAATGTATTATTATACAATACACATTTCAAATCATATAATCACGCAGTAAAAAAAATCAATAAATTATCTGGAAAAGCTGCCTTACAGGATTTTAATTTTAATTCATATAAAAAAACATTTAAAAAAAATAGGTCAGTGATCCGTTTTGTGACGAAAATAATTCAGTTTGTCTATGTATTTACGGTCTTACAAACTAATATATTTCAGATTTTTTTTGACAATTTTTTTGCTTAGGCATTAATGAAAAATTGTTAATACTTATGATCAAAAAAGAATTACAAAAGTACATAATTTTAATAATTTTATCATGACGCGTTTGAGAATTTTTATTGTTAACTTTAATGTAGGTATAAGGCAAACTTTGAATGAAATAAAAACGATATTGTCTTATTAGTTAAAAATGCTGGTACGGAGAATAATTAATCTTTCTCTCTGAAACCGCCCTGTACAGTTGCAAGGGTATGAAAGCAAGACCCGCTTTCGTCGGATATTGAATTAAAAATAATGGCCGCTGGTCAAAAATACAAATTAGTGAGTGCCGTAGGTATTGGAAGATGAAAGGGCTACAGGTCTTTTAGTATTTTTTTTTCTTTAATCCAGATATTTTAATTTCGTTTTCCAAATCAGCAATTTCAGATTGCTTGATTTGTTTATAAAAAATAGTGGGGACTTATTGTTCCATAGGCACTCGCGTTTTTAGAGGTGTATCTTCTCTCCAACGAAAAGACATTAACACAACATGGCTACGTTATAAGTAATGGAGACAATGCAAATAATATTACGATGCAATTAGTATTTTTATAAGTCTAAAAAAGTATCAGGCCTATAAAAAAGACTGACAGTGTAAAATCTCCTACTTACGAACCCTTTTCAGGATATGGTCGTTTTGCGTAACGTAGTAATTTAAGTTCTTTAGATTATGATGGGAAAACATTATCATGTAACAATAACTTTGAGTGACAGATGTTTGTTTTTATTTTGCTCCCATATAAATTGATAATAAAATAAAGTGTACAAGTTGCAAAAGACTACAAAGTGATAGTTAAAGTGAAAATTATAACTATACAGTGATTCAGCATTATTTACGAACCATAAAAATAATACACTATCACAAGTGCAAAATAAAAATTTGTGCCGGGCATTATTCAATATAGTTGAGGTTATTTTTTGACAGTTTTGCTGCAGTGCAGTATCAGAACAGTTATGGCCGAGAAACAAACTAGGAGCAAAGGTCTGGGACTGAATATTCCTGACACCAGTGAGACCAACATTGGAATCTTCATGAAGCAGATGGAGAATAAATTTGAGACCATGAAAAAAGAAATGTTTCAAAAAATAGACAACTAAAATAAAGATGCACGAACTTCTAGAGATTTTATCAGCAGCCAATATGACGACCTCAATACAAAAATTAATACGATTGCAAATTTAGTATCGGAGGTAGAAAACTTAAGAAAAGAATTAAATTAAAAAACCTTATTATAAAAAATTTCGAAATTCGTCTAGCCACCCTCGAACAGACTTCAAAGGAGGATGCATTAGAGGTCGCAGGAATACCACCACGTGAAGGTGAACAACCCGCGGAGACCGTCAAGAAGCTAGCAGCAGCTGTAGGTGTAGAGCTTCTTCCCCACGATATCCTGGAAGCCAAAAGGATTCCCGACAGGCGACCCGGAGCTCCCCCGAAAATGTGTATCAGATTCACGGATATTCGCAAAAGAAACCTACTACTAGTAAACCGAAAAAAATTCCCCATGATAACTTAAAATACTTTAACTGCGAAAAGATTTTTATAAGTTTTTTTGTTTTTTGTTTGTTTTTGGGGTGTTATGCCGTGTTACGCTACCTCCTCCTTTAGCCAACGTTTCGGACTGCGTTACAGTGTCCATCATCAGGGCAGATGTGTCACACATCTGACAAAAAACAAACAACAAAAATACTTTTGGCCGTGAAAATCTAAAATCATATCAGATTTTTATAAGTGTTATTCTTAATCCTTATTTCAAAGAACTTCTATGGAAAACCAAACAAATATGCAAGGAAAAAAGTTTTCGCACGTTTGGTATAAAGACGAAAAAAATTTGGTAAAGAAATCAGCCACGGATAAAATAATAATATATATATATATATATATCAATCATTCTGATGACTTATGTAAAATTATTTAGGATGTTGATGAGCTCTGTCACATGTAGAACATTGGCCCGATCGCTCTTACCATACAAAACCTGATCCAGACTATTTTAAATTGTTGTTGTGAAATCATTTTACAGTGATTGTTTCCATACTGTCAGAAATCACGTATCTTACCTATGTACTACTATCGGATATAGGGCGAACTCCCAGTTTTAGCCACTGTGACGGGGCTCCCAATACAAAATATTAAAGTTCCATTGTAAATTGTTCTTAAAAATGGCTAGACTGATTTTTGATAATGAAACAGAATCTTTTGATAAAATTAATAATTATGTATCTTCAGATATAAAATTTGTAATTTACTAATGAAAGACTACACGAAACTAAAAAATTTTCACCATAATGTTCGATCCATAAATAAAAATTGGGAAGAAATACTGACTTTACTGAATAATCTAAAGGTTAAATTTGATATAATTATTCTATCAGAATGTTGGATTAATGAACTTTATGTACCAAAACACCTTCCTGATTATACTCACTTCTCCACAAAAACCCATCACAATCAGAATGACGGCATTATTATATATGTGAATAATGTACTGAATGTTCAAACTTTGGAAATAGTAATCCCGGGTGCAAATTGTCTACAAATATCGTACGGTGACACATGCATACTAGCAATGTATAGATCTCCCTCCTACCACAATATAACCCCATTCATACAAAGCCTAAATGAAAAATTATCACAACTTGCGCATAAAAAAAACTTAATTTTAATCGGAGACATTAATATTAACACTTTACCAAATAATTCACGCCCGCAATGCCAAGATTACTTAAACCTACTTAGTTACCATGGATTGATATCTACAATAAATCACCCGACTAGGGTCACCAAAGAATCCAGCTCTTGTGTTGACCACATTATGATAAAAACGAATAAACCATATAAAACACTTTTTGAATCTACTATTACTGACCACTATGCAACTATGCTTTCATTAAACACACCATCGAAAAATGTAAAAATGAAACACGTTTATTGCATAAAACGAGTTGATTATGAGAATCTAAAAAAATCTTGTTCCTGTAATTATTGGCACAACTTACTATACATACCCAACGCTGATGATGCATGGACTTACTTTATAGACAAACTACAAACTGAAATAAATAATAACACTAATTTTATAGTAAAAACAATCCCTTACAAATTTAAACCCCTAACTCCTTGGATAAATCACATCATTATAAATTGTATAAGAAAACGAAACTTACTTCATAAAAAACTTCATTGAATCCTTCTGACACTATACTTAACAACTTTTACAAAAGATACAGAGACATATGTACAAAAGTCATAAGAAATGCTAAGGAATTATAGACATAAAATAGAAGAAAGCAAAGGTAATCCAAAAGAAATGTGGAACATTTTACGCGAAGCTACTCATACTAAGCCTAACTTAAACACTGACCTAAACAACTCAATATTGATGGACTGACCGTCGACTTCTCAAAGAATCCGGATAAAATCCTAAACCAACGCCAATGACTTTTTCACTAATGTCGGGAAAAAAATTAGCAAACAAAATGTCCTCCTTGAATTCAAATACAAAATTACAGGTAAAAACACAAATACCCCATTCTAAACAATTTAAATTTCAAACGGTTACACATGACGATATTAAGAATACAATTAACTCATTAAAAGACACAGAGTCCGCCGGTATGGATGGATCACAGTTAATTTACTCAAGACACTTGTTCATGAACTATTGGAATCTCTCACTTACATAATATCACAGGGAATTTTCCCTAAACAATTAAAGCAAGGGCTCGTCATACCCATTTAAAAAAGTGGTCTAAAAGTGGACATTAACAATTATAGGCCCATAACAATACTTAAGTCACTCTCGAAAGTAGTTGAAAAAAATAATTAACAAACAACTGAAAACAGTTTTGGAAATCAAGCAGCTATAAATTAAGATAAGGGTTAAAAATGCATTTCTATCTTCCTAGACCTCTCAAAAGCTTTGATACTATCTCCCTTGACATCCTTATTAATAAATTAAGTACCATTGGTATAAGAGGGAAAAATCTCGAATTTCTTCAAAGTTACTTAACTAATCGAACTCAAAGTGTCAAAATCGAAAACAAATTTTATGAAAATACCCAAAATATTGTAAACACATGGCACAAAACCAAAGAACTCATACAAACACCTAAAACAAACACAACATTTGGTCAAAGAAATTTCAAATACATTGCGCCTAAAATATACAATAACCTACCTGACAAAACAAGACAATCGAATAATATTAACAAATACAAAATCCTGATCAAACAATGGATCATCGAAAAAGGTCGTGCAATAATTAGTCACCTCATCCAAATATAATCCTCTATCTCTCTATTTCATTATTGTTACCACTAACCAACCTGAAAATTTTTGTAAAATATTTTTGCTGTATTGAAAAGTGTACTTTATTTAATATTTATAAAATATTTGTAAACTAGTCTGTCTCGGCACAGGCTTTCCTAGTGAGACAGGCAAGGCCAAAAAAATATATGTAAACCTTTTTATATAGATGCACAGAATAAATAAATCCTACTAATATTATAAAGGCGAAAGTTTGTATGGATGTATGTTTGTTACTCTTTCACGCGAAAACTACTGAATGGATTTTAATGAAACTTTACAATAATATAGCTCATACATCAAAATAGGCTAAAGGCTATAGCTTAGAGCTCTGGCGTTATGAAATTTATATACAAAAATTGCAAAAGGTGGCACGCAAGCTGTTTGAAAAATGAATGTAACGGGTACGGAGGGGATAGGCTGTGGGGGCTGGGCGGAGGGGGGGGTGGGGGGAGGGGGGATTGGGGAGGGCGGAGGGTGGTGGTGGAGGGTGAGGGGTGAGTGGGATTTTGGGGGGGTGGGGGGGAGAGGGGTGAGAAAAGGCGGGGGAGAGGAGGAGGGGGGGGGATAGGAGTTGGGATAGGGAAGGTGGAGGAGGCGCTGTGGGTACCCCCCTAATACTATGCGAGCTAAGCCGGGGGCAAAAGCTAGTAAATAATAATATTATCTGTGCTTGAAAAAAAAAATATATTTTGGCAGTTGGCATAGATGTCATAGGTCCCGTGGGAAATTATTTTCCTCAGGGCCTTCTGTGTGGAGCTCATGTAAAAAAAAAAGAATTTTTTTCAACCATTTCGCCACCTGCGTAAAGAGAGTGTGATTTCGTTATAATTTTACGAATTGGATCCCCATAAACATTTTTCACGCGGTGCGTTTCGCATTAGAGATTTATTGACGTTGTATGTTGTATGGTGGTAGGTACTAGGTACGTCACTCTATGGTGGCAGGTTGAGAAGTTCCCATTGAGAGCGCCGAGGTGTTTTATATTAGAATATTGGACGAATCCGCAGATTATTTGGGATCTCCCGGATCAATGGCGAACGCGTGGAAACGAACGCTTTGGTAGCGAAGCCTTATTCAGAAGGGAGGAAATATTTAGCGCTCAGATTTCAGTGACGGGGAGTTTTGGAATTCCGCCATTCTCAACAGCATTAAGGCATAGAATCTTTGTAAGAATCGGTTTACATTATAAATACAACAAAATATACTTTGGATAAATTGATGTTTTTCCTACCTGATGATCGAGAGTTTCAATAATATTGCGGTTCGTTTAGATTACGAGTCTTGTTTATTATCGTCTTATTTACAATCTAACTGGACTTAACGTCCGTTCTAACTGATGTGTGATAATTTGGAGCATGCACTGAGGTTGCTCACCTGCATATTGGATACGATCGGCTATCTTCGCAACCGTTGTCTCTCTCATAATGTACAACTACTGCCCTTTGATGAGACACCTTAAAGCTACATATAACTACCTACACTTAAGACGCCTGTTGAGAGACATTGAAATTACTTACATTATCACAAACACTACAGTTCACATATCGACTGTGTTTGATAAAACCCTTCAAGCCATAAAATTAACACTTTATATGAGACGATATAAATAAATATGTAAATAAATAAAATAAATATTCTTGAAATTTACATGAATGTGAAATATTGCAATAATGAACTCCAGTGAAAAATATTATCCCTTTAAAAAATATGTTCATACAGACCAATAAACGCTGATTCTGAATATATAAGTTTTATTTCATAATATTAAACGTAGAGTTCTTAAAAAATTATTAAAAAGTGATTTTTTTAACGTCTCGTTAAAATACACTGTAAAGTTGGTACGATTAAATGGTTAAAGCTGACGTCACGCGTCACCAGTCATTGTATCACATTGTATTGAAATCAATTGAAATGTAGGTATGGCACAAGCCATCAGTATTAACAAAATTTCATGTTATTCTTTATTTCATACTGTTTATAGAGATTTAGTTGTTGTGTTAATTGAAACAATATTTATGCCTTAATAATTCAGTATCAAAAATAGAGATACCTCTATTAGTTTATCTCAATTATTTAAAATATTCAAAAACTATTGCACAAAAAAATAGTAATGCTTCTTCTAGGGAGAATTCTTCGAACAACGGAATTTCAAAATGGCGGTAGTTGATCAACTGATTTCCCGATACTATACTAATTTTTCAGGAGTGATGACGTCACACGATTTACCATATTTCCGGTGGTTTTCGGGGGGTCTTGAAAAATTAAAACTTTGACAATTATTTTAACTATTAAAACTTACTCTAAAAATAAAAATAAAAATAAAAATGCAGTTATTTAAGTTAGAACGTCATTATTTATAAAAAAAAAAAATAAAAAAATTGGACTGGAGTTCTCTATTCTTTTTATAATTATGAAAGAATTGAGGGTTGAGTAATTTCGTCCATGTTTTTTTCGAAATAACCTAAACAAGTATTAATAAATTTGGTTTATTATATTAAAAATGCCCAGATCAGCATAAATTATTTTACCATATTGACTTCGATAACGTTCCCAAAAAATGTGGCTTGAAGGATTTTACCAAAAGTCAGATCTATGCAAAGGAGATGTGACCGGACAACTCAGAATGAATTCAATTCAACACTTCCTTTGAAAAGTCATTAAAACTGATGAAAAAAATTGATTAAATAATTTACGATAGGTTAGGTTATGGGCTATTTAAAAAAATCGTAGCTCTTAATGACTTTTCAAAGAGGTGTTGAGTTGAGTTGATTTTAAAAAGGCGGCGGTTCGCGCCGCGACCGCGACCGGAGACCGAGACCAGAGACGGAGGCAGGCGACCGCAACGTGTACTTGTCGCTTAGCTTTGTATGAGGGCCAGTTCGTGCGCGCGACCGAGACAGGAGACAGAGACGGGAGACCGGAGACGGCAAGACGTAGTGGTGTCTCGCGTCACGCTTAAAAAGTACGAGTGAATTATTATAAAAAATGACTGCTTTTTCTGACGAAGACTTTGAGAAGCTGATTGAACTGATCAGACGGTATCCTCCGATATGCAATGCACAATTAGATTCCTACAGAGACGAAAATTTAAAGGAAAATATTTGGATAAACATAGCGGAAAGCATAAATAAAACAGGAGTGTTATTTTAATTGATGTATTTTGCATTTGATTCAATATTCGGAAGGAAACACATATTATGTAGAAACAACTTATTATTTAGGTGATTCTTCACTAATAGCGAAAATGATCCTTCTTTTTTTTTACATGAATACCGCACAAGAGTCCCAACTGCTCCCGTTTGGAGCCAGTGAGACTATGGCATCCCCAATTGGGGTATGTTGTGAGGCTGAAGGTAGTGGGGAGGGAAGGAGATAGGGAAGAGGAAGTTGGGGAAGTACCTGGCTATTCAGATCTGGTCACCAAACACGGAGAAAGCCACTTCAGGCAACGATTCAATTCTGAATGGTGGTCTTACACCAGGGTATACTGAGAGTATCTTCCACTCTGGAACGTGCCGCAAATATATTATATATTATTTTTAAATGAACAAATTGTGAAATACACAAATTAATCAAATAAAATTTATTTGCCACGCCGGGATTCGATCCCGCGACCTTCGGAATGCTACTCAAGTGCCTTGCCGCTGCACTACGCCGGCCGGCCTCTAGTTGCACATAATTCGTTAATAGGTAATCTTTTTTTAGATTTTTAATGATAATATAAGTACAAATTAATCATCGTCTTCTTCTTCACCCATTAGTAACTCTACTTGGGTTTCCATTACAGTATAAATTAATGACAGTACAACACAACCGACTCTATCGACAGACTGTGCTCTGAAGGCGGTCGCGGTCTCGGTCTCCACAGTACATGCAGAAGAGACCGAGACACTTGTCGCGGTCTACTGTCTCCATCTCTGGTCTCTGTCTCCATCTCTGATAATATAATAATACATAGACTAAAAACGCTAGAATCCTGTACTATTGTCCTATTTTCCTGTGCTATAGCACTCTTACTAATGATTATTTGTAGTTCTCTTATCAGTGCTTTATAATGTACTGAACATTTTTTTTATGTCATGCTAGTTATTATTATTATCCTGTGCTATAATAGCACTGTCACTGTACATTTTGTATCTAATTATATTATACTTGTCATTGCTTTGTATTGTACATTTTTGTATCATAGTATTAGATCAATGTAGAAATAATTTGACTGAATACTAGATATTGTTAAGTTAATTACTGTGGAGCGCATTTGAAGTGAAATAACAAAAAATTGAGCTCTACAAATGTCATCTATGAATCCTTGTTTTCCTTGGTCACGCCATAACTTCAGAATGACTTTACCTATTTCATTCATTTTTTTAAGTTTTCTAATATTTTGTAGAAGGTTCTTGCGGAAAAAATAAAATTTACGTAGAAAATTGGATAATTTCAGAAAACTTAACGACTATTTTAATTCGCACGTTTGACAATTAGCGCGTTTGATGAAATTGAATTTAGCAGGCATCTGTTTTTTTTTGTAACAAAAGAATTGTCTATAGATTTTTAAAATTATAAATATTTTACCTATGTTAGGTACCAGATTTGATTGATTCTTCTTATAAAATATAAACATTAATGAAAATTTGAATAAAATAATTGTAATAGCTGGCACGCGAGTTGTTTGAAAACTCAATGTACTGGGACTGAACGTGGGAGGGGGATTGGTGGGAAGGGGGAGCAGGAGAGGGGAAAGGGAGAGGAACGGGGACGCACGGGAAAGGACATGCAGGGAGAAACAATTTATTTCTTTGAATATGGCATGTATTCAAAGAAATAAATGCAACGCATGCCGGGAACCAGCTAGTGTTATTATAATAATTATTATTATTATCTAACACCTAAGTCCTATACCATAAAATTTTAAAAGTGGAGCGGAGAAGATGTGTCTTCTGAGCAATATGATTGGTCAATTTTTGCACGTCTCTGTTTCACTCTGCTCAGCTTTGCTTCTACGGAAACGCACCCTTAGATAAGGGCACTTACGACAATTTATTGCAACCAAAGGTTTTAACAAAACTAAATGTATTTTGTATTTTGTAATTTGTATTTTGTATTTGAAATAAAAAAAAAGTTAAAATACTGCATTTTGTATTTCGTATTTTAAATACATGCGAAAAAGAATTTTGTAGTTTGTATTTTAATTTTTTTTTTGCATGAGCTCCGCACAGGAGGCCCTGAGGAAAATAATTTCCCTCAGGGCCTATGTCATCTTTGGGTATGCTGTGTGGAGGGGTTTTGGGGGAAAGGAAGGAGAGGAGAGTTCTGGGAAGGAAAAGGGTTTAAGGGGTGGGTAGAAATCTGGGGTTCAGTGTGTCCTGGTCATCCGCCTCCAATACCTAGACAAACCTCACCTCATGAACCCGGGTACCCCTGCTAAATCACCAAACGTAGCAAACCACTTGGGGTGACCTATGGCAGAGGTGATCCAATAAAGGTTCCCGGGGCGGCGGTACCCATTGCCGCCTCGCAAATGTCAAATTAATTACAGCAAAGCATGTATTTTGCCCAGCCCTGCCAATAGAAAATAGTAAAAATTAATTACAGCAAAGCATGTATTTTGCCCAGCCCTGCCAATAGAAAATAGTAAAAATTAATTACAGCAAAGCATGTATTTTGCCCAGCCCTGCCAATAGAAAATAGTAAAAATTAATTACAGCAAAGCATGTATTTTGCCCAGCCCTGCCAATAGAGAATAGTAAAAATTGATCTGCGTTAAAAGGCTTCTTCTGTAAATGAAGCTCATGAAGGGAGAAGTATTTTGCCGTAGTTTGTTTCACCTCGAGGGTAGAGGGTAGAGGGCATTATGTATAGAGGTGTAGTTACCTCCTCAACACAAGTTGCCTTAAATGCCTAAAGTTTTACGCTGAAAGTTTCACCTCGGGCGTCAAGACGTCCACAGTCAAGGCGAGATATTAAATAATAGTGTTTCGGCTTGGAAAATGGCTTTATTAGCGTCAAACTTTGGGAATATAAATTAAACTGATAAATAATAACGATGTAATAACATTGGTGTTATTTATAAGTAATGCAGACCTGTGAAAAGTCATGAGAAGATTATAAAAACATATTTTAACAATAAAAGTAATAATAAAAATTGATATATATATTTATAAGTCAGTAAGTGAAGTAAATACCATGAACAGGTTACAGGCTTTTGAAATGTGGCTTCACCGGAGAATGCTCAGGGTCCCATGGACCGACATGATCACGAACACAGAAATTCTCAGGCGGGCTAGAGCAGATAGAGAACTGCTTACATTAACGAAAATCAGGAAAATTTCATATCTGGGTCATATACTTCGAGGGGAGAAGTATCACTTGCTCAGATTAATATTGAAAGGCAAGATAGAGGGTCGCCGAGGGCCTGGTAGGAGACAAATGTCTTGGCTGCGAAATATACGAGAGTGGACCGGCATTAGAAGTGTGGAGGAGCTATTCCGGGCAGCGCAAGACAGAGAGACATTTTCAAGAGTGATTGCCAACGTCGGGGGGACCTGATAGGGCATACAAAGAAGAAGTAGATATATATTTAAAAATATGGTTATAAAAAATTGATACAGCGGAGAGTCGAACACCTCTGGAAGGCAACTATGACGATCGTAACACCACCAACTATATTGTAAAAACTGTGGCATAAATTCAATGTATGTACTGAAAATATTAGAATGTATGTATTTTTGAATTAATTATATATTGTTCAATAAATCCAGTATGGAAGACCATGACCACTCAGTATCGACCATGCGTAAGACATGAACAATATGAACATATTCAGAATTGAAACGATGCTTGAAATGACTTTAGTCGTGTTTGGTGACAGATCTCAATATGCAGGTACTTTCCCACCTTCCTCCCCCCATCCTTCAATACCTTCAGCCTCACAACATACCCCAATCGGGGACGCCGCAGTCTCACTATTTCAGACGGGAGCAGTTGGGACTCTTGCGGTATTCCCATTAAAAAAACGAATGAACGGAATGACCCATTTAAGTTAGATATTCATAAAAGAAATAATAACTAAAGATCCCATTTTAACGGTTTCATGCCGACGTATGACACATTTTTTTCCCTGCAGCTATATTTTTTTGTTTGTAAGGTAATAAAGAAAATAAACGCTAACGACACTCATAGCTATTATTTTAGAAACGAAAATAACGTGAATGAAAATTATTTCCAACACATTTTTTCTCCAAATTATGGTTTTAGTGTTTTACATGCGTATTTATGCAGACATTATTTCCACCCTTACAGGGAAGGTATTTAAAATCTGGCCTTCGAGAGAATGTATTCGTAGTTTGTAGTTGTAGGCAATTCTTCAGGTTAAAAAGCAGAATTTTATAGCGCGTGAATAATAAATTAATGTAATTGTATGGATTTTCTGTTTTCGCATTATGATAATATTTTCATAACAAGGGGTCGCAAACAGAGTTGAGTCGAGGACAGTACCTATTCACTCACACAGAAAGATGACACTTAAAAGGCTTTGAAATGAAGTTATACGTGAAATCCTATCTAGATACTAGATAGGACAATGCTCAGAGAGATCTACGAGGAAGACATTTATAAACTTTTTGAACACTGCCTTAAAACGGGATATTTTACATTCCAGGGTGAAATTTTTGAACAAGTGGAAGGAGTTGCGATGGGCAGTCCGTTGTCGCCAGTACTCGCCAACTTCTTTATGGAGAAGTTTGAGGAAGTGGCACTCGACACAGCTTCGGCTGTTCCCAAAGTATGGTGGCGGTATGTCGACGATGTCTTCACCATTTGGCCTCATGGAACAGAGAAACTGAACGAATTTCTAGACCATCTCAACTCACTCCACGTTAAAATTAAGTTCACAATGGAGCTGGAAAATGACTCTAAGATCCTACCTTTTCTAGATGTGGAGGTGATGAGAAAAGAAGATGGTAGTCTAGGACACACAGTGTATAGAAAACCAACTCATACAAATCGGTATCTACACTACATGCTGATTCCCATCACCACCCAGCGCAGAAGAGAGGACTTATTCATACATTGGAGACCCGAGCGACCAGAATATGTGAAGAAACAAAAATCGGAGCAGAACTTACAAAACTGACCGATGCACTGGAGCGTAACGGTTACCCAGCAAGGCAGATAAGGCAAATCATAAGAACCAAATCTGCACCAAACGAAGACAGAATTGAACAAGAGTCAAAGGGCTGCGCTTTCCTGCCTTACATTCACAATGTGACAGACAGAATTGCCAGACTATTGAAAAAAGAAAGCATCAAGACTGTCTTCGGAGCAACGACAAAAATACGAGACTTTTTGAGGCCTGCAAAGACCAAGTTTCCTCTGGAAACAGATGGAGTGTACAAACTCAGCTGTTCTGGATGTGACAAGGTTTATGTAGGCCAAACAGAGCGTACGATCTCCAAAAGGATATCAGAACACTTTCGTGCCTGCAAACTTGCCCACCCTGAAATATCGGCAATCGCCGAGCACTTAATCGAAACCGGCCATTACTTTGGATTTGTCCCTGAGGTCCTGGGAAGACCCAAAACTCATAGAGCACGCCTGAGTACAGAAGCAATTGAAATTCACAAAAATCCTATAAATATTAATAGAGACGACGGAGCTAAGCTCAATAGTTCTTGGTATCCGGTAATTGACGGTTACATCAAGGCTAAATGCAAAAAAACATGTTGAAGTATATTGTAGCGCCAGCTCGTAGCGGAGTGGAGCTGGCGACACGGTATCGCTCCTAAGTAAGTACAAACATCACCCCTAACTATTACACATCTGCCCTGATGATGGACACTGCAACGCTGTCCGAAACGTTGGCTAAAGAAGGAGGTAGCGCAACACGGCATAATACCCCAAAAACTAAAAACAAAAAACTATCTAGATACTATTTAGATTGATCTTTACGACGAATCGGTTTACATTATGAACATCAAAAAATTTGCTACGAATAAATTTAAGCTTTGACTAGCTTGTCTATGTATTGCAATTAGAATAAAATTATTATTTACATAACAAAAAATATAAGCGTAAACTTCTAAAAAAAAAGTTTTTTCATGACTTAACTATGAAGTAATACAAAAAACAATTTAAAAAAAATACCCCTTTATGGCTAAGACTATTTTTGAGGTTTTGTATATTTTAACTTTTTTCATACCTTTAAAATTATGCACAAAATAAATAAAAATCACTTTTTCGCATACTTGCCTCGTGCAAATAAGACGCTCGATTTTAAATTTTGCAGGCATGAGAATCGAAATATTTTTTGCGTTTATATTCCTCTTAAGTATAAAATTGTCTACTTTTATTATAAGAACTTTTACGGATTTGATTTTAGTATTTATAAAATACTAGATGGTCCCGGCATGCGTTGCCATTTAACAAAGAAATTGTTTCTCCCTGAGTGTCCTTTCCCATTCGTCCCGTTCCCCTTCCGCCTCCCCTTCTTCTCCTGCGTCCTCTTCCCCTCTCGCGTTCCCACTCCGTCACCTCCACCTTCCCTCTCCCCACTCCACTCCCTTCCCCCGTCCCGCGAACCCCCATCCCGAGTTCCCCTTCCCCTCTCGCGTTCCCCTTCCACCTTCCCCGCCTTCCCTCTTACCTTTCCCGCTCCCTCGTCCCGCCAACCCTCCTCCCGCGTTCCATATATTCAATCCCAGTACATTCAGTTTTTAAACAGCCCGCGTGCAACCTTTTACAATTTTTATTCAAATTTCCATTTTTCGTGTATATTAAATTTGGTACCTAACATAAGTACCTATTTAAAATATCTAAAATTCTCCATTCGATTCAAACTATTAGGGGAGTACCTACTTTAAATAAATTTATCAACTTAAAGATTTTCAAAAATAGAATCCTGATTTAACAATCATTGTTTCGCAAAATGTCATTCTCAAACACGCGAACTGTCAAACGTGCGATAGTCGTTAGGTTTTCTGAAATTATCCAATTTTCTGCGCAATTTTCTTAATTTTTCTCTCCGTAAGAACAGCTGCTCTCGAGATTTGCGCTTAGCAACACATTTAGCGATTCATTTTTATATATAAGATTTGCCTCAGGATCGCCTTTCAAAATCAAATGCTGTCAATTTTCGTTAAATTATAATTATATGTTTTGTCAAATTAGAGAAATGCCACAAAATTTCCTTTCAAATGAACACCGTTTTTTTTTTACATTGGCTTCACACGGGACGTACTGCAGAAAAATATTTCCCCTCAGGGCTTATGTCATCTGTGGGGATGCTGTGGAGGGTCTTTTGAGGAAAGAAAGGTGATGAAGTTGGGGGGAAAAAAAGGAATGAGAGGTTGGTAAGAAACTGGGGGTCAGTGAGTCCAAAAGTGACGGATGTATAAATCCGTTCCTCCCACTGCGGTACAAGGCGATATTCCAAGAGAGTCCTGCTGGAGTGATCAAAGGGTCTCTTTCAATCAATCTGCCATGCAGCTAGTAGGCAGATGCATCCACCGCCAAAACCCGGCCAAACCACACAGAACCTCTTCCTTATCTATCGTTAGTGGTAATTTCAACCATATTGGCGAAAAAAAAGCGTGATTCCGTTCGATTTTCATTTTTTTTTTTAAATTGCATCGCCCTCTGGTTCATGCACAAATCATCAAGTTTCAAAGTTAATATTCAAGTTCTGCAAAAGTCATATTAAAGTTCTGTTATTTTCCAAGTACTGTAAAATAAACCAATATTAACAGAACTTCAATAATAAAACTTTCACAGAACTTCATTTGAAGGTTAAACGTAAGGTACGTTATAATCTACGCATTCACAGATGCACCTTTTTGCACATTATGCTTTAAAATATTAAGGTGAATTATTTGTTTGCACCCGTACACATTTAAAATGGATATAAATAAATAGTTTTGTCCATAAACAAACCCAAATCTTTCAAGAAAGGCTGACAAATCCAATTTTGAATCGGTGAAACAATCCAATATTGTATTTGTCGTAGATTACAACGTACCTTAGGGCTCGTACACATAAACACGACACGACGTCGCATCGTGCTACGACGCGGCATCGTACCGAATGCACATTCTACAATTCTGCCGTCTGTCTGCCGAAATTCTTCGTGCTTCGATTAATTAATTCGAAAATATTTTGACGGTAGAACAAAGAATTTTTAGCTATCGCTTAAGTCGAGCGATAGTTAAAAATTACTTGAGCGGTACGATGCCGCGTCGTAGCACGATGCGACGTCGTATCGTATTTATGTATACGATCCCTTACGTTTAACCATAACCATAAAATTTGATGAATTGTAAAAATTCTGTGAAACAACGCATTCTAAGGAATCACCGACTGAAGGCTAGGTTTGATCAGGTTTGTGTACAAATCTTTCCATAGGTCTAAACGTGTTTTAACAAGTTAATCACTTGGCAACAGGTCAAATTTTATTAAAAAAATAACGTTTTAGTAAATATTTTTAAAAAACATGATCTCTCCTATAAAATTTGAACTGTGGGATTTGATGCCTTTTGCCAATGAAAAAATATAAACGTTTCTAGAATTCTTAATTCTGCCATCGCACGATATTGTGGGGAAGGGAACAATTGTCATTTTCTATCGGAATTTGGAATGGCTTGATCAGATTGAAGAATTTAAAGTAGTATTTAAATTGTAAAACATAAATAGCAGATAATAAGGCGAGGAAGTGGGACCACATTTTGTTATGAACGAAACAAAACAAATTAATTCATGCAAATTATCTCATTCATTCGCAAGTTATCGGAGTTCACCAGAGTTGAATGCAGAGCCGGACAATATTTTATAATTTTTGAATACCGCACTAAACTGCTCAAAACCAACTGTTCCCGTCTGGAACCATTTATAGCATGTTGTAAGGCTGAAGGTAGAGAGGAGGGGAAGGAGATGGGAGTGGAGAAGTTCCTATATATTCAGATCTGGTCACCAAGCACGGCTAAAGCCAGTTTCAATTCTGAATGTTGGTCTTACACCAGGGCGGTACTGCGAGTATCTTCCACTCTGGAACGTGCCGCAAATATACTATTATATTATTTTTAATTAATTAATTGTAAAATAACACAAATTAATCAAATACAATTTACTTGCGCATGCCAGGATTTGAACCTGCGACCTTCGGATTGCTAGTCGAGAGCCTTACCCCTCAACCACGGAGGCCGTCAAGCCTAACAAAACTAATAAAATAATTAAGCCGGTATTTCAGTATACTCGGGAACGTTATCAATCGGATTATTACCAGATAACAACTTGACAACATAAATATCTCCCAAGCCGAGCTTAAAAAGCAACTGGCCATATTAATATATTGATTTCGGGTTTCTTTATGCTTGGTTTCTAAAACATTTTTCTATATTTTTATTTTCTATCTATCTATCTATATAAATAAAAAAAATAATTGCCGAAATGTATGTACGCGCATAACTTCCGAACGACTGCGCCAAATTTTATAATTCTTTTTTTTTGTGTTCGTTATTATTATCACTAGAACCACTTCTGACTTCAAAAACATAAATACCCTAAGAACTCTTTACTGCTCCTTGGTTCGCCCCCATCTTGAATATGCTTGTATTATATGGTCTCCTTTTTATGCTGTCCATATTCGTCATATTGAATCCGTTCAACATCGGTTCCTAAAGGGAATTGCTTGGAGGCTAGGATTAGAGCGAGGCAATTACTCGTATGCTGAAATTGAACAAACTCTAAACCTTTCTCCTTTAGAAGACCGTCGGATAAAATCTGATCTCATTTGTTTCTTCAAAATTATTAACTGTTTAATCGACTCGCCTACATTACTACAACTCATCACATTTAATATACCTTCTCGTAGACTCAGAAATAAAGACCTGCTTTTCCTCAATCAGCACTCGACTAACTATGGTTATAACTCACCACTGTCCAGAATGTGTAGACTGGTCAACTCACGTCAAGACCTTGATTTTTTTGGTATTAGCTTAAATGATTTCTGTCGCTCTTTAAACAAATGAAGATATGTAATATTCACCCTAATTTTTGTAAGGTCTTGACGTGACTTGACACTTATTTTTCTTCTATTTTCACTGTTTGTCTTTGCTTTCATGTACCATCCGAATCCTTACATTGTTCATTTCTATACTTCGTGATACTTTGTTTTAAATTGGACGTAAGTCCGTAAATAAATAAATAAATTATCAGGACAAGGTTTTGTATGAAAGAAGCGGTGAGATCTGGCAAAATGAAATTTGCATAAAAAAATTGCAATAGGTAGCACGCGAGCTGTTTGAAAACTGAATGTACCGGGAATTAATGTATGGAATATGGGAGACGGGAGGGGAACTCCAGAGAGGGGTTCGCGGGGAGGGCGATGCGGGAGTGGGGAGAGGGAAGGCGGAGAAGGCGGAGAGGCAACGCGTGAGGCGAAGGGGAGGCGGAAGGGGAACGGGACGAATGGGAAAGGACACGCAGAGAGAAACAATTTCTTTATTAATTAGCATAGCAACGCATGACGGGAACTCGCTAGTAATTTATTTAAGTAACTGAAATTATGGTTTAAGATTTTCACGGCAAAAAGAATTATCGTGATTTTTTTTGGTTATTACGCTTTCTCCTTCTTAAGAATACTCTTCAGACAGAATTACAGCGTCCGACATCGGAGCAGATGTGTGGAATGCGGTAAAGTGAGAGTTTGTGTATGCAGAAGTGATGACTTGTTGCGTTCGTTAATACTCTTCAGACAGAATTACAGCGTCCGACATCGGAGCAGATGTGTGGAATGCGGTAAAGTGAGAGTTTGTGTATGCAGAAGTGATGACTTGTTGCGTTCGTTAATACTCTTCAGACAGAATTACAGCGTCCGACATCGGAGCAGATGTGTGGAATGCGGTAAAGTGAGAGTTTGTGTATGCAGAAGTGATGACTTGTTGCGTTCGTTAATACTCTTCAGACAGAATTACAGCGTCCGACATCGGAGCAGATGTGTGGAATGCGGTAAAGTGAGAGTTTGTGTATGCAGAAGTGATGACTTGTTGCGTTC
Organism: Limnephilus rhombicus; assembly: GCA_929108145.2. NCBI lineage: Eukaryota > Metazoa > Arthropoda > Insecta > Trichoptera > Limnephilidae > Limnephilus > Limnephilus rhombicus. The sequence continues at coordinate 9,334,748 of OV815287.1, read as the reverse complement.
GTTAATACTCTTCAGACAGAATTACAGCGTCCGACATCGGAGCAGATGTGTGGAATGCGGTAAAGTGAGAGTTTGTGTATGCAGAAGTGATGACTTGTTGCGTTCGTTAATACTCTTCAGACAGAATTACAGCGTCCGACATCGGAGCAGATGTGTGGAATGCGGTAAAGTGAGAGTTTGTGTATGCAGAAGTGATGACTTGTTGCGTTCGTTAATACTCTTCAGACAGAATTACAGCGTCCGACATCGGAGCAGATGTGTGGAATGCGGTAAAGTGAGAGTTTGTGTATGCAGAAGTGATGACTTGTTGCGTTCGTTAATACTCTTCAGACAGAATTACAGCGTCCGACATCGGAGCAGATGTGTGGAATGCGGTAAAGTGAGAGTTTGTGTATGCAGAAGTGATGACTTGTTGCGTTCGTAAATACTCTTCAGACAGAATTACAGCGTCCGACATCGGAGCAGATGTGTGGAATGCGGTAAAGTGAGAGTTTGTGTATGCAGAAGTGATGACTTGTTGCGTTCGTTAATACTCTTCAGACAGAATTACAGCGTCCGACATCGGAGCAGATGTGTGGAATGCGGTAAAGTGAGAGTTTGTGTATGCAGAAGTGATGACTTGTTGCGTTCGTTAATACTCTTCAGACAGAATTACAGCGTCCGACATCGGAGCAGATGTGTGGAATGCGGTAAAGTGAGAGTTTGTGTATGCAGAAGTGATGACTTGTTGCGTTCGTTAATACTCTTCAGACAGAATTACAGCGTCCGACATCGGAGCAGATGTGTGGAATGCGGTAAAGTGAGAGTTTGTGTATGCAGAAGTGATGACTTGTTGCGTTCGTTAATACTCTTCAGACAGAATTACAGCGTCCGACATCGGAGCAGATGTGTGGAATGCGGTAAAGTGAGAGTTTGTGTATGCAGAAGTGATGACTTGTTGCGTTCGTTAATACTCTTCAGACAGAATTACAGCGTCCGACATCGGAGCAGATGTGTGGAATGCGGTAAAGTGAGAGTTTGTGTATGCAGAAGTGATGACTTGTTGCGTTCGTTAATACTCTTCAGACAGAATTACAGCGTCCGACATCGGAGCAGATGTGTGGAATGCGGTAAAGTGAGAGTTTGTGTATGCAGAAGTGATGACTTGTTGCGTTCGTTAATACTCTTCAGACAGAATTACAGCGTCCGACATCGGAGCAGATGTGTGGAATGCGGTAAAGTGAGAGTTTGTGTATGCAGAAGTGATGACTTGTTGCGTTCGTAAATACTCTTCAGACAGAATTACAGCGTCCGACATCGGAGCAGATGTGTGGAATGCGGTAAAGTGAGAGTTTGTGTATGCAGAAGTGATGACTTGTTGCGTTCGTTAATACTCTTCAGACAGAATTACAGCGTCCGACATCGGAGCAGATGTGTGGAATGCGGTAAAGTGAGAGTTTGTGTATGCAGAAGTGATGACTTGTTGCGTTCGTTAATACTCTTCAGACAGAATTACAGCGTCCGACATCGGAGCAGATGTGTGGAATGCGGTAAAGTGAGAGTTTGTGTATGCAGAAGTGATGACTTGTTGCGTTCGTTAATACTCTTCAGACAGAATTACAGCGTCCGACATCGGAGCAGATGTGTGGAATGCGGTAAAGTGAGAGTTTGTGTATGCAGAAGTGATGACTTGTTGCGTTCGTTAATACTCTTCAGACAGAATTACAGCGTCCGACATCGGAGCAGATGTGTGGAATGCGGTAAAGTGAGAGTTTGTGTATGCAGAAGTGATGACTTGTTGCGTTCGTTAATACTCTTCAGACAGAATTACAGCGTCCGACATCGGAGCAGATGTGTGGAATGCGGTAAAGTGAGAGTTTGTGTATGCAGAAGTGATGACTTGTTGCGTTCGTAAATACTCTTCAGACAGAATTACAGCGTCCGACATCGGAGCAGATGTGTGGAATGCGGTAAAGTGAGAGTTTGTGTATGCAGAAGTGATGACTTGTTGCGTTCGTTAATACTCTTCAGACAGAATTACAGCGTCCGACATCGGAGCAGATGTGTGGAATGCGGTAAAGTGAGAGTTTGTGTATGCAGAAGTGATGACTTGTTGCGTTCGTAAATACTCTTCAGACAGAATTACAGCGTCCGACATCGGAGCAGATGTGTGGAATGCGGTAAAGTGAGAGTTTGTGTATGCAGAAGTGATGACTTGTTGCGTTCGTAAATACTCTTCAGACAGAATTACAGCGTCCGACATCGGAGCAGATGTGTGGAATGCGGTAAAGTGAGAGTTTGTGTATGCAGAAGTGATGACTTGTTGCGTTCGTTAATACTCTTCAGACAGAATTACAGCGTCCGACATCGGAGCAGATGTGTGGAATGCGGTAAAGTGAGAGTTTGTGTATGCAGAAGTGATGACTTGTTGCGTTCGTAAATACTCTTCAGACAGAATTACAGCGTCCGACATCGGAGCAGATGTGTGGAATGCGGTAAAGTGAGAGTTTGTGTATGCAGAAGTGATGACTTGTTGCGTTCGTAAATACTCTTCAGACAGAATTACAGCGTCCGACATCGGAGCAGATGTGTGGAATGCGGTAAAGTGAGAGTTTGTGTATGCAGAAGTGATGACTTGTTGCGTTCGTAAATACTCTTCAGACAGAATTACAGCGTCCGACATCGGAGCAGATGTGTGGAATGCGGTAAAGTGAGAGTTTGTGTATGCAGAAGTGATGACTTGTTGCGTTCGTTAATCTGGTATTTTAATAAATCCGGCTTCTGGTATTTCAATAAAATTGTTAGTAAAATTATTGTGGTTTTCAGCGTTTTCTTTAGGTGTAGCTGGCTGTAGTAGTTTTGGCTAAATCACATTAGTTTAAATTATTTTTACAATAGCAGGCTTTCATGTAAAAAAATCCTATGTTATCTTGTGTGTGTGAAGGCTATTTTCGGAAGCTGGTATAGTCTACGAAGAAAAACGCAATCGTCTGTTTATATCATTGACGGCCGGCGTAGTCCAGAGGTAAGGCTCTTGACTTGCATTCCAAAGGTCGCGGGATCGGATCCCGGCGTGGCAAATAAATTTCATTTGATTAATTTGTGTTATTTCACAATTTATTCATTTAAAATAATATACATTATATTTGCGGCACATTCCAGAGTTCATTCCCTGCTTCTTTAGTCTCAATACACCCCTGGTTTGGGAAAACCCATGGCGTCATATCACTTTACCGATAATTAATATCTACAATTAAACACACACACGTACATATATGTATACACATATAATACAGGGTGCAATGCTGTCAATGAGGCAATATAATATTATTATATAATTTTAACAGTACGAGGATTTTATGATCATTCCTTGTTTAGCGAGAATAAATTTAAATCTATATATATAATATTTACCCTTTTTCCTTAATTTAACTAACAATTATACTGTTATTCTTCATGTTGTACTATTATAAGTATATCTATTATGTTAATGGCACATGTCGTGCCGTATATGTGTAAATAAATAAATAAAAAAGAATCAATATAATTTGTTTCTATGTATGTGAGTTGTCTATGTCTATGCTATAGCATAGGAAATGTTTGAAACTTTCAATATATCTTCTTTCCTCCCTCGCGAATACATGACAATACATCTGAAAAGTTTTTTTAATCATTACAAAAACTCTTACGAAAATGTCAAAATTTGAGATTGACATTTTGCAAATCATCGATTGTTAAATCAAAATTAATTTTAGAATAAACTCATTAAATTAATGAATTTCATTGAAGTACCCACCTATGGTACTAATCAAAATAGAATACTTTGAATCTAATCAAAAATTATATATATTTTAAGTAGGTACCTGCTTTAGGTACCAAATTTGATTGATTGTTCTTATAATATACATAAATGAATGTTTGTAATATATGAAAAATGAAAATTTGTGAAAAAAAATTTGCAATAGTTGGCACGCTAGTAGTTTGAAAATCTGAATGTACCGGGACTGAATATATTAAACGCGGGAAAGGGTAGGGGATTGCGGGAAGGGGATTCACGGTAGAGGGGATAAGAAGGAAGGCGGGGAAGGTGGAGGGGGAACACTGAGCGGAAGAGGACATGGGAAGGGGAGGGGAGGGGAGGCGGAAGGGGAACGGGACGAATGGAAAAAGACACGCAGGGAGAAACAATTTCTTTATTAGTGGCATTGCAAAGCAATTTTAAAATTAAATATGAAAGCAATCATTATGAATTTTTGTGGCAATGCAATGCGAAGTAATGCAGAATCATGTGTCTTTGGTTTGAAAATTCGATCTATTAGAAATATTATAGATGATTTTATTAGTGCGAGTAGAACACTAATAAAATACTACTCTTCTGGAAGGTAGAAACTCTGGCGGCTAGAAAATGTCGCTATTCTAGTAAAAGCACTGTTTGCTGGAAAATGCTATTATTATATAAACAAATATAGTGTATACAATGATTTGATTGATTTCACATATTTCACATATTCTCTTAAAATATTTCATCAGCGTTTGAACTGACATGAAGCGATTATTGTCGTAAAATAACATCATGTATTTTACGACATATCCAGAGTGGAAAATACTATCAGTATCGAAATGGTGTAAGACCACCATTCAGAATTGAAACGTTGCTTGAAAATGGCTTTAGCCGTGTTTGGCGACCAGATCTGAATAGCCAGATACTTCCCAACCTTCCTCTTCCCCACCTCCTTCCCCTCCCCACTACCTTCAGCCTCACAACATACCCCAATTGGGGATGTCATAGTCTCACTGGCTCCAGACGGGAGCAGTTGAGATTATTGTGCGGTATTAACTGTAAAAAAAAAAAAATTATGTATCTACTCCTGCAATAATATTATCAGCTAATCCTTTTGTTAGAATCAACTTTATGTACTATAACACCTACCTATTAAGAGAAATGCAATAATATTATTTTTTTATTTTTAATTTTTAACTTAATGAGTAAAACCTCAAATTGTAATATTTAAATAAATGAAGACAATATAAGCAAAACTCAATCGAAAATCTGGAAACAGAAAAATCAGAAAAACATATTGACACCTCTGGGACTCGAACCCAGGACCTCTTGCTTTCCGGGCAAACGCGCTAACCACTGCGCCACGGTGTCTTGCAATCATACATAAAGATAGTTGCCAATAATATACGCGTTAAAAGAAAATGAAGATAATGTAGGTGGTTCTTAGTCGAAGTATGGTACAGTTAAACATGACCGAATTTCATATCGACACCGTGGCGCAGTGGTTAGCGCGTTTGCCCGGAAAGCAAGAGTTCCTGGGTTCGAGTCCCAGAGGTGTTAATATGTTTTTCTGATTTTTCTGTTTCCAGATTTTCGATTGAGTTTCGCTTATATTGTCTTCATTTATTTAAATATTACAATTTGAGGTTTTACTAATTAAGTTAAAAATTAAAAATAAAATATTCATCCTAGACTTGCAGAAAAGTCGATAGATGTCGCATATTAAATAAAATGGATAAAGATTTATCCAGACACTATCTAGAGAGCATTTAGTTCGGGTTTGAATCTTGCAATCATACATAAAGATAGTTGCCAATAATATACGCGTTAAAAGAAAATGAAGATAATGTAGGTGGTTCTTAGTCGAAGTATGGTACAGTTAAACATGACCGAATTTCATATCGACACCGTGGCGCAGTGGTTAGCGCGTTTGCCCGGAAAGCAAGAGTTCCTGGGTTCGAGTCCCAGAGGTGTCAATATGTTTTTCTGATTTTTCTGTTTCCAGATTTTCGATTGAGTTTCGCTTATATTGTCTTCATTTATTTAAATATTACAATTTGAGGTTTTACTAATTAAGTTAAAAATTAAAAATAAAATATTCATCCTAGACTTGCAGAAAAGTCGATAGATGTCGCATATTAAATAAAATGGATAAAGATTTATCCAGACACTATCTAGAGAGCATTTAGTTCGGGTTTGAATCTTGCAATCATACATAAAGATAGTTGCCAATAATATACGCGTTAAAAGAAAATGAAGATAATGTAGGTGGTTCTTAGTCGAAGTATGGTACAGTTAAACATGACCGAATTTCATATCGACACCGTGGCGCAGTGGTTAGCGCGTTTGCCCGGAAAGCAAGAGTTCCTGGGTTCGAGTCCCAGAGGTGTCAATATGTTTTTCTGATTTTTCTGTTTCCAGATTTTCGATTGAGTTTCGCTTATATTGTCTTCATTTATTTAAATATTACAATTTGAGGTTTTACTAATTAAGTTAAAAATTAAAAATAAAATATTCATCCTAGACTTGCAGAAAAGTCGATAGATGTCGCATATTAAATAAAATGGATAAAGATTTATCCAGACACTATCTAGAGAGCATTTAGTTCGGGTTTGAATCTTGCAATCATACATAAAGATAGTTGCCAATAATATACGCGTTAAAAGAAAATGAAGATAATGTAGGTGGTTCTTAGTCGAAGTATGGTACAGTTAAACATGACCGAATTTCATATCGACACCGTGGCGCAGTGGTTAGCGCGTTTGCCCGGAAAGCAAGAGTTCCTGGGTTCGAGTCCCAGAGGTGTCAATATGTTTTTCTGATTTTTCTGTTTCCAGATTTTCGATTGAGTTTCGCTTATATTGTCTTCATTTATTTAAATATTACAATTTGAGGTTTTACTAATTAAGTTAAAAATTAAAAATAAAATATTCATCCTAGACTTGCAGAAAAGTCGATAGATGTCGCATATTAAATAAAATGGATAAAGATTTATCCAGACACTATCTAGAGAGCATTTAGTTCGGGTTTGAATCTTGCAATCATACATAAAGATAGTTGCCAATAATATACGCGTTAAAAGAAAATGAAGATAATGTAGGTGGTTCTTAGTCGAAGTATGGTACAGTTAAACATGACCGAATTTCATATCGACACCGTGGCGCAGTGGTTAGCGCGTTTGCCCGGAAAGCAAGAGTTCCTGGGTTCGAGTCCCAGAGGTGTCAATATGTTTTTCTGATTTTTCTGTTTCCAGATTTTCGATTGAGTTTCGCTTATATTGTCTTCATTTATTTAAATATTACAATTTGAGGTTTTACTAATTAAGTTAAAAATTAAAAATAAAATATTCATCCTAGACTTGCAGAAAAGTCGATAGATGTCGCATATTAAATAAAATGGATAAAGATTTATCCAGACACTATCTAGAGAGCATTTAGTTCGGGTTTGAATCTTGCAATCATACATAAAGATAGTTGCCAATAATATACGCGTTAAAAGAAAATGAAGATAATGTAGGTGGTTCTTAGTCGAAGTATGGTACAGTTAAACATGACCGAATTTCATATCGACACCGTGGCGCAGTGGTTAGCGCGTTTGCCCGGAAAGCAAGAGTTCCTGGGTTCGAGTCCCAGAGGTGTCAATATGTTTTTCTGATTTTTCTGTTTCCAGATTTTCGATTGAGTTTCGCTTATATTGTCTTCATTTATTTAAATATTACAATTTGAGGTTTTACTAATTAAGTTAAAAATTAAAAATAAAATATTCATCCTAGACTTGCAGAAAAGTCGATAGATGTCGCATATTAAATAAAATGGATAAAGATTTATCCAGACACTATCTAGAGAGCATTTAGTTCGGGTTTGAATCTTGCAATCATACATAAAGATAGTTGCCAATAATATACGCGTTAAAAGAAAATGAAGATAATGTAGGTGGTTCTTAGTCGAAGTATGGTACAGTTAAACATGACCGAATTTCATATCGACACCGTGGCGCAGTGGTTAGCGCGTTTGCCCGGAAAGCAAGAGTTCCTGGGTTCGAGTCCCAGAGGTGTCAATATGTTTTTCTGATTTTTCTGTTTCCAGATTTTCGATTGAGTTTCGCTTATATTGTCTTCATTTATTTAAATATTACAATTTGAGGTTTTACTAATTAAGTTAAAAATTAAAAATAAAATATTCATCCTAGACTTGCAGAAAAGTCGATAGATGTCGCATATTAAATAAAATGGATAAAGATTTATCCAGACACTATCTAGAGAGCATTTAGTTCGGGTTTGAATCTTGCAATCATACATAAAGATAGTTGCCAATAATATACGCGTTAAAAGAAAATGAAGATAATGTAGGTGGTTCTTAGTCGAAGTATGGTACAGTTAAACATGACCGAATTTCATATCGACACCGTGGCGCAGTGGTTAGCGCGTTTGCCCGGAAAGCAAGAGTTCCTGGGTTCGAGTCCCAGAGGTGTCAATATGTTTTTCTGATTTTTCTGTTTCCAGATTTTCGATTGAGTTTCGCTTATATTGTCTTCATTTATTTAAATATTACAATTTGAGGTTTTACTAATTAAGTTAAAAATTAAAAATAAAATATTCATCCTAGACTTGCAGAAAAGTCGATAGATGTCGCATATTAAATAAAATGGATAAAGATTTATCCAGACACTATCTAGAGAGCATTTAGTTCGGGTTTGAATCTTGCAATCATACATAAAGATAGTTGCCAATAATATACGCGTTAAAAGAAAATGAAGATAATGTAGGTGGTTCTTAGTCGAAGTATGGTACAGTTAAACATGACCGAATTTCATATCGACACCGTGGCGCAGTGGTTAGCGCGTTTGCCCGGAAAGCAAGAGTTCCTGGGTTCGAGTCCCAGAGGTGTCAATATGTTTTTCTGATTTTTCTGTTTCCAGATTTTCGATTGAGTTTCGCTTATATTGTCTTCATTTATTTAAATATTACAATTTGAGGTTTTACTAATTAAGTTAAAAATTAAAAATAAAATATTCATCCTAGACTTGCAGAAAAGTCGATAGATGTCGCATATTAAATAAAATGGATAAAGATTTATCCAGACACTATCTAGAGAGCATTTAGTTCGGGTTTGAATCTTGCAATCATACATAAAGATAGTTGCCAATAATATACGCGTTAAAAGAAAATGAAGATAATGTAGGTGGTTCTTAGTCGAAGTATGGTACAGTTAAACATGACCGAATTTCATATCGACACCGTGGCGCAGTGGTTAGCGCGTTTGCCCGGAAAGCAAGAGTTCCTGGGTTCGAGTCCCAGAGGTGTCAATATGTTTTTCTGATTTTTCTGTTTCCAGATTTTCGATTGAGTTTCGCTTATATTGTCTTCATTTATTTAAATATTACAATTTGAGGTTTTACTAATTAAGTTAAAAATTAAAAATAAAATATTCATCCTAGACTTGCAGAAAAGTCGATAGATGTCGCATATTAAATAAAATGGATAAAGATTTATCCAGACACTATCTAGAGAGCATTTAGTTCGGGTTTGAATCTTGCAATCATACATAAAGATAGTTGCCAATAATATACGCGTTAAAAGAAAATGAAGATAATGTAGGTGGTTCTTAGTCGAAGTATGGTACAGTTAAACATGACCGAATTTCATATCGACACCGTGGCGCAGTGGTTAGCGCGTTTGCCCGGAAAGCAAGAGTTCCTGGGTTCGAGTCCCAGAGGTGTCAATATGTTTTTCTGATTTTTCTGTTTCCAGATTTTCGATTGAGTTTCGCTTATATTGTCTTCATTTATTTAAATATTATTTTTATTTTTACTACATCTATTTATGTTATTACTTTAAAATATTAGTATATTTCTTTATCAATATTTATTATAATTCATAAGTTTATTTGTTTCATTATTACTACTTTAAAATGTCTATACCACATGTATATCTAATTTTAGTAACTGCTACGTTAGTATATTTCTTTATTAATATTTGTTATCATTCATAAGTTTATTTGTTTCTTAATTCAAAAAAAAAAATAAGTATATCTTATTTCTTTATCTTTTTTTCTGTAACGACACGACTCCCCAATTTAAACACGAGAAATGTTTTTCTCTTTTAAATTGGGTAGACTCATTAACAAGAAATTACTTTATTTGTAATTATTTTTAAGAACCTATATTTTCCTTATATAAATCTGTTATATGTATGTATATATCAAATAACAAAAAAAAAATGCTAGAAAATGCTTTTATTGTGTAAATAAACGTAGTGAACACACTTATTGTTATAAAATGCTATTATTGTGTAAACAAACATGGTGAACATAATGATTGATAGAAAATGCTTTTATTGTGTAAACAAACATAGTGAACACACTTATTGTTATAAAATGCTATTATTGTGTAAACAAACATAGTGAACATAATGATTGATAGAAAATGCTTTTATTGTGTAAACAAACATAGCCACTCGAGCGACAGCGCGATTTAAAACTTTTCCTGCCCACATTAGATAAACGTTACGGCGCGTTACATGGGGGGAAGGGAGGGTCAAAAATCTTCAAAAATTGCGTTACGTAATGCTTAAACGCCCCCTAAATGACTGTGCCAATGGGGATGTGATGTAGGCACAAATAGAAACCTACATAAAGTAAAATAATTACAGGGAACATAAAACGCATTAAAAAAACCTTTTCATCTTGGGTTCATTTAGTTCATTTGGAAAACTCAATTCTACGTAAAAATCATTAATTAATAAATTACCTCCTGTGACACCCTGTAGCTGTGATATTATTGGTAGGTAATTAAACAGCATAGTGACGTAAAATCCAAAAGAGCGCATGTGCCATTTGACGAACACCAGATTTTTGTTGTTGTTAATGAATTTGTTCGATTTAAGCGGAGGTTACGGGTGCTGCCGCCCCGGGAATCATTTTTTGGATAACCAATAAATGATTGTCAACGCCCTGTCACGTTTCACGTGTCTACGTTTGGTGACTTAGCAAGGCTGCACGGGTTTATGTAGTAAGGTTTGTCTAGGTCTTGGTGGCGAATGCGTTTGCCCACCCACCGCGTGACGGGCTGGATCGGGAGAAACTGTTTAAGGAACCTAGACTCCTCCAGCCGGACTCTTTCGACCCATCGCATCGCCTTCACCACACTGGGAGGGATGGATATAGTAGATGAATATACCTTCCCAGAACTTCGTCTCCTTCTTTCCCTAAAAAGACCCCCCACACAGGATCCCCAAAGATTGCAAAAGAGTTGTAACCTAGGCACCATTGACGTCCACTATTCACACTTCACAGAACTATTAGTATCTGTCTATATTTTTATGAATATACTCGTCCGTTTTTATGAATATATAAGTCCCCGGCGATGCCCGGGCTTTACACAGGGTTTTCAAAATCAAATGTAGACATGACCTTCCTCTTGTTTTGAAGGTCACATGTGCAAAATTTCATCAACCTCGGCATAAAACTGTAGATTTGCATACAAATTAAATCCATTTGCCAGACCTCTCGTCCACCACATACAGACATTCTCCTTTATATATCATATACCTATTTCAACGAATTTACACAAAACCTTAATAAAATTATGTACCTAAACCTTCCCCATGAATCACTCTATCTATTGGTGAAAAACAATTAATTTATTAATTTATAATATGTAAAGATGTTTACATAATACGCATATTTTGCTAAATTTAATCTGCGAATAATATGTTCGAATGCAGGCGAATTCAGCAGTTAATTTTCTATAATATTGTCTTTTACAGTATAAATCAGTGTTTTCTTCTTACACAAATTCAAATAACGTATGTCGCTTACGCCATTTTTTCTTCCCAGCATCAATATTGTACCGGACGTGATTTGACAATGAAATAATTGTATTTTAAATTATAATTAATAAATCAGCTGCCGGGGTCAAGTAATTCCAAAGGGATAAAAAAACAAAACTTGACCCCTTCACCCCCTTTCCCACCTCTGTGTACGTACCTACACACGTATTTTGTTACTTTGCATAAATTTGTGATTTGTGCAAAGCCTTCTTGGTCTGTTGTACATACCTACAACCCTTTGACCTTTGCGCAAATTCAAATTTATGCAAAGTCATTCATATCTCTTTATGTACCCAATTTGTGCAAAACTATGTATTTTTATCCTGCACAAATTGGCTCTATGTAACTTAATTCTATTTTGTGCAAAGTTTCATGATTTGTGTACATACCTACACACTTGAATTTGTTATTTTCATAAAATCTACCATGTCTATGCAAACTCATAAATAAACAAAATATCGGAGAAGCGTAGAGTGTAGGGCGAGATTGAACGCTGTGGCGTTTTTTGCTTCGTTACGCAACAGCGGAACGAACGCAGTGGCGTTTAAAGTCTCTAACGGCCGAAATACCTAGAATTCATCTCAGTTCGGAGAATTGAGATGAAAAAAGGGTCTAAGTATGGGCAGACTCCCGGCTCAGGGCCCTTTAAATACGGCCGAAATTGCGCTAGATCGGCAGAGCTCCAGATCTCACCGCCACAAAAGCATCTCGCCTTATCCTGCCTGCTCCGATCTACCACTGGGAAACTTGGACTTCTTCTTGGCCCTGGCCGAACCGCCCACCCTGAAGAACCTATTACAATTTCTCGAAACGCCTTTCTCAAGGCGCAGGTTACCCCTCTACTGCGCTCCACCTCCCTTCCTCCCCTCGCCTTCTCCCGTTTCTCCCTTTACCTACGGCAAGTTGGACTTCTTCTCTCCTCTGGCCAGCCCACCCAAGAAGACTCCGCATACAATCTCGAAACGCCTTTCTCAAGGCGAAGGTAACCCCTCTACTGCGCTCTACCTCCCTTCCCCTTGCCTTCGATCCGTTTCTCCCTTTCTACCTACAATTTCTCCCCGTTTTCCCTCGCTTTCTCCCCATTTCTCCCTTTCTCCCTACATTTACCCCACTATTCCCTCTACCTACCCTTTCTCTCCCCTTCTCCCGAAGGCGTCGAAACGGCCAGCCGGTCCCCCTCCCACTACATCGTCTGTGCGGGTGGCGATTACAGTGCCACGTCCCGTACATGGTCCTTCGAGCCGGATCACCGTCTTCACGCCTTCACTTCCTGAGATGACGTCTCTCGCTGCCAGCCCTGCCGGCCCTTACACTGCCGGCCCCAACGCTGTCAGCCCTGCCGACCCCTACGTTGCCAGCCCTGCCGGCCCTTACACTACCGGCCCTGGCAACACACCGTCCTCTGATGCCGACGAGGACTTCACCACGGAGGCCATGGTCAGGCAACTCCGGAGGGAGAACCGAGCGATGAGCAGGCAGCTTGCTGCGTTGCTCTCGTTCATCCCCTCCGCGACGCAGTACCTCCCTGGCGCGCCCCCTGGTACCTACCCTGGCGTGCATACTCGCGCCCCCCCTGGTACCTACCCTGGCGTGCATACTCGCGCCCCTCCTGGTACCTACCCTGGCGCGCCCCCTGCTGCATGCCCTGCCGCGCCCATTGGTGCCAGTCCTGCTACGCTCCCTGGCGCGCCCCCGTGTGCCAGCCCTGGTACGCCCCCTGGTACCTACCCTGGCGTGCACACTCACGCCCCCCCTGGTACCTACCCTGGCGCATCCCCTGCTGCATACCCTGGTGCGCTCCCTGGTTACTGGATTGGCGCGCCCCTTGCTGAATATCCCGGCGCGCTTCCTGGCGCGCTCCCTGATGCCCCTCCTGGTGCCCAGCCTGGCGTATACACTGACGCCCCTGGTCCCCCTACTGGCGTGCATCCCGGCGCGCTCCCTGGCGTGCTTCCAAGCACGCTCCCTGGCGCGCATCCTGGCGCGCATCCTGGCGTGCATCCTGGCGCGCTTCCTGGCGTGCTCCCTGATGTCCCTCCTGGTGCCCAGCCTGGCGTACACACTGACGCCCCTGGTGCCCCACCTGGCGTGCATCCCGGCGCGCTCTCTGGCGTGCTTCCTGGCGTACTTCCTGGCGCGCTCCCCGATGTCCCTCCTGGTGCCCAGCCTGGCGTATACACTGACGCCCCTGGTCCCCCTACTGGCGTGCATCCCGGCGCGCTCCCTGGCGTGCTTCCAAGCACGCTCCCTGGCGCGCATCCTGGCGTGCATCCCGGCGCGCATCCTGGCGCGCTTCCTCGTGCGCTCCCTGATGTCCCTCCTGGTGCCCAGCCTGGCGTACACACTGACGCCCCTGGTGCCCCACCTGGCGTGCATCCCGGCGCGCTCCCTGGCGTGCTTCCAAACGCGCTCCTCGGCGCGCATCCTGGCGTACATCCCGGCGCGCTCTCTGGTGCGCTTCTTGACGCGCACCCAGACGCGCCCCCTGACGTCTTCCCTCGTGTGCACCCTGGCGCGCTCTCTGGTGCCCTTCTTGACGCGCACCCAGGCGCGCCTCCTGACGTCTTCCCTCGTGCGCACCCCGGCGCGCTCTCTGGTGCGCTTCTTGACGCGCACCCAGACGCGCCCCCTGACGTCTTCCCTCGTGCGCACTCTGGCGCGCTCTCTGGTGCCCTTCTTGACGCGCACCCAGGCGTGCCCCCTGATGTCTTCCCTCGTGCGCGCCCCGGCGCGCTCTCTGGTGCGCTTCTTGACGCGCACCCAGACGCGCCCCCTGACGTCTTTCCTCGCGCGCCCCCTGATGTCTTCCCTCGTGCGCATCCCGGCGCGCTCTCTGGTGCCGTTCTTGACGTGCACCCAGGCGCGCCCTCTGATGTCTTGCCGCGTGCGCCCCCTGATGCGCATCCCGGCGCGCTCTCTGGTGCTCTTCTTGACGTGCACCCAGGCGCGCCCTCTGATGTCTGGCCTCGTGCGCACCCCGGCGCGCTCTCTGGTGCCCTTCTTGACGCGCACCCAGGCGCGCCCCCTGACGTCTTCCCTCGTGCGCATCCCGGCGCGCTCTCTGGTGCCCTTCTTGACGCGCACCCAGGCGCGCCCCCTGATGTCTTCTCTCATGCGCCCCCTGAAGCGCATCCCGGCGCGCTCTCTGGTGCCCTTCTTGACGTGCACCCAGGCGCGCCCTCTGATGTCTTCCCTCGTGCGCCCCCTGACGCGCACCCTGGCGCGACTTCTGATGTCTTGCCTCATGCGCCTCCTGAAGCGCATCCCGGCGTGCTCTCTGGTGCCCTTCTTGACGCGCACCCAGGCGCGCCCCCTGATGTCTTTCCTCGTGTGCATCCCGGCGCGCTTTCTGGTGCTCTTCTTGACGTGTACCCAGGCGCGCCCTCTGATGTCTTGCCGCGTGCGCCCCCTGATGCGCACCCTGGCGCGCTCTCTGGTGTTCTCCTTGACGAACACCCAGGCGCGACCTCTGATGTCTTGCCTCATGCGCCCCCTGAAGCGCATCCCGGCGCGCTCTCTGGTGCCGTTCTTGACGCGCACCCAGACGCGCCCCCTGATGTCTTCCCTCGTGCGCCCCCTGACGCGCACCCTGGCGCGCTCTCTGGTGTTCTCTTTGACGAACACCCAGGCGCGACCTCTGATGTCTTCTCTCATGCGCCCCCTGAAGCGCATCCCGGCGCGCTCTCTGGTGCCCTTCTTGACGTGCACCCAGGCGCGCCCTCTGATGTCTTCCCTCGTGCGCCCCCTGACGCGCACCCTGGCGTGACTTCTGATGTCTTGCCTCATGCGCCTCCTGAAGCGCATCCCGGTGTGCTCTCTGGTGCCCTTCTTGACGCGCACCCAGGCGCGCCCCCTGATGTCTTTCCTCGTGCGCATCCCGGCGCGCTTTCTGGTGCTCTTCTTGACGTGTACCCAGGCGCGCCCTCTGATGTCTTCCCTCGTGCGCCCCCTGACGCGCACCCTGGCGTGACTTCTGATGTCTTGCCTCATGCGCCTCCTGAAGCGCATCCCGGTGTGCTCTCTGGTGCCCTTCTTGATGCGCACCCAGGCGCGCCCCCTGATGTCTTTCCTCGTGCGCATCCCGGCGCGCTTTCTGGTGCTCTTCTTGACGTGTACCCAGGCGCGCCCTCTGATGTCTTGCCGCGTGCGCCCCCTGATGCGCACCCTGGCGCGCTCTCTGGTGTTCTCCTTGACGAACACCCAGGCGCGACCTCTGATGTCTTGCCTCATGCGCCCCCTGAAGCGCATCCCGGCGCGCTCTCTGGTGCCGTTCTTGACGCGCACCCAGACGCGCCCCCTGATGTCTTCCCTCGTGCGCCCCCTGACGCGCACCCTGGCGCGCTCTCTGGTGTTCTCTTTGACAAACACCCAGGCGCGACCTCTGATGTCTTGCCTCATGCGCCTCCTGAAGCGCATCCCGGCGCGCTCTCTGGTGCCCTTCTTGACGCGCACCCAGACGCGCCCCCTGATGTCTTCCCTCGTGCGCCCCCTGACGCGCACCCTGGCGCGCTCTCTGGTGTTCTCTTTGACGAACACCCAGGCGCGACCTCTGATGTCTTGCCTCATGCGCCTCCTGAAGCGCATCCCGGCGCGCTCTCTGGTGCCCTTCTTGACGCGCACCCAGACGCGCCCCCTGATGTCTTCCCTCGTGCGCCCCCTGAAGCGCATCCCGGCGCGCTCTCTGGTGCTCTTCTTGACGTGCACCCAGGCGCGCCCTCTGATGTCTTGCCGCGTGCGCCCCCTGATGCGCATCATGGCGCGCTCTCTGGTGCCCTTCTTGACGCGCACCCAGGCGCGCCCCCTGATGTCTTCCCTCGTGCGCTCCCTGCCGCGCACCATGGCGCGCTTTCTGGTGCCCTTCTTGGCGCGCACCCAAGCGCGCTCCCTGCTACCCTTCCCAAAGCGCAGCCTGAAGCGTCAACTGGCGCCTACCCTGCGGCTCAGCCTATGGTATCTCCTGGCGCCAGACTGCCTGGCCGAAATGAAGGAGGGAGCCTTGCCCGAACGCCCGGCCAAAATGACGGAGAGAGCCTTGCCCGAACGCCCGGCAAAAAGGACGGGGGGAGCCTTGCCCACGTGCCCGACCGTAATGACATCGGCCGCCGGGCGGTGGTGCGTGGCCCTTCACCCCTCGCACCCCCCGCATTCTCTGGCACCATCCCCGCCTGTTCGGCGGCACATGGAACCAAACAAAAGGACATCGGCTGCTACCTGATACAGCGCGGCCCGACCTCCACCGCTGCGGATGAGCAGCTTTCCGTGCCGATATGGCCTCCCTCAGACAACGGAGACCACACGGAGACGATGACAACGATGCAACCAGAGTGCAGACGCAGCGCTACATACAGCCGCTCTGCCACCCTTCAGCAACAATTCGACAAATACACGTCCTGACAGCTAGGCGCAGCCGTGACTGCACCGGAGGGAGAATGTACCGGACGTGATTTGACAATGAAATAATTGTATTTTAAATTATAATTAATAAATCAGCTGCCGGGGTCAAGTAATTCCAAAGGGATAAAAAAACAAAACTTGACCCCTTCACCCCCTTTCCCACCTCTGTGTACGTACCTACACACGTATTTTGTTACTTTGCATAAATTTGTGATTTGTGCAAAGCCTTCTTGGTCTGTTGTACATACCTACAACCCTTTGACCTTTGCGCAAATTCAAATTTATGCAAAGTCATTCATATCTCTTTATGTACCCAATTTGTGCAAAACTATGTATTTTTATCCTGCACAAATTGGCTCTATGTAACTTAATTCTATTTTGTGCAAAGTTTCATGATTTGTGTACATACCTACACACTTGAATTTGTTATTTTCATAAAATCTACCATGTCTATGCAAACTCATAAATAAACAAAATATCGGAGAAGCGTAGAGTGTAGGGCGAGATTGAACGCTGTGGCGTTTTTTGCTTCGTTACGCAACAGCGGAACGAACGCAGTGGCGTTTAAAGTCTCTAACGGCCGAAATACCTAGAATTCATCTCAGTTCGGAGAATTGAGATGAAAAAAGGGTCTAAGTATGGGCAGACTCCCGGCTCAGGGCCCTTTAAATACGGCCGAAATTGCGCTAGATCGGCAGAGCTCCAGATCTCACCGCCACAAAAGCATCTCGCCTTATCCTGCCTGCTCCGATCTACCACTGGGAAACTTGGACTTCTTCTTGGCCCTGGCCGAACCGCCCACCCTGAAGAACCTATTACAATTTCTCGAAACGCCTTTCTCAAGGCGCAGGTTACCCCTCTACTGCGCTCCACCTCCCTTCCTCCCCTCGCCTTCTCCCGTTTCTCCCTTTACCTACGGCAAGTTGGACTTCTTCTCTCCTCTGGCCAGCCCACCCAAGAAGACTCCGCATACAATCTCGAAACGCCTTTCTCAAGGCGAAGGTAACCCCTCTACTGCGCTCTACCTCCCTTCCCCTTGCCTTCGATCCGTTTCTCCCTTTCTACCTACAATTTCTCCCCGTTTTCCCTCGCTTTCTCCCCATTTCTCCCTTTCTCCCTACATTTACCCCACTATTCCCTCTACCTACCCTTTCTCTCCCCTTCTCCCGAAGGCGTCGAAACGGCCAGCCGGTCCCCCTCCCACTACATCGTCTGTGCGGGTGGCGATTACAGTGCCACGTCCCGTACAAATATTATATTGATATTATGGTGATAAAATGTTAAATTTATTAATAAACAAACAACCGGAATTCCCAACATCTTATCAAAAACTGGCTCTCGAGTGGATGTCATTTAAATACCAAGTTATATGGATGTACAGAACACGTCGCTATCTCGACTTGAAACTAACCAATTACCATTGGACGAAGGAAGTATGCGATTTAAACTCGAGTTTGTATTTTTCAGAATCAGTTGTTTTATCAATTACCAAGTACAGAATTATCTGGGGTATGTTAATTTAGTTAATTAGTTTGTTGTACTTGACAATATACACATACCATGTTGTGTATAAAAAATGTTTTTTTACAGGCATTTGTAACAAAAAAATCTCAAATACCTTTTCCAACCTTTCCAAAAGCTTTTTTTCAAGTATTTTTAAACTCCTCCCATAAAAGGGCGTGAATTCCGATTTAGATTTTTTCCTGGATTATTGGATCGCCTTAAAAGTATATTTCATACCGCTATGTGATTAGGGTGTCCCTATCTATATTTTTTGACAATTTTTTTGTTGTTGTATTTTTTTTTATTTAGCATAAAAAAATACCTAAAACCCCAAATTTTCACTCTCCAACCTCCATCCTCCCATTTTTTAATCACGATTATAGTATTTTTGAATGAAGAAATTTAACCGTCGTTCGATTTCAAACAGAATTATTATAGAAGAACGGAATTATTTATGTTGTTGAATGACAGATGGCGCTACGTCCGCCTCATCGAACTTTCATCCACACATACGCAAGTCATTCACGAGAAGCATCGCGTCATTTTGACATTTCATTCGGCATTTGTTATGTATCACAACGCAGTGCGTGCAAAATTTTGTACGATTTATTTTTATTTATCTATTTGTGTACGTTAGCAAAATATTGACTAGAAATAATTTATAAGCAGAACAACGATTTCGATTGGCCCTTTTCATACAAAACTTAAATTTGGATGTGATGCCAATATACCCAACCAAACTAATTTTTAAAAATTATTTTTTTTAAATTGATAAACTAATGTTGACAAGATTTGTATGCATAGCTTTTTTTTTAATTTTAGCTTTTTTTTATGCAGCATTATTTTTATATAATTTTTTAATGTATTATATATAAATTTCTGTTTTAAAAAATGGAGGCCTCAGCACAGGTGAGCTACCCAGTGAGGCCGACATTGCTGAATTGTATTTAAAAATGTTAGATATCATGTCAAATAAATAAAAATAAATAATAGCACAAAGGGTAACAATTATTATAAGTAATAATTATTATGAGCCTGAAACCCCTACATTGAAAAAATCTCCCGAGAAAAGATACATGCCGCCGACGGGACTCGAACCCGCGTCCTTCTGATATCCGGTCAACTGCTCTTATCCACTGAGCTACGTCGGCTTGTCTTCCACCCGCCAAATAATTCAATATATACTTGTGTTTCATTCAACAATTACTGGTTATTACATTTTCCACCTGCAAACAACCAACTTTATTTTTATATGGGAAAGGCATTGTAAGTACTAAATCTCCCACTAGGTGGCGTCGAGAGAAATAATGTCTACATTTTTGGTGAAATACTTTAACTCGTCAAATATTAATAATTTTTTTTTTAAATCGATAAACTAATGTTTAAGAAAAGATTTCTATGCATAGCACAAAGGGTACCCATTATTATAAGTAATAATTATTAGCCTGAAACACTCATCTACATTGAAAAAATCTCCCGAGAAAAGATACATGCCGCCGACGGGACTCGAACTCGCGTCCTTCTGATATTCGGTCAACTGCTCTTATCGGCGGCATGTATCTTTCCTCGGGAGATTTTTTCAATGTAGATGAGTGTTTCATTCTAATAATTATTACTTATAATAAATTGATTATTTTGTTTATCAAAGGCACAGCAAGCATCCAGTATGGATATGAGCTCCTTTATTTATTTGTATTTTAAATTATAAAAATAGGCCAGTAAAGATTTCAATTGTGCATGATTTTGAAGGCAATTTAATATTTTTTTTGGTGAATTATTATAAAAAAAATAATGCTGCCCCCAGCATGCTACGTAAAAATAATGAAATATAAAATAATACATTTACATTGAAGCTTTTTTTTGACGGATAAATTTAGGCGATAAATTTGTGTTTCAACCAGTGTTGTCATGAGCATGGTTTTTACCATGTTTTCATGATTTTTTGTTCATTTCTACCTTCATGTGTTTTTTTTCAAAAAAACATGTCGAAGGTTCTCGATGGTTATTTACCGGTCAACAAAGTGTGTACTTTTGAGTGGGGTACGTTTTTTTTAGCATGGGTCGCATAGGGAAACCCTGACATCAGGAATATAGTTCTTGAACACACGCATGGATTCACAATGTCTCGTCAAATAAAAAATAATAATAATATTAAAAAATAATGTAATTTGTTTTTGTCAATAAGTAATAAAAATAAATTAATATATGTAGACACCTGCTGGTTTTTCATTTTTGGGAAATGGCAGCACTGGTTCCAACGTACACCGGTCGTTTTTAATTTTAAGGGTAGGGCAAATTATTTTTAAATATATTTATCATTAACTAACAAAAAGTTGTCTCTAAAATTATGTAAAATGGAATACTTTAATGGCCTATATATATAGTAATTAATCATAAATAAGCAAAGTAGCACATATCCGTACTCGTACTAGATATTTGCTATACCTTTTGATTAAATAAAATAATAGACCTCTTGCATGGACTTCATAACGAATTGGAAAAAAATCCCGTGGATAGATTTTTTTATTAAGATTACGAAAATGTTAGTAAAATTTTTTAGAAATGTACAGTTTTTATTTTATTTTTAAATAAATAAATCCATTATTTGGGCTCGTGACGTCACTACATGAAAATGTCCCGTCTCCGAAAATGTTCCTATTAATTTTGTAAAAATCCACACTGATTTTTTTTTATATGGCATCACTTTGATTTCAGGCGAATTTTTGAATTTGACATTTAACGTTCACTAGATTTATTGTTTGTTCTCTGCGAACGTATCATTTGATTTGATTTTTTGACAGGTGTTATGAAGAGAACCCCGTACATTTTACGTTGTCCGTACGTGTTTTAGAGGTATAATGATAATGGTGCGGATTTTAACAAAATCAAGTATTATTATATAACTTACAAGTACAAGTATATTACATTTGATTTTGTAATATAGACGTTGAATATTATAATGATTTATGATGAATAAGATGGATCAAGGAAAAAATATTTATGAGATTTAATAATTTGGTATGCCTCGTTATTCTCCTGTGCCATTCGTGTGGAAAACGTTATTTTTATTTAAATTATTTTCGGCTATGTAATTATCGTTTTTTCGCACCTATAAAAAATTATGTCCCGTCTTTCCGGTTTATAAAAAATGGTCTGATTTTTCGGATTGAAATTTTCAAAAATCGCCAGGGTTTCAAAAATACGATTAAAAAAAATACAGAATGTCTTAGAATATTTGCCTAAGCCGGAAATTTAAAAAAAAATTGATGCAAGTGGCCTATTATTTCTAGAAACTTATTTTATAGCACCATTTTTATTCAAAATTAATAGAATACTTAGTTTTTACCACGTTTTTTGTTTATAAAAAAACGCCTTTAAAAAAAAAAAAAAAAGAAAGACAAACATTCCCGGGATAGGAATAACCCAATAATGTTTGAAAATCTCCTACTACCACCACAGAAAGCCGAAAATGTTGCTTGTGTTGTGATGGAGGCCAGTCGAGGAATCGAACACGCGACGCTCGGGTGGGTCCCAAGCGCTATGCCCACTCAACCACTGACCAGACATGTTTCGTGAGAAATGCTCACTTCCTCAGGGTACTTAGTTTTTACCAAGTTTAAGGTTTATAAAAAATTGTTGTTAAAAATTAAGTAAGTATTCTATTAATATTTTTAAATAATTATTTAAAATGGTTGGGTATTTTGGTCTCAAACCCAAATTTAAGTTTTGTATGAAAAGCCGCTCTTCTTAACAGAAATGGTAATATTGTTTAATAAGGCGAGTATTAACCCAACTTAGGTGGTTTTCAAGGTTATAAAAATATGTCTGATATTTCGGTACCGCGTACATTTTGGTAGTAATAACCCACCATTATTAATATTGTAATTTAGTTCAGTTTGTGAGCAAAACCTTGACTTTAGACATTCTGAAATAAAACGAAAATGGCGAAATGAATAACTAAGCGTTAATAATAATTATTGTTCATGTTGGATTAGAAATAATGACTGGGCAGCCAAAAAATTCGTGACTGAACTTTTTTAACCAATTTAGCACCTTATCGCCTGTTTTTGGAAAAAAAAAAACACGAAGTGGCCGGTAGCTGGTAATGCCCACGTTTGAGAATAAATTTCATGAGAATGCCAAATATTGGTCTTGAGTGAGTTTATTGTGTGTATTGGATATATTAAAAAGATTTGTCATAATTATTTGAAATTGAAAAATAAGTAGTGATGAAGAAATTCAAGCTCTCTGTTTTCCGCAGAAACGTGACATAATTCCACAATTATTATAATTAAATCATTGCATATTTCATTAAAACAATAAATATGTACTCGTGTTTGTATCTGAAATTATAGTTAGGTATTTTAATGTTACCTATATAATTATATTATTAGCCCTAATTGAGATAGTGTACGAGCAAAACCTGATCGCCGTCGTCTAAAGTATCTTTACATAGTATAAAATGAAGTCGCTCCCGCTGTCTGTGCGCTTAGATCTTTTAAACTACGCAACAGATTTTCTTGCGGTTTTCACCAATTTAATAAGTGATTCATTTCATGAAGGTTTTTAGGTATATAATTTGTCAAGATTTTGTGTGATTTGGTTGAAATATATAAATAAAGGGAGCGGGCTGGCAAGCGGGCGGTGTGGATTTGATTTAACAGATGGCGTTGGTTATAAAGGTAGACACAGCAACGTGTTTTTTTTACATTAACTTCACACAGGAGGCCCTGAGGAAAATGATTTCCCTCAGGGCCTATGTCATCTGGGATGCTGTGTGGAGGGTCTTTTTGAGGAGAGGAAGGAATGAACATTGGTTTTGAAGAGACCCATGTTGTAGGAAGAAGGAAACACAGAGGCCGGCAAATCATTCCACAGCCGAGCTGTTGAACACAAGAACGAGTCGATGAAACGACCCGTTCTCATGTGACAAATGTCAACCGTGTACAAATGTTGGGCACGCGTCTGGCGTGTTTCCCGACTATGCACCGGTGCCGAAGGGATCAATGACGCTAGTTCCTTGGAGCATCTTCCATTGTAATACCGGTAGAAAAAGGTAGCATTCCCACCCGACGCCTGTGCTCTAAAGATTGCAATCCGTCTGTTAAGATGGGAGAATCTATTAAGCGGACCGCCCGTTTTTGCACAGAGTCGAGGGTATTTTTCAGGTATTTTGGAGCTCCAGACCAGAGGTGGCTGCCAAATTCAACCGTGGGGCGCACTTGTGATTTGTACAGGATTAGCAGTTGTGTACTATTAAAGTATCTGTGGGCCCTGTACAGTACGCCCAGTTTTCGGGAGGCTAACTTTACTCTGGCTTCGATGGAGCCCCCATATCTGAGTTGGTCACTTAGGGTTACACCAAGCATATCAATGGAGGGCCTGTTCGGAAGATTGCTACCGTTGTGTGGCCGGTTCTGCTAGTTTTATTATACAAACAGCATATTTCAATTGGTGACCGCTGGGACAGTTGATTTCCCGAACGTTGGCCCCCCGAAATTATAATTATAATAATTTTTACAAATGTCACACCTAAAATCGACTTCCAAAATACTTTTCAAAATAATGGGTATGAAGCATAGACATCAGAATTCATAGACCAGTAGATTCAGATGAGGGGTAAAACCAAACTATGGGGGGCGAAGAGAGGAAAAATGACTGTGATTCGTTAAAAAATCAATCTGACAGTATATAGGCATCTCGCATTATAATATCACCATTTAGTTCTTAATAATAATAATAATAATAACGTAGTATTTATATAGCGCAGTTTTGTGATGTTTCACTTCAAGTGCGCTTAATTATAATAAACTTAAAATTAACCTACAGTGTTCCTTACGAGTCCTTAAAAAATTAATTAAATAATGTGAAATAACGAATATACAAAAATATACAAAGCAATTCCTAAAGAACAATATTAACAACAATAGTGAGTGCTGTTTTGGCACAGGACAATATATAATGATAAACCATCACGGTGCCATTCAACAAGAATCATTGAAACTAAATTATATAGAACAGGAGGCAGTTAACATTTAGAAATAATACAAATTCAGAGTGCACATAAAAATATAGTAAAGAGGTAATCGAAACTGCTTTGAATGAATAGACCTTTTTCCATGGGAGCGCGAATTGCTTGCCACGTTAATAACATATTTGCTAAGGCCAAATGCACGCCCCGAAAAGATTCGCCCCAATTCACATAGCAAAATTTTGTTTCCGTGTTTAGTTAAGACACTTTTACAAATGTTTCATAATTTACTTACCCCTGTAACCAGCGACGAGCACACCGGAGAACCGCCCACATATAATGTATAGCACAAGCTACCGTTTTTGGCGTGTTATTTAGTAAAACGTATGGACGTTATTTCCGCGCTGGTCAGTACAAGAATGATGACCTCACATATTTTAGATTCAAGCGAGGTTCTCTCCCCTCCCCATGGAGCGAGCTGGCTCCAAGGAAGAGCTCCAGCTGGCTCCATGGGGAGGGGGAAATAATATGTTTTTATCACTTAGGGCAGGTCCAAATATATTCATATGTCCGTGGTATCAAGCAAGTTTATTTACAGTGTCGATTTTTGTACTTACACGCTGCAATCACTGATTTCACGTTTCAATAAATACGTGATCATATCCACCAATTCTAGTGACGGCCTCCGTCGAGGGGTAAGGCCCTCGACTAGCAATCCGAAGGTCGTGGGGTTCACACCCAGGCGTGAACCAGTAATTTTATTTGATTGATTTGTGTTATTTCACAAAATTTATCATTAAAAAAATATAACATTGTAAGACCGCCATTCAGAATTGAAAAGTTGCTTGAAATGGCTTAAGTCGTGTTTGACTATCACATCTGAAGAGCCAGGAACTTCCCCACCGTCCTCTTTCTACTTCCTCTCCCCCTTACGTTCAGTCTCATAACATACCCCAGTTGGGCATGCCATAGTCCCCCTGCTCCAGGCGGTTGGGAGCGGTTGTGTGGTAATCACATAAAACAAAATTAAAAATTGACCTAATAGAGACATCTGTCATAACAACGTAATAGCCTAGTATGGTAGTTAAAAAATGGCAAAAATGTATCATGTAAACATTTATGAAATAATAAAAAAAAATAAAAAATAAAAATGATTTCAGAGAAGTATTTGCATGAGT
This sequence comes from Limnephilus rhombicus, assembly GCA_929108145.2. NCBI lineage: Eukaryota > Metazoa > Arthropoda > Insecta > Trichoptera > Limnephilidae > Limnephilus > Limnephilus rhombicus. The sequence continues at coordinate 9,309,114 of OV815287.1, read as the reverse complement.
TAATGTGAAAAGGACATTCAGGGGATATTTCATAATCCTCCTGACACCATATCCATACGATAACGAATATTAATAAATAAACAATTAAATACTCGCAACAGGTAAACAAAATCGGCTAACTTATCGTGTATATAACCACTATTCATAGGTTCAAGTACCGAATAGTAAGCTCAGACCTTTAAAAAAAATAAATCGTGTTTAATTAATCGAAAACGTATGTTATTATATGGATAACCTATGAGGAGGATGGTGAAATATCCCCTCAAAGTAATAATAGGCAATAACTGGAGCAAGCAATACCGCAGTATATATTCAATACCGCGATATTACGGTATCGGACATGTAATACCGCAAAATTTGCGATATTGCGAAATTAGTAACAAAGACCGTAGATATATCTTCTGAACTTACGAAAACTTTAAATGGTAATCCATCTTTTGCCACCAATACGGGACACTTTCATAGAAAGAGAATCAGTTTTTTCGAAATAGTGTGATATCTTCGTTATTTGTTTTTGGGGTGTTATGCTGTGTTGACAGCGGTGAGGGGCACCGCGGCAGGTTTCGTAGGTGGTTTGGCGTCGAAAGGCTCGCCTGATGGATGGGTACACTCGGAACTCTCAAATTATTATTTTTTTTTATATTTGTCGCTTATTTTTTTAAAATATGGAATTCAAAGTTTTTAAAAATATAATGAAATAAAAATAATAATAAAGATAAACGAAAATTTAAGAAAAAAAAAACTTTAAAACGTCGTACACAAAAAGCTGCCAGGCTGCTGCTGCTGGTCGGCAGACCAAGAAATTCTTAAATGGAATGATCTGGACTATAGTTATTCGTTGGTTTCATTCGTGTACTCGATGACGTAAAATTTACTATTTTTTACCCCACTTTGACGCCAGCTGCCTGCGAACGTGCCAGGCTGCCGGTTGGCAGACCTGCTTTTTTCTCATTTTCTAATCGACCTTTATCATATGAGACCATTCCCGTTCGTGTACTCGATGACGTAATTTTTTCGAAAAAAATCGCTGACTATTTCCATGACTGCGCGGCTCCTGCCAAGAGGCGCACCGGCAGACCAGCTTTCTTTAAGGTTTTCTAAATGTCCATTATAACTACAAAGTAGTTTCATCCGTGTACTCGATGACGTAGGGTTTACCTATCTCGCCTCCCAGTCTATACCTCATTCTTTAGCCAACGTTTCGGAGAGCGTTGCAGTGTCCATCATCAGGGCAGATCCGGAAGATGTGATTATGGACATTGCAACGCTGTCCGAAATGTTGGCTAAATAAGGAGGTAGCGCAACACGGCATAACACCCCAAAAACAAATAACGAAAATACTTTGGCCGTGAAAATCTAAAAATGTATCAGTGTGATACTTCCTTTTTTTCGTCGGTGATCATCTTTGTCAATTAAGATTGAGGTTGTAGCTGCTAACTCGGTAGATTGGCTGCGGCTCGTAGTTGGTGTTGCTCTAGGACAATCAACCTCGTCTGATATCTCGTCGGAGTTAACATTTTTAGCTCCAATTCCGTGCTCAGTGCATAAATGAGTATGTAGTGCGCTTGTCGATCGTCCACTAGTTTTAATAATATCTGGACAAGAGTTTACACTTATATAGATACACATCTATAGATCGCAAAAAATGTTTCCACACTGCATTAGAATTTTTGAAGTCTTTGAATTCAATACCATTAATTGTAGTATTCATTTTTTACAAAAAAAGTTTGATACACGGATACAAGTATAATACGTTAATATATTAGTCAAAATAATAATTTATTCACGTTTTCACGTAGTAAACAAACAAAATATGACAGGTTAGTCACTTACTTGTCCGGCTTACTAGTTGTACTTACTGGGAGTAGTTGCGAGTTAGACTGAGACTAAGTAAACAAGCGTTAGTTTGCTGTAGGGAATTTGGAAATTCCCCGACGCACTGTTCGTAGCAGGGATTTCCCTATCACTTTTCGTTTTTAATACCGCGAAATTCGCATTTCTAATCTCGCTTTTGCGGTACTGAAAAACAGCGCGAAATCGCGGTAACGATATAACGGTATTACATGCTCTAGCAATAACTAAATGCAGACCATATGTTTGATATAAATAAAATAAAGTAAAATAAATCTTAAAAATAAGCATTCAACATGAATAAACTTGGTCGAAGTTCAACATAAATTATTTATTGATTAATTGAGTCCATTATTTTAGTCCTCAGTTCGTAGTTTTAATAATCCACAATATAACCTTATATGGATTCCCCGAATCCGCGAGCAGCTCTCTTGCGTCATAGATTGTGAGTCGCCGAGTTTAACATTTAACTCTTGATGCAATCTGATTTAGCAGAATAATAGAATGGGAAATGGTAAATTTACCCTTCCCCGTAACCAGAATGGGTCAAGAACTGAATTAATCAATACTTTTAAAATATATATATAGGATTCCCTCTGAAATAGTGAGTCAGAAAGAAAACACCTCGTCATACAACATGTTAACCTTAACCTCACTTTATGAGAATTTTGATGAGAAGGTTAATGTTACGAAATAGTTTTATCAATTCAGTTACGAACTTATCAATTTTATCGGTTACTAGATGAAGTGAAAACTTCTTTAGCACCGATGTGATTTGAAACATAGCAACATTAAAAAGAGACAATCACATACATCTATAATTATAATCTATAGGATTTAGCCTGCGAGAGAATGAGACAGTATAATCGGTCTCCTCTTTGTGCGGTGCTTCGAAGTCTATCGGTCACCTCTTATGCGGTGCTTTGTAGCCTCCTCACTCTTGTCTACTTTAGTTTTCTGAAGGTTTCACTTTGAATTGCACACTCTGTTTTCATTTTTTTAAATGTGAATATCGTACAAGAGTGCTCGCCCGAAGCCAATGAGACTATTGCATCCCCAATTGGGGTAAAGTTGTGAGGCTTAAAGTAGAGAAGATGGGAAGGAGATAGTATAAGGGAAGGTGGGGAAGTGCCTGGCTAATCAGAGCTGGTCACCAAACATAGCTAAAAGATATTTCAAGCAAAGTTTAATTCTGATTTGTGGTCTTACACCAGGGCGATACCGAGAGTATCTTCCACTCTGGAACTCTGGAGAGCCCTACCCCTCGATCCTAGAAGCCGTCAAATTCATGACTCATCTCTTGAGGGAGAGGTCGGTTGAGGGAGACCCATTCAGAACCTCATCTCTCATCTCCTTCATTTCACTTTAAAAAAAACCTCCGCACAGCATCACCAAAGATGATATAGGCCCCGAGGGAAAACATTTTCTTAATCCCCTCTTTAATACGGCCTCCCGCGTTAAGCTAATGTTAAAACATGTTTTTTAAAGATTATTTAAAAGTTGATATGATTTGAGATTTTCACGGCCAAAAGTAACCAAGACGGCCAAGTCGTGTGATTTTGTGATTACACATCTGACCTGATGACGTACACTGTAAGCCGTCCGAAAGGTTGGCTAAAGAAGGAGGTAGCGCAACACTGCAAAATACCTCAAAAATAAATCAAAATACTCAAAAGTAGTTTTCAATATCAAAAGCTTCGTGTTAATTTATGAAAAAACTTTAAATTCTTAAAAGTTCGTTGATTCTCGTTGGATAGACGTAGATAGACACCTTATTCTTGCTTTTTTAGGGTTAGGTACGTTTTATTCGCGTTTTCGATACAAATTCCCGATAGCAAAATATGAAAATAATTTGCCTCCGGGTCAATGTCACCCCAACCCATTCTCTGTGGAAATATGTACTAACAAAGAGGTAAGCTCACGTAAATCTCGTCAAAGTTATACCATAAACCCGCTACCTAGGAACTATAATATAGATTATAGATAGAGTTAGTAAGAGAGCGATTTTCCAAGGGTAGGTTAAGTCTTCACACCTTTTTCAGCACGATAGAATGTTTACGTAATTTTCTAAAACTTCTATGTGTGGAATTGTTCATTTTGTTGACTCAAGTTCTATGCACGTTTTTTTAAATCTTGTACCTACTATTTTTTTTCTGAATCTCAACTTTACAGACATTCGGTTTATATCTAGCATTCTAAGAGTATTGGAACGTTTTGTCCAATCGAAACTAGATTTTTAAACCGAAATTTGGTTCGCAGAAATTCAAATATAACACTGTCGTCTAATGGCTACTCAGCGCCATTTTGTTTTTTTTTCATATTTGAAAGGTCCTCGATAAACGCCGATTCATGGTGCGTTTCAGCTTTCTATCTAATTATTAGCTGACAAGCTTAACAAAAAGATAGGTGTCCTTTTCTGCTGATCATATTTGTTCAAAAGTTGAAACGGACGTAATCAGCATTTAATGGGAACGTTTCAACTGTCAAAAAAACAAAATGGCGTTAATGGCCATCTGTCACACGTGAATATCTGCGAAACAACTGGGCCTTAGATGTCTTAATTTTTCAATTTTACTAATAATCAGATAAACTTGTTGATAAAACTTTTGAAAGGCAATAATCCTGGGGCGAGTATTTTTTTACAAATATTTTGAGCTATGTGTGATTGTGTGGGTCTTTCTAATGTTTTTTTACATTACCCCACACTGGAGGCTCTGAGGAAAATAATTTTCTGCAGGGCCTATGTCGTCTTTGGGGATGCTGTGTGGAGGGTCTTTTTAAGGAAAGGAAGGAGAGGAAGTTCTGTGAAGGAAATCAGGTATGAGGGGTGGGTAGGAATCTAAGGGTCAGTTTGTTCAGGAGTGACGGATGTATGAATCCATCTCTCCCGCTGCGGTGCAAGACGATGGGTCGAGAAAGACCAGATGGAGAGGTCAAAGGGTCTCCTTAAACCGGTCTCTCAGTATCCGCCTTCAAGCCCTGGAAACACCTTACCAGATGATCCCAGGCACCCCTGCTAAGTCACCAAACGTAACGAACCATTTGGAATGACCTACGGCAGGCGTGTTGCTAAAGTAACACATTAAAAATATGAAAGTGACCAAATATTATAAAATACAACATTATATCTAATGACAAAGGGGTGAAAAGCGTGTTAATATTTTTCCTTTTAAATTCTTTCTCTGACCTTTGCTTTCCCCGGAGCACAGGATTGGGTAGGGAAAATATATTACATCCACATGTATATGTACATAGTATAATAGATCGGTCGATTCAAGTAACCCTACTGCTGGCAGTTGCCCCCGGCGCCCGACGTGATGGGCGATTGTTATCACTGAATAATAATGTTCTGCCCGCGACCTTGGCTGACCAGCGAACTATAGTACTGACTTACTCATGACGGCAGACTGTATCGACCTTCATATCACGCCACCCCTCTACTTACTGGCTTTACCTGATACAGGGGGCTACTGTTGGTATGACCGCCCAAACCAACCCCAACTGTCCGTGACTTGTCTACAACAGCATGCTTTATAATTCAATATAGATCCATGTATCTCGACTCCGTTTTCGCAAATGTTCAGGCCTCTAGCATGGTCGATCGATAAGGATTGATAGGATAACGTTCCCTAGGACAACTGCAGATCGCTAACGTACATACAGTTGACGTCGAATGTATAAGAATACTTAAGATGGGTTGTTTAAAAAAAATTGAACAATTCACCAAATTTTTGAGGTCATTTTTTACATTCAATGTAAGTTTTTGTTGCACATCAACGACCTTTGTCGTGTGCACCCTTGTGCACCAATTCATTGCTACGCGGATGACAGTACAGTCCATGAGAGCTTTTTGTTTGACAAACCCCCAAGGGGCTCACAAACTCCAACGGCTCGCAGGGCTTTGAAGCAAAGAATGGATGGTTACCTCGAGAGTGTTTTCTACTGGGGTAAAAATAATCTCGTTGAATTTAATGTTTCAAAGACCCAATCTTGTCTGATTACGTCTAAAAGGTATCAAAATTAAAATCTAGTCTCCTTCAACGGAAGCAATCTTCCGAACAGGCCCTCCATTGATATGCCCGCAGTTACTTTAATAGTACACAACTGCTAACCCTGTACAAATCACAGGTTCTGAAGCTCCAAAATACCTGAAAAATACCCTCGACTCTGTGCAAAAACGGGCGGTCCGCTTAATAGATTCTCCCATATTAACAGGCAGATTGCAATCTTTAGAGAACAGGCGTCGGGTGGGAACGCTATCCTTGTTCTACCGCTATTACAATGGAAGATGCTCCGAGGAACTAGCGTCATTGATCCCTTCGGCACCGGTGCATAGTCGGGAAACACCCCGAACGCGTTCCTAACATTTGTACATGGTTGACATTTGTCACATGAGTTCGGGTCCTTTCTTCGACTCGTTCTTGTGTTCAACAGCTCGGTTGTGGAATGATTTGCCGGCCTCTGTGTTTCCTCCTTCCTACAACATGGGTCTCTTCAAGACCAATGTTCATTCCGTCCTCTCCTCAAAAAGATCCTCCACACAGCATCCCAGATGACGTAGGCCCCGAGGGAAATTATTTTTCTCAGGGCTTGCTGTGTGGAGTTATGTAAAAAAAAGTTCTATTTAAGTTTTGTTATGTCATTATAGGCCAGTTGCTTCATAAAACTGAAATAATCACAGAACTTGAATCGAACTTTCACATAACGTGGAAGTTGACCTCGAGTATTTGAATTGTTCAAATTTTTTAAGCAACCCGCCCTTAGGCATTGTGAACTGTTACTTATTCGTTGACGATCTGCAGCCATGCTAGGGAACGATGAGAAATTCTGGGAAGGTAAAAGGCATTAGGGGTGGGTAGAAATTTGCCGGTCAGTGTATCCAGGAGTGACGGACGTTTGAATCCATTTCCCCCACTGCGATGCAAGGCGATAGGTTGAGAGAGTCCGGCTAGAGAGATCAAAAGGTCTCTCTCAACCTGTTCCTCACGATCCGGCCTGCCAAGCAGTAGGTTGGCAAAGGCATCTACCACCAAGTCCTAGACAAACCTCATCCCTTGAACTCTAGCAACCCTGCAAAGTCAACAGACGTAGCGAAACACTTGGGGTGACCTCTGGCAGGGTGTTGGTTATCTGATGAAAGGTTTCCGGGGCGGCGGTACCCGTACCTGCCTCCCAAATTAGAGTATCTTCCACACTGAAACATACTGCAAAATACAGTATAAGTAGTATTTTTAATTGATTAATATCGTGAACAACACAAATTAATTATTATTTTTTAATTTATAAACTAACGTTTAGACAAGATTTGTATGCATAGCACAAAGGGTAACAATTATTATAAGCAATAATTATCAGCCTGAAACACTCATCAACATTGAAAAATCTTCCGAGAAAAGATACTTGCCGCCAACGGGACTTGAACCCGTGTCCTTCTGATTGCCGGTCAGCTGCTCTTGACCACTGAGCTATGGGGGCTTATCAAATACCCGCCAAATAATTCAATATATACTAGTGTTTCATTCAACAATTACTGCTTATTATATTTTTTCCACCTGCAAACAACCAACTTTATTTTTGCGAGAGAGACATTGTTAGTGTTAAATCCCTCGCTAGGTGGCGTCGAGACAAATTATGACTACATTTATTGGGGAAATACTTAAACTTGTCAAATATTAATTATTATTTTTTAATTTATAAACTAACGTTTAGACAAGATTTTTATGCATAGCACAAAGGGTAACAATTATTATAAGCAAAGCCAGTGTTTCAGGCTGATAATTATTGCTTATAATAATTGTTACAAATTAATTCAATAAAATTTACCTGCAAACGCCGGGATTTGAACTCGCTACCTCCGGATTCGTAGACAAAGAATCGTAACCACGGCTGTCTTCGAATATGTTAATATAACAGGAAAATACACGTGTTTAGAAAATTGACAGCTACATGACAGTGTGTACGGAAGAAAACCCCGGAAAACTTCTAAAATGTGACTAAACATAAATGTTATAAGTTCCAAGTACATATTTAAACCGTCATTAAACGTAGAAAAGTTACGCGTAATAAATATGACGAAAAGGTCAGCAACAGAACGTGCCACCCTTTCCCTTTCCATCTCCTCTACGCTTTCACCAGCACACTTTATGATACACCCACCTGTATATAACTTTGCTCATTTCCATAAAAACCACAAAAAACAATGGTATTCACACAAAATTCATTATATTCGAATAACGAATTTGGTGTGGCTAGTACATAACATTTTTTTACGAACATTACAGAATGAGCTCTATTTTGTATTTATTTATCATATTTTTTATTATTCTTTATTCATAAAAATATCTTAGGTGTATATATATATATACAGTTTTTACAGGATTTTCGACTATCACACTAGGCACATGCCCGTATTATGGTAGTCGATTTTTAGTATCTACTTTTATTTATTAACCGGTTTCACCCAGAATTTTTGCATCTATGAACATTTGGGAGGCAGGTATAGGTACCGCTACTCTGGGAACCATTTATTTGATAACCAACACCCCTGGCATTGGTCACCCCGAGTTCGCAAAGTTTGGTGACTTGGAGCCCGGGTTGATGGGGTGATATTTATCGAGATACTTCAGCCTGAATCTCTCGACCAATCGCCTTAAATCGCAGTGGGAGGGATGGATTCGTACGTCCGTCACTCCTGGACATATTGACCTCCAGTTGTCTACCTAGGCCTCATACATTTTTTTTCCTTCCCAGATCTTCCTATCCTTTATTTCCCTATAAGGACCCTCCATACAGCATCTACAAAGATGATATAGGTTCTGAGGGAAATTATTTTCCTCAAGGTCTCCTGTGTGGAGTTAACGTAAAAAAATATACTTACTACACAAGTTATTGTTAACGTATTTATGTAGATAGACTAGTTGATATATTGCTGCTGGTAGGGCAAAAAACTTGCCTAATGTGTCGGAACTAATGAGAAATGACTGCGAACTCTTATCGAGGTTTTACCAAAGCTACTAAAGGTCAAGTCTTCGCTTAATCTCCATTATTTATTATTTTTTCTTCTTCCTGAGAATTTGATCGCCTTCCACAAACAACAATGCGGTTATTTTTTTGACTAACTAATGAAACAACACTTCGTGTTCTACAATAAGTGCTTCGTGCATCACGTAATATTAGAAAACAGTGCTGGAACAAGGGTTGGGCCACCGGGGTACGTTAATAAGGGGTAGGTTAAATAATAATAATACTAACTTTGGTTAGCGGACCGAGTGTACCATAGTGCCTGGTTGCCAGCGAATTCAATCATCTGCTATCTTCCTCTATCAAGACAAGAAAGATGTTCATTTTCATTTCATGTTTCTTTCTCCCCGTAAAAGCGTCCCTCTGCACAAGTCAGTTATCCCCAAGGATGACATAGGCCCCGAGAGAAACCATTTTCCCTAGGAGTTTTCTGTGGAGCTAGTATTTAAAAAAAATCTGATGGTTGATAAATTCAAACCATGAAAGGTTATTTGTAATTTGTAACCTGAGAAAGTTTGAATTTTTTTATAAAAATAATTTAAATTAAACAATAATAAAATTCTCTTTTCATGTGTTTGAATTAAAAAATTATTTTGTGTAAATTTTTTTGACACTTAATTCAAAAAAATTTATTTACGTAGGTACCCCAGAGACTCAATATTTTTGCTCAGTTTGCAAATATGTCCAATGTACCTATTTTAAATGTCCAATATAATACATATTTTTATTTGTATATCCATGTTTGTTCCTTTATTTGGTTTGTTGTTGTTCGTTATAATTAACCATTCTTTTAGTGTTTTTATGGTGTTTTGTACGTGAAACATATATTTATTTTATATATATCAAATTATCTTAGTAACATTTTACCTATTACCTCCCACTTATATATTTTAAGTTCCTACGGTCCTAAAATAAGATTTATAACTCATCGAGATTGCCCTAGCAAGAGATAATCATATAAATTATATTGAGGGGAAATCAACAAATGCGAAATGTGAAAAAAAAAACAAACGCGACTGCTTTCATGACAGTTGATCCGGCCTCCTAGCATACTTATATACAATATGCAGTCGGATTAGGGCAAACACGGTATATCTTTAATTAAATGAAGACAATATTAGCGAAACTCAATGGAAAATGTGGAGACAGAAAAATCAGAAAAAGATATTGACACCTCTGGGACTCGAACTCAGGACCTTTTCCTTACATGGCAAGTGCTCTACCAACTGAGCTAAGGTGTCGTTATCAAATTCGGTTACTTTTGACTGTATCATACTTCGAATACGAACCACCAGCATTATCTTTATTTTCTTAATGCACATATTATTTATTGGCTGCTATCTTTATATATGATTGCAAGATTCAACCCGAACTAAATGCTATCTAGATAGTGTCTGGATAAATGTTTATCCATTTTATTTTTTTAATATGCGACTTCTATTGACTTTTATGCAAGTCTAGGATGAATATTTTATTTTTAATTTTTAACCTTTTTATTAAAATCTCAAATTATAATATTTAATTAAATGTAGACAATATTAGCGAAACTCAATCGAAAATGTGGAGACAGAAAAATCAGAAAAAGATATTGGCACCTGTGGGACTCGAACCCAGGACCCTTTGCTTACATGACAAGTGCTCTACTAAATCTAATTACACAAAACATAACTAAGTGACCCCTAAGGGATATGCAGAGAGGGTGTACCGACGAATAACAAAGTATAAAACATATTTTCATTGAAATGCATAAAAGAAAAACCTACTTTTCTACTGTGTATAGTGTATACCAGAAAAAATCTACTTGTCTACTGTGTATAGTGTATACCAGAAAAATCTACTTGTCTACTGTGTATAGTATATACGACCTCCGTAGTCCAGTGGGTAAGACTCTTGACTCACAATCCGGAGGTCGCGGGTTCGAACCCGGCATGCGCAAATAAATGTTATTTGATTAATTTGTGTTATTTCACAATTATTTCATTTAAAATAATATATAGTATATTTGCGGCATGTTCCAGAGTGGAAGATACTATCAGTATCGCCCTGGTGTAAGACCACCATTCAGAATTGAAACGTTGCTTGAAAATGGCTTTAGCCGTGTTTGGTGACCAGATCTGAATAGCCATGTACTTTCCAACCTTCCTCTTCCCCACCTCCTTCCCCTCCCCACTACCTTCAGCCTCACAACATACCCCAATTGGGGATGCCATAGTCTCACTGGCTCCGGACGGGAGCAGTTGAGATTCTTGTGCGGTATTCACTGTAAAAAAAAAAAAAAAGTGTATACCAGAAAAATCTAGTTGTCTACTGTGTATAATGTATACCAGAAAAATCTACTTGTCTACTGTGTATAGTGTATACCAGAAAAAAATCTACTTGTCTACTGTGTATAGTGTATACCAGAAAAAAATCTACTTGTCTACTGTGTATAGTGTATAACAGAAAAAATCGACACTGTATATAAATTCGTTTGAAATTCACACCAACTTATTGTAATTTTAAAGTCGGTTTTACGTTTGAAATTGGTAAATAATGCACAAAAAATTATAATTTTATAGTAAATATCTTTTCGGGGGCCAATCGTCGGCGGATTAACTGTCGGGTCACCGCCACCGTCGCGACTTGATACTTGATCCTGTGACTTAATTTACAAGTGATTTTATCGGGCATATTCAACCGGACCTGATTTGAACGAGAACCGTTTTTTAATGTCCATAGACGTAGTAGAGGTTGTTTTTGAGAAAAAAACTGAGTACCTTTGTCCGAGTGGTTTTTGTTACACTTTTTTATCACTAGATAATATCATTCAATTCGGTGGTACTGCATGACGTCAAAGATACACGATTTACTATTATTATTAAAAATGAAAACAATTTTAAATGTCGTAACTTTCGAGGATTTCCCCCCTACTCCAACTATTAGTAATACTTTTTAATGGCCCTAAGGAAAATAATTTACATCGGAATCTATGTCATCTTTGTGTGAAGGGTTTTTTAAGGAAAGAAAGGGGAAGAAGATCTGGGAAAGAAAAATGCGCCAGGGATGGGATGAGTAGGAATCTGGAGATCAGTGTGTCCAGGAGTGAAGGACGCATGAATCTATTCCTCCCACTGCGGCGCAAGGCGATAATTCGATAGAGTCCTGCTGGAGAACTCAAAATGTCTCCCTCAACCAGTCTCTCCCGATCCGGACCCGGAAAAACCTCACCCCATGAACCCAGGCACCTCTGCTAAGTTAACAAACGTAGCGAACCACTTGGGGAGACCTATGGCAGAGGTGTTTGTTGTCCAATAAATGGTTTCCGGGGCGGCGGTACCCATACCATACCCAACTCCCAATTTGTATTTTTTTTTACCGTATCGGCGTGGCAATAGGCCACTTGCATGTATTTCATAATGACTTGGAAAAAATCGTGCGAATTGATTTTTTGACTAAGATTACGAAAATTTTTTAGAAATTTATAGTGTTTTTTTTTTTTTTTACATTAATCCCTTTTTTAGGCTCGTGACGTCACCACATGAAAATGTTCCGTCTCTGATAATATTCTCTACTCTTATATAAAATTCCACACTGTTTTTTTATGTATTGCAACACCTTGATTTCCGGTGAATTTTTGAATTTGACGCTAATGGTACGGCCACACTGGGGCTACCTTCCGAATGCAAACTTTTGGACGATTTGGCCCAACACATCAGTCTGCGCAATATTATTACGGGAGAGTGGTAAAAATATTATTTAAGCGGATAAAAATAGTTTAAAATTATAATTTTTTTATCCATACGAATCGAAATCAATATTATGGAGACCGAATCATCACCTTCACAATTGTAGGCAATTGATAAGATACGGCGCCGAATCAGCTGTTCGATGTCCGCCATTTTGAAGTTCGAAGTTCGGAGTTGGAAGGCTAGCTTTGGAGTGGAAGTAGCATAAAATTCACTTGCTTTATTGCATGCGAACTTTGTTACAGGTACTTTCGTGCGGTGGTAACACGAATCAATTTTTAAATAACGTAACGCAGCGTCAGAATTCGAATTGAAATATTTCGGTTTGTCGTTTTGACAGATGTTATAAAGGCGGTTTTTTAATTATTGCTTTTTCGCACCCATAAAATTATGTCCCATCCTTCCGTTTTATTAAAAATGATCCGATTTTTCGGATTGAAATTTTAAAAAAAATCGTCAGGGTTTCAAAATTACATTTTTTAAAAATATATGGAGTGTCTTCGAATATTTGCCTAAACCGGATTTTTTTTAAAGTGATGCAAGTGGCCTATTATATAGATATTATCTTCAAAAATAACAAATATTTTTTTGAAACTTAAAAACGTGTTCAAGAGAAATATGTTATAAAACGGTAGGAATTCGGAATGCCGCGGTGAGCTAATGGGGCTTATATAATCAATGCTCTCGAACCCTTAACCCTAGAGATCGATATTATTTAATGTGGCCAGTGACTTGATCAATAGTTAAATTATCCACTGTATAAATTGGACACACGCTGTTACTGTTGTTACCAAGTGGAAATGTCCAGACTATAGATAGAAGATAGATACAAAGTTCATGAACCCCGCGCTCCAATTATATTCAATGGAGAAGGGGATAAACGAACTTTGTGCGTTGTCACCCAAATGCCTCAAAAGAACTGAGTAGCTTTGTTAAGTTGCTCCATTCTAATTTTTACCTTTTCTTAAAATCAAGCCGCTTAAAACTTGCTACGTCATATTGATAGTTAAGTTTAAAATACGTTTTTTTTTCAATATTTTAGACAGTTTAAAATGAGCAAAATTATGTTTATACTTATTTTAGTGTATTATATTATTGTAGGTAGTGTTTTTAATGGTTATTATTAGTGAATTATCGTCAGTATCCGGCCTCCGTGGTCGAGGGGAAGGCTCTCGACTAGCAATCCGGGTATCAAAAAAAAAATTGCCAAACCTGGAATTTCTCAGTTTCAAAAACGTTTACACAATTATCCGACAATTTGATAATAACTTCATAATTATCCGACAATTTGATAATAACTTCACAATTATCCGACAATTTGATAATAACTTCACAATTATCCGACAATTTGATAATAACTTCACAAAACAAAATCAAAAATGTTAATGTTCCGTTTTTCCAATTTTCCCGAAAAAATTTTTTTCAAAAAAAATTAAATATCCTCTCATGGAAAACTTTCAAACTTCTGATAATATTAAAAAGATAAAATATATTTAAAAAAAATCCTAACCTATAAAATAATATAATAATAACCTGGGTTCGAGTCCCAGAGATGACAATATTTTTTTCTGATTTTTCTGTCTCCAGATTTTCGATTGAGTTTCGCTATATTGTTTTTATTTAATTAGATATTACAAATTTGATGTTTTCCTCGTAAAGTTAAAAATAAAAATTAGTATTCATCCTAGACTTGCAGAAAAGTCAATAGATGTCGAACATTAAAAATAAAATGGATAAAAATTTATCCAGACACTATCTGGATAGCATTTAGTTTGGGTTTGAATCTTGCAATCGTATATAAAGATAGCAGCCAATAATATGTGCGTTAAGAAAATGAAGATAATGTTGGTAGTTGTTTAGACCACATTTGGACAAACGTAAACATGAAAGTTCTTCACAAACTAAATTCAAATATTTGGAAAACTAACATAACTGATCATCATTCATGCTTACCTCTGTATAATAATAATATTAAACATAATTTAATACTCAAAAAAACATCAATAGACATAACTATTCTCTCTGAAAAACTAAAAAAGTAAGATTGGAACAATGTTTTAAGGAGTGATGATACCGAAATATGTTCGAGTAACTTTGTAAATATCCTGTCACAACACATTAAAAATTCGACAACTGAAATAATAATAGACATAAAATCAAAATTAAGATGTTTAAAACCTTTAATTACCAAAGGACTTATAATATCTATCAGAAACAAAGAAAAACTTTATAAAACAACTTTAAAAAATCCCCATGATGAAAAAGCATATATTTTCTATAAAAAATATAAAAATAAATTAACATCTTATATTAAAAAAACTAAACAAGATTTTATTTTAAATAAAATATTATCTTAAGAAAATAACCATAAACAAATGAGGAAAACTGTGAATTTGGCCATAGACAATACAAAAAAAAAACACAAAACATTAAGTACATCGAACATGATAAAAAAATATAGACAATGTGCAAACATAATGAATTCCTTCTTTGAAAATGTTGGAAAAAATCTTACGAAAAATATTCATAAGCCTTCTAGCCCGGAAAAACATAAAAATAAAAATTTTACAGAAACGTAATATACTTTCAACATTTGAAATAACAACAGAATGTGAAATCTTAAAAATATTAGAGAATATATGAAAGGAGGTTCGTCTCCCGGTTTTGATTCTATTACGGCACACATGTTAAAATCTATGAAATCTTACTTAATAAAATTGAGTTTAACGAAAGGAATATTTCCAATGAACTGCAAAAACACAATAATCTCACCTATTTACAAATCTGGTGATCCACACCAAGTAACGAATTATCGCCCAATTTGTCTCATTTCTAACATAGGAAAGATCTTTGAAAAAATAGTAAAAAAACAATTGGTAAATTTCCTAGATAGTAATAAAATACTACACAAAAACCAGTTTGGTTTTATTAAATCACTCAGCACACAAGATGCAATTGCTAACGTAACTTCATACATTTAGGAATCATTAGATAAAGGTTAAAATGTGAGGGTATATTTATTGACCTCAGAAAGGCATTCGATAGCATATACCATGAGATGCTATTAAAAAATTAAATAATATTGGCCTAAAAGGCAGCGCGATTAAATGGATCACCAACTACTTAAAAAACCGCCCTCAACTGGTAAAAATCAATCGTTTTAATAGTGATCAAGAGATTTCAAGCTTTGGAATCCCCCAAGGTACAGTGCTTGGACCAATCCTATTTACCATATATGTAAACGATATTTTTTTTAACATCTACATGGTCAAATTACATCATACGCCGACGATACAGTATTAATAATAAGTGAAAATACTTGGGAAAATGTAGAATTAAAGGCCACAGAAGACATCAATAGGCTTAAGAATTTTTTCGACACTAATTTACTATCACTAAATAGTGAAAAGACATTTGTAATTCCATTTGCAATCCATCCAAACGACGCACCCAAAAATTTTAACATTGTCATACACGATAACACTAAAATTCATAGCCAACATTATTGCAAATCAAACTGTACAATATTAAAAACAACAAATAAAATTAAATATCTCGGAGTAATTATTGATAAAAATCTGAAATGGAAGGAACAAATACGTCAGGTAGTAAATAAAATCAGAAAATTAATATTTATATTTTTACGAATTAGAAATTTTCTGTCGATAAAAAATCTATATTTTATCCTTAGTTCAATCCACTTTACAATACTCTATTATTAGTTGGGGATCCGCGTATAAATATAACCTTCTTCCAATAGAAATTGTACAAAGAACAATAATTATTAAAATTATATTAAAAAAATCCTTGGACTACCCAACAGAACGCCTGTTTGAAGAATTTCAAGTACCCACTTTTAAAGATTTATATTTTAAAAATTCATTAATTCAAATTATAAAAGAAAAAGATAAATATCCATTTTTAAATGAAAACAGAACTCGACTTAAACATGTTTTTCAATGCCCAAAACTAAATACGTCTTTTGCAGAGCATCATTACACTTGCCAGTGAAGAACTTTTTCAATCTTCTACCAGAAGAAATCAGAAGCATCATAGTATAAAATGAAGTCGCTCAAAATGTGTGTGCGCATACATCTTTTAAACTACGCAACGAATTTTCATGCGGTTTTCACCAATAGATTCAAGAGGAATGTTTATATGTATTATACATGCTTATTTTAGTAGAGAAAAGCCGAGAAATTCAAATATTCAATTCAGGCAGCGGGCAGCTGGCAAGCGGTTGGTGTGGATTTTATAAAGGTTGGGTAATGGCGTTGTGTTTCGTCAGTCACAGCAACGTGTGGCCGGGTCTGCTAGTTAATGATAAAACCCGAATACTGCTCTCTGTCAAGAAACATTTTTAAAATATTCGAAAAAAACTACTGTCACATAATTAATCTTACAAAAATCCTTAGTTTTCGATAACATTCTTTCTTTTTTTAAGTAATCAAAATAAATACTGCAGCTCAAATATATTTATGTACAATGAATTATTTAATTACTAACTAATAACATTAATGTACACTCCCCTTCCATACACAAGCATATGCTTTCAATGGAAGGGTAGTAAAAAATACCTGAGATGTATAATTATCATGTAAATACCATGTAAAACATAATATTAAAAATAAAACATTATTAAAAAAAAAGTTCTAAGCAGGGTTGTTGCGGATGCAAACATTTTGACATCCGCGGACGCGGATGCGGATTATTAGACGTTCACATCTGCGGATGCGGATGCAGATGTCTGAATTAATGCGGATATTCCGCATTTGCGGATGCGGATGCGAATATCTGTAACACCCTTGATATGCAAAAAATTACATCTGTGGATGCGGATTATTAGAGGTTCACATCTGCGGATCCGGATGCAGATGTCTGTCTTAATGCGGATGTTCCGCATTTGCAGATGCGGATGCGAATATCCGTAACACCCCTGGTTCTAAGTCGAAGTATGATTCAGTTAAAAGTGACCGAATTGGATATAGACACCTTAGCTCAGTTGGTAGAGCATTTGCCATGTTAGCGAGCATTTGCCATGTTAGCAGAAGGTCCTGGGTTCGAGTCCCAGAGGTGCCAATATCTTTTTCTGATTTTTCTGTCTCCTGATTTTCGACTAAGTTTCACTAATATTGCCTTCTTTAATTAAATATTATGAAATCAAATTTTCCGTTATCAAAAATTCATTGATCAAAACTTGGAAAATTTAAAACCCTCAAATAATAAATATGTTCCCAGAGATATCAATGTTTAAATGTCCCCGTTCCATTAATTAAATTTTTTTTGACATCCATCCAATAAATATAAAAAAATGATAATTTTTTCACGAATTTATTCTTGCTAGAATCCTATTCTGCTCTTATGTCTTAAAATGTGTACATAGTACCTACGTAGTCGTATTTATTTACAGTTATAAAAATGTATAAATATTATTTTTGGTACTATACTTGCACACAGCGCATACATTATAAATTCAACATGTTGTATTAAACAATGCAACAGCATTAAAATGACATTGACATATATATTTAATTTCTAAAGACTGTCGCATTGGAAACAAAATCGCCTCGAATTTATGCATCATTCTGTTGTACATGATTTCCGGCAACTTGTAGTACAAGCGGGAAACTGATTAATCTACAACATATAGAACCCAAAATAACTTATTTTTGATCTGAAATACAATGTTACGGCTATATAAAATTAATATAATTTTACGGCGATATAAAAGGTGTCCGGAAACTAGTGATACAAGCCGGAGAATGATGAAACTAAATCACAAATATGAGGCGCCAAGGTTCGTAGAAAATGCGCTTAACAAGGTTAGCACATACGGGCCTTTTTCGAAAAAAAAACTCGTCGGGCCGCTTTTGAAATTTCGAACGCGTGAAGTAGCTTGAAGTAAAACACTGCCACTTGTATTGCAGTCAATTCAAATATCTCAATGGGACATGGACTTCGAAATACATCACGAATTTTTAGTCAATCACCGCTCTAGCCCTTCCGTGAACTAACCTTGTTAAATACATTTTCTGCAAACCTTGGTGAGACGCCCCTTGAGGCGACTATTCACAAAAATATTTTATAAATCACTCTATATTATTATTATAGAGAACCAAAAAAATCCCGGAACATTTCGATTTTTTAAAACTTTTTTCGGGTTAAATAATGTGGAGACGGATCTAGGCTTCTGCGCATTTTAAAAGACACTAAAGCGACCGATTTTAAGAAAAGTTACAAATAGACGTAGATTCACAAATTTCCCGCTTACACTACGAGTTTCGGGACACTGTGTAGGTGTAACCACGTTCGTCTGTGGTTTGTGATTGTCACACAAAAATCGTGGTTACACCTATACATGTCATGGCAAGGGATACAGAAACACATTCGATCAAATGTCTGATAAATAAACATGTAATAAGAACTTGGAACATCACATTGTCTAACTCAGTGGTTTTCAAAGTGAGTTTCGTAATGCATCAATAAATAAATTAGATTTTTTATAACGATTTTTTATAATGATTATGATTTTACAGAAATAGGTCAACAACAGAAATAAAAATTATATCCATATAACACGAGTTAATGTGACTACTTCTGTTCTGCTTTGCAAAAGGGTATAAAAAGGCTTCAAAGTTTAGAATCAGCCGCTCACGATAAAAGGTTTTCGCCCTAAATTGTAGATTTTTTTTACAGAACAGTGCAGCATTTTTTGTTGAGATCTATATTTGATGCATTTTAATGGTTTCTGCGAAAATAAAATAAAATACCAAAAAATTCCTTGCTGATGTATTGTAGGTTTATTCCGAACCATAACAAAATAACAGCATTATTTATTGATTTGTCTTTGAACATGGTAAAATTTTTGCCTTGGCAAATTTTGCCTATTTTTCTATTTTTAATCGGCAGCCCAAAATCGGAGTTTTTATATGTTCTTTAATATTTGAGAAGAATAAAAATCTAAAACATTTATTGTTTTAGCTTTGGGGATATAAAATTTTCACCTGAGGCGCTTTTTTGCTTTCTTAAATAGTTTTATTCAAAAATAACGACACCAACGCAACGGTTTGCGATAAAAAATTATAATACACCGACTGTAAAATTAATTATATCAAATTGAAAATGGATATATTGGTCATTTGGCTAAAAGGGTTGATCATCACTGATTTAACACATAAAATGGGAGAAGGGCGCAATATGGTCAATTTTTTAATTTTTTAAAGGGGGTCACGCCTTTAAAATGTTTGAAAACCGCTAGTCTAAGAACAATAAGAATGAGACAATCAAACGATTGTACTGAAATTGATAAAGTATTGGATTGATTTCATGACATGAGAATAATTCTGCACGATACAATTCAATGTCATTTCCTTATTAGGTAAACCAATGTCAAGTCGATTCATATCGGATGTCGTGAGCAAGTCTCTAGCAGTCTCAATTACCATGACGTTTCGCGAACAAGCTGGGTTACTGGTGACTGGGAACAAACCGAGTTACAGGGTAGACTGAACAACTGATCGTGTGACTGTGCGGGTTGGGTTGTGTTGTGGTGACTGCCTTTTCCATGGGGTGGTTGGGGTGGTGTTAGGGGGTGAGTTAGCAACTCGCGGAAAAGCTCCGTTATGTAGGTACCAATGCAATAAAACCGCACATGGAAAGCTGCTAACACAAATGACAATCGGATGCCTTATGGAAAATGGGGTGAATTGGCGGCTAATAAAGAAAATTTTCATTTTAATTTATGTATCTTGAACTAGCGCAGTCTCGTCACGGGATATTATAATTGAAGAGTTTGTAAAGCTGATAGTATTTCTTTAAATATTTGCCTCAGGATCATTGCCTTTGAAAAACAAATACTGGCAATTTTCTTTGTGACATTATTTTGTTTTATTTGGGATACCAACAGTATATTAATGAATTGAAGCATGATAATATATAAGTTACATTAATTTTACCAATTACAAGATCCACGTAGATTTTACGAGAAGTAAGTTTAGTGATTTGTTAAGGTTAATTAAGAAAGATTACATTATAAGAAAGATATTTAAGTGGTAATATGGAGGGGGTAGGATGGGGGGGGGGGGGGGTATAATATAATTATATACGTTTTTTTTTCGTTATTTGTTTTTGGGATGTTATTTTTTTATCACGTATTTTTCTGTTGACGAATTAGAGATAGAAAAATTTCAGAAATTTACGTTTCGAATGAACACCATTAGGAAACTTGAATTTTATCTTTCTAAAATTAAAAACCAAAAAAACTTACATTCTTCAAATGTTGTATTTTTTAGTTGATTGATTAAAAAAACATAAATAATTTTGCTTTTTTAATGGGAGTGGGTGGATTTTTACAATTCTGAAATCATATGTTTATAAGGATAAGAAAAAGCGCCCCAAGCAATAAAAAAATTCTGTGATTTTTTTCTTCATGTTTTGCCCAAGTGTTCCGTCTTACTTATACTCGTCTGAAATCGTAGATCTCCATTCCATCCGAATTTCGGAAGCAAAGTTTTATATCGCATTATAGGCCTACATTAGGCCTATAATTGGATCACGCTTGTGTTATTTTATTTATTTTAGAGAAAGTTGACAGCAAACCAGAGATTACAAAATAATTCAATAATAAGATTATGCCAATTATGAACTTTCCACTGATGATATTTAATAATAAATAATAAAGTGTGACATTGTAAGGGTATTTTCTTAGTTTTATTTTTTAGTTACAAAATATAAAAAAGGGGGGGGGTGAGGTGGAGGACCATAGGAATAGGATTAAGAGGCAAAGGACGGGAATATATATAGGGATTGAACTTTCTAGTTTGAGTCATGTTGCTTGGTGAGTTTTCGTTTTATGTCACGTAAAGTTGAGTTAAAAATGTCAATGTAGTAATAATTTAAGTTAAATGAATGTGTGGATCTGTAGATAAATGAGTTCTGTTTGGAGTTGGTCTTGCAAAGCGGGAGATTAAAGGTAAGCGACTGCCTGCTGTTGTGATTTGGAATATAGAATGATAGGCGTTGAAGAAGATCAGGACAATCGATTGAGTTATTTGTAATTTTAAATAACATTGTCAAATCTGCTATATTTCTTCGACAAGTTAACGTTTGTATTTTGAAGAACTTTGCAGAGTCTTCATTACTAACATGATATCGAAAAGAGCGGAAATTGAGGTACCTTAAAAATCTATTTAGAACGCTTTCAATTCTATTTTTGTGCACTGCATAGTCTGTGTTCCACGCTTGAGATGCGTATTCAAGGATACTACGAACATATGAGAAATACAGTTATCCTTTATGGGTGGGAAGTGGGAAGGAATAATCATCCGTTCAGGGACTAGATGGGAGCACTTCGCGGGCCGGATGTGGCCCGCGGGCCGCCAATTGCTCATCGCTGCTCTAAAGCCTTTGTTTTTGAAATAGAACTTCAGTTTGGTACCTACTTGAATAATATAATTTATCCAGCAGTGTTACCAGAGTTACCAATGTAACGAACTCGCAAATCAACAACAGCACTTTAGAAAGTCTATTAATAGATTTGAAACTATTCATTCACCTTTCAGTTTCATTCTAAAATGAACGCCTTTCAGACAATTTCGGAGTCTATTCTCTCTGTTTTCCAAAAATATTCCGTGTTGGTAACACGCTGACATATATGGTAGCCAAAGCAAGGGGTAGTACAGTATCGGATCATCAACGTAGTTTTACGGTGATGATCCGCCACTAAATTCTCATTATGGCTCGTGAGAAATTTGATTTTTTAATTTTTTTTTATTTGAGATTTTTGTAATGTTTTAGGAAACAAAAGTTTTCAGCCTGTTAGTAAAGCCTCATTCGCAAAAATAATCTTTTAATACGTAAAATATTAAATTCTCGCCAGCTGCTTTTGCAACTGAGCAAACTGGAGTAGTTTACCAACTTGAGTGGTTTTTGCTCAGTTTAGGTTTTAACTACAAATAATAGGGGTAATCAGGGTATGGGTACCGCCGCCCCGGAAACCATTTATTGGATGATTAAAACCACTGCTATGGATCACCCCAAGCGGTTTACTACATTTGGTGGCTTAGAAGGGGTTCCCGAGTTCATGGGGTGAAGTTTGTCCGGTTTCCTCAACCGGATACTAAATATAGGGAGATCAGAAATAGAAAATATACTGAAATCAAATACAGACTAAAACCGAATCTAATTAACTGAATTATAAAAAAACACTATCTTATTTACTTTATAATTATTAAAAAAAAATACTACATGATATATGTTATGTCGAATTCATATTATTCTTATAGTTAAATTATAAAATGTAAATGAAATCCTCAGCACGGGAGATCCCAGTGAGGATATCATTATCTCTATTTGTTATTAAGAAATGAAGACAATAAATCATTATTATTATTATTATTATATTATTATTCTCTCGGGAGAGAAGTCGCTTTGCATCGCAGTGGGAGGGATGGATTCGAACGTCCCCCAGATTCCTACCCACCCCTCTTACTTTTTTTCCTTCGCAGTACTTCCTCTCCTTTCATTCCTAAAAAGACCCCCCACACAGCACTGCATCCCCAAAAATGACAAAGGCTCTGAGGGGAATTATTTTCCAGGGCCTCCTGTGTGGACCTAATGTGAAAAAATATAATAATAACCAACAGGTCTAATTTTAGCGTCACGTCGCCGTTCAACCACCATTTGGTAATCGTAGATAGGTATTTGAAAATTAGACAATAAAAAAATAACTTTTTAACATCTTGATACATACGTACCGCAAATCTTCGGATTAACTCAGTAGTTCCGTAGATATTGTGTTACTGCAATATGTAACTATACGTCAAACTGACAACCAACAGCATGCGTGCACCAAAAATTTCGCATCATATTATTCTGTTCACATTGAGTGGGGAAATAGGCTTCTGTCAAAGGAATAAAATATTATGAAACATGCAAACGTCTGAGTGAGATGAATGCAGACAATATTCATATCAATAATAATAATATATTATACCGTATGGATGATAATTTATTATGACCTGTAGAATGATTCTCTATCTTTTGCGACAGCGTAACGCATGTTAAATCAGCCTTATACGACACATTTTGACAGTTTTCTTAAATGCGGTATTCCGTATCGCGCTAACGAGCTAAATACAGCGGACGTCAACCAATGACATTATATACTGTAGACGGGTGGTAGAAATCACAAAGTGGAAAGACAAAAGCAAGGCAATTGCACTATACCCGTTTTCTAGCTAGTACTTTAGTTCCAAACTGTCATGCGTCGAGTAAGGTGGTGTCTTACCAGTAAGTAAATTGCATTTAAAAAGTGTTAAAATGCCCTCCTGTGTGATGAGAAAATGTTTCATTACACGACAAACAGTAGTAAAAGGGAAGAAATAACATTTCATTTATAAGTACATGCAAATGACTTATTATTATAAACAATACAATTAACTTTCATTTTTCTTGCTCCACAATTTTATGTGTCATTAGAGAAAACACACACACATTCTTGATTGTCTTATGGTACGGCCACACTGAGGCCAACTTCCTACTTCAAACATTTGGACGATTGCGTAGAAGGGTAGCTCGTGCGTTGGAAGTTCGAGTTGGAAGGTTGGCTTCGGTGTGGAAGTAGCATATCTTTTTAATGCATGAATAACTTTTGAATTAAGAAATGACTGAAAACCGCTGAAAACAAAAGAGTGTTGTTTACTTGCCACATTATATTTTGAGTTTGTGAGACTATGGCAAGTCTATTTATAAAACGTCATTGACGCCAACTATTAATTAAAAGCAGTTTCCTAACGTCAGAGATGATAGCGTTTTGCCGCATAGTCACCTTAGAGAGGTCAAAATTCGCGAATCGAATATCCTCTCGTACAAACATCAAAATAATGACAAATGGGTAACCATTTATGAACCCCTATTAGGTTTATACTCGTATGTCAGTAGTTTTAATAACTAATAAATAGTAATTAGTTTTTAACGTAGGTAATTAATCCATTTAACACTGGGCGGGCGTAGCCAAGCCATTGAAAGCCATAGAAAATCATAGAAATTTGACAACGACAAAAATAAAAACGTATACATATTTCATTAGGCAAATGTTAATAAACGTTATCTTTACTTTTTGGTCCTTTAATGTGAAAAATATTCCCAAAGTTACATAATTTACTTCTAAAATTGCTGTCGGAAACTTTGGTTTCTTAAATATATACATTTTAATTATGTTGTGGCAAAATTTTAGATATTTGATGACCGAAGGTCGCGGGATCGAATCCCGGCGTGGGCAAATAAATTGTATTTGATTAATTTGTATTATTTCACAATTTATTAATTTAAAATAATATATAGTATATTTGCGACACATTCAAGAGTGGAAGATACTCTCAGTATCGCCCTGGTGTAAGACTACCATTCAGAATTGAAACGTTTCTTGAAATGGCTTTAGCCGTGTTTGGTGACCAGATCTGAATAGCAAAGTACTTCCCCATCTTCCTCTTCCTCGTCTCATTCTCCTCCTCACTACCTTCAGCCTCACAACATACCCCAATTGGGGATGCCATAGTCTCGCTGGCCCTAGACGGGAGAAGCTGAGATTCTTGAGAGGTTTTAAGATTAATAAAATTTCTTTGTAACACCGTTTAGAACATATTTCTAACCAGAATAGTAAGGGAGACCAGTGGCTTAGCGAGGGGGGGGGCGGCCCGCCCCGGGTGCCACCCAACAGGGGGGTGACACTCGACCGTGGAAAAAATTTTACTAATAATTAAGGATATTGTCACCAAAGTATTGTATACATGAACACGGTCTGTTATTTTCTTTCGTATGTTCCCGTGGAGTGCCCCGAATTAATTATGTGTCTAGGTCTTTTTATAGGCGAACATAGCCTATATTGACTGGTCAGTGGTTGAGTGGGCATAGCGCTTGGGTCCCACCCGAGCGTCGCGTGTTCGATTCCTCGGCTGGCTAAGTCCTCCATCACAACACAAGCAACATTTTCGGCTTTCTGTGGTGGTAGTAGGAGATTTTCAAACATTGTTGGGTTATTCGTAACCCGGCAATGTTTGTCTTTCTTTTTAAAAAAAAAAAAAAATTGTGAAGAAATCTGAAATTCTCTATACCCCCCCCCCCCCCCCCCCAGGTGAACCAATTTTATGAAGTCGAAATTAAGTTTTGAATTTTTTCTCAAGTCAACTTTAAGGGGGGGGGGGGGGGACACCACGCCCCGGGGGTGAAATCCGCCCCGGGTGCCACCCATGCTAGCTTCGCCACTGAGGGAGACACAACGATTTCCATGAGACCTAAATGAGTTGTTCCGAAAAGCGAACATATTAACCTCAGGGGTTATAACAAAAGATACAGAATCGCCCTTCTGAGCCGGTTCTGTGTACACGTCTAGAAGCACCGCAATAGATATTTAGCAGCGATAAGCGGTGATAATGCGCGATCGAATGGGCTCTGTCAGCGGCGCGGCAGCCCGTTTCTGTTCCGAGTTCTACGGAAAACGCGTGACTTATCGGAATTATAACTTCCTTGTAACGCGGTTGACTGTAAGTACAACACAGCACAGTAACACACATTATGCAGATTTCACCGACCCAGCAATTCTGTTTTCATCGAGGAATGTTCTATGGTCGACTTTTGACGTTTGTTTTAAATTAACTCCACGCAGGTCGGCCTGAGGAAAATAATTTACCTCAAATGGATGCTGCGTAAAGTGTCACTTTAAGATGAAGTTATACGTGAAATCCTATTTAGATACTATTTAGATTAATCTTTATGATGAATCGGTTTACATTTTGAACATCAAAAAATATGCTACGGATAAATTGAAGCTTTTACTAACTTTTCTATGTATTGGAATTATAGTAAAATTATTATTTACATCACAAAAATACAAGCGTAAACCACTTTAAAAAAATGTTTTTTCATGACTTAACTATAAAGTAATGTGTAAGAAACATTTTTTTTCAATGCCCCTTTATGGCTAAGACTATTTTTGAGGTTTTGTATGTTCTAACTTTTTTTTAATCTTATGAAATTATGCAAAAAATAAATAATAACAACTTTTTCGCTTACTTATCTCGTGCAAATAAGACGCTCGATTTTAAATTTTTAACGCATGATAAGTGCTGAGGAAGTGCTGGGGGGGGGGCTTGCTCTTGTTCAAATATTATGTACACCGGTCAATAAAAAAAATAAAGTCCCTCCATACATGCGGAGCTTAAGTTCTAGACAACCACAAGCTTTTTATTAATTTTTCAAACCGTAAACAGATCCACAATTTACCTACAGAGACTCAAACATAACCGACACGTCGCTCGAGCATGTCGAAATACATATGAATTCTCGGTATTACGTGAATCGTCTACAGCGCCTAAGCACACACATACCAGCATGTGTTCTCAGAGACTCGCTGCTTCAACATACGGCAGAATTGGAAGCTATGGAACTCTCTCATCCAGAATGGTACAAAGTGTTCTGATTTCGCGCACGCGCATTGACTTCTGTCTGTCTCGGTCTATGAGTGTGAAATACGCATCCCAGGATAGCATCCGTTAATCAAATAAAGACTTTAATGCATATGGGTATAAATGCACAGTGCACAGAATAGCATACCACGAATAGATTGGATTGATGGATGGACATGTGGATTTTTTACATGGGTGGTATATTTTCGAATCATTGAAAATCTATCGTTTACATATTTAATTCATAATTTAAATAAAAAAAATGAATACAGAAAATAATATGGAAGCTTACGTGTAACGATAATAGTGAATTGTATGATTGTATAATTGAATCATTCATGCGAAAAAGTTTTGTATCACGGCCATTTGCGGATAAAAACATATTCTGGATACAGAAAAAACCGATTCCCATTTTGAACAAAATATCAAGAAACTAGCTGACCCAGCAAACGTTATTCTGCCGTATAAATTATTAAAAATAACGAATGTATTGTAAGTATTTGGGGATGGGATCTATGCCAGAAAGAGGAATGGAGCGCTGAGACGATGACCGCCGATATATACAAAAAAACACCAACCATTCATTTTCTTAATTCAATGTATTTCATTAAAGCAACGGGCATATTCATTGTTTGATCTTTTAAAAGTTAAATGTAAAGTGAAAAAAAGAATATATTTTTATCCTAAAGTAGGAAAATGAAATAAAGAAAATCAATATTAATTTCGAAGAGCAATTGAGTGAACGATATTTTTATCAGTCCGTCGTTAGCCAACACAAATAAGCTCGATGGTTTGCCCACGCGAGAATATGATGCCGAATGAAATATCAAAATGACGTGATACTTCTAGTGAATGTCTTGCGCATGTGTGGATGAAATCTGCATTATGGATCTGTTATTCAACGACATAAATAATTTCGTTGTGTTTGAAATACAAAAATTGTGATTAAAAAATGGGAGGGTGGGGTAGGAGGGTGAAAATTTGAGGTTATAGAAATTTTTTGATGGGAAATAAAAAAAGGTACAAGAAATTTGATTTTTTGTTTCTGGATAGGGACACTCTAATCACCTAGCCGGTATGAAGTATACTTTAAACCCTATTCTCATACATACCAAATATAAATACAAAATTTCATAAAAATCGGTTGAGCCGTTTCGGAGGAGTGCGACCACAATCACCGTGACACGATATTTTTATATCAAGAAATAAATCGTTTTTAAGACATATTCGAATTTCAGTTTATACACTAATTTATTGGGTTTATGTTGTGCAAAATTATTTTCCTGGCCATGTATTATATTTAATAATTACGGATGTTGCGGAGTGTTAAGGATTTATAGAGTTAATTATACTATTTTTGTCAGCAATTGCAACTTGTTGGTGGGCTATTATACAGATTTGTCTATTTGTTTACAGTAGGTATCATACTTAATAATTTTCCAGCATCGCTTCTACAAAAAGCCACTCACCGCTTTTTTATTTATTTGTACACGAATATAGTTATACAAATATTACGAAAAATGTAACGTTGTATACCCAATTATGTACCCAAATCATTTAGACCGCAAGGAAGTTCGAAACGTTGGCGCAAAGGGGAGAAGTAATAGCCCGTTCACATGGTTCATTTATCTTTCATTTCGTGATTTCATTCCACTTCTTTCCCTCGAAAGTGAAAAGAGACAGTGCCGAATGAAGCATTCCAACAATGTTGGAATGCTTCCTTCGGCACTTCGTTCACTCGCAACCGGAATTTAACATCACGTGACGCGAATGATGTGTGTGAACAATCAAGTGAACAGTCTTTCACTCGCGAATTAGTCAGCCGAGAATGTTCTGGCGTGAGGACGAGTAGCCGGTGCGGCTTAAACGTCAAAATGCTCCGTTTAGTTAGCTTTTCGAAATAACTCCTACACGTCTTATAGAAATCGTTGTTTCTCCCAGTGAAAAATATGATCTAAACGGTATTGGAAAGAGAAAATAATGCTCTATATATTCAATATAACAATTAAACACAAAATAATACGAATGTACACTTTTATGGAACCAAAGTTTCTGATCGAATTTAAAAAAAAATTTATGAAACATTGTGAATTTTTTATGAATTATTTTTATATGAAACGACAAAAAAGTGAGTTGACAGAAACGTTTATAATTTATTTGTCTAACAAAATAAGTGTGTGTTTTTGAAAAAAAGCAAGGAGAGCCATTTTTTTTTACTTTTAAAAGTTTACATTAAAAATTATTCTATTTAAAAAATTACGTGGTTATTTCTAATAATAAATTTTGGAAGCATATTTCATCACCTTTCCAAAACAGTTTTTAGTTTTTGGATACGTTAATAAATATTCCATTTATATATTTTATTGCAAGCCGAGGCCTATTTTGGAATAAAAAAAATTTCATGGTGCTAAAATACTGGTAGATATCAGTTTTCAGGTTATTATTTAACCATATGTTCATTTGATGGTGCTGAAATTTATTTATTGTTTACAAGAATCGCCAATTTCTCGTAATTTAGTTCGACGTTATCGGAAATGTCAATTGAAACCGTTAATATTCCCGAACCTAGCCGTCAGCGCCGGACGAATTCCAATGCGCGCCGCGACTACGCTCGACGACTTCGTAGCGAGAATGTCGAGTGAACTCTTCCTTCGAAGGAACCGTCTGAACACGCGGTGAAACGAGAATGGAACATTTCATCGAGTAAACCTTCATCCGAGTTCATAAGAGCAACACAGATTTTTATCGTCGGGCCGAGAAAACACTCACATTTTTCATGAAAATCACGCAAGTCAAGTAAAACTATACGAGGAAATGAACCTTCTGAAAATAAGAACATTGTACGAATATGACATATGCCTTTTAATCTACAAAATACAAAATGGACTTGTACAAACAAACACAACATTTATAAAAACGTCACAAGTACACGAACATTATACTAGATAACATAATAAATTGTACACAAATACTGTCAAGACTGAAAGTGGCAAGAGAAGCATTGGCCACGAGGGCGTACACATATATAATCTCCTACCAGATAACCTAAAAGCGGAAAAGAATATGAAAACCTTTTAAAAAAACCTATTTAAACTTAAATTGTCAGAACAAAATTTAAAAAAATATTACTACTATACTATACACTATTTTATATAATACTACTATACCCAAGATAATATCCATACTCTTTGACTGTACATATACGCCCCGTACTTAAGTAAAGAAAGCTAAATATTGTATTTCTTTTTACAATAATATATTTATTTAAAAGTCATTAATTCCGGATGGAAAACATACTTCATCAATCTTCATGTTGGCGTTTAAACGGAGCGCTTCAAATTTACCTAAATGATTCACATCACGAAAACACGTGAAGAATGATGATTGTTGATGATAAATACGATACATGACAAGTATTGGGATGGGGTAGCCAATCTTGTAAATAATGTTGGTTCTAAAAACCGGTAATGCATGTTTTCATCCCGCGACAAAATATCCACGGCCAAAACATACCCCAACAAAATATCTAGTAAAAGCTAACCTAACCTAACAGTAATTTATTGTCTTTACAGGATGTCTGTATTATTTTTGTCCCATTTTACTATTTTTTAACCCCCGTCGCAAGGAGCGGTGTTATAAGTTTGACGTGTCTGTGTGTCTGTCTGTGGTATCGTAGCCCCCAAACGAATGTACCGATTGTGATGCGATTTTTTTGTTTGAAAGCTGACGTGGTTCTTAGCTACAATTCATGAAAATCTGTTCAGGCGTTTCAAGGTCATCAGCTCTTTTTTATGTCGGGGGTTACTTAAAATTTTACTTATTACATGTTCGTAAAAGCTACATATATTTTTATATATTTATGCATAATAATTTATTGTCTTTACAGGAGGTCTGTATTATTTTTGTTCCATTTTTGGTTAGGTTGGGTTACATTTTAGTAGATATTTTGTCGCGGGATGAAGACGCGGGGAACCTTAAAAACCCTTAAATAAAGAAAAAGAATGTGAAAAACTCACCTGTCGCCCAATGCACCACGGAGTGTTTCTCATTATCCAGCGCCATAACGTCTGCACTGTTGGCTAAGAGGAAGGTGACCAGCGCCATGTTGCCTTGTATGACGGCCAGGTGCAGCGGCGTGAAGCCATCCTGGTCGCGCGCCTCTAGCAACGCCGGGGCAGCCATCAGCACGCGGTCTGCCGTCACGGCCGTGGGATTGTCGAAGCAGTAGTGCAGCGCCGACTTCAAGGTGCGGTCCCTCTTCAGCACGGAGGACGGCTGGAACAAGGTGCCATCATCAAACACACTGGGATATAACTAGTATAAGGATAGCCGGAACGTTTGGAGACTTAGCAGGGGTGCCCGGGTTCACGGGGTGAGATTTGTCTATGTCTTAGCGGCGAATAGGATCGGGAGAGACTGGTTGAGGGAGACCTAACCTAGACCTCTCCCAGAACTTCCTCACCATCATTTCCTTAAAAATATCCTCCATCCAGCATCCCCAAAGATGATATAGGCCATGAGGGAATTTTTTTTCAACGGGTGCGACTAGGGATGAAAGGTTTTTAAAAATATCGATATAGCGATATCGATGTATTTCGAAATAAGTCGATATTGATATATCGATGTATCGGTTTAGCAGGTCGATATATCTATAATTATTCTTTTTTAAAAGCTTATAGAAATCCAATGTAGTTTTAGTTATCTATAGGTATACGAAACGTTTATCGCTTATGTATGTATGTAATTTTTTATTCTTATCTATGTAAATAATCATAATAATAATAAAATGTTTTTTTTTTCATAAATTAATTTAAAAAAAATTATTCCATTATTTTGTACCAGCTATCGAACTTAAAAATAGTAACTTCAGTTTGCTTCCTTGTAGCCGGTTTCTGCTTTGAGTTATAGTGGCTCCTGCCTTTGAAAAAAGACATTCAGAAGCAACACTTACTTGTTGCCTCAATTGGTAGATGACTCATTGTCACTTTAAAAAGATTGGAATACACACCTTGTGTCTCTTGCCATGTTTCAAGAATGTTTACTTTTAATGTATCTACAAGAGCAGAAAGATATAATTTTGTTTTTGAGGGTATTTTAATTTGGGCGGGTTTTTCGATATTTCAATACGATATATTGAGTTTTTCGATATCGATATTTTTAGGGGTCGATATATCGATATTTATCGGTTTTCCGATATATCGTTGCATCCCTAGGGGCGACATCGCCTCCCTGTCCCAGAGACGTTGGTAAGATCCAGGAGGCGGTGGTAGATTCGGAAGCAAATGGGGGGGCGGTGATTGACCACAAGGGGGCGGTGGATAGCTGATATATTTAAAGTACATATACATTTTCAATGTATTTGAAATAAATCAACTACACCATTGCAATAATCTTGCGTATGAACCATTCAATTAGTAATTATGTATTGTTGATCGATTCAGTATTTTGTTCTTTTAATAACAGTGTTTAAAAAAAACATATTTTTTTTAATTTAGAAAGCAACAATTCTGGTTTACAAATAATCCCAGAAAGTTGTAATTCCACCCACTTCCATCGTGTTGCTTCTGCAGTGATGGAGGACTAAATTAGTGGAGGTACTAATCCACAACGGCCGTGTGTAAACTAATAAAATTACCACACTGTTAACGGGTTGGTTGCGATATTTCAAAACATATGATTTTCACATTAAATTATTTTTTATCATACTCTTTTTATGGAACGGGTTAGGGAAATCCATGGAAGACAAATACTATATTATAATAAAACGAATATAAAACTTTATTCCACTTAATTTTATTGGACCGTAACCGGTTTCAGCTCGTCAAAGCCATCTTCAGACTGGTACAAATATTTCCTAGTCTACGGTTTATATACACAACATATTGGGGAGGGGGAGGGGGGTGGTCTACAAGGATTTTAATCAATTACAGTAATTATATTTGTTGCTAAGTCATTTTAGACTATCGAATTTCTAAATATTTTGGTTATTCCAGTAAGCTAATTACATTGGGTTTGCAGCTCACTTCATATTCGTTTTATTATAATATATTATAATGGAATTCCACCATGAAATATCACTCTCAAAAATAGAAATATTAAGAAGACAAATACATTTGGAAAGTGGGCGTGATCCCAGATAAGGTTGGGAACCTCTGGTGGAGTTGTCGAAGCAGTTTGTTCAAACAGGACTTGATTTTTTTTTAATTTAAGGGTTGCAGGAAAGAAGCAAGAAAGGAAGGAGTAAGGCAAGTGAAGCAGTAGACGTGGAAGGTGGCGTATTGGCTAAAGAGGTCCATTTTACTTCTTCTCAAGTCGGTTCCTCTTTGCTGAGGGTCTCCATTTTTCATGGTAGGCAAGACTCCCCACGGTTCTTTGAGAGCCAAGGACACTAGATATTTTATTTTATAATTTTGTTTACTAATTATAAAGATTTGTGTTGCCAAATTGTTTCATAATCCAAAGATAAATGTTAAAGTTTCCAATTTTTTAATTTTTATTTTTGAAGTAAAACTGTTTTACGCACGCTTGACTTGGGGAGTAAGCTTGTAAATGCGTGATGAGAGCGTTATGAAAAGTGTGATCGGGCGAGGCGAATGGTCGTGCAAAGCGAACGGAAGTTGAGAGGGAGATAATAAGTAAGTGAAAAAAAGTGTATGAAATATCATATCATAATGACTTCACTGAGAATGTTGGGTTTCGTCCTACGCACTGCGAGAAACTTCAGAGACACCCGGGTTCTCACAGTACTATACAATGATTTGGTTAGGAGTAGGCTTGAGAGTGGGTCGGTGATTTGGAGTCCACACCAAGTGAAGTATTCCCTCATGTTGGAGAGAGTTCAGAAGAAATTTCTGAGATTTCTTTACCTGAGGAAATATGGCTACTATCGGTGGCTCTACCCTACCCACTTTCTCTTGGGCATGCTCGGTGTGAACCTTCTACGGGTCAGAAGGGATGTGCTCATTGTAACACATTTCTTCAGACTGATTCGTGGAAGGTTCGAAAACTCGGCTATCATGGAGAGCATTAGTTTCTACGTTCCCGATGGTTATCTCCGTCATCGACAGCATAGACTGTTTTATCTCTCGGCTTGCAGAACTAACTTGCCAATGGTTATGCCAGTCGGGAGAGCAATCTCGCTGTTGAACAGAATTAATTCGGATATCGACATATTTAGCGTTAGTGAAGCTGCTTTTAAAAGGCAAGCTCAATTAATACTTATGTAATTTTTTTCTTTTTTGCCTATCATTTATATATTTAATTTAATGTTTAAGGTAATACTGTTATTTTTTTTTTTTAAACGCATTAAAATTTTAAATTTTGTAATGTTTTTAAAGAATAAATAAATTGAATTGAATTGAATTGAATTGAAGTTTTACTTCAGTCGTGTGGTCTAAAGCACACTCGTTTTTTTTTTCAAAATGATTAATAAAGTTTATGTTGTCAAATTGTAAACCAGTCCAAAGAAAAAGAGACTTTTTAATTAGGGGGCATACATTAATTACGTGAGCAGTTTTTCTTCCAATCTAGATCCCCCCCCTTGGTTAGATAAATTTGGGCCACTTCGTATATTCTTTTCAAGTAACATGAGATTTTGCTGCTACCGTTACAAATGACCGCGCGCCTGCATGAAAGTTAACATTCAAAGATTAACGTTTAACAATCTGAGAAAACAAAATGTTCTCATGACGGCTAAGAGAAATTGGTATTCCCATATATCATAATATTATTAATTTAATTCATAATGCATCATAATAAATAAAACAAGCCCTGATTTCCAAAATTATCAACAAGGAATACCCCATCACTTGATAATTATTCTTCTCAGAATTTCCCCCAGTTTATTGACGCATGAACTGCACATTAGATAGGTATTTAATCAACAATGCAAAACGCACAAGTATTTAAGGAAGATATGGGAAGCAACTGGGAAATTTCTTATTTCCGCGAAAAGTGATAATAACGATATCACAGTAATAAATAATTAATATCACAGTAGTGATGAATAATGCAAAGTTTTTATAAAGAACACACCACACAAGGAGAATAATTACTGTTGCAGAATGATCCAGAAAAAACACATTTCCATCAGCAACTTTCTAATAATAAGATTTTTCGTGAACATTCTTTCTTGATCACTTATTAAAATCTGGTCTCAGAATTCTAACATTTTGATTATGTTTGAAACACATCACTTCCAAATTTGAAAATGACAAATAAAATAATTGTATTTTTATAGGTATTTATTTATGTCTGAATTCTTAGGAGGCATAGATTAATTAAGTGAGGTCAAAATGGGGGGAGGGGTCTCACCAAATCTCATTTAAACTGAGGGGGGTCAATAAAAATCTTACGCCAACTTTAAAAGAATACATACTATTATATAGATAAAAAAACTTGTTTCACTTCTTTTGAAGTGTCCCATTTTGCTCGCTGAAAAAATCTAATGGCTTTAAATAAAATAAATGTAGTCCTTTAATAACCGTAGTATAAATTTCATGTGAGGGGGAGGGGGGTCCCACCAAATCTCACAAATGCCCCCTTAACGCATCAGTTCCAAATTTGAAAAAGACACAAAACATAATTTTATGTTCAATTAAGGAGGTAGTTTGTCTGAATTCTTGTCATAATTATTTCCAATTTTGAAGATGACATTTAAATCCAAAACAAATCCGAGCTCTGTACTCATTCTGTAGACAGCCGAGCGGACAGTAGAGGTGAAAAACAAAACATTTCTTCTTTGAGCCTCTCTTACACATCCGTGATCAGCTGACTAAAACAACTTGTAGGAAAAGGGGAAAGTAAATAAGAACTTACGACTTTCTTGAATAATTCCTCTACCTTGTCTGTGATCGGCCTACGGACAGCCGTATGGAAATCAGAAATAGGTACTACGGGAAACGGATAAATAAGAAGAACTAACGTCTTTCTTAATTAATTCTACTAATTGTCTGTGATCGATAGATGTTTACAGGGGAGATATAATCTGGAAAAGGGGTAAATAAGAAGAACTTATGTCTTTCTGAAGTAATTCTACTAATTGTCTGTGATCGGTACATGTTTACAGGGGAGATATAATCTGGAAAAGGGGTAAATAAGAAGAACTTATGTATTTCTGAAGTAATTCTACTAATTTTCTGTGATCGGTACATGTTTACAGGGGAGATATAATATGGAAAAGGGGTAAATAAGAAGAACTTATGTCTTTCTGAAGTAATTCTACTAATTGTCTGTAATTGGTACATGTTTAAAGGGGAGATATAATATGGAAAGGGGTAAATAAGAAAAACTTATGTCTTTCTGAAGTAATTCTACTAATTGTCTGTGATCGGTACATGTTTACAGGGGAGATATAATCTGGAAAAGGGGTAAATACGAAGAATTTATGTCTTTCTGAAGTAATTCTACTAATTGTCTGTGATCGGTACATGATTACAGGGGAGATATAATCTGGAAAAGGGGTAAATAAGAAGAACTTATGTATTTCTGAAGTAATTCTACTAATTGTCTGTGATCGGTACATGTTTACAGGGGAGATATAATCTGGAAAAGGGGTAAATAAGAAGAACTTATGTCTTTCTGATGTAATTCTACTAATTGTCTGTGATCGGTACATGTTTAAAGGGGAGATATAATATGGGAAAGAAGGTAAGTAAGAAGAACTTACGCCTTTCTTGAAAAATTTCACCACCTTTTCTGTGAGCGGCTTACTGACAGGTGAATAGAGAGATGATATACTAGTACTGTGGAAAATGGTAAATAAGACTTACGTGACTCTTAAGTAATTCCGCTACCAGGGTATCTAGCATGGGTCGATCGATATAGGTTTTATCGAAAATGTAAAATGATAACTTGGCATCGCTCCCGAGCACGACTGCAGACCGCTAAAGAACAAACAATAGTTCACAATTACTAAGTGTTCCTAATTTATTTGACGTGAACTTTTATTTGTGCGTTAGCGGTCGATGACAATTTACCGACATTTTCGATAAAACCTATATCGATCGACCCATGTTAGATACCCTGGTCAGGTATTGGCGTATGAAGAGGAGATAATATATTATGGAAAAGGTATAAATAAGAAGAACTTACGTCTCTGTCGAGAAATTCCACTACTTGGCTGTGCTCGGCCCACTGACAGGCGTTTGGAGAGGAGATATAATATGGAAAAGGGGTAAATATGGAAAGGAAATATACTACGGGATGGGGGTAAATAAGACTTACGTGAATCTTGAGTAATTCCGCTATCTGTTCTGGGATCGGCATATAGAGAGGAGATAAAGATAAAATACTATGAAAAAAGAGATAAATAATTAGAACTTACGTCTTTCTTGAGAAATCCCACTACCTTGTTTGAGATCGGCCCACTGACAGGCGTTTGGAGAGGAGATAATGAACTGTGAAAAAGGGGTAAATAAAAATAACTTACGTCTTTTTTGAGAATGTCTGCTACTTGTCTGTGGTCGGCCTGCTGACAGGCATACATGAGCGGCGTGCACCCTTGCGGCAAGACAGCGGGCACTCCCTTGGAGGCCCCCTTGACCCCGGGGCCGGCTTCTCCCTGTCGCTTCCTCTCGGCGCGCTCATTCAGGTTGCGTGCGAGGTTGTTGTTATTGAGAGGCAGAGGCTTCCTGAGGATTCCGTTGGCGAGGCGGGGCTTGGCGTCCACCCGGGGCACCTTTCTCTCCATAACACTAGCACCGTACCCTACGGCATCGTATCGCGTTCAGCCGTTTATGCTAGCTGCACCTTTGTCTGAACTATTTGTTTTTTACATTTTTTCTTTGTATTGTCTTTAAAGCACTGATAAATTTATTCTGATTATAAATTAATTTATTGGAACTGTTTTGTTGTTATTTCCTCTTTAAACGTCTCATCTCCGGTTGTATATTTTAGGCATTATGTACTAGAATTTTAAGGGAGGCTTTTTTTAGAGGCCCTAAGGAAAATAATTTCCCTCGGGAGCTAGGGTTGCCATCTTCTAAAATAAAAAAGCCTGACTCTGCGCTGTATTAAGCCGGACATTTTGCCCTAATAGCCGGACGTACGTACGTAATTTTGGACATAAATTTTATATGCAATAATAAAAAATCTGTTACAAGTTACAGTTGTTTATTAATCACACATTAACCAGTTATAACAACAATCATTAATCAGTCTTATTCTTGTCATCATTTGGCATTAACATAGAATATGAAAATAACAAAATATTGAGTCTTCTGTCTGTAGACATAATAACATAATAAACTTATAAAACAAACAAAAAAAGTATTTTTATTTTTTATTTTTGGGGTGTTATGCCGTGTTGTGCCACCTCTTCCTTTAGCCAACGTTTTGGATAGCGTTGCATTGTCTTGTAAACTCGGCCACCCTGACAATTTAGATTTGTTCCTGAAGTCCTGGGAAGACGCAAAACCCATAGAGCACGCCTGATTACGGAGGCAATCGAAATCCACAAAAAACCCAATTAATATTAATAGAGTCGACGGAGCTTAATAGTTCTTGGTATCCGGTAATTGACGGCTACACCAAAGCTAAACGCAAAAAAACCATTGTGAAGTATACTGTAATACCAGCTCGTAGGAGTTGGCAACACGGTATCGCTTCTAAGTACATAAGCACACATTTCACCACTAACAATTACACATCTGCCCTGATGATGGACACTGTAACGCTATCCGAAACGTTGGCTAAAGGAGGCGGTGGCGCAACACGGCATAACACCCCAAAAACATATCTATCTTTGTGGACAAAAATGAAAAAAATAAATTAAAATGAAATCTCGACTTCAAATCATTAAAAAATTACGAATAATCTACAATTTTGTATATTTGGCTTTTTCACCTATTTTATCCAAAACATCGTTTTCTTCGGAAATCGTTTCATAAAATTCTTGACTTGTCATTTTTAAATTACACAATGTGTACATTGTGTACATCATCTAAACAATTGTTTCTCTTTGCAATTTGTTGCGTTCCTTGGTCACTGGGCGTTTATAGAGAAAACTCGTTCAACATTATGGCCTGGAATCGCAAAGTAATATTCCGCCAATTTCGGAAGTTCGGAATAAAATTCTTCATTAATAATTGATTTAAAATAAACAGTCCACTTTTGATGTGCCAGTAGCTTTTTGAAGTCAGAGTTATCCTTCTGTTTCTGTAAAAAAATTATAAAGTTCTGCCATTGGTCAAAAAGTTTACTGTCATCTATCTAACTGTAATTTTTTTTAGATAGAATGTCTATCGTTTCTGCTACGTGGTCCCAGCTTGGTACTTGGTACCTCAGCTAAAGTCATCCACTTAAAGTGTTTCAATTCGGCACTGAATTCACTTGACCAAGAGTTTTAGTAGTCTTTGACAATTTTGTACATATTATTCATGTTTTCATGTCTGACTGAATAATGTACGCTAACTAGGCGTTTCTGGCACCGACTGAAGACAAAACCCGCACGAACCAAGAATAGCCACTTTCCCCCGCCCCCGCTTCGTCCTTAACACGTTTGCGCCTTGCGTAACTTGCA
Organism: Limnephilus rhombicus; assembly: GCA_929108145.2. Classification (NCBI taxonomy): domain Eukaryota; kingdom Metazoa; phylum Arthropoda; class Insecta; order Trichoptera; family Limnephilidae; genus Limnephilus; species Limnephilus rhombicus. The sequence continues at coordinate 9,269,536 of OV815287.1, read as the reverse complement.
TTGCGTTCGTTCTGCAGGCACTGCGTGCACCGCGTTACACTAACAAAAAGCCTAACAAAAGCCGTACAGACCGGACATACACATATTTAGCCGGACACGACCTAAAAAAAGCCAAACATGTCCGGCTAAAGCCGGACAGATGGCAACCCTACTCGGGACCTATGTCATGCTGTGTAGGGGGTTTTTTTAGGAAAGGAAAGAGAGGAAGTTCTGGGAAGGAAAAAAGTAAGAGGGGTGGATAGGAATCTGGGGTCAGTGTGCCGGGGGGACGGAAATATAAATCTATTCCTCCCACTGCGGTGCAAGGCGATGGGTCGAGAGAGTCCAGCTGGAGAAATCAAAAGGTCTCCCTCAACCAGTCTCTTCTGATCAAAACGTATCCGCCGCCAAGACCTAGACAAACCTCACCCACGAAACCAGACACCCCTGCTAACTCACCAAACGGAGCGAACCACTTGGGGTGATCAATGGCAGGAGTGTTGGTTAACCAATTAATGGTTCCCGAGGGGGCGGTACCCATACCCCCTCCCAAATTGTGCAAAAGGCTTATATGATGTCAAGAACTGGACACTGAAAGGCCCACGGCTTTTACATGTACATAGGTTGCTTATTGCAGTTCGAAATTCGTTGAAAGCTGCCTTCTAAATCTTATTTAATATTAAAAACTTTTGCGTTTAAAATTTAAACAATTTTAATTTCCACTCATTCAAAATCAATATCAATCACTGTCAACTACGAAACTCTGAAACATTCCATATTCCTTTACAAATAACCTACTTAACCTTCTCCCAACGTCCCAACCCCTTGAGCGAATGTGTCCACTCATTCATTCACTGTGGTCTCAAGATTCCAGACAAAATATTTAGCAATAATAGTCCCCAAAATATTACCCCTTGTTTTTTGTTGTTGTTATTGTTTTGTTATTGTACATGTTCACCGCTATTGGGCGGTTATGCTGACCCTCTGTCTTGTGTACAAAAAACTAAACTAAAATTTAAAAAATAATCATAAACTAAATTTATTTACGAGGATTTCTCGTAAGCTATAATATTTCTGGCTATCAAATTTTCAAAATTATGATTTCGCATTACTCCGCATTAGGCTTGTTGAAAAGATATCGATATTTTTAATTCAAAATATCGATATTTTAAGCCGATATATTTTGATCCGATATATCGATACAAAATATTCAATATCGAAAATTGTATTAAAAACGATATTTTTTTAAATTTATGTATTTAAAGTCACTAGAATCCAAAACCGTATAGGAACGAACGGAAAAAAGTAAATGTATTGGGTCATGACATCTGGCGGTTGAAATTTTAACTATTAATAGCTTACAAATCTATTGTCTTTGCATTAGTATTTGTAATCACCAATCCTATCTCATTTGTGTATGTACATACATAGAAATGTGTGCTATTTTTCGCCATTTTTTTCTAAGCTTCTCCTATGTGTTGGTTCACAATTGTCTATGATTATTGACTATACCTTGTTCCAAACGTCTTTTTTGACAGATTAATACGCCAATAGAATGTTACTGAGATGCATACAAACTTTGTATGCATCTCAGTTTACATATAAGTTAGAAGACAGCTTTTTAGTTTTTGATATTTTGTAATTATTACATAATAAAAATTAATAGTGATAAAAATACCTTCATTTTTATTGAGATTTTTGTACATTAAAAAAGCAAATTGTGTACAAAAATTACTTTTGATAATATTGAGCTGAATACACTATTATTTTAAAAACGCAAAATCTCTTGAAAATTTGACTGATATATCGATATTTTTCCTCGATATATCGACGTCGATATTGATATTTTAATAAATATCGATACATCGATATATCGATATTTTTTTCACTTTCGACATCCCTACTCCGCATGGCATACAATACACATGTTTGCCAATGGCCATGCCAGTCGGTAGAGCGGTCTTGTAGTTAAATAGAATCTCTTCGAACCTCGATATGTTTACCATCAATGAAGCACAATTAGTTAGTCTAAATCTGTTTATCTCATCTAAAATATTTTCTCTTTTAAAAATGTTTTGAAGTTGTAATTTCGTAATGTTTTTAAAATGAATAAATTAGTTTGAATTGAATTGTAGTGACATTTTTGGCAAATAACTGTTTCTTTAACCGTCGTAACGAGTTACTTCAGAACCAACGATTTACTGCCAATAATACAACAATGTTTACAAAAGTTTTAAAATAAGACCACGAATCTCCCGCCACAAGTTTAATAGAAAACTTCAATAGAACTTCATAAATAGATTGAATGGTTTCGAAAGTTATTCCCAATAAAACAGAATTTGAACGTGTTTTGTATCGGAGTTTGACATGCCTATTGACTTTGCCTATTCGACTGAATCAAGTGTACGGCTTGTCGCGCCGGTCTATTTATAAAACAATCCATATTTCTGACAAGGCAAGGGCTGCCGGAAGGCGGTGACAATTAGTCCATTTTTCACGGGATCTACATAAAATAGTTACCTACGAGTAAAGTTGATGATTAGATTCTTAGTCGTGGCATTTTTTTTTAAATTTTACTTTTATTTTTGAAAAAAACTTTTTATATCTAACTAGCTGACCCGGCGAACTTCGTTAACTGTTGAGTTAACATATTAGCCGAATTAAATTTAGTTTTTTTATTAAGTAAAAAATTACACTATGAAGCAATTATCGATGCACAACTGTCGTGTTTTATTTTTTTCAGTATCAGAGATGGCACTGTGAACGGATATACATTTTTGTGATTTTCTTACTTTTCAACTTACTTACGGGAATTTAGTTGTATTTTCTTTATAGGTGTGAGGGAAATTTATTATAATTATTGTGTTTTTCTTTTGGGGGGATGCAGACATATATTCACCGTTTGTCTCATTTTCAACTATTAACATTTAGTGTGTAAGAAAGAGGGGAAGCATTATATGTTTAAGAACAAAAGCAAAACAATCAGCGCGTTGACATTATTTGACGTTTTTGAATTTTTGGAATTCACTCACTATTCAATATTATACTTATCACAATATTCCTGCAGCTCTTTCAAAAGATGAGAGTTCGTTCCGTACAAAATTTACGAGGAAAATAATTTTGTTAATATTTTTTTTCACGAAATAAATAAAATTTCCTGTTTTAATAGCTATTCTGCTATTCGGGCTGAGACAAATCCAACAAATTAAAGATCATAAAAATCGGTCCAGCCGTTCTTGAGTTATAAATGTTGTAACCCGACCTTGTTTTATATGTTAAGAAGATTTCAACGTATTTTAAAAGTAAATTAGTAATCAAATATTATAGAAATTTAAAGGGCGCCTGCAGACGAGAGACTTTAGTTGCGGCGACAGTTCGAAAATTTAAAAATTCTTACAAATTCAAAAAGTCTCTCGTATGCGTACCTCCATACATAGTAATGGCTTTTTATTCCCGCAACTTAAGTCTCGTCTGCGGGCACCATAAATTTGAACTTGTTTTGGCGAACAAAAATGCATCAATGTCTGCTTTGATGGAAGTGGTTGCAATTTTCAAAGAATTCTCAAGGTGCGCGTCATAAACTTAGTTTTCAATAATTATAACTTGAAAACACCTTGAAAATAGTTGCAAAATGTACGTGTGGCCAAAAAGCGATGACACGAATCGTTATTATGAATATGTAAGTCACTTTTTATAATTGTAAATCTTAATTATTGTAAGCCAGTAAAATAAGTCTCTAGCTGTAAGTCTTAGATGTAAGTCACTAGTTATAATTGTAAATCTTAGTTGAAAGCCAGTAATATTAATTCCTTTAAATACTTATTTGTACAGCGCCCTTGAGGTGATTTTTCACAAAAACGGCGCTATATAAATTTGCCAAATATTATTATTATTATTTATAGATTGACCGGTCAGTGGTTGGAGTGGGTATCGCGTTTGGGTCCCACCCAGGCGTTCCGTGTTCGATTCCTCGGCTGGCTAAGTCTTTCATCACGACTCAAGCAACATTTTCGGCTTACTGTGGTGGTAGTAAGAGATTTTTAAATATTGTCGGGTAATTCGTAACCCGGGAATGTTTGCCTTTCTTTTAAATTAAAAAAAAATATATATAAAAATAGTGATGTTTTCCTGTGAAAGATAGAAGAAAAACTTTTGCTGGTTACGAATAACACAATATTTAAATTGCTCCTACTACCATCATTGTAAGCAATTTTTTGCTTGGGAAATGACGGGGCACTTAGGGCCTTCGCTCACGGAGAAACTGAAATCTGATTGGCAACCCAATTCACGGCGAACTCAACTTTACGATTTCAGTATTTATATCAGTTTGTTTATTTTATTAATAATTTATCAATTATCAACCTTAATAAATAATAATTTATCAACCTCCCGAACAAAATCGATATTTTCCTACTCTGATATATCGCAAATTACTCGAAAACTCGAGAAGTCGTGAGGCGCAACCATTGCAATCTGTCAGCTGAAACGCGCCGGCCGCATTAACTACCCTGCAAGTTGCGAGTGACTGGTTGCGTCACCCTTGACAACTAGTCTTTGAGATGTTGCCTGTGTGCGGACCCCTAATGAAATTCGCAAGTTGCTTTCCTGTGGAAATACGATTGAGTTGCCAACTTTTTTTTCAGTTGCTCCATGAGCAGATGGACTTAGTTAGCGGATGGACCTAGTAAAGGATTGAATAAGCGACACTTGGCTGGGAACCCGATGCTTTGGTTCACTCGCCTACTACCCAATCATTAATGTTGATTTTGTAGGCTGCATTATTAGTTGATCAGGCCCGAGCATTTAAAATGTTAATTAATTAATTTTTCTACAGAAAATGCTACATGTATAATGTATATATATATGGTTCCAAGCCAACTCAGAATGAAACCAACTCAGAAACACCTCAGAAAGGTCATTAAAAGCTATGAAAAAATAATTTTAAAATAGCCGGTAACCCTAACCTAACATAACCTATTTAACATTTTTTAAATTTTTTTTTTATCATCATTCTTAATGACCTTTCTGAGGTGCTTCTGAGTTGGTTTCATTCTGAGTTGTCCGGTCACCATATGTATGTATAGATATCTACTTATACAATTGCTACTTTTTATATTATCATTTTATGGCCAAATATGCAAGGGCCACCGTGTGTGCGTATTTAAAAAACCTCCTTGAAGGAAATTATTTGTGGAAGCTTTTGATTATGACATTTGGGTCACACTAATTCAAGGGCGGATCCAGCTTTGGCGCCAGGGGGGGTAAAATAGTCGTGGTCAAGTCACTAGAAGTTATAATTTAATTTTGATAATAATAGATACAAGTAAAAATTAGGTCGCTTAGTTGGAACGCTGCCAGAGAGCCATGGAGAGAAGTTTGACAGGAACAAGGAAACAGGACAGAGTGAGAGGTAGCACAATAAGGGAGAAAACTAAAGTTGCCGATGTAGTTACCCGAATAGACAAACAAAAGTGGAGATGGACAGGACACATGATACGCGATCCACAAGAGAAATGGTGCAAAAATGTCACTGACTGGTATCCCAGAGATGGCAAGAGAAGTAGAGGACGTCAACACATGAGATGGGAAGATGACCTAAAACTCACTGCTGGACATCAATGGAGAAGAGTAGCGCGTGACAGGTCCCAATGGAAAATGTTAGAGGAGGCCTATGCCAAGAGGCAAACTGAGCTTCGGGATATACTATAACAAATAAGATCATGCCTAATACATACCTAACAGAAGTCCAGAATAAAAAGGCTTATTATTATTATTATTATTAATAATAGATACAAGTAAAAAGTAGGTCCACCTAGGCCCTGGACCCAGCCCAGGGGGGGGGGTCATGACCCCCGCGACCTCCCCCCCCTGGATCCGCCCTTGCACTAATTACCAATATAATTATTATGGAATACCGAATTTCTAATCAAAACGACAGGATTCTTTTAGTTTTTCTTAAAAGTCCTTCAAAAGATGAAATGTAAATAAACATAATTTACAACGGGCACAAAAATATGAATCAAAACAAGATATTGGTGAATTACAGACAGACTGATTTACTGATGTACTTTAAAGAAGAAAATAGTGTGAGAAGAATGTATGACGCACATGTGAATGGAAGAAGAAGTCGGGGACGCCCGAGGAAGACATGAGTCGGGCCATGTCAAAAGTCAGAATAATAGAAGAGTATGTATGAGACGATGTACGAATGACTCCAGATACTAATATCTACAGCCTGTATGTCGGACGAATATCTACAGCTCATATGTTGAACTAATATCTACGAACTTCAGAGTGTTGACTAATATCTACAGAGCTAAGATCGGACGAATATCTATGACGGTCCCAGTGTTGACTAATATCTACAGAGCGTAGGTTGGACTAATTAGCTAAATGTGTCCAATAGTCCGATATTAGGGATTTTTACATACATACTTACATAAATTAAGTTTTTTAAACTGCATACGCAATATTACGTTATTCCAATCACCATTATATACATCATTGCAAATCCTACCTCTGCCTGTGCTGTAGATATTCGTCAACACATTTGGTTCTCATAGATATTAGTCAGCAGTTTGAGCTGTAGATATTCGTCAACACCTTGGTTCTCATAGATATTAGTCAACAGTTTGAGCTGTAGATATTCGTCAACACTTTGGTTCTCATAGATATTAGTTCGATTTTTTCAGTTTTTGGAATTCCTGTAGATATTAGTAGACGCCTCCGTACGAATGTGAGTCAGGCAAAGATTGTGTGTCAAGACCGTGTTGTTTGCCTGCGCCTGCCCCTGCGGAGAAACGGCGTGATGGTTATTAGTTAGTTAGTTTTCTGATTTACTGTCAGAATTACATACGGACGTAGTAATTATACATGGAGAGAGTTATTGGATATACTGGAAAACAGAAGTCAATAAACGTGTTTTTTTTTTAAATATACAGGCTGTATTAGTATGTACCCAAAGGGTTTTAACCAGCGATTCATATAAACAGCATAATATGTCTGAGATTGCACATAAGGAAAAAGAAGTTGCAGACGCAAATACTTTTTTCCTGTAATCATTCAAATAAATGACATCATGCTAATTCAAAAAATTATAAGCTAAGCACATTAATCAAATAAGATTTTAATCAGGGCACGCAATAATGTAATTAATTACAAATTACAATGGTAATTGATCAAATTGAGGGATACCAATCCGAAGTCGTGACTGAAGAGCCCGAAGGTGGTTTTCACCAATAGGTCACCAGCATCACATTTAAAAAAAAATTCCGGTTTCTGGCGATTTTTTCAAAATTTCATTCCGAAAAATCAGACCATTTTTTATAAACCGGAAACACGGGACATAATTTTATGGGTGCGAAAAAACGATAACTACATAGCCAAAAATCATTTAAAAAAAAGAATGGCACAGGAGAATAACGAGGCATACCAAAAATATTACATCTCAAAAATATTTTTTTCCTTGATCCATCTTATTGATCATAAATCATTAAAATGATCAACGTCTATATTACTAAATCCAATGCAATATACTTGTACTTGTAAATTATAATAATAAAGAGAATATTATAAAATTTGATTTTGTTCAAATCGGCACCACTACCATTACACCTCTAAAACATACAGCATAAAATGTACGGGGTTCTCTTCATAACATCTGCCAAAAAGTCAAACCAAATGATAAGTTCCTAGAGAACAAACAATAAATCTAGTGAACTTTAAATGTCAAATTCAAAAATTCGCCTGAAATCAAAGTGTTGCCATATAAAAAAGATAAATCGCTGTGGAATTGTACAAAATTAATAGGAACATTTTCGGAGACGGAACATTTTCATGTAGTGACGTCACGAGCCCAAATAATGGATTTATTTATTAAAAAAAAAAAAACTGTACATTTCTAAAAAAATTTCCTAATATTTTCGTAATCTTAGTAAAAAACTCAATCAACACGATTTTTTCCAAGTCGTTATAAAATCAATGCAAGTGGTTTATTTATTTATCTGAGCGATATATATTTTTTTAAATAGTTGTTCGATTTTTATTTACTTTTCTGTACAATGTTATATACATATTGTTATTATTTTTTAAATTGATTAACTAATGTTTAAGACAAGACTTTTATGCATAGAACAAAGGGTAACAATTATTACAAGTAATAATTATTAGCCTGAAACACTCATCTACATTGAAAAATTCTCCGAGAAAAGATACATGCCGCCGACGGAACTCGAACCCGCGTTCTTCTGATTTCCGGTCAACTGCTCTTACCACTGAGCTTCGTCGGCTTATCTCCTGCCCGCCAATTAAATCAATTTATACTAGTGGTTCATTCAACAATTACTGCTTATTACATTTTTCCACTACTTACAATGATTAATTTGTGTTATTTCACGATTAAATTAATTTAAATAAATATATATATATATATATATATAGTAATTTACGGTATCTTCCAGAGTGGAAAATACTCTCAGTATCGCCCCGGTGTAAGACCACTATTCACAATTGAAACGTTGCTTGAAATGGCCTTAGCCCCATTTGGTGACCAGATCTGAATTTCCAGGTCTTCCCATCTCCTTCCCCTCCCCACTGCCTTCAGCCTCACAACATACCCCAATTGGGGATGCCATAGTCTCACTGACTCCAGACGGGAACAGCTGGGACTCTTGTGAGGTAATCACATAAAAAAAAAATATATATATGGAACAAAGTTTTTTCATTTGCTTTAGAAGAAGACCAAAATATCATTAAATTTTTTCATGCATCGACATACAAGCCAGGAAAACATAAAGCATTAGATCGCTCAATTCATAAATCACCTCGAATCTAGTCGCGTAAATTACCAGACATTTTTTGACAACATGTCAATAATGACTTGGATTAGTGATGGCCTTGCAGTGGAACACCATTCATACAGTAATTCTACAATCAGGTCACCGCTCATAGACACACGTGACACATACCAATACAGGAGGTAGGTAACTAATCGTAGTGATGGAAATCTTGATGCTATTATACAACTTGCTCCATAAAACAGACAAATTAGTTCAGTTTAGTGCATTGTACAGAGCTGATAGACATTTATGTGCGTTTTGCTGCGTGTACATGCACGAACGTGAATGCGAACTGAGCTGCGAATTATGTGAAAAATCGAAGCTACCGCAAATAGTTCTGCGACTTTTCCTCCCGCGACAAAATATCTACTAAAACCTAACCTAACAAAAAATGGGACAAAAATGATATAGAAATCCTGTAAAGACAATAAATTATTATTATTTTTTTTTTAATTTATAACATTATTACATGTAGGCTTGCGAGTGGGTCGGTGGTTTGGAGCCCACACCAAGTGAAGTATTCCCTCATGTTGGAGAGGGTTCAGAAGAAATTTATGAGATTTCTTTACCTGAGGAAGTATGGCTACTATCCGTGGCTCTATCCTACCCACTTTCTCTTGGGCATGCTTGGTTTGAACCTTCTAGGGGTCAGAAGGGATGCGCTCATTGTAACACATTTCTGCAGACTGATTCGTGGAAGGTTCGAAATTTCGAAAACTCGGCTATCATGGAGAGCATTAGTTTCTATGTTCCCGATGGTTATCTACGTCATCGACAGCATAGACTGTTTTATCTCCCGGCTTGCAGAACTAACTTGCCAATGGTTATGCCAGTCGGGAGAGTAATCTTGTTGTTGAACAGAATTAATTCGGATATCGACATATTTAGCGTCAGTGAAGCTGCTTTTAAAAGGCATGCTCAATTAATGCTTATATAGTTTTTTTTTGCCTACCATTCATATTTATGTTTAATGTAATACTGTTACAAATATATTTTCAAAACGCTTTAAAATTTTAAATTTTGTAATGTTTTTGAAAGAATAAATAAATTAAATTGAATGATTGAACATAATATTAGGTAAAATTAAATAACAAAAAATATGTTTGAATTTCTACGCCTTGAGCGTAGAAATTCAAACATATTAATTAGAGTACTAGCTCTTGAGCTTGCCGACCTTGCCGTAGGAGTTATTTTACAATTATTTCATTTTTATACGAGTATACATTATTGTTATCTGTATGATTTTTGTCCAATTTTACTGTTTTTGCAAAATAATTTATCGTCTTTACAGAATGTCTGCATTATGAAGTATTATACTAGTTCAAGTATGTAGGTATAGGAAGGTTTACGGAAATGTCAAAACAATAGAAAAATTAAATGTTTAATAAAGACAGTTTTTGCTTCTAAGTATGAACTGTGATGGAATCTCCACAGTAGACAAAAATACCATGTGCCCCCCCTAAATCCGCCCTTGCGTAGGATATTCAATTTGGGAGGCGGGAATGGGTACCGCCGCCCCGGGAACCTTTATTGGATAACCAACACCTCTGCCATAGGTCACCCCAAGTGGTTCGCTATGTTTGGTGATTTAGCAGGGGTGCCCGGGCTCATGGGGTGAGGTTTGTCTAGGTCCTGGAGGCGGATGACCAGTACACACTGAACCCTAGATTCCTACCCACCCCTTAAACCCTTTTCCTTCTTAGAACTCTCCTCTCCCTCCTTTCCTTAAACAACCCTCCACACAGCATCCCCAAAGATGACATAGGCTCTGAGGAAAATTATTTTCCTCAGGGCCTCCTGTGTGGAGCTGATGTAAAAAAATATATATATATTTTGTCGGGGATATTTTCGGGTTTCCGCAAGGGACCTTTTATTGCAATAAAACTGTTGATGAATTAAAAAGCAATCATTGCTGTCGTTGTAGGTAATTACCGGGAGCGGGGATAAATATTATTTATTCTTACATTTCAACAAATTTATTAATACCTACAAGCCACAAGTTAAAAATGTATGTAGGTATTCTTAGTCTGACGCCACAAATGTATAGGTAATATGCATAAAAATCGCTTGGCAAGCGGAGGCCAGAGGTAATTAATGCGGTACCTACATAATCCTAATAATTTTTATTTGCTCAAAACTCACATTTTATTCATTTCCGGCGAATTAGTAACTATAATAACTCTTTTATTTCCATGCCGCACAAGGAATGCGAGTTATTTATATTTTAGATTAGTAAAAAGAGTACCTTATCATTAATATATTTTACGTACAAAGATTTTAGAACTTTTTAACCCTTTTTTCAACTATAAAGTTACCGGTAAGCACCAGATTTTATTTTTCTGGACGATGAATTAATTACTTCGGGAGGATAACATGGAGACACATTTTAAATATTTGTAAAACGTTCTTCAGAATTAATTAAAATGATCGCGGCAGAAAATCCTGCTAGGGTGAATTCGACCGTACCGTATATTTGTTTACACGCTTTCTTCACTTACGTCGTTAAGATTCCCACATTATTTTTCTTCTTCTTCTTTTGTTTGATACGGCAAATTCGACAGTAGGTCCTTCCAATCCACGGGTCGTGAGTTGCAATTTGTATACACGGATTCTTTACTGACGTCGTTAAGATTCTGAATATACATATTTTATGGTATATTGTCGTCTTAATGGAAACTGTCACAGATAATTTTAGACACAAAATTGTATTCTTCTTCAATCTTCGCAAATTCACTTTGTGGCGTATTTTATTTTAATGAAAACAAAACATTTTTTAAAACATCACTTATTTAATCAAAATCATCCACATATTACAAAATCTTCGTCAGGATAAAATTCTGTGTTCATAAATTTCTAATGAAAAATAAATTTTTATTAGTTTATTTTAATATGTTTTAGAAAGTAACTAGCGAGCTCCCGGCATGCGCTGCAATACCAAATAAATAAATAAATAGTTTCCCTGCATGTCCTTCCCCATTCCTTACGTTCCCCTTCCGCCTCCCTTTCTCCTTCCCTCCCTGCCAAAAAAATTATATGAAATACATTCATTTTTCAAACAACTCGCGCGCCACCTATTATATTTTTTTATACAACGCCAGAGCTCACTTTTATTAATAAAACATTCGCGAGTGTGCGCATAACAACTCACCAAAGTTTCACCGCAAACGGATGAAAAGTTTAGGAAATAATTTCATAACGCTAGAGCTCACCATTATATGTAGGTATATAGAGACCTTCCCGCGCAGGCGCATTACAATATACCAAAGTTTCATCGCAATTAGACGAATGGTTTAGGATCCGCATAACAGGCAGCCAAAAAACATTCATTTTTACATTTATTTTATTAAAAAAATATTTTAATTTCACTCATTAATTTATCCAAAGCGTATTTTTCTTATTTATAATGTAAACCGATGCGTAGTAAAGATCAATCTAAAATAGTGATAAGTTCGCCATGTTTGTTTCTCTGGTTGGATTTATCAACCATAGATAAATTAATAATAACACACATTTTCAGTGTCACTTACGCAATGCAATTTTATCTCAGTGGTTTACAAAACTTTCAAATTTCGTGAAATCTGCGCCATATATTTTATTTTTAATTTTTTTTTTTTATTTTTTTTTTATTTTTTATTAAGGAGAAAATACAGATACAGACGTCAATTGACAAGAATATACAAAACAATTAATAGAGAATTCGCCTGCATCCAAACTATTTCTCACGAATTAACATTGACAGCAGATGAAAACATATACAAATATTTTTACCGTTAAATACGGAAAAGACGTATGTATATACATAAGTAAATATTATTTTACAGAGAGATGATAAAAGAATGCGCAATATCCTTATAAAAGTTTACAAATTGTTTTTGGAAAAATTATATATATATAGATAAAAAATAATGTCATACAGAAATTTAAAAAAAGAAAGGTAGTTAAAATTATAAACCAAGCAATGTCTAAGGTATTGTACTTTGTAGGAAAACGGCCTTCAATTTTCTACTAAAAGTACTGCGTGTATCAAAAAATAAGTCGGAATCCTTGATGTTTTGATTTTGATTAAACGATTCGCACATTCTTCTGATTGGATCCCTGACACCAGCATTTGTACGCGTCCGGCTAATGTGGAATAAGTCGTTAAGCCTTGTTACTCTGGGTGGTATTTTGAAGTTTATTAGTTTCAGTAGGTCAGGACAGTCGATAAAGTTATTGCAGATTTTATAAAGCGTCATGAGGTCAAGGTATGTTTGCCGGTTAGTTAGAGTGGTGACGTTATAATTCGAGAGCATATTTATGTACCCCCGTTTAGGTGCGCTCATTCTGTAATTGAGGTATTGCAGAAATTTCTTTTGAATACTTTCAATGTTGACTTTATAGACACCGTAAAGTGGTGTCCATATGGAGGTGCAGTATTCAAGTTGAGAACGGACCAGCGTGTAGTAAAGTAGAAGATAAGTTTCAGGTTTTCGAAATTCGCGGCTGTTTCTGATGACAAATCCTAGCATGCGGTAAGCTTTATTCACAATGTTCTCAATGTGCGCATCGAAATGGAGTTTAGAATCAAAAAGTACGCCTAGATCTTTTATACAGTAAACGCGCTCGAGTAAATAGTTACCAATACAATAATTGTGTATAATAGCGTTGTGATTTTTAGTGAAGCTTATTTGTTTACATTTGTTGTAACTTAGGTAAATTTTGTTTTCATTGCAAAATGCTTCGAACCTTACTAAGTCGCTTTGGATGAGCAGACAATCGTTTAAATTCCTAACAATGGCAAATATTTTTATATCATCGGCGTACAAAAGAAATAAACAATGCATGAAACATTTAGTAACAGTGTTAATAAAAAGTATAAATAACAGTGGACCCAGGATTGACCCCTGTGGTACGCCAGAGGTAACTGGTTCCCACGTAGAAGTATGTCCTCGTAATGATACAGCTTGCTGTCTTTTTGTCAAATATGAGACAAACCAACGTAATAAGTTTCCCCTAATTCCGTTGAACATTATTTTTTTAATAAGAATAAGGTGGTCAACCTTGTCGAAAGCTTTTTTGAAATCGCAGTATATTGCATCTACCTGGTGGCCTCGATCCATGCTAGTGAATAAGAAATTTGAGTAAATTAGTAAATTACTCATTGTTGATTTGCCTTTTACAAACCCGTGTTGTTGTTCTGTAATTTTGGCGGCAAGCTGGGGATATATATTATCATGGACAAGTCTTTCCAAGAGTTTAGGGATCGCCGAGAGAATAGATATTGGCCTATAGTTTTCGACTTTTTGACGTGAGTCACCCTTATGGACTGGTATAATATAAGCCAACTTCCACCTATCAGGGAAAACCCCGTCACTCAGGCATTTATTAAATATTATGGTAAGTGGAACATACAATGACGACGCAGCAGATCTGAGGAAAAATGCCGGTATTCCATCGTGACCCGCACCTTTGTTTATATCTAACGCCTTTAAACTTGATTGCACTTCTTGTTCCGTTAGTTCAATGGTGTGAATGTGCGTAAGTCCAGAGTCCCGAACGGCCTCAAGTTGGTCAATGTTAATTGAGTCATTGATAGAGGAGGGTTCAAATGTTGACTTGAAGAACTCAGAGAACATATTACAGATTTCTTGGGCATCATTAGATTTGCGCCCTTCGAAGGACATAGTAGCAGGATATCCATCAGATGATTTTAAGGAGGATATGTATGACCAAAAGCATTTAATATTATTTTGCAATGAACTTTCGATGTGTTCAAAAAATAACTTTCGAGATTCACTAGCCAATTTTTTGTATGTAGCACGTAAGAAGGAAAATTTACGATAGTCAGAAAGACCTTTATATGTCTTCCATTTGAGCCAAACTTTATCTTTTTTCCGTGATAAGCTAATAAGTTCGGGAGTAAACCATATGGGGAATTTGTCATTTCGTCTGGCCAATACTGGAATAAACTCATCAATTATATTGTTTATTATTACATAGAATCGGTCTACTGCTTCTTCTGCTGATAAATTAGCGATTTCAGACTTCCAATCAATACAATTAATGTCATTATTAATTTGAGTATAATCAGCTTTCCTGAAATTGTGCCTACGCTCTTTGTTGTTTTTAATTTTTGGTTGAATCGCAGATGATATTTCAAATTCCAGGGCTGGATGGTGTCTGTCCTCTGAAAGGAGAGGGTCATCGCTATGTGTAACTTTTGTTTCGCGACTGTAAAATATAAGGTCTAAGAATTTATCGTTGTGGTTAGGTATACAATTATATTGAAATAAGCTCATCAATGCCATTGTTTGAAGAAAAGTTTGCGATGCAGCCGTGTTTGAGGAGGCAATACCATGATTGCAGCCTTCGGAAAATGTCCATGTAAGAGTAGGTAGATTCAGATCTCCAAGAACACAAAACGTATTATTTGGTTCTGATGAAAAGACGGATTCCAGGTTTTTGGAGAAAATATCATAAAGCATTATTGGCGAGACAGGAGGTATATATACAGCACATATGGTGAGATTTAGAGACCTTAACGGAATTGATATAAAGATTTGTTCAATTTGATTTTTTTCCCAATCGTCGAGACGGGAAGCTGCGAGTTCCTTGCGCACTGCCACTAACACACCACCTCCGTCCATCTTACCGGTAATTATACGGTTCCTATCTCGTCGGAATACCGTGTAACGCGAATCTATGAATTCGGCCGTGTTTACACTTGCTACAAGCCACGTTTCAACTAGAACTATAACATCATAGTTATTCGATG
Organism: Limnephilus rhombicus; assembly: GCA_929108145.2. NCBI lineage: Eukaryota > Metazoa > Arthropoda > Insecta > Trichoptera > Limnephilidae > Limnephilus > Limnephilus rhombicus. The sequence goes on along the minus strand of OV815287.1, from coordinate 9,253,966 downwards.
AAATATTAATAAGAAGCTCCTGAGTTTTGGTCTTAATACCACCACAGTTCTGGTAATAAACAGATATAGATGATGAGGTCATTTTTTTAGAGTAAGAGTGTTATTCGACTTATTCCACATTTGCGGGAGTGATAAATTAATTAGGACGTATGATGCAACAAAATTATATATAAAACATTGATTACTTAGTGTAAAATATGAATGAATATGCAGGAAATATGATAGTGCTATATGATTATGGAGGTATTGCGCTATAAACAAATATATTGAGTAATTTTGCAAGAAAAAAATTAATGACCAAGAGTGCAGGATAGTGATAGAAAGCTGGCATCGATGGCAGCAGTAACAAGTTTGTTCTAGCAGTCACATATTTTGTTGACCATGAGTGCTGATTTTTTTAAGGTCTCCCTCGCAACGAATGGTGACGACTCGAGAGAGATCATTCCTCTTCGCCAGGATACTGCCATTCCTCACCCATATGTATTTATAGCCGTTTTCTTTTCCGGTGGCACGTGTTTTGGCAAAGAGTATTTTATTTTTTAGTGTCAGGTGCTCATTTACGTAGAAATTAGTGGTGGGAGCTCCAAGTCCTAGTTGGTCCGTTGTGAGGCCGCGGCGAGTCCTTACCGCAGCGATGACATCATCACGGAGACGCTTTGTCGTGAGATGGACGACTATGTTGCGTGGACGGTTGGAGGGAGACGAGTGGCCGCGAGCGACGCGGTGCACCAACACCACAGCGCTACTAGGAAGTGGCACGTTGATAGTTGATCCCATTCTCTCCATTAGGGTGAACAGATTTTCACCTTTCACCTCGGGAATGCCGTGGACATCTAAATTACACAAAACTATACATGGAAAAGTTGACGTCGCGTTGAGTCCCTGGGTTTTGGGAGGAAAAGTAATTATGACTGCATTTGCACATGAATGTTTGGTAAACATTTTTAGTATTTGTATTCCAACTAACTAACTAACCATCACGCCATTTCTCCGCAGGGGTAGGCACTGTAGGCAGAAAGGACGGATCACCAAACAAATTGGTCTTGGCACACATTGTTTGCCTCATTCACATTCATACGTCGTCTCATAGTTACTCGTCTATTATTCTGATTCTTGTCATGGCCCGACTTTAGTATCTGATTCACTTGGTCGTGCCATGTCTTCCTCGGGCGTCCCCGACTTCTACCATTCACATTTGCGTCAAGTATTCTCCTTTCACTCCATTCCTCGTTCAATCGCTCTGCATGCCCAAACCATCTAAACGTCCCTTTTTTAATCTTACTCATTCTCATTACGCTTACATCAGCCTTGCATTCTTTGCATTCTCACACGATCGTGCATGGTTTTATCACACTTACCCCTCAGGCCCCTCAGGGATCTCATTTATACAGCATTCAGTCTACTTTCATCCTTCTTCTGCCAGTTCCATGCCTCACTGCCAACTGCCACACATTAGGGTAGGTACCAGCACTCCATTGTGGGCGGCTAGCTTCGCTTCTTTGGACAGTTTTTTGTTGGCGCCTGAATTTTAATTTAACATTAATTTACCCTTCTGTCAATATCTCCATCAGTTTTCCCTTCTTTCGAAAACATACTTCCCAAATACACAAACTCACCCACATATGTGCTTAATTCCTTAAATCCTGGGGTACTTTAACCCGCAGATACTTCAATGTGCACAACTGCTAACCCTGTACAAATGCGCCCCAGTGTTGAATTTGGCAGCCACGTGTGGTATAGAGTCCCAAAATCCCTGAAATAACCTTGACTGTGCAGAAACAGGCGGTCCGTTTGATAGATTCCCTTTCTTAATAAGTGGATTGCAATCTTTAGAGCACAGGCGCCAATAGGTATGCTGTCCGTTTTCTATCGGTATTACAATGGAAGATGCTCCGAGTAACTAGCGTAATTTATCCCTTCGGCACCAGTGCATAGTCGGGAAACATGCCAAGCGCTCGCCCAACACAATGTTCACATGAAATGGGTCGTTCCTACGACTCGTTTTTGAGTTTTCTCCTACAACACGTTTATGAGCACACGTTCACTCCTTCCTCTCCCCAAAAAGACCCTCCACATAGCATCTTCAAAGTGACATGGGCCCCGAGGGAAATTATTTTCCTGAAGGTCTCCTGTGTGGAGTTAATGCAAAAAACTAACGGTCGCAAGGTGGAATCGAACCTGGATCTCTTGTCTTACCGGCACAGCGCCTAAACCAACTCGGCGAGCAACATTTTCCGCTTACTGTGGTTGTAGTGGAAGATTTTCAAATATTATCAGGTGTTTCGTAACCTGGGAATGTTTGTCTTTCTTTTTTAATAAATATTCAAATAAATGCGTTTATTAACGGTTAACCAAAAATTATCTGATACTATGGAGGCCCGGCTAAATGTTATCAATCGTTGGTCGGAATATGGAATCGTGGATTTGTTTTGAGAGTTGCAAAAGACTTCAATAATTTAGGCACATTTATCATATTAAACTCTTGTCAGATGTCAACTAGAATATAACTCTACGTTATGGTCTCCATTTTACAATATTCATTCCGACAGCGTTGAAAAGATTCAACATAAGTTCCTGAGGTTTATAAACTATAAATTGCATATTCCTGTACAAAATTAAGATTATAATTACAAACTTGATAAAATGTCCCCATTGAAACTCTCAGAAAGAAGAATTAACACAGATTTAATATTATTACATGAAATACTGCATTACAAAATTGACTGTCCTGAATTACTTCAATTATCTAATCAACATCCATACTTCCAAAAGATCTTGCCGACATTTACTACCCTTTTACTTTAACAACACCAGGACACTCTCTTACCAAAATTCCCCAATTCAGAGACTTCATAATCTTGGAAGTAAATATTCTGATCTAGGAGATATATTCCACCTTAAGAATAACCAGTATAAATATTATATTTTTGAATGTAGCTATCACTTTGTGGTTATCCATTATAGAAAAATGAAACAATACAACTTTGTATAAACCACTTATATAATGCGTAAATCCTACCGGTTTCGGAACAAACGTTCCTTCTTTAGGGAAAGCTTATACTAATTTGACAGTAGAAAAAAAGGAAAACGTTTGGATAACTTAGAAGCCTTGGAAATTAAAAAATCCCTTAAAAATAATGAATCTATTATCAATAAACAAAAAATATTATCTTATAGCCCAATCATGGACTTGTTCCCCTACCCACCCACTCTACATTAATACCTACCCACCCAATCTACATTAATAACTAGCAACAGCTCCACCCCTACCATAATAAAACATTGTTCGAAACTGTCAAATTAGTATAAGCTTTCCCCGAAGAATCCTTCTTCGGGGAAACGTTCCTACGTTTGTTCCGAAACCGGTAGGATTTGCGCATTATATAAGTGGTTTATACAAAGTTGTATTGTTTCATTTTAGTATAAATATTGTTTATTCCAATTCTTTTATACATCTAGACAAAAATAGTCGTGGATAATTACTGCAATTTTTGTTTATATTGAATATCTTTTTATGTGAGACTTCTTATCATTTTTACCAATGTGTTTTATTTATATAGTCTATATGGTTTTTTTGTTACATTTTTTAATAATATTATATTTTCGTTATTGTTTTAGTTTTAAAGTATTTAAAATAACTATTGATTCTTAACATATAAACAAAGAATTTAAAAGCCCATTAGGGCGTTTAATAAATAAATATCTCTTACCAATTGATGACCTCGATCGCAAATATTGATAACTGACCATAGATGCGGATTTGGTCAATATCGGATGCTAGTTACCTTGAGCGCCACAGCATATAATCATTGTTCGTGCAGACATAATAATAATATTTTCTATCCGAATGATATAGCTACCTAAGTGTTGGCTTTGAGCTATTGACCCCCATCGTGTAATATGAACCGGTTATCATAGTAATAATAAGTATTATTATTGCCGTTGTTTATCACTCAGACACTTCATTGTGCATACATCATCACATCATTTATCGTGAATAATTTATTGAAGTACGCACTTATCATGGTACCTATGTCCGCAGTTAGTACCTGTAACGGGCGGTCATGAAAGTAAGGTTTGAGAGGTGACATTCTTGTAAGTATGTATAACATCTTTAGCCGTTATGCGTAGGTTTTTGAAGTAAAACTTCTTTAGGCACGCTTGACTTGGGGAGTAAGCTGGTGAATGCGTGACGAGAGCGTTACGAAAAGTGTGATCGGACGAGGCGAACGGTCGGGCGAGGCGAACGGAAGTTGAGAGGGAGATATAAGTTAAACCGGTCAGTGGTTGAGTGGGCATAGCGCTTCGGTCCCACCCGAGCGTCGCGTGTTCGATTCCTCGACTGGCTAAGTCCTCCATCACAACACAAGCGACATTTTCGGCTTTCTGTGGTGGTAGTAGGAGATTTTCAAACATTGTTGGGTTATTCGTAACTTGGGAATGTTTGTCTTTCTTTTAAAAAAAAAAAAGTTTTACTTAAGTCGTGTGGTCTAAAACATACTCGTTTTTTTTACATTAGCTCCACACACGAGATCCTGAGAAAAAGAATTCCCCTCAGGACCTGTGTTATCTTTGGGGATGCTGTGTGGTGGTCTTTTTAGGGAAAGGAAGTTCTGGGAAGGAAAAGTGCATAAGAGGTGGGTAGGATTCTGGGGGTCAGTTGGTCCAGGAGTGACGGAAGGAATCCATCCCTCTCACTACAAACATTATATTAGGTATGGGTACGTACCTACGCTGACGCTTGTCTGAATTCTTCACACCATAGGTTCCAATTTTTAAAAAATATAATACTTTTGAGTTCATTGCACCAGAACTAACGCAAACCTAAATTGGTACTATGTTTGGTTATTTTCTTCTACAAGAAGATAGATAAAGGTGTTTAGAATGAAATGTGGGTACTACACGAGACCAGCAATTTCAGTCACATTGAGCAACCGTACTTGTTGGATGTTAAAAAAATATAATTTGCAATATTTTTTCATAGTTATCTTTTTATTACGAATCTCATTTTCTGAACAGAGGTAAAAAATCTAATTAGTTTACATTTAACATAATATGTATTTGAAGTTTCTCGTGATGATGATGGAAATATATTAATTATCATTCTTGAATTTTCACAAACACAAACAAATCTGACACAAACAAAATTGCTACCTAGTTCATAATTTTACAAAATTTTAAGGTTAGAGGATCCGGCATCGGGAAGTAGGTACTCCATGTTTTACGAGGGCTTGATGTTAATAAACCTAGTGGGCCTGATGGAATACCTGCCCTGGTACTGCAGAGGTGCGGTGCAGAAATAGCTCCAATTTTGATGAAACTTTTCAAAATGTCACTGAAGACTGGCTCTGTGCCCTCTGGTTGGAAAAAAGTGGTGATTAATCCTGTTCCAAAGAAGGGTGACCGCTCCAACCCGGCCAACTGCCGCCTCATAGCGATCACATCAGTTCTGTCTAAGGTGATGGAACGTGTGATCAACGGAAAACTGCTCACATACCTCGAGAAGAACAAAATTATTAACGACCGTCAATACGGTTCCGGCGGAACCGCTCGTGCGGTGATCTTCTCGCGTATGTGACGCATATTTGGGTGCGATGGATGCCAGGAACGTTTCGGTGAGACCCAAACGGTTGCACTGGACATTTCCAAGGCCTTTGACCGGGTTTGGCACCGAGGACTTGTCAACAAACTGCCTTCTTACGGACTTCCCGCATCCTTGTGTACGTGGATTGCCGACTTCTTGAGGGTGAAGTCGATTCAGACGGTAGCCGATGGTTTCACCTCTTCCTCAGACTTGATAAATGCTGGCGTCCCGCAGGGATCGGTTCTGTCTCCGACTTTGTTTTTGTTGCACATCAACGACCTTTTGTCATGTGCACCAATTCATTGTTACGCGGATGACAGTACAGTTCATGATAGCCTTTTGTTTGACAAGCCCCCAAAGGGCTCACAAACTCCAACAGCTCGTAGGGCTTTGAAGCAAAGAATGGACGGTTACCTCGAGAGTGTTTTCTCTTGGGGTAAAAATAATCTCGTTGAATTTAATGTTTCAAAGACCCAATCTTGTCTGATTACGTCTAAAAGGGATCGAAATGAAAATTTAGTCTCTTTCAACGGAAGCAATCTTCCGAACAGGCCCTCCATTGATATGCTTGGTGTAACCCTAAGTGACCAGCTCAGGTATGGGGCTCCATCGAAGCCAGAGTAAAGTTGGCCTCCCAAAACTGGGCGTACTGTACAGAGCCCGCAGATACTTTAATAGTGCACAACTGCTAACCCTGTACAAATCTCAAGTGCGCCCCACGGTTGAATTTGGCAGCCACCTCTGCTCTGGAGCTCCAAAGTACTTGAAAAATACCCTCGACTCATAAACGGGCCGTCCGTTTGATAGATTCTCCCATCTTAACAGACGGATTGCATCTTTAGAGCACAGGCGTCGGGTGGGAATGCTATCCTTATTCTACCGGTATTACAATGGAAGATGCTCTGAGGAACTAGCATCATTGATCCCTTCGGCACCGGTGCATAGTCGGGAAACACGCCAAACGCGTGCCCAACATTTGTACACGGTTGACATTTGTCACACGAGAACGGGTCGTTTCTTCGGCTCGTTCTTATATTCAACAGCTCGGCTGTGGGATGATTTGCCGGCCTTTGTGTTTCCTCCTTCCTACAACATGGGTCTCTTCAAGACCAATGTTCAATCCTTCCTCTCCTCAAAAAGACCCTCCACACAGCATCCCAGATGACATAGGCCCTGAGGGAAATTATTTTCCTCAGGGCCTCCTGTGTGAAGTTAATGTAAAAAAAAAAATTGTCTGATTTTTCCAAATTATTTTGAGCTCCTCAACTCAAATGGACAAATCAACACATTAGCTAATCGACCAATCGACACGCCTTTGAAGAATGAACAAAAAAGTTAACTTAACAGTGATGAATAAAAAAAATAGCGTAACCTATTTAACCTACCTTTTTTTCATCACTTCATTACTTGGTATCACTTTTCAAATGTGTGTGTGTGTGTGGTGTGGTCCAATCACCATTATTTTGACTCTAATTAGTCTCTACTTGACACTGGCCAGAACACTCAGCCATTTAATTTAAAGAAGAAGAAGACCCTAATTAGTGGGTTCCACCAACATAAAAATAAAGAAGAATTTTCTTGTTTCTTGTTATCAAGCAAATCTAAAATATCACAAAAAAGTGATAAACACTGTATTTCATGTCATTTATAAATACCTGTAAGCCATTTTAGTAAAGTTTGGAACGTGGGTAGGTACACTACCTGTTATCACACCGTCCCGCAATCACCCAAGTGTTAACGTGGGCCCATTGTTTTATTAAATACCTTAATATTGTGCTTATCTAAGTGGGACATCGCCGACTGCAGACCAACATCAGCATTCGATCTACCAAAGGCATAAAAACCTGCCACATAACACTGTACAATACACGGGTTACCTGGCTAATAGATTTTTACCTGGCAGGCGTGTGGTGTGTGGTGTGTGCATATACAGTATAATACAGGTAATGGTAGGTTCCCATAGTAAAGTCGGGCAATGTTGTTATCGCTGGCCCCTCAAAAACTGGGTCAAACATTCTTTTAAGACTTAAAAATAAGCAGACGTCAAAACAATGCGGGGGTCGAAGTTGAAGGGTTGCTATTTGATTTAGGGGAAGATTTTAACGAAACAATTGTTTACATTAATGCTTCCATAGGCCAGGCTCTAACCAGGCAATAACCAGGCTCCTTAAATTATCAGATAGAAGAGTGTTAATTGATTTGTTATTTTTATGATCAAATCTTTAGTCGACAGCCCTAATTTGTTGGAACTAATTTGCATTAACATACCTACCAGACAAACTCGAAGTAAAAATATTTTGAAATGTAACCTCAACACTAATTTCTCTATTTATTCACCAATTCCAAGAATTCATAGCCTTGCGAATAAACATTGCGAATTTATAGATATATTTGGTATTGACAGTTTTGTAATTTTCAAGAGGCAACTTATCTCGATTTTATCTGCTAATAATTAATTTTTATTATTTTTCTTCTTTTCATAAAACCTTCTCTCATCTAAAACCTTGCCACTAACTTATATCCTTATTTTATTTTATTTTTCTTTTCTATTTAGTTCTGTCTTATTATCCTACAATCACACACACACATACAATTGTTTGTTTATACCTACTAACTAGCTCTTACACATTGCACTTTATTTTATTTCAGGTCTTATTATTGATTTTATATGTATATATATTTTAAGCTAAATTGTATTAGTTACTTACTATTTATTATATAATTACTATTTCATTTCTTTTAATCTCTGTTATGATGTTCTATACCTTTGCGATGATGATTGCATTCTTATTTATTCTGTTTTATTGGTTTAGTAACACACATAATTATTGTGAGTGTAAATTTCCTTCTATTCACGTAAAAGCCCACTAGGGTGTAAATAAATATGAATAAATAAATAAAAGATAAATAAATAAACACGGAAGAATTACAAATTTACTACATTCTTTTTTAAGACAACAATATACCCTAAAATATATTCAGAATCTTAACGACGTAAGTAAAGAAGCCGTGTATACAAATTGCGACTCGCGACCCGTGTATTGGACGAAACTACTGTCGAATTTGCCCTATCAAAGAAAAGAAGAAGAAGAAGACAAAAAATGTGGGAATCTTAACGACGTAAGTGAAGAAAGCATGTAAGTCGGGAAATACGCCAAACACGCGCCCAACATATGTACACGGTTGACATTTGTCACATGAGAACGAGTCGTTTCTACGACTCGTTTTCATGTGACAAATGTTCAATAGCTCGGTTCTGGAACGACTTGTCGGCCTCTGTGTTTCCTCCTTCCAACAACATGGGTCTCTTCAAAACCCATGTTCACTCCTTCCTCTCTCCAAAAAGACTCTCCCCACAGCATCTTCAAAGATGACAAAGGCCCTAAAGGAAATTATTTTCCTCAGTGTGGAGTTAATGTAAAAAAAAAAGACGGTCGGAGGATACCCTTCTAAGGAGCGTGATTGATCAAAATATCTCTTTGTCGATTCAAACCAATTTGATTCAACTGTTTGTCGATTCATGGCGCGTTCGTAGTTTTAAAAGAAATTCCGATTTTTTTTTAATACGCGGTGTGATATATATGTGACATAGACTGAGACGACCCATTCGAGACCGGACATTACATGCGACGGAAATTATTGAAGTCGCTGAGTTTGTGCTTTTGTTCTATTTGCTAGTATTAGTGAAAACGCCCGATTTAACGAACCATAAGAAGTGTCACATTATTTTTATTTCCACCCGCTTCAAGGCTAGAAGAAATATTCCCATAAAATCTGACCCGAGGGGCAATAAATCCCTAAATGGTCTGGGCAAGATAACCCAATTCCAAGCCACGAATTAGACCAGAGCCAACAAAGGCACAAATCAGAATAGTGACATTATTATTTGGTCAATTAATTGTACGCCCTTTAAAAAAATATAGTTAATATAATTTAATAATTGACTGAATGCGAGTTTAACGAAGTCCTGTTCTATCTAAACCATTTTGCATATCGTCTCTATGTAAATTTGGTTGTACACATACACACTGAGACGACATATATGATTTTATTTATCCTTACCCTATCTTGATATACATATCTACAGTTTTGGTAAAACCCTTCAAGCCACATTTTTTGGCAATGCTACTTTTCAGTGGTTCCATTTGGGAATGAAGTTGTCTTTGAATTGCAATATGGTAAATAATTTTTAAGGCCCCGCATCCGCGCTCAAAAAGAAGAGATATGTATATATGAGATATGTATATGTATATGTAAATAAATCATAAAAAAATATGTAATAACGAATGTTAGACGAGCGCGCTAATATTTAAAGCAATAAAATCGATGCGAAAATTGTGAAAATATTTAATAAAACACGACTCTTTTAAGATAGAGCAAAAATCTCGTGGAAAGCGTCTTAAGAATCATTTAAAGAAACATTGTGAATTTTTTCGCAATTATAACTTGTAAAATAAATGAAACAAACGTGTTTATAATAATTTTTGGAGCATACTTTGCGATTTTTTTCTATCGAAGGAATTTCATACAATTTGCGTTTCGACGTGCAAAGCGTCTAGAAATTATCTTCAAAAATAAGATATATATTTTTTAAGAGCTTAAAAACTTCAAATTTTTAAGGGAGATATGTAAGAAATCGGTAGAAATTCGGGTAGCGGCGCCTTAATTGAATGCTGAAAACTTAATTTATGTGTAATTTTTTTTGTTTATTTCGAAAAACCCATAGATGATATTAGTCAATCCTTAAATCATTCATAATTATAAATAAAATTGCAATATTTCACAATAAAATGTCGAATAACAAATAACTGCTTTCTATAACTTCAAGGTATATTTAATTAAATGAAGACAATATTAGCGAAACTCAATCGAAAATCTGGAGACAGAAAAATCAGAAAAAGATATTGGCACCTCTGGTACTCGAACCCAGGACCTTCGACTTTCCGGGCCACAGCTCTAACCATTGTGTGGTGTCTCTATCCCATTCGGTCATTTTTAACTGAATCTTACTTCGACTAAGAGCTGCCAACATTATCTTCATTTTCTTAACGCATATTTTATTGGCTGCTATCTTGTATGATTGCAAGATTCAAACCCGAACTAAATGCTATTTAGATAGTGTCTGGATAAATTTTTAGCCGTTTTATTTTTAATATGCGACATCTATTGACTTTTATGCGAGTCTAGGATGATTATTGATATTTATTTTTAACTTAATGAGTAAAACCTCATATTGTAATATTTAATTAAATGAAGACAATATTAGCGAAACTCAATCGAAAATCTGGAGACAGAAAAATCAGAAAAAGATATTGGCACCTCCGAATTTGTAAATATTCGTTTTTATCATCTCCTGTAAAGTTTTCATTTTTTGACTTGAAGGTTTTTACCAAATCATTAATCAAATATATTTAATTATAATAAAATGAAACAATGCAACTTTGTATAAACCACTTATAAAATGTGCAAATCCGACCGGTTTCGGAACAAACGTTCCTTCGTCAGGGAAAGCTTATACTAATTTGACAGTTTAGAACAATGTTTTATTAGGGTAGGGGTGGAGCCGTTGTTAGTTAATAATGTAGATTGGGTGGGTAGGTATTAGTGTAGAGTGGGTGGGTAGGGGAACAAATCCATGATTGGGCTATATGACAATATTAATTAATATTAATTAATATTAATATTAATATTAATTTTAATTAAATTTTTTAATTTACAAAGTTGCATTGTTTCATTTTATTATAATGGATAACCACAAAGTAATAGCTACATTCAAAAATATATTTAATTATTTTTTAAAGAAAGAGAAACATTGCCCGGTTGCGAATGACTTGACAATATTTGAAAATCTCCTACGATCACCACTGTAAGCAGAAAATTTTGTTTGTGTCGTGATCGAGTTTAGCCAGCCGGGGAATTGAACACGTTGACGCCTGGGTGGAAACCAAACGCGATGCCAACTAAGCCTCACCAGTCAAATATATATGTTTATATCCTTTAAACAGTAAAGAAGTAGGAAATACTGCCAACAGAAAACATGTAGGTTTGTACTTGGTGCTGGTACCTGCATTCGGCCAGCAGCATTTACCGGCCACGTGATCACGCAATGTCCGGCGGAACTAGGCCACTTCCGCCCCCCAATAGGTCAGTGTTGCCCCCTGCCAAAGTAGCCCCTTTGGGTCAGAGAGGGTAGGCATGGAAATTTCACTTTTCGCGGGCTTTTTGCCCCATTTCCCGGACTATTTTTACCACAAGAATTTAGCCGATTAGGAAATTGCCTGGTAATTTGTTCAATATTTTGTCAGCGGTTCAGTTTTGAGCCATATTTTCTCAGTCTACATTTTCTCCCATAGACTATAATATAGAAGTGTTATGTAGGCTTCTATTTTCGTCATCTAAAATACTAATTTCTGTCTGTGATTGCAATGAACTCGGATTGGTATTGAATTTTAAGTGTCACTTTCAAAATTAGAGCGATAAAGTACCCACCTTTTGAAGTGAAAACTTCTCTGGCACAGTTGTGATTTGAAACTCGATGAAACGAAAAATAGCGACACTAAAAAGAGAAAAACACATATGTCTATAGATGAAGAATGAGATAGAATAATCGGTCTCCTCTTTGTGCGGTGCTTCGTAGTCTCCCGTTGTCTACTTTAGTTTTCTGAATGTTTCACCTCTACCGCATGGGAACTGCACACTTGTATTTTTTTAAAATTCTATACATATTTGAATGTGCATTTTTTGAAGTAAAAAAATCTTTAGCGCCGTTGTGACTTGAAACTCGATGAAACGAAAAAGCGACACTAAAAAGAGACAAACACATACTCGTACATCTATTGGATTTAGCCTGCAAGAGAATAAGAAAGAATAATCGGTCTCCGCTTTGTGCGGTGCTTAGTAGCCTCCCCACTCTTGTTTACTTTAGTTTTATGAAGGTTTCACTTCTACCGAATGTGAACTGCACAAAGTATTTTTTTGCGTTAGCTCCACAGAGGAGGTCTTGAGAACAATAATTTCCCTCAGATCCTATGGAAAGGAAGGAGAGGAAAATCTGGGAATAAAAAAGGTATGAGGGGTCGGTAGGAATCTTGGGGATAGTGTGTCGGACCCGGAACCTCGAACCTCGACACCCCTGCTAAGTCACCAAATATAGCAAACCTTGGCAGAGGTGTAATAGGTGTAATCTAATAAATGATTCCCGAAACGGTAGTACCCATTCCCGCCTCCGAAATTGTATTTTAAAAAATTGATGCAACGTTGAAAGTGTTAAGATTTGAATCAAATTTGGACACATTTGGTCATTTTGATTGCAAATAACCTCCCTACCACCCCGCTTCGCATGTTTTCATTTTAAATTAATAAATATTTTGAAATACCACCCATTAATAAAAATTTATGAAAAACATAAAAAAAATCGTTAACGTAAATTTTATTTGAATTTTAATATAGATGTCTCTCAAGAGTCTTCTCTGTCTGGAGCCAGTGAGACTATGGCATACCCAATTGGGGTATGTTATGAGGCTGAAGGTGATGGGGAGGGGAAGGAGATAGGGAAAAGGAAGGTGAGGAAGTAGCTGGCTATTCAGATCTGGTCACCAAACACGGCTAAAGTCATTTCAGGCAACGTTTCAATTCTGAATGGTGGTCTTACACCAGGGCAACACTAAGAGTATCTTCAACTCTGGAACGTGCCGCGTTTTAATATATTTATTTTATAATAGTACTAGCGAGTCCCGGCGTGCGTTGCAATGCCACTAATAAAGAAATTGTTTTTCCCTGCATGTCTTTTCCCATTCGTCCCGTTACCCTTCCGCCTCCCCTTCTCCTATGTCCCCTTACCCTCACGAGTTGCCTCCACCTTCCCCGCCTTCCCTCTCCCTTCTCCCGCGAACCGCCTCCCGCGATCCCCTCCCCTCTCCCGCGTTCAATATATTCAGTCCCGGTACATTCAGATTTTCAAACAGCTCGCGTGCCACCTCTTGCAATTTTTTTTTACAATTTTAATTTTTCATATTATTATTATTAAAAATAAATATTTTTTTTTATTAAATTCGAAGTATTCGATTTTGGTTACTACCGTAGGTGAGTACTTCGATTAAATTAATTAATTTAAAGAGTTTATTCGAAAATTGAATTTTGATTGAACAATAGAAGTTTGCAAAATGTCATTTTTAAATTTTGCCATTTTTGACAGTTTCGCAAGTGTTTTTGTAATGATTAAAAAACTTTTCATGTGTATTGTCATGTGGTTATAATAATCCAGATACCTTCGCGAGGGTGGAAAGAAGGTATTTTGAAAGAAAAAAAACATTTCCCATGCTTAATACAGCAATGCATGGACAACTCATTTATATATGTAGGTACTTACATATTATGTGTTCATAGGCGAGCATATTTTGATTTTTTATAGAATTAATTTGTTTTTAAATTTTCAGAGAAAAAATCCTCTTAAAATCCACTTCGTAAAAGGCGCCCTTAATTTACAAGAAATATTTCAACTATGCAGATCGAAAGAAAAAAAAAATCGGAGAAAAATGACATATTTAATTCAATTTTGTATTTATTGTCCTTAACAGCATTTCAAATTTCCGCTATCGATATGTATCGTCTGAAGGTCTTTTTATATCAATATGAAGTATTTATTTGTTGATTTTATTAAATAATTCCTTATAAGAAATATCGCTGACGTAACTGCCAACTTTACTAAAATTGTTTATTTTGGGATATCGGAATGACCTTAGCTAACATCGCTGAAATTGAATAAATGTTTACCAAATAATAATATCCGATCACGCATTGCCAAATTATTGGAATCTTTATCTCATTTTTTTTACGAATTCTTAGCGAAAAGTTTGACAGTCAGTCAATGTCACCGGCAGCCATTTAAAATGTCAATCTGAATAAATCGGAAAGCAAAATAGAACATTTATTTATCAGACTTCTCAATGTCACCAAAGCCCAACAAAATACATGGGCTTTGTTACATTAACTCCATACACGAGGCCAGCCAGGGCCTATGCCGTCTGTGAAGATACTGTGTGGACAGTCTTTTGGAGAAGAGGAAAAAGTGAACATGGGTCTTGCAGAGATCCACGTTGTAGGAGAAAGGAACCGCCCCTCAGGGCCTATGCCATCTGTGAATATGCTGTGTGGAGGGTCTTTTGGAGGAGAGGAAGGAGTGAACACGGGTCTTGAAGAGACCCACTTTATGGGATGGAGGAAATACAGAGGCCGGCAAATCGTTCCACAGCCGAGCTGGCCGAGAGGGTCGCTACTCCGATTCGTTCAACAGCTCGGCTGTGGAAAGATTTGCCGGCCTCTATATTTCCTCCTTCCTACAACATGGGTCTCTTCAAGACCATGGTGGTCGAAAAATCCTCAATTCATGAAACAAACAATTCAATGAATAAGGAAAACTTAAAAAAAAAATTCATTCCTTCCTTTCTTTAAAAAGACCCTCAACACAGTATCTCAAATGACATAGGCCCCGAGGGAAATTATTTTCCTCAGGGCTTCCTGTGTGTGTCCGTCATTTTGTTACGCGGATTACAAACTTCAAAGAGCGAATGGCAGTACCCACAAAGTTCAGCGCCCTTAAGGTGATTTTTCAGAAAAACGGCGCTATATAAATTATCCAAATATTATTATTACCCGTAAGTATTTTGAGGTAAGAATAACCTGGTTGAATTTAATGTTTCAAAGATCCAATCATGTCTGATTACGACTAAAAGAGATGGAAACGACTATCTAGTCTCCTTCAACGGAAGCAATCAACAAATCAAAACCCCCATCGAGAGTTCGAGATCTAATAACAAGAAAGTTATAATTTCACAAAATATAATATGAATGTCGAGGGGTAAGGCTCTTGACTCGTAATCCGAAGATCGCGGTATGGAACCCCGGCGTGGGCAAATAAATTTTATTTCATTAATTTGTGTTATTTCATTTAAAAATAATATATAGTATGGAAGTGTATAGTGTGGAAGATACTCTCAGTGTCGCCCTGGAGTAAGACCAGCATTTCGAATTGCAACGTTCCTTGAAATGGCTTTAGCCGTATTTGGTGACCAGATCTGAATAGCCAGGTACTTCACCACCTTCCTCTTCCCCATCTCCTTCCCCTCCCCATCACCTTCAGCCTCACAACACACCCCAATTGGGTATGCCATAGTCTCACTGGCTCCAGACAGAGAAGACTCTTGTGAGACATCCATATTAAAATTAAAATAAAATTTACGTTGACGATTTTTTTATGTTTTTCATGAATACCAAAATCCAAAACAAAGAAAGCTGATTACTTCATTTTGGGCTGCAAAAAATATTCAATTGACAGGTTTCGAATTCCTGTTCAATACGTGACAGAAAAAAGTGGTTTATAAGAAATATTTTAATGAACGAAGCTATTTATTAATGTTAGCTGGTCACGTCAAGTAAATTATTTCTTCAGGTGACTCGTATAGAATCACGTTAAGATCTCAGGTATTATTTGTTTTTTTTTTACATTAACTCCGCACAGAAGGCCCTGAGGAAAATAATTTCCCTCAGGGTCTATGTCATCTGGGATGCTGTGTGGAGGGTCTTTTTGAGGAGAGGAAGGAATGAACATTGGTCTTGAAGAGACCCATGTTGTATTAAGGAGGAAACACAGAGGCCGGCAAATCATTCCAGAACGAGTCGAAGAAACGACACGTTCTCATGTGACAAATGTCAACCGTGTACAAATGTTGGGCTCGCGTTTGGCGTGTTTCCCGACTATGCACCGGTGCCGAAGGGATCAATGATGCTAGTTCCTCGGAGCATCTTCCATTGTAATACCGGTAGAACAAGGATAGCACTCCCACCCGACGCCTGTGCTCTAAAGATTGCAACCCGTCTGTTAAGATGGGAGAATCTATTAAACGGACCGCCCGTTTCTGCACAGAGTCGAGGGTATTTTTCAGGTATTTTGAAACTCCAGACTACAGGTGGCTGCCAAATTCAACCGTGGGGCGCACTTGTGATTTGTACAGGATTAGCAGTTGTGTACTATTAAAGTATCTGCGGGCCCTGTACAGTACGCCCGTTGTATTGATAAGTATAAGAAATGAAATCAATTCCTTTCATGGTCATGGAATAGTTTTTCAACTATGATTGGATATTGTGAGTAATATAGAAACATTCATATTTATTTTTCTAAATATATGCCTGCTTTAGTCACGTCATATGCTAGCATGAATAAATATTATCATGTAATATAATATATATTATCGTGTAGGTACATATTTAATATTATTTATTTGATAACTTCTACGGTATTCGTGGTCGGGGGGGAGGCCCGACGTAAATGAAGATACTTACAAGCTACGTGACTGTGACTCAACCACAAGTAGCCTACCGATATGCTACTTTTTAATGCTGGTTTCTGTACACGGTGCTACCTGAAATACACTGAACTTGATTTTTTTTTCAAGTGCAGCAGTGGAGTTAATACGAACTTTTCTGATTTTTTAACATTAGCTCCACAGGAAAAAAAACGAGTGCGCTTTAGACCACCCGACTGAAGTAAAACTTCTTTAGCTCCATCTATATGATTAGGAAGAGAGAAAGAAAATGTGCGCGCGCACTCCTCTCTCTTGCTCCTACAGTGTGATATAGACAATAAGCCTGCACTGTGTTTTAGTTATACGAAACGTAACTGGCTATGAAAGAAAGAGAGAAAGAAAATGTGTGCTCGCACCTCTTCCTCTTGCCCCTACAGTAATATCTCTTTCTATCTTCACTAATTTATATCTCCCTTTCAACTGCCGTTCGCCTCGCTTTTAGTAACGCTCCCGTCACGCATTTACCAGCTTACTCCCCAACTCAAGCGTGCGTAAAGAAGTTTTACTTCAATTATTTCCACTAGGGTCTATGCCATCTTAGGGGATGCTGTGTGAAGGGTATTTTTAAGGAAAGGAAGGAGAGGAAGTTCTAGGAAGGAACCTTAGGAATTAGAAGTCTGAATTTGGGAGTCAGTGTCTAGGAGTGCCGGACGTATGAATTCATCCCTCCAACTGCTGTGCTAGGCGATTTGTCAAGAGTCCGGCTGGAGAGGTCAAAAGAGTCCTGCTGCGTGGCAGACCGGATTGGGAGAGACTGGTTTGGGGAGATCTTTTGACCATTCCAGCAGGACTCTCTCAACTCATCGCCTTGCACCGCAATGCGAGGGGTGGTTTCATACGTTCGTCACTCCTGGACACATTGACCACCAGATTCGTACCCACCCTTAAAACCCATTCCTTCTCAGAACTTCCTCTCCTTCCTTTCCTTGAAAAGACCTTCCACATACAACCGAATTATTTAATGCCGTTTTTAAATGAATCCAACCATAAATACCATAATTGGAAATATAAAGCCGGATTTAAAAGTTTTACATAAATGCAGAATATAGCGCCCTTGGGGTGATTTTTCACAAAAACGGCGCTATATAAATCATCCAAATATTATTATTATTTATTTATTATTATAACGTTAGAATATAAAGTATGCTGAATGATAATAAATAATAACTAATAACTAATGGCCACCGTCTCTTCACTATGCGCCATGCAATAATTGTGTATGAACGTATTGGGTTGAATACGTTCAAAAAATATCCTCACCCAAACGCCCAGTCATTGACAGTTGTTATTGTAGTAATAATCTTGCAGTTTATGAATTGTGTAGGTATATGCAAACAATAATGTTAACTAAAATAAAGTTTTTGCTGTATGGAAACCTACTTTACACATTTATAAAAAACCATAGATAAAATTGCGAGAAACAATTAACAAAAAATTCCGCCTCAATACAGGTTCACCTAGTGAGGCAGGCTATGCACAACTAAAAATATTGTATAATTATACTCCTGTGTAACCTTTCTTACATTACTTTCTATTTGTTAATTTTTTTGTACTGATTGATGTAATCTATTTGTAAACTACATTGAGCATGTAATTTTTTAGTTATAATGTTGCCAATTTCATTGAATAAAGATATTATTATTACATTAATGTTTATTCTGAAAATGGTCTGAAAACCTTACTATTACACTAAAAGTTTGCCCTTTGAGCAATGTTTTTTTCTATTGAAGTGTAATTTTACTAGGATTTATACAGGGCGTTAAGGGACGTACTTGACTTACAGCGATTTCTGACTTTATTTGGAGTAAAAAATGAAAGTGAAATTTTTGTGTTATTTTTTTCTTTCTGCGCAAACATAAAACAAAAGTTAGACAGTTGAGGGGTTGGTCGGTTACTGAATTTTTGTTTTTTGTTTTTAAAACTAAGTATCGAAAATGTCACCGGAGACCAAAATTTTGTTCACATTTTTAATTCCAAATAATGTCAGGAATCACTGGTTAAAGTAAGTCAAGTACGTCCCCTAACATCCTGTATATACAAGTAACAATAACGAATTTACAAAGGTCACCTAAAATTAAAATTGAAAATAATATGAGATACGTTTTTAGATTTTCACGGCTAAAAGTATTTTCGTTATTTGTTTTGGGGTTGTTGTGCCGTGTTGCGCTACCTCCTTCTATAGCCAACGTTTCGGACAACGTTGCCGTGTGCCCTAATGATGGACACTGAAACGCTGTCCGAATATTGGCTAAAGAAGGAGGTAGCGCAACTCGGCAGAACACCCCAAAAACAAATAATTGATTTTCCTGAATAATTACTTAGATGTTATGTTACCTCTACCCAGAGGTGTCAATATGTTTTTCTGATTTTTCTGTTTCCAGATTTTCGATTGAGTTTCGCTTATATTGTCTTCATTTATTTAAATATTACAATTTGAGGTTTTACTCATAAAGTTAAAAATAAAAGATTAAAAATTGTTTCATGTGAATACCGCACAATAGTCTCAACTGCTCACTACCGTCTAGAGTCTAGAGCCAGTGAGATTATGGCAATCCCAATAGGGGTATGTTGTGATGGGTAGGCTATTCAGATGTGGTCATCATAAGCAGCTAAAGCCATTTTAAGCAACGTTTCAATTCTGAACGGTAGTCTTCCGTGCCGAACATGCCGCAAAATTACTACCTACGTATTATTTTTAATGAATAACATAAATAACACAAATTAATCAAATAAAATTTACATGCGCGCGCCGGGGTTTGAATCCGCCACATCCGGATTGCGAGTCGAGAGCCTTACCACTCGACTAAGGAGGGCGTCGACTCAATTTAATTTATAATAACTGATGAATTTGGAATGGTACCTAATAAAATGTATCACTTTTATTATTTTTCTTTCAGTAGAACAATGACCCTTTAGTTCCAAAGCCAAATTAGTCTCGTATCTTATCGTGTCACTACTGTCTTCCACAAAATATATATATTTTTTTACTTTTTAAGAAAAATGTTGGATGATCCTGTTGGTTTTTTACTTATATTATAAACTAGCAGACCAGGACACACGTGGCTGTGTCTACCCAACCTTTATAACCAACGCCATCTGTTAAATCAAATCCACACCGCCCGCTTGCTAGCCCGCTGCCCGCTGCAGCCCGCTCCTTTATTTATACATTTCAACCAATTTACACAAAACCTCAAAAAACAAAATCACTCTATCTATTGGTGAAAACCGCATGAATATCCGTTGCGTAATTTAAAAGATGCAAGCGCACAGTCAGTGGGAGCGACTTCAGTTTATACTACATACGTAAAGATAACGAACGCATTTTCAGTTGTGAATAGCTACGAGCATCCACACTTTTGATATGATTTTAAATTTTCGCGACCAAAAGTATTTTCGTGATTTATTTTTGGGGTGTTATGTCGTGTTGCGCTACCTTCTTCAGCCAACGTTTCGGACAGCGTTACAGTGTACATCTTCACACATCTACCCTGATGATGGACACTTTAACGCTGTTCAAAACATTGGCTAAAGAAGGAGGTAGCTCAACACGGCACAACAACCCAAAAACAAATAACGAAAATACTTTTGGCCGTGAAAATCTAAAAACGTATCTCACATTATATACCACCCCCAAAATCAATCAATTAATATCAACTCCAGTTTAAATGTGATTGGTTTGTTACTTAAATTTGGATTTGAGCTCAAAATACCCAAACAAACTGTTTTTTTTAAATTAAAAGGTTGGTACCTATATCTAATATCTGGTACAGAAAACTTCTACTTTATTTATTTGGGTTTAGAAATACAAAATATAAGCCATTAAAAAATATAAGCCATTAAAAAAATCAATTCTTCATGATTTTAGAGGCAACTTTGATATGTGAATTATTTTGTAACTATTAAAAAAATTATTTTACCATTTATGAAAATAATGATAATAAAACGTACAAAATAAAAAAAAGCATTTGAAGTCCATCCTTTATTTTCCTTATTTATTTTTGAGGTGTAATGCCGTGTTGCGCTACCTCCTTCTCCAACGTTTCGGACAGCGTTACAGTGTCCATTATCAGGGCGGATGTGTGACGATGATATAGCATAACAACCCAAAAATAAATAACGAAAATACTTTTGGCCGTGAAAACCTAAAATCATATCTCCAGACATTTAAATTGTAATTACTGATTTACGTTGAAACACAAATTTGTCGTACATTGTAAATATATTAAAATTTCTACCTAAGAAAACCATTTTTTAGAATGTTTTATTGTTTCTTTTATTTTTCATTATATTAATACAGTAGATAGAGTAATATTATTATTTTTAATAATTATGGTTAACTCACAAAAAAATGCCAAAGTTGCCACAAAAATCATGCAAAATTAATTTCTATTATTATAATGAATATATTTTATAATATAAAACATAAATAAATAAAGTAGCTCATATATGTAATAGTTATATGCTGTATCTTTCGATTTCATTTTTTTTTCCAGTTTTTAGGGTATTTTGGCCTCAAATCCAAAATTTAAGTTTTGTATAAAAAAGTCCGAGCAATCGTTCAACTTGATGCATTTTTATTATTTTCTGTTCCTCCTAATACTTTAAATCGGACTTAAAAATTGAGATAAATTAAGATAACCGTGTGAAAATATGGTAATAATAAATAAAGCATTTGAAATAGTACAAAAAATATTTTTAAAATAGAAAAAAATAAGAAAAAATTATTGTTATTTCAATCATTTATCTTCCCAACAACACGAAGTTTGCGTCTCATTACAATCAATCTTTAAAAGTGTAAACTTACCTCAAATCCCACTTGAACCTACATAACGCCAATAAACCCGCAATTGCAGCATTAACTCCATTCCAGAAACAATCGACTTCTCGGACAATAACCCAAAAGAGGTAATTAGTAATTAGGAGTACATTACATACATTAGGTACACCGACTGGCCCGTCTGCCGGCCCGCGAGACAATCAGACAATACCAAAACATTGTCACTATGGCTGTGAGAATCGATATTCTAAATACCTGCCATTGTCAACTTGACATTCAGTTTGTAAACAACGCGACGCTACGGAGATGAGCCGTTGGTACGAAGAAACAACATAAACAACTGTTCCGCCTGGATACTGACATCAACAACATCTTCAAGATCGATAAAAACAAATCATCCTTACTTGGACTATTTATAATACTTTGACAATCTTTGAAAAACACTCGATATTAACACCAATTCGACCTGCACAGCTTTCTCTCAGGGGTGTTTCAGAACACTGAATAGTCCAACTCGTGGCTTTGGTCATATACTGCTTCTGGAGGGGTTTATTGTGGAAAACTTGGGCGGTTGCTTTGGCAACGGGGCGGCGCGCTTTTCAAACTTCTGACTTATAAATCTGAAAATGGTGTAAGGCGGCCATTGGCTCAAGGTTGGCTCCCGCCCAGGCTTTATCGAGAAGTAAATCGGGTGACAAATGACCACCAATCCACGATTCATTTCGCCGATAACCGAGAACTTAGGCTTTAAGCTTATTATTTTGATTCGTTCCATTTCTATGAACATTCCATTTATAATCGGATTTTTTTTGTTCTTAAGTGTTCCACATTTCAGAGATGGCGAACCACCATATCGCTATGCATGTCTGGAGCGTTTCTGGTGACTTTGGTAGGACAAAGTTCGATTTGTGTTTGCGAAATAATTGTAAATTAGTTGAAAACTGACAAAAATATGAAAAATGCCAGTAACTGCATATTCTTGCCAGTCGCGTGTAACTAAATTATTGGCACTTTGCACCTGGCAAAGTGAGGAAGCTCACGCTATGAGACAGGGGAGGCTGTGCCTCTCCCCAACAAAATAGAGAACAAAAAGGGGAAAAGATCCTAGATACTAGTGACGGTTCATGCTATGGCTGTGCCTCCCCAACAAAATAGAGAAGAAAGGGGGGAAAAGATCCTAGATACTAGTGACGGTTCATGCTATGAGGCAGGGGAGGCTGTGCCTCCCCAACAGGTGGGGCAGTACCTCTCCCTCGACTGCTGAAAGAGATGCGTGAACTCACTCTTAATGAATGGCAAAAACGTTGGGATAGATCGAATACGGGCAGATGGACTTTCTCCTTCTTCCCGTCAGTTAAAGCCAGAATGGAAGGGGCGTTCATCAAATTGGATCATCACTTAACACAAATACTTTCAGGTCATGGAGAATTCAGGGGAAGACTGCACAGCCTGACCCTGTCTCCCCATCCGAACTGTGCGTGTGGTGACACAAACCAAACAGCCGAGCACATTCTGTGGCACTGTGAGATTTTGACGGACGCAAGAGATGAAATGTTGGAAGGTCTGAAAGTAACTACGAGACCAGCATGGAATGCAGATCTCGTGTCGAACAAGGAGAATCTCGAATGCCTGAGGAAATTTACAAGGATCTGGGTTGAGAGATGGCCTGAACTTAGAGTCGATGATTAAATTTAACTTCATTGTGTGTTTAGGATCCAGGTGTAATTGCTCCTGGAATCCATGGTCACCCTTTTATCATACTTCTACTACTACTATTGCCCGGATTTTTATTATTTCGCACTGAAACTGTTTATTCATGTATTTATGTATCATGCTTTCTTAGGTACCACCTTCAACAGCCTCTTTAAAATCTAAAATTTGTCTCTATTTCTTGCTTTTTAATCATTGTTTTCTCTCTCTTAACTTGATATTATTAATAACCTTACCAGTATATACTACTCTTGCTACTTTCATTTTATTCTTTTTTTTCTAAATCTAAGATATATTTCAATCAAGTTTTGCGTGTCTGGACTTGCATGAGTAAGGAGCCGGATCGTAAGGAGCCGGAACGGAACTACCATTTAATCATTTTGTATTGTCTTACACCCCATCAAGGGGGTGGACTAGACCTATGACCGTGCATCAACTGAGGAGATGACTCCCAAGGCAGCGGTTGCATAACCCGCCCGCGCCTCCCCCGTCGCCATGAGCGGGCCTGAAGACCAACCGTTGCGGACCGGTGCCCTTCCGCCCTGCCTCCGGTGACCCGATGCTCACTTTTATCCCTAGGGTCTTCAGGTCTTTCCCTCTTTAATTCCAACACTTTCTTCGAGGGCGTACTGGGAAGCCGGCTTAGGGGCGCGGACACCGAGTCCCGCTTGCGACTGGACTGATGGCTCCGCTTATCCTCGGCGGGACTGCCGGACGACTGCAACTCAGTTGCTTTGGTTAGGTCGTACAATCTCATCATAATAATGTTTTTTTTTTTTCTAGTAACTTTCCCTCTTTTCTATTAATAAACTTTGTTTTCAGCTATATCCAGTGGCGGAGATGAGACATGATACTGTGAAATAAATAACTAACACCATGTACGCACTCGCATACTGCCTGCTAACAATGTATGCCCGGACATTGGAGGTCTAGAGTCATTTTAATAAAAAAATAGCTTCTTTATAAATAAAAAATTAGAGTCCTGACGTGTACGGTGAAGGAGGAAACCATCTGTTTCCTTAGAACGCCGTGGGAAAGTGGTGGGCAACCTCCAGTGTGCCTCCCCAACAAAATAGAGAAGAAAGGGGGGAAAAGATCCTAGATACTAGTGACGGTTCATGCTATGAGGCAGTGCCTCCCCAACAAAATAGAGAAGAAAGGGGGGGAAAGATCCTAGATACTAGTGACGGTTCATGCTATGAGGCAGGGGAGGCTGTGCCTCCCCAACAAAATAGAGAAGAAAGGGGGGGAAAGATCCTAGATACTAGTGACGGTTCATGCTATGAGGCAGGGGAGGCTGTGCCTCCCCAACAAAATAGAGAAGAAAGGGGGGAAAAGATCCTAGATACTAGTGACGGTTCATGCTATGAGGCAGGGGAGGCTGTGCCTCCCCAACAAAATAGAGAAGAAAGGGGGGGAAAGATCCTAGATACTAGTGACGGTTCATGCTATGAGGCAGGGGAGGCTGTGCCTCCCCAACAAAATAGAGAAGAAAGGGGGGAAAAGATCCTAGATACTAGTGACGGTTCATGCTATGAGGCAGGGGAGGCTGTGCCTCCCCAACAAAATAGAGAAGAAAGGGGGGGAAAAGATCCTAGATACTAGTGACGGTTCATGCTATGAGACAGGGGAGTAGATGAAAGTATCCATACATCATTTAGATGAAAGTATCCATACATCATTTAGATGAAAGTATACATACATCCAAAATATAATAAATAAATAGGGTTTATCCTATCCCACAATTTTGTCAAAACCAAAAGGTCACGCAAGGTGTCACTTCAATTCTAAAATACATCAATAAAATACAATCATATTTCAATGAAAACGGGCACTTCAAACTCTACTATAGGAGTGACGGACGTATGAATCCATCCCTCCCACTGCGGTGCAAGGCGATGGGTCGAGAGAGTCCTGCTGGATAGGTCAAAAGGTCTCTCGCAACCGGTAGGTGGGCAAACACATCCGCCGCTGCCAGACAAATCTCACCCTATGAACCCGGGTACCCCTGTTAAGTACCAAACGTAGCGAATCAACGAGTTGGTTATTCAATAATAGGTTCCTGGGGCGGCGGTACCAAATTGATCATTAATTTTACAATCGTCTATTAAAAAAATGATGACCGGACAACTCAACAACATACAACTTCAACACCTTCGATTGAAAAGTCATTAAAGACGATGAAAAAAATTGGTTAAATAGATTACGTTAGGTTATGGGCTATTTTTCAATTTTTTTTCATAACTTTGATGACTTTTCGAAGAGGTGTTGACACGCCACTTTGTTGAGTTGCCGTGGAACCAAAAAAAACCTGAATTCCTTTTAAATAAAATTTAAAAAAAATCATATTTTGTCATAGGGTCAAAATATTTCCGTTTCGCAATAAAATCCAAATAATTGGAATATCTCTGAATGTATCCGAAAACTAAAAACTGTTTTTGAAAGGTGATAAAATGCGCTTTAAGATTTTATAAAGAGAAATAAACAAATAATTGTTTAAATGTGAATATATTGCATGCAAACATAAAAAAGTTTTAAAAATTGCTCACCTTACGTTTTTTCCAACTAAAATTATTGACAAAAAAAAATAAATACAAATTTCAGTCACCTATAAAATAATTATTGAAAAATTGCCAAAGTTTTTTTTTTCTAAAAGCAATCTGAATTTTTGGTTTAATAAAGATGTACATTTTACTTCATTTGTGGTTAACTTTTAGATTTTAATATAAAACTTGATGTTTTATCTTTCGAACATCGTTTATATCATATTTCTCTTTATGATAGGAAGGGAGACATAAGGGGGCGTTCAAGTATTACGTAACGCAATTTTTGAAGATTTTTGACCCCCCCTCCCCCCATGTAACGCGCCATAACTTTTTCCGTACCCTCCCCCCCCCCCTAAACATTACGTAACTCCCAAGTGACAATTTTTACCGTAAAGTCACGCTTTTTTTTTTAGTTTTTTTTTTTTAACTTTATTTATTCTCATTTCTTTGTACATATAATGTATAATAGCAAATAGTATACATATAATAACATAATAATAATAATAATAATTGGACAATTTGTAGAGCGCCGTTTTTGTGAAAAATCACCTCAAGGGCGCTTTACAATCTATTATGAATCTTAGGCTCTATCTAATTTTATTATTTACATTTTATTATTTTATTTTTATAATATATAAAAACAAATAGTATGAACAAGAAGTGAAAACCCACTAAGGCACTGCCTGAGTGTGTGTAATATTAAAACAAATACTATATTTCCAAGTACCCAAAGTATAAAATAGACTTAAAAAACATATTAAATATAAAGTTAGTATAAAAAGTTAGTATTACATAGGTAGAATAAGTGAAAAAGGTTTTTTTTCAGCTATTATAAAAATAAAATAAAAACATGGAAAAAACGTACTGATTTTAATTTTTAATTTTTTTTTTGAGTTATTAAAAAAAAATAAACAGAAAGCATATTGTACTACAGTTTAGAAAGTTACAGAAAGTGAGTTGTAGAAGGATGGATAAATTTATAGAAAAAGCGTTTCAATATCTATATTATTCAACCATCATTTTACCTCTTTTACATATTTTATCATTTTATTTATCATTTCAGTTTGTAGTGGTAGAAGGTTAAATGAACGAGGACCAATGAAACTGCTCTGTGTCTGCAATAATTTAGTGTTGATTTGTGGGGTGTAAAATATATTATTTATTCTTTTGCTCATTCTGTTTTCATTTATTTCGAAATTATTTTTGTTTTTAAATACATATTTCAAAGTTTGTAATATACATAATTTACGTATATTAAATATTTTTGTTTCTTTGTATAATAAGTTGGTCGAGAATGTTTTATTTTTGTTATATATGACTTTAATTATGTGTTTTTTTGAATTATTTGTAGAGGCTTAATAAATGTATCATGTGCACCACCCCATCCTATAATGCCATAAGTGATTGATGATTGCACCAGGGAAAAGTAGATCATTTTCAATTTTTCAATATTTAGTACTTCCTTAAGTCTATAAAATATGTAGGTCAGATATCTTAATTTAGAAGTGATTTGATTAATATGTGATTTCCAATTAAGATTTATATATATATTGATACTCCTAAATATTTTATATTTTCGACATTAGTGAGTTCGTTGCACATGAAGCACATTTCTTGATTGCAACTAGTATTATGGATTCTAATTTTAAGGTTGTCTGTAGGTTTATTTTTAATGGTTTTATAAAAAGGTAAGTAACATGTTTTGCTATAGTTTAAAACGAGTTTGTTGTATTTTAGCCATGTTGAAACCAGTGAAATACAATCAGTTGCTTTCGAAAAAGTTTCTTTCCAATGATTACCATCCACTATTTTTGCCGTGTCGTCTGCGTAAGAAACAATTTTACCAGGGATTACAAAATTACATAAATCATTAATATAAATTAAGAATAAAATCGGGCCAAGCACAGTTCCCTGTGGAACTCCATTTTTTTATCTTTGACTCTGAACTATAATTATTCCCAATTTTTGTTTTTGTGTTCTGTCTGTAAGATAGTTAGAGAGTAGTTTTAGTGTGTCTTTTTTGAAGCCTAGTTGATTTATTTTTGTAATGAGTAAATTATGATTTACGGTGTCGAAAGCTTTTCTTAAATCTAGGAATATGGCAAGACATTTCCTTTTTTTATCGATAGATGAGTATATTATATTATTTTGATTTTTTAATTTATATTATGATTTTTTTAAACTCTTCAGGATTTTTATTTTTAAATTTATACAAGATTTTTTAACCTACTTATTATTTACAATAGCCGTTATTACTAACTTACACGATCATTAATTTACTAATTGAGCTAGAACTCCCTCACCAAACACAAGAGCATTGTCTCTTTATGGTGAGGAAACGCAATTTTTTTTTTTTTTGTTAACCTTATGTAACTATGTAACTGTTGTAACTTCATATGTATTTTTAATAAACATTGCCAATAAAAAAAAAATAAACAAAAAAATATATATCTTTTTTGTCAATTCATATATCGCATCCTCGGTGCTTAGGTCTTTACGAAAGCCGTATTGGTTTTTCGATAGAATGTTATATTTATCTATGTGTTCAATGACTCTAAACTTGATGCATTTTTCGAATATTTTCGAGAGGTTTGAAACAAGAGATATTGGTCTATAATTGTCTAATTTATTCGTATCTCCAGATTTATGAATAGGTATTATAGTGGAAATTTTAAATTGCTCTGGTAAAATGACCATTTTTGAGGCATAAATTAAAAATATGTTGCAATGGAGTTAGGACATGTTGTTTTATTTTTTTGAACGTATCACTAGATAATCCATCATTTCCCTTAGAGTTGGATGGTTTTAGGTTATCATATTTTTCAATTTCATTAAATGTAACAGGAGAAAAATATTCTATAGAGTTAATTGAATCATTATTTGAATCTAATTGAGGAGATGTCTCCATATAAGCATCATTAACATTAATGCCGGCTGATTCAAGTACTACGTCTACTACATTTGTAAAATAGTTATTAAAGCTTTCTGCAATGGTCGATTTGTTAGTCATTATTTCATTATTTATTATAACCTCATTTACAATATTTGAAGACATACTTTTTTGTTGGCAATTTCATTTATAATATTCGAAGTTTTTTTAGTATTATTTTTAGGATTTTCAATTTGTATACTATAGTATTTCTTTTTGCAGTTTCGTATCAGCCTATTGAGTTTGTTACGATACATTAGATTTTTTGTTTTCAGATAAGGCATTGTTCTGAGATTATTCTTTTGGCAATCTATTTGATATTTAAACATTTCTCTATATAATTTATCTCTTTGTTTAATTGATATATAATTAATCCAACTGTTATCCAAGGCTTAATTTTTTATATTTATTTTTAGTGACAACTATTTTACTTTCACTTTTTAGAGTATGATCTCTCAGAGTTTTATAGAAATTCTCTAGTGCGAGATGTGGATTTTCTATTGATAACACATTTTCCCAGTTTTCTGACCGAAGTAAAGAGTTTAGAGTTTCATAATTAATATCTACTTTTTCTAGATTTGCAGAATTTCGGTTTAGTGGAGTATTTTTGAAATGATGTCCATAAAAAGGTCGGGTAATGATCTGTGATATTTGTTTTAAGAATTGAAGAGATGATATTAACCGCCTTGTGCGACTTGACAAATATGTGGCCCAAACATGCCGAGTGACTTAAGGTTACGCTTGTTGGTGAGTTAAAATATGACATGTGTTCAGAGCTAGATAAACAATCAAGATACTCATTTTGACAATTCACATTTGTATTATTATCATTAATATTTATATTAATGTTTCCTGTCACAATGGAAAAAGTGAAATTGTTTCTATCAAGTTTACTAACAAAAGATTTTAGTTCTTTTAAAAATAAAAAAAATCATTTAATGGAGGGAATCTATATATGGCTAGAATATGATATTTATAGTTGTTTTGACAAAAAGTTATTATTATTGCATTGGCTGTTTTAAATTCAATAAATTCAGCGGCAACATTTTTCAGAGTATTATGACAGAAGACAGTAACTCCACCATGACCAGTATGCTTACAGGCAGATGAAATTGTTGTATATTCTGGTAAGTTATATGGAATTACTTATTTCATTTGAGTTTCAGTTATAACAATTATACTTGGTGAAAAATCTAGGTTATTAATAAGTACACAGTTAACTTAACTTAACTCAACCGCCTTACCTTAACTTTAGTCTTGTTTTAATCGCGTTTGCGGTAGTAAATAAAACAAGAGATTTCGAGAACGAAAAATATTGCCTACTTGGAAGATTTTATTTGCCTAGTTTTTTTTTTAATCTAAATAAAGAAAAACATGTTACGTAATGCGTTTTTATTATTTATTTATCTATAAAATAGTATATGTACATTGGGTTTGTTTAATGCCTGTCTCACTAGGATATACCTGTGTCAAGCGTTGTTAGAATCCCCCTCCCCCCCCCCCCCTCCCCCTCGTAACGCACAGTAATGTTTCACAACCCCCCCCCCCCCCCAAAGTGGGTTACGTAATACTTGAATGGCCCCTAACGATTTCATGAGATCATATGATTTGTTCCGAAAAGCGAACAAATTAAAGTGAGGGCTTAATGGCCATCGAAAAAAATAAATGTGATGGAATTTGAAACACCACTAAAGTACTAAATTTATAGTACTAATTTACTCCGTGTTACTTTTTGAAAAAGATTTACCATTACTGAACTATAATAAAAGCTTTATTAGTAATTTGTGCAAAAGTTAATGTTCAATTTCCCTTTGGCCTTTAACTCATACGTGAACGTTTTTTTTTGGTTTTGCTTTTTGCATTGACTGAAAAGGTAATCGGCATTATTATTTTCATGGCGCGTGTTCGGCTAATTAGTATATTTATTTACTTGGTCGTGTCCGCTGTAATCTTTGCTAAAATACTTGCTACAATAACCAGACATGCTCCAGGAATAATTTTAAGAGGTTCATTCTAAAATATCCCCCGACAAAATATCTACTAAAACTTAACCTAACCTAACCTAACAAAAAAATGAGATAAAAATAATACAGACATCCTGTAAAGACAATAAATTATTGTTAGATATCTGCATTATTTTAGTCCCATTGTACTATTTTTGAATAACAATTTATTGTCTTTAAAGGATGTGTGAATTATTTTCGTCCCATTTTACTATTTTTGAACAATAATTTATTGTATTTACAGGATGTGTAAATTATTTTCGTCCCATTTTACTATTATTGAACAATAATTTAATGTCTTTACAGTATGTCTGTATTATTTTTGTCCCATTTTACTATTTTTGAACAATAATTTATTGTATTTACAGGATGTGTAAATTATTTTCGTCTCATTTTACTATTATTGAACAATAATTTAATGTCTTTACAGTATGACTGTATTATTTTTGTCCCATTTTACTATTTTTGAACAATAATTTATTGTATTTGCAGGATGTGTAAATTATTTTCGTCCTATTTTACTATTATTGAACAATAATTCATGTCTTTACAGTATGTCTGTATTATTTTTGTCCCATTTTACTATTTTTGAACAATAATTTATTGTATTTACAGGATGTGTAAATTATTTTCGTCCCATTTTACTATTATTGAAGAATAATTTAATGTCTTTACAGTATGACTGTATTATTTTTGTCCCATTTTACTATTTTTGAACAATAATTTATTGTATTTGCAGGATGTGTAAATTAATTTCGTCCTATTTTACTATTATTGAACAATAATTAATGTCTTTACAGTATGTCTGTATTATTTTTGTCCCATTTTACTATTTTTGAATAATAATAATTTATTGTCTTTACAGGATGTGTGTATTATTTTGACTCATTTTTTTGTTCATTTAGGTTAGGTTAGGTTAGGTTTAGTTAGATATTTTGTTGGGGGATGTTTTGTCTTTGGATATATTGTCGGAAGATATTTAGTCGCGGGATGAATTTTCAAGAAAACTCTCATAAATTTTAAGCACGTCGACCTTCGAACTTCGAGGTAAAACTTGTAGCCTGATTTCTAAAGATGTTTGGGGGCAAAATGGAGTATTTTTTCTCAATTATGCCATACTTGACGGCCTCTGTGGTCGAGGGTAAAGGCTCTCGATTATGCCGGATCAAATGCCGGCGTGCGGAAGAATTTTTATTTTATTTTTTTTATTAACTTAAGAAGAAACCCGGTCGCCGAGAAAATTTAACAATAAGTATTTTACCAAACTGTTGCTGTCACTGTCGCTCTTACACTCTTACTCCCTATAAAACTGAGCTGAAGAGACAACTGCACACTACACCCCAGGCAGATAGTACATAAATAAAATCATAAAAATTGAGGTTTTATATTCCCCATTTTTCTCCTCACAAAACTGGACCGATTTAAAATATTTTTTTACTAACTGTTTTAGAAGAAACTACTCTATTATGTTTGTACGTTTTCCTTCTTTAAAGAAATCTTTTTTTAAATTATTTTTTATTGGCAATGCTAATTAAAAATACATATAAAGTTACATCAGTTACATAGTTACATAAGGTTTTAACAAAGAAATAAAAAATTGCCTTTCCTCACTGTACGGGACGTGGCACTGTAATCGCCACCCGCACAGACGATGTAGTGGGAGGGGGACCGGCTGGCCGTTTCGACGCCTTCGGGAGAAGGGGAGAGAAAGGGTAGGTAGAGGGAAAAGTGGGGTAAATGTAGGGAGAAAGGGAGAAATGGGGAGAAAGCGAGGGAAAACGGGGAGAAATTGTAGGTAGAAAGGGAGAAACGGATCGAAGGCAAGGGGAAGGGAGGTAGAGCGCAGTAGAGGGGTTACCTTCGCCTTGAGAAAGGCGTTTCGAGAAATTGTATGCTGAGTCTTCTTGGGTGGGCTGGCCAGAGGAGCGAAGAAGTCCAACTTGCCGTAGGTAAAGGGAGAAACGGGAGAAGGCGAGGGGAAGAAGGGAGGTGGAGCGCAGTAGAGGGGTAACCTGCGCCTTGAGAAAGGCGTTTCGAGAAATTGTAATAGGTTCTTCAGGGTGGGCGGTTCGGCCAGGGCCAAGAAGAAGTCCAAGTTTCCCAGTGGTAGATCGGAGCAGGCAGGATAAGGCGAGATGCTTTTGTGGCGATGAGATCTGGAGCTCTGCCGATCTAGCGCAATTTCGGCCGTATTTAAAGGGCCCTGAGCCGGGAGTCTGCCCATACTTAGACCCTTTTTTCATCTCAATTCTCCGAACTGAGATGAATTCTAGGTATTTCGGCCGTTAGAGACTTTAAACGCCACTGCGTTCGTTCCGCTGTTGCGTAACGAAGCAAAAAACGCCACAGCGTTCAATCTCACCCTACACTCTACGCTTCTCCGATATTTTGTTTATTTATGAGTTTGCATAGACATGGTAGATTTTATGAAAATAACAAATTCAAGTGTGTAGGTATGTACACAAATCATGAAACTTTGCACAAAATAGAATTAAGTTACATAGAGCCAATTTGTGCAGGATAAAAATACATAGTTTTGCACAAATTGGGTACATAAAGAGATATGAATGACTTTGCATAAATTTGAATTTGCGCAAAGGTCAAAGGGTTGTAGGTATGTACAACAGACCAAGAAGGCTTTGCACAAATCACAAATTTATGCAAAGTAACAAAATACGTGTGTAGGTGCGTACACAGAGGTGGGAAAAGGGGGTGAAGGGGTCAAGTTTTGTTTTTTTTATCCCTTTGGAATTACTTGACCCCGGCAGCTGATTTATTAATTATAATTTAAAATACAATTATTTCATTGTCAAATCACGTCCGGTACATTCTCCCTCCGGTGCAGTCACGGCTGCGCCTAGCTGTCAGGACGTGTATTTGTCGAATTGTTGCTGAAGGGTGGCAGAGCGGCTGTATGTAGCGCTGCGTCTGCACTCTGGTTGCATCGTTGTCATCGTCTCCGTGTGGTCTCCGTTGTCTGAGGGAGGCCATATCGGCACGGAAAGCTGCTCATCCGCAGCGGTGGAGGTCGGGCCGCGCTGTATCAGGTAGCGGCCGATGTCCTTTTGTTTGGTTCCATGTGCCGCCGAACAGGCGGGGATGGTGCCAGAGAATGCGGGGGGTGCGAGGGGTGAAGGGCCACGCACCACCGCCCGGCGGCCGATGTCATTACGGTCGGGCACGTGGGCAAGGCTCCCCCCGTCCTTTTTGCCGGGCGTTCGGGCAAGGCTCCCTCCGTCATTTTGGCCGGGCGTTCGGGCAAGGCTCCCTCCTTCATTTCGGCCAATCAGTCTGGCGCCAGGAGATACCATAGGCTGAGCCTCAGGGTAGGCGCCAGTTGACGCTTCAGGCTGCGCTTTGGGAAGGGTAGCAGGGAGCGCGCTTGGGTGCGCGCCAAGAAGGGCACCAGAAAGCGCGCCATGGTGCGCGGCAGGGAGCGCACGAGGGAAGACATCAGGGGGCGCGCCTGGGTGCGCGTCAAGAAGGGCACCAGAGAGCGCGCCATGATGCGCATCAGGGGGCGCACGCGGCAAGACATCAGAGGGCGCGCCTGGGTGCACGTCAAGAAGAGCACCAGAGAGCGCGCCGGGATGCGCTTCAGGGGGCGCACGAGGGAAGACATCAGGGGGCGCGTCTGGGTGCGCGTCAAGAAGGGCACCAGAGAGCGCGCCGGGATGCGCGTCAGGAGGCGCATGAGGCAAGACATCAGAGGTCGCGCCTGGGTGTTCGTCAAAGAGAACACCAGAGAGCGCGCCAGGGTGCGCGTCAGGGGGCGCACGAGGGAAGACATCAGGGGGCGCGTCTGGGTGCGCGTCAAGAACGGCACCAGAGAGCGCGCCGGGATGCGCTTCAGGGGGCGCATGAGGCAAGACATCAGAGGTCGCGCCTGGGTGTTTGTCAAGGAGAACACCAGAGAGCGCGCCAGGGTGCGCGTCAGGGGGCGCACGAGGGAAGACATCAGGGGGCGCGCCTGGGTGCGCGTCAAGAAGGGCACCAGAGAGCGCGTCGGGATGCGCATCAGGGGGCGCACGTGGCAAGACATCAGAGGGCGCGCCTGGGTGCACGTCAAGAAGAGCACCAGAGAGCGCGCCGGGATGCGCTTCAGGGGGCGCACGAGGGAAGACATCAGGGGGCGCGTCTGGGTGCGCGTCAAGAAGGGCACCAGAGAGCGCGCCGGGATGCGCATCAGGAGGCGCATGAGGCAAGACATCAGAGGTCGCGCCTGGGTGTTCGTCAAAGAGAACACCAGAGAGCGCGCCAGGGTGCGCGTCAGGGGGCGCACGAGGGAAGACATCAGGGGGCGCGTCTGGGTGCGCGTCAAGAAGGGCACCAGAGAGCGCGCCGGGATGCGCGTCAGGAGGCGCACGCGGCAAGACATCAGAGGGCGCGCCTGGGTACACGTCAAGAAGAGCACCAGAAAGCGCGCCGGGATGCGCACGAGGAAAGACATCAGGGGGCGCGCCTGGGTGCGCGTCAAGAAGGGCACCAGAGAGCACGCCGGGATGCGCTTCAGGAGGCGCATGAGGCAAGACATCAGAAGTCGCGCCAGGGTGCGCGTCAGGGGGCGCACGAGGGAAGACATCAGAGGGCGCGCCTGGGTGCACGTCAAGAAGGGCACCAGAGAGCGCGCCGGGATGCGCTTCAGGGGGCGCATGAGAGAAGACATCAGGGGGCGCGCCTGGGTGCGCGTCAAGAAGGGCACCAGAGAGCGCGCCGGGATGCGCGTCAGGAGGCGCATGAGGCAAGACATCAGAGGTTGCGCCTGGGTGTTCGTCAAAGAGAACACCAGAGAGCGCGCCAGGGTGCGCGTCAGGGGGCGCACGAGGGAAGACATCAGGGGGCGCGTCTGGGTGCGCGTCAAGAACGGCACCAGAGAGCGCGCCGGGATGCGCTTCAGGGGGCGCATGAGGCAAGACATCAGAGGTCGCGCCTGGGTGTTTGTCAAGGAGAACACCAGAGAGCGCGCCAGGGTGCGCGTCAGGGGGCGCACGAGGGAAGACATCAGGGGGCGCGTCTGGGTGCGCGTCAAGAACGGCACCAGAGAGCGCGCCGGGATGCGCTTCAGGGGGCGCATGAGGCAAGACATCAGAGGTCGCGCCTGGGTGTTCGTCAAGGAGAACACCAGAGAGCGCGCCAGGGTGCGCATCAGGGGGCGCACGCGGCAAGACATCAGAGGGCGCGCCTGGGTACACGTCAAGAAGGGCACCAGAGAGCGCGCCGGGATGCGCTTCAGGGGGCGCATGAGAGAAGACATCAGGGGGCGCGCGAGGAAAGACATCAGAGGGCGCGCCTGGGTGCACGTCAAGATGCGCGCCAGGGAGCGCGCTTGGAAGCACGCCAGGGAGCGCGCCGGGATGCACGCCAGCAGGGGGACCAGGGGCGTCAGTGTATACGCCAGGCTGGGCACCAGGAGGGACATCGGGGAGCGCGCCAGGAAGTACGCCAGGAAGCACGCCAGGATGCACGCCAGGTGGGGCACCAGGGGCGTCAGTGTGTACGCCAGGCTGGGCACCAGGAGGGACATCAGAGAGCGCACGAGGAAGCGCGCCAGGATGCGCGCCGGGATGCACGCCAGGATGCGCGCCAGGGAGCGCGCTTGGAAGCACGCCAGGGAGCGCGCCGGGATGCACGCCAGCAGGGGGACCAGGGGCGTCAGTGTATACGCCAGGCTGGGTACCAGGAGGGACATCGGGGAGCGCGCCAGGAAGCACGCCAGGAAGCACGCCAGAGAGCGCGCCGGGATGCACGCCAGGTGGGGCACCAGGGGCGTCAGTGTGTACGCCAGGCTGGGCACCAGGAGGGACATCAGGGAGCACGCCAGGAAGCGCGCCAGGATGCGCGCCAGGGAGCGCGCCGGGATGCACGCCAGGAGGGGCACCAGGGACGTCAGTGTGTACGCCAGGCTGGGCACCAGGAGGGACATCAGGGAGCGCACGAGGAAGCGCGCCAGGATGCGCGCCGGGATGCACGCCAGGATGCGCGCCAGGATGCGCGCCAGGGAGCGTGCTTGGAAGCACGCCAGGGAGCGCGCCGGGATGCACGCCAGTAGGGGGACCAGGGGCGTCAGTGTATACGCCAGGCTGGGCACCAGGAGGGGCATCAGGGAGCGCGCCAGGAAGCGCGCCGGGATATTCAGCAAGGGGCGCGCCAATCCAGTAACCAGGGAGCGCGCCAGGGTATGCAGCAGGGGATGCGCCAGGGTAGGTACCAGGGGGGGCGTGAGTGTGCACGCCAGGGTAGGTACCAGGGGGCGTACCAGGGCTGGCACACGGGGGGCGCGCCAGGGAGCGTAGCAGGACTGGCACCAATGGGCGCGGCAGGGCATGCAGCAGGGGGCGCGCCAGGGTAGGTACCAGGAGGGGCGCGAGTATGCACGCCAGGGTAGGTACCAGGGGGGGCGCGAGTATGCACGCCAGGGTAGGTACCAGGGGGCGCGCCAGGGAGGTACTGCGTCGCGGAGGGGATGAACGAGAGCAACGCAGCAAGCTGCCTGCTCATCGCTCGGTTCTCCCTCCGGAGTTGCCTGACCATGGCCTCCGTGGTGAAGTCCTCGTCGGCATCAGAGGACGGTGTGTTGCCAGGGCCGGTAGTGTAAGGGCCGGCAGGGCTGGCAACGTAGGGGTCGGCAGGGCTGACAGCGTTGGGGCCGGCAGTGTAAGGGCCGGCAGGGCTGGCAGCGAGAGACGTCATCTCAGGAAGTGAAGGCGTGAAGACGGTGATCCGGCTCGAAGGACCATGTACGGGACGTGGCACTGTAATCGCCACCCGCACAGACGATGTAGTGGGAGGGGGACCGGCTGGCCGTTTCGACGCCTTCGGGAGAAGGGGAGAGAAAGGGTAGGTAGAGGGAAAAGTGGGGTAAATGTAGGGAGAAAGGGAGAAATGGGGAGAAAGCGAGGGAAAACGGGGAGAAATTGTAGGTAGAAAGGGAGAAACGGATCGAAGGCAAGGGGAAGGGAGGTAGAGCGCAGTAGAGGGGTTACCTTCGCCTTGAGAAAGGCGTTTCGAGAAATTGTATGCTGAGTCTTCTTGGGTGGGCTGGCCAGAGGAGCGAAGAAGTCCAACTTGCCGTAGGTAAAGGGAGAAACGGGAGAAGGCGAGGGGAAGAAGGGAGGTGGAGCGCAGTAGAGGGGTAACCTGCGCCTTGAGAAAGGCGTTTCGAGAAATTGTAATAGGTTCTTCAGGGTGGGCGGTTCGGCCAGGGCCAAGAAGAAGTCCAAGTTTCCCAGTGGTAGATCGGAGCAGGCAGGATAAGGCGAGATGCTTTTGTGGCGATGAGATCTGGAGCTCTGCCGATCTAGCGCAATTTCGGCCGTATTTAAAGGGCCCTGAGCCGGGAGTCTGCCCATACTTAGACCCTTTTTTCATCTCAATTCTCCGAACTGAGATGAATTCTAGGTATTTCGGCCGTTAGAGACTTTAAACGCCACTGCGTTCGTTCCGCTGTTGCGTAACGAAGCAAAAAACGCCACAGCGTTCAATCTCACCCTACACTCTACGCTTCTCCGATATTTTGTTTATTTATGAGTTTGCATAGACATGGTAGATTTTATGAAAATAACAAATTCAAGTGTGTAGGTATGTACACAAATCATGAAACTTTGCACAAAATAGAATTAAGTTACATAGAGCCAATTTGTGCAGGATAAAAATACATAGTTTTGCACAAATTGGGTACATAAAGAGATATGAATGACTTTGCATAAATTTGAATTTGCGCAAAGGTCAAAGGGTTGTAGGTATGTACAACAGACCAAGAAGGCTTTGCACAAATCACAAATTTATGCAAAGTAACAAAATACGTGTGTAGGTGCGTACACAGAGGTGGGAAAAGGGGGTGAAGGGGTCAAGTTTTGTTTTTTTTATCCCTTTGGAATTACTTGACCCCGGCAGCTGATTTATTAATTATAATTTAAAATACAATTATTTCATTGTCAAATCACGTCCGGTACACTCACCATAAAGAGACAATGCTCTTGTGTTTGTTGAGGGAGTTCTAGCTCAATTGGTAAATTAAAAGATCGTGTAAGTTAGTAGTAACGGCTAAAAAAAAGAAATGTCTTGCCATATTCCTAGATTTAAGAAAAGCTTTCGACACCGTAAATCATAATTTACTCATTACAAAAATCATGAAGAGTTTAAAAAATCATAATATAAATTAAAAAATCATTATAAATGAAAGAATCATGTAGTTAGTAACAAAAAATATTGTAATAAGTAAGTAATGGATGTGTAAGAAAAAACACAAGATTTATACAATAGTAGACTTAGAGATATAGAAGCTAAGAAATGAGAGAAAAAGAAGGAATGAACGATTTATAAAATAGCAGACTTTAAGATATAAAGTAAACATATTTGGGACTTTTATAGCAGTTTAAGGTAAATTTTGTGTAATATGTAGGTATACTGAACGTCTGTTGATGGCGTTCAAACCAGGCAATTTTAACGATTTTTGGAGGGACTTAATTCCTATAAGAAGTAACTTATCAACAACAAAAGCAAAACTTACCGACACGCTAGTGATCGACATTCTATGTTACATTTTTTTTTATTTTTTTTATTTATTTAGTAACTATATAATATTTTTTACATTTTTATATGAAACATGTTAGTTAGATGTATATATAAAATATATTCGTAGTCCTCCTCATTAAAAGCAAAACTTACCGACACGCTAGTGATTGACATTCTATGTTACATTAAAAAAATATTTACACTAGTGTCAAAATCCACATAGAAAATTTGGGAATACGTTTGTATGGACAAAACGTGTCTTAGTAAAACCTCAAATTGTAATATTTAATCATTAAAGGCAATATTAGCGTAGGTAGTAGCTGAGTGGTAGAGCGGAGATCCGGAAAGGCAATTTTTGTCCTGGATTTTTAACTTTTTTTGTTTCGAATTTTCAATTGAGAGTCTTTTCATTTGAGTTCAAAGATTAAATTTTATTTGATCGATTTGTCTTTTTTCCGTTCCGGAGTGGAAGGTACTCTCAGTATCGCCCTGGCTTAAGACCACCATTCAGAATTGAAACGTTTCTTGAAATGGCTTTAGCCATTTTTGGTGATCATATGTATAATTAATGAATAAATCCACTGCCGAGGTCAATTAATTCCAAAGGATAAAAAACAAAGCTTGACCCCTTCACCTCCTTTTCCCCCCTCTGTTTCCCGACACACTACTTATTTTGTTACTTTGCATAAAATTGCGATTTGTAGTGGCGTAGCGAGGGGGGGGGGGCGGTCCGCCCCGGGTGTCACTCGATAGGGGGGTGACACTCCCCTTGGAGTGGTGCCCCAAATTTGGAGTGACCCCCCTAGGATGGACCAATTTTATGAAGTCGAAATTAGCGTTTTGAATTTTTTCTCAAGTCAACTTTAATAGGGGGGGGGGGGGGGGTGACTCCACGCCCCAGGGGGTGACTTCCGCCCCGCGTGCCACCCCTGCTAGCTACGCCACTGTAAACTGTGCAAAACCATGTATTTTTTAACCTCTTCCTTCTATTTTTGTGCAAAATCTCATGATTTGTGTACATACCTACCCACTTTGTTATTTTTATTTGCATCCGTCATCTCGTCCACATCTTCACCTGCCCTGCGCTCTCCGATAGAACTGCAACTTGGACTTTTCTTCTTGCCCTGCCCTGAAGACTAATACAACTGCTCGAACGCCTTTATCAAGGCGCAGGTTTCCGCTCTACTTC
Source organism: Limnephilus rhombicus (assembly GCA_929108145.2). Taxonomy (NCBI): domain Eukaryota; kingdom Metazoa; phylum Arthropoda; class Insecta; order Trichoptera; family Limnephilidae; genus Limnephilus; species Limnephilus rhombicus. The sequence goes on along the minus strand of OV815287.1, from coordinate 9,213,354 downwards.
CCTCTACCTCCCTTCTTCCCCTCACCTTCGATCCGTTTCTCCCTTTACCTACAATTTCTCCCCATTTTCTCTCGCCTTCTACACACTTCTCCCTTTCTCCGGGAAACGGCCAGCCGGCTACTTCCCACTTCATCGTCTGTGCGGCGGGCGGCTACAGCGCCCGTCCCGTACATTCCCGTACAATAGGGGATGCTATAGTCTCACTGGCTCAAGACGGGAGCAGTTGGGACTCTTGTGCTGTATTCATATAAAAAATAAAAAGTCGTGTTTGGTGACACGATCTGTGACAAAATCTGCTTTCCCTCCCCACTTACCTTCAGCCTCACAAAATACCCCAATAGAGAACTCCAGTCCAATTTTTTTTTCTTCTTAATAAATAATGAACTTAAATAACTGCATTTTTATTTTTATTTTTAGAGTTAGTTTTAATGGTTAAATTAATATAAAAGTTTTAATTTTTCAAGACCCCCGAAAACCACCGTATGTATGGTGAATCGTGTGACGTCATCACTCCTGAAAAAATTACTATAGGATCGGTCAATCAGCTGATCAACTGCCGTCATTTTGAATTCCTTTGTTCGAAGTATTCTCCCTAGAAATAGCATTACTATTTTTTGTGCAGTAGGGTAGAGTGGGGATGGTTGAAACACTTTTACTTTAACTATTTGTAGTAATATTTCGTTTATATTTATGGATAAGATGTTTATACTAGATGTTCTATGATCTATCTAGTTATCAAATTAAATTTATTGGATGGCTACAACTCGTACAGCTAAGCTACAATAACCACTTAAAGACTATGGGGAAATCTGTTTCAATTATCCCCATAGTGTGGTCGATTGAAACAGTATGTGGGGATAATTGAAACACTCTAAATATTTTTGGAATAATTGGAGTAATTTTAATCAATGTTAGGCGTTTTCATTATTATAACAGTACTCAATAAGATCATGAATAGTGATTAAAAATATTACAAGTATTTTAAAAACTAAAACATAAATGTCTTGAAATAAAACAACTTTAAATATTTATTTTTATTATATGTGTTTTAGAGCTCTTAGATATACTAACTATGAGTATTTGGCATAATCAACATAGTTTTACTGCGAAATTATCGTGGAGCAGAGTAGAACGGTATAAAAAATAAGTTTTTTGCTTTCATACAAAAGTGCTTGTTTCAACCATCACACTGTTTCAATCATAACAATGTAGTATTTACCTCTGAATTGAGGGCATTTTTTCTGTGTAAAATTCAACAATTAAGAAGTCGAAAAAATAGAAAATAATTGAATTTGTGGTTGGGGATGTTACATCATTATACAAAATAGGGCAATATTTTAGACCAAAAAACTTTAAATAATTGGTTAAGCGGCATTAAAATCTATTAAACAAGTAAATAGTAGATACCTATATTTTTTTATATGAGCTCCACACAGGAGGCCATGAGGAACATAATTTCCCTCAGGGCCTACGTCATCTTTATGCTCACATATGATGTTGTGTGGAGGGTTTTTTTAAGGAAAGAAGGGAGAGGAGAGTTCTGGGAAGGAAAGGGATTTAAGGGGTGGGTAGGAATCTTGGGTTCAGTATGTCCTGGTCATCCACCTCCAAGACCTAGACAAACCTCACCCCATGAACCCGGACACCCCAGCTAAATCACCAAACGTAGCGAACCACTTGGGGTGACCTATGGCAGAGGTGTTGGTTATCCAATAAAGGTTCAAAAAGAAAACAAAAATCTGAGTATGCAATTCACATGCGGTAGAAGTGAAATATACAGAAATCTAAATTAGACAAGAGTGGAGAAACTACGAAGCACTTTTTTTATCAACGTGAAGGATGAATTTTTTCCAGATTTTTGTCGGATTCCAGTGCACCTTTCCCTATACATTTGGTCAACTTACTCGTATTTGTGGTTTCTTCTTCAGAGTCGTTAGATGTAGTTTTCTCTAGCCTATTCATTTTGGAATGGTTTGAAGATTAAATATTGATTTTACAATTTTTTTTTGATTTCATAGGATTCGACCGCGATGAATGATTATCAAGTTGTAAAAGAACTTTGTGGTCTATAGACGGAATGGTATGGCTTGAAATTTGGTAAAATTTTCTTCTTGCATCCAGCCAGATATGTTTGCGGTACCGATACTACCAATCGCACCATCTTTTAAGAAATGGCTTAATTGACACGTCGGAATATGAGCATCGGCGGAATTGAGTTGCCAATTACGTTTGCTGCTACAGACAGTTACGAGAGTTCCTCGTTCGGCACCTACTTGCCGAATTCCTCTCACAACCCGTTTAGGTTTTTGAACAGTTGTGACACCGATCTCATCTATATTATAGATGTCCTTGTTCGCTAAATTGTTGAAGAATTCAACAACATTATGTCAATTTAAACTTGTTGCTTGTGCCATACTCCATTTTTCAAAAAGTTCCATCCATATTCGGCGTAGTCCAGCGGTAAGGCTCTTGACTAGCACTTAGAATGTCGCGGGATCGAATCCCGGCGTTTTATTAATTTGTGTTATTTCACAATTTATTAATTAAAAATAATATATAGTATATTTGCGGCACGTTTTAGAGTGGAAGATACTCTCAGTATCGCCCTGGTGTAAGACCACCATTCAGAATTGAAATGTTGCTTGAAATGGCGTCAGCCATGTTTGGTGACCAGATCTGAATAGCCAGGTACTTCCCCACCTCCTTCTTCCCCATCTCCTTCCCTTCCTCATTGCCCTCAGCCCCAAACATACCCCAATTGGGGATGCCATAGTCCCACTGGCTCCACACGGGAGCAGTTGGGACTCTCGTGCGATATACATGTAATATATAAATATATATATTCAAGATCACAGAAGTACATCTAGTGGGAAGACTTAATGATTTGAATTTTTGACCTTTTTTCACTTTAACTTTAAAATTTTCTCTCGGTGTGGACGATTGAAACATGGTTATGATTGAAATGTTGCAATCATCCCCACACAAGTTGTTTCAAACATCCCCACGCTGCATTTTCTACTTCAAAGTCAAAAATAACCCTGATAAATAGACATTAACGCCATGCAAATGCATTATAAATACTTTAAAATAGATAAAGAAGAGAATGTAATAAAACATTTCGTCAAGCTGCGAAGTAAAATGAGTTATAATATAAACAAAAATGTCGTAAATATTTACTTTTTAGTGTGAAATCCAATAATGTCCCCTACGCACGATTGAGTCACTCGCCGGCTAGTGCGCTTTTGTAGAAACCTCCCAACAGACCTGACGGAGTTTCGAGTGTTGTATCACACTCTTAGGTATTATAGTTTTCGAGTAAATTGAGATGTTTCAATCATAACTTGTTTCAATCGTCCCCAGTCTACCCTAGTTTTTGAATATTTTCAATAATATAGATAAACTAATAAGAGATACCTTTATTTTTGAAACATTATTTAGGTCTAAATAATGTTTCAATAAACACAACTAAATCTCTATAAACAGTATATAAATAAACGAATAAATTAATACGATGGCTTGTGTCATATCATACATTCCCATACAATTACTTTACGGTGACGTCACGAAACGTCGAACAGTGACGTCACCACTAAAATTTCTTTTTAATAATTTTTTAAAAACTCTGCGTTTAATATTATTAAATAAAACTTATATATTCAGAATCAGCGTTTATTGGTCTATATGAACATATTTTTTTTAAAGCCATAATATTTTTCACTGGAGTTCCTTATTGGGGATGCCATATAGTCTCACTGGCTCGAAGCGGTTGGGAGAAGTTGGGACTCTTGTGCGGTATTCACATAAAATTTGGGGCTTTGGAATCGAAAGTTTATGAAAATTTTCTGTCAAATTGGTATGGATCACATTTCTTCGCGATATCTTTTCAGAGTTTATGGAAATGCAGACTACACATACACATACACATAGGCACTTCATATTATTTTTAAATTATCAAGGTTGGAATAGTCATAAAAATAAAAGATTATGAACTTATGGTTATGTAAAATTAATTTATTTAATAAACTAGGTACTTTAAATAATATAATAGTAGATATAAAAATAATTATGCTCATATTTGAATGAGTAAGAAAAACATGATAACAAAGTATAAATTATCATTCTATCAGAAAATGCAGGTTTTTCTCAACTTTTATCGTCGTTAGGTAGAAACAAATAAATGTTCATCATATTACAACAATTACCTCCGTTTACTTCTCTCTCTTTTTCATAAACACTTTTTATAGAGCTCTCAGCAGCAGTCTCAACTCTACTTAAAAACTTTTTTTTTAAATATCACAAAAGTTCAAATTAGTGATGGGCGAGCGCTTTTATAATTACCGTGACGGCAAAAAATGCAATAAACACACGTTCCTTATCGCTATAATGCTGCAGCTCTTTCTTACACATTAAATATGACACAAAATACGTGTGACTGTTTCCTCCAAAGTACTACTTTTCCTTGCATTTCATTTTCTTTATGCGTGTGAGGGAGATTAATGATCATGATTGTACGTTTCCTTTGAGGGATGCTGACTAGGGATGCGACATTTACATAAATAATCGATTCTTTTTCTTATCATGAAAAATCGATTTATAAATAATCGATTTCTTAGAAAATTAATATCGCTTAAAAAATCGATTTTTGTTTGAGAAAAATCGATTATTTATTCACATCCCTATTCCGGACTAATGACTAAGCGAAGCAGGGCTGCGAACTAAGGATGTGAGTTTTACATAAATAATCGATTCTTTTTCTTAGCATGAAAAATCGATTTATAAATAATCGATTTCTTAGAAAATTAAAATCGCTTAAAAATAGATTTTTGTTGGAGATAAATCGATTTTTAATCGATTTTTTTCAAAATCGATTATTTTTTCACATCCCTAGTGTTGACCCACGTTCACCGTTTGTCTCATTTTCGACTGTTGTTATTTAGTGTGTAAGAAAGATCTGCAGCATTATGTTATATTTGAGAACAAAAGCAAAACCATCAGTGCATTGACATTTGACTTTTTTTTTTTTTTTTGCAATTCACTCACACTTTATTTATTATTATCCTCATAACAATATTCCGTACTTTCAAAATTATGGTCACCGCAAGTAGTATAGTAGAGGTCTACGGAGACGTCATGGTGCGGTTTGTGAGAAAGATGCAAGAAAATGATATTTTTTTACTTTGGAGGAAACAGACCTACGTACATTTGTGTATCTCATCTTTTGAAAGGGCTGCAGCATTATAGCGATAAGGAACGTTTGTTTATTACCTTTAAACATGAATCGTCACTTTCGTTTCTGTTCTGAGACGGGTTACTTCAAATAGTTCTAAATATTATTTATTTCTCATCTGTATTTCGTTTCTGGGGGACATTGGTTATTCTGAGCTCTTTTACAACCAGGGGTGCATTCATTGTCAATAGCGGTTGCTACGAGGACGGGACTAGGCCGTGCTCCCTTGATATTGACAAGGGAAGGAGTTGGAGGTGTTATTTCATCCCTCTGGAATCGCGTCACTACGCCTTCAGGTATGGCTGGCGTATCTCTTGGCGGAGGTTGGTTTTTCTGCTTTGGAGGCGCGAGGCACTCAACCTTGAGAGTTGTGGCGTTGACTCCATACACCCACTGCGTGTTGGAGTCACAGGGCTGGCCGAGGGTGACGCAGGACCTGCGCTTGCCGGGCTGGTGCGCGAGGAGCACCTGCCCCGTGTTGTAGCAGACGTTGGGCACGCACACAGGGATCACCTTGCCGGGGGGCAGAATCAAGATGTCGCCGGCATTGCAAGGGCCCTGCTCGTACGTGGCGTAGCACTTCTCGTCCTCTGGATGATAGATGTACGCTGCAAAGGAAAAAAAGTGTTGTAGAAAATGTTAAGGTTCACTCAGATCATTATTTCCGTCAAACAGAACAGTTGAACGCACTCCTACGAGCGTTATAAAATGACAATAATTTTTTTAAAATTTATTGTCTTTTTTGGAATTTGGGTATTCGTGGAATTTTGCGGGGGTACAGCAAAGTGAAATAGATAACTTTACAATATCGGATTAATAAGCGTAACTACTGATGATTTTACACCCGTTTTCCGAGCACGGCCGCAATGTTCATAGCCATACCGATATTGACAGAGAATAAATAAGAAATCGACATACAATGACAACACTAGCGAATCTGTCTACGCATTTACGTACGTAAATGTCAACCGACTTCACAAAAATTAAAAATTCAAAAAAGGTGGCAATTTCGAATTCTAATACTAACTTTAATATATATTGGCGCTTCTCTTATACTTATTGAGACTAAACGGGAAGTAATTAGTTAATGGGGTTTTTAGTCATGTTTCAACACCTTTCGTTTCTCGAAGACCGAACGGAATAATTTGATCGCGTCTTAGATGAATTATTTAAGTCTATGGACCGCACATACATAATTCTAAGAGCTTCGTTAGTTCACCTCCATTCATAAGCCAGTTATTTTGCATAACAAACGACATTATTCAAAATGCGTTATATAATGAAGGCTTAACTAATCACTAAAGTTTCATTGCAATCAAATTATTGGTTTAGGAGCACATAATGAAACAATGAACGCACAACGAAAATTCATTTTTATATATTAAGATAAAAAGTGTCAGTACTTGGGTACTGGCTGTAAGTCTTAATTTTAAGTCACTAGTAATAAATGTTAGCTGAATGTTAGTTAGTTGAATGTATTTTATTTTATGTACGTACTTGCTCTACAGTCACAACTCCAAACTCCAGGCTGATCCCCAGGGTACAGAATCTCGTTCTCCGGGCAAGCCACCGGCATGTAGAGTGGCTCTCTCCCCTGTAAACAAAACACATATTCAGATTACTAAAGACTTCAATTATATCTTTATGAGGCCACACCAAGAAAAAATATGGGAATTTACAAGCTCGTAAGGCCATCGTGTTGTAACAAAATATTTATATTTATATAGATATTTTTCTGATCTGATCTATTTTTCTGATTTTACCAGCACTGCTGGTCACCGCGGCAGTCGCGTTTCAGTTGCCATGTTGACAGGTTGCCATGGTAGCGGCTCACGAGTCAAGTTTTCGAATAATCTTCGATAAGTCAGATCAGAAAAATATCGACTTTGTTCAGGAGGTTGTTAGCGATTGCGTCGCCAACTGTTTTTTTTCAGTTTATCCATGAGCAGATGGTTTAAGTGTATTGTAGTGAGTTCAAAATATTCATTGATTTTGACGATTTGTTTTTAGCATCTCTTCAAATTTGGGAGCCCTGAGGATACAACCACTTTTGTCTAACGACTAATTCGGATCTGACTTTGCGTAATCAAATAAAATTAATCGGATGCTCCACATTTGTTACGTTGTGACAGTCACTGGGAATTCAATGTCAATGAAATTGCAAGTCATCGGGCCGTGATTTTGTTTCCGATTTTCTGGGAAATAAATAAAATTGAGGTCAACGTTTTTTATACCCGGAATAGTTTCGTGTTTCTTTAGCGGAATTAGTAAAATCACAAATTTTTAATAGCTATAATTCATTTTCCATGGAAAATTGCGACAATCGCGAAAAATCGAAATCTTAACCGATATAACTTATATTATTAGCAATAACATTTAAATGTTGAAACAATCCACTTGGAGAAAAAGGCTCAGGATTCCATGGACAGCCAGACGCACAAATGTGTCAGTTCTGGAAGAGCTAGACATCCACAATATGCTTTCACTGCCTACAACGTATTTTAAGATAATTTGGACACTTTGCTCGCCAAACTGATGACTTTAACTTGGAGAAGCTCATAGTCACTGGCAAAGTGGACGGCAGAAGAAGAAGAGGAAGGTCACCAATGCGCTGAACCAACTTCCTCTGGCGTCGGTGTCTGCAGCTCTCCATCCGCAGCGAGGAGTAGTGGAGCCTTGTCCACCATGAAAATTGGAGTACGGATCACGATCTTCAGTAATAAGAAACCGACTTAAGGCTCCGCAACCGGGATCGAAAAGAAGAATATGGAGAGATATGAAATTACGAATGTTAGAGGAGAGCGCTAACATCTACAGCGACAAAATCGATGCGAAAATTGCGAAAATGTTTAATAAAACACGACTTGTTTAAAATAGAGCAAAATTCTCATGGGCATTGTCTTAAACAGCATTTAAAGAAACACTATGGATTTTTTCGTACATGTATCTTGTAAAATAACTGAAACTAAATAATTTTTGGAGCATACTTTGCGATTTTTTTCTATCGAGGGAATTTTATATAATTTGCGTTTCGGCGCGGGCAATGTCATGATATTATCTTCAAGAATAACATATATTTTTTTAGGAGCTTTAAAACTTAACGTTTTTAAGGGAGATATGTAAGAAATCTGTAGAAATTCGGGTTGCGGGCCCTTAAGAAGAAAGATTTCTATCTACCTTCATTTTTATATTTTTAATTGCATAATGAAATCCATAATAAAGTCCATTTGTAATAATAAAATCTGAAAGAGTCTCACCTGCTTTCAAACACAGTATTTCGTTTTGGAATAAGTTAAAAAATAAAGAATCTATTTAAAAATTAACCGGAAATATTTCCAAATAAATCGTGGCCTGAGTAACAAAGAGACTCTTCTGACGTCAGTTGATCCAACTGATCTGACTATTATAAGGCCCAGGCTACACGAGCGGTTCTACCGCCGCGGGAAACCGCCCGATCCTTTTCGAGCACGATCGATCTACAACGCTCTCTCACACGAAATGATGCTCTCGCGGGAAAGGCTCGTGTAGTATGAACATGGCGGTTATCCGCCGTGGGAGAACCGCTGCATGTGGCGGTTGAATTTCTCCCGCCTGTGAACCGCGAGCAGCCGCGGCGGGAGAACCGCTCGTGGAGATTGCACCATACAACGTTCATAGTAAATTGTGTCTGCTGCGGTTTCCCGCGGCGGGAGAACAAAGTTTATTTACATGCGATTTTCCGATGCTTGTCTCCCTTGAATGTACCAATGGGGGTCATTCTAGCGCATTGGTGACAGTGACTATGAGTACCTTCAGTGACTAGGAGTCCTCAGTTTGACGAGTAATAAGATACGTTGTAGGCAGATAGTTGAAAGGCTATAGTGAATACCTAACTCTTCCAGAATGGACACATTTGTGCGGCTGTCCAAGAAATCCTGAGCCTTTTTCTCCAGGAAGATTATTTCAACAACTAAATACTATTATGGTTTTGTGGTTAAGTGTTGCGAATTTTTCATGATTGTCGCAATTTTCCATGGAAAATGCTTTACGGTCGCTATTTTTATGCCTAAAATTTTAGATATTACTAATTCCGTTAAAGAATACCTTGGCGACAATATCTCAAATAACCTTAGGCGATAATTATCTATATTTTTAAACTGTTGTGCTGGTACAAATGAGAATCGCAGAAAATTCCCAAAAGTCCAGGAATGAGCTGTGTCTTTTCAGATTTCTCCATGGCATCCCCATTTGAGAAATGTTGTGGGGCTGTAGATAATGGAGGGAGAAGAAAAACTTCATTCAAAAGCAATACTTAAAAGCAATCTAATCACATAATTGCCACCCTCCGATCGACTGATGGCGAGCTCCACATTAAATTTAAGTGAAAAGGGATAAATTACTTCAATATCAAACCTTCTGCGATGTAGGTTAATTGTTGCGTATTTTTATTTATGTTTCGTGCTTACTGTCAGGAGGTGATTAGTCAAATGTTGCTTTTTTCTTTTTATTTTCATTCAAACCTTTTGTAGTTTGACAGCAGGTACATGGGGATAACATTATGTAATAAATAACATGGAATAATACGATTATAAATATATAAATAGCAGTATTAGCAACATTTAAGTAAAGGCAACTTTACAAAAAAATCACAACATAAAAAAAATAAAAAAAAAAAACATACAGACATAAACACCATTGCAATACTCACTAATATATAAAACCTTTTAATTTCACTATCGGTTTATATGTATCTATCCTATTTATATAGTTTTATTCTATTGTTTTATTTTAGTGTTATTTTACTCTCTTGTGTTTTGCTCTATTTTCTTTCTTTTAATTCTCATATGTTATTATTGAGTCTCTTTTTTCTTTAGTTTTTATTTTATATGTATCTTAAATAAAAAAAATTTAAAAAAATAAATCATATCAAACTGTAAAATGAGGTCCTCAGCACGGGTAAAGCACCCAGTGAGGCCCACATTAGTCAAATATGTAACACACATGTATAAATCAGGTGAATCAAATAAAAAAAATTAAAAAAAATTAACAAACAGGTATGGTGGTGACACGAAAATTGATCCCCCAAAACGATATTTACTATAAAATAATAATTGTTTGTACATTGTTTACCAATTTTAAACGTAAAAGATATTCAGTTATTATAATAAGTTGGTATGAACTTATGAACATCAAAGGAATTTACACACATTGATTTTTTAAAACTGGTACGTAGCTACAGTAAATAGAATGTTAGGACAACTTGTCATATTATAATCATATGAATATTTGTCTTGGCCCATTGTCTGTTTTTGCTAATATAATTTGTCTATTCATGTTATCTGTATAATTTTTTTTTACTAATTTAAATAAAAAATGTTACAATCTTTAAGAAATGTATATTTTATTCTTTTTTATTCGGCGGCACATCATCTCATGTTAAAGATGCAGTTACTGCCCTTATTATTTATGTAAAAGCCCTCTGGGCGTAAAATAAAGTAAATAAATAAACAACTAAATAAATTAATGTTGTCCAAAACGAGCTTGAAAAAAATTCATTTGTCATATATTTGGTTTATAATTGTGTAATTTCTACTACTTAAGAAATTCTAAAAATTATAGGACTTTATTAAAATTAAATAGTCATACAAACATTGGGAATTCATATGTCAAATATTGGTTTATAAATGTGTAAATTCTAATTATGCAATTGTAAATGTTCTCTAAAATGGCCTGGAAAGAATCTCCTAATTGTGATCTCACTAAAGAAACCACTCATTCACTCTGAATTGCAAGGCCCTCCGTTTATGGAGATACTTACAATCTACGTAATTGTGACGAAACCACAAGTACCCTGCTGATATACCACTTTTTAATGCAAGTCTCCGTACACGGCGCTATCCGAAATGTACTGAACTTGGTCATTTTTCACGTGCAGCCGTGGAGTGAACATGCTGTCATGCGATGTCATATGACTTTTTTTCCAACATCAATCCATGCCTTCTCCACTAAATCATTTCTTACGTATTCTGGTAAAGTATAGTTATGTAAACATGCATTTTTTCCACTTCCAGAACAAATCTAACATTACTTTCATGTTCCGACGCCATTTCTGTCAAACGTCAAACGAATAAGTATCGGACACAAATGATGCGAGCAGGCGCGGCTCGTCCTAAAGTGCACTCGTGCGCCGAACCGCCAACAAAATTAAACAACATTTTGCAGCTCATCGTATTACATAATATTTTTAATTATAAAATTGCACAGATTATTTTAAATGTAAAAAAAAAAATGAATTCCTATCTAAAAATACATGAATTTGGTAGAGAATAATAAATGATCGTGGCCCAAAGCATTGCTTCCCGCGCGCAAGTTATATCGCCTAGGAACCGAGGTAGGTACATACCATTCCACGCGATTCAGCAAAGCGCCCGTTCGAGAATTATCATTTGTATGAAGCCCCCAGCAACATCTCCAGACCGTCAAAATACAAAATCGTAGCGAAAAAATGATGACTGCCGTGCGCTGCGCGGTTGACGGAAATGCCCGAGGAATTCCGAAGTGAATCGTTCCAACGAAATGACCATTCGTAGTAGGGTTTGAATAGGATAGTAATTATATTTTTCTCTTGTATTAATGTAACGATGAGTCAACGGGTCAGCGGGTGCGATATTATCTTGATGGAGAGGGAACCGATTTGACATTGTCATTATTAGTTTTTGGGACCTTTTGTTTGTGCATTTTTGTCACATATGTATTGCAAAATTCACTCAGTAAAGGGGGTTTACTATCGCGCGGGGGGCGCGCCAAAAAGAAACGTTTACTGAGTGTTGTTATTGTGTTATTATTCGATAGATATCGCTGTTTTAAATTTCCTTGCCTTTTTAAAATTAAAAGTTATATAATAATAAATATACACTATATTAAGAATATATGAACCATGAAAATAAAAGCAGAATTATAGCCTATGGCCTGCCAAAACTACCTTTAATTATCAACCAAGATAGTATATCCGCAAAGAAAACTTTTACATAAAATTATAGTAATAATAAATGGATAATTTGTATAGCGCCGTCTTTTTTGTGAATAATCACCTCAAGGGCACTGTACGAGTTATGAGTTACTAGGCTCTGTCTAATTTTATTTTTTATTTATTTACCTACTTTTGTTTTAATTTTTGATGAATTACTCGGTGAACCACCAAAAATTGAAAGCACCGGCCGCGCCTGGATGCGAGCGTCGCGTGCGATCAGCACTGTCGGTATCGTGATACTGATTGGAATCCGACAGCCACCGCGTAGCGCCGTGAACGGGCACCAGCAAAATCGTACGGGGGGTACTTACGATCGGCGCGTATGATACGCGCACGAGGACCGAGTATCACTTAATGTTCTCCAAAATGACCTTGAAAAAAAATCACATCTTTGCGATTCTTTCAAAGACGTAAAGAAACCATCCCCTCGTTCAGAATACAATTTTTAATGTTCTCAAAAGTTGTCTTGACAGAAGCAAATTCCTGTGATATCTTGAACGAAACCATTCCTTTGTTAGGAATATTATGAACTAAATATACAATTTGGCTGTCCTGAAATGGGTATCCTTCCCAGTTGGACAGACAAAGTATCATTTTGTAATGTATTGTAATATTTATGCATATATAAATAAATAAACAAAGATTTTTTTCCTTAGCTCTAGGTAGGTACGTACTATGTACTACATAAGTCAAAAAACCATGTATCATTTAACACAATTTTCATCGGCTTTGCCTGTCGCATTCTACAAATTCAGGCACCCCTAAATATGTAGTTACACTTTCCGTTGACTTTAGACTTTTAGAAGTGGTAGTGTGGGTCAAATATTTTTAAAACAAAACCTAATTGAAGGGATTTATTTCCACGTTGACCTCTTGAATTAGGGTCAGTTCGTGATATTTGGCGGCCAGCTGATAACAACACGAAAAAAGTGACCTACATTAAAATGTAAGCGTGTTCATAATAAGGTAGCTGGGAACTTAGGTTCTACGTACCTCCTACTTCTACCTTCTAATCAATGTAATGGTCTCGTTAATATCCCGTTTTAATGGGTTTGATGTCAGATTATTTTGATGAGAACGTAATGTTGTCGATTTTAGCCACTATTTGTTATTTGAAACAAAATGAGAATTTTTGAAGTTTTTTTTTTACTTTCGCTCCACAAAGGAAGCTCTGAGGGAAAAAAATTCCCTCGTGGCGTCTGCCATCTTGGGGGATGCTGTGTGGAGGTTTTTTTTAAAGAAAGAAAGAAGAGAACGTTCTGGGGAGGAAATAGATAAGAGGGGTGGGTAGGAATCTGGGGTCAATGTGTCAAGGAGTGATTCTGGCTGGAGAGGTCAAAAACATCCTCAACCAGTCTCTCTTGATCCGGCCCACCACGCAGCAGGTGAGCAGACATATCGGCTGACAAGACCTTGACAAACCTCACCCCACGAACCCCGGCACCCGTGCCAAATCACCAAACGTAGCAAATCACTTGGGGTGGCCTACGGCAGAAGTGTTGATTATCCAACAAATGGTTCCCGGGCGGCGGTACCCATACCCGCCTCCCAAAATTGTTGTGATTTGGTTCACTTGATCATGCCATGTTTCCTCGGACGTTGCCGACGTTTTCGACCATTCACATTCGCCTCATGTGTACTCTTTACACGCCTTTCTTGGGATATTTCGTTCCGCATGCCCAAACCATCTAAACGTCCCTTTTTTAATCTTACTCATTGCGCTTATATCAGCCTTGCATTCTTTACGAATTTTCATATTTCTCACATAATCATACATGATTTTATCACAAATACTTGGGAAGCATGTTTACGAGAGATGGAAATGCTTGTATAGATATTGAAAGAAGGGTAAATGCAGAAAAATCCATTAAAGCCTCATGACATTGAGCGAGTTTACCAGCTACTATCTGTGAAATTCATTATCTGTTAGTAAACTCGCTCAGTGTAATCGTATTACTTGCTAACTAGCAGATTGTTGGCTATCTACGAAAAAAGTTGAAGGGTCGTCAACTTTACTTGCTACTCGCTTACTCGTGATTGGTTTATTTATGTTTTCAACATGACGGCCAATAAACAGCTGATTTCGACTGTCAAACATCTGACAGAATTAGTTCACGCAGGCGTCGTTATTCTCGCTACTGGCGCTAGCAGCGACCTGCAAGCTCAGTTTCCTACGTTACTGAGCGAGTGGACAGTTTTGTGTATCATCATGACAATCTCACTCGCCGATTTACCCGCTTTTAAACTTAGTAGATAGTAGCTTGTAAACTCGAAGCTTTATAATTCATAATCTGCTCGTTCATATATGGCAGCAATTGTTTTTTTTTACATTAGATCCACACAGGAGGTGTCTCATCTTGGTATGATGAGGGGTGGGTAGGAATCTGGGGTCAAAGTGTCCAGGAATGACCTACCCTCATCTAAAATAGTGTAGCATTGAAATTTTTTTTTATTTTTTTTTTATTATTATTATTTTTTTTTTACAATAATAATGTTACATTATCAGTTTTATGGTACATTATCAGTTTTTATGGTTACCCAATCAGTAGAGAAATATTCTCGGGTCTAATTGGGGAGCTAGTCTATGTACATACTTATATTTAGAACTGCTTATAGATAATTTGTTACAAAAATGAAAATAAAATACTGTTAAGATATTACAAAAAATTGTAAAATTAGAAAAATACATATTATTATAGAAATATAATATCAGCAAAATATTGGAAACAGATTGTATCTGAAAATCATCGATACAAATAAGATAATCTGTTGCTTATCTGTATAAATACAACGCGAGTTTTTTTTTAAATTTAAGATAGTTTTTCTCACTTTTTATTGCATTGGGTAATTCGTTATATAGCTTTGGGCCTACGTATTCATAATGGTGTTGTGCAGCTGTCGTGTTGCATCTAGGTACATTTAAGTTCCCAGATGTTCTAGGTCTTATACTTCGTGTTGAGGACACTTCAGATTCTTTTTTTTTTTTTTTTTTTTTTTAATGGCTCTTCACCCCAAAAGAGTGTTCTGGCCAGTGTCAAGTGAATGCTTTTGTGAGTGTAATTTTGTGAGTGTAATTTTTGGTTAATATTAACTAATTTAGTTTTAATTCAAGAACCTATCTACATTATATAATAATACTATACAAATAATAATAATAATAATACGCAAAATTATTACAATAAGAGAAGATTTTAATTAAACATAACAAGGAAATTAAAAGATATGCTGACACAATTTATTGTGCGTAAAAAATAAATACATGAAACTTAACTTACAGTTACAAATTGATGCTGTTAATATTCAGGAAATTAGCCAAGACTTTATACACGCGTTTGTTTACAGAAGATAACAGGCATGCAATGTTGTAGGGAGGCAATATACCCGAACTGATTAGGTGAGGGATGAAATTTTTGTATGAATTATTTATAGGACAACTGAAAAAAATATGATTGAGATCCTCTTCACCAAGACGACATTCACACATCGCAGAATTCTTAATATGAATTTTTGTCAGGTGAACATTGTGGCAGCAATGCCCTATCCGCATGCGGCAAATGGATGATGTCGAGAATTTGTTAAAAGAAAGTCTGGAAAACCACGGTTTTGAAGGAATCGTTGGCTGAATTGTGAAAAAGCTATATCCTTTTGATTGACTAGATTCTTCCCAATGATTCTGCCATGTGGAAATCATGTTTTCCTTCAATTTTATGAAAATGTCATCGGTGTTTAAAAATTTATATAAAATATCCCCCGAAATAATGGCATCTTTCGCCAATGAATCGGCTTTTTCATTTCCAGGGATACCGCAGTGACTAGGTATCCAAGCCAAGACGATTTCTTTGCCAGAGTCGGTTAATTTATGAATTAAAGTGCGAATTCCAACACAGAAATCGTCTTCTGGGTAATGGAAAGGGGAAGAGTTTAATTTTTGAAGTGCACTCAGGGAATCAGAGAGAATTAAGAATTTTCCAATGTGAACATCGTCAATGTATTTGAGGGATTCAAAAATGGCTATACATTCAGCAGTGAAAACGGAAGCCTCTTTTGGAAGTTTAATTTTTCTATCGACTTGATCTGATGGGCAGTGGAATGCCGCTCCCACATGGTTTGATAAGGGAGACTTGGAACCATCTGTGTAAATAATTTTCCAGTTGGAATATTTCGAATTTAAAATTTGGATAAGTGTTGGAGCTTCGTGATTGTTGATTATGCCGAGAGAAAAAAGAATATTTGGTTTACACAAATGAATACGAAAGGAGTTGGCATATAAAGGAAGTCTGTCTGATGGATTTAAGAGGTGTTTATACGCACAGTACGTATGGAGGCTTTTAACAAGAAGAGGGATTGATTTGTTCCTCCAATATGGAAGTGATTTCACTTGAGCAGTGAGTGCAGTAATTTTGTCTTTCAGTGGGTGATTAGAGAGTCTTAAGCATTTAAATAAAAACTTGTCAGCCAAGAACTGTCTTCTGAAATGAAGAGGAGCCTCCACAGCCTCCACTTGTAAAGCGTTAATTGGGGAAGAACGCATTGCTCCGATAATCAATCTTAAACATTGAAATTGAATACGGTCCAACCTTGCGAGGTTCTTTTTAGAAGTGGGTTCAATGAGGAATGACGCGTAATCCAAATGACTCCTAACATATGCGTTATAAAAAAGTTTTTGGGTGAATGGATGACTTCCCCACCAGACCCGTGAAACGGCACGTAAAGTGTTGAGGCCAGCTTGACATTTGTTAATAATTAAATTAACATACGGGTTCCATGTTAACTTAGAGTCTAAAATTACTCCAAGGAATCTTATTTGTACCTGCATAGGGAGAATTGAATTATTTATTTGGACTGTTACACGCGGAGTAACACGTTTTCTGGAAAAGACGATAACATTGCTTTTGGACGGAGAAATTTCTAAGCCGTGATTTTTTAACCAGGTGTCAAGGTTTTTCATGCAAATGTTAATCACATCCTCCAGAATAGAAATAATTCGTCCTGAAATATATATAAAAAGATCATCCGCATACTGGAGTATTTTACAAGATGGATGCATACTCCGATGCAGGTCAAAGGTATAAATATTAAAAAGGATAGGACTAAGGACGGAGCCCTGAGGCAAACCCTTGTTTACTATTCTTTCCAGTGGAGGAGAATCCAGCACCTGGATTTGAATTTTCCTGGTAAGAAGGAGGTTAATTATAAAACTGGAAAGCTTACGAGGGATGCCAATTTTTAATAATTTATTAAATAAAACATCTAATAAAACATTGTCAAAAGCTCCGCACACATCAAGGCAAACACCGACAAGGAATTCATTATCGGCCAGGGCCAACTGGATATCAGAAGTCAGGATGGACACACTTTCGATCGTACTTTTTCTTTTTCGAAAGCCAAACTGAGAGCTGGGAAGAATTTTCTCATTTTCTGCATACCAGTCTAGACGTCTTTTAATCATATGTTCAGCTATTTTAACTAAGGAAGATGACAGAGCTATAGGTCTGTAAGAAAGTCCAGAGTTAGGGTCTTTCTGGGGTTTCAGAATGGGAACAATTATTTGAGTTTTCCAGGATGATGGAATTTTGCCGGAGTCAAAGATCAGATTTATAATTGAAAGAAAATAGTTTAGTGTGGTAACGTCGCAGTTTTTAATAAAGCTATAAGGAATTCCATCTACACCAGCGGATGAGTCTGTGAGATCGTTTAAAACCTCCCTAAGTTCCGTTAAATTGAAGTGGGTGTCCATCCAACCCCGTGTTTTAAATGAGTGTGTGAATTCTGTTTCATTAAAATTACTTGCAGTTTGAGGAGCTAGTTTATCGGCAAATTCCTTCACCCACTCTGAAGTGAGTGGTCGAGTCACCGTTGGGACGTGAGAACCCTTAAACCTGCGAATTGAATTCCAAACAACTGAAAGAGGAACTTCGGGAGATAATGATGTGCAAAAATTTTTCCAGCCTTGACGTTTTTTGTTTTTTAGAAGACGTTTGGTCTTAGCTTCAATTTGTTTATACTGAAGGAAGTTCTCCATATTCATATTTGTTGAATAAATTTTCGCATATTTTTTTCTCATATCTACTGCGTCTGAGCATTCAATATCCCACCAAGGAGCTGGGGGAGGTTTCCCTTTGTTACATGTCGTTTTAATGGGGATAAATTTTTCTGCGGCCGTAATGACTGCAGACACAAATAAATCGTAACATTCCGCAACATTTTCTGTAGTTGGAGAGGGCAGATTTTGCACAGAGAACTTTGTATGATTTGAATAGTCACTCCAGTTGGCTCTGGTAGTTAAGAACCTTGGTTTTCGACTACTGCACTTGTCATTTTTGTTGGAATGATAAATATTTGAGGATTCAATGAGGATGGGGTAATGATCACTCCCATGAGGGTCATCCAAAACCTTCCATAACAGGGATGCGGCTATGTTGGAATTGCAAATAGTAAGATCAACCATGCTGGGTCGCTGACCAGGCACCTGCAGACGAGTAGGAGAACCATCATTGATAATACAAAAGTCTAGTTCATCTAGTAGATCAACAATATCTCTGCCCATTCTGTCACAATTGTGAGCTCCCCATAATCCGTGATGGGCATTGAAATCTCCCAGAACAAGAGAAGGGGTAGTGACCTTGGAAAACATAGCTTTTAGGATTGATTTAGAAGGTTTATTAGATGGTGATATATACAAAGAAATTATTGTAGTGTCAAAAACCTTTGCGGCCGTCACTTGAAAAGGACAACCAATTGGTTTTACATCTACAGGGGAGAAGGGTAATGATTTTTTAATGAAAAGAGCGGAGCCGCCCTTTCCATCTTGACGGTCGTCCCGAAGACAGTGGTATCCCCTGACTCTGAAATCAGAATCCGGTTCCAGCCACGTCTCCGAGATGGCAGCCACTGCAATTGAGTTTGAGTGTAATGTGTTTAAAAATTCTTCAGTCTTATTTCTAAGACTATGACAATTCCACTGAAGAATCCTCATCAGAGGAGCCATTTCTAGTTGAGTTGATAATATTAGTAATTTGTTTAGCAACGTGGGACGGTATTTGAATGTTGTTTTTATTTAAAGTTTGTAAAATATGTAAAAATGAGGTGATTAGTGTAGTCTATATTATAATTTTGTTCTTTAGTAGATGACTTTAGGTAAGAATTGAAATTTGAACTGGAAGGAATTTGTCCATTAGGGAACCACAGAAGGGATTCGTGATTAGCATTATTTTTTTTTGTTAGAACTCTAGGTTTCACGACCCTTTCAACAGTTTTTCTAAATGAAGAAGAAGAAGGTTGAGAAGGGGTGGATTTTTTAGAATTTTTGGAAGTTACTTCAGAATAAGATGGAATGGATTTGTTAAACATTCTTGATGCTTCCGCATAAGAGATGCTCTTCTCGGCCATTGTGTGTTTAATATTGCGCTGCCTTGACAGTTCAGGGCAAGTTTTGCTGATGGACATGTGGGTACCGGAGCAGTTTAAACATTTATAATTTTCCTCTGTTTTATCACAGGAATCGCCACTATGGGACGAACTGCACTTGAAGCAACGGGGTTCTGATCTGCAGAGGTTCTTCGTGTGTCCAAATCTGCAGCACTTGTAGCATTGCACAGTTGGGAACACATAGAGCTCTACTGGTAGAGAGACGTTAAACATAGTAACATTTTGTGGAAGGTCTTTGCTGTCAAATGTTAGGACAACGGATTGGGAGGGTCTCCATTCTACAGAGTTTCCCGTATTAAACCTGTAATTTAGACGACGCGCTTTTAAAACTTTTCCGAAACCTTGAGGAACAGTAATGTTTTCCAGGATGTCCTCTATCGACCAGTGCGGTGGGATCCCTTTTGTGACACCTAACTTTGTAACCTGATATGTAGGTATGAAAACGTTGTACGAGTTTTTTTTGGCAACATCAGATTTTACAAAGCTATTGGCCTCAGCCGCTGTCTTGAATTCAACAGAAAGACGGTTACGCCCAACTGATTTTACTCCATTCCAGACAGGGTGGATTTTATTTTTAAACATAAAATGTCCAAAGTCCACATCGTATAAATTTGATTGTTTCTCATCCTTTGAAATTTTAGTCACGTGTGTAATGTAAGGTGGTCTATCAAGATTATTATACAGACGAGACATTTGTGAAGGAGTATTGTTTACCAGTGGGGCGGGTGTGGTGGGACTTAAATTTGAAATCGAGGAAGAAGTGGACGGAATTACATCCTGTAAAACAGAATTATTTGGAAGGGAGTCGTTTTGCGTGGAGGGTGTTTTTCGATGTATCTGTTCAAAATCTGTTGCATTTCTATTATCTGCTGGTTTAGCAATTTGTCTTTTTTTTGACGTAATCGTTACGAAGTCTGAAGCCTCCGGAATATTAACCGCGATTAATTTTTTTGTAACACCCGAGGATTCAGATAGCAAACCATCATCTGGGGGATCAGGTGGTTTTTCTTTATCCATTTTCGAATAAATCTACAGCACACAAATAAAAAAAAATCTTACCTTAACTGCTCCGAAGAACCAATTATATAACACAAATACTTACAGTGAAAACAAATATACAAGTAAAAACTATATTACACTAATTTACAATACTATTTTAAAACTATTATCTATATAAAATGATTAATTTTGTAAAGAGGAATGAAATGACACTGGCACAGTTAGACGGTAGCCTTTGTTTTTTTTCTTCAGATTCTTTAAAAACTGTTAAAATAGCGCTTTTTTTAAATAGTTTTGAAACCGGTAGGACCTTAAATTTTTCAAAAAGTTCGTTGGTTGGGAAAATTCTTGGTTTTTTAATAATAACTTTGATGATCATTTTTTGTGTCGTTACTATCGGATAAAGATTATTCTTATAGATGCTTCCCCATGCGATAATGCCGTACTGCAGTACTGACTGCACAAAAGCAAAGTAAACCATTTTAATATTTGATTGACTTAGGATATTTCTTAAATGTATAAATATGTAAGTAAGTTTTCTAATTCTTTTCTAATAATTAATCGAGATTCTTGTAATGCTTAGAGCTCTCGCTATTAAGTGAAAACAAACTATTTTTTAACATTAATTCAGATGATTTCTGATTGCAAAGAATTGCAATCAGAATCTAAACCATAGAATGATTGACAACTGAAAAAAGTAGGGTAGTCACGATTATTTGTTGTTGGGTAAGGTAGGACAAGTAGTCGTAAGTACTTACCTCCATAGAGAAAACGGAGCCTCGCGTGGTCCAATATATTTTTTTGAATTGAGAACAAAGGGATTATTGCGTTTTATATTATTGCGTTTTATAGGGCTCTAAATCACACTTACCTAATTCGTAAAACGATTCGCATTACATATGCCTATGATATTTTGTACAGGTCACCACAAGGCTCGTAAAAAATGGTTAGCTCATCGAGGGGGTAGAGCAGTGATTGGCTAAAAATTCATGACGTAGCTTGAAGTCCTTATTCCACTGGGAGATTTGAATTGACTGTGGCAGTACAACAGACAGTTTTTTGAAGTAAAACTTCTTTACGCACGCTTGACTTGGGGAGTAAGCTGGTGAATGCGTGACGAGAGCGTTACGAAAAGTGTGATCGGGCGAGGCGAACGGTCGGGGGAGGCGAACGGAAGTTGATAGGGAGATATAAGTTAGTGAAGTCTTACTTCAGTCGTGTGGTCTAAGTCTAAAGCACACGCGTTTTTTTACTTCAAGCTACGCCATGGGTTCGAAATCTCGAAAGCGGCCCGACAAGCTTTTTTTTCAAAAAAGGCCCGCACGAGCTAACCTTTTTAAACGCATTTTCGACGAACCTTGAGATCACCATTGTTTTTAAAAATATATCTATGACACAATGATCTAATTATTTACACTTTTTAGGGTGGATTGTTTAAAAAAATTTTAACAATCATCAAACTTTTGAAGTTAATTTTCACATTCTGTGAAAGTTCTTTTTATGTTCTATGATTATTTCAGTTTTATGAAGCAAATGGCTTAAACCTAATGATATAATAACAGAACACGAATTTAACATGTTGGGAGGCGGGGTTAATTTACAATTTGGGAAGCGGATCGATAGTGAATTACAATGGGTACCGCCGCCCCGGGAACCGTTTATTAGATAACCAACACCAATGCCATAGGTAACGTTTGGTGATTTAGCAGGGGTGCCCAGGTTCATGGGGTGAGGTTTGTCCGGGTCTTCGCGGCGGATGCGTCTGCCCACCAGCTGCATGGTAGGCTGGATTAGGAGAGAAAAGTTAAGGAGTCCCTTTGACTTTTCCAGCCGTACTCTCTCGGAACATCGCCTTGGGAGGGATAGATTCATATGTCCGTCACTCCTGGACATACTGACTCCCAGATTCCTACCCACTCCTAATACCTTTTCCTTCACAGAATTTCCTCTTTTTCCTTTAATAAAAAGATCCTTCACGCAGCATCCTCAAAGATGACATAGGTCCTGAGGGAAATTATTTTCCTCCAGGCCTCCTGTGTGGAGCTAATGTAAAAAAATAATATAAAAAATAACACAGAACGTGAAAATTAACCTCAAAAAGTTGATGAATTGTTAAAAAAAAATGCTTGAACAATATTTTGACTCTGCGTTAGGCAGGATAGGCCACTTGCATAGATTTCATAACGAATAAAACGACTTGGAAAAAATCATGTGGATAGATTTTTTTTACTAAGATTACGAAAATGTTAGTAATTTTTTTTAGAAATGTACAGTTTTTTTTATTTTAAAATAAATAAATCCATTATTTGGGCCCGTGACGTCACTCCATGAAAATGTCCCGTCTCCGAAAATGTTCCTATTAATTTTTTAAAATTCCACCCTAATTTATATTTTTTATATGGCAACACTTTGATTTCAGGCGAATTTTTGAATTTGGCATTTAACGTTCACTAGATTCAATGTTTGTTCTCTGCGAACTTATCATTTGGTTTGAGTTTTTGACAGATGTTATGAAGAGAACCCTGTACATTTTACGTTGTCTGTCGTGTTTTAGAGGTATAATGGTAGTGGTGCTGATTTTAACAAAATCAAATTTCATAATATTCTTATTATTATTATAATTTACTAGTACAAGTATATTACATTGGATTTAGTAATATAGACGTCTAACATTTTAATGATTTATGATCAATAAGATGGATCGAGGAAAAAAATATTTATGAGATGTAATATTTTTGGTATGCCTCGTCATTCTCCTGTGCCCTTTCTCGTGGAAAACGTTATTTTTTAAAATGATTTTCGGCTATATAATTATCGTTTTTTCGCACCCATAAAATTATGTCCCGTCTATCCGGTTTATAAAAAATGGTCTGATTTTTCGGATTGAAATTTTCAAAAATACGATTAAAAAAAATACAGAATGACTTAGAATAAATGCGTAAACCGGTTTTTTTTTAAATGTGATGCAAGTGGCCTATTTCATCAATCTAAAGTCTAGATTGTTGAAATAGGCCACATTTAAAAAAAAATCCGGTTTAGGCATTTATTCTAAGACATTCTGTATTTTTTTTTTATCTAGAGCACCTGATGTAGGTATTTATAGCATTCAAATAAGGGAGGTTTTAAGGTGAACGTCCATTTTTCCGCACCGGCCGCAACGCACGCACGGTACGCAACGGATAATATATGTCTATATCTTTATATGAATTAGTACAGCACTGCGTCCACTAATTTATTGGTACCGCCCGCAACGACGGTATTTGCCGGTAGTGGACGCAGTGCTATTCATCGTTGTGTGCCGTGCGTGCGTTGCGGCCGGTCTGGACAGATGGACGTTCACCTTTAGAGTACTTTATGGTACCTAAATCAAATTACCAAAACCGAGATAGTCCAGCAAATTGATAACGGATCGACAGGCTCAACTTCCGAACGAATATATCCATTTGACGACCTCAGTTGTCCAGTGGGTAAGACTCTTGACTCACAATCCGGAGGTCGCGGGTTCGAACCCGGCATGCGCAAATAAATTTTATTTGATTAATTTGTGCTATTTCACAATTAATTCATTTAAAATAATATATAGTATATTTGCGGCATGTTCCAGAGTGGAAGATACTATCAGTATCGCCCTGGTGTAAGACCACCATTCAGAATTGAAACGTTGCTTGAAAATGGCTTTAGCCGTGTTTAGTGACCAGATCTGAATAGCCAGGTATTTTCCAACCTTCCCCTTCCCCACTTCCTTTCCCTCCCCACTACCTTAAGCCTCACAACATACCCCATTTGGGGATGCCATAGTCTCACTGGCTCCAGACGGGAGCAGTTGAGATTCTTGTGCGGTATTCACTGTAAAAAAAAAAAAATATCCCCAGCACTGTTGCGCTGTTGACAGCCGAACCGATATTGACAGGGAAATAATAATAAATCGTTATATGATGGGAACACTGGCGAATCTGTATATGGATTTACGTTCCTAAACATCAAACGGCCGCGTAAAAATTAAAAATACTAATAAATTGACAAATTAACTAAATAAATTGAAATACTAACTTGAATATGTCTACGGATCTCGTAAACGATTTCTTTAAATTCTAAAAGCTTCGTTAGTTTACTTCCATTCATTAATAAGCCAGCTATTTTGCATAACGAATGACATTATTCAAAAAAGTTATGTATATTACAGGGGACAAATCAGAATGAAACCAACTCAGAAGCACCTCAGAAAGGCCATTAAGAGTAATGATAAAAAAATTGGTTAAATAGGTTAAGTCAGGTTAGGCTTACCGGCTATTTTAAAATTATTTTTTTATAGCTTTTACTGACCTTTCTGAGGTGTTTCTGAGTTGGTTTCATTCTGAGTTGGCATGGAACCATTGACAGGTTATACGGCGGAATCGTATGTTAACCGTGCTCACAAATATCGCTATATCGCCATAGATGACGGATTTAGTGAATATCGTATTGATATAGGGCAGTAGTTCCCAAACTCTTTTTAACCCCCCCTCCCCCCCCCCCCCTCCCCACCCTCCGCCGCTGCAAGGCCGTTAAATGTTGACAATGTAATTTTGAAAGATTTGGAAACTGAAAACATTATTTTTTTGGTCAAGACTATGAAAATTTGTTGTATGCACTTCACCAATCAAGTTGTATGCACTCACATTTCGCACAATCATTTGTTGTATGCACTTCACGAATCAAGTTGTATGCACTCACATTTCGCACAATCATTTGTTGTATGCACTACACGAATCAAGTTGTATGCACTCACATTTCGCACAATCATTTGTTGTATGCACTTCACTTCTGGTCTGGAGATCCAAAATACCTGAAAAATACCGTCGACTCTGTGCAGAAACGGGCGGTCCGTTTGATAAATTCTCCCATCTTAACAGACGGATTGCAATCTTTAGAGCACAGGCGTCGGGTGGGAATGCTATCCTTGTTCTACCGGTATTACAATGGAAGATTCTCTGAGGAACTAGCATCATTGATCCCTTCGGCACCGGTGCATAGTCGGGAAACACGCCAAACGCGTGCCCAACATTTGTACACGGTTGACATTTGTCACATGAGAACGGGTCTGTGTTTCCTCCTTCCTACAACATGGGTCTCTTCAAGACCAATGTTCATTCCTTCCTCTCCTCAAAAAGACCCTCCACACAGCATCCCAGATGACATAGGCCCTGAGGGAAATTATTTTCCTCCGGGCCTCCTGTGTCGAGTTAATGTAAAAAAAAAAAACTGGAGTAAATGTTTCACAATTTTTTTGTATTTTATATTTAACCTTGCGCGGACCCCCTGACGACGTTCAGGGACCCCCAACTCGGTTATAATTTTCCACAGACCCCCTGAATGATCCTGGAGACCCCTGCGTGTCCGTACGGACCACTTTGGGAACCACTGATATAGGGTTTTATCGATTGAACGTGTTAGACCTCCAGAAATAAACTTACTATGCCCAAACGACAACGGCGCAAATATTTATGCCTCGTATCTAAACTATGAAAGTACATTTGTACATTCATGTGAATACAACAATCTATTTTATCAACACATTATTTATCACAAGGAATGTTTTATAATAATTACGGTCCATAGACAGTGTAAATTAAATGTTATAAGTAGGTAATATGTAAACATCTCACTCATCGTTGTTCATTATTTTTCAGATAAAAAGTACATGACTTGTCACGGGGTTATCATTACAAATTGAATTCAAATTTATTTTTATTTCAGCAGATAAAGGCCATCACGTAATAAATTACAGAAATTCAAACAAACCATATTGTGAATATTCCGGTTGAGAGATCGATCAAAATTCTAACAACGTCATTTTTTAGCCCTGAGAGTTGAGATATCATCAGGTCAGGTTAAGATAATGTTATTTTATTAGTAACTAGCTGGTTCCCGGCATGCGTTGCCATATTGTTGTGTTGCCGTATTGTTTGTTGCGTTGCCATATTCATAGGAAGAAATTGTTTCTCCCTGCATGTCCTTTCCCGTGCGTCCTCGTTCCCCTCCCGCATACCCTTCCTCTCCCGCGTTCCCCTTCCACCTTCCCCGCCTACCCTCTCCCCTTTCCCGCTCACCCGTCCCGGCAACCCCCTTCCCTGTTCCATATATTCAGTCCCAGTACATTCAGTTTTCAAACAGCTCGCGTGCCACCTATTACAATTTTTTTATTCAAATTTTAATTTTTCATATAAACAATCTATCTTATTTGGAATCTATCATAGGTACCTACCTATTTAAAATATCTATAATTTCTAAAATCCATTAACAATTTTTTGTTAAAAAAAAAACAGCTGCCTGCTAAATTCACATTCATCAAACGTGCGAAATCAAAATGTCGTTAAGTTTTCTGAAATTATCCAATTTTCTGCGCAATTTTCTTAATTTTTCTATCCTTTACAAATTATTAGAAAACAAAGATTAATTGAATAGGTAAAGTCGTTCTGAAGTCATGGCGTGACCAAGGGAAACAGGGATTCATTTTTGTACACTTAGATTATTATGACGACAACAGTGACAGAGTTGTAGGCTATTTAACTCTGGGTTTTCAGTGAGCTAGAATGCTAAGATTGAAAAATACGACATTACTGATGTAGTTGTAGCAGAAAATGTTTTTTTTTTTTAATTTCAACTCTTTGTATGAGATCTTTCAGTCTAGGGGGGGCGGCCGCCCCCCTAGACTGAAAGAATCCTGAATTCTTCATAAAAAAAGTTGAAATTTAAAAAAATAAAAATAAATCATTTTCAGCTACAACTAGTGATGTCGTATTTTTCAATCTTAGCATTCTAGCTCACTGAAAACTCACGCTACGCCACTGGTTCCAGAGTCCTTGACCTTAAAAACAAGAGGAAGGTCATTGTCTACATCTGATTTAGAAAAAAAAAATTACAATTGGTCATATGCTTTGTCTGTCTCACTAGGAAATCCTGTATTGAGAGCAGGCGCGGTTTATAACAAAAATACAAATAACAACACAAGATTACGTTTATCGTACCACTGGAAACACATACTTATTAGTGGAGGCGCAGTTTATAACAAAATCAGCGTATAACAAAAATACAAATAACTAGCTGGTCCACGGCATGCGTTGCAATGCCAATTACATTGTTTCTCCCAGAATCACTTTTCCCGTGCGTCTCCGTTCCCCTCCCGCATACCCTTCCTAGTTAGATAAATAAATTATAACCTATGTCACCCGGGGATAGTTTAGCTTCCCAACAGTGAAAGAATTTTTCAAATCGGTTCAGTAGTTTTGGAGTCTATTCAATACAAACAAACAAACAAATCTTTCCTCTTTATAATCTTAGCATAGACAACACAATGTTACGTTTAACCCCTCAAGCTAATTTGTTGGCGTTTCGGAACAACACATATACCTAGATCTAACAAAAATCGTTTTGACTCCCTCACTATTGGGTAATGGTTAGAAATATGATCTAAATGGCTGGCGTTAGAAAGCAAAAACACCGCGCTTTACATGCAAATCTAAAAATTACCGACAAAAAGTTAAAATGTACACCTTTCTGAAAGTAAAGTTTCCGACCTGAATTTGTAAAAAGAAATCTTTGGGAATTTTTTATTAATTATTTTTGAGTGAAACGACAAAAAAGTGAGTTGACGATAACGTATATACGTTATCGTTTTTTTCGTTATCAAAAATTTTATGTATAAAAACTTATACGTTTATTTACAATTATAAAAGTTTGAAGCGTAGTTCATCACCTTTCAAAAACAGTTTTTAGTTTTCGGAAGAGTTCAGAAAAATTTCATTTATTTGGATTTTGTTGCAAAGAAAATATTTTGACCTTCCGACAAAATAGGCCCGAGGTCTGAGGGGTTAAAATAAAAGACAATCAGCATCGCACCATTGGGAATGCACACACATAAATTAGTTTTGATAAAATCTTTGATGTTACATCTGTCTTGGATAATTAACCAAGACTAGCGGCAGCCGTTCCCAATCCTAATAATCAACTTCCAAGCCAAAACTAAGACTCAACACTGTTTAAGCATCGCTTAATCTAAGGAAGCCGGACGCAGGGATTAAGCTCGACTGAGCAAAACAGAGTTATAAAAAGTGTCAACAGAGTGTTTTATCAAATTAATCATTTAATATAACCACGAGGTTTGCCGAGTTAGCGCCACTCTGTTGACACTTTTTATAACTTTGTTTTGCTCAGTCGAGCTTAATCCACGCGTCCGGCTTCCTTAGATTAAGCGATGTTTAAGCAGTGTTGAGACTTAGTTCGGCTTAGCAGTTGATTAGTAGGATTGGGAACAGCGGCCGTTGGTGTCTGATTTACATCTAAAATAAGTTGTGTCCTGTCTAATGGTCAGTGGAAGTGCATTGTACAGCTTTGTTGCAAAGTAACTAAAATTTCTTTGGCACAAAGTTGTTTTAGCCAAAGGGATAAGTAAGAGATGAAGCCCTTTGGTTCTAGTATCTCGAGCAGTTTGGACATTGTCAAAAACAGTTTGTGTTTGAAGAGGTGTGTTAGTATTTTCGTTATTTGTTTTTGGGGTGTTATGCCGTGTTGCGCTACCTCCTTCTTTAGCCAACGTTTCGGACATCGTTGCAGTGTCCATCATCAGGGCAGATCCGGCAGATCACCAGATCATCACATCTACCAGATCTACCAGATGATGGACACTGCAACGATGTCCGAAACGTTGGCTAAAGAAGGAGGTAGCGCAACACGGCATAACACCCCAAAAACAAATAACGAAAATACTAACACACCTCTTCAAACACAAACTGTTTTTGACAATGTCCAAACTGCTTCTCCTCCTTCTTTAGCCAACGTTTCGGACATCGTTGCAGTGTCCATCATCAGGGCAGATCCGGCAGATCACCAGATCATCACATCTACCAGATCTACCAGATGATGGACACTGCAACGATGTCCGAAACGTTGGCTAAAGAAGGAGGTAGCGCAACACGGCATAACACCCCAAAAACAAATAACGAAAATGCTTTTGGCCGTGAAAATCTTAAAACTTATCAGGTGTGTTAGTATGTTTTTGACGTAAATGTAATGTCCAATAAAGGTTCCCGGGGCGGCGGTACCCATTCCCGCCTCCCAAATTGGAATAAAAACAACTTGCCAATGGTCACGCTAGTCGGGAGGCCCCGCAACCGCGTACAAAAAGAAGAAGATGGATATATATGAAATTACGAATGTTAGAGGAGTGCGCTAGTATTTAAAGTGACAAAATCGATGCGAGAATTGTGAAAATGTTTAATAAAACACGACTCGTTTAAAATAGAGCAAAAATCTTGCGGGTGTTGCCTTAAACAGCATTTAAAGAAACACTGTAATTTTTTTCATACATATAACTTGTAAAATAATTGAAACAAAAGTGTTTATAATAATTTTTGGAGCATACTTTACGAATTTTTTCTATCGAGGGAATTTTATATAATTTGCGTTTCGGCGCGACGAATGTCTAGATATTATCTTAAAAAATAACATATATTTTTTTAAGAGCTTAAAAACTTCAAATGTTTTTTTTTTTTTTTTTTAAGTTTCTTTATTCTTTGAATTATTCATTACATGAATTGGGGATTTTTCGACCACCATACTAGGCACATGCCTGTGTTGTGGTGGTCGATTTTCATATACAGTATATTAAAAGATGCAATATAAAGAAATGTGCGAGAATATAAAAAATAAAATAAAAATGTATAAATATACATATTATATATAATAATATTAAAGAAATTTAAAGAAAACAAATGAATATAAAATAATGTAAATAACTAAAGAGTATGGAAACAATAAATTACTATAGAGTATAAAAGAGTATGAAAGAATATAGTAGAATATAAAAATAATATGAAAAGTATAGAACATAGAAGGCAATACATGAAAGAATATAAAAATGATATAATTATAAAATATATAAAGTCGAAGTAAGTACTTTGTAGAGTATGCAAATAAGAAATGATAACGATTTTAATGAAGATCTGTGTGTACGTGGTAATATTGGTAGGTACATTATTTCAAACCAATTTTTGTACAAATAAATTTTGGAATAAATTTATGTTTCGAGTCCGCCGAATTACACTGGTCACTAGAGTAAATTATTATTGTTACAGTGATTTTCTGGTGGCACTGGGCTCTGAGTACATAAACATGTAGATATAGGCACTAGTACACAGTGGTGCCAAACAGTTTTAAAGAATTAGTTTTTAAAAGTATTTAAACTTTTGGCTATTTATATTATAGTGATTACAACCAAAAAAATTTATTAGCGGTGTATAAACCGATATCAATTTTATTTACAAAATATTACTAAAAACTTTTCTTCTCCCACATTTTATAAAAAAGTTGAAAGCTTTATTATATTTTCACAATGGAAATAAAATAAAGTGATGCTATCCTCCAGATAAAAGAAGTAATAATGAGATATTATATTTTACAAATATCAATAATTTGCAGATGATGTTTTCACAATGGCAAAAACACATTTTCACAGAAAAAATAAGTAGATATGTATGCACGAGAAGAGGACAATAAGTGAAATAATAATTAAAAAATATTTTTCCTTAACAAGTGGAAAAAAAAGAAAAAATTTTAGTGTCCTAGTACTTAGGAGTATTTTTTATGATTTGAATATATCATATTATCGAGTCAAATGCAGTTTAGCTGCTAGCATATTGCAAAAGCGGTTTAGGCAAAAGTTGATCTTCATAAAAGGATTAAATATAAGTTTAAGGGGGGTTTGTAAGAAATCGGTAGAAATTCGGATAGCGGCGACTTAAATAGAAACACTTCGAATATCAATATGTTAAACACAAGCAATGAAGCACAATTTAGACGGAAAACTTTGTTGCTGTTAGTTTAAAGCTGCTTAACTTATGTAAAATATTTTCTATTTTAAAAACGCTTTGAAATTTAATTTCGTAATGTTTTTAAAATAAATTGAATAAAATAAGGGAACGTACCCATACTACGTGACCTGTTCCGGGGGGGGGGTCTTCAAAATACCACGCTTGGTACAAATGAGCGGCGGGGGGCTTAGGTTTATAGCTAGTAGTGTACATAAACTTTCCCTATGAATTTTCCATTCAAAGGAGAAATAAATAAACTTTTTACTTGCTGAAAACTCCGGCGTTGCCCGGGATTTAAAGTAATGTAATTTTCCTCTTATTTTGAACGTCAAATGTACAAAATTCATCAAGAAGAAACAAAAAAACTTTTTTAAGGGGTGGGAAAAGGGGGTGGGGTTATTTTCTTGAAACTGCATGACTTACCTCTTCTTTTGAACTAACGTAAAATTTCATTTCGAAAAATTTCATCAAAATCAGATTATAGATTTGTATGCAAATCAAATCTACGACGCCCCCCGCCAAAGAAACTTTTCTGATAAATACATACAAGAGAGATATAACTAGTGACTGGCCTATAGTTAGGAGATTGATTAGGTAGGTACCTACTTAATCCTGCAAAATAATGCTGCATTTCTATACTAGTTAATGATTCTATTAATTAAAGTTGCGGTCTACCATAGACTACAGTTGATAGTAAACATTTTTCATGTTTTGTTTTAAACCATTTGAAAAGTGCAATATCCTTCGTGATTCATAATTTTTATAATAAAAAGTGGAAATGTCTGATGTTTGCCTACCAGGTGAAGCAAAACTATTGAAATTTGCACAACTTTTCCTGTTCAGATTATTTCTAAGTTAATACTTTTTTAAGCTGGCAAGAATTACCACAGTTAGGTACCATTGGTTCCACATTTGAAACTCAGACAAATTCTGGGAATACATAATTAAGTAAGTACCAACATATTGCATTATTTTTTAACTACGTCATCTAAAGGGGAAAAATGGCATGTTATATAACCGATGAATCTTCAACGAGTAAATAAGTTTTTTTGGTCCCGGAAAAACCAAGGATTAACATCACAAAGCCAATCGTGCAGCGAATTCTTCACAAACCGGTTTTGTGAATTATAATATATGCTTACAAGTTGATAACGGCATTTTTCAACATTCCGGGTTCTTACAAAAACGTAATATGTTAAATAAAGAAAATTCATGTATTTTTTGAGCCGTGAAATTTTATGAAGTTTATTTTTACATACATATTTATGTATAACTATCAGCTCCGACATGAATAGATTTTTTAAACTAGGTAATATCTATTTCAATTTTGATAACATGTTTCCGAATAGACTCATTAGTTGTTACAACATAGTAATTTAAAAGATTAATAATTCCGGTTTTTTTCTGAACATCGTGATTTGTGTAACTCTTACTTACATACGTTCTAGCACCTCAGGCCTCTAGCATATTATGTCAGAAGGTCGGAGCATTACCGCTTTGCAATAAAATCCAAAAAAGGAATATTTATGAAAGTATCCGAAAACTAAAAACTTTTCTTGAAAGGAAAATTTTATTATTAGAAGTCAACATATAAATATTAAGATATAAAAATTTGAACGCAAACATGAAAACGGCTCACCGTACGTTTTTTCTAGCTAAAATTACTGACAATGAAAAAAGAAAAACATTCACATAGTTCATGAGAAAGGTGTAATATAAAAGTAGATGTTATTAGATATGTTTTTTCACCTCACTTTCATTGTCGTTTCATATAAAAATAATTAACAAAAAATTCACGGAAGTTTCATAAATTTTTCTCAAATTTGATGACGGAAACTTTGGTTTCATAGAGGTTCACAGTGCACATTATAATTCTTATCTGGTTAACTTCTAAATTCAATATTTATTATTTTTGGGGTTATAATCCAGTGTCGCTTCCTCCTATCTAAGCCAATGTTTCGGACAGCGTATCAGTTTGCAGACGTCTGCCTTGATGACGGACAGTGCAAATTGTAAGGCTGTTCGAAACGTAGGCCAAAAAGAAAACACGATAGTACCATTGGCCATGAAAATCTCAAATTTTATTGTTTAACATGCTAAAATTAGTTTGAATCACATAAAAAATGTGTTGGTTTAAACCACTATAAGTTTGAAACGTTTAAAAACAGTAAAAAAACACAAGTTGAGCCTTGACTAGGTACAAAACACGTTTTATTTGTGAACTCCGTTAAATTATTAAAATCCAATAAGAATACATCGCCGAAATAATCAAATGTTTATCCACTACTTATAAGAACACTAATTAAACTTTGAACGCAAGATCTATTTTAAGACATTCGTTATTGAATATAATCTGAGAGACTTACGTCTTCACTGTTAGCAGGCCTCAAGGACTCATCCCCGTAGACTTCGGGGAATCCGATGTTATCCTTGCTATCTTTAACACCCTGTGCAAAGGCACTCGCGACAAACATCAATGCAACCAGCACCACGCGTGAAGACGACATATTCCGTTGATGTAAAAACACACACTGATCGCTGAATCATTTGGGATAAATATCATCGGCCGTTCGGTCCATGCGGATTGCGGTTTGAAGACAACAGAAATACCAGTTTGCTTTGCGTCTCGACTCTCGACGTACTTTTTTCGTATTCACCAAGATAACAAAACCTATCGCAACGGAAGTGTCGTGTGCGGGTATCTAGGTATATTGTGGCTGCATTGATGCAGAGCAGGGTCGTGCTTTAATTGATGCAATTGACAATTGCTAATTTATCATTTACTAGCAGACCCGGCCACACGTTGCTGTGGCTAACGAAACACAACGCCATTACCCAACCTTTAAAAAATCCACACCACCCGCTTGCCAGCTGCCCGCTGCCCGCTACCTGAATTGAATATTTAAATTTTTTGTCTTTTCTCTACTATAATAAGCATGTATTATTCATATAAACATTCCTCTTGAATCACTCTATCTATTGGTGAAAACCGCATGAAAATCCGTTGCGTAGTTTAAAAGATCTATGCGCACATACATTTTGAGCGACTTCATTTTATACTATGTAATGATAATGATGAGGCAGATGAAGCGATTGACAATAATACATTGAAACTAGTGTCCGACCGAAACAGGATTATCTACCGAAATCGAATCTTCGGTAGCTGTCTCAGTTTCGGCCGAAACCGAAACTTTTTTAGACGTGTTATAAATCTATTGTTTACTGAAATTTGGCTTTTTTGTACACTTATACGCATGTGTTAAATGCAAAGACATACAAATACAAAAGAGATATGCTATGATGTCCGCGCAACTGTCGGCGGACTACGACCTAATCAGGGTAGTTTGTA
Source organism: Limnephilus rhombicus (assembly GCA_929108145.2). Taxonomy (NCBI): domain Eukaryota; kingdom Metazoa; phylum Arthropoda; class Insecta; order Trichoptera; family Limnephilidae; genus Limnephilus; species Limnephilus rhombicus. Next base: position 9,178,495 of record OV815287.1, on the reverse strand, counting down.
TTAGAGGTGGGTAAGTTCTGCAATTTGCTGGAGGCCTCCGAGACGTGCTTCCTTTTAAAAGTACCCGAGTTCTCGGAGCGGGTCCCGGGTCCGAGTTCTTAGGTGCGGACTGAGGCAATGGGTGTTATTGCGGCGCACCGAGCCGGGACGCACGGGTTCAAAGAACTCGGAGCCAGGACCTACTCGTAGAACCCGCACAATAAATCGGAGCCCCGGAGCCGAATAAGACCCGCACGCGGGCTAGGACCCATCACCCGTCGCACCCGATCATGAGTTGTGCAACGTACATTGTGGCGAAGTTCAACGAAATCCAATCGTATTTTGTCAGCTGACTGGGCGACGAGTAACACGCGGATGTAGTAATTTAGATAAAGTTAATGTTTCATCACTTTTAATCGGAGATTTTAATTTTAATTTTAATCTCTTATCTACGTCGTGGACGCCGGTGTCGGTCAGTCGGTGTCAGTACAAGCATTTGATGTGTGCTTTTATGCTTTCGATCCATTACGTATTTTATAATAGTTTCGGCGCTCCGGTAACTGGAGAGTGTTTACAACTTTTTCTTATCATGTAATGTTTACAAACATTTAGAATCAATGGATATTATCGTGTTTAGTTTCGTGAATTTTATTATTATGCCGAAAGAAAATAATAAGCAAGGTGCCTTATTAGTGGCAAATGTTTTTGTGAGATAAATAACCTTCTATTGCATTAGACTCTTAAGAAATAAACCACTTATAATGGTACTCATAATACGTATTTTTTTTCAAAATTTAGCACATTTAGTGAAATATCACTTGACGGATGCCACACAAATATGTCTGTCCTTGCTTTGCCGTTCACGTTCACATTCATGCATCATCTCGTAGTAGTCCTGGGTCGGTCGTGAATGACCCGCTCACGGACCACCATAGAGCGAGCGGGTCATTTTTTCGTCAGCACCCGGGTCTCGCGACCCACTTCTCGCAACCGCTCTACTACTGCTACCTGGGTTTCGGGTGCGGATGTGGCGGGGCAAGCGATGATAGATAGATGTATGAGAGAGCGAATGGGTTATCAACACCCGGGTTTCGCCACCCGCTCTCTCGACTCAGGTAGTAGAAAGTAGCTGGGTGAAGCGTAAGTGCGAACTGCGACACATTCGATCAACACATACGTGCGTGACGTTAATAATACATAATATACATATTAAAACAATTTGAAAATTTTCTCCACAATTTATTTTTTATCGTTACCGGTCTATGTTCAGCCTATTATGGTCATCTTTAGACAATTATTCAATATTCGTTAGGTTTAATAATATAAGACTAAAAAAAATCTATGTACATACATGGATAAGAATTTTTATATTATTATTAAAATTCTAATAAAAATCGTGCAAATATTATTTATTTTGTACACCCTCTCCTCTTGTAACTTGTACTCCTAACTATCACACTATCAAAAAGTATCATAGCAATCATAATAATTCATGGGCTCGTTTATATTATTTTTTGTCCTATTACACCAAGAAAAATTATTAAATAATAGTTTATAATAAATGATTACAGCTTACAGCTTATTTACTTATTTAAATCCAAAATAAAAGCTTCATAACAACACATTTTTTACTTGGTTTTTATATCCTTCAAAACATGATAAAACATTGTTTTTTTTTACCCCTGAAGCATTTTTTTTATTTATTTCTGGGACATGACATTACTAGTTATAGGTGTGAGCTGTGAGCGAACGTTCATACAATATTTGACTTGACCGGTCTGGGCGGCGCGCGGCGACCGGCGCGAGAAAGTCGGTTACCGAGTTTCGTATTTTGTGTCGCGAAAGGAGCGGGTCTTCGTGACCCGCTCGTGATGCCAGTGTGTCGTGAGCGACCCGGGTAGTGTAAAACGATTGATCGACCCAGGACTATCTCGTAGGTATAGTTATATAATTTTCAATTCGGGGGCAAGTATGGGTACCGCTGACCCGGGTATCATTTATTGGATATCAAACACCCCTACCATAGGTCAACCTAAGTTTTTCGTTGTTTGGTGACTTCCTTACACAGGGTCGCCCGGGTTAATGGGGTGAGCTTTGTCTAGGTCTCGGCGGCAAATGCGTTTGCCCACCTACTGCGTGGCGGCCTGGATTGGGAGACTGATTAAGGGAGATCTAACCTATATCTCTCCAGCCAGACTCTCTCCACCCATCGCATTGCACTGGAGTAGGAGGGATGGTTTCAGACGTCCGTCACTCCTGGACACATTGACCCCAGACTCCTTTTTCCTTCCCTGAACTTTCTTTCCTTCCTTTCTAAAAATTCCTTCAATACAGCATCCCCAAGAATGTCATAGGCCCCGAGGAATTTTTCCTCCGGGCCTCCTGTGGGGAGCTGAATAAAAAAAATTATACACCGTTCTATTATTCAGACTATTTTATTTATACTGTCCCGGCGAAGTATTTGATTAATTTAATCGTGGTCTTCCTCGGGCATCCCCGACTTACCCTACCATTCGGGTTCGCGTCATATATTCTTCTGACTCCGATCAGGGTCATCCGATCCACAAGTCCACATGCCTAAACCATCTAAGCGTCCCCTTCTTTATCTTTTTGAAAGCCTCAGTGTTATACAACTCTAAATTTGGGAGGCGGAAATGGGTACCGCCGTCCCGGGAACCTTTATTGGATAACCAACACCTCTGCCATAGGTAACCCCAAGTGGTTCGCTACGTTTGGTGATTTAGCAGGGGTGCCCGGGTTCATGGGGTGAGGTTTGTCTAGGTTCTAGGAGGCGGATGACCAGAACACACTGAACCCCAGATTCCTACCCACCCCTTAAACCCCTTTCCTTCCCAGAACACTCCTCTCCTTCCTTTCCTAAAAAAACCCTCCACACAACATCCCCAAAGATGACAAAGGCCCTAATGGAAATTATTTTCCTCAGGGCCTCCTGGAGCTTATGTAAAAAAAACTATTTTTAATCAAATGGGTAACCTATAAATCTACTTTCTAGACTGTATCACTAGGAATGTATGACCTCGATATTCCTACCCAAATTCCAAAATAACATTAACTTTCAAACAATAAAGTAACAGGTAAAAAATACCAAAAATTTCATTACATCCATTGAACTATCGATAATAATGCGGGAAGAAACATTTTTTTTATTGTTAAAAACGCCATTAACATACAGTAAGCCTAACAGTAAACCTCTAATTATGATGCGCCTAATTCAATCAAATATTAACTGACACTAAAAATACATATCTCACCCTAATAATGTATTACTAGTATTGAATGATTAGATTGATTAGTGGGTGTCAGTGGGTATTATTATTTAACTAATTAACTCATCTGATATTGAACAAACAACAAACAACTTCCACTCACCGTAAAATTCGTAAGCAAAAATACATATTTTCTAATATCACTTAAATAATGTATTGCTTGATTAAATTATTAGTGCGTGATAGTGGATATTATCATTTAACTAGTTAATTCATCGGTACGGAAAAGAAACCCAACGTATCTCAAAAACAACATAAAGTTCGTAAACAAAATCAACCGCTAGAAAAGGAAAGGCTGCTGTTCAGGACTTACTACTCACTAGTACCAGGAGAACTCGCGACTCGCGAGTGGAGCGGAGCGCGAACACGGGGACGCCGGTCGGTGGAGGCATTCTGGTTCTTACTACTCACTACTCTCACTAGTACCAGGAGAACTCGGGACTCGCGAGGAGAGCGGAGCGCGAATGCGGGGACGCCGGCCGGTGGAGGCATACGGGTTCCTGAGTTCCGCGACTGGGTTCTTTTGGAGTAGTCGGTTTGAAAAAGGAGTAGGAGTAGGAACCGCTTCCCGCAAAGGATCCAAGCACACGAGCCCATTCCAGCTGAACCGACACATCGCTAGTTTGCATACGAGAAGAATTTGTTCGTATCGTTGATTTTTAAAGGTGTGCATGAGTATTGGTTAACAATATAGTTTGAATGGAAAGAATTCGTTCATTTAGTTTAACGTTCGTTTGGTTTATTCGTTAATTTTTCGTTTATTTAGTTTATTTGTTAGTTGGTAAACAATATCGGCGACACCCGGAAGCGCAGTCCCACCTAGTAAAAACTGCAGATAGCATATTTCAATATCTTTGGTTAAATTAAATAAAAAATAAATAAAAAAAAAACGATAATAGAAGTATGTGAAAAAAATTTTTTTTTTTGATATTACTAAAAATTATCAAACATGTTAACTACTTCTTGGGGCTGTCACAGTTACTTTGTTTTTCTCTAGAAAAAAATAATCTTTTTTATTATTTTAACTAATATTTTTGTGTTTTCTGGTCAATAAAAGTGTAGTGTGTTGTTCCTTGAGGATTCTTCTCCCCTCTGATCTTCCAGGAGTCACTTTTCGTGATTTTTTTGATTTCCAGACATTTATAACCTTTTTTATTTCTGTCACTTTCCATACATTTTTTTCAATTGTAATTTTGTGAACAATGGAGGAGGACCCCCCTGGACACCCTAAAAAGCCCCCAGATCCTCCCCCTGACCCCCCAGATGGTGAAAATGTAGTAATTTCGGACAGTGAATCTGTCTACTACAAAAAAAGCAAGTTTAGTTCCTCTTCTTCAATAAAACATGACTCTCCTTCTTCTTCTCAGCCTTCACTTGCTTTTCCTCAACCTCCTCCTACAAATTTTTATTCTCCTCATTCCTGTGGCCCGTTCATTGTGTACGCTCAAAAAACTGAGCAAGGTAAAACCATCCACCCTCTTGAATTTGGTAAATTCCTATCAAATAGCAAGAACCTTTCTATCAAGCCTGGAGGTGTAAAAGCCGAGGGTCGCTTCCGAATCTCTGTTGAACTCCTCTCAGGCTCAGCCGCCAACAACTTTATCAAAAACATATTTATTTCATCAAATTCTAAATTCAAGGCGTACATCCCAACTTTCAATGTCACTCGAATGGGCCTCGTCAGAGGTATCTCGACCGATCTGTCCATTCCAGAAATACTGTCTTCACTTTCAACCCCCCAACATATCGGCAATCCCATAAAAGCCAGGAGGCTAAATTATAAGGACACCTCTGAGGGCATCGTTTCCTGGAAGCCCTCCCAATCTGTCGTCATCACATTCGAAGGACAATCTCTTCCCTCCCATATTTATTTATTTTTCAACTCCTTACCAGTTGAAATGTATACTTATCCCACCACTCAATGTTACAATTGCTGTCGTTTTGGTCATACCAAAGCTGCATGCAGATCCCCTCCCAGATGTTTCAAATGTGGAGAAAACCACGTGGCTGACCAATGTTCTTCTCTCTCTTCACCTAAATGTTTTAACTGCTCAGGTGCGCATTTTGCCATTAACTCTTTTTGTCCGGAACAATCTCGCCAAAAAAATATAAAAATTTCTATGGCCTCTCAGAACTTGTCTTTTCTGCAGGCTTCTAAACTATTCCCGCCTGTCAAAAAATCATTTGCCGAGGCTTTATCCAGTAACTCTTCATCCGACCCTTCCGCCTCTTCCTCAACATCTTCTCGTTCAACTAAATTCACATACAAAAACCCTATCTCTAAACCGGCTCATGGATATGATCAGCAACAACACAACTCACTTCTCTTAAATCCCAATGGTTCTCCTCTTTCAAATGCCACAAATGGGTGCGCAATCAATAATAATTCATCCTCAACAAACCATCGAAAGCTTTCTGAACAACTCTCCCAAGATAATTCTTCATTTATTCAAACTCTTATTATGCTTCTAATTGACCTAATTTAATCTACCGTCCAACGCTGCTTCTATTATTTCCACATTAAAATCATTTATTCAAAATGGCTCTTCAAGATGTCAGAATTCTTCAGTGGAATAGCCGCAGTGCTATTTCTAACAAATCGAACCTTCTTAACCTATTAAATTCAAACCTTGTTTCTGTGGCTGCTGTCTCGGAGACATGGTTTACTCCATCCACCCACTTTAATGTGGGAGGGTACTCCTGTCTCCGCGATGATTGCCCGGAAGGTACGGGCGGTGGTGCTGCCCTTTTTATTAAAAAATCCCTACCGTTTTTCCCAATAAATAATATCAAACCCCCCAATGCTAACTTTCAAATGGTTGCAGCTAGAATAAAGGACACTTCCTTTGTTTCTATCTATCTTCCCCCAACTTCTCACTTCAATAAACAAGCGTGGTTGCAACCGTCAAATAAGCCCTCCTTTCTTTTTATTGGGCGATTTTAATGTCCATTCCTCCGTCTGGGGTTCTGCTTTCACTGATCGTGATGGTCGAAGTATGATAGATTTCCTAGATGAATCCAACCTTTTTCTTTTGAATGACGAATCTCCTACTAGAATCTCTCGCCCCAACACTAACCCCAGTGCAGTGTATCTCTCCATATGTTCTACTAATATGGCACCTCTCTCCTCGTGGGTGGTGTCCCCCGACCCTTGCTCCAGTGATCATTTCCCGATCACCATCACTTATCAAACTTCTTTCCATTCAGACAAGTTCCATATTTCGACAAAGATTAAAACAAAACACACCAAATGGGACGAATTTAACTCGAATATGGATAAATTTATACAAAATTTACCCTCTACCGATACATTATCTGTCAAAGATGACTACGATAACTTCAAATCAATGCTCATAACTGCAATTAATAAATCAAATCCTCCCCCTAAAACCAAATCTCTCAAAAAAACTCCCTCCGACTCCCTGGTGAGATGAGGAATGTTCCAAGGTAGTGAGAATTTGGAAAGCTAAATCTCTTTCCTATCGTCACAATATGACTATGGAGAACTGTCTCGTATACAAAAATGCCGAAGCCAATGCCAAAAGGATATTGAGGTCAAAAAAAAGATCCTGGTGGTACAACTTGTGCAGTTCAGTATTACCGACTACTCCAATTTCGGAAGTTTGGTCTATGATTCGAAGATTTCGATCCTCCTTCACTTCAACATCTCCTCGAGCGTCTCATTCTAAATGGATAGATGAGTTCTTGAACAAAATTGCCCCCCCTTCTGTACCTAACTTAGATGAAATAATTCCCATCCACAACACTCCTATGTCTGATCATTGGCTAGACTCTCCATTCACTTTAATTGAATTAAAAAAATGTTTATCAACAGTCAAGGACTCATCTCCAGGCAGAGATGGTATTCCTTATAGCATTATCAAAAATAGTAATATTTTAAAACACTTCTTAAGCATCTAAAATAAAATATTCCAGACTGGCATAATACCTGATGACTGGAGTTCTCAAATAATCATTCCAATCCTAAAATTAAACAAATCACCCAATTCTGGATCCAACTATAGGCCAATTGCTCTTTCATCCACCCTTAGTAAAATTTATGAAAAATTAATTAAAAACCGGTTAGAATTTTTGTCGAGAGTAATCATCTTCTCTCTCCATCTCAATTGTGATTTAGAAAAAAAAATCTACGCAAGATAACCTTTCCATCATCAGCACTGATATTAATTTATCCATTTCTAACAAAGAAGTATGTCTTGCAGTCTTTATAGACATAGAAGGCGCCTTTGACAATGTTTCCATCCCAATTCTAAAAAAAAAACTTTGAGGCCTTGGCTTACCCCTCACGTTTGTTCAATCTATTATTAATCTATTTCCCGATAGGAAAATTTTCATTGAGCTACCAGATGTTACTCCTCAGAGTAGGTCAATCTGGAAGGGTTACCCCAAGGCGATGTATTATCCCATAATATATACACACACGATATGCATGTCACCATTCCCCCTCAAGTAAAAGTTGTTGAGTTCGCAGATGACATAGCTTTCTTCTTATCATCCAAAATCATTCCATCAAATATCTTAATGAAGCCAGGATGCCCTTTGCACATGGCTCACTTTAAATGGTCTTGAACTTTCAGTCCAAAAGAGTCAGTGTGTCACCTTCTCAAACCGTCATAATAACCTCCCTGTTCAAATTTTATGTAAAAACTCTCCAATCCCCAATGCTTCCGAAGTAAAATTTTTGGGAGTAACATTTGATAGGAAACTTAAATGGTCTTCCCACATTAATAATATAGTTACTAAATGTAAAAAAAAATATATATATCATCAGATCATTGACTGGCGTTTGGTGGGGTTCATATCCTATCTGCATTAAGTTGCTCTACAGTGCACTTATTCGAAGCCATCTCGACTATGCCCAAGGGCGGATCCAGGAGGCGGGGTCATGGGGGTCATGACCCCCCCCCCCCCCCCTGGGCTGGGTTCAGGACCTAGGTGGACGTACTTTTTACTTGTATATATTATTATCAAAATTAAATTATAACTTCTCGTGACTTGACCACAACTATGTGACCCCCCACCCCCTGACACTATGTGCCCCCCCCCCCCCCCCCTGGCGCCAAAGCTGGATCCGCCCTTGACTATTCCTGCCCACTTTTAATAATAACTGGCGCGACGCAATCGTCGCCCATCAATTCCCTTCAAGTAGAATGTTCTGATCCTCCTCTTTATTTAGGGCGTCAACTATTTGCTGACAAATTTGTTCTTAAATGTTTAAATTCTAAAAGTAATCAGGTTATTCCCAGAGTCTCGTTGTTCAACGACTCAACACATTCATCTACAATCAGAGCTCGAACTAAACCTCTCCCTGCCATCTGCAAAAATTTTCGCTCTCTCTCAGAGCTACAAATTATCAAAAATGATCTTCTTCCTTTGTAAAAATTAAAATATAGTCACGTCACCCTATCCCCAACGATTTTAGAAGGGATCGGCATCCTTAAAAGTCATTCCTAAACTGTCAATAATATATTCAATGACATTATTTCTTCTAAATGGCCCAACTCTTCTCTTTTATTTACTGATGGCTCCAAATCTCCGGACTCTCCTAACTGTGGTATCGGTATTAACGTTTACCACAATAATTCTAATGAAAGAATATTTTATTCAATTTCAAACCAATTTTCAATATTTTCAGCCGAGTGCATTGCGATTATTGAATCTCTCAAATATATAATAAAAAATAATTTTTAACATTCTCTTGTTCTCTCTGACTCTCTCAGTTCCCTACAAAAACTTAAAACCAGTCCTCTTCTTCATCCTGATGATCACTTTGTATGTCTTATTCGAGTATTGATAACCTCCATTTAAAGCTCTGGAAAAACTGTCACTCTGATTTGGATTCCTGGACATGTTTGCATAGTGGGTAATGATATTGCTGATTCCTTGGCAAAACAAGGAGCGTCTAACCCTACCGTTACCCTCGTAAACCATATTCCCCTGTCTGATATTTTTTCCATCATCAAAGATAGATCCCGCAATGTTTGGACAGAGTATTGGAACATTGCTAGTCAATCCAATGGTGCCCGCTACGCCTCAATACAAAGGACTATCCCATCAAAACCGTGGTTTCAAAAATTCCCCCATTTTTCCAAAAAAGAAATTTCCTTACTTATTCGAATGAGAATCGGACATTGTTCCGTTCCTTCTCATCTTTTTAAAATTCATGTGCTTGACTCCCCAGATTGTACATTCTGTGGTCTAGATGTGGGAACTTTAGACCACATATTTTTTGGTTGTCCCTCTCTAAATAAATATCCTCTCTTCTATCAAGCGTTATCCAAAATTTCCTCCCCTCCATTCAACATCTCATCTCTTCTAAGTCTGAACTCTATTCCAATCTTCCATTTAATTCTGAAATTTGCACATTTAAATAAAATTAATACATAAATTCACCTTTCCTTTCTCTGTAATTATAAATGATGGCCTAGAACACCCTTGAAGGGTGAAAGCCAGAAATAATTGAAAAAAAAACTACTTCTTGGAACAAAAATTTGTCAATAATCAAAACTTGTGTACATTGTAAAGGAAGGACCTCATTAATTGAGTATTTTAATTTAAATTGCTTGTATAATCACAACATTCTTAAGACAAAATTTACCATTTATTGAGATCTTTTTTCGAGTTTCGGTGCGGCCGAAGGTTCGGCAGAAAATCTGTCGAAACCGAAACTGATGCCGAAACTAGATTTTTTTGCCGAAACTTGCCGAAACCGAAACCGATACTTCGGCCGGTCACTAATTGAAACCTTTGACAGAGGGGATGATGATATTAAATTGAGATATCCAAAATGATTTTTTTACATTGGCTTCACAAAGAAGGCCGTAAAGAAAAAAATCCCATTTTTTAAATCAAACTTGGGGACGCTGAGTGGAGGGCCTTTTTAGGAAAAGAAAGGTGAGGAAATTCTGGGAAGGAAAAGTTGCGAGGGGTGGGTAGGAATCAGGGGGTCAGTGTGTCCAAGAGTGATAGACTTATGAATCCATCCATCCCACTGCGTTACGAGGCGATGGGTCGAGAGATGGATAGGTCTAGGTTAGATCTCCCTCAACCAGTCTCTCCCGATCCGGCCCGCCACGCAGTACGTGAGAAAACCATTCGCCTGCAAGACCACACCCCTGCTAAATTACCAAACGGATGCACGTAACTACGAACTGCACGCGCACGCCCCTGTTCTTTAGAGCTTAGGTACATATATAGAGTTACATTCTTACAACTTCAACCCACTGGGAAATCCCGGCAGATTGTTGGGACAATTATTCCATTGCAATTGAGTTGAACAATAATAACATTGCATTGTTAGTGTTCCACCGGAAATGCTGATATAAAGTAGAATGCTGATATACGAGTATATAAAATTTGAAATGATGTATGTAGTTGATAGTGCAGAGTTGCTTGCATTGATAAGCTTTCGGATTCCACTACGTAATACTAGAAGTCGGGATTTATTTCAGTGCAGTAATTCTGGGACTAACTATCACAATGTATTCCTCTTTTCCCAGAATACTAATGGAGGGAAGTAATTATTTAATTAAAGTAATTATTTAATCATTAAATTTCAATTTGGGAGGCGGGAATGGGTACCGCCGCCCCGGGAACCTTTATTGGATAACCAACACCTCTGCCATAAGTCACCCCAAGTGGTTCGCTACGTTTGGTGATTTAGCAGGGGTGCCCGGGTTCATGGGGTGAGGTTTGTCTAGGTCTTGGAGGCGGATGACCAAGACACACTGAACCCCAGATTCCTACCCACCCCTTAAACCATTTTCCTTCCCAGAACTCTCCTCTCCTTCCTTTTCCTAAAAAAACCCTCCACACAGCATCCCCAAAGATGACATAGGCCCTGAGGAAAATTATTTTCCTCAGCGCCTCCTGTGTGGAGCTCATGTAAAAAAAAAAAAAAAATTATACCAAGTCAGTGGACATCTCAAATTTATCACTAAACAAATACAAAATGTTGTTACTGAAGCAGTTCAGTTATCATTATTTATGCATTAAACCGCTTACTCGTTAAGAACGTTTAACCAGCCAGCGGACGAAAATCCACATTTCGTCGAAAGTTGTTCTTACGATCGTGCAGGGCGGTTACAATGAGAAAGATTAATTATTCTCCGTACCAGATTTTTAAAATTATAACTCAATATCGAATTTATTTCAATCCAAATTAGCTCTAATTTATACCTTCATCCAAAAATGCTGAAAGGCGTGATGATAAAACTATTAAAATAATGTACTTTTTGTAGTTATTTTTTGATTATAAGTATTTATCATTTTTCAATAATGTCTAAATTTAATAAGAATGTTAAAAAAATCTGAAATATATTAGTTTGTAAGTGCGCTAATAAATACACAAATTGACCAATTTTCGTCAAGAAACACATGTACGTACATATTTTTTAATGATTTTATTGAAACTAAAATTAAAATTCTAAAACGTGCGTTTGCTAGATAATGTATTGATTTATTTTACTGCATGATTATATTATTTGAAATGGGTGTGGTATAATACAAAATCTTTTTTGAAAATTTAACAAATCTGCCAACGACCTATGGAATAACCTTATTATACTAAAAATTTAAAAAATTTCTCAAAATTTATTACACGCGAATGCTAGATAAAAGAACAATCTTTCATAATCCATTTATAATTTTTTTGTGGAAAAGAGCCAATACGTCTAAAATCTGATTTTAAAATGACATATTTCTGGTTTTCTCTGGTAATGCCCAAGAGGGCATTACGGAATATTTTTATTCAAACAGTTAGATTTAGCTTTATTATTACGAAAAGTGAGTATTTATGTCGGGAAGACAAAAAAACATGCAAAAAATATCCATTGAACATTTTAATTTTGTTAAAATTAATTCACTCACGCGGTAACGCCATTGTTTATTCATCGTTTTTATTTTAACATTTCATAGACAATCAATCAATGCTGTCAGTCATAGGAAAAATATTTTTGTGTAAAAAAAAGTGAATGCATTATTGATAAGTTTGTACCTGTATTTATAACAATAGAACTTGGAAAGAAATGTATTAGAATAATTACACAAACCCGCTACACAAACCCTGCTTTGCCAAACAAACCATTAAAAACCTGGGATGTTTTCAAAAATTATGATGAAGTGCGAGTTTATTTTAGAGAATTTATTTTATAAGATTGGTACTTCCGACCAATGTCATATTTGATTGTCTATTAGTTAAAAAAGGAACATTCCGTATTATCCGTGAATCAAACTTCGACAACACGAACGTTCCGTATTATCCGTGAGGTGGACTAACTGCATATTAAATTACCAATACTGTATAATTTTACTATTCCTATGTAAAAGCCCCAAAAAGTGCGTTAATAAATAAATAAACGAACAAAATATGTAATTTTAGTTATTTATTTTTAGGGTGTTGGTGTGATCGGCCCTGCAACGCTGTCCGAAACGTTGGCTAAAGAAGGAGGTAGCACAATACGGCATAACACCCCAAAAATAAATAACGAAAATACTTTTGGTCGTGAAAATCTAAAATCACATCCAAAAGGCATATTAAAATAAGATAATAGATAGGCACGCCCCGTTGTCACAGATGTGCAACTATTTTTATTTAAGTGAAGACTTCTTTAGCACAACTCGATGAAACGAAAAATAGCGAAACTAAAAGAGACAAACACATACATCTACAGGATATAGCCTGCGACAGAATATAATCGGTCTCCTCTTTGTGCGGTGCTTCGTAGTCTCCCTATCCTTGTCTACTTTAGTTTTCTTAAGAGGGCTTGGTTTTGTCACTTTAAATCCACTTCTAGACGGAACGAAACTTTTTTACTAAAAAGTAAGAATTGTTTTCGAAAGATTGTTATTTTATCTGGTAAAGGTATGTTTTAAATTTTGAAAAAAAATTTATTATAAAAAAAGTTATACTGTTAGTCGATACGTAAATTTGTTAATTTTCAGAGGAAAAATATTCTTATACAAGACATATTTCATACAGTACTATAAATCAATACATTAACTAGTAAACGCATGTTTTGAAATTTTAATTTTAGTTCAAATAAAATCATTAAAAAAAACCCGAGCACGTATTTATTTATGACGAAAATTTCTCTATTTTGTCTATCTATTTACGGTCTTTCGAATTAATATAGGTATTTAAGATTTTTTTGTACATTTATTTTGCTTAGACATTATTGAAAAATTTCAAATATTTACGATAAAAAAATAATTATAAAAAGGTATATAATATTAATATTTTTTACACCACGTGTTTGAGCATATTAGTCTTAGTTGTCAACTCGAAACACCAATATTCAAAGCACATTACCCGTTTGAACGCGGGAGCTATAAGATTAGAGCATGCAATACAGTGGCGGATACAGGGGGGCGAGGAAGGCCACACTACATACAAGAAAATCTTTCTTCAATCATTCGCTCTACATGTCTAAACCATCTAAGCGTCCCTTTCTTAATCTTACTTATTACGCTTGTACCAGCCTTGCATTATTTTCATATTTTTCTCACACCATAATACATGGCTTTCTATAGCATTTAGTCCTTCCTCTGCCAGTTTCATGCTTCACTGCCATACATCAGGGTTGGTACCCCGGTGCGTAGTCGGGAAACACGCCAAACGCGTGCCCAACATTTGTACACGGTTGACATTTGTCACATGAGAACGGGTCTTTTCTTCGACTCGTTCTTGTATTCAACAGCTCGGCTGTGGTATGATTTGCCGGCCTCTGTGTTTCCTCCTTCCTACAACATGGGTCTTTTCAAGACCAATGTTCATTCCTTCCTCTCCTCAAAAAGACCCTCCACACAGCATCCCAGATGACAAAGGCCCTGAGGGAAATCATTTTCCTCAGGGCCACCTGTGTGGAGTTAATGTAAAAAAAAGCACTCCATTGCGGACTGCTAGCTTCGCTTCTTTCGACAGTTTTTTGTTAGCGCCCACGGCGTTCGGTCCTCCATAAATGCGAAGTTACCTACATTTACCCTTCTTTCAATATCTCTATCAGACTCCCCATCTCTCGTAAATATACTTCCCGAATACATAAACTTATCCACAGTCATTTTTAGGTAACTATTACAAAATATACCTATTATTATTTTATTATTAAAAAAAATGTCGTTGGAGATGCTATGGGAAGGGTCATTTTAAATAAAGGAAATAGTGGAAGGAAAAAGGTATGATAGGTGGTTTGGACTCTCTGGGTTAGTGTGTCCAGGAGAGATGGACGGATGAAACTTTCCCTCCCACTGCAATGCGAGGAAGTGGGTCGAGGGATTCCTGCTGGAGAGGTTAAATGGTCTCCCTCAACCAGTCCTTTCCAGCTCGCCACGCAGTACGTCGGCAAATGCTTCCGCCGCTACTTTCAAAAGTCACATCCCACGAACCCAGGCATCCCTGCTAAGTCACCAAACTTAGCGATCCACTTGGGATGACTTATAGCAGAGGTGTTGTTTATCCAATAAATAATTCCCGTGGCGGCAGTACCCACACTCGCCTCCTAAATTGAAACTTTTACTTCATTCACATTCATACGTCGTTTCATGTAAAGGTACCCTTAACACGGCCCGACTCAAGTATTTGATTCCCTTGATCGTGTAATGCAGCCCTACTGCTCCCTGTGGCCAGCCAAGTTTTAAATGTGCGGTCCGTCAATCTTTTATTTATTTATTGAAGTGGAAACTTCTTTAGCACCGTTGTGATTTGACAAACACATCCATTTGTATGTTTTAGCCTGCGAGAGAATGAGATAGTATTTTTTTTACATTTACTCCACACAGGAGGCCCTGAGGAAAATAATTTCCCTCGGTGCCTATGTCATCTGGAATGCTGTGTGGAGAGTGTTTTTGAGGAGAGGAAGGAATGAACATGGTCTTGAAGAGACCCATGTTATAGGAAGGAGGAAACACAGAGGCCGGCAAATCATTCCACAGCCGAGCTGTTGAACACAAGAACGAGTCGAAGAAACGAACCGTTCTCATGTGACAAATATCAACCGTGTATACTTTTGCGGTACTGAAAAACTGTGCGAAATTCGCGAAATTGCGGTAAAGATATAACGGTATTGCATGCTCTAAATAAGATATGTCTGCGGCGCTCTTCTAAGCAATATTAGCCGAAATCGTAAGGCGACTAACAGGAAGGCAGAGCGCTGCGTTCGACGAAATCGGAATTTTCATAATCATACAAATTATTATTCATTTGAATACCTATTGCTAGAAACAATTTCCAGTTGCTAAATATCGTAGCGGATTTTGGATTTTCAATTTTGGTGGCAATGCTTTCCGAAATTTCCTATCCCGTTTATAATTTCATATAGCGAAGGGGGTTCAATCATTCGAAAATAATTTTTATAGCTTTCAGGATCTCCATATACTAATTCACAGATTAACTACATTTCACCCTTTGCTTTCTTGATAACCACCCTCGAATCCGACATCTTTTCTTTCGTGACAGTATTTTCTTTATTTTGTACATTGCCATGTTTACAGCATTTTGTGCATTGTAGGAAAAAGGTTTGATGAAGATGGTGCCAGTGGCGTAGCTTGGGGGGGCGGGGGGGGGGGGGCGGCCCGCCCCGGGCGGCACTTTTAGAGGGGGCGGCAAATTTTCACAATAATTAATAATATTGTCATGAAAAAATTTAAAACATTTCAAATCATTATTTGAAAAGTTCTATGATACTTTCGTTTACGAATCTAAATCTGTATTTTTTTTAATTAAAAATATCTATAATCATATTATTTAAGCTGCAAATTTCGAAATTCGTAGGAAAACCGCTCGCATATTACGAGAGTAATTCTAATTAAAGCTGATTACTCACTCTGATAACAGATTCACACTTAATTAAAATCAGAATTGTGTTCAGAATATATTAACGAATGAATTTCAGTTGTGTATTCATCTGCTGATACATTTCGAAAGAGACCATTATTTTATTCCAAGTGCAGTTATAAAATTCTATTGCAGAATATTTATGTGCTGCCAGAATCAAAAAGAAACCATTTTCATATTCTGAGTGTAGTTTTAATTCGCCAAATACAGATTTAATTTAACCCGTCTAATCACAGGAGACGCAAATTGTCCCACACATTTAATTTTAAAATAGAACTGTGAAATTATACCCCACACATTTAATTTAAAAATAAATTTGTGATTGCAATAAAAAGTTAAGACACAGTTTTATTACAATTTTTTTAAGAAAAGGAACGTTTATTTAAAATTTTAAGTTTATTCTAATTTAGGTACTTTAATTCGAATATTCGCAGGCGTGTATTTTTGAGCCAATTCACATTTCCAATATCAAAATTTTAATATTTAGAAACAATAATGTTCTAACAAGCACGTCGGAAAAATTACTTTATCTAGATTTTAGAACAATTTTGTTTTTTGCAAAAGGGTAAAAAAAAAACAATAAAAGAAACATTTAAAATGTATGGGAAGAGATGGAAATTTTGTGCGCGAACATTGACAGGCAAAAGTTTATGGATATTTTTTCTTATTATTCGAAGGGTTAATCTAGTTTTCGGAATATAAAATTCCATTTAAGGATTCATCTGCTGACACAATTCAAAGGAAAAGATTATCTCATTCGAAGTTCAGTTGTAAAATCCTAGTTGCAGACTCTGTATGTGCTGCCAAAGAAAAACCATTTTCATGTTCTGAGTGTACTTTTAATTCACTGCATACAGACTTAATTTAAACCAATTTTGTGTTCAGAATATAAATTTCCAGTTGTAGATTCATCTGTTGACACATTTTGAAGGAAAACATTATCTTATTTGAAGTTCATTGAAGTACCCACCACTGTCCCACCCCGGTATAGGCAACTTATGGTCGCCCCTTCGGAGTTCTCGCAAGAATCTAATTTTTTTGAATAAACGGCTCTACATTTAATGTAACGAATCTAGACCTTCAATGTCCCCTCATACTGTGTTAGGTGGCGGTATGCGGGCGCGCCTACAGGACTGTAATGGTCAATCTCTACAATTCTAAAGCCCATGGAGGTGTCGATGCAAAAGCAGTGAGCCTCATGGACAGTCAAACAAGTTGTTAGTAACATCAACAAAAAATAAAAATAAATAAAGTAATCCAAAATGACAGCAGCCGTCATGAGTAATCAGCTCATGACAGCAGGAGACATGACCATACATAATCCGGCGGGCGGCACCGAGCACTGTAAGTAAAAGAAAAAGGAAACAAAAGTAAAATAACATATGTACAGATAAGAACCGGTGTCACCGCAACCTGGCTGCCGGCAGTCCCCGAAGCAGTGAAGGAGGCTGATTGTCCGGCCTCCCCACAACCGGCAGCGTCGTCCTTAAGCCAGCTAGCCGGTGGTGCCTAGACGACAGTAAGTGGAAAACATGAAGAAGACCCTAGGGAGAGAAGCGTCGGTTCGCCGGAGGCGGGACGGACAGCTTTCGGATGTCGTTCAGCCTTCTCCCCAGCCTCTTCATGTCACGGGGTGTGGCGCGGCAAACAGGTGCAGCTCCACCAGTTCTAGAAGACCGGCCATGGTACGTAGGCGGGGACACGGTCCAGGGTCCAACCCCTTATATGGGGAGAAGGACGGTACAAAAACGAACAACTGAGTTCAGTTCTCGTAGTACAGCATAACTGAAAAGAAATGTATTGTATGGAACGTGTCGTAGGAATCCGTGTGCATCTAACGAGTGCGCGAAAGCTTTTGACAACCATGGAAATTCAAGAATGGAATTTACGCTCCCACAGAGTACCATGCCGCCAGCACGACAATCTGAGAGCTGCTATTGGCTAGCGGAATTATGTGCATGTGGTGCCCCTTCCAAATGACTTGTCTACAACGCTATTATGTCCTTTAACTAACTAATCAATTGAAAACATAAATGAAATTGATAATGAATACATGCAGCAGCCTCATTGGACTGGAAAACACATCTGAATAACCACCTAATGCTTCCACAAGGGACTCCAGACAGCAATGATCAACGCCAAGGAAATGGCTGACTATTTACGTCACCCCCACCATGCGACCAGCCGAGCCACTATTGGTCAATTCTGAACAAAGGAAAAATCTGAATCGTAAATATTTACGAAAGCGAATTCATCTTCCGAAAAATTTGGAGCTCAATTTCGAGAAATTGGGAATAATTTGGATCAAGAAATAAACATCATCACCTAAAAATGAGTATGTACTACAAAAACAACCCAAAAACTGACGTCTATCAGTGATTGTTGCACTTTAAGAAAAATATTTACTGTTTAAAATTGTACCTTATATCACATATGTATACTTGTACCTTTTCTTGTAAACACAATAAAAATGATGTGAAGCTTTGGGATCCTGAGTTGGTAAAATCTTGGCAATAACTATCACACATAATTTTAACACAGCTGACTTCCAATCGTAGCGACCAGGGAAATTACCTAAAACAAGTACCTTAGAAAAATTAAGGAGGTTCTGTCCCCCAAAAATCCGACCTGAGTTTGCCCTATAAAAATAGAAGTCAAACCGGTAGGAAGTCAGTTCAAAACTATCAGCCAAGAAGAAACAATACCTACTCAAGATACCAACAGTCTCCAAGTTCAAACCTCTTTTCAAGTGTTTTAATCAGTCTTAGATTCAGTTTACCTCTCCCAGTATCCCAGTAACCTAAAATCCTAAAAACCCCAGTCTCCCACAGTCTCCAAAGTGAAAAATATTTATTTTAATCCAGTACTCAAATCAGTTTTGCCATTATACCTAGAAGCATTTTTTGTCAAAGTAGTAAATTCATTTAAAAGACCAGTGGCATTCCAAAATCCACTGGCGTACCAAACTCCATTGGCGTGTCATTGTGGCCAGCTCCCTATTATATTTAGTTTATGTACAAACGTCTAGTACATTTGGTCCTTCGAGCCGGATCTACACATAACACGCCTTCAGTCTTACCCAGTGGAAATGCCGTCTCTTCGCAGTGGCCGTAAGACCCCGACATCTTCCGAAACATCGCTGTCTAAACCTAACGCCCCGGGAACAAGCCGAAACATGCCAGTGGCACCCCGTCGGACCCCGGGCCCACGCACCGTAGACATCGATGAGACGCCATCCAGCGGAACCCGCCACGATCTATCTGGTGCGAACCCTGCCAGGAACCCTGACCTCATCACTCTTGATCAACCTGCTCCAGAATGTGTCGCCAAGAGCCTCCACGGATCCAACAGTAAAAGCAGCGAAACAACTTCTGAATCAACTGAAGACTCCCTGCGATTGCTGCGCCGAGAGATGCGCATCCGGGACAGACGTCACGCCAAGCAGACAGCCAATCTGCTCGCAGCCCTGAACGCTGCAACACGCCAAGCAGTCAGCCAACCTACCCAGGAGCCCGCACCAACCAGCCCGACCCTGCGAGCCAACCTCGGTCAGGCAGTAATTCAAACCCAGGCACCAACCGGCCCGTCTACGAACGAGTTCGCAACGAGATATGCCACTCGAGTACACACGTCAGACGGCCCGTCTACCGGAGAGTTTGCAACGAGATATGCAACAACTCAAGTACACGCACCAACCGGCTCTTCTACTAATGAGTTCGCAACGAGATATGCCACTCAAGTACACAAGCCAGCCGAAGAGTTTGCAACGAGATATGCAACTACTCAAGTGCATGCACCAACCGGCCCTTCTACTAATGAGTTTGCAACGAGATATGCCACTCAAGTTCACAAGCCGGCCGAAGAGTTTGCAACGAGATATGCAACTACTCAAATGGACACACCAGCCGGTCAGCCTACCAATGAATTTGCTGTAACCGATCCAACCGGATACGCCGCCGCCGCCACCCAAGAGTACACACTACTGACGGGCCCTGCGAAGAACATCCCTACGGCCGAATACAGCCATATCGGACCCGAGCGCCCACTTTACAATACAGCAGGGTACCAGCATCAGCCAGCCTCCTCCGGCCAGGATTCCCCATTATTTACACCACCGCACACAGCCAATCAGACAGCACGGCACACCCGAGAATGGTTGCAGCATGGCAACGACCCACTGGCCCAGATCGCCTCCGTGATGGCAGAGGCCCTTCGCTCTTCTAGAACGCAAGATAGCCCCCGCACATTAGAAGATGATTCAAGAATGGCTGCCCTCATTGCCAGGCAATCCACAGCAAAAGATTTGCCTACCTTCTCCGGAGACCCCCTTGAGTGGCCCACCTGGAAGGCACAGTACGCTCAATCCACCGCCACCTGCCAAATGACTCCGAGCGAAAATCTCATTCGGCTGCAGCGCGCCCTCAAAGGCAAGGCACGAGATACCGTGGGTCCCCTACTAATGGATCCTGCGCAAGTCCCAGAGATCATCAGCGTCCTCGAGCAGCGATACGGCAGCGCTAACTCCATAGCAAAATTTATGCTAGACAAGGTTAAAAAACTACCTTACCTCACGACCGAGGTATCACTCGAGGATCTGGCAGATTTCTCCGGGACGGTACAAAACCTGGTGGCATCTCTCCGGATCCTGAAAACCGAAGGTTATCTCACCAATCCTGCATTAATGAATGACGTCACTGACAAAATGCCAAGTTCCCTACGTCTGGCATGGCTAATCGAGATCCGCAAACAACACGCTCCGGCCACCATAACCCAGCTCGCTGCCTTTCTGAAAGAGGTGTCAAACGCAATTCCAAACAGTGGGATGGTGGACCACATACGATCTCGACCACGCCGTGAACAAATACATGCCGGGTACCAGGAGGAAGAAGAGAGTGATCGCATGCGACTTCTACCGAGCCATGAGCAAATACATGCCGGACATCAAGAAGAAATCAGGGATGGCCCAAAAGAAAAGATTGCCCCCATAAAACGCAAAGTAAACGAGGAACATACTTACCCTGGACCAAGCCGAAAAAGAAAAACTGCTGATGAAAGCTGCGCCCAATGTGGCGGCGATCATAAAACCCGCGAATGCAAAGAATTCGCAGCCAAAGATGTTGAACTCCGATGGGAAACTGTACGCACGGGAAGATTATGCCGCAAGTGCTTAGAAAAACACCACTCACGAAGCTGCAAAATAAACCAATGGTGCAAAGTAGGAGATTGCAGATCCCCACACCACCCCCTGCTACATAATCCCGAGTTCGTACGAAAAAGCGCCGTGGAAAATGTCAACTTGTGACGCCAGGACTCCGGACAGAGAGTACTATTAAAAATTGCGCCAGTCATATTAAGCGCTCCAAACAAAGAAGAAGTGTCAGTGTTCGCTCTCCTGGATGAAGGATCCACAGTAACACTTGTCGACGCTGACACCGCAATACAAGTCGGAGCAAACGGCCCAGTTCACGGACTGCGAATCCACGGCGCGAAAGGAATGTGCACCTCCGACAATCTCTCCCAACGAGTGAGACTAAGAATACGAGGTGCAGGCAACAGTAATACATTCCACATATCTGCCAACACAATAAGCAACCTCAACCTGCCGGAGCAACAGACCCAAGGAAGGTCGGTCGTCCCGAAGCTGCTAATAGGCCAAGATAACGCTCACCTGATCGTGTCAAGGGAAGTTCGTGAATGCAATGATACTACGCGAATAGCATCACGCACCGCACTAGGATGGATCGCTCATGGGGGAGTCAACCCCAGAGATAATAACACGACCACCACTTTGGCACTACAACCAGAAACGGCCGCAGACATACAGTTGAGGGAGCTAGTAAAAACCAACTTCGCCATCGACTCCCTCGGAGTAACATCAGCCACCAGAGTCAATGCAAGCGAACAACAGGCAATTGCACTTATGAATGCAACTACCCGTCCTCTTCCTGTAGGAAGGTGGGAAACCGGTCTACTATGGCGCAAACCAGAAGCCACGTTACCTGACAATCGGCAGTGTGCGCTAAAACGACTTCTGTCCCTGGAGAAAAAGCTAGAAAAAGACAAAAATCTAGCAGTGGCCTACAACGACAAAATAAATCAACTTATCAACAAAGGCTATGCCAAGAAGTTATCAAGCCATGAAGCTTCCACCACCACACCTCGCAAATGGTACCTGCCCCACTTTGCAGTAATCAACCCAAATAAGCCAGGAAAAATCAGAGTGGTGTTCGATGCCGCAAGCCGATGCCGAGGAACCTCCCTCAACGACCAGCTGCTTACTGGTCCTGACCTGCTGTCCTCCCTCCTGGGGAATATAATACGCTTCCGGGAAGGAAACATCGCTATTGCTGCAGACATCAAAGAAATGTTCCTGCAAATAAAAATAAGGCGAGAAGATCAGTCGTCCCAGCTATTCCTGTGGAGGACATCACCCCATCACGAACCAGACACCTATCAAATGTCATCGATGATGTTCGGAGCCACCTGTTCCCCAAGCAGTGCCCAATTCGTCCGAAATAAAGTGGCTGAAACATACGAGCACGAGTACCCGGCCGCCGCAAAAGCCGTACGCACCAAGTTCTACATGGACGATTACCTAGATGCAGCAGACACACCCAATGAAGCTGCTGCACTCGCCCAAAGTGTAAGTGCCCTGCTCGCGAAAGGAGGGTTCCACTTGACGAATTGGGCGTCCAACAGCCCGGCGGCCCTAGCTAGCGTACCTATAGAAGACCGTGCCAGCTCCACGATACAAATCAGCAGCGGAGGTCCGGAAACAGAGCGAGTGCTTGGTTTAATCTGGGACCCCACCACAGACCGCTTCCTGTACTCATTTCGTGAGGCAATCTCCCACGACACGGCCACACAACCTACCAAGCGGCAACTATTATCTATAGTAATGAAGATCTTCGACCCAGTCGGCTTCGTTGCCTGCCTTACCATCAGATCTAAGATGCTACTGCAAGCAGTGTGGCGCTCAAGCGTCGGCTGGGATGAACCCATTGCCCCTGAACACGCCCAGAGATGGACAGACTGGCTAAATCTGTTGCACACGAACAGCATCTCAATCCCGAGACGTTGCCTCTACAACAAATTAAACAACGTAACACTACACCTTTTCTGCGATGCATCGGAGCAAGCTTGCTGTGCCGTGGCCTACTTCACCGAAAAAATAGGTGGATCCTTACGAGTAACATTCCTTGCAAGTAAATGCAAGGTAGCGCCACTGAAGCCTCTCTCCATTCCACGCCTCGAGCTTCAAGCCGCCCTCATAGCAGCGAGACTAGCCCAGACGATCCAAAAAGAAAGCAAAGCCCTGATATCCCGCACCTGCTTCTGGACAGACTCCACAACTGTACTATGCTGGTTACGCACGGACCCACGCGCCTACTCAACCTTTGTGGCAAACCGATTGGGGGAAATAGACGAACTAACCAACATACCCGACTGGAAATGGGTACCCACAAAACTCAATCCCGCTGACATAGGAACACGAGACTTAGAGGTGCCAGACTTAACACCAGAAGGAAGATGGTTTACTGGCCCAGCCTTTCTCACTTCCCCGGAGGGTGCGTGGCCAAAAGAACGGGCACCCGCCCACAGGCCTGACGACCTGACACTAGAAGTCAAACCTCACTACGTTGGCCTTGTGTCCACCAGGGGCGAAGCACTCCCATCAGTAGAGCGGTTCTCCTCATGGCACCGGCTGATTCGCTCCACCGCTTGGATCCTCCGATTTATCAGACGATGCAAGATGGGGCCCAATAAACCAGTAGAAGGCCCACTACTAGCCGATGAGATAAAAGCAGCAGAACACAGATGGATCAAAAGGTCCCAGGAAGACGCTTTCACAACTGATCTACACATCATCCGACAAGGTCAAAAACTGCCTGCTGGCAGCCGCCTCAACTCCCTGAACCCATTCTTTGGACCAGATGACCTACTACGAATGGGGACCCGACTACAAGCCTTGGAAAGAACAAAGAGTGTGGCCCGAACTCCCATAATACTGGACGGCGACGAACCCTACACTCGACTTCTTATCAGTCACTACCACAAAAAGGCGGATCATCCTAGTACTGAGAAAACAGTAGCAGAAATACGCAATCATTTCTTCATAATACGACTACGCACAACAAGCAGGAAGATAACGCACGCCTGCCCCACTTGCTTCATACGACGCAGCAAACCGACTCCACCTCTGATGGGCGCATTACCACCATCCCGCCTGATGCATCACGTCCGCCCATTCACACACTGTGGGCTTGACTATTTCGGCCCTATGGCTATCACGGTCGGTAGGCATCGAGAAAAACGATATGGAGCCATCTTCACCTGCCTCTCGACACGCGCCATTCACCTAGAACTAGCCGCTTCACTGACTGCTGACTCGGCCATCATGGCCCTACAAAGAATGACCGCCCGCAGAGGACAACCAGCAGCCATGTACTCGGACAACGGGACAAACTTTCACGGAGCTGACACCGAGATGAGGGACGCCCTGCTGTCAATAAGTCAAGACGCCAGAATGATTGACGCAATAGCTACCCAGGGCATCGAGTGGCACTTCATACCACCACTAAGTCCGCACATGGGGGGAGCTTGGGAAAGATTAGTACGATCAGTAAAGAAAGCCCTAAGCGCTACACTAAAGGAAAGAGCACCAAAAGAAGAAACGCTACTCACCGCACTTGCAGAAGCTGAGTTTGTGGTAAATAATCGTCCACTCACCCACATTTCAGTTGACCCACGTGATGAAGAACCTCTAACACCCAACCACTTTTTGCTAGGGTCAGCCGGGAAGCGCCCTCAATTATCCTTCTACGACAAAAAAGAAGAGGAAACATGCCTACGCCGCCAGTGGCGCATCGGACAACAACTTGCAGACACCTTCTGGAGGCGATGGCTGCGGGAATACCTACCTACCATGGCTGTCCGGCAAAAGTGGCACCATCCAACTACACCAATTAAGAAGGATGACCTAGTGATCATCATGGACCCAGCACTGCCTCGAAACAGTTGGCCACGTGGCCGTATCATCGAAGCAATACCTGCAGCTGATGGACAAGTCAGAACTGCCCGGATCCAAACCAGCACTGGGATATACGTAAGGCCGGCAGTCAAAATCGCCGTCATTCTGCCTGCCACGCCAGCAAGTGATGAAACTGTACACTCTGCGAAGACACCCGACTCAAAACTCAGACATCGGAAAAGGACACGCCCGACGAAGTAGCTGAGCACAGTCGAGACTGCACTGAGGGGAGTGTATGGAACGTGTCGTAGGAATCCGTGTGCATCTAACGAGTGCGCGAAAGCTTTTGACAACCATGGAAATTCAAGAATGGAATTTACGCTCCCACAGAGTACCATGCCGCCAGCACGACAATCTGAGAGCTGCTATTGGCTAGCGGAATTATGTGCATGTGGTGCCCCTTCCAAATGACTTGTCTACAACGCTATTATGTCCTTTAACTAACTAATCAATTGAAACATAAATGAAATTGATAATGAATACATGCAGCAGCCTCATTGGACTGGAAAACACATCTGAATAACCACCTAATGCTTCCACAAGGGACTCCAGACAGCAATGATCAACGCCAAGGAAATGGCTGACTATTTACGTCACCCCCACCATGCGACCAGCCGAGCCACTATTGGTCAATTCTGAACAAAGGAAAAATCTGAATCGTAAATATTTACGAAAGCGAATTCATCTTCCGAAAAATTTGGAGCTCAATTTCGAGAAATTGGGAATAATTTGGATCAAGAAATAAACATCATCACCTAAAAATGAGTATGTACTACAAAAACAACCCAAAAACTGACGTCTATCAGTGATTGTTGCACTTTAAGAAAAATATTTACTGTTTAAAATTGTACCTTATATCACATATGTATACTTGTACCTTTTCTTGTAAACACAATAAAAATGATGTGAAGCTTTGGGATCCTGAGTTGGTAAAATCTTGGCAATAACTATCACACATAATTTTAACACAGCTGACTTCCAATCGTAGCGACCAGGGAAATTACCTAAAACAAGTACCTTAGAAAAATTAAGGAGGTTCTGTCCCCCAAAAATCCGACCTGAGTTTGCCCTATAAAAATAGAAGTCAAACCGGTAGGAAGTCAGTTCAAAACTATCAGCCAAGAAGAAACAATACCTACTCAAGATACCAACAGTCTCCAAGTTCAAACCTCTTTTCAAGTGTTTTAATCAGTCTTAGATTCAGTTTACCTCTCCCAGTATCCCAGTAACCTAAAATCCTAAAAACCCCAGTCTCCCACAGTCTCCAAAGTGAAAAATATTTATTTTAATCCAGTACTCAAATCAGTTTTGCCATTATACCTAGAAGCATTTTTTGTCAAAGTAGTAAATTCATTTAAAAGACCAGTGGCATTCCAAAATCCACTGGCGTACCAAACTCCATTGGCGTGTCATTGTGGCCAGCTCCCTATTATATTTAGTTTATGTACAAACGTCTAGTACATTGTGATGAATTGCATTGATCAACAGTGAAAATTAGGAAATATCGTAGCTTCCCACTTTAATTTAAAAAGAAAATATCAATTACTTATAAAACGGACACGTCTACGACATCTATCGGATTAGAGTAAAGTGAATTCATATTTACGGTAGGGATCTATAATTAGACAAAGTGAGACGAGTATTGATAAAAAAATCACAGATGGTATCAACTAATAATCAAAGACAGGGACTCCCCAATATACTTAGCCCGTGATATATTGACAGCCAATTGAATTGCAGCAAAAGCGATTAAAAACCAATTCAGCCTATCAACGGGAAGAGGGCCGAGCCCATTTTTAGAACAAAGGAACGACCTTTGGACTTGGCAATTAGTAATGTAATTAATGAGTTTGACGTTCCCACCAAACCGAGAGGTGAATAAACTCCATGGGAAGAAATAATCTGTTCAGGGACAAAAGTACGGTGACCCCAAGAAATGTTATCATTAACCGGTACGTTCCAGGGATCAGAAACCCTAGTTCTCGAACGCATTAAAGCATATAAGGTGCGGAAAAAAGGATACACGTAAACAACGTTTGAAAAGTTTAAGTGAAAAATTGCACAGCAAGTGACGAAAACGTGTTGTAAGGTGTTAGGGAGATTTCATCTATAATACGATTGTTTGTGACGACCGGAGATGATCGATTCGAGGGAAAACGTGCTAAAGGAAATGGAAATGTTGAAAAAACAATGGAAAATTATTGTTATCAATTCTAGACGGAGCTAGGATATTACGATGAAAGATTTAGGGAGGAAACGTCAAAAAAAAAATGAGAGTTTTAAAGAATAGGCGAGGGTATATTTCAGATGTCTAGAGCAGTAACAAGTGTTAGAGAAGAAAATAGAGTGCAGTACGGAGGGGAATGGAAAATGCTGAAAACATTGCGATAGAAAAACTCAGGAAAAGGAGTCATTTTACGTAATTAAAATGGAGTTTATAGAGTAACATAGTACGCGAATTGCAGATAAAAATGAGGCATTACAATGGTTGTCGATTTCAGATGTATTTTGTTGTGATAAACAAGGAATATTCGAACATGAAAATTGTTTAGATAAGGACGATTAGCCGTTAAAAAGGTAATAAAAATTATCATGGGTCTTATGAAATATTTACATTAAAGAATTCTCGTAAAAGTTAACGACACTGAAATAAAAAAGGATTTATTGCCAGGTGGGTACAGGAACTAATGTATACAACTGTCAAGACATATGGTTTATGGGATTTTTCGTAAGAACGGGACGAAATTTGTAAGGCGTTCTCTATGAAGCAATAAAAATGACAGGAATTTAAGGGCCGAAGTGGGGGTATCCCCTATAAAGATGTTAAAAAATGATATATTTATTAATAACAAATAGAAAATGAAATTTTCCAAGAGGCAGCAAACATCAAAAAACGATATGGTTATATCAGGGAAGTACAGGGAAGTGAGGGGAAAGGAGATACGACAGAGAAAAACAAAGGAAATCTTAGATTAACAGTGAATAAAATAAATACGGCTTGAAATATAAAAACCTATAGAGATATGAACAATAACGTAAGGATAAATAAGGAAATTCATGGAAAGAGTGTCGTGAATAAAAGAAAATTCGAGAAAAAAATGGAAAATTCAAATATACGACGTAAATAGAGAAAATTCGGTTTTAAATGGAAAGGTTCATATAGAATACAGAAAAACTCGAGGAAAAATAATAAAATAAAAATGAACAATTTGCGAGAAAGACTTCGACATGAAGATATCTCTGATAGGCGAATTTGGGGACAGATTTGGAACATATGGTAGATGCCGTACGCACGGACATGTTACGAAATATATGAAAATAGAACTTTAAAATTATTAAATTCAAGCTAATTTTGTATGAACACCAGGACAAAGGAAGTTGGGCCATTAAACATGGATCTTACTAAATCCGGATCTTGTAAGTATGGAAGTACGAGACAGAATTTAATGTATCAAACGCAAAACGTACAAAGAGACCGCATTCGACAATAATGGAGAGGTTTCAAGAAATTACGAGTTGATAGTAATTAGATTGGTTTATTATAGGAGATTCAGATACGATCTTTTGGACCTGAGAGGGGTATAAAAGTCTAGACAAATGCCAGTTGAGGACAGTCTACGGTCGTGGTCGAAAAGTTTGTAACTTCGCGGAACGTGACGAAACGGTGGGTGATTTAAATTTGAAAAATTCTAAGTGATAATTATTTTGATACTTAGAAAAATTTCACATTCTAGTCAAAAAAAAAAAATACTTTGCAGTTAGAGTCAGTGAAAAATAAAATTAAAGCCAACGCATTAATTACTTGTGAAAAATAAAAGTGCTCGTGATAAATACAATTTGTTTTAGTGGAAAATTCGGATTTTATAATCACCTAATATCGTAATTTTAAACTTAGAAATTTCGCGTTTAATATTAGTGCAATAAATAACTGAAGTGATGTGATAATTTAGCGTGAAGGAGTTATAATTAAATACGTGTGTTCAATCTAAGTGAAAGTGTTCTAACAAATAGTAAATATTTAAATTAATTATCTTAAATAATAATAATAAAACAAAATAATATTTTATTAATACATAAAAGTTCGGAGGGATAAAAATTTAATTTAACAACAATTTACCATCTCTAAATTAATCGTGAAGTAACTATCATTTAAAGTGTTATCTAACCAACGAGTTTTGAGATAAAATACAGTTTAGAACGATAGAGTTCATGCATCATTTTAATTAATTAGATTAAATGAAAAAAAAAAAAATTGAAGTCAAAAAGATTTAATTAAATTTAGGAAAATAAAAAATTAATTTAGGAAAATCGCAGCAAGGTTACCGTGTATTTCCCGGTCGGAAAAAACCTTGGTAGGGGTAAGTCTTTTCCGTTATAAAATTTTACAGATTCCAAGGAGATAGCGGAATGCAGCAAACATTGGTATTTGGATTAATTATTTGACCAAGATATTACTCTCTTAATATGTGATATGTAACTATATTAAAATATTATAAATTTAATAAGTATATTTTTATATTTATATATGTATGTATATAAACATATATACTTGTAATTTTATTGTTCCCAAGAAAATTTTTAATCAAAAAGAAAACACTTATATAAAAAGAGGAAGAGGGTATCGATTCCTACCTCTGAATTCATCAATAACTATTGAAAGTAGTTATGTGTGATAAATTTACAAATCAATATTTTATATTTAATGTTATGTATGTATTAATATAATTTCAGAAAATCCAGAGCATTTGAAATAAGTTATGATATTAGAAATTATTTCAATCATAAAATTTATGTATATACATATCAATATTATAAATTATTTATTGAGACAAAGCATATATAAATGAATAAATATGTATACGTAATCGGGTATCAGACTAGACAATTGCGCTAAGTACATCATTATCAAACAAAGAAAATTTTAGAGTCATCTCACACGTCTCCGGAATGTCTAAAGTAAACATACCTCATACGCTTGAATCTAGGTCACGAGGCCGTCGAGAATGTTTACAAAGCTCAAATTGTTTACAAAATAAATCGGTCACTGGGGCACTAGTTCGAATACAGTAAAAAGAAAAAAAAAATGACCTTGATTAATGGATATCGTACTTAGGTATTAACTTCTAGGAACGGGATAAAATTATTATATTGCGCAATTATTAGGAACAAAAGAAAAAAAAATTAAACACTATTTTTAATTTGAACGTAAAGAGGTATCTACAGACCTAAGCAATTGAAAATTAACAGATTCATTATAGCAGTTCAAAAGGGTGTATTGAAGATTTACATGAAACAGTTGATAAATCACGGGATAGTAAAAAGTAGGGTGTATTGAAGACTTACATGAAACAGTTGAAAAATCACGGGATAGCTTAATAGGGTGTATTGAAGACTTACATGAAACAGTTGAAAAATCACGGGATAGCTTAATAAGGGGTAATGAGGATTTACATGCTTCAATTGAGAATCACGGGATAGCAAGAATTTATCAAAAGTTGAACATTGGAGAGGAGGGAAAGAAAAAAAAAATACAGTTCAACCAACAGAAGGCAGTGTTCGCTTCTGTAACAAGGACCATTAATCAAACCATAGAGATGGCGGATCTCTCAAACAAAACCGTCAACAAAACCAAACAAAAGCTTGGAGTTATGGCGAATCTCCAGAACACATCGCCAGATAAGATCTTATTGTACTAGTATATATTTATATTTCACACTATTCTTACGTATATATTCGGTATCAATCTGAGGATTGTGCAGAATCCGATGGGCGAGATCCGAGCTCGGGATGCGTTGCAAGTAGTTTCGTATTGCGAGTTATAAACCTTCCCAAAACGTATGTTTACATATATATCTTTTTATGTACTGTTCATTGAATGAAACGAACTCACTTACAATTAGTGCTTTAGGCCTGTCGGGTCACTCTCGTCTCATTTCTTGAACGTGGAGGGAGGATTCACGACCCGTAACTCCACACAAACCCGTGAGTATATGATTGCATATAGGACGAAACCGGTTCGCCCTAAGTAAATAGTAAACTTTGGAGGAGTAGGAATTTGGAGGTATCTGGGCTTGGAGGAAGACCTGAAGGCAGTGCATGATGGCGAAAGGAAGGTTCATTGGGACGCGATAACTTAGGTATCAATCAATTGAACCGTGCCAAAAGACTGTGCGAATTTTGGGTTGACTTCTGATCACCCTGCTTACTTGATGGAGGCAGGAGCCAAATTTTGCCAGAAAAAGGGTTATTCTGAGTTCGTCAAATATGCAATTAACTAATTACATTAACCTACTAAATCCATCTTTATATGTACCTTATAGCAGCTGAATCTAAACGGAGGGGCGCCCAGCAGATACGAGATACAATCATAATCAAATTTACTAACATTTGACCATTTGAGTTATATTTAATTATCTGTTCAATTAGTCATGTGTAGTTTCGATTAGTATTGCTTATTCATGAATTCATTAGGATGTAGGGAATCATAATAAACGTCAAAGGGAAGTTAGTTCATTTAGAGAAATTACTTAAGGTTAAATTTGCAAGAGAGAGACCAATACAGTTTGAAATTCAACACTCTGTTTAGAATCAAGAGGGTTACCACAAAATTTAAAGTAATTAAAGTCCTATATCATAAATCAAAAAAATTACACAACGTTTGATGGAGTTTAATTACAACCTAAATACGAAAATATTTACGTTCAAAGTCGTAAATAACGTATTTATTAGTTAAGTACATATATCGCTAAAGGTATGTAGTACAAGGGAGCTTTAAGTAGCTTTCTGTAGTTATCAGAGGAAATAAGGGTCCAATTTTATAAAGGCTTGTGTGACGTAGGGGAGGAATTTTCCATCCCTACCACACATATGCAAAGCCTTAAGAATTTAAATATCGATCAGAGCCAAGAGAAAAGACGAAATATTACGACTGGTGCCAAGTGCCCAGGAGTAAATAAAATACAGACAAATACAAGAGAGTAGAAAAGACATACATCACAACTGCACAGCCGTGACAGGAGATCAGAGTTTTACAAGTTGTTTTAGAAAAAAAAAAAAAAAAAAACTTTTATTGGTCAATCTATTGCAAAAAGTGGAAAAAAAAATAATAATAATAATAAGTAGGACGTTATGTTAAATGAAGTGATAATAAAAATAAAATAAAAATCAGAACAGTGCGCCGTTAAATAAACACGAAAAAATATATAAATAAATAAATAAACAATACATTTAAAAAAAAAAAAAAAAAAAAAAAAAAAAAAAAAAGTGTTAACGAATAAACTCTACATGTTTTAAAATAATCAAGTGACCATGAATTTGTTGATTGCTTATGAGATTATAAATATCGTAACAAAGAATGTAGGTCAGATACAAGCGTAAACAGTTTATTCAAGGCAGGCCATAAATTGACAGAATAATGGTATTGACATTCCTGAATCCAGAATGTTAATGACCGTAATGTAAACAATCTGATACGAGATACCGCGGTGTTTGTAAGCATCGAAAGATTGATAACCTAAGCATCGAAAGTGATAACAAAACATCGAAAAATTTTGAAGTAGGTGACATCGGGGGTAACGCGCATCGCTTTAAGAGATTGTAGAATAAACAAACTCGAAAATGATATCAACACTCGGTTACGGAAAAAATAAACAGACTTTACAGATAAAAACGGGGGAACTTACCTACATAAAGTGACCCTTTGTTTATAGTTAATGTTGTGGGTTTGTATGTGAGGATTATCACATAAAAAGTCATAACATAAAAGATAAGGAACATAAAATAAAAATAACATAAAATATTTGATTGGGGATAGTGTCGAGTTGAGAGCTTTAATATCACAGACGAATGTTTTATAGGTATATACCTATTTAAGGGAACATTTGATCATTCGGACCAAAAAAAGGAGGGGATTTGACGAAATAACATCAAGATAGGTATTGCGAACTCTAAACAGATTTTGCGAAAATATCGTAGGTATTGCGGAACTTGAAGGAATGGTTGGCATTCTAAACAATGAGTAATTATTGGTTGAACGAAAATCACGGGATATTCATTAACATTGGAGTAACAATATTCATTCCGTTTTTTTTGCAATTACCTACATTTAATTGAAATGAAGAGTGATGGTAGAGTTGATCTAATTTGGGTTACAATCATCATGCAAACAAATATAAATAATTAAAAATATTGTGTTTTATAGGGGGACAGGTTCCAAAAAAAATAAAATAAAATAAAATAAATTATAAATATATATAGGTATATTTATAATAAATAGTTGGTATTGAGTTAAATTCATTAAAAATTTTAAACAAAAAAATGGCGGAAAAAAGGAAAGTGGATGCGACGGAATTAGAAGCTAAAGAAATACCGTCGGGAGATGAATTACGGGAGATATTTAGACGTTCAAAGAGGTCTAAGTTACGAGTCGAGGATATGATAGAAGTCGTTCAGCCAGAGGGGGAGACCGACACAAAATCGGAGGAACAGGGCGAAAATAAGCGAGAGTGTGAAGAGAGACTCACACATGGTATGTTACAGGAAAAACCCGAGGAAAAGGAACAAGAAAAGTTAACGAAGTAAAAGGAAAAATAAAAAAATAAAATAAAAAATATAGAAAAACGAGAAAATTGAAAAAAAAAAAATAAAATAAGTAAATAAATAGAATAAGGAAGGCAACATAATTTACATGAGGTAATTTAGGAAATTAAAATAGAGATTATAAGGTTGTCGCTTAATAAGATAAAAATATAAACATTAACCAGGCGACACTCGGAAAATAAAGAAAATGGTTGGGAAACGTGGGACAAGTAGGCGAGCCCAGGCTTTAGTGACAGCAATCGGGGAAAATGTCACAACCGAGACTTCAACAATAAACATAGGAGATATAACTACAATAATTCAGGCAGCTTTGGCACCGCTCGTCAATAAGATGCAAGAACTCGAGAAACAATTGGAAATCCCAGCAACAGTGGCGGTGATAGGAGAGGATAGTGCGCCGAAAAGCGTTCTCCAAGTAGTGGAAATGTTACCACAGCAGGAACGACCATCATTCTCCGGTGGAAATCAAAATCCCATTAGTTTCCTGGAAGATTTAAAAGAATACACTAGAAAAGTGAAACGAACGGATCCATTAGTCGTCGTACGGGAAAATTTGAAAGGGGAAGCTAAATCGTGGGCAAAATTGTACAATAAACGATGGGAGACTATGTTAGATTTCGAACGAGATTTTTTAGCTACCTATTGGGGAGACATAAAGAAAAATGAAGTTCGCCGTCGTCTTGCAGAAGGGGTATATGATGCCAAGAAAAATATATCCATGCTTACTCATTTCGCAAACTATTGGGAGCTAGCGAAGGCTTTAAAGATTATTGACACACCGTTGGGCATAGTTGACGAAATTATGAGACATTATCCGAAGGAAATTCAATCGCTATGGTTTTCGGGGCAATCAGGAGATGAGATTGTCGCCGCTGAGTTTCTACGAAAACTAGATACAATGGTATGTACACCAGAAGAACGGAACATGAAGAAGAGGAGTGGGGAGGAATCCAGCAAGAAGGACAAATACCGTGACCGTTACCGCGCCATAAAAAGGAGGATACACGCAATTGAAAGTGTGGGCGAAAACGCTAGTTGCAGCAAGTGCACCGAAGTTAACAGTTCACCAAAAGAAAATTCTACAATAACTACAGCCGGGAAGGAGCTAATGGTCGCAGCTAACTCGGGAGATAAAAGGAGATTATAGCGCTTTACATTTAGCTAGATATTACACAAGTAATAAGAAACAAAAATCAGGTTTACAGTTAGTGGAAATCAACGGATAGAGTGCGAAGTTTACAAATATTTGTAAATGTTAATAAATAAATAAACGATTGAGAAATACAAATAAAATTATGTTAGGGTACATTATAATTGGGGAGGGGGAAGAAAGAAAATTACTAAAATATTAGATTATCAGATTGCTTGCGAGGGGCGGATCGTCGTCAAGTCTTTGAGGGTGAGTGGACAAGTTCTTAATAAGCGACAATCATATTCAATTATTGAAATAGAGTAAGGCAAATAAATTCGTTAATTTTGATTTTCTAGTTGAAAAAAAAAAATTGACTTTTTTTTTTTATGTGTTAGTGAGAAAAAAAAAAAATGTTAGATAAGTAAGAACACTCAAAAGGAGAGAATTAGAGATATTATATGGCACACAAAAGGGACATTTTGAAAAATGAACAATGCCTAGGAATTTTTTTTTTGAAATATTGAAATGAGAAAGTTTATCTATAGATATAGGGTAGACATTAAGTATAGAGATAAAAAGGTAACATTTGAATTAAGGTATAAATATTTTAGATTTCGAAAAAAAAAAAAAGGAAAAAAGGAACGCTGAACCAATTTGAGGATAATAAAGAACATTTATAAAAATTTAAATATTAGAGTGGACAACACTTAGGCTAGAACAACTTTGGATGAATTAAGAAATTACAATTAGAAATTAAGAATTATAAAATAAAGTTTAAATAAATAAAGAAAAAAAAAAAAATGCTGGAAAATTTATATGAAACATGTATACCACTGATTGTCGGATTGGGTGAGGTCGTGCGAAAACACACATTTCACAAAAAATATTCATACTTACAAAACAAAAAAACAATTAATTGCACACCAAGAGACCACCCGCTTTTCAGTTGTTCGAAAGGCCGCGAGATTGTAAACAATCTTTACTTAAATCATTGTAAGGGAGGTCTTAGTCCAATTTGGTTGGGGACCACCAAAACACGCGAGTCGAGGGGCGTGTTCCAGCAAAAAGAAATTAATTTTGAATCTATCAAAATTAAAGAAAATTTCATAAAGTAAAATCTACGCGAAAAGAAAATAAAGAATACAATGAGATTCAAATTCAAGATTGTTAACAATCCGAACAGAATGAGGAGGGGGAGATAGGAAGTAATAGGATACGGAAAAGAGATAGGGGATAACAGAATGAGGAGGGGGAGATAGGAAGTAATAGGATGCGGAGAAGAGATAGGGGATAACAAAATGAGGAGGGGGAGATAGGAAGTAATAGGATACGGAAAAGAGATAGGGGATAACAAAATGAGGAGGGGGAGATAGGAAGTAATATGACACGGAGTAGAGATAGGGGATAACCAAATGAGGAGGGGAAGATAGCTAGTCTAAATTTGAACACAATTTCGGTGTCTAACGAAAAAAAAAAAAAAAAAAAAAAAAAAAAAGAAAAAAAAAAAAAAAAAAAAAAAAAAAAAAAAAAAAAGAAGAGGACATTAAAATAAAATACAACGTTAGCCACAGCAAATTGAGTTCAGAGGAGGGAACTGTGATGAATTGCATTGATCAACAGTGAAAATTAGGAAATATCGTAGCTTCCCACTTTAATTTAAAAAGAAAATATCAATTACTTATAAAACGGACACGTCTACGACATCTATCGGATTAGAGTAAAGTGAATTCATATTTACGGTAGGGATCTATAATTAGACAAAGTGAGACGAGTATTGATAAAAAAATCACAGATGGTATCAACTAATAATCAAAGACAGGGACTCCCCAATATACTTAGCCCGTGATATATTGACAGCCAATTGAATTGCAGCAAAAGCGATTAAAAACCAATTCAGCCTATCAACGGGAAGAGGGCCGAGCCCATTTTTAGAACAAAGGAACGACCTTTGGACTTGGCAATTAGTAATGTAATTAATGAGTTTGACGTTCCCACCAAACCGAGAGGTGAATAAACTCCATGGGAAGAAATAATCTGTTCAGGGACAAAAGTACGGTGACCCCAAGAAATGTTATCATTAACCGGTACGTTCCAGGGATCAGAAACCCTAGTTCTCGAACGCATTAAAGCATATAAGGTGCGGAAAAAAGGATACACGTAAACAACGTTTGAAAAGTTTAAGTGAAAAATTGCACAGCAAGTGACGAAAACGTGTTGTAAGGTGTTAGGGAGATTTCATCTATAATACGATTGTTTGTGACGACCGGAGATGATCGATTCGAGGGAAAACGTGCTAAAGGAAATGGAAATGTTGAAAAAACAATGGAAAATTATTGTTATCAATTCTAGACGGAGCTAGGATATTACGATGAAAGATTTAGGGAGGAAACGTCAAAAAAAAAATGAGAGTTTTAAAGAATAGGCGAGGGTATATTTCAGATGTCTAGAGCAGTAACAAGTGTTAGAGAAGAAAATAGAGTGCAGTACGGAGGGGAATGGAAAATGCTGAAAACATTGCGATAGAAAAACTCAGGAAAAGGAGTCATTTTACGTAATTAAAATGGAGTTTATAGAGTAACATAGTACGCGAATTGCAGATAAAAATGAGGCATTACAATGGTTGTCGATTTCAGATGTATTTTGTTGTGATAAACAAGGAATATTCGAACATGAAAATTGTTTAGATAAGGACGATTAGCCGTTAAAAAGGTAATAAAAATTATCATGGGTCTTATGAAATATTTACATTAAAGAATTCTCGTAAAAGTTAACGACACTGAAATAAAAAAGGATTTATTGCCAGGTGGGTACAGGAACTAATGTATACAACTGTCAAGACATATGGTTTATGGGATTTTTCGTAAGAACGGGACGAAATTTGTAAGGCGTTCTCTATGAAGCAATAAAAATGACAGGAATTTAAGGGCCGAAGTGGGGGTATCCCCTATAAAGATGTTAAAAAATGATATATTTATTAATAACAAATAGAAAATGAAATTTTCCAAGAGGCAGCAAACATCAAAAAACGATATGGTTATATCAGGGAAGTACAGGGAAGTGAGGGGAAAGGAGATACGACAGAGAAAAACAAAGGAAATCTTAGATTAACAGTGAATAAAATAAATACGGCTTGAAATATAAAAACCTATAGAGATATGAACAATAACGTAAGGATAAATAAGGAAATTCATGGAAAGAGTGTCGTGAATAAAAGAAAATTCGAGAAAAAAATGGAAAATTCAAATATACGACGTAAATAGAGAAAATTCGGTTTTAAATGGAAAGGTTCATATAGAATACAGAAAAACTCGAGGAAAAATAATAAAATAAAAATGAACAATTTGCGAGAAAGACTTCGACATGAAGATATCTCTGATAGGCGAATTTGGGGACAGATTTGGAACATATGGTAGATGCCGTACGCACGGACATGTTACGAAATATATGAAAATAGAACTTTAAAATTATTAAATTCAAGCTAATTTTGTATGAACACCAGGACAAAGGAAGTTGGGCCATTAAACATGGATCTTACTAAATCCGGATCTTGTAAGTATGGAAGTACGAGACAGAATTTAATGTATCAAACGCAAAACGTACAAAGAGACCGCATTCGACAATAATGGAGAGGTTTCAAGAAATTACGAGTTGATAGTAATTAGATTGGTTTATTATAGGAGATTCAGATACGATCTTTTGGACCTGAGAGGGGTATAAAAGTCTAGACAAATGCCAGTTGAGGACAGTCTACGGTCGTGGTCGAAAAGTTTGTAACTTCGCGGAACGTGACGAAACGGTGGGTGATTTAAATTTGAAAAATTCTAAGTGATAATTATTTTGATACTTAGAAAAATTTCACATTCTAGTCAAAAAAAAAAAATACTTTGCAGTTAGAGTCAGTGAAAAATAAAATTAAAGCCAACGCATTAATTACTTGTGAAAAATAAAAGTGCTCGTGATAAATACAATTTGTTTTAGTGGAAAATTCGGATTTTATAATCACCTAATATCGTAATTTTAAACTTAGAAATTTCGCGTTTAATATTAGTGCAATAAATAACTGAAGTGATGTGATAATTTAGCGTGAAGGAGTTATAATTAAATACGTGTGTTCAATCTAAGTGAAAGTGTTCTAACAAATAGTAAATATTTAAATTAATTATCTTAAATAATAATAATAAAACAAAATAATATTTTATTAATACATAAAAGTTCGGAGGGATAAAAATTTAATTTAACAACAATTTACCATCTCTAAATTAATCGTGAAGTAACTATCATTTAAAGTGTTATCTAACCAACGAGTTTTGAGATAAAATACAGTTTAGAACGATAGAGTTCATGCATCATTTTAATTAATTAGATTAAATGAAAAAAAAAAAAATTGAAGTCAAAAAGATTTAATTAAATTTAGGAAAATAAAAAATTAATTTAGGAAAATCGCAGCAAGGTTACCGTGTATTTCCCGGTCGGAAAAAACCTTGGTAGGGGTAAGTCTTTTCCGTTATAAAATTTTACAGATTCCAAGGAGATAGCGGAATGCAGCAAACATTGGTATTTGGATTAATTATTTGACCAAGATATTACTCTCTTAATATGTGATATGTAACTATATTAAAATATTATAAATTTAATAAGTATATTTTTATATTTATATATGTATGTATATAAACATATATACTTGTAATTTTATTGTTCCCAAGAAAATTTTTAATCAAAAAGAAAACACTTATATAAAAAGAGGAAGAGGGTATCGATTCCTACCTCTGAATTCATCAATAACTATTGAAAGTAGTTATGTGTGATAAATTTACAAATCAATATTTTATATTTAATGTTATGTATGTATTAATATAATTTCAGAAAATCCAGAGCATTTGAAATAAGTTATGATATTAGAAATTATTTCAATCATAAAATTTATGTATATACATATCAATATTATAAATTATTTATTGAGACAAAGCATATATAAATGAATAAATATGTATACGTAATCGGGTATCAGACTAGACAATTGCGCTAAGTACATCATTATCAAACAAAGAAAATTTTAGAGTCATCTCACACGTCTCCGGAATGTCTAAAGTAAACATACCTCATACGCTTGAATCTAGGTCACGAGGCCGTCGAGAATGTTTACAAAGCTCAAATTGTTTACAAAATAAATCGGTCACTGGGGCACTAGTTCGAATACAGTAAAAAGAAAAAAAAAATGACCTTGATTAATGGATATCGTACTTAGGTATTAACTTCTAGGAACGGGATAAAATTATTATATTGCGCAATTATTAGGAACAAAAGAAAAAAAAATTAAACACTATTTTTAATTTGAACGTAAAGAGGTATCTACAGACCTAAGCAATTGAAAATTAACAGATTCATTATAGCAGTTCAAAAGGGTGTATTGAAGATTTACATGAAACAGTTGATAAATCACGGGATAGTAAAAAGTAGGGTGTATTGAAGACTTACATGAAACAGTTGAAAAATCACGGGATAGCTTAATAGGGTGTATTGAAGACTTACATGAAACAGTTGAAAAATCACGGGATAGCTTAATAAGGGGTAATGAGGATTTACATGCTTCAATTGAGAATCACGGGATAGCAAGAATTTATCAAAAGTTGAACATTGGAGAGGAGGGAAAGAAAAAAAAAATACAGTTCAACCAACAGAAGGCAGTGTTCGCTTCTGTAACAAGGACCATTAATCAAACCATAGAGATGGCGGATCTCTCAAACAAAACCGTCAACAAAACCAAACAAAAGCTTGGAGTTATGGCGAATCTCCAGAACACATCGCCAGATAAGATCTTATTGTACTAGTATATATTTATATTTCACACTATTCTTACGTATATATTCGGTATCAATCTGAGGATTGTGCAGAATCCGATGGGCGAGATCCGAGCTCGGGATGCGTTGCAAGTAGTTTCGTATTGCGAGTTATAAACCTTCCCAAAACGTATGTTTACATATATATCTTTTTATGTACTGTTCATTGAATGAAACGAACTCACTTACAATTAGTGCTTTAGGCCTGTCGGGTCACTCTCGTCTCATTTCTTGAACGTGGAGGGAGGATTCACGACCCGTAACTCCACACAAACCCGTGAGTATATGATTGCATATAGGACGAAACCGGTTCGCCCTAAGTAAATAGTAAACTTTGGAGGAGTAGGAATTTGGAGGTATCTGGGCTTGGAGGAAGACCTGAAGGCAGTGCATGATGGCGAAAGGAAGGTTCATTGGGACGCGATAACTTAGGTATCAATCAATTGAACCGTGCCAAAAGACTGTGCGAATTTTGGGTTGACTTCTGATCACCCTGCTTACTTGATGGAGGCAGGAGCCAAATTTTGCCAGAAAAAGGGTTATTCTGAGTTCGTCAAATATGCAATTAACTAATTACATTAACCTACTAAATCCATCTTTATATGTACCTTATAGCAGCTGAATCTAAACGGAGGGGCGCCCAGCAGATACGAGATACAATCATAATCAAATTTACTAACATTTGACCATTTGAGTTATATTTAATTATCTGTTCAATTAGTCATGTGTAGTTTCGATTAGTATTGCTTATTCATGAATTCATTAGGATGTAGGGAATCATAATAAACGTCAAAGGGAAGTTAGTTCATTTAGAGAAATTACTTAAGGTTAAATTTGCAAGAGAGAGACCAATACAGTTTGAAATTCAACACTCTGTTTAGAATCAAGAGGGTTACCACAAAATTTAAAGTAATTAAAGTCCTATATCATAAATCAAAAAAATTACACAACGTTTGATGGAGTTTAATTACAACCTAAATACGAAAATATTTACGTTCAAAGTCGTAAATAACGTATTTATTAGTTAAGTACATATATCGCTAAAGGTATGTAGTACAAGGGAGCTTTAAGTAGCTTTCTGTAGTTATCAGAGGAAATAAGGGTCCAATTTTATAAAGGCTTGTGTGACGTAGGGGAGGAATTTTCCATCCCTACCACACATATGCAAAGCCTTAAGAATTTAAATATCGATCAGAGCCAAGAGAAAAGACGAAATATTACGACTGGTGCCAAGTGCCCAGGAGTAAATAAAATACAGACAAATACAAGAGAGTAGAAAAGACATACATCACAACATGTATATAAGCGTAGAAAACCGCAAAACATAAAAAAAAAATAAACTAGAGCGTGTGGGAGTCATCGCAAGGCGTTTAATTGCACCAAATAACGAAAAATAAATCATAAGCATGAAAAGTAAAGAAAACATAAAATAAACATGAGCGTTGAATAACGCAGGGCCTGTGTAAACAAGAAAAAATAAACATAAAAGTGTGAAAGCATAAAAAAACATAAAATGTAAAATGCAAACAATAAACATAAAAATGAAAAAAATATATAAAACTGCACATCCTGAGCAGAGTTTGTAAAAGAATGGAAGCAAGAAAAGTCCGTGGTAAGTCAGGAACAAGTACACCTGGTGTCAAAATCTACTAATCAGCGACTCTAAGCTCAGGCCATCTCTCAACCCAGATCCTTGTAAAGTTCCTCAGGCACTCGAAGTTCGTCTTGTTCGAAACCAGATCAGTGTTCCACACTGGTCTGATTGGTACGTCCAAACCATCGAGCATTTCCTCTCTTGCGTCCGTCATTATCTCACACTGCCACAGAATGTGCTCCGCCGACTGGTTCGTGCACCCGCAGGCGCAGTTGGGGTGAGGGGACAGGGAGAGGGCGTGAAGTCT
This sequence comes from Limnephilus rhombicus, assembly GCA_929108145.2. Taxonomy (NCBI): domain Eukaryota; kingdom Metazoa; phylum Arthropoda; class Insecta; order Trichoptera; family Limnephilidae; genus Limnephilus; species Limnephilus rhombicus. The sequence goes on along the minus strand of OV815287.1, from coordinate 9,135,880 downwards.
TCCCCTGAATTCCCCGTGGCCGGATAGAAGCTGGGTGATGTGGTGGTCCAACTTGAGAAAGACCCCTTCCATTCTGACTTTAACTGATGGGAAGAAGGAGAAAGTCCATCTTCCCATATTCGTTCTATCCCAACGGACCTGCCACTCTTGGAGCGACAGATCCCTCATTTGACGAAGCAGCCCTGGGAGAGTCCCCGGCCCGCCCGGTGTCAGAACAACGCCTAGGTGAGTGGCCGGGGTTCCTCTGGTTAATTTCTGCTTAGTGAGCACTTCCCTGATTTCCAGATCGATTGGCAAAATGCCAGCCAAAACGGGTAAAGCGTCCGAAGCAACGGTTCTATACGCACCAGAGAGTGCCAGCAAGGGGGTTCGTTGGCCTCGCCTGAGAGCTAAGAGAATCAGCGAATTGTCCAGGCGGTGCTCCCACACAGAGGCGGCATACGAGACTTGCGCCACGTACACGCACCTATATAGCGTTCGCAGAGTCGGATTACGCAATCCCCACTCAGCTGTGGAGAGTCTCCTCAGCTTCAAGAAAAGAGCCTGAGCCTTGCTGGATACTTCTTTGACGTGAGCCAGAAAAGAGGACGATCGATCCAGAGTAACTCCTAAATATTTCACTGTTTCAAAAAAGCGGGTGTTAGAATCTCCCATTTTGATGGTAGGATTTCTTGCTCTACTGAGAGAGCCCTTCATCAGGAGGCCCTTGGTCTTGTGGGGAGCGAAGGTCATCTTGTTTCTTTCACCCCAGTCCAGGAACATCTGCAAACCTTCACTGCCTTTACTCTCCACTTCCTTTCTGCTGTCCCCAGCGACCAGATACAACTTATCATCAGCGTAGTCGACAGCGATACATCCTTCAGGCAAGGGTAACCTGGAGGAGTCGTCAAAGGAGATGTTCCACAGGTCGGGTCCAAGGATGGAGCCCTGCGGGCATCCCATGTCGGCTTCCCTCTGGATACAAAACTCACCGAAACTGATCGTAATCGTACGATCAGAAAGGTAGTCATCGATGGCTTGGAACAATAAGTTGGAACACCGCCTGTTTTTCACCTTTGTACGTATCATTGCCCACCACGCGTGATTGAAGGCACCAGTGATATCGAGGAATATTGCAACTACATACCTCTTTGGGCAAGCCTTCACCCATTCAAGCGCATACGACAGGGCGTGCACCGTGGATTTACCGGGGACGAAACCGAACTGGAGGTCACTGGCCGGGGACAAGGTTTGACGTAGCCGCTCCCTCAGTAATTTCTCCAGGATCTTGCCTAAAACGGGAAGCAGCGTTATCGGCCGGTAGGCCTTGATGTCGGTGAGTGGTTTATCGTTCCCCTTAGGTATAATCCGGAGCACGCCGCGCTTCCACTCAGAGGGGAAAACTCCCCTCCTCAAGCACGTGTCCATCACCTGGAAGAGCTCCTCCTTGGCGTGGACCCAGACTTGCTTCGCTATTACGCCATTGAGCCTGTCATGCCCTGGTGCCTTCTTAGGACCCAAACCCTTAATTATGACATCAATTTCTGCCTTAGTGACTCTAATGAAGTTATCCTCTTGGGCGAGGACTCTAGGTGGCAGCCGTGACAGATTTCTTATCTGTTTGTGGTGGTCACTTTCCCCAATTACTGATTCTACAGGAACTAACTCACCCAATAGTGTTTCGAGTGTGGAGGCCACATCCACTGTCTCAGCGTTCCTCCCATCTGTAATCCCAATTACTGTTGACAAATACCGGTCAGAACCTTTCCCGGATTTTTCAATCGCGCTGTGGATTTTCCACGGGTTGGCGTTACCCACATTTTTAACCCAATTATGCCAGGCAGCTCGTTTCGCTAAGAGAACAGCCCGTTTGAAGGCCGACCTGGCAGATCTGAGGCCCGCCCGAAGTGCAACCGTCTCCTCCTCCGTACAGCCGCCACTCCGGGACAGCCCCAGCGCCCTGTAGGCCCTCTTGTAGGCCCCCTTCAGCGAAGTCAGCTCAGGTGACCACCACGGCGTCCTAATACTAGTCTTTGGGTTTAATCTTCCCAAAGACGAGTTGGCAGCAGATACAACCGCCCTGTTGAAAAAATTCCCCAAATTATCCGGATCAGTAGCTGCTACGTGTTGAAAATCCCTTAATGTATCTCGTAGCGCTTCCCCAAAGATATCCCAATTCGCCCTAGCGGTGTTGAAGTTCCAGGAGGATCTTGGAGCTTCTGTTTTCTTGACACCGACCGTAAAAGTGATTAACCTATGATCAGAATTTATTTCGCACTCATGGACTGTCCACTTTGAAATCCTGGTCGCAACAGATCCAGAGCAAAGAGTTAGATCTATGTTGCTCTCACCATGTATGTTCGAAAAGGTACAAAAAGAACTCTGTTCATTAATGATGCTAAGACCTTGCGCAGCAATCAGATCCTCAACGGCGTCTGAGCGTTCCGTCCTACAGTTGCTAGTGTCGAACCATAAAGGCGAGCGCGCATTAAAGTCACCTCCGATAACTATGTTACGGCCTTTAAGCGTGTTGAGCGCACGCGTCAGACTCAGGATGTGGGGTCCTACCGGGTTCCCAAATTTAAAGTAGACCGAGATCAAAAAGATCTCGGTATCGCCAAATCTAATACATACACAGGTTTGGTACTCATCAGAAAGACCGGCCAGAAGGAGGGGGCTGATCAACGAAGTGTTGACCAGGACACCCGCCCCCGGCGAACGGCCGACTTCGAGCACCGCCCCCGGAAAATTAATGGGTGTCTTACCTTCCCAGGTGTACTGTTCCTGAATGAGCAGAATGTCGATGTTGAGGTCAGACATGACCCTCAGCGCCTCCAGCGTGGCCATCCTGGATCTCTGGAGGTTAATCTGACCTAAGGAAATGGGTTTACGAAGAGCCATAGTCTGTCATACGAAAGGCTACCTCCACTGCAGCTCTCTGGGCTGGACAGTCCCTATCACCCGTTGGGTGGTCTGCCGGCTTCTTGAACCGCGTGCACGTTGCGCAGACAGCGGGTAGTGCCTTCCTGGGGCAAGTCTCAATATCATGCCCCAAAGCGGCGCAGTGGCGGCAGGACATTTGGGCTTGGGAGCAACTCTTTGAAATGTGTCCGTACTGATGGCACTTGAAGCACCGAGTTGCCCCAGTATAATCCCGTACGCGACAAGCGTTCCAACCAAGGAAGCACATCCCGCTGTCTAGAAGTACCTTCCTGGCGGCCGGGTGGCACGTCAGGACCATGTTCATTGTTGGCTGGTCTCTTTTGCCAAAAAGGGAGACACGTCGCATAGTGCGGAGGTGGTCCTCCAACGTCAGGGTCAGGGTGGGGTTGGTCGCCAGGTTATTTGTGAAGACTTCCGTGAACAGGGCCTGGTCTGTTGCTGGTTCCCCCCTTGGGACGTTATACAACACTATTTTCGGCAGGCGACCCAGTGGGTTAACAATTTTTAAGCCACTAGCAGCCAGTTTTGGCGCAGCCTTGAGGATATTTTCCAGGTCTTTCTTTCCTTTGGCCTGGAGGGCCATGCCCGCACCTTTAATCTTCCGAAGCCGCACCACTTGAAAGTCATCAGCCCTAGGGTTAATGACTTTTTCCATGTTCTTCTGGGTGCTCTCAGAGGTCTTACCCTCAGGTATCTCTGGATAGACTAGCACCGTCAAGGGTTTCGGTGGCAAAGGGCGCTCTAAACCGTTAACCATTATTTTTTTCGATTTCGGGAGGTCCGGAAAATTGGTCGCCACTGCCGCGTACGAGCGAGGGCGGCTAGAGTCGCTCACTGTAGAGGGGCGTTCCTTTAAAACCGTGTCCAGCTTCTTTGTAAGGCCCGAAATATTTGAAGTTCAGTTATAATATTCTATTTGCAGACTATGAATGTGTTGCCAGAATCAAAGAAAAACCGTTTTCATGTTCTGAGTGTTGTTTTAATTCGCCAGGTACAGATTTAATTTAAACCATTTCAGAATGTAAAATTCCAGTTGGATTCATCTGCTGACACATTTCGAAGGAAAACATTCTGTTATTCGATTTGCAGTTATAAAATTCTAGTTGCAGACTATTTATTTAATGTAAAAGAAAAACCATTTTTATGTTCTGAGTGTAGTTTTAATTCACCGCGTTCAAACTGGTTTTGTGTTCAGAATACAACGATAAATTAAATACCGAGTTGCATATTCATCGTGCATCGAATAGAGCTTTACATAATGCTGTAAAATTCTGACAAATTGATTGTCGCGTTTGTAACTATTATTAGGGACCCTAACGCAGAATAAATCAATCAAGAATTTAAATAACGTGATTTTCGTTGAAAGAATACTTGTCAAATGTGATTATTAAAAAAATCCGGCTCGTACATAAATAGGTCGTAATAAAAAAATTGGATTTCCATTGATAGGGTCGCGTATCAATTTAGTGGGCTCAGAAACAAAATACAAGTATCTCGGTACGATAGTTTATTTTACAAGTTACACAGAATATCAGTAAATGTTTTTTTTTACAGTCTCACATGACGCTTCTGAAAAAAAACTCCTATCTGTCAAGAAAAGAAAAATCAAACAAAACACTTCAATTCGAATTCTGGTGCGTTTAAAAAAAATGGATTTATGTAACCACCGAATGAAAGTACCTAGACTACACTGGGTAGCTCGATTCAAGCCGTGACTGATTCCCTTTGCGTTTATTTTTTAGTGACGGGGTTTTGGGCCACTCTTCATGCTCGTATCACCGCATACAACCCCCCCTCCCGAAGCTTGAAGTACCCAAATAAGGGGGAGGCGAAATTTTCCTTCGCCCCCGGTGTTCTGAGTGTAGTTGTAATTCACCACATACAGATTTAATTAAAACCAGTTTTGTGTTCAAAATGTAAGTGCCGACAGAATCAAAGAAAAACCCTTTTCATGTACTGAGTATAGTTTTAATTCACCGCATACAGATTTAATTAAGACCAGTTTTGTGTTCAAAATGTAAGTGCCGGCAGAATTAAAGAAAAAACCATTTTCATGTTCTGGGTGTAGTTTTAATTCACCACATACAGATTTAATTAAAACCAGTTCTGTGTTCAGATTGTAAGTGCCGGCAGAATCAAAGAAAAACCGTTTTCATGTTCTGAGTGTAGTTTTAATTCACCGCAAACAGATTAAATTAAAACCAGTTCTGTGTTCGGAATGTAAGTGCCGCTAGAATCAAAGGAAAACCATTGTCATGTTCTGGGTGTAGTTTTGATACGCCGCATATTTAGTTTAATTTAAACCAGTTTTGTGCTATCAATGTAACAATAAGTTGCCGATTCATCGAATACCGAGTGAAGCTTTATGATTTTTTATTTTATTTTTTATTTTAAACTTTATGAGTAAAACCTCAAATTGTAATATTTAAATAAATGAAAACAATATAAGCGAAACTCAATCGAAAATCTGGAAACAGAAAAATCAGAAAAACATATTGACACCTCTGGGACACCTCAGACGTGTCAATATGTTTTTCTGATTTTTCTGTTTCCAGATTTTCGATTGAGTTTCGCTTATATTTTCTTCATTTATTTAAATATTACACTATGATTTTATTGGAAGAGTACTCGACATATGGGATTATAAAAATCAGCATAAAAAAATAGGATATCTCCCCCCCCCCCCGGTCAGCGCTTTAAAGTCTGCGGAAGAAGTACCTGTTGAAGTAGGGGGGGGGGGGGGGGGGGAATTTTCTTCCGCCCCGGGCGGCCGAAACGCATGCTGCGCCGCTGGATGGTAATAGTTGCATAATGTAAATATCGAAGTTAGGTAGATACTGCTGTGTTCCTTGGAGCGGTCGACTTATTGTTGCAAGAGCAAAAAATCCAAAAAATACCCTTTTTTGCATACGGTGAGTGCGGTAAGCGTACACTCAGTGGCGTAACTATGGGGTGGCAGGGCTGGCAAAATGGCATTGGCCCCGCGGGGGTCGTCGAGGCCCCGGCACGAGAGGCCGCGAGTTCAGAAGTAACCTAACATTTTTAACAAAATTTAGTAAAAATTATAATTTTTAAATAATTACATAAAATCAATTCAAGTTGGACACAACTAAACAGCATATACAAATAAATTATTAAGATACGCATTCATAAGAAAAGGATGTCCATCAATTTTAGAACGCATCCATTGGTTGCATTTTTTGTCGCGGTACTTTGGTGGTGCGGGCGAACTAGTGACGCGGGTATTCCCGCATTTTTTTAAGCAAAAAAGTACTTAAAATGACACTGATCTCTTAAAACAAGCTTTAGAATTTATTGATATATATAAAAAGACACATTTGAATCATTTGCCAGGGAAATTCTCAGTTTTCGGTTCACCTTCAGAGACGAAATAGAAAACGCTTTGTGTATTAGATAACTTGCTGATTTATTAATAATAAAGAATCATTTTATGCCGTATAAGTTTATATAATATATTTTTAGAAGTATGCATTATTGTTATTTTTTACAATTCCTGTGACTACAGCTAGTACTGAAAGATCATTTTCGATACTAAAATTAACAAAAACCTATTTAAGAAACTCAATGGGATAAGACAGGCTACATTATGTGGCTATTCTATCTATTGAAAATTCTATGGCCCGATCTTTAAACTTTGATGACGTTACAGATACTTTTGCGGAGCATAAAGCTCGGAGAAAAGAATTTCATTAATAAATATCTTGTAAAGATAAAATTGTCATTTCTTTATAAATATGTAATACCTATGCCTTTGAAAATAAAATTTACCAGATATTTAACAAAAATGCACACAATATAGGTAATTCTGTTAGGTAACTTCTTAACTGATTTATTAAAATTCAATTACAACGTGACGATTTTTAATGGGGCGGGGCATCCAATGAATTTGCCACGGGCCTCGGATGGTATAATTACGCCACTGCGGTACACTCATAAGTATACCAAACCACCGCACACTCTACCCGCACTCAAACATACACTACACCCATAAATATACCAAACCACCCATACTACACCATAAATAAACCAAACTACTCACCAGTACATTAGGTTAGAATTAAAATAAATGCAGTATTAATTTGTAACCGAAATTAATCTTATTTTAAATTAGATTTTATCAACCCTTTTATAAATAAAAAATGCTGTCATAAATTTACTTCATGCAAACTTATATTCATTGAAATTATTTTATTGTAGTATTGAATCGGTTTGAAACCGAAATTGAAACGCTTACTTTTTTAGTGATCGTAATAAATTTATTATTGCCATTTTCATATTTTTTAGATTAGGTACGAACCTATCCAGAAATTGAAGATATCGGGAAAAATATTTTTTTAGACTGAAATACTGCAACTTTGTTAACTTACATGGCAACACTTCTATTGTCAATTTAAATATGGCGAAGTTCATTGCACTGTTTACGTCAACCTAAAATCTTTAATGCAATTTTTGCAATGAATTCCCACCGTATTGTGCAAAATTGTAATAGAAGTGTATGGAACCATCGGGTTATATTGTTAAAATGATAAATAGTGGTTTGTTCGCGAGTGAATAAAGCGACGCCGAAATGTTTACCAAAAAGTCTCACCAAGACGTCAAAAAGTCGTCAGTGAAAATACAAGATTCCAAAAAAGACTCCGCTACAAGATTAAAGCATTTGAAGATCGTCTTAGGTATGTTTTATCGGTTTACTCTTGTTATATAGAATTAGTTCGTACATTTTTAATTTTGGTGTATTGACCCAAGTGGGCGTTTTCATATAGGAAGTCACCTAGTTCACATGGTTCCCATTAGTCACCCACTTTTCTTACCTTTACAAAATCATAACTGTTCTTTCATACGCACCCATAATATCATTATTCCGCACTCGTATTCTTCGGTACATCAATACAGTATTCTTTGCAGATAATCTGCTTACACATATTAATAACTGTCAAATTTTACGATTGTCAAAAATTGTAAACAAAGATAAGTCTAGCAGTAAAAATGTTGACTTGACATGGTGATTCTATGGTCTTTCAATATTCCACACAAGCTGGACATAATCTTACAATGGAAAAGAATTTACTAAGTTTAGAAGATAAATATTAAATTTAAATTGTTACTAAATCAAGGTTAACACTCTTAATATGCAAGAACCAGTTTTTAATGTGTGCAATTTGTATTGATTTTTATGTCACTTTAGTTTGAGGTAAACTTTCAGGATGACTGGACACGCTCAATACACATATGGGTAAATTTTCGATCGAAGTGTCCATGCTTAATACGAATAATTTTTAGAAAAAACCTTTAGATTCGCCTTAATTACTACAAAAGGAAACTTTTTGCATTGGGGGTGGCGGAAAATGATGCATTTTAAATTTCATTTGCTTAAAAAGTGAAATTTTACTTCGCGTGCTGAATTTGCGCCGCCATTTATGATAATCTGTCATTTTTGTACTGTTGGTATTCCTGATAATATAAAAGGGTAGTTCGTAGCCGACTTCATACGAAAACATGAGATGTCGTAATATGGTCGTGATTATAAAGACAAACATAATTAATAATATTTAAATATAGAATAGGTTGCAAAATTATTTTTACTTAAAAAAAATAATTTTTTAAGTAAAAAATAATCTTGCATAAAACCTATTCTATATTTAAATATTATTAACTATGTTCGTCTTTATAATCACAACCATATTACGACATCTCATGTTTCCGTATGAAGTCGGCTACGAACTCATACGAATTACTACCATATAGTATCAATAAATGGTACAATAAATGGCGGCGCAATTTCACTTTACGCAATTGAAATTTAAAAAGTATCATTTTCCGCCACCCCAAAAGCAAAAAGTTTCCTTTTATAGTAATTATGGCGAATCTAAAGGTTTTTTCTAAAAATTAATCGTAATAAGCGTGGACACTTCGATCGAAAATTTACCCACATATGTACAAAAAAACCTTTTAAGTTAGTACCCTACAGTAAGACGATCCAATTGTAAGCATTGCAATTGAACATTAACATCCTGTTGAGAAACTGTTTAATTACAGTTAAATCTTGAAAAACAATAAAAATAAATCATTTTAAAAAATTGCCAGGTACTTCCCAACCTTCCTCTGTTCTTCCTCCGTTTTTTGTCACAACAGTTGGGTTGCAAGCAGCCATACTCCATACACGGAGTCGCACCAGTTGTCTTGCGCGAAGGTATCAATGAAAAAGTTCCACGCACAGGGACACCTGACATCGAAACTTTGCGCGTTCAAAGAGTTAATGAATATTATTTGTTCCGCAGAGTTGTCTGTTCAAAGAGTCAATGCATATTGTTTGTTCCGCAGAATTGTTTGTTCCGCAAAATTGTTTGTTCAAAGAGAATGAATATTGTTTGTTCCGCGGAGTTGTTTGTTCAAAGAGTCAATGCATATTGTTTGTTCCGCAGAGTTGTTTGTTCAAAGAGTTAATGAATATTGTTTGTTCCGCAGAGTTGTTTGTTCAAAGAGTTAATTAATATTGTTTTTCCGCAGAGTTGTTTGTTCAAAAAGTTAATGAATATTGTTTGTTCCGCAGAGTTGTTTGTACAAAGAGTTAATGAATATTGTTTGTTCCGCAGAGTTGTTTGTTCAAAGAGTTAATGAATATTGCTTGTTTCGCAGAGTTATCTGTTCAAAGGGTTAATGAATATTTCTTGTTCCGCAGATCACTTTGACACCGAAGAAGCCAAGTCCTACTTTGAGACCAACTTCAGCCATGTGTACTTCATCCTCTATGACAACTTCGTGCAGGCGGAGACTAACCTGCGCCAGAGAGGTAACCATTTTTACAAATATTATTGCTAATATTAAATTGTATTTACAAGATTTTTAATATCACCACACTCCAGAAAATGTACTTTTCTAACAATGCATTTAGATTAATAAGTGTATTTAATGAAGGTGCACTTCAAATTTTGTCAGGTTATCAGTAACTTGGGAAAGTCTAGAAAATAAAAATAAAAATATTCTGGTTAATCACCTCAAAAGAGACACAGGCAAAAACTTCACACAATCATAAAACCAGAGACAAACAAACTAGATGTATAACACCAAAGTGTAAATCTACCTTTGGATAAAGATTCTCTGAATGTTTAGCAGTAAAGTTATGTAACAAACTCCCACACAGCATCAAACATCATCAAATCTTGGCTTAATGAACTATCGGAAAAAAGAACTTACTAGTACATTAAAAACGTTGTCTTAGAAGTTTCTGAATAAACCTTACCCAAACCATGAAGTTATACCATTGAATTCTCTGAAAACTTATCCAAAACATAGTCCCCCTCAGCACAGGATCTCCCAATGAGGAGGACTATGAAAATAAACTACATTTATTATTTTTATATTTAACACGTATCTTCTGTAAATGTAAGAATTAAAATATAGTAACTAAATAAAAATTCAAAGTATCATCTATCTGGGGAGAATACCCAGTATGAGCCAATAATTTCAAAAACGGCACAAACTGCATGGGTTGGTGCTTTAAAACTGCTTGTAGTATTGGACAAAACGACAATATGATTTTTTTTTATGCTTTTCTCCAATTTAAATTAATTTGGTAAGTGTTATGTATTGTATTTCCAGCGGATTGTCCTTTATAATCCGGCTGAGATAATATTCCTGGTACAGGCAAAGACGTTATATACTGTAGAGGGTAGAAATCTCAAAGTGGGAAGCCAAAAGCAAGGCAATTGCACTAGTCTCGATTTCTAATACTTTAGTACTAAACTGTCACTCGTCGAGTAAGGTCGTGTCTTACCAGTAGGAAAATTGCCTTTAAAAAGCGCCAAAATGCCCTCCTGTGTGATGAGAAAATGTTTCCATTACCCGGCAAACAGTAGTAAAAGTGAAGAAATAACGTTTCATTTATATGTACACACAAATTACTTATTATTATCGACTATTAAAAGCGATACAATTAATTTTCATATTCCCCGTCCGACAATTTTGTGCGTCATTAGAGAAAAAACACACATTCTTTGATTGTCTTATGGTACGGCCACACTGAAGCCAACTTCCAACTTGAAACTTTCGGACGATTGTGTAGAGGAGTAGTTCGTGCGTTGGAAGTTCGAGTTTGAAGTTTGGCTTCGGTATGGAAGTAGCATATCTTTTTAATACATGAATAACTTTTAAATTAAGAAATTACCTAATACTGCTGAAAACAAAAGAGTGTTGCTTACTTGCCGCATTATTTTGCGAGTATGTGAGACTATGGCGAGTCTATTTATATAACGTCATTGGGTACAGGGCCCAAAATCTCCAGTAACCTTTGTTATTTGATATTGAACACCCGTAGGTACTTAATACACAATAAGGTTTATTGCAAGATATAATTGAATCAATGTTATAAATAGCCTTGGCTCAAGAGCCCGTACTGTGAGAAGTGAGCTCCTAGCTCCCGCCGTTTGGAGTATATCCCAAACCTTCATTAGTTTGGGTCGTTCCGTCTGAGACCGGCCAAACCCGAATGGCCCTGGGACAAAAGCCATACATTGCAGTAACACTACATTACATTTAGATGTTTTAAATCACGAGAGCTGTTTGTTATCTTATGCATATTAACAACACTTTTCAATCGATATTATAAATTAATCTTATAAATATTTTTTGCCAATCATGGTTTGGAATTAACCAAAGATATTGGAATACAAAAGAGATATACTATGATATCCGCACGACTGTCGGCGGACTACTACCTAATTGGAGTAGTTTGCGTACGAAAATAATTTGTTCATTTTTTGAAGGTGTGTGTATTGGTTAACGATATAGTTTGAATACGGAAAGAATTCGTTCATTTAGTTTATTCGTTAATTATTTGTTCATTTAGTTTATTCATAAACAATATTGGCGACACCCAGAAGCACAGTCTCACCCTATCTCACTGCTATCTGCAGTAAAAACTGCAGATAGCACATCTCTTTTATTTCAATATCTTTGGAACTAACCCACATAGTATTTTGTGAACTCGTCTTACGCAATCAGTACTTTTTTTATCATGTGTCATTTTTAATCTGTCAGTTTCCACTTGACACTGCAGATTTACAAATGGTGATCAATCAATTTTTACTTTGATAACTAAAGCTTGAAAGCAAGGTTGCCACGGATGAAGTCATTTTTGATAATCTTAGGTAAATGATAGTTTACTTATTAGGACAGTTCTTATCATGTACCTTTATTTCTACCGATATAGATTTGGCAATTGTGAATTTATAGAGCGTAGAATGCATGCTCAAATATGGTCATAAACTATGTAGGTTAGACAATATTAGCGAAACTCAATCGAAAATCTGGAGACAGAAAAAGATATTGACTCCACTGGGACTCGAACCCAGGACCCTTTGCTTACATGGCAAGTACTCTACCAACTGAGCTACGGAACCTATATCCAATTCGGTCACTCTTAACTGTATCATACTTCGACTAAAAACTACCAACATTATCTTCATTTTCTTAACCCACATATTATTGGCTGCTATCTTTACATATGATTGCAAAGACACTATTTAGATAGCATTTAGTTTGAGTTGAATCTTGCAAAGACACTATTTAGATAGCATTTAGTTCGAGACGAATCTTGCAATCATATAAAAAGATAGCAGCCAATAATATGTGCGTTAAGAAAATGAAGATAATGTTGTTAGCTCTTAGTCGAAGTGATACTCTTAGATGATACAGTTAAGAGTGACCGAATTGGATATAGGTTCCGTAGCTCAGTTGGTAGAGCACTTGCCATGTAAGCAAAGGGTCCTGGGTTCGAATCGCAGTGGAGTCAATATCTTTTTCTGTCTCCAGATTTTCACTAATATTGTCTTCATTTAATTAAATATTATAATTTGAGATTTTACTCATAAAAGTTAAAAATAAAAATAAATATGTATGTTAGGTTAGGATAGTTTGTGTTAGTCTAAAATTGTATCATTTTAAGTCATTGAAACTCTGGTTAACTATTTTACAATATTGCATTTTAACACATCTAATCTGGACATGCCTTACTAATAAAAAATCAACAAATACAAAAAAACTAAAGTTTTTTTTACTATAATACATCTGTTTTCAATTTTCGACCTAGTTCGGAACCATTTATTTGATAACCACAAGCTCTGCCATCGGTCACCTCAAATGGTTTAACTTAGCAGGGATGCCCGGATTCATGGGGTGAAGTTAGTCTTTGTTTTGGCGGCGGATGCGTGACTGGGAGAGACTAGTTGAGGGAGACCATTTGGCCTCTCCTGTAGGTCTCTTTCGACCCATCGCCTTGCACCGCAGTGGGAGGGATGGATGTCCGTCCGTCACTCCTGGACCCACTGACTCCCTGTTTTCTTTTAACTTAACTTTTTCCTTCCCTGTATTTCTTCTCCTTCCTTTCATTTAAAAGTCCCATTACACAGCACCCTTAAAGATGTCATATCCCTGATGGAAGTTATTTTCCTCAAGGCCTTTTGTGCGGAGCTATTGTAAAAAAAATGTTTTGGTTTGACTGAGACCTACACTAACCTCACCCCATGAATCTGGGCACCTCTGTTAAGTCACCAAATGTAGCGAACCATTTGGGGTGACCTATGGCAGGGGTGTTGGTTATTCAATAAATGGTTACCGGGACGACCGTGCCCTTATCCATGGCCTTCCGAATGGATACAAAATACTCGTTTTAAAAAGTAGGTTTTTGACCGCCAGAACAAATAATTTTTAAAATTTGTATCAACCCTTCATTGCTATATTGATGTCGCATATTTTCTCATCCATTCATATTATTAAATAAGTACAATATGCAAAAACCTTTAACTCCATCAGCTTAAAAGGTCAAGTTTTTAAATAGCTATTTAAAGGTCATTCCTGAACCTTTACCTGCCGGCAAGAATGGACGGGTGATGGATATACATAGTTTAGCAGCTGAATGTTGTAAATAATTTCCTATCAATAATGTATTCCTTATCAGCGTACGGCTGCCGGCCAAACCTTATCACTAATTCATTGTTTTGGTACATTGTTTGAATATTTTGTACACTCGCTAAAATACTCATTTCAATGTTTTTAACAGTGGTACCTGGGTACCTAGCGTGATTGATCGATACGACTCTATATTAATACGATATTGACCAATTCCGTCATCTATGGTCAGTTATCAATATTTGCGATCACGGTCAACAATTGGTAAGAGATTTTCAATTTGGGTACCGTCACCCCGGAAACCATTGGGTGGATAACCAACATAGGTCATCCCAAGTAGTTTGCTACGTTTGGTAACTTAGCAGGGGTGTCTGGGTTCATGGGGTGAAGTTGGTCCGTGTCTTGACGGCGGATGCGTCGGCCCACTGCGTGGCAGGCCGGATCGGCAGAGAATTGTTGTGGGAGTCGCTTTGACTTCTCCAGCTGTACTCTCTTGGAACATCGCCTTGCACCGCAGTGGGAGGGGTGGATTCAAACATCCATCATTTCTGGACACACTGACCACCAGATTTCTACCCACCCCTAAAACCCTTTTCCTTCCCAGAACTTCCTCTCCTTCCTTTCCTAAAAAAGACCCTCCACACAGCATCCCCAAAGATGACGTAGGCCCTAAGAGGAATTATTTTGCTCAGAGCCTCCCTACGTGGAGCTAATGTAAAAAAAAAAGAAGATAAGCTTCTGTTAACCGTCAATATATGCATTTATTTGAATTATGTCATTCGTTATACAAAATTACTGACTTGTTTAATGAACATATTGAACTAACGAAGCTCTTAGAAATTAAAGAAGTTGTATGCGCGATCCATAAACGTAAATAATGCATCTAAGATGCAATCAATTTATTTCGTTCAGTCTTCGAGAAATGGTTGAAAAGTTAATAAAGACTTCATGAACTGTGTAGTGTCAAAAAGTAAATGCAGACTGCCAATGCATATTTAGGTTAGAATGCTCAAATTGTTTTTTTTTTGTAATGATTTGTCCCAAAGTGAAGACCAATTTTTTTCTAATTTTATAGAATATGTACATTTTTCAGTAAATGGCCAAACGCTGACTTTAACTTCTTGAAACGTAATTATTTTCATGGTAGTTATTCAGTCGGTTCTTGCTCAGAATGAGTATTATTAATTTCGGCGTGCCGTTGGAACGACTGAGAACAAATTCAAGTTGCCTGGACGTTGCTCGATTGTTTTAAAGAAAAAACGGTTATAAGGGCCACGTCATGACATAACAATGGATTGGTCGGAAGTTTGATTTGTAAGGAGTTTTGATACTCGTAAATGATTGTGTAAATTTGCTATATTATGCGACTACACCTTCAAATTAGTGCTGTGAAGAAATATTGCTTAATTAACAACCCACCTAGAAAGCTATCGGGATTTACTGATCACAGCTTGATAAATTGATGTTTTGGTCAGACGTGTTTACAGCCACGTACAATCCAATATCACCATGGACAACTTTGATGAAGATTGCAGGCGCTTCTTAAATGACATCAACAGTCTAGAACTGCAGGTTATATCCTTTCAATGCTCAGAGCTGGTTGTCGGACGCATTTTGATCAGCGGGCCTCTGTGGGTGGACTGGAATCTCGGCTGCTTCATGGTGTCATGGGCTTGCGAAGCGGCAGCTCTGGGGCTCTTCTCCAGCTATCTGGAGTCCTTGTCGCTGAGGCTGGAAGAGGTGCGCCATATTAAATATCGCAAGCTACGAATGATCATTTGGAGTGGATTCTACTAAAATAACTGAATTATCTTTCTCTCTCTCTAAACCTTTTTGAGTTTACAAAGGTATTTATGTAGATTATGTTTTTGCTTGTCAATAATAACAAGTACATTTTGTTTAATGTGAGTTCTTTTATTTACATCAGATAGTAGCTTTCTTTTTATCCCACGCAGGACCCTGAAATGATGATTAGAGCTCATGCATACGGAATTTCTTTGCTAACGGAGCAAAGGTACGTGTCATTTTTGGCGCCCAACGTGGGCCATTTTGTGTTAACAATAAAAAATGACACGTTGGACGCCAAAAATGACACGTACCTTCGCTCCAAAGAAATTCCGTATGGTAAGTTGTCCATGGTGATATTGGATTGTACGTGGCTGTAAACACGTCCGACCAAAACATCAATTTATCAAGCTGTGATCAGTAAATCCCGATGGCTTTCTAGGTGGGTTGTTTGCCGCGTCATTACGAGCGTCAAGCAATATTTCTTCACAGCACTAATTTGAAGGTGTAGTCGCATAATATAGCAAATTTACACAATCATTTACGAGTATCAAAACTCCTTACAAATCAAACTTCCGACCAATCCATTGTTATGTCATGACGTGGCCCTTATAACCGTTTTTTCTTTAAAACAATCGAGCAACGTCCAAGCAACTTGAATTTGTTCTCAGTCGTTCCAACGGCACGCCGAAATTAATAATACTCATTCTGAGCAAGAACCGACTGAATAACTACCATGAAAATAATTACGTTACATTCTGTTTATGCAGTCCTATTATGAAGTAGGCTATAATAATAATAGCCTTAATTCAGACAGTAAATTACATTACATTATTTATAACACTTATCGTTCATCGACTCCCTGTCTATATGTCACTAATTGACAAAGGCCTCCTCCAACTGTCGCTATTTCTCTCTATCATTAGCTTCTCTTGTCCATGTACCATCTGCTATGGCTTTGATGTCGTCAACCCACCGTCTAAATCCGTGGTCGTCAAACTGCGGCCTGCCGGCCGCATGCGGCGAGGCGAATGGTCGGGCTTTTACGCAAGCTTGACTGGGGGAGTAAGATGGTGAATGCGTGACAAGAGCGTTATGAAAAATGTGATTGGACGAGGCGAACGGTCTAAAGCACACTCGTCTTTTTTTTTCTAATATAATATTATGAACTTACATTATTATTTTTATATTATTTTGATAGATTTGATAATATATCGTGAATACAAGAAGGAAGGAGGTTGAACCCGATACTTAAATACTGCTCCCCCCCCCCCCCGAAATCATGAGTGTGCGGCCCGCGGTGATACCTCGCATTGTCCAATGTGGCCCTTGACAAGTGTGACGACCGCTGGTCTAAATGGTCTACCTCGTTTTCTCTTCTTGTCACTTGTGAACCAATTCATGACTAATTTTGACCATTTTTCACTTCCTAGTTTTGGATAATACTTTTATAGTTGGAGTATGGCGAGTACTATAAAGAAAATTCATTCAAATGTACAAATTATTATTTTCAAAGATATATCTATTTTCTCGAACAGGTTCTTTGTTTGCGCCCGCCTGAAGTGTGTTAATTTTGAAAAAATAAACTGACAACAATATTGACTTACGAAATACTAATAAGTATCTGCCCTTCACTGCATAGGGGCCATCTATAAATTAGGTCACACCTGAAGAACGGGGGGGGGGGGGGGTAGAGAAGTGTGACAAGGGGTGTGGAGGGGTCATCAGCTCTGTGACATCACCTGTAATAGTCTAAATTATTAAAATGTAAACGAAATTTTATTTATTAATATAAATTATATTTATATGTAAAATTACAAATATGTGACATCACACTAGGGGGAGGGGGTCTCATAAATATGACAATGTGTGACAGGGACAGGGGGGGGTAAAAAAAACATAAAATTCATGTGACGTAATTTATGGATGGCCCCATATCACTGATAAATATACATATTTTCAATTGTATTTTTAACCACTGTTTAATTATTTATTGATTGTATAATAATAACATACTGCATTATTTGATATTTTTTAATAATTTGCAAATATTTGAATAAGATAATGATAATATGTATTCATGTTATATATTATATTTGAGGGCATGACTAATACAATAACCTATATATGGAGTTTATTTTTCAATGGAGGATGAGTCAAACCATGTTGGTGTTGTTATTGCAATTATTATTTTATTTACTTTCTAAGTAGAACGCCAGTTATTCAAATCAGGGACAAGGTTATTTTGAAAATAAATAGTTAATTGATGACATTTTACTTTGTTGTTAAGACGAAACACTACAAAGTAATGCAAAATCATGTGTCTTTGGTTTGAAAATTTGATTGCTTAGGCCAAGGGTTTTCAACTTGGGGTACACGGAGCAAAAATTGGGGGCGCGCAAATATCATGACACAAATTTTTTGAGATTAAAATATTCATCTTCTCAATATACTTTGTGAGTTTGGAGTTGTGTATGGAGAACGTGTATTTTTTTTGTCTAAATAAAAAGACTTCTAAAATTTGTTCAATTTCGTATATAGAATACTGGTTAAAAATGACCGAAGTCGTGTTACACTCTGTATAAAATTACATTAATTGTATTTTTGTGACTTGATTGTTAAACTCATGTAATAATGAGAGTATTAAAAAATTATAAATGAAACATATCTTTCATTACACCTGCACACAAGATAGATAAAGGATACAACAAATTTGCAGTAAAATTCAAAGGGTACGCAGGCTCAAAAAAATTGACAACCGCTGGCTTAGGTGAACCCTACACGTTCAATATTTATTGATTAACTAACTAACCAACCATCACGCCGTTCCGCAGGGGTAGGCAGAGAGGACGAACCGCCAAACAACTCGGTCTTAGCACACACTCCTTGCCTCATTCACATTCATACATCGCCTCTTGACATGACCCGAATCAAATATCTGATTCACTTGGTCGTGCCATGTTTTTCTCGGCCGTCCCCGACTTCTATCTGTTAATTTTTATCAAATATTTATTGAACATGTAGGCCAGTGTATTGACGGATCACAATATGGATCACAGATGTCTAGGTTCATGAATTCTGTATCATGAACCCACGAATAATACTGAACCCACAATAAATATTGAATATATAGCCTACGCATCAATATTGTTATATGTCAACATGCTAGCCTATACTTTCAATAAATATCACAATATTTTATAAATATTGACCGATCACAATAAATATTGATCGTCTAGGAACTTTGTGATCCATCAATACGGATCATGATAAATGTTTAATGTGTAGCCTACGCCTTAGAAATATTATAAATTAGCTGGTACCCGGCCTGCGTTGCTATGCCATTTAATGAAGAAATTGTTTCTCCCTGCGTGTCCTTTCCCATTCGTCCCTTTCCCCTTCCGCCTCCCCTTCCTCTCTCGCGTCCCCTTCCCCTCTCGCGTTCCCATTCCTTCACCTTCCCTCTCCCCTCCCCACGCCCTGGTTCCCCACCCCCCACCCTTATTCCCTTCTCCACTACCTGAGTTCCCCTCCTCCCGCCCGCATTCCATACATTCAGTCCTTGTACATTTAGTTTTCAAACAGCTCGCATGCCACCTATTGCAATTTTTTATACAAATTTCATAATGCCAGAGCTCACCAGTAGTTTTATACAAATCTTGTCCTGACAATAACGAAGATTCTTTAATTAAAAGCTGTAAGTAGAACACATCTTGGCCTTTGAAATAATCAAGTATTTTTTTAATAATATTTGGCCTATAAAAACTGCTTTAAAGTTCACAATTTCCTACTTACGAACCCCTTTTCGGTTATGGTTTTATTATATAATCTGGCAAATTAAGTTATTTTTAAAACAATGATTGTAAAACATTTAAAAGTTTGTGCTTGAATTTCACAAAATAAAGCATGCATTTTGGCTATGTTTTTTTGCATAAATTAAAACTGGCAGCAAATTGTTGAGCAGGAATTTAAATCTTATTGCCATCTGCACAATAAAATGTAACATTTTTTCACTTTTTTTTATCTTGCGTAAATCAAAACAGGCGACTGGTGTTAACCCCTCCGAATTCTCGAGAATATTAGCTTTTGGGGTCTTAAACGAAATGACATTTTACGAAAACTTTTAGTTATATCCGCTTCACAATTAAAGCTCTATAAATGAAACATTTCTGAACGTAGCCGAATAGTAAAAACTGTTTTAGAAAGGTTACAAATTAGGCTTTCAAATTATTATATTACAAATAAATATTAGCATTTGTAAATATTAAAATTTAGAACGCAAACATTAAAAATAGGTAAAAATGACTCACGTGATGTTTTTATGTGAAAACGGTACTAAAATCACAGATTATGCAAACAACAATACTTATTCTATTGTATATATGTGTAATAAACACTTTTGTCACCTCACTTTTTTATCATTTCATATAAAAATATTTAATAAAAATTTAAAATGTGGAGCGCGGTGGAGCTGCCGGTAGCAAATTTGCGCAGGTAAATATTTTTGTCAACTACACGATTGACAGCTGATTCCTGTTATGTATTTCCGTAGACAACTTGATATAAATGTGCAGCTTGATCTACTATCGACCTTTGACTTTTTGTTTTAGGGATGTAACTAAAACAATGACGGAGTTATAACGATTTCTATGGAAACACACGCGCTGACGTATAAACACGCTTGTTGTACTTGACTGCTGTCCTATTTTTAAGGCTTATATCTGCTTACGTTGCGGAGGGGTTAAGCGGGAATTTAAACTATACTTGTACTACTGTACTATATATGCTCTGTACTTAAGTTTTTTTTTTTTTTTTTTCAATTATTTCTGGCTTTCACCCTTCAAGGGTGTTCTAGGCCATCATTTATAATTACAGAGAAAGGAAAGGTGAATTTATATATTAATTTTATTTAAATGAGCAAATTTCAGAATTTTATGGAAGATTGGAGTAGAGTTCAGACTTAGAAGAGATGAAATGTTGAATGGAGGAGAGGCAATTTTTGATAACGCTTGATAGAAGAGAGGATATTTATTTAGAGAGGGACAATCAAAAAATATGTGATCTAAAGTTCCCACATCTAGACCACAGAACGTACAGTCTGGGGAGTCAAGCACATGAATTTTATAAAGGTGAGAAGGAACGGAACAATGTCCGATTCTCATACGAATAAGTAAGGAAATTTCTTTTTTGGAAAAATGGGGGAATTTTTGAAACCACGGTTTTGATGGGATAGTCCTTTGAATTGAGGCGTAACGGGCACCGGATTGACTAGCAATGTTCCAATACTCTGTCCAAACATTGCGGGATCTATCTTTGATGATGGAAAAAATATCAGACAGGGGAATATGGTTTACGAGGGTAACGGTAGGGTTAGACGCTCCTTGTTTAGCCAAGGAATCAGCAATATCGTTACCCACTATGCCAACATGTCCAGGAATCCAAATCAGAGTGACAGTTTTTCCAGAGCTTTGAATGGAGGTTATCAATACTCGAATAAGACATACAAAGTGATCATCAGGATGAAGAAGAGGACTGGTTTTAAGTTTTTGGAGGGAACTGAGAGAGTCAGAGAGAACAAGAGAATGTTCAAAATTATTTTTTATTATATATTTGAGAGATTCAATAATCGCAATGCACTCGGCAGAAAATATTGAAAATTGGTTTGAAATTGAATAAAATATTCTTTCATTAGAATTATTGTGGTAAACGTTAATACCAATACCACAGTTAGGAGAGTCCGGAGATTTGGAGCCATCAGTAAATAAAAGAGAAGAGTTGGGCCATTTAGAAGAAATAATGTCATTGAACATATTATTGACAGTACGGGCTGGGAGATTGGAATGACTTTTAAGGATGCCGATCCCCTCTAAAATCGTTGGGGATAGGGTGACGTGACTATATTTTAATTTGTACAAAGGAAGAATATCATTTTTGATAATTTGAAGCTCTGAGAGAGAGCGAAAATTTTTACAAATGGCAGGGAGAGGTTTAGTTCGAGCTCTGATTGTAGATGAATGTGTTGAGTCGTTGAACAACGAGACTCTGGGAATAATCTGATGACTTTTAGAATTTAAACATTTAAGAACAAATTTGT
Source organism: Limnephilus rhombicus (assembly GCA_929108145.2). Lineage (NCBI taxonomy): Eukaryota > Metazoa > Arthropoda > Insecta > Trichoptera > Limnephilidae > Limnephilus > Limnephilus rhombicus. The sequence goes on along the minus strand of OV815287.1, from coordinate 9,114,153 downwards.
CAGCAAATAATTGACGCCTTAAATAAAGAGGAGGATCAGAACATTCTACTTGAAGGGAATTGATGGGCGACGATTGCATCGCGCCAGTTATTATTCGCAATGACTTAGATTGAATTTTGTCTAATTTACTGAGTGCATTTTTGGATGCAGTACTAAAAAGTGGGCAGGCATAGTCGAGATGACTTCGAATAAGTGCATTGTAGAGCAACTTAATGCAGATAGGATGAGCACCCCACCAAACGCCAGTCAATGATCTGATAATATTTAAATTTTTTTCACATTTAGTAACTATATTATTAATGTGGGAAGACCATTTAAGTTTCCTATCAAATGTTACTCCCAAAAATTTTACTTCGGAAGCATTGGGGATTGGCGAGTTTTTAAATAAAATTTGAACAGGGGGATTATTATGACGATTTGAGAAGGTAACACACTGACTCTTTTGTACTGAAAGTTCAAGACCATTTAAAGTAAGCCATGTGCAAAGGGCATCCATGGCTTCATTAAGATATTTGACGGCGGATGGAATGATTTTGGATGATAAGAAGAAAGCTATGTCATCTGCGAACTCAACGACTTTTACTTGAGGGGGAATGGTGACATGCATATCGTGTGTGTATATATTATACAGTAAGGGGGATAATACATCGCCTTGGGGTAAACCCTTCCAAATTGACCTACTCTGAGGAGTAACATCTGGTAGCTCAATGAAAATTTTCCTATCGAGAAAAAGATTAATAATAGATTGGACAAACATGAGGGGTAAGCCAAGGCCTAAAAGTTTTTTTTTAAGAATTGGGATGGAAACATTGTCAAAGGCGCCTTCTATGTCTATAAAGACTGCAAGACATACTTCTTTGTTAGAAATGGATAAATTAATATCAGTGCTGATGATGGCAAGGTTATCTTGTGTAGATTTCTTTTTCCTAAATCCAAATTGGGATGGAGAGAGAAGATGATTACTCTCGACGAAAAATTCTAACCGGTTTTTAATTAATTTTTCATAAATTTTACTAAGGGTGGATGAAAGAGCAATTGGCCTATAGTTGGATCCAGAATTGGGTGATTTGTTTAATTTTAGAATTGGGATGATTATTTGAGAACTCCAGTCATCAGGTATTATGCCAGTCTGGAAGATTTTATTTAAGATGCATAAAAAGTGATTTAGAACATTATCGTTACTATTTTTGATAATGCTATAAGGTATACCATCTCTGCCTGGAGATGAGTCCTTGACTGTTGATAAACAATTTTTTAATTCAATTAAAGTGAATGGAGAGTCTAGCCAATGATCAGACATAGGAGTGTTGTGGATTGGAGTTATTTCATCTAAGTTAGGTACAGAAGGGGGGGCAATTTTGTCCAAGAACTCGTCTATCCATTTAGAATGAGAAGCTCGAGGAGATGTTGGACTGAAGGAGGATCGAAATCTTCGAATCATAGACCAAACTTCCGAAATTGGAGTGTTCGGAGATACTGAACTGCAGAAGTTGTACCACCCGGATCTTTTTTTTGACCTCAATACCCTTTTGGCATTGGCTTCGGCATTTTTGTATATGAGATAGTTCTCCATAGTCATATTGTGACGATAGGAAAGAGATTTAGCTTTCCGAATTCTCACTACTTTGGAACATTCCTCATCCCACCAGGGAGTCGGAGGGAGTTTTTTGAGAGATTTGGTTTTAGGGGGAGGATTTGATTTATTGATTGCAGTTACGAGCATTGATTTGAAGTTATCGTAGTCATCTTTGACAGATAATGTATCGGTATAGGATAAATTTTGTATAAACTTATCCATATGTGAGTTAAATTCGTCCCATTTGGTGTGTTTTGTTTTAATCTTTGTCGAAATATGGAACTTGTCTGAATGGAAAGAAGTTTGATAAGTGATGGTGATCGGGAAATGATCACTGGAGCAAGGGTCGGGGGACACCACCCACGAGGAGAGAGGTGCCAGATTAGTAGAGCATATGGAGAGATCCACTGCACTGGGGTTTGTGTTGGGGCGAGAGATTCTAGTAGGAGATCCGTCATTCAAAAGAAAAAGGTTGGATTCATCTAGGAAATCCATCATACTTCGACCGTCTCGATCACAGAAAGCAGAACCCCAGACGGGGGAATGGGCATTAAAATCACCCAATAAAAAGAAAGGAGGGCTTAGTTGACGGACAATTTGCAACCACGCTTGTTTATTGAAGTGCGATGTTGGGGGAAGATAGATAGAAACAAAGGAAGTGTCCTTTATTTTAGCTGCAACCATTTGAAAGTCAGCATTGGGGGGTTTGATATTAATTGGGAAAAACGAAAGGGATTTTTTAATAAAAAGGGCAGCACCACCGCCCGTACCTTCCGGGCGATCATCGCGGAGACAGGAGTACCCTCCCACATTAAAGTGGGTGGATGGAGTAAACGATGTCTCCGAGATAGCAGCCACAGAAACAAGGTTTGAATTTAATAGGTTAAGAAGGTTCGATTTGTTAGAAATAGCACTGCGGCTATTCCACTGAAGAATTCTGACATCTTGAAGAGCCATTTTGAATAAATGATTTTAATGTGGAAATAATAGAAGCAGCGTTGGACGGTAGATTAGTTTGAGAAGAAATTAGGTCAATTAGAAGCATAATAAGAGTTTGAATAAATGAAGAATTATCTTGGGAGAATTGTTCAGAAAGCTTTTGATGGTTTGTTGAGGATGAATTATAATTGTTTGCGCACCCATTTGTGGCATTTGAAAGAGGTGAACCATTGGGATTTAAGAGAAGTGAGTTGTGTTGTTGCTGATCGTATCCAGGAGCCGGTTTAGAGATAGGGTTTTTGTATGTGAATTTAGTTGAACGAGAAGATGTTGAGGAGGAGGCGGGTGGGTTAGATGAAGAGTTACTGGATAAAACCTCAGCAAATGATTTTTTTGACAGGCGGGAATAGTTTAGAAGCCTGCAGAAAAGACAAGTTCTCAGAGGCCATAGAAATTTTTATATTTTTTTGGCGAGATTGTTCCGGACAAGAAGAGTTAATGGCGGAATGAGTACCTGAGCAGTTAAAACATTTAGGTGAAGAGAGAGAAGAACATTGGTCAGCCGTGTGGTTTTCTCCACATTTGAAACATCTGGGAGGGGATCTGCATGCAGCTTTGGTATGACCAAAACGACAGCAATTGTAACATTGAGTGGTGGGATAAGTATACATTTCAACTGGTAAGGAGTTGAAAAATAAATAAATATGGGAGGGAAGAGATTGTCCTTCAAATGTGATGACGACAGATTGGGAGGGCTTCCAGGAAACGATGCCCTCAGAAGAGTCCTTATAATTTAACCTCCTGGCTTTTATGGGATTGCCGATATGTTGGGGGGTTGAAAGTGAAGACAGGATTTCTGGAATGGACAGATCGGTCGAGATACCTCTGACGAGGCCCATTCGAGTGACATTGAAAGTTGGGATGTACGCCTTGAATTTAGAATTTGATGAAATAAATATGTTTTTGATAAAGTTGTTGGCGGCTGAACCTGAGAGGAATTCAACAGATATTCGGAAGCGACCCTCAGCTTTTACACCTCCAGGCTTAATCGAAAGGTTCTTGCTATTTGATAGAAATTTACCAAATTCAAGAGGGTGGATAGTTTTACCTTGCTCAGTTTTTTGAGCGTACACAATGAACGGGCCACAGGAATGAGGAGAATAAAAGTTTGTAGGAGGAGGTTGAGGAAGAGCAGGTGAAGACTGAGAAGAAGAAGGAGAGTCATGTTTTATTGAGGAAGAGGGACTAAACTTCCTTTTTTTTGTGGTAGTCAGAATGACAGATTCACTGTCTGAAATTACTACATTTTCACCATCTGGGGGGTCAGGGGGAGGATCTGGGGGCTTTTTAGGGTGTCCAGGGGGGTCCTCCTCCATTGTTCACAAAATTACAAAAGAAAAAATGTATGGAAAGTGACAGAAATAAAAAAGGTTATAAATATCTGGAAATCAGCGACGAAAAGTGACTCCCGGAAGATCAGAGGGGAGAAGAATCCTCAAGGAACAACACACTACACTTTTATTGACCAGAAAACATAAAAATATTAGTTAAAATAATAAAAAAAGATTATTTTTTCCTAGGCGAAAACAAAATAACTGTGACCTGTACTTAAGTTAAGAAAGAGAAATATTATATTTCTTTTAACTTAATAATAAATTTAAAAAAACTTTATCGCCATCTACATAAGGAGTGTTATTGTTATCAACCCGACTACAAATGTTACACAATGTGGTGCGTCACCTTAATTAATTAATAATATTATCCTTGGCATTCCATGCTGTACCTGATGACATTTTTCTGCATTTTAAATAATTTCCCGCCAACATACTTTCAAATTCATATTATGTAATTAATGTTTTTGAAAATATTTATGTGGTTTTCTAAATTTTTTTTAAATTTGTTTGTTTCATTTTTACCAACCAGAGCTGTCATTTCATTTGGGTGAGTGGCGTAGTTTTATCTCTAGGAATGTGCATTTATTAAACTTTCCCTTGTTTTGCATGTTTTGATTTCATAAAATACATTAATATTACATTCTTCCTAGAAATTTACATACAATATAATCCCTTATTATTTCCGGGTATGTTGTTAGACTGAAGTAAGTCAGGAGGGTAATGATATGGGGAACAATAAGGTTGGAAAGTGCCTGGTGGTTCAGTCTAAATTTGGCCAAAGCCATTTCAAGCAACTATTTCATTCTTCAAATACTTGATTCTCTGCAGTCCAGACAATCCATTGTTAACAGACCAATTGCTATTTCTAATGGTGTCATAGAATGCCAACCGATAAAGTGAACATATGGTTCCCCAGTCTTTAGATCTGTAACTACGAATCCGGAGGTCGGAGGTTCAAATCCCACAATCAATTTCACAATGGTTTCACAATTAATTCATTTCAAAATAAAAAAAAAACAACATTTGCGACAGGTTTCAGAGTCAAAGATTATCTTGGTAAAGCCCTGCACCAAGCAAGAACACCATTCAGAATTGAAATATTGCTTGAAATGGCATTAACTGTGTTTCGGTGACCAGATAAGTGTTTGGTGACTAGATCTGAATAGCCAGGTATTTCTCCGCCTTCCTCTTCCCCGCTATCCTTCATCCACAACAAACCCCAATAATTGGGGATGCATAGTTCACTGGCTCCAGAGTCTTGGAAGCAGTTGGGACTTTTGTGCTTTATTCACTTATAAATAAAAATACAATAAATAAAAGATAAAATAAAAATAATAAATAAAAAAAAACACATACATAAGTATCTTCTCCAAATATTTTATCTCTTCCATAATATCGACGTTGGAAATGAAAAATGGCTAAAAGACCATACAGCTGTTACATTAAAAATGAACCTACGCAATAAGCTGTATTGTTTGCTTGTGTTTGTGTTCATCAAATCAAGCTTTCTAGAGTTTTCCACATGTTATGGGAGGTGACCAGCCAACTCAGAAGCACCTCAGAAAGGTCATTAAGAGTGATGATAAAAAAATTTGTTAAATAGATTAAGTTAGGTTAGGGTTCCCGGCTATTTTTAAATTATTTTTTCATAGCTTTTAATGACCTTTCTGAGGTGGTTCTTGGTTTCATTCTGAGTTGGCATGGAACCGTTCTGGGAAACTCTAGAAAACTTGATTTGATGTACACAAGCACAAACAAAGTGTATAGCTTAATGTGTAGGTTCATCTTTAATGTCACACCTCTACGGAGCTTTAGCCATTTTCCCGTTTCGGCGTCGATATGAAATCTGTAATAATAAAATGTATTTACTTCGATCATCTTCAATTTCTTATAAACTTTTCTGTTTATTCCGACCAAACAGAGCTGTCCTTTCATTTAGGTGAGTGCATTGTTGTTATTATGTCAAAAATGCATGAAACATCTTTTTATTTCTTCAACTTCATCCTCATGTAAAGTAGGCTATCTAAAGGTGTGTTGCTTTACAGGAGTAAACTTGTAAGTTTGATTTTTCATAGTTTCGTCATTAATTATTCTATGAAATCCGATAGAATGTAAACCAAGGAAGAAGGAAGTTGGGAACACGCTAGAAAAACATGGCACGATCAAGGCAATCAAATACAGCGAAACTTCTATCTACCATTTTTAAACAGTCCTTTTGAAACAAACTACAAACATAGGAAAACAATGGATGTGGGAATACAGAAAATAGCTAGATTCAAAATCTTAAAATGTACATATTTTACATGTAAATTTATGTGTTTAAATCAAAAATGCCATGATTCATAAACGCTTAGTTACATCAATTCGTTTTTTTTTTGTGGGATTATTTTTCTTTGACAATTTTTCATATTTCTTGAAGAGTACGTAATTTTATCATAGGATGGTTTATTTAATGATTGAAAATTTCAAGCATTTTCAATAACTAGAAGAAATAAATGACCCATGCGTTATTTATTTCCCTCTACGACCTACGTACTTGAGTCCTGCCCTTATTATGAGATGACCCATCAATATAAATGAAGTAAGGGGAACGGGGCTGTGCGGCCTTTTTCATAGAAAACTTAACTTTATATTTGAGGTCAAAATACTTGAAAAAATTGAAACATTAGTTTTTTAATCAAAAAGGTGTTCAGTGAATATCTAGTATGGATGTGTGCTACTTTATTTATTTGTTTCTAATTATAAAACATAGTGGCTGGTCCAGAATGGATCAGAGTTGTAAAGGATAGAGAAAAATGGAATTCTTTAGAGGAGGCCTATGTTGAAAGACAAGCTGTTTCTAAAAATAATGACCTGAACTCTGATAATTTAGAATAATATTTAAAAAAAAAAAAAAAAAAAATTATTAGATTAGAAAAATGTTTATAAGTTTAACAGCAATAAAGGCTAATTTTATTTTATTTATTTATTTTATTTATAAAACGTAGGCCATTAAAGATACTTACCGATTTTTTACGATTTTAGAGGCAACTTTGGCAATTATTTGTGAGTTATCATATTTGTTTAAAAAAATAATTTTACCATTTTTTTTTTTTTTACAGTGAATACCGCACAAGAATCTCAACTGCTCCCGTCTGGAGCCAGTGAGACTATGGCATCCCCAATTGGGGTATGTTGTGAGGCTGAAGGTAGTGGGGAGGGGAAGGAGGTGGGGAAGAGGAAGGTTGGGAAGTACCTGGCTATTCAGATCTGGTCACCAAACACGGCTAAAGCCATTTTCAAGCAACGTTTCAATTCTGAATGGTGGTCTTACACCAGGGCGATACTGATAGTATCTTCCACTCTGGAACATGCCGCAAATATACTATATATTATTTTAAATGAATTAATTGTGAAATAACACGAATTAATCAAATAAAATTTATTGGCGCATGCCTCGTTCGAACCCGCGACCTCCGGATTGTGAGTCAAGAGTCTTACCCACTGGACCACGGAGGTCGTCAAACCCTACCTACTAATAAAAAATAAATATTATTATAAAAACGTTTATCGGCTTAAATTTAAATTACAAAAGACCGATTTACGTTGGAACACAAATTTGTCGTTTATAATTTTTTTCAATTTCAACCAAATACAATGCATTTTTTTACTATTTTATATTTAAAATTCTAATGGCCTATATTTTATTATTTTAAACACAAATAAATGAAATGGCACATATCCATACTAGATATTTGCCTTACCTTTTGATTAAAAAAACAATTATTCCGTTGGATCCAAGTATTTTGGCCGCAAATCTTAATTTAAGTTTTTTTAATTTAAAAAAAAGGATGTGCAGTCATTTTTTTTAAATGAATGTGCCTGGAAAGAGTTTTGTAGCATTCCTTAGATAGCTAGGAAAAATAACTTTAATATTCTTGTAAAGTAACAAATTTGCAGATAAATACTTTACTTAGCAGCATTTCATTTATCCATCAATCATTTTAATAATTTACATTTCACCCTTCTTCTGATTATCCTCTGTTCTCCAATTCATAATTTCTATGTTATAGATATAGAATCATATGAATACCATGTGGAAACTAGCGATGTGTAGGTTCAGCCGAAATGAGTTCTTGAACTCGGGTTCTTCACGGGAAGCGGATCCTACTCCTACTCCTTTTTCAAATCAACTACTCCCAAAGAAAATCGGAACCGGACTGAAACAGAATGCCTATAACCAACTACTTCCAGAGAACTCGGACTCGAATGCCACTACTCAGCACTCAGGATCCGAGTTCTCGTCACGTTTCCTAGTACTCAGTTCTTACCAAGAACTCAGAATCTGAAACCACTCCTAGAACTCGAGTTCTTTTAAAAGGAAGCACTCCGCAGAGACCACTGGCAAAATCCGCTAGGACCTACTCATCACTAGTAGAAAGCGTTTTTACCTTACCAATAATTTCACTTTTCATCCTCTACATCATTTTGTGAGTTATTTTTTTTAATATTTCTATGTTAATTCATTTTGAAATTCCTCTTTGATTGTATAATATTTCTATGTTAATTCATTTTGAAATTCCTCTTTGATTGTATAATATTTCTATGTTAATTCATTTTGAAATTCCTCTTTGATTGTATAATATTTCTATGTTAATTCATTTTGAAATTCCTCCTTGATTGTATAATATTTCTATGTTAATTCATTTTGAAATTCCTCTTTGATTGTATAATATTTCTATGTTAATTCATTTTGAAATTCCTCTTTGATTGTATAATATTTCTATGTTAATTCATTTTGAAATTCCTCTTTGATTGTATAATATTTCTATGTTAATTCATTTTGAAATTCCTCTTTGATTGTATAATATTTCTATGTTAATTCATTTTGAAATTCCTCTTTGATTGTATAATATTTCTATGTTAATTCATTTTGAAATTCCTCTTTGATTATATAATATTTTGATTATAAAACTTTGTTCCACTTGTAGATTTTCACGGCCATTAGTACTTTTGCTACTGCATTTTTGGGATATTATGCCCTGTTGCGCTTCTTCATTCTTTAGCCAACGTTTCGGACAGTGTTCCAGCATCCATCGTCAGCGCAGATGAATGATGATGTGGTGAAGTGTGTGTTATGTAGAAGTTATACCCCATCTTGTGCGTGTTAATTCTCTTAGGGTGGGATTCTCAATTTGGGAGGCGGGTATGGGTACCGCCGCCCCGGGAACCATTTATTGGATAACCAACACCTCTGCCATAGGTCACCCCAAGTGGATCGCTACGTTTAGTGACTTAGCAGGGGTGCCCGGGTTCAAGGGGTGAGGTTTGTCTAGGTCCTAGTGGCGGATGCGTCTGCACTCCTGCTGCATGGCGGGCTGGATCAAGAGAGACTAGTTGAGGGAGGCCTTTTGACCTTTCTAGCCGGACTCTCGACCCATCGCCTTGCACCGCTGGGAGGGATGGATTGATACGTACGTCACTCCTGGATACACTGACCCCCCTAGATCCTACCCACCCCTCATACCTTTTTCCTTCCCAGAACTTCCTATCCATCCCTTCCTTAAAAAGACCCTCCACACAGCATCCCCTAAGATGACATAGCCCCTGAGGGACATTATTTTCTTCAGGGCCTCCTGTGTTGAGCTAAATTAAAAAAAAAATAAAAAAATATCATTATAATAATGAATTAAATTGATTTTCGGCGTTTAGTTTGGGGTAGCCTTCAGGTATCTACTGTTTACCAAGAAGCACCATCGTCTATACAAATATGGTTTTCGTGGATTTCAATTGGCTGAGTAATTAGACGTATTTGATGCGTTTTGGATCTTCCCAAGACTTCGATAATTACTGATTTGTCTGTATGGCTCAAAAGTGTTCTGGGATCCTATTGGGACCCGACTATAATACACAAAATAAGTGGAACAAAGCTATAAAGTTTTGCTTTGATGTTTTATTTGTTCTTTTGTCATTTAGAATAACATCTAATCTTCATTATGTATGCTGATTTATCACGCACGTGCGAATGAAATTAAGAATAACTGCTCTGCGCTCAAATCAAATTTTCACACTTAGTCGATAATGCTTTATTTACGCAGTTTGTTTTGGTTTATGTGAGAATTCAAAGCAATCATTCATTATTTTTCTTTTATGCCTCTGTGTTTATTTTTAATGATTGTTTTTTTAATGAAGTATTTGAATACTAAAATAGCCATTTTTGTCAGAATAACAATACATATTATTATTAAATTTGTAATGTAATGTTTTTATTGATGTATTTTTCATAGTCAAAGTTCGATATGCAGTCTCTTCGCGGAATGATTGGTTTATCCTAGGTTTGACCAAAGCCTTCGGGCTAACTCTTTCAACTCAGGCCTGAGGATTGACTAGTCAAACCTAGGAGCGCCGGAGCTTCGAGGATTGACTATTTATTACATATTGATATTTTTTCGATAAGTTAAAACATTTTTCAGAGCTCCATATCTCGTTATAAAAATAACTTTTCATGCTGAAAAAAGTAACACTGGTAGAAATTTCAAGCTTTGCAAATTTTGTGACGCCATAGCTCGCTATTTGAGAGGTTTCGCAGCTTCATAAAAATCTTCTGCTTTTATTTTTAAGACATTGGTTTTCTGCGCTAGAGAATCATCCATAAAATATTTTAGATTTTTACAATAAATGGTATTGAGTTGAAAGAAACTTGAAATTATCTTGAAAAATATATTTATGACTACAAATCTACATAATTAAATAATAATAAGTAATAGCAAATTCACAACGATCTAGTAATTTATTATTACCATTCAAATGGTTTTCTTATTTCATGTTAAAAATGCATTCTGATAAACTGATCTGAAATCTGTACGTAATATTCTGTGTTTAAATGTTTTGACTTTTTTGAACTTGTGAAGTTTGATATTTAAATAAATTTGCTAGTATAAATGTGTAAGTTCCTTGTTTAAATAATTTGGGTAATATGAACTTGTAAAGTTCCATGTTCAAAAATTTGTGCTAATACGAACTTGTAAAGTTCCATGTTCAAAATTTAGGCACTATAATAAGAAGTTGTATTTAAATAACTTACCTAATATGAACTTCTAATGTTCCATGTTCAAAATTTAAGCACTATAAAATAAGTTATATTTATAACTTGCCTAGAATGAACTTACAATGTTCCTTATAATGTTCAAAATTTAGGCATTATAATATGAAGTTACATTTGTTTGGCCAATGTGAACTTGTAATATTCCATGTTCAAAATTTAGGCACTTGTGAAGTTATATTTAAATAAGTTGGCTAATATGAAGTTGTAATGTCTGATCCAGTCCACAAAGCGGGGCGTGAGGAGTTGGAGGGAGTGTTGGTGCTGCTGGAGAAGGTACTCTGCTTGCTGCCGGAGCTGCTGGGCAGGAGGTGGCAGCTGCACTCCCTCACCAGGATCTTCTCCAAACTTCTGCACAAGGGGAACAGCCAGCGACTAAGGGCAGAAGCTGTCAGGTAAGTCTTTCTGACTTCAAAAGACCACTTTCACAATAGAGAACTCCAGTCCAATTTTTTTATTTTTTTTAATGAATAAAGACCTTCAAACTTAAATAACTGCATTTTTATTTTTATTTTTATAGTTAGTTTTAATAGTTAAAATAATTGTCAAAGTTTTAATTTTTAAAGACTCCCAGAAACGCACCGTATCTATGGTGGTCTAATTTTTTTACTTTTTAAGTTGTCATTTTGAATCAGTGATGTTATGTCGAGGGAAATTTCCCTAGATCTAGGGGAGAAAAATATTTTTTAGGGATAAGGGAAATCAGGACAAAATCTAGGGAAATTTCGAACTCTGGCAAAAATTTTATTACATATGACAGTATTACTGGTATTATTTATATATATACGTATATATATTTTTTGGAATTCCTATGAATCTTAATTATTTTTCATGTACTTACATGCCATGTTATTTTTAACACTGACAACTCAAAATGATATTAGGGAACGTACCCATACTACGTGACACGTTCGGGGGGGGTGGGGGTCTTCAAAATACCACGCTTGGTACAAATGAGCGGTGGGTTGCTTATGATTTTTATTTTGCAAAGTGTTTTTTTTTAATTTGGAATTCAGTTTCTAATTCAGTGGTGAGTGTATTCGTACTTTTAAATTATTACTTCACGTAGCAAAAAGTGTTTTATTTGGAAAATCACGGTATTATTAGTATATTTACCAAGTTCCGATATCTTTCCAATTAATTATCATATTAATTAACATATAACAGGATTAGTGTTACACAATCAGGTGGCTACGTAGGTAATTGCGTAAATGTGAAATTCTAGGGAAATTTCACTTCTAACTGTTGGCAACACTGTGAAGAACCCAGAATCAATAATCATGGCGGATAATGACTTTTAGGTGTGAGGTGTGTTTTTTATTCAAGATTAACTGCTTTTAATATAGAAAAACATTGGTAAAATGTCCACATTTCACCGGTACTGTTATTGTATTTAATCAAAGTGCAATATAAAAACAATAAATCATCTCTTTCATTGCAAATACATGTGACGTCGTGTTTTGTGTCAGGCGTTACTTTGTAGATGCATTGTTTTATGTATAATACATACAGAAACACTGGTATTTATAATACACTGATCATGACGAGTGTGTAACAACTTGTATAAAAAGCCCTACACTAAAAACAATTTGAAAATACATAACTAAATGTCAAAACATGACATGACTTTAACCTCAAATAGACAAAATTTATTGCAGATTGTCAGCAAATATAGCCCTTTTCATAAATTGTTGAGGGCCTAAATTATGTTTCAATAAACACAATAACTATTATTTATCTAAATCTCTATAAACAGTATGGAAATAAACCAAAAACACGAAATGTTGAATTGCATAGGTACGTGTGCACTTCAAGTCATTTCAAATGTCAATACAATACACAGGTGACAGGTTAACTGTGACGTCACGGTTAACCATTTCAGTAATGCCAACTTAACGCTGTGTTTTCCGAAGAGGTTTAAAAATGCACTTTTTAATAATTTATTAAAAACTCTACGTTTAATATTATGAAATAAAACTTATATATTCAGAATCAGCGTTTCTTGGTCTATATGAACATATTTTTTTAAAGCCATAATATTTTTCACTGGAGTTCCTTATTGTACAAATTGCAAATGCGCCCCACTGTTAAATTTGGCAGCTACCTGTGGTTTGGATCTCCAAAAAACTTGAAAAAACCCTTGATTCTGCGCGGTCCGTTTGATAGATTCCCCGTATCTAAAAACTGGATTGCAATTTTCGGAACACTTTAGGTGGGAATGCGATAATTGTTCTACCGGATTTCAATAGAAGAAGCTCTGAATTGATATGGTGCTTAGTCGGGAAACATGCCATACTTTTACCCAATATTTATACACGGTTGACATTTGTCAAATGAGAACGGTTCGTTTCCACAATTCTTTCTTTTGAGTTCAATAACTTGGCTGTCAAACGATTTGCCATCCTCTGAGTTTCCTCCCTCATGCAACATAAGTCTCTTCAGTGTTCGCTTGTTCCTCTCCTCAAAAAGACCCTCCACACAGAATGCCCAATGATGACGTATGCCCTGAGGGAAATTATTTTCCTACACAGGTGTGCGGAGCTAATGTTAAAAAATAAAATTTTGGTCCAAAAATCTTTGAAGATCTAAATATCAAAGTAAAATGAATTCACAATAGTCCCAACGGTTAAGAGACAACGGGACTATGGCTATACTATCAATATCTTACCAATATTATAAACGCGAAAGTTTGTATGGATGTAGGTGTGTTTGTTACTCTTTCACGCAAAAACTACTGAACGGATTTTAATGTAACTTTACAATAATATAGCTCATACATCAGAATAACATATAAGCTATAATTTATAAAGCTAGCTAGGAAGAGGACACGGGAGGGGAACGGGGACTCACGGGAAAGGTGATTCAGGGAGAAATAATGTATTTCTTTGAATATGACATTGCAACGCGTGCCGGGAACCAGCTAGTTTGAGAATATTGTGATGTTGAGGAATGACACAACCTGACTTTTCATAATTTGTCACTGAAAATAGCCGTAGACATTTTTATTATCGTTTCATTTCTTTGTTTCAATAAATACAACAACTAAATCTCCATAAACAGTATGTAAATAAACAAATAAGATGAAACATTGTTAATACAATGGCTTGTGTCATACCTAAATTCCCATACAATGACTTTATGGTGTTCAGTGACTTCGCCACTAAACATTTCAATAATACCAACTTAACGGCGTGTTTCTATGACCCATTTAAAATTGGACTTTTTAATAATTATTTTAAAACTCTGCATTTAATATTATTAAATAAAATTTATATATTCAGAATCAGCGTTTATTGGCCTGTATGAACATATTTTTATAAAGCCATAATATTTTTAACTGGAGTTCCTTATTCCAAGAAAACCTTTGCTAATATATCAATCAACAGACTTGCTACAGACAGAAAGATAAAAGTTATTGCTGGGATTTGAATGCATAATCTAATAATAAAATTTACAAATGAGATATTGTTTTCTAATCTTCACTCATCAATTATAAAGTGGTAGCCAAATCCGCAGCTAATCACATTCAATTTAAACTTATAAATTACTTAAATTAACACACATCCGTGAAAAACTGTGGGATATTATAATTGTAGAATTCATAATAAGGAACTCCAGTGAAAAATATTATGGCTTTAAAAAAATATGTTCATATAGACCAATAAACGCTGATTCTGAATATATAAGTTTTATTTCATAATATTAAACGTAGAGTTCTTAAAAATTTATTAAAAAGTGCATTTTTAAACCTCTCGTCAAAACACACTGTAAAGTTGGTATTACTGAATGGTTAGTGCTGACGTCACGCGTCACCAGTTATTGTATTGAAATCTTTGATTATGTAGGTATGACATAAGCCATCAGTATTAACAACATTTCATGTTATTCGTTATTTCATACTGTTTATAGAGATTTAGTCGTTGTGTTTATTGAAACAATATTTAAGCCTAAATAATTCAGTATCAAAAATAGAGGTATCTCAATGATTTAAAATATTGAAAAACTACTGCACAAAAAAAATAGTAATGCTACTTCTAGGGAGAATGCTTCGAATAACGCTATTCAAAATGGCGGCACTTGATCAGCTGATTGCCCAATCCTATAGTAATTTTTCAGGAGTGATGACGTCACACGATTCACCGTACATACGGTGGTCTTAGGGGGATCTTGAAAAATTAAAACTTTGACAATTATTTTAACTAAAAATGCAGTTATTTAAGTTAGAAGGTCATTATTCATTAAAAAAAAATTAAAAAATTGGACTGGAGTTCTCTATTATTGCGTGTTAAGAGGGTATTACTAGAGAAAACCAGAAATATGTCATTTTTAAATCAGATTTTAGACGTATTGACTCTTTTCCACAAAAAATTATAAATGGATTCCGAAAGATTGTTCTTTTATCTAGCATTCGCATGTTTTAAATTTTGAGAAAAAATGTTTTTTTTTAGTATAATAAGGTTATACCATAGGTCGTTGGCAGATTTGTTAAATTTTCAAAAAAGATTTTGTATTATAGCACACCCATTTCAAATCATATAATCACGCAGTAAAATAAATCAATACATTTTCTGGGTATCGCATGTTTTAGAATTTTAATTTTAGTTTAAATAAAATCATTAAAAAAATATATACTTACATGTGTTTCTTGATGAAAATTGGTCCGTTTATGTATTTATTTGCACACTTACACACATATGAAATATTTTTTTTAGATATTTCCTGCTGTGGTACCAAGCTCTCGGTGACAATGCACCGGCCGAGGTGCACTACATGTTCGCCACGCTCGTCCCTGGTTTCCCGGAACCGAAGATATCGTCTTCCGGCTCCGTGGCCAGTTCGGCCGTCGGCACCGCCCTCAAAGACATCCCGCAAGAAACCGCCGAGTACAACATTGCCAACATCCTGCAGCACCCCAACTTCTCGTCCAGCGAGTCAACACCGAGCAAACGCATATCCGTCTCCCCGGAACAACCAGTTTCTACGGGATTGCTCGGGAAGCTTGCGAGCGTTTCGGCTTCGATCTTCCACGACACAAACGTCTTAAATCCGGTGCAAAACGTGGAGATATTCCCGTTATTACCGGCGAGCGGTCACGAGAAGATGGTGGAAAATGAATCCAAGTATTTTCTTGAGGTGTTGCTGGAAGGAATGGCCGCCACCGTGACTAAAATCCAGTGGAGGGACCGTTCGCACGTGAAGGCAATGAAGACTTTTGCCTTTCTTCTGGAGAAGTTTAAACAGTATTATCTGCCGTACATCTGTCCGCAGTTTGATTATAACAGTTCGCTGTATAACCCAAATCTAGGTGAGTTGAGGAAATTGATTTATTGATTTATTAACCGCTCAGGCCTTGGTCCTAATTTGTCAGAAGGTCAAAATATTTCGCTTTGCTATAAAATCCAAATAAATGGAATATTTCTGAACGCTTCCAAAAACTAAAAACTGTTTTTGAGAGGGGATGAAATATGTTTTCAAATTATGTCATTTTAAATTAATATATAATTATTGAAGAAGAAGATAACACTAATATTCTAAACGATGATATGAAAGAAAACAAGACCCAGAAAAATTAAAAGATAACGGTCGCAACCCTCGAACACAGAACCTCTCGTCTTACCGGGACAAACGCCTTACCAATTCAGTTACTGCCACCTCTTATTTGAACGCCTTATTTGTCAACCTCATATTTCTAATTTTCGAATTAACAATATTATCTTAGAAATTTTTTTTTAATATGGACTCAATCACTAGTTGAAGATAATATCGATAATTCTAATTTGAAATATGAGATTGACAAATATGACGTTTAACCGCTCTACTATTGTTTTATGGCTCTATATTATCGCCATCGCGAGATACGCAACAAGCTGTATCCCGTACGTTCAGGTAAAAAATAACTATACCTGAAACCCACAAAACATTAGTATACATCAAGTTTTTTCCTGCGTTATCGTGAAGTTGAGGGATGTGTTCAGACATTTTAAAATCTCCCATATAAGTCACACCGCTAGTCAGTGGTTCTCTCTATGCAAGTGGTGCAGCTTATATAAACGTTTAAAAAACACAATGTTTTTTTACCTACTTTTTGAATAAGGGCACTTAAAGGGACTTAGGGCAGTTAAATAAGAGGTGGCAGTAGCCGAATTGGTAAGGTGTTCATCCCGGTAAGACGGGAGGTTCTGGGTTCGAGTCCCAGTTGCGACCGTTATCTTTTTGTTTTTCTGTGCCTTTTTTCATGGTTCCTTTTCAATGCACTACAATTTAACCCTCTTATTTCAGATCTCCCCGCGCAGCATCCTGTACTGGAAGACGAATACATCCAATGCCGCGTCATCCTGATAAAATGGGTAGCGAATTACGCGCACGTCACCAAGCGGGTGGGTGACGGCTCGGCCCAGCCGTCTTCGCTATCCTCGGGGCAGTCGCACAGCAGCACCAACACGCCGGCATCCTCGCTGGCCAACAGCACCGCACCTCTCATGCTCACCTCGCTGGCAAGCCACAGTGAGGAAGGCGAGCAATCGTTCACCGTGAGCACGGCTGGCGATATATACAGGAGTTCTCCGCTCGAGCAGAATGTGGCGCATCCCAGCTTAGATTCAAGTGAGTTTATTTTGTAATTTAAATACAGTGTAATTGGAATTTTTCAGGTTAGTATTGAACCTCTTCCCTATTTATCTTGTTGTTTAATTCTGAACAAAATAATAATTATAATATCCAGATTCTTGCAGCAACTAATATTGTCAGCTGTGGTTCCATTTATTTATCAATATTATGTATAGATTCCTGTTTTACTATGGTAACCATTTTCTTTATTAGTCTCCCCCACACGTAGAGTTCGGAGCGGGACGTGCCTCGCGCCACTTCAGGCCGCCGCTGAACTGCGCTGTAAACCGTTATCTTACTTTCGATCTTTACTTTTCTGCGCGGCGGGCCTGAAGTGGAGCGGGGCACGTCCCACTCCGAACTCTACGTATGGGGGGTACTATTATTTATGAATAGAACAATATTAGGTGTAGATTCTTGTTTTACCTTAGTAACCCTTTTCCTTCATTTTAGAGCGATATCTGTAGATTCCTGTTTTATCATCTCAACCTTTTTCCTTCATTTAAATCAGTGGTTTCCAACCTTTTTTTGACCAGGGACCACTATTACATTTATTTGTTCTCACAGGGACCACATGGTACAATAATGATAAACAGTTAATCGCGTAATGAAATGTGTCCTTGCAATTACTATCATTTTGCAATTCAATGTACTCTTCTTGGACTTCTTCGGCTACCTCTCCATCATTAATACCAAAAGGGTTACGAATCAGCTTTTGGATACCTTTCGATTTGGTCTTTGTAGTAAAAGAATAAATGTTTCGTGGACCACAATTTAGATCTCGCGGACCAGACACCTGTGGTTCACGGACCACCGGTTGGGAACCACTGATTTAAATAGAGCGATATATGTAGATTCCTGTTTTATCATTGCCGCCATTTTTCTTTTGTTTTTATGAGACTGAATTTTTTCCCTTCAAATTTTCGAACTCATCGAACAACATCCTGTGACCGAAACGTCCTTTTGTTTAACTGCTATAAAAAGAATGGATTGGATAAAAAGTACTATTATATAATAAACACTAATATTTCTAACAGCCGTTATTTATCGTTATCCAACAGCTACTATAATCCGTCGTTATTTAGTCAACAGCACAAAACCAAGCTCTATAATTATTACGGTCACGATAATAATTATTACTTACTAATAATTATTTTCCTGACTTAATAAACCTTCACCTGGCCGCTTACTTTAATTGTTGAATCGCCGTATTTTGGATTTTTTCGATTGGCAACGGTATTGTTAAACTTCCGGCGTCACTTTTTGGATTTTCGCCGTTCGGGAGCCCGACGTGAATTCGAATCGTCGCCTAATTTTATAAGTTTGTGTTCATTATGTGTTAATGTCACAGTTACGGGTCAATACCTTTTACCAGAATTATGACACTAATTCTAACCGTGATTCATATATAGCTGAGTGTGTGGATCGCATTCTTTTTGAATTGTCCCGAAGCGACGAGAGATCGCCATGTTTTAAGGCTAACACACCGCCGTGTTCAAAATTGAGTGTGAAATATCTCAGGAATCGGGGCGAGCGCAGTCGATGGCTTGGCGTAAATAAGGCCCGGTAAATAGCTACGGTCTGGCGGTACCATATTTGTCGCGATATCCGCCGATGGATGGATTCCTGGCGCTCATCTTCGGATGAAGCATGCTGATCGAAATGGGCTTCTACCCAGTGCTCCTTGGTGTGCTCAAACCGGAGCACTGGTCCTGATCGGGAGCTTGGATCTTGCTCCCTGGCGAATCGTCTGGTTATTTGGAGGCTTTCCTTGGGGTCTTTTCTCGGTGCCCGAACTGGAGATGGAGCGAGACTACAGCCCGTGTTTCCTCAGCACGCTGTGTGGAGCCGAATAAAGTGTTCGCGTGAATTTAGAAGTAATTTGTTTAGAACCATGGTCCGCAGGTACGCTATTTCTTTATTTTAGTTAATTGCCTCTTAAATTTCAGAACAGGTTATGTTTTCTTTGGGAAATGAATCCCGGTCCCTTGAAGGGCACCGTTGTATTGAAGGTTTAAATTTAGTTGTAATTGTTACTGGATAAACTCTTTTATTCCCCTAGCCTAACTATCCTTACCGGAGGGAAAACTGCATTCTCCCTTCCCACCATCCTGAGGGAGTTTCTCATGCTCTGAATAAAAAAATGGTGCCAAGGAACCATTATGTTGCACACGTTAAATTCAGTAGTCCATCATGTGACTAGACTCGAGCGCCAAGCTTTGTACACCGACGGGTTGGGTTATTTTACTCTTACACACTCCATTACTGTACCGCCATCTAGCTTGCTAGAGCTGACCATGCCACCAGTTACCAGGGTTCATTATTGTTGCTTTTAAGATAAATATATTGGTTAGTCCTCTGTGTGTTCTAGTAACTGTAACATGTGTTTCTGTTCATTTCGTTCCGCCAAGTTTTTTGTTTGATTAAGTCTTCTCGCAAGCGTAAACATGAACCAAAAGATGGAAGTTGATATGGAAGATCGATAGCAGTGTTTATTTCTACAAAATATTTGTTTTACACATGCCCAATTTTGTGTGGCGGATTAATGAGAGATTATTTGTTGAGATGTATTTTACAGAAAATAACCCAAGGAGCCCATCTCTGTAATGTATCCAAATGTTTGAGGAAATAGAGCGACGCATCGGTAACAAAAAGATTGTGACTACATAGAATGTAATTAGTTAATGAAAAATGAAATTTTTTAAACCTGTCAAATTGTCTGTCCTGGAACGGGAAACTTTCCTAGTTGGACAGGCAAAGCTTCCTAATATGTAATTTGTACTTCTTTTGTATCTATCTGTAATAAATAAATAAATTATAATGCTGCAAATGCCCTTTTAATGAACATTAAATAATTTACAGCCGAATCTAGCAGCGAAGAGCTCTCCAGCGTGGCGGTGGTGCGTGACGTCCTAAACTGCTCGCGTGACCACGTCAACTTCACGCACGAGGTTCTGCGCCAGGCCTTCCTCCTGCCCTTCTCCCAGTCTGCCGCCATCCGTAGGGTGATAGCCGTCTATAAGGACTGGATTCAGATGAATGTAAGAATTATTTGTTTCCAAACTAGCTGAAGCACCCAGTGTTATGCTTTATTCTGCTTTAACCCGTCAAAGGCCAGCAAATTCCAGGAAAAATACGGAAATTTCGTAACAAAACACGATTTTGAATTGTATGTTTTGTTGATTAATTTTGAGCTATTGTATATTTTATTGACTGAAACACGTTCACAACACAATAAACTATCCACCAAAACAACATTACTTGCATTTATTACGTAAATTAATAGGTTTTACGATGTTTTAGTCGCGGAACACGCGTCAGTTGCGACGGTTAAAATCGCGGCAAATTTTGACAGGTGATTGTCATAGAAGAAATCGTTTTAAAAATATTCTGGTGTTGCAAGGTGAATGAAACTTCAAGGCGTATCATAGAGTACTGTTGGCGCAAGCGATTCTGACACTGTTCTTCATACAAATTATGTACATAAAAGGGCCAAAATCGCAGACCAAAAGTTTTTTGACGAAAATATTATTCAAATATTTGAATTATTTTCTCGCGCATGCGCATGTGACGCACGCGCCGGCGCGTCTCCGGCCTGTCACCGGTTAAGAAGTTTGGTTTTTTCGGTCCCTCGACCCGAAATTGACCTACTTTTTCCCACATATAAGGTTTTCCTGCTTAAGAAGTTTGTTTCTTCCGGTCCCTTGGAAAACTTCTTAGAGGGTTTCACTGTAGTTTCAACATCCTTCAACAGATATCGTTGGGGTAGATAGTTTAATGAAGTTTTGAGGTGACTCAACAGATGTCAGTTAAGTAGTACCTTAGAAGAGTGCTGACCTTCGTCGTTCGTTTCTAATACCCGAACGGTTACAGAAATAGCCAACGATATACGACCGACAGCTGGGCACCTTGAGTGTGAAGTTCTCTTGCTTCAGAATTAGACAGAGCATCCATTAGAACGGATGTTTGGTCTAGTTAAATATTCATTGTAAACCACACGATATTATTCTTTTTTTATGAGACAACAAACAACAGGGAGATACAATGATTTATATGAGCTATGTGAGCTGGGATAAACTTGGTCTCCTGTTATTAAACGGGTTAAACATAAACATGCGTCTTCCAGGTGGTAGAGATTCCCCCCTTCCTTCTGGAGCACACGCACGGCTCCATCACCAGCAACCACGAGGTGTCGGTCCCGCCACGCCGTTTGCGCAACGATTCCTACCTCGGTGCCATTCACAAGGACAACATACTGGTCCGCGCTGGTCTGCAGGTGAACGCAAACAAACATCAATCATTCCCTTTCCATCAATCATCAATCATTTCCCATTATTAGGCGATAAATCCTGAAATTTATGTGTGCTTTGATATTTTTTTCAGTTAGCAATGTAATTTCCATTTTAGGAAGTGGGTATGGGTACCGCCGCCCCGGGAACCATATATTAGATGACCAACACCTCTTCCACAGGGCACCCTAAGTTTTATCATGCCCGGGTTCATGGGGTGAGATTTCCAGGTCTTAGAGGCGGATGCATTTCCCCACTATCTGCATGACGAACCGGATCGAAAAAAGCTGGTTGACGGAGACCATTTGATCTCTTCAGCCAGACTCTCTCGACCCATTGCCTTGTAACGCAACCCGTGTATGTTCGTCCCTGCTGGACACACTGACCTCCAAATTCTTACCCATCCCTCGAACCTTCCTTCCCAACCTTTCCTTAAAAAGACCATCCCTGAAGCATGCCTGAATACAGCATCCCTGAAGATGACATGGGCCCCCAGGGAAATTATTTTCCTAAGGGCCTCCTGTGTTGAGTTGATATATAAAATATATCATTCACAGAAATTTCAAATGCTGTATAGGACAAAATGTTAATTGCTCAGGAGAGCCAAAAAAAAGTTTTTTATTTTTCAAAATACTCCTATTTTTGTAGACCTATAGTTATGAATTTTTATTATAAAATAATATTGAATTAATCTTTCGGAATACTGAACGTTTTTTGTAAATTTCTTTAATAACAGTTTTGAATTTATCTGAAAAGAATCCTCTTAAAATGCACATCGTAAAAGATGCATTTATTTTCCTAGAAATATTTCGATGATGCAGAATGAAAGAAAAAAAAAAATGATATATTTGTCTCATTTTTGGATTTATTGTCCTTCATAGAATTTCTAATTTCCGTTATAAATACTGGCAAAAAATGAGGCAATATTACTAATATTGTTTTATACATTTTTTAGGTTGTTCAATAAGAAAAATGCTTTTAAAAAAAATCCAAGATACCGGATCTCGAGAGTTTTTAGTAGGACTTAAAATTGCATTTCTGCTGTTACGATTAATTACACCAAAAATGAGCCCAGTTACAAATTTCTATTTTCTTCCAGAATGTGCTGCAGCTGTTCATGACGCAGGCGGCCAACGTGTTTCTGGCGCTTCACGGCCCAAGCCCCACCACAGGCGGTATGTCGCAGCAGCACCTTCTGGAGGAGCAGACCGACACATGCAAGCGCGTTCTCAACATCTACAGATACATGGTCATGCACACCACCATGGACACGCACACGTGGTAAGACCACTTGCCATTCATTGTGTTTTTACATTTTGCATAATCAATTTTGCTGGTTTTCTAATGTTTTTTTATTGCTTGCAACACTGGACTTTTTATGCATTACCGCACAATAGTCCCAACTGCTCTCAACTATCTGGAGCCAATGAGACTAAGGCATCCTCGATTGGAGTACGTTGAGAGGTTGAAAGTAGTGGTGAGGGGAAGAACCTTGCGTTTTTTGCGTTCACCAGGCGATACTGAAAGTTTCTACTATCGAACAGAGGCAATAAGAAAACACTCTGCGATGGAAGTCTGAACAGGCAGTTTTTTTTTTAAGATTTAACAAGTCGGCTTCTCGGAATGACAAAGTTCCATCTGACATCAATGTCAAGCGGTAACGAGCTCTACAAATAATTACCGTAGAGTTCATTATCATTTGCTGTGTCAGACAAAAACTTGGTGTTAATTAAACTGGTTTTAATTGCTTTGAACTCTAAGGCCCTTTTTCCACAGGAATACGTAAGTATCCGATACTTATATTGTATATTAATATTGCAAACAACTTGTCGTACCCACTCCATACACAACACTACTAAAACCACGAGAACCGCGTCGCCACCAATCATTGTTGAATTGTCACATCGTCAAAACTAGAATGCTTTCATAACCTCACTTACAACCAAACAGTTGCTGTAGTTGTCATTTTTATATCCTGTTTAGTCCTATCATTGATCCAAAGCATATGCATTGTTACAAAATGTTTGACACAAGTGACGCCACGTTTAAAGTATTGACGATGCGAGGGAACAGCCTTGCCCGGGTTTTTTAGCGAGATAGGGAGTGTGGTGTCACCGACGAGCTTATAAATGGGGGCAACGTGTGCATGTGTACGAATCTCAGATGCAGATGCATGTCGGTAGTCGCCAAGATACTTGAATCATCGAGTATAATGTACTTGCATATCCGTGCAGAAGATTTTTTTTTTTTTTCTTGTTCATTTGGTTACGTAATTTGTGGGTTTTTCAACCACCATGCTATGCACATGCCCGTTTTATGGTGGTCAATTGGGCCTAATAGTCCTAAATAATTCACAAAATTAGAGTGGGAAGCAACCATTTATTGGATGATCAACATCTATAGGTCACGCTGTGTAACTTAGCTGGGGTGTCCGGGTTCATGGGGTGAGGTTTGTCTAGTCTTGTGTACTACGTAGCGGGAGAGACCTTTTGATCTCTCCAGCCGGACTCTCTCGACCCATCGCCTTGCACCGCAATAGGAGAGATGGATTCAAATTAAATTAATTCATTCATTTAAAATAATATATTGTATATTTGCGGCATGTTCCAGAGTGGAAGATACTACCAGTATCGCTCTGGTGTAAGACCACCATTCAGAATTGAAACGTTGCTTGAAAATGGCTTTAGCCGTGTTTAGTGACCAGATCTGAATAGCCAGGTACTTCCCAACCTTCCTCTTCCCCACCTCCTTCCCCTCCCCACTACCTTCAGCCTCACAACATACCCCAATTGGGGATGCCATAGTCTCACTGGCTCCAGACGGGAGCAGTTGAGATTCTTGTGCGGTATTCACTGTAAAAAAAAAAAAAAAATGTCCGTCACTCATGGACACACAGACCCCCAGATTCCTACCCACCCTATTAAATAGATTATACCCTTATCCTTCGCAAAACTTCCTTCCCATGAAAAGACCCTCCACCCTGATGGTAATAGTTTTCCTCAGAGCCTTCTAATGTTAAAAAAAGCTTTTTATAATATTTGATGCTGTGAACACATTTCCATTACCTACTAATATGCTATATTATTAATCCGTGTTTATTTTGCCATTTCCAGGGAACAGTTGCTGCTAGTGCTTCTACAAATAACTTCTCTAGTCCTTACCAAAGTACCCCCAAAAAGAAAGCACGAATCTCTCGGTACGAAACATCGTTTACTATGTATGTTAGCTGTGATTGTTTCTAGCTATTAAGTCTAACCAACACTACAACCAACCGCCACTATCACACTGCACTGCTTTATATATTAACACTACTAATGTATTCAAATTACAGTGAAACCCTCAAGAAGTTTTCATAAATTTTCGGTCCCTTGGAGACTGAATGGCCCAAATTATCTCACATGTAAGGATTTCCTACTTAAGAAAAATTTTCCAGACCCTTGGAAAACTTGAAAAGTGTTTTACTGTACAGTGAAACCCTATTAACACATTCATTGCTATTAAGTATTTTATAATAAATTGATTGCATGCTGCAGATTAAATCTAATTTTAGTTTAGCTAGTGATGCTCGTGAAATTTTCTTTTCATTTACCATGTATATAATTCGGACATGCTGGGCGCTTACTTAGCACCAAACGAAATTTCCAGCCAAGGAAATTTCATATTGTGCGGTAATAATTCAGCAATCAATGTGTTAAGAGGTTTTCAAGATATCAGAAAATATTAATATCTTACGTGGTAAAACTCATAAAGCGTTGCTTTATTTACTAACAATACTGTCCTGCATACAAAAATTTTTTAAATGCAGTATAACCCTGTTAAGAAGTTTTTGGAATATGAGAAAATATATTTAAATCAAGTCGGAAATCTCATAGATCACCGCTTTATTTACAATATATGTACTTTATATTGTCCTGCATACTTTGTATTAAAATTGCAGTTAACCTCTTGGAGCGCGGAGGAACAACACGGAAATTTCACGACCTTCAATTTGAATCGAATGTTTTGTGGATTAATTTTTACCTATCGTATATTTTATTGACTGAAACACATTCCTAGAACAATAAACTATCTACCAAAACAACATTACTTGCGTTAATTACGTAAATTGATAGGTTTTGCAATGTTTTAGTTGAGGAACTCATAAATGTGACGCAACCAAAATGACATTTCGAGATGCGCACAGATAAAAATTATTTTAAAATATTCTGTGGCTACAAGGTGAATGAAATCTTTACCCATCCCATAGGGAATGTTGGCGCAAGCGATTCTGACACTTCCTTTACAAATTTTGTACATAGAAGGGTCAAAATAGTAGAAAAAACGTATTTTTTTCCCGCGCATGCCCAGAAACTGTTCACATCCCGCACTACGGCAAATTAAATATAAATTATTCCGAGCGACTAGACGCATTGCGGGTTTCCCTATGGTAAAGGACGATAATAGAGCAAGCGTTTCTGACTTTGTTCTTCATACACTTTCTTTATACATAAGGGTCAAAATTGCATTTCAAAGTGCCGCGGCCACCTTGCGGCCACCGGGTGACAAACGGCAAACAACCGGTTAAACCTAGTTAAGGAAATTTCAAATAATTAAAAAAGGTTATTAATTTAATTTTACACCTGATTGGACAGATTTCTGGATTTTTCATTTGTATTTATATGTACCTGCATTTGGTTGCCCCTGACCAGCTGGGAATTCCTTATTACTTGTTATATTATTGGGAGATCGTATTTTACAACTTCTTACGCTATTATAAGGGAATGAAATGCATAATTTGTTGACTGTTAGAATGTTTTCAGGCTTGGAAAAAAATTACTACTCAATTATAAAAATGTTGTTAAAGAAAACTTCTTATTAAGGGGGTTTCACTGTACATATTTTTATAAAAAATTGTATTTGGAAATGCTTTAAAAATAATTGTATGAAAAGTTTTATAATCCATGCCTCACCATTGTAATATTTAAATACTATTAACACTGTATTTATTATCAATTTTCACGCATCACAATAATATTTATTAAAAAATGTTATTGGAAAGTCACTGTAACTTTACGTTTATAAACCCACACCTCACCACAATCTATGCATCTTCCCAGACAATGAACACTGTAACGCTGCCCGAAATGTTGTGTTAAAAAGGTGAAAGCACAACACGGCATAATAACTCAAAAATGAATCACGATTATATATGTATTAGTTAATTATTGCAGGTCGCCTAGATAGAGAAGTTAAGGATTAAACCATAGACATCCGAATTGATAGACTCACCCTAACATGAAATCTGGTTATCATTTGGACGAGCTGGAGGCAAACCGTGTGACCATATTTTTGGCACCAAAGCTTTGAATAAACTATAAAATCAGTTGTCCATTGAACACTGAAATGCGCTCATTGAAATAACCCGACCCCTGCTCAGAAAAGTAAAATTCGCTAAAGTTAGGCAAAAGTTTGCAGCGCAGTTAATTACGGGACTTTTCTGTGCAGGATCTGAGATGCTAAAATTGAGCGAAGTGGGTAAATTATAAAGCGTTTATAAAATTAAATGTTGGAAACAAGTGCAAACTTTTATTTACCTTTTTGGGATTTGCACTTAAGTTTTTTAATAATAATAATAATAACGTAGTATTTATATAGCGCAGTTTTGTGATATCAAACGGAACGAAATTATTTATCCAGCCAGCAATTTGCGCACCATTGTAAAAAAGGATTAGTAATTCGTAAGCAGATTTTATTTTCATGGACTGAATAGTGATGTTACAATGTGAGTTGCTTATATACTGTCAGATTCATTTATTGACAAATCACAGAAAGAGAGACGGTCACGCCGCCTCCCGCGTGTAGCTTAACTTGTTTTGTTCCCCTTTCCTTGATTGGCTGGACTATTAAATTGAATGTCTACAGATTAAACTCTCAATCACTGCAATAACCTATTTTTCACTTATGTTTATCTAAAACTTTATACTTATCTAGCTGACCCGACAAACGTTGTTCTGCCTTATAAATTATTTCTAGTGAATATTTTGGTTGTTAAATAGAAAATAACAAATGTATTGTAAGTGTCGGGGGATGGGATCTGTGACAGAAAGAGGAATGGAGCGCTGTAGACGATGACCGCCAGTTAAAGCAAAAAAACACCAACTAAAATAGGAAAATGAAATAAAGAAAATCAATGTGAATTTCGAAGAGCAATTGAGTGTACGATATTTTTGTCAGTCCATCTTTAGCCAACACAAATAAGCTCGATGGTTTGCTCACGCGAGAACATGATGCCGAATGAAATATCAAAATGACGCTACGCTTCTCGAATGTCTTGCTCATGTGTGGATGAAAGTTTGATGAGGCGGACGTAGCGCCATCTGTCATTCAACAACATAAATAATTTTGTTCTGTTTGAAATACGAAAGACGGTTAAATTTGTTCATACAAACATACTAAAATCGCAATTAAAAAATGGGAGAATGGGGTAGGAGGGTTAAAATTTGGGTTTATAGGTATTTTTTGATGCCAAATAAAAATAAAAAAATACAAAAAAAAATAATTTGTCAAAACAATAAAAAAAAAATCTGGTTAGGGACACCCTAATCACCTAGCGGTATGAAGTATACTTTAAAACCTATTCTCATACCTACCAAATATACATTTAAATTTCATAAAAATCGGAGGAGTGCGACCACAAACACCGTGACACGAGATTTTTAAATATATGATATTGCCTCCATTACATAATAATATATTAGATTTGCTTATTCTACCTTTAAAAAAGATCTTTTAATCCAGATGTTAGTAATTATCTGAAGTGTTTACTGTACATGCAATGAATTTACGATATACGCTATTATAAGTCTGAGGGCTGTCAGTTATTGTTTATAGATCTTATCTTAGACAAATAATATTAACAGTTAGTAATCATTTGTCTTTTATTGTGTCTTATAGTAATCCTAAATAGTAGCCATCTTTAGAAGTATTGACACTTTAATTACCTTAGGTACTAATACCTTATTAATTTTTTTATTACTTGTCAAAATGGATTGGGCAATAAATACTTGATACGATTATTTCTTAAATTCCTACTTATTATTGAAACAATTTTAAACTTTTTTCTACTTTTTTTTATTTCTGACCGTTACTGTAGTTCTGTAGTGGATGTGTTTATGTACATAGTTTGAATGTCTCTCAACAGATGTCGTTAGACTAGGGCCTCTGCTGAGATACCTTAAAACTACATGTAACTATTATGTAGTTTTAAGTTGTCTTAGCAGAGGTCAGTAGTAGTACTATATGAGAGAGACAACTGTCACCCTTTCGGGGCTAAAACCCAAACGGTTAGGGAGATATCCTATCCGATAGATAGGCGAGCAGCTTACTGAGCAGTGGCCCCTGCTACAAATTATGACAGAACTTCCTTAAAATGGACTCATTCACGTTAGGTATTCATTGTAAATATGACTGATAATAAACAAGACCCATAATCTCTGACAAACCGAAGTATTATTGAAAACTAGAATTCCCGATCAAAAGAATTGTATTTTTAAGCAAAGGGTTTAACAGTACACCATAGTTATCGTCTGTCTATTACGGTAACTTTCTTTGTAAATTTAACTATATTATATCTGTTTATTTACCAGAACATTTCCTTTAGCTTAGAAAATATCCTGAAAATGAGCATTTCAAAATTTACTCCGTTTACTAAGAGGATATTGTTTACTAATCCAAAAAATTTAATTGATTTGGAAAAAAAACTAAAAAAATTTAATAGAGATGAGGCTAGTATTTCTTGGTATCCAGGTACTTGATAACTACACAAAAACCAAATGCTGTAAACCATACTAGTTTAACCCTTAACTACCTACCACCTAATTTCGTCCTTCTACGTGCGGTCCGTGAGACCACTGGTATATTATTACTTTTAATTTGGAATCTATTGCAACAACGAAACAGCTGATGAATGAAATACTTGTTTATACTCTAGAACTTTTTTAAGAAACAAAATTAACTTTAAACATTCAAACTATTCTTAAAATCTTTACAAAACAACAGTTTTGTCACAAAAAAACACTATTCTAAGAAAACGAGATCTGTAGTAATAGAAACTTAAAATTTTGACTTCTGTGTATAATTTTTTATAAATTGAATAAACTAATTATAAAATCAAAAAAATTAAACATAAAATAAAAATAAAATAACAAAATTGCAATGTCTAAACATTTACAATTTTTCGTGGCAGTTACAACAGATACACCAAAACCTTGCACAAAAACATAAGTATCTGGATCACATGTGAAACACGTTTTTCGAATTTTTAGTTTGTCTGCATTAGAAGTGGTCGGTAATAGAGAACTCCAGTCCAATTTTTTAATTTTTTTAATGAATAATGACCTTCTAACTTAAATAACTGCATTTTTATTTTTAGAGTTAGTTTTAATAGTTAAAATAATTGTCAAAGTTTTAATTTTTCAAGATCCCCTAAGACCACCGTATGTACGGTGAATCGTGTGACGTCATCACTCCTGAAAAATTACTATAGGATTGGGCAATCAGCTGATCAAGTGCCGCCATTTTGAACAGCGTTATTCGAAGCATTCTCCCTAGAAGTAGCATTACTATTTTTTTGTGCAGTAGTTTTTCAATATTTTAAATAGTAGAGATAAACTAATAAAGATACCTCTATTTTTGATTCTGAATTATTTAGGCTTAAATATTGTTTCAATAAACTCAATGACTAAATCTCTATAAACAGTATGAAATAACGAATAACATGAAATGTTGTTAATACTGATGGCTTATGTCATACCTACCAATGACTGGTGAAGCGTGACGTGAGCACTAACCATTCAGTAATACCAACTTTACAGTGTGTTTTGACGAGAGGTTTAAAAATGCACTTTTTAATAATTTTTTAAGAACTCTACGTTTAATATTATGAAATAAAACTTATATATTCAGAATCAGCGTTTATTGTTCTATATGAACATATTTTTTTAAAGCCATAATACTTTCACTGGAGGTCCTTATTCTTCCCTGATCTGCAGAATACGGCGAATAGAATTCTTGTTGTCCTTCTAAAAGTGATAACTTTTTTCTCGACGCTCCATGTGCGATCTAGTAAGCTTTTCTGCCAATTTCTTCAGGAATTAATATAAAATGAACAAAAACAATGAATATTTTCATCGTTTTTAAATATTCATCGTTGAATAAAAACGTTGAATATTTTCATCGTTTTTAAATATTCTTCGTTGAATAAAAACAATGAATATTTTCATCGTTTTTAAATATTCTTCGTTGAATAAAAACGATGAATATCTTCATCGTTTTTATCCATTTTGTTACTTAAACAAAAAAAAAAGTAAATACAAAAATCACACAATCACCTACGTGCGGTCACACAGACCACTGGCGTGAAACTTTTGCTTGCCTAGGTCAGA
This sequence comes from Limnephilus rhombicus, assembly GCA_929108145.2. Lineage (NCBI taxonomy): Eukaryota > Metazoa > Arthropoda > Insecta > Trichoptera > Limnephilidae > Limnephilus > Limnephilus rhombicus. Next base: position 9,082,846 of record OV815287.1, on the reverse strand, counting down.
CGTGCGCACGTTTACACTCGCCGAGTGAAAGCGCGATACTGTTCAATGTGTAGAAAAGGTACATAGCCAGACGACACACACAACGAAAAAAAAAAAAAAAATACATTGCGGTCACTGAGACCGCTGGTAGGTGGTTAACCTGTCAAAGGCCGGCAAAATCCAGGAAAAATATGGAAATTTCGTAACAAAACACGATTTGCAATTTTGAATTGAATGTTTTGTGGATTAATTTTGAGCTATCTTATATTTTATTGACCGAAACACATTCCTAAAACAATAAACTATGTACCAAAACAACATTACTTGCATTAATTACGTAAATTAATAGATTTTACGATGTTTTAGTCGAGGAACACGCATCGATTTGGCAGATAAAATTCGCGGCAAATTTGACATTTTCATGCCACAGATAAAATCGTTTTAAAATATTCTGGGGTTGCAATGTGAATGAAATTTTTACCCATCTTATAGGGTAATGTTGGCGCAAGCGATTCTGACCTTGTTCTTCATACAAATTCTGTACATAGAAGGGTCAAAATCGCAGACAAACATATTTATTTTTAAATATTTTTTTCGCGCATGCGCAGAAGCTGCGCGCGCCCGCGCATCTCCGGCCGATTGCAGGTTAAAAGTTAACTACATAACGCGCCACACTGTATCACTGTCTACACACATAAATACACACTTTGCCACAATCTGACACATCCGATGATGGATACTATATCACTATCTGAAACATTTGCAAAAGAAGGAGGAAGTGCTACACGGCATAATAACACAAAAATTAATCACGATAATAATTTCTACATTTATTGGTTGCTTCATTTCAGCTTTCATACAGTGCATGTTAAAATAAGAAAAGTAGAACGCCTGCATGTTATTTAATTCGTAGTGAACCTCTCCTAACCTCACTTAATGATTGTCTCCAGGTGGTTCTTTGGCCCCCGCCATCTTCCAGACTCTGATAGTGACATGGATCAAGGCCAACCTCAACGTGTCGGTGCGCTCGGAGCTGTGGCAAAGCTTTATGGACGTGCTGGCACGCCTCACGCACTGGGAGGACCTCATCAAGGAATGGGCGGTTGGTTCCAACACTTACATTATATACCTTTAACTTAGAGACAAAAAACTTAATGTCGCGAAATATTTTTAGATTATTCTACGAGTATAATATATGTTTGTTTTAAACTATCACACCTCGGACATATTCCGTTAGAAGGTCAGAATTTTTTCACTTTGCAATAAAATCCAAATAAATGGAATATTTTCTAACGTATCCGAAAATTAAAAACTGTATTTGATGGGTGATGAAATACGTTAAACAAATGTATTAAAAACATTATTGCAACCTCATTTTTTTGTCAATTCATGTAAAAATAAGTAGTGACCGACCGAAGGTTCAGTTTCGGTTTCGGCAAAAAAATCTAGTTTCGGCATCAGTTCTTCGGCCGCACCGAAACTCTGCAAAAGATTTCAATAAATGGTAAATTTAGTCTTAACCCGTCAAAGGCCAGGAAAAACATGGATATTTCCTAACAAAGCACCACTTTCAAACTATTTTATTGACCGAAACACATTCCTAGAACATTTAACTATGTATCAAAAAAACATTACTTGCGTTAATTACGTAAATTGATAGTTTTTACGATGTTTTCGTCAAGTAATACGCATCGGACTTTGACAGAAAGAATCGCGGCAAATTGGACATTTTGATGCCACAGATATAATCATTCAAAAATATTCTGGGGTTGCCAGGTGAATGAAATTTTTGCCTAGATCCTGGGTAAATGTTGGCACAAGCGATTCTGACCTTGTCCTTCATACAAATTCTGTACATAGATGGGTCAAAATCGCAAACATATTTTTTTCAAAATTTTTTCGCGCGCAAGCGCACAAACCGCGCGTGGATTCGCGTCTCCGGCCAATAAGAGGTTAAGGATGTTGTGATTGTAAACGCAATTTAAATTAAAATACTCAATTAATGAGGTCCTTCCTTTATAATGTACATAAGTGTTGATTATTTACAATTTTTTGTTTCATGAAGTAGTTAACGTGTTTGTTAATTTTTAGTCATACCAAAAAAAAAAAAATTTCGCGTACTTCAATTATTGTTTTTTTTAATTTAATATAACACATTTTAACTGTTTGTATAAGTGTAAAAAATAAGCCAAATTTCTGTAAACAATAGATTTTCAACATGTCTAAAAAAGTTTCAGTTTCAGTTTCGGCCGAAACTGAGACAGCTACCGAAGATTCAGTTTCGGTAGAAAATCCTATTTCGGTCGGACACTAAAAATAAGTAATAAAAAATTCGAAAACTTTCATAAACTTTTTCTTCAAATTGCGATACTTAAGTTTCATATAGATGCACTTTTTAATTCTTCTTTAATTCTAACTTTTAGTTTTAATATAAAGCTTGGTGATTTCTCTTTTTAATTTTTGTTTTTAATTTTGTGATTAATTTTTATTTTTTGATTTTTGTTTTTAATTTTGTGATTAATTTTTATTATTATTATTTATGTTCGAATTTTATTTTCATTTTTTATGTAATATGGCAGACTGGGATTGCACTACCCTCCCAGCCCTGCTGGAATAAAAACTTAAATAAAAAAATAAATTAACACACCGTTTAGATCAGTGGTTTCCAAAGTGGTCCCCCAGGATCATCCAGCAGGTCCGTGGAAAATAAAAATTGATTTGGGGGTCCCTGAATGACGTCAGGGGGTCTGCGGCAAGGTCCACCCCATCCTACCCCATATCCCATTTCACCCCCTCCATTGTGGTAAATTTGCCATACCACCCTATCCCATTCCGCCTCCTCCGTTGCTGTATCCGCCACGGGGTCCGTGGGCCAAAAGAGTTTGGGAACCACTGTTTAGATCATATTTCTAAACGGTGTTTTAAATAATTGTAAGAGAGACACCATAATTGGTATTTTAGGACCTTTTCACCACTTTTTTTTTTTAGCAGGATCTGCAAATCTTCATTTATATTGCCAAGATGAATGTACGACCAAAGTTTCATGAATGCACCAATTTTATCATACCCTATTTGACCTGAACTAGCTTTCAGAGCTATTAAGTCAAGTCACTTAGATAAAACAACAACAATAATCGAATCTGTTCTTATGTTCCAGAAAACAATGGAGACTCTGACCCGTGTCCTGGCCCGTTATGTGTACGGGCTGGACCTGTCCGACTTGCCGCTGGAGCGTGCGTCAGAGCAGCCGGGGAAGCGGGGCGCCCGCCGTCCTGCTAGCACCGCCAAGTCCATAGCCGTCAGCCATGCCCCCGCCACTCCGCATGCTGGTTTGTTATTGATTACTGATACATGCTTTTGTTGATTCTGTGCTCCCGATAGTTTGATGTGAAGATTTATTTATTTATTTATTGTTCTTATACGCCCGTAGGGGCTTTTACATAGATTATAAAATAATATTTAAGATATCGAGGATTACACATACATAGAATTTATATCAAACGTTATAAAAGTGAAAAAACTTTTAAGAATATACAAGTAGTTTTTAAAGAAAAAACTACTTGTATATTCTTGCTTAAAACTGTGAAATATTTTAAACAATGTAATATTTAACAATACCATAGAACAAAATATAATATAAAACATTACAATAACACATCAAATCGTTAAATATATTATACCCACGTTACAATAATTTGTAGGATTCCACAAAGTGTTGGTTTAAATTGCATTTTAGAATGTAAAGGGAATCAGCGAATATATCTACAATACCACCAAACTTGTTGCCTAAATCATGCATCCTATTGGTAAGTGAGTGTGATTGATAGTTGGTTGTGTATGTGTTGCAAAAGAATGTTATATTTTGTCTAGTATTCCTTGTCGGTACATGGAGTTTAATACTAGAAACGATGGCAGGGCTGTCAATAAGGTTGTTCATAACTCTGTACAATAAAATTAGGTCTGAAATAATTCTTCTGTCAGACAGCGTAATTAAATTTAGTCGATTCATTAAACTTAAATAATTAATGTTTTCTATTGGAATTTTGAGTTTGAAATTTAAGTACCTAAGAAATTTGTGTTGAACACGTTCTATTTTGTTAGAGTGTACTTTATAGAAAGGGGACCAAATAGGTGAATTATATTCTACTTGACATCTAACTAATGAAATGTAGAGTGTTTTCATGCAATCCATGGACTTAAAATCAGTTAGGGTTCTACAAAGGAAGCCAAGAATCTTTAAAGCCTTATTAGTTATATCATCTATATGTGCTGTGAATGTTAAGTTTGAATCGAATATAACTCCCAAGTCGCGAATTTGTAATACTGGTGTTAATTTAACATTATTTAAATTATATTCATGTAAAATATGAGAATGAGTTCTGGAAAATCGTATTACTTGACATTTCTCAATATTCAAAAATAACATATTTTGTTCGCACCATTTAAAATATTCATCTAAATTAGCTTGTAAAATTAGGCAATCATATATATTTCGTATTCTTTTAAACAATTTTAGATCATCTGCAAAAAGTAGGACTTGTACATTTTTAAATATGTTTACAATGTCATTAATGAATATTAAGAAGAATATTGGGCCGAGGTGGGACCCTTGCGGGACACCACTTGTGGCCTCGAATACATAGGATTCTCTAAAATTAATCCTGACACTAAGCACTCTATTACTGAGGTAACTGATAATCCATGTCAATAAACTTCCTTTGATGCCTAACAGTCGGAGTTTGGATATAAGAATGTGATGTCGAACCTTATCAAATGCTTTACTGAAATCGGTGTATATAGAATCCACTTGTTGTTTCAGACTAAGGGATTCGGATATGTAATTATTATAGATAGTTAAATTACTTAGGTAGATCGACCTCTGATAAAGCCATGTTGGTTAGGAACAATAATATTGTTGATAGGTTTTACAATGGTATCTAATACTAATGACTCGAAAAGTTTGGGTAAAGCAGACATAATACAAATAGGTCTATAGTTTGATATATCGCTTTTGTCACCTTTTTTATGAATAGGCGTTGAATAACTCTTTTTCCACAGAGCCGGAAAACAGCCAGATGCTAAGGATTTGTTAAAAAGTTTGTGTAAGGGATATATCAAACTATCAATGCAAGTTATTAAAAATATGGGAAGAATACCATCCGGTCCAGCAGATTTATTACTATCTAATGCGTTTATGCCCCTTTCTATAGATTCTAATTTTATGAAACATTGACTTAGGTTTAATGACTCTTCCACTGAAGCACTGGAGACTGCATTGACGGGAATATCTTTGTCGTAAACACTTTTAAATGAGTCAGCAAAGAGATTAACTATACCTTCGATACTGTCGGCACATTTTCCTTTAAAATACATGCTATTAGGATATCCACAGTTGTCGTTTCGCTGAGATTTAGTAAAATTCCAGAATTTTTTCACATTGTGACGACGTACCTCATTTTCTATTACGTTAACATAGTTATTATAGCATTTTATTGATAATTCTTTACATTGTTTTCGTAGTTTAGTAAATGTTATATAATCGTTAGGATTTCTGGTATGTTTATATTTTCTGTGGATACATTTTTTTTTATTAATTAAATTAGTTAATTCCCTTGAAAACCATTTCGGATAATTATATGATGTGTAATTGTAAGATGATTGTAAGATAGAGATTGGAGCTGTGATTCTGGTTCTGGGGGTTATAGTGGTTGTCACTGCAAGCATGACTGGCGGACCATATCAGAGTTCTAAAATCAACCCTGATTGTTGGCAGTGAGGCATACATCTGAACGAAAGTAAACAGAATGCAATGGAAATAAGATTTTTCTCTCGACTACTAGCCAAAGTCCCCAGCAAATCGACAAAAACCGGAGACCCTCCACTGAAAACCAATTAACCACGGTTTGCAGCTCAGCCATTGTGAGACTTTTCTGTGCAGGGTTTCTAGTTTATTTTGATTTAGTACCATTATTATTAGTGGTATGATGGGTTTAGACAGTAATTCCTAGTAATTCTTCTTATTTCGAACGTCAAGTGTGCAAAATTTCATCAATCGAAATCGAAAATTCTGCTTTAACCTCTGTCTCGCCGAAAACGCGCGGATGCGCTTTGTTGTGCGCATGCGCTCGGAAATAACTTTCGAAAAAAACGATTAAACGATTAAATCTGTCAAAGTCCGATGCGTGATACTTAATGAAAACATCGTAAAACCTATCAGTTTATCAAGTTAACGCAAGTAATGTTGTTTTGGTACATAGTTTATTGTTCTAGGAATGTGTTTCAGTCAATTAAATATACGATAGCTCAAAATTAATCCACAAAACATTCAATTCAAAATTCAAAGTGGTGCTTTTGTTAGGGAATTTCTTGTTAGGAAACAGCCCTTGACAAGTTAAGGGGTGGGAAAGGAGATAGGTATGATTTTTCAAAATCTCATCACAGTGACCTTCCTCTTGTTTTGTAGGTCAAGTGTCCAAAATTTCATCAATCTTTGGATAAAACTGTACTTGGAAAAACAAACCCAATCCGGGACTCTTCTTTTTGCTTATACATTATTATATATGTAAAGGAAATATATTCCCTTTAAATTTGAATCCTATAATGTCAATTAGAATGCAATCATCGATTGTCATTTGTTTTGTTATTCTATTATTTGATTGTTAGAAAAAAACCATTCAAAGTGATATTTATAAACATAAATGTCGTTTCTTAGTTAAAAAATTTTGCAACACAAGTGTTTTATTTAGAAAATAATAAAAAGGAATTAAACCTATCAACTTATTATAAAACGACATTTCGTTTTAAACCAAAAATGGAGAAAATTCAATTCGAATTTACGCTATTACCTGGAGGCGATGGCAGGTCAAATATTATTAGCATTACAAAAATAGTCACAAGTGATGAAAAAGTGTTTACAATACCAGAAATGCTGATTGTTCATGGATAAATCTTGTATAGACTGGTACAGTTCCATGATTATAAAACTAACAATGAACTCAGAGTGGTCAACATGGAAAAACAAATTCTGTGAATCATTTGCAAACAAAGGATGGAACCCTGTCACATACGCACTATCATTTAGATACAAAGATGGTTCTCTGTTGGATTATGCTATGAGAAAAGAAAAACTTCTATTGGATGTGAGAAGATCAATTGACACCGGTACTTTGATAGATCTTGTTGCTTCCGGACTACCAGAATTCATACTTAATAAGATCGATAGAGAAGGATTACAAGATACTGTAGATTTGTTTAATGAAGTAAACAAGTATGAACATATGGTCAACAAAAAAAGATTTATGAATCAGAAAACATTTGGAAATGCAGAACATAATAAAAATTATCATGAACATAATAAAAAATCCATGTAAAATTTGTGAAAAATTGAATAAGGGCATTCGTTACCACCCTGAAGCTACATGCTGGTTCAAAACAAAAGAGGATGAAAAATTTAAGAGAAATGCCATTAACCTCTGGGCGGCCGCTTGTCACCCGGTGGCCGCGGCATCTGCGCATGCGCGAGAAAATAATTCAAATATTTGAATAATATTTCCGACAACAAACTTTTGGTCTACGATTTTGGCCCTTATATGTACACAATTTGTATGAAGAACAATGTCAGAATCGCTTGCGCTGTCATTACTCTCGGAGACGCTACAAGTTTCATTCACCTTGTCACCCTGGAATATTTTTAAAACGATTTTTTCTATGACAATCGGCTGTCAGAATTTGCCGCGAATTTAACGGTCGCAATAAATGCGTGTATCGCGAATAAAACGATCATAAAACCTATTAATTTACGTAATAAATGCAAGTAATGTGGTTTTCGTAGATAGTTTATTGTGATGTGAACGTGTTTCAGTTAATAAAATATACAATAGCTCAAAATTTATCAACAAAACATTCAATTCAAAATTCAAAGTGGTGGTTTTTTAGTGTTTTTTGCGAAGTTCCGCGAATTTCCGCTAAATGGCCTGGCCTCCAACAAGTTAAACATGTAAACAATTCAGTGATAGAAACTGAATTAAATGAAAATGATCAAAAAAACTAATAGTAACACCATTAATAAAAGTCAAACTATTACTAAATGATAAATTAAAAATATACGGAATTTATGATTCGGGTTCAAATGTTTCTCTAATTAATTCTAAATTATTGAAACTAAAAGGAAAAGGAAACAATTTGAATGAAGCAAATTTAGTAACGATTAATGGTGTTAAAAAGACAAGTGGTTTGACAACGTTAAACATAAAAATTTTTGAATTGGAGAAAAAAGTTGATGTGTACATTATTGATGAACACAATTTCAAGTATGATTTTTTGATTGGATTAGACATGATGAAAGACTTCAAACTTATCCAAAGTGAAGACTTACAAATTACAAATATCACAGAAACTCTGCCTAAATAATACAAATAAAAAAGAAAAATATTCTACAGATATGAAAACGAATACTGAATTTAATCATATAGAAAAACACAGAATTAATTTTAACGAACATGTTAAAGAAGAAGATTTTAAAATAACAATAAATCATTTAAGTAATGATCAAAAAACAGAAATAAATGAACTAATAGACAAATACACATCAGTGTTCGCGAAGAGTAAATATGATGTTGGCACTGTCAATGGATATGAAGCGAAGATAGACTTATTAGTGGATAAATATTGTAGTAAGAGGCCTTACAGATGCAGTGTAGAAGATAAAAAGGAAATAGAAGAGCAAATAGCAAAATTATTAGACAATAAACTGATAGAAGAGTCGTACAGTCCATTTGCTGCACCGGTTACTCTAGCATTTAAAAAAGAAGAAAACAAAAGATCCAGATTATGCATAGACTTCAGAGACTTAAATAAAATAGTAATACCTCAAGCTCAACCATTTCCATTGTTTGAAGAACTAATGAAAAAGACCAGAAATTGCAAATTTTTTTCAACGCTGGATATAAACTCAGCCTTTTGGTCTATTCCATTGCGGATTGAAGACAAAAAAAAAACAGGATTTGTAACACAGGAGGGACATTATCAATGGACCTGCCTGCCTTTTGGATTGAAGACTTCTCCGGCAATTTTTCAGAGGATATTAAGCAATATATTGAGAAAATATAAACTAAACGAATTTGCTGTCAATTACATAGATGACATTCTTATTTTTTCAAAAACTTTTGCTGAACACATTGATCATCTGACAAAGCTGCTGAATGCAATCAAAACAGAAGGTTTTAGGTTAAAATTTACAAAATGCACATTTGCATCAGATATGGTAAAATATCTGGGTCACATAATTCAGAATAATTCAGTCAAGCCAGTAAAGGATAATTTGATTTCAATAAAGAATTTTCCTATTCCAAAAACACAAAACAATGTGCAACAATTTCTAGGAAAAATCAACTTTTATCATGAGTACATTCCGAAGAGTGCAATAATACTAGATCCTTTGCATAATTTATTAAGGAAAAATCAAAAGTTTATTTGGACTGATAAATGCCAAAATGCTTTTGAAACGATGAAAAACCTAATATGCTCACAACCGATCTTGGAAATTTTTGATCAAGATTTACCAATTAATATATATACAGATGCATCTCTAGAGGGTGTTGGAGCTATTTTAAAACAGACACAATCTGATGGAAAAGAAAAACCTGTTGCTTACTTTTCGAAAAAATTAAACAGCGCACAGAAAAAGAAAAAAGCAATTTACTTAGAATGCTTAGCTATAAGAGGCAGTGAGATACTGGCAATACTGGTTGATAGGTAAACCATTTACAGTTTATTCAGATCACAAACCGCTGGAAAATATGAATATCAAATTCTAGAACCGATGAAGAGCTGGGTGACTTAACATATTACTTATCCCAATATGATTTTCAAATTAAATATTCTCCAGGAAAGTACAATATTGAAGCTGATTGTCTAAGCAGAAACCCAGTCTTAGAACCAGATGAGAACCAAGATGAGCAATTAAAAGTTGTCAACTTAATAAAATTAGAAGATATCTTAAAAGATCAGGTCAAAAATGAGAAGATACAGTGCAGAAAAGATAAATTGATACCGAAGAATAATGTTTATTACAAGAAAGTAAAAAAAAAAAGAAAAAATAATTCTATCAGAAAAATTCAGCATAGATTTTATCAAAAATGTTCACACAGACCTAGGTCACATAGGAATTAATCAAATGCAAAAAATGATAAGCTCATGGTACACATCAGAAAACATGACAAAAAATATAAAGAGAACTTGCGAAAGTTGTGCAGTATGTTTAAAGAACAAATCAAGAGGTCAAAATAAATATGGATTGATGTCCTACTTGGGTCCCGCAACAAAACCTTTTGAAATATGTTCTATTGATACGATAGGTGGTTTTGGGGGTTCACGGTCAACAAAGAGATACTTGCACCTTAATAGTACACAACTGCTAACCCTGTACAAATCGCAAGTGCGCCCCACGGTTGAATTTGGCAGCCACCTCTGGTCTGGAGCTCCAAAATACCTGAAAAATACCCTCGACTCTGTGCAGAAACGGGCGGTCCGTTTGATAGATTCTCCCATCTTAACAGACGGATTGCAATCTTTAGAGCACAGGCGTCGGGTGGGAATGCTATCCTTGTTCTACCGGTATTACAATGGAAGATGCTCCGAGGAACTAGCATCATTGATCCCTTCGGCACCGGTGCATAGTCGGGAAACACGCCAAACGCGTGCCCAACATTTGTACACAGTTGACATTTGTCACATGAGAACGGGTCGTTTCTTCGACTCGTTCTTGTGTTCAACAGCTCGGCTGTGGAATGATTTGCCGGCCTCTGTGTTTCCTCCTTCCTACAACATGGGTCTCTTCAAGACCAATGTTCATTCCTTCCTCTCCTCAAAAAGACCCTCCACACAGCATCCCAGATGACATAGGCCCTGAGGGAAATTATTTTCCTCAGGGCCTCCTGTGTGGAGTTAATGTAAAAAAAAAAAAAAAAAAAAAAACATGCTATCAGATCATTTCACGAGGTTTGCATATATTTTGACGTCAAAAACTCAAAATACCAACGATTTCATCAAACTCTTAAACTCCACAGAAACTAATGACATTGGCATGATACTATCAGACCAATATCCGGGTCTTAATTCTAGAGAATTCAAAAAAATTTTGGATGAAAAAAATATTCCAATCATTTTTACTGCAGTAAACTCGCCTTTCTCAAATGGATTAAATGAAAGATTAAATCAAACGCTAGTCAATAAAATTAGATGCAAAATCAACGAAAATGACTTAAAAGTGGCTTGGACAACTATAGCCCGTAATTGTGTAAAAAACTATAATGAAACGGAGCACACTGTCACTGGTTATGCGCCTCAGTACCTACTTAACGGCACAGATGTTACGATTTTGCCAAATGAGTTAAAACTTAAGAAGACTGACATCGATTTGATTCAAGACAGAAAAAAAGCTCTGGAAAATACTATAAAGTCACATAATTACAACAAGATGATTTACGATAAAACCAGGAGACATATTAACTTCAAAGTTGGTGATACTGCTTTTGTGGAGAATGGAAACAAACTTAACAGGAAGAAGCTCGACGAATTGAGAATCGGACCCTACAAAATCATAGAAAAATTATCAAACTCAATTTACAAGATAAATACTGGTCAAAAAAAATTAGAAACAAATTTTTTCCACATCTCGAAATTAATTCCAGCACCTGCATTGATGAACCATGAAGAGGATATCGAAGATGAATGAAAATTTTTGCAATAATTTTCTTACCCGCGGGGGGGGAGATGTAAAGGAAATATATTCCCTTTAAATTTGAATCCTATAATGTCAATTAGAATGCAATCATCGATTGTCATTTGTTTTGTTATTCTATTATTTGATTGTTAGAAAAAAACCATTCAAAGTGATATTAATAAACATAAATGTCGTTTCTTAGTTAAAAAAAACTTTGCAACACAAGTGTTTTATTTAGAAAATAATAAAAAGGAATTAAACCTATCAACTTATTATATATATTTACATTAACCCCTCCGAATTTTCGCGAATATTAGCTTTTGGTGTCTTAAACGAAATGACATTTTACGAAAACTTTGTATTATTACCGCTTCACAATTAAAGCTCTATAAATGAAACATTTCTGAACGTAGCCGAATAGTTAAAACTGTTTTAGACAGGTTACAAAATAAGCTTTCGAATTATTATATTACAAATAAATATTAACATTTGTAAATATTAAAATTTAGAATGCAAACATTAAAAAAATGTGAAAATGACTCACGTGATGTTTTTATGTGAAAACGGTACTAAAATCACAGATTATATAAACAACAATGCTTATTCTATTGTATAAATGTGTAATAAACACTTTTGTTACCTCACTTTTTTATCATTTCATATAAAAATATTTAATAGAAATTAACAATGTCTGACAGAATGTTCTTTTTATGTATTTCTATGGACAACTTGAATAGAGATGTGCAGCATGATTCACTATCGACCTTTCACTTTTTATTTTACGGGTGTAACTAAAACAATAACGGAGTTATAACGGTTTCTATGGAGACACACGCGCTGACGTGTAAACACGCTTATTGTACTTGTTGCGGAGGGGTTAAGTTACGTTTTATTCAAATCAACTAAATTGATCTATAAACCCCTTATTTGAAAGGGCTATAATAGTAAAATAATAATAATAAAACATTTATGGTGAAACTCTTACGAAGTTTCCAATTTGGGAGGCGGGAATGGGTACCGCCGTCCCGGGAACCTTTATTGGATAACCAACACCTCTGCCATAGGTCACCCCAAGTGGTTCGCCACGTTTGGTGACTTAGCAGGGGTGCCCGGGTTCATAGGGTGAGGTTTGTCTAGGTCTTAGAGGCGGATGACCAGGACACATTGAACCCCAGATTTCTACCCACCCCTTAAACCCTCTTCCTTTCCAGAACTCTCCTCTCCTTCCCTTCCTTAAAAAACCCTCCACACAGCATCCCCAAAGATGACATAAGCCCTGAGGGACCAAGGGAAAAAACTTCTTCAGTAGGAAAACTTCTTAAAAGGGAAATTCTTAAGAGGGTTTCATTGTGTTTGTCAATAGATTTATTATAAGTTACACATTTAGAAATCGAGCTTGACTTTATAAAATGATGTATTTATGAATGATATTACGTTTGTTGTAGGAAAATCATCCAAAGTCGGTGCCAATGAAGTCAGAAGAGAAGGACCATCCGGGCAAGGAACCCTGACCAGATGCAGAAGTGATCCTCATCTCACGCTGCGGAGGCTGGCCTTGCCGCCTACTCAAATTGAAGGTATTCAATACACTCATGTTGTCAAAAGTCGGTGCCAATGAAGTCAGAAGAGAAGGACCATCCGGGCAAGGAACCCTGACCAGATGCAGAAGTGATCCTCATCTCACGCTGCGGAGGCTGGCCTTGCCGCCTACTCAAATTGAAGGTATTCAATACACTCATGTTGTCAAAAGTCGGTGCCAATGAAGTCAGAAGAGAAGGACCATCCGGGCAAGGAACCCTGACCAGATGCAGAAGTGATCCTCATCTCACGCTGCGGAGGCTGGCCTTGCCGCCTACTCAAATTGAAGGTATTCAATACACTCATGTTGTCAAAAGTCGGTGCCAATGAAGTCAGAAGAGAAGGACCATCCGGGCAAGGAACCCTGACCAGATGCAGAAGTGATCCTCATCTCACGCTGCGGAGGCTGGCCTTGCCGCCTACTCAAATTGAAGGTATTCAATACACTCATGTTGTCAAAAGTCGGTGCCAATGAAGTCAGAAGAGAAGGACCATCCGGGCAAGGAACCCTGACCAGATGCAGAAGTGATCCTCATCTCACGCTGCGGAGGCTGGCCTTGCCGCCTACTCAAATTGAAGGTATTCAATACACTCATGTTGTCAAAAGTCGGTGCCAATGAAGTCAGAAGAGAAGGACCATCCGGGCAAGGAACCCTGACCAGATGCAGAAGTGATCCTCATCTCACGCTGCGGAGGCTGGCCTTGCCGCCTACTCAAATTGAAGGTATTCAATACACTCATGTTGTCAAAAGTCGGTGCCAATGAAGTCAGAAGAGAAGGACCATCCGGGCAAGGAACCCTGACCAGATGCAGAAGTGATCCTCATCTCACGCTGCGGAGGCTGGCCTTGCCGCCTACTCAAATTGAAGGTATTCAATACACTCATGTTGTCAAAAGTCGGTGCCAATGAAGTCAGAAGAGAAGGACCATCCGGGCAAGGAACCCTGACCAGATGCAGAAGTGATCCTCATCTCACGCTGCGGAGGCTGGCCTTGCCGCCTACTCAAATTGAAGGTATTCAATACACTCATGTTGTCAAAAGTCGGTGCCAATGAAGTCAGAAGAGAAGGACCATCCGGGCAAGGAACCCTGACCAGATGCAGAAGTGATCCTCATCTCACGCTGCGGAGGCTGGCCTTGCCGCCTACTCAAATTGAAGGTATTCAATACACTCATGTTGTCAAAAGTCGGTGCCAATGAAGTCAGAAGAGAAGGACCATCCGGGCAAGGAACCCTGACCAGATGCAGAAGTGATCCTCATCTCACGCTGCGGAGGCTGGCCTTGCCGCCTACTCAAATTGAAGGTATTCAATACACTCATGTTGTCAAAAGTCGGTGCCAATGAAGTCAGAAGAGAAGGACCATCCGGGCAAGGAACCCTGACCAGATGCAGAAGTGATCCTCATCTCACGCTGCGGAGGCTGGCCTTGCCGCCTACTCAAATTGAAGGTATTCAATACACTCATGTTGTCAAAAGTCGGTGCCAATGAAGTCAGAAGAGAAGGACCATCCGGGCAAGGAACCCTGACCAGATGCAGAAGTGATCCTCATCTCACGCTGCGGAGGCTGGCCTTGCCGCCTACTCAAATTGAAGGTATTCAATACACTCATGTTGTCAAAAGTCGGTGCCAATGAAGTCAGAAGAGAAGGACCATCCGGGCAAGGAACCCTGACCAGATGCAGAAGTGATCCTCATCTCACGCTGCGGAGGCTGGCCTTGCCGCCTACTCAAATTGAAGGTATTCAATACACTCATGTTGTCAAAAGTCGGTGCCAATGAAGTCAGAAGAGAAGGACCATCCGGGCAAGGAACCCTGACCAGATGCAGAAGTGATCCTCATCTCACGCTGCGGAGGCTGGCCTTGCCGCCTACTCAAATTGAAGGTATTCAATACACTCATGTTGTCAAAAGTCGGTGCCAATGAAGTCAGAAGAGAAGGACCATCCGGGCAAGGAACCCTGACCAGATGCAGAAGTGATCCTCATCTCACGCTGCGGAGGCTGGCCTTGCCGCCTACTCAAATTGAAGGTATTCAATACACTCATGTTGTCAAAAGTCGGTGCCAATGAAGTCAGAAGAGAAGGACCATCCGGGCAAGGAACCCTGACCAGATGCAGAAGTGATCCTCATCTCACGCTGCGGAGGCTGGCCTTGCCGCCTACTCAAATTGAAGGTATTCAATACACTCATGTTGTCAAAAGTCGGTGCCAATGAAGTCAGAAGAGAAGGACCATCCGGGCAAGGAACCCTGACCAGATGCAGAAGTGATCCTCATCTCACGCTGCGGAGGCTGGCCTTGCCGCCTACTCAAATTGAAGGTATTCAATACACTCATGTTGTCAAAAGTCGGTGCCAATGAAGTCAGAAGAGAAGGACCATCCGGGCAAGGAACCCTGACCAGATGCAGAAGTGATCCTCATCTCACGCTGCGGAGGCTGGCCTTGCCGCCTACTCAAATTGAAGGTATTCAATACACTCATGTTGTCAAAAGTCGGTGCCAATGAAGTCAGAAGAGAAGGACCATCCGGGCAAGGAACCCTGACCAGATGCAGAAGTGATCCTCATCTCACGCTGCGGAGGCTGGCCTTGCCGCCTACTCAAATTGAAGGTATTCAATACACTCATGTTGTCAAAAGTCGGTGCCAATGAAGTCAGAAGAGAAGGACCATCCGGGCAAGGAACCCTGACCAGATGCAGAAGTGATCCTCATCTCACGCTGCGGAGGCTGGCCTTGCCGCCTACTCAAATTGAAGGTATTCAATACACTCATGTTGTCAAAAGTCGGTGCCAATGAAGTCAGAAGAGAAGGACCATCCGGGCAAGGAACCCTGACCAGATGCAGAAGTGATCCTCATCTCACGCTGCGGAGGCTGGCCTTGCCGCCTACTCAAATTGAAGGTATTCAATACACTCATGTTGTCAAAAGTCGGTGCCAATGAAGTCAGAAGAGAAGGACCATCCGGGCAAGGAACCCTGACCAGATGCAGAAGTGATCCTCATCTCACGCTGCGGAGGCTGGCCTTGCCGCCTACTCAAATTGAAGGTATTCAATACACTCATGTTGTCAAAAGTCGGTGCCAATGAAGTCAGAAGAGAAGGACCATCCGGGCAAGGAACCCTGACCAGATGCAGAAGTGATCCTCATCTCACGCTGCGGAGGCTGGCCTTGCCGCCTACTCAAATTGAAGGTATTCAATACACTCATGTTGTCAAAAGTCGGTGCCAATGAAGTCAGAAGAGAAGGACCATCCGGGCAAGGAACCCTGACCAGATGCAGAAGTGATCCTCATCTCACGCTGCGGAGGCTGGCCTTGCCGCCTACTCAAATTGAAGGTATTCAATACACTCATGTTGTCAAAAGTCGGTGCCAATGAAGTCAGAAGAGAAGGACCATCCGGGCAAGGAACCCTGACCAGATGCAGAAGTGATCCTCATCTCACGCTGCGGAGGCTGGCCTTGCCGCCTACTCAAATTGAAGGTATTCAATACACTCATGTTGTCAAAAGTCGGTGCCAATGAAGTCAGAAGAGAAGGACCATCCGGGCAAGGAACCCTGACCAGATGCAGAAGTGATCCTCATCTCACGCTGCGGAGGCTGGCCTTGCCGCCTACTCAAATTGAAGGTATTCAATACACTCATGTTGTCAAAAGTCGGTGCCAATGAAGTCAGAAGAGAAGGACCATCCGGGCAAGGAACCCTGACCAGATGCAGAAGTGATCCTCATCTCACGCTGCGGAGGCTGGCCTTGCCGCCTACTCAAATTGAAGGTATTCAATACACTCATGTTGTCAAAAGTCGGTGCCAATGAAGTCAGAAGAGAAGGACCATCCGGGCAAGGAACCCTGACCAGATGCAGAAGTGATCCTCATCTCACGCTGCGGAGGCTGGCCTTGCCGCCTACTCAAATTGAAGGTATTCAATACACTCATGTTGTCAAAAGTCGGTGCCAATGAAGTCAGAAGAGAAGGACCATCCGGGCAAGGAACCCTGACCAGATGCAGAAGTGATCCTCATCTCACGCTGCGGAGGCTGGCCTTGCCGCCTACTCAAATTGAAGGTATTCAATACACTCATGTTGTCAAAAGTCGGTGCCAATGAAGTCAGAAGAGAAGGACCATCCGGGCAAGGAACCCTGACCAGATGCAGAAGTGATCCTCATCTCACACTGCGGAGGCTGGCCTTGCCGCCTACTCAAATTGAAGGTATTCAATACACTCATGTTGTCAAAAGTCGGTGCCAATGAAGTCAGAAGAGAAGGACCATCCGGGCAAGGAACCCTGACCAGATGCAGAAGTGATCCTCATCTCACGCTGCGGAGGCTGGCCTTGCCGCCTACTCAAATTGAAGGTATTCAATACACTCATGTTGTCAAAAGTCGGTGCCAATGAAGTCAGAAGAGAAGGACCATCCGGGCAAGGAACCCTGACCAGATGCAGAAGTGATCCTCATCTCACGCTGCGGAGGCTGGCCTTGCCGCCTACTCAAATTGAAGGTATTCAATACACTCATGTTGTCAAAAGTCGGTGCCAATGAAGTCAGAAGAGAAGGACCATCCGGGCAAGGAACCCTGACCAGATGCAGAAGTGATCCTCATCTCACGCTGCGGAGGCTGGCCTTGCCGCCTACTCAAATTGAAGGTATTCAATACACTCATGTTGTCAAAAGTCGGTGCCAATGAAGTCAGAAGAGAAGGACCATCCGGGCAAGGAACCCTGACCAGATGCAGAAGTGATCCTCATCTCACGCTGCGGAGGCTGGCCTTGCCGCCTACTCAAATTGAAGGTATTCAATACACTCATGTTGTCAAAAGTCGGTGCCAATGAAGTCAGAAGAGAAGGACCATCCGGGCAAGGAACCCTGACCAGATGCAGAAGTGATCCTCATCTCACGCTGCGGAGGCTGGCCTTGCCGCCTACTCAAATTGAAGGTATTCAATACACTCATGTTGTCAAAAGTCGGTGCCAATGAAGTCAGAAGAGAAGGACCATCCGGGCAAGGAACCCTGACCAGATGCAGAAGTGATCCTCATCTCACGCTGCGGAGGCTGGCCTTGCCGCCTACTCAAATTGAAGGTATTCAATACACTCATGTTGTCAAAAGTCGGTGCCAATGAAGTCAGAAGAGAAGGACCATCCGGGCAAGGAACCCTGACCAGATGCAGAAGTGATCCTCATCTCACGCTGCGGAGGCTGGCCTTGCCGCCTACTCAAATTGAAGGTATTCAATACACTCATGTTGTCAAAAGTCGGTGCCAATGAAGTCAGAAGAGAAGGACCATCCGGGCAAGGAACCCTGACCAGATGCAGAAGTGATCCTCATCTCACGCTGCGGAGGCTGGCCTTGCCGCCTACTCAAATTGAAGGTATTCAATACACTCATGTTGTCAAAAGTCGGTGCCAATGAAGTCAGAAGAGAAGGACCATCCGGGCAAGGAACCCTGACCAGATGCAGAAGTGATCCTCATCTCACGCTGCGGAGGCTGGCCTTGCCGCCTACTCAAATTGAAGGTATTCAATACACTCATGTTGTCAAAAGTCGGTGCCAATGAAGTCAGAAGAGAAGGACCATCCGGGCAAGGAACCCTGACCAGATGCAGAAGTGATCCTCATCTCACGCTGCGGAGGCTGGCCTTGCCGCCTACTCAAATTGAAGGTATTCAATACACTCATGTTGTCAAAAGTCGGTGCCAATGAAGTCAGAAGAGAAGGACCATCCGGGCAAGGAACCCTGACCAGATGCAGAAGTGATCCTCATCTCACGCTGCGGAGGCTGGCCTTGCCGCCTACTCAAATTGAAGGTATTCAATACACTCATGTTGTCAAAAGTCGGTGCCAATGAAGTCAGAAGAGAAGGACCATCCGGGCAAGGAACCCTGACCAGATGCAGAAGTGATCCTCATCTCACGCTGCGGAGGCTGGCCTTGCCGCCTACTCAAATTGAAGGTATTCAATACACTCATGTTGTCAAAAGTCGGTGCCAATGAAGTCAGAAGAGAAGGACCATCCGGGCAAGGAACCCTGACCAGATGCAGAAGTGATCCTCATCTCACGCTGCGGAGGCTGGCCTTGCCGCCTACTCAAATTGAAGGTATTCAATACACTCATGTTGTCAAAAGTCGGTGCCAATGAAGTCAGAAGAGAAGGACCATCCGGGCAAGGAACCCTGACCAGATGCAGAAGTGATCCTCATCTCACGCTGCGGAGGCTGGCCTTGCCGCCTACTCAAATTGAAGGTATTCAATACACTCATGTTGTCAAAAGTCGGTGCCAATGAAGTCAGAAGAGAAGGACCATCCGGGCAAGGAACCCTGACCAGATGCAGAAGTGATCCTCATCTCACGCTGCGGAGGCTGGCCTTGCCGCCTACTCAAATTGAAGGTATTCAATACACTCACCTCATTACAATACATTACATGAAAAATAATTTACACTTCGAACAAAATTTTGGCTTACCGTGTATAATAATGCATGCCAAGCATATTTATTTATTTGTACACGCCCAATTAGGGCTTTTACATATGATAAAATTAAAAATACATTTGATATAATCAAAGAATTAAAGAGATATAACAATTAAAATAAGTACCGATGGTTGAGCGGGCCAAAATGGCTGCGACAATTTCAAAACTCCATCCGTTCGTATAGCGGGTGCGTGTGCATGTGCCAAATAAAATAAATTCACTGAGTAACTGCAATGAAGGAATTGTAAATTGGCATTCCAAAAACTTACCACTGCACTTTCTATCTTTAATTTCAGGCCACTGGTTTTTTCTCTTATAACTTATAAACAGTTAATCAGTTCACAATACATTTCCTTCAGTATACGCGTACTTGTAAATGTTCACGTTGCGGTTCAAACTATAGCCGGTTCACAATATTACACTCTTGTGATCGATCCTTAGCGATTTCCGTGGTGCGGGTCAAACGAAATACAATTAATACGCGGCAATCACGATGCTTTCACAGCGGGCAGTTCAAATACATACATGTAGCGGCAGCTGAACAAAATACAACACATGTAGCGGCGGGCAATGTCACAAAGCAATAACATACATGTAGCGACGGCCGCGGCGGGTCAAAATACAACACATGTAGCGGCGGGCAATGTCACAAAAGCAACACATGTATCGGCGGGCGGTTTTATTAGCAAACATACCTCTCGGGCAGCGGAACAAAATACAATAAGAAATTTTGCGTATATCACAGGCGGTTCACAGTTTTTGTGTGACAACACTACCTTTTTGTGCAAGTAAAGCGAACAAAGCACAGATAAGTTTTAAGATTTTCACGGCCAAAAGCATTTTCGTTATTTGTTTTTGGGGTGTTATGCCGTGTTGCGCTACCTCCTTCTTTAGCCAACGTTTCGGACATCGTTGCAGTGTTCGAAACGTTGGCTAAAGAAGGAGGTAGCGCAACACGGCATAACACCCCAAAAACAAATAACGAAAAGAACAAAGCACACGTCGTTTTTGACAATTTATATAGGTAGGAATTGGAAAGGGAACAAAGCAGTTACTCGGTTACTATCATAGACAAAAATTGATTTAAATCCAAACTGGCGCAACCAACCGATTATAAAAATTTTAACTTAAAAACAACAAACAGAGTAAAATATATGATGAACATTCATATAAATTTCGATACATATTGAAAATTTATAAATATTTCAAAGCTATCAAGATAGACATACAGATTTAATAACAATGTTTTTATAGGCTGATAGACATTCAGTACCGTTGGTGTTCATGTAATATTTATTCCCTGCACTGGTGCAGTCGGTTCATTACTGAGTTTATTTTTGCATTGGTACCTGAATTGTTACAATGGTAAGGTACCTTCTGACGAACCGTTCTACTAGGTACATGAAAGTTAATCAGCCTAAGGAGTTCAGGGGAGTCAAACATGTTATTAACAATTTTATAAAGAAAAAATAGATCAGTACATATTCTTTTTTTCTTTTAATGTGGCAAGGCCCATAATATTTAACAGTGACATGTAGCTAATGTTTTCAATAGGAATTCCTAATCTATAATTTATGTTTCGTAAAAATTTATGCTCGATTCGCTAGATAGACTTTTTAAAAAGATATCACAAGGGCTAACCTTTCGGGGCTGGACCCCTGCTTTTACAGTGTTGAATCATGCTCGCGCACACTGCAATTGCAGTGTTGAACATTTATTTTGCCTACAGATATTACCTCTGCTAGGTTAGTTAAAGACAAAAATTAAAATGTCACTTTATCAAGTACCTATGGTATTACTACTTGATGACTTTAACCTGATTTTTATTTTGTGACATTTGAGCATACTTGAGAAGGATTTATGCTTTTATATAGATGTCATAAAAGTTATAGTAGTGAATGATGAATACTTGGAGCAGGTGGATGAGTTTGTTTATCTGGGTAGTATGTTTACGAGAGATGGGAAGGCTGATAGAGATATTGAAAGGAGGGTAAATGCCGGTAACTCCATTAATGGAGGACTGAATGCCGTTGGAGCTAATAAAAAACTTTCAATAAAAGCGAAACTAGCAGTCCACAATGGAGTCCTGGTACCTACCCTGATGTATGGCAGTGAGGCATGGAACTGGCAGAGGAAGGATGAAAGTAAACTGAATGCTGTTGAAATGAGATCCCTGAGACGTATGTGTGGTAAAACCATGTATGATCGTGTTAGAAATCCGCAAAGAATGTAAGGCTGATGTAAGTATAATGAGCAAAATTAAGAAAGGGACCCTCAGATGGTTTGGGCACGTAGAGCGAATGAACGAAGAAAGTAGTGTTAAAAGAATATATGATGCAAATGTGAATGGTAGAAGTCGGGGACGCCCGAGGAAGACATGGCACGATCAAGTAAATCAGATACTTGAGACGGGCCATGTCAAAAGTCAGAATAATAGAAGAGTATGTATGAGACGATGTATGAATGTGAGTGAGGCAAAGAGTGTGTGCCAAGACCGAGTTGTTTGGCGGTCCGTCCTCTCTGCCTACCCCTGCGGGGAAACGGCGTGATGGTTAGTTAGTTAGTTTAGTTAAAAGTTATATATTTTTTTGTAAACCACAAGTATATAGGATTAAACATTTAGTTTCAACATCCTCCATCAGATGTCGTTAGTATCGATAGTTGTACTTATGTAGTTTTTAGGTGTCTCAACAGATGTCAATTAATAGTACCTTAGAAGAGTAACATCTGTCATCGTTACGGAAATAGGCGATAGCTTATGATAGACCGCTAAGTTCTAGACAAACCTCGATTTTATTTGGAGTTTTCTTGAACACATTTCAAGTAATCTCAATCCCTGGGATTAAAGTACATCACCACCATAGTATATAACCACCCAAACAGGATGAGTTTTAGCGGTCGCAATAGGGTGAAATGTGAAAGAAATGTGACAGAAATGCAGCCGCCCAATCTTGGCGGCGGGTACGCCGATGGCTAACAAAAATATCTTTTAATTTATAGAAATTTCTTGTCTGGAAACAACATTTGTAGATGTCAGGATTTGGATTGGTGCATTTTATTGTAATAAATATAACTTGTCTTATGAGTTACTAATTTTGTTTAATTATTGTCTATTTTCAGTAGATGAACCAAAGGAACTGCCGTCCAAACCGCGGAGATGCCACTCGCTGGACTCGCTGAGAAACGGTCAGAGCAACGAGGACAGGGACTCAGAAAGTGGTAAATGTTTGTGCTGTTCTACTGTTGAAAACGCAACTCATCACCATCACTATATATCGTCATTTCTTAACTCTTCAGGCCTCGACCATATTTTGTCAGAGGGTCAAAATATTTCTGCTTTGTAAAAAAATCCAAATAAATGGAATATTTCTGAACACATCCGAAAACTAAAAACTGTTTTAGAAAGGTGATGAAATACGCTTTCAAATTATATAATTCGAAATTAACATATAATTTTTTAAATATAAAATTTTTTAATGCAAACCAAAAAAAAAGTTTTAAAAATGGCTCACCTACGTTTTTTCTGATTAAAATTACTGATAATGAAAAAAATAAAAACACACATATTTTAGGCTAATGTTTTATAACTGTTACTGTCAACTCACTTTTTTGTCATTTCATGTAAAAATTAATAAAAATTTCCCAAAGTTTCATAAATTTTTTTCAAATTATAGTCAGAAACTTTGGTTTCAGAAAAGTGTACATTTTAATTATTTTGTGGTTAACTTTTAGATTTGGATATAAAGCGTGGTGTTTTGTTTTTCTAACACCGTTTAGATCATATTTCTAACCATGATAGTAAAGGAGACAACGATTTCTGTATGAGTTATTTTGAAAAGCGAACAAATTAGTCTGAGGGGTTATAACCACTTGAGTGTGAACTACCCAGATATGGTGGCACCATTAATGCTCTTGCTAATTATCTGAAGAAGGGAAAGTTATCGAGGTTTAAGTCATGGGTGTCTAATTTGTAAACTTCTACTTCGATGTTTTTCACTAGGTCATTAAATGCAAATGAAATATGTTAACAATTAAGTACTTTGAATAACATATGTTGTGTTTTCTTTTTAGATTCCCGATCTCCGTCACCGGCCCCGTCTAGTGGAGTGGAGAGTAGTTCCATAAAGGATTCCCCGCTGCAGCTAGACCTGGCTTCGGAGAGCTCCAATGTTGGTGAGTTTCCCACTATCAATCATCAATTTAATCTTTATGTACCCGATATTAAAAATCTTGCATCATGTGTTGCGAGGCAATCGTGTCTCTCAATATTCACATGGACATAAGAAAAAAATAGTATGTTAGTGCTAAAAATGAGAATTTTTTTTTTTTTTTTTTTATTAAATTTATTTTTTTTGTACATACAATAATGACATTACATTTTTCAGATACATTTTTTATATAACGTGATTCACCTTTTTTTAGAGCATGCTCGTGTAAAAAAGGTGGAGCAGCGTGTGTGAAAAACTATTTAACATATTTTTTTAGAATTATAATATATATTTTTATATATTTTTATATATATATGTAAAGGAAATATATTCCCTTTAAATTTGAATCCTATAATGTCAATTAGAATGCAATCATCGATTGTCATTTGTTTTGTTATTCTATTATTTGATTGTTAGAAAAAACCATTCAAAGTGATATTAATAAACATAAATGTCGTTTCTTAGTTAAAAAAAACTTTGCAACACAAGTGTTTTATTTAGAAATTAATAAAAAGGAATTAAACCTATCAACATATTATAAAACGACATTTCGTTTTAAACCAAAAATGGAGAAAATTCAATTCGAATTTACGCTATTACCTGGATGCGATGGCAGATCAAATATTATTAGCATTACAAAAATAGTCACAAGTGATGGAAAAGTGTTTACAATACCAGAAATGCTACGATCCGCCAGCTATCACGAGGAGATAATGAAAACTAGTGCTTTTGGAAAAATAAAAAATAGTTTGAAAAAAAGATACCAGGTTAGAAGAACTAAAAAAAACATATGTAGACGAAGATGGAAACCTACAGTTTGGAGACCAATACCTCGAAGAATTGGACGAAAAAAGTTTACAAGTACATCAAAAAGAAGATGCATTAGGAAAATTAATTGAAAAGTTAATGGAAGATAAGCAACAGAGCTTAAAAAACATTGCTGAGAAGTTTGTTATAGAAAAATTCTGCACTAAAAATACAAATGCAAGCCAGTGGATGGAAGTGTTTGAAAAAGAATGTTTGCGGTTTGATGTGACCATGGATGGAAAAAAAATAGAAATACTCAGATTGTTCATGGATAAATCTTGTATAGACTGGTACAGTTCCATGATTATAAAACTAACAATAAACTCAGAGTGGTCAACATGGAAAAACAAATTCTGTGAATCATTTGCAAACAAAGGATGGAACCCTATCACATACGCACTATCATTTAGATACAAAGATGGTTCTCTGTTGGATTATGCTATGAGAAAAGAAAAACTTCTATTGGATGTGAGAAGATCAATTGACACCGGTACTTTGATAGATCTTGTTGCTTCCGGACTACCAGAATTCATACTTAACAAGATCGATAGAGAAGGATTACAAGATACTGTAGATTTGTTTAATGAAGTAAACAAGTATGAACATATGGTCAACAAAAAAAGATTTATGAATAAGAAAACATTTGGAAATGCAGAACATAATAAAAATGGGGGTAAAAATCCATGTAAAATTTGTGAAAAATTGAATAAGGGCATTCGTTACCACCCTGAAGCTACATGCTGGTTCAAAACAAAAGAGGATGAAAAATTTAAGAGAAATGCCATTAAACATGTAAACAATTCAGTGATAGAAACTGAATTAAATGAAAATGATCAAAAAAACTAATAGTAACACCATTAATAAAAGTCAAACTATTACTAAATGATAAATTAAAAATATACGGAATTTATGATTCAGGTTCAAATGTTTCTCTAATTAATTCTAAATTATTGAAACTAAAAGGAAAAGGAAACAATTTGAATGAAGCAAATTTAGTAACGATTAATGGTGTTAAAAAGACGAGTGGTTTGACAACGTTAAACATAAAAATTTTTGAATTGGAGAATAAAGTTGATGTGTACATTATTGATGAACACAATTTCAAGTATGATTTTTTGATTGGATTAGACATGATAAAAGACTTCAAACTTATCCAAAGTGAAGACTTACAAATATCACAGAAACTCTGCCTAAATAATACAAATAAAAAAGAAAAATATTCTACAGATATGAAAACGAATACTAAATTTAATCATATAGAAAAACACAGAATTAATTTTAATGAACATGTTAAAGAAGAAGATTTTAAAATAACAATGAATCATTTAAATAATGATCAAAAAACAGAAATAAATGAACTAATAGACAAATACACATCAGTGTTCGCGAAGAGTAAATATGATGTTGGCACTGTCAATGGATATGAAGCGAAGATAGACTTATTAGTGGATAAATATTGTAGTAAGAGGCCTTACAGATGCAGTGTAGAAGATAAAAAGGAAATAGAAGAGCAAATAGCAAAATTATTAGACAATAAACTGATAGAAGAGTCGTACAGTCCATTTGCTGCACCGGTCACTCTAGCATTTAAAAAAGAAGAAAACAAAAGATCCAGATTATGCATAGACTTCAGAGACTTAAATAAAATAGTAATACCTCAAGCTCAACCATTTCCATTGATTGAAGACCTAATGACAAAGACCAGAAATTGCAAATTTTTTTCAACGCTGGATATAAACTCAGCCTTTTGGTCTATTCCATTGCGGATTGAAGACAAAAAAAAAACAGGATTTGTAACACAGGAGGGACATTATCAATGGACCTGCCTGCCTTTTGGATTGAAGACTTCTCCGGCAATTTTTCAGAGGATATTAAGCAATATATTGAGAAAATATAAACTAATCGAATTTGCTGTCAATTACATAGATGACATTCTTATTTTTTCAAAAACTTTTGCTGAACACATTGATCATCTGACAAAGCTGCTGAATGCAATCAAAACAGAAGGTTTTAGATTAAAATTTACAAAATGCACATTTGCATCAGATATGGTAAAATATCTGGGTCATATAATTCAGAATAATTCAGTCAAGCCAGTAAAGGATAATTTGATTTCAATAAAGAATTTTCCTATTCCAAAAACACAAAAGAATGTGCGACAATTTCTAGGAAAAATCAACTTTTATCATGAGTACATTCCGAAGAGTGCAATAATACTAGATCCTTTGCATAATTTATTAAGGAAAAATCAAAAGTTTATTTGGACTGATAAATGCCAAAATGCTTTTGAAACGATGAAAAACCTAATATGCTCACAACCGATCTTGGAAATTTTTGATCAAGATTTACCAATTAATATATATACAGATGCTTCTCTAGAGGGTGTTGGAGCTATTTTAAAACAGACACAATCTGATGGAAAAGAAAAACCTGTTGCTTACTTTTCGAAAAAATTAAACAGCGCACAGAAAAAGAAAAAAGCAATTTACTTAGAATGCTTAGCTATAAAAGAGGCAGTGAGATACTGGCAATACTGGTTGATAGGAAAACCATTTACAGTTTATTCAGATCACAAACCGCTGGAAAATATGAATATCAAATCTAGAACCGATGAAGAGCTTGGTGACTTAACATATTACTTATCCCAATATGATTTTCAAATTAAATATTCTCCAGGAAAGTACAATATTGAAGCTGATTGTCTAAGCAGAAACCCAGTCTTAGAACCAGATGAGAACCAAGATGAGCAATTAAAAGTTGTCAACTTAATAAAATTAGAAGATATCTTAAAAGATCAGGTCAAAAATGAGAAGATACAGTGCAGAAACGATAAATTGATATCGAAGAATAATGTTTATTACAAGAAAGTAAAAAAAAAAGAAAAAATAATTCTATCAGAAAAATTCAGCATAGATTTTATCAAAAATGTTCACACAGACCTAGGTCACATAGGAATTAATCAAATGCAAAAAATGATAAGCTCATGGTACACATCAGAAAACATGACAAACAATATAAAGAGAACTTGCGAAAGTTGTGCAGTATGTTTAAAGAACAAATCAAGAGGTCAAAATAAATATGGATTGATGTCCTACTTGGGTCCCGCAACAAAACCTTTTGAAATATGTTCTATTGATACGATAGGTGGTTTTGGGGGTTCACGGTCAACAAAGAGATACTTGCACCTGCTATCAGATCATTTCACGAGGTTTGCATATATTTTGACGTCAAAAACTCAAAATACCAACGATTTCATCAAACTCTTAAACTCCACAGAAACTAATGACATTGGCATGATACTATCAGACCAATATCCGGGTCTTAATTCTAGAGAATTCAAAAAATTTTTGGATGAAAAAAATATTCCAATCATTTTTACTGCAGTAAACTCGCCTTTCTCAAATGGATTAAATGAAAGATTAAATCAAACGCTAGTCAATAAAATTAGATGCAAAATCAACGAAAATGACTTAAAAGTGGCTTGGACAACTATAGCCCGTAATTGTGTAAAAAACTATAATGAAACGGAGCACACTGTCACTGGTTATGCGCCTCAGTACCTACTTAACGGCACAGATGTTACGATTTTGCCAAATGAGTTAAAACTTAAGAAGACTGACATCGATTTGATTCAAGACAGAAAAAAAGCTCTGGAAAATACTATAAAGTCACATAATTACAACAAGATGATTTACGATAAAACCAGGAGACATATTAACTTCAAAGTTGGTGATACTGTTTTTGTGGAGAATGGAAACAAACTTAACAGGAAGAAGCTCGACGAATTGAGAATCGGACCCTACAAAATAATAGAAAAATTATCAAACTCAATTTACAAGATAAATACTGGTCGAAAAAAATTAGAATCAAATTTTTTCCACATCTCGAAATTAATTCCAGCACCTGCATTGATGAACCATGAAGAGGATATCGAAGATGAATGAAAATTTTTGCAATAATTTTCTTTCCCGCGGGGGGGGGGAGATGTAAAGGAAATATATTCCCTTTAAATTTGAATCCTATAATGTCAATTAGAATGCAATCATCGATTGTCATTTGTTTTGTTATTCTATTATTTGATTGTTAGAAAAAACCATTCAAAGTGATATTAATAAACATAAATGTCGTTTCTTAGTTAAAAAAAACTTTGCAACACAAGTGTTTTATTTAGAAATTAATAAAAAGGAATTAAACCTATCAACATATTATATATATATATATGTTATGATTAAGGTTTTCACGGGTGTAAGATGTAGAACAATTTTCTCGGTTTACCCGCGTAACGTAGTCCTTAAAAGGACTTTTTAACTCCTGACGTTTCGGACAGATCACACTGTCCATCTTCAGAGGCCTTATGTTTTGAGTTTTTGTCTCAAACTGATAGCTTTCGCATGTCTGTTCGGTCCAAAAGCTAAAACTTAAGTGAGTGCAAGTCACTTCTTATGTCTAGAACGAAGTACCCGGGTTGCAGGTGATTGATGGTGGAGGGGGTGGGGGGCGGGGCTGACAGTAGATACCTGATTGGTAAAGCTAATTGGAGACACTACTGGTAATTTTGGAAATGCCGTTTTTGGGGTATTTTCATCGATTAAGACTTTCCAGGTGTTGGGAATTCTGATTGCGTCATTTCTAGTATTCATATTATTTTTATGTTTATAAATTTCTATTGCTTCGCGGTAAATTCTTTTTGGTTCATTGTATATGCTAGCTATTGTTTTTGTATTATTAAAGTCTTTTTAGCTTTTGGACCGAACAGACATGCGAAAGCTATCAGTTTGAGACAAAAACTCAAAACATAAGGCCTCTGAAGATGGACAGTGTGATCTGTCCGAAACGTCAGGAGTTAAAAAGTCCTTTTAAGGACTACGTTACGCGGGTAAACCGAGAAAATTGTTCTACATATATATATATATATGTAGAACAATTTTCTCGGTTTACCCGCGTAACGTAGATATATATATATATATACATATATGTACATATATATATACATATATATAATACATATACATATTCAAAACAAGATATATGAAATAGAATAGAAAAAAAGAAAACAGTATAAAAAAGAAGAAGAAGAGAAAGAGGAAGAGAGAAAAGAGAAAAGAGAAAAGAATATAAAAGTAAATGGATTTCCAAAGTCAATTGTCGAGAGACATTCTATTGTATTATTAAATTGAATTATTGTAATATGCTAATGATTTAGTGTTTTTATAGAACTTTTGAATTTTTTATAATTAATTTCCAATCTTAAGTTAAGGGGTAACTGGTTAAACCACTTGACTCCAATATATTTATAAAAATGTTGGGCTGTAGTGGTATTACAACGCGGTATAGTTATAGAGCCAAGAATACTTGGTCTTTTGCTGTTTGAAATAGATAATGAGTTATCATTGTTGAAACAATCTTTGTGGATTTGTAAAAGTGTAATTTTTTTATAAATATTGTGTAGTGAAAGGACTTTAAATTCTTGAAATAATCTTATGGTGGGGAAGTCATATGGTTTTTTTAGAATTATTTTTATTAATAATTTTTGGATGATTTCTAAAGGCATGAGAGAAGTTTTGAATGCACCACCCCAACCAAGAATTCCATATTGTAATACAGATTGGATCAGTGAGAAATAGATAGTTCTTAATAGTTTAAAATTTAAAATGTTTCGTATTCTAAGAAAAATGTACATTAATTTTCTTAATCTTTCTACTGTTGCATTGATTTGTATTTTCCACTTTAAATTGCTATCTATAATTACACCGAGGTATTTTATATTAGTTTTAACAGTGAGTACAGAGCAGTCAGGTTTACATAAATTTGTGTTTCTATTGCAATTGTATGAATGTATACTTATCTTTAAATTTTCAGGGAATGCATGTTTATTAATGGTGAACGGTATTACAAAGGTTTTTTCCGTATTAAGTGACAGTAAGTTTGAGTCGAACCATTTTTTTAGGATGTTTAAGTCTAATTCTGCTGTTTTCTGGGTTTCATTCCAAGTTAAACCCTCAGTTAGAATTGCTGTGTCGTCTGCATATGAAATGAGTTTAGATTTGATGTTAAGTTTAAACATATCGTTGACATAAATGATAAAAAGAATTGGCCCCAGTACAGTTCCCTGCGGGATGCCAAAATTCATGGTCTGAGAATCGCTCATAAGGCCCTTTAATTTAACAAATTGCTCTCTATTAAATAGATAATTTTCGATCCAAGTTAAAGCATTGTCAGTTATACCAATTTTCGTTAGTTTAGAGATAAGGTTAGAGTGCGATATACTGTCAAATGCTTTTCTTAAGTCAACAAATGTTCCAATACATTTTTTTTTACTATCTAAAGATTTATAAATTTTAGATGTTAAATCAACGATAGCATCTTGAGTGCTCAAATTTTCTCTAAAACCATATTGATGTGCATTTAATATATTATTTTCTTTCACAAATTTAAATATTTGTTTTTTTACAACTTTTTCAAATATTTTTGCAATGTTTGAAGTAAGAGAAATTGGCCTATAGTTACTGCTTAGACAGGGGTCCCCAGATTTAAAAATTGGGGTAATAATAGTTTTTTTGTAATTTAAGGGAAAGTTGCCATTAACAAAACTTGTATTTATGATGTGTGCCAAAGGTTTACAAAGTGAGTCAGAATTACTTTTAAGTATTTCTACAGAAATATTGTCATAACCAGGGGAAGAATTTAACAAGAAATAAACAATGACTGCGCATAAAAAGCGTGATTCGTCCATTACAGTCGGCAGAATGCCGGTTCCTACTGACAAATGCATGTAGTAGCACGGTGAACAAAATCCCGTTCCCTCTCGCTCTCTGCCGCACCGTTCAACTGGTTGTCAACGCGTGTAGACATATTTATCTATTGACAATGTTTTTTCTGATTTTTCCACACATCATTTTCTCTGTTATGTTTGATAAAAATACTGTAATATAATTTACATAATTATTTTATCAAGTACGTATATAAAATATGAACTCTGTGTTTTGCATATTTACAGAAACATTGAAATAATTATTGACATGTAAAATTAGTTGACAGCACTGGAGAGGAAAGGTTAAATGCCGATTCTTGGCCCATTTCAGCTTTTGAACAAATTGGCATCATGGCTAGTGAAATAATTGCAGATTGGTTGAATTTAAGTCTGTTTGTTTCAGAATGGTGCGTGGGCGGCAGCAGTATGGGGCTGGTGGGTGCGGAGGCGGGGCGCGGGGTGGTGCTGGGCGGGGGCGCCCGCGGCTGGCTGCCCGATGTGGCGGCCGTCATGTGGCGACGCATGCTGGGCGCACTGGGCGACCCCAACCTGCTGCCTGACCCCAGTCTGCACAGCCAGGTCTTCCAGTACCTGCTGCATCTCAATGATACCCTGCTTAAGGTGCGTTACACCTCATTTCCTAATACATATTTGTGAAATTGTTATACTCTAAATGCAATTGTTCTGAACTCCTGCATTTAATCAACCTGCACTTACCAAAACATTCTAATAGAGAGACATTAACATTCTACATATGTATATCTCATTCCAACTATAGTTTGCATTTCCCAATACAACATTCACACAGGATGTATTTGACTATAATTTGAACTTAGCCAACTACAAAAGCCATGTGTGCGAACTAGTGATGCAACGAATACGAATATTCGTATTCGCCGAATAGTAGACGTTTACCGAATATTCGTATTCGGCGAATAAATATTTACGAATACGAAAACTATAAAAAAAAAACTTTTGTACGCATTTCCATTTGATTATATCGTGACGCTTTTTTTTTATTATACCGATTTGATTATACCGAACGCTACAGCCGCAACGACAAGACGCGATGGGGAATTCAGGGAAATTCCCTATCGCAATACTACAAACTTATCTGTGCCGGTGATGGTGGTCGCTAGTGATGAACAAATATGTCATACAAATGTCAAAATGTCTATGGATAAATTGTAGTTCCAATTTTTGCCACCGGCACAGATAAGTTTGTGGCATTGTACTATGAACTTAAAATTTTTTCATTTAATACGCATTCTTTCTCTTAGTAGTTTCAGTATTTGACAGTCAAAAGCACAGGTCAAGTGTGCAAGTATATTGTTATATATGAGTAGCCGTCTGGCAACATCCAAACTGAAAAAGAAATCGCCTGTCACCAGGGAATCTATAGATGTTGTGTTTTCTCAATAAAAATTTAACATTTGTAAATTTTAATTATTAGTATAATAAAAAACAAAAATGGTTTAATAAATGATTGTTTTATTACTCTGCCAAGTTATTCGTATTCGTATTCGCCAGATAGTAGTTTTGATATTTGTATTCATAATCATATTCGTAAAAATTGTATTTGTTGCATCACTAGTGCGAACTATTTCTACCTAGTTTTTCAATTGTCGTTTACTCGTCAAAGGCCAGGAAAAACACGGAAATTTCCTAACAAAGCACCACTTTGAATTTTGAATTGAATGTTTTGTGGATTAATTTTGAGCTATCGTATATTTTATTGACCGAAACACATTCCTAGAACAATAAACTATGTACCAAAACAACATTACTTGCGTTAATTACGTAAATTGATAGGTTTTACGATGTTTTCGTCAAGTAATACGCATCGGACTTTGATAGAAAGAATCGCGGCAAATTTGACATTTTGATGCCACAGATAAAATCATTTAAAAATATTCTGGGGTTGCCAGGTGAATGAAATTTTTGCCTAGATCCAATAGGTAAATGTTGGCACAAGTGATTCTGACCTTGTCCTTCATACAAATTATTTACATAGAAGGGTCAAAATCGCAGACAAACATATTTTTTTCGAAATTTTTTCTGCGCGCATGCGCACAAACCGCGCATGTCGCTTCTCCGGCCAATAAGAGGTAAATAACAATTTTATTAATATTAACGTTGATTTGGTGGAACTATTGTGAATTTTTATAATTTTTTCATTGCCTTATTCTTAAGTCGATTCCTCAATGCTGATGTCTCGACCACAACTTCAATTTCAATTTCAACTCCAGAGCTGTGTTATACCTTTGCATATGTTTTGTCTTGAACATACAATCTTATCCAGCTGTGCTGAAAGGATAAAAAAGGGTCAGCTCATAACAAAATCACAGCTGTAACGAACGCAAAGCCCCAATTATTCTATTCACCCGTGTTTCTGTAGACTCACTCACAGATATAACAAACAACATTACTGTATTGTCCAGATCGCCGCCAACCAGTCGCAGACGGGTAATGCGGAGACGCACGTGCCCCTGGGCGTGGTGGCGGGCTGGTGTCTGGGCGCAGAGCCCCTGGCCCCTTCGCACCGGCCCGGCCGGCTGGCGGCGCTGCGCCTGCTGTGCCTGCTCACCACCCGGGCCCCCCTGCACCCCGCACCCCCCCGCCCCCACCTGCCGCTGTATCATAGAGCACTGCATCATGGTTAGTATCTTCCTGACGATTTCTGATACAGATGATTTGTGAATGTAATGGAAACAATCTTCCCTAACCCACGGTTGAATTTCGCAGCCATCTCTGGTCTGGAGCCCCAAAATATCTGAAAAAACCCTTGACTCTGCAGAAACAGACGGTCCGTTTGATAGATTCTCCTATCTTAACAAACGGATTGCAATCATTAAAACACGGGTGTCGAGTGGGTTTGCTATCCTTTTTCTACCGGTATTTCAATGGAAGATGCTCTGAGGAACTTTTTTTTTTATAGTGATACCTCACAAGAGTCTCAGCTGCTCCCGTCTGGAGATAGTGAGACTATGGCATCCCCAATTGGGGTATGTTGTGAGGCTGAAGGTAGCGGGGAGGGGAAGGATATAGGGAAGAGGAAGGTGGGGAAGTACCTGGCTATTCAGATCTGGTCACCAAACACGGCTAATGCCATTTCAAGCAACGTTTCAATTCTGAATGGTGGTCTTACACCAGGGTGATACTGAGGGTATCTTCCACGCTGGAACGTGCCGCAAATATACTATATATTATTTTTAAATTAATAAATTGTGAAATAACACAAATTAATCAAATAAAATTTATTTGGCACGCCGGGATTCGATCCCGCGACCTTCGGAATGCGAGTTAAGAGCTTTACCGCTGGACTACGCCGGCCGTCAAAAGTACTAGCGTCATTGATCCTCCCGGCACCAGTGCATAGTCGGAAAACACGCCAAACGTGCACCCAACATATGTAGACGGTTTTTGTCATGTGAGAATTTTTGTCACAAGAGAACGGTACGCTTCTTCGACTCGTCCTTGAGTTCAACAGCTCGGCTGTGGAATGATTTGCCGGCCTCTGTGTTTCCTCCTATCCTACAGCATGGGTCTATTCAAGACCAATGTTCATTCCTTCCTCTACTTAAATAAACCCTTCACACAGCATCTCAGATGACATTGGCCCTGAAGGAAATTATTTTCCTCAGGGTCTCCTGTGTGGAAATGTAAAAAAAAAAAACTTTTTTTAATAACCCAATTTAGCGAGAAGTCAATCCAAGACATTCTCAGCAAAAGAGCCTGAATTCAACCTCTTCAGATACTGTTTTTAGACAGCTGCTACCATTTGGTATCCTTCCTCCCCCATCATTCTTTTGACTCAGACACAAAAATCGGAGAGGGTGAAACATAGTCTAAGCTATGCCAAAAACAGCATAGAGGTGTGAATGTGTCAACCCCTGTGACATTTGATCTCACTCAGATATTCTTACCGGGAGGGTAGAGAAGGCGGGCATCAATCCTTCCATGAAAACTATCTAGCAGTTGAAAATAAAGCTGAACCGTATCATTTTACATGACCTGGATCATTCACGACCCACTGACGAAGTGATCGAGGCAAAATAACCCAATCATTAATCTGGTACATGTGGAAAAAATTCCGTGGATAGATCGACGCACCGTCACCAGCTCAATGATGCTCCGAGGAACTAGCATCATTGATCCCTTCGGCACCGGTGCATAGTCGGGAAACACGCCAAACGCGTGCCCAACATTTGTACACAGTTGACATTTGTCACATGAGAACGGGTCGTTTCTTCGACTCGTTCTTCTTCAACAGCTCGGCTGTGGAATGATTTGCCGGCCTCTGTGTTTCCTCCTATCCTACAGCATGGGTCTATTCAAGACCAATGTTCATTCCTTCCTCTACTTAAATAAACCCTTCACACAGCATCTCAGATGACATTGGCCCTGAAGGAAATTATTTTCCTCAGGGTCTCCTGTGTGGAAATGTAAAAAAAAAAAACTTTTTTTAATAACCCAATTTAGCGAGAAGTCAATCCAAGACATTCTCAGCAAAAGAGCCTGAATTCAACCTCTTCAGATACTGTTTTTAGACAGCTGCTACCATTTGGTATCCTTCCTCCCCCATCATTCTTTTGACTCAGACACAAAAATCGGAGAGGGTGAAACATAGTCTAAGCTATGCCAAAAACAGCATAGAGGTGTGAATGTGTCAACCCCTGTGACATTTGATCTCACTCAGATATTCTTACCGGGAGGGTAGAGAAGGCGGGCATCAATCCTTCCATGAAAACTATCTAGCAGTTGAAAATAAAGCTGAACCGTATCATTTTACATGACCTGGATCATTCACGACCCACTGACGAAGTGATCGAGGCAAAATAACCCAATCATTAATCTGGTACATGTGGAAAAAATTCCGTGGATAGATCGACGCACCGTCACCAGCCGCCATATTGGTCAAAGTCGAAAGTACCAGATCTTTGATTGGGTATTAAGTGATTTTTGGTCACTTGCTAATTTGTAATTTCCAATTCCCAGGTCTGACAGGAGAAGACCGGAGCGTGGTGGACGTCCTGATAAAGCACGCCGCCCCCCGCTACCTGTCTCTCGCTCTGGACGGCTACTCCTTGCTCCTGCTGGACTTTGTGCATGCCTCAACCATTGTACTTAACTCCACTGACATTGGGCCTAATGTGAGTTCATTGAATGTTGTTGTGTCTCTTAACTTCCAATAATAAGACAACTTAAGCAACGTGTTGGGTGTCTTTCAAATAAGTTATAGGTTCGAATATTACTAATTAAATTGGACAGACATCCCTACTATAATAGGCTCTAAGTAGTTCTAGCTGCTGCGAGCAGAGTGTAGGAGCCCGCTCAATCTCGCCGATGCCTTCAGACATCATCGTAACCGTTCGTACCTGAGACATGAATGACGATAGATGGTACTCTTCTGATATAATACTCAACTTGGGAGGTACTTTTAATTTGGGAGGCGGGTATGGGTACTGCCGCCTCGGGAACCATTTATTGGATAACTAACATCTCTCTGCCATAGGTCACCCCAAGTGGTTCGCTACGTATGCGTCTGCCCACCAGCTGCATGGCAGGCCGGATCGGGAGAGAATGGTTGAGGGAGTCCCTTTGACTTCTCCAGCCATACTATCTCAGAACATCGTCTTGCACAGCAGTGGGAAGGATGGATTCGTACATATGTCACTCCTGGACACACTGACCCCCAGATTCCTACCCACTCCTAATACCCTTTTCCTTCCCAGAACTTCCTCCCCTTCCTCTTCTTAAAAGACCCTCCATACAGTATCCTCAAAGATGAAATAGGCCCTGAGGAGAATTACTTTTCTCAGGGTCTCCTGTGTGGAACTAATTTTTTAAAAGTGCCATTTGCTGGGATATAACAGAATACTAATTTGTATTACTTACTAAGCTATCAACATCTATTGAAGGAAGCTGAAACTACATGAATAATCAATACAATACTGCAAAAAAACATGTTATCTAAAGTAGCAAATTAGTAGGATCTAAATCAAAATATGATAAGGCCGTCTAAGCAAAATTGTTCCTTTTTCCAGTGTCCCAGAACAGAGGCCGTGACCTTCTTGGCTTCAATCCTCAGTCTGCCCGACAGCCTCATGAACGCCCCCATGCTGCAGCCCTACGCCCTCGAGTACACCACCGTCTTCTGTCCTGACCTTAAGGTTTATTATCCTCGGCTTAATCCTAGATAAGAACTAATGCAATAAGATTGAAATTTACACTCAACCCCTGCCGCCTGTTGATTTATGCAAAAAAACATAGCCAAAAAGCATGTTTTATTTTATTTTGTGAAATTCAGGCACAATTTTTTTTTAAATCTGATCATAATGTAAAGTTTTTTTTTTTGTGTAAATGTAATGAATGTAATACATTTGTACTTATAAATTATAATAATAATAAGATTATTATAAAATTTGATTTTGTTAAAATCAGCACCATCACCATTATACCTCTAAAACAAGTACAGACATCATAGAATGTATGGGGTTCTCTTCACAACATCTGTCAAAAAGTCAAACCAAATTATAAGTTCGCAGAGAACAAACATTATACCTCTAAAAATCTAGTGAACGTTAAATGTCAAATTCAAAAATTCGCCTGAAATCAAAGTGTTGCCATATAAAAAAAATAAATCAGTGTGCAATTTTACAAAATTAATACGAACATTTTCGGAGACGGGACATTTTCATGTAGTGACGTCACTAGCCCAAATGATGGATTTATTTATTTAAAAATTAAAAAAACTGTACATTTCAAAAAAAAAATTCATAATCTTAGTAAAAAAATCTATCCACACGATTTTTTTCCCAAGTCATTATGAAATCTATACAAGTGGCCTATTCTAACCATTTATCTTGTTCTTACTCCAGGAGCACGTCTTGAACATCCTAGTGAGAGCTTGTCGCAGGGAACCGCAGGCACTGGCTCGCTGTGAGGCCCTCGCTGCCCTCGGAGCACACTGCCATCAGATCCTTGCCGGGAGACGGATCTGTCACCGTCTTCCCGACTGCGTGAGGAACATACTGCAAGCATTAACCGTGAGAATCTTTCTTTTCATTTGTATAACTTACCCATTACATAAATATGAAGAGTTCCTTTTGCAGAGCATTATTGTTTGTAGAGTTTGCAGGTTCAGTCTCTTCTCTGGTACTGTAACCAAATGGTAAGTGGTAACTGTAATTAAGTGGTAATCTAAATGATATTTTTATTTCCAGATGCGAAATAAGAGTATAGCAAAGGTGGCTAGTGACATCCTGCTCTTGTTGGCTGACTACACTGACAGAATGATGGAACTATACCCTGAACTACCTGGTAAGTATCAAACGTACTAATTTCGATTGTGGGTCTGTCTGTCATTGTAACTACCAGGAGCTTTTGTTTTTTTTTTTTTTTTTTTTTTTTTTTTTTTTTTTTTTTTTTTTTTTTTTTTTTTTTTTTTTTTTTATTATAGCGACTATATACAAAAATTTTACATACAAAATGAAATGTGAAATTAAGTACAAAATATTGTATTTCTTAGTCCTCCTCACTAGGGGGTCCTGTGCCGAGGAGGACTAAAGTTATTTAAATATAGTTCATTTGTCTTCTATGTCGTTTTTAGCGTCTTCGCTAGGGTTTTCTCATTGACCTCTTTAAGCCATATTTTTATTCTTGATTTGTATTCAATTGGATTTTTTATTAGTTTTATGTCTTGGGGGAGGATGTTATGGAGTTTTGTTGCAAAGTATGTATAGTTTCTTTGTCCAAATGTGGTTTTATAACTTGGAATATTTTTTATATCATTTTTATTCGATCTAGTGTTATGCATACACGGTCTAGTAGAGGATTCATTATTTTTGAAGAGCTTCAATAATATATTTTTGGAATATATTTGTTGTACATTTGGTACGTCAAAGTTATTGAAAATTTCAGTTGAAGGCGTTCTAATTGGTACTTTCAATATGGTCTTTATGATTCCTTTTTGAATCGTATTCAGGCTGTGTAGGTACGTATTTGCAGCAGATCCCCATCCTATGATTCCATATTCAATTCGAGAATGACATAACGCATAGTAGACCTTTTTCATATCCTTTTTATTTAGCACGTTTCTTAGATTTTTGAAGAAATATATAAGGCTTGTGAGTTTTTCCGTAATACCTTTGATGTGTAGGTCCCATCTAAGATTTTCGTCAATTATTACTCCGAGATATTTTATGTTTTGTGTTTTTTCGATGACGGGGCAGTAACATTGTATATTATTTCCATGGCATTCATGTAATTTTAGTTCTAGTGATTTTATTGGTTGGCCCCTTGAGTTCATTGAAAATGTTATATATTTTGTTTTGCTTATATTAAGGGTAAGCGAGTTGATTTTAAGCCAATTTTGAAGTGCACTAAGCCCTTTTTCAGCCTCATTAAATGTATCAGTCCAATTTTCTTCTTGAAATAATAAAACAGTATCATCAGCAAAACTGATTACGTTTCCTTTAATGGTAAGGTTAGTTAAATCGTTGATGTAGATAATGAACAGAATCGGTCCCAGTACACTTCCTTGAGGAACGCCATAGTTTAAAGATAGAAGTTTGCTCTTTTGTTTGCCAATTTGTACTTGTTGTTCTCGCCCTGTTATATATGACTCCAATAAGTTAATTGTTGATTCGGCCATTCCTATTTTTTTTAGTTTAGTTAGTAATATTTTATGGTCTATTGTGTCAAAAGCTTTTTGAAGATCTATGAATAAAGCTAAACATTTTACTACTAAAGCTAAACATTTTACGTTACTATAGTGAAACCCTCTTAAGAAGTTTTCCAAGGGACCGGAAAAAACAAACTTCTTAACCTTTAATCGGCCGGAGGCGCGAATCCATGCACGGCCTGTGCGCATGCGCGCAGAAAAAATTTTGAAAAAAATATGTTCGTCTGCGATTTTGACCCTTCTATGTACAGAATTTGTATGAAGGACAAGGTCAGAATCGCTGGCGCCAACATTTACCCATGAGACGGGGTAAAATTTCTTTCACCTGGCAACCCCAGAATATTTTTAAATGATTTTATCTGTGGCATCGAAGTGTCAAATTTGCCGCGATTCTTTCTGTCAAAGTCCGATGCGTGTTACTTGACGAAAATATCGTAAAACCTATTAATTTACGTAATTAGCGCAAGTAATGTTGTTTTGGTACATACATACTTTATTGTTCTAGGAATGTGTTTCGGTCAATAAAATATACAATAGCTCAAAATTAATCCACAAAACATTCAATTCAAAATTCAAATTGGTGCTTGGTTAGGGAATTTCCGGGTTTTTCCTGGCTTGTAACAGGTTAAGCAGGAAAACCATATATGTGGGAAAAATTGGCCCAATTTTGGGCCGAGGGACCGAAAAAATCAAACTTGTTAAGCCATGAAACTTCTTAAGAGGGTTTCACTGTATTTATACTTGTCTAACGAGTTGTGTCTTAAAGTGCTCTGATGTGATTGATGGCTAGCTTTCACATCTATGTGTTGTGTCCTGACGCCTTCTGATGATATTTTGAATCAATACAGTCGTAGCTCTCGGAGAGTTTATACATACCCAATGTTGAGTTGAGTTGATTCTGAGTTGTCCGGTCACCGTAATATTGCTTATGTAAAGGGTAACTGGTGCCAGTGAATAGAAAGCCACGAAGAGCAGTGTCTTCCTCTACTTGATCACCATTTATCTAATCTTGTATCATACACGTTAAGGGGCCGTTCAAGTATTACGTAACGCAATTTAGGGGGAGGGGGGTTGTGCGTTCCCCGGACGGGAGGGGGGTTTGATTAACGCGTTACGTAACATGCTTTTTTTTATTTAAATATAAAACTAGGCAATTAAAATCTTCCAAGTTGGCAACCCTTTTCGTTTATGTTTTACGGGGAATCCTTCGACTGTATTGTATGTCATTTTTATTTTATTTTCGTTGTCAGTATTCGTTAGTGTTTTACGAAATATGCATAAACACAAATTGCTGTAGTCAAAGTGAGTTTGTAGGTACTATAATGTCCTCAAAAGCGGGAGATTTACATCATCAGCTGTTCTTGGCCTATAAAGGCTCTCATGCTGATCTAGGTTTTACGGCGCGTTACATGGGGGGGAGGGAGGGTAAAAAATCTTCAAAAATTGCATTACGTAATGCTTGAACTCCCCCTTAGAGTTGCCAGGATGTCGACTATATTCTGCCTTTTGCTTTGCCATTCCAGAAAGCATAGTGTGCACCATCTGTGCGTGCCTGGCGCAGCTGTCTCCACTGGCAGGGCGGGATTCTGTGAAGACCCTGGTGGGCTGTCTGCTGCTGTGTCTGGCCGAGTACTGCATCCGCATGGGCGTGCAGGCACTGCTCAAGGTGCCCAAGGCTGGGAAGCAATCACTTATGCTGATTGTGTTCAAGGTGAGGATATAATATGTAATGACTCTCCCCACTCCTACCGTTGATATGCTTGTCGTAACTCTAAAGAGCCGTATAGTAGAAACTAAACGCGTCCGAATACCATAATTTTAGTAGAGTGTGTTAGTCGGCTCTTTAGTAGATTCAATCCATTTTATTCATTTTTTCGGGCGAGTAAGGGGACCCCCACCATGCGTTTTAGCAGAGTTCATTTGTACACGCGCTGAAATGTTTATTTATTTATTTGTAAGAAACTACAGCTTTTACATAATATACAGTGATAAATATACAAGTGAACTGAAGTCAAGCCACAGAAGTTTCTTATGCTAAAGTTGTAGCAGTTCCTACCTGTTTTAACCTCTCATGCGACAGTGATACAGTGTGGCGCGTTATGTAGTTAACCCTTAACCTGCAATCGGCCGGAGACGCGCGGGCGCGCACAGCTTGTGCGCATGCGGGAAAAAAATATTTCGAAATAAATATGTTTGTCTGCGATTTTGACCCTTCTATGTACAGAATTTGTATGAAGAACACGGTCAGAATCGCTTGCGCCAACATTACCCCAAAAGATGGGTAAAAATTTCATTCACCTTGCAACCCCAGAATATTTTTAAACGATTTTATCTGTGGCATAAAAATGTCAGATTTGCCGCAAATTTTAGCTGTCAAAGTTGATGCATGTTCCTCGACTAAAACATCGTAAAACCTATTAATTTACGTAATTAACGCAAGTAATGTTGTTATGGTACATAGTTTATTGTTCTAGGAATGTGTTTCGGTCAATAAAATATATGATAACTCAAAATTAATCCACAAAACATTCAATTCAAAATCGTGGTTTGTTACGAAATTTCCGTATTTTTCCTGGATTTTGCCGGCCTTTGACAGGTTAACCAAAATAATTATTATTTACCGCTGCACTGCAATCCCAACATTTAGTGTACGGGCCACACCGGAGAACCGGGATTGACACTGGTAGGTGGCAGGCCGCTGCTTCCCCGCTCCTCAGCTCCGCTTAGAGCGTTCAACATGAAGGATGTTGCCGCAATACAGAAAATCAGACAGAGGCGGTCGGCTGTTGGTTTTTGGTTTTGTATATTGCGAACAATGTTGTTGTTGTTGAAAACATAAATATTTGGCAGCCACCCCTGATCTGGAACACCAAATTAAATTAAAAACTCTTGACTGTAGACATATCTTCTAAACCTTTTCCAACACGAGGGAATACTTCACCTTGTGCGGACTCCAAACCACTAACCCACTCTCAAGCCTACTAACCAATGCATTGTTTTTTTTGTGTTTTTGCTTACCGCTGTGAGAGTTCTACAATTCGGCTACATACCTATGTGTATTTTTTATTTTATTTATTTACACGCCATAAAATGGCTTTTAAGTTAAAGTGAAACATGAAATTATAAGTGTACAGACAAAATAAGAATGTACAAGTACACAAAAATAATATCGCTGAAGTGATACAGTTTTTATTAGAAGTACAATGAGATAACCTACCTATTACTTTTAAATTAGAAAACAGCTGTCAATCTTATGTTAATTGCATATTTTATTTTATTCTATCTCTTCTCTTTTTTATTCATATTTATACAAAATATGTATGTAGGCTTATAATATGCAATGTAAACACCAGTTTTAAGTATATATATACCTATTATTTTATTATTATTTTAATATTTATGCTTAGCAAACTACAGTAATAATCAAGCATTAATTGTTTATTTTATTTTACTTTATTGTTTCTGTTCTTTTTCTAGTTCTTACTATGCAAAATGTGTTCGTAGGATTATAATAGAATAATTTTACCTACCAATAAAATTTATATTTTGTTTCCATCGATGCCTGGAATCCATTATGAGAGAGAGCTAGCTCTTTCGCCCTTATAGTTTCAGTTTCGCGCGTGTTTATTCCCTATATTTGCCCTTTTTTTATTCGACTTACCACATTTTCTCTCTGCTGGCAACACTAGTGACGCGCATCTCAGATCGCTAAGATAAGACATTGGGCTTGTCCTTCCAATGGCTGCTAGCCACCACTGTATATCCTGCCGTGCTGCGTAAGGCAGAGCAACGGGCCGCGATGGTTTCAGGTGCTGTATGCGGCGGCTGAACCTCTGCAGTCTGCGGCAATGCAAGCGACCACGAGGGATCACGAAAATTGCAAAGTTGAGTCTTCCCAGTAGACCGAGAGCCTGCCTGGGAGAGCAACTGCCGACTTCCAAGGGAACCTGCAAGGCTTGGCGTAGACCAGCGCACTTGCGGTCGGAGAGAGACTTTTGATCTGCTCTCGTGTCCCATGTTATACCCAGGAACTCCAACTTCTGCGTGGGTGTCAGGACACACTTGTCCGGGTGCAGTCTGCGGCAATGCAAGCGACCACGAGGGATCACGAAATTTGCAAAGTTGAGTCTTCCCAGT
This sequence comes from Limnephilus rhombicus, assembly GCA_929108145.2. Lineage (NCBI taxonomy): Eukaryota > Metazoa > Arthropoda > Insecta > Trichoptera > Limnephilidae > Limnephilus > Limnephilus rhombicus. The sequence goes on along the minus strand of OV815287.1, from coordinate 9,038,516 downwards.
AGACCGAGAGCCTGCCTGGGAGAGCAACTGCCGACTTCCAAGGGAACCTGCAAGGCTTGGCGTAGACCAGCGCACTTGCGGTCGGAGAGAGACTTTTGATCTGCTCTCGTGTCCCATGTTATACCCAGAAACTCCAACTTCCGCGTGGGTGTCAGGACACACTTGTCCGGGTTTATGCACCAGCCTAGCTGTTGAAGTGTGTGCACTATAGCAACGGCTTGGGAGGTGAGAAGTTTTCTGGACTGGTTTGCTACTAAGAAGTCGTCTAGGTAGACTACAATCCTGAGTCCCTTTTTCCTTAGTAGTTCTGCTACCCAGTTTGAGAGCAGCGAGAAGATCCTTGGCGCTGATGACAGGCCGAAGGGCAGACACGTCATCTGAAGGAGCTCTCCGTTGTACACGAGGCGCAGGAACTTACGGTGTGATCTTGCGATTGGCACGTGGAAGTAAGCCTGAGAGAGGTCGACTTTTATCAGCCAGTCGTCGGGTTGGAGGAATTCCGGGACCCGAAAATGACTGAAGAGTCTGAAGGGCTTTAGTCTATGAAGACGTTCAAGGCCTTCAGGTTGAAGATGGGCCTGAGGGTGTGGTCTGATTTGGAGGTAAGGAACATACCTGACCGGAAGCTTGGGGAGTCGTCTGCTGCCTCCAGGATTTTTTACGCTTTCATCGTTTTGATGTGTGCGGTCATGCCTGGAGACAACCTTGTCCTGAAATTCTGCTTCAGCTCGGCCGATGGGAGCGCCCGAGGAGGTTTTGATATGAAGTGTATCCTTGCTCCTTTTAGAATGTTCAGGATTAGCGGTGATGCTCCCAGCTCCCTCCACACCTCCTGATATGCCTTTAGGCGTCCTCCCCAGAATGGCTCCGGCCTCCAGTCACCTCCATCGCCTTCTACCCCGATCGCTGGCCGCCTTGCGAGAGGGCTCTGGCTTTTTGGCGGGCTGCCTGTACGTCCTGTCTTTCTCTGGCCTAGGGGCAGGTCGAAAGGGCTTCCTAGGTCGGGAGTGTGGAGCCTCTATCACCGGTCTTGCTGCTTGTGAGGTAGAGGGTTGAGGTTGACGGGGGATATACGACGAGGATGCACTACCGAATATCTTGTCTCGTCCCCCGTTTGCCACGATATAACTTGCTAGTTCCTCTATATTGAAGAGGTGACTGGCGCTCGGAGGAATCCTGGCAAGGCCTTCCTTGATGTACGGGTCCCTTACTCCCTCTAGCAGGGCCTTTCGCCTACTTTGTAGGCATTCCGTTCGCCTTCCGCATAAAATCTGTAGGACGTCGTCCGTGGTCTTACTGTACTTGGCAAACATCCCCTGAATCTTGTCAAACAGAGTCGCAGGGGTCAAGCAGGTGCCTGGTTCGGATGCCCAGTTTACCAGTGCCTGCATGTTTCCTCTGACCGACTCTGTTTGGGATAGCACTGCATTGGAGAGGGCTCCCAGGGAACGGTCCAGGGCTGGGGCGAAGGAGTTGTTCTTATCAAACCTCCTAGTTCTTCATTTACCTCCAGCTCTACGAAGGCGGGCGTGGCGGTGTATACTTTCTTTCGGCATAGCGAACACGCGATCATTCCTCCGAGCCAAAACGCTGAAGAGCCGAGATAACTGCGACTCTTCTTGCGCCCGCCTTCGGAATCGGCGATTCCTTCACCAATGTGCTTGGATTGCAGAACTCCAAAACGTTTTTCTGAGCGGCTAGGCTGGCGGGCATCTCTAAAAACCCCGATTCTACCTCTTGCCGCATCTCTCCCGCGGAGTCTTCTTTGTCCGAGACCGTTTTCTCCGCGAACTCTACCCGATTCCCAGATAAAACGTCCGTCATGGCCGACATCTGTTGCATCAGGATGTCTACCCGAGGATCCCGATAGTAATGCCTTTCTTCCGAAGTGTCGGATCCAGAGCTTTCGCGCGGCATTTGGCGTTTCCGAGAAACTCGTGCTTGATCATTGTTTCCGACCGGCGAAGCGTCTTAGTTGTCGATATCTCTCATTTTGTTGCACAGTTTAAACACGTAAACAACCGAAAAAACACACTAAATAATTAGTCAATTTCTCGGAAAACTATCTATCACGGTATATTTAATGTTTAAACTGAAAGAGCAGGGAATAAACTTCGATTTTCGACTCAAAATTGGTTTTTTAAGTACAGCGAAACACGAAAACTGCTTTCGGCGCGAAAAAACGGCGTCATATGACAAACAATAACATCACGTGATCTGAGATGCGCGTCACTAGTGTTGCCAGCAGAGAGAAAATGTGGTAAGTCGAATAAAAAAAGGGCAAATATAGGGAATAAACACGCGCGAAACTGAAACTATAAGGGCGAAAGAGCTAGCTCTCTCTCATAATGGATTCCAGGCATCGATACGGAACACAAAATATGAAATGCAAACCCCAGTTACCACCTTATATTTTAATCATTTACTTGTAAATAAATGTTTATTTATTATTATTACCATTTCAACAACTATGCTAAACAATCCACGACTATTTTATGTTTTAATTGGTTATTTCATTTTTATTTTATTCTTTCTCATCTCTTTTTTTTTTCTTTTGCTATGCTAAACAAATAACAGTTAGGTACTATGTTTTAAACTTTTTTTTAATTATTTTATTTTATATTCTTTCTCTTCTTTTTATTTCCTCTTTTTATCCACATGTTCATACCCATAATTATTTGACTGTCCTAAAACGGGATAATACTCCTAGTTGGGCAGTCAAAATTTAATAAATTATGTATATAAATGTATATTGCTGTGCTAAATAAACAAATAAACAAATAAATAAATAAATAATTTTGAAAAGAAATATGTACTTGTGTTAATAGTTTAATAATATTCTAGGTTTATATAAGACCTGAGTTAAAACAAAGTATGATGTATGTGTGATAAAAGCTAGTATTTAGATACAGGATACAATTATTGAATGCGTGTTACCATATTATATTGTAACATCATTGACTAGATTCCTTTGTAATGTGAGATTTGTTTGTTTATTTGCAGGTGTTGTACGTGGTGATGAAGGGAAAAGACGCGTCAGACCTGGAGGGCCTCTCGTCTCCCTTGGACGAGGATTTCGATCCAAACATCCAACTTGACAATATGGGCATCAAAACCCCCATGGCTTCTTCCACTGATGTCAAACTTTGGGCCAGAATGGTGAATATAATTATTTTTCAATAAATACTTTCAGATGATTCAGAAATACGAGTATTCTCCCCCAAATTTGTTATTGGAAAACTAAATTATGAATCCACTGTATGATCTAATGGGACTGTTAACAGTACACTGCCACCTTACGAGGCATGTCAGTTGTTACAAGAGAAAGGTTTTCATTGGAAAAAGTCCTCATACCTGATATTATGGAACCAGGAGATATCGCCAGACATCTAGTGATAATCCTCGTGAAGGGTATTAACCTTTAGGTACCTGAAGGTAAAAATGGCGTATCAACCGAAGGGGGCTCTCAGAGTCTCCCACATATCACGGAGCAATCGTTTCTCTTAATATTCCGCTCTTTCCACTAATACTCAGATATTAGTTACTACTTCTGGTTTTAACCGGACATCACCTTTATTCAGAATTGGATAGATATTATTTAATATCTTAAAAAATAGTAACAGGATATATTTTTTTAAAGCAGCTTGATTACCAAATGCTTTTTTCTAGGATAATCTAAATTATAATTAACTAACCATCACACCGTTTCCGCAGGGGTAGGCAGAAAGATGGATGTGCCATCGTCGGGTGTTCTCGATTTCTTCTACCATTCACATTTGCGTCATATATTCTCCTTACACTCCTTCATTCAATCGTTCTACATACATCATCTGATCGTCCCTTTCTTAATCTTACTCATTACGCTTACATCAGTCTTGCTTTCTTTGCGGATCTTCACATTTTCCACATGATCATACATTTAGATACCGCATAAAACTCTGGTTTGATGTGTATTACCCCCCTGCAGTGCGGGAGGATTAAAAGAGCTGGAATTCTGTTAAAGGAATACGTTGAAATGTGCGAGATAACTCAATTGGATTGAGAGCTCATGGCAGCTATGAAGACCATCTCCCATATAAATAATAATTTATTTACATAATCATAACATTTTAACATGTTGTACTCTCATTTATTTACAGTGAAACCCACTTAAGAAGTTTTGTGGCTTAAGAAGATTGGGTTTTTTTTTCATTGGCCTCGGCCTTAAATTGGCCCAATTTTTCCCACATTTAAGGTTTTCCTGCTTAAGAAGTTTGCTTTTTCCGGTCCCTTGGAAAACTTCTTAACCCGTCAAAGGCCAGCAAATTCCAGGAAAAATACGGAAATTTCGTAACAAAACACGATTTTGAATTTTGAATTGAATGTTTTGTGGATTAATTTTGAGCTATCGTGTATTTTATTGACCGAAACACATTCCTAGAACAATAAACTATGTACCAAAACAACATTACTTGCGTTAATTACGTAAATTAATAGGTTTTACGATGTTTTAGTCGAGGAACACGCATCAAGTTTGACCGTTAAAATTCACGGCAAATCTGACATTTCGATGCCACAGATAAAATCGTTTAAAAATATTCTGGGGTTGCAAGGTGAATGGAATTTTTACCCATCATATGGGGTAATGTTGGTGCAAGCGATTCTGACCTTGTTCTTCATACAAATTCTGTTCATAGAAGGGTCAAAATCGCAGACAAACATTTTTTGTTCAATATTTTTTTTAATTATTTTCTCGCGCATGCGCACAATACGCGCGCGCTGGCTTGTCTCTGGCAAATAAGAGGTTAAGAGAGTTTCACTGTACATACTACATTTTAATATGTTGTACTTTATTTACACATATCATAACATTTTAATATGTTGTACTCTCCACAGATCTGCACACAGCTGGTCCTATTCCTCGGGCACTTCCCTCTGAACGGCGGCTGCCAGCTGTCCTCCATGGTGAGCGAGAACGACGACTCTCCGGGGCTGGGCGCTGAGCTCGGCACGCCCGTCCTAACGGCCCCGCATATCCAGATGTTCCGGCTCAGCGAGTCCGTGCTCGCCTCCCTGGTGGAGTTGCCTGCGCTGGAGATGCCGGGCGGCGGAGTGGCACCAGGTAACTCACAAACATACCTTGCTAGCAACTTTATCGGCACTTCGTCGCCTTAGTTCATATTTATCCAACAAACCATTAGAAAACTTTACAGGAGGAGCATGTTTTCTTTCATTATTTCAATGAAACATTATGATAGGTGTTTAACCCGGCGGTACTCGCTAGGTATTTACGAACATGAACACTCGCTACCGGGTAATAAATACCACAGAGTTTAATTGCCGTTATTTTCAAAAAGACGCTTGAGTTTCAATTTTTGACAATGTATTTGTGTTATTGGTACTATTGTTCATAAATAAAACTACAAATGCAAGTTTCAATGTTTATTTATTTGTATTAGAGTTTATCCTAAAAAATAACCAAAAAATTATGTTTTTCTCAGTAATCTTGCGAAAATCAACATAATATTTTTTTTTCTTACAAATTTGGCAAAATTGAGATCGGTATCGAAAATAAACTAGGTACACTCCTAAAATACTAAAAAATAATGATACCTTTATACTTTATAGGATCGTTGCTACCGGGTATTTTTTACCCATACTCACTTTACACGTCTGTCATTAATAAGCGCCGTGCGCGAACTGACCGCCCCGCCGGGTGAGGGTTTGTGAACTATCGGTTTGAAGGTACTTAGAATCTTGGGTTGCCAGAACGCGTAGAAAAAAAAATACAACCAATTTTTTGTACTCTGTGGTATTTTTTACCCAGTAGCGAGTATCGCTGGGTTAACTACTCCGATCTATCGCGAATATGCACGTTCTTCGTCTTAAACGAAATGTCAGATTTACAAAATTTGTGTTATTTGTGTTACAAAATATGCTTCCAAATTGTCATATTACAAATAAATATTAACATTTGTAAATATTAAAATTTAGAATGCAAACATTAAAAAAAATGTAAAAATTACTCACATGATGTTTTTATGTGAAAACGGTACTAAAATCACGGATTATGTTAAAAATCGTATAAATGTATAATAAACCATTTAGTCACCTCACTTTCTTACCATTTCATAGAAGAATATTTAAAAAAAAATAGCAATGTCTAGCGGGTCTACGGGGCCGTAGGCGACTTGGCGGGTAAAATATGTATCTACCGTGTATCTGACAAAATAGGTCTTTTTATATTTTCTATGGACAACTTGAATAGGGATGTGCAGCTTGATTTATTATCGACCTTCTACTTTTTTGTTTTAGGGATGTCACTAGAACAATAACGGAGTTATAACAATTTCTGTGGAAACACACGCGTTGACGTGAAAACACGCTTATTGTAGTTGACTGCTATCGTATATATTATTGTGTATATCCGCTTACGTATTTGAGTGGTTAAGATAAAGCTATTTCTGTAAAGGTATAAGGACCCATTAGTTTAAATAATTCTTAGTTAACCCCTCCGCAACGTAAGCAGATATATGCGTTAAAAATACGACAGCAGTCAAGTACAATAAGCGTGTTTACACGTCAGCGCGTGTGTCTACATAGAAACCGTTATAACTCCGTTATTGTTTTAGTTACATCCGTAAAATAAAAATTCAAAGGTCGATAGTGAATCATGCTGCACATCTCTATTCAAGTTGTCCATAGAAATACATAAAAAGAACATTCTGTCAGACGCGCAGTCTGACACATAATTTATCCCGCCAAATTTCCGACGGGCGCCCGACATTGTTAATTTCTATTAAATATTTTTATATGAAATGATAAAAAAGTGAGGTGACAAAAGTGTTTATTACACATTTATACAATAGAATAAGTATTGTTGTTTACATAATCTGTAATTTTAGTACCGTTTTCACATAAAAACATCACGTGAGTCATTTTCACATTTTTTTAATGTTTGCATTCTAAATTTTAATATTTACAAATATTAATATTTATTTGTAATATAATAATTCGAAAGCTTATTTTGTAACCTGTCTAAAACAGTTTTTACTATTCGGCTACGTTCAGAAATGTTTCATTTATAGAGCTTTAATTGTGAAGCGGTTATAACTAAAAGTTTTCGTAAAATGTCATTTCGTTTAAGACACCAAAAGCTAATATTCTCGAAAATTCGGAGGGGTTAAGTGATTAACTATAATTTTTAATGCTTTAATTTTAAAGTGGAGATTGAACAAAAACTAAAATGGTCTATTGAACAAATAAGAACTGAGGCGATGACTTCACTTGGTAGGCGCTACAACTGAAGGGTAATTCTATATCTTTTGCGATAGTGTAACGCGTGTTAAATTGTCTGTATACGACACATTTTGATGGTTTTCTCAAAGGTGGTATGCTGTATTGTGCTAATGATCTAAATACTGCGCTTGTGTTAAGACATCAACTCTTAAAAGTAGTTACTCTGATGCCATGGATGACAGTTTGTTTTGCCGCGTAATCCTCATTAACCTCTTATTTGCCGGAGACACGCGCATTTTGTGCGCATGCGCGCGGAAAAAATTTCGAAAGAAATATGTTTGTCTGAGATTTTGACCCTTCTATGTACAGAATTTATATGAAGGACAAGGTCAGAATCGCTGGCGCCAACATTTACCCATAAGATCGGCAAAAATTTCATTCACCTTGCAACCCCAGAATATTTTTAAATGATTTTATCCGTGGCATCAAAATGTCAAATTGCCACGATTCTTTCTGTCAAAGTCGATGCATGTTACTTGATGAAAACATCGTAAAACCTATCAATTTACGTAATTAACGCAAGTAATGTTGTTTTGGTACATAGTTTATTGGTCTAGGAATGTGTTTCGGTCAATAAAATGCACGATAACTCAAAATTAATCCACAAAACATTCAATTCAAAATTCAAAGTGGTGCTTTGTTAGGAAATTTCCTGGCCTATGACGGGTTAAGAGATGTTAGTCACAGGATAATTTGTGAATTGAATGTCATTGTGTATAAACATCAAATAATAAACAAACTGATAGTCATTTATGAACGCCTACTAGGCTTGACACACGACAGGCATAGACAAGCCATTGAAAGCCGTAGAAAAATCACTGAAATTTGAAAATCTGCCTTTTTGTCTTAATTGTCTTGTAATGCTTTAATTACTGTCACTTAATGCAAAAGATAATAAAAAAAAAAAACAGAATCACGCTTCAGATTAGTCCATAAACCAACATCCTAGTCTGGTAGGTAATAAGTGGGAAAACTTCAAACAGGGGTTTCGTAAATCTAGTGTTTCATTGTATCGATATTGCATGCTCAAGTCACTTCATCTTTCTTTGAACACAGCTCTCAGTTGTAGGACCATCTCTTCTTCACAAGGATAAATATAACATTTCATTTTGTGTTGCAGGTCTGGTGACAGCAGATAAACAAGTGCGGGTGATCCTGAGGGACCTGGCAGGCAAGTCCTGCTGGGACGCCTCGGCGCTGTACTGCGACCCGCAGATCGGCTGTGCCCCGCAGCCCCTTCAGCCTATGCCCTCCATCATCAAGTGAGTCACCGACAATACTTGACATACCAAGTAATGTGAAAGTTCCACACTAGTAACTGATCAATGATTTGTGTTTTAGTACCACGACCGTGACAACAGGTGGCATCCACCTCTCCTCGCTGCCCCCTCCCTTCCCCCCAGACCAGCTGCCTGACTTCAGGACATCCCCCCCGGATCAACACCAACTTGATCATGTAAGGTTTTATTCTTTTCTATTACATTAGCTCCACCTAGGAGACCCTGAGGAAAAAAAACATCCCTCAAGGCCTATGCTATCTTTGATTTGAGGATGCTGTGTGGAGGGTCTTTTAACCCGTCAAAGGCCAGCAAATTCCAGGAAAAATATGGAAATTTCGTAACAAAACACGATTTTGAGTTTTGAATTGAATGTTTTGTTGATTAATTTTGAGCTATTGTATATTTTATTGACTGAAACACAATAAACTATCTACCAAAACAACATTACTTGCATTTATTACGTAAATTAATAGGTTTTACAATGTTTTAGTCGCGGAACACGCATTAGTTGCGACGGTTAAATTCGCGGCAAATTCTGACAGGTCAATGTCATAGACGAAATCGTTTTAAAAATATTCTGGGGTTGCAATGTGAATGAAACTTTTAGGCGTCTCATAGAGTAATGTTGGCGCAAGGGATTCTGACACTGTTCTTCATACAAATTCTGTACATAGAAGGGCCAAAATCGCAGACCAAAAGTTTGTCGAAAATATTATTCGAATATTTGAATTATTTTCTCGCGCATACGACGCGCGCGCCGGTACACTGCAGAAGTATAGAGTAGAAAGAGGTCAAACTACTTTACTAAAATATGTGTAAAATGTCCATAAAACTAATCAGCACTCAAAAGCTCTTATTTAATCAACTGCCAATAAAGTCCGTAAAAAACTTTTAGTGTTTAATATGACACAGACAATTATTAACCATTTCCTGGGGTCTATTTGTGCAGCTACTCCAGTACATCAGTCACACAAGTCCGGAGGTTCTGCAGCACAACGGGCAGTGCCTGAACCAGCCGGCGCCATCCCCGCTGCCCGGGAACATGGAGGACGACACCATCTCCGTCATACTGTCGCACCGGAACAACGAGACGGACTACCTCGCTAAGAACACCTTCTTCATGAGGTTAGCACACCATGTTATGTCCCAATCATAGATAACAGAAACAAGAAAGATGGGCCCTGAACCATTATTGTTAATAAAATTTAAACGGTTTACGGATTATTTTCCTCAGGGCCTCCTGTGTGGAGTTAATGTAAAAAAAAAAAAAAAGTTCCCGTGAGCACTCAATTGTGCTATCTCATTCCTTTGACAATTAGCCGGTCCCTTTGATAAATTTCACCAGGGTTATCTTTGGATATTCGACCATGTCTCCTGTTTCCACGATGTGTCTTCCCAGATAGCTGAGCCTTGTTCCCATCAGATCGGGACATTGGCACCATAGCTGAATTGAATTCTCTTCATCCTCTTCACATTTCCTGCATCTATTGGTGTTTTCCACTTCCATCAGCTGCATGTGTCTCCTGAGATGGCAGTATCCCTTTAGTAGTCCTACCATTTCACTCAGTGAGTGCCCTGTCCTATTAATTATGGTTTGTCTAGGGTCTAGCCCATTTTTGCTTTGTATGATTTTCACCCGCACTTCTGCAAATTGCTTCTACGTGCTTGTGTACCTAGACACCGAATGCATAACTTTCATTGGCTCCGCTGTTTCGATCATCTGTACAGTTTGGTCGTAGCTCAGTGACTGTCGGCAAGCTTTCATGCCATATTCCTCTTGTTTCTATTATCTAATCATCCCAACTTTACAGAGACACAATGGCGTCCCTATTTGGAAATGATTAAGAGGTTGAAGGAAGTAAAGGGGAAGGTCACTAAATCTAAACTAAACATGACAATGTTTGTAATTGCAGCCTGGACAATCCCGATGAAGAGTCGTCTCTGACTCCCGAGTCGACGGAGTTGCCGGACTACAGTCCCGTGTTCCGGCAGTGTCGTCTGCTGCTCAGCCAGCTGGGATTCGTGGGCTGCTGGGGCCGTGGAGCCGTGCACCTGCTCAAGCGCTCCGATCGCCTGCTGAGGGAGCTGAGAAACCTGGACGCCCAAAGGTAATACTGAAGCTCTAACATACTGGTACTGATACCTAAAACATAGTTATAACGTTTTGCCTAAGAATGCTGTGCTTTACATCGTCCAACCTCGTATGTTTACGCCTCCCTTCACATTTGTTGAGATTAGTAATATAAATGATAGTTTTGTTATCATCAGAAAGTTCATTATATCGTTGATAAATAAGGAAAACAATACTGGTCTCAGATGTGACCCCTGTGGAACTCCGCTGAATATTGAAAAGTATGACCTGGTTTTATCTAATTTTTTTTTTATTTAGTTAACTTTCAAACCATCTATGAAACTTTGACGAAAATCTATTATCAATTTGTCTGTCATTGCAGATGTCGAGAGACCCACAAAGTGGCTGTGATCTACGTGGCACGCGGTCAGGAAGACCGGCACGCCATCCTGTCCAACCGCAGTGGCAGTCCGGCCTATGAAACCTTCCTCGCTGCCCTGGCCTGGGAGGTATATTATCCGTTTATCTCTCTCTTTTGTTTGACTGTTCCTATCAACTTTATTCAACAAAATACTCCGGTGTGTAAAGTAATATGTTACTTTCTCAGTAATCTGCCGCTGAATTATCTGATAATTTCTATAATTCAACCGTTATGTTTACCGGTTGAAAGCACAACATCAATCTCTATAATTTTCCGGTATTTGTATGTCAAGTTCAATAGTATTTGTATGTCGACTCGAGCGCCAAGTTTTGTACACTGACAGGTTGTATAGTGTTGCCGACTCAGCTCCGTTAGAGCTAGATTAGCTCCAAAATGGAGCTGTCCGCTCCAAAAAAAGTTGTTTGGCTTCTTAGCTCATTTTTCAATCTAGCTCCCTTTTTTATACAAAACTTGTGAATGAAAAATGACGAATTGAAGAGCTATTTCTTGAGGAACCGGTTAAAAACGAAAAAAGAATTTCTCTACAATTACCTGTTTTGATTTTTAGTCTTAATTTCAATAATTGGAAACATGCCCGGTTGATTAGCGAGAGAGGACTTTAATTTTATTTTTATTTTCTGTCCATAGGTGGAGCTTGAATCTCACAATGGCTTCTTAGGGGGCCTGCAGAAGGGGGGCTCCGGGGGTGTTAGCGCCCCCTACATCGCCACGCTCACCCTGGAGGCCCTGTTCCACGTGGCCACCAGGATGCCGTCCAACACTTCCGAAGCCATCCACAATAAGGTGGGTCTTAACCTCACTTATTTTCTGATGTCTATCTGACACCATTTTGGTTAAGGGTTTCGGGTTCACCACCAATCACTAGGACACTAACATGGTGATCTGATGAAACTTTCGGAGTGGGGTGACTTTGATATACAATTTATAAGCTTTTTACATATTCCAATCCCAAAAAATTTATAAAAATAAATGGGAGTTTGAATATTCAAGTATTTACGTATATTGATAGACACCAATATACTTTACAATATAAATTAAACAAAACTGTTAAAACCATTGAGGAATTTATTGAATGTATTTATCCATATTTTTCTCTATCTGAAAATGTCTAAAAACAACAGCTTCACAATAAGGAACTCCAGTGAAAAATATTATGGCTTTAAAAAAATATGTTCATATAGACCAAGAAACGCTGATTCTGAATATATAAGTTTTATTTCATAATATTAAATGCAGAGTTTTTAATAAATTATTAAAAAGTGCATTTTTAAACCTCTTCGGAAAACACAGCGTTAAGTTGGCATTACTGAAATGGTTAACCGTGACGTCACAGTTAACCTGTCACCTGTGTATTGTATTTGACATTTGAAATGACTTGAAGTGCACACGTACCTATGCAATTCAACATTTCGTGTTTTTGGTTTATTTCCATACTGTTTATAGAGATTTAGATAAATAATAGTTATTGTGTTTATTGAAACATAATTTAGGCCCTCAACAATTTATGAAAAGGGCTATATTTGCTGACAATCTGCAATAAATTTTGTCTATTTGAGGTTAAAGTCATGTCATGTTTTGACATTTAGTTATGTATTTTCAAATTGCTTTTAGTGTAGGGCTTTTTATACAAGTTGTTACACACTCGTCATGATCAGTGTATTATAAATACCAGTGTTTCTGTATGTATTATACATAAAACAATGCATCTACAAAGTAACGCCTGACACAAAACACGACGTCACATGTATTTGCAATGAAAGAGATGATTTATTGTTTTTATATTGCACTTTGATTAAATACAATAACAGTACCGGTGAAATGTGGACATTTTACCAATGTTTTTCTATATTAAAAGCAGTTAATCTTGAATAAAAAACACACCTCACACCTAAAAGTCATTATCCGCCATGATTATTGATTCTGGGTTCTTCACAGTGTTGCCAACAGTTAGAAGTGAAATTTCCCTAGAATTTCACATTTACGCAATTACCTACGTAGCCACCTGATTGTGTAACACTAATCCTGTTATATGTTAATTAATATGATAATTAATTGGAAAGATATCGGAACTTGGTAAATATACTAATAATACCGTGATTTTCCAAATAAAACACTTTTTGCTACGTGAAGTAATAATTTAAAAGTACGAATACACTCACCACTGAATTAGAAACTGAATTCCAAATTAAAAAAAAACACTTTGCAAAATAAAAATCATAAGCAACCCGCCGCTCATTTGTACCAAGCGTGGTATTTTGAAGACCCCCACCCCCCCCCGAACGTGTCACGTAGTATGGGTACGTTCCCTAATATCATTTTGAGTTGTCAGTGTTAAAAATAACATGGCATGTAAGTACATGAAAAATAATTAAGATTCATAGGAATTCCAAAAAATATATATACGTATATATATAAATAATACCAGTAATACTGTCATATGTAATAAAATTTTTGCCAGAGTTCGAAATTTCCCTAGATTTTGTCCTGATTTCCCTTATCCCTAAAAAATATTTTTCTCCCCTAGATCTAGGGAAATTTCCCTCGACATAACATCACTGATTCAAAATGACAACTTAAAAAGTAAAAAAATTAGACCACCATAGATACGGTGCGTTTCTGGGATTCTTTAAAAATTAAAACTTTGACAATTATTTTAACTATTAAAACTAACTATAAAAATAAAAATAAAAATGCAGTTATTTAAGTTTGAAGGTCTTTATTCATTAAAAAAAATAAAAAAATTGGACTGGAGTTCTCTATTCAACCTTCAATATGTTTGAATATAATTCGATACCAACTAATTTGACATTTTGAAGCATTAAGTTGTTTTTTTTTAAATACACAATCGCTTGAGCTGTTAATCCTTGCATTATTAAGAAGTAATAAAGTGACTTCAAAAAATGTTCGTGCAACCTTCCTTGGCTATCATAACATTAGCTATTAACTTTATAATAACCTACGTTTTCCATGTTTCAGACCCGCCACCTCGGCAACGACGAAGTGCACATAGTCTGGAGCGAGCACTGGCGCCCGTATAGGCGCGACACTTTGCCCACTCAGTTCTGCGACGTGCTGATAGTCCTGTATCCGCTGCCTGGCCAGCTGGTGAGGTGCACGCTCACCAGGAAACAGGACGTAAGCAAACAAATAAACTGTACCATGTTATAGACCCGTTGCATAGCCTGGATACCATACAAACAATTAGTGTTGCATCCAAAATTGCTTATGAATTACAGCTTCAGATACAATTGTAATTAAAGAATCGGGTGATAATATGTAGGAAAAACAAAGTATGCAAGGAAAAGGGATGACCAATCACTTACCACTTTATCTCTGCAAAGGAGCATACACACAATCACAATATTAGTTATATAATTCTACCGCGTCACCTCGACTTAATTATCGCCACAATAAAACGAATGAGTACAAAACGGTATTATGTACTTCCGAGATGGTCAAATTCCTTCCTTTTAAACAAGATTGTGTTCACGAAATACACCAACAACTTGCTTTCAAGGTATGTAGTTCCAAATCTTCTGTTTTCAAAACAAATGCACTCGAATTGACTTTTTTTCAAGTGTCCACGGAGATTTACATTTGTGTTGGTTTGGATGATTTCCTGAATTCTGGGACAACTAACATTCAGATAAATTTTGAAAATCTCTTTTAATTCACCCTTTCTCTTCTTTGTTTTAACCCGTCAAAGGCCAGGCCATTTCGCGAAAAAACACTAAAAAACCACCACATTGAATTTTGAATTGAATGTTTTGTTGATAAATTTTGAGCTATTGTATATTTTATTGACTGAAACACGTTCACAACACAATAAACTATCTACCAAAACCACATTACTTGCATTTATTACGTAAATTAATAGGTTTTATGATGTTTTATTCGCGATACACGCATTTATTGCGACCGTTAAATTCGCGGCAATTTATGACAGCGCATTGTCATGGATGAAATCGTTTTAAAAATATTCCAGGGTGACAAGGTGAATGAAACTTTTAGCATCACCTAGAGTAATGATGGCGCAAGAGATTCTGACACTGTTCTTCATACAAATTCTGTACATAGAAGGGTCAAAATCGCAGACCAAAAGTTTTTCGTCGACAATATTATTCAAATATTTGAATTATTTTCTCGCACATGCGCATATGACGCGCGCTCCGGCGCGTCTCCGGCATATGACCGGTTAATGTTGATAATTGTAGGTCTTTCAAAGCTCTTGGTATTTTGGTGAATCGTCTCTGTATCTTTTCATGGTCAACTGTTTCATTATTTGTGATCTGAGTTTAATCAAAGTAGACTTGGCATAGTAACCAACCACTTATTTTGTACTACACTGCAAAAGAAGCACAAAATTCCCGATTCTTCCCATATATTGTAAATGTACCTTTATATTAGTTATTTTTTATCCCTTTGAAAAAACAAAAATTGTTCTATAATCTTGATACAATTGTCTTTCCGATGTGTATATTAGAAATTAATAATTTTGTTTGTAAATATTTAAATTGGTTTAAAAAATACATACTTCGATTCCCTGAAAAAATACCTAAAATAAAAGAAACTTAAAATTTAAAATATTCTTTCCTTTTCTTAAAAAAAATTCTAGTAAAACTGTACTTCACTCTCATACAATTTTATTTTAAAATTAATTATGTTAAAATTAAGTTAAACTTTGTTATTTTGGTTGGGGGTACAAAAAGATTTATCTTATTGTAAGATGATATTTAAAAATATCTGAACAACAAAGCTCGTATATTCCTAAAGTAATGAGAAGCATTATTTCTTTCGCTTTCTAAGATAAAAGAAATCACAAATTTTTGCATGACAGGAAGAGAGATATCTAACTTTTAATACATAATGCATGGTCTTTCTGGGACAATTTGGATCTCCTGTTATTATAACGGCATATGATGTTTTGGGACAATTTGGATTTCATATGATTAAACGGGCTAATAATCAATTTTTCTCTCCTCAGGTGCCCATGTTCGGGCCGCTATTCGACGAGTGCGTCCTGCCCCTGCGTACGGCGGCTGGACTAGTGCGTGCTACAGCATTCAACGCTAGCCGCGCCGTCCGTGCCACCATGACCTTCTACCAGCACGCCTACTCGGAGCGTGCTAGAAGTTTGGACGCCGTCGTGGCACAGCATAAAGAGCCCACTACGTTTGAGCAGTTTATCGGCAAGGTGTATTCTCCGCTTCCTGCCACGGCACTGCGACAAGCTAAAGGTACATTTACAACAGGTTTAATTCATCCATAAATTAAATGTAAATGTACGGTACCCTCTCAGTAATCCGTCACTCGATTATCCGAAAACTACTTTGGTTTGTCATTATTTTTTCCAGTTGAAAGCATAAAATCAAGCTCTATTATTTACCGGTATTCATATGTCAAATTCAGTAGTCCGCCGCATGCCTAGACATTGACAATCGCCAAGCTTTGTACACCGTTCGTTATCTCTAACACAATCAGTTACTGTACCATTATATAGCTTGCTTTCGCTCTCCATTTTGCCAAAACCAGGGTCGTTATTGTTGTTTTAGGACATTTCAAGTAGTCCTCTGTGTATTATAGCAACTGTCGCATGCGTTTCTGTTCATTTAGTTATGCCACATTGTTTGAATAAGTTAACAAAATGAAGTCTTCTCGCATGCAAAATGACACTGATCCAAAAAAAGGAACTTTTACGAAAGATCGATAGCGGTGCTTGCTTTTAAGAAATACCTGTTAAAGTTTTTCTACATGTGTAAGCCCGGAGTATGTAAACTGCCTTAACCTCTCAAAGGCCAGGCCATTTCATGAAAATTCACTAAAAAAGCACCACTTTGAATTTTGAATTGAATGTTTTGTGAATTAATTTTGAGCTATTGTATATTATATTGACTGAAACACGTTCCTAGAACAATAAACTATGTACCAAAACAACATTACTTGCATTATTTACGTAAATTAATAGGTTTTACGATGTTTTAGTCGAGGAACACGCATAAATTGTGACGGGTAAATTCGCGGCAAAATCTGACATTTCTAAGTCACAGATAAAATCGTTTAAAAATATTCTGGTGTTGCAAGGTGAATGAAACTTTTACGCGTCTCATAGAGTAATGTTGGCGCAAGCAATTCTGACCCTGTTCTTCATACAAATTCTGTACATAGAAGGGCCAAAATCGCAGACAAACAGTTTTTGGTCGATAATTTTATTCAAATTTTCGAATTATTTTCTCGCGCATGCGCATAATACGCGCGCGCCCGCACGTCTCCGGCCAATTAGAGGTTAAATAATGCAGGTGTTCAACCTTTAACCGGTCCTGTGCCGTTCGCGCACTGTCGCGGTCGGAACAATATTTTCGAAAAAATATTTTAAATGCTATTTTAACCCTTATGTATGAATAAAAACTGTATAAAAAACAAGGTAAGAATCGCTTGGGCCATTCTCGTTCTTGATGTAACAGGTTCCTGAATTACTTCTAGCCACTCGGATTTTTTTAAATTAATTATCTATGGCATCAGAGCGTAATTTTTTATCGCGATTTGAACCGTCAAACTCCGAGCATGGTAGGTAACCAAAACATTGGAAAACCTATCAATTTATCAAATAAACGCAAGTAATGTTATTTTGATAGTTTATTGTTCATCAAGGAATGTGTTTCAGTAAATATGATACATGATAGCTCAAAATATTACATCAAAGTAATGGTTTGCGGAATTTCTGCAAATTATTTTCAAAACATTGTATGGCATGTCACAAGTCAAAAGTATTGAAAGGAAATTACTTCGCGGCGTAAATTTCCCAAAAATTGTAACCATACAAATTGCCTAAATGCATATAAAAATGACACTAACCTCTGCAATCAGCAACCTCAGCAACAGTGATCTCTTTCTGCAGAAAATGGCTCTTAAAACTTCCAGTTGGCTTAATCTTCCACACAAATCCTATTGTTTACAAAACCTCTCACAAATCATATTGTTTCTTGAAAAAATAAAGTAGGATTCTAACTTGACCCGACAAAAGCAATATTAACAATGAATCGCGTGTTATTTTGAATTCATGTGACAATAAAATATTTTAATTATAAATTTTTGTGGGCATTAGAATGTGTAATATTTGGTATTTTGTGTTCCGTATCGATGCCTGGAATCCATTATGAGAGAGAGCTAGCTCTTTCGCCCTTATAGTTTCAGTTTCGCGCGTGTTTATTCCCTATATTTGCCCTTTTTTTATTCGACTTACCACATTTTCTCTCTGCTGGCAACACTAGTGACGCGCATCTCAGATCACGTGATGTTATTGTTTGTCATATGACGCCGTTTTTTCGCGCCGAAAGCAGTTTTCGTGTTTCGCTGTACTTAAAAAACCAATTTTGAGTCGAAAATCGAAGTTTATTCCCTGCTCTTTCAGTTTAAACATTAAATATACCGTGATAGATAGTTTTCTGAGAAATTGACTAATTATTTAGTGTGTTTTTTCGGTTGTTTACGTGTTTAAACTGTGCAACAAAATGAGTGATATCGACAACTAAGACGCTTCGCCGGTCGGAAACAATGATCAAGCACGAGTTTCTCGGAAACGCCAAATGCCGCGCGAAAGCTCTGGATCCGACACTTCGGAAGAAAGGCATTACTATCGGGATCCTCGGGTAGACATCCTGATGCAACAGATGTCGGCCATGACGGACGTTTTATCTGGGAATCGGGTAGAGTTCGCGGAGAAAACGGTCTCGGACAAAGAAGACTCCGCGGGAGAGATGCGGCAAGAGGTAGAATCGGGGTTTTTAGAGATGCCCGCCAGCCTAGCCGCTCAGAAAAACGTTTTGGAGTTCTGCAATCCAAGCACATTGGTGAAGGAATCGCCGATTCCGAAGGCGGGCGCAAGAAGAGTCGCAGTTATCTCGGCTCTTCAGCGTTTTGGCTCGGAGGAATGATCGCGTGTTCGCTATGCCGAAACACAGAAAGTATACACCGCCACGCCCGCCTTCGTAGAGCTGGAGGTAAATGAAGAACTAGGAGGTTTGATAAGAACAACTCCTTCGCGCCAGCCCTGGACCGTTCCCTGGGAGCCCTCTCCAATGCAGTGCTATCCCAAACAGAGTCGGTCAGAGGAAACATGCAGGCACTGGTAAACTGGGCATCCGAACCAGGCACCTGCTCGACCCCTGCGACTCTGTTTGACAAGATTCAGGGGATGTTTGCCAAGTACAGTAAGACCACGGACGACGTCCTACAGATTTTATGCGGAAGGCGAACGGAATGCCTACAAAGTAGGCGAAAGGCCCTGCTAGAGGGAGTAAGGGACCCGTACATCAAGGAAGGCCTTGCCAGGATTCCTCCGAGCGCCAGTCACCTCTTCAATAAAGAGGAACTAGCAAGTTATATCGTGGCAAACGGGGGACGAGACAAGATATTCGGTAGTGCATCCTCGTCGTATATCCCCCGTCAACCTCAACCCTCTACCTCACAAGCAGCAAGACCGGTGATAGAGGCTCCACACTCCCGACCTAGGAAGCCCTTTCGACCTGCCCCTAGGCCAGAGAAAGACAGGACGTACAGGCAGCCCACCAAAAAGCCAGAGCCCTCTCGCAAGGCGGCCAGCGATCGGGGTAGAAGGCGATGGAGGTGACTGGAGGCCGGAGCCATTCTGGGGAGGACGCCTAAAGGCATATCAGGAGGTGTGGAGGGAGCTGGGAGCATCACCGCTAATCCTGAACATTCTAAAAGGAGCAAGGATACACTTCATATCAAAACCTCCTCGGGCGCTCCCATCGGCCGAGCTGAAGCAGAATTTCAGGACAAGGTTGTCTCCAGGCATGACCGCACACATCGAAACGATGAAAGCGTCAAAAATCCTGGAGGCAGCAGACGACTCCCCAAGCTTCCTGTCAGGTATGTTCCTTACCTCCAAATCAGACCACACCCTCAAGCCCATCTTCAACCTGAAGGCCTTGAACGTCTTCATAGACTAAAGCCCTTCAGACTCTTCAGTCATTTTCGGGTCCCGGAATTCCTCCAACCCGACGACTGGCTGATAAAAGTCGACCTCTCTCAGGCTTACTTCCACGTGCCAATCGCAAGATCACACCGGAAGTTCCTGCGCCTCGTGTACAACGGAGAGCTCCTTCAGATGACGTGTCTGCCCTTCGGCCTGTCATCAGCGCCAAGGATCTTCTCGCTGCTCTCAAACTGGGTAGCAGAACTACTAAGGAAAAAGGGACTCAGGATTGTAGTCTACCTAGACGACTTCTTAGTAGCAAACCAGTCCAGAAAACTTCTCACCTCCCAAGCCGTTGCTATAGTGCACACACTTCAACAGCTAGGCTAGTGCATAAACCCGGACAAGTGTGTCCTGACACCCACGCGGAAGTTGGAGTTTCTGGGTATAACATGGGACACGAGAGCAGATCAAAAGTCTCTCTCCGACCGCAAGTGCGCTGGTCTACGCCAAGCCTTGCAGGTTCCCTTGGAAGTCGGCAGTTGCTCTCCCAGGCAGGCTCTCGGTCTACTGGGAAGACTCAACTTTGCAAATTTCGTGATCCCTCGTGGTCGCTTGCATTGCCGCAGACTGCACCCGGACAAGTGTGTCCTGACACCCACGCAGAAGTTGGAGTTCCTGGGTATAACATGGGACACGAGAGCAGATCAAAAGTCTCTCTCCGACCGCAAGTGCGCTGGTCTACGCCAAGCCTTGCAGGTTCCCTTGGAAGTCGGCAGTTGCTCTCCCAGGCAGGCTCTCGGTCTACTGGGAAGACTCAACTTTGCAAATTTCGTGATCCCTCGTGGTCGCTTGCATTGCCGCAGACTGCAGAGGTTCAGCCGCCGCATACA
This sequence comes from Limnephilus rhombicus, assembly GCA_929108145.2. Lineage (NCBI taxonomy): Eukaryota > Metazoa > Arthropoda > Insecta > Trichoptera > Limnephilidae > Limnephilus > Limnephilus rhombicus. The sequence goes on along the minus strand of OV815287.1, from coordinate 9,017,617 downwards.
GCACCTGAAACCATCGCGGCCCGTTGCTCTGCCCAACGCAGCACGGCAGGATATACAGTGGTGGCTAGCAGCCATTGGAAGGACAAGCCCAATGTCTTATCTTAACAAGACGAATGTCTTATTGCAGACAGACAACAAGACAGTAGTGGCTTATGTCAACAAGGAAGGGGGTACAAAATCGTTAGCCCTTATGGAAACAACGCGGGAGCTACTGGATTTCGTAGACCAGATGGAGATATCTCTGACAGCCCAATACATTCCAGGAAGATACAACGGAATTGCGGACCGTCTCTCTCGGGGCGCACCGCTTCCAGAGTGGCATCTACTAAGTCCGGCAACGAAGGAGATATTAAAAAAATGGGGTCGCCCTCAAATAGACCTGTTCGCTTCAGCCACTGCTCACGTGGTACCAACATACGTCTCCAGAGACTCAAGCGACTGCTTAGCCTGCTTTCCCAACGCGTTCAGTCAACCTTGGGACTACAATCTAGCTTGGGTATTCCCTCCACCAAACCTCGTTCCGAGAGTGCTCACCCACCTAAATCAGGCAAAGGGCATGTTCCTTCTAGTCGTCCCAAAATGGGAGAAGACTTTCTGGAGAAGCGACCTAAAACAGCGAACAGACGAACCTCCCATACGCCTGCGCAACCTAGAGGGAGTCCTCATAGACACATCGACAGGACTACCCCCTCCCAGGATTCAGGATCTGGAACTAGAGGTCTGGAGAATTGCGGGTGGGAACAAGCCCTGACAACATGGAGTCAGGAAGAACGCCAACTCCTCAAGTCATCCTGGAGAGAGTCTACACCGAAGACCTACAAACCTGCGTGGGATAGGTGGCGTAAATGGGGCACTCAAAACGGTGTGGACGTCAACAATCCCCCACCAACTACGGTTTTTTTTTTTTTTTTTTTTTTTCTACAGTGAATGCCGCACAAGAATCTCAACTGCTCCCGTCTGGAGCCAGTGAGACTATGGCATCCCCAATTGGGGTATGTTGTGAGGCTGAAGGTAGTGGGGAGGGGAAGGAGGTGGGGAAGAGGAAGGTTGGGAAGTACCTGGCTATTCAGATCTGGTCACCAAACACGGCTAAAGCCATTTTAAAGCAACGTTTCAATTCTGAATGGTGGTCTTACACCAGGGCGATACTGATAATATCTTCCACTCTGGAACATGCTGGTTGCCAGGTATCTAGCCCACCTATTTGTTCAAGGAGGCCTAGCCCCAGGGACCATTCAGGTCCACAAGTCAGCCATTGTTACCTTCTGCGGCCCAGCTCAGAATGCGAGAAAAATCAGCTTTGATTTCTTGGTAAGACACGTTCTCAAGGCAATCTCAATGGCAAGGAGGACCAAGGAGAAAGCCCCTATCTGGTATCCCAGACAAGTAATAGACTGGCTGGTCAAGAATTCCCCCACAGAAGACTCGCTGTTTGAAGCGTCACGGAGGGCAGCAATACTCCTCGTCCTGGCGTCAGGCAGGAGAGTTCATGATTTGACACTGCTCAGAATCACCCCAGAACATTTCATCGACAAGAGGAACTTTATTACCCTGTGGCCAATTTTTGGAGCAAAAACCGACACAGCCAACCATAAACAATCAGGTTGGAAACTGACGGGCTCACAAAAAGATAACATCAACCTCCTTAAATGGTTGAGAAAAGTCGTTGCCCTCTCTACAGCCAGAAGAGGTCCACTACTAAAGAACCTATTTGTGACCACATCAGCAGAAACAAAACCGGCAACGCAAACGATAATAGGGGGATGGATCAAATCAGTCCTCAGAAAAGCTGGAGTCCACGCAACCCCGGGAAGTGTACGCTCGGCTGTAGCCTCCTTAAACTGGTTGGAAGACTACCCCATAGAGGAGATTCTTGCTAGAGGGAATTGGAAGTCCGAGCACACCTTCCGGAAGTTCTACCAGAAGGAGATAGCGCACTCCAGAAGTGAGCACCTCCAGCACTCAATGGCTCCATTCTTTACTCCAGTGTAAATAGCATCACATATAACGCTAAGTTTTCAGATCACCAGGTGAGAGCAAACACATCTCATAATGGATTCCAGGCATCGATACGGAACACAAAATAGAATAATTTTACCTACCAATAAAATTTATATTTTGTTTCCATCGATGCCTGGAATCCAGGTAATCCCTACCTGGTGCATTACGAGTCATATGACAAACAATAACATCACGTGATCTGAGATGCGCGTCACTAGTGTTGCCAGCAGAGAGAAAATGTGGTAAGTCGAATAAAAAAAGGGCAAATATAGGGAATAAACACGCGCGAAACTGAAACTATAAGGGCGAAAGAGCTAGCTCTCTCTCATAATGGATTCCAGGCATCGATGGAAACAAAATATAAATTTTATTGGTAGGTAAAATTATTCTATTATTCACATTAAAAAAACTATTAGTTCTGTAGGGGTACTTCTCAATAACAATATGTCCTCGATACAAACTGGTTTATTGTGAGTTTACGTAATTACAATAATTACGCTATAAGTCACATGACCTGTCTATATGAGTGGCTAATTGAATCTGCGCAGTAGGCTGGAAAGAACCACTCTCGACGGCCACCGCCTACCCGGGCACCCCTGTCGGCAATCGGTAGAAGCACTTTCCCTGCGGGCATCTGTCGGCATCACTTAGAAGCTCTTTCAATACATTACCGAACGCCATCTGTGATGCATTTCAACAAGCGCTAAAAATTTTGTGCAACTTTAAATACATAAGAGGCAAAAAAACTTAAATACATTATTATGCTAAACCACCCGGTTTTTAGGGTGGCGGATTAGTGAGAGAGTTACTGTATTATTTAATTGTGTAAATAAATAAAATTATTCTTATTGTGTATCCATTAGAAAATCGCCAGAGAAAACAGACAAGCCCGTAGCTCGGATGGTAGAGCCGACGTCCGGATAAGCAAACAAACTGTCCTGAGTTCAAGTACCCATTCTGGCATGTCTTATTCCTTACTTTGCTTGGCCTGGTTAAAGAGGGATATTGAAATTTATCTGAAAACTTTGTGACTGTGCTTGTGTCTATCTACCATGTCTTATGTTTGCATAAAATTATGGGACCTGTCTGTGGAGCCTGAACATTTTAAGGCCTCTGTTGGTGGTTGGTTGTTATGTCTACTTTTCGCTGTGCTTCTAATGGAGGCTGGACAACATTGTGGCTCTTTCTCCTTTAGGTGACTGATTTATGCATAGGTGAGAAAGAAAGGGAGATGTGACGTAGAAGCATGCCGACTCTTTACAAAATGAAGTCTGACTTTTTTGACTGTGGCTGAGTTTTTTTTTTTGTATGAATGCCACACAAGAGTCTCAACTGTTCCAAACCCTCTGAAGCCAGTGAGACTATGGCATCCTCGATCGAGGCATGTGGTGAGGCTGAATGTAATGGGGAAGAGGAAGGTTGAGAAATACCTGGCTATGCAGATATGGTTATTTCACCGGCATCTGTTTTTCCTCCTTCATATAATTCGGGCATCGTCAAGACCTCCATTAATAAATCCCTTTCTACAGCTTCTATCTTAACAGATATTATTAAAAATGAATTAACTCTAGCCATCACAATTTAATTAAATGAAATTTACTTACGCACGCCTTGATTTAAACCCTAGACCTCCAGATTCATAATTGAGAGTCTCATCCCCCGACCACGGTGGCCGTCAAAGAGCTACTACCAGACAGCACGAACTATCAAAGTAGTGTAACATTATAGTGATGCATTTGGTGTGTAAGGTAGCAACAAAAATGGAATGCCGCCGACAGGCAAAAAAATGTTTTTTAATGGCGGTATTTTATTATGATTCTCTGACTGTCTGCTAATATCTCCAGCCTACTAATGCTTCAATTTTTTCTATGGTTTCTTAGGTTCCGGTCAATCTGTCAATCTCTTGCATTCTTTCAATTTTATTTTATTTTTCTCCAAACAATGAAGACAATTAATGCTTGGTTCAATATATTCGCACCTCACAATCCGGAAGCCTCAGTTTTGCACGAAAATTCTGAAACCGTCACTTTGGATCGAGATTGTAAAATTCTATGCAAGATAGCTTTCATATTTCAAAGACAATAAGACGCATTATTTCGTTCTCTATCTGCTTAACCCCTCCGAATTTTCGAGAATATTAGCTTTTGGTGTCTTAAACGAAATGACATTTTACGAAAACTTTTAGTTATAACCGCTTCACAATTAAAGCTCTATAAATGAAACATTTCTGAACGTAGCCGAATAGTAAAAACTGTTTTAGACAGGTTACAAAATAAGCTTTCGAATTATTATGTTACAAATAAATATTAATATTTGTAAATATTAAAATTTAGAATGCAAACATTAAAAAAATGGGAAAATGACTCACGTGATGTTTTTATGTGAAAACGGTACTAAAATCACAGATTATGTAAACAACAATACTTATTCTATTGTATAAATGTGTAATAAACACTTTTGTCACCTCACTTTTTTATCATTCCATATAAAAATATTTAATAGAAATTAACGATGTCGTGCGCCCGTCGGAAATTTGGCGGGATAAATTATGTGTCAAACTGCGCGTCTGACAGAATGTTCTTTTTATGTATTTCTATGGACAACTTGAATAGAGATGTGCAGCATGATTCACTATCGACCTTTCACTTTTTATTTTACGGATGTAACTAAAACAATAACGGAGTTACAACGGTTTCTATGGAGACACACGCGCTGACGTGTAAACACGCTTATTGTACTTGACTGCTGTCGTATTTTTAACGCATATATCTGCTTACGTTGCGGAGGGGTTAAAAGAAAAAATACATATGTTTGCGTGAGAGGAAGAGAGATACAGGGTGTTAAGGGACGTACTTGACTTACTTTAACCAGCGATTCCTCACATTATTTGGAGTAAAAAATGTTAATGAAATTTTGGTCTCCGGTGACTTTTTGACAATTTTTTTTTTTTCTAAAATTTTTTCTTCAAAATCAAACAATTTTTTTTTCTTCCGAACTTCGTCACTGGTCACTCAGCTGAGAATCCGACCAACCCCTTACCCCGCCTCCAACTGTCCTACACCTACAATTTTTTTATGTTGTTGTAGAAAAAATAAATAAATAAAACATCAAAAATGTCACCGGAGACCAAAATTTCATTTACATTTTTTACTCCAAATAATGTCAGGAATCACTGGTTAAAGTAAGTCAAGTACGTCCCTTAACACCCTGTATATAGCTTTTAAAATGTAAGGTCGCTCGGGACGTTTTTGGTCTTATGAAAGTATAACGCGATTTGGGATGTATTTATTCCTTAACAGACGGGTTAATGTTTAAATTTTGACATTTTATTATAAATTATTGCCTGCAGTTTCCATTGAAGCATTTTCATTGTCTCTTTTCCTATAAACCCAAACGGTCATTAGATATTATACATGGCTACAACTGAAGGGGGTTAAATCCTCAGGCCCAGGTTCCTCGGGTACGCTTTTGTGAACAATTCATATAGATCTCATAGAAATCGTTGGATCTCCCTTACAGTCGTGGTAAGAAATATGATCCAAAGGGTTTTAGACAGAGAAAACACCACGCTTTATAAACGAATCTAGAAGTATGTGCACCTCTGTCAAACTAAAGTTTCCCACCGTAATTTGAGAAAAATTTATGAAAATTTGTTTTGAAGTTTTTAATTACTTTTTATGAAATGACAAAAAAGGAGGTGACAATAACGTTTATAATACATACGTCAATAAAACATGTGTGTTTTTCTTTTTTACATTAAAACTTTTTAATGTTTATTTTCAAAATTTTAATATTTCAAAAATTATATCTTTATTTCAGATAATAACATTTGAAAGCACATTTCAACGGTTTTCAAAATCAGTTTTTTTTTATTTTTCGGATGCATTAAAAAATATTACATTTATTTTGATTTTATTGCAAAGCAGAAGTTTTCTGACCTTCTGACGTAGGCCTGAGAGGTTGAGCCCTGGAAATGTTTGTATATTTTTGTAGATAAATTTTTTTTAACTTTTAGCCCTCAAACTGATACCGCCTAGAGCAGCGGTTGTCAACCTTTTTGAGCCTGCGTACCCCTTGACTCTTACTACAAATTTGTTGTTCCCCGTATCCTCTGTCTTTCTTTTGTACATGGTAATGAAAGACGTGTTTATGAGATTACATGAATTTAAAAATCAAGTCACACAAATACACTTAATGCAATTTTGTAAAGAGTGTAGCACGACTTCAGGCATTTTTAACCAGTGATTCTACATGCATGCCACGATATTGCGTAACCCCAATTTGGCTTCGCGTACCCCAAAGAGTACGCATACTATAGGTTGAAAACCACTGGCCTAGAGAGAGCATTTTTGATATTATATAAATACAGACCTTAAGTCAGTGTTAAGTACCATTAAGTGATAAAAAAAGGGCCAGAGATATGATGCGTAATATTATGATACGATTTTAACAGTTCAGTTCCATAAGTGGTTGCGTCAACCAATGGAGTTTTTTATATGCATCTTCACTTTCATAATTCTTAGAATTATGTATATGTATTAAAGTATTAAAACTTGTCTATTCTAAAAACATTTCATATTAAGTGCCTCTGAAGAATTCCTGTTTTTTTTATGTTGTAATATAAACTGCCTAACATTAATATCATTTCTTGAATACAGAATCCAGTCTAGCTGCAGCGCTTTTAGACCACGGTGGTAGCTCCGTCCAAAACCGCAACATCGCCAACTGGATCAATCACTCGGTGGTGATCGCCACGGCTCAGGAAGTCTCCCAGCAGACCGCGGCCCAGCACGGCTTCTCGCCGCGCCCCCACAAGCGGCTGGGCCCCTTCAAGAGACCGTCTCACGCCTCCGACAAGCAGCAGCTCACCGCGATCAACCTCGACAGACAGAGCGGACAGAATTCAGGAAGTATCACGCCACCGCACAGCCCCACGCTGCCCACAACCAGACGGCATCGATAGTAAAACAAATAAAGCTATGAATCAATTCGTAACTTTTTGTAACAATTTGTTAAGAGCCGAAAATATCTCTTCGAGCTTCCTCATTGGCGATTTAAAGTTTTGTCTGGGATCTTACCCATAATGAAACTCCCTAAAAAGGTTTTCAAAGATACAAAAATATTTTTTATCTTACTAGATCTGCCTAGCGATTCCGTATTTTTTGTGAGATCGTTATTGAATAACGGACGTTATCTTTCGTCAGATTGGTGTGATTTTTATGGCTGTTATTTGCTTTTTCTATGTACAACGTACATTAAATGAATAAATAAGCATGCCTACTTGCAGGAATTCTGTAAAAATCACACAAATCTGACAGAAGATAACGTCCGGTATCCAATAACGATCTCACAAAAAATACGGAATCGCTCGGCTGATTTGAGAGTTTTCGTAGCAAAGGAAACCAGAATTTCTGCTTTATAGTTAAGTAAAATTGAGTGGCATTTTTTGAATTGAGAATTGGCTTTTTTACTTTTATTTTATCTATGACTCATTCCAAAAGATGGCCGCCAGACAAAAGTCTTATGTACTGTTTATCTATGGATATTCAAAAACATATGGATTCAAGTATCTTTCACTAATTTTAGAATAACATAGTCATTGAAATTTTAGAATAACATAGTCATAGTCTGCTAATATTTGAATAAATTGGCAACCAATAACCAATTTAATAACAAAAACTCTAAACCTTAACACAATAATATGGACTCCGTAGAATAATGATATATATACATGTTTGACTTTGAGTTGGAAGGTTGCGGGTTCCATTTCCTTGGCAGAACAAAAATATAATGAAATAATTTTGTTTGTGACTTGTCCGGGTGATATTATATTGATGGTTAAGTTTAAAAACCTTAAATCTTACGAGAATAGCTTTGCTAATTAACATAAAGAATGTTAATTAATAAATAAAATGTATTATTGTTTTTAATTTATGTGTGATGCTTTTGCTCATCTATGTGATTGCGTCCATTTGGCAAGAACAAATTGTTGATTGGTCACTTACTTCAATAAACTGAATGGTGATTTGTTCGAAACTGAGATTAGAAAGAAGAAATGAGAATATATTATTGTGGTTGTGTTTCATCCGTCGGTGATATGTTTATTTAGTTACTTATTATTTATTTATGTGTAATCCTTTTTTAACATTTTTTATTTGGATCTTCTTAAATTACACTGTTAAAAGGACTAATTTTCAACACAGTTATTATCAAATTTTCTGTTCATTACAACTGTTGAAAAATAAAATATCATGGCTAAGATTGTAGCTCAAAATAATTTGTTGATGCATAATAGGTAAGTTCGTGGCATGCAGATAAATAATAATAATAATAAAATAGACTTTTACAGTTTTAGACATTTGGTTCATTTTCATTTATGCTATTGACAAAAAGATCACTGCTCAGCTATACATTCAGGATTTCTCCTGGATTTCTGGTAGATAGGAGAGAACACATCAAATTGCCAACATTATAAAAGCAGCTATTCAAAAGCTCGGTTTGGAGCCTATTCTACATCGAATGAACATATTATTCTGATCCTTGCTCAGATTGTCATTTTTTTCTAACATTTTCCGAGGAATCTCATTTAAAAACGACCCTGCTCTTCAAAATGGCTTGACGACAATTTCACTTTCAATTGTTGTACTGTGGTCTTAAATTAGAACACACTCGGGTTAACAATCGATTAACAAGTGCATCACACGAAGAAGTTATGAAGCAAAGACAATCCTGTAGAAGTAGGCATAATAATATCACAGAGTTATTATTATAATAATACAACACAAATAACTCTTATTTCTTCAGGTGTAGAATCTGAAAACTGCCATAATATTGAGAATCAATCAATGCAGGAGATTATGTTATTATTCATTAGTTTATGGTTTGTTTCTGCCACGAAACAGATGGCAGTTTAGTCACATTGTGCCACCAAGTGACACATCTTCATAAAACTCAATCCATTTTCTTTCCACTGAAGAAGAAGATAATACTAATAATCCTAACCCGAAATATGAAAAAGAACAAAACACAAAAAAATTTAAAAAATAATGTAACTGGAAATCGAACCCGGGATCTCTCGTCTTACCAAGACAAGTCCCTCAATCAATTAATCGAAGATAATATTGTTAATTCTTAATTTGAAATATGAGAATGACAAAAATTTCAAGCGGGAAAATTACAAAATAAATCTCTAATTTTACAAACTTCGATTGGTTAATTTTAAAAAGCTACAAACATCCTCCTAATTGCATTGTTTTTTTTTTAATGTGGGATGTGTAATAAATGTGATTTAAAAATATATTATTAGAAAATTAGTCCTCGCGCTTTACCGATTGTATGTTGTGTTTCGTGAATATGTATTGAATATGAATAGCAGAGAAAACAGCATATTATGTACTGAGTGTGAAGATCCATTTAAAGAATGATGTCCACTTTTTTGCTATGCCAAGAAGCACCTTAAGATATACAAACTATTTATCAATCTACTTAATACACAGTTCTTATTTAATATTCTACTGTACCCTATTCTAAGGCATTAATTGTTCTTTTTTATTTATAAATATACATAATATTAGAAGTGTGGATATAAAATATTAAATTATGATAATAGAAATAATATTAATTCGACACTTTAAATAATGTACAGTTATAGATTACATGTATTTTTTAACATTCCAACATACATAATTATAAAATAGATTAAGTATGTAGATAAAATGACTTCTTCGGCATCAAAACTTTTTATTTATTGTATTGAAAATATTAATAAACTTGTAAATATTTAAAATAGGTATCTGCTGTGACGATGCAATTTTTTTTTCTTTTGGCCGTGTTTACTTTAAAACGAGGTTAAAAAATTATGGTAAAATGCACATACTGTATTTAAAAAAATCTTTTTGGTTGCACATGCTTGTTTTGATTAAGTATTTCATTAAATAGCCATTTCTTTTCTATGTATGTACATATTTTGAAATGTAATTTAAATATATGCTGTACAATCAACTTCAATGTTTAATAACTATGTACCTACAACATGAACAGTTCTATCGAGGGTATGTCATTGATAATCATATTGTATCTTATTAATAAAAATGTTATTTTAATTTATAGATTGATAAAATATTTAAAAAATTAACTACTTTCTTACTTAGAAACTATTTAAAGTTAATTATAATTTTCTCATAATTTATATTTTATTTCTTTCCAATGCTTTCCATTCTTTGAATCTCATCTTATTTATTTCTTAGCGCAATTATAATTTATTCTTCTTTTTGACCCTGTTCTGATAAATTTAGCAAATTCCGTACAAAAACTATTCCATAAGCTTCCAATCTAACATTAGACCTTTCTTCGTCTTTGGCAGTAAGTTACGGACTAAAAAATTGAAAAGTATTTGTTAATTTAGTCCACATAATTATTCTTAATTATAAATGCATATATTATTTGTATTACTTTACTTAAATAATGTGTAGCAATTATTTATTTCATAAGGAGATTTATGGCAGTTGTGCAAAGGTTTTATAGGGACAGTCTGCAAATTCTTCTATCATTAATTAACCAGCGAAATGAGCACCCATCAAGCCAGTGCTTTTAAATGGCGACGATGGAAAGAATAAATGGCTAAAGCGCCATACAGCTGGAAAGAAAGAGTGGCTAAAGCTCCGTACAGCTGTACAGAACCATTTATATAGCCATTTATTCTTTCCAGCGTCGATATTATTTCATTTTAAGCACGTTGGCCATGAATTTATTGCGCTATCTCCCATTTTGTCTTATTCCTTTAATAGTAACCTGGTCCCTTTAATAAAGTTAACCAATGTTGTCATTGGATATTTAGTTAGGTCTCCTGGTTCAAGACATTATGTCTTTACAGGTATCTGAGCCTTGTTCCCATCAAGACGGGAAATTGGCACCAAAGGTGAATTGTAATCTCTTCATCCTCTTCACATTTTCTGCATCTATTGATGTTTTCCACTCCCAACAGTTGCGTGTGTCTCCTGAGATGGCAGTGTCCAGTTAGTAGTTCTAACAGTTCCATCAGTGAGTTTCTCTCCAAATTGAGTAGTCGCCTGGTCCGTTTATGAGTACTTTGTATTGTCTCATTTGTATGTCCCTTTCCTATTCCTTCCAGTGCTGGGATTTGCCCACTTTTCAATGAGTGGTTTGATGTGGCAAGCTGCCACTCGTATGGCCGGCTCGGATCCTGCAGGCGGTGTTTCCACCCCTTTCCTTGCTAGTCCGTCAGCACACTCATCACCTTCAATACCTTTATGATAATATATAAAGCTGGCACGGAGGGACCATGCAATCGGTTGATCTACAGTTTGCTGTAAATTTTATTTAGATGTAAAAATGATCTGTTTAACAAGGAAAGTAAGAAATAGCATTTTTTGTAAAGAAACTACTGCCCCCTAAAATCACATTTACTAACTTATTTTACCTCGAGTACAATTTATATTGAATTAATCCTTTAAATGTTACCACTTTTGTAATTAATTAACCTGATTATTTTCCATTTAAAAGTGTTTCGAAATGTACATAAGAAAATATAGAATAATAGGATTCTCATCGTTAATTTCATATGTAGGTAAGAATTGTAAAATAATTATTTATTTTTATACTAGATTGTAATTATTTGATTGCAATTTATATTTTGTAATTAATCCTTTGTATTTTAAATAAAATCTTCATCACTGTTTGAATCAAGTATTACACATAATAATTTGTAGAGGGTAACACTGTCAACATTATTTTTTCTCTTATTGAATAGACATTGTCTTATTGAAGACCTTTCAGTCAAAGGGCTGGCGTACTTACAAATCAATAAAAATGCATGTGAATTATTATCTTATTTATAATATTGTAAAATTTTTGCTGCTTAAAATTGGAGTTTTCTGTTACTGAAAGGCTGCCTTTACATACATATACATAAGTTTTTCCCGTAAGTTGCTTATGGCAAAATTACAAATGTAAACGACACCGTAAGTCACTTACTGTAATTTATAGCACGTTACAGAAGTCATTCTTATGTAAGTTTTTAATATGCTAAGCTTGACTTACAGCCTTTCACAGCTTATGAAATCAATTTGATAGGTTCTGACGCTTACCGTATGAAATGGCAAAAATGCGCCGAAGCGAGATGTCAAAAATAAAAAAACAAGTATTTTTGTAATTTAAACTAAATTCTTATGACAAGTACATTTAAAAAAATAACACCAGGCAAAACTGAAATAAGCACTCCCCACGAAAAAAAATGTAAACAGAAAGAAAATTTTCTGTTTCCAATAACTGAAGAATTATAATTTATTTTTCAGGTGGAAAAAAGCTTTCTGAAAATGAGTATCATTCTTTTTAATTATCGTTCCAATCCTTTCTAATCTCAATGTTTCTATTTATAACATGACCTATTTGAATTCAAAGTCGGTTGCTGCCAGGGAGCTGTCATTCGGCTAAAATTAAAGAACTCCTTTCAATTTCGCCGTTAACGGACAAAAGTACACGGAAAATTGTTTTTCTCAAGTCATCTTCTATTCCAACACTTTATTTGGGCCCTTTCGTCTTTATTGACAAAATCACGTAAATTTCACAACAGTCAATCGTTGTTGACATGAAGCCATCTTACCATAAATAAACTTACAGGTGTAACATGCTATAAGCAGTGTAAGTGCTACAAAAACTTACATAAGTTGAACTTCCGAACAACTTCCATGGGCATTATTTACCATAATCTGAATGCGTGTAATTGTCCCTGCGAGTAACTTGTCGAAAACTTATGTAAGTCGTAAATTTTACCTACAAGCGTAGAGGCAGCCTCAGAGTCATGGGCATTCTTCTAAAGCATGCATTTAAATCTGTATGTTAGTTAAACTTCAACAAACTATAATCTTATAAATAAAGTGAAAAGGTTAAAAATAACTTTCTATCTAGAGCGGTGGTTCTTAACCTGGGTTCGATCAAACCCCAGGTGTTCGGTGAGCCAGTCTCAGGGGTTCGGTGGAAGGCAAGACACACCCCAAAAACATTTACGAAGAATATTGTCACTATGCCATCCCGCCCAATGCTAGCCGATTGCGCCCCCCCGTTGTGGTGAATGTGACCCCGCCACTGATGTCACGCCCCGCTTTCCGATTAAGAAGGGTTCGGTGAATGTGCATATGAAACTGGTGGGGTTCAGTACCTGCAAAAAGGTTAAGAACCACTGATCTAGAGTGAATATGCATATCGTCCATTGCTGAGATCTGTCACTACATAAATCATCAATTTATCAATTGTACATTAAAAATTGCTTGGCAAATTAACAACCGAAATTCACTAACTCCCTATTATTTTTTGTTCTCTTTGAAATTTTTTTCTTTATCTAAAGCTAACATGCAAATAATACCACGCTGGATAAAGTGTCATTTTTATTTTCGTCTAACTAACCCAGTAAAAGTAATAATCGAAAGCAAAATGAATGTATAAGATCGACACTTTGCAGTGCTTCGTACCGTGCGTGGATACTATTCTTTAACACTGCAAATGCAGGGGTACAGCCCCTAGGGGGTTACAGAACTTCTTGACTGCAAAAACAGACAATCCATGTTACATTTCTCTTTATCCATACATCAAAATGCTGGGTTTGTTCTGCCGGTATTTCAATGGAAGGCGCTCTGAAGAACTAGTGTCATTGATCCCTTAGGCTCCGTTGCACAGCCTCAGGAGATACGCCTAACGTATGCCCAACATTTCTAAACGTTTGACTTTGTTTTCTGCCTTGTAGGTATAACTTTAGTATCTTTAAGACCCAGGATCACACCTTTGTTATCTTTAAAAAAGTTGCATCTCTTGAAATGACGTAAGAGTGAAGTTAATATTGTAAAAAAATTGTAATTTTTTAAACCAAATATATTTACGCGGAGATGGATTGGAATCGATAATATGCGATTGTTTTGGAGTTTTTTGTTAAAATATCTTGCAATATTTGCACAATATATTGCAATGCACAAGAAAATTGGATAATTCGAAATGGGTAATGTCAAAAAGAAGTTTTTGTTGTGGGACCAAATTGTATTGAAAAATTTACAGATCAGCGCATTTTGATAGTAATTTTTTTATCTAGAAGAGTTGGGCTGACATAAAGGCCAGATTCCGTGCATGAATATGCTGCATACCTGACTGTATGAAAAAGTTACGGTAACGGTGCTTAATAGAAGTAATTTTTTTTGTGAAAATGTTCATGTTTGTACTTTAAATGCGAAACTATATACAACATGCATAGTATATGTATATTAAAATTGAAAAAAAAACTTAATTGCGAGCTGAAAATTTTATTTGTCAGTATGTTACATTAGGATATATGTATATAAATGAATTTTGTATTAAATTAATCATAATGCCATGTACCTATTTACGGGGGTGCTTTGTGTTGGAGAATATTTTATTATTTATTTAATAAATGTTTAATTTTGGTATGATTTGAGATTTTCACGGCCAAAAGTATTATCGTGATAATTTTTTCTCTTTCTCTTTCTTTAGCCAATGTTTCGACAGCATTACAGTGTCCATCATCACATCATTTCTGAGATTTCTCTACATGAGAGAATATGGCTACTACCCTTGGCTCTATCCTACCGATTTTCTTTTGGGTATGCTCGGAATTAACCATCTACAGGTCAGAAGGGATGTACACATTGCTATACATTTCTTCAGACTGATTCGCGGATGGTTCGAAAACTCGACCACCAGAGCATTAGTTTCTATGTTCCTGACGGTTATCTCCATTACCGAGTACCACATCACATCTGCCCTGATGATGGACTCTGTAATACTGTCTGAAACATTGACAAAGAAAAATGAAGCGCAACACGACATAATAACTCAAAAATTAATCACGATATGTTTAAGTTTGTTTGTAAGATAGTCAAGAACAAATAATCACATATGAATTTACTGAAAGGAGTTTTATATTACCTGATTGAATTAAATATGTAATTTATGGCAGAGTTTGTGAAAGGGTTAACCTCTCGGGCTAATTTGTTCGCTTTTGGGAATAACTTATACAGGTCTCTTAGAAATCGTAGTGTCTCCCTTACTATTATAATGAGAAATATGATCTAAACACTTTATATTCAAATCTAAAAGTTAACCATAAAATAACTAAAAATATACATCTTTGTGAAACCAAAGTTTCCGACCGCAATTTGAAAAAGATTTATGAATCTTTGTGAATTTTTATTAATTATTTTTACATTAAACGACAAAAAAGTGAGGTCACGATAACGAGCCATTTTTAAAACTTTTTCATGTTTGCATTAAATAAATTACTTGTTTATTTCTAATAAATAATAAAAATTAAAAGCGTATTTTATCACCTTTGAAAAACAGTTAATATTTTGACCTTCTGATGGAATATGCCCAAGGCCTGAGGGGTTTAGCTTATTTTATTGTATTGAAGTCGAATGAATGTTTGTTTCTTCTTCGACAAAACTAAATTATTATTCCTTGTGTTTCATCAGTATTTGTATTTTAGTTAATTTTGCTTGTTGTATTCATCACAGCTTTTAAGTTTACTGTTTTCCACTCTTATAAATTATTATTATATTCTTGTTATTTTCATGTGGGTATTTTTACCTTCTACAACCTTATTCAATTGATAAAGTGACATTTTTGTCTTAACCCAATAGAGGTAATATCCAAAGGTAAAATGAATGCATAAGATCGACACTGCAATTGCAGTGCCGTACCGTATGTGGATACCATTCTTAAATATGTACTGCAAATGCATTGGTCCTGCCCCTAGGGGTTAAATTAAAATAAAGAGGCTACGTTCTACAAGCTTTTTGAATCACAAAAAAATTTTTTAAGCTAATCAAAAGAAACCTAATCTATTTTCAGTCGATGACTAAAAATAATAATTTATTCATAGATCTTCAAACTTATTTAAATTAACAAAATAACATTTAAAAATAATGTTCGATAAAACACCAAAATAACCACTTCTCTTTACGATACATTTTAAAATTATTATTCATATATTCAATTCACCGAGTAGAAATCGTTTTTTTGAAACAAACAATACATTAGACACAAAGTGCCTTTCAAAGTTAAAGGAATGTCATAAGGATGTCATTTATTCAGTTCCTACCTCTCCCTAACTTTCACCTTGCTGGAAAAGTATTTGAAATTTGGAACAATGGCAAGAAAAATAGTGTAAATTCGAGTGTATTTGTTTTGAAAACAGAAGAAGATTCGGAACTAATTGGTGTTTCTCCTATACACAATCTCGCTTTTAAGTAAAAAGAAAGAATTTTACCATATCGGAAGTACATAATATCGTTTTGTTGTGGCCATAATTGCCTCAAGTTATCGCATTATTGTGGTTATGTCTCCTCTGCAGAGATAGACTGGTAAGTGATTGGTTATCCCTTTTCCTTGCGTGCCTTGCTTTTCCTACATGTATTTTCTCCCAAATCCAGCAAACACTGCTTCGTTTCTATTACTTCAGTCCATTTTACACCCTATTCTTGCAATATGCAATTAACACAATCCCATATTCATTTTCGGTCACTATTGTCCCATTGGAATTATGTAAATCTGTTACGAGATTTCTGTAATTTTTGTATAAATTATTCGTCATAAAAGATGGATGACAAAATGAATTCAACCAAGTTCTAGACAATCTAGAAATAGAAATCAAAATTGTATTCCCATCGCATTTTGTTAGTTCCTTCTAGGTTTGTTTTTCTAAATAATTTCTTCTCGGTGATTAAAGATAGAAGATTTGACTAAACTATTTAAAATTAATATAAAGAGTTAAATCTATTGTTGGACCTTAGCACATAGAATAAAAAAGAACATTATAAATGCCTTCTACATAAATATGAATGGAAACCAATGTCGCCACTGATTTAGTACCTTTTGGTTCTGGACCATTTAACATGCGCTCTGTCTCACTTACAGTTGCCTTACACTGTGTATCGCCATCCCATTTGAATCTCATAATGATGGTGAAAACCATTTCTGCATATGAAATTTAAGCAAAGAATCACGAAACATGCCTACATAATGATGGTGAAAACCATTTCTGCATATGAAATTTAAGCAAAGAATCACGAAACATGCCTACATAATGATGGTGAAAACCATTTCTGCATATGAAATTTAAGCAAAGAATCACGAAACATGCCTACATAATGATGGTGAAAACCATTTCTGCATATGAAATTTAAGCAAAGAATCACGAAACATGCTTACATCGCATTTATTTTTTATTTTATTATTATTCTACAACAGAATAATTCCAATTACAGTACAATTTAGTTACCCTATCATCATTTAGGCAAGTGACTCTTCATTAATATTTTTAAGGCATATAAAGAACAGTCACTTACATCCAAATGGTTTGCAATTTCATTTAATAGCACCACTCCTCTCGTCATTTCTTGTGTTCTTCTTTATTCTAAGCTCTAGCAAAACAATAAATGCCTTTGTAGATCTAAAATTGCCGCTAAACTAATTAAAGAAATAATCTTAAACAGGTAAATCATTTAAAGAGATCCTTGCTTGTGTAGTTATGTACTGAACAGAATTTTTTTATATAATAATAATAGGAAATAGAAGAATGAAACATAAAAAGAACATTGTCTAATAGAATCGCGAGATATAAAAACTGAATAATTGATAAACGTTGCTAGGCACCGAGTATCTTTGGGCATTTGAAGCATAAAGCCTGGTACAGATTGCTGCAACGTAACATGCAATGTAACATGAAAGGAACATTTCATAAGCGTGGACGCGCGGTGAACATAGCTCAGTCTGCCGAGAACAAGTCCTCCATTGTTCGCGCGCGTTCTGCAGTATAGACACAAACAACCCGTCCACACTGACGCTCCGTGCACACTGCACGCCCCTTTGTGTTCGGCGAAAAAACTGACACTTTGTGGATTGCGGCGCGCACAAGTTGAAATGCTCTGTTCGTGCGCGTAGTGTGCACGGTTCGTGCGCGCAAAGCGTCCACACTATGGGAATTCTGTTACATTGCATGATACATTGCGACAATGTGGACGGCAAATTCTTTCATCGCATGTTACGTTACAGCAATCTGTACCCGGCTTAAGTGGGGGATCAGTGTGCACAAATACATTCAAAGTTGTCCTCTTTAAATTGATTTGCTTGTACATTTGAAAGCTGAACTATTTTAGAAAAAATGTATTTTTATGCTTTTACCTTTGTCGAAAAATAATGTTAAATCATTCCCAATATTACTGCCAAAATTGTGATTTTTTTTAGGATACCAGTAATAATTATTCAAATGTACAAAATTGTTAGCTTACAATAATAAATTATAAAAACGGATGTGTTTTTCTTGAAACTTTCAAAATCTAAAATCACGGCGATGTCACTTTCTCCAATGCTTTCAATTAGGTAAGTAGATTGCACAAGGTTCAATAATCTGGGCACAGTTAATTTAAACAAACAATACAATAGAGAACTCCAGTCCAATTTTTTTTATAAATAATGACCTTCCAACTTAAATAACTGCATTTTTATTTTTAGAGTTAGTTTTAATAGTTAAAATAATTGTCAAAGTTTTAATTTTTCAAAACCCCCCGAAAACCACCGGAAATATGGTAAATCGCGTGACGTCATCACTCCTGAAAAATTAGTATAGGATCGGGAAATCAGCTGATCAACTACCGCCATTTTGAAATTCCGTTGTTCGAAGTATTCTCCCTAGAAGAAGCATTTCTATTTTTTTTGTGCAGTAGTTTTTGAATATTTTAAATAATTAAGATAAACTAATAGAGGTACCTCTATTTTTGATACTGAATTATTAAGGCTTAAATATTGTTTCAATTAACACAACAACTAAATCTCTATAAACAGTATGAAATAAAGAATAACATGAAATGTTGTAATACTAATGGCTTGTGCCATACCTACATTTCAATTGATTTCAATACAATGACTGGTGACGCGTGACGTCAGCGCTAACCATTCAATCGTACCAACTTTACAGTGTATTTTAACGAGACGTTAAAAAATGCACTTTTTAATAATTTTTTAAGAACTCTACGTTTAATATTATGAAAAAAAACTTATGTATTCAGAATCAGCGTTTATTGGTCTATATGAACATATTTTTTTAAAGCGATAATATTTTTCACTGGAGTTCCTTATTGCAAAGTTCGTTGCGAGCTGAAAATGAGATATCTATGCAAATTTCATGATGCCAAAGATCAATATTTTTGCTGCTGCATACAATGAGATTTCTGCTTTATAGTTTAAATATATATTTTTTAATTTTTATGCTATAATAATCTCAATGTGAACAGAAACGAAATATCTCAAAATGAAACCAATGTTTTGTAAGTGAGATGCCAAATTTCTCAAGTGACTGCAAACTAAAAGTGTTGGCAAAAGTGACATCTATGTGACTGAATGGTAATTTATTATGCATTGATTTTCCAGTATTCCCAGCAGAGACTGAGTGTAGTAGTTTTGTTTTGCACTTGGATGCACCTTTACTTTGTGTATTTTATTAATTTCAACTATATATTGAATAACTAGATAACTTAAGCTAAGATTAAAAGTCCGCAATATTTTAATATTTATTCTGTTAATTTTAAGTTTCTTTGATGACTTCTGAATAATAAATTCTGTTTATATACACAAACAAAGCTGTGTTTTATTTAAATTTTCAGTTACAGTGCTAAAATTAATGTTTTTTCAATATTTCAATTTCGATTTTCTTTCGTGAATGAATGCAAATCTTGAAAGTGGAAATTAACTCGCCTACCGACATCCGATCGAGCTGAAACTCGGCAGATTATCGATGACAATGCATACTATCGACTTTTGCTGGCATTCATACACACATACGCATTTCTCTGAAATTGGATGAAACAACGTCACGCCGTTGGATGCGTAGGACCGTTGCGGAAAGTCAAAACTGTTTCACTACATAATAAAAATAGATGTATTATAAACAGTATACAACATAGTTGTGAATGATGAATACTTGGAGCAGCTGGATGAGTTTGTGTATTTGGAAAGTATGTTTATGAGAGATGGGAAGGCTGGATAGAGATATTGAAACAAGGGTAAATGCAGGCAACTGAATGCAGTTGACACTAACAAAAACTGTCCAAAAAAGTAAAGCTTAGAAGTCCACAAAAGAGTGCTGGTACCTACCCTGATATATGGCAGTGAGACGTGGAACATGCAGAGGAAGGATGAAAGTAGACTGAATGCTGTAGAAATGAGATCCCCGAGGCGTTGTGTGGTTAAACCATGTGAGAAATATGGAGATCCACAAAGAATGCAAGGCTGATGTAAGTGTAATGAGTAAGATTAAGAAAGGGACGTCCAGATGGTTTAGGCATGTAGAGTGAATAAACGAAGAAAGGAGTATAAAAGACGAGGAGTGAATGGTAGAAGAAGTAGGGGACGCCCGAGGAAGACTTGGCAAGATCAAGTGAATCGGGCCATGTGAAGAGTTAGAATAATAGAAGAGTATGTATGAATGTAAATGAGGCAAGGAGTATATGACATGACCGAGTCATCCTCTCTGCCTACCTCTACGGCGAAACATTGTGATGGTTAGTAAGTCAGTTTTATAGAAAAAAATCTGAGTATGCAATTCACACACGGTGGAAGTGAAACCTTCAGAAAACTAAAGTAGACAAGAGTGAGAAGACTACAAAGTGCTTTTTTATCGATGTGAAGAATGATTTTTTCCAGTGGGACCTTTTCCTATACATTTGGTCATCTTATTAGATTTTCTTTTTCGGAGTCGCTAGATGTCCCTTTCTTTTGTGTTTTCCTTTGCCTGTTCATTTTGGAGTGGTATGAAGATTGGATATTGATTTTTAAAAAATTTAAAAAAATATATTTCAGATTTCGTAGGATTCGATCCTTGGTCCGGTAAATATCTGGCCGCTGAGGTTCGTCAGGCGCTTTACACCAAAGGAGACTTGTGAGAGACTGGATTTATCATATTATATTGAAACAGAGTACCTGTGAAATACATAAATATTTTATTACTATCTCATTCTCTCGCAGGCTAAATCCTATAAATCATAGGTTCTCAACGTGGGCGATAGCGCCTCCTTGGAGGCGTTTCAGACCTCCACGGGGGCGGTAGAAGACCAAGAGAAAATTGGGGGGCTTTTCAGACTCAGAGGGCGGTAGGAGACTCCAGAGAAACCCATCCCACCCCATCCTATCTTGTTTCCCTATCCCATTACGCCCCCTCCGTTGTGGCAAATGTAACCCATTATGCCCCTCCATCGTGGTATCCCATTACGCCCCCTCCGCTGGCAAATGTAATCCTGTCGTGGTATCTCATGACGCCCCCTCCGTTCGGATTCACGAGTTAGGGGGCGTCAGAA
Source organism: Limnephilus rhombicus (assembly GCA_929108145.2). Classification (NCBI taxonomy): domain Eukaryota; kingdom Metazoa; phylum Arthropoda; class Insecta; order Trichoptera; family Limnephilidae; genus Limnephilus; species Limnephilus rhombicus. The sequence continues at coordinate 8,996,246 of OV815287.1, read as the reverse complement.
ATAAAAATGTTCTCAAAGTGGGCGGTGGGCAAAAAAAGGTTGAGAATCTATGCTATAGATCAGGGGTTCCCAACGTTTTTGTACTCTAGAGCACATTCTAAAATATCGGTAGGGTGGCGGGCGCCACCTCTTTTTAACCGACAAACTTCTTCCATAACTGATATTATTAACGTTTCGGACAGCGTTACAGTGTCCATCATCAGGGCAGATGTCTAAAAAAAAAAAAAACAACATTCTTCCATAACTTCTCATTTTCCCATAATATTTTCTTATATTCATAATTTAATAAATAATACACAAAACTGTTTCAAAATAATAAAATTATTATTCAAATTGCATACTCACAGAGTTACAAAACGTAAACGTCGTAAAACATAGTAAACAAAAAACACAAATACAAAGAAAAAAATTTATAAAAAATATACTATCAATGTGATCTTTGGCATTGCATATCATTGGCCAGTGCCTCATAATTAGGAGAGTATGTCGATATTCCTGTTAGCAAACAATCATAAAGATGCTCATCGGTGGTCGAGATCTATATTTTGATTTTATGAAGTTCATGTTTGAAAACAATGATTCGCATAAATATGTCGAACCGAAAAATGATTTAATTTTATAAGCCGCTTTTTTCAAAAATGGGAAACAATTGGCTCGATATGCGTAAACTGCAAAAATCTCTCTTCAAACTGATTTTTTAACACTTGAAGATGCTTAATAAATAATGACCCGTTTAATTCATTGTTACCTAGCATTTTATTCATATGTGGGAAATGCACGAGAGAATTGATCTGCAGATGTGATATCAACAAATCCAATTTAGCTTTAAATGATTTTACAGAGCTAATCATTTCAGCTATATTTTTGTTTTTCCCCTGCAACTCCAAATTTAAAGAAGGTCCGGCTGTCGGCCGCGGCGCCCGCGGGCTCATTGCTTTCACTGAGTCGCGTGCCGTGTGTTTTGTTTGGCGCCTCGGAGTTCAAAAACTCTGTCTCTGTCGAACAGTGGTGGGCGCATGCGAATCGCTCCGCGGGCGCCATGGCGCCCGCGGGCACAGGGTTGGGAACCCATGCTATAGATGTATGTATTTGTGTATTTTTAGGGTCGATCGTTTCTGTTTCATCGAGTTTCAAATCACAACGGTGCAAAAGAAGTTTTCGCTTCAAAAATACATTGTGTTTAATAACTTACTTGTTTTTTAGAAAAATTATATTTTTGTAAACTGTACCGTCTTACAAATATGTTGAAATCAATAGTTAATCGACGGTCGAACATTTTATTTTTCAAAGGCGGGCTTTATACCCTAAGATTTATACACTATGCATCTTTTACCATCTCTCCAAACATTATTAGTTGTTTCTTGAAGTAATTAAATTGAAACGTGGTGTAATTTCCAAAATCTGCCCAATAAAAGTGGAGAGGCTTGAGGAACCATTTACCAATAAGTAATGGTAAATATGCATAGAGTCCACCTCACGGATAATACGGAATGTTTGTGTTGTCGTAGTTTGATGCATGGATAATACGGAATATTCCTTTTTTAACTAATAGACAATCAAATATGACATTGGTCGGAAGTACCAATCTTATAAAATAAATTCTCGTCTTAAAACCCGTCTGCTTGGTTCAATATATTCGCACCTCACAATCCGGAAGCTTGGAGGTCGCGCGTAAATTCTGAAACCGTCACTTTGGATCGAAATTGTAAAATATCTATGCAAGATAGCTTTCATATTTCAAAGACAATAAGAAGTATTATTTCGTTCTCTTTCTGGTTAAAAAAAAAACATATATTAAATTTACGATAAGCCGCCGCACTTTTAATAGGCACAGATTTTGGAAAGTACACTATTTTTAAACTTAGTTACCGCAAAAAACATCGGTTTCAGTCAGGAGCGGTGGAAAAGATGCATTTTAATTTACATTTCATAAACAAAAAATTTTGTACGTAATTTCTCGTTACGGCTGACGTTTCGTATTACTTTATTTTGCATTCTGAACAGCTTCCACTATTTCCAGGGTACCAATCGATAAATATTAAAAAAAAGATTGCTATATGGCAAAAATCACACATATTCTAGGAAGGTACTAACTAAAGTTACCGTACAAATTTTCAAAATAATTTATGGATAAGCCGCCGCACTTTTAATAGGCACAGATTTTGGAAAGTACACCATTTTTAAACTTAGCTACCGCAAAAAACATCGGTTTTAGTCAGGACAAATTTTCATAATATTAAAAAAAGATTGCTATACGGCAAAAATCACGGTAATTTTTTGAGATCGCTGGCAACGGTTAATATGCACTTTTTAAAAAAAAAAACCTTTTGATTCACCTTAATTACATTAAAAGGCAACTATTTGCATTGGGGGAAGTGGAAAATATTTCATTCTAAATTTCGATTACGTAAAATTAAAATTAGCTTTCGTCTTGTGAGATTGTACGCCAGAATCACAAACCATGTTACACAAACCTAGCGTAGCCGCTAAACTACTTGAAAACTGTGATGTTTTTCTTGCCTTGACGCGAGTAGGCGTAATAAAGGGGCACTTTCTTTTGTATCACAAACCATGTTACACAAACCTAGCGTAGCCGCTAAACTAGTTAAAAAACTGCGATGTTTTTCTTGCATTGGCGCGAGTAGGCGTTATAAAGGGGCACTTTCTTTTGTATCACAAACCATGTTACACAAAACTAGCGTAGCCGCTAAACTACTTGAAAACGGGGATGTTTTTCTTGCCTTGACGCGAGCAGGCGGTATAAAGGGGGCACTTTCTTTAATGTGTGCAAATTATTTTACTATGAATTTGTTTTGTATGGTTGGCACTACTGACATACGTCACTATGTGGTTTCTATGGATAAGATTCAATATGGCGTGGGCTTCAAAACGGAAAATTACGTGTTCTCTACTGAAATAGATGGTTATTATGGTAATTAAGTTTAGGGGTAGTTTATTTTTTTAAATATATGCCTATTAAAAGTGTAGTGGCATGTGGCGTCTAGTCGTAAATTTACCAAATATATGTTTGCATGAGAGGAAGAGAGGTATATAGCTTTTAAAATGTAAGGTCGCTCGGGACATTTTTGGTCTTATAAAAGAATAACGCGATTACATGTTTTGGGATGTATTTATTCCTAAACAAGCAGACAGGTTAAAAACAAAAAAAGTACCTATTTCAAATTATTGGGTTGAAATTCAAACTACGAAAGCTGCATGTCATCATAATTTAAAAAAACATCTAAATCATAAATCTAACTGTTTGAATAAAAAATATTCCGTATTAACGAGGAAGCGGTTCAATACATAAATAATTAACAAATATTTAAATAAGTACGCAGCATTCCCATCAAAAATTATGGTCTAAATGTAAAATGAAAAGTCCACTCACCTGAAGGAAATGCCTTCCTGCAATAGTATAGGCAATGAATAACCTCGTCTACCCATGTAATATGGGCAGGACAAATTATTCATCCATCAATTGGCATATTTCATAAATTAATTATGATATATCTTGAATTCTTCAAACAAAAATCTCAGAAAACCAATTTTTCCATAACAAGAAAAAATAAAAGCACACTGTAGAAAGGCAAAGAACAATTCTTATTTTGAATTATTTTCCATCCACAATAGACTAACTTGCCATTTGCTGTGCATTCGGGTAAGTACCTTCCAAATTAGTGCACATTATAAATATATAAAGGCATGAAACACAATCTTCGAGGTACTTATTTAAACTCGTACGTACAGTTTGTCAAATAAGAGTAGAAAATATATGAGGGCGCCACTGTTGATCAAATGGCAATACTAAACTCATAACTCATGGTGTTAAAATAAAGCTGTGTAACCTACATTTTTATAAAAAATTAAAAAGGCATAATAGTGGGAAAAATATTTTTTCATTGCAGTATAGATACTCGCCGATCTCAAAATTAGAATTGCATACAGGTATATTATTATTATACCTTTGAAATTTTGTGTTAACATAATATATTTTTGACAGACTATATAGTCTGTCAAAAAAGAGTAGAAAATATAAAAACTGGAACTACTAAATTTGTAGACTGGCAACACCAATTTAACTGTCAAACATTTTTTGAAGTGCAATGACACTGAATGTATAGAACACAGTAAACCACATTTAAAAAAAAACATTTTTTCTTCATGACATAAATTTGATTAAAAGGTGATCTATAAAGCGATTTGCTTTAATTTAATTTAACATAAATTTGAATTTAACAATAGATAGAAAGGAAGAATCACCAATGGTGAGTTTAGTTATACTACTTTTAGATCTGAATGAGTTAAATATATTCAGATCTAAAATTAGAGACATGATCTAAAGCCCAGGCAACGCTAGGTACTTTATCTAGTATTAAATAAATATGAGCAATTTCTAAACTGTGCTTTATATTTTATTACATTATAGTTATTCTTCAATATGTTAACACAAAATTTCAAAGGTATAATAATAATATACCTATATGCAATTCTAATTTTGAGATTGGCGAGTATCTATACTGCAATGAAAAAATATTTTTTCCACTATTATGCCTTTTTTTATAAAAATGTAGGTTACACAGCTTTACTTTAACACCATGAGTTATGTGTTTAGTATTGCCATTTGATCAACCGTGGCGCCCTCATATATTTTCTACTCTTATTTGACAAACTGTAATTATAAACCAACCATAACAAAAAATAATTTATATATTATGGTATTTAACCAAGTAGCATAATTTAATTGTGGGAGTTAATCATAAATTAACTTCTCGATCGCTAATTCTATTTTCGTTGTAACATACTTGTTTTTTGCAAAATTTTGTTTTTGTAAATTGTACCACCTTACCAGATATGTTTATTTAGGTCAGTGGGCGCCAACCCCCGGGCCGTGAACCAAATGGTACTGGGTCGCGCAAGGGCCTGCTTAAAAATCAAAATTATGTAAAAAAAAAATCGAACACACACATTAAAAAATTTAATAATTATCCACAAAAAATACAGTGGAACCTCTCATGACGAGCACCTACGAGTAATTCGATTTTGAAAAAAACGCTCCCTTAACAAGTGACTTTTCGCATAACAAGCGACATTTCGCATAAAGCAAGAAGTCCCATCTTCACGTCAGTCTCTAGTTAGCACTCATTCCGCTAGCGCATTAGTTTCGCACATGCTCATACATTTTTCCAAATTTTTTGTTTTTTGAAATTTGTAATTTTTTTTCATTATTTGTAAAATTTCGGAACATGAAAAAGGTTTTTCTCCACAGTGAGTCAGCGTGTGGATTTTAAATTGTCACATTCGAGAACAAGAATAGTCGCAGTCGGAACATGATAAAGTTTTTTCTCCACTGTGAGACAACTTGTGGACTTTTAAATATTTCTTTGAGAACATGAATAGTTGCAGCCGGAACATGAAAATGGTTTTTCTCCACTTGAGTAAACTTGTGGGTTTTCAAAGTCTCCTTTCTAGCACACAAATAATTGCAATCGGAACATACAAAAGGTTTTTCTCAAGTGTGAGACGGCTTGTGAAACATGAATAGTTGCAGTTTCTTATATTCTGGGTGTAGATTAAAACGACTTCCCGCATACAGATTCACTCTTAAATTAAAACCAGTTTCGATAACAGCTTTAAATTCGAGGTGCACACCAGAGAAAAATCATCTGCTTGATCTGTGTGTAACTATTCTTTAAGCTTGTGGAGTCTTGAAGTGAAAATCCCCCCCCCCCCCCAAACCCCCGGGCCGTGGTTAAATTTATCAAACTTGACCGGTGGTGATAAAAAGGTTGGGGATCATGGATTTAGGTGACCTGACAACTCATTAATGTGTAACTTCATCACTTCTTTGGAAAGTCATTAAAAGTGATGAAAAAAAACTTGATTAAATAGGTTAGGTCATGGGCTATTTAAAAAAAATCTGATCTAGTTATTCAGATCTAGTCACTAAACTTTAGTGTGGGTCATGACTGTATGGGGAAAAAAATCTTGTTTTGATTTGTCTAATAGGGATAAAGGGGTGTTAAATGGAGATATAAAATCATGTAATTTTTTTAATAATATTATGATTTTTTTAATCATCTTCTTCCTCCGGATTGACTTGGAAATTTCACATAATAGAGAAAAACCCACCCTTGTTAAGTCTTAATAAAATGTTAGATAAACCATTAAAAATGAACAATTTTTAATAAAACACGAAATAGAGGGAATATTTTGATTTATTTATTAAAAAATATATCTTAATATAATTCAAATTATTTCAAGTCAGTGTATTCAAATACCAGCAAAATCCTTCTTACTTTCAAATTTCGACATTATTTTGCGAGACTCAATCTTGGGACTTTTTGTAAATGATTTCGTAGAAATATGCTATATTTGCAATGAAAGATTACAAAAAATATGGTTTGAAGGATTCAAAGTAACTTTTATATCACTAAAAATATCCCCTTATAATGAAAATTTTCAAAACTTTGAAGTGAATCCAGAGGAAGAATATAGTACTTATCAGTAATTTTAAACACGTCGTTTTGAACCCTTTTATCGCTCTTAGAATTTAAAAATAACATTTTTTTTAAAATGACCCACCTTACTAAGCATACTGGTGTTTTTTTTTTTTAATATGAATACCGCACAAGAGTCCCAACTATTCCTGTCTGGAGCCAGTGAGACTGGCATCCCCAATGGGGGTATGTTGTGAGGCTGAAGGTAGTAGGGAGGGAAGGAGATAGGGAAGAGGAAGGTGGGTGGCTATTCAGATCTGGTCACCAAACACGGCTAAAGCCATTTCAAGCAAATTTTTCAATTCTGAATGGTGGTCTTACAGGGCGATACTGAGAGTATCTTCCACTCTGAAACATGCCGCAAATATACTATATATTATTTTTAATGAATAAATTGTGAAATAACACCAATTAATCAAATAAAATTTATTTGCTACGCCGGTATTCGATCCAGCGACCTACGGATTCCGAGTCAAGAGCCTTATCGCTGGACTACGCTGGCCGTCAGCGGCTAAGTGGCTATTTCAAGCAATATTTTGGTTCTTTTACCTTACCATAAAATAAAAAACACAAAATTAAATGAAATGTTTATATTGTTATTTGCGTAGTAATTGTATACCTACAGTAAGCAAATGATTTTCAAAATTATCACGCTTTGGGTAATCGGTACAGTCCTCCTTGCAGAATCAGTTCGTGGCTTCTCACCTTCTTATCTAAGAAATGGCGCAGTTCTTGTAAACTGCACTCCGTCCCCGTGCCTTGCGACGCAAACATCTTCAGCATCTGGTGGATCCGCTCCAGCGGCAAGGAATCTAGATTGGTCAGCATCCCCACTATGTAGGACCAGAAGACGTGCAGCTCCACTTCTCTCTGGTCGTGGGTAGATGCCATGGCGCTTTCTTCTTCCTCCTCACACACCATCTCTTGGTTCTGTGCCGAGGAAGGCGTCATCGAAGTTCTCGACGAAGGTTTATGTTCGTCCCCTTCGATGAGGACATACTTATCTGTAACGGTCTCGGCTATGATTCCTATGGATTGCCAATAAGTCATCTTTCTTCTCAGAACTGTGGCGGGAACTTTCATCGCCTGGCTCAAGTCTTCGAGAACCCATTCAGTTTTCTCTTGGAAATGCATTATAATGGTAGCGAGCATTGGAGAAACTTGCAACTCTAATACTTTATCATTTATTTCTACTTCAATGTTTACCGTACCCAAGTGAGGTTTCCACGAGAGAGTACGGTTTCCTTTTAGAGCCTCAAAAGCTTTGGTATAAACTTCGAAATTCTCTTTCACTTCGACTGGCAACTCTAAGGTTTCATCTTTAAAAGGCGGCCAAAACTGGGCGGATAGAATCATTGCATTTGTGGAGAATCGTTGTGTTGCTTTTTCATAAATAGGGTCTTGCTGAATACGTCCGTTGATTCTCTTAGAGTCAGATATATCTTTCAGCATCACCTCGCAGAAATGTAACTGAGACTCACCGAATCGTATCTTAAGCAACTCTAAATAACGAATCTCTTTCTCGGCATTAAATATGGACTGAGCTAAAAGTCTGTCAGCGAGGAGGGTTCGGTATTCATTCACAAAGAGCTCTTTACTTCCATACACGTTGACGAGCATAGAGATAATGTCATTGCTGGTGCGGTACTTGGTAGGTGTGGCAGGGTCAGCGTCCACCGGGTCGGGGTTCCACTGCTTCCAATGGACGTCCTCGTCAATCTTGGTAGCCGCCGGAGTGCCGGGGTCTTCCCTAACTCTGGCCAGCTCCTCGGCCAACTCGCTGCCCGGCCCCTCTTCCGTCAGGCTGCTCACCACGCTGCGCACCGTGTCATCCCGAGTGCGCAGGTAGTTCCTTACGGGCTGAGTGACGGTCACGAGCAGGACGCCCGATGGGTCGAGGTGCTGGAGGGCGCGGATGGCGGAGATGTAACCGGTGAGGATGTCGGGAGTGTTGACAGCAGGATGGAGCAATCTGTTTTCTAAAGCCGTCTGCAGCTTCTTACTTAAAACACCGCGTAGCTCTGTTTTATTGAGGCATACTTTAATATCTTCTATAGCTGGTTGCGAATCTGGATATTCTATCACTATCTCAAATATCTGGTCTATCATAATGCGCGTGTATGTTTCGTAGAGGTAGTAGCTAAGTTTGTGTTTGAACTTTTCAATGGCTTCATTGATGGTCTGGTCATCTAGCGGAGGGGGTCGTTGAGAGCCGGCGCAATAGATCTTGCTCAGCCAGGACATCACCGTGGTGTCCAGCCAAGATTCTAGAGTTGCTATGTGAGAAACATCAAAGGTTCCCTTGCAAGATGTCTGGACGTAATTCTCAATTCTCAACTGGATCAAGTTAGTCAGGACCTGTCCGGTGAGTCTTTCCAGCAGCTGGAGGTCCATCAGCTTCTTGTTGGTCTCCCGGAACACACGTGCGATGTATTGACATTGACAATCGTTCTTGAGCTCGTTGCACCCTCCGCACGGCGACACATCATTGTCTGCAGAGTCACTCTGATCCGAATCTCTCTGAGCTTGCTCGTCGGCAAAGCAGAAAACATTAAAAGATATTTTATAGAAATTGTACACAATATGCTGGAAGTCCAGAGGTAACTGTGAAAAGAGTGTCGCCCGGACAATCTGCTTAAAACCTGCCATCACATAACTTTCTCCGTAAATACACTTCTTCGGCAAACACAATTCATTGAGTTTATCCAATCTTTCGAGCATCGGAATGAAACAATACAGATTATCATATAACTCTTTGACAGCATTTTTAAACCGTTGAAATCCCTCCATATCATCACAAAACGTCGTAAATTTTCTCCAAAATTCCGGAACAACTCGCTGCCTTAAGTACACCTCTATGCTGGACAATACAGCATCTTTTATGCTCGACTCCATTTTCATTTCGACCAAAATTTTCAAAACTTCTTCAAATTCTGTAGGAGAGCAATCACTGTATAACGTATTTTCCAATATAGGAAATGCACGACTTACTTTGGCCCAAGCGTATTGGTTTTTTGTTTGGGAAGTCATTTTGATTATTTGTTTGAAACAATAACTATGGTGAGATAAGATGTTCAAATTATTGTTAAATATTTTCAATGCTGTACCGGCGCATTATATTTTGACGTTAATTTGACGTTTGAATATTGAGTGTGCAACACACAAAAAAAGCTTTAAATCCCATAAACGAGAATGAAAGTATTGCCACTACAAACAAATAATGGGATATTCCTAATTTTATAAATAGGATTTTAAATTTGTTATGAAGGGCGTAATATTTTTTCTTGATTTTGATTAGTTATATTCTTCCTGCCACCTCAGAACAGGCTCAGCCTAGTAAGTGAGGTGGTATATAACAAAAAAATATATATGTATATGTAGGTATATTGTAAATTATAATGTTATTCTTGTTTAATAAATAATTAAAAAAATAATTTTAAAAAATAAAATTTAACACTTTGTTTTGATTCAATTTACTACACTAAGAAATCCGAGAACTCAAATTGACAATCGAAAAATTGAGTAAAAATATTATTGACCATTTCAGATACCTTGGTCACAAAAATCCTTCAATTTTAAGTGTAATACATTTGAATAATAATACGTTTGAAGTTTTTTTTTCTATTTATGTTATTGTGCCTAAAACAGATAGAATGAAGTTAAACAGCAAAAATGTTTTCATTGTTTCTGCCTCACAATTCTTTATGAAAAAATTTATTGCTTGTTGTCGGGCTTCGAGTTTTTTTGGTTTTTATTAATTTCGCTTTAGGTAAATAACGCATTTGGTAAGTGCCGATTTTTTGTTCCAGCTTTCTAAATTTGATTAGCTTTTTCCGCTCCGTTGGTAAAATTAAATTTAAGCTCTTTGTGTGTGGCTTAGGCGTTCGGTTTATCCTCGCTTTTTAAAATTTTATTTGTATTTTCCGCTTTATCCATTAACTGTAAACCAATGTAAATACCTAAGGATATATCAATGTAAATAAAAAATTATTCGGACCTCATAAATAATTTCTCAGGTACCTTCGACAAAAAAAATCTACCCAAGTCCGAAAAATGTAATATTTTTATTTATTTTTCAGGTGACAACACTTCATAAGTCAAAATACTTGACAACGAATACGTAAACAAATTGTGCGATTTAATATTTATTTGAAAATGACGGCGCTGCCACCGCGGAAAATTTCTACGCCGAGTAAAATATCCAAACAAAATGTCACACCGCTTCAAATTCTCCTGCAGATGGGATTTCCAAAGCACAGGGCGTGAGTTTTCTGCTTTACTACTTTATATGATCAACACGTTATGTATTTATTTGAATTGCGCATACCTAGGTTCATTGAAATGCTAATAATATTATTTTTGTGTTATGAATGGAAAAACTGGAAATTGAAGTTTTGGTAAACTTTTGTGATGACTGGACACGCTTTACGAATATTTTTTAGAAAAAAAAAAACTGTTGATTCCTCTCTACTATAAAAGTCAACTATTTGCATTGGGGGCGATGGAGAATATTGCATTTAAAATTTCAATTACGTAAAATTAAAATTTGCTTTCGCAGTATGGGATAACAGCTGATAGCCATTTACAATAATTTATGTCCATATTCTATGACATTTTGTATTGAAATTTTGATTGCGGTGTTTTCCATCACCCCGAATGCAAAAAGTTGTCTTTTATAGTAATAAAGATGAATCAAAAGGTTTTTTTCTAAAAAATATTCATATTAAGCGTGTCCAGTCATCCCGAACATTTACTGCAGTTTTTCAAGTCTTTCATTCTTCTTCCTTGCGCTGTCCCAACTCATTGCCTAGGTAGGCTGTTGGGGTCGGCTCGTCTCGTTTTCAGGCTGTATCTTCTTCGGTTCTGGGTATCGCTATATAATTTTTCCAGTAGATGTGTTATTTGTATTGCATCTGTGATTCTATTGGAGTAACGATCATCATATTTTTAATGATCATCATTTTCAGCACATTAATAAACTCCGAATTTAGTAGTCAATGGATTAACTCAACAAACAGATATTATTTTTTAGAGCATTCAGTATTGAAACATTTGGTTATTATGCTGTTGCGAAATTGTGCTAACTCGAACAAGTGTCTATCTGTGGTGCATGAAACATAGTGAGACACCTGTGGGGCTGAAACACAGTGAGATTAATGCGCCCTATGCACAATCAAGTTTACACCGTTCAATTTCCATGATACTTGAGGCTTGATCAAATAATAAATTTGACCGTGAAGTCAATTGTCATGACAAGTGTACTTGAACATAGAATCAATTTTCGATCTTGTCGACTTGATCATGCAAATTGGATGGTTGTTCGTATGTAGCACGCATAAGTGTTTTTATCCGATTATTAACTTTTCATCTTTAGTTCTCTTAACCACTCGGACCCATAAGCTTGTTTTCAAGCTACCTACACCATGGCCAGACATATGTAATGACGTTTGAGGTGTACCTGAGTTATAAATAACACACATTAATCAAATTTATTCTTATTGTTAAAAAGCGGGCAAAATCGATTGGTAAGTAACTACTGCGTATGAAAATGAATAGTGATTACATTTTTAAGTTAAAATTTTTTTTGTATTTCAAAAATTTTTATACATTTATTTCTAATCTAATAAAAATATAACTCATCACCTTTAAGAACAGTTTTGATATTTCAGATACTTTCAGAATATTCTACTTATTTCGATTTTATTTTAAAGCGGGAATATTCGGACCTTCAGACAGAATTTTCCCGGTGTCCTGAGGGGTTAATTCAGGCATTAAACATTTTCCAAGTGAGCAAATAATATTAAAACAATGCGAAATTTTATGGTCATTCTACAATTCCGATAACAGATGAATTTGCAGATCTAAAATCTGATAGTTGTAAATTTTTGTTTTATGGAATGCATAGATAAGAATGGCGGAACCATTCCATATTTTAAATTAAATATTATTAGTTCTGCTTGTTTGCATATAGCATAGCTAAGTGCTTTGCACAAACTATCAGAAGTATTAAATATTTAATTAAATTTGATTATTATTAATCACTAGCTCTTACCCGGCATGTGTTGCAATGCAATTCAAATAAATAAATTGATTCTCCCTGCATGTCCTTTCCCGTGCTTCCCCGTTCATCTCCCGAGTCCCCTTCCGCGTTCCCCTTCCACCTTCCCCGCCTTCCTCCACCCTCCAATTTTCTTAATTTTTCTTCCCACAAGAACCTTCTACAAAGTATTAGAAAACTTTTAAAAAAAGTTGAATGAAATAGGTGAAATCATTCTGAAGTTATGGCGTGACCAAGGGAAACATTGATTTATTTATATATATATATATGTATAGGTGTTAGCCTCGTAGAGCTAAATGCATCTCGACACTGTGAACACTGGAAACACTATGAAAAAAGGAATTAATACTCATCCGATTACCCTCTTTTCATAACCAAGCCAGATCTAACATAAATTTTTTCAAAACCAATTTATAAGTGTGCATTTCCAATGGTACAATACTGATTGTCTTTTATTTTAAACATAATATTGTGTTATTATTTGTATTCCTCTTATAAACTTGTTTAATAGATTCTCCCATCTTAACAGACGGATTGCAATCTTTAGAGCACAGGCGTCGGGTGGGAATGCTATCCTTGTTCTACCGGTATTACAATGGAACTAGCATCATAGATCCCTTCGGCACCGGTGCATAGTCGGGAAACACGCCAAACGTGTGCCCAACATTTGTACACGGTTGACATTTGTCACATGAGAACGGGTCGTTTCTTTGACTCGTTCTTATGTTCAACAGCTCGGCTGTAGAATGATTTGCCGGCCTCTGTGTTTCCTCCTTCCTACAACATGGGTCTCTTCAAGACCAATGTTCATTCCTTCCTCTCCTCAAAAAGACCCTCCACACAGCATCCCAGATGACATAGACCCTGAGGAAAATTATTTTCCTCAAGGTTTTCCTCTGTGTGGAGTTAATGTAAAAAAAAAAAAAACTGCTTATGTTATAAACTGTGCCTGCTCCTAATACAGGAGTTCCTAGTGAATCTGACACAGCAAAATTTGTATATTTAAAAAATGTATGTTTATTTCAATTTAAAAAAAAATTAAAGCTTATTTTATCACCTGTCAAAAACAGTTTGTATTTTTCAGATACCTTCAGAAATATTCCATTTAAATGGATTTTCTTGTAAAGTGGAAATATGTTGACTCTGACAAAATATCCCTGAGGGGTTAGACGATATATCTTTGAAAATAATAAGTACATTTGAAAGATTTTATTTAATGTAGGGCTCACCATACCTCTACTATAAAAGTATTGTCCAAAATTACAATCTACTTTGTAATAGGACGCCATAAACAGAAATTAAAGTCAGTGTTGGGCCATTTAGTGACATTTTGGGCCATTTAGTGACATTTTGTGTGTAAAAAATGAACATATTTTATTCTAAAAAAAAAAATAGTTTTTCACATTGGTACTAATCATTACAAAAAAAGAACAATTTGCACATCTCCGGTGCCTTCCTTTTGATAAAATATCCTTCCACACAAAAGACAAGGAGATAAGAAGATTTTGTTTCTCATACAAATATGTATTTTTATACTAGCTGGTATCCGACAAGCGTTGCAATCACGGGCGCCCGCAGAGGGGGGCAAGGGGGGGCACTTGCCCCCCCCTGGATTGATTGAAAATAGTCAAATATTGTTATTTTTATTTTAAATCACTTTGTGTTGGCATAAAGAAAGTGTGTAGAGACAGAACGTTGGCCATTGGATGTTTTCAAACAGCTCGCGTACCACTTATTGCAATTTTTTTATACAAATTTCATAATGCCAGAGGTCACCAAACAATAACGAACATAACAAAAAAGAATTATTCAATTTGGTGCATTCGTTCGGAAGTTATGCGCGTACATACATTTCGGTGATTCATTTTTATACAAATTTCTTAATTCCAAAGCTCACCAGTAGTTTTATACAAACCTTGTCCTGATAATAACGAACACAACAAAAAAAGAATTATCTAATTTAGTGCAGTCGTTCGGAAGATATATTTCGGCGATTCATTTTTATTAAAGATAGATTTATGTTGTAATATTTTTTGTTATAGACATATATTTTGTTCATAAAAAAATTGTTGCTACAGTATACCCTTAATTATTGCAGTGTCCTGTCCGTTCGTTCACCATACAAATACGCTACAGTAAATTAAAACTACATTAAAACATTACTAAAAATATATTGCCCCCCCCCTAGAAAATTTTCTGCGGGCGCCCATGGTTGCAATGCCATTGAAAGAAATAAATTGATTCTCCCTGCATGTCCCTTCCACCTTCCCTGCCTTCCCCCTCCCTCGTCTCTTCCCTCTCTGCGAACCCCACCTTCCTCCTGCCTTTCCTCCCTGCCGCTAAAATACATGAAATATACACATTTTCATTTATACAAATTTCATAATGCCAGAGCTTACCATTATATACAGCCTATGTTACTTACTGATAATGTAGCTTTCTATTGGTAAAAGAATTTTTTAAATCGGTTTAGTGGTTTAGGCGTGAAGGCGTAACAAACAAACACACGCACTTTCACATTTATAATGTTAGTATGGATTACTTATGCATTTATACGTTTTATTCATATACGTATAGTTGGGACCCTTACAAAGAGATTGGTGAACAATAATCGCATAAAAATATTTGACAGCAATGCCTTTCCAGGTATTTAAGTAGGACCGGTGTAAAAGGTCGAACTACCCTTCCCATACGAAGCGCGTTAATAAATAAAAGAAATAACTAAAAATAAATAATTTCCAGAATAAAGGCCCTAGCGGCCACGGGGAACCGCAGCGTGCAGCTGGCGTCAGACTGGCTGCTGACGCACGTGGGCGATGGCACTATCGACGAGGACGTGCCACGCGAGTATATCCTGTACGCCTGCCCCACGGGACCACTCCTACAGCAGCTGCACGAGCACTGGGCGCGCTCCAAGGAACTGTGCGGCTGGAACGGCGCCCACAACTTCACGCCGCACGTCACGCTCGTGTCCTTCTTTAAGGTACCACACTCATTACGCATGTCTTGTACGGTTCCACGCCAACTCAGAATCAAGTCAACTTATCGTTCGCTACATTTGGTGACTTAGCAGGGGTGCCCATGTTCATGGGGTGAGGTTTGTCCAGGTCTTGGTGGCCAATGCATCTACCTACCTGCTGCTTTGTGAGACTGGTAGAGGGAGGTCTTTTATCCTCTCCAGCCAGAATCTCTCGACCCGTCGCCTTGCACTGTAGTTGGAAGGATGGATTCATATGTTCGTTACTCCTGAATACACTGACCCCAGATTCCTACCCACCCCTCATACCTATTTCCTTCCTAGAACTTCCTTTTCTTTCTTTCCTTAAAAAACCCTCCACACAGCATCCCCTAAGATAACGTAGATCCTGAGGGAAATTATTTTCCTCAGGGCCTCCTGTGAAGAGCTAATGTAAAAAAAAACTCAACACCTCTTCGAAAAGTCATTGAAAATTATGAAAAAAAAAAATTGAAAAATAGCCCATAACCTAACTTAGCACAAACTCTTTTAACCAATTTTTTTTCATCACTTTTAATGACTTTTCAAAGAGGTGTTGAGTTAATTTCATTCTGAGTTGTCCGGTCATTGGATTGTACAGGGCTAGCAGATTCTTCTATAGTGACCAGCTGCTAACCCTGTACAAATCTCAAGTACGCCCAACAATTGAATTTGGGAGTCACCTCTGGGCTGGAGCCCCAAAATAATAAACCTACTTGATTCTGTGCAAAGGGGGGCGGTCTGTCTGATTGGCAATCCGTTGTTAACAGACCAATTGCCATCTCTAATGCACAGACACAATCTCGGCGTGCTGAGTCTGGTTTTAATGTAAGGAGCTAGCAGCATTGATCCCAGTGCACTAGTTCTCATGCGTGAAACTCCATGGACATGAGCGGAACTCCCGTTCACAGTTGATGTTGGCTTTACACTGTACAGACAGGAGCGCCCTTATGAAGTGTCCATAAAAAAATCTATATATGCTTTTGAATGTAGCTATAACTTTGAGGTTATCCATTATAGATAAATGAAATAATTTAACTTTGTTTGAACCACTTTTATATTTGAATAAATCCGACCAGTTTCAGAACGACCGTTCCTTCTTCAGGGCTAATGTATGGCCCTGAAGAAGAAACGGTCGTTCTGAAACCGGCCGGATTTTCTCAAGTATAAAAGTGGTTCAAACAAAGCTAAATTGTTAAATTTATCTAAATCTATATATTTTTGTATTTTTCTTTATCGCTTTTGCAATGTATTGGTGTTTATGCTCTTTATGCAAAAATAAGTAATATTACTATCTAAATATTGTCATTGTGCTGTGAGAGTACACCTCTACACCTATTGCATGTGTCCAAACCATCCAAGCGTCCTCTTCTTTATTATATCTGATAAATAAAGGTCACTGTTTGTTAGGTCAATCACATGTACTTATTATCAAATCCTTTCCTTTTGTAATATGATAAGTTTGCAAATTTGAAGAAAGAAAATTCAGCCTCAAAAACAAAAGAAAAATGATTAAGATGATAAAACAGGAATCACTCTATTTGAAAGGAAAATGTTTACTATGGTAAAACAGGAATCTATACATAAATAAATGGAACCACAGTGATATCTGTTGACAATATTAGTTGCTGGTATTATTGAACAAAATTCTGGGTATGAATTATATTTTGTTCTTAAATTAAACAATATCCATTATGCTTACAGTGGTTCAGCATTGAAAAATAATTTTGTCTCATCTTAAAATTAATCCATTTTTCTTGGTTAGGCCCCGGACGAATGCTCCCTCCAGCTGTCCAAGGCTCTGAAGCATGTGATGGAGATGCTGGGCCAGCCCTCCGACAGCTTCCTGACACTGGAGCCCTATGTCAGCCCCAACTTCATGGGACTCTTTGTGTCCGAGGAGCACGCAGAGTACCTCAAGAAGATAGCCGTGCAATATGTCAAACATGTCTCTTCATCTAGTGAGTACAAATGATTATAATTTTTCTCTTGTTTTTAATCAGGATTGTCATAAATTTGATTGTCTTCGTCTTCTACTATTGAAAAAATGTCATCATGGATCCCACTACCTGCGCACTTGGTATTCAGATAAACATTAAAATCGCCCTTGTTTTAATTGCTATTTACATGGACGACTTTTTCTTGAGAGCAGTGGCGGTTTTCTCTAGGGATTGTATGTGTAGTGAACTCCCAAACAGTAGCATAGTCGAAAAATCACCGATGAACCCGGGCATCCTTGCTAAGTCCCCAAAGATTGCGAACCACTTGGGGTGACCTATGGCAGAGATGTTGGCAGCAATTGAATGAATATATGAATGAAGCGGAATAATAAGAAAATAATATCCATTAACTTTTGCCAGTCAAGGTTGGCGCGCAAAATTCCCGATTCTTCCCATATATTGTAAATGTACCTTTATATTGGTTATTTTTTATCCCTTTGAAAAACAAAAAATGTTCTAAAATCTAGATAAAATAATCTTTCCGATAGGTATATTAGAAATTAATAATCTTGTTTCTAAATATTTAAATTTTGATATTGAAAATGTAAATTGGCTTAAAAAATACATATAGTCTGTCAAAAAAGAGTAGAAAATATAAAAACTGGAACTACTAAATTTGTAGACTGGCAACACCAATTTAACTGTCAAATATTTTTCTGAAGTGCAATGACACTGAATGTGAATGTATAGAACACAGTAAACCACATTTTAAAAAAACATTTTTCCTAATGACATAAATTTGATTAAAAGGTGATTTATAAAGCGATTTGCTTTAATTTAATTTAACATAAATTTTAATTTAACAATAGATAGAAAGGAAGAATCACTAATGGTGAGTTTAGTTATACTACTTTTAGATCTGAATGAGTTAAATATATTCAGATCTAAAATTAGAGACATGATCTAAATCCCAGGCAACGCTAGGTACTTTATCTAGTATTATAAATATGAGCAATTTCTAAACTGTGCTTTATATTTTATTACATTATAGTTATTCTTCATTATGTTAACACAAAATTTCAAAGGTATAATAATAATATACCTATATGCAATTCTAATTTTGAGATCGGCGAGTATCTATACTGCAATGAAAAAATATTTTTTCCACTATTATGCCTTTTTAATTTTTTATAAAAATGTAGGTTACACAGCTTTACTTTAACACCATGAGTTATGTGTTTAGTATTGCCATTTGATCAACAGTGGCGCCCTCAAATATTTCCTACTCTTATTTGACAAACTGTACCTACCGATTCCCCGAAAAAGTACGTAAAATAAAAGTAACTTAAAATTTTAAAAACTGATTCCTTTTCTTCAGAAAATTTGTAATAAAACTGTCACTTTACTTTTTATTATATTCATACTTATTAATAAATTGTTAAACTTTGTTGCTTTGGTTGGGGGTACAAAAAGATTTATCTTATAGTAAGATGATCGGGTTTGTAAAATATCTGAATAACGTAGCTCATATTTTTCCAAAGGCAATGAGACACATTATTTCTTTCTCTTTCTAATATAAAATAAATCACAAATGTTCGCATGACAGGAAGAGAGATATCTAACTTTTAATAATACACATTCGCTCTGGGACAATTTGGGTCTCCTGTTATTATAACGGCATATATGATGTTTTGGGACAATTTGGGTCTCGAGATTTGTGTGGAAGATCTTTTTGGGGAAAGGACCTTGCCGGAGGGAAGTAATTTACAGATGGACAAATCATTTCACAGCTGTGCTAATGAACACAAGAACCAATCATAGAACTGACCCACTCTTATGTGACAAATGTCAACTGTGCATTTGGTACTAAATATTATATAAATACTATCAATTCATCATGAATTAAAATGTTTTGTGTTATATTCCCATATGTTTTGATATATGTGTTATTGCCCCTCTTTCTCCGGTTAGTCGGACTCACTGTGGACACGTACGAGCAGCTGGACGCGCTGGCCACCTGTTTCCCGTGGTGCGCTGTGCCCCAGGAGCCCCCGCAGCCCTGTATGTCCCCCATCTCCCCAATGTAACTTGCCACCACTAGCTGCTTTGTCCGACCATTTGTTTTTGTGTTGCTGATTTTTTTATGCATTTCTTTTGTTTGTAAATTTCTGTGCATTGTTTTGTCTCTGTATTTTTAGGAATGAAAATTGTCATCATTTGAATATTCAGACGCTTTTATTAATTTATTGTGTTGGTTATCGCACGGATAAGGTAATGATTTATTGAAAAGGGCACCTTTATTTTAATCAGGTTTTTGAATTAGCAGTTTTTTTTGCTTTTGAATTAGCTGGTTGGGATGGACCATGCCGTTCAGATTTAATCACTTAACCCCCCAGGCCTCGGGCATATTCTTTCAGAATATTTCTTAATGTATCTGAAAACTAAAAACTGTTTTTCAAAAGTTATGAAATATACTTTCAAATGTTGTTATTAGAAATAAACATTTAATTTTACAAATATTAAAATTTTTAATGCAAGCATAAAAAAGTTTTAAAAATGGCTCAATTTACATTTTTTCAAACTAAAATTACTGATAACTAAAAAAAAAGAAACAATTATTATAAGCAATAATTATCGGTCTGAAACATGCCCGAGTATTTCACCAAAAAATGTAGACATAATTTGTCTCGACGCCACCTAGCGAGAGATTTAGCACTAACAATGCCTCTCTCACAAAAATAAAGTTGGTTGTTTTCAGGTGGAAAAATGTAATAAGCAGTAATTGTTGAATGAAACACTAGTATATATTAAATTATTTGGCGGGTATTAGATAAGCCGACATAGCTCAGTGTTATAGCACCTGACCGGCAATCAGAAGGAAACGGGTTCAAGTCCCGTTGGCGGCATGTATCTTTTCTCGGAAGATTTTTTCAATGTAGATGAGTGTTTCAGGTTGATAATTATTGCTTATAATAATCGTTACCCTTTGTGCTATGCATAAAAATCTTGTCTTAAACGTTAGTTTATCAATAAAAAATAATAAAAAAAAGAAAAACACATTTTATTAGACAAATGTATTGTAAACGTTATTGTCACCTCACTTTTGTTGTTTCAAAAAAAAAAAAAAAAATTAAATTCACAAAGTTTCATAAATTTTTCTCAAATTGTGGTCGGAAACTTCGGTTTCCCCTTTTATAAAAAAATCCCTATGTGGTGCTATAGAGATTGGATTTTCGAACAGTTCAAGACTTGGTGCATGCAAATCGGGTGTATAGTTTTTTTAATATGTTGTCAACCAGGTTGAAAAAAGTTGTTTTAAAAACGCGTTCAAAGTTTTGCTGAACATACAAGCTTTTTCAAACGATTTCACGTAAAATGCTGTATCTCCGTCAATTTTACGAATTTCTTTAAAATATTTGGTGAGAGCATTCGTAACAAATACAACTTTCAGAAAATGAAATAATAAAAAAATATTACAAAAAATATTTCACAGCGGGCTAGTGCCTTAAAAAAGTAAATAAATTATGAATTATGGGGCAAATGGTGAATTAGAGGAGGTGGATGTATTGGATTTAAACCACAGTAAGCAATTCATATGTTTCCTTATTCATATTTAGAGGTACAATTTTAATTAAATGGAATGGCCGAATCGAAAAACAAACACCCAGAAATCTACATCTCACGTTTGGTTATAATACCACACAGGTAGTATACAGTTTGATAATAAGGGTGGGAAGACAAATGGTAACATTTTGTTAGTGTTTTTGAAAAAAAATAATGTTTTGTTTTTTTTTTATGCGTATATCGCACAAGAGCCCTAACTGCTCCCGCCTGGAGCCAGTGAGACTATGGCATTCCCAACTGGGGTACGTTGTGAGGCTGAAGGTACCGGGAAGGGAAAGGAGATGGGGAAGAGGAAGGTGGTGAAGTACCTGGCTTTCAGATCTGATCGCCAAACATGGCTAAAACCATTTCAAGCAACATTTCAATTCTGAATGGTGTCATACATCAGGGCGATACTGAGAGTATCTTCCACTCTGGAACGTGCTGCAAATATGTTATTTTAAATAAATTATTTGTGAAATAACACAAATTAATCAAATAAAATTTATTTGCGCATGCCGGGATTCGAACCCGTGACCTTCGGATTGCGAGCTGAGAGCCTCGACCCTGTCCCTCGACCACGGAGGCCATCGGCTATGTAAGGCGGGTGACTTGTGGGTGGTTTCTCTTGCATATTTTCTAATTGTTTTTATTTTTTTATTTATGGTTAGAAATACAGTATCATGGTTTATTTCAATGTTTGTTTGAATTATTGCATTTGTCTGGCATGCTTTATTTTTAAAATATGTGTTTGTGCCTCAACTTTGAGTTCATTGTTTTTGTTGAGCTGTATGTACGAGTATTTCACAGTATCAGGCATGCATACAAAACCCATTTTCATCTAAATTATCTCTCCGCAATAAGTAGGCATTTATGTATCATAACTGAACCCACAGTTGATCCCCAGACAGTTGGCCCTCTGAAATTACAAATATTATAAAATTATAATTTTTTGTGCATTATTTACTAATTTAAAAATTCAAATGAATTTAATGAAATAATTAAAAACACTTTGTTTTTGCCACGATAATCTTTATTTAAAAAATCAACACTTTCGAGAACAATGTTCTCTTCATCAGGACATTATATGTACTAAAACTAAATGATCAAATATAGAAAGACAGGCCTGGGTAGAAATGGAAGTAGTGGGGGAGGAGAGAGGTGGAAAGGGGAGGTGCTTAGAAGATCAACAGGAGGGAGGGGGGGGAGGGGGGGGGTTAGAAGAACAAAGACAAAAACCTCCACTCACTCCTCCCCCACTACTTCCATTTCTACCCACGCCTGTCTTTCTATATTTGATCATTTAGTTTTAGTACATGTAATGTCCTTATGAAGAGAACATCGTTCTCGAAACATGTTGATTTTTTAAATAAAGATTATCTTGGTAAAAACAAAGTGTTTTTAATTATTTCATTAAGGCGATCCACTAGTTCAGGAAAAAATCGAAATCGGAATTCACGCCCTTTGTGGGAGGAGTTTAAAAATACTTGAGAAAAAGCTTTTGGAAAGGTTGGAAAAGGTATTTGAGAGTTTTTTTTACAGGTTGATTTCGTAAAGGCCTGTAAAAAATATTAATTCCTGTTTTACGCATTGTTTATTGTAAGAAAACTGAAATTTAAGATTGATTTCACAAAACTAAGCGACGCGGAGTAACACGAGTGCCTCCCGCGCCGGTTCGGGCGTGACTGATGCGAAATAATTGTTGTCCAGTGCATGGTTCTTGTGCCCATGCCATAAGGGTCACTTCAAGAATCCAAATTCGTAGAGTGCGGGCCGTATTGATTGATGTCAAAAATATCAACGAGAAAATGCATATTTTATTTTATTTTGTGAAGTTCGGGCGTAAATATCAATTTTTTTTGCGATTATTATAAAAGAAACTAAATTTTCCACATTATACAATAAAACCAAATCCGAAAAGGGGTTTATAAATAGGAGAGTTTGGACTTGAAAGTGTTTTTTATAGACCTTATACTTTATTTTTTTTAAGGCTTTTTAAAAGACTTATAAAAAAAATGACCGATATTTTTAAGGGTCAAGGTCTGTTCTATACACAGTATTTAATTGAAGCATCTATAATACTTCTAAGCTATCAAAATTTCAAAACAAAAACATGTGATTTTGAATGATTTAGCATTATTTAGTATGGCTTCATCTTAATAAAATGGTGCCACAAAGTGAATTTGCAAAATTTGAAGAAGTCAAATGAATTTGTTTAGAGTGTCGATTTTTTGTACTTATTCACTGGTATATACAGTTTATAGACAAGTAGTTTTTGTACTTATTCACTGGTATATACAGTTTATAGACAAGTAGTTTTTGTACTTATTCACTGGTATATACAGTTTATAGACAAGTAGTTTTATCGTTGCTGCATTTGAATGAAAATATGTTTTATACTTTTGTTATTCGGCGGTACATCCTCCCTGCGCACGCCTTCGGGGACACTTAGTTATATTTTCTGTAAGTACATATATACCGTATTTTCTCTAAACTGACTGCATATTGTACATAAGTATGCTGGGGGGCCAACTGTCGGGGGATCAACTGTCATGGAATCATCATAACTAATTTACATCAGGAGGCCCTGATAAAAATAATTTCCCTCAGGGCCTATGTCATCTTTGGGGATGCTCTGTGGAGGGTTTTTTTTTTTAGGAAAGAAGAGGAGAGGTTCAGTGTGTCCTTGTCATCCACCTCCAAGACCTAGACAAACCTCACCCCATGAACCCGGGCACCCCTGCTAAATCACCAAACGTAGCGAACCACTTGGGATGATCTATGGCAGAGGTGTTGGTTATCCAATAAAGGTTCCTGGGGCGGCGGTACCCATTCCCGCCTCCCAAATTGAAATAAATTGATATTCACACTAGACATTCTAGATCAGTGTGTCTCAACATGGGATGCATTTTGAATGTTTTTGGGGTCAATGAGCAAATCATTAAGAGGGAATAACCAGACACAACCCGAAATATGTCATTTTGAAATAAAATTCTAGACGTATTGATTTTTTTCGACAAAAAAGTATAAATCGATTTCGAAAGATTGTTCTTTTATCTAGTAAAGGTATGTTTTTAATTTTAGTATAATAAGGTTATACCGTAGGTCGTTAATTACATTTATTAGCAAATTGACATTTGTCGAAAAAAAAATCGATATTACAACCTGGACTTTTTGAGAAAAAAACGACAATGGCAACTCTAGCTAACAAATGTCAACATGATCATGTTGAGTTTATATTTCATTTGTATGGATGAAACTCTTGATGGGCTATGATCCGTCTATGCCATTTTTTTTCACAAAGTATCCTATCAAAGATTGGGTACTTTCAACCCGACCAAAGATTGGGTTCTCTTGACCCGATCAAAGATTGGGTGTTTTCGACCCGATCAAAGATTGGGTATTTTTTCGACCCAATCAAAGGTAGTGTACTTTCGACCTGATCACTTCACCAGTGGGTCGTGATCGACCTGGTTTGGGTAAATTGATTGATCGACACAGCTCTAAAAAGTAGTAGTTGATCTCCTCGAATAGTCAGAATAATTTACAGCATGATGAAAGAACGCAGATGAAGCAACGAGGATGAGTCAGGAAGAAGTTAATTTAGAACATTCATTTCATCCTCTCTGCTTACTTCTAGTTGGACTACCTTTATAATTGATTCTGTTTGTTGTCTTTTTACATGTATTTAATTTTTT
Source organism: Limnephilus rhombicus (assembly GCA_929108145.2). NCBI lineage: Eukaryota > Metazoa > Arthropoda > Insecta > Trichoptera > Limnephilidae > Limnephilus > Limnephilus rhombicus. The sequence goes on along the minus strand of OV815287.1, from coordinate 8,971,452 downwards.
ATATGTGTGATGTATTATTTGTAGCCATTTGCCTGGAGCCCCATGTGAAGTCGCTGCACATAACGCTGGCCTACCAGTTTCCCTCCTCCGTGTACCCCACCCTCAAGACCCTGGCCGAGAACCTCCAGCCCCTCAAGCGGGCCTCCTGGGAACTCCGCCTATATTCCAGGGACCCCCGACTTGCCACACATCAGGTCAGTCTGATCAATTTAAAATCAATTTTAACATTAAAAATCTTATATTCTTCCCGAGTTCAAAGTCATGTCGAAAATAAACGTTCTGTTACCAACGTGACGAACCATAATTATAGTTCGAGGCACATTATAATGTGCCTCGTAATAAAGATTAACTGTCAGATACAAACAAAATAGAGAGTGTAAGTGATGATAGGACTTAGTAAAATAAATGATTCTTTAAAATGCTTGACGCTTGAACTTTGTCATACATATATCTATAAAATTGCAATACAGATAGATCTGAAAATTATTTTGGGTATAGAAATGAACAAAAGAAATGCTTTGGCATTCAAAGGTCATTTTTGAAAAAAATATCAGTTAGAACCCTATCCAAATGAGGTGACAAAATGGCGCAACACTGACTTTAACTTCTGTTTATGGAGTCCTATTATAAAACAGGCTATAATTTTGAACAGTACTTGCGTAGTCGGGGTGTATAGAAAAAAATTCATTCAAATGCTTTTACTACTAGGGTCAGTCAAAAAGTAGTGCCTCCTATTTTTTTCTCATTTAACCCCTCCGCAACATAAGCAGATATATGCGTTAAAAATACGACAGCAGTCAAGTACAATAAGCGTGTTTACACGTCAGCGCGTGTATCTCCATAGAAACCGCTATAACTCCGTTATTGTTTTAGTTACATCCGTAAAATAAAAAGTGAAAGGTCGATAGTGAATCATGCTGCACATCTCTATTCAAGTTGTCCATAGAAATACATAAAAAGAACATTCTGTCAGACGCGCAGTCTGACACATAATTTATCCCGCCAAATTTCCTACGGGAGCCTGACATTGTTAATTTCTATTAAATATTTTTATATGAAATGATAAAAAAGTGAGGTGACAAAAGTGTTTATTACACATTTATACAATAGAATAAGTATTGTTGTTTACATAATCTGTGATTTTAGTACCGTTTTCACATAAAAACATCACGTGAGTCATTTTCACATTTTTTTAATGTTTGCATTCTAAATTTTAATATTTACAAATGTTAATATTTATTTGTAATATAATAATTCAAAAGCTTATTTTGTAACCTGTCTAAAACAGTTTTTACTATTCGGCTACATTCAGAAATGTTTCATTTATAGAGTTTTAATTGTGAAGCGGTTACAACTAAAAGTTTTCGTAAAATGTCATTTCGTTTAAGACACCAAAAGCTTATATTCTCGAAAATTCGGAGGGGTTAATTGTCAAGAAATAAATTTAATTACATGGGTTGAAAACCACACTATTAATGATTAATTTGTTACTTTTCCACAGCTTTCCATCTTTTAACAAGGGCATGTATCACAGTGTTGTAACAAGCACGGTCACTTCCAGAACACCATCGCCATAATTTTCCACACCGATCATACAGTTTTGAATGTTTTTGTCCTTGATGAGTTTGTGTGAGGCCATTCCATTGACTGCTTCTTTGATTCAGGTTCAAAAAATGAACCCATATTTCATCTCCGGTCACAATTTTTTTCCAGAAACTAAGGGCTGCAAGTGTTGTGAGGCTATTGTTTTTCTTGTTTCTGGCCGGTTAACTTTCTTGGTACCCACCTTGCACAATCTTTGGTTGAATAATCAGTTGTCGAATAATCGTCATCACACTGCCTTTACTGAGGGAGAGAAAGCAACAACTGTAGTTATCTGGGGCACCGTGAATGATGTCAATCAACTTGCTCAATGTTGCGTGCTGTCACTGCAATCAACGGCCTGCCGCTCCGCTTTTCGTCAGCCGGCGGTGGTTGTCCTTCAGTTTCATTACAGCGACGAACCCATCGTCTAGAAGTGCTGAAATCCTCTGTTGCATCGTGGTACACATTTTTCAGTCTTTCATGAATGCGAATGGGCATTTCATCTTACATCTACAGTCAAGAATCAATCACAGAACGCTGTCGAACATCGATGTCGGCCATTTTGCAAGCGACTGTAGTGCGGCCACCTGTTGACGCAAAAAGGTACTACTGCAGCAGATTGTAGAAGAAGGTTTGAAAACTAGCTCCAAATTCAAAATTTTCACTTTTCTAACTTTATTTAAGTAGAAAAAAAAGGAGGCATTACTTTTTGACTGACCCTCATATTTTTGATGATTCATCGATTTAACAGCAATAGGCCACTTGCATGGATTTCATAATGACTTGGAAAATATCGTGTGGGTAGATTTTTTTACTAAGATAACGAAAATGTTTGTAAAAATTTTTAGAAATGTACAGTTTTTTTAAAATAAATAAATCCATTATTTGGGCTCGTGACGTCACTACATGAAAATGTCCCGTATCCGAAAATGTTCTATTAATTTTGTAAAATTCCACACTGATTTATTTTTTTTATATGGCAACACTTTGATTTCAGGCGAATTTTTGAATTTGGCATTTAACGTTCGATTTATTGTTTGTTCTCTGCGAACTTATCATTTGGTTTGACGTTATGACAGATGTTATGAAGAGAACCCCGTACATTTTATGCCTTCTGTACCTGTTTTAGAGGTGTAATGGTAATGGTGCTGATTTTAACAAAATCAAATTTTTTAATATTCTTATTGTTATTATAATACAAGTATATTACATTGGATTTAGTCTTATATAGACGTTGAATATTATAATGATTTATGATCAATAAGATGGATCAAGGAAAAAATATTTATGAGATGTAATATTTTTGGTATGCCTCCTTATTCTCCTGTGCCGTTTGTGTGGAAAACATTTTTTTTTCTTAAAAATGATTTTCGGCTATGTAATTATCGTTTTTTCGCACCCATAAAATTATGTCCCGTCTTTCCGGTTTATAAAAAATGGTCTGATTTTTGGGATTGAAATTTTCAAAAAATCGCCAGGTTTTCAAAAATACAATAAAAAAAAAAATACAGAATGTCTTAGAATATTTGCCTAAACCGGATTTTTTTTTTTTAAATGTGATGCAAGTGGCCTATTCCATTTTCTGTCAACGAGTTCCTTGTTTTCACCTGCCTGAAGTGTGTTAATATGTAATTACATATTCTTACACGATTTTTATTTTTGGTCTTATTTATTTTATAATGTATTTCTGTCAACAGGTGCACAAGGTAAAGCACGTTTACACTTCCCGAGAAAGCGACGAACTGGAGTTGAGGATCGGGGACTATATTTACATTGAGGAGAAAGCTCTGCACAACTCCCCTGATGGCTGGGTTCAAGGGATATCCTGGTTAACAGGTACATGTCATTATTATTTAGTTATTTCCTCATTCCAACATTCCATGGTGAACGAGGCTCCTAAACGATCCTGCGCTACAAAGAGAACTGTGGACACCGACATTCCGGACACCAGTAATATTTTATCTCTATGGTATATAGTATTAGACATGTAGTTTGAACATCCTTCAATAGATATCGTTCGTACAGATTGTTATATGCAGTTTTTAGGTGTCTCAACGGATGTCAGTTAAGTAGTATCTTAGAAGAGTGTCATCTAACGTCGTTCGTCTAATGCACAAACGGTTATGGAACTAGACGACGACATATGATCGACAGCTGAGCTCACTCAGTGTCTGGGTTCCTAGGACCATAATAACTTAGAGCCTCCTATAGTGTGGACTTCTGGTCCCGTTAAATATTCTTTGTAATACCTTACGAAAACATAAAGCAACTTGTAATCTCGAAGAATGCGATCTTTGAGTTTTCCTGAACATATTTGAAGTAATCACAATCACTGGGATTAAAGAACATTACAGTGTCGCAACGGTGATCTTTTTTTTTTATATTAGCTCCACACAGAAGGGCCTGTGGAAAATAATTCCCATCAGACTTCGGGATGCTGCATGGAGTCTTTAGAGAAATGAAGAAGAGAAAGTTCTGGAAAGAAAAGGTATGAGGAGCGGGTGAGAATGTGGGAGTCAGTGTATCCAGGAGTGACGGACGTATGAATTCATGGCGATAGAGTCCCACCCGAGAGGTCTAAGTTAGGTCAAACTAGTCTCAGTTAGGTCAAACAGTCTCTCCTGATCCTGCCTGCCACTCAGTTGGTGCCCCTGCCAAGTCACCATACATAGTGAACCACTTGGGGTGACCTACGGCATAGGTGTTAGTTATTCAATAAATGGTTCCCAGGGCGGCAGTACCCATACCCACCTCTCAAATTACCTTCTTCCGCGGCTCCTGCCTTCCACTTTGCCAGTGACTAATAGTTTCTATTATAATATAGTTTCTTTTATATAATTCTACTATTGAGTTCTCAGTTTGGTGAGCAGAACACAATCCGAAGATGCCTCTTAGGATATGCTGTAGACAGACAGTTGTTAGCCTACTGCAATGCCTAGCTCTTCCAGCATACAATAAATATAATGAAAGTCTGTTAACCGGTCAGCAACGTAAGCAGATATAAGCGTTAAAAATAGGACAGCAGTCAAGTACAATAAGCGTGTTTATACGTCAGCGCGTGTGTTTCCATAGAAATCGTTATAACTCCGTTATTGTTTTAGTTACATCCCTAAAACAAAAAGTCAAAGGTTGATAGTAGATCAAGCTGCACATTTCTATCAAGTTGTTTATGGAAATACATAACAGGAATCAGCTGTCAATCGTGTAGTTGACAAATATATTTACCCGCGCAAATTTGCTACCGGCAGCTCCACCGCGCTCCACATTTTAAATTTTTATTAAATATTTTTATATGAAATGATAAAAAAGTGAGGTGACAAAAGTGTTTATTACACATATATACAATAGAATAAGTATTGTTAGCATAATCTGTGATTTAGTACCGTTTTCAAATAAAAACATCACCTGAGTCATTTTTACCTATTTTTAATGTTTGCATTCTAAATTTTAATATTTACAAATGCTAATATTTATTTGTAATATAATAATTTGAAAGCCTATTTTGTAACCTTTCTAAAACAGTTTTTACTATTCGGCTACGTTCAGAAATGTTTCATTTATAGAGCTTTAATTGTGAAGCGGTTATAACTAAAAGTTTTCGTAAAATATCATTTCGTTTAAGACACCAAAAGCTAATATTCTCGAAAATTCCGAGGGGTTAAACCCTCTTAAGAGGTTCCCTCTTAAGTAGTTTTCATGTTTTTGATGTTTGGTTTTATTCAGTCCCTTGAAGACTGAATGGTCCAATTTATCCCAATTAAAAAGTATTTTTTCCGGTCCCTTATAAAACTTCATAAGACAGTTTCACTGTATACAGAGTATTAACCTTTTGAAGACAGTGTATCAAGAATTTGCGATACCCATGGAGGACTGGTATTTCAAATTCTCCCACATATGCATCATGTATAGATGACGCTCGTCTTTTAGGCACGCGATTGGTTGGCATGTATACATGAAGCTCGTCTAAAAAGGGAAGGGATGTACTTGACTTACTTTAACCAGCGATTCCTGATATTATTTGGAGTAAAAAATGTAAATGAAATTTTGGTCTCCGGTGACTTTTTAGATGTAATTTTTTTTTTCTCAATATTTTTCTACAAATAAAGAATACAAGTGTGCAGTTCACATGCGGTAGAAGTGAAACCTACAGAAAACTAAAGTAGACAAGATTGGGGAGGCTACGAAGCACCACAAAGAAGAGACCGATTATTCTCATTCTCTCGCAGGCTAAATCCTATAGATGTATGTGTTTGTCTTTTTTTAGTGTCGCTTTTTCGTTTCACCGAGTTTCAAATCACAACGGTGCTAAAGAAGTTTTCACTTTAAAAAAAATTCATATGTCCTCACTGGTCATTCAGCTGAGTAACCAAGCAACTCCTCGCTCCGCCCCTAACTGTCCAATAGCTACTGATTTTTTATGTTTTTAGTGGAAAAAAAAACATCAAAAAAGTCACCAGAGACCAAAATTTCATTTAAATTTTTTACTCCAAATAATATAATCACTGGTTAAATAAAGTAAGTCAAGTACATCCCTTAACACTCAGTATAATACTCTGTTTTAACATCACTGCTATGTAGAATATGAAATTGTAATAATGTCCGTATTGTTTCAGGCGTCACAGGATATTTACCCGCTATCTACACAGAGAGAACGGCCGAATCTGATGCTTGGACCTTACACAGAGCTATCCCCCTGGGACTTCATAACTGTAAGCTACATTAATTTTGTTTGTTTCAACAGAAAGCTAAATCTTGAACTAAATTAAAAAATTTACCAACAGGGAAAGTAACAAGGATGTTAAATAGGACTGCGCACTGTTTCAAGTGTACTTTTGCTAAAGTAATAATTGTAAGTGTGGCAAGTTTAAATAACAAAATATTCCTCGAAATTATGGGAAAAAACCTACCGCATTATTTTTTGGTGCGGCCTTTTCCATATATTAAATTTGAAAACCGGAACAACTATCAAAATATCCGGCTGTATTTTGTTTCGGGTCGTTATAGGATCTGACAGCTTTGTTCTTATAAAAATATTTGTATGACCTAATAACCACGAACTATTATTAATTATACGATATTACATGGAAAAAATATTATTTATTTTCCAGTAGTTGTAATATTTTATTGAATTTAATGTTTCACAAATTTTACGAGATCTTTTGACGAGCAATCATCCCAAATAACAATACTATTAACAAGGGGTCGAAATGTTTTTGGTTTTCGCTGTAAGACATATTGGATGATGAATTCGTCATCACTATCATCATCTTTTATAATATTAATCTTGAAATAATCAACGCTGAAGTGCGCAGACCAATTATAATTATTTTTAATTAAAGCCTGCTCACTTTTTTCATTTGGAATTACACATTTTATATTTTTACCATACTTTCAACAGAACTGTCAAATATGTCAAAATGGCAGAGTTACTATCGGTTTTTGGAAAGTAAAGGAAAAAGTTAAAAGTGACATAAAACAGGCGGTGAAAAATGCTTTTTTGTGATATTTAACAGTAGCAATTTCTTTTACTCTTGTTTTTACCCTAGCAAACGTTGAAATTTACGACCCTTAGTCACTTGAGCGATAGCTATCCAAATTTGGGTAGCATCATCATTAATACAGTAAAACGATGCAGAGAGGATCGATGGGTGTGATCTATTTTTGCAAATTATGTATGAAATTATTTTGTGACTGGAAAAATCAAATTATTTGAGAAACAATCGATAGCGATTTTACTGTATTATAATACTCATCTTTTATATTATTTATGGCAGCTCCAGTATACGACACCAAGTTCTCCTCGAAGGCCGTTTCTTCAACAGATGAATCCCTCTGCGCCCAGCAGTACCTGGAGGGGGCGGGGGCAGTGGACGGCGAGGCGGAGAGCAGAGAGGAGCTGGAGGGTGTGGAGGGGCCGGGGGGCCCCCCTAGCCCCGAAGCGCTGCAGAGGGCGGCAGACCTGGGTATGAACGAGTGGGACCTGAAGCTGACCTACAGCAACTCGGATGTGGACAGTGTGCTGTCCAAGTCTAGTGTCAGCCCCAATAGAGGTACAAGGAATTTCTACGTCCATAATAAAATCATCTCTTTTATTTATTTGTATCAAGTTTATTTTCTAGAACTCCATTTTAATTTTTTCTTTTATATACAGTGAAACCCTCTTAAGAAGTTCCATCATAACCACTCGAGCGACAGACCAAATAAAAACTTTTTTTCTCGGACTGGCGATTTAGTGGAGCCCATTTTGAATATTTTCCATCCACATAAAAAAAAATCATGCCTCCGAATTTTAATATGGAGATACACAAACCGAATCAAGTGCTGTATGGCCAATGAATTCACCTATATTTAAATAATCATCCCATATTTTTAGGATTTATTAAAAAAATAATTAAAAAATCGTAAACATTTAGGAAGTTGGATTTTGCGTCCACATTAAATATTTTCTATGAAGTTTCTTTCAAATGGTCTAATTGATGATCACAATCTACATATATACACATAAGAAAACTGAATTTTGATAACTTGTGAAGTGTTTAATGTATCCTTTGAAAAAACTTTTGACACAAATTATGGTTGAGAAATGACTAATTGATGGACTAAAATGGAGGCATTTTGACAGTTGACCGTTTAAACATTTTTGCATATTACGATTTTGGAAAGACGAATAATTTGTAAGAAACTAGAGCACACTGCCATCTATTGAATGTAAATAGAAGTAGTCTCTTTTAGCTTATATAAAACGTCAACATTAAACTGCGGGAGAATTTGAAAATATTACAAAAAAAAAATTTGATGGATCTAGGGAAAATTTGCCTAAAACTGGCAGCAAACCAATGGAAGGTATTTTAAATGGCGCTATATTGTGGCAAAAAGCGCTCCAGTGGTTAAGAAGTTTCGTGGCTTAACCGCTGGGAGGCCGGAGACGCGCCGGCGCGCGCGTCATATGCGCATGCGCGAGAAAATAATTCAAATATTTGAATAATACATCCGACAAAAAACTTTTGGTCCACGATTTTGGCCCTTCTATGTACACAATTTGTATGGAGAACAGTGTCAGAATCGCTTGCGCTGTCATTACTCTCGGAGACGCTACAAGTTTCATTCACCTAGTCACCCTGGAATATTTTTAAAACGATATCTTCTATGACAATCGGCTGTCAGAATTTGCCGCGAATTTAACGGTCGCAATTAATGGGTGTATCGCGAATAAAACGATCATAAAACCTATTAATTTACGTAATAAATGCAAGTAATGTGGTTTTGGTAGATAGTATGTTGTGTTGTGAACGTGTTTCAGTTAATAAAATATACAATAGCTCAAAATTTATCAACAAAATATTCAATTCAAAATTCAAAGTGGTGGTTTTTTAGTGTTTTTTTGCGAAGTTCCGCGAATTTCCGCTAAATGTCACGGCCTTTGACCGGTTAAGAAGTTTGGTTTTTTCTGTCCCATGGCCCAAAATTGACCCAATTTTTCCCACATATAAGGTTTTCCTGCTTAAGAAGTTTGTTTTTTTCAGTCCCATGAAAAACTTCTTAAGGAGTTTTCGCTGTATTCGATGTATTATTTTTTCATTTTTAAAAACAGTTTATTTGTAAACAAGTTTTGATGTGTAATTATTATTATGTTTCGCTATTAGCTGTTTCACCTTCTAAAGGCATTATCAAACTGTGGAGAGGCGACTTACATACCATCTGTTTACATTACTTCTATTTGGTTAATTAACCCCTCAGAAAATCGCCAATATGCAATTTTAATGTCTTTAACGAAATGACATTTTACGAAAACTTTGTATTATTACCGCTTCACAATTAAAACTCTATAAATGAAACATTTCTGAACGTAGCCGAATAGTAAAAACTGTTTTAGACAGGTTACAAAATAAGCTTTTGAATTATTATATTACAAATAAATATTAACATTTGTAAATATTAAAATTTAGAATGCAAACATTAAAAAAATGTGAAAATGACTCACGTGATGTTTTTATGTGAAAACGGTACTAAAATCACAGATTATGTAAACAACAATACTTATTCTATTGTATAAATGTGTAATAAACACTTTTGTCACCTCACTTTTTTATCATTTCATATAAAAATATTTAATAGAAATTAACAATGTCAGGCGCCCGTAGGAAATTTGGCAGGATAAATTATGTGTCAGACTGCGCGTCTGACAGAATGTTCTTTTTATGTATTTCTATGGACAACTTGAATAGAGATGTGCAGCATGATTCACTATCGACCTTTCACTTTTTATTTTACGGATGTAACTAAAACAATAACGGAGTTATAACGGTTTCTATGGAGACACACGCGCTGACGTGTAAACACGCTTATTGTACGTGACTGCTGTCGTATTTTTAACGCATTTATCTGCTTACGTTGCGGAGGGGATAAAATAAAAATCTAATTGCTTTTAATTTTATTACCAATGCCCTTATTGATTTCTGAGTAATTGTTAAATCCCCAGTAAGGCAATCAAATTATTAATTCGGAGACATTTCACTTTAACAACCGTTAGATAAATTTAAACAATACAATAAGCTAAAAAAAAATTAACCGAACGTTGAAGTGATTTTTCACCGAACGGTGCTGTATAAATCATCCCACTATTATTATTATATGTTGTCTGAATTCATTTGTATTATCTTAATTTTAGAAGAGGAATCCTCAGATAAACGGGACAAAGAGAAATCTATCAGCTCTAATGGAATAATATCAAATGGATCTAGCAAAGTGAGTTTATACTTTATTACTACAAGTTATGTTTCTCTAATTTTATGTTAACCTTCCCCTTAGCGCGCAAGAAAATGTCTTCTTGTTTCTATGAGGTAACACAGCATTACTGTAAAAGTTTTGGATTTTATAACCCATTTCTGTGTAAAAATTGTTGTTCTGAATATGTTTATATGAATGCCAGCCGCGTAGGGGGTCAACCGTGCGGCCAGCCGTATTTTTATTTTAATATGCAACCGCTCATGTTCGTACGCACCTAACCGCCGAAAATTTCGAACCGTGGCGGTTGAACGCGGCCCGCTTCGCGGCTGACCGCCATATCTGTACGCACTAGGCGGTTGGGGTTTAGTTCGCTGCTTGCCGCTGCTGAGTTGTCCCACTAGCCATTTGGACACAGAAAAATTTATCGTTGAAATTTAAAAACGCGAAGCTATTTGGAATTGTGAAGGAGCAGCATATAAGAACAGCGAATTGAAACTCAAACAATGGGAAGAGTTAATGGATATTTTTGAAAACGAAGATATGTCGATAATACAAAAAAGAAATCTTGGTATGCATTAATTTAAATTTGGGAGGAGGGTAGGGGTACCGCCGCACTGGGAACCATTTATTGGATAACCAACACCTGATCCATAGATTAACCCAATTGGTTCGTTACTTTTGATGACTTAGCAGGTGTGCCCGGGTTCACGGGTCCGGGTCTTGGCGGCGGGTGTGTCTGCCCCAGCTGCGTGGCAGGCCGGATCGGTGAATAGTTAAGGATACCTTGTAACCTCTCAAGCAGTACTCTTTTGGAACATCGCCTTGCACCGCACTGGGAGGGATGGATTCATACGTTCGTCACACCTAGACCCAATGACCCCCATATTCCTATCATCTTGTCCTTTAATAGTGTCGTATAAAGCTTTCAGCAATTCTTCAAACGACGCAACACTCATTCTAACATAACCAAAAAAATTATCTTCATGCTTCTTCAGTTCTTGAAAACAATTTGCAAACTGGCCAGATTCGTTATGTGTTTGCAGTAAAGGATGAATCCAATATTTTCTATTTTTTGTCTTGCGTCGCTGTTGTAGATGGTACAAATAAATAACACTAGCGACCTCGACGGCGTCCATTTTATTACTGACGATGTAACGCGGTTTTACGCCTACCGCGGTTGAACCGCGCGAAGCGGTTCGTTAGCGGCATTCAACCGCGGTAGGCGGCTACCCGCGCGGTTGGCCGCCTACGCGGCTGGCCGCTAGTGCGTACATAGCCTAAGGTGACATAGGATCGATTTTTTTTTTCCCCAGGGTCTTCTATAGGGACTAAGTGCGTTTTAAGATTACCTAAAATATTGATTTTATATTAAATGTTTATAAAGATATGGAAGATTTAAAGAATATGGTAGACTAACATTACATCCTGGATACCTGCTTGTTTGTACAATGTGATTATGTAATGTATTGAAAGAGCTTCTAAGTGATGCCAGCAGGGAAAGTGCTTCTATCGATAACCGACAGAGGTACCCAAGTAGGTGGGTGCCGGCGAAACTGGCTCTGGCGAGCCTGCTGACGAGATTCAATTATCCACTAATATAGACAAGTCATGTGACTTGCAGCATTATTATTGTAAGTATGTAAACTCATAATAAACCAGTTTGTTATCAATTTGTTAATTGTGACTTGTTTCCAGGAGGAATCCGACACTGTTCCCCAAGTCAGCAGCAGCACCAGAGATGTGCTGGTGATGAGGCACGGAGAGAGAGTGGACTTCACATACGGGGCGTGGGCACCTTATTGCTTTGACGAGCAGGACAACTACATTAGGAAAGATATGAACATGCCCCCGTCACTACCTAAAAGGTGACAGTATTGTATTTATAATAGGCCACTTGCATCACTTTTTTTTTTTAAATCCAGTTTAGGCAAATATTCTAAGACATCCGTATTTTTTATTTTTTTTTAATCGTATTTTTGAAACACTGGCGATTTTTTTGAAACTTTCAATCCGAAAAATCGGACCATTTTTTTATGAACCAGAAAGACGGGACATAATTTTATAGGTGCAAAAAAAAAAATTACATAGCCGAAAATCATTTAGAAAAACCCGACATATTCCACATGAATGGCACAGTAGAATAACGAGGCATACCAAAAATATTGCTTCTTATAAATATTTTTTTCCTTGATCCATCTTATTTATCATAATCATTGTAATGTTCAAAGACAAAATCCAACGTAATAAACTTGTACTTGTAAATTATAATTATAGAATTTGATTTTGTTAAAATCAGCACTACTACCATTATGCTCCCAAGTCAGCCACCTCAGAAAGCATCTGTGCGATGTTCACTTTATACCATCTGTCAAAACGTCAAACCAAACATAAGTTCACAAGGTAACATGCTATAAATCTAATGAATTTTAAGTGTCAAATTTAAAAATTCGCCGGAAATCAAAGTGTTGCCATATAAAAAAACAATTTGTGGGAATTTTACAAAATTAATTTAATATTTCAGAGACGGAACATTTTCAAGTAGTGACGTCACGAGCCCAAAAACCGAATTTATTTATTTAAAAAAAAAAAACCATTAATTTGTAAAAAAAAATTGTTACATTTTCGTAATCTTAGTAGAAAAATCTATCCACAATATCTTTTCCAAGTCATTAAAAAACAATTTGTGGGAATTTTACAAAATTAATTTAATATTTCAGAGACGGAACATTTTCAAGTAGTGACGTCACGAGCCCAAAAACCGGATTTATTTATTTAAAAAAAAAAAACCATTAATTTGTAAAAAAAAATTGTTACATTTTCGTAATCTTAGTAGAAAAATCTATCCACAATATCTTTTCCAAGTCATTATGCATGCAAGTGGCCTATTATACCCCAATTAGGAACTTGAGTAAAACAATAAATCTTCTTATGCCCGGATTATATGAAAGAGGAAAAGCAGGTACTGGTAGCTCGTTCCACACCGGTTTACACAAAAACGCATCAAAACACGAAGTGTTCTCATGAAGTCAACAGTAACTGAGTGTTCGTGTCCGTCGAGTTTCACGCACGTGCACCGGTGCACCAGGGGTGTGCTGTGTCAATGCTGCTAGCTCCTTAGAGCAGGCTCCATGAAAATACCTGTAGAACACACGGGCTTAAGTATTCTTTTGTTTTTATTACACCAGCGCTTTAGTTAAGCGAAATTGCGTTTTTTTTTTTTAGAGTTTTTAGTAATATTTTGTAAATAAAATTGATATCGGTTTATATACCGCTAATAATTTTTTTTGGTTGTAATCACTATAATATAAATAGCCAAAAGTTTAAATACTTTTAAAAACTAATTCTTTAAAACTGTTTGGCACCACTGTGTACTAGTGCCTATATCTACATGTTTATGTACTCAGAGCCCAGTGCCACCAGAAAATCACTGTGACAATAATAATTTACTCTAGTGACCAGTGTAATTCGCCGGACTCGAAACATAAATTTATTCCAAAATTTAATTGTACAAAAATTGGTTTGAAATAATGTACCTACCAATATAACCACGTACACACAGATCTTCATTAAAATTGTTATCATTTCTTATTTGCATACTCTACAAAGTACGTCTTACTTCGACTCTATATATTTTATAATTATATCATTTTTATATTCTTTCATGTATTGCCTTCTATGTTCTATACTTTTCATATTATATGTTCTATACTTTTCATATTATTTTTATATTCTACTATATTCTTTCATACTCTTTTATACTCTATAGTAATTTATTGTTTCCATACTCTTTAGTTATTTACATTATTTTATATTCATTTGTTTTCTTTAAATTTCTTTAATATTATTATATATAATATGTATATTTATATATTTTTATTTAATTTTTTATATTCTCGCACATTTCTTTATATTGCATCTTTTAACCCTTTCCCTGCGGGAAGCGCACCACTGCGCCACCCCGTACATGCCCTGTACGCGGGTGGCGCGTCTGTGCGCCGCGAAGTTTCTCCGGCATTATGTATACGAAACATACTTGATTATGGTAAAATTTATACTCCTAAAAATTCTCAAATCCTTACCCTACTGACATCTTGCGATATTTATCCGTAATACGTATTCTAATCCAGAGTTACAGAGATTTGAAGCGACCTCCCAACTCAGAGCGAAAATTGAATCAGTTTGAATTCTTCCCGCGTCTTTACACACGCTACTGCGCAGGCGCCTCTCATAAGCACTCGTACGATTCTCAAGCGAAGAGGCTCGCCGAGTAATACATTATTATATCGAATTAATTTTTCCTTTTTTGTCGATGTGAACTATTGTGATAAACGTGGACATTTATCTGATTTATCATATTTAAAAATAAGTTTTTTTTATAAATATACTTTCAGACTGTGGTAGAAATATAAAATTTGATCAGTATTAGATTATTTTTTTTAAACAAAAATAAGTGATTCAGAGTGTTTTTAGTGGACAATCAAGTGTAGTGATTTTATAACTCTTTACGAAAAGTTGAAGACGCTTGAATTTTTATCGATAATTGAAATTATTTTTATTACCAACATACAAAATGTCGGATCGTAGTCTTAATGACGACGAAATAATTAGGCAACTTTAGAAATAGATTATGATTTCCAACTTAGTGAATGTGACGTATATAACAATTACGAAGCTGCAGTTGTTTTTATTATACGGCCCTTTTTGAAGTGTGTGTCAATATTTCATTCATCCAGCCAATCGAGACATCGCACCACAGTTGAAGAGCTGTACTCCGGTATGTTGATATGCTTATTGTGTTGACCTTGAAATATTAATATGGCGGCCTGACCCAAACGTATTCATAACACTACTGAGATAAGTGTCGAAGATTTATAGAGTCCCATTGATAAACCGAATGTTTATTTACACTTGAAAAAATACTTCAAGACATAAGTGATTTATTTTTTAAAACAAATATTAAAATCCACTTGTGATTATTGTTTAAAGCCATAAATTAGATTAGTGATAAATAGCCCCGCGTGTGAACGAAGTGACACATATTTTTGACGCAGAGAAAAGGTTAATATACTGTGAAAATCGACCACCACAACACAGGCATGTGCCTAGTATGGTGGTCGAAAAATCCCCAATTCATGTAATGAACAATTCAAAGAATAAAGAAACTTTAAAAAAAAAAAAAAAAATAAACGTCAGTTGTACATGTTAAAACATTTTAAGCAGTCAAATTATTCAAATAAACACATTTATGCAAGTACGTATTCACCTGACTGTAACACTAATCCTGTTATATGTTTATTAAACACTTTTTGCTAAGTGAAATAATAATTTCAAAGTACGTATACACTTATCACTGATTAGAAATGGAAATTAGAAACGGAATTCCAAATAAAAATCAACCGCAATCACCGAAAAAACGGGACATGCAAGTAAAAAAATTTTTTTTCTTTCAGACGTCCCCATTTATCTTTTTAGATACATAATATCATTTTGAGATGTCAGTATTAAAAATAACATTCTCTTAACTCTCCTTATTTTAATATTTTGATGTTGATATTTTAACTTTTCGGTGGGGGGGGGGGGTTTGAACCCCCAAAACCCCCCCCCCTGGCTACGCCCGTGGTAGAACAGATTCAGCATGCCCACACCGTATCTGTGCATTAGAGATGGTGAACCCGAAGTGGTGTTCAACTTTTTGTCTTATTTAACCACGAAAACGATTATAAAAAAATACTGGTATTTAAGTTGAAGGTGAATTCTTGTATGGTATTAGCATTAAAAAAATATATCTTGGTTATTGTTTCCAGAACGGGCGGCAGTGCAGCATACACGGCAGACTGCCCCCTGACGATGGTGGGTCTGCTACAGGCGCGACTGGTCGGGGAGGGTCTGCGCCTGGCCGGCGTCTCCCTCTCACACGTCTACTCCTCCCCCTCCTACCGCTGCGTGCAGACTGCCATGGCCATGCTCGAAGGTACCACACACGCTCTATAATTCACATCTATCAATAGAATGCATCTAGATCTAGGCTAAATCACAAATAGTGATTGAGACTCGTGAGTACATGTGTTGTGCTGTGTTTTTTTTTGGGGAGAAAACACATAGGTATTAACCGGTGACAGGCCGGAGGCGCGCCGGCGCGCGCGTCACATGCGCATGCGCGAGAAAATAATTCAAATATTTGAATAATATTGTCGACGAAAAACTTTTGGTCTGCGATTTTGACCCTTCTATGTACAGAATTTGTATGAAGAACAGTGTCAGAATCGCTTGCGCCATCATTACTCTAGGTGGTGCTAAAAGTTTCATTCACCTTGTCACCCTGGAATATTTTAAAAACGATTTTATCCATGACAATCCGCTGTCAGAATTTGCTGCGAATTTAACCGTCACAATTAATACGTGTATTGCGAATAAAACATCGTAAAACCTATTAATTTACGTAATAAATGCAAGTAATGTGGTTTTGGTAGATAGTTTATTGTGTTGTGAACGTGTTTCAGTCAATAAAATATACAATAGCTCAAAATTTATCAACAAAACATTCAATTCAAAATTCAAAGTGGTGGTTTTTTAGTGTTTTTTTGCGAAGTTCCGCGAATTTCCGCGAAATGGCCTGGCCTTTGACCGGTTAAGCAGAGATAAATATATCTATAATGTTTTAAAAAAATTATGGTATGTAATTATGTATGATAAAATAATGAGAATATGTATGTAAAAATTAGTGACCGACCGAAGGTTCGGTTTCGGCAGAAAATCTGCCAAACTTTCGGCCGCACAAAAACTCTGCATCTGTGAATTATCACGTGACGTTCGGCAGACTTCGGGTGAGTTTGTGGCTCGTGTGTCATCATCATCATTAATTTTTATAATTTTTGTTTGTTTTATAGCAGAAAATATCAAAAAAAAAAAACAAATAATAATATTTTCACACACTTCAATTATTGTTTTTTATTTCATTAACACGTGTAATAAGAATGTTGTGATTATAAACGCAATTAAAATTAAAATACTTAATTAATGAGGTTCTTCCTTGAAGTGTTGATTATTGACACATTTTTATTTTACGTAGTACACAATAAGGAACTCCAGTGAAAAATATTATGGCTTTAAAAAAATATGTTCATATAGACCAAGAAACGCTGATTCTGAATATATAAGTTTTATTTCATAATATTAAACGCAGAGTTTTTAAAAAATTATTAAAAAGTGCATTTTTAAACCTCTCTCAAAATACAGCGTCAAGTTGGCATTACTGAAATGGTTAACGATGACGTCACAGTTAACCTGTCACCTGGTAATAGCGTCCGTGTTGAATGTTGTATTGACATTTGAAAATTGACACGTATGCAATTCAACATTTCGTGTTTTTGGTTTATTTTCATACTGTTTATAGAGATTTAGATAAATAATAGTTATTGTGTTTACTGAAACATAATTTAGGCCCTCAACAATTTACGAAAAGGGCTATATTTGCGGACAATCTGCAATAAATTTTGTCTATTTGTGGTTAAAGTCATGTCATGTTTTGACATGACATGACTTTAACCTCATGTATTTTCAAATTGTTTTTAGTGTAGGGCTTTTTATACAAGTTGTTACACACTCGTCATGATCAGTGTATTATAAATACCAGTGTTTCTGTATGTATTATACATAAAACAATGCACCTACAAAGTAACGCCTGACACAAAACACAACGTCACATGTATTTGCAATGAAAGAGATGATTTATTGCACTTTGATTAAATACAATAACAGTAGCGGTGAAATGTGGACATTTTACCAATGTTTTTCTATATTAAAAGCAGTTAATCTTGAATAAAAAACACACCTCACACCTAAAAGTCATTACAAAGCATTCCGCCAGTTCTTCTGGGTTCTTCGTTCTTCATTCAAACAGGGATGTTCTGCCCAAAAAAATTATTTCCCTAGATTTCGAAGTGAAATTTCCCTAGAATTTCACATTTACGCAATTACCTACGTAGCCACCCGATTGTGTAACACTAATCCTGTTATATGTTAATTAATATGATAATTAATTGGAAAGATATCGGAACTTGGTAAATATACTAATAATACCGTGATTTTCCAAATAAAACACTAAACAAAAATTTAAAAGTACGAATACACTCACCACTGAATTAGAAACTGAATTCCAAATTAAAAAAAAAACACTTTGCAAAATAAAAATCATAAGCAACCCGCCGCTCATTTGTACCATGAGTGGTATTTTGAAGACCCCCCCCCCTCCCCCCGAACGTGTCACGTAGTATGGGTACGTTCCCTAATATCATTTTGAGTTGTCAGTGTTAAAAATAACATTGCATGTAAGTACATGAACAATAATTAAGATTCATAGGAATTCCAAAAAATATATATACGTATATATATTTATATAAATAATACCAGTCATATTGTCATATGTAATAAAAATTTTGCCAGAGTTCGAAATTTCCCTGGATTTTGTCCTGATTTCCCTTATCCCTAAAAAATATTTTTCTCCCCTAGATCTAGGGAAATTTCCCTCGACATAACATCACTGATTCAAAATGACAACTTAAAAAGTAAAAAAACTATCGGTTGGTGAAGACCACCATAGATACGGTGCGTTTCTGGGAGTCTTTAAAAATTAAAACTTTGACAATTATTTTAACTATTAAAACTAACTATAAAAATAAAAATAAAAATGCAGTTATTTAAGTTTGAAGGTCTTTATTCATTAAAAAAAATAAAAAAAATTGGACTGGAGTTCTCTATTGTAAATTTTTATAATTTTTGTTTGTTAAATACCAAAAAAAAAATTGACATACTTCAATTATTAGATAAGTTTTAAGATTTTCACGGCCAAAAGCATTTTCGTTATTTGTTTTTGGGGTGTTATGCCGTGTTGCGCACCTCCTTCTTTAGCCATCCGGTAGATGTGCCGGATCTGCCCTGATGATGGACACTGCAACGATGTCCAAAACGTTGGCTAAAGGAGGTAGCGCAACACGGCATAACACCCCAAAAACAAATAACGAAAATACTTCAATTATTGTTTTTTATTTCATTTAACGTGTGTTAACTGTCTTTTTAAGTGTAAAAAATAAGTCAAATTTCAGTAAACAATAAATTTTTAACATGTCAAAAAAAGTTTCGGTTTCGGTTTTGGCCGAAACTGAGACACATACTGAAGATTCGGTTTCGGTAGAAAGTCCTGTTTCAGTCGGACACTAGTAAAAATGTATGATATAAAATTGAGAATATGTATGTAAAAATGTATAAAAATGAGTATATGTATGTAAAGAATTATGATATAAAATTGAGAATATGTATGTAAAAATGTATAAAAATGAGAATATGTATGTAAAGAATTATGATATAAAAATGAGAATATATATCTAAAAATGTATGATATAAAAAAGAGAATTCACTAGCTTCCCCAACTACATATTACTAATAGGTTGGAGAAGATTAAAAAATCTCTCAAGTTGGAATCTCACCTTGATCTATGCTTAACCACTCCAATCTATCTCGAATATGCAGTGTTTACATTTTAAATGAAATGTCAGATTTACGAAAACTTTGTTTTATTTCCGCTTCACAATTAAAGCTCTATAAATGAAACATTTTTGAACGTAGCCGAATACTAAAAACTGTTTTTGAAAGGATAAGTTTTAAGATTTTCACGGCCAAAAGCATTTTCGTTATTTGTTTTTGGGCTACCGGATCTGCCGGATCTGCCCTGATGATGGACACTGCAACGATGTCCGAAACGTTGGCTAAAGAAGGAGGTAGCGCAACACGGCATAACACCCCAAAAACAAATAACGAAAATGTTTTTGAAAGGTTACGAAATAAGCTTTCCAATTTCAATTAGGTATTACAAATAAAAATTAACATTTGTAGACATTTGTTTTTAGAATGCAAACATAAAAAAATGGTTAAGTGGTTCAAACAAAGTTAAATTGTTTCATTTATATATAAAAAAATGACTCATGTGATGTTTTTATGTGAAAACGGTACTAAAATCACGGATTATGTAAAAAACAATACTTATTCTATTGTATAAATGAGTCGTATAGTTCCTATCCACGATAAGTCCACTATGATCCAAAAATGAAGTAATGATGCAGTTTTTCTCTAGCCGTTGTTTGGCAAACTAATAATATGTTAATGAGTTCCAAACGGCCGTAAAATCCTATGAAAAGTGGGTTTATAAATTACGATGAATTCCAAACAACGATAAATCCATGATGCTGAATGTTCCAAACGCCGATAAGTCCACCGCCATGCAGGCAGCCAATGAGCGGGAAGTATTTCGTCCAGACAGCCAATGAGCGGAAAGCATTTCGCTAATCCCAACATGGCCACAGAAGTGTTGTTTTGAAAAAGTGTCTGCCGTTTTATTAGTTTTTAAAGCTAAATAATGTCTGATCTAACCATAAATGTTATTCAAGTGACGGGAAACATATCTAGAAAGAGAGTTATCAACAAGAAATCATGGAAAAAGCACGTCGATAGCCGTAGCAGGAACTTAAAAATCTCCTATTTTGAGTGAATTCGACATCGAACGTCAGCCTTTACTAGGTGATCCCAAAACTTTACCGAGTTATTTTTAATAATTTTTCAATTTTTATTTATTGTTTTCAAGTTTAATTTTATTTAGTTTTCAAGTTCCGCTAGTATTTAATTTATGCGTGACCGCTTTTTAAAGACCTTGAATTAAAAAAACTTTTTTTGTTTTATTAATTCGTTTTTTCGTATTTGCTTTAATTGTCTATTTACTTATTCTAGACACTCTGCGACACACCCGCCAATTTACCCACTGTTCAATTTGTCCATCTGATTTCGTTTTCGAATTTATCGTGATAAGGACAGAAAAATTGTATACATGAAACATCTGAATTTCTTTTTTATAATAATATTATTATGTTTTACACTATAATTTAGTTTAGTTTTTGAATTTATCGTGATAAATGCAGAAATTTTGTAATCATCAAATCTCTGCATTTCCTTTTTATAATAAAATCGTTATGTTTCGTTATTTTTTTGTTACTGCATAAAAATGACATACAATGGTAATTTATAAACGGGAATAAATTTTATTAAAATTTTCATTTTATGTAAAAATTATTTACGTTAAAAAAAATTATTTGTGTGATTTTTTTAGTTAACACTTATTTCAATCCCAATTATTTTTTTTCTTAATAAACTTATAATAAAATAAAAATATTTTAGAAAAAAATTTTGTGCTCTTTTTGTGTTGAATTTAATTTTATTTTATTCCAACGCAATTTTAAATAAACGAAAAAACTTAGGATAAAAAATTTATTTCATTAAATATTTTCGTTTTTCTTAGATAATATCTTTTATTGACCCTGTACTTGCCTTCCATGTGTCAACGGTGTTGAGAAACAAACACCAATAAGTCACAGGCTGGTGAGTTCCTATCTACCTTTAATATGACAGTTAGTTTCAAATTCCGATAAGTCCATCCTTATTTACGTAATTACTCCTAAACTATCAAGAAAACAATTGTTTTAGTTTATCGTATATGTCCGTAGTTCAAAAACAAAGCCCACTAAATAAAAAGTTCTCCAGATTTTACTTAAAAAACATCGCAATTAAAAAATAATAATTTGCCAACATTTCACCAAAGTGGACTTATCGTAGATAGGAACTATACGACTCAAATGTATAATAAACAATTTAGTCACCTCACTTTTTTATCATTTTATTCAAGAATATTTAATAAAAATTAACAATGTCTAGTGGCCCGTAGGCATTTTGGCGGGTAAAATATGTGTCAACCGTGTATCTGACAGAATAGGTCTTTTTATGTATTTCTATGGACAACTTGTATAGGGATGTGCAGCTTGATTTACTATCGACCTTTTTCTTTTTGTTTTAGGGATGTCACTAGAACAATAACGGAGTTATAACGATTTTTGTGGAAACATACGCGTTGACGTGAAAACACGCTTATTGTACTTGACTGCTTTTGTCATATTAATGTGTATATCTGCTTACCTTACTGAGTGGTTAAATGAAGAAATACATACATATATCGATTTCATAGAATCTATGAAATAGATCCATAAGAACCAGCTTTTCTATGAAATAGAAACACAAACTTGAATGGATTCAAACTTTCGTTCTAGAGGCTCATAGATCAAGTGACATCCGACCATTACCAAGATATGATACTGAAAATCAATTTTGTAAATGTTCCAACTTCCATCTAGTCCAAATTTATCTTCTCTGTCTTCACCAACGTCACAACTTTTCAGGTCTGAATTCTCCCTCCCCGCCCAAGATCCGCATCGAGCCGGGATTATTTGAGTGGCTGGTGTGGTACCCGTCCGGCCCACCCAACTGGATGACGGTAGCTGAGCTGCGGCAGGCGGGCTGCCCCGTGGACCCCGACTATCGCCCCTTTGCTCGCCTCGGCACACCGCCCTTCGTCCCTGCACGGGCTGAGGACACCCAGTGCCTCGAGGACTGCGATCAGTTCTACGAGAGGAGCGCCAATCTGATGAAGCATATTTTACAGACTACAGAGGAAGTTGGTAAGTAAATTATAATATTGTCCTATTTTTTTTTTTTTACATGAGCTCCACATAGGAGGCCCTGAGTAAAATAATTTCCCTCAGGGCATATATCATCTTTGGGGATGCTGTGTAGAGGGTTTTTTAAGGAAAAAAGGAGAGGAGAGTTCTGAGAAGGAAAAGGGTTTAATTAAGGGGTGGGTAGGAATCTGGGGTTCAGTGTGTCCTGGTCATCCGCTTCCAAGACCTAGACAAACCTCACCCCATGAAACCGGGCACCCCTCCTAAATTGCCAAACTAGCGAACCACTTGGGTGACCTCTGGCAGAGGTTTTGGTTATTCAATTAAGGTTCCCGGGGTGGCGGTACCCATTCCCGCCTCCCAAATTGTCCTTATAAAATACTGGCAGTCCACAATCTGAAAAGGTGAAGTAGAAGATAATGACTATTACAATGAGGTTGTATTTATTTATTTTGATGAAAATGTGTTATATTTAAATGTCTAATGACAGTAAAATTGGTCTTTCGATATACGAGGGTGGTCTGAAAAGTTTCTGACCTGAACATGAAGATAGCAGCACTCGTCAATAAAAGCTAGTGAATGTGGTTGTGCATCTTTTGACAGTTACTCACCAAAGTTTCGGCCATTTTGGACGTGCAGTTTTTAGTTAACAGTCATTTGAGTGAGTCGATGTGAGTGATTTTGTGAAAATGGAAAAAATTAGGTATCAGCTGTTATTAAATTTTTGTTTTTGAAAGGCAACACGCCTATGCAAATCAAAGATGAGTTTGACTCTGTGTATGGGGACTCTGCACCATCATTTACCACAGTGAAATTTTGGGCAGCTGAATTTAAACGTGGCCGTAAGAGCTTGGGAGACGATGAACGTTTGGGACGTCCAAAAACTGCAACTACTGACGATAACATTGCTAAACTTCACCAAATAGTCTTAGACGACCGCCGAATTAAAGTGAGATAGCCGAGGTTATGAAAATGTCCAAAGAACGTTTCTGTCACATATTAAATCAAGATTTAGACATGAGAAAGCTGTCCGCGCGTTGGGTGCCGCGTTTGCTCACGTTAGACCAAAAATCCTGTTTCACCAAGACAACGCGCCGTCTTACACCTCAACGGTTGCCATGGCAAAAATCCACGAATTACGATTTTAACTGCTTGACCATCCGCCTTACTCACCAGATCTAGCCCCAAGAGACTTCTTTTTGTTCCCTTATCTAAAACTGCGTGAAAAACAAAAAAAACAAAAAATTAATAACAGCTCGAAACTCAATTTTTTCCATTGTCACAAAAACACACACATCGACTCACTCAAACGACTGTCAACTAAAAACTGCGCGTCCAAAATAGCCGAAACTTTGGTAAGTAACTGTCAAAAGATGCTCAACTACATTTACTAGCTTTTATTGACGAGTGCTGCCATCTTCATGTTCAGGTCGGAAACTTTTCGAACCTCCCTCGTATCTCCGAAAATGAAGAAGTTTTGAGCTTTCAAAGTGAACATATGGCCTCCGACAGCCTCCATGGTCGAGGGATGAGACTCTTGACTCACAATCCAAAGGTCGCGGGATCGAATCCCGGTAGGCGCGAAAATTTTTATTTGAATAATTTGTGGTATTTCACAATTAATTCATTTAAAATAAAATATGTATAGTACATTTGCAGCACCTTTCAAAGATAAGTTTTGAATTGCTAGCAGTGCTACTGTTTAATTTTTGTGACTATGGTAACTATGAAAATTGATTCTAAAAATATTTTCACTTTCAGGCGGCACAATAATGCTAGTGGGTCACGCGAGCACCCTGGACACCTCTTGGCGGGGCGTGGCGGGGCTGGGGGCGCGCGCCGGGGCCTCCCTGTCCCGCCTCATGCAGGGCGTGCCCTACTGCAGCCTCGCCTGCTTCCGGGGGCCCCCCTGGCACCTGGCACCACCCCCCTGCCCGCCCCTCATGAACACCTCCAACAAGCGCTTCGACTGGAAACTTCTCAAGGACGATTAGTAATAATATGCCTTCGCTAAATTATTGTATTATATTATAGTTGTACTCTGACCACCGAGAGGTTGACTGCGGTGAAAATAAAGCTTTTTTTTTTTTCTACGGTAATATGGGGCGACTTTGAATCAGAGGCGAACGTGATTATCACAGATATCTGCATAATTTTCGCTACCACTCAGGAATTGCTCATTTCTTTTTAATGATTTTTTTTCGTGCAACGTGGATGTTGTTTGGAAAATGTGTCAAATTAGTTGGTTTCGAATTAAATCCAAACATATTGTTGGTTGAATTGTGAAGCTGTAAATAAATTATAATTAACTCAATGATTATAATAGCTTCGTATAATTTATATTGTAAAGTATATTAGTCTCTGTCGATGTATATGTATGTACAGTGAAACTCTCATAAGAAGTTTTCCAGGGTAAAATAACCTCTTAAGTGGGAAAACTTCTTAAGTGGGATTCAATTATAGCCATTTAATAACTCGAGTTCGGGGCATACGTCATTCCTATGTCTATCTACGTTAAATTGTCGTGAAAACAAGCTTATATGCTCCAAGCGGTAAAAAAAATTAAATACATGTGTATACAGGGTGTTAAGGGACATACTTGACTTACTTTAACCTCTAACAGGCCGGAGACGCGCCGGCGCGCGCGTCATATGCGCATGCGCGAGAAAATAATTCAAATATTTGAATAATCCATCCGACAAAAAACTTTTGGTCCACGATTTTGGACCTTCTATGTACACAATTTGTATGGAGAACAGTGTCAGAATCGCTTGCGCTGTCATTACTCTCGGAGATGCTGCAAGTTTCATTCACCTAGTCACCCTGGAATATTTTTAAAACGATATCTTCTATGACAATCGGCTGTCAGAATTTGCCGCGAATTTAACGGTCGCAATTAATGGGTGTATCGCGAATAAAACGATCATAAAACCTATTAATTTACGTAATAAATGCAAGTAATGTGGTTTTAGTAGATAGCTTATTGTGTTGTGAACGTGTTTCAGTTAATAAAATATACAATAGCTCAAAATTTATCAACAAAACATTCAATTCAAAATTCAAAGTTGTGGTTTTTTAGTGTTTTTTTGCGAAGTTCCGCGAATTTCCGCTAAATGTCACGGCCTTTGACCGGTTAACCAATGATTCCTGATATTATTTAGAGTAAAAAAGGTAAATAAAATTTTGGTCTCCGGTGACTTTTTCTATGACTTTTTTTTTTCAAATTTTTTTCTTCAAAGTCAAACAAAAAAAAATTCTTCCACGTGTCGTCACAGGTCACTCAGCTGAGTAACTGTCAAACCTCTTACCCTGCCCCCAACCGTCCAACACCTACTATTTTTTTATGTTTTTGTAGAAAAAAAAAACATCAAAAATGTCACCGGACACAAAAATTTTGTTTACATTTTTTACTCCAAATAATGTCAGGAATCACTGGTTAAAGTAAGTCAAGTACGTCCCTTAACACCCTGTGTATTCTATTAATATTATAAAGGCGAAAGTTTGTATGGATGTATGTTTGTTACTCTTTCACTCAAAAAATACTGAATGGACTTTAAAAATTCTTTCACTAATAGAAAGCTACATTATTTGCGAGTAATATAGGCTGTATGTATTGGTAAGCTCTGGCGATATGAATAAGCTCTGGCGTTATGAAATTATTTATTATATGTTTATTGTCCAGATGAAAAAAAGCGTTGCTTGGTAACTATAAGGAATTATTTGATGTGCGCTGTCATTTTGTTATTTGTTTAGGTTACTATGAAGATCCCTTTGATAGTTAAAATTATACTAATATTATAAATGCAAAACTGCGTGTGTTTGATTGTTATGCTTTAATAGGTGGCAAGCGAGCTTTTTGAAAAATAAATGTAATGTGAGGGGGGGAGTGGTGTGGGGATAGGGAAGGTGGAGGAGGCGGAGTGGGAACCCCCCCTAATACTATGCGAGCGAAGCCGGGGGGCAAAAGCTAGTATATATATATAATTACTTTAATATTTGAACTCGCTTTTTTAGATTGGCATATTATTGTAATACACCAGTCAGTGACTGGTAGGCATCGCGTTTGGGTATCACCCAGGCGTCATGTGTTCAATTTCTCGACTGGCTAAGTCCTCCATCATGACACAAGCCACATTTTCCGCTTATTGTGGTGGTAGTAGGAGATTTTCAAAAGTTATCAGGTTATTCGTAACCCGTGAACGTTTGTCGTTCTTTTTGAAAAAAATGGTACAAATAGTTGCCCCACTCTGAAATGTGACTTTAATCACCATGTTATAATTAATTTTTTTGACTGCTCAAGCTCATATACAATTTTTTAAAAATAGATCTCGATGGCTTAATTAATCATGTGCAATAAATATGAAGGAAATATTTTCAACACAAGTTTTTATAAAAAGTTTAATTTCAAAGTTGAAAATGGATAAAGTAACCCCATTTTACGGTATTAAATCGTATATAGACCAATCTGCAATCTCTCGGAAGGTTGTTAAATAATCATAATATATAATATCTTGTAGATATGTAGAAATACTCAATCCCCACCTAGCAACACCTCAGTACATAGCTTATTAGAACTTAGAAATATTTTATATTACTAGTCTAAAAGTGATAGCATTTTATTTCAATGCCAATCGGCAACTACTGTTTGTGCATATATAAATGAAATTCTTTATAACTTTGTTTTATAACACAACTACTATTTTGTTATTATATACTGTATTCTCTCAGTAATTCGCCACTCGAGTATCTGACAACTTCTAGAATCCGTTGTGATTTTTACTAGTTAAAAGCACACATAATTAGCCCGTATTTGTACGTCAAATTCGGTGGTCCGCCGCCTTGAGTCGAGCGCCAAGCTTTGTACACCAACGGGTTGCGTTATCTGTTATCTTACTCTTACAAACTAACAGTGGCGTAGCTAGCATGAGTGGCACCTGGTGCGGATAATGTGGTGTCACCCCAAGAATGAATGTGTTGTCACCTTAAGAATTAGTAATCCTCAAACTAGTTTTTGGATAATATTGTCCTACCTAACATTGAGGAAAATAATTTAGGTATCATGATTGGCGGCGCTAGTAATGCGTGGGTGATTTCTTATCCAAAGAATCGACAACTGAATGAAATCTGAGGGCGTTCCTGCATTTGGACTACGAATTACCTTCGCTTGAAGATACACAGATGATTCATAATTTTTTTCAGTCACTTATTGATCGTTTCTGCTATAGTTGTATTCAGGTTTTGTGTTTATTAGTTATTTTTTATTGAAACAAAAATTAAATACCCAATCCACTTGCGTTGTATATTGAAAGATGTCTTACAACACTTTTAAAAACCCTAACAGAAAAACAGCTTTTCACTAATAGGCCACTTGCATCACATTTAAAAAAAAAAAATCCGGTTTAAGCAAATATTCTAAGACATTCTGTATTTTTTTTGTTTTAATCGTATTTTTGAAACCCTGGCGATTTTTTGAAAATTTAAAATCCGAAAAATCAGACCATTTTTTATAAACCGGAAAGACGGGACATAATTTTACAGGTGCGAAAAAACGATAATTACATAGCCAAAAATAATTTTTTTTTTAAAAATAATGTTTTCCACACGAATGGCACAGGAGAATAACGAGGCATACCAAAAATATTACAGCTCATAAATATTTTTTTCCTTGATCCATCTTGTTGATCATAAATCATTATAATGTTCAACGTCTATATTACTAAATCCAATGTAATATACTTGTACTTCTAAATTATAATAATAATAAGGATATTATAAAATTTGGTTTTGTTAAAATCAGCACCATTACCATTACACCTCTAAAACACACGCAGACATCATAAAATGTACGGGGTTCTCTTCATGACATCTGTCAAAAAATCAAACCAAATGATTAGTTTGCAGAGAACAAACAATAAATCTAGTGAACGAATTCAAAAATTCGCCTGAAATCAAAGTGTTTCCATATGAAAAAAATAAATCAGTGTGGAATTTTACAAAATTAAGAGGAACATTTTCGGAGATGGGACATTTTCATGTAGTGACGTCACGAGCCCAAATAATGGATTTATTTAAAAAAAACTTTACATTTCTAAAAAAAATTTACTAACATTTTCGTAATCTTAGTAAAAAAATCTATCCCCAAGTCGTTATGAATTCCGTGCGAGTGGCCTATTCACGTCAATCAATAGGTAACAATTCACTTCACGAGTTCACGTCAATCACAATGTACGAAAGAAATGAGAGTGACACAGGTGACAAGCAAGGAATATTTCAGGGGAATCCCCAACCGAGCAATAGTTAGAGCTAGGAATGAAAATAAAACAACAGAATTTTTAAGGAATCCCTAACCGACTGAGCTATAGAGCTATGAAAGTTTAAATAACAGACAGTGTTCATGTGTAAAATATTTTTGTGACCATATTCTACCTTCGTAATTTATTTTCACGGTCTGCAACTCTCACGTTTTTTGTTCATTTCGTTCTGCCACTGTCTCTTTTTTTGTTTGAATAAGTTTACATAATGGAGTCTTCTTGCAAGCGTAAATATAGCACCTTAACTTTAATAAAGAAAAACGATTGATAGCGGTGTTTGTTTGTTTTTATGAAATACCTGTTATAATTTTTTTCATATTTTGTATATACGTATGCAGTATGCACTACAATCCGCCGCTTTCACTAATTAGACACTTGCCCGGTTTTTGGGGTGACGAATTACTGAGAGAATATTGTATCGCATAACAGAGAAATTTCTCTTTCAACACCCAATTTACCTCAAGCTTTTTTTTATTATTTTCTAGTCTATGCATTGTTACATCTGTTATTTTTAGTTTCCCACCTATATTAAATATTGTGTTCAATCTTGCGAGGCCTATTTTCTGTACTTAAACATAATTATAACAAAAATTAGCTTTGCGTTTATTATAATTACTGCCAGGGAAATTGATGTTTAAAATGTTATATGCATACTAGACTTATTTTATAAACTATTTAAATAATACAATACTATATGTAATGTTGTTATATTATAATATATGTGAAAACACCCGCCCAATTATTATTATCTATAAATTAATCTCTAGCGTAATTGCAGCTACTTAATTTCTATTAAAAGTTCATTAGGTTTGTAGCATAGAATTTAAAATTATGCATGAATGATTAATTTTAACGTGAATACCTTCACAAGAGTCCCAACTGCTCCCATCTGCAGCCATTGAGACTATGGCATACCCAATTAGGGTATGTTTAGTTGAGTATTAATATCATAAATATTGTTCATAAATAATTGATTGGTAAGTAAATTGATATTGGAATATATGATTTTAAGGCCCTTATTCCACAGGGGTATGCATAATATTCAATACCATTCGATACTCACGTTGCGTACTCACATTTTGAAGTGAAAAACTTCTTTAGCACCGTTTTGATTTGAAACTCGATGAAACTAAAAAGCGACACTAAAAAGAGACAAACACATTCATCTATAGAATTTAGCCTGCGAGAGAATGAGATAGAATAATCGGTTTCCTCTTTGTGCGGTGCTTCGTAGCCTCCCCACTCTTGTCTACTTTAGTTTTCTGAAGGTTTCACTTCTGCCGCGTGTGAACTGCACACAATTTATTTTTATATTAACTCCACATTAGTATAATAATTACCCTCAGGGCCTATGTCATCTTTGGGGATGTTGTGTGGAGGATCTTTTTATGGAAAGGATGGAGTGAATGGGTCTTGAAGAGACCCTTGATGGACCCAGAAGGAGGAAACACAGAGGCCGGCAAACCATTCTCTATTGAACTCAAGAATGAGTCGTAGAAGTGACCCGTTCTCATGTGACAAATGTCAACCATGTACAAATGAATGTTGGCGTGTTTCCCATATTATCGCAAACCACTTGTTGCGCACAGTCCGTAAAATCACGAGACCTGCGTCACCATCAATCATTGTTGAAACTAGAATGCTTTCATAACCTCACTTACAACCAAACGGTGGCTGTAGCGTCATTTTTATATTCTGCCATTCTTTATTGACGGTTTTGTTCCTAGTATTGATCTAAAGCTCATAAATTGTTACAAATGTCAACCTCCTGACAGATGTATGGCGGTAGTTACCAAGATACTTACTTGCATATCCCTTGTGGAAGAAGGGTCTGAGAGTTATTTTGCTGCGGTAAAAGGTTTTATTAAATAAAATAAAATACTTTTTTGTTTAAAACCACGAAATTTATTAATTTATGAACCAACCGGTTTCGCTCAGGGTACAAATTAATACTGATTGACAGTATTAATTTGTACCCTGAAGAGGCTTAAGATAAGCGAAACCGGTTGGTTCATAAATTAATAAATTTCGTGGTTTTAAACAAAAAGTATTTTATTTTATTAAATATGTCAAACCACAATGTGATTGCTTTCTACAATAATAAAGGTTTTATTATTCTAGATTAGTTTTTAGCAAAACTGAGTAGAGCAAATTTGTTATGAATTTGAAAATTTCTCCATTTGTTTTAATTTTATTTACAATACAATGTATATTTTTAATAGGTACTCAACTTTAATATTACTTTATAGTTTTTCCTAGTTCAATGTCATTAATACAGGGAGATTACAAAATAAAGTTAACACGCTCTGCTTCTTGCTAAAGGATGCGGAAGCTATATTAGAATGCATTTAAATGAAGATATTTAATATTCAAACAGATTAACTTTTATTAAGCACTCAAATTTTCAAAAGCAGTGTTATCAGAAAGGCTTGAAATCATGACGTAAGATGCATGTATAATGTATGATGTTATTGCGAATGATACTAACAGTTAGTTTCAAAACCGTTCTATCATTCAGAAGCGCGGTCCAACGCTCACGTGTTACAGTGTGGCAACTAAATGAAAATTGCCAGCATTTAAAATTAAATTACGAGTAGTTCCTACAACAATATTAAATGTCAAATTATCACGAGAATCAAGACTCACAGACTTTGTGTTATGCCACCTTTGTAATACAGGAGTTATTTGAAAATTTCCCATAATAGGGATTTTTCACTGTTTTGTTTTTTTTATTCTCAAAAAAATTGAGGCATTTTTATGTTGACGAATAATTTTGTAAATTTTCTATAACTTATTTAAAATGTGCTATTTTTGATTTGTCACCAGGTCAATACGTTTGTTTTTATTGTGATTTATTTTTTTGGGTATTATGCCACGTTGCACTTCCTCCTTCTTTAGCCAAGTTTTCGGACAGTGTCACAGTGTCCATCATCAGAGCAGATGTTATTGATGCGGCAGATACAGATGTTTGTTGGCTAGTTACGGAATGTGTGATTTTAGATCATTTTGAAAATCAACCATTTTAGTACGATGATCAGAATCAGAAAAATAAACTTTAAATCTTTCACTCATTTTGAACTGAATTCCCCATTTTTTTATTTTTGAGACACCTCACAAGAGCAGCCCTGGCTGTTCAGATGTAAAGACAAGGAAACTATGTCGCCACCCGATCGGGCAATGTTGTGAGGAGCTGTAGGAAAAGAATTATGAATGCGGGTCTTGAAGAGGCCTATGAAGGCGGAAACCACAAGCCAGTAGCTCGTTCCACATACGAGTCAACTTACAGGAAAACGAGTCGAAGAAATAACCCGTTCTCATGAAGCCAACTTCAACTACTGTGAACAGGTGTTCCGCTCGTGTTTATAGAGTTTCACGCACATGCACCCGTGCACCGGGGATCAATGCTGCTAGCTCCTTGGAGTAGGTTCCATTAAAGACGGACCGTTAGATTGCTTAATTTATTTATTTAACATCATGGACAATAATAAACTATGTGGTGACCATACAGTTGATCCCCCCAACAGTTGTCCCCCTGAAATTATAATAATCAAAAATTATAATCTTTTGTGCACCAAACCTAAAATCGTCTTCAAAAATACCTTATTAATAATAAGTTTGTATGGACATAAAACAAATTTATTTACAGCGTTGATTTTTTGTACTTATACACTGATATACATATACAGTATCGATAAGTAGTTTTATCGTTGATGCATTTTAATGAAAATATTTTTTTATACTTTTGTTATTTGGCAGTACATCCTCTCTGCACACCCCTTTGGGACACTTAGTTATATTTTGTGTAAGTAGGTAAACCGTATTTTCCCTAAACCGACTACATATTGTATGTATGCCGGGGGGTCAACTGTCTGTGGATCAACTGTCATGGAACCAAACTATGTATTTGTGAAGATTTTGAAGAAAGGGGTATATTTTATTTAAAATGCATAAAGAGTGTTGTATTTCTTAAATAATAAATAAGTTAAAGTGCATTAATCAAATGCATAATACAATACAAAAACATTAAAGTGCTAGATTAGGTCCAAACCTGAGCATACTACGAAAAATAATTTAATCTGGATTTATATTATGTAATTGAAGTTAAAATTAATTATTAATTTCCAGCTTATAAAAATACATGTCTTCCCTTTTAAAGAGTAATTATAACATAATGTGGAGTTATAAATGTATTTCTAATTGACACATAATACATATTTAGTTTCTACGTAAAATATGATTTCCCTCCGAGTCTGACTGTAGTAATAAATAAGTCAAAATCATTTGATTGAATTTTTCCTCCTTAGCTCCGTACCACGAACTGAAAGTAGTTGCAATAGCCTACAAATATCATACAGAAAAAGCTGTACAAATTGAATGACACCAGAGCTCACCATTTTGCTTTATAAAAACAGATTATATTTAAGATATACCATACTTAAGCACCGAGAGGGGTGATTCCGTATCTACTTAAGGATAAGGAATATTGGTACTTAACCTTAAAATTAACAACCTTTTCACTGTCATCTGATAAAACTGGAATTGCAGTTCACGAAAAAGTCTTTAATTTTAATGTTAAGGACAATTTATTCCACTGTCATCCGAGAGAACATAATAAATAATTTTAAGGATTATGGACAATTCCTTATCCTTAGCCCTTCAGCTCATGAAGCAACTGAAAAAAAAAACAGTTGGCAACTCAATCGCTTTCCACAGGAAAGCAACTTGCGAATTTCATTGGCGGTCCACACGCAGGCAACTTCTCAAAGACCAGTTGTCAAGGGCGACGCAACCAGTCACTCGCAACTCGCCATGCTAGTAGCCGCAGCCGGCGCGTTTAGTTGCCAGGTTGACAGGTTGCCATGGTTGCGCCTCACGCCCTGTCAAGTTTTCGAGTAATTTGCAATATGTCGGAGCAGGAAAATATCGATTTTGTCCAGGAAGATGATAAATTATATTTTTATTAAACAAGCTGATATAATTACTGAAATCATAGAGTTGAGTTGCGCCGTGAGAGAAGCTTTTTTAAGTTGCCAACCAGTTTTAGTTTGGTTTCGGTTTCTCCATGAACGAAGGGCATTCATTAGAACTGGAATCTTCCCCCAGGTGCCAATTCATTGCATTGATTTGCTTTTTAAGAGTTTAGGGCTCATATTCCTCTTAAATACTTAGATAGTTACGTTCATTTTAAATTTGTTGTAAAGTTAGGAATTGATCAAATGATATGTAGGCACAATTCTTAATCTGCTGATTAAGAGTTGTTAAATCCTCTAAAATTATTTTGACGAACTATTTGTGAAGTGATGATATATGTATGTAGAGTACTTTCTATGAAATGCCTTTCTATAATATACATAATAACATAATATATGTTTTTTTGTAATCAGTATGACATTATTAAGTTCCAGCATTTGTTTGGTGAATATATTATAAATAACCAATGTTGGCATAATTTATAGATCTTTAAACTGAATCTCCTAGGTTTGTCACAACATTTACCACGCTTTATTATTTATTGAAATATATCTACTTACCTGTATTCAAAGTGTACTTTTTATTTTCTTTCCTCCTACCTGATCATGGCAATCTATTCCATCTAAATAAGTTACTTTACAATACATCTAGACATTATATAATCTCACAAAATGAACCCAAAGTGTGACCAGTGGCGGCCGCTGCCCTGAAAACGTGGTGGTTCACTGATAATCCGTAACCATGAGATAACGATTACTAAGCAACATTAGGTAAAAATGATTCCACTAATCTTATTTGGAGAGAAGATCTATTTTAAGCTGTTTTCGAAGTGCGAAAACTTTTACATATTGCTTTTTAATTAAAATTTTTATTTTTCTGTACTAAGAAAATAAAAACACAATACTATTTTTTCGTAAATAAATATTAAATTTCAACCCAAAAAACTCAACAATGTTTAATTTATTTTATTTTATATTTCATAAAATAAAATAAATTTGAAAGTAGTGTAAGAAGAATATACGACTTAAATGTGAATGGTAGAAGAAGTCGGGGACGCCCAAGGAAGACATGGCACGAGCACGTGAATCAGATACTTGAGTCGGGCCATGTCGAAAGTCGGAATAATAGAAGAGAATGTATGAGACGAAGTATGAATGTGAGTGAGGCAAAGAGTGTGTGCCAAGACCGAGTTATTTGGCGGTCCGTCCTCTCTGCCTATACCTGCGGGGAAACGGCGTGATGGTTGGTTAGTTAGTTTTATATTTCATTATAAACAGTATTTATAAACAGCACGAGGGCAAAATTGTCAAAGTTACCGATAAAAAAATTGAATTCCTTAATGTTCTGCGTTTTATAATTTAAAACACCAATAAATAAAAAAGCAAATATATGTAATATTTAGGTATTTGCTGTACCTTTTGATTAAAAAAATAATTATTCAGTTTGGTTAAGTATTTTTGCCTTAAATCCAAATTTAAGTTTGTATGATGAAGGCCGCCGGGTGGCACACCAATATAGCTCGATTTTTCATACATACGGCTCGCGTTGCGCGCTGGCGATGTTTGGGATATTCGATACAAAAACATAATTCGTTCCGCTTGCAAGGCCTGCACACCGCACAGGGTAATTTCGCGCGGAACTTAGTGAATTTGCTCTCCCTGATTCATATTATATTAGGCATTATATTGGTAGGTGATATTTTTAATGAAATTCATAGATTTTATATTTTTCGGTAAGATATTATAAAGTAATTTTAGATGATATAATTTACCAGTGCTGCACACAAACACACTGTTCAACCAGCCGCCCTTGAGTGTGACAAGTAACAAAAGCAGTTCATTCCTGTTTGTCAAAGCTGGACTGGACATTCAAAGAATGTATCAATCATGGAAATTTGAAATGCTATAAAGAACAAAAAGTTAATTGTTCAGGAGAGCCAAAAGAAAGTTTTTTATTAAAAAAAACTTATTCTCCTATTTTTGTAGAACTATAATTATAAATTTTAGAGAACTTCTCACTCCCAAGTACGAGGGGGGATCCAAAAGTAACGGGAGTTGTGCTGTGGTGGAGGAAAAATGGGGGAACACATTTTTCGACCAGGTATCCGTTAGAGTCACTCCTACTGAGTCAGTGTACGAAGTTGTGTCGCTGTGAGTGCATCGGTTCGCCCGTGAGAACTTTTTTAGTAAAACAACTTTTTCCATTTCGGCCATAACGTGGTGGCAGATTGTCAAGAGCAACGCGCGGCTGTGAAATTTTGTTTCCTGTTGGGGAAATCGGCAAACTATTGTAATGCTGACTGCTTATGGGGCTGCTGCCCTAGGTAAAACCAGAGTCTACGAGTGGTTTTCACGTTTTAAAAATGGAGAAATGTTAATTGAAGACCAACCTCATTCAGGACGCCCCTCAACGTCAAAAACTGACGAAAACGCCGACAAAATCAATACCCTCGTTCGTGAAGACCGTCGCCAAACCATTGATCAACACTGTGAGATGTCTGGAATGTCATGGAGTTCAATTCAGAGGATTTTAACTGAAGATTTGCCCATAAGAAGGGTTGTAGTCAAATTTATCCCTCGCATTCAGGCATGTTTTGAGCAAAGGGAGCGTCGACTCCAGGCATGTTTTGAGCTTCAAAGAGGACCCAGAAATTTTTATTTATTTATTTGATGCAATATTATTTACATTTTTTACAAGGTGATCTAGCCCCCTGTGACTTCTTTTTGTTTCCCACACTGAAAAGGACATGAAAGGAAAACGTTTTGCCACTGTGGAGGAGGTAAAACAAAAATCGCTGGAAGGCCTAAGGACATCCCGATAAGTGAAATTAAAAACTGTTTTAAACAATGAAAGAAGCGTTTGGAGAAGTGCGTTGTGGTCAATGAAGAATAATTTGAAGGTGAAAAGTAAAGAAGTTGTGACGAAATTCTGGTTACTTTTGGGTCCCCCTTCGTACACCGTAAAAGTTCCTCGAGCGCAAAGATAATAGTAAAAAACACAAAATGACAAAATTATGAAGTTTTCGAGCTTTATTTAAACAAAACTACAATATAACACATCAATAACAATAATTCATAACAAAATATAATTTTATGAAACTTACCAAAAGGGATAAAAACTTCAGGAATAAAGATATTTCTCAAACACACAAATATTAAAAATGTTAGTAAAAGTTATAATATATATTTTAAGGATAGGTACAATAAAGTATCGATAAAAAAAGTAAGCTTAGGTTTTTAAAGTGTCCTTTAGGTATTTTAAGCTTTTATAAAAACATTGAAAGAGAATTTAATATATATATATATATATATATACACGGTGTCCGGAAACTCGTAGTACAAGCGGGAAACTGATAAATCTACATCACATTTGGAATCGATTTGTGATATAACTTTTTTGATTTGAGCTTTCGTTTTCGAGTAAATCGGGTCTGAAGTTGGAATTTATTCAGTCAAATTTGAAAAAATCGGTCACTAGGGGATTAATATCAGCTGTGTAATATCTGCTAAAATGCATCGAAGGGTAAGCCAGCCTCAAAATTTTTTTTAACCCTTTAGTTGCTGAAAAAATTGAAAAATTGTTAAAAAATAATATAAAAATCGAAATGCCCAGATCGAAAAAAATAGGTTTTTTGGATTCTCCAGGTGATGTAGATTCACTAGTTTACCGCTTGTACTACGAGTTTCTAGACACGTTGTATACTGTGTAAAATGTGTTGAGCAATATATCTGATCGGTGCCTTTTTGTCTCATATTTCAGAAGGCACCAAATTTGGCATTTCATACAAACTCTGCAATTTATTATTTGTACACACATGGGGCCCTGAAGATATAATTTCTCTCATATATGTAGTCTTTTGGGATGCTGTATGGAGGGATTTTATAAAGAAAAGGTGGGTAAGAGTCTAAGGGTCAGTGTATCCAGGAGTGACAGACGTAAGACTACATCCTTCTCACTGCGGTGCAAGGTGATGTGTCGGGAGAATAGAGATAATAGAGAGGTCAAAAGCTCCCGATCTGATCTGAAATGCAGTAGCAGCTAGTGGGCAGAAGCATCTGCTGACAAGACCTAGACAAACTTCGCCCAATGATCATCCCTGATAAGCACAGGTTTTGGTTGTTCAATAAATAGATCCCAAATAGTAATACAAACAACACTAAATGCGAGCACCCCGACTATTTCACAAAAGAGTGCATGGGAAGTGTTAAAATACACAATACCTACATAAAACATGAACAAGGGTTTTGGTTATCCAAATTCCAGAGGACATTAATTAATTCGAGCTTAACTTCTCACCATCCGATTTCAGTTTTCTTGGATGTGACTTGTAAAAGCAAACATATCGTCATGACAAAGGATTCCAAGAGGAACCAGCTTGTAGCGAGGAGTTTGTCTTCTCACTGGGCAGGATTTCTGATAGGACGGTTATATTTTAAAAACCATAAAAGATTGCAATACGACAATAATTTTCAAGTTTGAAATTACCATTGCAGACTTTCATGTTACCATGTTTAAGAACACCGATTATTTTCATAAAGTCCAACTATAATATTCATTGTTAAAGTTGGTTCAGTTTAGAAACTATGCAGCTTGTACATAATTTGATTATGTTTTCATTCCTCCAAGAAGTTCAGCTCAAATTGTTCATTTTCATACGGTTCCTCAACTGTTTGAACCTCGGGCACCAATTCATCGTTGACTTCAATAGTGACTTCTTCAACTTCTTGACTGTCTCTTTGATAGTTTGCCGATGTAAAGGTTTGGAACTTTTCATTGATAATCTCTTCTACAATTTGTTGTATTGCAGATCTCTGCTCGGCAATCTCCAAGTTTTTGATATCCAAAACGTCTTCGCTTTCTTGCTTCTTTTCCAACAATTTCTTCAAAACTTCGTCAACAATTTCTTGGATTGAGGTATTTTGAAGATAGTTTTTAATATCATAGTCTTTAACAGATTCTCCTAAACTCTCCGGTTCTTGGGCACTTGTCTGAGTTTCTTTTTCTAGGTCTTTATCGGCTGCAATGCTATCTCTATCATCACTAACAACCTCTCTCGGTGTTCCTCTAGCCTTCTTTATCGGCACCTTTTCTTTCATTCCACTTAAAATATGCTGATGTATATTCTGCTGTTTGTGTCTTATAATGAGTTCTTTGAGTTTTTGTTTAGCCGAAGCTTTTAGTTTTGTATCTCTACTCTTTTCAGCAGGTAATTTCTTTCGAAGCTGTTTCCTGGATTGTTCATTGCTGTGGACATTTTGAGTTTCATTTGCATCTTTTATCAATAGGTCGTGTAATTTTTCATCTTTTCCTTCAATAACGGGTGTAATTTCGTCATCTTTGTATTTATGGATAATACTCTTGATATTATCACGGACGTGGACAGTTGGTTCTGGTATAATGGTAGCAGCTATTGGTTTTGATTCTTCTATTATTTGTTTTTCTAAATCTTCCGTAATCTCTTCTATGGAAGTATCAGTCGATTCGGTTTCTGAATAGTCTTCTAGAATATTGGTATAATCCGGGGCCAATAAGTTGATATTAAACGGTTCATTTCTCCATGACTTCCGTTC
This sequence comes from Limnephilus rhombicus, assembly GCA_929108145.2. Lineage (NCBI taxonomy): Eukaryota > Metazoa > Arthropoda > Insecta > Trichoptera > Limnephilidae > Limnephilus > Limnephilus rhombicus. The sequence goes on along the minus strand of OV815287.1, from coordinate 8,931,738 downwards.
CAGAAGGAACAAGTAAGGTTTGGTTCTCACTTTAAATGGCAGAAGGCTCTGGTAGTTGAAGTTTATGTGAGAAAATCCTTCAATGGAGTCGAGGACGGCGTGGCTTTGAATAAAGGGTTTCAGGTTGGAGGAGTATTTGCTCTTTCCTTCGATTATTAAATGTGTGAAGACATGCAGATCTTCGGCTTGAAGAAATTCACTCTTGTTATAAACCCAGTTTGGATTTAACTGGGTGAACCTTGTCACTCCCGTCTGTGCCGCCAAGTTGTCAATATGGACATTTATAAATGTGGCATCTTTCAACAATCGATGGAACCTGAAAATAACAATAATGATAAAGTTTTTGCTTTTATCGATCACTAGCGACTTATCTTTCAAAGAAATAATTTTAAGATCGAGCAAAAGGCTGGAAGCGATAGCAGCAGGTTTCTTTAAGGTGAGCCTTGTTCAGTAGATCACATCACGGTCAGAGTAACTGCAATAAGCGAGACTTAATTGCGATTTAGGATTGCAAAAATAAATAACCAGCAGTGGTAATCTCATTTATTAGATTTAGTAAGTTTATTAAAACACTGCGTATATTTTGTAAAATGGTAAAACCTTGATATTTCATGAAAACTATAAATTCATCACCTGAATGGTCTAATTCAAAATGAAGTGTGTGATTTAAAAAACATTTTTTCTATTATCATGCATCAAAAGAGTACTTGAAATGGGGGCCTCAGCAAGGCTAAGCCACCCAGTGAGGCCAACATTACTGGATTGGATTGTAAATGTAAAATATTGTATCAAAATAAAAAAATATTATAAACCAAAAAAAACTTTGTATAATATTTTTTAAATTTGTTTTTTTTTTCTGTACTTTATACCCTATGCGCAAACTGATATACAATTTTATATACAATTTTTTTTTATATTTTATATACGCTTTGATTTAACATAGAAATACACAACTTTTGAACCCTATTAGTTGAATTCGATACTTAAAAAATGGACTTTTTTGCACCAGCCTAAAGCATTTTTTTAAACATTTTCCTCGGGGCCTATGTCATCTTTGGGGGTGCTGTGTGGAGGTTCTTTTTGTGGAAAGGAAGTAGTGAACCTGGGTCTTGAAGAGACCTATGTTTGAGGGAGCAAACACAGAGGCCGGCAAATGGAGGCTTTGAAGAAAAATATACTTTGGACAAGGTTGGGAACCTTTGCGCTAAGCGGTGATGCTAGCTGCTAGGCATGACACGAAGCACGATGATGACGATGACAGAGGATACATCGGGCAACGGGCAGTCACAAGGGCACTGACTGAGCAGGCTCGCACGGGCACGAGTGACATTGACGGTCAAGTGGCCCACCAAATTTTTTTACATATTTTTACGGCCTGTCACCAAAACTAATTGCCGACCGCTGGTTTAAAGTGAAGTCACCTGGATATGGCAGTTCCTCCGGGATAGTTGACGCCCGCCACACTGACGAAGGCCAGCAGCAGGACCATGTTCCCCAGCAAGCAGCCGGCTGCCCCCCACGCCAGGGACCCAAATATCATGCTCTTCCCTCTGCGCTCCCATCTGGAAATAAACATTATATTCACATCGCATCGTTAACACATTCACGGACATGACGTCTATTGATGCCGTTTTAGAGGAGATGTGACATGACACAACATATCGCACATCCCGTAGAAAAGTGTCATATATCAAAAAAGTTAAATTTTACAGGAGAGCAAAAACAAATGGATGAATGATGAACAAGCATTCCCGACGAAAAGAGATACTAGCGACATCTTGCGGAGATCGAGTGATCTAACTTAAATACGGTTTTCGTGGGGCATAGATAGTCACAATCACTTTACTTTTCAGAGATAAAACGTAAAATAGAAAATTTTGACCTACAATACTTTTCTACGGGATGTGCAATATATAAAGTATTTTAGGGTAACCGGTCAACTCAACACAACGACAAATTAACACACTTTTGAAAAGTTTTTTTTTAAGTGAATACCTTACAACGATCCCAACTGCTCCCGTTTGTAGCCAGTGAGACTATAGCATTTCCGATTGGGGTATGTTGTGAGGCTGAAGGTAGTGGGGAGGGGAAGGAGATGGGAAGAGGAAAGTGTGGAAGTACCTGGCTATTCAGATCCAGTCACCAAACACAACTAAAGCCATTTCAAGTGTTCTTGCACCAGGGCGATACTGAGAGTATTTTCCACTCTGGAAAGATCTGCAAATATTCCTTATATTATTTTAAATGATTCAATTGCGAAAACACAAATCAATCAAATGAAATTTATCTGCGCACGCCGGGTATTGAGCCCACGACCCTCATCAAGAGCCTTGCCCCTCGACTAAGGAAGCCGTCATGTGATATAAAGCCACAAGGGCGTAGCGAGGTACGGGCAGGGGGGGGGGCAGCTGCCCCCCCTAGAAGATGCAGGCATGCTCACAAACCGTAAAGTAATATTACGTCGGTAGCCTATTGTTTGTGAGAATCAATCTATTTTTTATTATTACGTTTTTAGTTGATCATGATTAATGAAGCATCAGGAAAACGTGCCTATCAGTTACATTGCGCTGTTATTATTGACCAAAATTTTTCTGCTTTCGGATTAATGTCGCCACATCCCAGTACAATGTTGAATATGTCGTTAATTGATTTCAAAGAAAAAGCACAAAGTTTTTGCCTACACTACGATTTACTTAATTTTAATCAAGAAGCCGAACTATGGTATAAAAAATGGTAGAACAAGGGTATGACTAGAGAAGATTTCGAAAAACTAGATTTTACTGAAGTGTTAAAGGAGGCAAACATTTTCTTTCCCGCAACAAAAAAGCAATACTTATTTCCTTGGCACAACCTTGCACTACAAGTAACATGTATATATATACGTCTTATGTACATATATACATATGTCTTTTCCGTATTTATAAGTAAAAATATTTGTATATGTTTTTATCTGCTGTTAATGTTAATTCGTGAGAAATAGTTTGGATGCAGGTGAATTTTCTATAACATAATTTTTTTGTATAGTCTTGTCAATTGACATCTGTATCTGTATTTTCTCCTTAATAAAAAAAAAACATAGAGAGGTCCTTTTCTACACTGCGTCGTGTTAAAACATGGCCGAGATCGTTACGGTGTTATTTATATTCTCATAGCTTTTTGTGCCTGGTCTTTTTATAGACGAAAATAGCCTATTTCTGAAATTCTCCAGCCACCCCCCCCCCCCCCCCCCCCACCCCCCCAGGACGGCTAAGTAACCTGTTCCATTTTTTTTATTTGATTCACCTGATTTATACATGTGTGTTACATATTTGACTAATGTGGGCCTCACTGGGTGCTTTACCCGTGCTGAGGACCTCATTTTACAGTTTGATATGATTTTTTATTTTATTTTTATTTTTATTTAAGATACATATAAAATTGCTATATACATATACATTGCTCATGCAACTTAGATATATTCTCGGTTTGTCTACGCCTGCCCCACCTTTAACAAAATCCTAGCTACAAAAAAGGTGATAAACTCAAACCAGCAAATTACAGCCTATAAGTCTGACTAGTATCATCTGCAAAACCATGGAAAGGATAATGACGATTCCCACTGACATAATTTATCTCGACTTTGAGAAAGCCTTTGATACTGTTCCAACCAATAGACTGTTGGCTAAACTTAAATTCCTAGGCATAAGAGGACGACTTCTGGAATGGATCAAATCCTTCCTCACTGAGAGAAAGTTACAAGTTCGAATTGGCAACCAACTGTCATCTGACAACTGGTGTCCCTCAAGGATCAGTTCTCGGTCCAGTTCTGTTTATTTTGTACATCACGGACCTGCACAATACAATAAAATCAGACTCCAGCTGCTTCGCAGATGTTTTTTTTTTTTTTTTTTTTTTATTCCAGTTAAAAGAAAATTACATTTTCACTCATTTAACTACAAATAATTATACAAATTAAAATAAAGTAAATATTTCAATACAGCGCTATTCAACATCATTATTTTGTTTATCAAGAATAAATATTAATAATTTTTTTTTAAATTTACCCAGCTTCTTTTCGTTTTTAATGTCGTTTGGGAGGCAATTATATAAGTTGCCTCCCTCGTAACCAATGGATTGTTTACCATAGTTAGTGTGGATGGTGTTTAAATGTATGTTATCGTGTTGTCTCGTAAAGTGTTTGTGTACTTGGAACGTTTTAATGAATTCTGTGTTTGTGTGTACGAGTTTATTGTTTATTTTGTATATAAGGAGACATGTATTGTAGTCATATAGTTTTCTTAATGTTAGTAGTTTTGTTTCCATATATATTTTTTGTGGGTGTTCTGGGCTTGTAGTTAAATAGTTTTTTGATTACCTTGTTTTGTATTACCTGTAATTCATTTATGTATGTTTCACATGCGTTCCCCCAGATTTCAATCAAGTAATTTAAATGTGAGTGTACGAGACTATAATATAAACCTTTTTTAAATTTATTTGGCAACAGATATGATATCCGGCTAAATACGCTAATTAAGGGGATGATTTTATCTTTAATACCTTGTATATGTTGTTTAAATGTCAAATGCTGATCAATGCAAAGCCCAAGATATTTTTCCTGAATCAGGATTTGAAGTTCGTTGTTTTCAATTTTTAAGGGTACATGAGGAGGAACTATTTTACGGGGTGAGTTTAAGATCATGTATCCTGTTTTTTTAACATTCATTGTTAACATATTTGATTGGAGCCAACTGTTGATTTTTTCTAGATCTGTTTGTGCATTTTCTAGTAAAATATCTAAATCTTTACCCAAGTTAAAAATTGCTGTATCATCTGCATATAAAAAGATTTCACCATTTAAAATTAATTGCGAAATATCATTTATGTAAATTTGGAACAGTAGTGGACCTAGTATGGACCCCTGCGGAACTCCATAGTTTATTGGAACGTATTTGCTATTTTGATTGTTAATGCTAATAAATTACTTTCTATTGCTAAGATATGATTTGAGTAGATTAAGAGCAGGACCAACTACACCAATTTTCTTGAGTTTCTTGAGAAGTATGTTGTGACTAACTGTATCAAAGGCTTTTTGAAGGTCAACTAATATAGATAAAATATAATTTCCACCATCAATGCCGCTTCTAAGTTTACTGATTAAGTCATTTATTGCTCCTAGTGTGTTCGATTTTTTCCTAAAGCCGTATTGTTTTTTATATAAGAATAATTTTTTTAGCAGAAAATTGTTTAATCTTTCGTAAATTACACGTTCAAAAATTTTTGATAAAATTGGTAAGATTGAGATGGGTCTGTAGTTTGAGGTATTTGTTTTGGACCCACCTTTGTGAATTGGTATCACCTTAGCAATTTTACAGCTATCGGGAAAAGTTCCTTCTTTGAAACATTGATTGATTAATTTTGTTAGAGTAGGAATCAATTCTGTGGAGATACTTAGCACTGTTTTATATGTGAGTGAATCGTAACCTGCACTTGCATTTGGTTTTAGAGATTTTAATATTTGACTTATTTCTAACTCTGTAGTGGGCTGAAGATATAAAGATTCAATGCTGTCATGCACTGACGTTATTTCATTGGCTGGATTGTGTTTGACTTTACCACATATATTATCGGCTAGGGAGGAGCCAATGTTGCAAAAGAAATTATTAAATTGGTCGCATATCTCTACATTGTTAGTGATTATTTCATCATTAATGATTAATTTATTACAAAAATTTCTTGAGTTGTAAGATTTGTTCTTAAGAATATTATTAATTAATTTCCAAGATTTTTTACTGTTATTTTCGCATTTTTTAAAGAGATTACTGTAGAGTGTTTGTTTTAAGTTTCGTTTTTTTGTAGTGATATTATTTCTTATTTTTAAAAATTCTGCTTTTAGTAATGTGTTATTTGGTTGTTTTTTTAGTTTCAGGTGTAATTTATTTCTTTTATTGATTAATTTTATAAGGTCTTTGGTTATCCAGTCTGGGTTATTTATGTTTTTGGTTTTAATTTTTGTGGTACTATTAGAATTAATTTTTGTTGTCAGGTAGTTTACAAGATTATCATAATTTAATATCGAGTTGTCATTCAAATTTAAATGAAAGGGATTTTGCATGACATCATTCTTTAGATTATCAAGATTAATATGTGTGTATTTTTGGGACGATTTTAAAGATGTGTTTTTAACATATGTGTGAATTACATCAAGGAGTAGTATATTGTGATCAGATATGGAATTATCACAATTCGTAAGTGAATATGATAGTTTTGTATCTGTAAGTATATGATCTATGATTGTGTTTGTATTTTCTGTGATGCGTGTGGCATGTTTTTTGTTTATGTTGTTCAAAATAGTGTAATTATTAAATCTAATTGTATTCGTATATTTACAAGTATGTGCGTTGGTTGAGTCAAGCAGATTTATGTTGAAGTCTCCAAATACAATACCTCTTTTATACGATTCGAGATGAGAGGACAGTGTTTCCAGGAAGTCTTTGAAAACAGTATTTGGTTTTTTATACACTAAACCTATTTTTAAATTGAGTTTGTTTACATGAAGCCATATAAAGTTGTTGTCGGGGTCACTAGTGTTATTAATCACATTGTATTCCAGAGAATCTTTTATAAATATAGAGACTCCGCCACCAGCTCCCTGCGGCCGGCAAGATGCTTCGTGTTTGTATCCTTCTAGGTTGACGTACTTTAGGTCCGCTTCTTTGAGCCAGGTCTCACACAGGAGGATAATGTTGAAGTTCGATATCGTGGATTTTAATAGGCATTTGATGTCATCTAGTTTACCTTTCAAGCTTCTCACATTTAGGTACATAAAGGACATTGAGGTTTTTCCTTTTGACGTGTTTGGATGTTTGTGACGTGATATATTTTTTATTCTAATGTGTTTTTGTAGTTTTTCTGCAATATTTTTATGATCAGAAAGATTCTGGGTATGATTAAAGATTCCCACTTCTGTGTCAATCAGGTCCTGGAATTGTGTTTGTAGTCCTCGTACATTTTGATAATATATAAAATTTTTAGTGTTTAGTTTTTTGAGTGTGTTTTAACAATTGTAGGATTGTTGTTTAGGTATTTAATTGTGATGTCCGCTTCACCAGAAGACTTTCTTTTTTCTAATTCATCTCTTAAGTCAGTTAATTGTTTGCGTTGTAGAAAAGTCTGGTCTTGGTACATTCGGATATTGTTTTTCAATGTATTTTTCTTTTTTAGTAGTATTTTCGGCCATTTTGCTTCCGGAAATTCAACTTTTATACCTCTCGGCTTGTCGGTTACAAAATTCTATGCCATATCAATGGACAAACGATTGGCTTCTAAAACTCAATATCGAAAAATGCACTGTCCTACATGTTGGAAAAACTAACACTACACTTGCATACAAACTTAACGGAACGCCACTAAAAGCAGACATTACAACTAGACTTAGGAGTTAGGAACTGGGAGGAAATGGGAACCGCACATCGCTGGGATTGTGAAAAGAGCAAACTCACTAACATATTTAATCAGGAAAACATTCCTTGACCTAACACCGGACATGATGTTAAAAATATACAAAACATTTAAGAAACACATAAAGAATTAAACATAATAATCCACTCTGTGACAAATACAGAAAACCACAAATGCAATATATTATGTACGAACATAGAAAGCAAGACCGATATTAAGTACCTGGGCAAAAATGGTCCCCACACATAAATATTCTGAACAACAGAATAAGGAAACTAACATATATATTTAGATGCTTAAGAGATATTTTAAACGAAAAATTACTTAGAACCACATACTTCGCTTTCTGTCAATCAATTATACAATACGGCATTATAGGATGGGGCGGTACATATACAAATCAAACACAAACAATTTATATATAACAAAAACTAATAATAAAAACAATTTTAAAAAAACCCTACTCATATTCGTTAGAACTGTTATTCAAACAATTTAAGGTCAGAAAATTAAGTGCGTTATACTTTTATCATGCAACATTACAAATTTATAAAGATAATATTCAAAATAAAGTTGCACCCTTCAAAAATAACAGAAATCTTAGACAAACATCAATACTTCCTATTCCAAAATGTAAAAAAACAATAGGACAGTTAAATCATAAATATGTCGGAGTTAAATTTTTTAATTCACAACGGTAACATAAAAAAATTTAAAACTCAGCTTAAAACTTATACTGAAAATTTGAACTGAATAAAAAATAATAAATTGAACCAATATAATAACACCCCCCATACACACAAGCCCTGCTTATTTATGGGGGTACATCAAATACATGTATTATGTAATTAATTATTGTAAAAAATATATTATAATTTTTGTATCTTTTTGTAAAAAAAAAAAAAAATATGTGCAACCTCTCCTGGAATATACTTTCCAAATATGGAGTCCTTACTTTGCAAAGGATATAAATCTGATAGAGGGAGTACAAAGACGTTTTACTAAAATACCAAGAGCTTTGAAAGATCGGCGATATGAAGATAGACTCAAGGAACTAAGATTACCAACCTTAAAAGAAAGAAGAGAAAGGGGTGACTTGATCGAGACTTTCAAAATTTTATCTGGACACTACAGCTGCCCCCCTGCCCCCCTGCCCCTGCCTGGCATCCAAGGAATCTTCGCTACTAATAAAAATATAATTCTCTGTGGACACTCAAAAAAAATTACCAAAACGCCTTTTGCATCTAATCCTAGAAAACACTTCCTTGCAAATAGAGTGGTGGATGCTTGGAACAAACTCCCACAACATGTCATCGATGCAACTAATATAAACCAATTCAAAGCTCTATTGGATTCATATTTGGAGAGAAGAAAGGACTAACTTAGTTAAAAATTAAAACTACTCATTTACTGTCAAACTATTGTGAAATCAGATATGAGCGCATCAGCAGAATGCTGCCTGCTCATTATATAATAATAATAAAATAAAATCACAAAAATTGTTTACTCTATAAAGGAATCCAAATGTATGGCTTAGTTCATAGTGAAATTAAAAATGTACCTAGTTTAAAAAAAAAAAGTAAAAATTATGTATGCAATAAGTATTAGTCACAGGACCTTTTCCTTGCCGGGAAAGTGCTCTGAGCTAATTGAAGCAAACCAGCTTAAGTCATTTTTGACTGTGTCATACTTCGACTGAGAGCTAATAACATTATCTTCATTTTCTTGATGAATATTTTGTGGCTGCCATCTTTATGTATTCAATGGGTTCAATTCCTAGATACGACTGAATCTTTTTTCTGTCTTTGTCTTCAATGCTTAAATATTACAATTTGAGAGTTAACAGTTAATCGAAATGAAAATCTAGTCTCCTTCAACGGAAGCAATCTTCCGAACAGGCCCTCCATTGATATGCTTGGTGTAACTCTAAGGGACCAGCTCCGGCACGGGGGCTCCATCGAAGCCAGAGTAAAGTTAGCCTCTCAAAATCTGGGCGTACTCTACAGGGCCTGCAGATACTTTAATAGTACACAACTGCTAACCCTGTACAAATCACAAGTGCGTCCCACAGTTGAATTTGGCAGCCACCTCTGGTCTGGAGCCCTAAAATACCTGAAAAAACCCTTGACTCTGTGCAGAAACGGGCAGTCCGTCTGATAGATTCTCCTAATTTAACAGACGGATTGCAATCTTTAGAGCACAGGCGTCGGGTGGGAATGCTATCCTTGTTCTACCGGTATTTCAATGGAAAATGCTCCGAGGAACTAGCGTCATTGATCCCTTCAGCACCGGTGCATAGTCGGGAAACATGCCAAACGCGTGCCCAACATATGTACAGGATTGACATTGGTCACATGAGAACAGGTCGCTTCTTCGACTCGTTCTTGTGTTCAACAGCTCGGCTGTGGAACTATTTGCCGGCCTTTGTGTTTCCTCCTTCCTACGACATGGGTGTCTTCAAGACCAATGTTCATTCCTTCCTCTCCTCAAAAAGACTCCCCACACAGCAACTCAGATGACATGAGGCCCTGAGGGAAATTATTTTCCTCAGGGCCTCCTGTGTGGAGTTAATGTAAAAAAAAATCCAGTATAAAAATACTTACACTAGATATTACATACTTATATAGATATTTTACGTTATAATTGAACAAATTGTCGATGCGTTTATTCCCAAGAAAGTTGTGAAATCTGGAAAATATCCACTATGGTACACGGCAGCCTTAATAAAAATAACTAATGAAAAATTAAAATTCTTTAGAGCATGGAAGCGTCAGCGGAACCCTCTTGATTATCTGTCATTTTCTTTGCTTCGCAAAAGACAAAAAACGGTCGCTTCAGCGGCTTACAAAACCTACATTTCTACGATAGAATCCGGCATACAGCATAATGTTAGAAAAATATGGTCCTATGTCAATTCTCAAAGAAAATCTCCTACCATCCCCGATCTTACGATTTATGGTGAAAAAACTGCTAATGACAGTAAAGGAGTAGCCAATTTATTTTCCGAGTATTTCGGTTCTGTATTTTCGAATGTTCAACCTGCTCATACAAGCAATGCCAGTGACTGTTTTAATTCAAATAGCGTTATTAGCTCAATCGAGATCAATGAAGACATAACTTTCAAATACCTTAAGTCCATCGATATCAAAAAGGGACCGGGGAACGACCAACTTCCAGGAATCTTTATAAATTATTGTAGTAAACAACTGACACCCCCCATTTTTGCCATTTTCAAACTATCGCTATCTGAAGGAACATTTCCTGACAAGTGGAAAACAGCCTTGATTACCCCAATCTTTAAAAATGGTAGTAAAAATGATGTCTCCAACTATCGACCTATATCCAAATTACCCATTCTAAGTAAAGTTTTGGAAAAAATTGTTTACGATCAATTATATTCTACCATCTCACCTTCACTCTTAACTAATCAACATGGCTTTACGAGAAATCGCTCCACAACCTCGAATCTTGTGTCTTTTATAAATTTTCTTCATGCTCAAATGGATATGCGATGCCAGGTAGATGCCATCTATACTGATTATTCCAAAGCATTCGACCGTGTTAATCACTATATTCTTTTACAGAAGTTATTTAGTCTAGGAATTCACGGTGATAGATGGATCGCATCATATGTCAGTAATCGGCACCAAATCACGGTTGTCAACGGTTTCGCATCCTGTTTAACGGAAATCGTCTCGGGTGTGCCCCAGGGGTCGCATCTCGGACCACTCTTATTTAATATTTACATAAATGACATCTATGTATGCTTTCAAAATAGTTACTTTGTGTTATATGCGGATGATATGAAAAATTTTAAACCTGTACAGTCTTTATCTGATTGTATAGAATTACAAAGCGATCTTGATCATTTGTGCGCGTATTGTGAATCAAATTTACTCTCCTTAAACATTTCTAAGTGTCACTCAATTACATTTACTAGAAATAAAAAGAAAATCATCTATTCTTACAACTTGAATAAAAACAATTTAAACCTTTACAATCTACGTTTACATGTAAAGATCTAGGTGTTTATTTAGACAACAAATTAATTTTTGATAAGCACATCAAACACATAATATCAAAATCCTACAAGATGCTAGGTTTCCTATTAAGAATATGTAAAGTTTTCAAAAGTGCTAAGACTCTTGAAATGTTGTTTTGTTCATTGGTCAGAAGTCCACTGGAGTATGCGTCCCCGGTATGGAATCCTCAATATAAGGTGTACATAAATATAGTAGAAAGTATACAGAATAAATTCTCTAAATATTTATTCCAGAAATACACCAAAACTACAAATAACATGTTAAGTTTACAAAAAAGACGCACATTATCAGATCTGCTGTTTCTGTATAACCTGCTAAATAATAAAATAGATAGTCCTGAATTGCTATCCACTATTGGTTTAAATGTCCCAATGAGGCGTACTAGGCACACTTCTCTTTTTCATATAGAATCCAATAACACTAATGCAGCGAGTAACTCACCAATTACTCGCGCAATCATAACTTATAACCACTATGAAAAATTACTACACTTAGACATTTTTCACGATTCCTTGCAAACATACAAAACTAATTTATTAAATTTCTTGGTGTGATATAATTGTTTTAAAATTACTTTTTTTTATTTTTTTATTTTTTATTTAGTAACTATATAATATTTTTTACATTTTTATATGAAACATGTTAGTTAGATGTATATATAAAATATATTCGTAGTCCTCCTCACTAGGAGATCCTGTGCTGAGGGGGACTATGCTTTGGATAAGTTTTTCAGCGACTTCTATGGTTTAACTTCATTGGATAAGGTTTTCCAGAAACTTCTATGATGTTTTAAGTATACTAGTAAGTTCATTTTCCGATAGATTCTTCAGCCAACATTTAATGTCCTTGACTTACACTTAACTTTTCATTAAACTTTAATCAGTCAGTGATTTTAAAATGTCTCCCTATCTCCCCCTCCCCCCCCCCCCCCCCTCTTTTCTTCCTTTTTATTATTATTACTTCATTCATTCAATAATTAAGTTTTAAGACCGGTTCATATCTCAGGCGTAATTATCAAATGACATTCTATGGACTTACGTAATAGGTACATAACCATGTAATAATTTAATTTAACATACCTTATAATCTGTATTATAATGTACTGTGTATGTCTTAATAAACAAATAAATAAATAAATTAACTCACATGTAGTTACAGGCAGCGGCCGCAGCAATGTTGAAAAGTGGGAACACGTATATGATGAACCTCAGTTCCTTATGCGGTAAGATGGAGAATAGTAAGACGAAGACAGTGGCGGGGACGAGGAAGGCGAGGGTTCTCTTGTCGAAGTAGGCCCCCACAGGGACGAGAAGCAAACCAGGGCCCAGCCCCCGCGGCAGGGCAGAGTACCAGTACCACAGGAAGGGGGATGTCTGAATTACTTCTTAAGGAAAACTGTTTTCATGTTAAATAATTAAAAATACACAAACAAATTACATATTATTAGGTTGGGTTAAAATCCTTAAGCACCTTAAATCTTCAGTGCCCAGTTCTTTTGCTTCAGAAAAACATAGAATGGACATTTAGTCCAGTTAAATATTCATTGTAAACAAGATGATAATAAACATGACTCCCAATCAGACGAACTGGGTATCATTGAAACTTCCGATCATCCGAGAAGTATTGTTCATCAGAACAAATAACAGGACTCCTCAGTAAATAAGTAGTCCACATTCCATGCAGAGGCGGCTCCAGGGGCCCAGAAAGTCATTTTAAAAAAAAGATATTATGATACAATTTCAAATTAAATATGATAATATTCATTTGTAGGTACCTCACGAGTTTGAGAGTCAAATTACATTTAATATAGTAAATTATTTCATGTGACAAGTGATAATATATGCAAAATCAACCTACGTTTATCAAACCAACTCTTTCAGACGCATAATATTCATCATGCTCTCTCCCTCACGGCAATGACCAAAACTGTCTTCAGAATCCGAAAACACTTTTACTAGGCGACATAGTGCCATCTCATTTATTGTATGTATTTATTGTATGTAAAGAGACAGAAGACATGATATCGGGACATTTGATAAATTGACCCAGCCAATCATAGTGCATGGGAAAGAAAGCTTCCATTTAAGACGCTAGATGTCACTGCTTGCCACTGCCTGCTATTTCACAGTGCATTTCAAATACATTAGAATTATACCAGTTGTTTTGATTTGCATAATATTTCATAATACAGAATGTTTTACTGTCATCTTATAATTTTGGGAGGTTTTTGACCAATTGGCTGAGGGAAGGACCGCCACTGATTCCACGTCTCTGAAATGAATTGAACAAAAAATGCAGTCAAGAATTCCAAATAATAACTTAAAAAGGATACTCCCCAGTCGGAGCTCTTGTTCAGCACAGTATTAAACCAGAACACCTCGGCTTCCGGCCACGTCCAGCGGGACCAGAAGAAGGAATCCACCAACACTGTCAGTAGGATCAGCCCCGCTGCAGCCGGAATAGCTATCTTCAATAACCTACAAATTATTTATTTATTGTAAGAAACATACAGAGATATGCACATATGGGTAAATTCTCAGGAATTAATTTTTGGGGAATATTCCCAAAATGGGGAATATTGCATAAATTTTCATCCACATAAATGGTGAAATCCCCAGGCTAACCAAAGAGTTTGTTTTCAAATGACAAAATTTCATGTTATTTACAAATGTATCATATAAATTAGAACAATTTTTGAAAAGCAACAAAGATGTAAACTGTCAAAATGTTGATATTTAAATAATGTGATATCACGGTTAATACAATGGACATTTATGAATTTAGCTGAATTGTGTCTCCTGTGGTATCACAAAACACAATAAGGAACTCCAGTGAAAAATATTATGGCTTTAAAAAAATATGTACATACAGACCAATGAACGCTGATTCTGAATATATAAGTTTTATTTCATAATATTAAATGTAGAGTTCTTAAAAAATTATTAAAAAGTGCATTTTTAAATGTCTCGTCAAAACACACTGTAAAGTTGGTATTATTGAATGGTTAGAGCTGACGTCACGCGTCACCAGTCATTGTATTGAAATCTTTGATTATGTAGGTATGACACAAGCCATCAATATTAATAACATTTCATGTTATTCGTTATTTCATACTGTTTATAGAGATTTAGTTGTTGTGTTTATTGAAACTTTATTTAAGCCTAAATAATTCAGTATCAAAAATAGAGGTATCTCTATTAGTTTATCTCTATTATTTAAAATATTGAAAAACTTTAAACTGTATGAAAAAATTGTATAATATGCTACATCATAATGCTACCTAGAGACGGGCAAAGCGGCTCAGTTGAACAAGCCGCTTCACTAGGTCTCGTTCAATTAAAAGATCCGGTTCAGTGAATCGACTCAATTGAACTACTGAATTAAGCTACGGACACACTTGCTCATTAGAAGCCCAAGAGCATGTAGCAATTGCTGCCCGCTCACTCGTTCGCAAAGATCCGCGAACCGCGAGCAAATGTGTCCGTAGCTTTGAAGATCGGTCTTACAGAACCGGATCTTACGGATACGTATGAAGATCCGGGTCACTGAGCCGACTCGTTCGCGAACGACTCTCTTCTACTGCAAACTTCCAAATTAAAATGGCCGCAATCGATCAGCTGATCCACACAGTATCTTATTTGTGCAGTGTGTAGGTGATGCTTCGTTTGAGATATTGATTTTAAAAGCTAAAAAAATAATAATTTCAAACAATTTCTATACCACACTCCCGTAATAATATTGAAAAATATAATAAAATAATAAATATAAAATAATAAATAAATAATTCCACCTAAATAATGTTTTAACTTATCGAACAGTATCATCATCTTTCTTCCGTATAATAGAGAACTCCAGTCCAATTTTTTTATTTTTTTTAATGAATAAAGACCTTCAAACTTAAATAACTGCATTTTTATTTTTATTTTTATAGTTAGTTTTAATAGTTAAAATAATTGTCAAAGTTTTAATTTTTAAAGACTCCCAGAAACGCACCGTATCTATGGTGGTCTAATTTTTTTACTTTTTAAGTTGTCATTTTGAATCAGTGATGTTATGTCGAGGGAAATTTCCCTAGATCTAGGGGAGAAAAATATTTTTTAGGGATAAGGGAAATCAGGACAAAATCTAGGGAAATTTCGAACTCTGGCCAAAATTTTATTACATATGACAGTATTACTGGTATTATTTATATATATACGTATATATATTTTTTGGAATTCCTATGAATCTTAATTATTTTTCATGTACTTACATGCCATGTTATTTTTAACACTGACAACTCAAAATGATATTAGGGAACGTACCCATACTACGTGACACGTTCGGGGGGGGGGGTCTTCAAAATACCACGCTTGGTGCAAATGAGCGGCGGGTTGCTTATGATTTTTATTTTGCAAAGTGTTTTTTTTTAATTTGGAATTCAGTTTCTAATTCAGTGGTGAGTGTATTCGTACTTTTAAATTATTACTTCACGTAGCAAAAAGTGTTTTATTTGGAAAATCACGGTATTATTAGTATATTTACCAAGTTCCGATATCTTTCCAATTAATTATCATATTAATTAACATATAACAGGATTAGTGTTACACAATCAGGTGGCTACGTAGGTAATTGCGTAAATGTGAAATTCTAGGGAAATTTCACTTCTAACTGTTGGCAACACTGTGAAGAAACCAGAATAATCATGGCGGATAATGACTTTTAGGTGTGAGGTGTGTTTTTTATTCAAGATTAACTGCTTTTAATATAGAAAAACATTGGTAAAATGTCCACATTTCACCGCTACTGTTATTGTATTTAATCAAAGTGCAATATAAAAACAATAAATCATCTCTTTCATTGCAAATACATGTGACGTCGTGTTTTGTGTCAGGCGTTACTTTGTAGATGCATTGTTTTATGTATAATACATACAGAAACACTGGTATTTATAATACACTGATCATGACAAGTGTGTAACAACTTGTATAAAAAGCCCTACACTAAAAACAATTTGAAAATACATAACTAAATGTCAAAACATGACATGACTTTAACCTCAAATAGACAAAATTTATTGCAGATTGTCCGCAAATATAGCCCTTTTCATAAATTGTTGAGGGCCTAAATTATGTTTCAATAAACACAATAACTATTATTTATCTAAATCTCTATAAACAGTATGGAAATAAACCAAAAACACGAAATGTTGAATTGCATAGGTACGTGTGCACTTCAAGTCATTTCAAATGTCAATACAATACAATACACAGGTGACAGGTTAACTGTGACGTCACGGTTAACCATTTCAGTAATGCCAACTTAACGCTGTGTTTTCCGAAGAGGTTTAAAAATGCACTTTTTAATAATTTATTAAAAACTCTGCATTTAATATTATGAAATAAAACTTATATATTCAGAATCAGCGTTTCTTGGTCTATATGAACATATTTTTTTAAAGCCATAATATTTTTCACTGGAGTTCCTTATTATCATACAAAATGACAACACCTGTTGAAAATAAAAATTCCTTTTCAGGAGTGATGACGTCACACGATTCATTACACATGCGGTGGTTTTTGGGGAATTTGAAAAATTAAAACTTTGACAATTATTTTAACTACATATTAAAACTAACTCTAAAAAAAAATATGCAGTTATTTAAGTTAGAAGGTTAGAATTCATAAAAAAAATCAGACTGGAGTTCTCTATTGT
Organism: Limnephilus rhombicus; assembly: GCA_929108145.2. Classification (NCBI taxonomy): domain Eukaryota; kingdom Metazoa; phylum Arthropoda; class Insecta; order Trichoptera; family Limnephilidae; genus Limnephilus; species Limnephilus rhombicus. The sequence goes on along the minus strand of OV815287.1, from coordinate 8,914,564 downwards.
ACAGTGAAACCCTCGAAGTTCTCTCAGACGTTTCGTGGCAGAAGTTTGGCCCAAAATTGGCCCAAATTTTCCCACATATTAGGTTTTCCTGCTTAAGACGTTTGTTTTTTCCGGTCCCTTGGAAAACTTCTTAAGAGGGTTTCACTGTATACATTTTGTCTAAATTCACTTTGAAAGTACATGACTTTGTCAATTTTTCGGAGATATTGTAAAACTAATTTTACTGTTGTTATTAAACTATAAATATAATACAATTAGGCCCTTAACAATAACACTTCTTATGTAGAAGGCGATAAGGTTTAAATTCCCGTTTAGCAACAGCCGCCTGTTTTGATTTATTCACAATAAAAGCATCATAGCCTGTGGGGTTACAAATAAAAATTGTGTTACTCATTAATCAATCCAAAATATAATCAAACATGACTCACACCAAAATATAATCCATGCAATAGAGAAATGTTTACCTTAGGATTGTGATGCGTTTCAGATAAAGGTCATAGAGCAGGAATTGTCCTAGCAGCAAAGCCAGTTCCGCTCTAAATATTAATATGGCCGCTCCCGAGAGACAGATAAATGATGAGTGTTTTCCGTTCACCCAACTTTCTAACGCTAAAAGCACTAAAAAAACAAATTAAATGATTATTATGACTTATTTTTGGGGTATAATGTCGGTTCCGTGACAACTCAGAATGAAAAGAAACGCAGAAAGGTCATTAAAAGCTATGAAAAAATAATTTTAAAATAGCCGGTAACCCTAACCTAACCCTATTTAACCAATTTTTTAATATTTTTTTATCATTAATCTTAATAACCTTTCTGAGGTGCTTCTGAGTTGTCCGGTCACTATAATGTCATGTGGCGCTACCTCCTTCTTTAGCCAATGTTTCGGACGGCATTACAGTGTCTAACAAATTAGTGGTGGAGTGTGTGTGCATACAATCTCTACCTGGGAATAGTATAATGACATACATGTTGTCAACTAAATTAGTTGAAAACCAAAATTATCCTGTACAAAACAATTATTAGAACGGTCTTGGCCTATGGATGTGAGGCGGAAACACTGACAGCAAGTCTGCAAAACAGTTGGACACTTTCGAAAGAACGGTACTTCGAAGAATCCTTGGGGCGGTGCGTTTTTTTTTTGATTTTGATTATTTAGATGCTCTTTGTAATAAAAAAACATATAAAAGCCCAGCCAGGCGTAAAAATCGAAATAAATACAATAATTTATATAAATTTAAGCCTAGTATTCATGTGCGGCCAAGCATGACGTCACAGGATCATTTTTGTATGTGTGATAAACGTGCATAAAGAAATGATCGTCACTCAGTCCGTGATCCATGCTCGCCTGTGAATACTAGGCTTATGGGGGGTCATTAAATGCACACTTGAAATATAAGTACATTACTATTTATTACACTCATATACTCTCTTTATACTTACTCATGTTACATTTAGTTGGTACTTAAAGAAACCTTATTTTTCTTTCTTTTTATAATACTGCATACCAAAAAAAGAAAAAAAAATTCATAAGAAATGAATGATATTAATTTATAATTTTTTTTTTAAAATTATTTTACTTAGATATGTTTACACTTACGAGTACTAGACTCCAATTCAAACAACTATCCTCCGTTGGTCACCATGATACAGGCAGCTGCCTAGTATGGTGACCTAATGTATCTCCTGAAGTAAATTTATTATGTATGTAACATGTACTTATAAATAAATAAATAAATAAATATCTAAAATAACAAAATGTTATTTTAACTTTAGGTTTCTGACTTTTGGAGTTCTAAGCCATGTTAAAATTTCTGCTCTACAATAGGTTAGTTTAGGTAAGATTAGGATAGATTTGAATTCAGATTTTTATGGTCAAAAAGTATTGTGATTAATTTTTGGGTTATTTATTTTATTTTTTTACATTAGCTCTTTAGAAAATAATTTTCCTCAGGGCCTGTGACATCTTGCTATAGCGATCCTGTGTGGGGGGGTCTTTTAACCTCTTGTTTGCCGGAGTAGGCCAGCAAAAAGCTCCACCAATTACGACGCGGCATCCGGCGGCAGAAATGACACTCGTGTCCAGCGATTCTGACACTGTCCTTTACAAATTCGTAGGGTCAAAGGGTCAAACTCGTAGATAAACATATTTTTCCCGCGCATGCGCAAGAACTGCGCACGCTCCCGCGCCCCGGTAAATGATTAATATAAATTATTTGGAGTGACTAGGCGCATTGCAGGTTTCGCTATGGTAAAGGGCGATAATAGAGCAAGCGATTCTGACCGTGTTCTTCATACACTTTCTTTATACATAAGGGTCAAAATCGCGTGTAAAATCTCATGACACACCGGTGCACGAGCGGCAAACGAGGTGTTAAAGGAAGGAGAGAAAGTTCTGGGAAGGAAAATATATGAGGGGTGGATAAGAATCTGGGGATCATTGTGTCCAGGAGTGACGAATGTATGAATCCATCCCTCTCACTGTGGTGCAAGGCAATGGGTCAGAAGGCCACCCTTAACCAGTCTCTCGATCCGGCCCACCACATAGTAGGTGGGCAGATGCATCCGCAGCCAAGACTTGGATAAACCTAACCCCATGAACCCGGACTCTCGTACTAAGTCACCAACCGTAGCGAACCACTGGGGCTGACCTATGGTAGAGGTGTTGGTTATCCAAAAAATGCTTCCCGGGGTGGAGGTACCCTGCCTCCATATCTGCTTCCCAAATTAAAAATTGCCATGTTTTTTTTTTTACATGAATACCGCACAAGAGTCCCAACTGCTCCCGTCTGGAGCCAGTGGGACTATGGCATCCCCAATTGGGGTATGTTGTGAGGCTGAAGGTAGTGGGGAGGGGAAGGAGATACAGAAGAGGTAGGTGGGGAAATACCTGGCTATTCAGATCTGGTCACCAAACATGGCTAAAGCCATTTCAAGCAACGTTTCAATTCTGAATGGTGGTCTTACACCAGGGCGATACTGAGAGTATCTTCCACTCTGGAACGTGCCACAAATATAGGTACTATATATTATTTTAAATTAATAAATTGTGAATAACACAAATTAACCAAATAAAATTTGTTTGCCACGCTGGGATTCGATCCCGCGACCTTCGGAGTGCGAGCCAAGAGCCTTACCGCTGCACTACGCCGGCCTTGAAATGTTATGCCAGAGCGCATTAATGAAGCGCAAGAGCGCTTCCTCCTTCTTTAGCCAACGTTTCGGACGTTACAGTGTCCATCATCAGGGCAGATTTTGGCGAAGGCAGAAGGAGGAAGCACAACAAGGCATAATAACCCAAAAATGAATCACGATAAGGTTAGGTTAAATTTGTTTGTTTGTTCTTTTGGGGATAGTACGATTTCCGTGGCGCCGCGATTTATTCAGGTAGAACAGCCCAAAATAAGACGAAAATGAAAAATAAAATTTTTTGATACCTTGCTTGGTTTTTAAAAAAAAACAGTACTTTTTATAAAATTAATCAATTTGAATCGTGAAAGTATCGATATCTCGTAAACTAAGCGAGATATCGAAAAATGTTATTCTTCATTTTCGTCTTATTTTGGATTGTTCTACCTGAATACTTCGTCAAATTGCGGAGCCAAGGAAATCATAATTCTTTAGTGTTATATTTAGTCATGAAATTGATCTCTGAAATGATGAAATGTGGTAAAAAGTAGTATAGTTACCTAGCGGCAGGACCATGATATTGGGCAGGGTCCGACTGAGGTAGAACATGAAGTGGTATTGCGTGACGGTGAGTGCCGTGAACCACCAACTGAAGGTGCCCCCAAACATCACCTTCAGGCTGTCTCGCAGACGGCACCACGACACAATCACACATGCAGCCAGGCAGAATCGCACTAACCAACATTATAATATCATTTTAATCGCAAAGTTATCTATTTTTTGTTACTTTGGAACAATGACAAACTATAGACACTGTAGATATCTCAAAAGTGGCAAGTGAAAGATGCGCTAATTTATTTTTTATTTATTGACTCTTTTATACGCTTTTACATTGAGTATATAATATTAACATTTTTTACACAAGGGTTAGTAATAAAGAAAAGGTTGCAAAATATAATTTCTTGTATTATAGTGGTTTATTATTGGATAAAATTTAAAACAAAAATAAATAAAATATCAAAAATAAACATACTAATAAAATCAGAAAATTTTATTATGTATGTTTTAAACATCGAAAGTGTTACCATTTGAATATTCGTTTGCTAATTAACTAACCATCACACCGTTTCTCCGCAGGGGTATGCAGAGAGGACTGATCGACAAATAACTCAACCCTGGCACACACTCCTTGCCTCGTTCACATTTGTACATCATCTCATACATGCTCTTCTATTATTCTGACTCTTGACATGGCCTGACTCAAGTATCTGATTCTCTTGGTCATGCTACGTTTTCCTCGGGCGTCCCCGACTACTTCTGCCATTCACATTTGCGTCATATATTCTCCTTACACTCCTTTCCTCATTCTCTCTTAATCTTACTCAGTACGCATATATCAGCCTTGCATTCTTCGTAGATCTCCACGTTTTTCACACGATCGTACATGGTTTTATCACACAAACGCCTCAGGGATCTCATTTGTACAGCATTCGGTTCCATGCCTCACTGCCATACATCAGTGTAGGTAACAGCACTTCATTATGAACGGCTAGCTATTAGTTTGCTATGTAATTGAGGAATCGGCGAAGTGGATTCATAATTTTTTTGTGAATGGTGTGACATTGAAATAGGTCCTTAAGCGGTGTTCAAACACGGCTACAAACCGCGAGCAAATATCTCCCTACTTGATTTTCTTACTTTCGAGCAAATCAAGAAAAACGTGTAGGGTAGTAAATCAAGAAAAGCATAGTAGGCTGATGATTTTAGTTATTTTATTTTTTTACACGTCAGAATGATCTTGTACGAACTGGATACAATTCTTATTTTGTATTTAAATGTTTAATATATATTAAAAACGTGTTTTTAATTATTATAGGCCCATATATTTAAACACGATTTATAAAGAAAGAAGAAGACTTTTGGAAATAATTACATTAGCATCGCATTCCTTGTGAGAAACTACTTCAGATAGCATTCACACCTAATTTTTGACCAAAATTAATAAGGGAGGATATTGGAACTCAACGATTCATTTGTTCTAAGAAGATATTTAACTTAAAATTAACAAGTTGTAAACTTTCGCTGAATTCTTTCGACATTTTTAATATGAATTTTATGGTGAGGAGAAGAATTTACTGGAAACGAAAGTGTATTTGTTACTTGCCACTTTTGTGAGACAGTAACGGGTCTAGAAGTCTAGATGTATTGTAATGTCATTGATTTGGAAAATATTCCTTCTCAAACAATTATAATATTAATCCACATAAATGTACAATACAGCATTAGCTGCATAATTGAAAAAGGGGTTTTTGAAGTTCAATATGTAATGATTGTTACGGAAATTGTATGACACCACCAAATGTAGTTGGGATGATTTAGAATTTGATAACAGATTACTGATATTGGGGGATTAGCCGATTGGGAGAGAGCATTATGAAATATGTTTAATTTGGATTACCTGTGTACTGGGCCCAAAACTTGTTTATTTCAAGAAATTGGATAATGAAAACAACCGGCGACGAAAGCGCTGCTACCACCAGAGGCCCGAGGAAAGTCCTCGGAACCACTCCGGGGAACTCGTAATGGTCGTACTATCAGGAAAAACAAACAATCAGCTCTTTGTTGAGGCATTCAACAGATGATAATGTTATAAATAGATACGTGTATACCTGAGAAAGGTTATGTCTGTGATACAAAATGTCATGCATTGCCTGAATATTGAAACTCTCCTCCACTTTTGTGAAAGGACAGTATATTAAATGCACGCCGGCAATCAACAAAAGTAATTGCGCCATTTTTCCTTTTCATGCGTTCTATAAAATCACATATTATCGTCGATTTTATATAACAAAAATACAATCCGGGAAATGTCAAAAGTATTCAAAAATATCCAGCTGATATCAAGTTATGACGTCATGTGACGTTTAGAGATTTTCATAAAAATAGTGATTATTCGATCAAGACAAGAACCGCTTTGAATTTATTTCGTGTTTTCTCGTGTGTTGGATGACTTATTTTTGTGCTTAACAACTGGCAACACTTAATTTCAAATGTCATAATCGAAATCGCTAGTTCAGTTCCAAGTTCCAAGTTCCTTCATGAAGATTACGTTATTTTAATTGTCTAGGATTTAGGTAGTTTAGTTTACATTTTACATTTAACAAATTTCTGGTGAATCTCCTGCAATGTCTTTTTCTCTAAAGGTAATAAATAATTTAAAAGCTAACTTTAGTTACAAAAATTACTTCAAACGATTTGTATCTGTTAGCTCCTCGATCTGCAGCAAAAATGTATTACAACGGTTGGAGAATCGAGGACTTGTCAGAGTCGCCGGTGAAGAAGTGGTTCCGTACTTACAAGGACTGATAACCAACGACATGAGGCATCTGGAAGACGGAGCCGGCAGTATGTACACCATGTTCCTGAACACTAAAGGCAGAGTCATTTACGACTCTATCATTTATAGAACTGAAGACCCCAAAGCTTTTATTATCGAATGTGACAGTACTGTGATAAATCTATTTCAAAAACATTTGAAAATGTTTAAGGTTAAACGGAAAGTTGACATAGAAGAGTACCCGCATAAAGTTTGGGTTTTATTTGACAAGGATATCATGAATTGTGTGGATTACGTTAAAGGTGACGGTGCATTAAAATCAGTGACGAATAGCAACCCTAGTCCTAAATTTGAAACAAAAGAAAATATGCTGATTTATAAAGATCCCCGCATCAATCTCCTCGGCATGAGAATTCTGTGTGATCCTTCAGTTAGTAGTGAAACTATTACCAAGAATATGAACATCAGTGATGTAGAAAAGAATGATCTAGATCTATACAGGATATTCCGCTATCATTTGGGAGTGGCGGAAGGAGTTCACGACCTTCCCCCGGGGAACTGTTTCCCGCTTGAAGCCAACGCAGACTTCCTCCACGGAGTCAGCTTTCAGAAAGGCTGCTACATCGGCCAGGAACTGACAGCCAGAACTCACCATACAGGAGTCGTTAGAAAGCGACTGATGCCTTTACTGTTTGAAAAGAAATTGGACAGTGAAATCCCAAACGATACTGGCGTATACGGTCCAAAGGACAGTAAAACATCAATTGGAAAAGTCAGAGGGGTCGCTGAGCAAGCTGGCCTCGGGCTGCTCAGAGTGAACCAAGCGCTGGAGGCAGCTCAGCTCAGTATATCGGGATCAGCTCAGTATATCGGGAAATAATGTTAAAACTTACCGCCCAAAATGGTGGCCGGCTGAAGCGCCAAAAGAGAAAACTCCCCCATCAGGACAATAGTCGAATATTCTCAATTAAAAAAAACTAGTCATTTGGATTTCACTTTAGACTACAATTAAATGAGATGTTTTTCTTTATTTCATGTAAATCAGGTACATACATACTTAATGATTTGATAAATCTCTGTAATTATTCCACTAACCGCCGCACTTTTATTAAGCACAGATTTCGGAAATTACACTACACTTCAACTTAATTACTGAAAGAAATGTTTAGATAGATGATAAATCTTATGTTTAGATAGATGGTAAAAGATGCATTCAAATTCCATTTTTATTCAATGTTCAAAATGTCCCCTGTGAAACGATTCCTTTGCCACTATTTTGATTTGTTTTCGAGTTTTTTTCATTTCTAAACATGTATGAATCACTTAACTAACCCTAACTAAGAACTTAATAACCCATTTAGTGCATGTAAATAGAGTTGTGTCTTGTATTAATTGTTGAAACCAAGTTTAATTTCCATAATCTGTGCCTAAAAGTGCGGCGGTTAGAGGAATAGGTAAATATTTCCCTATCAAGTCCACGCTCAAAACACAATTACAGTTAGTAATAAGTAATTCAGTAACCGGTATTGAAAAATATTGCATTTTAATGGTTATTTTGTTATCTCTAAAAATGCGAAATGTCATATCTCAAGGAACGCCATGTTGTTAATTACGACGGCAAACATCTCGCGTGATTTTTCATGTTTATGAAACCGAACAAAATAATGATTAATGCGCATTATTTATCATTTCCGAAGATTGCAATTCGTACTTATTATTGTCTAACTGACAGAAAGTGATTTTTTCTTTTAAAAATGCGGTCCTTGAAAAATAACATTTCGCGTTTTTAGAATTTAAAATAAAAACGCAATATTTTTCAATTCCGGGTACTGAATTACATATTACTAACCATTATCTATCTACCTAGTACAATTTGTTTTAATTTTTTAAAGTGTGTTTTGAGCGTGGACTCGATAGGGAAATATTTACCAGGGAATAATTACCAAAATGTCTATTATGTTTGTTCCATTTTGGTGGGAAACGTCAAAGGTTTGCATACATATAACGTCAAAAGTGCATTGTGAAGACTGTTTTAGAAGTATCGGTTCAAAGCCTTAATAAAAAATCCGGAATCAACAAAACACATTAGACTGATCTCTTTTGTTCAGCAGGTGGTTGGATTAATCTGGATCCCGATCTTGAGGTTGCCACCTTATTCATCGTACGCTCGTCTTTACAATACCTCCAGCTAATCACCATCTGTGCGACGATGACCTGATAGTGCTGTCTAAGGGCGAGCTCTTACACTAATATCAACTACATGAATGAATGAATTCCTTATCACTGTTTTGAGCAAAGTATTCACACTATCGATTTTCCTATGGACCACAATGATTTTTTTTTTAACGACTATTAAAATTCAATTTTTTTATAAGAAAAACTCTTATAACTTTTGAAGGTTATTCCCATCAATGTAATATATAACTGAAGAAGAAGATAAGAATCATTATCATCGTCATTACATAGTTTAAATTAAGTCGCTCAAAATGTATGTGCGCATAGATCTTTTAAACTATGCAACGGATTTTCATGCGGTTTTCACCAATAGATAGAGTGGTTCAAGAGGAAGATTTATATGTATAATACATGCTTTTTATAGTAGAGAAAAGCCGAGAAATTCAAATATTCAATTCAAGCAGCGGGCAGCTGGCAAGCGGGTGGTGTGGATTTTATAAAGGTTGGGTAATGGCGTTGTGCTTCGTTAGCCACAGCAACGTGTGGCCGGGACTGCTGGTAATAAATAATCTAAACGAAAATATGAAAGAAAACAAGACATCGGATACATTTATCCGAGACACTATCCAGGATACAAACCAATTCTTAGAATGATTGTTTCCAATAAAAAGTGTAGTTGCCCGTAATATGGAAAAATAATTAGTTGAAGATAATATTGTTAATTCTAAAATTTTAAATATGAGATTGACAATTATGACGGTTTGACAGAAGGTGGCAATAGCCAAATTGGTTAACGCGCATGTCCCGGTTAGACGAGAGGTCTGGGTTCGAGTCCCAGTTGCGACCATTGTCTTCTTCTGTTTTTCTGTGTCTTGTTCTCTTTCATATTTTCGTTTAGATTATTATTGTTATCTTCTTCTTCAATGACTATCAAAATATTTATTTTTAACTTTACAAGTAAAACCTCAAATTCCACCTCTGGGATACAATCCCAGGACCTTCGGCTTTCCGGACCACCTTAGCTCAGTTGGTAGAGCAGCGGCCCGGAAAGCAGAAGGTCCTGGGTTCGTATCCCGGAGCTGCCAATATCTTTTTCTGATTTTTCCCATTCCACATTTTCGATTGAGTTTCGCTAATATTGTCTTCATTTAATTAAAAACTATTGAAATACTTAGTTTATTCACAGTCCTCCTCACTAGGGATTCCTGTGCCAAGGCGGTAGATAGTTGTGTTGGTGTTACATTATGAAATCATCATCTTCTTCTTGATATCTTTATCTTCATGTTTATTGATTTCCTCAGCTTCATATTTGTTGATTTCTTTATCTTCATGTTTGTTGATTTCCTCATTTTAGTGTTTGTTGAATTCTATATCTTCATGTTTGTCGATTTCTTCGACTTCATGTTTACTTGGCCATATCTTTATGTTTTTAAACTTGTTCGCTTGCCTCCTAGTCTAAGATCCGAACTAGAAATGACCTTCACCCATCTGTTTAATGGATGAAAAGTATTTTATATCAAATTTAATATATTAGAAAATATATCTCGAGTAGGTTGTCTAAAATATTCCTGGCCAGACTATGATTTATTAAAAATTGAAAAATGACTTTTTATTAAATATTGCACTCATGAATTTAACAAATAAATTTAATACCAACCGAAAGTATAAAGCCTGTAGAACAGGGTTTCCCAACCATTGGTCTGTGGACCACTAGTGGTCCGCATGAGCTAGAATATGGTCTGTGAAAGATTTCAAACTTTGAATGAACGCGTGCGCGGTTAATAAGCGAGCTCGGTGCGCGGGTGACTGGGGGAGGTGGGGAGGGCAAGCGCCTCTTTATTTTTAACCTTGTGGTCCCTGTTAACAATAATGAAATCAAAGTGGTCCCTGGTCAAAAAAAGGTTGGGACCACTGCTATAGAATATACAAACGTTGGGTTGTCTCTTTTTTTCTTGGCGTAACTACTGGGTTGGCAGGTATAAACAGGTAAATTAATTATTATTTTGGTGTAGTTAATAACCTAAAATATTGAGAGCACGTGTTACTACGTATCGTTGTTTATTGACAATAATATATTTTATTGAAAAATTCCTAAAAAATTATTTTTGTGTGACTCGGATGATTTGTTGATTGACTTTAATGATGATAATACTCAGTATTTACTAATGTATCGCTATCCTTCTCTGTTACACAAATAAATGGCAAACTTGCTCTCTTTCATCTGGCGGTCAAGTCGCGCGCAGCTGCAATGTAGTGTCTTCTTCTATCGCATGGGATAGTTAGCTCGGACCTCTTTGTCACAAGTTTCCACACGCATAAAATTTTCACCTTTCAAAACTCGACAACCGTCATTCAGGTCAGATCTTTTACAGACAACCCTATATCATAGTATTCGCAATTAAATAGCGCTCATTTTGAAATAAGATTTATTTATTAAACAAATAGGTGAAAATAAGTATTATCGATTTACCTGTTTATACCTGCCAACCCAGTAGTTACGCCAGGAAAAAAATAGACAACCCAACATTTGTATATTCTATAGGCTTCGTACTTTCGGTTGGTGTTAAATTTATTTGTTAAACTCATGAGTGCAATATTTAATAAAAAGTCATTTTTCAATTTTTAATTAATCATAGTTTGGCCAGGAATTTTTTAGACAACCCACTCGAGGTATATTTTCTAATATATTAAATTTGATATAAAATACTTTTCATCCATTAAACAAATGGGTGAAGGTCGTTTCTAGTGTGGATCCTCTACTATTCATGGTATTTTAAATTTAATTTGGTAGTGCATTATATTATTATTATTTTTTTTAATTTATAAACTAACGTTTAGACAAGATTTTTATGCATAGCACAAAGGGTAACAATTATTACAAGCAATAATTGTCAGCCTGAAACACTCATTTACATTGAAAAATCTTCCGAGAAAAGATACTTGCCGCCAACGGGACTTGAACCCGTGTCAATGTAAATGAGTGTTTCAGGTAAATGAGTGTTTCAGGCTGACAATTATTGCTTGTAATAAGTGCATTATATAATTTTGTAGCGTGGAATTTATAGTTTTCTGGCCAAAAGATTTATTTAATTTTTGGAATGTTAGCCTCTAGAGCGATTATGGTCGAAAAATGGACCACTTTTATTTTTCTGTGATTGATAGCGGTCCAACATTGGACCACATTTTCCTAACATTCGTAAAACATTTATTGTAATTATTTAACATTTCCTTGGCCAGCCATTTTTAAAACAAAGCTATTGAAATTCTTTATCTATTATGACCATAGATGTCACAAATACGAACTTCGTAGACTATTTTAGAACGATGTTAAAAATAATTAAAAAAAAAAAAAAATTCCTGCCGAATTTTTGATCAGCTGTTTACGGTTAAAATTAAGTCCTTTTTCCATAGATATGCACCTTTCATTATCATGTATACCTCAGACAACATACAGAAATCGAAAATATTCTATGTTGACTTGAATAAGTATCCCTCACGGCAGTTTCAAAGTAAAAAATATAAAGGATTCGCGCAGTTATAAAGTTAACGATTTTTTAATATATTTTTTTATAAATCCTACAAATGTGAGATAAACAGTAGAATACAGGTTAATTCATTGGCTATAATAAGTTTTTATGTCTCCATGTTAAAATTCGAAGGTGTGATTTTTTTAATGTTGGCGAAAAATTTAAAAAATGAACTTCTGGGAAATCTCGAGCAATCGAGGCAAATTTATTTATATCGCGTGATTGCTCCAGTGGTTAAACAGATTTGGTTTGCTACATTTAATGTAGTGCGACATTTAGTGAACCCGGGCAGCCCTGTTTGCAGGGGTGAGGATTGTCTAGGTCTTGGCGGTTGAGGGAGACCTTTTTATCTCTTCAGCAGGACTCGGGAGCCTTGCACCCCAGCGGGAGCGATGAATTCAAACGTCATCACTCCTGGACACACTGACCCTCAGATTCCTTTCCCTTTACAGATCTTCCTCTCCTATAAATAAAAAGATTTCTTGTTTTAGTCCTTGTAGTTAGTGTAAGCGTGTTGGTCAGTAAGGTACTCATTAGGTGTATGGTTTAAATGGTAACCGACGAGTTCATCGAAAATCAATTCACCGAAAGCAAATTCATCAAAAACGAGTTCATCGAAAATCAATTCATCGAAAGCAAATTCATCGAAAACGAGTTCATTGAAAATCAATTCATCGAAAATCAATTCATCGAATGATCAATTCATCGAATCGCCAATTCATCGAAAAACATTTTTTTTGTAGATATTAGAGCTGTCAAAATTAAATACCCAAAAAAGTCTGTTTAACTGAGTTAAATGTGTTTAGCAACTGACAGTTTCGTAGTGACAATGTAAAATTTATAGGTTATCTCTTCGATTTCCGATTGTCTGGTACTGCAAAAAAGGGATATCTAAGGAACGGTGACCAGACAACTCATAATGAAACCAACTCATAAACAACTCAGAAAGGTCATTAAGAGTGATGATAAAAAATATTAAAAAATTGGTTAAATAGGTTAAGTTAGGTTAGGTTAGGTTAGTTTAGGTTGACCAATGCTTTTTTAACTTCTCGGTCCGCTCGGCATTTCTCTCAAATATCAACAAAATATATTTTTTCGATGAATTAGCAATTCGATGAATTGATCATTCGATGAATTGGTTTTCGATGAATTAATTTTCAATGAATTGGTTTTCGATGAACTCGTTTTCGATGAATTGATTTTCGATGAATTGATTTTCGATGAATTTGTTTTCGATGAACTCGTCGTGAACCGGTTTAAATTATACAGTCTTTTTTGACGTTATGTGCTTGCAAACCTTTAAAACTTTCTGCCAGAATATGTAAAGATATAATATTACGTATTTATTATTAACTTAGATCTCTCCAGACCTAATTAATTAATTCTGATTGTTTCAGATAACATAACCATGGATACCGTAATAAAAAAAGAAAGCGAAGCGAAGACTTTGATAGTGTTTGACTGTTTTAATTGCAAGTTACGTGAGAATGTGGACTATAAAGGGACGAAGCCGCCATTTGCCCGAGAGGTGATGCTGAAGGAGCCGGGCTACATCATGAAGGACCCCTTCAGCGAGGCGGGCCGCGGTCAAGTCCTGGTGCTGGGCGGTGACTGTGGTGCTTGTGGCCGGATGGTCTGCCTAGCCAAGGAGTGCAGTGTGTTCTACACTAAGACGTTTTGCCTGCCGTGCGCCAGAGATAATTTGCAATCTTTACCCGATGTTATCAAATCTAAATTGGTTCAGTGCAATAAATAAAATTATTTTAGTTAAAAATTTTAATATTGTATTTTTATATAGATAGTCACCAGATTTATAGGACTATACAGATAGGACTGTACAGTCGAACTAATGAATGAGTGAAAGTGGCCGAAATAGGAACATAACAATATTCTGTGGTTTCATTCATTATTATTATTTTTTTTTTTTTATGTTTTTTATTCAGTAAAGTTTATACATTACAGTAAATGGATAATTTTTTGGCCATCACACTAGGCACATGCCCGTGTTGTAGTGGCCAATTTTATGTTAAGTATAATAATACAAATTAAAAATAAGTTGAATGTAAAACAAAATAATATAAAAATAAAATAAAATAATTTATACATCTAAAACAAGTATGATGTATAAAGGAATTAAAAATAATGCAAAATATCTACATAAGTTTAAGATATATGAATATAAAAAATAAGTATGGAAAAACAGAAAAATTAAAAATAATATGAAAAGTATATGAAAGAAAATACGTATCATTGAATTAAAAATAATACAAGGAGCATGTATCAAAAAAAAAATAAAGAAATACAAGTACATTTGTGTAATTAAAATACTATTAAAATGTAATAAGAATACAAGTACATTAAGTACAAGTGTGTTTGTAAAAAATACAAGTACAATATAAAATCAAAGAAAGTACTATTTGGTAAGAGAGTAGGGATAAGTTATATCTTGATGAGCAATTTGCATTTCGTGTTATGGTAACATGGGTATATAGATATATATCAGAAATTTTGAAAGTCTATTGTGCAAAATTTCATCAATTATAAAAATTCTGCTTTAATTTCTAGAGTGCTAAAAGTACAAAAGAACACATCTAGGCCTCCCTTAGCGGAATTGTGGTAAACCAGTGATAACACACACCAATAATTATAACCTAGTGCAGCAGTGAGCATTTTAAAATAACATATATATTGAAGTAATTAATACTGCCAAATATTTGCCATTGTCAAAAATTTCATAAAAAATTTGAATAACATCATTTACGACATTTTTGTCATTCTGTTAAAAATTTGAAGTAAGTTCCGCTAAGGGTTAAAATGATGGAGAATTTTACAAGCCCAGAAAAAAGTAAAGTATCAGGCCTATAAAATTAGCTTTTAAGTTCAAAATATCCTACTTTTGATAAACCCATTTTTGGTTATTGTTCAAAAAGAAATTGTCCCAAGCACCCCCGTTCCCCACTCGCGTCTCTCTGAACTTGTGCGCTGTCATTGTAATTTTTTTTACAAATTCCATAGCGCCAGAGCTCCCCATTATATATAGAAACCTTCAGGGGCGTGCGCACACCAAATCACCAAAGTTTCATCACAATCGGATAAATGGTATAGGAATGCATAAGGGACAAACAAAGAAATATTCATTTTCATGTACAAAGATTTAACATTTGTTCTGTGTGGACACGATGTCACGAAAACGAAATATAAATATTCACAGATATATGGGATATGGTGTTTTTACTTTCACTGATATATTACCCGCCCGGATCTGTAAGTGCGTAGGGCCCCCGGGGCCTCTCAGTCCGACTCTGTACACATGGCATGTTCGTTTTAGCATGATATAATTTATTCAGCAGTTTCCCCTAAAGAAAATATCCATTTAATATTAATTCAGATTTTTCCTTTTCAAATTTGTATAAAGTAATTGAGGTGGAAAAATCTGAATTAATAAATCATGACGATCAACAAAGAGGAACAAACATATTTAATTTTATTTGTTGGGTGCTGTTTAAAAATTCAAATAAAAATGAATTTAAAATGTTAAAGTTATAATATTTCAAATTATTTTTTTACTACTTAGTAGGTATTGGTAGGTACCAGTGAGTTGATTTAACTTTGAATTTGTAGTTCTATTCTGTAGGTGGGTTTTTCCTTCACATTTATTTTTATTATTATTTGAAGTGAAGGTTTATTGGTTCAGGGGCGGATCTAACAGTCAGCATTTCAGCAAATCGACACTTTGGTTGGACAGGGTTCTAACTTCACTTGACCGAGATATGAGATGTCAAAGTTTGCAAAGACCTGCACTCATTATCTATTTAATGATTTTGAGGTTGAATCTTGAAGATTTTTAAATGAAAATATTAAAATAGGAAGTATGCTTACCATTTTATAATACACCTAAATGTCAAGTATAATAAATTGCCTTATGCAATAAGCTAGGGCATTATAATTCATTGCACAAGGTTCTAACTAAATTTCCCTAATGCCAAACCAAGCTAGGGCCCATTTCATAAAGTTTTAATTACATTTCCCTAATGCCAATCCAAGCTAGGGCCCATTGCATAAAGTTCTAATTACATTTCTCTAATGCCAATCCAAGCTAGGGCCCATTGCATAAAGTTCTAATTACATTTCCCTAATGCCAATCCAAGCTAGGGCCCATTGCATAAAGTTCTAATTACATTTCCCTAATGCCAATCCAAGCTAGGGCCCATTGCATAAAGTTCTAATTACATTTCCCTAATGCCAATCCAAGCTAGGGCCCATTGCATAAAGTTCTAATTACATTTCCCTAATGCCAATCCAAGCTAGGGCCCATTGCATAAAGTTCTAATTACATTTCCCTAATGCCAATCCAAGCTAGGGCCCATTGCATAAAGTTCTAATTACATTTCCCTAATGCCAATCCAAGCTAGGGCCCATTGCATAAAGTTCTAATTACATTTCCCTAATGCCAATCCAAGCTAGGGCCCATTGCATAAAGTTCTAATTACATTTCCCTAATGCCAATCCAAGCTAGGGCCCATTGCATAAAGTTCTAATTACATTTCCCTAATGCCAATCCAAGCTAGGGCCCATTGCATAAGTTCTAATTACATTTCCATAATGCCAATCCAAGCTAGGGCCCATTGCATAAAGTTCTAATTACATTTCCCTAATGCCAATCCAAGCTAGGGCCCATTGCATAAAGTTCTAATTACATTTCCCTAATGCCAATCCAAGCTAGGGCCCATTGCAAAAGGTTTTAACTACATTTCCCCAATGCCATTCCAAGCAAGGGACGCATTCTAATTTAATATTTTCCTTTAAAATGTGTTAAACAAAAAAAAAACTTTTCATAATATTTGAGGTTCAATCTATTAAATTGTTTATGAGAGTTTGTTTTTGTAAACTTTTACACCCTAGATCAGGGGTCACCAAATGGCGGACCGCGGACTGTCTTGTGGGGACCTTGTGTTAACAATACAATTTTTTTTTCTTTAAGGATCTTAAATCGGAATTTGAAAACAGATTCACAAATTTTAAGAAAATTGAGAATGTCGTCGACCTCCTCAGTAACATTTACTCTGCATCCTGGTGATGAATGGAGCAATGAAGCTGCAAATAGAAGTATTTTCGGGAGTAATAAAGCTGCTCTCCAGATGGAAATGATCGATTTCCAAGAAAATACAGTTTAAAAACACCAAAAGCAGGAAGTTTCTTGTCAAGAATTTCGGATAAATTTGTTTATGCTAATAATTACCCAGAATTAAAAGAATTAGCCTTAAAACTTCTCACTTTGGTTGGGTCCAGTAGCGTAGCGAGGGGGGGCGGGGGGGGGGGGGGGGGGGGGCGGACCGCCCCGGGTGCCACCCAAGGGGAGTTTGACACTCGAACGGTGGAGAAAAAAACTTACGAAAGTGCAAAATGGCCGCAAAAAATATTTTACACTTGAACACTGACTGTTATTTAGCTCTATGGCTCGTTTGGTCGGGGATTCCCGAAAAAACGTTTTGTTTTTTTAATTTTTGTTCCTTACTCGAAGTATTGCTCGGTCGGGGATTTCTCTGAAATATTCCTTGTGCCATTCTAATTTCGTAATGTTATTGTTATCGTAAATGTAAACTCGTGAAATGAATTGTTATCTATTGACTGACGTGAATTAGTGAAAAAGTTGTGTTTCTGTTTGCGTTTTTAGTAGTGCTGAAAGATCATTTAAAAAAAAAACAAGGTAAGTGGATTTGATAGTTCTTTTTTCTAATAGACGCAAAACTTGAATACAATTATACCATAATCGATCGATAACTGATTGAAGAAAAATGATAAATCATCTGTATGTTTTTTTCTGTATTATATTGTTTTGTGTGCATAAATAAATACTTAAGGAATAATCAGTAATTTGGAGATTTTCAGAAAACTTTTTTTATGAATTCGAAATATGCGTTTTGAATTTGTTAACGAAGCGCTATTTACACCGATACCAAGTCAACAATTAGCTGTTTACACTGGAGTAGTTTCGCAAGCTAAGGTAATTCGTCTACCAAATGTAAGAGCACCCTCAGATTTCGATCAGTTGTCGATTCTTTGGATAAGAGGTCACTTGCACATTACTAGCTCTCTAAATCATGATACCTGAATTATTTTATCTAATATTAGGTTGGGTATTATCCAAAATCTGGTTTGAGTTTCTAAAAAGTTTTTTGATTACGTGAGTATGGCGTCTTGACGGTGTATTTATTCGTTGATCCGGCCTATACTAATATCACATTTTTCCAGATTTTAGTGATTCTGTGTGAGAATCCAAAAGCTTGAATAAAAGTTACACACGGAACAAGCAATTGGTTTTCTTTCGAATTTTGGGGCATACGGTGTGCAACTCAAATTTTAAGCACATCTCAAAACTAGTTTCAATTTACGATTGAATCTGTATTCGGTAACTCGTTTTAATTAAAACTACACCCATAACATAAAAATGGTTTTCCTCCGATATTTGCAGCACATAGTCTGAAACTTTCATATCTTGCAAAAGTAGAACTCGGGAATGGTTTCCTTTGAAATAAGTCCGCAGATAAACAGAGTTACAAATGAAATTTCAAAGGAAACCATTTTCGAGTTCCACGTGCAAGATTTGAAAGTTGAAGAATATGTCCTACAAAAATCGGAGTAAAACCATTTTCGTGTACTGCGTGCATTAATAAATAAAGCTGAGGACTTACACCTTTACAATCTCACAATTGAAATTTTATCGTTACACTCTGAAC
Source organism: Limnephilus rhombicus (assembly GCA_929108145.2). NCBI lineage: Eukaryota > Metazoa > Arthropoda > Insecta > Trichoptera > Limnephilidae > Limnephilus > Limnephilus rhombicus. The sequence goes on along the minus strand of OV815287.1, from coordinate 8,895,659 downwards.
ACAAAACTGGTTTTTACTTGAGAATGGGTTGTTAAAATTATATTTTCGTGCCAGCAAATGATTTTACTCAGAATTTTGTCGCATATTAGAATTGAAAACTCCACTCGAAACTTTAGAACGAAGTTACGAAATTTTTTATCGTGCATTTGGAGAACATAACTGGTTTTAACTTTCTGTTTGCGTTTCCCCAGTTTCAAAACTGCATCCAGAACTCAAAAATGGTTTTCCTCAGATTTTTGTACCACAAAGTATGCAACTTGAATTTTTTAACTGCACTTGGAAAATGAGAATGGTTTCCTTCGAAATGCGTCAGTACCTGCATCCGCATCTGAATATTTTTTTGAAATTCTGAATACAAGACTTGTTTTAACTTAATAATTAATCTGATAAGAGTCCACCGGCTTAAATTAAAATTGAACCATATTAATTTTTTCAAAACTGGTTTAAATTTAAGAGTGAATCTGTATTCGGTTAATAGTTTTAGTTAAAACTACACCCATAACATGAAAATGGTTTTACTCCGCTATTTGCAGCACGTAGTCTGAAACTTTCATATCTTGCAACTCAGGGAATATATTGCAATAGTGGAACTAGGGAATGGTTTCCTTCGAAATGGTTCCGCAGATGAACAGACTTTCAAATGAAATTTTAAAGGAAACCATTTTCGAATTCCAAATGCAAGCTTTGAAAGTTGCAGACTATGTGCTGCAAAGTTCGGAGGAAAACCATTTTCATGTACTGCGTGCATTAATAATTAAAGCTTAAGACTTACACCTTCACCATTTCACGATTGAAATTTTATCGTTACACTCAGAGCACAAAACTGGTTTTATCTTAAATACGTGTTGTTAAAATGATAAATGCCAGCAAATTATTAACTTCAGAATTTTGCAGCATATTAGAATTGAGGACTCCACTCGGAACTCTGTTATTTGCAGCTCTATGGCTCGGTCGGTCGGGATTCCCAAAAAAATTTGTTGTTTTATTTTCGTTCCTAGCTCTTACTATTGCTTTGTGGGGGATTCCCCTGAAATATTCCTCGCTTATCACCTGTGCCATTCAAATTTCTTTTGTACATTGTGATTGTCGGGAACTCATGAAGAGAATTATTACCTGTTATTATTGTGGAAAAAGTTGTTATTAGGTTAGTGTTTTTAAAAGTGTTCTCATTTTGAGGATTGCCAAATTTTTGTTACATTTGATTAGCTAGTAATGTTTTTATATTTAAGGAGGTCGAAATTTGCGTTTTGAATATCTCAAAGTAAACTTTAATGGGGGGGGGGGGGGGGTGACACCACGTTTTCCGCCCCGGGTGCCACCCATGCTAGCAACGCCACTGCTTGGGTCAACATATGTTTGTGAAGCAGCATTTTCCAAGATGAACATCATTTAAAATAAATTCTGGAGCAGACTTACCTACCAATGAACATCTCCAAGATGTAATGACAATAGCCTGCACAAACTTTAGTCCAAACTTCAGACGGATAGTCCAATGCAAAAAATGTCATTTTTCTCATTAATACCTATTGTAAAAAATACCTTGGTACTTCTTTTTATTCATAACATTTGTTTATTATTTAAAATAATGTTGCAGAACCGATTCGTTTTATTTGTTCATTGATAATGTATGTACACATATTTAAATAGTACAGTTTATTATTTTAATTGTTAAGCCAGGGGGGGGGGGGTGTTGGCTTTTTCCCTTCCGGACCGCGACGGTCATATTATTTAAAAAAACGGACCCCTAATGAAAGCAATTGCTAGAACATGGTAAGGCGAAGTCAGAACCCTATCTAACCAAATATTATATAACTATACTGCGCCTCGTACAAACGATCAACTGTCAGATACAAAGTGTTTACTGCAAAAGGTTCAAAGTGACGCGACGTATTCTTTCATAGTGCTTTCACACAAACGAAGTAAGTATTGAATTCCGTAAGTCTAAACTTAAACTTTTAGAACCTTGTAAAATAAAAGGAAGCTTTATAGAATTTCGTCATACCCTGATGCACCAGCTCAGGGTCTGCGGCCTGAGGGTGCCCCAGAACTCATGTTCATAGACAGAACTACACAGGAGTCCCCGATAAGAAAGTCGGTCGGTCGGTCTCGGATAAGAAAGGTGTCGCCCCCCATCGGATGGCACCCGGGTGAGCCGCCCCGCCCCCCCCCCATTGCATTTTTATGTTAATGTTATAGAAGGTTTAGACATGCCCTTGGTCGAATTTGAATCCTAATGGAAAAATTAAAATAAAATTTTTCTGGATAGTATAATTTATTTTTAAATAATTAAATTAAGATAATATTTTAAACATAACAACTACTACAAATAATTATTGTAAAAGTTTTCAAAATGACCTAAATGCAAAAAAATATTTTCCTCGTTGATGAAAATATAAGAAAAATATTGAATCTAAAGTGTTAGTAAGTATACTTACATAAAATATTTTTTTTATTTTCCTTTCCAAAAGTTAATTATTTTAAAACACAGATAATCTAACTAGGTAAAACTCAAAATAAAACTGGATTTGTATAAAAAACAAAGTCACACCGGGACACTTTTTCAAACTTATAGATAATATACAGCTGATGTCCCCGGCGTTGCCCAGGCTTTACGCAGAGTTTTTCAATGTAGACAATATTTTTTCTCTTATTTTGAATATCAAGCGTGCAAAATTTCGTCAAAAAGAATCAAAATACTGCTTTAAGGGACATGAGATGAGGTGGAGGTGGTTTTTCGAAGTAGACGGTGAACTTTCCATTGTTTTGAAGATCAAGTGTGCAAAATTTCATCAACCTCGGAATAAAACTGTAGATTTGAATCCACATCAAATGCGCGCCGACCGCCCGCTAAAGCACTGGCCACAGATGATGGATGAACTTTATATATAAGAAAGAAGAAAAAGACGAAGAAGAAGAAGATATAAATGTCGTTTAAACTTCGTTGGCCATCTTTTCAGCAAGAGATTTTTTTAGTTCATTGGGGTCGAACATAGTTCTAAGCAGAGTGAAATAGGACCAGGATCTTCCCAGAATCTGTAATGAGACAAATAGGTACTCTAAATAACAATTTAAAGGACAGAAGGATTTCATTTTAATTTCTTTTCTATTTAGAATATATATATTCCAGTAGAATAATGATGGACGTATAATTTTGTAGTTTTGCAATAGAGCTGTTTAAACTTTCGTTTCTCCTTTTTTTGTTGTTTATGAGATCCAGAAATTTAATGTAGTTTTGTTAGGTATATTAATATTTTGCATTTCAAATCATTTCATTCAAAATTCTTAAGGAACGGGCTAATTTTGGAACCAGTTCCTATTGGATTTACAAAATAATCACCAACACTGAAGCTGAACCAAAAGCCGCCCGCAGGGCCTAGCAGTAAAAACCTGCGGAGCGGGTTTTTAACTGCTAGTTTACTTTAATACCATTCAACTTATTAATTAACACGGTCACTTGAAATCTACAAACAAAATTTATTAAATTTACGATAAGCCGCCGCACTTTTAATAGGCACAGATTTTGGAAAGTACACTATTTTTAAACTTAGTTACCGCAAAAAACATCGGTTTCAGTCAGGAGCGGTGGAAAAGATGCATTTTAATTTACATTTCATAAACAAAAAAATTTGTACGTAATTTCTCGTTACGGCTGACGTTTCGTATTACTTTATTTTGCATTCTGAACAGCTTCCACTATTTCCAGGGTACCAATCGATAAATATTTAAAAAAAGATAGCTATATGGCAAAAATCACACATATTCTAGGAAGGTACTAACTAAAGTTACCGTACAAATTTCCAAAATAATTTATGGATAAGCCGCCGCACTTTTAATAGGCACAGATTTTGGAAAGTACACCATTTTTAAACTTAGCTACCGCAAAAAACATCGGTTTTAGTCAGGACAAATTTTCATAATATTAAAAAAAGATTGCTATACGGCAAAAATCACGGTAATTTTTGGAGATCGCTGGCAACGGTTAATATGCACTTTTAAAAAAAAAAACCTTTTGATTCACCTTAATTACATTAAAAGGCAACTATTTGCATTGGGGGAAGTGGAAAATATTTCATTCTAAATTTCGATTACGTAAAATTAAAATTAGCTTTCGTCTTGTGAGATTGTACGCCAGAATCACAAACCATGTTACACAAACCTAGCGTAGCCGCTAAACTACTTGAAAACTGGGATGTTTTTCTTGCCTTGACGCGAGTAGGCCTTATAAAGGGGCACTTTCTTTTGTATCACAAACCATGTTACACAAACCTAGCGTAGCCGCTAAACTAGTTAAAAACTGGGATGTTTTTCTTGCAATGGCGCGAGTAGGCGTTATAAAGGGGCACTTTATTTTGTATCACAAACCATGTTACACAAACCTAGCGTAGCCGCTAAACTACTTGAAAACTGGGATGTTTTTCTTGCCTTGACGCGAGCAGGCGGTATAAAGGGGGCACTTTCTTTAATGTGTGCAAATTATTTTACTATGAATTTGTTTTGTATGGTTGGCACTACTGACATACGTCACTATGTGGTTTCTATGGATAAGATTCAATATGGCGTGGGCGTCAAAACGGATAATTACGTGAATAAAAGTTTTTACGAATATAAATTTAAATGCACGTTTTTCCGCCGTTCTCGACTGAAACAGATGGTTATTATGGTAATTAAGTTTAGGGGTAGTTTATTTTTTTAAATATATGCCTATTAAAAGTAGTGGCATGCGGCGTCTAGTCGTAAATTTACCCAAAATTTTTATCACTAATCCAAATCCGTCAGCCACCGATAAATGGACAGCTGGCCAAATAATGGAATAATAATTATTTTTATTCATACATTATTTACACATTCTTTCTTTTATTCTTACTACATATTATTATTGTCAGTTTTGCAATTATTGTCGTTACATTATTTTATTTTCATTTGTATTATGTTACCACCATAATAAGGGCATTCCCTAGTTTGGTGGGTGTATTTTAAAATAAATAAAAAAAACTCTCACCGCTGTGAAGGTAATGAGGGATATCTGAGCAAAGCCCATGGTAGTCACGCATGATGGCTTTTGAGCCCTGAAAGAGAGTTTTGTTAAATAACATCACATGTCGCCACTGACAAGAACCTATTGCCAGTACGCTTGTACCAGGCTTGGTATGCACCGTTCGGAAACTAAGCAAGAAATAAAGAATTTCAGCGGAGACCACAATGCCATGGACGTTTTTACTCCAAATAAGCTCAGGAATCACTTATCTGACAAAACAAATTGTGTCACTTTTACCACTGGTCACTCAGCTGAGTAATTGCTCACCCTCCCACCCAGACCCTTAGGGTGGGCATATGCTGAGACACAGGCCGAGCACAATGTGTAGGTTTTGTAATGTATGGAAATGTATGAAATGACATAAGCTGCGGGGCAGGCAAGTACTGCGCAGAAACGCGTCTGCGCTGCTCTGCGTTGAGTTGTGGTCGCGGCGCAGGTTCTGCGCGACACGTGCGCAGGCGGACAATATTTCCCATGAGAATCTCACTTTTTCAGGTATTTGTGCTTTAAAAGACTAAAAATCAATAGTAAATTAATATTTTTATTTTTATTTTAACTTTATGAGTAAAACCTCAAATTGTAATATTTAATTAAATGAAGACAATATAAGCGAAACTCAATCGAAAATCTGAAAACAGAAAAATCAGAAAAAGATATTGACACATCTGGGACAGATGTGTCAATATCTTTTTCTGATTTTTCTGTTTTCAGATTTTCGATTGAGTTTCGCTTATATTGTCTTCATTTAATTAAGTAAATTAATAATTTCAAAGTCAGAATTGGGCTCGGTACTAGCTGAACTAATATGCTAGTCACCGATTTCTGCATTGTCTGTCCTCCGGCGACATTTCTGCTCTGCACATTCTGCGCGGCCTGCGCCTCAGCATATGCTCATCCTCACAGTGTTGTGTTAACCATGTTGTGGCACATTCATAAAAATGCCGAAGCAATTAAAAAATGTCACCGGTGAGCACAATGCCACCTCTACATATTTTACTCCAAATAAACTTAGGAATCACTGGTTAAATTTATCCTGATACACCCTGTGTAATATAGTTGCTAATATTTACATAATAAAAATAATATAATAATACTCGGTTATGAATGATTACTCAAATATTACTATTTTTGTAAAATATAATATTGTACTGATTATTGTATTTAGATGATTATTTACCAAGTACTTATTATATATCAATTTATAATGGCAACTCAAACATGAGAATTGATTTCTCTATTGAATTTGGTAGTCTTGTTAAAAAAAGTAAAGTTTAGAAAATTTTAAATCCATTATATTATGTAATATAAATAAGGTGGAAACAGAATGGTGAAAAGCTGACAGAACATAGATTGTGTGTTTTACCTTGCTATTATCAGGAGAATACAGGCCCTGAAGCGAGGTCCTGCCATATACCATCGGCAGTTGTAAGCGGCTTCCGATATTTCACCAGACTTCGTCATCATGGATTTAAAACATCATTTTTTTAATAAAAATTGTATTTACACAAAAAAAATTAATTATTTAATTTTTTTCATTTAGATTAAAAAATTACCATTTGCAAAATGCTTATAGGCATACCTAGGGTTACCATCTGACCGGATAAATCCGGTCGAGACCGGATTTTAAGGGTTTAGACCGGACTCCGCCCGGATTTCATCCAAGACCGGATTTTTTGTCATGCCACGCAAAAATCACAGTCGCTGAGCCTGAGCGTCCCATGCGCTGTGTTGCGCTCAATCAAATAAATGAACCCAAAGAGCATACACAAATACAAGCGATTATGCGTGCTGCGTGCATGCGGGAGCATCTAAATCAAAACTTGGATGAATAAAGGGGGGGGGGGGGGGGGTTCGAACAACGCGTTACGTAACATGTTTTTCTTTATTTAAATAAAAAACTAGGGAATTAAAATCTTCCAAGTTGACAACCCTTTTCGTTTATGTTGTACGGGGAATTAATCCCTCGACTGTATTGTGCGTCATTTTTTATTTTATTTTCTTTGTCAGTAGTCGTTAGTGTTCTAAACACGAAATACACATAAACACAAATTTCTGTAGTCAGTGTTGTTAAAGTGTGTTTGAAGGTACTATAATGTCCTGAAAACATATATGGAACATAACATAGCGAGAGTTTTTAGTTAGAACAATGCTTTTTAGTTATTACACACATGTTAGTTTACTGCTTAAATATAATAATATTACATATAGATATTTTTTTTAGTAGGTACATGCCTAGTCACACTCAGAACATGAAAAAGGTTTTTCTCCACTGTGAATCGCGCTGTGCATTTTTAAATCTTCTTTCGAGAACTTGAATAACTGCATTCGGGACAAGAAGATGGTTTTGTCTGCTGTGTGTAGGTAAACATGTGATTTTTTGGTGCCTCTTTTTAGAACATGAATAGTCGCAGTAGAAACAAGTAAGAGGTTTTATATCACTGTAAGTCAGCAAATGATTTCTAGAAGTTCATTTGTACAACATAAAAAATTGCAGTCGGGACATGAAAAAGGTTTTTCATCAGTGTGAGACAGCATGTGCCGTTTAAGTTTTTTTTTTCGAGAAGAAGAATAGTTGCAGTCAGGACATGAAATGGGTTTTTCTCCACTGTGGGTAAACATGTGATTTTTAGATTTCTCTTCATAGTACTTGAATAGTTGCAGTCGGAACAAGAAAAAGGTTTTTCGTCACTGTGAGCTAGCAAGTGCCGTTTTAGTTACTTTTTTCGAGAAGAGGAATAGTTGCAGTCAGGACATTAAAAGATCTTTCTCCGTTGTGGGTAAACATGTGATTTTTAGATTTCTCTTCGTCGTACATGAATAGTTGCAGTCTGAACACGAAAAAGGTTTTTCAGCAAGTGACTTCTTAGATATCCATTTTGAGGACACGAATAGTTGCAGTCAGGACATGAAAAAGGTTTTTCACTTCTGTGAATCATACTGCAGATTTTTAAATCTTCCCCTTTGAGAACTTGTATAACTGCATTCGGAACATGAAAAAGGTTTTATTCCACTATGAGTCAGCTTGTGAATCATAGTAGAGTAAAGTGTTGCTCCACCGGGATACAGTAGGAAAATTACTTTCTTAGGGCCTCCTCAGTGCAGCTAATGTTAAAAAAGTACGTGTTGTAAAACCATGTAGGTATATAATAGGTCAGTGTTAAATTGTGGAAATCCGGAAGGAATGCAAGGCCGATAAAAATTATAATAATTTCCAATTTTTTTTATAAATAAAAATTTGTATGTGCAAACGCGATTAAATCAAGAAAAGGAGTATTTAAGTGACATTTCAGTACTTTGCGCAATTTAATTGTGACTTTCAGGTAAAAATTGTCACTTGGGTGTTACGTAACGATTAGGGGGGGGGGGGGGGGTAAAGGAAAATGTTACGGTGCGTTACAGGGGGGAGGGGGGGGTCCAAAATCTTCAAAAACTGCGTTATGTAATACTTGAATGCCCCCTAATGCAATACGTCATGCTACAGATTTGTTGGAGTTCGACGTAGAATCTTTAGTGATGAAAATTTTCAGTTTATACTGAACGAACAGAAATGCTGAAAGAATTATGCAATTATGTTTATTTATTTATTTAAAACAAAGTATCACGAAATATGGAAATGAACATTGCAAGGATAAATAATGTTACATGAAAGCAAAGATAAACAGAGAAAATAGAAGACATTAGAATTGTCAAGACCTTGCAAAACTTAGAGTAAATATAAAATATCTTCAATTGTTTAAAGAGCAACAAAAATTATTTAAGCTTATACCAAAAAAATCAAGGTCTTGACGTGAGTTGACTATTCTACGCATTCTAGACAGTGGTGAATTATAACTATTATTAGTCGAGTGCTGATTGGGGAAAAGCAGGTCTTTATTTTTGAGTGTACGAGAAGGTATATTGAACGTGATGAGTTTTAGTAATGTGGGTGAATCGATTAAACAGTTAATAATTTTGAAGAAACAAATGCGATCGGATTTTTGCCGACGGTCTTCTAAAGGAGAAATTTTAGAGTTTGTTCAATTTTGGCATACGAGTAATTACCTCGCTCTAATCCTAGCCTCCTGGCAATCCCTTTTAGGAACCCATTCTGATCGGACTCAATATGACGAATATGGACAGCATAAAAAGGAGACCATACAACACAAGCATATTCAAGATGGGGGCGAACCAAGGAGCAGTTAAGAGTTCTTAGGGTATTAATGTTTTTGAAGTCAGAAGTGATTCTAGTGATGAAACCAAATAGTTTTAGATGAAAGATTTATTAACAATCATATTTATATGTTCTCGAAAAGAAAGCTTGCTATCAAGAGAGACACCAAGAATGAATGTTGAAATTAATTATGAAAAATTGCTGTATCATAGTAAGGGGGCGTTCAAGTATTACGTAACGCAATTTCTGAAGATTTTTTACCCCTCTCTCCCCCCCCCCATGTAACGCGCCGTAACGTTTTTCCGTACACCCCCCCCCCCCTCCCTTAAGCGTTACGTAACGTCCAAGTGACAATTTTGACTTCTTTATTAATTTTTTTTTCTTGTATAATCGCGTTTGCGGTAATAAATAAAACAAGCCAATTGCCAACTTGGAAGATTTTGATTCCCTAGTTTTTTTTATCACAATAAAGAAAAACATGTTACGTAACGCGTTGTTCGAACCCCCCCTCCCCCCCCCCGCAATCGAATTTTTCAGCAACAGAAAGGATGCTAAAATTTTACAAGGCTTTGAAATAATTCTTTTTATCAACAGATAAATCTCCAGTTCTTCTCAAAAAGTTTTTTGAAAGCGATACTACCGAAATATATTTTTTCTATCTTCATTCATTGATGGCTATATTTCATTCAAGAATATCTTTACTGGAAAAGGAGAAAAACTCAATCGTCGAAGTGCTTTGTACTTTAAAAGGAACGATAGAGTCACTAAGTCAAATAATCGAATATAACTTCGTTCAATTATTATGAGCAATAATTATCAGCCTGAAACACTCATCTACATTGAAAAAATCTTCCGATAAAAAATACTTGCCGCCAACGGGACTTGAACCCGTGTCCTTCTGATTGCCGGTCAGGTGCTCTTACCACAGAGCTATGGCAGCTTATGTAATGCCCGCCAAATAATTCAATATATACTAATGTTTCATTCAACAATTACTGTTTATTACATTTTTCCACCTGAAAACTAACTTCGTTCCTTCTTTAAAAGTACGAGATCTCTTTGAAAAAATATAAAATTAACGAAGGCGAACGCAATAAGAAAAATACTGAAATAAAACTGATGTACTACCAGAATGCATAGACTACATACCTAAATATTTTGATAAAACCTTTGGACTCATTCATGTATTAAAGCAAAATCAGGAGCTACAATTTGACAATATCACAGACTGTATTGTATTTTTGAGAAACAAAGGAATCATCATTGACGATGTTAAACTATTTGAAGAATTCTGCCTACTAAAAATTTTCTTAACACAAAGCGATTTTTATGACGAGCTAGCTGAAAAGCAATGGGTAATTTTCTTAAATGCGTGCAATGATAGCACTCGTTTTATTCAATTACTGAAGATTTGTCAGTATTTTTTTTGGATTACGCCACACAACGCAAATGTGGAACGAATTTTTTCAGGTTCAACAGGTTGTCAGTTGAGACAATAAGAGAAATATTACTCACACAACACAATTTCAAACATATGACATGTGCCGAATTTCACAGTGAAATTTCTACAAAAACAAACTTTTTGAAAGCTGTTGTTGGTGGATAAAAATATAATGTGCAAAAAATATAATTCAAGTTAATAAAACCTAATTATAATCTACTGAATTATATTTTCAGCCAAAGACCGGACTTTTTTACGGAAATCAGGATTTTTTACTGCTTGCAACCGGCTTTTCGAATTCAAGCCCTGGTAACCCTAGGCATACCGCTGATAGCTCGGGTTTTAGTCTGTTATCAAAAATGTTACCAAGACAAATAAAGAGAACAATTGACCAAAAAACAGTCTACATCTTTTTCGTAAACAATGTGCGGGAGATTATAAAGGAGCTCTCAGTGGCAGAACCAGAAACCGGGACCAAAATCAGAAATGATGTTTGTGGTTCTCACCTTTTCGATGAGCAAGTTGCCGTAGTAGCTGAGAATCAGAGTCTGAAATATAGTGCCGCACAGGAAGATGAGGAACTTTATTAGATCCACTGACATACCGAGCTGAAAAATAAAGGAGATAAATAAAGTATAAAAACATCCACAAAGCTGTTGGGGATACTTGGGAATCGGAGCCCGCAGACTTATCCGAGTTGGCCATCCAGTTTGAAGGAAACATGTGGAAAGAGGTGACAGGGACAAGGAAAGAATTGTCATATGGCCGAGTCTTCCCACAGATGAAAATGGATGGTCAGTAGGTAGCTATTGATGATGGTCAGTAGATAGCTATTGATGATGGTCAGTAGGTAGCTATTTATGATGGTCAGTAGGTAGCTATTGATGATGGTCAGTAGGTAGCTATTTATGATGGTCAGTAGGTAGCTATTGATGATGCTCAGTAGGTAGCTATTCATGATGGTCAGTAGGTAGCTATTTATGATGGTCAGTAGGTAGCTATTTATGATGGTCAGTAGGTAGCTATTTATGATGGTCAGTAGGTAGCTATTGATGATGGTCAGTAGGTAGCTATTTATTATGGTCAGTAGGTAGCTATTTATGATGGTCAGTAGGTAGCTATTTATGATGGTCAGTAGGTAGCTATTGATGATGCTCAGTAGGTAGCTATTCATGATGGTCAGTAGGTAGCTATTTATGATGGTCAGTAGGTAGCTATTTATGATGGTCAGTAGGTAGCTATTCATGATGGTCAGTAGGTAGCTATTTATGATGGTCAGTAGGTAGCTATTGATGATGCTCAGTAGGTAGCTATTCATGATGGTCAGTAGGTAGCTATTTATGATGGTCAGTAGGTAGCTATTTATGATGGTCAGTAGGTAGCTATTGATGATGGTCAGTAGATAGCTATTGATGATGGTCAGTAGGTAGCTATTTATGATGGTCAGTAGGTAGCTATTTATGATGGTCAGTAGGAAGCTATTGATGATGGTCAGTAGGTAGCTATTTATGATGGTCAGTAGGTAGCTATTGATGATGCTCAGTAGGTAGCTATTCATGATGGTCAGTAGGTAGCTATTTATGATGGTCAGTAGGTAGCTATTTATGATGGTCAGTAGGTAGCTATTCATGATGGTCAGTAGGTAGCTATTGATGATGGTCAGTAGGTAGCTATTTATGATGGCCAGTAGATAGCTATTGAAGATGGTCAGTAGGTAGCTATTTATGATGGTCAGTAGGTAGCTATTGATGATGCTCAGTAGGTAGCTATTCATGATGGTCAGTAGGTAGCTATTGATGATGGTCAGTAGGTAGCTATTGATGATGGTCAGTAGGTAGCTATTTATGATGGTTAGTAGGTAGCTATTGATGATGGTCAGTAGGTAGCTATTGATGATGGTCAGTAGGTAGTTATTGATGATGGTCAGTAGGTAGCTATTGATGATGGTCAGTAGGTAGCTATTGATGATGGTCAGCAGGTAGCTATTTATGATGGTCAGTAGGTAGCTATTGATGATGGTCAGTAGGTAGATATTGATGATGGTTAGTAGGTAGATATTGATGATGGTCAGTAGATAGATATTGATGATGGTCAGTAGGTAGATATTGATGATAGTCAGTAGGTAGATATTGGTGATGGTCAGTAGATAGATATTGATGATGGTCAGTAGGTAGATATTGGTGATGGTCAGTAGATAGATATTGATGATGGTCAGTAGATAGATATTGATGATAGTCAGTAGGTAGATATTGATGATGGTCAGTAGGTAGATATTGGTGATGGTTAGTAGATAGATATTGATGATGGTCAGTAGGTAGATATTGGTGATGGTCAGTAGATAGATATTGATGATGGTCAGTAGGTAGATATTGGTGATGGTCAGTAGATAGATATTGATGATGGTCAGTAGATAAATATTGATGATGGTCAGTAGGTAGATATTGATGATGGTCAGTAGATAGATATTGATGATGGTCAGTAGGTAGATATTGATGATGGTCAGTAGATAGATATTGATGATGGTCAGTAGGTAGATATTGATGATGGTCAGTAGATAGATATTGATGATGGTCAGTAGATAGATATTGATGATGGTCAGTAGGTAGATATTGATGATGGTCAGTAGATAGATATTGATGATGGTCAGTAGATAGATATTGATGATGGTCAGTAGATAGATATTGATGATGGTCAGTAGATAGATATTGATGATGGTCAGTAGGTAGATATTGATGATGGTCAGTAGATAGATATCGATGATCATCAATACAATTCTGTCGTAGAAATTATGGACAAATATTAAATAATTCTTACAATTGATTGAAATCCGACCGTGCAGATGATAAGAGAAGCAGACATCACATTAATCAAAATGTCTAAACTGTAGGTAGTCTCCAGATCATCGCATACACTGCAATTGAAAAAAAAATATTTAAAAGAAAGACCGCGTTATAAATAACCAGACAAAATTTGAAAATCTCTTAATACCATCACAGTAAACGAAAAATGTTGCTTGTGTCATGATGGAGGACTTAGCCAGCCGAGGAAATTAACCCAACACGCATAGGTGGGACCCAAACGCGATACCAACTCAGCCACTGACGGGTCATAATAAATTTAAATTTATCGAAGAAAGCAAACACAAGCTAGACCTTATAAATGAAAAAAGTTCTTTGTTTAATTCACTCTATTTAATTTATAACATTTGTTGTTTTTAACACACACACACAATCATAATGAGATACAATATAAAAACTTACAAAGAACGACCAGACATGAAATTAAAAAAACCAAAGAAGAATGGATGAAGTCGTACAGTCGTAGTCACAATGCATTCAAACTTCACAAAAAATTTAAGAAAATTACAGGTAATAATTAATTACAAAATACTACATGATACATATATGTTATGTCTAATTCATATTAATTTCTTATAATTAAATCATAATATGTAAATGAAATCCTCAGCACGGGAGATCCCAGTGAGGATATCATTATCTCTACTTGTTACTAAGAAATGAAGACAATAAATCATTACGCACCAGATTTAAATGTCCGGGTTAAATTTTACACACAGAAAAAACTAAACCCTTTCACACACTTCCCCAAATGATCATCTAGTCCTAGTCAATCCACGCTATCCAATTGCACTATATAAGTATTATAAATACAAAACAATACAAGAACAACATGTCAACCTACCAGAGACCAAATGGGAAAATAATTCACTGACTCCAGATATTTTCATATCAGAGGGTTCAGCTCTGATGAATTCCTAATTGAACCTATAAATCCTACTGATCCCTCAATATAAATATTTAAAAAATCTTTTGTAATCCGACATGTATTTAAAATGACTAATTTTTGCATTTTTATATATAAATTCTTTGACAAATCTAATATGCCTAATTTTGAATCAGAGACCTAGGTATAATGCCAGTAGCCGAAATAACAAATGGTAATATTTTTATAGTCTGAGAGTGCCAAATTCTTTTAAGGGGTGTTCAGACATGTAATATAACCGCTAGCAGGTATCTGTTGAACCGCGAGCACTTATATTTCGTGCCGTTCACACAGCGCAGATCAAATATTTCTTCCTATGGTAGGAGAGGGGGTCAGTTGAATTAGCGAGCGGCCACGGAGTGCGCATTTTTCGTACTGAATCTATCAACTTGACATCTGTCATCCACCGGTCTTGGCAGCTCCGTAATTAAAATGACCCCCTCTCCTGTTTTTGTCGGAGTGGGGGGCGCTTAACTGTTGGCATATCGCCTCAGAAGCGGTTACGGCGTAAGATGTGCATTGTCTATGGTTGATGTGCGCATAAAGCGCTCAGGTGTGAACGGTTTGAAGGGATTGTATGGAGAGCGATATGTGGCGTGCTATGATCTTTTATATTTATATGCTCAATGTGAACGAGCTCTTAATCTCATTTCCTAAATCTGTGTATTTTATAATTTTATTTTAATTTTAACAAATCTGGCAAACGCTATACAAACATGTCCCAACAATAATAAAAATAATCCCCACACTACCCAACACCAATATAATAATTTCAACAAAATAACAGAAACTGATGTTGGAAAAGTTATCGATGATTTAAAGGGGGGCTCTGCTCCCGGTTATGACAACATAGATATAAACATATTAAAAACAATAAAACAATATCTAATTTGCCCATTAACTCATATAATAAATACAAGCCTTATAAAAGGTGTATTTCCAAATAATTACAAAAGAACAATAATAACACCAATATATAAAGCAGACTGCCCAAAAGACCCACAAAATTACCGCCCTATATCCCTTTTATCTAATATATCAAAAATATTCGAAAAAATTGTAAAAAACCAAATCTGGGCCTTCTTAGAACAACATCACATTATAAATTCTAAACAGTATGGTTTAAAAAAAAACACCAGCACCCATGATGCCATTGCGAAAATAATAAACTATATATATACCGCCCAAGACTCAAATGAAAAATGCATTGGAATATTTATTGACCTTAAAAAAGCATTTGATAGTATATCTCATACTAACTTAATAAAAAAAATCAAATCAATTGGAATAAATGGACTGGTGCTATTCTGGATTATAAGCTTTTTGGAAAATAGACCACAACAAGTAAAATTATTAAATGAACTAAGTGATTCCGAAAGTAGTAACTTCTCAATACCACAAGGCACAGTTCTAGGACCACTCTTGTTCATATTATATGTAAATGATATATTTGAAGTTGCTAAATACGGGGAAATTATCTCATATGCAGATGACACAGTGCTTCTTCTAAAAGCAAACACATGGTTAGAACTGAATGAAAAGGCTAACATAGACATGAATGAATTAAAAACATGGTTTGACAGTAACATACTAACATTAAACTCTAAAAAAACACATTACATACCATTTTTCATAAAAAAAACCAAACACGCCGTATGAAATAAACATAAAGATCCATTCTGCACCACACACACAACAACACCACTGTTACTTATTGTGTACTAATATTGAAATGAAAACTTCAACCAAATATCTAGGAATCACTATTGACCAATGTCTAAAATGGATACCGCATATAACCATTCTTAAAAACAGAGTAAGAAAATTGACATATATTTTACCTGTTTGAGACACATTCTAAGTAAAGAACTACTGAGAATGACGTACTTCGCATTCTGTCAATCCATAATCCAATATGGTATAATAGGATGGGGTGGCGCCTGTAAAACTCACACACAATCTCTTTACATTGCGCAAAAACTAATAATTAAAATAATATTTAAAAAAATCATTTCTTTATTCATCTGAACTAATATTCAAAGAATTTAAAGTCAGAAAATTAAATACTCTCTTCCTGTATCATTCAACCTTACAAGTTTACAAAAAGGATATCCTAAACAAATCCATACCTTTCAAAAACACAGTAAATCTCAGGCAAAAATACATGTTACCAATTCCCATTTGTAAAAAAACTTTGGGTCAACAAAACTATAAATACTTAGGAACAAATTTCTTTAATAAATTACCAGAAAATATAAGATCCCTTAAAGACAGTTTCAAAAATTTCAAAACACACTTAAAAAAATATACTGAAAACCTTAACTAAAAAATAAATAAATAATAATTAAAAAAAATATATACATATACACACATATGTTTCTCTTATTCTTAATATAAACTAAATTTAAAAAAAAAATCAAAATAACCTAACAAATAATACTTCCTCCCGTACACACAAGCATTTGCTTATTATGGGAGAACATTTAAAAAAAATATGTATATCTGTATTTAATAATTGTATTAAGTTTTTTTTTATATACTTTCATTATATTTATGTATCTATTGTATGTACTGTACCAAAAAAAAAAAAAAAAATTTCAAAAAAAAAAAAAAAATTTCAGAAACAGTTTTTTGAATATTACAGGAATTTGGAATAGCTACATCAATGATATAAGTTTTTTTTTTAAATTTTGTCATGTAAAACTATATCAGGTATGACTAATTGTTCTGTCTGTTAGTATAGTTTTATCATAATATATTTTATAAAATTCATTTTCTAAAAATGAATTTGGTTCATATTCATAATATGGTACTATTTTACGGCAGTCAATCAAGTTATGTTTAATTACCAAACTTTGGTGGATTATTTTTAAAACCTGATTGTGCCTAAATGTATACTCGGACGGCGCTAATACAGAACATCCTGATATAATATGTTCTATAGTTTCCGGAAAAGTCAAACATTTTCTACATAAATCATCAATTTGATTTATATCTTTGATTATATGCTTCCTATAATATTTAGTGTTAATGACTCTATCTTGAATAGCAAGCATAAATCCTTCTATTTCTGCGCTCAACTCTCCAATACTCAACCATTTGTTTAACGAAAGTTTGTCAACATACGTTTGGTTGAGATAATTGAAGTGTTTTGCAAGAATAATTTTATTTGACCAGGAATCTAATAATTCCTGGTTAGTATTTATAAGAATGTTGGCATTCTCGTCATATAAATTTAAAGGTGTAATGTTTATATCTGCCTTGCAAATTATTTTGTGCATTTCTGAGCTATTAGCTTTCCTATGGAAAAAATTTCTAAGCATTTCTACCTGATTGTGTTTCAAAGATGTTATTTTGACTACACCTCTACCTCCTAAATTTCTAGGTAAATTAATTCGTTCTATAGCTGAATTTGGATGATGGCAATTAAACTTTGTTAACGTAGTTCTAATTAATCGTTCTAAACTATCTAAATATGTATTGCATCATTTAATTATGCCAAATGAGTACGTTAATAGAGGTATTGCCCAAGTATTTATTGCTTTTACTAAATTTTTAGCAGATAGGTAGATTGCATTTTAAAATTTTTCTGATCCTAGTTTGAAATTTAATCCTAATATAATTTTTAATACTAGTGTGATCTAATCTATTCGATTGCGCATATCCTAAATATTTAAATATATTATTATTATTAACGTAGGTTTTCCCGGATCCAAACATGTAGAGGCATGGTTTTGTGCGTAACTGAAAAAAGCTGATTTCAGAGTTACCAAGTTGTAGTAAGGTTAGGTTAGGCTACTCACGATATGGACATATTCGTGCATTTAGCCTGAACCAACAGTTTGCACTGCTGATTAGAATTTGAATTTCACATAGATTTTGAAAGTGGATTTTTTTTTCATTAGTTCCACACAGGAGGCCATGAGGAAAATAATTCCTTTAAGGACCTATGTCATCTTTGGGGATGCTGTGAGGAGGGTGTTTTTAGGAAAGGAAGGAGAGGAAATTCTGGGAAGAAAAGGGTATGAGGGGTAGGTAAGAATCTCCCCAGATTCTTACCCCCGTCAGTGTGTCCAGGAGTGGCGGACATATGAATTCATCCCTCCCATTGCGGTGCAAGGCGATGTATGGCTGGAGAAGTCAAATTGACCCCCTCAACCATTCTCTCTCGATACGGCCTGCCTTGCAGCTGGTGGGCAGATGCATCCGCTGCCAAGACCCGGACAAACCTCACCCCACGAACCCGGGCACCCCTGCTAAGTCACCAAACGTAGCGAACCACTTGGGGGGACCTATGGCAGAGGTGTTGGTTATCTATATTATAGAAAGTGCTACTACCTGAGCAGTTTCTGATGCTTCTCTATTATTTTCATCAGTTTCTCGAGGCATACGACATCATCTAACTCCTCAATTTCAGCGTCGGCTTCAGGCTCCGGGATGATATCACGCAGTTCTGTGTACAGTAGTTGAAACAGCATACAGATGTGAGAGCAAGATCCTTGGAACAGACTGTCAATTCCTGCTATCGCCATAAGGGCCGTAAGACCTGTACACGAAGGAAACAGAAACTAGAATTGTATTGTTAGGGAATTGAAGCATGTTATGCTACCCCTCTCTTCTGGAGCCAAAGTTCAAGACAGCCTTGCAGCGGCATCCCAGATTGTACTTTCTGTGTTCTAGAAGTGAATCTCATATTTATCGGTTGTCCTTCTCTACACACTCATTCTCTCTTCTAACAAGCCTTATCTAAAACTTTCTCCCTTTCAACATCTCATCCCTTTAAGTGTTGGTAAACTTCTGGCTGAAATAACAAAATATATATGAAAACTTGTATAATTTACCTGACCAATTTTGCCAGATAAAAATAATTTGGTATACTCCTTCGCGGTATTGATTGAATGGATATATGATGAAGTACGGCAAAGCTTTTGTATAAGTTCCAGTCTTTATGTACTCCATGGTCATGGGTATGAATGGTTGAAAGTTGAATAAGAAGATCAGCATGATATAGAAGAGGGTTTCCACTGTAAGCAAGCACACAAGGGTCACAGATTGAAGAATAGAAATAATTCAAAGCTTTCCAAAATTAGCCTGAAAACTTACATCTAGAAGTTAGGTAGACACGTCTGAGAGATGTATCCATTATAAGTCGATCCTCCTCTGAGACTTTTCCCAATGGCCAGAGGGCTCTTAGCTCGTTCACCAAATCTTGGATCAAGTATCTGTGGGTCCCTATACT
Source organism: Limnephilus rhombicus (assembly GCA_929108145.2). NCBI lineage: Eukaryota > Metazoa > Arthropoda > Insecta > Trichoptera > Limnephilidae > Limnephilus > Limnephilus rhombicus. Next base: position 8,876,011 of record OV815287.1, on the reverse strand, counting down.
GATCATCTTACTCATTCCTAAACAGAAGCAATAAGCACATTCTCATGGCGCTGTTCTAAAGTCAGAATATAATATGATCCATCAAAGGTAGAGATATTAATGCATACAGACCCATCATGGAGTATCCGAGGCACGCGGCAATGGCGGTTGCCACTATCACGCTTGTTCCTATAGATGCTAAGAAATACAAAAACTCCCCAAAGACATTTATCGTCAGCTGCCAAAAGGACACGAAGAAGAAGAGGTGCTTGATCATCCATTTCGGTCCCACAGTCCTGTCTTCGTAGTACAGGCGAAGTCCAATTTTATGTAGAAGCTTCTCGGCAAATTCGTAGGACTTTTGGAACTCGTCCGTTTCCTCTGGCCCTTCATCAGGAGATGGCTTTGGTTGATCTTCTAGCACCTCTTGATTTTCATTCATCTATTAATTTGATGTATTAATTAGTGGTTTAGAATGAATGGTTTTAGAAATAAATTTTCTTGTGAAACCGCTCTGAACCTTTTGAGGAGTATCGCCGCACTAATGCGGTGGCACTCGAAAGATCCATTTAGATTATCGCCGCATACGTGCGGCCGTATGACTTTATTAATTTTTTTTATATTGCCATGTTTGTAATTTAAATTAAATTATGATTTAGACATAATACAAATTTTTTTATACAAACATTTTTATGTATTATAACAAAATACAAGTAAATGATAAAAAAAAAACAACTGGCTAATCAAAGGGTTAACTGTGCAATACATCGTCGCCTCAGTTCTTATTTGTCCAACAGAGCATTTTAGTTTTTGTTCAATCTCCACTTTAAACATAAAAATAAGGTATAAAAAATGATAGTTAATCACTTAACTAAGAGTTATTTAAACTAATGAAACCTTTACCTTAACGGAAATGGCTTTATCTTCCACCTATCATAATGTTTCATTGAAATAATGAAAGAAAACCTTCTCCTCGTCTAAAATTTTCTAATGGTCTGTTGGACAAATACGAACTAAGGCGACGACATGAATGGAAATATTTTATAGATAAAATCTTCGACCAAAGAAAGACGTTTTCAGTCGAAGGTTAAAACAGTAAAATTATTGCAATATTTTTATACTTAAAACAGGCAATTAACTTCAATCATGTTAAACATATTTAACTGTATTTTTTATTTTATTGTTTTATTTTGTATTTTATGTATTTTTCCTACTAGATGCATGACAAAATGTAACATCTAAATAATGATTCAAAAACAATATTTTTATATTATTCATAAAGATTCAATATATAACAAAAAAGGGTGTACATTTCCCAAGTATTTCCTGTAAAAAAGCTACTCACTACTGCTAGATGACACTGAAAATCATGATAAAATGGGTGACTGGTGGAAGCTACCCAGAAGAAGTTGACTGATAGTCTGGAAAGATATTACAGCAGGATAAGAAGGTCAGAAAGAAGACAAATTGCTAAGGATTGGTGGGGAGTATAAATATATGAAAATTGTAAAAAGTTATTGTTTTTCGAACACACCTGGGAAACCCTGCGGAAGAAAGTGTTAAGTGAATAAAGTGTTTATTAAATAATACTTTTTTATTATCCAACCACCTTTCATATCTAATCTAACCACTTGGACCCATAAGCTTGTTTTCACGATAATATAACATTACCAGACATATGTATGGCATATGGAGCGTACCTGAATTATTAAACAATGTCATGTTACTCAGCAATAGCAGATATAATATTTTAATATTAGGTACATATCTCTATTAAAGACTGATAAAGATATTGATAGAAAGGAAAATGCAGGTAACTCCATTCATGGAGGACTGAATGCTGTTGGCGCTAACAAAAAACTGTCCAACGAAGCGAAGCTAGCAGTCCACAATGGTGTGCTGGTACCTACCTTGATGTATATAGGTAAAGAGGGGATGAAATTTGACTGAATGCCTGAGGTGTATGTGTGGTAAAATCATGTATGATAGCGAGAGAAATGTGGAGATCCGCAAAGAATGCGAGGCTGATGTAAGCGTTATGAGTAAGATTAAAAAAGGGACCCTCAGATAGTTTGGGCATGTAGAGTGAATGAACACACGAGTACCGAAGAAGGTTCTAACAGGACGACAGTTCTGAGGTAAACGAAAGGCGGGCAGTCCTATATTGAGACGGGAGGATGATGTCAGGAAGGATGCAAGAGGATTACTCCATGTTGCAGATTGGAAGATGACGGCCGAGGACTGAGGGCGGTGGAGGCTTATTTTGAAGGAGGCCAAGGCTCGAAATGGGCTGTAGGGCCATTGAAGAAGAAGAAGAACGAATGAACGAAGAAAGGAGTGTACGGCGAATACATGACGCAAATGTGAATGGTAGAAGAAGTCGGGGATGCCTGAGGAAGTCATGGCAGGATCAGTGAATCAGATACTTGAGTCTGGCCATGTCAAGAGTAGGATAATAGAAAAGTATGTAAGAAACGATGTATGAATTTGAATGAGTTGTTTGGCGGTCCGTCCTCTCTGCCTACCCCTGCGGCAACGGCATGATGGTTAGTTAGTTATCTCTAATTAGTATTAAATTACCCCGGTCGAAAGGTCCAACTCCTTTCCAACAAAAGTTATAATGAGAGCCGCCGTTGATCTAAACTGATTTATATTGAATCTATCAAGGATTATCTTTATTTATTTACAAACAGTATGTTTCGCTTTCCAGCATTAAATATGCATTAATTTTCCACGATTTCTTGTATTTGCCAGGTTATAAATTATTCTCTTTTGCTCAATTCAGTTTTAATTTTTTTTTTAAATCAATGAAAGGCAGGTGAAACATCACACACGTCTTGGTGTGTATACGTACATCTGGATGTAGTGTATGCCGTGTTGTGCTGTTCATTCCTTCCGCCTCCTTATTGAGACTTACTACCTTGTTTATTAGTATTGACAAAAGGCAGGTGAAACATCACAAACGTCTGCGTTTGGCGTGTTGTGCTGTTCATTCCTTCCGCCTCCTTATTGAGACCTACTACCTTGTATATTAGTATTGACAAAAGGCAGATGAAATATCACAAACGTCTGCGTTTGGCGTGTTGAGCTATTCATTCCTTCCGCCTCCTTATTGAGACTTACTACCTTGTATATTAGTATTGACAAAGGGCAGGTTAAATATTTATTTATTTATTGTTACCTATTAAGTTTATTTTGTAGAACTCCATTTTAATTTTTAATTTATTTTATATATTTAATAATATTATTATTCAATGTATAAAAACAGTTTATTATAAACAAGTTCTGCTTCTGCTTCGTAATTATTATTATGCTTTACAGCTGGTTCGCCCTCTGAAGGCATTATCAAACTGTGCTTGTTACTGTTACCACCTACAGACGATGTATAAATACATCATGTATAAATACATCGTCTGTAGGTGGTAACAACCAAATATTAAATTAAATAAGAAAATATATATTTATTATTTATTTATTTACGCCTATTTAGACTTTTACATACATAACAATATTTACAAAATTATACTCCTAAATAGTGCAGGAAACGACTGTTTAAAACACTTGCACAAAAATAAATATAAAGTAAAAATATTATTGAATTTGTTTCACACAGTAAGTAGGTACAAAATATAAAAAAATCCAAAATAGTGTTTTTTTCTTTCAGCCGACAAAATACTTTTAATGTGTTAGTCAATTTAAATGGCTTTATCAAAATATTCCCCTACTCGATAAAAAAAACTTCAATAAGGTATGCTTATATACAGTGGCGTAACGGGGGGGGCGGGGGGGGGCGTACCGCCCCGGGCGGCACTTTTAAGGGGGGCAGCAAATCGTCTTCTCCGGCGCGAAAACATAGTTATCGGTCCGATAGTACCGATTCCCGTAGGTCAGATAAACAGGTTAAAACCGGTTCATCTCTAAAGAAGTGTAATATTTGTGTGAAATCAAATCACGACACTCGTAGCTGTAAATTTAAGCAGGCTAAATGTTATTCGTGCGGTAGGTTGGGTCATTTGCAAAGATTTTGTAAAAACGGGTTGGTAAAATCAGTTATGAATTGTAATAATGAGACTATTGAGAATGTAGCTTTTGTTAAGGCAATCAAGGCACCATTGAAATTAAATGGGAAATTCTTCGAAGCAATGATTGATTCAGGTTCATCGGTTTGTGTTATTCCAGAGACATTATTTTGTAAACATTTCAGTAATATAGAGTTGCCACCCGAAACACGAAAAATTTCAGGTTACGACGGGAATATGTTGAATGTGGGTAACGCAAATTTCAAGGTCGAATACAATAATCTAGTTAGGTTAATAACCTTTATCATTGTAACAAACGGATCAGATCTGATTGTGGGAAGGGATTTCATGGAAACCTTTAACCTAGGACGATTTAATAAATTCAAAGTGAATTTTAAAGTGAAGAAAGAAGACAACGGGTCTGATTTCGTAAGTTTTGTTAGCAATTGTGAGCATCTAGACTCTAGACGTTAATTCGATTATGGAAGCCACTAAAGTAGACGCTGTCATTCAAAGCGTAATGACTTGTTTAAGGCAGGGGTGGCCCAAACGGATTAAACGCGAGGAGGATTTATGGAAATACTGGAAAAAAGGAACGAACTTTCGATTGTTAAGGATTGTTTATTTTGGCAACATAGAATTATTGTTCCAAGTTCGTTGCATAAAAAAGTGTTAGAGCTCGTGCACCGTTCACACTTAGGTATTGTAAAGATGAAAGGGTTAGCAAAAGGTTATTTTTGGTGGACGTCACTGAGCAAAGACTGAGAGAAAATTGTTCAGGAATGTCCAGAATGCGGGTCGACGAAACAATCTCCTCCAAAGAGTCAATTATCGGTATGGCCTAATTCTAGGAAGGTCTGGAGTAGGTTACACCTGGATTACAGTGGGCCGCTGGCAGGGAAAATGTTTTTGGTCGTCTGCGATTCATTCACTAAATGGGTCGACTGTATTGAAGTTCTGTTACGTATCGACGGGCTCGAACCGCCTGATTACGAACTTATAACAAATTTGAAATTAAATAACACAATGTTCAAGACTCAACAACAATGGTTCAATTTAAATACTTACCAAAACCAAATTATAATACAAACCTCGGCTAGCTCCTCCCAGGGATATTGTGTTCTCAATTCGATCGGATTTGATTCAAAACGATCGTCGCTTCATTTATTGAATAAAGATAGGGTTTAATAAATTAGAAGATCTCTTGTCGCTTTTAAATAATTTGTGAATTTATTAATGACTCGACGCTTCTAGGAAAAGCTTTTAATCTCTTTGTGAACTCAAGGTTAATGATTCTAAAATATAATAAACGGGTTGAATGATAACACATAATAATATAAGTTGTACGTACGTTACCCCGTCTCGGGTTTCATCTGGGCAGAGAACCTCGTCCGGAAACACCACTGAGTTGATTTAGATATATAAAACTTAACTATATTTTAAATTACGTGTTCCAACAAACGCTGAAACCAAAAGGATCTAGGCGGCCCCGGCCAAAATGCGAAAGACCGACCCATAGCGCAGTTAAAACCAGAAGAAGCTCGCCAGGGCTCTCGACGCCGTGCAAGGGTCCTCGGGCCCCTCCCCCACCAAAATTCGGGCCAATCAAAACGTCTAGACAATGTTGCCAATTTTTGACAACTAATATTAAATATTTAGTACCTGATGACGGAAATAATCATATAGGGGTGGGAAGTTAAAATTCAAGAAAGCACTTCATGACACATCCCCGAAAACACCAGGAAAAAACCACCGTTGTAACGAAGGTTTTTTGAATCTAAACCCTTCAAAGAATTCCCTCGATAAGCTTTACAAAAAAAATCGTTCACATAGAGATTCAGCATTAAAAACCTAGGCAAAAAGTAGTACAGTTTACAATAAGTTATATAGTTTACAATTTATATAAAATATCAAATAGACAGCAAAATCAACACGTCGAAGTGGCCTGGCAGGAACTTTGTTACACGCAACTTCCTAGGTAGCGCAAGTCAGTGTGTAATGTCCATCGGGGCGTCTAGAGGAATAGTCAGGTTCCTCAGCAGGAGAGAAATGTCAACATGGAACAAAATAACAAAATTATTAGAAAGGTACAAACACTTAGGCATCAAGGCACATAGAGTAAACAAAATTATCTGAACAGTAATGTATAAGCAACAAGAGATCAAAGCGTAAGGTAACTCCACATTAGATGTCGTGATGTATGTATTGACATATCGTAGAACAAAAAGCACATTTAACCCCCTTTTAAAGAACGGGTAATGGCTCAGTTAAGTCAGTATCCACTTTTTAACAGTACGGATTACTGGTTAATGACATATTAAAACAAAACAGATAACAAAATAGACAACAAAACTCAAAGTCCTTTAGTGACCCACATAGTGTCAGAAATCTTACAAGATTCCGACGTAGGTATAATTTAGGACAACAGCTGAAAAAAACTTAGCGCTAATTGGAACACCGTAATGATCCATTTCAAATTAAAACTTCCCAGTGGAAATAATGAGTCCTTCTTACTTAAGGCCACCAATATTTCTGGAACTCACATTAATAATACCTCAGGTTTTATCACATTCACTGCAATATAATTGTCGTCGATATATCGCGTTTTAAGGCAATATTTGAAGTTATTGTAGTCAGCGCATTATAGTATTTTTTTAATGATGACAACAATAATTTAAAGTTATTTTAGTCAGCGCATTACAGTATTTTTTTAATGATGACAAAAATAATAATTCAGAAGTCAGGGACAAAAGTGTTGAAATATATCATAAAACAGTATAGCTTTTCCACTTCATTTACGCGGGCTGTGCCGCGGGGCGCCAGCTAGTTTTTTCCCGGAACGAGCAAACCATCAAATCGCAATTATTAATCACCAACGACATTCATTCTCGAGCTTGAAAGACCGGTGAAAAGTAATAGCAAGCAGAGGCTAGTTATATATGAAATACAATACGAATGTCGAATGATGTACATGAATAGTTATAAAATACAAGTGTAGTGTGTATGTAAGGTGTGTACACACTGCTTTCGAATGGGCCCCTTCGAAAACAGTGTCAAGGTTAGTGTATGTGTGAGTGGCGAATGTTAGTGGTTATCACATTCGGTTAATTACTCCGAAGCGATTGTAATGTACGTGTATGCACTATCCCAAAAGCGTCCTTTCGAAAACAGCACGATGAGTGTAGGTATGTGTGGAAGGGTGTGGTGTCAATTTCATATCTTATTTTCACAATACGTTGATTTCTCCGGTTCCTACAAAACCATTTGAGTGATAAATCAGTCAAAATACGATTCACGTCCGTCGCTTAGCGCGAAACTCTACTCAAACAAATAAATTTCAAAATTATTTGAAGAAATAATTTTCCACTTGGCTAAGATGGATTCCATCTTGATTTTCTTTGAATAACTATTTTCTAATTGGTATGGGCCAACATTATAGTTGCATTCCGTCTTGATCTTCTTCTATCAACTTATTAAATATCTGTAAATAAGTTCGTTTCTTATCTTTATTATTTCAAATAATAACTTTAATTTCAATTAACATCTATTGATTTCTATGCAATCAATCTACACCGTTAAAATAAATCTAGACACTTGTTCTATCCTGAGCAAAATCTCGAAAATCAAAAGTAACAATCGAACCCACTATCACTTTTCCGTAAAATAATAAATTAATAGTAATACCTATACATTAATATTAACAGATACCGATTATATCCATCTATTTTTTTAAAAATAGCTATCGTACTTCCGTTACATAGACCAGACCGTTACATCCGTTCCATTACCGTTTTCATAGACTTCGTTGTCGTATCAATTTGTTGTTGCGGGCATGGGTACCGCTGCCCCGGAACTATCTATTGTATAACCAGCGCCTCAGTTATAGGTAATCCTCTTAAGGGATTCGCTACATTTGGATGTTGCTTTATTCGCTACGAGTACCTGAGTCCATATGGGGTAAAATCGGACTGACTACCTGCCGTCGAACCGTAATTTGGAGAAAGGAATTCCTACGTCTGTCACTCCTGGACACTGACCACTAAATTTATATCCGCCCCTCATCCCTCTTTCCTTCCTCTCCTTCCTTTCCTTAAAGGGCCCTCCACACAGTATCCCCTAAAATATCATAGGCACAAACATATTCATCTAATCGTTAATAGGTTTCTACTCTTTGATAGAGAGATCGGCATGGTTACGGAGATATATAATTTCGCACTTGAAGTGAAATGACACAAAACTGCGCTATATAAATATAAAGTTATTATTATTATTATTCGCAAGGAATCGAACCCGCGACTGAATTTTGAAGTAAGGTAATTACGTCGGAGTGCGTTGCAATATTATCATTCCAGATTCGAACTGGTAGGTATTTATATCCCATAAGGAAGGCGGTATCATTGAACACTAAAAATTATATCTCACTGGTAAATCACGAGAATTGAACTCGATTAAATTTTTTATGGCGTTCGTTATTTTAACTGTTAAAAATCTATGTTTAAATAGGTAAATACTATTTTACCACTCTAAATCATCAGCTCGTTTCAACGAAAATAACGCTAAAATATGGTCTCAACACACTCTGAGACTGGTCAATTTCTGTTTCAAACTAATGGCCGTTATTCTAAAAATAATCGCATCTACTAGGTAGGTACTTTCAGATATTTGAAATAAATTTTTTGCCTATGAAAAAAGACAATAGTTATTGTCTCCAAAGGAACCCAACATACAATCATTCCTCCCGCTACCCGGTGATAATTGCTTACCCGGTAATAAAACGAACCTTAAATTTTATGAAAGTCTCCAAAAAATATTTTGAAGAATTCTAATGTCAGCCCTGTCATAAATTGACCTGAATTGGAAAGGTACCTGCTTTTAGGTGCCTGCCCTAACTTTTGTAAAATTTTAAACTCGAACATGGCAAGTAAATTACGTCGATTTAAAATTATTCAAATATATTTAAAACCTATGTCAAGCAAACTAAACTTGAGGTCACACAATTTAAATTGGCGTGCTATGCGAGCGGCACTTACTAAAGGAAAATTTGTTAAAGAACTAACTAACAAATAACCACAACGCCGTTTTTTAGCAGAAGATCACAATATGCAGTCACCAAATATGGCTAAATCCATTTCAAGCAAGGCTTAAATTCCGAATTGTGGTTTTACTCGAATTTCACTATCTCCCTTTTGAGCGGGTATACCGTACCTTCAATGCATTTACCTACGCTAGCAGATTTTAATCTTAGATATCTAATTCTGAGATTTCAGTAACCATTTTGTTTCAAGAATCGCGTAAAACAAAACGAATCTTTTCAAAATACGGCATGACTAAATATTTACCGGTCAAAAACACATGGTGATTTGAGATGCTTCCAAAATGGCGGCTGTTAACGACAAAAACTTGATTTAAACGGTCGAAAACACGTGGCGATTTGAGATGCTTCCAAAATGGTGGCTGTTAACGACAAAAAACTTGATTTAAACGATCGAAAACACGTGGCGATTTGAGATGCTTCCAAAATGGTGGCTGTTAACGACAAAAAACTTGATACGGTCGAAAACACGTGGCGGTTTTTTTTTTTTAATCCGGAGATGCGGCCGACAAGATGGCGGATCCTTAAAACACGCGTGAACTTTTTTTAAATACTTCTCGAACACTTGATATACCGGAGGTTGAAAAAACACGTGGATCAAAATGGCGGCGTTTGAAAACACGCTTGAACTCTTTAAAACTATTCACAATCACTTATTTAGCTATACATTTAAAGGGGAAAAAATTATAATTATTTACATATTTATACATACATCACGAAAAACAGCATGGAGTTTATGAAAAAAATAAAAAAAAGCGACAAGTCATAATGAACCAAACCTAGCTCCACGTTGAAAGGCGTCAGTGTTACGTATCGACGGGCTCGAACCGCCTGATTACGAACTTATAACAAATTTGAAATTAAATAACACAATGTTCAAGACTCAACAACAATGGTTCAATTTAAATACTTACCAAAACCAAATTATAATACAAACCTCGGCTAGCTCCTCCCAGGGATATTGTGTTCTCAATTCGATCGGATTTGATTCAAAACGATCGTCGCTTCATTTATTGAATAAAGATAGGGTTTAATAAATTAGAAGATCTCTTGTCGCTTTTAAATAATTTGTGAATTTATTAATGACTCGACGCTTCTAGGAAAAGCTTTTAATCTCTTTGTGAACTCAAGGTTAATGATTCTAAAATATAATAAACGGGTTGAATGATAACACATAATAATATAAGTTGTACGTACGTTACCCCGTCTCGGGTTTCATCTGGGCAGAGAACCTCGTCCGGAAACACCACTGAGTTGATTTAGATATATAAAACTTAACTATATTTTAAATTACGTGTTCCAACAAACGCTGAAACCAAAAGGATCTAGGCGGCCCCGGCCAAAATGCGAAAGACCGACCCATAGCGCAGTTAAAACCAGAAGAAGCTCGCCAGGGCTCTCGACGCCGTGCAAGGGTCCTCGGGCCCCTCCCCCACCAAAATTCGGGCCAATCAAAACGTCTAGACAATGTTGCCAATTTTTGACAACTAATATTAAATATTTAGTACCTGATGACGGAAATAATCATATAGGGGTGGGAAGTTAAAATTCAAGAAAGCACTTCATGACAGTTCAAAGGGCAGATTCAGCTAATACTATATTTGAATTGAGAAAATTATTTGCAAATTTTGGTTACCCTGAACTCATAGTGTCAAATAACGGAACATCTTTTACGAGCGAGATTTTCCAACGATTTCTTCGGGAAAATACTATCAAATTCATGTCATCCCCAGTTATGCACCCAAAAAGCAACGGTGTCGCTGAAAACTCAGTGAAAACTACTAAGAATTTTCTTAAAAAACTTATGGTAGGAAATAAATTTCAGGTTGATTACAAGGATAAATTGTAACATTTTTTGTCCGGTTATAGAAATACTCCACATTGTACGACGGGAGTCGAGCCAGCAGTTTTACTGTTTGGTAGGAAACTTAGATCTACTTTTGACAGTCTCATTCCGAAAGAGAATGAACGGGTTGTGTCAAAACAGCATGATTTGGCGAATAAAAATATTGAGTCCAATCAACGTAAGCAGACTAAGTATTATGGTGGTGTAAAAACAAGAAATTTTATTGTGGGACAAAAATGTTTAGTTAAAGATTTCAGGAAAAATAAAAAATTTACATGGGTAAAGGGAATAGTTACACATAAAATTGTAAAAAAAATATATTTGGTTAAAACTTGTGATTCTCAGTTAATTTGGAAACGTCATGTGGACCATATGAGAAACTTGTCAGTGAGTTGGAGCGATTTTGAGTCAGATTTGCCAGATTCCGCGTCTGATGATACGAGGAATGAGCTTTCTGAGAAAGAGTTGTCCAGTCTGTGGAGTGAGTTAACGGTGTTTTCTCCTGATTTCAGATTAGCGGAGGGAGGAGAGAGGTCACCGGAGGTCGCAGACACGGCAATACCCGATGCAAGGCAGGAGCCGGCAATACCCAGTACTTCGCATAGTCCATGGTCGGGGAGACTCCGTCCAAGATTTTATTTTTTTATTTTTTTTTATTTATTTTATTTTTTTTTTTATTGGCAATGTTTATTAAAAATACATATGAAGTTATAACAGTTACATAGTTATAATAATAATAATAAGCCTTTTTATTCTGGACTTCTGTTAGGTATGTATTAGACATGATCTTATTTGTTATAGTATATCCCGAAGCTCAGTTTGCCTCTTGGCATAGGCCTCCTCTAACATTTTCCATTGGGACCTGTCACGCGCTACTCTTCTCCACATAGTTACATAAGGTTAACAAAAAAAATAAAAAAAATTGCCTTTCCTCACCATAAAGAGACAATGCTCTTGTGTTTGGTGAGGGAGTTCTAGCTCAATTAGTAAATTAATGATCGTGTAAGTTAGTAATAACGGCTATTGTAAATAATAAGTAGGTTAAAAAAACTTGTATAAATTTAAAAATAAATATCCTGAAGAGTTTACAAAAATCATAATATAAATTAAAAAATCATTATAAATGGAAGAATCATGTAAGTTAGTAACAAAAATTATTGTAATAAGTAAGTAAAGGATACGTAAGAAAGAACGCAAGATTTATACAATAGTAGACTCAGAGATTTAGAAACTAAGAAATGAAAGAAAAAAGAAGGAATAAATGATTTATAAAATAGCAGACTTTAAGATACAAAGTAAACATATTTGTGACTTTTATAGCAGTTTAAGGTAATTTTTTAATTTGGACTTAAATTCCTGCATATTTTCGATGGTTTTTAATTTTAATGGGAGGTTGTTATAATAGATTATGCCCAGGTAAAGATAGGAATTTTGAATGTGCTTAGTATTAAATTTAGGAATTTTAATAGTTTTCTGGTATCTTGCTGATGTATTGAATTGGAAGTTACGAGTATTTAACTGTATTTCTTTGTAAATTTGAAGTATTGAATATTTTTTATAGATTTTGTCTATTACAGGCACATTGAATATTGAAAAAAGAATTTCAGTAGGAAATTTAGACGGTTTTTTCAAGATGACCTTAATTATCAACCTTTGAACAAATTTGAGGGGATTTAAAATATTGTCATATGTTCCTCCCCAGCCAATAATACCATATTGCAATATAGATTGAACAGTTGCATAGTACACTCTTTTTAGGTTTTCTAAGCTAAGAATATTTCTAAGTCTAATAAATATATAAATACATTTCCTAATCCTTTTAACGAGTTCACAAATATGTGTTTTCCATTTAAAATGTTGATCTATATATACACCAAGATATTTGATTTTGGGAGTTGGACTAAGTATAGCACAATCTTGATTGCAGTTAGTTTTATTACATTTACTTTGGTGTATTATGATGTTTAAATTTGGTTCTAATTTGAATTTATTGATAGAGAATGGGATAAATTTTGTTTTTTCAGTGTTTAGAGAGAGGAGATTTTTATCGAACCAATTTTTCAATTTTTCAATATGTTAATATCAATGTTAGCTAGGTTATTAACAGTATTCCAATCCGTACCTTCAATTATTATGACAGTATCGTCAGCATAAGATATTATTTTTCCGTTTAGTTTTTGTATGAATATGTCATTAACATAGATAATAAACAGTAACGGTCCCAGGACTGTACCTTGAGGTATGCCGAAATGACTCATTTTTGGTGAACTAAGCACACCATTAATTTTTACAACTTGGGGACGTTTGAAAAGGTAGCTTTTTATCCATTCTAGAGCTGAACCATTTAATCCAATGTTTCTTAATTTACTTATAAGTTTGTCATGTGATATACTGTCAAATGCTTTTTTGAGATCTATAAAAATTCCCAGGCATTTAAATGATTTATCTAATGAACTATGTACAAGGCTACTTAATTTTGCAATTGCATCTTGTGTGCTTCTACCTTCCATAAAACCAAACTGGTTTTCATTAATTATATCATTGCATTTTATAAATTGGCTGATTCTTTTTTTAACTAGTTTTTCAAAATTTTTTGCTATATTTGAGATTACTGATATGGGACGGTAATTGTTTACTTCTTCTGGATTACCTGACTTAAATATTGGGGTAATAGTAGTTTGTTTGTAAATTGATGGAAATACTCCGCTTTGGAAACTTGTATTTATTATATGCATTAATGGCTTAGAAATTTGATTTTTTATGTTTTTTAAAATATCAACCGTGACTGCATCAAAGCCCGGAGCAGATCCTCCTTTCATATCGGTTATGATAGAAACTATTTCGTCCTCTGTGGTGACTTCAAATGTTGTCATTTTATTTTTAGCATTTATATTACAGTCTGGAGATGTTATAATATTTGGATCAATGTGAATGAGATTGGCGAGATTTTTCCCAACATTTGCAAAGAAAGTGTTAAATATATTTGCAGCTTTTGAGGGGTTTTCTTTACAGCATGTTTTTGAGTTATCGTGATTAATAGCATTGATTTCGTTATTATTGTTTTTTTTTCTTGTCAATTATTTCATTTACAACCGTCCATACTCTTTTACTATCATTTTCAGCTAGATCCAACTTCCGTTTATAGTAACTTTCTTTAGTATGTTTTATGATATATGAAAGTTTATTTTTATATGCTTTAAAGTGATTAAGTAAGTTTTTATTATTAGGTTGTTGAGTTGTTAATTTATAAAGAGCTTGCTTACGTCGTACAGATACTATTAATCCATGAGTAATCCATGGTTTTATAGGTTTGAAGTTAGACAGTTTGTGTTTGGGAATTATATTTTTTGACGAGTCATTTATGTATTTAGATATTTTTTCTTCAAATATTTTACAGCAGATATTGACATCATTACATTGTAATAATTCGATCCAATTTTCTGATTGAAATTTGTTTTTTAATGTATCCATATTAAGTACTTTTTTGGAAGATTTTGTTTGTTTAAATGATGGCAATATTGGATTGCTGGTTTTGTGGTTAAAAATACAAGAATAATGATCAGTGATAGTTGTGTGAATGACAGCTGCTGTTATATTTTGGATATCCGGTATATTTGTAAAAATATGATCTAAGCATGAAGGTCGTTGACCTCGAACGTCTCTAGTGTACGAATTTATGCACGATAAATAATTGAGTTCTGCTAACATGTTGAGATAGCTATCTTTATCCTTACTAGAATAGTCGCTTGCGATATTTAAATTTATATCTCCGACAAAAATATTGTTTTAATTTCTAAAATTTAATAAAATATTTTTTAATTCATCAATAAAGTGTGACACTATCGACCTATGCGTTCGATAAATAGCAATAATGTTATAATGTTTATTTATGTCTTTAAATTCAATATTTAATATGTTAACATTACTAATACTATTAAACTCCATGTACCGACAAGGAATACTAGACAAAATATAACATTCTTTTGCAACACATACACAACCAACTATCAATCACACTCACTTACCAATAGGATGCATGATTTAGGCAACAAGTTTGGTGGTATTGTAGATGTATTCGCTGATTCCCTTTACATTCTAAAATGCAATTTAAACCAACACTTTGTGGAATCCTACAAATTATTGTAACGTGGGTATAATATATTTAACGATTTGATGTGTTATTGTAATGTTTTATATTATATTTTGTTCTATGTTATTGTTAAATATTACATTGTTTAAAATATTTCACAGTTTTAAGCAAGAATATACAAGTGGTTTTTTCTTTAAAAACTACTTGTATATTCTAAGTTTTTTCACTTTTATAACGTTTGATATAAATTCTATGTATGTGTAATCCTCGATATCTTAAATATTATTTTATAATCTATGTAAAAGCCCCTACGGGCGTATAAGAACAATAAATAAATAAATAAATACTGTGAATCTCTTTAATATTAAGTACATTGTATTGGTTAGATACAAATATTCCAATACAAGAGTTTTTGTTTAACTTTGTTGCTGTTGTGTAGTAAAAGTACCCCGGGATAGTGAAATTCAATTCACCGGCTGAGTGTGTTTCTGTTAAAACTATGCAGCCCGGGAAATAATTTAATTCTTTTAATGATATTATTAATTCATCCATGTTCCTTTCAATGCTTCTAATATTTACATGAAATAGGCTAAATCCTTTATCAGGACAAATTAAATTGAAATCTTTTATGGAGTGACACAAATTTTCTTCTATACAAATTTTTTTATCCAAAGCGTTACATAAAAAATCATTCATTTTGCAGTTTTAGGTTAGTTATTTTATGGATACATTTATGTAATTTGTAATGACAAATGGTAGAGGCAAAGAATTTTAAATGTAAGTACACTATGTATACATAGATATGATGGCTGAAATAACAACATATAAATATATAATTTATTTACGTTTTTAAACTTTATATTTAAAATATAAGCTATAAACATTACAATATAAACATCATAATCATTAATATTGGGAACATTATACTGGTTGGAAGTAGGTATTCCAATATTAGAGTTTTTGTTTATTCTTATTATTGTTACATGGTACCCTGGAATGGAGTAATTAGTTTCGCCAGTAGAGTAGGTCTTTGTAAACCCAATCAAGCCCGGGAAAAAAATTATTTCTTTTAAAGAAATTTTTAATTTTTCAAAAAAAATTTTTACGCTTTTAATCTTTTTATGAAATTGAGTAAATGCTTTTTCAGTGCAAATAAAATATAAATCTCTTATAGAGTGATGTAAGTTTTCTTCAATACATATTTTTTTACCTAATGCTATGTTACATAAAGAATCATTCATTGTTAATTTATAGATAAGAGTTTGAGGAAATGAAAATTTACAATATTTATTCGTAGTCAATGCGCTCTTTAGCAATTTGAAGCATTTTTTGCCGGTAGATAGTTAGATAGTTCCCCACAAGGAAGGAACGGAAAGCCTTCTGATTTATAATATTTATAATTATGTGTATATAATAAGAACATGTGTGAATAATGAATATAATATTTATAATGTATATGAAATATTTAGAGTCCTGAAATACTTAAAATATATATGAAATATTTGAAATATGAAGATTGTAGCGACTGATTACAGGGGGAAGGATGTAGTATATGTAATTATCCATGTATTGGATCATTCGGAAACGTTCGGGTTCCGCCGAACGTTGACGAACGTCTCATGGGTCAGACAGCGGTCTCTCTCGTGGCAGCGCGCAGAACCATTTCAGTAGCCTTAGTAATCACTCGCTACGTTAGACAATAATATAATACTATCGAGTCCATTGTACATTACAATAAATAGACGAAAAGAACTTACGTGTACATCTCATTATTTGTGGGCTAGTAAGGCCACAATAAAAGAACATTATAGTAAGCATGTCTGACGTACACAAATAATTAACACTAACAATGTTTTCCATTATCATTTCTCTACAATAATGATATCTGACATCGATATGCTTAGTTTTATTATGGAAAACAGGGTTTAACAATAGTTTTTGCGCACTTATGCTGTCATTGTATATGATAATCTTATATAATTTTTTGGTTACTTCGTATTGCAAGTTTCTTAAATATACTGCTTCTTTGGAGGCCTCAGAAATTGACACATATTCGGCTTCTGTACTAGATAGTGCAACACATTTTTGCTTACTACAGCTCGAAGATATAACAGATCCTGATAAAGTATAACAAAATCCAGAATATGATTTTCTATCGTTAATATCATTGCTCCAGTCTGCATCTACATAGCCTTCAATATTAACATTGTTGCCTTTAGTATATTTTAAACCTAAATCTTTCCTATTTTTTAAATATCTTAATACTCTTTTTGCATAAAGCCACTGCTCTTGAGTGTTACAATTATTAAATTGACTTAAATATGACACTGCATAAGCAATATCGGGCCGTGTAAGTACAACTAAATACATTAAGCTCTCAATGAGCTCCTGGTAGGGATTCTGACTATTATAATTATTCTCCTTTTTACTTTTTAAATTTGCCTCCATTGGAGTATTAATTGTTTTACAATCGGTCATATTAAACTTAGACAGTAATATATCAATATTAGATATAATTAGATATAAACAAAGGTGCGGGTCACGATGGAATACCGGCGTTTTTCCTCAGATCTTCTGCGTCGTCATTGTATGTTCCACTTACCATAATATTTAATAAATGCCTGAGTGACGGGGTTTTCCCTGATAGGTGGAAGTTGGCTTATATTATACCAGTCCATAAGGGTGACTCACGTCAAAAAGTCGAAAACTTTAGGCCAGTAATTATATTCTCTCGGCGATCCCTAAAGATTGGAAAGACTTGTCCATGATAATATATATCCCCAGCTTGCTGCCAAAATTACAGAACAACAACACGGGTTTGTAAAAGGCAAATCTACCATGAGTAATTTACTAATTTACTCAAATTTCTTATTCACTAGCATGGATCGAGGCCAACAGGTAGATGCAATATACTGCGATTTCAAAAAAGCTTTCGACAAGGTTGACCACCTTATTCTTATTAACAAAATAATGTTCAACGGAATTAGGGGAAACTTATTACGTTGGTTTGTTTCATATTTGACAAAAAGACAGCAAGCTGTATCATTACGAGGACATACTTCTACGTGGGAACCAGTTACCTCTGGCGTACCACAGGGGTCAATCCTGGGTCCGCTGTTATTTATACTTTTTATTAACACTGTTACTAAATGTTTCATGCATTGTTTATTTCTTTTGTACGCCGATGATATAAAAATATACATATATAAACAGCCGCGAATTTCGAAAACCTGAAACTTATCTTCTACTTTACTACACGCTGGTCCGTTCTCAACTTTACGGTGTCTATAAAGTCAACATTTATTTATGCTTTTGGCTTTTACATAGATTATAAAATAATATTTAAGATATCGAGGATTACACATACATAGAATTTATACCAAACGTTATAAAAGTGAAAAAACTTTTAAGAATATGCAAGTAGTTTTTAAAGAAAAAACCACTTGTATATTCTTGCGTAAAACCGTGAAATATTTTAAACAATGTAATATTTAACAATAACATAGAACAAAATATAATATAAAACATTACAATAACACATCAAATCGTTAAATATATTATACCCACGTTACAATAATTTGTAGGATTCCACAAAGTGTTGGTTTAAATTGCATTTTAGAATGTAAAGGGAATCAGCAAATACATCTACAATACCACCAAACTTGTTGCCTAAATCATGCATCCTATTGGTAAGTGAGTGTGATTGATAGTTGGTTGTGTATGTGTTGCAAAATAATGTTATATTTTGTCTAGTATTCCTTGTCGGTACATGGAGTTTAATACTAGAAACGATGGCAGGGCTGTCAATTAGGTTGTTCATAACTCTGTACAATAAAATTAGGTCTGAAATGATTCTTCTGTCAGACAGCGTAATTAAATTTAGTCGATTCATTAAACTTAAATAATTAATGTTTTCTATTGGAATTTTGAGTTTGAAATTTAAGTACCTAAGAAATTTGTGTTGAACACGTTCTATTTTGTTAGAGTGTACTTTATAGAAAGGGGACCAAATAGGTGAATTATATTCTACTTGACATCTAACTAATGAAATGTAGAGTGTTTTCATGCAATCCATGGACTTAAAATCAGTTAGGGTTCTACAAAGGAAGCCAAGAATCTTTAAAGCCTTATTAGTTATATCATCTATATGTGCTGTGAATGTTAAGTTTGAATCGAATATAACTCCCAAGTCGCGAATTTGTAATACTGGTGTTAATTTAACATTATTTAAATTATATTCATGTAAAATATGAGAATGAGTTCTGGAAAATCGTATTACTTGACATTTCTCAATATTCAAAAATAACATATTTTGTTCGCACCATTTAAAAAATTCATCTAAATTAGCTTGTAAAATTAGGCAATCATATATATTTCGTATTAAACAATTTTAGATCATCTGCAAAAAGTAGGACTTGTACATCTTTAAATATGTTTACAATGTCATTAATGAATATTAAAAAGAATATTGGGCCGATGTGGGACCCTTGCGGGACACCACTTGTGGTCTCGAATACATAGGATTCTATAAAATTAATCCTGAAACTAAGCACTCTATTACTGAGGTAACTGATAATCCATGTCAATAAACTTCCTTTGATGCCTAACAGTCAGAGTTTGGATTTTTCTTCTGAATTTTCTTCTGAATTTCTTTTGAACATTGAAAGTATTCAAAAGAAATTTCTGCAATACCTCAATTACAGAATGAGCGCACCTAAACGGGGGTACATAAATATGCTCTCGAATTATAACGTCACCACTCTAACTAACCGGCGAACATACCTTGACCTCATGACGCTTTATAAAATCTGCAATAACTTTATCGACTGTCCTGACCTACTGAAACTAATAAACTTCAAAATACCACCCAGAGTAACAAGGCTTAACGACTTATTCCACATTAGCCGGACGCGTACAAATGCTGGTGTCAGGGATCCAATCAGAAGAATGTGCGAATCGTTTAATCAAAATCAAAACATCAAGGATTCCGACTTATTTTTTGATACACGCAGTGCTTTTAGTAGAAAATTGAAGGCCGTTTTCCTACAAAGTACAATACCTTAGACATTGCTTGGTTTATAATTTTAACTACCTTTCTTTTTTTTTAATTTCTGTATGACATTATTTTTTATCTATATATATTTTTGGTCTTACCATCAAAATTTTTCCCAAATCAATTTGTAAACTTTTATAAGGATATTGCGCAATTTTTTTTTCATCTCTCTGTAAAATAATATTTACTTATGTATATTTAAAGTGGAAAATACAAATCAATGCAACAGTAGAAAGATTAAGAAAATTAATGTACATTTTTCTTAAAATACGAAACATTTTAAATTTTAAACTATTAAGAACTATCTATTTCTCACTGATCCAATCTGTATTACAATATGGAATTCTTGGTTGGGGTGGTGCATTCAAAACTTCTCTCATGCCTTTAGAAATCATCCAAAAATTATTAATAAAAATAATTCTAAAAAAACCATATGACTTCCCCACCATAAGATTATTTCAAGAATTTAAAGTCCTTTCACCACACAATATTTATAAAAAAATTACACTTTTACAAATCCACAAAGATTGTTTCAACAATGATAACTCATTATCTATTTCAAACAGCAAAAGACCAAGTATTCTTGGCTCTATAACTATACCGCGTTGTAATACCACTACAGCCCAACATTTTTATAAATATATTGGAGTCAAGTGGTTTAACCAGTTACCCCTTAACTTAAGATTGGAAATTAATTATAAAAAATTCAAAAGTTCTATAAAAACACTAAATCATTAGCATATTACAATAATTCAATTTAATAATACAATAGAATGTCTCTCAACAATTGATTTTGGAAATCCATTTACTTTTATATTCTTTTCTCTTTTCTCTCTTCCTCTTTCTCTTCTTCTTCTTTTTTATACTGTTTTTCTTTTTTTTCTATTCTACTTCATATATCTTGTTTTTGAATATGTATATGTATTATATATATGTATATATATATATATGTACATATATGTATATATATATATAAAAATATATAAAAATTTATAAAAATATATAAAAATATATATTATAATTCTAAAAAAATATGTTAAATAGTTTTTCACACACGCTGCTCCACCTTTTTTACACGAGCATGCTCTAAAAAAAGGTGAATCACGTTACATAAAAAAATGTATCTGAAAAATGTAATGTCATTATTGTATGTACAAAAAAAAATAATAAAATAAAATTTAAAAAAATATATATATATATACGTACGTCTTTTCCGTATTTAACGGTAAAAATATTTGCATATGTTTTTATCTGCTGTCAATGTTAATTCGTGAGAAATAGTTTGGATGCAGGCGAATTCTCTATTAATTGTTTTGTATATTCTTGTCAATTGACGTCTGTATCTGTATTTTCTCCTTTATAAAAAAAATAAAATAAAAAAATAAAAAAAATATATTTCTCTTGACTTAAAGTAACAGTACAATAGAGAAAACTCCAGTCCAATTTTTTTATTATTTTTGTTTATAAATAATGACCTTCTAACTTAAATAACTGCATTTTTATTTTTATTTTTAGAGTTAGTTTTAATAGTTAAAATAATTGTCAAAGTTTTAATTTTTCAAGACCCCTCGAAAACCACCGGAAATATAGTAAATCGTGTGACGTCATCACTCCTGAAAAATTAGTATAGGATCGGGAAATCAGCTGATCAACTACCGCCATTTTGAAATTCCGTTGTTCGAAGTATTCTCCCTAGAAGAAGCATTACTATTTTTTTTGTGCAGTAGTTTTTGAATATTTTAAATAATTGAGATAAACTAATATTTTGGATACCTCTATTTTGGATACTGAATTATTAAGGCTGCAACAGTTTGGGCAAGTACTTGCCTAATTTAGAGAGGTTGTAGCCACGCGGGTACCTGTTTAGTTTGACAGCCGGCCGTTATGTACAGGCGCCGGTAGAGAATTACGAGAAGTTTCGGTAGGTTCGTCAGTTGGTTCCTGGGAGTGCTTGGTGTAACAGCTGGTCAACAAGCCGTCTAAGGTCATGGCAGAAACACACGTGAGCGAAATTATTTCTAACAAATCATCACGAGATAATTCTAACTTTGGCTTTTAATTTTATTAGTAATTAATTAATCCATATAAATATGTATAGTCCATCTGTACAGGCGCCCATCAGGATTATAATAATTATGTACTTTTGTTCGATACCACATGTTCCGAATTTAGCTTCACATTAATTGATTACTGCAGGTAGTCAACCACCCCTGTAGATTCAATAAATTTAATTAGTTCATGCTCTACTGTTAATGTTGGTGATTTAGAATAAATGTTTCACCCTTTGTTACTATAAACATTCAGTCTTTTCTTTTATTATCCTACCCACATCTCACTTACGCATAGTGCGTACATGTTTATATGTGTTTTATTTTAGATAAGAGGTTATGTGGGATGGCGACGTATGCATTATAATTAAATGGGAGCATAGAATGTTACAATCTGGCGCCCAACGTGGGGCCCGAACCCACGACCCTGAGATTAAGAGTCTCATGCTCTACCGACTGAGCTAGCCGGGCTTAACTCAAAAGTTTAGTACTTCCGACTCGTGGTACATCAGGCTTAGAGAGAAAATTTTAACAAATCCGGACAAATTTTCAGCTTGGAAAGTGGAAAACGATAAGATTTTTAAACACATCCAAAGCATGGACGCTCTTCACAGGTCATATGACTGGAAGGAGGTTGTGCCAAAGGAGGGTAGGAAGAACATTATTTTAGAACACCACGTTCCTCCAGTGTGTGCTCATTTCGGGATCATGAAAACCATGAATAGAATAAAACTTAAGTATTATTGGCCTAAAATGTCAGCTGATGTCAAACGATTCATTAGTAAATGTCAAATTTGCTTAGGGTACAAAAGCACCAATTTGTTACCGCCAGGGCTAATGGGAAATCCCAAGTTGGTGCAGCGTCCTTGGCAGATGATTGCCACAGATCTGCTAGGTCCGTATCCGAATTCTTACAAAAAAGGCTATACATATTTGTTAGTAGTTTCTGACTTTTTCTCCAAATATACTAGGCTATTCCCTTTAAGAAAGGCAACGGGTAGCAATATCGCTAGCATATTAGAAAATGAAATTTTCTACAAGTTTGGAGTGCCAGACACTATCGTTTTAGATAATGGTCCGCAGTACATATCTCGGGACATGAAGGCTTTAGTTAGCAAATTTCATATTCGGCACCTTTTCTACAACTGCAGGTATCACCCTCAGAATAACCCAGTTGAGCGTGTTAATAAGGTTTTAGTCTCTGCCCTCGCTTCGTATGTAGGCACTGACCACAGAATGTGGGCAAATTATTTACCAGAGATAGAATTAGCAATCAACACTGCGGTGCACGAAGTCACTGGTTACACTCCGTTCTTTCTCAATTTTGGTAGGGAAATTATAATTTCAGGGAAGGACTACATTGGTGCTGACTTCAACGCGGAAGAAATTAAATTTGCTGAACGGGATTCCTGGGCTGCAGGCTTGCAAGAGTTAAATGATATTTTTTCACAGGTGCGCACATCTTTAAGACAGTCATATGAACGCAACAAACGCCAATATGATCTTCGTCGTAGGGAGGTGCAGTACGCGGAAGGTGACGTTGTGTGGCGTAGGTCTTTCATTCTTTCAGATGCTTCTAAACACTTTTCAGCTAAACTGGCTCCTAAATTTATAAGAAGTAAGGTTGTTCGGAAAATTTCCCCGGTGGCATACCAGTTGGCTGACATGAATGGGAAACTCTTAGGTTCTTTCCACGTGAAGGACATTTTAAAATCCGAGCATGCGGAGGAGTCCGCGGTTTAATTTTATTTCCTTTCAAATAATAACACAACCTTTCCGTAATGGGATTTAATTCGGTCTATCGTACCGATAGTTAGTAAAATTTGCATGCATTTTGACCTTATGTTTGCAAAATACATTCAATGTGATGACATGACTTTGTATGAAACTTGTGTCCACACATTGAGTGCTATATGTTAATTGTTTTGTGGTTGTTTTTTCCTTGTATTTGTTACAGTAAGTTTAGTTTACGTTTTGGGTAATTAAAT
This sequence comes from Limnephilus rhombicus, assembly GCA_929108145.2. NCBI lineage: Eukaryota > Metazoa > Arthropoda > Insecta > Trichoptera > Limnephilidae > Limnephilus > Limnephilus rhombicus. The sequence goes on along the minus strand of OV815287.1, from coordinate 8,851,896 downwards.
GTGTAATTTTCCTTCGGAGCATGGGGGTAATTGGCCATTACGCTCATGCTTTGAACAAATAAAAAAGAAAATTGGTGCTTCCTATCCCTGTAGGTAAGCCTTACTAGTAATTTTAGTAAATTATGATTGGTGTTTATAATATACTACATGGTTCTGTGCATGGTTTCTAATATGGTTATATTTAAAAATTATTTGCTTAATTGATGTTCGTATATACGGTTTCTACCTTGGAGAATTCCACATGTTTCTCTTGGTTATAATTTTTCATAATCAATAGCCTCAGAAGCTGACAGTAATCTATTTGGGAGCTTTAGGAAGCTTCACAGCATGGGAATTTTCCAAGTTTAGGGAAATGGGTTTTCTTTACATATACCGATATATAATTTGATGTTGCTCGGTGAAATGCATTCTTCAAGAAATATAGTCATAACAGAATTTCATATTTATAATATATGAATTTATTGTTTGTATTACACAAATAATTTAAAAAATATCTCTACTGAGGAAGCTATACGATACATTCGTGTTTATAGACATAAATCTTATTTTTAATACTTGCGCACAATCTCAGAAGTTCACAGCAACTATCTATTTTGAGTTTTAGGAAGCTCCGTTGCATGTTTATTTTTAATTGTCAGGAACAAGTTCTTGAGTTATATTATAACGTATAAATTTACTTCGAGTAATCATGATTTTAATCAGTAATAAATGGGAAAATAAATAAATAATAATAAAATAACAATTATATTTGATAAGTTTAATGATTTATGCATATTAATGAAAATTCAATTAGTATCTCTATAGATTAGGTACCTGATATTAGTTAAATGGTTTTGCGGTTAATTTTAACATTCTTGCACAATTCCGTTTTACTTACACGGCATGTGACTTCAAGTTTGTTCTAGAGCTCGGAACTCATTTGGAGGCACATGTTGTCTTTTAAAAAGGAACTGTGTGACAGATTTAAATTCCTAAATTTTTCAAACACGGCATTGAGATTGATTATCCGGGATCTCAACCTTTTAAATATTGGCAGGTTCATTCATCTTTCTCTACTGTTCAACAGATGTCAGTGGTTGTGGCATTACCTTAATGTTATATATTTTGAGGGGTTGGTTTTTTTTTAACTTGGAATTTTATTGGTAGGTGTCAAGTTTTGGATGTTTCTTAAATTCAATGGTATCATAACAGTAATTTTTTTGCATAAATATTTGCATAGGTTTTTTTGTGGAATGTGGTATTAGAGTCAAGCTTCTTTGGTTTAAATATTTTCATGTTTAGGTCAAATTATTTTTTTGCGCAGTTTAAATATTTGCTTTGTATAAAATTTGATTTCACCTTTAATAGATAGTGATTGCATCTTCTTAAAAATAGCTTAGTATTATTTTTTTTTTTTCGCTCACGTGTTCCTCTACATTCTTCAAAGAAGTTTTAACCCAAGCATTTGGACTGCGTCAAATGGTAATTCTACATCAACATGGAACATCACTTATTTATATCAACCTACTTTCAGTTGCTCTTGAATAGGCAGAAGTTTTAACCCAAGCATTGGACTGCGGCTAAAAGAAAATTCTACATCAACATGGAACATCAATTATTTATATCAACCTACTTTCAGTTGCTCTTGAATAGGCAGAAGTTTTAACCCAAGCATTTGGACTGCGGCTAAAAGAAAATTCTACATCAACATGGAACATCACTTATTTATATCAACCTACTTTCAGTTGCTCTTGAATAGGCAGAAGTTTTAACCCAAGCAATTGGGACTGCGTCAAAAGAGAATTTCTACAACAACATGGCACATCACTTATTTATGTCAACCTACGTTCAGTTGCTATTGAATAAGCAGAAGTTTAACTCAGACATTGGTCGGCGTCTAACAGTTTTCTTCATCTGCAGGGATCAGCACTTCATTGCATCATCATACAAATAGTGGCTCTGTTATAAGCAGAGGGTTGAGCCCGAATCATTTGGACAGTATGAAGTTTATTCACTGGTTCAATGAATATCATCGAGGGAGGACTTACTGTTTCACAACATCACCTTGAGGATAATTCAGCCGTACACATGTGGGAAGAACATTACGAGAAATGACTCAGTTGGGAAGGCGCTAGAAGCTATAACTCATTCACCGCAAATCTGGATAACATTGGAATTCTTGGTGGCAGCGGTGCTTTCTCTCTTCACGGTTCTGACGCCAGGTGGCGTAGTGGAATTTTTTGCAAAAATTCTCTTTGCCATGGGGGTAATGCAACAGTTTGGGCAAGTACTTGCCTAATTTAGAGAGGTTGTAGCCACGCGGGTACCTGTTTAGTTTGACAGCCGGCCGTTATGTACAGGCGCCGGTAGAGAATTACGAGAAGTTTCGGTAGGTTCGTCAGTTGGTTCCTGGGAGTGCTTGGTGTAACAGCTGGTCAACAAGCCGTCTAAGGTCATGGCAGAAACACACGTGAGCGAAATTATTTCTAACAAATCATCACGAGATAATTCTAACTTTGGCTTTTAATTTTATTAGTAATTAATTAATCCATATAAATATGTATAGTCCATCTGTACAGGCGCCCATCAGGATTATAATAATTATGTACTTTTGTTCGATACCACATGTTCCGAATTTAGCTTCACATTAATTGATTACTGCAGGTAGTCAACCACCCCTGTAGATTCAATAAATTTAATTAGTTCATGCTCTACTGTTAATGTTGGTGATTTAGAATAAATGTTTCACCCTTTGTTACTATAAACATTCAGTCTTTTCTTTTATTATCCTACCCACATCTCACTTACGCATAGTGCGTACATGTTTATATGTGTTTTATTTTAGATAAGAGGTTATGTGGGATGGCGACGTATGCATTATAATTAAATGGGAGCATAGAATGTTACAAGGCTTAAACATTGTTTCAATTAACACAACAACTAAATCTCTATAAACAGTATGAAATAAAGAATAACATGAAATGTTGTTAATACTGATGGCTTGTGCCATACCTACATTTCAATTGATTTCAATACAATGTGATACAATGACTGGTGACGCGTGACGTCAGCGCTAACCATTCAATCGTACCAACTTTACAGTGTATTTTAACGAGACGTTAAAAAATGCACTTTTTAATATTTTTTTAAGAACTCTACGTTTAATATTATGAAATAAAACTTATATACTCAGAATCAGCGTTTATTGGTCTATATGAAGATATTTTTTTAAAGCGATAATATTTTTCACTGGAGTTCCTTATTTTTTTATCAAAACCAATTGACATACCAAGACATTCCTTTACAATTCCTAAGTCTTTTAACTCAAAATTCTTACTTAACATGTTTTAAGATGATTAGCTTCAATTTTGTCATTTGAAAAAACAAAAAAAATCATCAACATACAATGTCACGATAGTTTTACTACTACCAACTATTTTTATATACAAACATGGTTCTATCTTAGATTTAACGTAACCATCAGCTAACATACAAGCATCCACCTTCTTGTGCGATACTCGGGATGACTGTTTATTAGGACCATACAAGGCCGTAGCCAAAGAAAAATTTCGGGGGGGGTTTTGTTTGGTGGAACAGTGTTTATAGTCCAGTCAGTGGGGGGTAAAAAAGGCCTTTACTTGCAAAAGGTCAAGTTTTCGACCTTGGAGGAAGGGGGGGGGTAGAGCTCGGGCTCTTGGATTGAAGGCGCCAAAATTTGTTTTTTGTCAAAATAATTCCTCAACAGTTGACTTTACAACAAAAATGTCTATTACAAACGTAGAGAAGACTAAATTTTTGTTCGAAGTTTTTTTTATAAGTCTTGTATACTATAATGACTTTCAGCGATAGAAAGAGGAAAATTTTGACAAAAAATCGTATCACTCAACTTTTGTTGATAAATTTTGTAAGAACATACAATATCATTTTAACGTTTTTCCATTGCTGGATTGACATTAACGCCAAACCGTTTAGTCTTTCCTGGAATTTCTGAGCCGTTTCAGAAAAGAGACAGTTATGTCAAGGGTACATGTGGAAACAGGCAGTGTCACCAAGATTTTTAAATGTTTGTGAATGTTTGGAAATAAGGTCTGGTCCTGGTTGTATTTTCCGAGAGCTTCAATAGCACATGTTGGTGGATTTAGTTCAGATTCTTCCAGCCATTTTATCTCTCATTTTTCTAATTTAACTTTTACAGAGTCCCATTCCAAATATTTTTATAGAGCTCTTAGTAGTCTTCTTGATAATTAAGTTTTTAAATTATTTTTCTTTCTCGATAATTTCTTTTAGGCATTTTTCTTTTATTTTGTTTTGCCGAGGACTTGATAAAATTTCCAACCGATTTTATAGTACCAATAGTATTTCGAATAGGCTGAACCTGACAAGAATGACATAGAGCCAAATTCAACTGCAGTGATCTGCAGTGAACGTATAAGGCTTCTGGATGTAACTCACGAATTACTGCCTGCACACCTTTAAAACTTCCTTTCATCGAAGAAGCTCCATTGTATTCTTGTCCGATTAAATATTCGCAATCTACATCCAAAGATTTTAATTCAGATAAAGTTGCATAAGCTAAATATTTTCCTGTTGTATTCTCAACTGTTACAAAAGTAAAAAAATCTTCACGCAAGATAAACACATTCAGCCTTACTAAAAAAAACCTTCCACGGCCGATAACCTGTGTTGTTGCAACAACATAAATAAAGCCCGTATTTAATAAAACACGATCCGTTACTAATAAGCTTTCTTCCGCGGTCACGCTGTAAAAATGCATTTTACATCTGGCAACGTTGTGTATGGTTATAATTTACTTGGTAAAAATGGTTGTTTTAATTCTTCTCCGCAAGGGGCGTTATTGGCGCACCTGCACATTTGTCCTCAGCGGCCCGCGCTGAAAAAATAGTTTGGTTTGTTCATGGCGGGATGTTGAAAATTTTGTTATTAAATATTGTGATTTTACTATAGAATGATTTCTATTATAGTGACCAATTCACTCTTCTTTCTTATAATTGATATATTTACCGTGTTTCTTCCATCAGTTTTAGTCAAGTTATTAGCGCAATAATCGTACATTATTATTTTTATTTTTTTTATTGAAATAATAGATAATACATAATATAATCAACAAACAAGTCCTGCTAAGCCAATTGAATCGGCTTGTCAACAGGTGCTTATATTTTAGTTACATATTTATACATTTTTAAAATTTAAAATTTACATCTTATATCTACAGATACAACATTTTTTCATACATATCAAAATCAATATAAATCTTTTTTTTCCGATAGCCAATTTTTCACCATATTTTTTAACCTTATTCATAGAATTACATTGCTTTATAGTGTCAGGTAATTAATTAAATATCTTCGGTATGATATATTCAAACGTTCTCTGTCCGTACTTATTGTTAAATTTCGGAACTATTAACCCGTCGTTACGCGTGAATCTAGTGCTGTATTTATGTTCTAATTTCTCTTTATGCTGCGGGGTAAATATATGTTGAATTATAATTTTGTGCCAAAGTATTGCCTTAACAGGTAAAATTTTGGCACTCTGAAACAGTTGAAAGTTGAACTCTCAGAAAATTGTTTTATAGGTTACATAACAATTCAAATTTACATTTTGGGATCTTTACTTTCCAAAATGAAGATCTTTATCCTCCAAAATTCGTTCAGAAATCATTAACAAAACAGTCGTACACATGAGATAAACTACCCTCTCGGGTAAGCAATGTATATTTCTTTCCACGAACATTTTTTTAAATTAGAAATGTTTTCAGATACACGCTCGTTTATCAATTGAATAAAATTTTCACGGGGTTTTTTAGTAAGGCTGATTATCTTTTAGCTCTGCATATCTCACACAGATGGACATCTGTTTATGTCTTGTAGTGAAATATCAGTATTTCCATCAACAAGGACTGAAAAACATTTTACAGAATTCAGTCTTTGCACCATTTTTTTTCTGGACAATTTCACCACAAATTGCAATAAGTTAATTTTGTACAATCGGGCGTCGGTAGCGTTTAACATCATATTTTCAGAGTGCTTTATTAGATTTAGGGGGTTTGATCCCCCCCCCCTGGCTACGGCCTTGAGACCATATATAGCCTTGTTTAATTTAAGAATCTTTTTATCATCTGTACAGACAAAACCTATAGGTTTTTGCATATATATAGTCTCAGACAGGTCCCCATTTAAGAAAGCTGTTTTCAAATCAAGGTGAGTCACATCCAGATTTAATTGCACTGATAATGCAAATAACAATCTAAGCGTTGTATGTCGCACAACAGGGGAAAATGTTTCACTGTAGTCTACCCCATATTTTTGAGAACATACTTTAGCCACAAGCCTGGCTCGATACCGGACATTATTTTCAGAATCGCACTTCTTTTTTAGGACCCACTTGCACTTCACTATATTCTCACTTACAGGAATATCAACAAGACTCCAAGCGGTATTGTCTTCAAAACTTTTCAGCTCTTCTTTGATAGACTGTTCCCAATGCTCCTTTTCTGATCCCTGCAGTGCTTCTTCTAATGTCATTTCATCACTGAGAGATTTATTATATTCTTCTGTACACATAAATCCATATCTATCGGGTTGTTTTCTCTCTCTTTCTGGAAATCTTTTTATTGTGATGTCTGATTGTGAGTCTTCTTCTGACCTCATGGACTCCTCACTGGTACATAGGTTTCATCCATGTCATGAGCACTCTCCATCGAAACAAATGAATCCTCTCTACTTGTGCCTGATGGTTCTCCCTCTGAAGACTGAGACGGTCTGCTTATTTCCGGTTTGTCATCTATTACTTCTGTTCCTATCATATTCTCTTCACGTGAGTTGTTTTCTTTTACAATGATGACATCACGACTTGTTGTGATTACCCGTGTTGAAGGATTGTATACTCTGTATCCTTTAACATCCTCAGGATAACCGACAAGAATATATTCTTCAGATTTCTTGTCCCACTTACGTCTTTTCTCCTTAGGTATGTGTTTCATGATTGTACTAACGAAAATTCTTTTGTGGCCAAGGTTTGGTTTGGAACCTGTCCATAACTCATACGGTGTACGATTATTCAATCCAGTTTTCACAATTCTATTCTGTAAATAAACAGCAGTGTTAACAGCTTCTGCCCAAAACTCCTTGCCAAGTTTAGCTTCGAACAAAAGACATTTGGCTTTTTCTATGATAGTTCTATTCATACGTTCACAAAGCCCGTTTTGTTCGGGTGTATAAGGATTCGTTTTCTGATGAATAATTCCAGTTTTCTTTAAATAATTATCAAAGTCCTTATTACAAAATTCTCTGCCATTATCACTTCTCAGAATTTTTATTCTATTTGACGTTGAATTCTCAACCCTTGCTTTATACTCTTTAAAATACTGTTAAACTTCATTCTTATTTATCAAAAAATAAACATGTGTCATGCGGCTGTGATCATCAACAAAAATGAGGAAATACCTGGATCCTCCTAGGGATATATTCTCCATCGGACCACAGATGTCACAGTGTACTACATCCAATAGCTCAGTACTCCTGTTCCCTTCATGAGAAAAAGGCAATCGACTTTGCTTTCCTTCGCAGCACACAAAACAGTTGGACTTGTTGATGTTGGCCTTCTCAGACAGTTTAACTCCCTCCACAGCATTCTGCATTTTATTCAAGCTATAACTGTTTACATGTCCTAGTCTCCGGTGCAAAACATCTGGAGACTCAGCCACTGCTGCGACTAAACAAATAGAAGTGTTCAATTTATAAACTCCATTCATAAGTGAAGCAGTAGCCACTAGAGTGTTCTGTTTATTAAGTATTTCACACCCTTTGCTTGTAATTGACTCACTGACAACAAGTTAGTAGATAACTGGGGAACACATAACACTTTTCCAACGGTTATGTTAAAATCGCATTCTTCAGTTTGTGATATTTTTGGGTTTTTATATATTATTTTATAGAGATATATAATTTTCTCTTGGCTCTGATCGATATTTAAATTTTTCAGGCTTTGCATATGTGTAGTAGGGATGGAAAATTCCTCCCCTACGTCACACAAGCCTTCATGAAAATTGGACCCTTATTTCCTTTGATAACTACAGAAAGCTATTTAAAGCTCCCTTGTACTACATATCTTTATAGATATATGTACTTGACTAATTAATACGTTATTTACGACCTTGAACGTAAATTTTTTCGTATTTAAGTTGTAATTAAACTCCATCAAACGTTGTGTATTTTTTATTTATGATATAAGACTTTAATTACTTTCATTTTTGTGGTAACCTTTTTATTATAAACAGGGCGTTGAGCTTCAAATTATATTGGTCTCTCTCTTGCAAATTTAAATTTAAATGGTTCCTCTAAATGAGCTAACTTTCCTTTGTCACTTATTTTGATTCCCTACATCCTAATGAATTCGTAAATAACTGTACTAAACGACATTATACATGTTTAATTGAACAGATAATTAAATATAACTCAAATGGTTAATTGTTAGTAAATTTGATTATGATTGTTTCTTGTGTCTGCTTGGCATCACTCCATTATGATTCTGCTGCTATAAAGTACATATGATGGATTTAGTAGGTTAATGTAATTAGTTAATTGTATATTTGACGAACTCAGAATAACCCTTTTCCGGCAAAATTTGGCTCCATTTCCTCCGACAAGTAATCAAGGTGATCAGGATCCAATTAGAAAATCGCACAATCTTTTGGCGCGGTTCAATTAATTGATACCTAAGTTATCGCGTCCCAACTGAAGCTTCCTTTTACCATCAAGCACGTCATTAGGTCTTCACCCGAGCCCAGATACCTCCAAATTCCTGCGCCTCCGAAGTCTACTATTTACTTAGAGCGAAACGGTTTCGTCCTATATACAATCATATACTCACGGGGTGGTGTGGAGATTTGGGTCGTGAATCCACGCCTCCACGTTCAAGAGACAATGCGAGAGTAGTCCGTCAGACTTAAAATGCAAGCTTTATGCAAGTTCGCATTTTCCAATGAACATTACATAAAAATATATATATGTAAACATACATTTTGGGAAGGTTTAAAACTTGCAATACGAAGCTACTTGCCTCGTATCCCAAGCTCGGATCTCGTACAATGAATTCTGCGAAATTCTAAGCTTGGTAACCGAATGAATACATTCTAATAAAGGGGTTATATAAATAAATACTAGTATAATAAGATCTTATTTTGACGATATGTTTTGGAGATCCGCCAAAACTCCAAGCTTGTTTGTTTGGTTTTTGACGATTTTATTTAAGAGACTCGTCATCTCTGTTTACTTTCGTTAATGGTCTTTATTATTAGGAGTGACCACTGTCTCCTATTGGTTGAACTATATTTGATTTTCCCCAAGGTTCAACATTTGATAAATTCTTACTATCCCGTGATTTTTCAACTGCTTCATGTAAATCTTCAATACACTTTATTAGGCTATCCCGTGATTTTTCAACTGCTTCATGTAAATCTTCAATACACTTTATTTGGCTATCCCGTGATTTTTCAACTGCTTCGTGTAAATCTCCAATACACTTTATTAGGCTATCGCGTGATTTTTCAACTGTTTCATGTAAATGATTGATACCTATGAGAGTAATTATCCCATAAATTTTTACTCGAATGTAATTCTTCAATACAATTTATATGACTATCCCGTGATTTTTCCACTGTTTCGTATACATATCACTTTTAACTAGCTTTCCCCTTTTTTCTTTATAAATCCTCTCGCCTAGCTATGATCAACCAGTTTTATTTTCTGTTGTCTTGTTAGAAATACAACACGTCATTGATTCTTTCCTGAATATCGATAATTTAAGATTTCAATTTTTTCCCATAATTGCGCAATATCATATATTCTATATTAGCCCCTCTCTTAAATATTCCCTTAACTATTGGATTCAAATCAATTAATCCTATATTTTGTTTTCACTTTTCTGATAACTATTCAGTCACGTCCCAAGGTCATATTAAAACATCTGTCCTAGTGCCTTTGTTTATTTATTTAAGTTATCTAAACATTTTCACTGACCTACTGATCTACTGAGTACACAAAACGACACGTGTGGGATATTGTTTATACAAAATTACCTTACACTTTTTATAAGTCTGACTGTTTATTGTGCAAAATTAATCCCCACAATTTTAGTATTCCATTTTTTTTTATTAAATATTTAATCACCCTTTAAGGTTAAAAAATTTCTTTTCTACTCATTGCATCATTAATCCCTGATATTTATTACGATACGTTCCGAGGTCATTCTAAACGTTCCATATATCCCCAATGTAATTTTGTCTTAATAAGTAAATTAATAATTTACAAATTTATAATTATATTATGATTGAAATAATTCCTAATATCATAAACTTATTTCAATTGCTACATTTTACCTGAAATTATAATAGTACATTTATTAATAAAATAAATACAAAACATGAACTTGAAAATTATTGAAAATTAAGCACATAACTATTTTCAATAGTAAAGTTAAGTTCAAAGGTAGGTATTCGGAATTGATACCTTTTAAATTTAATATAAGTGTGTTTTTTTTATTAGATTTAACTTGGAATAAATACATATATAAATATACCTATACACATTATTTATATAAATTTTATATATAATATTTTAATATACATATCACACATATTGATCAAGTAATATTTTGTTATAATAATTAAATTCAAATACCAGCTATCTATTATCTTCCGCTATCTCCTTGGACTCTGAAAATATTTATAATAGAAAAACTCACCCCCTCCCCAAGGTTTTTCCAATCCGGGTGCTACACGAATAAAACCTTGTTGAAATTTTCCTACCTAATTATCTATTGTTCTAACTAAATTCAAATAAATCTTTCCAATTATTAATTTCAATTTATATTTTATTCTCGTTTAATAACTAAATTAATCGGCATTTGATATTTATCATTCTGAACTGTATTATATTTTCAAACTCGTTGATTAAATAACACTTTGCTTATTTAAAACTTTAAACTTCACGATTAATTTCGAAATGGTACGTTGTTGTTAAATTAATTTTTATTCCTTCGAACTTTATTTAGTAACAAAATATTATTTTGTATTATTTTTTTTCTTTTCTTTAATATTTTTTATTAAAATTTTGGATTAATTATTATTAAAGTATAAATCTAATAATAGATTAATACTTTTTTGATAGAAATGTGCCGTACAATTGTAAATTATTTAGCCGAATTATTCTGATGTTAACTTTAATATTAATGAAACCGATTATTATTATTAACCACTGTTTTTAAAATTTTGCTAATAAACAACACTTTCATTATCGCACAATAAATTATGATTAGTCACTTTATTTATTCTAAATTTTATAATTTTACGAGTAGATTTATTTCCACTACACTATTTTTAAATTAATAAAAGACTTAGCACTTAGTTTTAATACCGAAATTAAATAGTAAATTTTTGTTAAAACTTTTCCGTTCAAACACAATATTTATTGATTATAAAACCCGAAGCTTTCACTCAACACATGTGTAGATCACCACCACTTTTAAACTTTTCAAAAATAATTAAAACGTAAACTTTATTTTTATTTTAACTGAATTTAATTGCATATTTTTCGAAGTCACTGGCTTGTTCAAACTTGAACATGATTTTTTACTGGGTCACTGATTTTAATTGCAAATTTTTCTAAGTCACTGATTTTAATTGCCAATTTCACAATTACCGAACGTTCGTCGCGTCACACGAACCTTTTTTCAATAACTTCATTTCATCGGGGGTGGTGGACTTTTTTTTATTGTAAAACACTTTTTAATATGGAGTCGTTTTTATTTACAATCACTTTGAATTTACAGCAAATGAAATCAACACTTTTTATAACTAATTTTGAACCGAACCCCAGTAAGGGAACTGTACCCTAGGTATCGATTAATGCGAGAGAGAAAGTATTTTGAATAACACCCCTTTTATACTGCTAAAAAATATAAATTTCAGGTTTACGAAAATAAGATAATAATCAACAACAATGGCGATCGGCACCTACTGAGTCACGTGGCCTATTTTAGTTAGTTGGTAACACTAGCTTCAAAAAAATTCACCCAGATGTCTCTAGTATTCATTATCTCTTAATAAACTGAACAAGATTAAATCAATGATTACCTACAGCAATCACCCCATAGATGTCACTATTCTTAACACTCCCCCGGAAATGTATTAATTTTGATCAAATTCAACATTTCTAAATCTTACCCTAATGGTAAATTCAAACATAATATTCAGACAGATTAACAAACAAAAAAAATTATAAATGATCTGAAAAATACAGAGCTAATATATTAGAATAAACTCATTTTTAACAATAAAATTTCAGTCTTACAACCAAAAAAAAATACTGTAATTGATTTAAGAAACTAGGTAATTTGTTATCTATAATGTTGAACTTCATTTAAGTATTAACTAACGTTAACGTTTGGCAATTTGTGCCTCAAGCGCATAAAAATACTCTCTATTAGCTATGTTATTTACTTTCAAATGCAAAGTTTAGCTTATTTTCATTTTTTTTAAACTCTCTTAAAAAAATACTAATACTGACATTATATAAGTAAAGAAATATTCCATATTATCAGAAACAACACAAAACATAAACTCATATACCAAAATATGTAAGATCAATAACCTCCACCTAAAATGAAATTTATCAATTTAAAAATTTTAACTAAATAACTTGAATAAACTAACATGCAAACAAAATTACATAATCACGACTCTTAACAACACAAACACTCAAGTCTTGAAGCTGCACCGAGGACCTCCCATTTCTCTTTCATCATTGGAGGGACAAGATCATCTAGCTGGTCAAGGGTAGAGACCAGAGAGCGCATTGCAGATATCAAGATTGCCGTGTTGAGCCATTATGTTTCTTCCTTTTTGTAGTAACCTTTTTCATCTTTTTCTGGGAACTTCTTTCTTCTATTTATGGGAGCTTCCTTCTTCTTCTTATGGGATCTTCTTTCTTCTATTTATGGGAGCTTCCTTCTTCTTCTTATGGGGGCGGTTCATCTGGCCGGTTCCAGATCGCCATCCAGAAGCAGCAAACATATTTGGTTGTAGGCCGCACGAATGTCCCTTGAAGTTTTAGAGTGGTTACTCTTACCGTTCCATCAGCTCCAGGAAGAGGGGATAGAACGCAGGCCATCTTCTATACAGTAAGCAGCAGATTACTCCTTCAGGGGTAGTAAACAGAGTTTGGTTATGGAAGCCCGAAAGTTCCTTGTGAAGTCCTGAGGGTGACCACCCTCATAATGCCATCAGACCCAGGATGAGAGGATAGAACGTGAGTCATCCTCGACCAAGTCATTCTTCTTTAAAGACCTCTGACTACTGGTTTGCCATTTATTTCTTCTCTGAAGTTCACCGAGGTAATCCTTTTTTCACCTGGACCAAAAAACATTGAATTAGCTCTGAATTTATATTGATTCAGTCAAGTCATCAGCGTCTCCTATTCATCTTCTTTAAGCATACCAGGTAAGTGCCCAAGGAGAGGGTAAGGAATGAGAGGGTTAACTAATAGGATCATTGGATGCAAGGGTTAAGTGTTTAAAAAACAATCTTGATCTTTCATAAAGTATCCTACACAATTACACTTTTATATAATAAAAAATAAGATTCACTTTTATATAATAAAAACAAAATTATTCATAACAATTACCTAAATTTTTGAACCTTGTCAACATTATGCCTTCAAACTGCTAAAGGACTCCTCGAGTCAGTTTAATTTTTAATTCCATTGTCAGAAATTCTTATCTGAGCTTACACCCTTATGTGTAGCGAACCATTTATAATTTATTTTTTGGTAAACACTAGTTACAGTGCGCCATTTATTAACAAATAAAAATAAAAATACAACTAAACAATGTGTAAAAAACTGATTTCACCGAGTGTTGTCTTCAATTATTAATACCTATTTCATCATAATAGGTCCTATTATCCGTTGGCAAGTAACAGTAATCCAAATCGTGAATATATTTCAATAACAATTGTTTTTATAACATTTTTAAAAATAACCTTATATAATTTGGCCAGTTATTTTCAATAATTTTGTTGAATTCTGCATTATTGGATTGAACTGAGTTTTTAATATTTTTTTTACATATTCCTATAAATTGGTGCACCTTTGGATAGAAAGTAAGACTTTTATAGGGATATGTAAAAAAAATATTAAAAACTCAGTTCAATCCAATAATGCAGAATTCAACAAAATTATTGAAAATAACTGGCCAAATTATATAAAAATTTTCACAGATGGTTCCAAACTCGGTTCGGACTCCCATTGTGGGGCCAGTGTCTACGCTCCTCACAGGAAATTGTGTTTCCCACACAGACTTCCCAAAGAATGTTCCATTTTCTCTGCTGAATGCATAGCTATCATAGAAGCTTTACATCTCGTCAAATCTCTCAACATTAGAAATGCCCTCATCCTTTCAGACTCACTTAGCTCATTACAAAAAATAAGCGCATCCCCTCTCAATTCCATTAGTGACTCTCTTACCTGCTCTATCAGAGACCTCCTGCATTCCTTGTCGCTGGCTCACGTGTCAGTGGTCTTGGCCTGGATCCCAGGACACCTTGGTATTGTTGGAAATGAAAAGGCTGATTCTATTGCTAAGGAATCCATTATTCATGGTCCATTAAATAGCATTCCTATTCCTGTTAGAGACTATTTTCCTATTTTAAAAAATAAGTTACAACGCCAATGGTCCTCTGAATGGAAATCATCCTCTCTGTTAAAAGGTCACCAGTACTCTTTAATTCAACCTTCTATTCCTGTCAAGCCCTGGTTTCACAAATACACTTCCATGCCTAAAAAATACATCTCTTCCATTATTCGAATGCGTTTAGGTCATACTTGTTGTCTTAGCCATCTCGCCAGATTCCACATAGTCAATTCGCCTTATTGTGATTGTGGTTCTGAGGATACTTTAGACCATAATTTTTTTGAGTGTCCTATCAATGACCAATTTCCAAACTTCATTCCTGAATTGTTAAAACTTAAAATTGAATTCCCTACCAGTGTACCCTGCCTTCTTAGTTTCAACTCTCCTGAAATTCACTATTTGTTAGCAAAATTTATTTACAAAAATGGCCTCAACATTTAAGCATCAATCAGATTTCTCTCTCTTCCATACGTATACATTTGTTTCTAGCTGTGTTATTATGTACAGTTGTACAGGTTCCTTTTTTTGGGAATCTGTACATCTTTCTACTCTACAATTTTGTAATGACTATTAATACCAACTCTGTGTGTTACTCTGTATGTTACTCTGTATGAAAATGGAAGTATGGAATATGTACAGGTTCCTATTTTTGGGAGCCTGTACATATTCCTACTCTTAAATTTTGTAATTACTATTAATGCCAACTCTGTGTGTTACTCTGTGTGTACAGTTGTATAGGTTCCTATTTTTGGGAACCTGTACATCTTCCTACTCTACAATTTTGTAATTACTACTAATACCAACTCTGTATGTTAGTACAACTTGTATAATCTTATGAATATTTGTCTTGGCCCATTGTCTATAAGTATTTGCTAATATAATTTATCTATTCCATGTAAAAACTGAAATAGTAACTAATTTTAAAAAAATATGAAAATGTAACTACTTTAAAAAAACTGAGCATGTACCTAATTTTAAAAAAATCTGAAAATGTAAATAATTTAAAAAAAATTGATAATGTAACTAATTTACAAAAAAACTGGCAATGTAAATAATTTAAAAAATATGTAACTTACTTTAATAAATGGCCAAGATCACCCTTAATGGGTGAAAGCCAAATAAACAATTTTAAAAAAAAAACCTTTAATTTTAGGGTCAGCTAGTAGAACCATTTTAAATTGAAAACTGAGATTAAAAATTGAAAATTTAAATAAATTTTTTATGAAATTTAAATAAATTGTCAATGAATTGAAGGTCAACTCGATTTCTACTAGTAGAACATTGGTTTATATTTAAAATTACGTTGATGCGCAATTATTTTTCTCACTTTATGCCTTGCTGGCCGATTTTGTATATTCACGAAGTGTTCTAGCTCAGCTATACCTAACGAGTTATTATTCGGTATTTTTAAACACTTGTTTTTGCGGACAGCAATATTATTTTTTGCAAGTGTCAATACATTCTTCAAAGCTGAATCTCGCTGAACATTATTCAACTTTCTAATGCCATTATTTTAAAATTTAAATTTCCTACAGTTGTTTATAACTTGCAATAAATTATTTGTTATTTTCTTAAGTTGACTAAAGGAAAATTCCTGTAGGGCAGGGGTGCTCATACTTGAACTGCTGGCGATCTACCTCAATATTATTAGACTCCGAATGATCGACTCTGGCAAGATGTAGCGCCAGGGGAGGGGGGGGGGGTAGAAATCCTTTTTTTATTGCGACCTCATTTTATGCCGATTTAAATATCGCATTTGACTGAGTATTCTTCCAAATAAAAAGTCTTGGTCATAAATTCCACACTTATTTATGACTGCTCTCGGAAATCGGGAATGGTACCCAAGGCGGGTTTTAATTTAAAATCGCTTCTCCGTAAGAGTCCCGAAACAACAGCTACACACGGAACAGTCAATTTCTTAGAATTTGCGGCATAAGGCATTTTTTTTTTTTTTTTTACATTAACTCCACACAGGAGGCCCTGAGGAAAATAATTTCCCTCAGGGCCTATGTCATCTGGGATGCTGTGTGGAGGGTCTTTTTGAGGAGAGGAAGGAATGAACATTGGTCTTGAAGAGACCCATGTTGTAGGAAGGAGGAAACACAGAGGCCGGCAAATCATTCCACAGCCGAGCTGTTGAACACAAGAACGAGTCAAAGAAACGACCCGTTCTCATGTGACAAATGTCAACTGTGTACAAATGTTGGGCACGCGTTTGGCGTGTTTCCCGACTATGCACCGGTGCCGAAGGGATCAATGATGCTAGTTCCTCGGAGCATCTTCCATTGTAATACCAGTAGAACAAGGACAGCATTCCCACCCGACGCCTGTGTTCTAAAGATTGCAATCCGTCTGTTAAGATGGGAGAATCTATCAAACGGACCGCCCGTTTCTGCACAGAGTCGAGGGTATTTTTCAGGTATTTTGGAGCTCCAGACCAGAGGTGGCTGCCAAATTCAACCGTGGGGCGCACTTGCGATTTGTACAGGGTTAGCAGTTGTGTACTATTAAAGTATCTGCGGGCCCTGTACAGTACGCCCAGTTTTTGGGAGGCTAACTTTACTCTGGCTTCGATGGAGCCCCCATACCTGAGCTGGTCACTTAGGGTTACACCAAGCATATCAATGGAGGGCCTGTTCGGAAGATTGCTTCCGTTGAAAGAGACTAGATTTTCATTGCGATCCCTTTTAGACGTAATCAGACAAGATTGGGTCTTTGAAACATTAAATTCAACGAGATTATTTTTACCCCAAGAGAAAACACTCTCGAGGTAACCGTCCATTCTTTGCTTCAAAGCCTTACGAGCTGTTGGAGTTTGTGAGCCCTTTGGGGGCTTATCAAACAAAAAGCTATCATGAACTGTACTGTCATCCGCGTAACAGTGAATTGGTGCACATGACAAAAGGTCGTTGATGTGCAACAAAAACAGAGTTGGAGACAGAACCGATCCCTGCGGGACGGCATGCAACTCAAATGCAAATCTTCACTCGGTACACGATGAATTGACAACTTGTTATTTAATTTATCGTTATATTGTGACCACAAAACTGGTTCATATTAAATCTGTATGCGATGAATTAAAACTACACTCAGTACATAAATAGTCTGCAACTAGAATTTTATAACTGCACTTCGAATAAGAGAATGTTTTCCACCAAAATGTGTCAGCAGATGAATTCACAACTGGAATTTTACATTTTGAACACAAAACTGCTTTAGATTAAATTCTATGTGTGGTTAATTAAAACTACACTCAGAACATAAAAATGATTATTTTATGATTCTGGCAGTACATAAATAGTCTGCGACTAACTAGAATTTTATAACTGCACTTCAAATAAGAAAATGTTTTTCTTTCGAAATGTGTCAGCATATGAATCCACAGCTGGAATTTTACATTCTGAACACAAAACTGATTTAAATTAAATCTGTATGCGGTGAACTAAAACTACACTCAGAATATGAAAATGGTTTTTCTATGAATCAGTACATAAATAGTCTGCAACTAGAATTTTATAACAGCACTTCGAATAAGAGAAAGTTTTCCTTCGAAACATGTCAGCAGATGAATCCACAACTCGAATTTTACATTGTGAGCACAAAACTGGTTTAAATTAAATCTGTGCAGCAAATTAAAACTACACTCAGAACAAGAAAATGTTTTTTTTATTCTGGCAGCACATCAAAAATTTTATTACTGCACCTCGAATAAGATATTGTTTTCCTTCGAAATGTTTCAACAGATGAATCCACAACTGGAATTTTACATTTTAAACACAAACTGGTTTAAATTAAATCTGTGTGCGGTAAATTAAAACTACACTCGGAACATGAAAATGGCTTCTCTTTGATTCTGGCAGCACATACATCTGCAACTTGAATTTTATGACTGCACGTCGAATAAGAGAATGTTTGTCTTTGAAATATTACAACAGAAATTTTACATTATGAACTGAAATAAATTAAATGTGTGCGGCGAATTAAAACTACTTCTTCGATGGCGCTACAGCCCATATCGAGCTTTGGCCTCCTGCAACAGTCGCCTCCAACTCCTCCTGTCCTCAGCGGCTGACTTCCAATTTGGTACCTGGAGAAGCTGTGCTGCATCCCCTCTTACTTTGTCTTCCCACCTCAGTCTGGGTCTTCCAACTTTTCTCTTTCCACCTGGGTGTCCAGTCAAAAACAATTTTGGGACGCGCGTATCCGGCATTCTCTGTATATGCCTAGCCCATCTCAGCCTGAGGAGTCTAATATGTGCTGTGATGCTAGGGGCCTTACATATATATCATACAATTCTGTATTGTGCCGGATGCGCCACTGTTCACCCTCTTTCACGGGTCCACATATTCTTCTCAGCACTTTTCTTTCAAAAGTATCCAGCATTTCAGCCATCTTTACCGTCAGTGTCAGCGCCTCACATCCATATGCCAATACAGTTCTAACAATGGTCTTATATATGGTTATTTTGGTTTTTCTGTGGACACTACGTGACTTAAACACTGGCAGCAAAGAGAAGTATGTTTTGTTGGCTGCTATGATTCTCCTTCTGATTTCTGCTGGATCCTCATTGTTCTCTGTCAGACTGGAGCCCAGGTAAGTGAATTGATCGACCACTTCGTATGAGTAATTGTCTTTAAATTGTGCACTACTTCTTCTTCTGTGTGAAGGATTCCTGCTCTGTATCATCTTTTTCGCTTTGTTAACCTTAACCTGCAGTCCTACTTCCCGTGCCGCTGTTTCTAAAGGATCAAAGACCTCCTTAATAACTGAAATTGATCTTCCGAAAATGTTAATGTCATCCGCATATCCGACAACTTGACTGTTCTTGAAACAAATATTGGAGCCAGTGTCTATTAGCGTTTTTTCTTATTACATGTTCGAGCACAGTGTTGAAGAGAGTGGGAGCCACTCAGATGAAAATGATTTTTCTTTATTCTGGCAGCACATGCAGAGTCTGCAACTAGAATTTTATACGTCGAATAAGAGAACGTTTTCCTTCGAAATTTGTCAGCAGATGAATCCAGAACTGGAATTTTACATTCTGATCACATAACTGGTTTTGAATTAAGAGTGAATCTATATTTACCGCTCTAATTTTGAATTATTTATTAATAAACTTCGTATCGCCTTCAAGTTACAACTCGGACTGACTGACTCATTAATAAACCAAACCACACACTAGAAACTAGATCGATAACTTTGGGCTTTTGAAGGGGGCAATTTTCAACAATATTTCACCATGGAATATGCAATAATATTTTTTAGAGTATACAACAACCAACATGCGCGACCAATATAAGTTACAAATAAATTTTAAACAAAAAGGCGTGAAAAATGGGCGGTCTTAATAATTTAGGATCAACTAAAACAAGAACTGTGAACAGATCTATTTATATCGACAATTTTTTCTTGAGATCGACTCAAAAAGCACTCGCGATCGACCGGTCGATCGCGATCGACCGTTTGGGCATGGGCGTTTGGGTTTTGTACACACACGGCTAGCATGCGGATGACATTCTCTACCTACAGATAAACCACAAAAAACGGATACAGGCCTTATTTCGGAATGGGGTTCCACTGATCCGCACACAATCCACCCCAGCTGCGTACGCTGGATGGTTATGCCGGCGGAGACCTTCATTCTATCATTCGTCATGATATCCCAAAACTCTTCAGCCCCCAAGAGCATGTCAATGGGTGCGGATACGTTGAATTTTGGGTCCGCTAGTTCCAATCCAGAAGGCAGTTTTAATTCGCTCCTGGATATGGTCGCAATCAAGGTCTGGAATTAAGCAAAAAATGTTCTTTTTATAATCCGATTTCAAAGAATTCAATTCTACCGACATACTTTTTCTTATATGGGTGACATTATTGTGAATTCCCGATACCGTATTGTTTATTTGATCAAAATCTAAATTTAATCGTTTTGCAAAACTTTCCCTCAAAAAGTTAGCTTGGGATCCCTGGTCTATCAAGACCCGGGCTGTATGTATATTGTTATCAGCTCCAGTGATGCCAACCATCGCTGTAGATAACAATACATTTTTTTTCGCTCTGCCTACCGCAGAGTAATAGGCCACTTGCATGGACTTCATAACGACTTGGAAAAAATCGTGTGGATAGATTTTTTTTCTAAGATTACGAAAAAGTTAGTAAATTTTTTTAGAAATGTACAGTTTTTTTTTTAAATAAATAAATCCATTATTTGGGCTCGTGACGTCACTACATGAAAATGTCCCGTCACCGAAAATTTTCCTATTAATTTTATAAAATTCCACGCTGATTTTTTTTTTAATTGGCATCACTTTGATTTCAGGCGAATTTTTGAATTTGACATTAAACGTTCACTAGATTTATTGTTTGTTCTCTGCGAACGTATCATTTGGTTTGATTTTTTGACAGATGTAATAAAGAGAACCCCGTACATTTTACGTTGTCCGTACGTGTTTTAGAGGTATAATGATAATGGTGCGGATTTTAACAAAATCAAATTTTATAATATTCTTATTATTATTATAATATAAGTACAAGCATATTACATTTGATTTAGTAATATAGACGTTGAACATTTTAATGATTTATGATCAATAAGATGGATCGAGGAAAAAAACATTTACGAGATTTAATATTTTTGTTATGCCTCTTTATTCTCCTGTGTCATTCGTGTGGAAAACGTTCTTTTTTTTAAAAATGATTTTCGGCTTTGTAATTATCGTTTTTTCGCACCTATAAAATTATGTCCCGTCTTTCCGGTTTATAAAAAATGGTCTGATTTTTCGGATTGAAATTTCCAAAAAATCGCCAGGGTTTCAAAAATACGATAAAAAAAATACAGAATGTCTTAGAATATTTGCCTAAACTGGAACTTTTTTTTAAAATGTGATGCAAGTGGCCTATTGTTGATAGATACTTCTCGATGTTTGCTGCCTCTTGGGAAATTTCATTTTCTATCTGTTATTAATTAATATATCATTTTTCATATTTTTATAGGAGATGACCCTTAAATCCCAAATTGACCCTTAAATATATGTCAATTTAACTTTTTCATCTAGACTCCACCCAAAATCCATCTCTCTTTTACTCATAAACTATAAGCTTTGACATCTGTTGACATTATGATCTCTATGTACCGGGCCATAAATTCCTTTTTATCTGAGAGTCATTAGATTTTATGGGATTATAATCTCTAAATACTACGTGAGGCCTGGGTTAATTTTAATGGTCCTTTTAACGGCTAATTGCGCTTATCTAAATAAATCCCATGTTTGAATCTTCATTGATTATAAAAACAATACACATGTGAGATCGACAACCATTTGTTACGTCTCATTTCCTCAGCAGTCTCGTGCAACTCTATGATTCACCCACCATCACAATAGAGAACTCCAGTCCAATTTTTTTATTTTTTTTAATGAATAAAGACCTTCAAACTTAAATAACTGCATTTTTATTTTTATTTTTATAGTTAGTTTTAATAGTTAAAATAATTGTCAAAGTTTTAATTTTTAAAGACTCCCAGAAACGCACCGTATCTATGGTGGTCTAATTTTTTTACTTTTTAAGTTGTCATTTTGAATCAGTGATGTTATGTCGAGGGAAATTTCCCTAGATCTAGGGGAGAAAAATATTTTTTAAGGATAAGGGAAATCAGGACAAAATCTAGGGAAATTTCGAACTCTGGCAAATTTTTTATTACATATGACAGTATTACTGGTATTATTTATATATATACGTATATATATTTTTTGGAATTCCTATGAATCTTAATTATTTTTCATGTACTTACATGCCATGTTATTTTTAACACTGACAACTCAAAATGATATTAGGGAACGTACCCATACTACGTGACACGTTCGGGGGGGGGGGGGGTCTTCAAAATACCACGCTTGGTACAAATGAGCGGCGGGTTGCTTATGATTTTTATTTTGCAAGGGGTTTTTTTTAAATTTGGAATTCAGTTTCTAATTCAGTGGTGAGTGTATTCGTACTTTTAAATTATTACTTCACGTAGCAAAAAGTGTTTTATTTGGAAAATCACGGTATTATTAGTATATTTACCAAGTTCCGATATCTTTCCAATTAATTATCATATTAATTAACATATAACAGGATTAGTGTTACACAATCAGGTGGCTACGTAGGTAATTGCGTAAATGTGAAATTCTAGGGAAATTTCACTTCTAACTGTTGGCAACACTGTGAAGAACGCAGAATAATCATGGCGGAATGCTTTGCAATGACTTTTAGGTGTGAGGTGTGTTTTTTATTCAAGATTAACTGCTTTTAATATAGAAAAACATTGGTAAAATGTCCACATTTCACTGCTACTGTTATTGTATTTAATCAAAGTGCAATATAAAAACAATAAATCATCTCTTTCATTGCAAATACATGTGACGTCGTGTTTTGTGTCAGGTGTTACTTTTTCGGTACATTGTTTTATGTATAATACATACAGAAACACTGGTATTTATAATACACTGATCATGACGAGTGTGTAACAACTTGTATAAAAAGCCCTATACTAAAAACAATTTGAAAATACATAAAAACAAACATCAAAATATGACACGACTTTAACCTCAAATAGACAAAATTTATTGCAGATTGTCCGCAAATATAGCCCTTTTCGTAAATTGTTGAGGGCCTAAATTATGTTTCAATAAACACAATAACTATTATTTATCTAAATCTCTATAAACAGTATGAAAATAAACCAAAAACACGAAATGTTGAATTGCATAGGTACGTGTGCACTTCAAGTCATTTCAAATGTCAATACAATACACAGGTGACAGGTTAACTGTGACGTCACGGTTAACCATTTCAGTAATGCCAACTTAACGCTGTGTTTTCCGAAGAGGTTTAAAAATGCACTTTTTAATAATTTATTAAAAACTCTGCATTTAATATTATGAAATAAAACTTATATATTCAGAATCAGCGTTTCTTGGTCTATATGAACATATTTTTTTAAAGCCATAATATTTTTCACTGGAGTTCCTTATTACGTAAAATGACTCCTTTTTCTGAGTTAAATCTATCGCAATGTGTTCGGTATTAGCTCTCTCCCCTAGGTATACTATTCTATTTCCTCTCAAAACCTTGTAATAAGGAACTCCAGTGAAAAATATTATGGCTTTAAAAAAATATGTTCATATAGACCAAGAAACGCTGATTCTGAATATATAAGTTTTATTTCATAATATTAAATGCAGAGTTTTTAATAAATTATTAAAAAGTGCATTTTTAAACCTGTTCCCAAAACACAGCGTTAAGTTGGCATTACTGAAATGGTTAACGGTGACGTCACAGTTAACCTGTCACCTGTGTATTGTATTGTATTGACATTTGAAATGACTTGAAGTGCACACGTACCTATGCAATTCAACATTTCGTGTTTTTGGTTTATTTTCATACTGTTTATAGAGATTTAGATAAATAATAGTTATTGTGTTTATTGAAACATAATTTAGGCCCTCAACAATTAACGAAAAGGGCTATATTTGCGGACAATCTGCAATAAATTTTGCCTATTTGAGGTTAAAGTCGTGTCATATTTGACATTGTATTTTCAAATTGTTTTTAGTATAGGGCTTTTTATACAAGTTATTACACAATCGTCATGATCATTGTATTATAAATACCAGTGTTTCTGTATGTGTTATACTTAAAACAATGTACAAAATCACGCCTGAACACAAAATTGAAGAATGATGTCACTTGTATTTGCAATGAAAAAGATGATTTATTATTTTTATATTGCACTTTGTTAAAATACAATAACAGTAGCAGTGAAATGTGGACATTTTACCAATGTTTTTCTATATTAAAAGCAGTTAATCTTAAATAAAAACGCCTCAATTTCTTACACAAAATTCATTGAGTCATCCTATATTAATTTTATTCCGCCATTTTCTTAAATTCAAAATCAGCGATGCTCTGCCCAAGAAAATTATTTCCCTAGATTTAGAAGTGAAATTTCCCTAGAATTTCACATTTACGCAATTACCTAAGTAGCCACCTGATTGTGTCATACTAATCCTGTTATATGAACCCCTCCGCAACGTAAGCAGATAAAAGCGTTAAAAATAGGACAGCAGTCAAGTACAATAAGCGTGTTTATACGTCAGCGCGTGTGTTTCCATAGAAATCGTTATAACTCCGTTATTGTTTTAGTTACATCCCTAAAACAAAAAGTCAAAGGTCGATAGTAGATCAAGCTGCACATTTCTATCAAGTTGTCTATGGAAATACATAACAGGAATCAGCTGTCAATCGTGTAGTTGACAAAAATATTTACCTGCGCAAATTTGCTACCGGCAGCTCCACCGCGCTCCACATTTTAAATTTTTATTAAATATTTTTATATGAAATGATAAAAAAGTGATGTGACGAAAGTGTTTATTACACATATAAACAATTGAATAAGTATTGTTGTTTGCATAATCTGTGATTTTAGCACCGTTTTCACATAAAAACATCACGTGAGTCATTTTTACCTATTTTTAATGTTTGCGTTCTAAATTTTAATATTTCCAAATGCTAATATTTATTTGTAATATGATAATTTGAAAGCCTATTTTGTAACCTTTCTAAAACAGTTTTTACTATTCGGCTACGTTCAGAAATGTTTCATTTATAGAGCTTTAATTGTGAAGCGGTTATAACTAAAAGTTTTCGTAAAATGTCATTTCGTTTAAGACACCAAAAGCTAATATTCTCGAAAATTCGGAGGGGTTTATGATTAATTAATTGGAAAGATATCGGAACTTGGTAAATATACTTATAATACTGTGCTTTTCCAAATAAAACACTTTTTGCTACGTGAAGTAATAATTTAAAAGTACGAATACACTCACCACTGAATTAGAAACTGAATTCCAAATAAAAAAAAAACACTTTGCAAAATAAAAATCAACCGCAATCACCGGAAAAATAGAACTTAAAACATAAATTAATTTTTTTTCAGAGGTCCCATTTATCTTTTTAGATACATTTAATATCATTTTGAATTGTCAGTGTTAAAAATAACATTGCATGGTAAGTACAACAATAATTAAGATTCATGGGAATTCCAAAAAATATATATTTATATATAATACCAGTAATATTGTCATATGTAATAAATAATTTGCCAGAGTTCGAAATTTCCCTAGATTTTGTCCTGATTTCCCTTATCCCTAAAAAATATTTTTCTCCCCTAGATCTAGGGAAATTTCCCTCGACATAACATCACTGATTCAAAATGACAACTTAAAAAGTAAAAAAACTATCGATGGGTGAAGACCACCATAGATACGGTGCGTTTCTGGGAGTCTTTAAAAATTAAAACTTTGACAATTATTTTAACTATTAAAACTAACTATAAAAATGCAGTTATTTAAGTTTGAAGGTCTTTATTCACTAAAAAAAATTTAAAAAAATGGACTGGAGTTCTCTATTGCACTAAAACCTCTGTAACGTCCCCTCGTTCAGTCGCTACACTCTTTATAAATGACCATTTTTTTATGAAATTTTCTTTCGAAGTCGTTTTCCTAATATCTCCGCTTCATCTGAAATTGATAACAATAAGTTTCCATTGTTTTCAGCATTTCCAATTTCCCTTAGCACGTTTTCCCCCGAATTCATCATCTCCGGTCGTCACAAGCAATCGTATTGTAGATGAAAATCCCCCCTTATAGCTTCCTTTAAATTTTTCTTACTTTCTATTCAATTTTTCATTTATAAAATTTTCCATCGTTGTCCACGTGTCTTTTTCCGCAATTCAAAGTTCCCAATTCAATTCTAAATCTATGGTTTACTATCCCATAAATGTAACGTTATTCATAACATTTCTCGGGTTCGTCGTACTAAAATCCTTGACTAGTTTGATGTTTACATCTCGGTGCATTCACCCTTGATTTCTGTGGGAATGAAAAAGTCTTTAATTATCTCTTTAATTATCGGGTGCAAAGGTCAATCTTTTGTTCCCCGTTGGTATACGCCTTCCAGTTTAGTGATTGGCTCGTTTCATTTCTTATAGTCTTTGTCCCAATCTAATTGGCTGTCAAAATTTCATTTGTTTGTTTTTAAGCCTCAAAAAGGGGAACTCCTTGCGTCGTGACGATTTTAATACCATCTGTGATTTTTTTATCAACACTCATTACAATTAGAATTATTATAGATCTCTACTGTCAATATGAACTCAATCAAATCTGATCCGATAGATGTCGTAAGTGTGTCCGTTATATAAGTAATTGATATTTTTTTTATTAAAGTGGGAAGCTACGACATTTTCTTATTTTCACTGTTGATTAATGCAATACATCACAAGTTGACGTACTTATGTTTACGTTTCCACAACAATCCACTGGGATTTTATTCTGGCTAGCAACCATTATTTCTTTGGCAAAACCAGAATAACACACGTCGATCATCCAATTTTTATTGCCTGTCAAATGTGAACTGGCGCCAGAATCAACAATCCAGTCACTCATGTCAAATGTTCCATTAAAAAACACGGCACTAAATGCGTTAGATGTTTTTGAACCTTGCGTATTCTTAGAAGATTTATCCCTAATAGTGCACTGATTGCGATAGTGGCCAAATCGCTTGCAACCATAACATTTTACGTTTGATTTTCCTTTGACAGTTGACACTTGTGATCTTTATTATCCATTGATTGTGGCATAGACTTTACATTCCTTGAACGCTGATTGGACTTATTGCGGAAACACGCAAATGCATTATTAACATCACTGTCTTCTTCCGGTTCCATATCCAACAACTTTGTTTTAATGGCGTCGGTTGTAATTACCATATTTGAATTTTCGATCGCCAGTATCATAGGCGCATATCTTTCTGATAAACCAGCTAACATGATAGAACAAATCCATTAGTCGTTTATTCCAAATCTGTTCCTTGTAATTTCTGACCCACTTCTACAATCTGTGTCACATACGACGTCATCGAAGTGCAACTTTCTAATCGAATAGATATGAGATTCCTCAGGAGGCTGATTTTTCTACAAAATCCCGAGTCATCAAATAGCATCATCAATTTATCCCACAATTCTTTCGATGTTCTGACGTTTTTTATATGAACATAAAGTGCTGGTCAATTGTCAAGATCAGCTTTGCTTTTGTCTTCGCATCATCTGCATCTGCTGGCGGCTTATCGGGCTCGGGTTTTATACAACAAGTTTTGTGTTGTGTTTGAGTTGCATTCAATACGTATGCGTGATGAAGATGCGAAATTCTCTTACAGGCATACCATTCTCGATTTCTGAGAGCAGTTAAATTAGGGTATCTACCCCCCTCCGGTTAGCGCTTGAAAATCTGGGGAAGAAGTACCTGTAGAAGTTGGGGAGGGGGGGGGGGGGGGGCGGCAAAGTTTTCCTCCACCCCGGGCGGCCGAAACCCATGCTACGCTACTGCTTATATATTAAAATTGATGTACTAAATATATCAACAACATCGGTGTATTTGTTTCCTAGGTGTTGAATCCGTCGCATAGGAGTGTGATATTGGGATGTTGATGTCGAATTGCTACAATAATATGTTAGGTACTGTCTTGTAACTGACGCCTGGAGTATGAAAAGAGATTTCATAAAATAAATCTGGGGTATCAAATATTGAATTAATGATTTTATACAAACAGGTTAAATCGGAAATGATTCTAAGATCAGATCATTTTATTAAATTTAATGAACAAAGAATGTTATCGTAATTAAGGCAATCACTAGGAATGCCCATTTTAAAATTTACATATCTTAAAAATTTATTTTGGATTCTTTCAATCGCATGTGAATGAACCTCATATATTGGGGACTAAACCGTGGAATTGTATTCTATATGACTCCTTAAAAGTGACTTATATAATGTTTTTACAGTATTGACATTATTGAAATCACTAGATACCCTTAAAATAAATCCCAACATTTTCAAAGCTTTATTGGTTATTATTTCTATATACTTGATAAAGTTGAGTTTCATGTCAAACGAAATACCTAAGTCATTAATTTCCGAGACAGATACTAAACGACATATTGTTAATGGAATAATCTAAAAATATTGGATTCTTTATTCGATAAAACCTCATAATTTGACATCTGCTTATGTTAAGTTGCAAGTGGTTATCATGACACCATATAATAAATCTCAACAAGTTATTTGACAATATATGGCAATCATTAATGTTTCTGATTGCTTTGAATAATTTCAGGTCGTCTGCAAACATTAATACTTGAACATCATTGAAAATATATAACACACGATTAACAAATAACAAAAACAGGATTGAATCTAAATGTGACCCCTGAGGAACACCACTCGTAGCAGTAAATTTGTATGAAAATGTTCCATCAATTTTAACAGTCAATAATCTGTCGATCGACTGTTAAACCACTTATATAATGAACCACCTATACCAAATTTATGCAGTTTATTCAGCAATAACTCATGATTAACTTTATCGAACGCCTTACTAAAAATCGGTATAAATGGAGTCAACTTGGCATTTACTAGATATGGAATCAGATATAATGGTTTTGATACGTTAACAAGTTAGTGAGGGTAGATTTTCCAGTAGAGAAACCATGTTGTTTAGGAAAAATGATGTGGTTTAATCGGAAAATATTTTTTTTCAAAAACTTTATGAATTGTTGATAAAAGGCACACCGGTATGTAATCACCTCGTGTTTATCACCTTTTTTAAAAAATATGTGTAAGGAAGCTGAATTTCCATTTAGTAGGAAAACATCCTGTTCGTACAGACTGATTAAACAGCAAATATAAAAGATACGCCAGATTGGTTATAATTATTCAAAAATACAGGAGGTACGAGGGTGGGTTTTTAAGTTCGTGGAAGGAGTGGAAATAAAAATCCAAAATTATTTTTCCTTTTCAATATATTCACCTGCTATCCTAATACATTTTTCAGATCTTTCAATTAACTTATGTATACCCTCAAAAAAAAATTGTCTTTGTCTAAAAAAATACGCCGAAAATGCATCCTTCACTTGTTCATGACTTGAAAACTTTTTCCAAAGAAGTTCTTTTTTCAAGTTTGGAAATGGGTAATACTCACTGGGAGCCAGGTCAGGACTGTAAAGTGGGTGTGGCAAAATTTCGAAACTCACCTTCTGCAGGGCAGCCATCGCAACACGGCTCTTGTGAACAGGCGCCTTGTCGTGCAGAAGGACACCTTTGGTCAATTTTTCCCTTCTTTGTTCCTTGATGGCTTCCTTTCATTGCTAAAACGACCAAGCCCAAGTGCTCAAACGACCGACCCCAAGTGTTAAAATGATTGATTTTTTTTTAAATTCTTCTTTTGGTAGATTTTTTAATTGAATCCTACAGACCATGATTCTTAGTAAAAATCCAAAATTAGCTTGGTCGGTGAAATTGATTGAATCGTACAGACCATGATCCTAAGTGAGAATCCAAAATTTCAGCCGGATCGGTGCCAAAGGGCCAAAGTTAAGACCGACCCCAAGTATTAATACCACTGAGCCCAAGTGCTTAAACGACCGACCCAAAGTCTTAAAAAGATTGAATTTTTTTTAAATTCATCTTTTGGCAGATTTTTTTATTGAATCGTGTACAAACCATAATTCTTAGGAAAGAATCCAAAATTTCAGCCGGATCGGTGCCATAGGGCCGAAGTTATGCTACAAGTTATGCTGCTTAAACGAACGAGCCCCAAGTGTTAAAATGATTTTTTTAATCTACTTTTGGTGGATTTATTTACTGTTTCGTGTACAGACCGTAATTCTTCGTAAGAATCGAAAATGGCAGTAGGTTCGGTGCCACAGGGCCGAATTTACGACTGACTTCAAGTGTTGCTAAAATGACCTACCACAAGTGTTAAAACGGTGATTTTTTTTTAAATTCTTCTTTGGGCAGACTCTTTGATTGATTCGTGTACAGTCCTTATGAACAGAAGTTATGACCGACAACAAGTGTTGTTACAAAGCGCCAGTAAAACGATGATTTTTTTTTTAATTCTTCTTTTGGCAGATTTTTTGATTGAATCGTGAACAAGACCATGATTCTCAAGTAAGAATCCAAAATTTCAGCCAGATTGCCATAGGGTCGAAGTAATGACCGACAACAAGTTCTGCTAAAACAACCGACCCCAAGTGAAAAAAATATTGATTTTTTATAAAATCTTCTTTTGGCTTTGATTAGATCGTACAGACCATGATTCTAGGTAAGAACCTAAAATTTCAGCCGGATCGGTGCCACAGGGCCGAAGTTATGACTGACCCCAAGTGGTGCTAAAACGACCAATCCCGTGTGTTAATAGGGCCAAAGTTATGACCGACCCCAAGTATTAAAACGACCGAGCCCAAGTACTTAAACGACCGACCCCAAGAAAAAAGAAAAATTTAATAAAGAATTAAGAAAAAAGATTGATTTAAAAAAAAAATCTTCCTTTGGCAGATTTTTTAATTGAATCGTACAAACCATGATTCTTAGTAAAAATCCAAAATATCAGCCGGATCGGTTAAATTGATTGAATCGTACAGACCATGATTAGTGAGAACCAAAAATTTCAGCCGGATCGGTGCCATAGGGCCAAAGTTAAGACCGACGCCAAGTATTAATACCACTGAGCCCAAGTGCTTCAACGACCGACCCCAAGTCTTAAAAAGATTGATTTAAAAAAATCTTCTTTTGGCAGATTTTTAATTAAATCGTCCACACCATAATTCTTAGGTAAGAATCCATAGGGCCGAAGTTATGCTACAATTTATGGTACAAATGCTGCTTAAACGACCGAACCCAAGAGTTAAAATGATTTTTTTTTTATCTTTTGGTAGATTTTTTTACTGTTTCGAGTACTGACCGTAATTCTTCGAAAGATTCGAAAATTTCAGTAGATTCAGTGCCACAGGGCCGAAGTTACGACCGACTCCAAGTGTTGCTAAAACGACCTACCCCAAGTGTTAAAATGATGATTTTTTTTTAAATTCTTCTTTTGGCAAATTCTTCGATTGATTCGTGTACAGCCCTTATAAACAGAAGCTATGACAGACAACAAGTGTTGTTACAAAGCGCCCGTAAAACGATGATTTTTTTATTCTTCTTTTGGCAGATTTCTTGATTGAATCGTGTACAGTCACTGCAAACCATGATTCTCAAGTAAGAATCCAAAATTTCAGCCAGATCGCCATAAAGTCGAGATTTTTTTATAAAATCTTCTTTTGGCAGATTTTTTGATTGAATCATGATTACAGACCATGATTCTACATACAACATTCTATATACTACAGACCATGATTCTTAGAAAGAATCCAAAATTTCAGCCGGATCGGTGCCATAGGGCAGAAGTTACGATCCCAAGTGTTCAAACGACCGACCCCAAGTGCTAAAACGACAGACCCGAAGTGTTAAAATGACTTTTTTTTTTAAATTATTCTTTTGGTAGATTTTTTAATTGAATCGTATAGACCATGATTATAGGTAAGAACCTAAAATTTCAGCCGGATCGGTGCCATAGGGCCGAAGTTATGACTGTCACCAAGTGGTGCTAAAACGACCAACCCCATGTGTTAAAACAACTGATATTTTTTAAATTCTTCTTTTGGCAGATTCTTTGATTGATTCGTGTACAGCCCTTATGAACAGAAGTTATGACCGACAACAAGGGTTGTTACAAAGCGCCCGTAAAACGATCATTTTTTTTTTAAATTCTTCTTTTGGCAGATTTTTTGATTGAATCACATGTACGGACCATGATTCTCAAGAAAGAATCCAAAATTTCAGCCAAATCGCCATAGGGTCTAAGTTATGACCGACCCCAAGTTCTGCTAAAAAAACCGACCCCAAATGTAAAACATATTTTTTTTTTTATAAAATCTTCTTTCGGCAGATTTTTTGATTGAATCATGATTACAGCAGACATTCTATATACTACAGACCACGATTCTTAGTAAGAATCAGAATTTCAAGACCACGATTCTTAGTAAGAATCAGAATCAAAATTTCAGCCGGATCGGTGCCATAGGGCAGAAGTTACGACCGATCACATAGGTCGTTTGAACACTTACGACCAAGTGTTCAAACGACCGACCACAAGTGCTAAAACGACCGACCCCAAATGTTTAAATGATTTTTTTTTAATCTACTTTTGGTAGATTAACGAAAATGCTTTTGGCCGTGAAATTCTTAAAACGTATCTACTCTTTTTAGATTTTTTAGTGTTTCGTGTACAGACCATAATTCTTCGTAAGAATCGAAAATTTCAGTCAGTTCGGTGCCACAGGGCCGAAGTTACGACCGACTTAAAGTGTTGCTAAAACGATCTACCCCAAGAGTTAAAACGGTGATTTTTTTAAATTCTTCTTTTGGCAGATTCTTTGATTGATTCGTGTACAGCCCTTATGAACAGAAGTTATGATCGACAACAAGTGTTGTTACAAAGCGCCCGTAAAACAATGATTTTTTTTTTAAATTCTTCTTTTGGCAAAATTTTTGATTGAATCGTGTACAGACCATGATTCTCAAGTAAGAATCCAAAATTTCAGCCAGATCACCGTTATGACCGTTATGGTTATGACCGACCCTAAGTTGAAGAACTTGTGGTTGAAGAAGAAAACAACCGAACCCAAGTGTAAAAAAATATTGATTTTTTTATAAAATCTTCTTTTGGCAGATTTTTTGATTGAATCGTACAGACCATGATTCTTAAATCCAAAATTTCAGACCGATCGGTGCTATAGGCCAGAAGTTATGACCGATCCCAAGTATAAATCCCAAGTATTAAAACGACCGACCCCAAGTGCCAAAACGACCGACCCCAAGTGTTAAAAAGATTGATTTTTTTTTAAATTGTTCTCTTTGGTAGATTTTTTGATTGAAACGTACAGAACATGAAGAACCCAAAATTTCAGCCGGATCGGTGCCATAGGGCCGAAGTTATGGTACAAGTGCTGCTTAAACGATCGAGCCCCAAGTGTTAAAATGATTTTTTTTAATCCACTTTTGGTAGATTTTTTGGTAATTTTTTGGGATTAGGGTCCATGGCTATTACGAAAGAGGAAAATTTACCGATCTTTTTATAAAATTCTTCTATTGGCAGATTTTTTTTTTGAATCGTGTATTATCATTATCATTATCAAAGAAATATGCTACACAGAAAAAGTGACCACACCCATAAATATGATCACCATCGCAAATAAAATATTTAGTGCAACTGAAAACTCAGAAAAAATTACAAATCATTTCAACCAATTCTTCTCCACAATCGGATCAGACCTAGCTAATAATATCCTAAAAAAAATAGAACATCTGAAGATAACCTTGCTAATAATATCTCTCTCGATAATCTCAGTTATAACCTTTTTAACCTCACTCCAACAACAGAAAAAGAAATCACTGAAATCATCTCTTCACTCAAAAACATACACTCCACGGGAATTGACAATATATCCACTAAACTAATTAAACACCTCAAGCCAATCATCAGTAAACCCCTCCAACATATCACAAATCTAAGTTTTCGAACTGGCCTCTTCCCAAGTACCCTAAAACATTCAATCATTATTCCTATCTTTAAATCAGGGCACAGATCATCTGTGAATAACTATAGACCAATATCCTTACTGAGTCCGATTTCAAAAATAATTGAAAAAACAGTTAAACGAAGACTCTACAAGTTTCTTGAAGATAATAAAATCCTGTCAAATAATCAATACGGCTTCCGCAAAGGTCGTAGTGCCTCAGATGCAATTGCAAACTTCACTAAATTGATTTCTGACAAACTCGATAAAAGTCGCAAACCCCTCGCTGTATTCTTGGATCTAGCTAAAGCCTTTGATACTGTATCTCACCGCATACTTCTGAAAAAACTCCTACAGATAGGAATAAAAGGCATTCCCCTTAAATGGTTTGAGAGTTATCTAACAAACAGGTCCCAGTTAACTATTATCAACTCGGCTAAAGAGCATAGAAGTACAAGTTTACCATGCACATATGGCGTGCCCCAAGGCAGTGTTTTAGGCCCACTTCTCTTTCTAATATACATTAACACGTTATGCAATCTGAATACTGGTGGCACTATTATATCTTTCGCCGATGACACGGTTATCGTATTTGATGACGAAGATTTAAATTCAATCTTTGAAAAAGCAAATTATGGCATGAACTTAGTTAAAAACTGGTTAGATTCCAACCTTCTAACTCTTAATATAGATAAAACAAAGTATCTACTTTTTTCCATACGTAAACCAAATCTTCTCCATAACTGCCAAAAACTTACCATACATTCATGTTCACAGAACCTTAACACACCTACATCACCTCACAAAAACTGCTAATGCGATAACCTAAAATTATCAAACGAAATTAAGTACTTGGGAGTTATCATAGATGATCAATTACGATGGGAGACACACATAAATTCTGTAACAAAAAGACTTCGCAAATTATGTTACATTTTCTACTCTCTTAGATCTATCCTTAACCTACAAACACTAAGATGTGTTTACTTTGCACTGTTTCAATCAATTGCTACATATGGTATTATAGGATGGGGAGGTTGTGCATCATCAATTCTTCATCCCGTGGTTCTAATACAAAAACTATTGTTAAGGATAATATTCAAATGTAACCCATCACACCCATCAGAACCACTTTTTAAAAAACTCACAGTATTAGACATCCGACAATTATACATAAAGATGATTCTCATATACATGTGGAAAAAGGATTTGATGAAAAAAACACAACGAAAAAATTCGCACCCGGTACTCATCCCAACTAAAATGCATAATTCCTCCAACAAAAACAGCCTTCGCACAGCGCCAGTACTTTTACATTGCGCCCAAAATGTTCAATTCGCTGAGTATTGATACCAGGAAATCGAAAACTGGCGATAGTTATATCAAAGTGTTCAGAACTGGTTGATTGTAAAGGGAAGGAACTATTTTAAATAATGCCTCACACCATTAATTTAGGCTAACTTGAATTAACTTAAATTAACTTGATGACCTAAACTAACTTAATAAACTTAACTTAACTTAACATTCTTAGCCCTTTCCACTCCAATCCTTTTTTTTATTTTTTTTGTTCTTTGTTTCTTGGTTTTATTTCACCAGCTCCACGACGAAATTGTGTATTCAAGTTTTAGTTACTTTTTATAAATAAAACTGATAATTGATTATATACCACCAATAAAAGTTTTTTTGTCTGTAAAGAACTATATGTAATTAGCTGAAATTTTAAATAATCTTAAACTATTTACTTAAAACTGTTTGGCACCACTGTTTATCGAATCCGACGAAGTCCCATGTGTACTTCCCAGCACTAAAACATGGTAACAATAATTATTATTTAGTATTCGTCGGATTGAAACATGAACAACACTGTACTATATACTACATACTACTGTATTATACAGCTGTACAATATAATTTACCGGACTTGAAGAATAAAGCCCAACATTTAATTGTACTAAAATTGGTGTTAAATAATGTAGATAATGTAGATTTTCAACATAAAAATCCTTTCTCATGTGCTTACCATATAGTACTCACTTTGATTTTATACTCGTCACTCTTTTAAATTAAATTATTTTATACTATTTTGTATTCTATTATATTATTTTATGCATATGTATATTTTCTTAATACTCTCAAACATTCTTTATATTGCATATGATAATTTACTGTAAGTATAAAAAATCGACCACCACAACACAGGCATGTGCCTAGCATAGTGGTCGAAAAATACCCAACTTTTGTAAAAAAAGATTTTTTCAATGAATAAAGAAATTAAAAAAAAAAAATTGTTAATTAGTAACCAAAATTTCAGCCGGATCGGTGTCAT
Source organism: Limnephilus rhombicus (assembly GCA_929108145.2). Classification (NCBI taxonomy): domain Eukaryota; kingdom Metazoa; phylum Arthropoda; class Insecta; order Trichoptera; family Limnephilidae; genus Limnephilus; species Limnephilus rhombicus. The sequence goes on along the minus strand of OV815287.1, from coordinate 8,815,390 downwards.
AGGGCAGAAGTTACGACCGACCCCAAGTGTTAAAACCACCGACCCCAAGTGCTAAAACGACAGACCCCAAGTGTTAAAATGATTGATTTTCTTTTTCTTTTGGCAGATTTTATTATTGAATCGTGTAGAGACCATGGATTCTTAGAAAGAATCCAAAATTTCAGTCGGTTCGGTGCCATAGGGCTAAAGTTATAAACCGACCCAAGTGTTAAAACGACCGACCCCAAGTGCTAAAATGACCGACCCCAATTTTAATATGATTGATTTTTAAAAAAAAATTGCAGATTTTTTGATTGATTTGTGTACCGACCATGATTCTTAATAAGAATCCAAAATTAGTTAATTTATTTTTTTATTAATTAATTAGGATCGGGTGCCATAGGGCCGAAGTTATGACCTACCCCTAATGCTGCTGTAACGACCGACCCCAAGTGTTAAAATTATTGATTTTTTAATTTTTTTTTGTAGAATCGTGGACAGACCATGTGATTCTCAGTAAGAATCCAAAATTTCAGCCGGATCGGTGCCATAGTAGTATGGCAGAAGTTACAACCAATCCCAAGTGTTAAAATGACTGAACCCAAGTGCTTAAATGACCGACCCCAAGTGCTAAAATGACCGACCCCAAGTGTTAAAATGATTGATTTTTTTTTAAATTCTTCTTTTGGCAGATTTTTTCATTTATTTGTGTACAGACCATGTGATTCTTAATGAGAATCCAAAATCTCAGCAGATCGGTGCCTTAGGGCCGAAGTTATGACCGACCACAAGTATTGTTACAAAGCGCCCGTAAAACGATGAATTTTTTAAAATTATTCTTTTGGCAGATATTGTGATTGATTTGTGTACCGACCATGATTCTTTCCAAAATTCAAAAAGAATCCAAAATTTCAGGTGGATCGCGGTGCCATAGGGCGAAGTTATGACCGACCCCAAAGTTAAACCCCAATCATTTTAATGATTGATTTTTTTTAATTCTTTTTTTAGCAGAATCGTGGACAGACCATGTGATTCTTAGTAAGAATTAATATTAAAAATTTCAGCCGGATCGGTGCCACAAGTACAGGGCTGAAGTTATAACCGACCCAAAGTGCTAAAACGGCCGACCCCAAGTGTTACAATGATTGATTTTTTTATGAAATTCTTCTATTGGTAGATATTTTTATTGAGTCGTAAATGCTTAATAAGAATCCAAAATTAGATTTTATGACTGACCCCAAGTGCTGCTGTAACGACCGACCCCAAGTGTTAAAATGATTGATTTTTTTTGTAGAATCGTAAAAAAACCATGTGATTCTTACTAAGAATCCAAAATTTCAGTCGGTTCGGTGCCATAGGGCCGAAGTTATAAACCGACCCTAAGTGTTAAAACGACCAACCCCAAGTGTTGCTAAAACGACCGACCCCAAGTGTTAAAACGATGACTTTTTAAAATATCTTCTTTTGGCAGATTCTTTGATTGATTCGTCATCCTTATGAACAGAAGTTATGACCGACCACAAGTGTTGTTACAAAGCGCAAATTTTCTTTTGGCAAATTTTTCGATTGATTCGTGTACAGCCCTTATGAACAGAAGCTATGACAGACAACAAGTGTTGTTACAAAGCGCCCGTAAAACGATGATTTTTTTTATTCTTCTTTTGGCAGATTTCTTGATTGAATCGTGTACAGTCACTGCAAACCATGATTCTCAAGTAAGAATCCAAAATTTCAGCCAGATCGCCATAAAGTCGAGATTTTTTTATAAAATCTTCTTTTGGCAGATTTTTTGATTAAATCATGATTACAGCAGACATTCTATATACTACAGACCACGATCCTTAGTAAGAATCAGAATTTCAAGACCACGATTCTTAGTAAGAATCAGAATCAAAATTTCAGCCGGATCGGTGCCATAGGGCACAAGTTACGATCCCAAGTGTTCAAACGACCGACCCCAAGTGCTAAAACGACCGACCCCAAGTGTTAAAATGACTGATTTTTTTTTTAAATTATTCTTTTGGTAGATTTTTTGATTGAATCGTATAGACCATGATTCTAGGTAAGAACCTAAAATTTCAGCCGGATCGGTGCCATAGGGCCGAAGTTATGACTGACACCAAGTGGTGCTAAAACGACCAACCCCATGTGTTAAAACAACTGATATTTTTTAAATTCTTCTTTTGGCAGATTCTTTGATTGATTCGTGTACAGCCCTTATGAACAGAAGTTATGACTAGACATGGGCAGACTCATTCCCAGGAGTGAATCGATTCAATGTGATTCTCTCGGCCTTTTGAATTGATTCATTTTATTCATTCCTTTAATTCCAAAAAAAAAAAAAACCTCGCTTATATTTTATGAGGCTACGAAGCCAAAGAGGAGACCAATAATGCTCTCTCATTCTCTCGCAGACTACTTTATTTCTTAGTTCTCCTTTAGATGCATGTGTTTGCTCGTTTTAGTGTCGTTATTTTTCGTTTCATCGAGTTTCAAATCACAACGGTGATAAAGAAGTTTTCACTACGCAAAGCACTCTTCTTAGGGTAAATTATGTTGTTCTGAAAAATCGTAGGTACTAAAAACGACGCGCGACGAGGTTAATGAAATATTTCAATGTGTACTTAGATATTATTTTGCCCAAAAGACAAATTTTTGACAAGAAAAATGTGTTTATATTAGGCTATCAATTAAATCTTAAAATTAAACAGTTTTTGTGGTTAACCCCTAAGGTTTTACTAATTTTTATTTATTTATTAATCTTAAAATTGTTTCACTTCACGTGATCTAAACTTCCCACTACCTTTAGCCTCGCAAAATATCCCAATTGGGGATTCCATAGTTTCATTAGCTCCAGACGGGACTTGGGCGGAATTCACATAAAAGCCATACTATTATCGCGCTTTCATAGGTATATCCGGACCGGTCACCTGGAATAAGCTTCACCTACCTCAATGGTGAAGTTAATACCACGCGCCGAATAAAATCTAATTAAAAGCCCTGGCGACACGCGTCATATAGTTTGTTACCAAAATATAAAGGAACAAACCGCTCGATTATCATTTATCAGTATCACGGTTCGATAGCGACTGATGTATTGTTTACGGCTAGAGTAGACAGAGACAGATACCATAAAAAAATAATAATAATATAGATAAATATCGTTTTGTTTCTACAAGCATTGTATCACAATTTACGCACGTGTGAGGGAGAAAAAACATAGGATTAACTTTCGCTTTTAGATTTTTATTAACGTTCAGGGTCCGAAGTGGGAAGTTTCACCCTAAGATGACGGCTTGGCCGCGCGGGGACTAACGACGAACCGATTCTCGGCGGGCATCAAGAAATGAATTAGGAACTTCTGACTAATAAGTGTCTTTTGTCTTGCTGTGACTTGAATAACTTGCATTCCGCGGACCGGCCGGATCGACTCGACACGTGGGACCCGGGACCCGTGGGACTACGACGTCACAAATGAATAAGAAATAAATGTTTTGATTCCTTGAATAAGTGAAACAGAGATTGGGGTTGCGGATTGAGTTCGCACAGACCGAACAGCTTGTAGGACTATGACCACGGAGGAACGATTCCTCCGTGACTATGACTGGCGGGACTGGCGGGACAACTGTGAAACAGACGCGACTCTCGGAGCTCAGAATTATTTGGATCTTGGCTGACTCGCTTGTCTGTTGGCGGTTTTGTCATTTGGATTGGGGACGGGGACTCTGGCCTACGGGGTTTTTTGTAGGTATAAGATTTACTGCGCGGGATACTACTCATCACACGTGATAGGCAATTTCGCGGCGCGCATCGCCTGTAGTAGGTGTACCTATCCGCGCAACAAATATCCAGAATAATATTTAGTTTAATTCCTACGAAACACTACAATATTTATAAAGTACATTATTATTTTCTTACCTCAATATAACATGAAATATTTAACTGTAAAATAAATTAATCGAAATAAAAATAAATATGGTGCTGTTAAAAAATCGTAAGATGCAAGGCCAAGGATAAGGAATAAAGATTTAATTCCTTTTGAAAATGAGAATCAGATCGAGTGTGTTACAAGATTGAATTTATTCATTTAATTCAGTCATTCAATTTTGCCCACGTCTAGTTATAACCGACAACAAGGGTTGTTACAAAGCGCCCGTAAAACGATGATTTTTTTTTAAATTCCTCTTTTGGCAGATTTTTTGATTGAATCACATGTACGTACCATGATTATCAAGAAAGAATCCAAAATTTCAGCCAAATTGCCATAGGGTCGAAGTTATGATCGACCCCAAGTTCTGCTAAAAAAACCGACCCTAAATGTAAAACATATTGATTTTTTTATAAAATCTTCTTTTGGCAGATTTTTTGATTGAATCATGATTACAGCAGACATTCTATATACTACAGACCACGATTCTTAGTAAGAATCAGAATCAAAATTTCAGCCGGATCGGTGCCATAGGGCAGAAGTTACGACCGATCACACAGGTCGTTTGAACACTTACGACCGTTCAAACGACCGACCACAAGTGCTAAAACGACCGACCCCAAATGTTTAAATGATTTTTTTTAATCTACTTTTCGTAGATTAACGAAAATGCTTTTGGCAGTGAAATTCTTAAAACGTATCTACTTTTTTTAGATTTTTTAGTGTTCCGTGTAAAGACCATAATTCTTCGTAAGAATCGAAAATTTAAGTCAGTTCGGTGCCACAGGGCCGAAGTTACGACCGACTCAAAGTGTTGCTAAAACGATCTACCCCAAGAGTTAAAACGGTGATTTTTTTAAAATTCTTCTTTTTTTGGCAGATTCTTTGATTGATTCGTGTACAGCCCTTATGAACAGAAGTTATGATCGACAACAAGTGTTGTTACAAAGCGCCCGTAAAACAATGATTTTTTTTTTAATTCTTCTTGGCAAATTTTTTGATTGAATCGTGTACAGACCATGATTCTCAAGTAAGAATCCAAAATTTCAGCCAGATCACCGTTATGACCGTTATGGTCGAAGTTATGACCGACCCTAAGTTGAAGAACTTGGGGAGAAGAAAACAACCGAACCCAAGTGTAAAAAATATTGATTTTTTTATAAAATCTTCTTTTGGCAGATTTTTTGATTGAATCGTACAGACCATGATTCTTAAATCCAAAATTTCAGACCGATCGGTGCTATAGGCCAGAAGTTACGACCGATCCCAAGTGTTAAAACGACCGACCCCAAGTGCCAAAACGACCGACCCCAAGTGTTAAAAAGATAGATTTTTTTAAAATTCTTCTCTTTGGTAGATTTTTTTATTGAATCGTGTACAGACCATGATTCTTAGTGAGAATCCAAAATTTCAGTCGGATCGGTGCCATAGGGGCAAAGGGGCCGTTCAAGTATTACGTAACGCACTTGGGGGGGGAGGGGGGGCCTTGTGAAACGTTATTGTGCGTTATGGGCGGGGGGAGGGGGGGGGGGGTTCGAACAACGCGTTACGTAACATGTTTTTCTTTATTTAGATTAAAAAAACTAAGGAATTAAAATCTTCCAACTTGGCAATTCTTTTCGTTCTCGAAATCTCTTGTTTTATTTATTACCGCAAATGCGATTAAAACAAGAAAAAAGGTATTTAAGCGACTTTGCAGTACTTAATTGTGACTTTCAGGTAAAAATTGTCACTTGGGCGTTACGTAACGTTTAGGGGGATGGGGGGTGGTACGGAAAAACGTTACGGCGCGTTACGTGGGGGGGAGGGGGGGTCAAAAATCTTAAAAATTGCGTTACGTAATACTTGAGCGCCCCCAAAGTTACGTGCTAAAACGACCGACCCCAAGTGTCAAAAAGATGACTTTTTAAAAATATCTTCAAGTGTTAAAAAAAAATCAATCTTAAGATTGATTTTTTTTTAAATTTTTCTTTTGGCAGATTTTTTGATTGAATCGTGTACATACCATGATTCTTAGTGAGAATCCAAAATCTCGGCAAATCAGTGCCTTAGGGCTGAAGTTATGACCGACCACACGTATTGTTACAAAGAGCCCGTAAAACGATGAATTTTTAAAAATTATGGTTCGTTGCGTTGTCATAGGGCGAAGTTATGACCGACCCTGAGTGCTGCTATAACGACCGACCCCAAGTGTTAAAATGATTGATTTTTTAATTCTCTTTTTGGCAGAATCGTGGACAGACCAAATAATTCTTGGTAAAATCCAAAATTTCAGCCGTATCGGTGCCATAGGGCTGAAGTAATGACCGACCCCAAGTGCTAAAACGACCGACACTAAGCGTTAAAGTGATTTTTTATGAATTTATTATATTCGCAGATTTTTTGATTGAATCGTGCACAGGCCATGATTGTTAATAAGAATCCAAAATAAGAAGTTATGACTGACCCCAAGAGCTGCTAAAATGACCGACCCCAAGTGTTAAAAATATTGATTTTTTTCAGAATTCTTCTTATGGCAAATATTTTAGTATAGACCATGATTCTTAGAGAGAATCCAAAATTCCAGCCGGATCGGTTCCATATGGCCAAAGTTACGACCGACCCCAAGTGTTAAAACCACCGACCCCAAGTGCTGAAACGACCGACCCCAAGTGTTAAAATTTTTTTTTTTTTTACAGTGAATACCGCACAAGAATCTCAACTGCTCCCGTCTGGAGCTAGTGAGACTATGGCATCCCCAATTGGGGTATGTTGTGAGGCTGAAAGTAGTGGGGAGGAGAAGGAGGTGGGGAAGAGGAAGGTTGGGAAATACCTGGCTATTCAGATCTTGTCACCAAACACGGCTAAAGCCATTTTCAAGCAACGTTTCAATTCTGAATGGTGGTCTTACACCAGGGCGATACTGATAGTATCTTCCACTATGGAACATGCCGCAAATATACTATATATTATTTTAAATGAATTAATTGTGAAATAACACAAATTAATCAAATAAAATTTATTTGCGCATGCCGGGTTCGAACCCGCGACCTCCGGATTGTGAGTTAAGAGTCTTACCAACTGGACTACGAAGGTCGTCAAAATGATTGATTTTCTTTTTCTTTTGGCAGATTTTATTATTGAATCGTGTAGAGACCATGGATTCTTAGAAAGAATCCAAAATTTCAGTCGGTTCGGTGCCATTGGGCTAAAGTTATAAACCGACCCAAGTGTTAAAACGACCGACCCCAAGTGCTAAAATGACCGACCCCAATTTTAAATTGATTGATTTAAAAAAAAAATTGCAGATTTTTTGATTGATTTGTCTACAGACCATGATTCTTAGTGAGAATCCAAAATCTACGCAGATCGGTGCCTTAGAGCCGAAGTTATGACCGACCACAAGTATTGTTACAAAGCACCCGTAAAACGATGAATTTTTAAAAATTATTCTTTTGAAGATTGATTTCTTCTTTCGGCAGATTTTTGGATTGATTAGTGTACCGACCATGATTCTTAATAAGAATCCAAAATTAGTTAATTTATTTTTTATTAATTAATTAGGATCGCGGTGCCATAGGGCCGAAGTTATGACCTACCCCTAATGCTGCTGTAACGACCGACCCCAAGTGTTAAAATCATTGATTTTTTACATTTTTTTTGTAGAATCGTGGACAGACCATGTGATTCTCGGTAAGAATCCAAAATTTCAGCCGGATCGGTGCCATAGTAGTATGGCAGAAGTTACGACCAATCCCAAGTGTTAAAATGACCGAATCCAAGTGCTAAAATGACCGACCCCAAGTGCTAAAATGACCGACCCCAAGTATTAAAAAGATTGATTTTTTTTTAAATTCTTCTTTTGGCAGATTTTTTCATTTATTTGTGTACAGACCATGTGATTCTTAATGAGAATCCAAAATCTCAGCAGATCGGTGCCTTAGGGCCGAAGTTATGACCGACCACAAGTATTGTTACAAAGCGCCCGTAAAACGATGAATTTTTAAAAATTATTCGTTTGGCAGATATTGTGATTGATTTGTGTACCGACCATGATTCTTTCCAAAATTCAAAAAGAATCCAAAATTTCAGGTGGATCGCGGTGCCATAGGGCGAAGTTATGACCGACCCCAAAGTTAAACCCCAATCATTTTAATGATTGATTTTTTTTATTCTTTTTTTGGCAGAATCATGGACAGACCATGTGATTCTTAGTAAGAATTAATATTAAAAATTTCAGCCGGATCGGTGCCACAAGTACAGGGCTGAAGTTATAACCGACCCAAAGTGCTAAAACGACCGACCCCAAGTGTTATAATGATTGATTTTTTTTATGAAATTCTTCTATTGGTAGATTTTTTTATTGAATCGTGTACAGACCATGATGCTTAATAAGAATCCAAAATTAGATTTTATGACTGACCCCAAGTGCTGCTGTAACGACCAACCCCAGGTGTTAAAATGATTGATTTTTTTTTTGTAGAATCATGAACAGACCATGTGATTCTTACTAAGAATCCAAAATTTCAGTCGGTTCGGTGCCATAGGGCCGAAGTTATAAACCGACCCTAAGTGTTAAAACGACCAACCCCAAGTGTTGCTTAAACGACCGACCCCAAGTGTTAAAACGATGATTTTTTAAAATATCTTCTTTTGGCAGATTCTTTGAGTGATTCGTCATCCTTATGAACAGAAGTTATGACCGACCACAAGTGTTGTTACAAAGCGCAAATTTTCTTTTGGCAAATTTTTCGATTGATTCGTGTACAGCCCTTATGAACAGAAGCTATGACAGACAACAAGTGTTGTTACAAAGCGCCCGTAAAACGATGATTTTTTTTATTCTTCTTTTGGCAGATTTCTTGATTGAATCGTGTACAGTCACTGCAAACCATGATTCTCAAGTAAGAATCCAAAATTTCAGCCAGATCGCCATAAAGTCGAGATTTTTTTATAAAATCTTCTTTTGGCAGATTTTTTGATTAAATCATGATTACAGCAGACATTCTATATACTACAGACCACGATCCTTAGTAAGAATCAGAATTTCAAGACCACGATTCTTAGTAAGAATCAGAATCAAAATTTCAGCCGGATCGGTGCCATAGGGCACAAGTTACGATCCCAAGTGTTCAAACGACCGACCCCAAGTGCTAAAACGACCGACCCCAAGTGTTAAAATGACTGATTTTTTTTTTAAATTATTCTTTTGGTAGATTTTTTGATTGAATCGTATAGACCATGATTCTAGGTAAGAACCTAAAATTTCAGCCGGATCGGTGCCATAGGGCCGAAGTTATGACTGACACCAAGTGGTGCTAAAACGACCAACCCCATGTGTTAAAACAACTGATATTTTTTAAATTCTTCTTTTGGCAGATTCTTTGATTGATTCGTGTACAGCCCTTATGAACAGAAGTTATGACCGACAACAAGGGTTGTTACAAAGCGCCCGTAAAACGATGATTTTTTTTTAAATTCCTCTTTTGGCAGATTTTTTGATTGAATCACATGTACGTACCATGATTATCAAGAAAGAATCCAAAATTTCAGCCAGATCACCGTTATGACCGTTATGGTCGAAGTTATGACCGACCCTAAGTTGAAGAACTTGGGGTTGAAGAAGAAAACAACCGAACCCAAGTGTAAAAAATATTGATTTTTTTATAAAATCTTCTTTTGGCAGATTTTTTGATTGAATCGTACAGACCATGATTCTTAAATCCAAAATTTCAGACCGATCGGTGCTATAGGCCAGAAGTTACGACCGATCCCAAGTGTTAAAACGACCGACCCCAAGTGCCAAAACGACCGACCCCAAGTGTTAAAAAGATTGATTTTTTTTAAATTCCTCTCTTTGGTAGATTTTTTATTGAATCGTGTACAGACCATGATTCTTAGTGAGCATCCAAAATTTCAGTCGGATCGGTGCCATAGGGGCAAAGGGGCCGTTCAAGTATTACGTAACGCACTTGGGGGGGGAGGGGGGGCCTTGTGAAACGTTATTGTGCATTATGGGCGGGGGGGAGGGGGGGGGGTTCGAACAACGCGTTACGTAACATGTTTTTCTTTATTTAGATTAAAAAAAACTAAGGAATTAAAATCTTCCAACTTGGCAATTCTTTTCGTTCTCGAAATCTCTTGTTTTATTTATTACCGCAAATGCGATTAAAACAAGAAAAAAGGTATTTAAGCGACTTTGCAGTACTTAATTGTGACTTTCAGGTAAACATTGTCACTTGGGCGTTACGTAACGTTTAGGGGGAGGGGGGGTGGTACGGAAAAACGTTACGGCGCGTTACGTGGGGGGGAGGGGGGGTCAAAAATCTTAAAAATTGCGTTACGTAATACTTGAACGCCCCCAAAGTTACGTCCGACCCCGAGTGCTAAAACGACCGACCCCAAGTGTCAAAAAGATGACTTTTTAAAAATATCTTCAAGTGTTAAGATTGATTTTTTTTTAAATTTTTCTTTTGGCAGATTTTTTGATTGAATCGTGTACATACCATGATTTTTAGTGAGAATCCAAAATCTCGGCAAATCAGTGCCTTAGGGCTGAAGTTATGACCGACCACACGTATTGTTACAAAGAGCCCGTAAAACGATGAATTTTTAAAAATTATGGTTCGTTGCGTTGTCATAGGGCGAAGTGATGACCGACCCTGAGTGCTGCTATAACGACCGACCCCAAGTGTTAAAATGATTGATTTTTTAATTCTCTTTTTGGCAGAATCGTGGACAGACCAAATAATTCTTGGTAAAATCCAAAATTTCAGCCGTATCAGTGCCATAGGGCCGAAGTAATGACCGACCCCAAGTGCTAAAACGACCGGCCCTAAGCGTTAAAGTGATTTTTTATGAATTTATTCTATTCGCAGATTTTTTGATTTAATCGTGCACAGGCCATGATTCTTAATAAGAATCCAAAATAAGAAGTTATGACTGACCGCAAGAGCTGCTAAAATGACCGACCCCAAGTGTTAAAAATATTGATTTTTTTCAGAATTCTTCTTATGGCAAATATTTTAGTATAGACCATGATTCTTAGAGAGAATCCAAAATTCCAGCCGGATCGGTTCCATATGGCCAAAGTTACGACCGACCCCAAGTGTTAAAACCACCGACCCCAAGTGCTAAAACGACCGACCCCAAGTGTTAAAATGATTGATTTTCTTTTTCTTTTGGCAGATTTTATTATTGAATCGTGTAGAGACCATGGATTCTGCGAAAGAATCCAAAATTTCAGTCGGTTCGGTGCCATAGGGCTAAAGTTATAAACTGACCCAAGTGTTAAAACGACCGACCCCAAGTGCTAAAATCACCGACCCCGATTTTAAAATGATTGATTTAAAAAAAAAATTGCAGATTTTTTGATTGATTTGTGTACAGACCATGATTCTTAGTGAGAATCCAAAATCTACGCAGATCGGTGCCTTAGAGCCGAAGTTATGACCGACCACAAGTATTGTTGCAAACACCCGTAAAACGATGAATTTTTAAAAATTATTCTTTTGAAGATTGATTTCTTCTTTCGGCAGATTTTTGGATTGATTAGTGTACCGACCATGATTCTTAATAAGAATCCAAAATTAGTTAATTTATTTTTTATTAATTAATTAGGATCGCGGTGCCATAGGGCCGAAGTTTCGACCTACCCCTAATGCTGCTGTAACGACCGACCCCAAGTGTTAAAATTATTGATTTTTTAAATTTTTTTTGTAGAATCGTGGACAGACCATGTGATTCTCAGTAAGAATCCAAAATTTCAGCCGGATCGGTGCCATAGTAGTATGGCAGAAGTTACGACCAATCCCAAGTGTTAAAATGACCGAACCCAAGTGTTAAAATGACCGACCCCAAGTGCTAAAATGACCGACCCCAAGTGTTAAAAAGATTGATTTTTTTTTAAATTCTTTTTTTGGCAGATTTTTTCATTTATTTATGTACAGACCATGTGATTCTTAATGAGAATCCAAAATCTCAGCAGATCGGTGCCTTAGGGCCGAAGTTATGACCGACCACAAGTATTGTTACAAAGCGCCCGTAAAACGATGAATTTTTAAAAATTATTCTTTTGGCAGATATTGTGATTGATTTGTGTACCGACCATGATTCTTTCCAAAATTCAAAAAGAATCCAAAATTTCAGGTGGATCGCGGTGCCATAGGGCGAAGTTATGACCGACCCCAAAGTTAAACCCCAATCATTTTAATGGTTGATTTTTTTAATTCTTTTTTTGGCAGAATCGTGGAGAGACCATGTGATTCTTAGTAAGAATTAATATTAAAAATTTCAGCCGGATCGGTGCCACAAGTACAGGGCTGAAGTTATAATCGACCCAAAGTGCTAAAACGACCGACCCCAAGTGTTATAATGATTGATTTATTTATGAAATTCTTCTATTGGCAGATTTTTTAATTGAATCGTGTACAGACCATGATGCTTAATAAGAATCCAAAATTAGATTTTATGACTGACCCTAAGTGCTGCTGTAACGACCGACCCCAAGTGTTAAAATGATTGATTTTTTTTTTGTAGAATCGTGAACAGACCATGTGATTCTTACTAAGAATCCAAAATTTCAGTCGGTTCGGTGCCATAGGGCCGAAGTTATAAACCGACCCTAAGTGTTAAAACGACCAACCCCAAGTGTTGCTAAAACGACCGACCCCAAGTGTTAAAACGATGATTTTTTAAAATATCTTCTTTTGGCAGATTCTTTGATTGATTCGTCATCCTTATGAATAGAAGTTATGACCGACCACAAGTGTTGTTACAAAGCGCCCGTAAAACAATGATTTAAAAAAAAATTATTTAGGCCGAAGTTATGACTGACAAGTGCTGCTTAAACCTACTCTTATGCCGTAAACTATTTATACTACAAACTAAGCAATATATCATTAAAAACACAAACAAATTCGAAAAAAATTAAAAAAGAATAAACATTAGAAATAATAATGTATTCTATATAATAATAAATATATCACCCCCTATACACACAAGCCCTGCTTATTTATGGGGGTACATCAAATAAATATATTGTGTAATTAATTATTGTATAACATTTATTGTAATTTATGTATCTTTTTTTGAATAAAAAAAAAAAAAAATAAATAAATACAATTCTATACCCTTCAAACCAAACAAAACAAATGCAAACTCACAGTAGTTTTATTGGACCTCGCACTTTTAACCTTTTACCAAAAAATATTCAATAACTAAATTTCCGCATTACAAATAAGTTAAAAATATGGCTGAACCATACAGATGTAAAAACTCCATTTATTTACTCCATTTATGACCGACCCCAAGAGTTAAAATGATTTTTTTTATCTTTTGGTAGATATTTCTACTGTTTCGAGTACTGACCGTAATTCTTCGAAAGATTCGAAAATTTCAGTAGGTTCAGTGCCACAGTGCCGAAGTTACGTTAAGTTGCGTTAAGTGTTGATAAACGACCTACCCCAAGTGTTAAAATGGTGATTTTTTTTTAAATTCTTCTTTTGGCAAATTCTTCGATTGATTCGTGTACAGCCCTTATGAACAGAAGCTATGACAGACAACAAGTGTTGTTACAAAGCGCCCGTAAAACGATGATTTTTTATTATTCTTCTTTTGGCAGATTTCTTGATTGAATCGTGTACAGTGACTGCAAACCATGATTCTCAAGTAAGAATCCAAAATTTCAGCCAGATCGCCATAAAGTCGAGATTTTTTTTATAAAATCTTCTTTTGGCAGATTTTTTGATTGAATCATGATTACAGACCATGATTCTATATACAACATTCTATATACTACAGACCATGATTCTTAGAAATAATCACAAATTTCAGCCGGATCGGTGCCATAGGGCAGAAGTTACGATCCCAAGTGTTCAAACGACCGACCCTAAGTGTTAAACGACCGACCCCAAGTGTTAAAATGACTGATTTTTTTTTTTTATTTATTCTTTTGGTAGATTTTTTTATTGAATCGTACAGACCATGATTCTAGGTAAGAACCTAAAATTTCAGCCGGATCGGTGCCATAGGGCCGAAGTTATGACTGACACCAAGTGGTGCTAAAATGACCAACCCCATGTGTTAAAACAACTGATATTTTTTAAATTCTTCTTTTGGCAGATTCTTTGATTGATTCGTGTACAGCCCTTATGAATAGAAGGACCGACAACAAGGGTTGTTACAAAGCGCCCGTAAAACGATGATTTTTTTTTTTAAATTCTTCTTTTGGCAGATTTATTGATTGAATCACATGTACGGACCATGATTCTCAAGAAAGAATCCAAAATTTCAGCCAAATCGCCATAGGGTCGAAGTTATGACCGACCCCAAGTTCTGCTAAAAAAACCGACCCCAAATGTAAAACATATTGATTTTTTTATAAAATCTTCTGTTGGCAGATCTTTTGATTGAATCATGATTACAGCAGACATTCTATATACTACAGACCACGATTCTTAGTAAGAATCAGAATCAAAATTTCAGCCGGATCGGTGCCATAGGGCAGAAGTTACGACCGATCACACTTACGACCAAGTGTTCAAACGACCGACCACAAGTGCTAAAACGGCCGACCCCAAATGATTTTTTTTAATCTACTTCTGGTAGATTAACGAAAATGCTTTTGGCCGTGAAATTCTTAAAACGTATATACTTTTTATAGATTTTTTTAGTGTTTCGTGTACAGATCATAATTCTTCGTAAGAATCGAAAATTTCAGTCAGTTCGGTGCCACAGGGCCGAAGTTACGATCGACTCAAAGTGTTGCTAAAACGATCTACCCCAAGAGTTAAAACGGTGATTTTTTTTAAATTCTTCTTTTGGCAGATTTTTTGATTGATTCGTGTACAGCCCTTATGAACAGAAGTTATGATCGACAACAAGTGTTGTTACAAAGCGCCCGTAAAACAATGATTTTTTTTAAAAATTCTTCTTTTGGCAAATTTTTTGATTGAATCGTGTACAGACCATGATTCTCAAGTAAGAATCCAAAATTTCAGCCAGATCACCGTTATGACCGTTATGGTCTAAGTTATGACCGACCCTAAGTTGAAGAACTTGGGGTTGAAGAAGAAAACAACCGAACCCAAGTGTAAAAAAAAAAATTGATTTTTTTATAAAATCTTCTTTTGGCAGATTTTTTGATTGAAACGTACAGAACATGAAGAACCCAAAATTTCAGCCGGATCGGTGCCATAGGGCCGAAGTTACGCTACAAGTTATGGTACAAGTGCTGCTTAAACGATCGAGCCCCAAGTGTTAAAATAATTTTTTTTAATCCACTTTTGGTAGATTTTTTGGTAATTTTTTGGGATTAGGTTCCATGGCTATTACGAAAGAGGAAAATTAACCGATCTTTTTATAAAATTCTTCTATTGGCAATTTTTTTTATTGAATCGTGTACAGACCATTCTTAATAAGTAACCAAAATTTCAGCCGGATCGGTGCCATAGGGCAGAAGTTACGACCGATCCCAAGTGTTAAAATGACCGACCCCAAGTGCTAAAATGACCGACCCCAAGTGTTAAAATGATTGATTTTTTATTAAAAATATATTTGGTAGATTTATTTATTGAATCGTGTACAGACCATGATTCTTAGTGAGAATCCAAAATTTCAGTCGGATCGGTGCCATAGGGGCAAAGGGGCCGTTCAAATATTACGTAACGCACTTGGGGGGGGAGGGGGGGTCTTGTGAAACGTTATTGTGCGTTATGGGCGGGGGGAGGCGGGGGGGGTTCGAACAACGCGTTACGTAACATGTTTTTCTTCATTTAGATTAAAAAAAACTAAGGAATTAAAATCTTCCAACTTGGCAATTCTTTTCGTTCTCGAATTCTCTTGTTTTATTTACTACCGCAAACGCGATTAAAACAAGAAAAAAGGTATTTAAGCGACTTTGCAGTACTTAATTGGGACTTTCAGGTAAAAATTGTCACTTGGGCGTTACGTAACGTTTAGGGGGAGGGGGGGTGGTACGGAAAAACGTTACGGCGCGTTACGTGGGGGGGAGGGGGGGTCAAAAATCTTCAAAAATTGCGTTACGTAATACTTGAACGCCCCCAAAGTTACGTCCAACCCCAAGTGCTAAAACTACCGACCCCAAGTGTCAAAACGATGACTTTTTAAAAATGTCTTCAAGTATTAAGATTGATTTTTTTTTATTTTTCTTTTGGCAGATTTTTTGATTGAATCGTGTACATACCATGATTCTTAGTGAGAATCCAAAATCTCGGCAAATCAGTGCCTTAGGGCTGAAGTTATGACCGACCACACGTATTGTTACAAAGAGCCCGTAAAACGATGAATTTTTAAAAATTATGGCTCGTTGCGTTGTCATAGGGCGAAGTTATGACCGACCCTGAGTGCTGCTATAACGACCGACCCCAAGTGTTAAAATGATTGATTTTTTAATTCTCTTTTTGGCAGAATCATGGACAGACCAAATAATTCTTGGTAAAATCCAAAATTTCAGCCATATCAGTGCCATAGGGCTGAAGTAATGACCGACCCCAAGTGCTAAAACGACCGACCCTAAGCGTTAAAGTGATTTTTTATGAATTTATTCTATTCGCAGATTTTTTTATTGAATCGTGCACAGGCCATGATCCTTAATAAGAATCAAAAATAAGAAGTTATGACTGACCCCAAGAGCTGCTAAAATGACCGACCCCAAGTGTTAAAAATATTGTTTTTTTTCAAAATTCTTCTAATGGCAAATATTTTAGTGTAGACCATGATTCTTAGAGAGAATCCAAAACTCCAGCCGGATCGGTTCCATATGGCCAAAGTTAAGACCGACCCCAAGTGTTAAAACCACCGACCCCAAGTGCTAAAACGACCGACCCCAAGTGTAAAAAATGATTGATTTTCTTTTTTTTGTTTCAGATTTTATTATTGAATCGTGTAGAGACCATGGATTCTTAGAAAGAATCCAAAATTTCAGTCGGTTCGGTGCCATAGGGCTAAAGTTATAAACCGACCCAAGTGTTAAAACGACCGACCCCAAGTGCTAAAATGACGGACCCCAATTTTAAAATGATTGATTTTTTTTTTTAAATTGCAGATTTTTTGATTGATTTGTGTACAGACCATGATTCTTAGTGAGAATCCAAAATCTACGCAGATCGGTGCCTTAGAGCCGAAGTTATGACCGACCACAAGTATTGTTACAAAGCACCCGTAAAACGATGAATTTTTAAAAATTATTCTTTTGAAGATTGATTTCTTCTTTCGGCAGATTTTTGGATTGATTTGTGTACCGACCATGATTCTTAATCAGGCGCGGCTGGCCCAAACGTTCAATAGTGCGCCGAACCGCCAACAAGATTGAACATTTTACAGCTCAACGTGTTCCTACTTAATATTTTTTAATTTAAATTACGCACAATGTTGAAAATAAAAACTAATCACGTATTTAAATGCATGAATTTTGCCAGAGATAATAATTATTGCAGCCGCTGGAGTTCTTTTCCCGCGCGCTAAGAACTAGGAACCTACGTACATACCATTCGGCGCGTTTCGGTCAAACGCCCCGTTCGGGAATTGTCATTTTGTATGGTGCTCCTACAAACATGTCCAGACCGTCAGAATAACGAAATGTACCAAAAATCTGCTTCTGGCGACGCGGCGCACGGCGCTACGAAGTGCGTCGAAAACATCCGACGTATTCCGAAAGGCTCCAGCAAAATAGGTTTGAACGGGATAATAATATTTAGCTTGCAAAATTCAACCATAAGTCAACGGGTCTTGTTATGTTTGGGATTTAGGGAACCTATTTGACAACGACATTAGTTTTTCAGTTAAGGCCCCGTTCTCCGCACAAAAAAAAACCATTTCGGACGAGTCGTGAAATTTACTTTTAACGCATTCGACAGGAGGTGTATCTGCAGCGCGCGGGTCAATAGGAAAGGTGCGCATTATTATTACAAAAAGGTCTGGTTTGGAACTTGGCTAATAATTCTCGAGAAGAAGTATCATTTCAAATATGCGTTCCCAGAGAAATTGATAATATTTGTAGGGCTGCCACAATTTTAAAATACACATAATATTTATGAAAATATCTGTTATTTTCTCAATGTATTACGTTAGATTACCTATAAAGTGTAATGTACACTTGAGGTGACCATTCACAAAACAAAGCTATATTATTTATTATAACGGAACTACTATTATCATTGTTTCTCTTTAATTTCTCTTATCAATTTGGGAGACGGGACGGGATGGGTACTGCCGCGCCGCCCCGGAAAACATTTTTTGGGTAACCAACACCCCTGCCGTAGGTCACCCAAGTGGTTTGCTTTGTTTGGTGACTTAGCAGGGGTTCCCGGGTTATGGGATGAGGTATTAATTTGGAAGGCGACCATTCCCACCCGGCAACCATTCATTGGATAACAGAGGTGCCCAGGTTCATGGGGTGAGGCTTATCTATTTATTGGGTACTACTTTTTTTAAAAGAAAAAGAGTCATAATTCGTATTCCCGGTTTACGAATAACCTGACAATTTGAAAATCTCCTACCAGCATCATAATAAGCGGAAGATGTTGCTTGTGCATTGAAAGAGGAATTGAACCCGCGACATCTTGACCCGACCCATTTTTCAATTTTCAACTAAGTAAAGTGCACATTTTAATCATATTTGTTTAAAGTCCAGTCAATTTTTAATTTGGGAGGTGGGAATGGGTACCGCCGCCACGGGAACCTTTATTGGATAACCAATACCTCTGCCATAGGTCACCCCAAGTGGTTCGCTACGTTTGGTGATTTAGCAGGGGTGCCCGGGTTCATGGGGTGAGGTTTTTCCAGGTCTTGGAGGCGGATGACCAGGACATACTGAACCCGAGATTCCTACCCACCCCTTAAACCCTTTTCCTTCCCAGAACTCTCCTCTACTTCCTTTCCTTAAAAAAACCCTCCACACAGCATCATAGGTGAGCATAAAGATGACATAGGCCCTGAGGGAAATTATGTTCCTCAGGGCCTCCTGTGTGGAGCTCATGTAAAAAAAAATGAATGGTCCAAAAGGAGGTGTAGAGTGCACCTAAGCGATTCCTTCAGAAACTTGGTCAGGGTGCTTAGGGTGTGAACATACTAAAAGTTCTGACGTCTAGGTGGTGAGCTAGGGGAGGGAGGGGGGGGGGGGAGAAGGTTCAAATTTTTGGATTTACGCTTATATCCCGGAAACGGTGCATTTCAAAGGATTTTTTTTAGAATAAGTGAAAGCTCATAAAATTATCTACAATTTTTATTCTATTCGTAATTTTCGAAATCCCAGCCGTTTTTGACTTACACGCTCCACAAATGTAGATATTTTCGAATAAAATCATTTTACCTCACATTTTTCATCAAACATTCCTTCATATCGTCTAAAATATTTATCAAAGAAAGAAATTTGTTTGAAAGAAGTTGTAAAGAATTTAATTCCCTTTTAGATAATATGTATACATTTGCAAACTAATCTTCAACCAGTAAATATTTACAGGAATTTTAAGTTTTTTAGCAAATGTCGTCATTTTTTTAATCTTATTACTGACACACCACTTTTGTTTGTAACAGATTGTGGGACTTGGATTTCATTTATTATTTCATCATTTAGTTCCTAAAACAATTAGTTTAATCAATCTTCACCAACTTGAACAGCATCTTAGCAAGTTATTGTGGCGTCTCCGACGACTCCACTCCACAAAAATTGACATTATTTCACTGGTTTGTGGGAAGGGAGGATGTGCATCAAACCACTGACTGAGTTTGGCACAACCTGTTTTTGCCTATATGCACCCTTTCGCTCTTTATTTATATCCGGGGATAAAGTGCACAAACTTCGGGAGGTAATTCTGCACGACAGTACACGTAAAAAAAGATACGAAACTTTTTCAAAACATTCTAAGGTAGTTACGGGTAAAAAAGTTTTGTTGTTTGTATGAAAAAAATAATATTCTTCTGTGGAAAAATAATTTTGTATAGGGAAAAAATTGAATTTAGAAAAAAGTTATTTGTCTTTTTTGCATTCACCATCATGTACCTCCCGAAGTTTATGTAGAAATTTATGAAGTGGCAGCCCTAAAAGCTATCAGCAAACTACAGCTTTGCTGGGACTAGTTAACCGATGGAATCTAAATTATTAAACATTTATAAAAAGGTCAAAGTAATTACTTATAACAATGTAGTCGGTTTTAGTAAACAAGCGAAACTTTTATTTACTTACATTTACGTAACGCATTTTGGTTTTATTATCCAACGAACATCTAATAATAGGTAGTAATAAAATAATACGTATGATGATAATTACATATTTCCTTTTCCGTAACAATTTGGGACGCGGGTAAGGGTACCGCGCCCCGGAAACTATTTATTGGATAACCCCAAGTTGTTCGCTACGTTTGGTGACTTAGCAGGGGTGCCCGGGTTTGGATCTTGGTGGCGGATGTGTCTGCCCACCAGCTGCGTGGTAGGCCAGATCGGGAGAGACTGGTTGAGGGAGATCTTGTGACCTCTCAGGCAGAACTCTTTTGGAACATCGCCTTGCACCGCATTGGGAGGGATGGATTCAAATGTCCGTCACACCCAAACCCACTGACCCTCAAATTCCTACCCACCCCTATAACCTTATCCTTTCCAGAACTTCCTCTCCTTCCTTTCCATTAAAACACCCTCCACACAGCATATCCAAAGATGACATATGCTCTGAGGGAAAAAAATCCTCAGGGCCTGTGTGGAGTTACTGTAAAAAAACAAGGTAATTTTTGAAAGCAGATTTTTGTTAGCAGTTTGATCCGTAAAAATGTATTATTTATTATTATGTCCTATAATTTTAATAAACGAGCAAAATAAAAGCTTTTGCATTCAATGGTCATTTAAAAAAAAACATAATTTAATTTAAAAAAACTTGCCCGGGAATTTCAGTTTCCGAATCATTGGAAATAGATTTATTTCCCAAAGTACGCATTCTGTAAAAAATAAAACAATAACTGTCACCTTTGTTATATAATACACAAATAAATTGAAAATTTATTTTTATAATAAAGATTACATAATACTAAATAATACGAGTATGCATTATATTAATAAAATCAAAATTTTATTTTTTTCTTCTTACCTTATACATTCCATCATACATTCTCGACTTTAGAGATAATGTTTACGCTTAGAAATACGACGTTTTTGTTGTTGTCTTACCAATTTCGCAAAATTATATTATATTGGCAGATTTTTTGATTGAATCATGACTACAGACCATGATTCTTAGAAAGAATCCAAAATTTCAGCCGGATCGGTGCCATAGGGCAGAAGTTACGATCCCAAGTGTTCAAACGACCGACCCCAAGTGCTAAAACGACCGACCCCAAGTGTTAAAATGACTGATTTTTTTTTAAAATTATTCTTTTGGTAGATTTTTTGATTGAATCATATAGACCATGATTCTAGGTAAGAACCTAAAATTTCAGCCGGATCGGTGCCATAGGGCCGAAGTTATGACTGACACCAAGTGGTGCTAAAACGACCAACCCCATGTGTTAAAACAACTGATATTTTTTAAATTCTTCTTTTGGCAGATTCTTTGATTGATTCGTGTACAGCCCTTATGAACAGAAGTTATGACCGACAACAAGGGTTATTACAAAGCGCCCGTAAAACGATGATTTTTTTATTAAATTCTTCTTTTGGCAGATTTTTTGATTGAATCACATGTACGTACCATGATTCTCAAGAAAGAATCCAAAATTTCAGCCAAATCGCCATAGGGTCAAAGTTATGATCGACCCCAAGTTCTGCTAAAAAAACCGACCCCAAATGTAAAACATATTGATTTTTTTATAAAATCTTCTTTTGGCAGATTTTTTGATTGAATCATGATTACAGCAGACATTCTATATACTACAGACCACGATTCTTAGTAAGAATCAGAATTTCAAGACCACGATTCTTAGTAAGAATCAGAATCAAAATTTCAGCCGGATCGGTGCCATAGGGCAGAAGTTACGACCGATCACACATGTCGTTTGAACACTTACGACCAAGTGTTCAAACGACCGACCACAAGTGCTAAAACGACCGACCCCAAATGTTTAAATGATTTTTTTTAATCTACTTCTGTTAGATTAACGAAAATGCTTTTGGCCGTGAAATTCTTAAAACGTATCTACTTTTTTAGATTTTTTAGTGTTTCGTGTACAGACCATAATTCTTCGTAAGAATCGAAAATTTTAGTCAGTTCGGTGCCACAGGGCCGAAGTTACGACCGACTCAAAGTGTTGCTAAAACGATCTACCCCAAGAGTTAAAACGGTGATTTTTTTTAAATTCTTCTTTTGGCAGATTCTTTGATTGATTCGTGTACAGCCCTTATGAACAGAAGTTATGATCGACAACAAGTGTTGTTACAAAGCGCCCGTAAAACAATGATTTTTTTTTTAAATTCTTCATTTGGCAAATTTTTTGATTGAATCGTGTACAGACCATGATTCTCAAGTAAGAATCCAAAATTTAAGCCAGATCACCGTTATGACCATTATGACCGTTATGGTCGAAGTTATGACCGACTCTAAGTTGAAGAACTTGGGGTTGAAGAAGAAAACAACCGAACCCAAGTGTAAAAAATATTGATTTTTTTATAAAATCTTCTTTTGGCAGATTTTTTGATTGAATCGTACAGACCATGATTCTTAAATCCAAAATTTCAGACCGATCGATGCTATAGGCCAGAAGTTATGACCGATCCCAAGTGTTAAAACGACCGACCCCAAGTGTCAAAACGACCGACCTCAAGTGTTAAAAAGATTGATTTTTTTTAAATTCTTCTCTTTGGTAGATTTTTTGATTGAAACGTACAGAACATGAAGAACCCAAAATTTCAGCCGGATCGGTGCCATAGGGCCGAAGTTATGCTACAAGTTATGGTACAAGTGCTGCTCAAACGATCGAGCCCCAAATGTTAAAATGTTTTTTTTTAATCCAGAGCCAAGTTTTTTTTTAAGCCAGAGTAAAGTTAGCCTCCCAAAAGCTGGGCGTACTGTACAGGGCCCGCAGATACTTTAATAGTACACAACTGCTAACCTTGTACAAATCACAAGTACGCCCCACGGTTGAATTTGGCAGCCATCTCTGGTCTGGAGCTCCAAAATACCTGAAAAATACCCTCGACTCTGTGCAGAAACGGGCGGTCCGTTTGATAGATTCTCCCATCTTGATAGACGGATTGCAATCTTTAGAGCACAGGCGTCGGGTGGGAATGCTATCCTTGTTCTTCCGGTATTACAATGGAAGATGCTCCGAGGAACTAGCATCATTGATCCCTTCGGCACCGGTGCATAGTCGGGAAACACGCCAAACGCGTGCCCAACATTTGTACACGGTCGACATTTGTCACATGAGAACGGGTCGTTTCTTCGACTCGTTCTTGTGTTCAACAGCTCGGCTGTGGAATGATTTGCCGGCCTCTGTGTTTCCTCCTTCCTACAACATGGGTCTCTTCAAGACCAATGTTCATTCCTTCCTCTCCTCAAAAAGACCCTCCACACAGCATCCCAGATGACATAGGCCCTGAGGGAAATTGTTTTCCTCAGGGCCTCCTGTGTAGAGTTAATGTAAAAAAAAATAAAAATCCACTTTTGTTAGATTTTTTGGTAATTTTTGGGATTAGGGTCCATGGCTATTACGAAAGAGGAAAATTTACCGATCTTTTTATAAAATTCTTCTATTGGCAGATTTTTTTATTGAATCGTGTACAGACCATTCTTAATAAGTAACCAAAATTTCAGCCGGATCGGTGCCATAGGGCAGAAGTTACGACCGATCCCAAGTGTTAAAATGACCGACCCCAAGTGCTAAAATGACCGACCCCAAGTGTTAAAAAGATTGATTTTTTTTTTAAATTCTTCTTTTGGCAGATTTTTTCATTTATTTGTGTACAGACCATGTGATTCTTAATGAGAATCCAAAATCTCAGCAGATCGGTGCCTTAGAGCCGAAGTTATGACCGACCACAAGTATTGTTACAA
Source organism: Limnephilus rhombicus (assembly GCA_929108145.2). Classification (NCBI taxonomy): domain Eukaryota; kingdom Metazoa; phylum Arthropoda; class Insecta; order Trichoptera; family Limnephilidae; genus Limnephilus; species Limnephilus rhombicus. The sequence continues at coordinate 8,791,508 of OV815287.1, read as the reverse complement.
AGCACCCGTAAAACGATGAATTTTTAAAAATTATTCTTTTGTAGATTGATTTCTTCTTTCGGCAGATTTTTGGATTGATTAGTGTACCGACCATGATTCTTAATAAGAATCCAAAATGAGTTAATTTATTTTTTATTAATTAATTAGGATCGCGGTGCCATAGGGCCGAAGTTATAACCTACCCCTAATGCTGCTGTAACGACCGACCCCAAGTGTTAAAATTATTGATTTTTAAATTTTTTTTTTTTGTAGAATCGTGAACAGACCATGTGATTCTCAGTAAGAATCCAAAATTTCAGCCGGATCGGTGCCATAGTAGTATGGCAGCAGTTACGACCAATCCTCAGGGCCTCCTGTGTGGAGTTAATGTAAAAAAAAAAAAATCCCAAGTGTTAAAATGACCGACCCCAAGTGTTAAAAAGATTGTTTTTTTTTTTTAATTCTTCTTTTGGCAGATTTTTTCATTTATTTGTGTACAGACCCATGTGATTCTTAATGAGAATCCAAAATCTCAGCAGATTGGTGCCTTAGGGCCGAAGTTATGACCAACAATAAGTATTGTTACAAAGCGCCCGTAAAACGATGAATTTTTAAAAATTATTCTTTTTGGCAGATATTGTGATTGATTTGTGTACCGACCATGATTCTTTCCAAAATTCAAAAAGAATCCAAAATTTCAGGTGGATCGCGGTGCCATAGGGCGAAGTTATGACCGACCCCAAAGTTAAACCCCAATCATTTTAATGATTGATTTTTTTTATTCTTTTTTTGGCAGAATCGTGGACAGACCATGTGATTCTTAGTAAGAATTAATATTAAAAATTTCAGCCGGATCGGTGCCACAAGTACAGGGCTGAAGTTATAACCGACCCAAAGTGCTAAAACGACCGACCCCAAGTGTTATAATGATTGATTTTTTTATGAAATTCTTCTATTGGCAGATTTTTTTATTGAATCGTGTACAGACCATGATGCTTAATAAGAATCCAAAATTAGATTTTATGACTGACCCCAAGTGCTGCTGTAACGACCGACCCCAAGTGTTAAAATGATTGATTTTTTTTTGTAGAATCGTGAACAGACCATGTGATTCTTAGTAAGAATCCAAAATTTCAGTCGGTTCGGTGCCATAGGGCCGAAGTTTTAAACCGACCCTAAGTGTTAAAACGACCAACCCCAAGTGTTGCTAAAACCACCGACCCCAAGTGTTAAAACGATTATTTTTTACATATCTTCTTTTGGCAGATTATTTAGGCCGAAGTTATGACTGACAAGTGCTGCTTAAACCTACTCTTATGCCGTAAACTATTTATACTACAAACTAAGAAAAAATATCATTAAAAACACAAACAAATTCGAAAAAAATTAAAACAGAATAAACATTAGAAATAATAATGTATTCTATATATTAATTAATATATCACCCCCTATACACACAAGCCCTACTTATTTATGGGGGTACATCAAATAAATATATTGTGTAATTAATTATTGTATAACATTTATTGTAATTTATGTATGTTTTTGTGAATAAAAAATAAAAAAATAAAATTCTATACCCTTCAAACCAACACAAAACAAATGCAAACTCACAGTAGTTTTATTGGATCTCGCACTTTTAACCTTTTACCAAAAAATATTCAAGTTGCAACTAAATTTCCGCATTACAAATAAGTTTAAAATATGGCTGAACCATACAGATGTACAAACTCCATTTATTTACTCCATTTATGACCGACCCCAAGAGTTAAAATGATTTTTTTTTATCTTTTGGTAGATTTTTTTACTGTTTCGAGTACTGACCGTAATTTATTTTATTTTATTTTTTTTTTTTTAATATTTTTTTTTTGTACATCCAATAATGACATTACATTTTTCAGATACATTTTTTATATAACGTGATTCACCTTTTTTTAGAGCATGCTCGTGCAAAAAAGGTGGAGCAGCGTGTGCGAAAAACTATTTAACATATTTTTTTAGAATTTTATTTTTATTTTTATTGTAATATAAAAAATATGAGTTACATATTATATACACATATATTTTACAAAATATTAAATTAAAGGTCTTTTCTGGTCATGTATACCTTATCAGAAAAGAGGGGCTCTTGTGCCTGATAAGGGATTTTTATATATTTTTATATATATATGTATACATATATGTACATATATATATATATATATAATACATATACATATTCAAAACAAGATATATGAAATAGAATAGAAAAAAAGAAAAACAGTATAAAAAAGAAGAAGAAGAGAAAGAGGAAGAGAGAAAAGAGAAAAGAATATAAAAGTAAACGGATTTTCAAAATCAATTGTCGAGAGACATTCTATTGTATTATTAAATTGAATTATTGTAATATGCTAATGATTTAGTGTTTTTATAGAACTTTTGAATTTTTTATAATTAATTTCCAATCTTAAGTTAAGGGGTAACTGGTTAAACCACTTGACTCCAATATATTTATAAAAATGTTGGGCTGTAGTGGTATTACAACGCGGTATAGTTATAGAGCCAAGAATACTTGGTCTTTTGCTGTTTGAACTATTTATCTATATAATGAGTTATCATTGTTGAAACAATCTTTGTGGATTTGTAAAAGTGTAATTTTTTTATAAATATTGTGTAGTGAAAGGACTTTAAATTCTTGAAATAATCTTATGGTGGGGAAGTCATATGTTTTTTTAGAATTATTTTTATTAATAATTTTTGGATGATTTCTAAAGGCATGAGAGAAGTTTTGAATGCACCACCCCAACCAAGAATTCCATATTGTAATACAGATTGGATCAGTGAGAAATAGATAGTTCTTAATAGTTTAAAATTTAAAATGTTTCGTATTGTAAGAAAAATGTACATTAATTTTCTTAATCTTTCTACTGTTGCATTGATTTGTATTTTCCACTTTAAATTGCTATCTATAATTACACCGAGGTATTTTATATTAGTTTTAACAGTGAGTACAGAGCAGTCAGGTTTACATAAATTTGTGTTTCTATTGCAATTGTATGAATGTATACTTATCTTTAAATTTTCAGGAAATGCATGTTTATTAATGGTGAACGGTATTACAAAGGTTTTTTCCGTATCAAGTGACAGCAAGTTTGAGTCGAACCATTTTTTTAGGATGTTTAAGTCTAATTCTGCTGTTTTCTGGGTTTCATTCCAAGTTAAACTCTCAGTTAGAATTGCTGTGTCGTCTGCATATGAAATGAGTTTAGATTTGATGTTAAGTTTAAACATATCGTTGACATAAATGATAAATAGAATTGGCCCCAGTACAGTTCCCTGCGGGATGCCAAAATTCGTGGTCTGAGAATCGCTCATAAGGCCCTTTAATTTAACAAATTGCTCTCTATTAAATAGATAATTTTCGATCCAAGTTAAAGCATTGTCAGTTATACCAATTTTCGTTAGTTCATAGATAAGGTTAGAGTGCGATATACTGTCAAATGCTTTTCTTAAGTCAACAAATGTTCCAATACATTTTTTTTTACTATCTAAAGATTTATAAATTTTAGATGTTAAATCAACGATAGCATCTTGAGTGCTCAAATTTTCTCTAAAACCATATTGATGTGCATTTAATATATTATTTTCTTTCACAAATTTAAATATTTGTTTTTTTACAACTCTTTCAAATATTTTTGCAATGTTTGAAGTAAGAGAAATTGGCCTATAGTTACTGCTTAGACAGGGGTCCCCAGATTTAAAAATTGGGGTAATAATAGTTTTTTTGTAATTTAAGGGAAAGTTGCCATTAACAAAACTTGTATTTATGATGTGTGCCAAAGGTTTGCAAAGTGAGTCAGAATTACTTTTAAATATTTCTACAGAAATATTGTCATAACCAGGGGAAGAATTTCCTTTTAATTCATTAATAGTAACTTTGATTTCATCAGAGTTAGTTCGTTGAAATTGTGTTAGTGTGTTACAAGGAATGAAAGGTGTTGGTAGATTATAATTATCATTATCTCTGTTTTTTTTATTTTAATTGCTAATTTTTCACCAACTGACCCAAAATAATTGTTTAAGATATTTGCACATTTCAATGGATCTGTGTTGACATTGTAAATTGTGTTATCAATATCTGAGATTTTATTTATATTTGAATTTTTAGGTTTTTTATTGATCATTTCATTAATAGTTTGCCATACCTTTTTATTGTTGTTACCAGCAATATTGATTTTATCTTTATAGAAATCTTCTTTTGTTTTCCGGATTATGTAACATAATTTATTTCTAAAATTTTAAAAATATTCGCGTAGTTTATTGTTTTCAGGAAACTTTTTTAGCTCTTTATAATTTTTTTCTTTATGCCTAATTGATAAGATAATTCCTTGGTAATCCACGGTTTTAATTTTTTAAATTTAGTCTTTGGAAAGTTTGTTACAATGGAAGAGGAGGATTGGATATGCTTATTCAATGTCAATTCAAAATTCCGTGAACATAAATCAGTATTGTTAGACGATAGTACAGTTTCCCAATTTTAATTTTCAAGATGTGGTTGTAATTTTTCATAATTAATTAGAGTTTTTGGTAAGTTATAGCGACAATAATTATTCTTATTTATTTTATCAGTTTTAATAGCTACAATGCATGTATGATGGTCAGTAATATTATTTTTCCAAATAACAGATTTTATTTTATCTGTTTCATTAGTATTGCACCAAATATGGTCAATACAAGATGGCCTTTGTCCAAAACATTCTCTTGTATATTTTTTTATACATGGTTTGAAATTGAGTTCTGATAAAGTGTTAATATATTCAGTTTTTTCCTTATTACTGTTGTTTTCTAAATCATCAGATATGTCGATATTAATATCTCCTACAATAAGTGCATTATGAAACCGGTTTGTATTTATAAAAGTTTTCAGGTTTTCGGTAAAATTATTAATGCTTGAGCTGTGAGTTCTATATAATGCAATTATATCATAAAAAATATTTTTTATATTGATTTTAATATGTAGACAATTAACAAGTTCGATAAATATTTCATTAACAGAAACATCGTTATAAATACATTTTACAAAAACAACTATTCCACTATTTTGATTAATGTTGTAAGATGTAACAAAGTATTTGTATCCCGGTAAATTATAAGTACTTGAGTTGGGACTAATTCTGGCTTCAGACAATACAATACAATCAGGTTTAAGGGCCAGCTCATTCAATTCTAGTGTAAAATGATCAAAATTTTTATAGATGCTTCGAATATTTAAGTGAAGGATTGTTAATGATTTAAGAGGGTCTATTTTAGATAGTGAGTTATTACATTCGAAACTGGATAGACGGATATTTTCTGAAACAATGAAAGATGAGTCTATAACTTCAAATAGTGAGTTAGACATGAAAGTATATTAGGTATATATTTAATAGAATATTGACATTGATATTGTTGTGTTTCAATAATTTGTTCCAAAAATTGCGGGGATTTACATGGATTTTTCGCAAATTTATAGCTATCGAAAATTGTTTGATAAACTGACCCATAATAATTGTATTCGATAGTATTAAAAATAACTTACAACAATAACGATGCGCTCGGATTACACTCACTTTTGCGAAATTAGTATAAAATGTATAGATTTGGTGTATATTATACCGGTGTAACAAAACTAACCCTTTGCGGGCGAGTTTATCAAAGTATTTCTTTAAAGTATTGTTTTTGTTTTCGTTTGAATTGTAAATAATACTATACATCATTAATCGTAGTCAATGCGATCTCTCGCAATTTTCAGCATCTTATTTCGATAGTTGCACAAAGTACTGTTGGCCGTGTGGTCTGTAGGATATTTTTTCTCCATATTTAGTGTTTTGTCTGATGTATTTTCTCTTTCCGGGCATTTTGAAAGGATGTGGTCGCCTGTGCAGTGTGGGCAAATTGGAGGGTTGGTTCGATGTAGACATCTTTTAGCCGTATGCATAAACATACAGCAATGAAAACATTGCGTCAGAGGGCGGCAGTCGTCAATTTTTACTCGTTGAAACTGTATATTTAGTTTACCGAGTGCTAGAAGATTTTTTCGCATTTTCCCACTAGTTTCTATGATGTAGTTAATAGGCGCTGTTTTTCATTTATGTTTGTGTTCTTTATCTCCGCTATTAATGTGATTTTGTTGTTTTCACTTTCCTTGTAGACATCTTCAATTCCTACGTTCTGGGTAATTATTCCGCAAACTATTTCTTCCTCAGTAAGATTGGATTTTAATCCTTTTATTATTATTTTAGGTCTTCTTTTTTGTACTTCATTTACCACCAGTTCATTTTTTAGTTTTTTTAATTCATCAGTTAGGATATTTGCATATTCCTTTTTAGGACACGATATTATTATTTTTTCTTCTTTTGTTTTCCTCAAACCGTTTATTCCTATTTTAAGGTTGTTTAATTTTATTTCCTTTTTAATTATATTTTCAATTTCTTCGGCTTTTGCATTATTTTTAGTTGACGATATAATGATTGAGAATCTCTCTTCTTGAGGCATAACTTTAGTTGTTGATACTACTTGGGCGTAGGATGGTGTTTTTGCGGTTTTCATAATTTTTTCAATATTTCCCACCAATTGATCGTTTTTTTTAATAAGTTTGTCTTGTAAATGTATGATTTGTTCTTGCATTATTAGTATTGTAGATTTTATTTCATTATCGAGATCCAATATAATTTTTTCCATGTTGGTTTTAGTTTTAGAGTCCTTGACTGTTTGTATCTTTTGTACTTCATTTTTCAGCGTGTTTATTAGATCTTCTATCGCCATGAAAGGGTTACGGTTGCAAGCGCGAATATAATACCGCGGTAACGTGCTCCCGTTGCAAGCGTTAGAACACTACCAATTCTTCGAAAGATTCGAAAATTTCAGTAGGTTCAGTGCCACAGTGCCGAAACTACGTTAAGTTGCATTAAGTCTTGATAAAACGACCTACCCCAAGTGTTAAAACTGTGATTTTTTTTTTAAATTCTTCTTTTGGCAAATTCTTCGATTGATTCGTGTACAGTCCTTATTTATTTATTTATTATTAGTTTCAATAGCAAGGTTTGTACATGTATGTATAATGTATAGTATAAGTGTAGATTCTTTTTTTTTTCACAGACCTCCTCACTAGGATTTCTTGTTCTGAGGTGGCCTGTAGTTTTTTTTAAATATTTGTATTTGGTTATGGATTGTCTTTATATCGTCTTCATGATGTTTGTAATTTTATTATCACTTTGATCTCTCAGCCATGTTTTTACTTTTGTTTTAAATATATTCATTTCCTTTATATTTTTGATTTGATCTGGTAGAGCATTGTATTATTTCATAGCATGGAATTTATTATTTCTCTGTCCAAAATATGTGTTCAAACTGGGAGTAACCAGGATGTTATTGCTTACTGCCCTGGTTGAGTATTTATGTTGGGCAGTGGAGTATACATATATGTTTTTTTCAGTTTAAATAAAATATTTTTTGAATAAAGTTTCTGTACATTGAAGACTTGAAGGTTATTAAATATTTCTTCCGTCGGAGTTCTAAGCGGAACTTTCAGTATTGTCTTTAGTACTCCTTTTTGGGCTATATTGAGTCGCTCTGTGTGAGTGCTCAAGGCAGACCCCCATCCAGTTATACCGTACTCTATTTGTGATTGACACAAAGCATAGTATACTTTTTTTAATATCGTTTATGTTGAGGATATTACGAATGTTTCTAAAGAAGTATATGTACCTGGTTAGTTTTTTTGTAATTACGTCAATTTGTGAGTTCCATCGGAGATTATCATCAATTTCAATTCCAAGATATTTGATGCTTTTGGAGTGTGCTATAGTGGGACAGAGGCATGATAAGCCTAGATTTTGTTGATAAATTCCTTGGCATGTGTGTAATTTGAGATTTAAGTCCTCCGACGGCTGCCCTCTGGCTGTTATAGAAAATAAAAGATATTTTGTTTTATTAACATTAAGCGTGAGGGAATTTCTTTTAAGCCAGGTTTGCAGGAGACTAAGCCCGTGTTCCGCTTCTTTGTAAGTATTTATCCAATCTTTTTCGTTAAATAAAATTACTGTATCATCAGCAAAACTAATAATTTTTCCTCTTGTTTCTAGGTTACAGATATCATTGATGTATATCAAAAACAATATTGGTCCTAGTACGCTTCCTTGCGGTACGCCATGAACAGAAGCTATGACAGACAACAAGTGTTGTTACAAAGCGCCCGTAAAACGATGATTTTTTTTATTCTTATTTTGGCAGATTTCTTGATTGAATCGTGTACAGTCACTGCAAACCATGATTCTCAAGTAAGAATCCAAAATTTCAGCCAGATCGCCATAAAGTCGAGATTTTTTTATAAAATCTTCTTTTGGCAGATTTTTTGATTGAATCATGACTACAGACCATGATTCTTAGAAAGAATCCAAAATTTCAGCCGGATCGGTGCCATAGGGCAGAAGTTACGATCCCAAGTGTTCAAACGACCGACCCCAAGTGCTAAAACGACCGACCCCAAGTGTTAAAATGACTGATTTTTTTTTAAATTATTCTTTTGGTAGATTTTTTGATTGAATCATATAGACCATGATTCTAGGTAAGAACCTAAAATTTCAGCCGGATCGGTGCCATAGGGCCGAAGTTATGACTGACACCAAGTGGTGCTAAAACGACCAACCCCATGTGTTAAAACAACTGATATTTTTTAAATTCTTCTTTTGGCAGATTCTTTGATTGATTCGTGTACAGCCCTTATGAACAGAAGTTATGACCGACAACAAGGGTTGTTACAAAGCGCTCGTAAAACGATGATTTTTTTATTAAATTCTTCTTTTGGCAGATTTTTTGATTGAATCACATGTACGTACCATGATTCTCAAGAAAGAATCCAAAATTTCAGCCAAATCGGCATAGGGTCAAAGTTATGATCGACCCCAAGTTCTGCTAAAAAAACCGACCCCAAATGTAAAACATATTGATATTTTTATAAAATCTTCTTTTGGCAGATTTTTTGATTGAATCATGATTACAGCAGACATTCTATATACTACAGACCACGATTCTTAGTAAGAATCAGAATTTCAAGACCACGATTCTTAGTAAGAATCAGAATCAAAATTTCAGCCGGATCGGTGCCATAGGGCAGAAGTTACGACCGATCACACAGGTCGTTTGAACACTTACGACCAAGTGTTCAAAAGACCGACCACAAGTGCTAAAACGACCGACCCCAAATGTTTAAATGATTTTTTTAAATCTACTTTTGGTAGATTAACGAAAATGCTTTTGGCCGTGAAATTCTTAAAACGTATCACTTTTTTTAGATTTTTTAGTGTTTCGTGTACAGACCATAATTCTTCGTAAGAATCGAAAATTTCAGTCAGTTCGGTGCCACAGGGCCGAAGTTACGACCGACTCAAAGTGTTGCTAAAACGATCTACCCCAAGAGTTAAAACGGTGATTTTTTTAAAATTCTTCTTTTGGCAGATTCTTTGATTGATTCGTGTACAGCCCTTATGAACAGAAGTTATGATCGACAACAAGTGTTGTTACAAAGCGCCCGTAAAACAATGATATTTTTTTTTAATTCTTCTTTTGGCAAATTTTTTGATTGAATCGTGTACAGACCATGATTCTCAAGTAAGAATCCAAAATTTAAGCCAGATCACCGTTATGACCATTATGACCGTTATGGTCGAAGTTATGACCGACCCTAAGTTGAAGAACTTGGGGTTGAAGAAGAAAACAACCGAACCCAAGTGTAAAAAATATTGATTTTTTTATAAAATCTTCTTTTGGCAGATTTTTTGATTGAATCGTACAGACCATGATTCTTAAATCCAAAATTTCAGACCGATCGGTGCTATAGGCCAGAAGTTACGACCGATCCCAAGTGTTAAAACGACCGACCCCAAGTGCCAAAACGACCGACCCCAAGTGTTAAAAAGATTGATTTTTTTTAAATTCTTCTCTTTGGTAGATTTTTTGATTGAAACGTACAGAACATGAAGAACCCAAAATTTCAGCCGGATCGGTGCCATAGGGCCGAAGTTATGCTACAAGTTATGGTACAAGTGCTGCTTAAACAATCGAGCCCCAAGTGTTAAAATGATTTTTTTTAATCCACTTTTGGTAGATTTTTTGGTAATTTCTTGGGATTAGGGTCCCCATGGCTATTACGAAAGAGGAAAATTTACCGATCTTTTTATAAAATTCTTCTATTGGCAGATTTTTTTATTGAATCGTGTACAGACCATTCTTAACAAGTAACCAAAATTTCAGCCGGATCGGTGCCATAGGGCAGAAGTTACGACCGATCCCAAGTGTTAAAATGACCGACCCCAAGTGCTAAAATGACCGACCCCAAGTGTTAAAATGATTGATTTTTTATTAAAAATATATTTGGCAGATTTTTTTATTGAATCGTGCACAGACCATGATTCTAAGTGAGAATCCAAAATTTCAGTCGGATCGGTGCCATAGGGGCAAAGGGGCCGTTCAAGTATTACGTATCGCACTTGGGGGGGAGGGGGGGTCTTGTGAAACGTTATTGTGCGTTATGGGCGGGGGGGAGGGGGGGGGGGTTCGAACAACGCGTTACGTAACATGTTTTTCTTTATTTAGATTAAAAAAAACTAAGGAATTAAAATCTTCCAACTTGGCAATTCTTTTCGTTCTCGAAATCTCTTGGATTATTTATTACCGCAAACGCGATTAAAACAAGAAAAAAGGTATTTAAGCGAGTTTGCAGTACTTAATCGTGACTTTCAGGTAAAAATTGTCACTTGAGCGTTACGTAACGTTTAGGGGGAGGGGGGGGGGGGTACGGAAAAACGTTACGGCGCGTTACGTGGGGGGGAGGGGGGGTCAAAAATCTTAAAAATTGCGTTACGTAATACTTGAACGCCCCCAAAGTTACGTCCGACCCCAAGTGCTAAAACGACCGACCCCAAGTGTCAAAACGATGACTTTTTAAAAATATCTTCAAGTGTTAAGATTGATTTTTTTTTTAATTTGTCTTTTGGCAGATTTTTTGATTGAATCGTGTACATACCATCATTCTTAGTGAGAATCCAAAATCTCGGCAAATCAGTGCCTTAGGGCTGAAGTTATGACCGACCACACGTATATTAAAACGATGAATTTTTAAAAATTATGGTTCGTTGCGTTGTCATAGGGCGAAGTTATGACCGACCCCAAAGTTAAACCCCAATCATTTTAATGATTGATTTTTTTAAATTCTTTTTTTGGCAGAATCGTGGACAGACCATGTGATTCTTAGTAAGAATTAATATTAAAAATTTCAGCCGGATCGGTGCCACAAGTACAGGGCTGAAGTTATAACCGACCCAAAGTGCTAAAACGACCGACCTGTTATAATGATTGATTTTTTTATGAAATTCTTCTATTGGCAGATTTTTTTATTGAATCGTGTACAGACCATGATGCTTAGTAAGAATCCAAAATTAGATTTTATGACTGACCCCAAGTACTGCTGTAACGACCGACCCCAAGTGTTAAAATGATTGATTTTTTTTTGTAGAATCTTGAACAGACCATGTGATTCTTAGTAAGAATCCAAAATTTCAGTCGGTTCGGTGCCATAGGGCCGAAGTTATAAACCGAACCTAAGTGTTAAAACGACCAACCCCAAGTGTTGCTAAAACGACCGACCCCAAGTGTTAAAACAATGATTTTTTTAAATATCTTCTTTTGGCAGATTCTTTGATTGATTCGTCATTCTTATGAACAGAAGTTATGACCGACCACAAGTGTTGTTACAAAGCGCCCGTAAAACAATGATTTAAAAAAAATATATTTAGGCCGAAGTTATGACTGACAAGTGCTGCTTAAACCTATTTATACTACAAACTAAGAAATATATCATTAAAAACACAAACAAATTCGAAAAAAATTAAAACAGAATAAACATTAGAAATAATAATGTATTCTATATAATAATAAATATATCACCCCCTATACACACAAGCCCTGGTTATTTATGAGGGTACATCAAATAAATATATTGTGTAATTAATTATTGTATAACATTTATTGTAATTTATGTATCTTTTTGTGAATAAAAAATTTAAAAAAAAAATAAATAAAATTCTATACCCTTCAAACCAACACAAAACAAATGCAAACTCACAGTAGTTTTATTGGACCTCGCACTTTTAACCTTTTACCAAAAAATATTCAAGTTGCAACTAAATTTCCGCATTACAAATAAGTTTAAAATATGGCTGAACCATACAGATGTACAAACTCCATTTATTTACTCCATTTATGACCGACCCCAAGAGTTAAAATGATTTTTTTTTATCTTTTGGTAGATTTTTTTACTGTTTCGAGTACTGACCGTAATTCTTCGAAAGATTCGAAAATTTCAGTAGGTTCAGTGCCACAGTGCCGAAGTTACGTTAAGTTGCGTTAAGTGTTGCTAAAACGACCTACCCCAAGTGTTAAAATGGTGATTTTTTTTAAAATTCTTCTTTTGGCAAATTCTTCGATTGATTCGTGTACAGCCCTTATTTATTTATTTATTTATTTATTATTAGTTTCAATAGCAAGGTTTGTACATGTATAGATTCTTTTTTTTTTCACAGACCTCCTCACTAGGATTTCCTGTTCTGAGGTGTCCTGTAGTTTTTTTTAAATATTTGTATTTGGTTATGGATTGTCTTTATATCGTCTTCATGATGTTTGTAATTTTATTATCACTTTGATCTCTCAGCCATGTTTTTACTTTTGTTTTAAATATATTCATTTCCTTTATATTTTTGATTTGATCTGGTAGAGCATTGTATAATTTCATAGCATGGAATTTATTATTTCTCTGTCCAAAAGATGTGTTCAAACTGGGAGTAACCAGGATGTTATTGCTTACTGCCCTGGTTGAGTATTTATGTTGGGCAGTGCATACATATATGTTTTTTTTCAGTTTAAATAAAATATTTTTTGAATAAAGTTTCTGTACATTGAAGACTTAAAAGTTATTAAATATTTCTTCCGTCGGAGTTCTAAGCGGAACTTTCAGTATTGTCTTTAGTACTCCTTTTTGGGCTTTATTGAGTCGCTCTGTGTGAGTGCTCAAGGCAGACCCCCATCCAGTTATACCGTACTCTATTTGTGATTGACACAAAGCATAGTATACTTTTTTAATATTGTTTATGTTGAGGATATTACGAATGTTACTAAAGAAGTACATGTACCTGGTTAGTTTTTTTGTAATTACGTCAATTTGTGAGTTCCATCGGAGATTATCATCAATTTCAATTCCAAGATATTTGATGCTTTTGGAGTGTGCTATAGTGGGACAGAGGCATGATAAGCCTAGATTTTGTTGATAAATTCCTTGGCATGTGTGTAATTTGAGATTTAAGTCCTCCGACGGCTGCCCTCTGGCTGTTATAGAAAATAAAAGATATTTTGTTTTATTAACATTAAGCGTGAGGGAATTTCTTTTAAGCCAGGTTTGCAGGAGACTAAGCCCGTGTTCCGCTTCTTTGTAAGTATTTATCCAATCTTTTTGGTTAAATAAAATAACTGTATCATCAGCAAAACTAATAATTTTTCCTCTTGTTTCTAGGTTACAGATATCATTGATGTATATCAAAAACAATATTGGTCCTAGTACGCTTCCTTGCGGTACGCCATGAACAGAAGCTATGACAGACAACAAGTGTTGTTACAAAGCGCCCGTAAAACGATGATTTTTTTTATTCTTCTTTTGGCAGATTTCTTGATTGAATCGTGTACAGTCACTGCAAACCATGATTCTCAAGTAAGAATCCAAAATTCCAGCCGGATCGGTTCCATATGGCCAAAGTTACGACCGACCCCAAGTGTTAAAACGACCGACCCCAAGTGTTAAAATGATTGATTTTCTTTTCCTTTTGGCAGATTTTATTATTGAATCGTGTAGAGATCATGGATTCTTAGAAAGAATCCAAAATTTCAGTCGGTTCGGTGCCATAGGGCTAAAGTTATAAACCGACCCAAGTGTTAAAACGACCGACCACAAGTTCTTAAATGACCGACCCTAATTTTAAAATGATTGATTTAAAAAAAAAATGCAGATTTTTTTATTGATTTGTGTACAGACCATGATTCTTAGTGAGAATCCAAAATCTACGCAGATCGGTGCCTTAGAGCCGAAGTTATGACCGACCACAAGTATTGTTACAAAGCACCTGTAAAACGATGAATTTTTAAAAATTATTCTTTTGAAGATTGATTTCTTCTTTCGGCAGATTTTTGGATTGATTAGTGTACCGACCATGATTCTTAATAAGAATCCAAAATGAATTAATTTTAGGTACATATCGCCATTAAGTCGAGATTTTTTTATAAAATCTTCTTTTGGCAGATTTTTTGATTGAATCATGATTACAGACCATGATTCTACATACAACATTCTATATACTACAGACCATGATTCTTAGAAAGAATCCAAAATTTCAGTCGGATCGGTGCCATAGGGCAGAAGTAACGATCCCAAGTGTTCAAGCGACCGACCCCAAGTGCTAAAACGACCGACCCCAAGTGTTAAAATGACTGATTTTTTATAAAATTATTCTTTTAACAGATTTTTTGATTGAATTGTATAGACCATGATTCTAGGTAAGAACCTAAAATTTCAGCCGGATCGGTGCCATAGCGCCGAAGTTATGACTGACACCAAGTGGTGCTAAAACGACCAACCCCATGTGTTAAAACAACTGATATTTTTTAAATTCTTCTTTTGGCAGATTCTTTGATTGATTCGTGTACAGCCCTTATGAACAGAAGTTATGACCGACAACAAGGGTTGTTACAAAGCGCCCGTAAAACGATGTTTTTTTTTTTTAATTCTTCTTTTGGCAGATTTTTTGATTGAATCACATGTACGTACCATGATTCTCAAGAAAGAATCCAAAATTTCAGTCGGTTCGGTGCCATAGGGCTAAAGTTATAAACCGACCCAAGTGTTAAAACGACCGACCACAAGTTCTTAAATGACCGACCCTAATTTTAAAATGATTGATTTAAAAAAAAAATGCAGATTTTTTTATTGATTTGTGTACAGACCATGATTCTTAGTGAGAATCCAAAATCTACGCAGATCGGTGCCTTAGAGCCGAAGTTATGACCGACCACAAGTATTGTTACAAAGCACCTGTAAAACGATGAATTTTTAAAAATTATTCTTTCGAAGATTGATTTCTTCTTTCGGCAGATTTTTGGATTGATTAGTGTACCGACCATGATTCTTAATAAGAATCCAAAATGAATTAATTTTAGGTACATATCGCCATTAAGTCGAGATTTTTTTATAAAATCTTCTTTTGGCAGATTTTTTGATTGAATCATGATTACAGACCATGATTCTACATACAACATTCTATATACTACAGACCATGATTCTTAGAAAGAATCCAAAATTTCAGTCGGATCGGTGCCATAGGGCAGAAGTAACGATCCCAAGTGTTCAAGCGACCGACCCCAAGTGCTAAAACGACCGACCCCAAGTGTTAAAATGACTGATTTTTTATAAAATTATTCTTTTAACAGATTTTTTGATTGAATTGTATAGACCATGATTCTAGGTAAGAACCTAAAATTTCAGCCGGATCGGTGCCATAGCGCCGAAGTTATGACTGACACCAAGTGGTGCTAAAACGACCAACCCCATGTGTTAAAACAACTGATATTTTTTAAATTCTTCTTTTGGCAGATTCTTTGATTGATTCGTGTACAGCCCTTATGAACAGAAGTTATGACCGACAACAAGGGTTGTTACAAAGCGCCCGTAAAACGATGTTTTTTTTTTTTAATTCTTCTTTTGGCAGATTTTTTGATTGAATCACATGTACGTACCATGATTCTCAAGAAAGAATCCAAAATTTCAGCCAAATCGCCATAGGGTCGAAGTTATGATCGACCCCAAGTTCTGCTAAAAAAACCGACCCCAAATGTAAAAAATATTGATTTTTTTATAAAATCTTCTTTTGGCAGATTTTTTCATTGAATCATGATTACAGCAGACATTCTATATACTACAGACCACGATTCTTAGTAAGAATCAGAATCAAAATTTCAGCCGGATCGGTGCCATAGGGCAGAAGTTACGACCGATCACACAGGTCGTTTGAACACTTACGACCAAGTGTTCAAACGACCGACCACAAGTGCTAAAACGACCGACCCCAAATGTTTAAATGATTTTTTTTAATCTACTTTTGGTAGATTAACGAAAATGCTTTTGGCCGTGAAATTCTTAAAACGTATCTACTTTTTTTAGATTTTTTAGTGTTTCGTGTACAGACCATAATTCTTCGTAAGAATCGAAAATTTCAGTCAGTTCGGTGCCACATGGCCGAAGTTACGACCGACTCAAAGTGTTGCTAAAACGATCTACCCCAAGAGTTAAAACGGTGATTTTTTTAAAATTCTTCTTTTGGCAGATTCTTTGATTGATTCGTGTACAGCCCTTATGAACAGAAGTTATGATCGACAACAAGTGTTGTTACAAAGCGCCCGTAAAACAATGATATTTTTTTTTAATTCTTCTTTTGGCAAATTTTTTGATTGAATCGTGTACAGACCATGATTCTCAAGTAAGAATCCAAAATTTAAGCCAGATCACCGTTATGACCATTATGACCGTTATGGTCGAAGTTATGACCGACCCTAAGTTGAAGAACTTGGGGTTGAAGAAGAAAACAACCGAACCCAAGTGTAAAAAATATTGATTTTTTTATAAAATCTTCTTTTGGCAGATTTTTTGATTGAATCGTACAGACCATGATTCTTAAATCCAAAATTTCAGACCGATCGGTGCTATAGGCCAGAAGTTACGACCGATCCCAAGTGTTAAAACGACCGACCCCAAGTGCCAAAACGACCGACCCCAAGTGTTAAAAAGATTGATTTTTTTTAAATTCTTCTCTTTGGTAGATTTTTTGATTGAAACGTACAGAACATGAAGAACCCAAAATTTCAGCCGGATCGGTGCCATAGGGCCGAAGTTATGCTACAAGTTATGGTACAAGTGCTGCTTAAACAATCGAGCCCCAAGTGTTAAAATGATTTTTTTAATCCACTTTGGTAGATTTTTTGGCAATTTTTGGGATTAGGGTCCATGGCTATTACGAAAGAGGAAAATTTACCGATCTTTTTATAAAATTCTTCTATTGGCAGATTTTTTTATTGAATCGTGTACAGACCGTTCTTAATAAGTAACCAAAATTTCAGCCGGATCGGTGCCATAGGGCAGAAGTTACGACCGATCCCAAGTGTTAAAATGACCGACCCCAAGTGCTAAAATGACCGACCCCAAGTGTTAAAATGATTGATTTTTTATTAAAAATATATTTGGCAGATTTTTTTTATTGAATCGTGTACAGACCATGATTCTTAGTGAGAATCCAAAATTTCAGTCGGATCGGTGCCATAGGGGCAAAGGGGCCGTTCAAGTATTACGTAACGCACTTGGGGGGGAGGGGGGGTCTTGTGAAACGTTATTGTGCGTTATGGACGGGGGGGAGAGGGGGGGGGTTCGAACAACGCGTTACGTTACATGTTTTTCTTTATTTAGATTAAAAAAAACTAAGGAATTAAAATCTTCCAACTTGGCAATTCTTTTCGTTCTCGAAATTTCTTGTTTTATTTATTACCGCAAACGCGATTAAAACAAGAAAAAAGGTATTTAAGCGACTTTGCAGTACTTAATTGTGACTTTCAGGTAAAAATTGTCACTTGGGCGTTACGTAACGTTTAGGGGGAGGGGGGGGGGGTACGGAAAAACGTTACGGCGCGTTACGTGGGGGGGAGGGGGGGTCAAAAATCTTAAAAATTGCGTTACGTAATACTTGAACGCCCCCAAAGTTACGTCCGACCCCAAGTGTCAAAACGATGACTTTTTAAAAATATCTTCAAGTGTTAAGATTGATTTTTATAAATTTTTCTGTTGGCAGATTTTTTGATTGAATCGTGTACGTACCATGATTCTTAGTGAGAATCCAAAATCTCGGCAAATCAATGCCTTAGGGCTGAAGTTATGACCGACCACACGTATTGTTACAAAGAGCCCGTAAAACGATGAATTTTTGAAAATAATGGTTCGTTGCGTTGTCATACGGCGAAGTTGTGACCGACCCTGAGTGCTGCTATAACGACCGACCCCAAGTGTTAAAATGATTGATTTTTTAATTCTCTTTTTGGCAGAATCGTGGACAGACCAAATAATTCTTGGTAAAATCCAAAATTTCAGCCGTATCAGTGCCATAGGGCTGAAGTAATGACCGACCCCAAGTGCTAAAACGACCGACCCTAAGCGTTAAAGTGATTTTTTATGAATTTATTCTATTCGCAGATTTTTTTATTGAATCGTGCACAGGCCATGATTCTTAATAAGAATCCAAAATAAGAAGTTATGACTGACCCCAAGAGCTGCTAAAATGACCGACCCCAAGTTTTAAAAATATTGATTTTTTTCAAAATTCTTCTTATGGCAAATATTTTAGTGAAGACCATGATTCTTAGAGAGAATCCGAAATTCCAGCCGGATCGGTTCCATATGGCCAAAGTTACGACCGACCCCAAGTGTTAAAACCACCGACCCCAAGTGCTAAAACGACCGACCCCCAGTGTTAAAATGATTGATTTTCTTTTTCTTTTGGCAGATTTTATTATTAAATTGAGACCATGGATTCTTAGAAAGAATCCAAAATTTCAGTCGGTTCGGTGCCATAGGGCTAAAGTTATAAACCGACCCAAGTGTTAAAACGACCGACCCCAAGTGCTAAAATGACCGACCCCAATTTTAAAATGATTGATTTAAAAAAAAAATTGCAGACCATGATTCTTAGTGAGAATCCAAAATCTACGCAGATCGGTGCCTTAGAGCCGAAGTTATGACCGACCACAAGTATTGTTACAAAGCACCCGTGAAACGATGAATTTTTAAAAATTATTCTTTTGAAGATTGATTTCTTCTTTCGGCAGATTTTTGGATTGATTAGTGTACCGACCATGATTCTTAATAAGAATCCAAAATTAGTTAATTTATTTTTTATTAATTAATTAGGATCGCGGTGCCATAGGGCCGAAGTTATGACCTACCCCTAATGCTGCTGTAACGACCGACCCCAAGTGTTAAAATGACCGAACCCAAGTGCTAAAATGACCGACCCCAAGTGCTAAAATGACCGACCCCAAGTGTTAAAAAGATTGATTTTTTTTTTAAATTCTTCTTTTGGCAGATTTTTTCATTTATTTGTGTACAGACCATGTGATTCTTAATGAGAATCCAAAATCTCAGCAGATCGGTGCCTTAGGGCCAAAGTTATGACCGACCACAAGTATTGTTACAAAGCGCCCGTAAAACGATGAATTTTTAAAAATTATTCTTTTGGCAGATATTGTGATTGATTTGTGTACCGACCATGATTCTTTCCAAAATTCAAAAAGAATCCAAAATTTCAGGTAGATCGCGGTGCCATAGGGCGAAGTTATGACCGACCCCAAAGTTAAACCCCAATCATTTTTTTTTTGTAGAATCGTGAACAGACCATGTGATTCTTAGTAAGAATCCAAAATTTCAGTCGGTTCGGTGCCATAGGGCCGAAGTTATAAACCGACCCTAAGTGTTAAAACGACCAACCCCAAGTGTTGCTAAAACGACCGACCCCAAGTGTTAAAACGATGATTTTTTTAATATCTTCTTTTGGCAGATTCTTTGATTGGTTCGTCATCCTTATGAACAGAAGTTATGACCGACCACAAGTGTTGTTACAAAGCGCCCGTAAAACAATGATTTTTTTTTTAATTATAAATAATTGTCAGTCAGTCATAACTTCGGCCTATATATCACCCCCTATACACACAAGCCCTGCTTATTTATGGGGGTACATCAAATAAATATATTGTGTAATTAATTATTGTATAACATTTATTGTAATTTATGTATCTTTTTGTGAATAAAAAATAAAATAAATAAATAAATAAAATTCTATACCCTTCAAACCAACACAAAACAAATGCAAACTCACAGTAGTTTTATTGGACCTCGCACTTTTAACCTTTTACCAAAAAATATTCAAGTTGCAACTAAATTTCCGCATTACAAATAAGTTAAAAATATGGCTGAACCATACAGATCTAAAAACTCAATTTATTTAATTATATCAGTTTATGTTTCTCACAAACTTTACACTTATTACTACACTTATATATATTATTACACAACACACTAATTTTTACCCTGAACACTAATGTACACACTTTTTGTACAAACTGTTTAAACAAATTTTAATAATGTTTTTGCTTCATATACCTACCCACTGTTTGTTTTTTTCTAGGTACTAAAATAAAATATCAGTCCGATTCGAGCCGCGGTCAACAGTGGTTGTGTGTACCTTCCCTATTGCTTAGTGCCGTTCGCCCGTTCCTGTGCCTCATAGAGATAAGATATTATTGTTACATTTTATTTAATTTTGTTTATCGTATACCTATTTGTTTGCATTCCTGCTTAAGGCTAATCCGTTTTTGTTTGTACAGTCAATGAAATAGACTGCGTATTATTTTTTCAGTTTAATTTTTAAAAGTTAAGTTTTTTTATATAATGGAGGAAGACGAAGATAGGCCTCCCGACCCAGGGTCGATATTAGATTTTTCTGATTCGGAATCTAATACTAGCCAGGTTTCTATTACGCTCCCATCTCGTAAACGACGACCATCGCATAGCCTTCACATTCCATCGAAAGTTAAATCTATACCAAATAAAACCATTGTAAACATATTTTATTATAGATAAATAAATAAAAAAATTTAAAAAAAAAATACCGCTGATTCAACAAACCTCGACCTCTAACGACCTTAACACCAATAGTAACACCCAGACAAGTACTTTAACTAGCGATAATACAAAAAGTACTGATTTACTTTATCCTGCTTCCGCTTCCGGTCCTTTTATCGTTATTGTTCAGAGAACTGAACAAGGAAAACTTATTCATCCTTTAGATTTTGGAAAATTCTTATTTGACTCAAAAAATAATAACAACCTATAATAATAACCTTGGTATTGTTAACGGTTCAATTAAACCGGAAGGGCAATATAAATTATCTATCGAGTTTAATACTGCCGCTTCCGCAAATGGATTTGTAAAAAAAATTGACTCGCTCTCAAACCATAAATATAAATCATTCATCCCGACATTTAACCTTACGAGAATGGGTCTTGTGCGAGGAATTCCCGCGGAGATCCCAGAGGCTGAAATTGTTGATGCTTTGAATAATTCCCACGGAACCCCGAAAGTATTGAAAGCACGTAGACTGAACTACAAGGATTCTACTGATGGAAACACGATCTGGAAACCTTCCCAATCTGTTGTTATTACATTTGAAGGACAATCCCTACCGTCTCATGTGTTTATTTATTATACCTCGCTTCCCGTCGAAGTTAATAAATTCCCAACTATTCAATGCTTCAATTGCTGCCGGTTCGGACATTCAAAACCCGTATGCCGCTCCCCTACACGTTGTTACTTTTGCGGAGAAGGTCACCCATTTGATCAATGTCCGAAATCTTCCAATGATCCCATTTGCATTAACTGTTCGCGTGCACATACCGCGGTCAGTCTAGCCTGTCCGGAATTATCAAGACAGAAGAAAATAAAACATAAAATGGCTACCGACAACATTTCGTACTTCCAAGCCTCAAAGTTATTCTCTCCTGCGAAAAAATCATTCGCAGAGATGACATCGTCCTCAGCTCCTTTCCAAACAACCACCTTTTTAAATTCAACATCATCTTCTCACAGAGAAACCATTCTCAAGCCAGTCAAACCCAACCCAAAATATACTCCTTACCTTGATAAAAAACAATTTAATAATATTTTGGCCAGCCCAAATGGGAATGCCAAATCCCAGACGCCCAATGGGTGTGCCATTAATGGTAATACTTCCCCTCCTGCCCTCCCCGAAATAATGAATAATAATTCTTTTATACAAACCTTAATTACCCTTTTAATTTCTATCCTTACAAACAACAATACTGTACCGTCCAACGCTGCCATTACATAAAATCTTTATTATCTTGAGTCCCCAATGACTTCGAAACTGAACAAAATTCTTCAGTGGAACAGTAAAAGCCTCTTCGCTAACAAATCTGACCTAATTCAATTACTCGACGAACGCAACGTTTCAGTAGCCGCCATTTCTGAAACGTGGGAATTCCAGGTTATTATTGTCTCAGACACGACAGACCGGATGGTAAAGGCGGCACGGCTCTGATAATCCATAATTCTATCCCGTTAAAACAAATTAATATTCATACTCCCTCCGACGATATCCAGATAATAGCAGCTGTCTTATCTGATATCACAATATTATCAATATATATTCCTCCCTCTACGACTTTTATTGAAAATGAATGGGCACCAATCTTAACCCAGATTTGTTCCCCTTATATGATCCTTGGAGATTTTAATGCACATTCCCCTTCTTGGGGTAGCAAAATAACAAATCGTTCTGGCAGCAATCTTTTAGATTTTATTGATACCCATAACCTATGTTTTTTAAATGACGGATCTCCAACCAGATTCACCCCCCCCCCCCCCTCGTCAACGGAAAAGTTCTGTTGATTTATCTCTTTGTTCGTATTCGTTAGCATCTAAATGCTCTTGGGACATCCTAAACGATCCCCTCTCTAGTGATCATTTCCCAATTATAATCCGATTCCACCATCAATCTAACACTTATTACTTACCCCAGTTAAAAATAATCTCAAATTTAGAACAAAAGATGCGAATTGGAGCACTTTCTCTTCTGAACTAGATAACCTTATTAATTTAACAAAATCGTCCCCGGGAGACATCAGAATGCAATGTGAGACGTTTCTCTCTATGGTTATAAATGCAGCAGAAAAATCCATCCCGAAACACAATGCGAAAATTAAAATAAAACACTCTACTCCGTGGTGGGACGAGGAATGCACTCGCTCCGTCAACTCGTAAAAAAGCAATTTCCTCTTTTCGTAAGTGTATGTCACTAGAAAAATTTTTATCAGTTAAAAAAGCCCAGGCAGAAACCAAACGAATTTTGAAAAATAAAAAACGCGCTGGATGGCGGAAGTTCTGTGAGAACCTGTCTCCGAAAACTCCCCAATCTTCAGTTTGGTCTAGCTTAAAAAAATTCGGATCATCGTATTCTCCGCCGAGAATCAAACATATATCAGAAGAAATTCTTATAGGATTTGCGGATAAAATAGCCCCCCCAGTGGCCGGATCAGTGGCCGGATGTGAATAAATGCCTTCTATTAAGCCATATCCATCTCATTCTAACTGGCTAGATGCTCCTTTCTCCATTGATGAGATGAAACGAGTAATAAGAGCCCTTTCTGACTCTGCTCCGGGTCCCGATGGAATATTTAATAGTTTCATTAAATCATTTTCTGATATGGCGGTTGAATATTTCTTATCTCTTAAATAATATGTTTGAAACAGGACTAATTCCGGATGATTGGAAAAATCAAAAAATCATTCTCATTTTAAAACCTGGAAAAAATCCATCTGAAATTTCGTCTTATCGGCCTATTGCTCTTTCATCATGTTTGATGAAAGTAGCGGAGCGTTTGATGAAAAACAGATTAGAGTGGTTTGTTGAAAGTCAAGATATTATCTCTCCAAATCAGTATGGTTTTCGGAAAAAGAAATCTACAATGGATAATTTAAGTTTGTTCACAACTGATATCCGAGTTTCTCAATCCCTAAATTCTTATACATTGGTCACATTCCTTGACCTTTCATCAGCTTACGATGATGTTTTACTGAATGTTTTGAAAGAAAAGCTAATTAAAAAACAAATCCCCCCGAAATTGGTCCAATTTATTATTAATTTGCTCTCAGATAGGTCCATTATTATTGAGTCTTCCTCTAAATGCTTAAGGCGCAAAGGAGAGGTTTGCCCCAGGGTTCTGTTATTAGTCCTCTGTTGTTTAATATTTATATAAGCGACCTAGACTCAGTAATTCCTTTTTCTATCAAGCGACTTTACTTTGCGGATGATATCTTTATATATTTGTTACATAAAAATATTATTCTTGCAGCTAAGGAAATGAATTTGGCTTTACAGTATATTAAAAGCTGGTTGTCAATAAATGGGATGAATCTGGCGGCATCTAAAACAAGGGTCGTGGCTTTCACGGGCAAAAGAAAAATTCCCCTCTTCTCAATCTCTTTTGATAATGTACCTCTACAAACCGCTACTCAAATCAAATTCCTTGGTCTTCTTTTGAACCATAAACTTTTCTGGCTTCCACACATTCAGATAATTTCTACAAAGTGTGAAAAGGGACTTAATATGATGCAAGCAGTTTCCAGAGTATGGTGGGGATCTCATCCTACCACTCTTAAATTAATGTATAATTCCCTAGTTCGGAGCCACTTGGATTATGGCTCATTCCTTTTTGACCCACTCCCTAAATATTTAGATAAGAAAATGGAAAGAATTCAGTCAAAAGCCCTCAGAATGATTATTGGAGCTATGAAGTCTTCTCCAATTACTGCGCTTCAGGTGGAATGTGGGGAGCCTCTATTATATTTCAGAAGGCAATTCCTTGCCAATAAATATATTTTCAAGGCTTTATCGTTATCACATCATCCTATTAAACAAAGTCTTAATCGGTTAAGTGTTAATTTGAATTCTAACAAAAGATTGAGAGAAAAACAATGTTTTCCTCTCCTAATTAAAAGTTTTCATCTCTATAATTCTCTATCATCTTCCCTCCAATATCTTCAAGAAGTTCCCAATCTCCCTATATACAATATTCCATTTAAGGCAATCACTTTTATGCCGAACGCAATAACATCAGTCTTTCAGAAGAATATTTTATCTTCCCCAAATAAATTTCAAAATGTGAATGATTGTTTTAAAAGCATTGTGGCTTCAAAATTCCCTGGATTTTCCATCCTTTACACTGATGGTCCCAAATTTGAAAATAAAAGATGTGGAGCATCGATATATAGTCCAGAATTCAACATCAATCTCACTTATAAATTACCGAAAGAAGCTTCCATATTTACAGCTGAATGCTTTGCAATTGAACAAGCGCTAAATCAAATCCAGGTTCTCAACATTCATCGAGCCTTACTATGTACTGATTCGCTAAGTGCTCTAACTAAAATTAGGTCAAATATTCTATGTTATCCGGAAGACAATATTATATGTAAAATAAAAAATCTTCTCAATTCTCTAAGTGAATCTGGGTTTGAGACGATATTGGCCTGGGTCCCTGCCCATTTGGGTATCGAGGGTAATGAGATGGCCGATTTTCTGGTCAAATCTGGTTCAGATTCCGGAACTATCCCACTAAATTTTAGAATTCCTATCTCCTAAATCCAACATGACTCGTGCCTGGGAAGAAAATTGGGCAGTCTCCAAAATAAGAACTGGATCTTTCTATGCTGGAATTCAAAACCATATCCCTGCTAAGCCATGGTTTCACGGTAAAAAACTTTCAAAACAATTCATTTCATGTATTTCGAGAATGAGAATTGGTCACTGTTCAATTGCATCTCACTTGTCTAGAATTAGAGTTTTAGATGATCCGGTCTGCCAGTGCGGTGTGGAAGAGGAAACCCTCGACCACGTTTTCTTTAACTGTAAAAACCATTCATCTTTCAAGAACATATACCGCCGGCTTATTAAAATCACACACCAGTCCCCCCTTAACATTTCATACCTTTTATCTCTTAACAATTCTCGTGTTCATACAGCTTTATGTAAGTTTATTAACCTGAATGAATTCAATATTTAATTTGTTTTAGTGATCTAAATGAGTCCAATATTTAATTTGTTTTATTATTTTCCCAATAGATTAACCGAATTTTTTTATCCACTTTAACTATTACCGGCACAAAACACTCTTTTCAGGGTAAATTGCCTAATACCAAAAAAAAAAAAATATATATATATATATATTTAACTATAATATTACCCACGCACAGGTTGCGCCTTAGTGGGTTCCCATTATTTTTATTATATCCAAAAATGTAACTATAAAATGTAAAATTGGGGAAAATATAGGACTTAAAAAAAATTTAAAAAATTAAAATTTAATTAAAAAAATGCCAGACCCCAAGTGTTAAAATGATTGATTACTTTTTTAATTCTTCTTTTGGTAGATTTTTTTACTGTTTCGTGTACGAACCATGGATTCTTAGTAAGAATCCAAAATTTCAGCAGTATCGGTGCCATAGGGCCGAAGTTACGACCGATCCCAAGTGTTAAAACAACCGACCCCAAGTGCTAAAACGACAAACCCCAAGTGTTAAAATGATTGATTTTTTTTTTAAATTTTCTTTTGGTAGATATTTTTATTGAATCTTCTACAGACCATGATTCTTAGTGAGAATCCAAAGTTTCAGCAGGATCGGTGCCTTAGAGCCGAAGTTATGTCCGACCACAAGTATTGTTACAAAGCACCCGTAAAACGATGAATTTTTAATAATTATTCTTTTGGAAGATTGATTTCTTCTTTTGGCAGATTTTTTGATTTATTTGTGTACCGACCATGATTCTTACTGAGAATCCAAAATTTCAGGCGGATAGTGGTGCCACAGGGCCGAAGTTGTGACCGACCCCAAGTGCTGCAAGTGTTTTTTTGATTGAATCCTCCAGACCATGGATTCTTAGTAAGAATCCAAAATTTCAGCCGGTTCTGTGCCATAGGGCCGAAGTTATGACCTACTCCAAAGGCTTAAAAAGGTTGATTTTTTTAAATTCTTCTTTTGGTAGATTTTTTGATTGATTCGTTTACAGACCTTGATCCAAAATTTCAGTCGGTTCGGTGCCATAGGGCTGAAGTTTTGACTGACCCCAAGTTCTAAAACGACCGACCCCGAGTGTTAAAATGATTGATCTTTTGGTAATTTTTTGGGATTAGTGTCTATGGCTATTACGAATAATTTTTAGAAAAAAACTTTAGATTCGCCTTAATTACTATAAAAGGAAACTTTTTGCATCACGGCTGGCGGAAAATAATGCATTTTAATTTTCAATTTCGTTAAATAAAATTTCACTTCGCGAACCGATACTAAGACAGCCCGCCCGCCATTTTGTTGAAGTCAAGGAACTTCAGTAGGCAAATTTTTTAATCATCAGCGAAGCCGACGTGGTGTCTTATTATAAAATCAACAGCGACGACAGAAGGAGGTACTACTTGCAGCTAGAGAAGCTGGTAGATTCCTTGGGGAAACTTTCAGCAATAGAGCAGATGCTGAAGAAACCTATCACCACATTCAAGAATCTCATCAATACAAACCATACAATCTACATGGCCCTGGATCCAGACTATAATAATGGCGAGGGTGCAGCCACCGGCTTCATAAAGGTGGGCAAGAAGAAGCTGTTCCTAACGGATGGAGTGCGGGAGCAGGTGGCGGTGGATATCCCTTGCGTGCTGGACTTCTACGTGTTCAACAATCAGCAGCGCAAGGGCTGGGGACGGAGGATATTCGACTACATGCTTAGCGTTGAGAAGTTGACTCCGGGCACGATGGCCTACGACCGCCCCTCACCCAAACTACTGAAGTTCCTGCAGACGCACTATGGCCTGATCAACTCCATCTGGCAGCCCAACCGCTACACCATCTACAGAGACTACTTTGATAGCATAGGCAAGATTCTGTCAAACAGATGCGTTCCGGAGCCTGCCAATGGAGCTACAGGGTCTCAGAATAGACGCGGGGATTCTATAACCAAGATAATCCAACAGGTGCCCCCGTCTCCCTAGGAAATGCAGCTGCCCCTTCTACTCGGAGATGTGGAAAATATAACATAACCGAGCTGTTGTAGAAGTAGTACCTAGCCAATGTTACCCATTATTGTTTATTTATTAAAATATTTATTTATTGTAGGATATCACTCAGAAGATCTGAATAGTGGCAACACGAAATAGTGGCAATACGATGATAATCAACAACAATGGCGATCGGCACCTACTGAGTCACGTGGCCTATTTTAGTTAGTTGGTAACACTAGCTTCAATAAAATTCACCCAGATGTCTCTAGTATTCATTATCTCTTAATAAACTGATCAAGATTAAATCAATGATTACCTACAGCAATCACCCCATAGATGTCACTATTCTTAACAGGCAGATTTTTTGATTGAATCGTGTACAGACCATGATTATTAATAAGAATCCTAAATTAGAAGTTATGACTGCCCCCAAGAGCTGCTAAAACGACCGACCCCAAATGTCAAAATGATTGATTTTTTTTTTAAATTCTTCTTTTGGCAGATTTTTTGATTGAATCGTACAGACCATGATTCTTAGTAAGAATCCAAAATTTCAGCCGGATCGGTAACATAGGGCCAAAGTTACGACCGACCCCAGGTGTTAAAACAACCGATCCACGAGATTCCAAATGTCGTTTATAATGCGAGCCGCGCTAGTATACCGAACAACGACCATGAGCTATGGGAAAGAACCATGAACAAGCAAATAATGAAACATTTGTAAAAAGGATCATATTAAATATTCGACCAAAGTAATAAGTTCCATAAATTAAACACGCTTTGTTATTGGTTTGGTTTTTACTTCGATATTTAAAAATATTGTGCTTGTCTGTTCATAACACAAGTTTAATGTTGAAGTTTTAAAATTCGCGAAGGCATTCCTACCGCCACCTAGAGATGTAATAATAAATACATTTTGACAGTTTACAAACTCGACCGTGGCTATCACATCCCTTTAAAGAATATTTGAAATACAAAACACTAAAAGGTAATTTTATCTATTTTCCCAAATACCTATAATTACATCCTAAAGATGTATGAGATATGTCCTATAGATTTGTGTGTTTTAAAATTGAGTCATTCAATTTCTATATCCGCTATATCAACTTTCACTGATTCAGAGAAAACCGCAAAGTCACATCTCCAGCATAAATAATAAATTGCATTTAATTTTTTTATATATAGAATTGGAGTAATATACATTAGAAAAGTGTTCATCATCAATGTATGTCTAGAAATATTCAAGTAATTTGGATAAATAAAATGGATATAGCGGATTTTGATACTCACTTCTTGATTTGTATGGAATATAGAGGCTTTTGAAACTCAACTGACCTGAGGGGCGTGTTTCTACACCCACCATCTTGGCAAAATAACTGCTCGTGATTGGTTGAATTCCGATATAGCGGGTTTTGATAGTAACTTCTTGAATGATAGCGGGTTTTGTTTCTCACTCGCAGTTTTAACATGGTTTTTGGTCGTGATAAGGGAGGTTTTAAAACTCATTTTTAGGTTAGTCTTGTTTCTCGCAAAAATGAATACTCAGATCATTTTGTCAAAAAATCGAATATAGCGGGTATTGAAATTACAGGACTCAATTCATATTTGTGATGACATTGTGAAGGCAGAAGGTTTTTCATTTATTTAATTTGATGCTTGTAACTAATAAGTTTTTCTTTCTATTTTGTAAGTTCACGATGGATGGTCGAGTGTAAATTTATCAACTACCGACCCTGGCACACTTCTTCCATTGGCATCACATTTCCATTGCGTGTTTAACAATAATATTAAAGTGGGCCAAGTTAGGGGATGTCTCCAGACATAGTAATAAAACACACATATATTTCAAGTGGGTATATTTTGGTCAGTAATTTCTTGAAAACAAAACACATTTCCAATAATTAGCCTTGCGCTCTTTCACCTTATAAAATGTAGCTGAGTCTTACGAGATACAATTCCAATGGATCTCTCTGCCGTCCAACCAACCTACGGAATGGTATAAAAATGTCAAAACCAATTACTAGAAAGAGTTTTACGTTTTCACTCTCAATATCCCAATGGAGTCTTTAATAACAAGAAATTATGCAAAAAGTTAACCAACGAGACAACAATATAGTTTATACAAATGGCTGGCATCGACTATATTATAATATTTTATTTATCATTAGGTTCGTATTAATGTTGTTGAGATGAACAATAATTCCCCTAATATATAACAATAATAATTGTTTACAGATAGACACATACAGAGATTTATTCAAATTTATTATCACTAGAAGCTTTAAAATGATTTAGCCCACAATGCACCCCTTGTACCACAGAACACAGAATGCCGGAACCTTAACTGGAACCTGAACAGGAACCGGAACCCCGGAGGACTGTAATGTAGATAAGTAATAAAACGGCAAACACTAGAATCTTACAGATACAGCTAATACTATATATAATTAATGGGCTTTACAAAATATGTAACACAATATTACAATCTAAACACTATTTTAATCACCGTGTATATTATATATTAATATATGTAATATAATCAGTCACAGACATATTTGAATAGAAATCAGGTGAGTGATCTCTGTGTGTATATGTGTGTCGATTGGCAAGTCCTTCTTCCCATTTGAGCATTAAGATGGGCTGCATTCAACCAACAGACAAACAAACTAACTAACTATACTTCCACATCTGATATTACCGGGACCGCAAACAAACGTATGGTTTAAATTCTTTATTGTGTATCTGCGCTTCAGATATTTATAAAATATGATCAAAAAACATAAACAAAATTATTGAAAATACAATCTTGCTAGTTGTGCCTTTCCCTAGTACTGAAGAAGACAACTATAAGACCATTTTCCAACTTATAAAAACACAAACCAACCAACATGAGCAGCTTTCAAGCAAACTTTAATAGACTTTTATATTCAACTATGTACACTCTCTGATATTCCTGAATCTTTCTTAGAAACCGCATATCACGCATAAAACAAGATGTAAAGAGAGTCTTATGAAACCATTAGTACAACATACATAGCTGCTTGAAGCTACGGGTTTCCATCACAACCACCATGACCATAGCAGTACGGATAAAGGTCCTATCACTTTCAACTGCGATCAATCAACCCGGGGTGACGGGACGGGCTAGCTGACCACTGACGCCTACACGTTGTCCTGGATAATCTGCAGCAGGAGTTGCGAGGCAGTGCAGAGGGAGGCCTGGTAGGAGGTGGGCGCTGCGGGGGTCTCCCCCACAGCCATGGCCTCCGATACTTTCTCAACTTCCACCGGAGACTCGGACGAATCTGCCTCAACCTTTTCCACCTGCTTCTCTTCTTTCTTATTATCACCACCTGAAAATGGAAATCATAATTATTAACTCTTTTTCCAAACATCTTATCAGCAGAACTAACAATGTTAAAAACCAGTTACATTACGGAATAGAATGAACATTTCCGTCATCGGGGAGGAAATTGAAAGGATTCTCTTCAGAAATCAGTTAACAGATTAATAGATTTCAATGGTTCAAAGTATTTTTATAATTTAATTGAATTTAACAATTCTTCTGGAGTATAGAGAGAATTAATGCGTTTTATAAGGGGACTTAATTACTTCAAAAGAATAGAAGTTACTCCAAAGACCGATTTAGACATTAATTAGTATGCAATGCAACCGATTTCTGTTTTTTACATTAACTATACACAGAAAATAAATTTTCTCAGGGACTATATCATCTTTGGCAATGGTGTGGAGGGTCCTTTTGGGGAGAGCAAGGAGTGAACATGGGTCGTTAATTATACAATGTGTTTACTCATAGCATCTTCCATTGAGATACCGGTAAGGTTAAAGATTGCAATCCATCTGTTAAGATACTCTATATAACATTCTCTAGTCTAACAAACGGATTGCAACCTTTGGAGCACAGATGCTCCAAGGAACTGGTGCCATTCATTCCTTTCATTCCATGGTGCGCAGCTGAAAAGCATGCCAAGTGCCTGTTTTCTGACATGGAAATTTTTTTATTTAAATTTATTACTCCATAAAAGTCCCTATATGGAATGCACGCCCCTGTATACAAGTTACACATACGTAGACGTATAATACAGGTTAACACTACGGTATGACATTTATGTTGTTTGGTTTTGAAATGATAATATGTGAGGTGTGTAGATGCAAAGGCAGCAATCTCCAAAATATCGAAAAAAAAGTTATGAATGCAGTTCCATAGAGATTCAAATTGTGCACCTAATAAATGCATTGGTTATTTACAAAATTAACTTATTCCCATCAAAATCCGAGTTTGAAAATACGTATTAAAAGCAAAGGCAGCAATCTTCATGTTATTTTCAAAGCAAACGTAGCATTCTCCATTTCGGCCAATCAAATTCATAGGAAGTGTCACGTGACAAGATGGCCGCTCCATACTAAAGTATCATTTGGTGCTGATTTTTCTATGTGAGTTTTTGATGTTTTGAAGTATGTAAAAGTGTGTATGGAATAAATATTTTCGATAATTATTGAAGATGGATTGTCACCCGACCCCAGCATTATCAAAAGACGCCCGCAAACCTATTATTAAGTCTGAAAATTAGAAACGAAATGTTACAAAAATATCATGGAATGTAGCCGTCAGATTTTATTTTGGCTTGGAGGAAAGCATTATAACTCTCAAAAATTTTTAAGATAACATGTTTTATTTCAAAAATACCTAGTATCAGTTAGATAATAATGAGAAGTAAGTATTTCCGTTTCCGAAAATGGAAAATAATATATTTTAGTAGCCATTACATTAAAAATCAGACAATTTGACATCTTTTCTTCACGCCATGTTTAATGTTTTGACGGGCCTCCGTGGTCCCGAGGTAACACTCTCGGTTCACAATCCGAAGGTCGCGGGTTCGAACCCGGCGTGCACAAATAAATTTTATTTGATTAATTTGTGGTATTTCACAATAGAGAACTCCAGTCCAATTTTTTTATTTTTTTTAATGAATAAAGACCTTCAAACTTAAATAACTGCATTATTATTTTTATTTTTATAGTTAGTTTTATTAGTTAAAATAATTGTCAAAGTTTTAATTTTTAAAGACTCCCAGAAACGCACCGTATCTATGGCGGTCTTCACTTTTACTTTTTAAGTTGTCATTTTGAATCAATGATGTTATGTCGAGGGAAATTTCCCTAGATCTAGGAAAGAAAAATATTTTTTTAGGGATAAGGGAAATCAGGACAAAATCTAGGGAAATTTCGAACTCTGGCAAAATTTTTATTACATATGACAATATTACTGGTATTATTTATATAAATATATATACGTATATATATTTTTTGGAATTCCTATGAATCTTAATTATTGTTCCTGTACTTACATGCAATGTTATTTTTAACACTGACAACTCAAAATGATATTAGGGAACGTACCCATACTACGTGACACGTTCGGGGGAGGGGGGGGGGGGTCTTCAAAATACCACTCTTGGTACAAATGAGCAGCGAGTTGCTTATGATTTTTATTTTGCAGTGTTTTTTTTTATTTGGAATTCAGTTTCTAATTCAGTGGTGAGTGTATTCGTACTTTTAAATTTTTGTTTAGTGTTTTATTTGGAAAATCACGGTATTATTAGTATATTTGCCAAGTTCCGATATCTTTCCAATTAATTATCATATTAATTAACATTATAACAGGATTAGTGTTACACAATCGGGTGGCTACGTAGGTAATTGCGTAAATGTGAAATTCTAGGGAAATTTCACTTCGAAATCTAGGGAAATAATTTTTTTGGGCAGAACATCCCTGTTTGAATGAAGAATCATGGCGGTCATGGCGGAATGCTTTGTAATGACTTTTAGGTGTGAGGTGTGTTTTTAATTCAAGATTAACTGCTTTTAATATAGAAAAACATTGGTAAAATGTCCACATTTCACCGCTACTGTTATTGTATTTAATAAAAGTGCAATATAAAAACAATAAATCATCTCTTTCATTGCAAATACATGTGACATCGTGTTTTGTGTCAGGCGTTACTTTGTAGGTGCATTGTTTTATGTATAATACATACAGAAACACTGGTATTTATAATACACTGATCATGACGAGTGTGTAACAACTTGTATAATAAGCCCTATACTAAAAACAATTTGAAAATACATAAGCAAATATCAAAATATGACACGACTTTAACCTCAAATAGACAAAATTTATTGCAGATTGTCTGCAAATATAGCCCTTTTCGTAAATTGTTGAGGGCCTAAATTATGTTTCAATAAACACAATAACTATTATGCCTTTCTTCCGAAGTGTCGGATCCAGAGCTTTCGCGCGGAATTTGGCGTTTCCGAGAAACTCGTGCTTGATCATTGTTTCCGACCGGCGAAGCGTCTTAGTTGTCGATAACACTCATTTTGTTGCACAGTTTAAACACGTAAACAACCGAAAAAAACACACTAAATAATTAGTCAATTTCTCAGAAAACTATCTATCACGGTATATTTAATGTTTAAACTGAAAGAGCAGGGAATAAACTTCGATTTTCGACTCAAAATTGGTTTTTTAAGTACAGCGAAACACGAAAACTGCTTTCGGCGCGAAAAAACGGCGTCATATGACAAACAATAACATCACGTGATCTGAGATGCGCGTCACTAGTGTTGCCAGCAGAGAGAAAATGTGGTAAGTCGAATAAAAAAAGGGCAAATATAGGGAATAAACACGCGCGAAACTGAAACTATAAGGGCGAAAGAGCTAGCTCTCTCTCATAATGGATTCCAGGCATCGATGGAAACAAAATATAAATTTTATTGGTAGGTAAAATTATTCTATTATTTATCTAAATCTCTATAAACAGTGTGAAAATAAACCAAAAACACGAAATGTTGAATTGCATAGGTACGTGTGCACTTCAAGTCATTTCAAATGTCAATACAATACAATACACACTATCACCAGGTGACAGGTTAACAGTGACGTCACCGTTAACCATTTCAGTAATGCCAACTTAACGCTGTGTTTTGAGAAGAGGTTTAAAAATGCACTTTTTAATAATTTTTTAAAAACTCTGTGTTTAATATTATGAAATAAAACTTATATATTCAGAATCAGCGTTTCTTGGTCTATATGAACATATTTTTTTAAAGCCATAATATTTTTCACTGGAGTTCCTTATTAACCGGTCAAAGGCCGGAGACGTGCCGGCGCGCGCGTCATATGCGCATGCGCGAGAAAATAATTCAAATATTTGAATAATACTTCCGACAAAAAACTTTTGGTCGACGATTTTGGCCCTTCTATGTACACAATTTGTATGGAGAACAGTGTCAGAATCGCTTGCGCTGTCATTACTCTCGGAGACGCTACAAGTTTCATTCACCTAGTCACCCTGGAATATTTTTAAAACAATTTCTTCTATGACAATCGGCTGTCAGAATTTGCCGCGAATTTAACGGTCGCAATTAATGGGTGTATTGCGAATAAAACGATCATAAAACCTATTAATTTACGTAATAAATGCAAGTAATGTGGTTTTCGTAGATAGTTTATTGTGATGTGAACGTGTTTCAGTTAATAAAATATACAATAGCTCAAAATTTATCAACAAAACATTCAATTCAAAATTCAAAGTGGTGGTTTTTTAGTGTTTTTTTGCGAAGTTCCGCGAATTTCCGCTAAATGTCATGGCCTTTGACCGGTTAATTCACTTTTTAATAATATCTTATATACATATAAAAATCTCATGTCACGCTGTTTGAGGTCGCACTCCTCCAAAACGGCTTGACCGATTTTTATAATTTTTTTAATGTATGTTTGGTAGATATGAGAATAGGTTTTAAGGTATATTTCATACCGCTAGGTGATTAGGGTGTCCCTATCCAGAAAAAAAAATTAACAATTTTTTTTTTAAATGTTTTTTTTCATTTGGCATCAACAAATACCTATAACCCCAAATTTTAACCTTCCTACCCCCACCCTCCTATTTTTTAATAGCGATTTTAATATTTTTGTATGAAAAAATTTAACCGTCTTTCATATTTCAAACAGAATGAAATTATTTACATTGTTGAATGAAAGACGGCGCTACGTCCGCCTCATTGAACTTACATCCACACATGCGCAACACATTCACGAGAAGCGTCGTGTCATTTTGATATTTCATTCGGCATCATTTTCTCGCATGGGCAATCCATCGACCTTATTTGTGATGGCTAAAGACGGACTGACAAAAAAATGGTGTGCTCAATTGCTCTTCGAAAGTCATATTATTTTTTTTAATTTTATTTGCATACTTTAGTGGTATTTTTAATTGTGTTTATCGGCGGTCATCAGCTACAGCGTTCCATTCCTCTTTTTGTCATATATCCCATCCCCACACACTTACAATACATTCGTTATTTCTCATTTAACAACCAAAATATTCACTAGAAATAATTTATATGGCAGAACAGTGTTTGTCGGGTCAGCTAGTGTAGTATATATATTTTTAACATTTTTTTCCTTAAGGCCTATGTCATCTTTGGAGATGCTATATGGAGGGTTTTTTTAAGGAAAGGAAGGAAAGTACCTTCAGCCTCACAACATACCTCAATTGGGGATGCCATAGTCTCGCTGGCTCCAGACGGGAGCAGTTGGTGACTCTTGTGTGGTATTCGTATAAAAAAATAAATGTTTTGACATAATAATATTAAACTAATTTTTGAGGCTAGTTTTTTTCTTCCTCATATTACACTCTTTTCTTTCTCATATTTTTGCTTCCCTGTCTGAATTATTAATTATTCAGAATATTATGTATCATCTTTTCTCATATTTTTTGCTCCACGCATAATAACACCTGTTTTCTGGAAAAAAAAAAAATGTTCAATAGTATCTTCAAAAAGTTTATTTTTTGCAATTACCCCTTATTGAGTTATAAAGTATTCATTGAAGCCAATAAACACAAAACAAAGATGGCGGTTTTTTGGGAAGGTTTGTAGCAAACACAGCAATCTCCAACACTTGGTAGCAAAAGCAGCAAGCCTTTTTATAGGCTTGCATTAAAAAAAATTTGATGATGCAAATCTTCCATGATATCAAACAGCTATTTAATGTAATTTTTTCAATGTTCTGTGAAATCCCATTTAATATTTACAAGTTTTTTGCCTTTTTCTCAAAAACACATAAGTGGGAGATTGCTGCCTTTGCATCTACACACCTCATTTGTAGTTCCTACCGGAATATCATTTATCCAGTTCCTTCCCTCCCTTACCATGTCACCTTGCTGAAGAAAGCATTTTGAAAAAAGGGAACATTAACAACAACTGAATTGAACTGCATTGTGTGATAAAACCAGAAGACTTGCAACATTTGAAGGAACTTGTTGGTGTCATTAGTTTTTATGTGTTGTTAGGCTTCTCAGTGGTAAGTGTTTGGTTTTCCCTACTTCCTTTGTAATCCATTATCTTACCATACGTATATAATCACCCAATTTCAAACAAACACAGTTCATTTTGTATAATTTACAGCCCAATTTTGCCCGTTGCATTTGAAGCTGTAATTCGAAAACAGTTTCGGATGCAACATATGTATTACAGACAATTTGTTACTAATTCAAGTGTAAATGGAACCTTTGGAACCAGCTTTGTGTGGGACTATTGTACGGATGAAAACAGTTCTTGAAACGTCAACCATTATTTTCTCCCTCTTCATTTGACTATTGTAATAAAGAAATATTTATACCTTCTTTGTCCTTGTCAGCCTCCTTGATCCTGTTGATGATCTTGTGCAGACTGGCAGTGAGTGTGGCCAGCATCTGGTCGCGCTGGGAGAGCTTGGCGCGTGGCAACAGCACCTGCAGCGAGCGCACGTCCCCCAACACGGGGCCCCCGCTCAGGCACACCTCGTCGGCCGCCCCCTCCAGCTCCGCTATCAGCCCCCCCACAGCCTTCACGGCTTTGCAGCCTTCCACCTGAATCACACAACATATTTTATAAACAACTAGCGATTTCCCAGCGTGCGTTGCGATGCCACTTAATAAAGAAATTGTTTCTCCCTGCATGTCCTTTCCCATTCGTCCCATTACACTTACACTTTCGCCTCCCCTTCCTCTCCTGCGTCCCCTTCGCTTCACACAATCCCACTCCTCCTTCCCTCTTCCCTCGTCCCGCAAACCCCCCTCCCGCGATCCCCTCCCCCCTCTCCTTATTTTCTACGATGGCAATATTTTTACGCTGGTATCTCCAGCTCACTAGCGCCACCACCGAGCAGGCAGATGCGAAGTCAGTCAGTCAGAGCGGAACTCATTATTCCGTTCTGGGTTCTTATCTCGACCAGCCACCAGGCCTTTAATTGTGGTACCTTTTCTAAAACTTCCCATATAACTTCTGATAATATTTGTCGTGGGCATATCACAACTTGAAATAAAATAATCAATCTTCAAACATGAGTGTTATCATTTATAATCAACTAGCAGACCCGGCCACACGTTGCTGTGGCTAACGAAATACAACGCCATTACCCAACCTTTATAAAATCCCCACCACCCGCTTGCCAGCTGCCCGCTGCCTGAATATTTGAATTTATCGGCTTTTCTCTACTATAATAAGCATGTATTATACATATAAACCTTCCCCTTGAATCACTCTATCTATTGGTGAAAACCGCATGAAAATCTGTTTCGTAGTTTAAAAGATCTAGGCGCACATACATTTTGAGCGACTTCATTTTATACTATGTAATAAATGCAATTCGAGCGATCGCCACTAATTATACAATGCTTGCAATGCAACACTGGATATTTGAAAAGGGAAAATCAAATACCTGCTTACTCTAGGACATATATTTTCCAATTTCTTCCGTAGAACGAATTTCAAAAGTGACTATAGTACGGCCCGCCAGCCGTTTTAAATTGCAGAAAAATATGTTTTCTTTGAATTTCTCGGCTTTTCTCTAATATAATTTACATGTTTTATGCATATAAACATTCCTCTTAAATCACTATCTATTGGTGAAAACCGTATAAAAATCCGTTGCGTAGTTTAAAAGATTAATGCGCACATACATTTTGAGTGACTTCATTTTATACTATGTAATGATTCGGCGACCTTTATGGTGCTAATGAAGAGTAAGTAATTCAATAAACCCATAGTATCACAGTTTCATAGTTGGTGACTTGTTGCAGTTAACCATTATTGGTAATCTAACAGAAACTAACGCTTTGTGACGGGCCAGTGAGTACTGAATACACTGGGCAAATGCGTGGAAGCAAGATCTCAATTCATTGCCTAATAAAGAAAATCTCATATGAATGTTAACTAATTCCAAGTTAAAATTTATTTATAAAAAGTTTCGTGATTCCATCAGAGGAGTCATGACATCGGTTTAACCAAACCCTGATCTTGAATCCCCGAATGATAGAGGGTTGAAATCTTATTACCTTGGGGAAGTATTCCAAGAAGAACTGATGGACATTGTCGTTGATGAGGGTCTCCCGCTCGTCCAGCAGCACCAGGTCCATGTAGTCCACCAGATAGCTGCACTCCAGCAACATGCCAGAATACTTCCGGTCAACGTCCTGAGGGGAAATTTCAATTGATTATGAAGTTATATTGCAAATCCCATTGACTACACTCGATGTTTGAAAGAAGAAATCCCGTTTTTCAAAAAAATTTTTAAAAAGGATTAGAGATGCAAAACTGGCACTTTACTCAATTTGGGATGCAAAAGTGCCACAGTTCATTTTACTTACTCCAATATTTTGGCCAAGGTGCAAAAATATCTAATTCTTTTGTTGTGTGGGTGCGTATAGAATTTAAGTAAGTAAGTAAATTCGAAAACAAATCTTTTTAACCCATCAAGCCTCAGAAGGATACTAATAGCTACAAATATCATATGAATTCCATTAGGGTCTCTGAAAAACAGTCTCTAAGTATTTTTAACTTCTTTTCTATAATGCGGAGATATGTGATGTGAAAAAAAAGAGAAATAATTATAATTGTTCTTCTCAGTTTGTCTCAAATATTGATACCTATTTCCATGGATAAAATCCAAAAATATATCAATATTCCATTATATTTATTTATTTAATTTCAACAGTATACATATACCATAAGAACTGATTACATGTCACAAAATGAAAAATAATAATACAGAAATAATAAAAAAAATTGTTTAACAGATGATTGTGGCATTTGAATTAGAAATGACACCAGATAGACAATTACATACAAAAATCCATAGTACAAAATAATAGAATTAATATTGACTGAAAAGGTTTGATAGCAAGGTTTGATATTGTAAGTGTATGATTACAAATTGGCAGGATTTTTTCATTGACAGTTTAAAGTTAAAAAAATATTTAGATATTGTTTTTATATACGAGTAAATAGCATAAAAAGTGCTAATTCCTTACATAAAAGGAATGTGTTGACTAAATATCGAATTCTTTCAAAATTATGGACGTTTCGAGTCAAAATGTTTTCAGTGAATTTTTTTGATATTAAAATTTTATTATTTAGAAATATCAACTTTTCTTTCAAAAACAAAAATCTCAAAGATAATTTTATCTAATTTCTAAAATGGTATTTTTTTTTATTTCAAAAATATTTAATTTATATAACTTCCAAAACAAAGACAAAAAGCATTTTACGTGTCTACTGAAAAATTTGTTAAAGTGTAAAGTGGCAGGTTTGCTTCTATACTCCTCAATAGAGAACTCCATTCCAATTTTTTTTATTTTTTTTTATTAATAATGACCTTCTAACATAAATAATTGCATTTTTATTTTTAGAGTTAGTTTTAATAGTTAAAATAATTATCAAAGTTTTAATTTTTCAAGATCCTCCGAAAACTAACGTGTGTGAAACAATCGTGTGACGTCATCACTCCTGAAAAGTTACTATAAGATCGGGCAATCAGCTAATCAACTACCGCCATTTTGAAATTCGTGTTCAAAGTATTCTCCCAAAAGTAGCATTACTATTTTTTTTGTGCAGTACTTTTTTGAATATTTTCAATAATAGAGATAAACTAATAAGAGACACCTTTATTTTTGAAACTGAATTCTTTAGGCCTAAATAATGTTTCAATAAACACAACAACTATTATTTATCTAAATCTCTATAAACAGTATGAAAATAAACCAAAAACACAAAATGTTGAATGGCGTACGTCGTACACTTCAAGTCGTGATTTCAAATTTCAATACAATTTCAACATGCTATCACCAGGTGAATAGTTAGCAGTGACGTCACCACAAACCATTTTCATAATACCAACTTGGTGCTGTGTTTTAAC
Organism: Limnephilus rhombicus; assembly: GCA_929108145.2. Lineage (NCBI taxonomy): Eukaryota > Metazoa > Arthropoda > Insecta > Trichoptera > Limnephilidae > Limnephilus > Limnephilus rhombicus. The sequence continues at coordinate 8,750,493 of OV815287.1, read as the reverse complement.
GAGACATTTAAAAATGCCCTTTTTAATAATTTTTAAAAAAACTCTGCATCTAATATTATTAACCTCTGATTTGCTGGAGACACGCCGGCGCGCGCGTCGTATGCGCATGCGCGAGAAAATAATTTGAAAATTTGAATAAAATTTTCGATCAAAACTTTTTGTCTGCGATTTTGGCCCTTCTATGTACAGAATTTGTATGAAGAACACGGTCAGAATCGCTTGCGCTAACATCATAGATGATATAGCCACTAGTTTCATTCACCTTGCAACCCCAGAATATTTTTAAAAAGATTTCATCTATGACATTGACCTGTCAGATTTTGCTGCGAATTTAACCGTCGCATTTTAGGCGTGTGTAAAACATCGTAAAAACTATTAATTTACGTAATAAATGCAAGTAATGTTATTTTGGTAGATAGTTTATTGTTCTAGGAACGTGTTTCAGTCAATGAAATATACGATAGCTCAAAATTAATCAACAAAAATTTAATTCAAAATTCAAAGTGGTGCTTTTTTAGTGATTTTTCGTGAATTTACGTGAAATGGCGTGGCCTTTGACCGGTTAAATAAAACTTAATATTCAGAATCTGCGTTTATTGGTGTATATGAACATATTTTTTTAAAGCCATAATATTTTTCACTGAAGTTCCTTATTGGTACAACCTTTTTGGCCAACATGTAATATTATATATTATTTATTATGCTAACTTTATTTTTTTTTTTATAGCGCTTTTGCAATGTATGTATTGGTTTTTATCAAAGATATATAAATATAAGAGATGTGCTATCGGTAGTTTTTACTGGGTGGGACTGTGCTTTATGGTGTCGCCGATATTGTTAACCAATACTACTGCACACCTTCAAAAAATCAACTACATGAACGAATTCTTTCCGTATTCAAACTATGTATATTGTTAACCAATACTACTACATACCTTAAAAAAATTGACTAAATTCCGTATTCAAACTAGGACCATTAGACCGTAGTCCGCCGACAGTCGGGCGGCCCTTTTATATCCCTTTTATTTCAATATCTTTGGTTTTTATACTGTTTTTGAAAAATATGTCATCATAGAAATGCGATAGAAAACTAACGAACCCAAAAACTTAATTCATTTTCTTAATAATATTAATTATAACATTTCAGGTACAAATTCCAAGTGTCCAAAAGTCGGGATAGTGTTTTATGGAGTGTGCGCTAACCTCGGAAACGTAGATCTCGTGCCACAAGGAGGGGAACAGGGTAAAGCGCAGCGGGGCCCCCTCGCAAGCGGCCATGGTGGCGAGCGCCAGCAGCTGCGGTGTGCAACAGCCCCGCTCTACCCCGAGACGACACATGGCATCCAGCAGTGAATGATACGGCAGGTAGAACTCGCTCAGCGCATTGTCGTAATCAGGATCTACTCCCTGAAAACAATACAATAAGATCAGCAAGTTTAAAGTCATGCCAGGAAGAAAGACAAACATTCCCGCTATACGAATAACCTGACAATATTTGGAAATCAAGTACTGATTTCCGAATGAGTTGACATTTTTGCTACATACTAGTAAAATCATAGACAAAATGATACAAAGACAAAATAAGGAACTCCAGTGAAAAATATTATGGCTTTAAAAAAATATGTTCATATAGACCAAGAAACGCTGATTCTGAATATATAAGTTTTATTTCATAATATTAAACGCAGAGTTTTTAAAAAAATATTAAAAAGTGCATTTTTAAACCTCTTTCAAAACACAGCGTTAAGTTGGCATTACTGAAATGGTTAACTGTGACGTCACACTTAACCTGTCACCTGGTGATAGTGTGTTGACATTTGAAATGACTTGAAGTGCACACGTACCAATGCAATTCAACATTTCGTGTGTTTGGTTTATTTTCATACTGTTTATAGAGATTTAGATAAATAATAGTTATTGTGTTTATTGAAACATAATTTAGGCCCTCAACAATTAACGAAAAGGGCTATATTTGCGGACAATCTGCAATAAATTTTGTCTATTTGAGGTTAAAGTCGTCCTATTTTGACATTTTGTTATGTATTTTCAAATTGTTTTTAGTATAGGGCTTTTTATACAAGTTGTTACACACTCGTCATGATCAGTGTATTATAAATAACAGTGTTTCTGTATGTATTATACATAAAACAATGTATCTACAAAGTAACGCCTGACACAAAACACGATGTCACATGTATTTGCAATGAAAGAGATGATTTATTGTTTTTATATTGCACTTTGATTAAATACAATAACAGTAGCGGTGAAATGTGGACATTTTACCAATGTTTTTCTATATTAAAAGCAGTTAATCTTAAATAAAAACGCCTCAATTTCTCACACAAAAGTCATTGAGTCATCCTATATTAATTTTATTCCGCCATTTTCTTAAATTCAAAATCAGGGATGCTCAGCCCAAGAAAATTATTTCCCTAGATTTCGAAGTGAAATTTCACATTTACGCAATTACCTACGTAGCCACCCGATTGTGTAACACTAATCCTGTTATATGTTAATTAATATGATAATTAATTGGAAAGATATCGGAACTTGGTAAATATACTAATAATACCGTGATTTTCCAAATAAAACACTTTTTGCTACGTGAAGTAATAATTTAAAAGTACGAATACACTCACCACTGAATTAGAAACTGAATTCCAAATAAAAAAAACACAGTATGGGTACGTTCCATAATATCATTTTGAGTTGTCAGTGTTAAAAATAACATTGCATGTAAGTACATGAACAATAATTAAGATTCATAGGAATTCCAAAAAATATATATACGTATATATATATATATATATAAATATTACCAGTAATATTGTCATATGTAATAAAATTTTTGCCAGAGTTCGAAATTTCCCTAGATTTTGTCCTGATTTCCCTTATCCCTAAAAAATATTTTTCTCCCCTAGATCTAGGGAAATTTCCCTCGACATGACATCACTGATTCAAAATGACAACTTAAAAAGTAAAAAACTATGGGTGGGTGAAGACCACCATAGATACGGTGCGTTTCTGGGAGTCTTTAAAAATTAAAACTTTGACAATTATTTTAACTATTAAAACTAACTATAAAAATAAAAATAAAAATGCAGTTATTTAAGTTTGAAGGTCTTTATTCATTAAAAAAAATAAAAAAATTGGACTGGAGTTCTCTATTGTTATAGAAGATTAAATGCGACATGGACCTTAAATTAAAAGTAAAGGATTCCATAGACGGAAATTAATCAAGATCAATTTAAGTATAGATGGGCCTATTTTGTCGGAAGGTCCAAATGCAAACATAAAAAAGTTTTAAAAATGGCTCACCTTACGTTTTTTCTAATGAAAATTAACTGATAACAAAAAAAAAACATATTTTATTAGGCAAATGTATTATAAACGTTATCGTCACTTACTTTCATTGTTATTTCATAAAAAATAATTAATAAAAAATTCCCAAACTTTCATAATTTTTTTTCAAATTGCGGTTTGAAACTTTGGTTTCATAAAGGGGTACATTTGAAGTATTTTGTGGTTAACTTTTAGATTTGAATATAAAGCGTCGCGATTACTCCCTCTAACACCGTTTAGATCATATTTCTAGCCATGATAGTAGGAAGACACAAAGATTTCTAAGATAATTTTATGCGTTGTTCCAAAACACTAACAGCCTTACTAAAAAACCCAGTGAAAAGTTTTATTCAATTAACAAACGGCCGCGGATGTGAAAACATTACTAATTAAAAATTTGTTCTTTGAAAGAAATACACATGGTTTCCACGGCCTGAGAGGGTAGTTTATCTCTGTTTTAACCATTGATGGCCGAATGATATTTGTAATTTTTCCATAGTATTTTGAATGTTCTATATATTTCTTACTTTTGAAGGTGTCGTAAAAACAAATACCATTTATGAAAACTAGATAAAATTACCTTTTAGATTTGAGTACTTGAAATATACTTTAGCTTTCAAAAACTGCCATATTTTATGATTCAAACTCGGAAAAACATGGAAAAAAATTTCCTCCCACAACATTTTTGACCAAAATGTAGAGAAATTTAAATAAAATCAAAATTTAAAAAGCACAGTCCTTTTATGTAATATATTTGGAAGGAAACTATCACCTCACTTTTTTATCGTGTATACAATAAAAAAATAATAAAAAATTTCAAAGTTTTTTTTATTGCCAAAAAAATAACTTAGAAATAATACCGAAATTTAAAACAGATTTCTTGCATCTCTAAAGACGTTAATTTTTTCGATACGTTTACGAACACATGTATTAGATTTTAATATTATAAAAAATTATCACTTTTAAGAAATTCTCTTAAAATAAAGATCTTAAAATGAAAATTTTATCTTAACCTCTGACAGGCCGGAGACGCGCCGGCGCGCGCGTCATATGCGCATGCGCGAGAAAATAATTTGAATAATACTTCCGACAAAAAACTTTTGGTCTACGATTTTGGCCCTTCTATGTACACAATTTGTATGAAGAACAGTGTCAGAATCGCTTGCGCCGTCATTACTCTCGGAGACGCTACAAGTTTCATTCACCTTGCAACCCTGGAATATTTTTAAAACGATTTCTTCTATGACAATCGGCTGTCAGAATTTGCCGCGAATTTAACGGTCGCAATTAATGCGTGTATGGCGAATAAAACGATCATAAAACCTATTAATTTACGTAATAAATGCAAGTAATGTGGTTTTCGTAGATAGTTTATTGTGATGTGAACGTGTTTCAGTTAATAAAATATACAATAGCTCAAAATTTATCAACAAAACATTCAATTCAAAATTCAAAGTGGTGGTTTTTTAGTGTTTTTTTGCGAAGTTCCGCGAATTTCCGCTAAATGTCATGGCCTTTGACTGGTTAAGTAACCTATAAAAAAACAATATTCTGACAGTTCAACTTTGAAAGTACGGCGTTTGTACAATAACTTGATTAAACTGATGTAAACCACACAAATAATATGGTAAATATATCAATTATGTGAACAGAAGAGTAAATTCGTCACTACAATAGAAATTATTTAGTAAAATCACAACATTTAGGCACTAACAAAATTTTCCATATCCCGCCATAAACACACCGAACTGTTTTGTCATCGCGGGCCGATATGCACAGGTGCACCAATAATGCCCCTAGCGGAGAAGAATTAAAACAACATTGTTTCCTAGGAAATTAAAACCATTTACAATGTTGTCAGATCTTAATGCATTTTAACAGCGTGACCACGCAAGAAACGTTATTGGTAATAAAACGTGATTTAGTGTATACGGGGTTTAATTATGTTATTGCAATAACACAGTTAATTGGTCGCGCTGTGGTTTTTTTTTAGTAAGGCTGTAACAAATTAGGCTGAGGGGTAAAATAATTCAAAATAGGACAACACAATACTCAACATGATCATCTTTATAAGTGGAAGATGGTGCTTGTGCAGTGATGGAGGACTCGGCTAGCAACAACTCAGCTCAGCTGAACCCAACCGGTGAAGATGAGCAATGTTGCCTCAGATAAATTATTTTAGTTTCAAGTGAACACCACACCACGACCTGTTGGTGGCCGAGTTGGCATCGCGTTAAGGTCCCACCCGGGCGTCGCATGTTCAATTCCTCGGCTGACTAAGTCTTCTGTCGCGACACAAGCAACATTTTCTGCTTTCCGTGGTGGTAGAAGGAGATTTTCATAAATTATCAGGTTATTCGTAACCCGGGTGTGGGTGTTGACGCTTATTATTGGTTATAATTACTGTAAATGTACATTTAAAACAAATATGTATTATAAATTGGAAAGATGAAAAGAGTACGACAACTTTTTTTTATAAAATAATGCTAACTTAATATTGGATAGTCTTCCGTCTCCCACAGGGTTATGGTCATCAAAGGAGTGTCCGTCGTACAGGAAATCTTGCCCAATTTTTGCACTTAACTTGCTTACATTCTGAACTACATAATTCTTTGTTGATAAAACTTTGAAACGGATAAGATCTGTTTGCAGACCTTTAGCTAGAAGCTATTTGGAATTAATATTGCCACTGTCTGGTACCTTCCTAGCCTGCAGCTGGGCGTGCGGCACGCACATCTGCACCATGGGCCGGAAGGGGCGAGGCGGGGCGGCCTTGTGGGGCAGCTCAGGGGGCGCGCGCGAGGGGAAGTGCGGGCCCGGCGGCACGGCGTTGCGCGTGTCCTGGAAGGCGGAGTGGCAGTGAGACAGCAGCGGGACCAGCACCGCAAGCGCCGCGCCGCCCAGCAGAAGCAGCAACTCTTTTATTAACACTGAAATATAACAGATACAGTTACTAAACTAAACAGTCACCACTAATACAAATATAAATCTCCGTGGACACTCAAATTTTTTTTATAAAACACCTTTTGCATCCGATTTCAGGACACACTTCCTTGCAAATAGAGTAGTGGATGCATGGAACAAACTTCCTTCCCTTTGAACCCTGCAGGCCGGTAAATCAGCTTGATTTGGCGAGGCATATACCCAAATGGCCGGTTTACCGGCCCCGACACCTATCTATATATATTTTTCTACGTTCCGGAATACCGGCCTTCGAATTTTTTTTTTAGTCAAATCTTATTTTATTAGTCAGGAGCTTAGGAATATGGTTCAAAGGGTTAATATGCCACCGGTGCTACTAATACAAACCTATTTAAAGCAGTATTGCGAACCTATTTTAAATCAATTATAATGCAGAAAAACTTGCAGTGAATTAAATAAAATGTTGACGTATTCTGGGTCACTAGTAGGACATTTTAACCGGTGACAGGCCGGAGACGCGCCGTATGCGCATGGGCGAGAAAATAATTCAAATATTTGAATAATATTTTCGACAAAAAACTTTTGGTCTGCGATTTTGGCCCTTCTATGTACAGAATTTGTACGAAGAACAGTGTCAGAATCGCTTGCGCCAACATTACTCTATGGGACGCCTAAAAGTTTCATTCACCTTGCAACCCCAGAATATTTTTAAAACGATTTCGTCTATGACATTGACCTGTCAGAATTTGCCGCGAATTTAACCGTCGCAACTAATGCGTGTTCCGCGACTAAAACATCGTAAAACCTATTAATTTACATAATAAATGCAAGTTATGTTGTTTTGGTAGATAGTTTATTGTTCTAGGAACGTGTTTCAGTCAATAAAATATATAATAGCTCAAAATTAATCAACAAAATATTCAATTCAAAATTCAAAATCGTGTTTTGTTACGAAATTTCCATTTTTTTCCTGGAATTTGCTGGCCTTTGACGGGTTAAAATGGGTTCCAAGACAGTTGATCCACTGACAATCGTCCTCCCGGCGTACTTATAGACCATGTGCAGTCGGTTTAGGGAAAATATGGTATACCTAATTAAACAATATATAACTAACCATGACCCTGAGGGGATGTGCAGAGAGGATGTATCACCAAATAACAAAAGTATAAAAGATATTTTCATTCAAATGCATCAAGAAAAAATCAGCTTCTCTAAATATTGTGTACAACATGGCATTAATTACAAAAAAAACTGACACTGTGAATAAATTCATTTAATATTCATACCAACTTATTATTAAGGATATTTTTGAAGTCGATTTTACGTTTGAGATTGGTAAGTAATGCATGAAAACTTATAATTTTATAGTAAGTATCCTTCGACCAAGTATATCCTAGACGTGCCCTGTAAAATTCGTAATGTGCCCGAAACCAAAATAAAACTGGCTCAAGGCCCATTTATGGAAAAGTGCTTGCATTGCTTTGCACCGTTTAGATCGCATAGTGCTTTGTGTTGTACCTTTTATCGGTCAACAAGGTCTACACTGAAACTAATTCGTCTTCCAGCGGTCCGGGCCGGAATTAATTTTTTCGAACACACAAATACCTAACTTCCGAATGTTGTACAAGGTACAACCCACGGACTTCATTTTAGAAAATGTAGTCACCTATCTAACTACAACAAAAAAATACACCTTACATATGTCTTTTAGACAGCGTTTTAATAAACGTAATAATGTTTAAGAATTGCGTTTCCTACCAACAAAGTTTCTGACGTCATCAAATCTACAATACTGCTGGTGGCATCACGACAGTTCGACTATAATGGTGGTTTTCAAACTTTTTTAAAGCACGACCCGCTTTTAGTAATATAATAAATTATATTTATTCCATAAATTATAATCATAATTACATAAATTGATGATCAACCGTTTTAGTCGAAGTATTATTATATCTATCCGTTATTATTTTGTATGCGGACTTTGGTGGAGGGTATGTACAACATAACCTGGTTATCTTTGTTATCGGTGGAGTCGCAAACCTACTTAACATATTGTAAAACAATATTTGTTTAATAAAACTATCAAAGTGGGTAAAACTAAAGCGCCGCAGGTAAAATATTTATATCCGCAATGCCAAAACAATGAATGCCATCAATTTTTTCATTTGGAAATATTAAAGAATTTTGGCGGTTGATTCAAAAAAGTTAGTCGCGAAAAGAGGACAAAAATTACGAGACAAAATTTTTACTGCGTCGAAGGTCAAACCAATAAATGGTGTTGATTTATTTTCGTTCGGAATTAAAATAGTTCGTCAAGATAATTTTTGTTATTTTGTAAAACGGAAACCTTTAAAATACATTAAACACAGAACTCAACAAAAAACCGTTGCACTATTCTTCAATTAAGGTCGCAAGTTAAACTATCGTAAGCCACGGCGTTCCAAATTTCTACCATTTTATAACATATTTCTCTTGAACACTAGCAGCCTTACTAAAAAACCCAGTGAAAATTTTATTCAATTGACAAACGGCCGCGGATGTGAAAACATTACTAATTAAAAAATTGTTCATGGAAAAAAATACACTTGGTTTACACGGCCTGAGAGGGTAGTTTATCTCTGTTTTAGTAATGATATCTGAACAAAATTTAAAAATTTTCCAAAGTATTTTGAATGTTCTATATATTTCTTATTTTTGAAGGTGTCGTAAAAACAAATACCATTTATGAAAACTAGATAAAATTACCTTTTAGATTTGTGTAATTGAAATACACTTTAGTTTTTAAAAACTGCCATATATTAAGATTCAAACACGAAAAAAAATGGAATTTTTTTTTTACCAAAACATATTTGATGAAAGTGTACAGAAATTTATAAAAAAACAAAATTTAAAAAATACGGATCTTTTATATAATGAATTTGGAACGAAACTGTCACCTTACTTTTTCCTCGTGCATACAATAAAAAAATGATAAAAAATTTCAAAGTTTTTTTATTGCCAAAAAACTAACCTAAAAAAATAATACCGACCTTTAAACAGATTTCTTGCAACTCTAAAGACGTTCATTTCATTGATACGTTTAGGAACACATGTATTAGATATTAATATTTAAAAAAAACACCACTTTTATGAAATTCACATAAAATAAAATACTTTAAATGTAAATTTGAATTTTCATGTTTTACATAAAATACTTATTGACATTTCAATTTTCAAAGTATGATTATGGTTATTATAACTTGACTAAAACTTATTAAAAACCACAAAAAACACGGTAAATATATCAATTATGCGAATGTAATAGTGAATTAGTCATATTAATAGATATTACGATCAGATTTGTGTAATATTTCACACACACCCGCGAAGTGAGTTTTTTTTGGCGGTTTCAACGCGAATGACGAATGCGAAGGCGCTGCCATCTAGCGGTTCTATAGGAAAACAGACAATTAAATTATGTACAGTATGAAAAATTGCATTGTTGCCAGACTTAAAATACATTTTAAGATCAAATCTTATTAGTAATGTTATCGTATTTTAGTGTATTTTGGTTTTATTCATGTTGCTGCTGCAACACCGGTTATCGGCCGTGCCGTGGTTTTTTTTTCGTAAGGCTGTATGTTTTTAAATTTCTAAAAAATACATGTTATTTTTGACGATAATATCTATACATTTGCCACGCCGAAAGGGTAATTATATGAAATTCCCCCGACAGAAAAAATCGTAAGATATGCTCCGAAAATTATTATAAATAATTGAAAAAAATCATAATTTCTTTAAATGCTATTTAAGGCTCCGCAACCGGGCCCGAAAAGAAGAAGATGGAGAGATACGAAATTACGAATGTTAGAGGAGAGCGTTAACATTTACAGTGACAAAATCGATGCGAAAATGTTTAATAAAACACGACTCGTTTAAAATAGAGCAAAAATCTCAAGGGCATTGTCTTAAAGAGCATTTAAAGAAACACTGTGATTTTTTTCATACATATAACTTGTAAAATAACTAAAACAAACTTGTTTATAATAATTTTTGGAGCATACTATGCGATTTTTTTCTATCGAGGGAATTTTATATGATTTGCGTTTCGGCGCGGGCAATGTCTAGATATTATCTTCAAGAATAATAGAATAATTTTACCTACCAATAAAATTTATATTTTGTTTCCATCGATGCCTGGAATCCATTATGAGAGAGAGCTAGCTCTTTCGCCCTTATAGTTTCAGTTTCGCGCGTGTTTATTCCCTATATTTGCCCTTTTTTTATTCGACTTGCCACATTTTCTCTCTGCTGGCAACACTAGTGACGCGCATCTCAGATCACGTGATGTTATTGTTTGTCATATGACTCGTAATGCACCAGGTAGGGATTACCTGGATTCCAGGCATCGATGGAAACAAAATATAAATTTTATTGGTAGGTAAAATTATTCTATTTTGTGTTCCGTATCGATGCCTGGAATCCATTATGAGATGTGTTTGCTCTCACCTGGTGATCTGAAAACTTAGCGTTATATGTGATGCTATTTACACTGGAGTAAAGAATGGAGCCATTGAGTGCTGAAGGTGCTCGCTTCTGGAGTGCGCTATCTCCTTCTGGTAGAACTTCCGGAAGGTGTGCTCGGACTTCCAATTCCCTCTAGCAAGAATCTCCTCTATGGGGTAGTCTTCCAACCAGATTAAGGAGGCTACAGCCGAGCGTACACTTCCCGGGGTTGCGTGGACTCCAGCTTCTCTGAGGACTGATTTGATCCATCCCCCTATTATCGTTTGCGTTGCCGGTTTTGTTTCTGCTGATGTGGTCACAAATAGGTTCTTTAGTAGTGGACCTCTTCTGGCTGTAGAGAGGGCAACGACTTTTCTCAACCATTTAAGGAGGTTGATGTTATCTTTTTGTGAGCCCGTCAGTTTCCAACCTGATTGTTTATGGTTGGCTGTGTCGGTTTTTGCCCCAAAAATTGGCCACAGGGTAATAGAGTTCCTCTTGTCGATGAAATGTTCTGGGGTGATTCTGAGCAGTGTCAATTCATGAACTCTCCTGCCTGACGCCAGGACGAGGAGTATTGCTGCCCTCCGTGACGCTTCAAACAGCAAGTCTTCTGCAGGGGAATTCTTGACCAGCCAGTCTATTACTTGTCTGGGATACCAGATAGGGGGTTTCTCCTTGGTGGGGGATTGTTGACGTCCACACTGTTTTGAGTGCCCCATTTACGCCACCTATCCCACGCAGGTTTGTAGGTCTTCGGTGTAGACTCTCTCCAGGATGACTTGAGGAGTTGGCGTTCTTCCTGACTCCATGTTGTCAGGGCTTGTTCCCACCAGCAAGTCTCCAGACCTCTAGTTCCAGATCCTGAATCCTGGGAGGGGGTAGTCCTGTCGATGTGTCTATGAGGACTACCTCTAGGTTGCGCAGGCGTATGGGAGGTTCGTCTGTTCGCTGTTTTAGGTCGCTTCTCCAGAAAGTCTTCTCCCATTTTGGGACGACTAGAAGGAACATGCCCTTTGCCTGATTTAGGTGGGTGAGCACTCTCGGAACGAGGTTTGGCGGAGGGAATACCCAAGCTAGATTGTAGTCCCAAGGTTGACTGAACGCGTTGGGAAAGCAGGCTAAGCAGTCGCTTGAGTCTCTGGAGACGTATGTTGGTACCACGTGAGCAGTGGCTGAAGCGAACAGGTCTATTTGAGGGCGACCCAATTTTTTGAATATCTCCTTTGTTGCCGGACTTAGTAGATGCCACTCTGGAAGCGGTGCGCCCCGAGAGAGACGGTCCGCAATTCCGTTGTATCTTCCTGGAATGTATTGGGCTGTCAGAGATATCTCCATCTGGTCTACGAAATCCAGTAGCTCCCGCGTTGTTTCCAGAAGGGCTAACGATTTTGTACCCCCCTTCCTTGTTGACATAAGCCACTACTGTCTTGTTGTCTGTCTGCAATAAGACATTCGTCTTGTTAAGATAAGACATTGGGCTTGTCCTTCCAATGGCTGCTAGCCACCACTGTATGTCCTGCCGTGCTGCGTTGGGCAGAGCAACGGGCCGCGATGGTTTCAGGTGCTGTATGCGGCGGCTGAACCTCTGCAGTCTGCGGCAATGCAAGCGACCACGAGGGATCACGAAATTTGCAAAGTTGAGTCTTCCCAGTAGACCGAGAGCCTGCCTGGGAGAGCAACTGCCGACTTCCAAGGGAACCTGCAAGGCTTGGCGTAGACCAGCGCACTTGCGGTCGGAGAGAGACTTTTGATCTGCTCTCGTGTCCCATGTTATACCCAGGAACTCCAACTTCTGCGTGGATGTCAGGACACACTTGTCCGGGTGCAGTCTGCGGCAATGCAAGCGACCACGAGGGATCACGAAATTTGCAAAGTTGAGTCTTCCCAGTAGACCGAGAGCCTGCCTGGGAGAGCAACTGCCGACTTCCAAGGGAACCTGCAAGGCTTGGCGTAGACCAGCGCACTTGCGGTCGGAGAGAGACTTTTGATCTGCTCTCGTGTCCCATGTTATACCCAGGAACTCCAACTTCTGCGTGGATGTCAGGACACACTTGTCCGGGTGCAGTCTGCGGCAATGCAAGCGACCACGAGGGATCACGAAATTTGCAAAGTTGAGTCTTCCCAGTAGACCGAGAGCCTGCCTGGGAGAGCAACTGCCGACTTCCAAGGGAACCTGCAAGGCTTGGCGTAGACCAGCGCACTTGCGGTCGGAGAGAGACTTTTGATCTGCTCTCGTGTCCCATGTTATACCCAGAAACTCCAACTTCTGCATGGGTGTCGGGACACACTTGTCCGGGTTTATGCACCAGCCTAGCTGTTGAAGTGTGTGCACTATAGCAACGGCTTGGGAGGTGAGAAGTTTTCTGGACTGGTTTGCTACTAAGAAGTCGTCTAGGTAGACTACATCTTGCGATTGGCACGTGGAAGTAAGCCTGGGAGAGGTCGACTTTTATCAGCCAGTCGTCGGGTTGGAGGAATTCCGGGACCCGAAAATGACTGAAGAGTCTGAAGGGCTTTGGGTCTATGAAGACGTTCAAGGCCTTCAGGTTGAAGATGGGCCTGAGGGTGTGGTCTGATTTGGAGGTAAGGAACATACCTGACAGGAAGCTTGGGGAGTCGTCTGCTGCCTCCAGGATTTTTGACGCTTTCATCGTTTCGATGTGTGCAGTCATGCCTGGAGACAACCTTGTCCTGAAATTCTGCTTCAGCTCGGCCGATGGGAGCGCCCGAGGAGGTTTTGATATGAAGTGTATCCTTGCTCCTTTTAGAATGTTCAGGATTAGCGGTGATGCTCCCAGCTCCCTCCACACCTCCTGATATGCCTTTAGGCGTCCTCCCCAGAATGGCTCCGGCCTCCAGTCACCTCCATCGCCTTCTACCCCGATCGCTGGCCGCCTTGCGAGGGCTCTGGCTTTTTGGCGGGCTGCCTGTACGTCCTGTCTTTCTCTGGCCTAGGGGCAGGTCGAAAGGGCTTCCTAGGTCGGGAGTGTGGAGCCTCTATCACCGGTCTTGCTGCTTGTGAGGTAGAGGGTTGAGGTTGACGGGGGATATACGACGAGGATGCACTACCGAATATCTTGTCTCGTCCCCCGTTTGCCACGATATAACTTTCTAGTTCCTCTTTATTAAAGAGGTGACTGGCGCTCGGAGGAATCCTGGCAAGGCCTTCCTTGATGTACGGGTCCCTTACTCCCTCTAGCAGGGCCTTTCGCCTACTTTGTAGGCATTCCGTTCGCCTTCCGCATAAAATCTGTAGGACGTCGTCCGTAGTCTTACTGTACTTGGCAAACATCCCCTGAATCTTGTCAAACAGAGTCGCAGGGGTCAAGCAGGTGCCTGGTTCGGATGCCCAGTTCACCAGTGCCTGCATGTTTCCTCTGACCGACTCTGTTTGGGATAGCACTGCATTGGAGAGGGCTCCCAGGGAACGGTCCAGGGTTGGCGCGAAGGAGTTGTTCTTATCAAACCTCCTAGTTCTTCATTTACCTCCAGCTCTACGAAGGCGGGCGTGGCGGAGTATACTTTGTGTTTCGGCATAGCGAACACGCGACCATTCCTCCGAGCCAAAACGCTGAAGAGCCGAGATAACTGCGACTCTTCTTGCGTCCGCCTTCGGAATCGGCGATTCCTTCACCAATGTGCTTGGATTGCAGAACTCCAAAACGTTTTTCTGAGCGGCTAGGCTGGCGGGCATCTCTAAAAACCCCGATTCTACCTCTTGCCGCATCTCTCCCGCTGAGTCTTCTTGTCCGAGACCGTTTTCTCCGCGAACTCTACCCGATTCCCAGATAAAACGTCCGTCATGGCCGACATCTGTTGCATCAGGATGTCTACCCGAGGATCCCGATAGTAATGCATTTCTTCCGAAGTTTCCGAGAAACTCGTGCTTGATCATTGTTTCCGACCGGCGAAGCGTCTTAGTTGTCGATATCACTCATTTTGTTGCACAGTTTAAACACGTAAACAACCGAAAAAACACACTAAACAATTAGTCAATTTCTCAGAAAACTATCTATCACGGTATATTTAATGTTTAAACTGAAAGAGCAGGGAATAAACTTCGATTTTCGACTCAAAATTGGTTTTTTTAAGTACAGCGAAACACGAAAACTGCTTTCGGCGCGAAAAAACGGCGTCATATGACAAACAATAACATCACGTGATCTGAGATGCGCGTCACTAGTGTTGCCAGCAGAGAGAAAATGTGGCAAGTCGAATAAAAAAAGGGCAAATATAGGGAATAAACACGCGCGAAACTGAAACTATAAGGGCGAAAGAGCTAGCTCTCTCTCATAATGGATTCCAGGCATCGATACGGAACACAAAATATACATTTTTAAGATTTAAAACTTTATCAGCCTTACTAAAAAACCCAGTGAAAATTTTATTCAATTGACAAACGGCCGCGGATGTGAAAACATTACTAATTAAAAATTTGTTCTTTGAAAGAAATACACATGGTTTCCACGGCCTGAGAGGGTAGTTTATCTCTGTTTTAACCATTGATGTCCGAACGATATTTGTAATTTTTCCATAGTATTTTGAATGTTCTATATATTTCTTATTTTTGAAGGTGTCGTAAAAACAAATACCATTTATGAAAACTAGATAAAATTACCTTTTAGATTTGAGTATTTGAAATACACTTTAGCTTTCAAAAACTGCCATATTTTATGATTCAAACTCGGAAAAACATGGAAAAAAATTTCCTCCGACAACATTTTTGACCAAAATGTAGAGAAATTTAAATAAAATCAAAATTTAAAAAACACAGTCCTTTTATGTAGTAAATTTGGAAGGAAACTATCACCTCACTTTTTTATCGTGCATACAATAAAAAAATAATAAAAAATTTCAAAGTTTTTTTTATTGCCAAAAAAATAACTTAGAAATAATACCGAAATTTAAAACAGATTTCTTGCATCTCTAAAGACGTTAATTTTTTTGATACGTTTACGAACACATGTATTAGATTTTAATATTATAAAAAATATCACTTTTAAGAAATTCTTTTAAAATAAAGATCTTAAAATGAAAATTTTATCTAAGTAACCTATAAAAAACAATATTCTGACAGTTCAACTTTGAAAGTACGGCGTTTGTACAATAACTTGATTAAACTGATGTAAAACACACAAATAATATGGTAAATATATCAATTATGTGAACAGAAGAGTAAATTCGTCACTACAATAGAAATTATTTAGTAAAATCACAACATTTAGGCACTAACAAAATTTTCCATATCCCGCCATAAACACACCGAACTGTTTTGTCATCGCGGGCCGATATGCACCAGCGCACCAATAATGCCCCTAGCGGAGAAGAATTAAAACAACATTGTTTCCTAGGAAATTAAAACCATTTACAATGTTGTCAGATCTTAATGCATTTTAACAGCGTGATCACGCAAGAAACGTTATTGGTAATAAAACGTGATTTAGTGTATACGGGGAATTATGTTATTGCAATAACACAGTTAATTGGTCGCGCTGTGGTTTTTTTTTAGTAAGGCTGAACGTGTTTAAGGGAGATATGTAATAAATTGGTAGTAATTCGGGTAGAGGGCCCTTAAATATTTCCCGCAAAATTCTTGTTGTATTTTAAACATGTTTTATTAAACATTTTCACAATTTTCGCTTAAATATTATCGTTTTTAATATAAGCGCGCTCCTTCTAACTTTCTTATTAACATTTCTTCCCTTCCTCTTCTTTATGAGCGCTTACTAACGGGCCTTAAGTAGCCACGAATTTCTGTCATTTTTTTTATTTATTATACGCAATAAAACTTAATGTTTTGAGCAACTGATTCAAAATTTTAACCGGTTGTTTGCCGTTTGTCACCCGGTGGCCGCGAGGTGACCGCGAGGTGGCTGCGAGGTGGCCGCGGCACTTTGAAATGCAATTTTGACCCTTATGTATAAAGAAAGTGTATGAAGAACAAAGTCAGAAACGCTTGCTCTATTATCGTCCTTTACCATAGCGAAACCCGCAATGCGTCTAGTCACTCGGAATAATTTATATTTAATTTTTCCGTAGTGCAGGATGTGAACAGTTCCTGCGTTCCTGTCAAAAAAGTAGAAAAAATACGTTTTTTCTACTTTTTTGACCCTTCTATGTACAAAATTTGTAAAGGAAGTGTCAGAATCGCTTGCGCCAACATTCCCTATGGGATGGGTAAAGATTTCATTCACCTTGTAACCACAGATTATTTTAAAATAATTTTTATCTGTGGGCATCTCGAAATGTCATTTTGGCTGCGTCACATTTATGAGTTCCTCGACTAAAACATCGCAAAACCTATCAATTTACGTAATTAACGCAAGTAATGTTATTTTGGTAGATAGTTTATTGTTCTAGGAATGTGTTTCGGTCAATAAAATATACGATAGGTAAAAATTAATCCACAAAACATTCGATTCAAATTGAAGGTCGTGAAATTTCCGTGTTGTTCCTCCGCGCTCCAAGAGGTTAAAGAAAGATTATCGTTTATGGCTAATACCTTTTGCAAAACAGAACAGCCTTTGAATATTTTTGATGCATCCGCCACCAAGACCTGGACAAACATTACTCCATTAACCCGGGCACCCCTGCTTAGTCACCAAACGTAGCGAACCACTTAGAGTGACCTATGGCAGAGGCGTTGGTTATCCAATAAATGGTTCCCAAGGCGTCGTGGGCGGTACCCATACTCGACTTCGAAATTAAATCGCTTGTCATAATAAAGTTTAAAAAAAATTCTAATTAAATTTATAAATGTCTCGTGTCTCCCACTTTGAAAACCACTGTATTACACCCAGCGTGTGGATAATATGCATGAGGCCAAGTCGTGAACAAATATTGATGTATTGGTGCGAAAAATTACACAATAGGTTAACTCGGTGGTCAGTTGTATATTGCCGGGAATACGTATGCAAGATGGCAGAATTCGAAGGAGAGTTTTATTGCGGAATTACTGTTACTGGGGTTACTTTTATCCTGATGTTTTGTATGAGAGGGCTCGTCTAGATATTATACGTCAATGTAAATATCATTTCAGGGTGGGGGGGCAACTGTCGGCGGATCAACTGTCGGATTTGACCTGATTCAAGATGTCGTACTAATGTACCGGACCAGACTAATGCCTTCCGGTATTATTTCATAGCATATTTAATATGTAAAACACAGACACCGTAATTAATATTTAATTTATGGTGAACTTTCTAATTTCCTAATTATCTCAAAACTTAGTTGTCTGACTAATACTGATTAAGTATGCATTTAGTTTTGGGTTTTTTTGACAGATGTGTGAATCCACCCTTCCATTGTAGTGCAAGGCAATGGGTCGAGATAATCCGGCTGGAGAGGTTAAGAGTCTCTCATTACTGACCCGCCATGCAGCCGGTAGGCAGACGCATTCACCGCCAAGACTAATCACCAGACAAAGCTTGCCTCTTAGGATGACCTACGACAGAGGTGTTTGAACAAACGTTCCTTAGCACAATAATGCTGCAGCTCTTTCAAAAAGTGTAATTTTCAATCATTATCATGCATCTCCCTCACACGTATAAATAAAATGAAATTCGAGGAAAAAGTAGTACTTTGGAGGAAACAGTTACACATATTTTGTGTGTCACATCTTTTGTCTCCCCATTATTTAATGTGTAAGAAAGAAATGTAGGAATGTAATGATAAGGAACGTGAACGTTTGAGATAATTATGAAATTATAAAAGTGCTCAACGAATGGTTCCCAATAGTGTCGTATATATATATATGTATATTAACTCTTTGCGGAGACGGTTTACGACTAGTTCCCGTGAGTAATTAGGCCATAGGCCCATTGTGCTATCTCCCATTTTACCTCAATCCTTTAACAATTAGACTTTCCCCTCCCTCTAATAAAGTTCACCAGAGTTGTCATTGGATATGTGGCTAAGTCTTCTGGTTCAACAGTGTGTCTCCACAGGTATCTGAGCCTAGTTCCCACCAGGGCAGGACATAGGCACCATAAGTTAAAAACATTAAACATTAACAACTTTAAACATTTCCTCTTTAGAAAAACGTAGAAAGGACTCTGATCTAATATGCATTTTCAAAATTATCAACAGTATTACTGACACACCTGCTTTGTTACAACTCATCCAGTTCAACATTCCTTCCCGTAGACTCCGAAATAATGAATTGCTGTTCCTCAATCAACATTCTACTAATTATGGATATCATTCGCCTTTATCCAGAATGTCGAGACTTGTCAACACAAATCAAAGCATTGAATTTTTTGGTGTAAGCCTAAGTGACTTTCGGCAGTTGTTACGCAATGTGGTTTTTTAAAGTCTTTTTAAATCCATCTTCAAGCTACTTGTAGTTATCTTCTCTATGTACTTTTATTTTATATGTATTTTGTCAATGCTCTTCATCTATATGTAATCTCCTTTCATTGTGATCTCTCTTTTTTCTTTTCTGTTCGTGTTATTGTTATATTGTTAATTGGACTATTTGTCCGTAAATAAATAAATAAATAATAATAATAATAAATAAGTGAATTGGAGTCTCTTCATCCTCTTCACATTTTCTACATCTATAGGTGCTTTCCACTCCCAACAGCTGCATGCATCTCCTGAGATGGCAGTGTCCCGTTAGTAGTCCTACCAGTTCCCTCAGCGAGTTTCTGTCCATATCGAGTAGTGGTGTCGTATTGATATTGCGTGTTGTTGCTTTACCTATGGCCAGTTCCCTGATGTCTGGAGGGTTGTAGGTGTTGAGCAGCGTGGCGAGGCGGCGAAGGGCTTCAGGCCAGTCCTTGCAAGCGTGCAGGGCCGAGCGCGCCTCCTTGCAGTCCCGGCAGCAGCGCAGGGAGCGGCACAGCTCTCCCGCCAGCGCCAGCAGCTCTCGCAGGTCGCTGCCCGCGCCCCCCGCTCCTCCCACCTCGTGGTACATGGCATGCAGGGTGTGGAGGGCCTGAAATAATACAGTGCATACATAAACCTTCTCTTACAATTATCTCTCTGCAGAAACTCAAGTAGCACTTGGCTAATGTTAGAAACATTGTAGTGCATGGGTCGGCAACCTTTTGCTGTAAAAGGGCCAAATATTTTAGTAGTAACCCTGAACGTCCCTGATTGCTTTGAGGACTATCATACTAAATTATTTAATTAGTTAATAGTATATATGTGTGTAAAATACCAAAATTATTATTGTTCGATTTATGAATATTACGTTTTTTTGTAACTTTTTTAATAAAATTGTAGAAAAAAAAACTCCAATATGTAAACAAATTTAAAGAAATTAATTCATTTGAATATTCGGTTCAAAAGTTACAATAAATTTAGTATACCAGTGCAGGTTTTCAATTTTTGGAACAAAATTAATTCAGTGGTGAAGGCCAATTTTTTAGCTCATTAATTCTGTGGCCAATGGGGTAAAGGCCATTTTAAGTGTGCTATCACGTTGATTTGCAAATCGCTCCCCCTTCGCTCCCTTTCTCGCTCTCTTTCACTCCGTTGTGTATGATATCGTCCATCACAGCGGTGAGAATCTTGGGGGTTGCACCAAGACCCCTGGTTGTCTACCCATGCTGTAGGGTATTGGATAGACACATAGTTTCGGTTGCTGTTAATAGGTGTCGACAGGTTAGAGCTTCTGCCACATCCCAACAGATGTCCATTGAAGTAGTAATAGTCAGAGCAGTGCCACCTAACTCCGTTTGTGTCTTGAACATGAACAGTTACAATGAGAGTCAGTAAAGTAAGACACCGCCGTCGGTCAGAGGGGCTTCAGCTATAATTCCTAGCCAGTCTGAAAAGGATATCTGTCCAGTATAAATAATAAATAACTTATATTTGAAAGAACATAATACAGTGAAACCCTCTTAATAAGTTTTTCAAGGGACCGGAAAAAAACAAACTTCTTAAGAGGAATATAAACGCTAGAAATATTTCGATTCTCATGCCTGCAAAATTTAAAATCGAGCGTCTTATTTTCACGAGCAAGTAAACGAAAAAGTGGTTTTTATTTATTTTGCGCATAATTTTATAAGAATGAAAAAAAATTAGAACATAGAAAACCTTAAAAACCGTCTTAGCCATAGAGGGGTATTTTTTAAAAATTGTTTTTTGTATTACTTCATAGTTAAGTCATGAAAAAACATTTTTTTTAGTGGTTTACGCTTATATTTTTTGTTATGTAAATAATAATTTTATTGTAATTCCAATACATAGAAAAGCTAGTAAAAGCTTCAATTTATCCGTAGCATATTTTTTTATGTTTATACTGTAAGCCGATTCGTCGTAAAGATTAATCTAAATAGTATCTAAATAGGATTTCACATATAATTTCATCTTAACCGGTCAAAGGCCACGCCATTTCACGAAAATTCACTAAAAAGCACCACTTTGAATTTTGAATTGAATGTTTTGTTGATTAAGTTTGAGCTATCGTATATTTCATTGACTGAAACACGTTCCTAGAACAATAAACTATCTACCAAAACAACATTACTTGCATTTATTACGTAAATTAATAGGTTTTACAATGTTTTAGTCGAGGAACACGCATAAATTGCGGCGGGTAAATTTGCGGTAAAATCTGAAGTTTCATAAGTCATAGACATAATCGTTTTAAAAATATTCTGGGGTTGCAAGGCGAATGAAACTAGTGGCTATATCATCTATGATATTAGCGCAAGCGATTCTGACTGTGTTCTTCATACAAATTCTATACATAGAAGGGCCAAAATCGCAGACAAAAAGTTTTGGTCGAAAATTTTATTCAAATTTTCGAATTATTTTCTCGCGCATGCGCATACGACGTGCACGCCGGCGCGTCTCCGGCAAATCAGAGGTTAAGCAGGAAAACATTATTTATATATAGGAAAAATTGGGCCAATTTTGGACTGAAAAAACCAAACTTCTTAACCTGTCAAAAGCCAGGCCATTTCGCGAAAATTCACAAAAAAACACTAAAAAAGCAACATTTTGAACTTTGAATTGAATGTTTTGTTGATAAATTTTGAGCTATTGTATATTTTATTAACTGAAACACGTTCACAACACAATAAACTATCTACCAAAACCACATTACTTGCATTTATTACGTAAATTAATAGGTTTTATGATGTTTTATTCGCGATACACGCATTTATTGCGACCGTTAAATTCGCGGCAAATTCTGACAGCCGATTGTCATAGAAGAAATCGTTTTAAAAATATTCCAGGGTTGCAAGGTGAATGAAACTTGTAGCGTCTCCGAGAGTAATGATGGCGCAAGCGATTCTGACACTGTTCTTCATACAAATTGTGTACATAGAAGGGCCAAAATCGCAGACCAAAAGTTTTTTGTCGGAAGTATTATTCAAATATTTGAATTATTTTCTCGCGCATGCGCATGTGACGCGCGCGCCGGCGCGTCTCCGGCCTCTCACCGGTTAAGAGGGTTTCACTGTATTCATTAGAAGAAGGACATTTCACATTCAAACTTCACAAGATGTCTGAATGTGAATAAAGGAAACATCATGCATTTTGACTTCACTGAAAGACAGCCTGGTTACTCAATGCCATAAATTCCGACCCATCATTAACAGAATAAGGCGTTACCACCACCTCAATGCTCAGTGAACAGGTGGGATCTAAAACACTTAGCTGTTGGGTGCTTTTTCTTTTTTTTAATGGTGGAGGGTCAAAGTGTGACATCTAGATCTGCGAGCCAGTCTAGGACCTCAGGAGTCGCCCTGTGGAACTCATCAATCGGAGCGGGCTTTGATGTACATTTAGATCTGCTGATTGCCATTTTGTTGATATATGTTGCATCTGTGTAAAGTAACTTCATCAGTCAATTTTTAGGGTATTATGCCCAGCAGGTTTTGGGGTTATTTACATACCCCAGGCTCACATATTATGGTTCACAAGTTGACAGATCCAGTACAAAGAAATGATATTTTGCAGCAGCTCCCTAGTTCAACTGACCCATAGGAAGAAATCTTTTATAGCGTAGTGTGTCGGTACAACAGATAAGTGCTCGCGCTTTTAACGCTGCGTGTGGCCGATGCTTGAAAGATTTTTTTATACATGTTTCATCTTTTTACCATCATGATTTATTGTTTAATAATTTACATTGATATAGCATACAAATTATACTTATATATGAGTTTCAAAGTGGTTGAATGAAGTGAGCCAACTAACCTCAAAAGCGAGCTGCAGCCCCCCGTTGTAGACTATGTAGAGGCGGTCATCGTCAGTCTCCACAAGGGTGCGGAAGGCCGACAGCAGGGTGGTCCAGCAAGTTCGCCCATTGAGTCCTGGGATAAGAATTACTTTACAAATGTTATTGGTAGTGGATCTCAAAAACTACTAAAATATTCTACAGGTAACAACAAAATTATTGTGTATTCAATTGATTTTTCAAGGGGTCAACGACTAGATAACAAAATTGAGTCAATCTTGCGCAAAGTAATTTATGTAAGAGTGGCATAAAACCAAAACCGCCAATATCCACCATTGCATTTCAGGTTTTAAAAAAAACTATTTGCATATTTTCCCTTCGAAAATATTTCATACATTTACTTAACTCCTGAATACATTTCCTACCCCACCCTTCATACCCTTTTCCTTCTCAGAACTCTTTCTTTCCTTTTCCTAAAAAAAACCTCCACACAGCATCCCCAAAGATGACATAGATCATGAGGGATTTTTTTTCCTCAGGACCTCGAAATGTACGGAGAAAATGTAAAAAAAAAAAGAAAATAAAATCTTATGAACATTGTTTACTCTTTCTTGTGTTTAGTCCCACCCCATCTGAAATTATTTTGAATGAAACTGACCACAGCAACCAAATTTTGGTGCCAACCTGTCCTGGTTTATCGATTAATTTTACCTTTCTAAAAAAACCGTAAGATATTAATCCATACTACTTTTTGTGTAAAAATAAAAAAACATGCTTTCGGCAGCTCAGAGGGAATGGGTTAATATGCGTATTTAAAGCCCCTACCATAGCAATAGACAAAAGCAATAGGTTGATCTCCTCATCTATACACCTCTATCCACAGTTGATACAGGAAGAGTAGAGTACCTGGCACTGTTTACAAATGTATCAATGTGATACAGCTTGCAATAATCTGATATGTAATTTTTTTTGTATTCGCTCAATGTTATTAATGTGAATTTTGTAAGATGGAGACCAAACAACTGAGTTATATTCAATTAGGCTTCTAACTAGAGATAAGTATAATAGTTTAACAGCTTGTATGGAATTGATGTGTGTGATAACCAATGAAACGCTTTTTTCCGAATTTCGGAACCACTTATAAAGTATAAGTTTGCCAAGTTTCCGAATTTCGGAAGATTCTCCCTAGTTGCACAATTTTTTTTTTAAATATTTTCGAAAACTCCCGCGATCTGTAATTTGCATAATCATGTAGTTGACAAAATCCTTTATAGGATTTTACATAGATGTCTGTATTCTTTTGCATCTACTATTAACTATAAAGATATGCATAAGCATGTATCTTGTTTTATTGACAAAAATTTCTAGGTTAAAATGACAGCCGTTTGTTGGCTTAGAATGATGTTATTGATTGTTTTAATTGATTTTTATTAAGTGTTTACGTACGACAGTTCCCGCAATTCAATTATCAATCTATTTAACGTGTTTTCAATTCGTTCAAATTAAAAATTAGTGCCTTTTTACATATTTTACGAAGTAAAACTTAAATTTCGAATTTCACCCGATCTTTGTCTTCATTTTTACAATTATCGACCTAATTACTTGACGTGTGCATTTGAACTATAGTTTATCAATTAGAAGGATTCAAAACAAAGATATACATGTAAATTCCAATTAGTTTTGAAAAGTTTTAATCCAGTAAATCACAACCAAAGCCAGCTGTCAGATGGCATATTTTGTCAGAATAGAAATTGCAAACTCGACAACATTCATGCAAGTATTCTAAAAGGTTAGTAATACGTATTCTTATGATTTATATCTTATTAAAAACCTTGTATCTTAATTTACTACATTATATAAAAACATGTTGATGAATATCCAATGTTAGATCAAAAATGTTTATAAAGCTGCAGTCTGATTTTAATATTGTGTTTTAGGGCGTATTTGTAAAACGATTATTTTAGTTAAATAAAGCAAGAATCACGTTAATTCTTATTGATAATTGTAGACAATGAATGTATCCTTTTAATTTCATACAGTTACTTTGTGTTAAATGTATTTCAATATACTAAAAAGTGGATTTCATTTTGACACTCCGCAATCTCAAAAATCTATAAAAAAATTTCGAGCAAAATATTTCATCAGCTGATTGCACTTAAAAATTGACAGTTTAAAAATATGTTTGCTTCTGCGGTTATCAAGTAGGCCATAGACAACGTGTAGAAATCGAAAATATCCAATGTTGACTTGAAAAAGTAACATTTAGGTCAATTTCAAAGGAACTAACACTTAGGATTCGCACATTTTTAAAGTTTACGATTATAATATTTTTTTTTATAATTCCTACGAATATGTGATAATCAAAAAAAGATAGGTTAATTCATTGGCTATATGGAACTATAATCAGTTTGCATGGCTCCATATTAAAATTCGGAGATATGATTTTTTCAATGTCGGCGTAAAAAATTCAAAATGGACTCGAAAATATCACAAGCAATCCGAGGCAAAAGTTATAAAACGCGCCGTCGCTCCACTGGATAAAGTGATAATCATGTATTACGAATGCCCTATTTTTCTCTGTTTCCCAAATTTTTACTTTTTTCCTTTACTGTTTTTTCTTCTATACTCACTGCAAAAACACTGTTTCTTACATATTCGATAATAAATTGATTCTAGAACCTAGACTAATGGTGGATTTCTTCATTTACCGAGAATGCTAAATGCAATGCTAATTGTAAAAGTAAATGGTCAAATGCTTAGAAATTTCGTTTAAATTTTAAATTTCGATCGTTTACTTTTACAATTAGCATTGCATTTGGCATTCTCGGTAAATGAAGAAACCCACCTTACTACTACTATCCTACAGTATCGTATAGTATAATTATGTGAATGGAATCTGCGAATGATAACTTTACTTAATACTACATGTATGAATAATCATGTACCTACATACCCAATATAAATGAAACCTGTCAATTTGACTGTCCTAGAACGGGAGACCTACCTAGTTGGGCAGACAACGCTTCTTTATACTGTTAATGTATTCTTTATAACAAAATAAATAAATAAAAAAAAAAAGTCAATGGTCACCTTGCAGGTATGCAGCCAGAGTGCTCCTCCTGAACGAGTTGACCTCGCGCAGCTCTTGCTCGCTGGCGTCCCCCGAGCGTGCGGCAAACAGCTGCATGAGGCGGAACAGCTCCTCCACGGCGGCCGCGTACAGCGCAGGGTGCGGCGTCACATTCTTGAAGGCCCAGTGGATGTTCTGGTGCGCGCTGAGCGTGCGCGTGAAGGCCGGCGAGGCCTGACAGCACAGGCGCAGGATGGCGTAGTACGACGGCAGCATCACGCGGTTGTACGAGACCACTTCGCCGTCATCGTGGTCGGCGCTGAAATAACAATTGCGTAAAAAGGGTTCTTGCTTTTCTTTCAGTTGATTATTATCTTGAACTTTTTATGTGAAGCCCAATAATTCAGTTTTGATCAATAAAAATGATCCTGACAAATTCAGCAGTGAAACTGACACTACAAACTTTTTGTGGAAACACTACATTTAAAAAGTGTAATTTTTTTGATTTTTGGAAAAATGCTGTTGTTTTTAGTTTTTTTAAACTTTATTTTACCTACTCAAAACTTTTGAATAAATTGATTAAAAAAACCATAAGTGTTGTCAATGAGTTGAAATACCTTATAGCAGAGACATTTGTTTGACTTTCTGTAAGTATATTCTCACTTCAGTCAAATGTTTAACATTTAAATGTTTCTGCGACGTTCAGGCTAACTTGTTCACTTTTGGGAACAACTCACATAGGTCTCATAGAAATTGTTGTGTCTCCCTTTTACTATTATGGTAAGAGATATTTTTTTTACCGCACTGTTTTATATTCACACTTTACCATGGTTTATATTCAAATTTAAAAGTTAGCCACAAAACAATTAAAATGTAATATATCATTGAAGAAGAAGATAACACTAATAATCTAAACGAAAATATGAAAAAGAACAAGACACAGAAAAATAGTAAAAGATAATGGTCGCAACTGGGACACGAACTCAAAACCTCTCTTCTAACCGGGACGTGCGCTTTTACCAATTCAGCAATTTGCCACCTTCTAAGAAATCGTCATAATTATTGTCAATCTCATTTTTTTAAATTTTAGAATTAACAATATTATTTTTGAATAATTTTTCCATATCATAGGCAACTACCCTTTTCATTGGAAACAATCATTCTAAGAACTGACAAGCCGTTGATGACTTGTTCTATTGGTTGCTGCATGCATCGTAATCTGAATAAACTCACAGGATGTAGTTGAAGGCGATATGCTTGACAACGGCGGGGTTGGACACGATGAGCTGCACATTCTCAGGGCAATCCACACACACCGAGTGCCAGAAGGCTAGCAGCGCCTGCTTGTTGGGGTGCACTGCCACGCTGGGTTCGCTCAGTCCTGGGTGGAACAATTCCCACAGATCGCAGAAGTATTGCCCAAACTACAACACAAACATACATACTTGTTAACCTTCTATTTTATAAAATAATCCTTTACCACACCAACACTTTTAGATAATTTTACTATATTTTTTAATTATAGTTTATGAGGGAAACAAAACAGTTATACATATTTAATTAAGGTAACTACATATTACATGGTTGCATGAACCAGCAAAGTTTCCGCAAAAAATCATAGTATTATATAAAAAACATAGATTAAAACAATAAAGAAAACATAAAGTGGTAGAAATAAAAAAAAAAACAGATTAAAGTATGTAGGATAGATAAAATGAAATTAAACTGTGAATCTATATAAAAATAATAGAATAATTTTACCTACCAATAAAATTTATATTTTGTTTCCATCGATGCCTGGAATCCATTATGAGAGAGAGCTAGCTCTTTCGCCCTTATAGTTTCAGTTTCGCGCGTGTTTATTCCCTATATTTGCCCTTTTTTTTATTCGACTTGCCACATTTTCTCTCTGCTGGCAACACTAGTGACGCGCATCTCAGATCACGTGATGTTATTGTTTGTCATATGACTCGTAATGCACCAGGTAGGGATTACCTGGATTCCAGGCATCGATGGAAACAAAATATAAATTTTATTGGTAGGTAAAATTATTCTATTTTGTGTTCCGTATTGATGCCTGGAATCCATTATGAGATGTGTTTGCTCTCACCTGGTGATCTGAAAACTTAGCTTTATATGTGATGCTATTTACACTGGAGTAAAGAATGGAGCCATTGAGTGCTGGAGGTGCTCGCTTCTGGAGTGCGCTATCTCCTTCTGGTAGAACTTCCGGAAGGTGTGCTCGGACTTCCAATTCCCTCTAGCAAGAATCTCCTCTATGGGGTAGTCTTCCAACCAGATTAAGGAGGCTACAGCCGAGCGTACACTTCCCGGGGTTGCGTGGACTCCAGCTTCTCTGAGGACTGATTTGATCCATCCCCCTATTATCGTTTGCGTTGCCGGTTTTGTTTCTGCTGATGTGGTCACAAATAGGTTCTTTAGTAGTGGACCTCTTCTGGCTGTAGAGAGGGCAACGACTTTTCTCAACCATTTAAGGAGGTTGATGTTATCTTTTTGTGAGCCTGTCAGTTTCCAACCTGATTGTTTATGGTTGGCTGTGTCGGTTTTTGCCCCAAAAATTGGCCACAGGGTAATAGAGTTCCTCTTGTCGATGAAATGTTCTGGGGGGAATTTTGAGCAGTGTCAAATCATGAACTCTCCTGCCTGACGCCAGGACGAGGAGTATTGCTGCCCTCCGTGACGCTTCAAACAGCGAGTCTTCTGCGGGGGAATTCTTGACCAGCCAGTCTATTACTTGTCTGGGATACCAGATAGGGGCTTTCTCCTTGGTCATCCTTGCCATTGAGATTGCCTTGAGAACGTGTCTTACCAAGAATTCAGAGCTGATTTTTCTCGCATTCTGAGCTGGGCCGCAGAAGGTAACAATGGCTGACTTGTGGACCTGAATGGTCCCTGGGGCTAGGCCTCCTTGAACAAATAGGTGGGCTAGATACCTGGCAACCGTAGTTGGTGGGGGATTGTTGACGTCCACACCGTTTTGAGTGCCCCATTTACGCCACCTATCTAACGCAGGTTTGTAGGTCTTCGGTGTAGACTCTCTCCAGGATGACTTGAGGAGTTGTTCTTCCTGACTCCATGTTGTCAGGGCTTGTTCCCACCCGCAATTCTCCAGACCTCTAGTTCCAGATCCTGAATCCTGGGAGGGGGTAGTCCTGTCGATGTGTCTATGAGGACTCCCTCTAGGTTGCGTAGGCGTATGGGAGGTTCCTCTGTTCGCTGTTTTAGGTCGCTTCTCCAGAAAGTCTTCTCCCATTTTGGGACAACTAGAAGGAACATGCCCTTTGCCTGATTTAGGTGGGTGAGCACTCTCGGAACGAGGTTTGACGGAGGGAATACCCAAGCTAGATTGTAGTCCCAAGGTTGACTGAACGCGTTGGGAAAGCAGGCTAAGCAGTCGCTTGAGTCTCTGGAGACGTATGTTGGTACCACGTGAGCAGTGGCTGAAGCGAACAGGTCTTTTTGAGGGCGACCCCATTTTTTGAATATCTCCTTTGTTGCCGGACTTAGTAGATGCCACTCTGGAAGCGGTGCGCCCCGAGAGAGACGGTCCGCAATTCCGTTGTATCTTCCTGGGATGTATTGGGCTGTCAGAGATATCTCCATCTGGTCTACGAAATCCAGTAGCTCCCGCGTTGTTTCCAGAAGGGCTAACGATTTTGTACCCCCTTCCTTGTTGACATAAGCCACTACTGTCTTGTTGTCTGTCTGCAATAAGACATTCGTCTTGTTAAGATAAGACATTGGGCTTGTCCTTCCAATGGCTGCTAGCCACCACTGTATGTCCTGCCGTGCTGCGTTGGGCAGAGCAACGGGCCGCGATGGTTTCAGGTGCTGTATGCGGCGGCTGAACCTCTGCGGCAATGCAAGCGACCACGAGGGATCACGAAATTTGCAAGGTTGAGTCTTCCCAGTAGACCGAGAGCCTGCCTGGGAGAGCAACTGCCGACTTCCAAGGGAACCTGCAAGGCTTGGCGTAGACCAGCGCACTTGCGGTCGGAGAGAGACTTTTGATCTGCTCTCGTGTCCCATGTTATACCCAGGAACTCCAACTTCTGCGTGGATGTCAGGACACACTTGTCCGGGTGCAGTCTGCGGCAATGCAAGCGACCACGAGGGAACACGAAATTTGCAAAGTTGAGTCTTCCCAGTAGACCGAGAGCCTGCCTGGGAGAGCAACTGCCGACTTCCAAGGGAACCTGCAAGGCTTGGCGTAGACCAGCGCACTTGCGGTCGGAGAGAGACTTTTGATCTGCTCTCGTGTCCCATGTTATACCCAGAAACTCCAACTTCTGCGTGGGTGTCAGGACACACTTTTTCGGGTTTTTGCACCAGCCTAGCTGTTGAAGTGTGTGCACTATAGCAACGGCTTGGGAGGTGAGAAGTTTTCTGGACTGGTTTGCTACTAAGAAGTCGTCTAGGTAGATTACAATCCTGAGTCCCTTTTTCCTTAGTAGTTCTGCTACCCAGTTTGAGAGCAGCGAGAAGATCCTGCTGATGACAGGCCGAAGGGCAGACACGTCATCTGAAGGAGCTCTCCGTTGTACACGAGGCGCAGGAACTTCCGGTGTGATCTTGCGATTGGCACGTGGAAGTAAGCCTGGGAGAGGTCGACTTTTATCAGCCAGTCGTCGGGTTGGAGGAATTCCGGGACCCGAAAATGACTGAAGAGTCTGAAGGGCTTTGAGTCTATGAAGACGTTCAAGGCCTTCAGGTTGAAGATGGGCCTGAGGGTGTGGTCTGATTTGGAGGTAAGGAACATACCTGACAGGAAGCTTGGGGAGTCGTCTGCTGCCTCCAGGATTTTTGACGCTTTCATCATTTCGATGTGTGCGGTCATGCCTGGAGACAACCTTGTCCTGAAATTCTGCTTCAGCTCGGCCGATGGGAGCGCCCGAGGAGGTTTTGATATGAAGTGTATCCTTGCTCCTTTTAGAATGTTCAGGATTAGCGGTGATGCTCCCAGCTCCCTCCACACCTCCTGATATGCCTTTAGGCGTCCTCCCCAGAATGGCTCCGGCCTCCAGTCACCTCCATCGCCTTCTACCCCGATCGCTGGCCGCCTTGCGAGGGCTCTGGCTTTTTGGCGGGCTGCCTGTACGTCCTGTCTTTCTCTGGCCTAGGGGCAGGTCGAAAGGGCTTCCTAGGTCGGGAGTGTGGAGCCTCTATCACCGGTCTTGCTGCTTGTGAGGTAGAGGGTTGAGGTTGACGGGGGATATACGACGAGGATGCACTACCGAATATCTTGTCTCGTCCCCCGTTTGCCACGATATAACTTGCTAGTTCCTCTTTATTAAAGAGGTGACTGGCGCTCGGAGGAATCCTGGCAAGGCCTTCCTTGATGTACGGGTCCCTTACTCCCTCTAGCAGGGCCTTTCGCCTACTTTGTAGGCATTCCGTTCGCCTTCCGCATAAAATCTGTAGGACGTCGTCCGTGGTCTTACTGTACTTGGCAAACATCCCCTGAATCTTGTCAAACAGAGTCGCAGGGGTCAAGCAGGTGCCTGGTTCGGATGCCCAGTTCACCAGTGCCTGCATGTTTCCTCTGACCGACTCTGTTTGGGATAGCACTGCATTGGAGAGGGCTCCCAGGGAACGGTCCAGGGCTGGCGCGAAGGAGTTGTTCTTATCAAACCTCCTAGTTCTTCATTTACCTCCAGCTCTACGAAGGCGAACACGCGAACACGCGACCATTCCTCCGAGCCAAAACGCTGAAGAGCCGAGATAACTGCGACTCTTCTTGCGTCCGCCTTCGGAATCGGCGATTCCTTCACCAATGTGCTTGGATTGCAGAACTCCAAAACGTTTTTCTGAGCGGCTAGGTTGGCGGGCATCTCTAAAAACCCCGATTCTACCTCTTGCCGCATCTCTCCCGCGGAGTCTTCTTTGTCCGAGACCGTTTTCTCCGCGAACTCTACCCGATTCCCAGATAAAACGTCCGTCATGGTAATAGTAATGCATTTCTTCCCAAGTGTCGGATCCAGAGCTTTAGCGCGGCATTCGGCGTTTCTGAGAAACTCGTGCTTGATCATTGTTTCCGACCGGCGAAGCGTCTTAGTTGTCGATATCACTCATTTTGTTGCACAGTTTAAACACGTAAACAACCGAAAAAACACACTAAACAATAAGTCAATTTCTCAGAAAACTATCTATCACGGTATATTTAATGTTTAAACTGAAAGAGCAGGGAATAAACTTCGATTTTCGACTCAAAATTGCTTTTTTAGTACAGCGAAACACGAAAACTGCTTTCGGCGCCAAAAAACGGAGTCATATGACAAACAATAACATCACGTGATCTGAGATGCGCGTCACTAGTGTTGCCAGCAGAGAGAAAATGTGGCAAGTCGAATAAAAAAAAGGGCAATTATAGGGAATAAACACGCGCGAAACTGAAACTATAAGGGCGAAAGAGCTAGCTCTCTCTCATAATGGATTCCAGGCATCGATACGGAACACAAAATACATTTTCACATCATAAGTAATGTTAAAGGATAAACGTGATTAGCCATTTACCAGCGCCCTTGAGATGATTTTTCACAAAATGACGCTGAATAAATCATCCAAATATTATTGTTACTATCATAAAAAGAGAAAAACAACATAATGAGAATGAGAAAATAATAACAGCAGAGGTAGAGGGTTAATAATTAACAATTTGTTTTAATTTTTTCTATTATGCATTTAGTAAATTGTTCCGAGGACAAATGGAAAATATCAGCGCCTGAAAAGATGTTATTATATTTTGTGCACGTCCTTCTGAGAAATGAATATTGTGTGTAATTTGTTTTTGAGTGTGGGATATTAAGAGGGCATTACCAGAGAAAGCCTGAAATACGTCATTTTCAAAAAAGTTTTTAGACGTATTGACTCTTTTCCACAAAAAATTATAAATGGATTTCGAAAGATTGTTCTTTTATCTAGCATTCGTATGTAATAAATTTTTAGATTTTTTTTTAATTTTTAGTATAATAAGGTTATTCCATAGGTCGTTAGCAGATTTGTTAAATTTTCAAAAAAATTTTTGTATTATACCACACCCATTTCAAATAATGTAATCATGCAGTAAAATAAATCAATACATTATCTAGCAAAGTTATGTATTAGAATTTTAATTTTAGTTTCAATAAAATCATTAAAAAATATGTACGTACATATCTTTCTTGACGAAAATTGGTCCATTTGTGTATTTATTTGCGCACTTACAAACTAATATATTTCAGATTTTTTTAACATTCTTATTAAATTTAGACATTATTGAAAAATGATAAATACTTATAATCAAAAAATAACTACAAAAAGTACACTATTTTAATAGTTTTATCATCACACCTTTCAGCATTTTTGGATGAAGGTATAAATTAAAGCTAATTTGGATTGAAATAAATTCGATATTGAGTTATAATTTAAAAAAGCTGGTACGGAGAATAATTAATCTTTCTCATTGTAACCGTCCTGCACGATCGGAAGAACAACTTTCGACGAAATGTGGATTTTCGTCCGCTGGCTGGTTAAACGCTCTTAATAATACAGTACTTTCTCATTATTAATCTCCCACTCGAATGTCTGACAGTTACTATAATCAATCGTTATTTTTACTAGTTGAAAACACGCTCTACAATTCACAGGTTACAAATTAATATTTGTCAAATTCAGTAGTCCGCCACGTGCCTAGACTTAAGCGCAATCTAGCTTGCTAGAGCTGACCATTTTATCAGTCACCAGGGTTCATTAATGTTCGAGAAACCCTACACGTTCAATATTTATTATGATCTGTCAATATTCATCAAATTTCGGGATATTTATTGAAAGTGTAGGATAGAGTATTGATGGATCACAATATGGATCACACCTGAATTACATATCTTGAACCCACAAATCGTGATAAATATTGACAGATCACAATAAATATTTAATGTGTAGCGTACATATCGATATTTATCACGATCCATGGGTTCACAATACAGAATTCAGAAATCAGACATCTGGGATCCATATTCTGATCCATCAATACGCTAGCCTACATGTTCAATAAATATCACAATATTTGATAAATATTCACGGACCACAAAAAATATAAACGTGTAAGATAGCGTGATGGATCGTGATATGGATCATGATAAATATTGAACATGAAGCCCACACCTTAGAACTCTGGGTATTCTAGTAACTGTCGCACACATCGACCAAGCATTATCTAGACAGGGCATGTGAACCTTAAAATTAACACCGAAACTAAACATCGGTTTAAGAAAACTATACCTAAAATAAAGTGCATTACCTCGCAGTGGAAAAATCGGAAGAAGCATTGCTTTTTATCTTTTGTTAGTCTGCACAGAGAAAATTTGTATTAAGTTTGTCCCGTCGCCCAATAGACTAGCTGTTAAAACCATTTTTCGAACACGAATTTGAGGCAGTTAGAAACATTTTAGTTTTAGGCAATTAGGAAGGGGCTTATCATTACCAATTTAATACACATATATTTTATACCTCACAGATAGCTTTCAGGCGGTGTAATGATTAAAGAAACAATTCATAAAAATCTTACATTTATTTCTAGCTAAACAACTAGGTCACGCAACAGTACGGCAACACTTTTGTCACAAAATAAACGATCTTCGCTGGTTTCACATATGTTTTTAAAAGCTTGTATAACGAGTTTACATCAAGTTGGGGAGCTGTATTATGAAATAACTCTTAGGTGGTTTTATTTTTAAATGAAAATTAGATATGAGTGAGTAAATTTATTATTATTATATATTATCGATGGTTGCATGAGTTTCTGTTCGCTTCGTTCTGCAACATTTTTTGTCTGAATAAGTTTACAAATGGAGTCTCTTGAATCGATGAATGAATAATTTTAAGTTTTAACAATAATTAATTATGGTTTGTGGAGTAATAAAAAACCGTTTGCCTCACCATTATTTTCTCCATCCTTGACACCAAGCAGTACGACATGACACCAAAGTACGCCGTAAGCTTCATGGGGCCGTGCATTCCCACATCTATATACTTTCTGGCCGCTTTCAATTTTCCTAGCAGTATCACATAAACCTGCAATAGAGATTTTATTCTATTTATAATGTTCACAACAGACAGTTAACATAAAAAAGTAACAAAGAAATAACAGATATTTAAAAATAAAACAATAAGTAGGTATGTAAAACAACAGAAAATCATAGAAAATAATGTTTGGGTCAAGTGAAAACAAGAGATTAGATAAATTTTATAAAGTTCTGGGGACTATCGCTAAATATCTCCGAATACTGCCACTACAGTGGACATTATATAGTCGACACATTCGTACAAGAGGTTGAAAGAAGATTAAGTTGGTTTTTTTTTTTTTTTTTTTGATGATTTATTTTATTTCATTTATTACTGTAAATATTAAAATGGGTACAAGTGTTATTATGTCTTGTTTGTAAAGGAATATGGAAAGTTTCGGGGTTTCTTAGCAGACTGTGATTGATATTGATTGTTGCCAAGAGATTGTGATCTGGAGCTCTAAAATTCCTGAAAAAACCCTTGACTGTGCAGAAATGCATGGTGTATTTGATAGATTCTCCCATCTTAACAAACTATTGCAATCTTTGGAGTACAAACGTTGACTAAGAATGCTGTCCTTGTTCTTCCGGTATTTCAATGGAA
Source organism: Limnephilus rhombicus (assembly GCA_929108145.2). Taxonomy (NCBI): domain Eukaryota; kingdom Metazoa; phylum Arthropoda; class Insecta; order Trichoptera; family Limnephilidae; genus Limnephilus; species Limnephilus rhombicus. The sequence goes on along the minus strand of OV815287.1, from coordinate 8,714,869 downwards.
GATCCTTCGAGGAACTAGTATCACCGATCCCTTCGGCACTGGTGCACAGTCGGGAAACACGCCAAACATTTGCACACGGTTGAAATTTGCCACTTGAGAATGGGCGATGCGTTCTTGTGTTCAATAGGCTATATATATGGCTATCTTCTTCTCTTCAAGACCCATTTTCACTCCTTCCTGTCTAATAATTTCCATCAGGGCCTCCTGTGTGGAGTCAGTATTAACATAAATAAAAATGACCTGGTGCAGAACGACGTATGCATCCTCCCCTAGCATGATGTCCTTGTACGCCGGCATACAGCGCATGTTGGAGCGGTACCCCTGGCGGAAGTGCGCTGAGGGCACCAGCGAAACGAGCAGGAAGGCGGCGGCCGAACGGACGCGCTGGTTTACGTGTGCCATGAGGTACGTTTCCACCCAGCTGTCGGCTGTTTGGAGTACGCATGTGTGCACCATCTTATTGCGAGGAACCTGAATCAGTTATTACATGTTAATTTGTAAGTTCTCCAAGTATTTTAAGTATTTTAGTTTTCATTATTGTGACAGATGTTTCGACTGTTTCACTGTTGTGAGGCTGAAGGCAGTGGGGAGGGAAAGGAGATAGGGAAGAGGGAGGGAGAAGTATCTGACTATTCAGCCAATGTGGAGTGATTGTTGATATTAAAAGTCTAATGTGGAGTGATTGTTGATTATAAAAGTCTAATGTGGAGTGATTGTTGACATTAAAAGTCTAGTATGAAATGATTGTTGACATTAACAGTCCAGTATAGTGTCATTTTTGATGGTGAAAATCCAGCACAATGTAATTGTAGACATTGAAAGTATAATGTAGAAAGATTGTTGACATTGACAGTTCATGATTTGATTGTTGATGTTGAAAGTTTAGCGTGTATTGATTACATATTATGTTGAAAGTCTGTGTGGTGGTGCGATTGTTGATATTGAAAGTATAGTATGGAATGATTGTTAATGTTAAAAGTCTGGTGTGGAATAATTAATTGTTGATGTTGAAAGTTTAGCCTGATTGGATTATTGAAGTCGAAAGTTTAGCGTGATTTGATTGTTGATGTTGAAAGTTTAACGTGATTTGATTGTTGTCAAAGTGTACTATGATTTGATTGTTGATGTTCAAATTTTAGCGTGATTTGATTGTTGATGTTGAAAGTTTAGCGTGATTTGATTTTAGTGATGTTGAAAGTTTGGCATGATCTGATTTTTTATGTTAAAAGTTTAGCATGATTTGATTTTTGATGTTGAAAATTTAGCATGATTTGATGTTGATGTTGAAAGTCTTTGTGGTGTGATTGTTGATGTTGACAGTCCACGGTGTGTCCTACCTGTAGAGCCAGCCACTCGATGGCAGCATGGGGACAAGTTTCCGCAGCGTCCCACACGCGGTGCAGGGCCAGCTGCGTGAAGCAGGGCAGGCCCGAGGGACTGCCTCCGCCCCCCTCCACTAACAGGGAAAGCAGCTTGAAGAAGGGCTGACAACTCTGAAAAACAACAGCTCAATCAATATCTACGACTTTTGCTCCTTTTTACCGGGGTCTTAGGTCAAGATATCATAAGAATAAAAAGTGCTGTTGTGCTGAAAGAAAAATAAGCTTTGTGTTTTCTCTTTCTAACATGGTTTAGATCACATTTCTAACCATGATAATAAGGGCGACACAAAGATTTTTATGAGACCTATATGAATTGTTCCCAAAAGCAAACAAATTGGCCTGAGGGGTTAATTCGTCATTTACTTTGGTCCACACACAAATTTTTTTTTATGAAATTTAAAAAAATTCGATTTTGTTATAAAAACGTATCACATAATTCATAAATCTGATCTGGCAGGCCGGCCGTAATTTTTCGATTTACACAAGAATATGTCACATTTTTTGTAATTTACTTAGATTATTAAATATGCTGCAACGGTAGTGGGCGGCGAAATTTAGATGTACACAGCAATATATTGTATTTTTCGATATTTGGTTTTTGAGGTACCGTCGCTTTCAAATTAACAGAGTTTTACATATTATTTTTTAAGTCGATTATCGGCTCTACAACTCTTGCTGTCATGACCGTCTCTAGAAGCACAAATAAAGCACTTCCTTGCCAATAGAATAGTGGAAACATGGAATAAAGTTCCACAACATGTCATCAATGTTAAAAATATGTATCAATTTAAACCTCCATTGGATCCTCATTTGAAGAGTGGAAAGGATTGACTTTTTATCAAATTAGATAAGAACGCATCAGCAAAATGCTGCTGGCAAATTAACTAACGTTAACAATAAAAGTCCAAGTCTCCCAACTAATATGGTAAGTCAGTATGTATTCTGTGTTGGTACCTCAGTGTGCTTGGTGATGGCTTGGAAGATCATAGTGATGATGTGCTGGGCGAGGCGCTCGTTCCAGCGGCACATGGCGTGGATCAGCGTCTTGGTCTGCTGAAGGTTCAGGCAGTCTCGAGTCTGCTGGTACAGGAATGGAAACCCCTGCAAATACAACATGGAACCACTGTTAAATCAATTTGTATACAATTCTGAAACGGCAAGAAAATTAATAACTAACTAACCTTTGGGCCGTATAGAGATACGGCCCAAAGACAGACTGTCATACAATTCTGTTTTAACACATTGATCGTCTAGTTGATCACCGAAAATTCGAAATTTGAATTAAGTACGCAGTTACATATATGTAAAAGTGTACCCTCTATCTGGTACAATATTCAGATTACTCATAAACACCACCAAATCGATTATAATATAGAAAAACTTGAATAAAAAGTGAATTAAACAAAATGTTGATTTTTTTCTGGGTTACTAGTAAAATATTTCAAAACATCATACTAATGCACCGGACCGTTATGTCTCCCAGTGTTATTTTGCAGCATATTTAAAATGTAAAACAAAGACACGTGTAAATAGTATTTGATTTATTACTTTCCTCATTATCCAAAACTTAGTATTTGGAGATGTCTGACTAATTACAGCGCTCTTGAGGCGATTTTTCGCAAAAAACAGCGCTATATAAGTTGTCCAAATTTATTATTATTATTATTAATCAACTGGACGATCGACGTAACTCCTTGCTTCTCAATCATACTTTCCTGTTAAGCTGAGTCTTGACATGATGTGTAACGATTCAAGTATTTAATTCACTTGATCGTGCCACGTCCCCGACATCGTCTTCAACCATTAACTTCCGCATCACATATTATTCTCCTGATACTCCTTTTTACGTTCATCAGCTCTACACGCCGAAACCATCTGTGCATTCCTTTCTTAATCATAACTTTTACATTTACATTACCTTGCATTCTTTGGTTACATAAAGTTTTACCACACATGAGATTTCATTTGTACAATTAAGTCTACAATCGTCCTTCCTCTGGCGGTTTCACGCCTCAATACTATACATTAGGGTTGATATCAACACTCCAACTTTAAGTAAAGTACGGGGGCTCCAACGAAGCCAGAGTTAAGTTGGCCTCCCAGTAGCTGGGCGTACTGTACAGGACCCGCAGATACTGAAGATAGTACAGAACTGCTAGCACATATAAATCGCAAGTGCACCCCACGGTTGAATTTGATAGTCACCTCTGATCTGGAACCCCAAAATACCTGAAAAAATCATTGGCTCTGTGCAGAAAACGGGTGGTCTGTTTGATAGACTCTCCTGTTTTAACAGATTGCAATCTTTAAAGCACACGCGTTGGGTGGGAATGATATCCTTATTCTACTAATATTTCAATGGAAGACGCTTCGAGGAACTAGCGTCATTGATTCCTCCGGCACATGCCAAATGCGTGCCCAACATTTGTATACAGTTGATTTATCTGTGTATCCTCCCTCCTACAACATGCGTCTCTTCAAGACCCAGGTTAACTCCTTCCATTCCACAAAAAGACCCTCCACACAGCATCCCAAAGATGTCATAGGCCCTAAGGGAAATTATTTTTCCTTCTCTGTGGAGTTAATTAAAAAAAAAAACTCCAACAACCAAGAGATCTTTTTGCGTAGAATACTGGAATAGCAATAGAACAAGTGTAATCAAGTGCGTACCTTTCCCCCCTGAAGAGCGTTCTGGTCCTTGGAGGTGAGGTTCAGACTCTTGTGGGAGTCCCGAGAGCGCTCCACCAGCCCGGCCACCAGAGCCACCATCTTGTCCAGAGCGGCCGGTCGCAATTTGTCGCCACCACCTTCGTCAGACGAAGAGCCGTCCGCCTACAAGAAACATTGTTTTATTTAAATAAACGAAAAACAACGCCACACCATTACCTAATCTTTATAACCAACGCCATCTGTTAAATCAAATCCACACCGCCCGCATGCCAGCCCACTGCCTTTATGTATATATTTCAACAAATTTACACAAAATGTTGACAAATTATATATTGAAAAACCTTCCACATGAATCACTCTATCTATTGGTGAAAACTGCATGAAAATCCGTTGCGTAATTTTAAAGATCTAAGCGCATAGACAGCGGGAGTGACTTAATTTTATACTATGTAAAGATTATGGACTTTATAGAGTATGCTTGGTGTGTACATTTTTTGCGGTGATTACTTAGCTAGGTCAACAGAAGGTGAAACAATGCCTAGCAACTTATGATACACTAGCGCCCCTAGCGGAAATCATCCCGTACGCTATTGTCCTAAAACAGCGACATTCGCAACTCGTAATGCGCATAAAATAGGCCTAAAAATCACTAAAAGATTTTGGTGATTTCTTGCTCAGCAAAAATACTATCATTCACCATTATATGAAGTTGCAGAAGGTCACCAAGTGCAGTTTTTCTAATTTTTTTCCTATTAACACACTTTGGGCGAGAAGGGAAGTTCTACCTTTTACGTCAGTGCTACTTAGATGCCTGGAACCAGTGTTGCCAACTCGAAATCTCTGTTTCTGCTAAATCGTGACAGATCAACACAACAGTCAGAATTCCATCAGACACCCATATTTTCATCCATCCTAGGGGGGGGGGGTGGCTCTAGAGAATTTCAGGGATCAAAATTTCTCCATAAATCCATAAATGAGTCGTTCAATTTCTATATCCGCTATACCAACTTTCACTGATTCGGAGAAAACCGCAAAAAAACAGTCACATCTGTAGCGTAAATAAAAAATTTCATTTTTTATATAATGAATTGAGTAATATACATTCGAAAAGAGTTCATTTTTCAATGTATGTCTAGAAATAGTTAAGTAATTTGGATAAATAAAATGGATATGGCGGATTTTCATACTCGCTTTGTGATTTATATGGAATATTTTACATGGCTTTTGAAACTCAACTGACCTGACAAAATGATTGCTCGTGATTGGTTGAATTCCGATACAGCGGGTTTTGATAGTAACTTCTTGAATGATATAGCGGGTTTTGTTTGGGTTTGGTTTTTGGTCGTGATAAAGGAGGTTTTGAAACTAAATTTTAGATTAGTCTTGTTCCTCGCAAAAATGTGAACAAGATGTCATACTCGGATTATTTTGTCAAAAAATCGGATATAGCAGGTATTGAAATTATAGGACTCAAATACAGGCTACTTTCGCCTTCAAAAGTATGTAATTTATTACTTTATTCAAATCCGTCATCCTGTAAATTCCGTTAGACAGAAAATTCTCCCGTTTCGAGACACTCCAATCTGCCAGATATGACGGGAAATCCGTTAAGTTGGCAACACTGCCTGGAACATTGCTGCCAAATATTTTTACATGAATATTGTACACCAATCTATTTGTAAGGGTCCCAACTACATGTTTAAGTGTAAAACATATACATACATAAATATATATATGTACCTGTTCGGGTTTAAAATGAGAATACGCATAGTACCTACCGGGATGTTATTTACCCAATACCTACCTATCCCTAACCACATCACCTTGCTGGAAAAGCATTTTGAATTTGGAACAGTGACAAGAGAAAAATACCAAATTCGAGTGCAGTTGTTTTTTAACCCCTCCGCAACGTAAGCAGATATAAGCGTTAAAAATAGGACAGCAGTCAAGTACAATAAGCGTGTTTATACGTCAGCGCGTGTGTTTCCATAGAAATTGTTCTAACTCCGTTATTGTTTTTTTTTTTTTTTTTAATTGCACAACAGATTTTTATCCAATTACTGTACAATTTTCTCATTTTGACAGTCTTAACACCTAGGAAGATGATTATTAAACAAAAAAATCTTAAGGCTATCTAAAGAAGAGTTATATATATCTAGTGTTTCCGATATTTCGTTCAACAGCACCATTCCTCTTGTCATGCTATGCTGTGCTAGAACATCTGTTCTGCCGTATGGTATTTTGAACAAGTCGTGTCGACGACTACGGCTGAAATTTTCAGGCACGTATAAGCCATAACATTCCAAGAGGAATGGGCTGTCAACACGATTATGGATTAACCGCTGGGAGGCCGGAGACGCGCCGGCGCGCGCGTCATATGCGCATGCGCGAGAAAATAATTCAAATATTTGAATAATACTTCCGACAAAAAACTTTTGGTCTACGATTTTGGCCCTTCTATGTACACAATTTGTATGAAGAACAGTGTCAGAATCGCTTGCGCTGTCATTACTCTCGGAGACGCTACAAGTTTCATTCACCTTGTCACCCTGGAATATTTTTAAAACGATTTCTTCTATGACAATCGGCTGTCAGAATTTGCCGCGAATTTAACGGTCGCAATTAATGGGTGTATCGCGAATAAAACGATCATAAAACCTATTAATTTACGTAATAAATGCAAGTAATGTGGTTTTCGTAGATAGTTTATTGTGATGTGAACGTGTTTCAGTTAATAAAATATACAATAGCTCAAAATTTATCAACAAAACATTCAATTCAAAATTCAAAGTGGTGGTTTTTTAGTGTTTTTTTGCGAAGTTCCGCGAATTTCCGCTAAATGTCACGGCCTTTGACCGGTTAAGTTAAAACTAAGAATTGTAAGATTTGCATAACGTCTAGTTTCCAAGCTAAATCTATTTGTTGCCTCAAGTAATTCCATATGGTGCATGAATCTCGGGTACGTTCCATTCATCCACATACCTAAGGAACTTTTTCTGAATTTGTTCTAGCATATTAATATATTTCGCTTGGTGCGGAGTCCACACACCACTGGCATACTCCAGCTTACTTCTTATGACTCCATCAAAAATGGCTATCATTGCATCTGGGTCATCAAATTGCTTACATATTCTGATGATGAAACCCAGGAGTTTGTAGCATGCTGGAGTGAGCCGTGATAAATGATCCGAGAATGTCAGTTTTTTTTTTTTTTTTTACATTAACTCCACGCAGGAGGCCCTGAGGAAAATAATTTCCCTCAGGGCCTATGTCATCTGGGATGCTGTGTGGAGGGTCTTTTTGAGGAGAGGAAGGAATGAACATTGGTCTTGAAGAGACCCATGTTGTAGGAAGGAGGAAACACAGAGGCCCGCAAATCATTCCACAGCCGAGCTGTTGAACACAAGAACGAGTCGAAGAAACGACCCGTTCTCATGTGGCAAATGTCAACCGTGTACAAATGTTGGGCACGCGTTTGGCGTGTTTCCCGACTATGCACCGGTGCCGAAGGGATCAATGATGCTAGTTCTTCATCTTCCATTGTAATACCGGTAGAACAAGGATAGCATTCGCACCCGACGCCTGTGCTCTAAAGATTGCAATCCGTCTGTTAAGATGGGAGAATCTATCAAACGGACCGCCCGTTTCTGCACAGAGTCGAGGGTATTTTTCAGGTATTTTGGGGCTCCAGACCAGAGGTGGCTGCCAAATTCAACCGTGGGGCACACTTGTGATTTGTACAGGGTTAGCAGTTGTGTACTATTAAAGTATCTGCGGGCCCTGTACAGTAAGCCCAGTTTCTGTGAGGCTAACTTTACTCTGGCTTCGATGGAGCCCCCATACCTGAGCTGGTCACTTAGGGTTACACCAAGCATTTCAATGGAGGGCCTGTTCGGAAGATTGCTTCCGTTGAAAGAGACTAGTCAGTTTGGGATAAAAGACGATACCGAGATCTTTAAAGCTATTGACTCGGCATAATGTTTTCCCTTTAATGTTGTATTCAAAAACTATGGGCTTCTGGGAGCGGGTATATGTCATAGTTACACATTTTTTTAATATTGAATTCTAATTTGTTTTTTACTGACCATTCTGCAATAGCATCAAGGTCAGATTGCATTTTTAATTGCAATACATTGTAACAGATTATTTCCATCAAAAGTTTGAGGTCATCTGCAAATAGAAGACATTTGCAACATTTTACACAACCCTGGATGTCATCTATAAGTATAAGGAACAGCAAAAGGACTAAGGTTTGAACCTTGGGGAATACCTGATAACGCCGGGAATTGTTTAGATTCATGTCCATTTATTATTACATATTGACTTCTGGCTTTTAAATAGGACGTGAAGAATAAAAGTGTTTGTTGATCGAAACCAAGTTTGTACATTTTAAGTAGTAAAATATCATGATCAACTCGATCAAAAGCCTTGGCAAAATCCGTATACACAACATCTGTTTGGTGTCTCGAGTCCAGTCCGACGGCCACCAATCGCGAAAATGTTAACAAATTTGAAACCGTGGATTTTCTTGGCATGAAACCGTGTTGGTTTTCTCCTAGAAATGGCATAATTTGGTGATGTAATTTCTTGTAAATAATCATTTCAAATATTTTTGGTATAGTTGACAGTACAGCTACTGGTCTGTAATACCTTATGTCAGACTTGTCTCCAGCCTTGAAAATTGGGCTTCCACGCGTGAGTTTCCAAGAATGAGGGAAACAACCAGTCGATATGCTAAGATTAAATATATAGCTCAGTTTTAGTTACATCCCTAAAACAAAAAGTAAAAGGTCGATAGTAGATCAAGCTGCACATCCCTGTCAAGTTGTCTATGGAAATACATAACAGGAATCAGCTGTCAGTCGTGTAGTTGACAAAAATATTTACCCGCGCAAATTTGCTACCGGCAGCTCCACCGCACTCCACATTTTAAATTTTTATTAAATATTTTTATATGAAATGATAAAAAAGTGGGGTGACAAAAGTGTTTATTACACATATATACAATAGAATAAGTATTGTTGTTTACATAATCTGTGATTTTAGTACCGTTTTCACATAAAAACATCACGTGAGTCATTTTTACCTATTTTTAATGTTTGCGTTGTAAATTTTAATATTTACAATGCTAATATTTACTTGTAATATAATAATTTTTAAGCCTATTTTGTAACCTTTCTAAAACAGTTTTTTACTATTCGACTACGTTCAGAAATGTTTCATTTATAGAGCTTTATTTGTGAAGTTGTAATAACAAAAAGTTTTCGTAAAATGTCATTTTGTTAAAGACAACAAAAGCGAATATTCTCGAAAATTCGGAGGGGTTAATGAACTTGAACTAAAAAGAAGTAATTTTACCATCTCAAAAGTACACTGTCGTTTTGTACTTATTGTGTTGTGGCGATAATTAACTTGAGGTATCGCAATGGAACAATATAAAGTATATTTTGATTGTGCTGTGTGCTCCTTCACAGAGGTACAGTGGTGAGTGATTGGTTATCCTTCTTTCTTACATCCATTGTTTTTCTTTAAACTTATTATCACCCAATTCCAGCAAACACCATTTAGTTTAGTTTCATTATTAGTATTTACAGTCCATTTCCAAGTGCAACTGAAGCTGTATTCGTAAGCAGTTTCGGATGCAACAGTATCTGTATGTGATAAACGTCTTTCAATATAAACATAAACAATACAATATAAACAATATACAATATAAAGAAAAACATCATTTCCTTTATTCCTTGTTTTTTGTGTGGAAGAATATTTTCAAAAGGAAACTTACACTTTGGCATTGGAGATGCGCAAATTGTTCTTTTTTTAAATTATTTGTACCAAAGTGAAAACCTAATTTTTCATTATGAAATAAATGACGTACATTTTCTACACATAAAACGTCACTAAATGGCCCAACACTGACTTTTATTTCTGTTTATGGAGTCCTAGTTACTATACTTTTGGACAAAATTTTTAGAGTTGGGATGTGGTGAGTACTATATAAAAAAAATTATTCAAATGTAGGTACATATTATTTTCAAAGATATATCGGTTTAAAACTAATTCCATTTTCTCAAACGGGTTCCTTGTTTTCATCCGCCTGAAGTGTGTTAATGTGAATTAAAGAAAAAGTTAAAATCCCTCATAAAATCCGTTGTAATAGATGAATAAAAGTGCTAAAGGTAGCTGAAACTTTAAAGATGATTATCTCAGAATCAACATTTAGTCAATTTTTCAATTTGGGAGGCAAGTATGGGTACCACCGCCCCGGGAACCATTTATTGCTGCCCACTCCAGCTGCATGGCAGGCCGGATCGAGAGAGAATGGTTGAGGGAGTCCCTTTGACTTCTCCATACATACTCTCTCGGAACATCGCCTTGGACCGCAGTGGGAGGGATGGATTCACACCCAATACCCTTTTCCTTCCTCACCTTCCTTTCCTAAAAATACCGTCCACACAGCATCCCCAAAGATGACATGGGCCCTGAGGGGAATTATTTTTCTCAGGGCCTCCTATGTAGAGCTAATGTAAAAAAAGTCACCTAATTAATGACTTCTGGCAGTAACTGATGATATGTATAAGATATATAATTAGATTGGCAATGGGATTGGAGGGCATTACCGTAGAGGTGGAGGTGTGTCCCAGGTAGAAGGAGACCATCATGGAGATGGCGTTGGCCTTGAGCAGGAACTGGCTCTCCTCCTCGCCCATCTTGCTGAACTCGTACAGCAGGCTGAAGTACTCCGTGAGGTGACGCAGGTGCGCCTTGGCACCGTTCTCCATCTGCCGGCGGAACGGCTAATTCATTACTCACCATACTACCATACAACTATTAACCACTTAACCACTCGGAACCATAAGCTTGTTTTCATGATAATATAACATTACCAGGAATATGTATGATGTATGGTGCGTACCTGGCTTATTAAACATTAACACCAGTAGGTCTGTGTACTGCAAAAAGTATATTTCTAATTTTCTTTCATTTAACAAATCAAAATGAAAATTTTATTTGAATTTATGGGTGCAGGAATACTGTATTGTTAGGCTGGGTTTAGACTCGTAATTAAAATTTACGGATTACATAAGATTTTGACAGGTTTGACAGTTACTCACAGGAGCGTTTACATATGCATCCGACTTGTGGTAATTAATGATCACGGAAGTTGTTCGGAAGTTCGACCCGTGTAAGTGCTCATGCGACCGTTTACATCTGTAAATTTATTTGCGGTAAGATAGTTTCGTGTCAAGAACGACCTGCTACAGTCAAATTTACGCAATTTTGTCAATAAAGACGAAAAGGCCCAAATAAAGTGTTAAAATAGATTTTGGCTTTAATTAAACAATTCTCCATGCACTTTTGTGCCGTCAAAGGCAGCAATTAATTTCGTTTCATCTGAATGACAGCTACCTGACATCTGCTTACAGTAACCGACTTCGAATTCAAAATTTCAAATACATAAATGTTAAAAACAGAAACATTAAGATTGGAAAGGATTGAGCCGATAATTGAATAGAAGGATGCTCATTTTCCAGAAAACGTAAATAAGTGGAAATAAATACTAGTTTTGTAGGAAAAAAAATCCTATGAAAACAATTGACTTTTAATTTTTGACATTTCGCAACTTCGCATTTCGGTACTATTATTTAAGACCTGTCAAAAAACTTTCGAAAGAATAAGTTCTGTAACTTGCTATAAATTACGTTAAGTGACTTTTGGTGTTGTTTACATTGGTAATTTGGAAAAACTTACGAGTCTAAACCCAGCCTTAAATCAAATAAATACACTTAGTACTTACAAGTTTGTTATACAATATTCAACCACATAATTTATATTTATATAAGAGATTATTTATCACAGGGTAGGAAGCGAAAACTGGAGCAATTCGGGAGCAGTTGAGTCTAGGGCAATCGGAAACAGAATATTCGCTTTTTAGCTCGGCCTGTCGCGCCGCTGACGATAAAAGGCCTGTGTCTACTATTGGCGTATGAGCTGTCAATAGCAGGTATCTGTCGTAAAAACGCTGCATTGTTCGCTCACCGCAAAATCAAAAGATTTGTAAATAGGTACTTAAATACCTATCCTCTTAATTATTATAAACCATATATTTAACGCAATCATTTTTTTTATTTTAAACTAGCTGGTCCCGGCATGCGTCGCTATGCCATTTAATAAAGAAATTGTTTCTCCCTGAGTGTCCTTTCCTATCGTCCCGTTCCCCTTCCGCCTCCCCTTCTTCTCCTGCGTTCTCTTCCCCTCTCGCGTTCCCTCTCCCCACTCCACACCCCCCCCTTCACCGTCCCGCGAACCCCCCTCCCGAGTTCCCCTCCCCCTCCCAGGTCCCCCTCCCTCTTCCCGCGTTCCCCTTCCACCTTCCCCGCCTTCCCTCTTCCCTTTACCGCTCCCTCGTCCCGCCAACCCTCCTCCCGCGTTCCATATATTCAATCCCAGTACATTCAGTTCTTAAACAGCCCGCGTGCCACCTTTTACAATTTTTATTCTAATTTCCATTTTTCATGCATATTAAATTTGGTACCTAACATAGATACCTATTTAAAATATCTAAAATTCTTGATTCGATTCAAAGTATTAGGGGAGTACGTACTTTAAATAAATTTTTCAACTTTTCAAAAATAGAATCCTGTTTGCATAATCATTCATTGTTTTGCAAAATGTCATTCTCTAACACGCGAACTGTCAAACGTGTGATGTTTTCTGTTATTATCTAATTTTCTGCGCAATTTTCTTAATTTTTCTCTCCGTAAGAACCATCCTCGAACTTCAAGGAATATTCTAAAAAAAAGAATTAGTGAAATCGGTTCAGGCGCTCTCGAGATTTGCGCTTACCAACAAATTTAGCGATTCATTTTTATATTATAGATAAGGAATTATACATTTTGTCCAAAGAAACTATCTTAACCGCTTCTGTGCCAAGAGCGAGATTTCTCGCATTCTTGGCCGTGCCCAGCAGGCCGGCCATAGAAAAATAGCGAGTTACCTCGCTATTCTTTGAGCAAGATTTTTTGTTTTTTTTTTTTTATATATATATATTTTTTTTTTTTTCAAGATTTTCGCTAAGTCATTTAAATATCCTTTCAAGATGCAATGTTTTTAATTTATAAAAATAAGATTTAAAAATGATTTTTTTGATTAAAAATTCGTGGCCTGCTGTTCACAGCTACACTCCTACATACTGGCATTTAAAAGGTTAATGACAATACTACAGTTTGTCAAATAAGAGTAGAAAATATATGAGGGCGCCACTGTTGATCAAATGGCAATACTAAACACATAACTCATGGTGTTAAAGTAAAGCTGTGTAACCTACATTTTTATAAAAAATTAAAAAGGCATAATAGTGGAAAAATATTTTTTCATTGCAGTATAGATACTCGCCGATCTCAAAATTAGAATTGCATATAGGTATATTATTATTATTATACCTTTGAAATTTTGTGTTAACATAATGAAGAATAACTATTATGTAATAAAATATAAAGCACAGTTTAGAAATTGCTTGTATTCATTTACTACTAGATAAAGTACCTAGCGTTGCCTGGGCTTTAGATCATGTCTCTAGTTTTAGATCTGAATATATTTAACTCATTCAGATCTAAAAGGACTCCAGATACTAATATGTACAGCCCGTATGTCGGACGAATATCTACAGCTCATATGTTGAACTAATACACGATAGTGACATTTTTGAATAAAATTTTAAATGCCGAACGCTCTGTAGGTAATTAATCATTAATTTCATAGAATTGGCAATAATATGTTTCTTATGTTTTTTCCCCTGAAATTTTTGTTCCAAGTTTTGTATGCAGCCAGCCGCCATTTAATTTCTTCAAAATTGCGAGTGGTTCTGGGCTTTTGGTAGTAACCCTGAACGTCCCTGATTGCTTCGAGGACTATCATACCAAATTATTTTATTAGTTATTAGTTCACATGTATATAAAAAACAAAAATTATTATTATTCGATTTATGAATATTATGTTTTTTTGTAAATTTTTGAATAAAAATGTGGAAAAAAACTTACGAAAAAGGAGAAGGTTATATTTGTATCCTTATTTATACATATTTTAATATTTTTCAAACTTTTATTTTAATGATTTTCTTCACCTTAATCCAATATGTAAACAAATTTAAAGAAATTAATTTATTTGAATATACGGTTAAAAAGTAACAATAGATTTAGTACACCAATGCAGGTTTTCAATTTTTGGTACAATATTAATTCAGTGGTGAAGGCCAATTTTAAACTTCAATACATTTAATTAATTCTGTGGCCAATGGGTTAAACATTAAAATGGCCACCATCTTGAAATAGGAACAGAATGAATAAACAAATATACAGACAGACGGTCGAGTTAAATCAGGATTAACATTATGAACTTTAAGGTTCAGCACTAAAAAATGAACTTAATCAACACTTTGTAGTCTGTTAACTCAAGTTATATATACTACAAATCATCACTATTGAGAAAAAGGTCACACAAGCATCGACAATCAATTCTAGATATGGTGTGTCTTATAAATTCGTACAAATAATTCGGCCCACCTTTGAGTAACTTTATAATGAAACTCCCAATCTGATTCTGTCACCTCACTTCGAAAGCATACATTATTCAGGAGACAAATTTGATCCTTGCAAGATCAACAAAAGATAAAAAATAATGTTTCCTGAGATCTTTTGTTTGCGAAATAATGCTCTTTTTGGTAACCCAACTTTTGGAACCAATAATTCTAGTTGTGGTGTCATTTTTAACATCCAAATGCCCCGTCTAGACTTTGTTAGTCGATGTGCACAAATTTCGAAATATCTGAATTTGAATGTTAGAGAAATAATCTTATTTGAACGCTTTCCATTTTGATCTATTGCAGTGAAACTCTCTTCAGAAGTTCTCTAAGGGACCGGAAAAAACTTCTTAAGCGGAAAAACCTTATATGTGAAATTAAGTCTTCAAGGGGCCGAAAAAGCCAAACTTCTTAAGCATGAAATTTCTTAAGAGGGAACTTCTTAACGGAGTTTCACTGTATGTGATGTAATATGTATAATATTATAAAGTATAAATAAATAATAATAAACATGTACGGTGCGTCATGAAAACATATAGAATTAGTGATGAAAAAATAGAAAACTTCAATACATTTACCAAATCCAGCAGCATTTTAATGAACCTCGTTACGCAGGATGCTTCTCCTATTTCTGGGTCCATGTCGTCTGACTCCACATCCTCGCAGCCCTGCAGGTACAGGGAATAATGACTAGTTCTGGAAAACGTAAAATACAACAAAACATTAATACATTTTTGTCAAACATGTCTGTATAATAGACAGTGCATAGTGCTGTCAGGTTCTTCCTCCACAGGGATATGCAAGTATTCAATACTGGAAGATTCAAGTATCTTTGGCGACTACCGCCACACAGCTGCATCAAGTTAGCCTCTCAGAAGATGGGCGTACTGTACAGGGCCCGCAGGTACTTTAATAGTACATAACTGCTGACTATGTACAAATCGCAAGTGCATCCCACTGTTGAATTTGGCAGCCACCTCTCAAAATTCCTGAAAAACCCTTGACTCTGTGCAGAAACAGGCCGTTCGATTGACAGATTCCCTTATCTTAACAAGCGGATTGCAATTTTAGAGCAGAGGCGTCAGGTAGGAATGATGTCCTTGTTCTATCGGTATTACAATGGGAGATGCTCCGAGGAAGTAACGTCATTGATCCCTTCGGTACCGGTGCATAGTCGGGAAACACGCCAAATGCGCGCCCAACATATGTACACGGTTAACATTTGTCAGATGAGACCGGTCGCTTCTATGACTCGTTTTTGCATTGATGATTTGTCTGCCTCTGTGTTTCCTCCCTCCTACGACATGGGTCTCTTCCAAGACTTCCTTCCTCTCCTCAAAAAGATCCTCCACTTCAAAGATGACATAGGCCCTGAGGGAAATTATTTTCCTTAGAGCCTCCTGTGTGAAGTCAATGTAAAAAAAAAAAGCTCCTGCGACCAGCCAAGCGAGGTTGTCACCATTCACGTTGTTGAGACTTTAACCCTTAGCGGAATTGTGGTATCGCAGTGATAACACATACAAATAATTATAACCTAGCGTAGCGGTGAGCTTTTTAAAATAGCACATATATGTAGGTATATTGTGTAACTAATACTGCCAAATATTTGCTGTTGTCAAAAACTTCATCAAAAATTTGAATAACATCATATTTACTGACAATTTTGTCATTCAGTTCAAAATTTTGAAGTGAAAAAAAAACTACAGTTCCGCTAAGGGTTAAACTTGGCGACACTTGTGTTTGAAATTTTGGAACAATGCTTGTGCTTTAGATCAATGCTAAGAATAAAACAGTCAACAAAGAATGACAGGATATAAAAATTACAGCTAAATCAACTGTTTGGTTGTGGGTGAGGTCATGAAGGCATTCTGGTTTTGACGTTTCGAGAATTCATTCATTCGAGAACTGTATCGGTGGCGATACAGTTCTCGTGATTTCAATAGTAAGGTGCGCGACAAGTTATTTGTGACGTGTGTACATAACTAAGTATCGGACACTTGCTATCTCTGTGGAAGAAAGGCCTAATAATGTCTAAAGAATAATAAATTCTTACCGCAATCTTTGTATCACGTGTATGGATAACCTTTGGAACATTTGACGGACCATTTGGTTTGGACATTTAATCAGCACCTGAAAAACAAGTACATAATATGAATTAAATAATTCACTATGAAACAGTAAATTGACTTTAAACTCGGCTAGGTTGGAATATCAATCTTAGCATGACTCTAAAAAAGGAATTACATATTCTGAGGCTTGTCAAGGCCTGAGCGGCCGATCCAGCTTAAATTTAAGGAATGTAGTACACAACAAGGATACAAACTAGGGTGGGTGACGACTGTATGGGAAAACAATAAATTCTTGTTTTGATTTGTCTAATAGTGATAAAAGGGTGAAATGGAGATATAAAATCATGTAATTTTTTTAATAATATTTGGATATCATCTTCTTCCTCCAGATTGACTTTGAAATTTCACATAATAGAGAAAAACCTACCCTTGTTAAATCTTAAAAAAATGTTAGATGAACTATTAAAAACGAACTATTTTTAATAAAACACGAAACAGAGGGAATATTTTGATTTATTTATTAAAAAAATATATGAATGTAATTCAAATTATCTCAAGTCAGTGTATTCAAATACCAGCAAAATCCTTCTTACTTTCAAATTTCGGCATTATTTTGCGAGACTCAATCTTGGGACTTTTTGTAAATGATTTTGTAAAAATATACTGTATATGCTATGGAAGATTACAAAAATATAGTTTTCAGGATTCAAATTAACTTTTATATACACTAGAAATACAATGAAAATTTTCAAAACTTTGAAGTGAATCTGGAGGAAGAAGATCGTATCAGAAATTTGAAAAATTTTAAACACATCGTTTTGAACCCATTTGGCACCCTTTTATCGCTCTTAGAATTTAAAAATAACATTTTTTTAAATGACGCACCTTAACCTCTAATGGGCCGTTTACACGCGGGCGCGCGCGTATTATGCGCATGCGCGAGAAAAAAAATTTGAATAAAATTTTCCACCAAAAACTTTTTGTCTGCGATGTTGGCCCTTCTATGTACAGAATTTGTATGAAGAACAGGGTCATAATCGCTTGCGCCAACATTACTCCATGAGACGCGTAAAAGTTTCATTCACCTTGCAACACCAGAATATTTTTAAACGATTTTATCTGTGACAATAGAAATGTCATTTTTGCCGCGAGTTTTACCCGTCACAATTTATGCGTGTTCCTCGACTAAAACATCGTAAAACCTATTAATTTACGTAATTAATGCAAGTAATGTTGTTTTGGTACATAGTTTATTGTTCTAGGAACGTGTTTCAGTCAATAAAATATACAATAGCTCAAAATTAATCCACACAACATTCAATTCAAAATTAAAAGTGGTGCTTTTTTAGTGAATTTTTGTGAAATGGCATGGCCTTTGACCGGTTAATACAGACCGCGTACTATGAGCCAGTTAGAATGAAAGGATTTGGCCATTTTTATCAATGTTTGGTATACAGTGAAGCTCTCTTATAAAGTTTTAATAATAATGATTAGTTACCTGCATCGGCCACCAGGTGTCACTAGCCATGTGACTGAGGAACCACTCTGAAGCTGCTGTGGAAGCGTTGAATTGTTTAGTTACTAATTCCACCCAAGACACCATTGTTGGCTGAAAACATTCAGTAAAAGTTAACTTTTTTTCTTATTTGTTCTACTCATCTCATCTCATATCCCAACCCATCGGTGTACAAAGCTTGGCGCTCGAGTCTAGGCACATGATGAACTATTGAATTTAACATACGAATACCGGCCAATTATAGAGCTTCATTTTGTGATTTCAACTAGTAAAAATAACAGCAGATTATAGATCTTGGAAAATCGAGCAGCAGATAGATCGTCCAGTTGTTTATTTAGACATATCCACATTTTAAGTTTTGAGATGAGGAGCGCACTATTCGAATGCTTGCCATGCTCAAATATTATTTATACGTGTTTGTGCCTTACACATTAAATATGCTATAAAATAACACTGGAAAGCACGACGGTCCGGTACATTTTATACCGACATTTTGAAATATCCTACTTGTGACCCAGAAAACATAAATGTTGTTCGTCACTTCATTTGGATAGGGTTCTAACTTCGCTTCACCTTGTTCTGAGATATGAGGTGTCAAAGTTTGCAAAGATGATTTCTCATAATCTGTTTACAAATTTCCGATTTTGATGTTGAACCTTGTGTAAAGTATTTTAATTTTAAATTAAAGTATTTAAAGAGGACGTAAACTTACCCTTTTAGAACATACTTAAACATACAAATAGAACCCTGTGCAACCAGCTAGAGCATAATAATTCATTGCACAAGGTTCTAATTACATTACCCTAATGCTATTCCTAGCTAGGGCCAAGCCCTATTAAAATATTTTCCATTAAAATACAATAAACTAAAATACATAAATTAAAATTCTTACATAGATTTCGAAAATTCGTCTTTGGAAACTTAGAAACCTTAGAAAATGTTAAGACGTAGTTAGAACCCTATCCAAATGAAATGACGGACTATAATGTGCCTCGTATTTAAGATCAACTGTCAGATACAAACAAAATAGAGGTGTAAGTGATGTTAGAACCTTGTGAAATGAATTATTATTGAAAAAGCTTGAAGTTAGAACTTTGTCATACTTATATTTACGAAAATACAACACAGATGGTTCTGAAAATTATTTTGGTTATAGAAATAAGCAAAAGAAATGCTTTGGCATTCAAAGGTCATTTTTGAAAAAAATGTCAGATAGAACCCTATCCAAATGAAGTGACGTGTTGTTTATTTTCCTGCATTATAATTGATTTGGTTGTGTTTATGAGAAATCCGAGTATTATACCAGTTTGAGGGTACACGCACACGCCTACATACAACTGCATACTTCATTCAAATTTCTATTTTTCCCAGATGACTGACTGATTAATCAACTGGAAGGTCGATGTTTATAAAAGAATGTATTCACTTAATGTGGTGAATCAGATGAAGTGAATTGAATGAATTTCCATCCTTACCTTTTCTTTGGCGTGTATAAATGTTTCTATGAAGAAGGATGTAGAGAGTCGCGCCGCAATTTCCGTTATTTCTGGTTGAGAAGTCAGCAGAGATTGCGGCACATAACTACACATTTGTCCCATAAATCTGTAAGCAAAATAAATTCATTATTATGCATACAACACAAAAGCGTTGTCACTGCTAGCTATCGTTGTGCAAAAACGGACGATTCTCCTATCTTAACAAAAGGATTGCAATCTTAAGAGCACAGGCAACGGGTGGGAATGCTGCTTTTTAAACTTTTTAACATTTAACCCGTCTAATCACAGGAGACCCAAATTATCCCAAAACATCATAAGCCGTTATAATAACAGGAGATCGAAATTGTCCCAGAGCGACCGTACATTATTGAAAGTTAGATATCTCTCTTCCTGTCATGCGAACATTTGTTATGTTAGAAAGATCTTTTATGTTATAAAGCGAAAAAAATAATGCTACTCATTGCCTTAGGAATATACAAGCTATTTTGTTCAGATATTTTACAAACCCGAGATAGGACGGATTTATTTTGTGCCAATTTGTGATGTAACACACATTTAATTTTAAAATAAAATGTATAAAATTGATAAAAAGTGAAGCGACAGTTTTATTACAAATTTTCTTAAGAAAAGGAATCTGTATTTAAAACTTTAAGTTTATTTTATTTTAAGTACTTTAAGTCGAACATTTGCAGGTATGTATTTTTTAAGCCAATTTACATTTCCAACATCAAAATTTTAATATTTAGAAAGAAAAATGTTGATTTCTAATAAACACATTGGAAAGATTATTTTATTTAGATTTTAGAACAATTTTTGTTTTTGCAAAAGGGTTAAAAAATAACCAATGAAAAGGAACATTAAAATGCATGGGAAAACTGAGAATTTGGCGCGCAAACCTTGACAGGCAAAAGTTTACAGAAATTATTTTCTTATTATTTGAAGGGTTAAGTTAAGTCATTTAAAACCTTTTAAACAATTGCAGAGCTCTCAATTTCCATCAACTACTAAATGTCATACTGCATGGTATGTACTTACGTGAAATATGCATGTTGAAATATGTTTTTGTGATGGAGGAAATTCATATTGTCCTCCCAGATCCAATTTTGTAACACCGGCCGAAGAGTTATGGGAACAGGTTCATTGATCTTGCAGCCACCCGTCACATGGTCGGCCATTTCTAATGTTGACGGCTAAAATAGTAAAATTATTACAATTTATTTACATATGAGTCAAACACGTTAGTGAAATGGAATTCACAAAGGCATCCACTAAGGGTATTTTTAAACTTTGCACTCTCTCAGTTTTGGTTGTGAAGGGGTTGCAAATTGAGTGGGGGAAAAATGCATAAATTCTGGATTGTCAATTATTTTCAATGAAGAATATAATACATAAAAATAGGTAATGATTGTAACTGGGACTTTAATCCAGCATCCCTAGTCTTACCGGGACCAACACACTACCAATTATTTATTTATTTTATTTATTAATATTTCAACGCCCTGATGGGCTTTTTTTACATATAAGTTTATAATACAGAGACAAAGCTTTAAATAAAAAATATGAACTTGAAAAAGTTAACATCACATGAATGGAAGGTATAAAGATATATTTTAGTAAAAATAATGCATTACAATACAAGAGAAAGTTTTTAAAGTTGCAGATGGCATAAAATAGTACACATTGTGTATTTACAAAATTTACATAAAAACAATTCTTGACAACTCAAATCAAATGTCACAGTACATGAAAAAGAAAACGGCAACAGGTTTTTATATTGTAGATAAATATAAAAATACACAAATATATGCAATGTGCCTATGTGATCCTCTCTAAATATCAAGATATACTACATAAAAATATCATTCAAGTGTTTCTTAAATAATGGTAACTTTATATTAAATACATACAACGATACTTGAGGTGCATTTGTTTGGAAGTGTATGAAATCGTGGAATAGGTGCATGTATGAGGTAGTTCGTTCCAGAATTATTGTTGCCAAATGGTATTAATGTCGCTCGAGTTGGTACCTTAAAGTCAATGAGATGCAGGAGTTCACAACAGTCGGAGTGAATAATTTTAAACAAAAAAGTTAGGTCAATTATTTTTCTTCTGTTGTTTTTAAGCTAATAGATCTAATTATATTTGGTCATTTGTATCGACCCCATATTTCAATTTAAGAATTAGGTATAATAGTGGTATCTGGGAAGGAAAAAGATGTGAGGGATGGGTAGAAATCTGAAGGTCAGTTTGTCCAGGAGAGAGACGACTGAATTCATTCCTCCCACAGCGACACAAGGCATTAGGTCAAGAGAGTATGCAACCAGCCTCTCCCGATCCGGCCCGCCAAGACCCGGGCAAACCTCACCATGGAACTGCTTTGTTCATTTCATGTTTTGCTGAGAGTTATTAAAATTATCATCAGCACTGATTAAATATTAAATATTTCAATGAGGTGTACAAGCTTCAATAAGTTGTTTTTCTTACATTAGTTGGAAGGGGCCCCGAGGAAAATAATTCCTCTAAGTTTTGGGAAGAAAAAAGGTATGAGGAGTGCGTAAGAATCTGGGGGTCAGTGTGTCCAGGCGTGATGGACGTAAGTCCCTCCCACTGCAGTGCAAGGCGTTGTTCAGAGAGTCCTGCTGGAGAGGTCAAAAGGTCTCCCTCAATCAGTCTCTCCCGATCCGGCCTAAATCCGGATAAACCTCACCCCATGAACATGGGCACCCCTCCTAAGTCACTAAACATAGCAAACCACTTGGGGTGACCTATGGCAGAGGTGTTAGTAATCCAAACAATGGTTCCCGGGGCGGCAGTACTCATACCCGCCTCTCAAATTGAGATATTTAATAGAGTTAATCCTAATGAACAGAAGATTGTTGATGAATACCTGTACAGTTGGCGATAGCTGCGAGACCGTATCGTTGGAGCCGCCGCGGGTGTTTCTCTCGTAGAACAGCATATACGCACTGTTGGTCTTCTCAAAACTGAAGTCCATAAACTTATCCGTTACCGAGTCATAAGTTTTGCTCTGAAATGGAAGGATACACTATTTAATACACTTTTTAATTCAGATACATGAGAAGAATATGTAATATGTTATTGTAAAATGTGTTGAGAAAGGGGTTTTTCAAAGAACTGGAAAATACTTCTTAAGCAGGAAAACCTCATATGTGGGACAAATTGGGCCAATTTCGGGCCAAGGGACCGAACGAAACAAGCTTCTTAAGCTTGATACTTCGTAAGAGGGAACTTCTTAACCCTATGAATCCTAAGGTCCTAAGCAAGTTCTCCCCCTCTTCCTGCACTCGATAAGATAGTTATGACGTCACAGCGATGACGTCGCTAATAAGTCAAAACAATCGTATCATTTTTTTTTTCGCAGACTGGTATTCCCGCATATTCCCGGCCGTAGTGAAATAAAGATAGGTGTCGAGGCCGGTAAATCGGCCATTAGGCCTCGCCATATGCCTCGCCAAATCAGACCGGTTTACTGGCTTATAGGGTTAAGCGAGTTTCACTGTAACTGAAAAATTATTGGCATTTTTGTTACGGGGGTTTCTGTTGCCAATAACCTTAAAAAGAGGCATTATACCCTTAACAATTTTACCTTTGAAGCCTTTAACACCCTGTATATAATTAGATTTAAGACTTTACGCTCTATATGCGTCCAAGTTTGAAGAAAAAATTCAGTGATATAAAGATCAAACCGCAACCAAGTCACAAAAACCACTTTCAGCAGATAATAAATTAAACAAAATAATCCTTAAATCTTACAGTCATCTCCCCGCCAAAGCATTCAGCCGCTATCTGCTGCGGATCGAAGGGTTTGACCTCGGCATCGTTGAAGAGCAGCCACTTCTCCCGAGGTGCGCCCAGCCCCGGGGCGCACGGGCCCCCGGGGCAGAGCGCCCCGCCAGGGGCACTGCCCGCGCGCTCCTTTATGAAGGAGTAGTAGTGGCCACCGTCGGCAGTACCCGTGTGGACTGTTACACCAATAAGCTCGTATCTGGAATGGATAAAGGATGTTAGAAATGCACAAATTATATCATTTTTAAGTAGGTACCGTAAAATGAGTGATTTGATAAATTTTCAACTTTAAAACTAAATAACTTATTTATTAAACACAAAATCAAAAATCTAGCTTTCAAAAACAAATTTAAAAAAATGGATCAAGTCAACAGGAAGAGATTTCATAAAAAATAAAGAGGAAAATAAATATTGAAAAATATATTTTTTTACATTAACTCTCAGGAGGCCCTGAGGAAAATAATTTCCCTCAGGGTCTATGTCATCTTTGAAGATGCTGTGTGGAGGGTCTTTTTGAGGAAAGGAAGGAGTGAACATGGGTCTTGAAGAGACCTATGTTGAAGGAGGGAGGAAACACAGAGGCCGGCAAATCGTTCCACAGCCGAGCTGTTGAACTCAAGAACGAGTCGTAGAAACGAGCCGTTCTCATGTGACTAATGTCAACCGTGTACAAATGTTGGGCGCGTGTTTGGCGTGTTTCCCGACTATGCACCGGTGCCGGGGGGATCAATAACACTAGTTCCTCGGAGCATCTTCCATTGTAATACCGATAGAACAAGGACAGCATTCCTACCTGACGCCTATGCTGTAAATATTGCAATCCGTCTGTTAAGATGGGAGAATCTGTCAAGGGTTTTTTTTAAGTATTTTGGAGCTCCAGACCATAGGTGGCTGCCAAATTCAACCATGGGGCGCACTTGCGATTTGTACAGGGTTAGCAGTTGTGTACTATTAAAGTATCTGCGGGCCCTGTACAGTACGCCCAGTTTCTGAGAGGATAACTTAACTCTGGTTTCAATGGAGCCCCTGTACCTGAGCTGGTGACTTAGAGTTACACCAAGCTTACCGATGGATATCATAAATAATAACATACACAAACCATAAACATAACACTAATAGAAGCAACACAATAAGATCTACTCTTTGCTTATTTTTAGATAAGAGATTTAAATCACCATAGAATAATGAAAATAAAAATGTACACCTCATTACAGGTATAATACCTAGTGAGACAACAAAAATAAATAATTTATAAACAATTTATTTACAAAGTACAAATAAATAAAGATTACATAAATTTTCTGTAATGTAAAAATAAGGTAGACATGAAACAAAACTCTCATTTGGGGTATGTGTATTACCCCCCTCTGGTGCGGGGGGGTTAAAAGAAATAACTTACTCATAATTTTCATTAAAGTCATCATTGTCAGGTACATCAGAGTCATCTTCACCTTCCCTTTTCATTTCCAGTTTTTTCTTCTCCTCTGAAAAAAAAATCACCATAAATTTAGAAAGCTGTCTGGGATGTTTTTTTTTTTTTTTTTTTAATGTTCTTTATTCAGTAAAGTTTATACATTACAGTAAATGGATAATTTTTTGGCCATCACACTAGGCACATGCCCGTGTTGTAGTGGCCAATTTTATGTTAAGTATAATAATACAAATTAAAAATAAGTTGAATGTAAAACAAAATAATATAAAAATAAAATAAAATAATTTATACATCTAAAACAAGTATGATGTGTAAAGGAATTAAAAATAATGCAAAATATCTACATAAGTTTAAGATATATGAATATAAAAAATAAGTATGGAAAAACAGAAAAATTAAAAATAATATGAAAAGTATATGAAAGAAAATACGTACTATTGAATTAAAAATAATACAAGGAGCATGTATGTATGTTAAAACTGAAATGCATGCTAAATCTTTACATATAAAAATGTATGTTTCTTTGTTTGTCCCATATGCGTTCCTATACCATTCGATTGTGGTGAAACTTTGGTGAGTTGTTGTGTGCACGCCCGCGAAGTTTTATGGTTATGAAAATTGTATAAAAAATTTACAAAAAATATTGTAGATTTAACCTGTAATCGGCCGGAAACGCTCATTTGCGCGCAGCTTTTGAGCATGCACGAAAAAAATATTTCGAAATAAAAGTGTTTGTCTGCGATTTTGACCCTTATATGTACAGAATTTGTATGAAAACAAGGTCAGAATTGCTTGCGCCAATATTATTGATGATATGGCCACTAGTTTCATCCACCTGGCGACACCAGATTATTTTTAAATTATTTTTATCTGTGGAATCGAAATGTCAATTTCGCCGCAAATTGAAGCTGTCAATATTGACGCGTGTTCCTCGACTAAAACATCGTAAAACCTATTAATTTACGTAATTAACGCAAGTAATGTTGTTTGGGTGCATAGTTTATTGTTCTAGGAACGTGTTTCAGTCAATGAAATATACAATAGCTCAAAATTAATCAACAAAACATTCAATTAAAAATTCAAAATCGTGTTTTGTTACAAAATTTCCGTATTTTTCCTGGAATTTGCGGGCCTTTGACAGGTTAAAGCACAATAAACAGAATTAACACTCAAACATTTTCTTTCTTTGAGTGGCATTGCTACACATGCTGGAAACTTTAGTATTCAATAAAATTACCTTGGTAATGTGTGGGCATGAGGTGTTTCTCCACATACTCGGACATGTCTAGCCTCATTGGAAAAGAGAAGTGTGTGTTGACTTTCTCCTTGAGCATCGTGACCATGTTGAAAGTGTAGCGCATGGTGTTGAAGCACAAAATGTGGGGTAATTTCTTGAAACATGCTCTGAAATAAAAAAGAAATTTACAATAATAATATGAATCGATAAGAGAAAATAATTGATACAGTTTTATACTGTACCAAGTCCTGGGTCGATCACAACCTATTGGCGAGTGATCAGGTCAAAAGGACCCGATCTTTGAAAATGCAATAGATAGATGGATGCAACGCCGCCGGCCTGTAGCAGGCAGACCATAAATGTTTAAATTGTGTAGACTGAACTTCTCATTCTCGTGACACGGAAATAAAGATGGTTCATTTGAAAAGGACTAACACTGCGGTTCCAAGTTCAAGTTATTGGAGACTGATACATGGATTACATGGAAATTATGCTTTATACAGTTACTTTTGGAACCGGTTCGCGATGGCGGACAGGTGTATCGGAATGCTAATTGCTAATATTATCCGATTTGGATACTAGGTGCATCCATCTCTATTTCTCTGTTGCGAGAAAGAAATTTGATACTCCCAGCTTTTAATTTATACATCTATGGCCGCTCACCATGCCCATCACGGGTGCTTGTCTAACCTGACAGCTCTTTGATAAAATGATCCGAATCTTTTTTTTGAAAATGTAACCCGAATGATTAGTGATTCGTGATCGGGTTAAATTGATCAGGTATTCAAGATCAACCCAGGACTAACCGTAATGAATAAGTTGTCATTGGTCAGATGAAAAGTGTAGAAATAACA
This sequence comes from Limnephilus rhombicus, assembly GCA_929108145.2. Classification (NCBI taxonomy): domain Eukaryota; kingdom Metazoa; phylum Arthropoda; class Insecta; order Trichoptera; family Limnephilidae; genus Limnephilus; species Limnephilus rhombicus. Next base: position 8,687,830 of record OV815287.1, on the reverse strand, counting down.
AAACTAGTAAAAAAAAACTGGCATGTACACTTTTTATTTAATCAATCAAGAGTCGGATGCGTCCGTAATGTGAGTGTCCACGGCTCTCTATGCAGCGCGCGACCGTGAGAAGTGGAAAAGCCTGGTTTATCGAGCCAATTGGAGTCGGAACAATGAGAGAACAAATAAAGATGACTGACCTCTTCTCAGCGCGCACTTTGGCGCTGCACTGCGAGCAGGTGTAGCAGTTGTCCCCCTCCAGCGTGTCCTTGACGGTGACCTCGTTGAGGCTCTGGTAGAGGTTACGCATGTCGGCCACTTGGCAGCGCACCGTGTAGAATTCCTCCAGGGTGCGCGACACGTGGTTGCAGTCCTGCAATTGTCATAAACTACATTCATTTACATCCAAGATAAGGTTCAGCATTCAAAAATGGCTCTGAACATCACTTTTCAGTTTGCTAAAATGATTAAAAACTCTCAAATCTCTGAAATGCATATGTCATTTCTCTTATCGCCTCTTCTGAAGAAGAAATGAACCACCTCCTTGCTAAAATAGAGGAATGAATGCGTAATCCAAGTCTACTGATCAACAAGGTCAAAACCAAATTAATGGTGATAGACAGGGCAAACACGTTTGTAAGATCAAATAATGTTCTCACAGCCCTAGAAACGGTGAACGACTTTATATACCTACGTTCGTCTATAAGTGACGGAGGAGGTTGCGAAACAGAAGAAGAAGAATTTGCATGACAAAAGACGCCATGAGTAAAATGCAAAAGCTATCGAGTGACAGAGGCATAACAAAAACCACCATGATAAAGATCGTCCAGGCGTTGGTTTTCTCCATATTTTTATACGCTTTGGAAACACTTTGGGGACACAAGGCCAACGAAAACTCAGGATTCCATGGACAGCCAAACACACAAATGTGTCCATTCTGGCAGAGCTAGACTTCCATAACAGGCTTTCAACTATCTGCCTACATCGCAAGATACTTTGGATGAAGAAAATGATTTATCTGGTTTCCAGTGTCAAAAATCCTTACTAGGTTACCAGATTACACTATTCTATTAAATACAAACCAAAATGACTTTAAATGGTGGAGTTTGACAACCAATGAAAGTCATTTTCATTTCATACAGAACTTTAAAGCTTACAGTATAAGAACTTTTTAACTTATATATTTTCCGACCTACCCATATAGAATTTACAGCTAAATCATTCTTAGTATTTCTTAAAAATTAGCAAACTACAGAGGGTATATTTTTGAGTAACTAAATGTTATCAATGCATTTATATATTTAATCACTAAAGACAATATTAGAGACTCTCAATTGAAAATTTGAAACAGAAAAAGATACGGTCGCATCTGGGAACTGAACCCATGCCTTGCCGGGGCACTACTCTATCACTAAGCTAATGGAACCCTATCCCCTTGTAACTTTAACTGCATCATGTTTTGACTAAGAATTACCAATATTATCTTCATTTTCTAACGCATATTTGCATTGTATATGAATAAAGTACACAATCAAACATACTGATTTTGGTTATCTGTGTGTTAGTCGGTTAGTCCTGCGTGAGAGTGAAATCTGGTTCAATGAACTCAAATTTGCTTTGAATTTAAGTGTCATTTTCGAAATTAAAACTTATTGTGCAAAAAATAATTAAGAAAATCAATAAGGAAGGTAGCTACGTATTATAATCTTTTAATCAGAAAATTATTTTAATTGACATTTTCAAAAATGGTATTTCAAGAATACGTACTGTCCCACTATTTTTCACAGGTGTGCTGCACACCACTAGTAAGTATACTAATAAAAAAGAAAATGGATTCTTTACTCACGAGGGAGACCACATTGTTGCTGAGGGTCCCACAGAACAAGGTCTTGACAAGGGTTTTGAGTTCTGACGTCATTTCTTCCAATTTCGATACGAGATTAATAAAAAACTCTGCCATGTCCTTCTGCTCCCCGGTGTTGAGCGGCTGGTGGTCCATCTGATAAACTTTACAAAAGCTGCGCGGATTGTACGCCTTTCTTTCGCTTTCCTGGAAAACATTAAAGGATGAATCAACTGCAAAGCATCAAAATCTACCTTTTTTTTAGATTAACTCGCCACACAAGGCCCAGGGGAAAATAATTTCCCTCGGGCCTATGTCATCTTTGGGGATCCTGTGTCCTACAACAGACCTATGAGAGGCTGGCAAATAGAAAACATAGTCTCCAGAGCATAATATGTGCAGAGCATTCTGTACGGAGTCACTAAACCATTAGAAACACAATTTCTCTCAATTACCCAAGTAAACTGCAAATTATAATTTGCGGCATTCTTGAGTTTTCAGTTCAGTAGTTTCAATTAACCCTGTCCGTTGTGTAAATTATAAATTAAATTAAACATAAGGTTATGATATGGCAACTTAGTTACCATCAGGTAGGCAAACATCCTCTGCATCTCGATGAGCGTGTGCTGGTGCTTGCTCTTGGTGGGATCCGCCTCCAAGATGGCGCTGCGGGCCTGCGGCATCATGTAGAGGTGCTGCATGCAGGAGGCCATGTAGCAGGTGGCCCCCAGATTGGTGAGGCCCACGTAGCCGCACTCAGAGCGCCCCTCCTCGGCGGGCCAGTAGTCCCACGGGTAGGGCGAGTGCGGCCCCGGCTGGTGGTGCGCCATGAGCTTGTGATGCAGGATCATGTAGTTCTCAGGGGCCCCCTTGACTAGTTCTATCAGGAGATCGTACGCTGCTGCCCGGGACTTCTGTGATTTGCACTTGGGGAGTAATCTGGCTGTTGATTTGGCCACGTCAAACAGAAATCCAAACACCTGAAACATTTCAAATAAATGTTAGTAACAAAAATTACGAGCTGAATGCAGTTCAACACTTTTGGAGAAAAACTGGGATGGAAGCGTTCTATTTAAAATGTAATTTTAAGTACATTGTGAATATTCACCCTCATTGATGGTGTTACTATGCAAAAATAAATTATTTTGATTTATTTTTATTGTTTTATGTTTTGGCAAATATGGTTTTTTTAAGATACTCAGAGTGGGAAAATATGAAAAGATACCAGCATTGCCAAAACACAAATTGTCTCCAATTTTATTGTGGATGTTGAAATATGAAGATTATCAGATGACTGCGATTTGTGCCGTAAAACATACTAAACGGGTTTTCATTTTTCAGAGGGAAAATATTTTCAACACGCATTTCATAGTTGAATATATTACATTAGAAAATTCCTGAATTGCGTGCGATACGCGGGAGGACAAGAATCTTCAAGAAATTAGAATATTTTTTATTATTATTTTTTTAATTTATAAACTAACGTTTAGACAAGATTTTTATGCAGCACAAAGGGTAACAATTATTACAAGCAATAATTGTCAGCCTGAAACACTCATTTACATTGAAAAATCTTCCGAGAAAAGATACTTGCCGCCAACGGGACTTGAACCCGTGTCCTTCCGATTGCCGGTCGAATACTCTGACCACTGAGCTATGGCGGCTTATCAAATACCCGCCAAATAATTCAATATATACTAGTGTTTCATTCAACAATTACTGCTTGTTATATTTTTTCCTGTTAAATCTAAACGTTAGTTTATAAATTAAAAAAATAATAATTAATATTTAACAAGTTTAAGTATTTCCCCAATAAATGCAGACATAATTTGTCTCGACGCCACCTAGCGAGGGATTTAACACTAACAATGTCTTCCTCGCAAAAATAAAGTTGGTTGTTTTCAGGTGGAAAAAAAATATAACAAGCAGTAATTGTTGAATGAAACACTAGTATATATTGAATTATTTGGCGGGTATTTGATAAGCCGCCATAGCTCAGTGGTCAGAGCATTCGACCGGCAATCGGAAGGACACGGGTTCAAGTCCCGTTGGCGGCAAGTATCTTTTCTCGGAAGATTTTTCAATGTAAATGAGTGTTTCAGGCTGACAATTATTGCTTGTAATAATTGTTAGAATATTTTTTGTTAAAGCCAATTTATAATCAATATCTTATCTTACTTGTTAAAGTGACATTTTTATTTTTGTCTTTTACTAACTAACCAAGTAAAGCTAATATCTGAAAATGAACGTACAAGGTCGACACTGCTATTTCAGTGCTTCACACCGTACTTTGGAATACTGCAAATGCAGGGGTTAACACAGGTTAGGAAGACAATTAATTCCTAGATCAGAAAACAAATAAAAGAGATATATGTCATAAACATAAATAATATTACCGAATTAAGTAGTTTCTTGGCTCCTTCACTGGACTTGAAGGGCAGCGGATGCTTGACCAGGTGGGTGAGCAGGTTGAGCTGGCCAAACAGTCCATCGTCAGGTACGGACGGCTCGTCCCGCCGCTCGATGATCTCCCGTGACCCCACCGACTCCGTGAGGTGGAAGCAGAGAGTGTTCAGATCCAGGCCGGTCGATTCGTCCGTGCCGTTTTCTAGAAGAATTCTCACTTTGGTTACAATATTAACGAACTGACCATCACATTATTTCAGAGGACAGAGCGGCACACACTCCTTGCTTCATTCACATTTATATATGGTCTCTAAACATACTATTCTGTTATTCTGACTCCCGACACGACCCGATTCAAGTATTTTATTCAGTTGATCGTGCCGTGTCTTTCTCGGGCGTCTTTGACTTCTTCTACCATTAACCCTTTGAACCCTATAGGCCGATAAACCGGCCTGGTGAGGCATACACCTTAATGGCCGATTTATCGCCCTCAACATCTATCTTTATTTCCCTACGGAATACCGGAATACCGGTCTGCGAAAAAAAAAAACAATACGATAGTTTTGATTCATTAGGGACATCATCGCTGCTATAACGTCATAACTATCGTATTAAGTGCAGGAAGAGGGGGGAGAACTTGCTTAGGGCCTCGGGGTTCAAAGGGTTTAACTTCAAGCATCATAAAATTCTCCTTACACTCCTTTCTTCGTTCACGAACACACGCCCAAACCACCTAAGTATCCCTTTCTTAATTCCTTATGGATCTCCACATTTTTAACACTAGGTATTTATTTTAAAACTTAATAAAAATATGAAAACTTTTAACTGGCTCAATTTCAAAGATCAAGCTGGGATTCCACCTAATTTATTTTATAGAACCTGTTGCATCCGAAACTGTTTTCGAATTACAGCTTCAGATGCACTATTTGCTGGAATTGGGTGATAACATGTGTATGGGAAAAATAATGGCTTACAAGGAAGAAGGAAACCAATCACTTACCTCTGCGAAGGCGAACAACACAATTACAAATATAGTTTATTTAGTTCCCCCACTGTACGTATGTATGATTGCCACGATATATTAACGATACAAATAGTATAAAACGATCTTGATACGGTCAAAACACCTTCTTTTAGTAGTTCGTGTTCAAAATATATGAACACGAACAACCAACAAAAATGCTTTCCATGTAGTCCTAAATCTTCATATGTTTTTTCCGAAATCAAAAGCATTTCAATTCACTCTTGTCATTGTTCCATTTTCAAAAGCTATAAAGGATAAATGACATCCCGGAAGGAACTATGCACATTATCATTTCAAAACCAAACAGAACCCATGATATAGATCAGTTATAACAGGCTTTCTCAGAAATCCAAAGATGAATGGACTTCGACATTCATTCTATGAGACAAACTTTAGGATAAATAGATAAAGCGGAAACCCAGCATTTTTGCATTCATTGAAAAGATTTTCTTCTCTTTGTATTGGAGAGTTGATGGTAATAACGTAGAGAAGCATTTTTTATTTTCATATTTACTCAACACAGGACGCCCTGAGGAAATTTATTTCCCTTTCTGGATGTTGTATTCATCTTTGGGGATGCTGTGTGTTAGTTTTTTTTTCAGCTATTCAATGACAATCGGCATTAAATTGTGCAGTATCGCTGTATTGTAGACAGGACACTATTCTACAATGCACTACATGGTGAAAAGAAGGGGGGTTACCTTTAAGTATTTCCGATGGCAGACCATCGACGAGCCTGCAGACGAGCCAAAAGTAATCTCTGCAGGCCGGTCCGTACGGCTCCTTGCCTTCTTCTGTCGCATGGTGGTGCATTGCCTGCAATTATTATTTGCATTGAAATGAATTGTCACATAATTAGGGTGAATGATAAGACAGAACTGAGATCCTCTGCGGATTTTTATAGTCTGTCAAATATGAGTAGAAAATATAAAAAATGGAATTACAAAATTTGTAGGCTGGCGACACCAATTTACCTGTCAAATATTCTTTTAAATTGCAATGACACTGAAAATACAGAACACTGTATACACATTTAAAAAACATTTTTTGGTTTAAAAAAAAATAATAAATCAAAGCACTGTTGTTAACCTGTCAAAAGCCGGCAAATTCCAAGAAAAATACGGAAATTTCGTAACAAAACACGATTTTGAATTTTGAATTGAATGTTTTGTGGATTAATTTTGAGTTATCGTATATTTTATTGACCGAAGCACATTCCTAGAACAATAAACTATGTACCAAAACAACATTACTTGCGTTAATTACGTAAATTAATAGGTTTTACGATGTTTTAGTCGAGGAACATGCATCAACTTTGAAAGCTAAAATTTGCGGCAAATCTGACAGTTTTATGCCACAGATAAAATCGTTTAAAAATATTCTGGGGTTGCAAGGTGAATGAAATTTTTACCCATCTTATGGGGTAATGTTGGCGCAAGCGATTCTGTTCCGTGTTCTTCATACAAATTCTGTACATAGAAGGGTCAAAATCGCAGACAAACATACTTATTTTGAAATATTTTTTTCGCGCATGTGCACAAGCTGCGCGCATATGAGCGTGTTCGGCCGATTAGAGGCTAAGTTATCTACTTAATGACATAAATTTGGTTAAATTGTGTTTTACAAAGTGATTGGCTTTCATTTAATTTAACATAAATTTGAATTTAACAGTAGATAGAAAGGCAGAATCATTAATGGTGAGTTTAGTTACACTACTTTTAGATCTGAATGAGTTAAATATATTCAGATCTAAAATTAGAGACATGATCTAAAGCTCGGACAACGCTAGGTACTTAAGCTTATATTAAATAAATGTGAGCAATTTCTAAAGTATGCTTTATATTTTATTACAATATCGTTATTCTTCATTATGTTAACACAAAATTGCAAACGTATAATAATAATATACCTAGATGCAATTCTAATTTTGAGATCAGTGCATGAGATGGTAGGTATCTATCTATATTCCAATGAAAAAATACTTTTTCCACTTTTATGCATTTTTAATAAAAATGTAGGTTACACAACTTTAGATTACCTACATGGTTATATTTTTAGTATTGCCATTTGAACATCAGTGGTGCTCTCCTATGAATACCACATAACTGTCAGGAGCCATTAGGACTATGGAGCTTTTTTACAATAATAAAAAAAATCCCTCTGGACCTATGTCATTTTTGAGGATGCTGTGTGGAGGATCTTTTTAAGGAAAGAAATTTTAAAGTTCTAAGAAGGAAATAGTTCTGGGAAGGAAAAAGGTATGAAGGATGGGTGGGAATCTGTGGGTCAATGTATGCAGGAGAGAAGGACGTATGAATAAGAGTTCGGCTGGAGACATTTGGGTTAGGTCGCCCTCAACCAGTCTCTCCCGATCTGGCCCACGGCGCAGTAGGTGGGTAAACGCATTCGCCACCAAGACCTAGACAAATCTCACCTCATGAACCCAGGCACCCTTGCTAAGTCTTGTTTTGATCTACTAAGTACTTGGGGTGACCTACAGCAGGGGTGTTGGTTCTCCAGTAAATGGTTCCTGGGGCAGCGGTACCCATACCCACCTCCCAAATTCATCTATAGGTAAATCATTTTAAAGAGACCCTTGCTTATGTAGTGGTACATTGGAGTGTCAGTGGTGGTCCGTGAGTTTTCAGTGAGCTAGACCGCTAAGATTTTTTTTATTTTTTATTAATTTCTTACACAATTACAATTTTTCATTTATTGCATGTAAGAAATAATGCCATATAAATATTTTTAAAATAATGTTTACAAATATTTAAACATAAAAAAAATTTAAAGAAATATAGCAATTTCAAAATAAAAATGTCAGGCAGTGGTGAAGATTTCGTCAGTGTCGAGAGACTCTTTCAAGAATCAAAAGAATTTCCCTTTCGAATCTCTCCTCACCGACGTCAAATACATCAATCTCGGAGGAGATTCGGTTCAGGAGTAATATACTCCTCCCTACCGGTAGAACCATTGGCAGATTAGTCCTACAGGCAGGAAGATAGAATAATCTATAACGACGCTGTCTAAGATAGTCATCTGGGACATAGAGACTCACGCACTCCAAAATGGCTGAGTTCTCAATATAGCCTTGCAGCAATCTGAATAAGTGGGTAGCGGCATACACCTCTCTTCTGAGCTGCAGGGAGTGAACTCCCAGCATGCCCAGAAGAAAGTTCGTTGGGTAGAGCCATGGATAGTGGCCGTACTCCCTCATGTAGAGAAATCTTAGAAACTTTTTTTGAACCCTCTCCAACATGAGGTAGCACCCCACCTCATGAAGATTCCAGATAATCGAACCACTCTCCAGCCTACTGCGGACCAGGGAGAAGTATAAAATCTTCAGAGCACGGGTATCACGAAAAACTCTGACGGTTCAAAGAACAAAACCTAACATTTTTATGGCCGACTGGCACACTCCTTCGATATGAGGACGAAATGTCATATTGCTTTCATACATAATCCCAAGATCCTTTATATTAGAAACTCGTTTGAGATTATGACTGAGCATAGTGTATCTATGGTAGGTGAGACTAAATGCTCTGGTAAAAGTCAGAACTACGCATTTCAAGACATTAAAATGTAGTTGGTTTCGTTGACTCCATTCTGAAATGTTATCAACATCAGCTTGAGGGCGCAGGCAGTCCTCAATATTTCTTATTAGAAGAAATAATTTAAGGTCGTCGGTGAACAGCAAACAGCGAGAAAAACTAATGACTCCAGCAATGTCGTTAATGAAAATGGAAAAAAGAAGAGGCCCTAGGATCGATCCTTGGGGAACCCCTGAAAAAACAAGAAATTCAGCAATTTGGAAGATACTGTGTGTGACAAATTGCTTTCTGTCCTTGAGGTAACGTTTAAAAAACTGTAATATTTGAAGAGAAAAACCTATCTGGGCAAGTTTTGTGAGAAAGATATCGTGATTCACAGAATCAAAAGCTTTGGAGAAGTCGTTATACGAACAGTCTACTTGGTGTCCACTGACTAGGGACCTAGCAACATAGTCGGTGAAAACCATCAGATTGGTTTCAGTGGATCTTCCTTTCCAAAAACCATGCTGTTCGGGGATAATGTACGCATTTATCTGAGGCATAAGGAATTTATAAATTAATTTTTCAAATAATTTAGCAGGAGCTGATAATATGGCAACTGAAAAAATGACATTACTGATGAAATTTCAACTTTTTATATGAAGATCTTCATAAAAAAAAAAAATTCATTTTCAGTTCGTCAATATTTTTATATTTTTCAATCTTAGCGCTCTAGCTCACTGAAAACTCACGGACCGCCACTGGTGTGTGTATAGGTACTTACTATGAAAATCAAATTGTTTTTACTTTTATTATTAACCTGTCACAGGCCAGGCCATTTCACGAAAATTCACAAAAAAACACTAAAAAAAGCACCATTTTGAACTTTGAATTGAATGTTTTGTTGATAAATTTTGAGCTATTGTATATTTTATTGACTGAATCACGTTCACAACACAATAAACTATCTACCAAAACAACATTACTTGCATTAATTACGTAAATTAATAGGTTTGACAATGTTTTATTCGCGGAACGCGTATTTATTGCGACAGTTGAAAGCGCGGCAAAATCTGACAGCCGATTGTCATAGAAGAAATCGTTTTAAAAATATTCCAGGGTTGCAAGGTGAATGAAACTTGTAGCGTCTGCGAGAGTAATGATGGCGCAAGCGATTCTGACACTGTTCTTCATACAAATTGTGTACATAAAAGGGCCAAAATCGCAGACCAAAAGTTTTTTGTAGAAGTATTATTCAAATATTTGAATTATTTTCTCGCGCATGCGCATGTGACGCGCGCGCCGACGCGTCTCCGGCCTGTCACAGGTTAATGCTCTTATTGATTTCTGAGTAAATTGTCAAAAAAAAATATAGATAAGCTATAAGTTTCTATTTTGAATAGTGTTCTTTGACCAGGGTTGTACTGAGAATGTCTACCTCCAGCTTGCAGGGACGCATGCCCTCGGCGCGTGGTAGATGCTCGAGGAGATGCTGCAGCACAGCAGCCGCCACGGACTGTCCGGCGCGGCCGAGACACAGGCGATAGAGGGCGGAGCAGGCCTCGCGGCGCACGGCGGGCTGCGGGTCCTCCAGCAGCAAGCGCGGCAGCCAGTGGCGCACACTGGGCGAGCACACCACGCTGGCCGAGGCTCCCGCTCGACAGTGCGCCCAGCACACCACCAACCACATGCAGTGCTGGACTACCTGTAATACAAACACACCATACCATTTATTTTGTATTTTTTTTTGTTTAATCGGATATTTTATCGGAGGGCCAAAATATTTCCTCCTACCTATAAAAGCCATATGAATGGAATATTTCTGAATGTATTAGAAAACTAAAAGCTGTTTTTGATAGGTGATGAAATACGCTTTCAAATTTTATGATTCGAAATAAACATAATTTTTAGAATATAAAAATTTTGCATGCAAACATAAAAAAGTTCAAAAAAGGCTCACCTTACGTTTTTTCTAACTAAATTTACTGACCACGAAAGAAAATAAAAACACATCGATATTTTATTAGACAAATGTATCATAAACGTTATTATCACCTCGCTTTTTTGTTGTTCATGTTAAAACAATTAATAAAAAATTCCCAAATTTTTTTTAAAATTGAGATCGGAAACTTTGGTTTCATAAAGGTGTACATTTTAATTTATTTGGGGTTAACTTTAAGATTTGAATGTAAATCACATCAAAACTACATAAAATTCATATATAATACACTATTCATACGTAAAAACCCCTAAAAAGGGCATTAACCTATTTGAGACGGGAATCATGTGTATATGCCAACCGACCGCGTGCCTAAAAGAGGAGCGTATCTGTACACGACGCAGCGTTAAACCGAATTTTAAACCTTAATATTTGGTAAATTCATGCTCAATTGAGTCGAAAATCGTACAAATACTATGTCCGTATATTCTTCTTCGCAATATCTGTCAATTTATCAGCTATACACATGTTAAAATCTTATTTTAAGCAAATATGCAAACCATGTAAATATTCCTAAAAATTACACATAAATTAACTAATTTAAACTCTCTCGCGCTTTATCAGAACCTACAGTGCCCTTGAGATGATTTTTCACAAAAGCGGCGCTATATAAATTAGCCAAATATTATTATTATTATTACAGCACATGTAAGTAGCAATGTTCGATCACGGCGCCGATTCATATGTTTGAACTCGGTGATTGTAACCAAATGTCAATATCGGAGCAATAAATCTGTCATCTGAGCACATTCCTTCTTCGTTAAGATGATCATGTGACGTATAATGGCTGTCACTGAGGTCAGTACGTTGTTTTTGTATTGGAGATAGATCATGAAAAATCTGCCAGTCCAGAGGTATTGCAAATTCTTTAACGACATTGTCGTAAAAAGTTTAATCTATAAATAAATAAAGAGCAACTGATATACTGGCTAATAATATACTTCATAAAAGACAACATATGATTTATTTGAAGATATAATCATTGATACCTGTGCTCTGCCCCAGAAGCCAGTCTTGTAGAGGGAGGGGTCCCGGGGGCGAGCGGCCTCCGAGAGGATGCTCATCAGGCGGTTGGTGGTGCTCTCCACTTCCATCAGCGACAGCAGAGTCTATACAACAAAATATTAATATTTTATACACAGCGGTCAATAAAATTACATTACAAAGTTGCTCTTTTAATATGGATAAACAATTTCAAGACATTACCCACGTGCTGACTAAATATTGAAACAATACAGCAGAATCCGTTAATTCAAACCTCCATAATTAAAAAAACGCATAATTTTAAATTTTACCAAAAAACATCCCCAGAATTTTTTTTCTTACAAAATGATTTTCGAATTCGAAATTCATTAATTCATAATTCGAAATTTATTTTTGTCTGCACACGAAAATTTGTTTGCCTAATTTGAAAAACATTGATTTTTTTAAAACAAAAAATTATATACTATGGGAAATTTCGTGGAAAAATATCATATTTTAATGAAATTACTTGAAATATCTGAATTTGAAAGGTCGGCTGTGACGATTCGATGCGGCAAGATTCGATTTACGCTACATGATATTTTAACGAAATTACTTGGAATTTATGAATTTGAAAGGCCGGCTGCGGCAATAATCGACTGCAAAAATTTGATTTCCAAGGAGATAATGTGGAATTTTAACAAATTTGCTTTGAATATCTGAATTTGAAAGGCCGGCAGCGATGGACATCAGCAGCAAAATTTCGATTTATGTGAAAATATATTGTATTTTTACGAATTTACAATGAATATCTGAATTTAAAAGGCCGGTCGGGACGGTAATTGGTTGTAAAAATTTTAAATATGCTGAAGACCAGACTGCGCCCGAAGTCAACTGTGAAATTTCAATTTACGCGGTTATATGTCAAATTTTTACGAATATCTGAGTTAAAAGGGACGGCCGCACAGTAATCAGCCACGAAAAATTTGATTTACTGGGAAAAATATCTTATTTTAATGAATTTACTTTGAATATAGAGCCAACGGGGGCAGTAAACACCTCCAAACATTTGATTTACATGAGAACAAGTTGTATTACATATTACGAATTTACTCCAATATATTCACTTGGATCGTAGTGTTTTTTAATTACATTGCATTATTTACACTGTCTATGTTTTACATATTAAATATGCTATAAAATAGTACCGGAAGGCATAACGGTCCGGTACATTAGTATGACATTTTGAAATATCCTACTACTGACCCAGAAAACTTCAACATTTAGATTAATTCATTGCAAGTTTTTGTGCTTTATAATTGATTTGGTGGTGTTTATGGGTAATCTGAGTATTGTACCAGATAGAGCAGCGGTCGTCACACTTTTCTGGTCAAGGGCCACATCGGACAATGTGAGGTATCACCGCGGGCCGCACACTTATGATTTCGGGGGGGGGGGTGTTGTACCTTTTTGTTTAGCAAGTTAAAAAAGCAACCTTCCATCTTGTGTTCATGATATATTGTCAATTCTTAATAATAATAATACAAGTGAAATCATAATATTATATAAAAAAATAAGTATATACAAGGTATCCGGAAACTCGTAGTACAAGCGGGAAACTGGAGACTCCACATCACATTTGGAGTCGATTTTGTGGTATAACTTTTTTTGATTTGAGCTTTCGTTTTCGAGTAAATCGAGTGAGAAGTTGATTTTTGTTTTGGTCAAATTCTTGTAAATTATTACCGACGATCATAGTACCTAACTAATAAACACTATTTAAAAGAAAAACAAACAAAGAAATCCGGATTTAAAGCATTATTTTGAAATTGCCCATCATTTAATTCAGTTTAAAAATAAAATATTTGGTCGTTCCACGGTTAAACAGCTGATCGTACATATTCGCAGTTTGTAGGTAGCCGCGCGGGAAGAGACGAGGGAGGGGAAAGGTAGTCCGGTCAAGTTAGCCCGAAAAATAATAATAAAACATATTGCAAGTGTAATCCGATTTGAGATTACAGAGAGTAGTAACATCAACCTGAATATCACTAATTTAGTTGCAAAAAAGCAACACCAACCTTCACATTAATTAATGTAAACGTTAGTGATTCTGTTGTACGTTAATTATAAAAAAAAGTTTTTTTTTTTAATTTGTACTTCAAAGTTTGTAGTACTTACTAACAAAGATATTAGAGGTCTCAGGCGGTAGGAGTGAAACCTTCAGAAAACTAAAGTAGACAAGAGTGGGGAGGCTAAGAAGCACCGCACAAAGAGGAGACCGATTATACTATCTCACTCTCTCACAGGCTAAATCTTATTGATGTATGTGTTTGTCTCTTTTTATTGTCGCAATTTTTCGTTTCATCGAGTTTCAAATCAGAAACATATTGCAAGTGTAATCCGATTTGAAATTACAGCTTAGTAGTAACATCAACCTGAACATCACTAATTTAGTTGCAAAAAAGCAACACCAACCTTCACATTAATTCATGTAAACGTTGGTGATTCTGTTGTACGTTAATTATTAGAAAAAGGTTTTTTTTTGTATTTGTGCTTCAAAGTTTGTAGTACTTACTAACAAAAATATTAGAGGTCGCAGGCGGTAGGAGTGAAACCTTCAGAAAACTAAAGTAGACAAGAGTGGGCTAAGAAGCACCGCACAAAGAGGAGACCGATTATACTATCTCACTCTCTCACAGGCTAAATCTTATTGATGTATGTGTTTGTCTCTTTTTAGTGTCGCTATTTTTCGTTTCATCGAGTTTCAAATCAGAAACATATTACAAGTGTAATCCGATTTGAAATTACAGCTTAGTAGTAACATCAACCTGAATACCACTAATTTAGTTGCAAAAAAGCAACACCAACCTTCACATTAATTCATGTAAACGTTGGTGATTCTGTTGTACGTTAATTATTGAAAAAAGGTTTTTTTTTGTATTTGTACTTCAAAGTTTGTAGTACTTACTAACAAAAATATTAGAGGTCTCAGGCGGTAGGAGTGAAACCTTCAGAAAACTAAAGTAGACAAGAGTGGGCTAAGAAGCACCGCACAAAGAGGAGACCGATTGTACTATCTCACTCTCTCACAAGCTAAATTCTATTGATGTATGTGTTAATGTGTTTGTCTCTTTTTCTTGTCGCTATTTTTCGTTTCATCGAGTTTCAAATCAGAACAGTGCTAAAGACTTCTTCATTTCAAAAATGGTCAGAAATTTAATGTTGTTCATATCTATTTTAACCGGACTATAAAAATTCCGAAACAAAATTACCATCTCTTTCTCTCAGGGTCAATCCACACGTGCGCGAACAGGCGAGCGAATAATGTCTTGAATATTAAAAATGGCCGCGTTTAAAGCCCGTCTTCCACTGTTCGGAATCCGCTCGACTAGCAAACGTTAACTGCATACAAGTGCTTCTATTAAGAACGTTGCGAGCGAAGCAGACTAAACGAGTTAAATAGGTTCGAACGAATCCGCTCCGCTATTAATGAAGGTGTTTATTGAAGCCGCTTGCCAATTTTAGTGTTTATAGGATACGACTAGCAAAGAATGTCGCAATGTCGTCAAAAAGGATGCTGCTTGGAAAACCATCATCGAGATGAAATTGCCGGAAATAAGAAAGTTTAAAACAAATATAAATTTAATTACATGTTTTTTTTTTAAGCAAACATTTCTTCATTGCCTACGCGTTAAAAAACATCCTCACAAGAAACAGTACTTGAAATCACAGAATCACTCTGTTCATCAATGACTAGTTACCCGCTCAGCTAGACTCTTTTCCGCTCGCAGTGGAAGGCGGGCTTTATAATGGCCGCCATTAAATTTTGTTGTTTCGGAAATTGTTTGTTTACAAATGCAATCGACAGTTTTGTCCACGCGTTTGGCTCGTTGACATCTTTCTACAACAAAATTTTCGTAATTAAACTTTAAAACAAAGTGTGCTTGTGAATTATTTTGTGTTATTTTCATATTTTGACGTGATTAATTATTGTGTTATTACAATGGAATATACCAACGCATATGTGTTTTTTTGTGATGTACCAATGACATGTTAAAATGCGTTTTTTGTGATGTACCTAGTGTTTTTGGATTAAAAAAGAAATATTACATAATGTAAGTTAGAACATACCTATGCTAATAATTTCTCTCACAATGCTTGTTCGAATTGGTCCAGTTATATCGCCGAAAATCTTTCAAGTAGAGTACATTATTGCCCGCCGTCCGTTTCAAGATGACGGGTAGGTACACATCAAAGTAAATACGTTAATTTAACCATATTATAATGCTTAGAAGAAATGAAATTTTAGAAAAGGTGGAAGAATAAATTAGTGGGATGAAAATAAATAAACTATGAACACGAAAAGAGATTAATGGCAGCTTATAAATTTTGTAGCATCTTCGTTCTACGACATTTCCACCTATCAGATGAAATTTTAACCCCAAATAGCCGAAATTTAATTTTTTTTTTTTTTTAAATTTTAAATGTAAAAATGCTTAAATTGAAAATATTTATGTTTATTTGGGTTCTCTATGGGATGTAGGTTCACCAGTTTTCCGCTTGTACTACGAGTTTCCGGACACCGTGTATATGTTGATCTGTAATGGAATCTTTTCGCACACGTGATAAAAATGATTACAATACATACAAACACAAAAATTAACCAATATTATTTGCTTTATTAGTACGTGATAAGACTGATAAGCGCGTTTTTTGGTATTTTTTAGACCATTTTTTTTACCTACCCACGCCCTCACTGTGCCATCTCTTCGCCCTCTAATTTTCTCTGTATCTTCTACTGCCCCCCTGAAAGCCTCAAACTACCACAAGGGAGCGTTATCGCCCATGCTGAGAACCTACACAACGTACACAATGCGCGCATTCAAAATCGACTTAGGATGTCCGTTATTTGTTTTTTGGGGTGTTATGCCGTGTTGTGCTACCTCCTTCTTTAACCTACGTTTCGGACAACGTTGCAGTGTCCATCATCAGGGCAGATCCGGCAAATCACACATCTGCCTCGATAATGGACACTACAACGCTGTCCGAAACGTTGGCTAAAGAAGGAGGCAGCGCAACACGGCGTAACACACCAAAAACAAATAAGGAAAATACTTTTGGCCGTAAAAATCTGAAAACATATCTGACTTAGAATGTGTTCAAAAACCAGCTGATCGTTTTAAAATCAAATGTCAATCAATTAAAATCAACGTAATATCATATTTAATAAAAAAACGGCAGATATTTGTGCGGGCGCATAAAACATATAATATAATTAATTGTACATGAAAAAAAAAATATTTAAAAAGAAAACGGCAGATATTTGTGCGGGTCGCAAAATAACGGATAGTAGGTTTAATTTTGTACACGAAAAAAAAATTATTTAAAAAGAAAATGGCAGATATTTGTGCGGGCCGCAGAAAAACGGATAATATAATTTGTACATGAAAAAAATATATTTAAAAAGAAAACGGCAGATATTTGTGCGGGCCGCAATTTTACGACCACGGAGATAGAGGGTATAGGAGTCCTATAATTTCAAAACCCGCTATATCCGATTTTTTGACGAAATGATCTGGGTATGACATCTTTTTCACATTTTTGCGAGGAACAAGACTAACCTAAAATTGAGTTTTAAAATCTCCCTTATCACGACCAAAAAACATGTTAAAACTGCGAGTGAGAATCAAAACCCGCTATATCATTCAAGAAGTTACTATCAAAACCCACTATATCGGAATTCAACCAATCACGAGCAGTTATTTTGCTAAGATGGCGGGTGTAGAAACACGCCCCTCAAGTCAGTTGAGTTTCAAAAGCCTCTATATTCCATACAAATCACGAAGTGAGTAACGAAATCCGCTATATCCATTTTATTTATTCAAATTACTTAAATAATTCTAGGCATACATTGAAAAAGGAACACTTTTCGAATGTATAATTACTCCAATTCATTATATAAAAATAAAAAATGCAATTTTTTATTTACGCTAGAGATGTGACAGTTTTTTGCGGTTTTCTCCGAATCAGTGAAAGTTGATATAGCCGATATATAAATTGAACGACTCATATAATAGTCGCGTACTCAATTCCAAATTAGATTTTTTGGAGATATCTGGATAATCAACTGTACGATCGATTTGTCTACAATTGGTTGGTAGAATTTTTTTCTAATTCTTTTCAAACTATTTTTTCACATTGTATACGCAAAAGTGGAATAAGTATATGTAACGGTCAATAAAACCTGACCTCATGTAGAGTAGGTATGGACAGCAAGTCGGACAGCTTGGAGGAAGGCTGGCCATCGGGATTGCTGCTGGACACGGTGCCCAGGTGACCTATCAGCTTCAGCAGCAGCACTAGGCAGTCCTGCCGCCACTCATTGTCCTCACCATCCTCACTCTGTAGGACTCCTGCAAAATAAACAATCAAACAAATCACATCATTATTATGTTAGTTACAGCTACGTAGCATAGATGGCAACAGTGCTAATAGCTCAGTTGAGTTCTCTAAGAGATGTCGCTAGTTTGTAGGTTTGCCCCTCCATTTTCAGAACTGAGGTGAGCTAGCAGTTAGGTTTCTAGCAACAGTGAGATTTTGAGAGCATAAGAAAAAGGACATTCATTTTACTATTACTAGGTACTATTTACTAGGGAAAGCAGCGCTCCCAGATGGAATACAGGCTGAAATCCTTAAACTTATAGGAAATAAAGGGATCCTAGTATTGACGAGTCTCTTTAACTCAATATATAATACAGGAATTATTCCACTAGATTGGCTTCGATCCACTTTTGTTACTCTCCCTAAGAAAGCAAAAGAAAGAAAATGTAGTGACCACCGCACAATTAGTTTAATGAGCCACTTATTAAAGATATTTTTGCGAATTATACATGGACGCGTATATCGCAAAGTGGAAGAAAAGATAGGTGTTACACAATTTGGCTTTCGAAATGGGTTGGGTACTCGGGAAGCGTTATTTAGTATTCAAGTACTAATCCAAAGATGTAGAGATGTGAATACAAATGTACATGCATGCTTCATTGACTTCCTTAACCGGTCAAAGGCCGTGACATTTAGCGGAAATTCGCGGAACTTCGCAAAAAAACACTAAAAAACCACAACTTTGAATTTTGAATTGAATGTTTTGTTGATAAATTTTGAGCTATTGTATATTTTATTAACTGAAACACGTTCACAACACAATAAGCTATCTACTAAAACCACATTACTTGCATTTATTACGTAAATTAATAGGTTTTATGATCGTTTTATTCGCGATACACCCATTAATTGCGACCGTTAAATTCACGGCAAATTCTGACAGCCGATTGTCATAGAAGATATCGTTTTAAAAATATTCCAGGGTGACTAGGTGAATGAAACTTGTAGCGTCTCCGAGAGTAATGACAGCGCAAGCGATTCTGACACTGTTCTCCATACAAATTGTGTACATAGAAGGTCCAAAATCGTGGACCAAAAGTTTTTTGTCGGATGGATTATTCAAATATTTGAATTATTTTCTCGCGCATGCGCATATGACGCGCGCGCCGGCGCGTCTCCGGCCTCCCAGCGGTTAAAGCATTTGATAGAGTTAGACATGACAAAATTATTCAAATTCTGAAAACCTCCGGGATAGACGATAAAGATATAAGGATAATTGGTAATCTTTATTGGAACCAGAAAGGAGCAGTAAGAGTAGAGCAACGTCTAACAGACGAAGTAGAAATAAAGAGAGGCGTGCGACAGGGTTGAATTCTTTCACCTATGCTCTTCAACTTATATTCAGAAGAAATATTCAATGAAGCTCTGCAAGAGGCTACTCAAGGACTTGTTATAAATGGGAAGATTCTGAACAACCTGCGTTATGCAGATGATACAGTACTTCTATCAAGTAACATTGAGGATTTACAACTTTTGCTGAATCAAGTAGTGAAGACTTGTGAGAATTTTGGGCTGGAACTGAATATAAATAAGACAAAATACATGCTCATAAGCAAAAATAACGCATTGGATGAAAATCTTTATATTGCTGGAACAAAACAAGAGAAGGTACAGAGTATTGTATACTTGGGCTGCAATGTAAATGATAGATGGGATCCTTCAGTTGAAATCAAATGCCGCATTGAGCAAGCTCGTGCAACCTTTATCCGCATGAAAAAAATGTTCTGCAGTCATGATCTCAACCTTGGATTACGAATGCGAATGGTCAGATGCTACGTGTTTTCAATATTATTTTACGGAATGGAAGCATGGACGCTTACTGAAGAACTTATTAGGTGACTTGAGGCATTCGAGATGTGGATCTACAGAAGAATACTTAAAATAAGCTGGATGGACAGGGTTACAAACGAAGATGTTATGGTTCGGATGAATAAAGAAAAGGAAGTAATTAAAACTATAAAAATCCGAAAACTTCAAAATCTTGGACATGTGATGAGACATCCAGAGAAGTATGAGATCCTGCATCTCATAATGCAGGGAAAGATTGCCGGAAGACGGGGCCCTGGAAGAAGGAGAACCTCATGGTTGAAAAACCTGAGACAGTGGTATGGCCAGTCTACCGTGGAGCTGTTCCGGGCTGCAGTAAACAAAGTCCGCATAGCCAACATGATAGCCAACGTCCGTTGAACGGACAGGGCACAAGAAGAAGAAGAAGGTACTATTTTAATTTTACTATTTTGAGAGCATAACTAAGAGGACATTAGCCTCCACTTCACACTCATTCCTAATTACAAGAGCTTCTAGTCTAAGTAAAGAAAAACCACCTGACTAATAAACATGTTTTAAACGCTACATAACTGTCTACAACCATTTACCCTACATTAATGGTTGTGTAAAATTTAAAACACGTTTATTAGTTATTATTATTGATACGGATGCTGCATAACATGCTTTTTGAGAGGAGGGTTTGGGTACAACCGCCTCCGGAAACCATTAATTGGATAACCCATACCTTTGCCAAAGGTCACCCCAAGGGGTTCACTGCGTTTACATCATGGGGTGAGGTTTGTCCAGGTCTTGGTGATGGGTGTGGTGTTTGGGAGAGGTCGGTTGAGGGAGACCTCTCCAACCGAACTCTTTCGACCCATCGCCTTGCACCGTAGTGGGGAGGGTGAATTTCATACGTCCATCCCTTCTGGACACATTGATCCCCAGATTCCTACCCACCCCTCAAACCTTTTCCTTCCAAGAACTTCCTGTCATTTATTTCCTTAAAAATACCGTTCACACAAGTATCCCCAAAGATGACAGTAGATCGACATTGATATTTATTGGATGACATTTCCTCAGGGCCTCTTTCACTAGGAACTACATACATACCTGACATGAGAATATCATAGAGATGCCTCAACCCTCCGTTCCTGATGAAAAGCTGACTCCACGACTCTTTCTCCACCTTATCCTCCTCGGGAGACAGCGGGTTCTCCGAGCTGGTGATGGACTTGAGCGTGGCCCCCTTGTGTGGCGAGGCGGGGGGCGAGCTCACACCCGTCATACTGAGCTTGTCCACGATGTGCAGCGAGTACATGAGGTGCTGTGGAGAGGCGGGGTTCAGTAGACCGGGCAGCTGGGGCTCCACGGGGTCCTGGAAGGCCTCCAGGAGGGTGGGGTTCAGCGGCACGGCGTGCAAAATGTCCCACACGCGCCGTGAGAGGAGCTGTGCCTTCATGTGAGCAACGCGCTCCTGCAAAATATATATCATTCAATATGTTATTCTAATTTTTATTATTTATCCCGTAGGTCTATTCATTTTGTTTTCGGAACAACTCATATAGGTCTCATAGAAATTGTTGTCTCCCTTACTATCATGGTTAGAAATATGATCTGAACAGTGTTAGAAATAAAAAATACCACGCTTTGTATTCAAATCTAAAAGTTAACTGCAAAATAATTAAAATATACACCTTTATGGATCCAAATTTTAGGACCGCAATTTGAAAAAAAATTATGAAAGTTTAAGAATTTTTTATTAATTATTTTTACATGAAATGACAAAAAGTGAGTTGATAATATACATTTATGTGTTTTTTTTTTTTTCATTATCAGTAATATTAGTTAGAAAAAACGTAACGTGAGCCGTTTCTCAAACTTTTTTATTTTTGCAATATTTTTATATTTCAAAAAATATATGTTTATTTCTAATTATTAAATGAAGTTTTCAAAACAGTTTTCAGACACATTCAGAAATATTCCACTTATTTGAATTTCATTGCAAAATGGAAATATTTTGATCCTCTGATAAAATACGGTTGAGGCCTGGGGGGTTAAATCCTACAAGTTTACTGCATGAATAGCCCAAAACTGTACGACTTTGTTAGAGACATCATAACATTTGCTTACTATTGACTTCATAGTTGCTACAAAGCCATTCGAACTTAAATGAATGCAGGGAAAAATATCCAAGATGCACCCAATACACCATAAAGATGGGGCATTTAGCTAGAGTTGTCTTCATTCATACAGATAAATAAATAAATACTCTTCAAGGCAAATTTGGCACATTGGCAGGAAATCTAATATATGTACATTGAATTAAATAATTGTTAGGAACCTTTAGCCACTCGAGCGAAAGCAACCTAAATTCGGGTGGCACCGTTAGTGCCCTTCAGCAAAAGTTACCCTAACGTGGGTAGCTTTTGCTCAAGGAAAAAAGCAAAGGTAAGAGACAACAAGCGAAAGCACCCAAATTAGGTTAGCTAATTTCATATTGTTTACAAAAAAAAATACGTTTTTAAATGTTAAAAATTGTATTTATTTAATGTCTATGATCATAGACATTTCCAGTAGACCAAAGACAACACAGAGAAGTAGAAATATACAATATTGCCCTGAATAGGTAAAGCAATACAAGGTAGGGCAATTTCAAAAATATGCTCAAGTGGCGATGTTCAACATTAATTTGTCAGCGTACTGAAACTTACCCCCTTACTGCCGGGCATGGTCATCTGGCCTAGGGTCTGCATGAGCGCGAAGAGGCGGTGGAAGTACTGCGGCTTCAGAAGGAGCAGGGTGGGCAAAAGAGCACGCGGAGGTGGAGGCTGCTGGGAGGGCCATTCCGCGCCCCGGCCAGCGCGGGCCCCCGCTACTCCCACAGATACAAATACCAGCTGGAAAATACAAAGTACGCTTTAATATGATGGAAATTTTTATTTTTTATTTATATATTCAATAATATTAATATTTAATTTATAAAACAGGTTATTTGTATACAAGTTATGCTGGTATTACGTGTAACAGCTGTTTCATCTTCTGAAGACATTATCAGAGTGTTTGATAATGTTTGACAATTTGATAATGCTCTCAGAAGGCGAAACAGCTGCTTTGCTTAATAATAATTATTTTTAATAAAACTGTTTTTTATAAATTGAATAATAATATTATTGAATATATAAAAGAACAAACTCTTGCAAAATGAGACCAAAAACACATAATTTTACAGGGAAATTTAGAGTTAAATTGAATTATGATTAGTATAAGAATACACAAAATTGGATAAAATTTTAAAAGTTAGTTATGACAAGTGAGTTGAAACAAAATTAGATTTGTGTTTTTGTTGGAAGAAAAATTAAAAGGAACCCTGTATGGTCTTACTTGGTAAATCTCAGGACCTTCTACAACAGGGATACGCAAAGCGTACATCTAAATAAAGATTCAAGAACAAATATCTAAACCTTGGGAGGCAGTAAGGATAAACTCTGGCATGCGATGGGTTTCGAATGCCAGAGAACGGGTGCACCTAAACAGCAAGCGCGTGCTTGGTGTTGGTAGGTCGGGTGACATCTCATGTCGAGGCGTGATGGGCCAGACAGCAAGGCCTCGAAGGTGTTATGGAGATGTTCCTGGTGTCATACTGGATAAACTTGCAAATCACGTGTAGCTGATTGCGCGGGCGACAACCCGGCGAGGGCTTGAACTTCGATGCGGCACTGTACTATTGTTATCACTGCTCGGTATGTATGTGTCAACCGATGAATTGAGACTAGACTGGACTAGCGTGTGAGTTGCAGCTCTTATATAGCCGACCGGTAGAGTAACTACCCAGAGCGCCAGGTAATGTTGCGAATTCACGCAAAGCGAAGAAAGTGCTCGAACGTTCTGCTGCCGTAGTGATAAACGGCTGTTGACTCAAGGCCTTTCGCGTAAGTGGTGGAATAATTAACCGGCTAGTAGTAATTATCGGCTGTAGGTAGATATGTACCGGCAGTACCTTGCGCGGTGTGCACTGTTCTCGTGTGTTCCTACAGCGCCAGTGGCGGCGCAATGAATTCGGAAAAAGTGGGCGCTACAGCGCTATATAAATTAGCCAAATATTATTATTATACTTTGTATTGTTCCACAGCGATACCTCAAGGTAATTATCGCCACAACAACACAAATAAGTACAAAACGATATTGTACTTACGAGATGGTCAAATAACTTCTTTTTATTTCAAAAACTAGATTGTGAACACAAACAATTTGCTTCCGAGGTAATCCCAATTCTTCTGTTTTTCAGAAACAACTGCACTAGAATTTGGTATTTTTCTGTGGTCATTGTTCCAAATTCAAAATGCTTTTCCAGCAAGGTGATGCGGTTAGTGAAAGGTAGGTACTGGATAAATGACATCCTGGTAGGATGTCATTTATCATCCTACCAGGATGATAAGTCAGGAACTATGCATAACATCATTTCAAAACCAAACAGCCAGGTTTGACTTGCATCAAGACTTTATAGATGGTGTCACCAAGGGCGGATCCAGCTTTGGCGCCAGAGGGGGTCACATAGTCGTGGTCAAGTCACCAGAAGTTATAATTTAATTTTGATAATAATAGAGACAAGTAAAAAGTAGGTAGGTAGTTTTGATAATAATAGATAATAATAATATATAATTTATTTTATTTAAAAAGAAAGACAAAAATTCCCGGGTTACGAATAACCCAACAATGTTTTGAAAATCTCCTACTACCACCACAGAAAGCCGAAAATGTTGCTTGTGTTGTGATGGAGGAATCGAACACGCGACGCCCAGGTGGGACCCAAGCACTATGCCCACTCAACCACTGACCAGACTAATTAAAATTGTTAAACATAAAAAAACATTATGTTTAACAATTTTAATTAGTGGTCCACCTAGGTCCTGGACCCAGTCCAGGGGGTCATGACCCCCATGACCCCCCCTGGATCCGCCCTTGGGTGTCACTTGTGCTAGACATTTTGTAACAACGCGACTTTAGAAAAAAAAAGTCAACAAAGAATGACAGCTACAGCAACTATTTAGTTGTGAATGAGGTTATTAAAATAATTCTAGTTTTGATGTTTCGAGAATTCAACAATGATTGGTGAAGACGCAGATCTCGTGATTTCAGCAGCGATTGTGCGTGATAAGTTGCTTGCAACGTGGGTACATAGCAAGAGAATCCGATACTTGCATATCCCTGTGAAATAAGAGCATTAGAAACAATATTTAATAGCAAAATAAACTTACTTGATTATCCTTAAAACTCATATCGTAAAGCGTTCTCTCGTCATAGTCTATGATGAGTTCCTGCCCTTGAGTTATCAGTCTGATGGGGCCGTCGCTCACCAGGGATGAGGTGCCTTCGTCACTTTGAGCCTGAAATATATTTAAAACCATTATAAACGTATACGATTCATATTTATGCATTTACAATCCCTCGCTCTTTAACTTATTTAATTCGAAAGAATAATTCGTACCTGTTGTTCCCACCAATAAGTAACTTGGGCTCTTAAATCCGCCACATAGTCAGTGTTGTGCATGTTGAGGGTGGCCTTCAGGTTAATTCCTCCCGTTTGGAGAACTACCTTCAAGGGAGCTCCCTCTATGCTCGATCCACAAACTGAATTGCCCGTCAGTGCCCATCGCCGTAAATGATAGGCATATCTGCAATTGATTAAGAAATAACATTATTACAATGATATTTTTACAATGCAATCTGCACAAACACATTGCCGACACTGAAACAAATTAACAATCGATATGGAAAATTTTCAATTTGAAATTTAAATATGGAACAGTAAGAAGTAGAGATGAGTAAAATAACCATTTTTTCATAATCGTTTAAGTTCTGAAACAGTTTTGGCATAACCGTTAAAAAGTGTAACTACACCCGCCATAAACCCACGCAAAATGATTCCATTACAACACAATTCCTTTGAGAATTCCATGCAAATCAACTTCCACAACACTTTAGTGAAACGGCTATACCCGTCGTAAACCGTTGCTACAAAACGCATTAGAGCAAAATGCTTTCTCCCAAAACTCCATCGCTGACCTTATTGTTGCTTCAACACGCTTGATTGAAAAATTACGGAAAATAATTTTACCTGCGCTTAAAAGTATCTAAATGAGTTTTTAACAACAACAGCGCCCTCTGGATGCACTGCAGCGAAGCTTCCTCCGTAGAATGTTCCTGATGTGTCTGACTTTTAGCCTTCTTCGGACTGCCGATACTTCCAACACTACCGTTGGTGGAGTCGGCCATATTAACGGCAGCAGGCTGACCTTCGCCTTCAACTTCAGGTTCTTTGCCATCGGGGGTGGAAAGGTCGTCTTCGGGTTTGGAGGGTTTCTCTTTTGGCTCGTTGGCAGTAGTGGTGGTGGTTTCCCGTTTGGGCTGTGGACCGAGACCCTCAGCGGCCGTGTCTAGATGGGACATGCACTTTGATACAAAGTCTTCCTCCTGTTGAAGATGCTGACCCATGTAGTAGCTGTTTAGGTATTGGATGGCTCCCATGGAAACATCTGGAATAAATACAATAAATATAAAAAATAAGATCCTCGACTACGAATCCCGACTGTTGGCCCCCCGAAATTAAAATAATTATAAAATTATAATTTTTTGTGCATTATTTACCTATGAAAAATTCCTTAATAATAAGTTGGCATGGATGTCAAACGAATTTATTTACAGCGTCGATTTGTTGTACTTATGCGTATGTGGAATATAGAGTATATAGACGAGTAGTTTTATCCTGGATGTATTTGAATGAAAAAATGTTTTATGTATTTGTTATTTGGCAGTACATCCTTTCTGCACACCCCTTCGGAGACACTTAGTTATATTGTGTGTAAGTAGGTATGTATACCGAATTTCCCTAAAATGACTGCTTATATAAGTACGCCCAGGGGGCGTGAACTGTTGAACGTGAACTATTGTGGGATGAACTGTTGTGGAACCAAATTTATTTAATTAATGTGTTTTTCACCATATACTTCACAAAAAACAAAAACACCAAAAATTCCTATTTGGATTTCAATTTAATGATTTTTTTAAACGTGAACACTGCACAAGAGTCTCAACTGCTCCCAACCGTCTGGAGCCAGTGAGACTATGACATCACAAATTGCGGTATGTTGTGAGGCTGATGGTAGTAGGAAGGGGAACGAGATGGGAAAGAGGAAGGTGGCGAAGTAACAGGCTATTCAGATCTGATCACCAAACACAGCTAAAGTCCTTTTGAGCAATGTTTCGATTCTTAATGGAGGTTTTCACCAGGGCGATACTGAAAGTATCTACCACTTTGGAAAGTGTGGCAAAAAAATAACAAATTTAGAGTTCGCAGATTAAAACGTGATTAATTTGAGTTATTTCACAATTTATTCATTTAAAATAATATTTGTCTATTTTTTTTACGCACCAGATTTAAATGTCCGGGTTTAATTTTCCCCACAGGAAAAACTAAACCCTTTCACACACTTCCCAAATGATCATCTGGTCAATCCACGTTATGCAATTGCACTACATGTATTATAATTACAAAACAATACAAGAACAACATGTCAACCTACCAGAGACCAGATGGGAAAATAATTCACCGACTCCAGATAATTAATAATATAATTATAATAATAATTAATAGTATTTCAAATGAATAAATTGTGAAATAACTCAAATTAATCACGTTTTAATCTGCGAACTCAAATTCGTTGTCAAGGATTAAAAGCACTCAACCACGGAGGTCGTCAATTATTTAATAAATATAAAATAATACGAAGGATATTGGCAGCGTCCATAATGATAATAAAATTCAAGTTCCATAATTTATTTATTTTTTACATTAACTCCACACAGGAGGCCCTGAGGAAAATAATTTCCCTTGCTCAGGGCCTATGTCATCTGGGATGCTGTGTGGAGGGTCTTTTTGAGGAGAGGAAGGAATGAACATTGGTCTTGAAGAGACCAATGTTCGTTTACAGCGTTGATTTGTTGTACTTATGCGTATGTGGAATATACAGTATATAGACGAGTAGTTTTATCCTGGATGTATTTGAATGAAAAAATGTTTTATGTATTTGTTATTTAGCAGTACATCCTTTCTGCACACCCATTGTGTGAACACTGGTCTTGAAGGGACCAATGTTCATTCCTTCATTGTTCATGTTCATGTTTATTGGTCTTGAAGAGACCAATGTTGTAGGAAGGAGGAAACACAGAGGCCGGCAAATCATTCCACAGCCGATCTGTTGAACACAAGAACGAGTCAAAGAAACGACCCGTTCTCATGTGAAAAATGTCAACCGTGTCCAAATGTTGGGCACGCGTTTGGCGTGTTTCCCGACTACGCACCGGTGCCGAAGGGATCTATGATGCTAGTTCCATTGTAATACCGGTAGAACAAGGATAGCATTCCCACCCGACGCCTGTGCTCTAAAGATTGCAATCCGTCTGTTGCTATTAAACGGAGAATCTATTAAACGGACCGCCCGTTTCTGTACAGAGTTGAGGGTATTTTTCAGGTATTTTGGAGCTCCAGACCAGAGGTGGCTGTCAAATTCAACCGTGGGGCGCACTTGTGATTTGTTCAGGGTTAGCAGTTGTGTACTCTTAAAGTATCTGCGGGCCCTGTACAGTACGCCCAGTTTTTGGGAGGCTAACTTTACTCTGGCTTCGATGGAGCCCCTATACCTGAGCTGGTCACTTAGGGTTACACCAAGCATATCAATGGAGGGCCTGTTCGGAAAATTGCTTCCGTTGAAAGAGACTAGATTTTCATTCCGATCCCTTTTAGACGTAATAAGACAAGATTAGGTCTTTGAAACATTAAATTAACGAGATTATTTTTACCCCAAGAGAAAACACTCTCGAGGTAACCGTCCATTCTTTGCTTCAAAGCCCTACGAGCCATTGGAGTTTGTGAGCCCTTTGGGGGCTTGTCAAACAAAAAGCTATCATGGATTGTACTGTCATCCACGTAACAATGAATTGGTGCACATGACAAAAGGTCGTTGATGTGCAACAAAAACAAAGTCGGAGACAGAACCGATCCCTGCAGGACGCCAGCATTTATCGAGTGTGAGGAAGAGGTGAAACTGTCAGCTATAATGGAAGATACTCTCAGTATCACCCTGGTCAAGAACCACCATTCAGAATCGAACTGATGATTTTTTTTTTGTTACATTAGCTTCACACAGGAGGCCCTGAGGGAAAAAAAATCCCTCAGAACCCATTTCATCTTTGAGAAAGCTGTGAGAAGGGTTTTTTTAGGGAAAGGAAAGAGAGAAAGTTCTGGGAAGAAAAAAAAAATGAGGGGTGGGTAGGAAGTCGGTACTCCAATATAAAATATTGCAACGACTGGTTACCAGTATTATTGGCTTTCAAAGCAATCTTCCAGAGGTGGTCCATGGCGAGGACATGCGGATGGTTTTGGTCCTTTGTATCAACCCCTCCCTGCCCCAGAGCCATGCGGGCTAAGTTACACAGCTGCTGATAGAGGCTGAGTCCCATTATGCTTATTGTCTGAAAGGTAAACAAAATACTAGTCAGATATGATTGGAGATTTTCACAACCAAAAGTATTATCATGATTTATTTTTGGGTTATCATGCCATGTTATGTTATGCCATAGTAGAAGCCATGATTTATTTCAGTGCAGAAATTCTGTTACCAATGTGTACTCCTCTTTGCCCAGAATTAACAAAAATAGAGGGAAATCAGAAATAAGCTTTCCAGTGTCTGCCTATTTCCCTCTATTTTTGTTAATTCTGGACAAAGAGGAGTACACGTTAGTAACAGAATTTCTGCACTGGAATAAATCATGGCTTCTAGTATGACATAACAAAATTTGAAAACTTATCAATACATGAACTTCTGGACTATCATATGCATCATTTAAAATGTTATGAAGGTGCCTGATCTGACAATTTAACAAGGGCCTGACAAGAAACTTTAATAAATAAAAGGATATTTTTGTTGAAGCAAAAAATCATAGAAAATAAAATTCGTGATAAAGAGACTTTTTTCGCTTCTAATTTGTTCGCTTTTGGGAACAAATCGTATAGGTCTCATAGAAATTGTTGAATCTCCCTTACTATCATGGTGGGAAATATGATCTAAACGGTGTTAGGAAGAGAAAACCCCAAGTGTAAAAGTTAAAGAAAATGTCCACCTCTATTTGAAAAAAATTTGTGAAACTTAGTGAATTTTTTATTAATTATTTTTACATGAAAAGACTAAAACGTACATAAAAAAAAAATAAAGTGATAAATACATTTATAATTCGTACGTCCAAGAAAATATGTGTCTGTTTTTAATTTTTTCATTAATTTTTTCGGTAATTTTCGATAGAAATACCCAAGGTGAGTGATTTTTTAAACTTTTTTATATTTGCATTCAAAAACTTTATATTTAATATATTATCCAGTGGAGCGCATTTGCCACAATAGAGCGCCATTTAAAATACCTCTGATTGGTTTGCTGCCTATTTTAGGCAAATTTTCCATAGACATTAAAAACTTTTTTGTAATATTTTAAATACTCCCGCGATCTGAGACTAACATAATAATGCAGCTGATAAAATCCTTTAAAGCATTTTTCATAGATGTCTCAATTTTTTTTGCGTCTATGATTTACTAGAACATTCTAAAAAACACATTTAACCCCTCCGCAACGTAAGCAGATATAAGCGTTAAAAATAGGACAGCAGTCAAGTACAATAAGCGTGTTTATACGTCAGCGCGTGTGTTTCCATAGAAATCGTTATAACTCCGTTATTGTTTTAGTTACATCCCTAAAACAAAAAGTCAAAGGTCGATAGTAGATCAAGCTGCACATTTCTATCAAGTTGTCTATGGAAATACATAACAGGAATCAGCTGTCAATCGTGTAGTTGACAAAAATATTTACCCGCGCAAATTTGCTACCGGCAGCTCCACCGCGCTCCACATTTTAAATTTTTTAAAAATATTTTTATATGAAATGATAAAAAAGTGAGACAAAAGTGTTTATTACACATATATACAATAGAATAAGTTTTGTTGTTTGCATAATCTGTGATTTTAGTACCGTTTTCACATAAAAACATCACGTGAATCATTTTTACCAATTTTTAATGTTTGCATTCTAAATTTTAATATTTACAAATGCTAATATTTATTTGTAATATAATAATTTGAAAGCCTATTTTGTAACCTTTCTAAAACAGTTTTTACTATTCGGCTACGTTCAGAAATGTTTCATTTATAGAGCTTTAATTGTGAAGCGGTTATAACTAAAAGTTTTCGTAAAATGTCATTTCGTTTAAGACACCAAAAGCTAATATTCTCGAAAATTCGGAGGGGTTAAACATGCATATTAACCCATTCCCTCTGAGCTGCCGAAAGCATGTGATTTTTTAAATTGATTTTTATTATGTGTTTATATACGACAGTTATCGCAATTCAATTATCCATAAATTTAACGTGTTTTCAAGTCGTTTAAATTAAAAATTTGTGACTTTTTAAATGTTTTACATGAGTGGAATGTGAATTTCAAATTTCATCCAATCATTGTGTTTTTCTTTACATTTATCGCTCTAATCACGTGACGTAGACCATAAATAACGTGTAGAAGTCGAAAATATAAAAATGTTGACGGAAAAAGTATCACTTATGGCAATTTCAAAGGAAATATCACGCAGGATTTGCGCAGTTTTAAAGTTTACGATTCTATAATATTTTTTTTATAAATCCTACGAATATGTGATAATCGACAAAATTAAGTAAATTCATTGACTATATAGAACTATAATCAGTTTGTATGTCACCATATTAAAATTCGGAGGTATGATTTTTTTAATGTGGGCGGAAAATAATAATAATAATAATAATATTTGGCTGATTTATAAAGCGCCGTTTTCATGAAAAATCATCTCAAGGGCGCATCAAGAAATATTCAAAATGATCACTAAAAAATCTCGAGCAATCAGAGAAAAAAGTATTAAAATGCGTTGTCGCTCCAGTGGCTAAATGATCATTTCTAAAAATGCGTTGTCGCTCCAGTGGCTAAATGATTATTTCTAAAAATGCGTTGTCGCTCCAGTGGCTAAATGATCATTTCTAAAAATGCGTTGTCGCTCCAGTGGCTAAATGATCATTTCTAAAAATGCGTTGTCGCTCCAGTGGCTAAATGATTATTTCTAAAAATGCGTTGTCGCTCCAGTGGCTAAATGATTATTTCTAAAAATGCGTTGTCGCTCCAGTGGCTAAATGATCATTTCTAAAAATGCGTTGTCGCTCCAGTGGCTAAATGATTATTTCTAAAAATGCGTTGTCGCTCCAGTGGCTAAATGATCATTTCTAAAAATGCGTTGTCGCTCCAGTGGCTAAATGATCATTTCTAAAAATGCGTTGTCGCTCCAGTGGCTAAATGATTATTTCTAAAAATGCGTTGTCGCTCCAGTGGCTAAATGATTATTTCTAAAAATGCGTTGTCGCTCCAGTGGCTAAATGATTATTTCTAAAAATGCGTTGTCGCTCCAGTGGCTAAATGATCATTTCTAAAAATGCGTTGTCGCTCCAGTGGCTAAATGATCATTTCTAAAAATGCGTTGTCGCTCCAGTGGCTAAATGATCATTTCTAAAAATGCGTTGTCGCTCCAGTGGCTAAATGATTATTTCTAAAAATGCGTTGTCGCTCCAGTGGCTAAATGATCATTTCTAAAAATGCGTTGTCGCTCCAGTGGCTAAATGATCATTTCTAAAAATGCGTTGTCGCTCCAGTGGCTAAATGATCATTTCTAAAAATGCGTTGTCGCTCCAGTGGCTAAATGATTATTTCTAAAAATGCGTTGTCGCTCCAGTGGCTAAATGATTATTTCTAAAAATGCGTTGTCGCTCCAGTGGCTAAATGATTATTTCTAAAAATGCGTTGTCGCTCCAGTGGCTAAATGATTATTTCTAAAAATGCGTTGTCGCTCCAGTGGCTAAATGATCATTTCTAAAAATGCGTTGTCGCTCCAGTGGCTAAATGATCATTTCTAAAAATGCGTTGTCGCTCCAGTGGCTAAATGATTATTTCTAAAAATGCGTTGTCGCTCCAGTGGCTAAATGATCATTTCTAAAAATGCGTTGTCGCTCCAGTGGCTAAATGATTATTTCTAAAAATGCGTTGTCGCTCCAGTGGCTAAATGATTATTTCTAAAAATGCGTTGTCGCTCCAGTGGCTAAATGATCATTTCTAAAAATGCGTTGTCGCTCCAGTGGCTAAATGATCATTTCTAAAAATGCGTTGTCGCTCCAGTGGCTAAATGATTATTTCTAAAAATGCGTTGTCGCTCCAGTGGCTAAATGATCATTTCTAAAAATGCGTTGTCGCTCCAGTGGCTAAATGATTATTTCTAAAAATGCGTTGTCGCTCCAGTGGCTAAATGATCATTTCTAAAAATGCGTTGTCGCTCCAGTGGCTAAATGATCATTTCTAAAAATGCGTTGTCGCTCCAGTGGCTAAATGATCATTTCTAAAAATGCGTTGTCGCTCCAGTGGCTAAATGATTATTTCTAAAAATGCGTTGTCGCTCCAGTGGCTAAATGATTATTTCTAAAAATGCGTTGTCGCTCCAGTGGCTAAATGATTATTTCTAAAAATGCGTTGTCGCTCCAGTGGCTAAATGATCATTTCTAAAAATGCGTTGTCGCTCCAGTGGCTAAATGATCATTTCTAAAAATGCGTTGTCGCTCCAGTGGCTAAATGATCATTTCTAAAAATGCGTTGTCGCTCCAGTGGCTAAATGATCATTTCTAAAAATGCGTTGTCGCTCCAGTGGCTAAATGATCATTTCTAAAAATGCGTTGTCGCTCCAGTGGCTAAATGATCATTTCTAAAAATGCGTTGTCGCTCCAGTGGCTAAATGATCATTTCTAAAAATGCGTTGTCGCTCCAGTGGCTAAATGATCATTTCTAAAAATGCGTTGTCGCTCCAGTGGCTAAATGATCATTTCTAAAAATGCGTTGTCGCTCCAGTGGCTAAATGATCATTTCTAAAAATGCGTTGTCGCTCCAGTGGCTAAATGATCATTTCTAAAAATGCGTTGTCGCTCCAGTGGCTAAATGATCATTTCTAAAAATGCGTTGTCGCTCCAGTGGCTAAATGATCATTTCTAAAAATGCGTTGTCGCTCCAGTGGCTAAATGATCATTTCTAAAAATGCGTTGTCGCTCCAGTGGCTAAATGATCATTTCTAAAAATGCGTTGTCGCTCCAGTGGCTAAATGATCATTTCTAAAAATGCGTTGTCGCTCCAGTGGCTAAATGATCATTTCTAAAAATGCGTTGTCGCTCCAGTGGCTAAATGATCATTTCTAAAAATGCGTTGTCGCTCCAGTGGCTAAATGATCATTTCTAAAAATGCGTTGTCGCTCCAGTGGCTAAATGATCATTTCTAAAAATGCGTTGTCGCTCCAGTGGCTAAATGATCATTTCTAAAAATGCGTTGTCGCTCCAGTGGCTAAATGATCATTTCTAAAAATGCGTTGTCGCTCCAGTGGCTAAATGATCATTTCTAAAAATGCGTTGTCGCTCCAGTGGCTAAATGATCATTTCTAAAAATGCGTTGTCGCTCCAGTGGCTAAATGATCATTTCTAAAAATGCGTTGTCGCTCCAGTGGCTAAATGATCATTTCTAAAAATGCGTTGTCGCTCCAGTGGCTAAATGATCATTTCTAAAAATGCGTTGTCGCTCCAGTGGCTAAATGATCATTTCTAAAAATGCGTTGTCGCTCCAGTGGCTAAATGATCATTTCTAAAAATGCGTTGTCGCTCCAGTGGCTAAATGATCATTTCTAAAAATGCGTTGTCGCTCCAGTGGCTAAATGATCATTTCTAAAAATGCGTTGTCGCTCCAGTGGCTAAATGATCATTTCTAAAAATGCGTTGTCGCTCCAGTGGCTAAATGATCATTTCTAAAAATGCGTTGTCGCTCCAGTGGCTAAATGATTATTTCTAAAAATGCGTTGTCGCTCCAGTGGCTAAATGATCATTTCTAAAAATGCGTTGTCGCTCCAGTGGCTAAATGATCATTTCTAAAAATGCGTTGTCGCTCCAGTGGCTAAATGATCATTTCTAAAAATGCGTTGTCGCTCCAGTGGCTAAATGATCATTTCTAAAAATGCGTTGTCGCTCCAGTGGCTAAATGATCATTTCTAAAAATGCGTTGTCGCTCCAGTGGCTAAATGATCATTTCTAAAAATGCGTTGTCGCTCCAGTGGCTAAATGATCATTTCTAAAAATGCGTTGTCGCTCCAGTGGCTAAATGATCATTTCTAAAAATGCGTTGTCGCTCCAGTGGCTAAATGATCATTTCTAAAAATGCGTTGTCGCTCCAGTGGCTAAATGATCATTTCTAAAAATGCGTTGTCGCTCCAGTGGCTAAATGATCATTTCTAAAAATGCGTTGTCGCTCCAGTGGCTAAATGATCATTTCTAAAAATGCGTTGTCGCTCCAGTGGCTAAATGATCATTTCTAAAAATGCGTTGTCGCTCCAGTGGCTAAATGATCATTTCTAAAAATGCGTTGTCGCTCCAGTGGCTAAATGATCATTTCTAAAAATGCGTTGTCGCTCCAGTGGCTAAATGATCATTTCTAAAAATGCGTTGTCGCTCCAGTGGCTAAATGATCATTTCTAAAAATGCGTTGTCGCTCCAGTGGCTAAATGATCATTTCTAAAAATGCGTTGTCGCTCCAGTGGCTAAATGATCATTTCTAAAAATGCGTTGTCGCTCCAGTGGCTAAATGATCATTTCTAAAAATGCGTTGTCGCTCCAGTGGCTAAATGATCATTTCTAAAAATGCGTTGTCGCTCCAGTGGCTAAATGATCATTTCTAAAAATGCGTTGTCGCTCCAGTGGCTAAATGATCATTTCTAAAAATGCGTTGTCGCTCCAGTGGCTAAATGATCATTTCTAAAAATGCGTTGTCGCTCCAGTGGCTAAATGATCATTTCTAAAAATGCGTTGTCGCTCCAGTGGCTAAATGATCATTTCTAAAAATGCGTTGTCGCTCCAGTGGCTAAATGATCATTTCTAAAAATGCGTTGTCGCTCCAGTGGCTAAATGATCATTTCTAAAAATGCGTTGTCGCTCCAGTGGCTAAATGATCATTTCTAAAAATGCGTTGTCGCTCCAGTGGCTAAATGATCATTTCTAAAAATGCGTTGTCGCTCCAGTGGCTAAATGATCATTTCTAAAAATGCGTTGTCGCTCCAGTGGCTAAATGATCATTTCTAAAAATGCGTTGTCGCTCCAGTGGCTAAATGATCATTTCTAAAAATGCGTTGTCGCTCCAGTGGCTAAATGATCATTTCTAAAAATGCGTTGTCGCTCCAGTGGCTAAATGATCATTTCTAAAAATGCGTTGTCGCTCCAGTGGCTAAATGATCATTTCTAAAAATGCGTTGTCGCTCCAGTGGCTAAATGATCATTTCTAAAAATGCGTTATCGCTCCAGTGGCTAAATGATCATTTCTAAAAATGCGTTGTCGCTCCAGTGGCTAAATGATCATTTCTAAAAATGCGTTGTCGCTCCAGTGGCTAAATGATCATTTCTAAAAATGCGTTGTCGCTCCAGTGGCTAAATGATCATTTCTAAAAATGCGTTGTCGCTCCAGTGGCTAAATGATCATTTCTAAAAATGCGTTGTCGCTCCAGTGGCTAAATGATCATTTCTAAAAATGCGTTGTCGCTCCAGTGGCTAAATGATCATTTCTAAAAATAAAATTTGAAACAGTATTTCATCACCTTTCAAAAACAGTTTTTAGTTTTAGTATATGTTCAGATATATTTCTTTTATATGGATTTTATTGCAAAACAGAAATAATCTGGCTCCAGGCCCAGCGGTTAACTTAATAGTTCAACAACTTTTCTGAAATACCCACTTGAAAAATTGGAAAAAAAAACAAAAAGTCAGGAGAGAGAAATATTTTTAGATAGAAAAAATAAATAAATCATTTAAAATGAACCTCTGGATTGAGCGTGGGCATCTTCTCGATGTACAGGTACTTGAGTGCATCAATTCCGAGTGCGTGCTGGTCCGTGGACTTGGTATGGCTGAGCAGCCACGAGAACAGGCAGTCGCTACACTCTGGGTCATGTGCCAGGCATGTCCACAGCGTGTCCACCTGCTCCAATGTCAGTCTGGAACACAACACAGATTGTTGGTATTATTAGCGGGCAGGTACAGTCCAGCAAGAAAGTGATGAAATATGATATAATGGAATTAAATTGTTTCATTATTGTGGCAACACTAATTTTAGAAAAAATTACATTAGATTCAAATATGAGGTTATGTACATACAACTCCCGAATTTGACAGTATATTATTTGGACTTGAAAAACAGCACCCTTACTGTCATGGTGAGAAATATGATTTAAATGGTGTTAGAAAGAAAAAACCCATGTTTTATATTCAAATGTAGAAGTGAACTACAGAAAAATTAAAATGTGCACCTCTATGAAACAAAAGTTTGGTGCCGCAATTTGAGAAAAAATTATGAAAAATTAATTTTAAAAAAAATTATGAAACAATAAGAAAGTAAGGTGACAATAGATTTAATAATACATTTGTTGAATAAAATATGTGCATTTTTTTTTCATTATCTTTAACGTTAATTTTAACATTTTAAAAATACAAAAGACAGCTTTTTTTTTCTTTTTAATATTAAATCTGGAAAAATATGAATACCATCATCAAACATACCTAAAATTATTAGGCGACCCCAATGGCGAAAATATGGTAGTCAGGAACTGCAGTCGCACTGTGATCTCGGAGATGTGCGAGAAGAGGGGGGACACGAGCCCCGTCTGCACCAGCAGCAGGTTGGCCTGCATCATGGCGCCGGGCGAGTGCTGCTGCGGCTGGGACTGCTGAGACAGGTCGGCGGGGGCCCGGGGCGGAGAGAGCTGCCCCACGTAGTGCTTCAGGTCCAGGAAGTACAGCTCCATCATGCGGTGTTCACGCTCAGCCCAGAGGACCACCTGAAAAATATGGTTATTTTGTGTTCCGTATCGATGCCTGGAATCCATTATGAGAGAGAGCTAGCTCTTTCGCCCTTATAGTTTCAGTTTCGCGCGTGTTTATTCCCTATATTTGCCCTTTTTTTATTCGACTTGCCACATTTTCTCTCTGCTGGCAACACTAGTGACGCGCATCTCAGATCACGTGATGTTATTGTTTGTCATATGACGCTGTTTTTTCGCGCCGAAAGCAGTTTTCGTGTTTCGCTGTACTTAAAAAAACAATTTTGAGTCGAAAATCGAAGTTTATTCCCTGCTCTTTCAGTTTAAACGTAAATATACCGTGATAAATAGTTTTCTGAGAAATTGACTAAATGTTTAGTGTGTTTTTTCGGTTGTTTACGTGTTTAAACTGTGCAACAAAATGAGTGATATCGACAACTAAGACGCTTCGCCGGTCGGAAACAATGATCAAGCACGAGTTTCTCGGAAACGCCGAATGCCGCGCGAAAGCTCTGGATCCGACACTTCGGAAGAAATGCATTACTATCGGGATCCTTGGGTAGACATCCTGATGCAACAGATGTCGGCCATGACGGACGTTTTATCTGGGAATCGGGTAGAGTTCGCGGAGAAAACGGTCTCGGACAAAGAAGACTCCGCGGGAGAGATGCGGCAAGAGGTAGAATCGGGGTTTTTAGAGATGCCCGCCAGCCGCTCAGAAAAATTGGTCTACCAGAATATCTTTCTTTAATTTATGTTTTTTTAACCTTCGACGTGCAAAGATGCACAAAAAACTTGTGTTACCATAAAGGATCACTGAGTTACCTAACGCATTTTATCGATAAAAGTTTGTAGGTTTTTTTAGGACAAACATTCTTTGGTTACAAACAACCTAACAATATTTTAAAAACTCCTACTACAGTGAAACTTTCAGTTTTCCAAGGGACTGGAAAAAACTTCTTAACCCGGCGTCAATGTGAAAATAATTCAATTCAATTCAATTCAATTCAATTCAATTTATTTATTCTTTAAAAACATTACAAAATTTAAAATTTTAATGCGTTTTTAAAAAAAAAAATTAACAGTATTACCTTAAACATTAAATTAAATATATAAATGGTAGGCAAAAAAGAAAAAAAAACTATATAAGCATTAATTGAGCTTGCCTTTTAACCGGTCAAAGGCCGTGACATTTAGCGGAAATTCGCGGAACTTCGCAAAAAAACACTAAAAAACCACAACTTTGAATTTTGAATTGAATGTTTTGTTGATAAATTTTGAGCTATTGTATATTTTATTAACTGAAACACGTTCACAACACAATAAGCTATCTACTAAAACCACATTACTTGCATTTATTACGTAAATTAATAGGTTTTATGATCGTTTTATTCGCGATACACCCATTAATTGCGACCGTTAAATTCGCGGCAAATTCTGACAGCCGATTGTCATAGAAGATATCGTTTTAAAAATATTCCAGGGTGACTAGGTGAATGAAACTTGTAGCGTCTCCGAGAGTAATGACAGCGCAAGCGATTCTGACACTGTTCTCCATACAAATTGTGTACATAGAAGGTCCAAAATCGTGGACCAAAAGTTTTTTGTCGGATGGATTATTCAAATATTTGAATTATTTTCTCGCGCATGCGCATATGACGCGCGCGCCGGCGCGTCTCCGGCCTCCCAGCGGTTAAAGGCAGCTTCACTGACGCTAAATATGTCGATATCCGAATTAATTCTGTTCAACAGCGAATAATTACGCGGTCAATGACACCGGGTAACCGTGACCCGAATTTTATCGATGGGTTGTACCAAAACCGAAAGGGTTATCTTGATTTTGAAAATTATTTATTATTTATGTGTTCTTTGCTCATAAAAAAATATTAATAATACCAGTATATTTTATAAATCAACTTTTTATTATCTTAGTAAGAAACAAATGAAAAATCAACTATGAAAAAATAACTGTAGAATTTCATTACAACTATTGGTCATATTAACCCGTTTTCCTCATAAATCTCCTGTATCTCTTTCCGCAAGCGGCGTCGCACTGAGCACCGGCGGTGCGGGTAGAAGGGGGTTTTATCTCCAGCTACTTGAGAGCTCAAGTCGAACGGTTGATGGGTAAAAAAATATGGCCGTTTTAAATCACCTCGGGTCATTATGACCCAGCGTCATCGACGCCGGGTTAAGCAGGGAAAACCGTACACGTGAGATAAATTCCCAATTTTTCAAATTCAATTGTCAAGGGAACCTCTGCGTGAGAAAGAGTGCAGTTTTTCCAATTTGAGAGGCGGGTGTGGGTACCGCCGCCTCGGGAACCATTTACTGGATCCAAACCTCTGCCATAAGTCAGCCCAAATGGTTTGCTACATTTGGTGACTTAATAAGGGTCTCTGGATTCATGGGATGAGATTTGTCTGGATCTTGGCGGCGGATGCGTCTACCCACCGACTACGTGGCAGACCGGATTGGGAGAGACTGGTTGAGGGAGATCTTTTGACCTCTCTAGCAGGACTCTCTCGGAACATCACATCACCTTGCACCGCAGTGGGAGATAGATTCATACGTCCGTCACTCCTGGACTCACTGACCCCCAGATTCCTACCCACCCCTCATACTTTTTTCCTTCCCAGAACTTCCTCTACTTCCTTTCCTAAAAAGACCCTTACAGAGCATCCCCAACCATCCCATACATGGGCCCTGAGAGAAATTATTTTCCTCAGGGCCTCCTGTGCGTGCTAATGTAAAAAAAAAAGAAGTAAACAAAGTCCGCCTGAACATTTGCATTATTTTCAAGTGTAATCTTTCCAGCGCGAAAACTCCAAAATAACCCTATCGGGCAGGAAAGAGTGCGCGTGCAAAGGCAACGTAAGACAAAACTCTAAACAAAATAATATGTTACCTGATGCATGTCCATCCCTCGAAGTTGTTGAAATGAGGAAAATAACTTGGGCAACAAGCGTAGCGATACTGCCACAGACCTAAACAAAAATACATATTTAATACCTTGATTAAAAAGTTTTTGGACTTTATTCACATTGAAAGTGTTTGAAATTATGACAGGTTTGGTAGCAGGTATCGAACAGAGACGCACCTATTATGTAACAATGCAAGAAGGAAATAGATTTGACTTGACGATATTATAATATCGGTAGCCGAGCACACTCACCGTCAAGACAGGGCTATACGTCGACAAGAATAGGCAATCCACGAGAATCTTGTACCAACAGACAAGAAATTGTCAAAAAAAGTTGCTCTTTTATCAGAGCCTGAATTCTATTTTAGAATGAAAAATAATAATATTATCCTAATTATTATTGTGAGCTTATGTTTATATAAATATTAGTAACACTCACCTGTGATTTGCTAAATTGTCCAAGCATCCTTCAATAAACTTGAAGCGTATGAACTTATCAGTGTTGTACCCCAGCAGAGTGCACAGGGCCTTCTCTGCTTCAAGTGCTAAATCTTCTCCCAGTTGTTTCTAATAAAAGAGAACAATGGCTCAGTCACATTATATCACACAGTTTCGTATTACATCAAACACAAGTCTTTAGATTTTAAATATATTTGTTTATATAAAAGTCATTTAGTAGATTAGCAACAAAAGTTGCAGTATGATTACTCTCTCGGTATCACCCTGGTGAAAGATCACCAATCAGAATTGAAATTTTAACACTTTCTTTAAGATGCTAGAAAAAATCCCATTCATTCAAACCCGATAATTCGAAAAAACGCGTAATTAAGAATCTTAAATTTATTTTCGTACAAAATGATTTTTTTATTTGAAATTTATTTTTGCCTGCGCACGAAAAGTTGTTTGTATAATTCGAAAAACTTAAATTAAAAAAAAATAAAAATCATGTAATTTCATGAATTTCAATCTGACAGACAATCATGGCGGTAAAATGTGGATTTA
This sequence comes from Limnephilus rhombicus, assembly GCA_929108145.2. Classification (NCBI taxonomy): domain Eukaryota; kingdom Metazoa; phylum Arthropoda; class Insecta; order Trichoptera; family Limnephilidae; genus Limnephilus; species Limnephilus rhombicus. Next base: position 8,645,956 of record OV815287.1, on the reverse strand, counting down.
TGCGGTTAACATATCTGAACTAGAATGGCCGGCTGCGACATTATGAATTTATTTCGAAGAGACATCTAAATTTAGAAGGCCGGCCGCGACTGGATTCAGCAGAAAAATTTGGATTTAGGCGGAAATATATCTTATTTTTACAAATTTGGGGTTTGTGGGTCACAAGGTACCTGCAAAGTGGAAGGAACTGCGGATAATCAGGAAAGCCGGTTTTACCCTAGTTTTCTTCCTTTGCTCGACTTTCATCAATTCTGCTGGTTCTCACATCACTATTGAACTCGTAAGCTCACAATGAACACTTATAGATTTCGACACAGTCGACTAAAGGCTCCTTATTCAACATAGGTATTGACAGGACGGTTTGTAATTTTCAACTCAATAATATGACACATCAGCGGTTTTCAACATGTGGTACGCGTACCCCTTGGGGTAAGCGAAGCTAAATTGGGGGTACGCAATACTGTGTTTGGTTCATTTTTTAATTTTTTATTTGTTAACATTTAAACCTGCTAAATTACTTATGTAGTTTGTCAACAGGTACATAATGACAACTTTTTTGCAATAACATGGTACAATAGTAAACAGTATCTAGGTATGTATAATGTTGATGAAAACAATAAAGATAATTTGGTTAAATTACAGAAAAGTATGAATATAAATATGTAAAAAGTAGCATAAGCCTTATATAACACACGAGTACAAATGAATTTATTATGAACAAATGAATATACTCAACAAGTACTTCTATAGTTTAATATAGGTACATAAGGTAATACAAATTGTGAATGTGAATTCCAATTGGGAAAACAAGGTCTTCGGTAGGGCATCAATATAAATCATCAGCATCTAATAGCCATTTCCTTAGATTTGACTTTAGCTGTATTTTCCTTAGTATTTGACTTTAGCTGTAAAAACATTTATATTTTTAATTGTCATTGGTAGTTTATTAAATATTCTTGGTACAATATAGTTTAGGGTTCTTTCACCGTATTTATTGGTACATTTAGGAACCACCAATCCTTCATTTTGAGTGAATCTTGTATTATGTTTATGTAAAACTCTTTCCCTATGCAAGGAATCAGACAATATAAGATACTGACTTACAATATTGTAAAACAATAATCCTCTGATAGGTAAAACATTCAGAGACTTGTATATTAATTTAGTATTGCTTCTGTGTGCATTGGTATATTTATGGATTAACAATTTTGTAGGGGAGTTTTGTAATGTTTGGATATAACTTATATTAGTTTTACAAGAATGTCCCCTAGAAGTGATTCCATAACGGATTGTGGATTCAGCCAGAGAAAGGTAGATTAATTTTTAAGTACTTATAGGCACGAAATATTTTATTTTATAAATTCTACCCACAATAGACCGTAGACGTTTACAAACATTAGTAATGTGTACATCCCATTTCATGTAGCAGTCAATGGTGACACCCAAATATACATAATTTTTGACATAATCAATGGTTTCACATGAACAAGGCTGTGCAACATTTTTGTGTATGCAGTCAAATGTATGTCTTCATGTCTTCACTGATCACTCAGCCGGGTGTCCGATGAACCCCTTACCCCGCCTCCAGGTTTTCAACAACTACCATTTTTTTATGTTTTTGTAGAAAAAAAAAAAAAAAAACATCAAAAATGTCACCGGAGACCAAAATTTCATTTACATTTTTTACTCCAAATAATGTCAGGAATCACTGGTTAAAGTAATTCAAGTACGTCCCTTAACACCCTGTATAATATACAGAGTTGGCCCTAAAATTGACCCCTGTGCAACACCTGTTGAAATGTATTTTCTTTTGCTAAATTTGTTTAGAATTTTTACTGTTATTTGTCGATCCGATAATAATTTTTTTAACAAGACTAGTAGCTTTCCTCGAATTCCTATTGCCTCCAATGTTTCTTAAAGTTTATTTGTATCAATGGTATCAAACGCCTTCGAGTTATCAATGAATAAAACCAACACATGTTTTTTATAAATTTAATTCATGATTTATGTGATTTGAAAAATTTCTGAAGCAACATTTCCGTACTTTTTTTCTTTTGAAAGCCATACTGGTTGGGAAGGAAAAGGATTCTAAATATTGGTTAAGTTTTATTGAAATGTATTTTTCAAGTATTTTTTCTAGGGCTGGCAAAATGCTAATCGGCCTATAATTTTGTACATCTGTGTGTTTGCCGCCTTTGTAAATTGGTCTAATGATGCTACTTTTAAGTTCATCTGGAATCACTGCTTGTGCTAATATTATATTTCGCATGCAGAATCACTGGTTAAAAATTCCCAAAGTCGTTGGACACTTTGTATAAAATTGCATTAACGAGTCAGAGGCCAGGCCATTTCGCGGAAATTCGCGGAACTTTGCAAAAAAACACTAAAAAACCACCACTTTGAATTTTGAATTGAATGTTTGGTTGATAAATTTTGAGCTATTGTATATTTTATTAACTGAAACACGTTCACATCACAATAAACTATCTACGAAAACCACATTACTTGCATTTATTACGTAAATTAATAGGTTTTATGATCGTTTTATTCGCGATACACGCATTAATTGCGACCGTTAAATTCGCGGCAAATTCTGACAGCCGATTGTCATAGAAAAAATCGTTTTAAAAATATTCCAGGGTGACAAGGTAAATGAAACTTGTAGCGTCTCCGAGAGTAATGACAGCGCAAGCGATTCTGACACTGTTCTTCATACAAATTGTGTACATAGAAGGGCCAAAATCGTAGACCAAAAGTTTTTTGTCGGAAATATTATTCAAATATTTGAATTATTTTCTCGCGCATGCGCAGATGCCGCGGCCACCGGGTGACAAGCGGCCGCCCAGAGGTTAATTGTATTTGTGTGACTTGATTGTTAAATTCGTGTAATAATGAGATTATAAAAAAATTACAAATGAAACATGTCTTTCATTACACCTGTACACAAGATAGATGGAGGGTACGGGGTATAACAAATTTTCAGAAAGAGTTGAGGGGTACGCAGGCTCAAAATGTTGACAACCGTTGTGAAATTTAAATACTTCAAATATCTAAATTTGAAGAGCTGGCCGCGGTGGTAATCAGCCGCGGAAATTTGATTTATGCGGTATTTTTTGGAATTTATTACAAATAGGTATCTAAATATAGAGGGGCGGCTGCGACGGGATTCGGCCGCGAAATTTCAAATTACTCAGAAATATATCGTATTTTCAGAGAGACAGGATACCACTGTTAACCGATAATACAGTTAGAAATGGCAGCCCAAGGAAAATAAAATACATACACGTTTATCGTGCCGAGTACAAGCATTGAAGTTTGAATTTTTAAAAAAGCCGTGTATATCCTCACGATATAGTTATCCTGCAGCAGGTCCCAGAGCAGCGTGTTGCCGGGCTTGCAGACATCGTCCATCTTGAGGTTGAAGTGCAGCGTGTGCTGGTGGAGGTGTGAGTGGCGCGGGCAGTCGGCGGGCGGGCCGTCGGGCGCCCTGAACCCCAGCGCCGCGTACCCCGGATCCATCACGCCCAGACCAGGCGTCACGCGGTAACCGCCCATGCATTGCGCCTAGAATTAAACAATTATATTAGGTATGGCTCGTGTGAAGGTCAAATATTATTTTTTTTTTAAGAGTGGAGACGGTTTAACTATAGTTCCCGTGAGCACTTAAGCCCCCTTCTGATTGGGCAAGTATTTTAGTCGAGTGGAGAGTGAATTAGTAACTAAACGTGTACGAACACCGTAATGTTAGTAGAGTGGGTTGCTAAGGTGGGAATTATTTGCTAGGTATGATTGCTTCATACACAACTTGTACGCTGTGTAAGTTGTAATTACATGATATGGGGGGCACATTAATATACTAATGAATACTACAAATCAACTTTGTTTCTTCTACGGAAACGACTAATTACTGATAATGAAAAAAAATAAAAACACTCAGATTTTTTTTAAGTTATCGTAACCTCGTTTTTTGTCGTTTCATGTAAAAAATAATTTTTTCTTTCATAATTTTTTTTCAAATTGCGGTGGGAAACTTTGGTTTCATAAAGGTGTACATATTAATTATTTTGTGGTTAACTTTAGATTTGATTAAAAAGCTTGATGTTTTCTCTTTCCTAAACCGTTTAGATCGTTTTCTTCTATGGTAGTAAGGGAGACCCAAAAATTTATGAGATCTAACGAGTTTTTCCCAAAAGCGAACAAATTAGCCCAAGGGGTTAAGTTATTCTAAAGGCATACACATGCGCCCAAATAAAAACCGAATGTAATCCGGAACACCACGAACGCAGGTTTCAGTTGAGTCGAAATATCGACAAATATTAAGCCGAAACTGGCTGAAACCGAAACTTTGGTTGGTCACTAAAATAAAAATGTTTTTAATAAATTCACACAAATGGATGCAATATAACCCTAAGTCTTTTGGGAGCAATTGGGGAGGCGGGAATGGGTACCGCCGCCCCGGGAAACATTTATTGGATAACCAACACCTCTGCCGTAGGTCACCCCAAGTGGTTTGCTACATTTGGTGACCTAGCAGGGGTGCCCGGGTTCATGAGGTGAGGTTTGTCCAGATCTTGGTGGCAGATGCATCTGACCGCCAACTGCGAGGTAGGCCAGATCGGAAGAAATTGGTTGAGAAAGACATTTTAATCTCTCCAGCAGGACTCTCTCCGAACATTACCTTATCGCAGTGGGAGGGATGAATTCATATGTTCGTCACTATTGGACATGCTGACCCTCAGATTCCTACCCACCACCCATAACTTTTTCCTTCCCAGAACTTCCTTTCCCAAAAAGACCGTTTACACAGCATCCCCAAAGATGACAGTCCCCGAAGGAATTTTTTTCCTCAGGGCCTCCTGTGAAAAAAAAGTCTAGAACAGAAGAACTGTTACAATAATAAAATTAATGTTTGTATTCCAACTTGCCTGTGCAGCCAGCCTGGCCAGTTCTTCCTCCAGTCCCGACTCCTCGCCGTCGAAGTCAGCCATGTTCTTATCTGACTTGTTGGTCATTGCAGAGGACAGACTGGCCTCCCCGTCATCACCACTCATCAGCTCCATGAGTTGCCTGCAACGTGGAAATCATGGACTAAGTTAGACGTGGAAGAAAACATTGTTAATCAAGTAAGCCACTTTCTGATGGGATTATTTATTTATTTGTACTGGGTTTTACAAATAAAAACTCAATTATTATACGAATAAGTGCATAAAATATGAAAACCTACTCAGTCATAGGATATATAATATATCTACATAAAAATAATAAATTATATAAAAGCTCACTCAAATGACAAATAATACTAAGAGAGGCAATAAACACAAAAAAAGATAATTTTGATAATTTCGTCGGTCCAATGCCAAAGTCGCGAATCTGCATTTTTGCCAGTTTTAATTATGCTCAAAATGCGCTTGAGTATATATTCCATTTAAAATTTTTAATTTATTTTCTACTACACAATATTGTGTAAAAACTGGAGATTTATTTATTTTAATACTATAAATTAATTTATGATGTCAATTCTAAACTTTAACCCCTCCGAATTTTCGCGAATATTCGCTTAACCTCTGACAGGCCGGAGACACGCCGGCGCGCGCGTCACATGCGCATGCGCGAGAAAATAATTCAAATATTTGAATAATATTTCCGACAAAAAACTTTTGGTCTGCGATTATGGCCCTTCTATGTACACAATTTGTATGAAGAACAGTGTCAGAATCGCTTGCGCCATCATTACTCTCGGAGACGCTACAAGTTTCATTCACCTTGCAACCCTGGAATATTTTTAAAACGATTTCTTCTATGACAATCGGCTGTCAGAATTTGCCGCGAATTTAACGGTCGCAATAAATGCGTGTATCGCGAATAAAACCTATTAATTTACGTAATAAATGCAAGTAATGTGGTTTTGGTAGATAGTTTATTGTGTTGTGAACGTGTTTCAGTTAATAAAATATACAATAGCTCAAAATTTATCAACAAAACATTCAATTCAAAGTTCAAAATGGTGCTTTTTTTAGTGTTTGTTTTGTGAATTTTCGCGAAATGGCCTGGCCTTTGACAGGTTAAGATTTTTTTTTTTTACAGTGAATAGCGCACAAGAATCTCAACTGCTCCCGTCTGGAGCCAGTGAGACTATGGCATCCACAAATGGGGTATGTTGTGAGGCTGAAGGTAGTGGGGAGGAGAAGGAGGTGGGGAAGAGGAAGGTTGGGAAGTACCTGGCTATTCAGATCTGGTCACCAAACACGGCTAAAGCCATTTTCAAGCAACGTTTCAATTCTGAATGGTGGTCTTACACCAGGGCGATACTGATAGTATCTTCCACTCTGGAACATGCCGCAAATATACTTTATATTATTTTTAATGAATTAATTGTGAAATAACACAAATTAATCAAATAAAATTTATTTGCGCATGCCGGGTTCGAACCCGCGACCTCCGGATTGTGAGTCAAGAGTCTTACCCACTGGACTACGGAGGTCGATGTCTCAAACGAAATGACATTTTACGAAAACTTTGTATTATTACCACTTCACAATTAAAGCTCTATAAATGAAACATTTCTGAACGTAGCCGAATACTAAAAACTGTTTTAGAAAGGTTACAAAATAAGCTTTCAAACTTTTATATTACAAATAAATAATAGCATTTTTAAATATTAATATTTAGAATGCAAACATTAAAAATAGGTAAAAATGACTCATGTGATGTTTTTATGTGGAAACGGTACTAAAATCACAGATTATGTAAACAACAATACTTATTCTATTGTATATATGTGTAATAAACACTTTTGTCACCTCACTTTTTTATCATTTCATACGATACAATACGATTGTACCACCCCAGCCAGTAGCACTCCTGTCCCGGTGAGACCGGTACACCAGGGGGCACTGATTTGTTAGGACTTGGAACACATGCTCTGAGGATAGGAAGGAGGTATGAGTTTAATCGACCGGTATACATAGCAACCTAATAAGCTAATATTGGAATTTAGGATGGTCAGGAATAAAGGAATGGATTGAGCGTTATAATTTTTTTCTTTGTTTTAGTCTTCGTTCTTCTTGCCTCTTCTCGGCTCTTCTTGGATCTTGCCTCTTGTCTCTTCTAGGATCTTTTTGTCTCTTTATGGCTCTTCTAGTCTCTTCTTGGCTCTTCTTGGCTCTTCTTGTTTCTTCTTGTATCTTCTCGCCTTTTCTTGGATCTTCTGAACTCTTCTTGGCTCCGCTTGATCCTGCTTGGCTCTTCCTATCTCTTCTTTGCTTCCCTTGTCCCTTCTTGTCTCTTCTTGCTTCTTCTTGTTTCTTGTGATCTTCTCGTCTCTTCTGGACTTTCCTTACATCTTATTATCTCTTCTTTTCTATTATTGTCTCTTTTTGGATCTTATTGGATATTCTCGTCTCTTTTTGGTTCTGCTTGCTACTTCTCGTCTCTTATCGTCTAATATTGACTCTTCTTAACTCACCTTTGCTTTTAATGCACGTACTTTCCAATTTTCACCCGTTGTTGGCTCGTCTGGATTCCTTCTGCCTTTTCTTGTATCTTATTGTTTCTTCGAGTCTTTTTTTGTCTCTTCTTGCTTCTTACCTCTTCTCGCTCATTCTTGGCTCTTCTTGGTGTTTCTTGCGATTTCTTGTGGAGTTTAATTCATCTTTATACATGGCAACCTAATATGCTAATACTCAAACTAGGTTGGGCAAGAATAAAGATTTTGATTGAGTGTTGTTTTCTAAGGTCTGTCATTTTCTTGATTCTTCTTGCCTATTCTTGCTTCCTTTTGCCTCAAAACTGCGCTATACAAATGTTATGTTATGTTATTATTATTTTTCTTGGTTCTCCTAATTTTTCTTGCATCTTATTTGTCCTTCTAGTCCCTGCAGGTGTCTTCTTACATCATCTTGACCTTTCTCGACTTGTAGTGGCATTTTTCTCTCTTCGTGAATCTTTTAGTCTCTTTTGATTTTGCTCTTCTTATATCGTCTATCCTCTTTTCGAATATTCAAATAAGATAATCCCAAAGAGAACAGAGGAACTCATCCGAAGAGTAGAGTAATAAGAGTAATAATTCAGAGTAATAACCCGACTGAATTAACGATAACATTTGAGATAAAGACAAAAGGTGTAGGTACTTGAAAAGCACTTCTTTCAGATTTTGACTAAACCTGTAAAAAATCTAAAAACCAAAAACCTGTTAACCATTAAGAAAAGGAAAAAATATTTATTTATATTGTGCACGACAGAGGGGAAAATATAATATTAAATATAAATATGAAATAGTTATTTGGTACGTGTGATATTCTATTATGCCCTGAAAGATGCTGAAAACCATCAATTGAACTTTGACAGATGCGCGCCTAGTCGTAAATTCAGAACTCAAAAGGTTCTGCAATTCTTTCTGTTGTGCAGCCCTGTCTTGAGTATCCAGCTGAAATTTAAACCCTTGTAATATTAGATTTTAATTAATAATTGAAACAATCTTTTTTCGATTTATGGCCTTCGTGGTCCTGTGACTCCAGTGGATGAACAGTTCAAAGCATTTTTAAGACTATGCACTTGAAGTTTTTTGTTATCACAGCGAGACAAGTTCGTTCGTTCATGCTCAAACCGTGTCAGGACGTAGACTAATTTATTGTCGATCTTTCACACTAAAAACCACTTGAGATTGCAACGCACTGCATTCGAAAACCGTGAACAAAGAACTGAGATATTGAATTCATTTACTCAAAATTGAATTGAACATAACTATTGTTCCAAAACAGCAAAAATTATTTCGCGAAGTGTGGCAGGTTAAGTAAATAGATATGCGTATGTGTGACAATTTTCAGTAGTGTAGCTCAAACAAAACAATCATTATTTGAAAAGATAGGCAGGAGCTTTCTACATGTGACTTGTCGTAACCACGCACCACTTAACTTGTCAACTACGCGACTGACAGCTGATTCCTGTTATGTATTTCTAGACAACTTGATAGGGATGTACAGCTTGATCTACTACCGACCTTTTACTTTTTGTTTTAGGGATGTAACTAAAACAATAACGGAGTTAGAACGATTTCTATGGAGACACACGCGCTGACATATAAACACGCTTATTATACTTGACAGCTGTCATATTTTTAACGCATATATCTGCTTAAGTTGCGGAGGAGTTAAGGGGGGGGGGATAAGATTTTAAAACTTTTTTTTTTATTTTCTGAATGTACAACATGTTGAGAGAATTGTATCAAAATTTCAAGTAAATCGGAGCAAAACTAAAGAAGATACAGCGTTTCAAGCGAACGGCCTCCATGCTCGATTCAAGTATATTTCCAATATGTATAACAAAACTTAAATAACGGTTACAACCCAAATATAGTCGACAACATTCTAAATAAAAAATTTAAAAAATTATCCACTAGTAAATTTTTATACAATAGTCCACCTCATAATAATAATATACCAAGTAATAATAATCAACCTCATCAATGGCGTAGAATCCTGTACATCAATAATTTCTCTCAAAAAAGTGTTAAAAATCTCCCATCAGAAATCAAACCAGCATTTTACACTAATAATAATATAGGCAAACTTTTAAGGGTATATTACCGCAAGCGCAGCATATTTAGGGATTTTTGATGCAGTTTTAAGAACATTTCTATATTGTTTATTAGAAAAAAATATTATGTTTTGAAAAAATAAACTATTCTTCTAAATGGTGCGTTAAAAAAACGTGTTAAAATGTTTAAAACAATTGCGTGAAAAAATATTTACAAAACCTCTAAAAATAGCTTAAAGTTCGATTATATCTTTTAATTCTAAATACAGGAGAATTATAAAAAATATACATTATCACCACATCAATGTTGTCTAAACGACTGAATAATAAAATTATTTTAAAAAGCATTAAAACAATGCTTAAATAAATAAAAACAGTTTTTCAATATCACGATATTGTTATTTTGTCTCACGCCATTATATAAACCAAGACACGAGTTATTTCCAGTCATTATGCGAGATGATTTCAGAGTGAAAGCACGTCAAATTTTACAAAAAATAAATACGTAAATGTGTAGGCACATAAGAAAAGGGGTCACACTAAAGGTTAGTCGTTATGTTATTGTGTTTTATTTCAGAACCAAGTTGACTTTTTTACTAGAACTTGCATTTCGCGGCCGCCTGTTTGCAACCAGCGGCATAGAATGGTTTAGAGTGCCCCTTTACCCGTATTTTCGTATTCCTAGTTTTATTTATTTACGTCCTACTGTGCTTTTACATAAATTAGATAAAGATATATATGGTATTGTTCATTTTGCAGACATATTATTAGTATTTTTCAGTGAACAAAAGATAATAATTGAGAATAGTAGGGAAAAAGTTTCATAATAACACGAAACGATCCTCACCATATATATATCTCCCAGTACGAATCTAACAAACCTTGTAGCAATAATTTATTTTTATTTTTATTTATTTATCTATAATAAAATATATTTACAATGGTTTTATTTGTATGCCTGTCTCACTAGGGTATACCTGTGTCGAGACAGGCGTACATAAATGAATATAGTAGTTACAAGGATATTTCAGGTAAAATACATATTATGAATAGAATTAGAACAGAAGGGTGATTGGAAGGGTGGTAAATCTTTTAAAGAGAGTTATTTTATAAATGTTGGAGATGGAGTAATGAAATAAATTCTGCCTAGTCTATTTATAGGTTAAATTTGACAGGATTCCATTATTTTCGTTTGTTTTATATGGGTTAGGTTGTATGTGAATAGTTATTTCTGTCTATGTGTGATTTATTTTACAGATATGTGTGATAGTGTGGCGTCCAATACTTATAATCTATTTTTTAATATCTTGTTTGAATTTTGTAAAGGAGTCACTTTGTCTGATCGTAGTTGGTAGTGTATTGTATAGTTTGCAAGCTATGTATTTAGAGTGTCTTTGCCCGAAGGTGGTTTTGAAAAAAGGAGTTTGGAGAAGTTCGTTGTTTTTGGCTCGGGTATTGTGTATTGTTTGTGTAGCTTTGTATGGTGTTTTGTTGTTTTTGTGTAAATTAAGTAATATGGATCTTGAGTAGAGCTGTTTTATGTCCATAACGTTGAAGGAATTGAAGATAGTATCAGTGCTGGTAGTAAGCGGCATTTTAAGAATTATTTTTATGATTAGTTTTTGTGCTTTCATGATGTGATCAAGGGCATTGGAATATGCATTACCCCAGGCTAGAATTCCGTATTCGATGTGAGATTGGCACAATGAGTAATATACTGTTTTTAAAAGTTTTAGGTTAAGGAAATTGCGTGTTTGTTTGAAAAAGTATATAGATTTTCGGATTTTGTTTGTAGTATTATGTATATGTTGCTTCCAATTCAGGTGTGTATCGAAGGTTACTCCTAAATATTTGATAATGTTTACTTGCTCTAGGCATGGGCAGTCACAGTTTCGGTTTAGAGATGAATTTTTACATTTGTGTATTTTTAATGGCGGGGCTGGGTTTGACTTTGGGATATTGGTGAGACTAGACAGTAAGTATTTGGTTTTCTGTACATTTAGAGTTAATATGTTCGAGCCAATATTTTACCTGTTGAATTCCTTCCTCCGCTTTGGAATATGCGGTAAGCCAATCTTTTGCTTGGAAGAGTACGACAGTGTCATCGGCGAAACTGACAATAGTGGCATCGATATCTAGGTTGCATAACTCGTTAATATATATTAGGAAGAGCGTTGGACCTATAACACTGCCTTGAGGGACCCCGTAACTAATGGGCAAATTCTGGCTCTTTGTGGTATTGAGTTTAACGCATTGGGATCTGTCAGATAAGAAGCTGGAGAGGAGGCCTAATTCTTTGTTCCTAATATTTATATTAAACATTTTGCGTTTTAGTTTGCTGTGTGAGATTGTATCAAATGCTTTACAGAGGTCGAGAAATACCGATAGACATTTCAAGCCCTTATCCAGGTGGCCAGAAATATGGTCAGTGACCGTGGCTATAGCATCATTGGTGCTTTTATGTTTTCTGAATCCAAATTGCCGCGGCGATATTAAGTTTTTAGTTTCCAGATATTCCATGAGACTATTATTGACGATCTTTTCGAATACTTTTGAGAGGGAATTTAGCAACATAATAGGACGATAATTACTAATATCAAGTTTGGAGCCAGTTTTAAAAATAGGGATAATGAGACCTTGTTTTAGAATGGTGGGAAATAGCCCTTGGCGGATGCTAATATTAAGTAGATGCGTTAATGGTTGAAGTATACCAGGGGCAATTTTTTTAAGAAAATTGTTAGATATTTCATCAATGCCGGTTGATGAAGAGTTTTTGAGCGAGTTTAATACTAAAGAAACTTCTTTCTCTGTAATCGTTTTAAGAACAAAGCAATTAAAACTACCAAATGTGAATAACCAACAAATTGTGCTATTTCATATTGAAAAATGTTAGTTCACATTCCTGCCGCAAGTTTTTAATGAGAACTATGGAATATAATATGAATATTTTCAGAGACCTAGGTATAATGCCAGTAGCCGAAATAACAAATGGTAATATTTTTATTGTCTGAGAGTGCCAAATTCTTTTAATCTCATTTCCTAAATCTATGTATTTTCTAATTTTTCAGAAACTGTTTTTTTTTTAATATTACAGGAATTTGGAATAGCTACCTACATCAATGATATAAGTTATTTTTTTTAATTTTGTCATGTAAAACTATATCAGGTCTATTATGACTAATTGTTCTGTCTGTTAGTATAGTTTTATCATAATATATTTTATAAAATTCATTTTCTAAAATGAATTTGGTTCATATTCATAATATGGTAGTCAATCGTACGGTCAAGTATTACGGAAGTCAATCAAGTTATGTTTAATTACCAAACTATGGTGGATTATTTTTAAAACCTGATTGTGCCTAAATGTATACTCGGACGGCGCTAATATAGAACATCCCGATATAATATGTTCTATAGTTTCCGGAAAAGCCAAACATTTTCTACATAAATCATCAATTTGATTTATATCTTTGATTATATGCTTCCTATAATTTTTGTATTAATGACTCTATCTTGAATGGCAAGCATAAATCCTTCTATTTCTGCGCTCAACTCTCCAATACTCAACCATTTGTTTGACGAAAGTTTGTCAACATACGTTGGGTTTAGATAATTGAAGTGTTTTGCATGAATAATTTTATTTGACCAGGAATCTAATAATTCCTGGTTAGTATTTATAAGAATTTTGGCATTCTCGTCATATAAATTAAAAGGTGTAATGTTTATATCTGCCTTGCAAATTATTTTGTGCATTTCTGAGCTATTGGCTTTCCTATGGAAAAAATTTCTAAGCATTTCTATCTGATTATGTTTCAAAGATGTTATTTTGATTACACCTCTACCTCCTAAATTTACTAACTAACTAACTAACCATCACGCCGTTTCCCCGCAGGGGTAGGCAGAGAGGACGGACCGCCAAACAATTCGGTCTTGGCACACACTCTTTGCCTCACTCACATTCATACATCGTCTCATACATACTCTTCTATTATTCTGACTTTTGACATGGCCCGTCTCAAGTATCTGATTTACTTGATCGTGCCATGTCTTCCTCGGGCGTCCCCGACTTCTTCTACCATTCACATTTGCATCATATATTCTTTTAATTTCTAAGTAAATTAATTCGTTCTATAGCTGAATTTGGATGATGGCAATTAAAATTTGTTAACGTTGTTCTAATTAATCGTTCTAAACTATCTAAATCTTATTGGACCATTTAATTATGCTAAATGAGTACGTTAGTAGAGGTATTGCCCAAGTATTTATTGCTTTTACAAAATTTTTAGCAGATAGATTGCATTTTAAAATTTTTCTGATCCTAGTTTGAAATTTAATCCTAATATCATTTTTAATACTAGTGTGATCTAATCTATTCGATTGCGGGTATCCTAAATATTTATAAACCTCACCCCCTTTCATACTTTTAATTTTGAAATTTCTAAATATACCCTCGTCTCCATCTACAATTTTGCCTTTCTCTATATGGATCGTTTTACATTTATCTAAACCAAAAGTCATTTTAATATCATCTGAAAAATTTTAACTACCTTAATCATTTTCTCTAAATTTGATTCAGAATTTGAAAATAATTTTATATCATCCATATATAATAGATGTGAAACTATACTAATCTCTCTTGTATTACCGTTAATTTTTATTCCAAACTTGCTTTTAATTAACATTTTAGACAGAGGATTCAATGCTAAGCAAAATCAAAGAGGACTCAATGAGTCTCCTTGAAAAATCCCTCTTTTTATTGAAATGCCCGGTACTACTATTTTCTTACCTTTTAAATTTACTAGTTAATCTGTATTCCAAAAGGACATAATATTTTTCAAAAATCTAATTATAATTGGTTTAACTTTAAACATTTTGATTAGCCACGAGTGCGGGACACTATCAAAATATAACTTTTATTTAAATATATAATTTTTATATATATAACTTTTTGTAAACAATAATAATAAATATTGAAAATGACCGATATTTTATTTATCTTTCCAATATATTCAGATATAATTATGATCACATATTACGAAAATAATGCGAAATTGAATACCGTATTGTTTTGACATCTGTCAATGAAGAACTAATGCCTACCGTCCAGCAGTGTAGTTGGTTGTATCGAATAATTTATCAAACAAGTTTGATCAAAATCTGATAAAGAGTCATAAAATCATGAGCTCCTCCTCCAATAGGTAATTTTTCTATCTAAATTTACCTAAAACATGCGCATTCAATTTAATAAACATAATTTGAAAGATGCCCAATATTTAACGTTTCATGTTCAAATCTTACTCAAGTGTACCATCTAGTCTAGATTCTTCGCTGCTCTGACTTCGTCGGTAGCGCGCAGCGGTTCCCCGTTCGAGCATACCTCATACTTCCCCACCCCGAAATATTATTTCGGTTTTGGTAAATTACCCCTTAATGAACGGTAAGGATAAGGAAGACAGTCTATCACACTCGGGAATTTACTCACTTCAATGCAGCGATTGCGCATTTTTTTATATTGGTAAAACAGTGCGCAACATAAACACCCGTGTCAAAGAACATCTTCGATGTTTACACAGCTCTGGATTTTCAGAATTTGCAAACCACTTGATTGAAAACGATCATAAATTTGACAAAAACGCTGGCGCCAAACTTATTCATAAAAACGACATCGGTATAAGGTTGGATAATTTAGAGGCACTTGAACTTAGGAAAGCCATAAACACTAATAGTAAGGTAGTAAATAACCAACTCAATTTAAATAAAAGTCCCATACTAAGATTGTTCCCTATTGATAAAGAACACGTCCGTTCCCTTCCCAATTCTCCATCCTCATTCCAATCCTCCCTCTTCCTCCTCCACTTGACGAGTCCAGCCCAGCCCATTTTTGGTAAAATATATATTATAACACAAATGTAACCTAATTTTAGTAGAGTATTATACTGCCCTGATGAAGCTACGGTTGTAGCGAAACCCGGTCGGCATGAAGTATAAAAATAAAAGTGGTGTTTACAAAGTTATTGTTTTATTTTAAATTAATAATGTCACATCACAAAGTATCCGCTTCATATGAACAAACAAAACTTTAAATCGATTTTCTCGCAAACAAATTTTTGTAGTTCGTGAACATCATAACTCAAAAATTTTGTACTCTATTACTACACATAAATCAACAGGTAATCAGGAAGAGTTTTTTTTTTAACTTTTATAATTTTTTTCCATTTTATAATAACGAATTCACCGAAATTATTTAGCAAAAATCGCATTTTTTACATCAACATGCTGCAAAAAAAAACTCTCCCTGACTACCTGGGAAAACATATCACCTTTTAAACGCATTTCGACTTTTTGGTTTCAAATGATCCGGTAACGAGTTTTGATGTTCACCGCATAACTTTTTTTCGAGGCGCCTCTGGAGATTCCCTCTCACGGACTTATTTATTAACATTTTTAATTGAACATTTTTTCAGATACTTCAGATGTCATACTATAACGTATACAATGTGTATATATATGAAATAAATAAACAAACATTATTCATATCGCCAAAAAAATAAATGAAAATATGCCTTTTTTTCGCCTTTAACTTACCCCCCCTTAAACCTCAATATCTCCAAATTACATTTTGACAGATTCGCGACTTTGGCATTTGACTGACTATATAATTAGCTCAACATTTTTTTGAGCAAAAAAGAACATTTTTTGCATCCGTTGTTCCCCTCCTCTGTGTCCCCTTCCCCTACCACGTTTCCTTCCACCTTCTCC
The DNA here is from genome assembly GCA_929108145.2 of Limnephilus rhombicus. NCBI lineage: Eukaryota > Metazoa > Arthropoda > Insecta > Trichoptera > Limnephilidae > Limnephilus > Limnephilus rhombicus. The sequence goes on along the minus strand of OV815287.1, from coordinate 8,629,663 downwards.
GCTTTCCCTACCCCCGTCCCAAATGGTTTCACTTTTTTCCCTTCAATTTTTTTAGTCAATTTGACCTCCAACACTCCCAATGCTCTAACAACGACCGGAAATCAAAAAATTCAGTCTCTGCGCACTGCTACTCGCCTGCATGATCATGATAATAGTGGAACATGATTCAATGAGAAATTAGTACACAATATCGCCTCTTTGACCAACTCATACGGGTATGCGCTAGTCTGTAATAATGTAAAAATACCTTGCGTCGATGGTGTCGCAAAGCGCAGGGCACTGGTGCATGTTCTGTCCCCCCTCCCCCTTGAGCGTGGCAGTCCGGCGCAGCGTGGCCCCCGTGGGCAGCTGGCACACCTCGGCCTCGCTGCCCGAGCTCTCCTCTTCCGCGTCCGAGATTGACTCTATCAGCTCGCCCAGCTCCACTTTCGCGATATCTGAAACACATAAGAACATCAGCTCTAAAGGAAATAATTTATACTTTATTTTTATTTTAGTTTAATATGGAAACAATTTTGTGCATATTTTATTAAACTATTTTTTTATTTTTTTATTTTGTTTATTCATTGCATAAATATTATGGTTACATTAATTACTGGATTTTTTGAGCACCATGCTAGGCTGATGCCCGTGTTATGGTGGTCGATAATTACATGTTACATGGTTGCATGAACCGGCGAAGTTTCCGCATAAAGTTCATATTATATTTAGAAAAACATAGATGATTAAAAATAAATTTTAAAAAAACACAGATTAAAGTACAAAAAATTTTAAATTAAACCATGTAATGCTTAATAATAATACTTGGCTAATTTATATAGCGCCGTTTTTGTGAGAAATCACCTCAAGGGCAGGTAAATGATAGATAATGTGATATTTCTCTATCGATTTCTTAAGGTCCGTTATGAATACTGATTTTGACGTTATATGTATTTCAGAGACATGGCTCCTAGATAATATCAGTAATCAAGAGATTTTCGATGACAGATATAATGTTTTTAGACGGGATAGAAACTATAGTCTCACAGGCCAAACTATGGGAGGCGGGGTTCTTTTTGCCGCTCAATCTAAATATAATGTCATTGAACAGACGACTTGGTCAACTGACTGAGGACATATGGGTAAGCATCATTTCGACTACACCTAACAAAAGAATAAACATTTGTTGTTCTTACCACCCATACGGCACCAAACAGCAGTCTTATAAATCATTTCGAATCCGCTAGTTATCTCCGACTAAATAATCCCGATGATGACTTCATTCTCTCAGGAGACTACAAAACTACAAGGAGACTACAAAACTTGTCTGGACCCCAAATCTTAATTTAAATCAAATGACCCCACAACTAGCCACCGATGAATCCAGCACTCATGTGATAAATTTTCTTTCACTCTGTGACTTCCATCAATATAATAACATACTTAACATAAACAAACGCGTTCTTGATCTCGTAATAAGCAATTTGAACTGTACACTACTGCCCTGCTGTCCTCCCTTTCTTACCGAAGATTCACATCACAAATCATTACATATCGGGATAATACTTCAAAAGGACCCCGGTTTAAAACATTTATCACGACAAGTATTATTGTTTAACTCAGCTGATTATATTAAAATTAATAAATTTCTAGAAGAATTTAACTGGTGACATATTTTCAGTAAAATGTGCATGGAAGACGTTACTAATAAATTCTATGAAATTATTTCTGAAGCTATCAACCTTTACGTCCCATCACGAACCATTAAACTGTCTCCAAAATATCCCATATGGTATACATGTTGCTTAATAAAAATCATCAAAGAAAAACTAAAATTTCACTGTAAATTTAAAAAATATTCCAAACTTTCTGATTATCATACATTCTCATTACTAAGAACTCGCCAAAAGACACTTGAAAAAGAATGTTACACAAACTATATAAATAATGCTGAATTAAACATAAACAATAATGTGAAATATTTTTGGACTTTCGTCAAATCAAAACAAACCTCCTCTGATGTACCTCGTAACGTATTCTACGGAAACATTTCTTCAAGTGATGGGCAACAAATTTGCAATCTTTTTAATGATTATTTTCAATCTGTCTTTGTCCCATCTCAAACTAACTTTCCACCAATAGGAAAGATGTAATCAATAATGATAATACTATGAGTTCAATACATCTTAATTCAATTAATATCGATAAATCTTTAGTATTAAAATACTTGAAAAATATCAACACGAAAAAAAGTGCTGGATGTGATAAATTACATCCAATTTTTATTTTTAATTGTGCTGAACAACTCGTTACTCCTGTGACATTACTATTCACACTTTCTATCATAGAAGGCGTATTTCCAACCATTTGGAAAAAAGCTTTTGTTACACCAGTTTTTAAAAAGGGCGACAAACACAATATCGAGAATTACAGGCCTATATCAAAGCTATGCATTTTAAGTAAAATCATGGAAAAAATCGTTTATGACCAACTCTTTAATTTATGCAAAAACACAATTATCAATCCCCAACAATACGGTTTTTTTTAAGGCAGATCTGTTAAGTCATACTTGGGGCAGTTCACCGATTTTGTTCTTAATTCTATGGACAAAAAGAAACAAGTTGACTCTATCTATACTGATTTTTCTAAGGCTTTCGACAAAGTGAATCATGATACACTCTTAAACAAACTCGAAAAATTGGTATAAGTGGAAATCTTCTCAGATGGTTCTCATCTTACATTAAAAATAGAAGTCAAGCTGTTGCCCTTAAAGGTTACATGTCACAGATAATAACCATTCCCTCGGGGGTACCGCAAGGTTCTCATTTAGGGCCCCTGCTCTTTACTTTGTATCTCAATGACATCAAACATGTCATCACTCATTCTGATTTCATTCTCTATGCTGATGATATGAAAATAAACAAATGCATAAGCTCAGCAGATGATTGCAATAAATTACAAGAAGACATTACGTAAACGTCACCCAATCAGCCATACTTACCATCTGAACCATGTTCCCCTTCAACGAGTAGAAAAAATCAGAGACCTTGGAGTATTACTTGACTCTAAATTACTATTTAAAGATCATATTGAACACATCTTAGAAAAAGCCTACAAACAACTAGGCTTCATTCTTCGTGTCACAAAACCATTTAATAAACATTTTACACTTGAACTACTATATATGGCATATGTAAGATCTCATCTCGAATTTGCATCTGTCATTTGGAATCCTCAATACCAAACTTATATTAACCGAATTGAAAACATTCAAAAAAAAATTTTGAAATACCTGTAGTATCGTTTTCAAAATCATCAGTGTAACCCTATTGCTCTTTATAAATGGAGGAAATTTTTTGATGTACTGTTTCTGTACAAAATTGTGAACTGCCTCATTGACTCGCCAGCCTTGTTAGAAAGGATTGTACCTGCCAAACTTATAATGCCCTAAGAGATATTGACATTTTCCATTGTACCCTCAAATCGTTTAAAATCAAACTAACCGTACAATGTACTTAAATGAAAACTATTATTTCTTGTTTATTATTTTCTTTTTAATAACTTTTTACTTAACACTATGTACTATTATTTTAAACAACTACTGGAAACTATTATTTCATGTGTTGATTATTATCACCTTTTTGATAATATTTTACGTGCTTACACCATATACCTACTATAATTGTTTAAAATTAAAATAGTCCTCGACCACTGGAGCGACAGAGCATTATAAAACTTTTTTCTCTTTTTTTAAAATAAAATTTTTCGCCAACATTAAAAAAATCATACCTTGGAATTTTAACATGGAGACATAAAACTTATTATAGTGCTATATAGCCAATGAATTAACCTGTATTTTACCGTTTATCTCATATTTGTAGGATTTATAAAAAAAATATTTAAAAAATCGTAAAGTTTATAACCGTGCGAATCCTGCGTGGTTGTTACTTTAAAACTGCCGTGACAGGTATAGTCTGTCAAAAAAGAGTAGAAAATATAAAAACTGGAACTACTAAATTTGTAGACTGGCAACACCAATTTAACTGTCAAATATTTTTTTGAAGTGCAATGACACTGAATGTATAGAACACAGTAAACCACATTTAAAAAAAAAAAAAACATTTTTTCTTCATGACATAAATTTGATTTAAAGGTGATTTATAAAGCGATTTGCTTTAATTTAATTTAACATAAATTTGAATTTAACAATAGATAAAAAGGAAGAATCACTAATGGTGAGTTTAGTTATACTACTTTTAGATCTAAATGAGTTCAATATATTCAGATCTAAAATTAGAGACATGATCTAAGCCCAGGCAACGCTAGGTACTTTATCTAGTATTAAATAAATATGAGCAATTTCTAAACTGTGCTTTACATTTTATTACATTATAGTTATTCTTCATTATGGTAACACAAAATTTCAAAGGTATAATAATAATATACCTATATGCAATTCTAATTTTGAGATCGGCGAGTATCTATACTGCAATGAAAAAATATTTTTTCCACTATTATGCCTTTTTAATTTTTTATAAAAATGTAGGTTACACAGCTTTACTTTAACACCATGAGTTATGTGTTTAGTATTGCCATTTGATCAACAGTGGCACCCTCATATATTTTCTACTCTTATTTGACAAACTGTACATATTCGAGTTAACATAGAATATTTTCGATTTATATATTTTGTTTGTGGTATACTTGACCATGAAAGGTATAGAAAAAGGACTTAATTTTAACCGTAAACAGCTGATCAGAAATTCAAAAAAAATATTTTTAACATTGTTATAAAATAGTCTACGAAGTTTGGATTTGCAACATCTATGGTCGTAATAGATAAAGCATTTCAATAGCTTCGTTTTAAGTCCAAAAAAAAAACATGGGAGCCACAAATATATTTTTTTAAATATTTTGCCAAATCGTGGAGATAATTCCCTTTTTATCCAAAAAGCAATCGAAGAAATTTAAAATGGAGCTAATATATGGCAAAAATCGCTCCAGTGGTTAACCAAACCAAATGAAACCTTTTAAACCAATTTTTAAATATATTTTATTCATCTTTTTAATGATTTTTCTAATAAAGTGTTGAAGTTGTGTGATTTTGAGTTGTCCAGTCACCTTAAAAATAAGACACTTTTACATCGTAGTAAAGATAAACATGACCGGTCAGTGGTTGAGTTGGCATCGCGTTTAGGTCCCACCCAGGTGTTCCTGTTCGATTCCTCGGCTGGCCAGGTCCTCCATCACAACTCAAGTATCATTTTCGGCTTACTGTGGTGGTAGTCGGAGATTTTCAAATATTGTCGGGTTATTCATAACACGGGAATATTTGTCTTTCTTTTTAGTTAAAAGAAAAGAAAATTAACGATAAAAAAAAAAAAAAAAAAAACAACATAATGAGAATGAGAAAATAACACACAGCAGTGGTAGAGGGTTCAAAATTAACGGTTTATAGATAGCTGATGAATACATAGTTAGTGTACCTCGTCTTATGTTCTTCCTCTTCCTGAGAACCTTCTTCTTTGGAGGTCTCCGGATGTCTTCCACACCGCTGCTGACACTCCCCGAGCTGACGCCGTCATCTTTGGTGCGCCTGGATAGTAAAATATAAACAAAATGATTCAATCAAAGCTTAGATTCAGAACTTTGGCTCTCAGAAGAGGACAACTACATTGGATTTTTTATGTGAATACCGCAAAAGAGTCACAACTGCTCCCAACTGCCTGGAGCCAGTTAATTCGCATCCCTAATTGGGGTATGTTGCGAGGCAGAAGGTAGTGTGGAGGGGAAGGAAATGGTAAAGAGGAAGGTGGGAACATGGCCGTATCATGTTTGTATAAAATGTAACCTTGCGGCAGAGCAGAGACCAGGGCTCAGGATAGTGGGCCAAGTAGTTATCTGTCATGTAGGTAGGGTTTTCAGTCAAATAAAAGAAGATGAACTTTATAAAAATGTATTGAATCCAAACCAAAAAGCAACATGGAAGTGTACAAACTTCATACCAAGGTAACAAAAGGAATATAAAAAAATACACATACCAGATGGACTCCTAATGGACACGCTTAACTAACTATACGGAAATAACCCCGGAAGACGAACGCGATCTTGCTTCGCAGAGAGAGAACACGAGACGGGACGGGAACTCCAGCCTTCCCATCTGGGAACGGCGCGGAATCCAGAGCACCAAGGTCGTCCTTTTAATTGGGCAGGAGGCCGCTATACCTCCAAAGAGCGCATTCAGCCACGGGCCATCTCGACGAACTCCAATCAAAAGGCACGTGGCCGCCAACAGTATCCAAGTCTGGCGTATTACGGTAGTACGGTTAGCAGACCGTGACTTTGCGACGCGGGGTCGTGAAGGCATATTATAGTAGCCAACACCAGGACCAATTCACTTCACGATTCCTTTTCCAGAAATACTTCCACAAAACGGCCAACCAGCCACATCGGAAAAAAGTGGGACTTTCACATCATCCACTATAAATAACTCGTACACGAACCTCGCGTGTTACGTAAAAACACCCCGCGTTCTTTTAGGTTTTAAATCAACTTAGATTCTCATGATTAAACGAAAATTTAAACTCCTTGATGGAGAGTGACTAATTTCCGAAAAAGCTGCCCATGCTGATTCGGGAGGAAGTGACCATAAACAAAAAAAAGGAAGCTCCCTCTTTTCCAAAAATTACCAGTGTCCAAAAAACACCATAGACAAAATAACCACCTAAGCAAGAACTGCATTAGTCACATAATTATTTATGTGACAATGGCCAAAGCCATTTCAAGCAAAGTTTCAATTCTGAATGTTGGTTTTACACTAGGGCAATACTGAGAGTATCTTCCACTCTGGAACGAGCTGCAAAAATAACTGGTATTATGTTTAAATGATTAAATTGTGAATTAAATCGATCAAAAAAATTAACTTGCGCATGCCAGAATTTGAAACCGCAACCTCCAGATCGCTAGTCGAGAGCCTTATGTTCCGACCACAGAGGCCGTCAGTAGTAGGATACTAAAATATGTTTATAATATAAAAATGATTTTAGAAAACACAATTAAAATAGTTCAAACTCACTTTTGTGACATTTTAGAGGTCTCTCCTTCTTTCTTTGCGATATTCTCTGGTTCGCGGAGCCATTTTTGATCCGTTACTGTAACAAAAAATAGCACATTTTTAATCCTATTCGTTTGATAGATTAACAAACGAATTGCAAACTTTAGAGCTCAGGCATCAGGTAGGAAAGCTGTCCTAATTCTACTGGTATTTCAATGAAATATCCTGCGAGGAACTAACGTCATTGATCCCTTCGGCACCGTTGCACAGTCGGCAAACTCGCCAAAAGCACGCCCAACATGTTTACATGGCTGACATCTGCCATATGAGAAAGAACAAGTCATTTCTACGACTCATTCTTTGCCGGCCTCTGTGTTTCTTCTGTCCTAAAAGATGGGTCTCCTCGAAACTCTAGAAACATGTTCACATTGTTCACTCCTTCCCCTTCTCAAAAAGAATACATACCACTCCACATACCATTCCCAAAGATGACATAGGGCCTGTGGAAAAATATTTTCCTCGGGGCCTCCTGTGTGGAGCTAACGTAAAAAAAAATTAACATTATTTTTATTTTAACTCAAGGGGTCTGGTCCGGCCGAGTTTTATTTTCAAGATAAATTTTATTTTCGTTCACAAAACTTTTATTACGCGCAAAGGTACATTTGAACAAGAAAAAACACTATTTAAAATTTGATTTCAATATCTATATATAAAGAATTAGCGGCCGCAAGCTGGAATCCTGGAGTCCTTGGAAATCATTAGAAACACGAAATTCAAAAAAAAAGTTTTAGTATGAATGTAGAACGTGCATGAACCACGTTTGGGGGCGTTCAAGTATTAAGTAATGCAATTTTTGAAGCTTTTTGACCCCCCCCTTCCCCCATGTAACGCGCCGTAACTTTTTTCCATACCAACCCCCCCCTCCCCCCCCTAAACGTTACGTAACGCCCAAGTGACAATTTTTACCTGAAAATCACAATTAAGTTGCGCAAAGTACTGGAAAGTCGCCTAAAATACCCTTTTTCTTGTTTTAATCGCGTTTGCGGTAATAAATAAAACAATAAATTTTGAGAACGAAAAGGATTGCCAACTTGGAAGAGTTTAACTCTCTAAATTCTCTAGTTTTTTTTTTATCTAAATAAAGAAAAACATGTTACGTAACGCCCCCCCCCCCAAGCGCGTTACGTAATACTTGAACGGCCCCTTTACAAAAAAAAATGTTGATTGCAAAAATGGTGGACATATGTAGAATGAAAGTTGATGAAAACAATCAGCCTTAATTTAGCAACAACTGTGTCCTATAATAATTATTTTGCATATTACTATAGTTACGATTTCAGCCAACTTGAAAAACGTGGTTTTGAGGAAAACCCGTAAAGTTCTCGCTTATAACCAGGTCTAACACTGATCCTAATTATATTTCAAGGTCGAATTTGATGCTATAACTTTAAGAATGTATTTTCCACATGTATGGGAAGCTTTTTAGGCAATAAAAAAGTTGTTTTTTTGGATCGGTTGGACCAGACCCTAATGAGTAAAACCTTAAATTGTCTTATTTAATCACTTAGCATCGCCCCGACAAGGCTAAAGTAATGGTTTCCGACCCAACTAGATAAAAAGGATTCAAACGTATTATAGTTGATTAGTTACCGGTGTTTAAGGTTTGCTGCTTGGATTGCTTCCGAGGAGTTGGTCCCGTTTCTTCACCAGATGAACTCAATTCTTCACACTGTGGAAAATAATAACATTACTTCAATTATCAATGTATCTAAAAAACATTATTGTGTTTTATTTTTGGGTAAGTAAGCCATTTTGCGCTATTTTCTTCTTTAGCCAATTATAAAACATTACAGTGTCCATCATGGCTAAAGAAGGAGGTAGCACAATACAACGTAAATAAATCACAGCCATGAAAATTTAAAATCAAACATAATATACAGTACAGTTTGTCAAATAAGAGTAGAAAATATATGAGGGTGCCACTGTTGATCAAATGGCAATACTAAACACATAACTCATGGTGTTAAAGTAAAGCTGTGTAACCTACATTTTTATAAAAAATTAAAAAGGCATAATAGTGGAAAAAACATTTTTTCATTGCAGTATAGATACCCGCCGATCTCAAAATTAGAATTGCATATAGGTATATTATTATTATACTTTTGCAATTTTGTGTTAACATAATGAAGAATAAGTATAATGTAATAAAATATAAAGCACAGTTTAGAAATTGCTCACATTATTTAATACTAGATAAAGTACTTAGCGTTGCCTGGGCTTTAGATCATGTCTTTAATTTTAGATCTGAATATATTTAACTCATTCAGATATAAAAGTAGTGTAACTAAACTCACCATTAGTGATTCTTCCTTTCTATCTATTGTTAAATTCAAATTTATGTTAAATTAAAACAAATCGCTTTATAAATCACCTTTTAACCTCTGATTTGCCGGAGACGCGCCGGAGGGCGCGTCGTATGCGCATGTATGAGAAAATAATTCGAAAATTTGAATAAAATTTTCGACCAAAACTTTTTGTCTGCGATTTTGGCCCTTCTATGTACAGAATTTGTATGAAGAACACGGTCAGAATCGCTTGCGCTAACATCATAGATGATATAGCCACTAGTTTCATTCACCTTGCAACCTTAGAATATTTTTAAAACGATTTCGTCTGTAACATTGACCGTGAATACATAATAAATGCAAGTAATGTTGTTTTGGTAGATAGTTTATTGTGTTGTGAACGTGTTTCAGTCAATAAAATATACAATAGCTCAAAATTAATCAACAAAACATTCAATTCAAAGTTCAAAATGGTGCTTTATTAGTGTTTTTTTGTGAATTTTCGTGAAATGGCCTGGCCTTTGACCGGTTAAAACAAGATTTTTATGCATAGCACAAAGGGTAACAATTATTATAAGCAATAATTGTCAGTACACTGACAATTACTGACAATTATTGCTTATAATAATTGTTAACACGTTCACGGGCAGTGAGTCTCCCTACTTTGGCACTATTTTTTTGTATTAGATTTTTGCGATTGCTCTAGCATTTCCGTCATGATACGTACCAACCAACACCATCAAGTGCGACGCGAATGCTCTAGCAGACGAATCTCAATACATTTGACGCATGCTATAGCATACGCGACCACGCGGGGTACGCCGGGCGAGCTGTAGGGGAAGGGGTCAACACTGTTTTATCTTTGTGTGCAGAAAAGGTCTCATGTGACAGTAAGCGATCTGTGGTTGTGTCAGCAGTGACAGTAAGAAATAGACTACCTATATTTTATAGGGATAAAGCAACTGCTCAAGCATATCTGACAAAAAAACTCAATAAACTTCGAATGCTATAGCATCCGCGACATAATTAAACTATCCAATGCGAATGCTATAGCATGCTCGTCCGGGAACGTGTTAACTATGCATAAAAATCTTGTCTTAAACGTTAGTTTATAAATTAAAAATAATAATTAATATTTAACAATTTAAAAGTATTTCACCAAAAAATGTAGACATAATTTGTCTCGACGCCACCTAGCGAGAGATTTAGTACTAACAATACCTCCCTCACAAAAATAAAGTTGGTTGTTTTCAGGTGGAAAAATGCAATAATCAGTAATTGTTGAATGAAACACCAGTATATATTGAATTATTTGGCGGGTATTAGATAAGCCGCCATAGCTCAGTGGTCAAAGCATCCGACCGGCAATCAAAAGGACACGGGTTCAAGTCCCGTTGGCGGTAAGTATCTTTTCTCGGAAGATTTTTCAATGTAAATGAGTTTTTCAGGCTGACAATTATTGCATAATTAAATGTGTCCTTGCAATTACTTTCATTTGAACGTAGTTATGCAGAAAGCAGCCAGGCCACAATTTTGGCAAAAATGAGATATTGTTGTAATCCGACGGAGGAACGTCAATTCTATGTTCTATTAAAACCAGGCAGGCCGCTTTTATATAAAAATTCATTGTAATCGCCTACTTGAATATTTGTTGATCACGAAAACACCGTTCAACAATCTGCAGAAAGCGCTCACGGCACTCACATTCAGCAGAAAACAGCCAGAGACAACTGGTCGATTTTGTCAGTACAACTCACATTTTGTTTATGACGTTTACCCGATCTGCAGAAAACGGTCACGGCGCTTGTCTGTTTTCTACACTATAGCGTTTGTACCGAAACTTTCAAGTGGCGATCTACAGAAAGCGCTCTCGCGTTATAATAATAACTTATTTTTTGAGAAAAATCAATAATTTTAAGTATGTATTATCATTTATCAATAATATTACATAAATTCAATGAAGTCCAAGACAGCTAGACAGCAATTGTTAGCCGGATCTAATAACAATTTACTTATATTAATTTTAAAATTAAGGAACAGAACGTATCGTTTTAACGCATAGAAATAAAATGTTTATAGTAAATAAAATAAAAAGAAAAAAACATTGAATATGAAATCAAAAAAGTATAAAAGACTACATAGAAAATTAGAGAGAGACAAAAATCAGTCCAATTTTTTTTTCAGCGCACAAATCCCTTTGAAAATTAAATTATTAAAATTTATGTTAATAAACGAAATGATAAATATCAAGATTTTATTTTAACGATATTTGATAATAAAAAACCTCCAAATATAAAATGATTTTTTTAAACATTTATTTTAATTATATTAATTAAATAACATTATAAGCACGACCACAAGCATTGATTTCTAGCAGATGGTTATAAAAACCCATAATGAATATTAAATAAATTATAATATCTATGTACCTACCTGTATTATGTTCCAGAAAAAAAAATCCTCGGAATATAAAATTACTAACTGTATAATATAGAAATATAACTACCGATTCTAAGATAAATAATAAAGCATAATTTCATATAAAGTGTATTTGGTAGCTCTGGCTGTTTTCTACATAATGCGTATTTCGCAAAGTAAGGTCGGACGGTTGATTGCTGAGCTTACATTCTCAATAATGTATTCTGCAGAAAGCAGCCAGACCTTATAAAACACCAATATCACTAAAAATCTACCCTTAAATCCACTTTAAAGTTATAATAATTGGATATCTACATATTATTTATAATTTTTTGAAGTAAAAAACATCCTAGGTGTTATGTAGATTTGATTATTAAATCTTTAGACAAAAGTGCTCGTATCTCCGTTTGAGTTTTTTAGGGCTGGCTGCTTTCTGCATAACAACGTTCATTTTACAATTCAATATGCTCTTCTTGGACTTCGTCGGCTACATCTCCATCATAAATATCAAAAGGGTTACGAATCGGCTTCTGGATACCTATTCAGTTTTTGTAGTAAATGAATAAATGTTTGGTGGATCACATTTTAGAACTCGCGGATCACCTGTGGTCCATGGACCACTGGTTGGAAACCACTGCTCTATCTGGTACAATACTAAGATTACTCATAAACACCACATAATGCACTAAAACTTGGTAGTGAATTAAACAAAATGTTGATGTTTTCTGGGTCACTAGTAGGATATTTCAAAATGTGATATTAATGTAATGAGATTGATGAAATTTTGCACACTTGACCTTCAAAACTGGAGGAAGGTTTGATGGGGAAAAGTTTTAAAAAAAAGAATGGTTTGGTTCAAAAACGAAAGCTCGAAGGATAACTGAAAAAACCTAAGTTAAAAAATAATTAAATTCCTTCATTATAAGAATTGGGTAACATACCGGATCCTCATCAGAATTGGTGGGATCCATGCTCACGCTGGCCTCGCTGGACGAGTCGTGGTGCAGCAACGAGCAGGGCGGCGCGTGCACGTGGGCGTGCGCATGCGGATGCACGTGCGTGTGGGCGTGCGCATGCTGGTGCGCGGCGAGCGGTGCCTGCACGGCCCCCCCGCGCTCCAGGGACGCGCCCGCCAGTGCCGCGGCCGCCTGCGAACTGCGCGACCACATCACACGCATCAGGGCCGACGCCAAGTACAGACTCTGGAATTATATTGGTTAATTACATTTAAATTATTGAAACTATTTCAATAACATTTCATTTCAATAACTAACCAAGAAATTAGAAAATATTGGAATTCAAGGAACAGTTATAGAATGGTTCAAAAGTTATCTACATGAAAGACACCAACACGTGAAAATTAACAATACATTGAGTGAACCCACCTATTCAGAATTTGGAATTCCTCAAGGGACAGTGTTAGGTCCAATATTGTTTATCATTTACGTGAATGAAATGCTTACAATACCGAAAATTGGAAAAATCATATCTTTCGCTGACGACACAGTCTTAATCATAGAAAAAAAAACTTGGGATGAAGCCTACCGAACCGCAAATGTAGAAATAAACAACTTAAAACAATGGCTGGATGACAACTATCTTTCCTTAAACTCTGACAAAACTTACTACATGACATTTACACTATCAGAAAAATTCCTTCCAATTATAAATTCCAATATAACTATTCATAGCTCTTGTAAAAATTATACTGACAACTGCAACTCATCTAAATGCACAAAAATTTCAAAAAAGAACAACATTAAATATTTGGGCATAATAATAGATCAACATATTAAATGGACAGAACATATTGCACAAAATAAACAGAATACGTAAACTTTTTTACGTATTCCTCAAACTAAGAAATATACTTCATAAATCTATACTACTGAAGGTTTACTATGCATTAGCCCAATCAGTTCTGCAATACAGAATAATAGGTTGGGGAGGAGCGTATAAAACCAACTTAGCCCCACTTGAAATAGTACATAGAAGACTCATCAAAATTATTCTAAAAAAACCTTTAGACTATTCAACTCAAAAAATATTCGATGAATTCAAAGTTTTACAAATAAACAGAATCTATCAAAAAAATGCATTACTTCAAATCCATAAAGACAAACTAACAATAAATTCGTTTAGCACCAGGCCGAGAACAACAGGACAAATAATAATCCCTAAACTTAATACTACAACGGCCCAACACCATTACACATACTCAGCCTTAAAATGCTTTAACGAACTCCCTAAAGATATTCAATCCGAAAAAAATTATAAAATTTTTAAGAAAAAAATTAAAATACATTTCACCACTAAGTAATTTCATGTTTGTGTTATATTACGCCCACTTATATTTTCAATGTGTACACAGGTTTTATATTTTATAATTAAAAAAAAAAAAAAAACTTTCTTCCTAAAATAGTGCACAGGTATATAATTTTACATACATGTTGTTTTTATTTTATTTTTTCATAAATACGCTCATGGTAGCATCAATTAAACATATATCAAAATATCAATTGTGTTAGTACTCCCTCCCTAAACACGAGAAATTCTCAATTAGAGAGGTATTATTACCACCATTAAAAAATATTTGCATTACATGTACATAATTAAAAAAATAATTGTACTTATACCTAACTTTGTAAAATTGTAAAAATGGAATAAATAAATAAATAAATTTAAAAAAAAAAAAAAAAAACACTCGAAGAACATGAAAAGTGATGTTATAACAAGACCTAGGAGTTACCATATCACAAGACTTGAAATGGGAACCGCATATAGCTGGGATTGTCAAAACAGCAAATTCAATTACATTTTTGAAGTAAAACTTCTTTACGCACGCTTGACTTGGGGAGTAAGCTGGTGAACGCATGACGAGAGCGTTACGAAAAGTTTGATCGGGCGAGGCGAATGGTCAAGCCTTTACGCACACTTGACTTGGGGAGCAAGCTGGTGAATGCATGACGAGAGCGTTATGAAAAGTATGATCGGGCGAGGCGAACGGTCGGGCGAGGCGAACGGAAGTTGAGAGGGAGATGTAAGTTCGTGAAGTTTTACTTCAGTCGTGTGGTCTAAAACACACTCGTTTTTTTTTTATGTGGACATCGCACAAAAGACCCAACTGCTACCAACTGCCTGGAGCCAATGAGAATATGGCATCCCGAATTCGGGTATGTTGTGAGGTTGAAGGTAAGTGAGGAGGGGAAAGAGATGGGGAAGATGTACCTGGCTATTCAGATCTAGTCACCAAACACGGCTAAAGTAATTTCAAGCAACATTTCAATTCGGAATGGTGGTCCTACACCAGAGTGTCACTGAGAGTATCTTCTACTTCTCTTTAAATCTACTTGTGTACTCAACCACCTCTGGGAACCAGAGGTGCCAATATCTTTTTCTGATTTTTCTGTTTTCAGATTTTCGATTGAACTTTACAATACGCTATTATTAGTTAAGGATCCGCGTATAAATGTAACCTTCTTCCAATAGAAATTATACAAAGAACAATTATTAAAATTATATTTAAAAAATCCTGGGACTACCAAACAGAACGCCTGTTTGAAGAATTTCAAGTACCAACATTTAAAGATTTATATATTAAAAATTCATTAATTCAAATTATAAAAGAAAAAGATAAATATCCATTTTTAAATGAAAACAGAACTCAACTTAAACATGTTTTTCTATGCCCAAAACTAAATACGTCTTTTGCAGAGCATCATTACACTTACCAGGGAAGAACTTTTTTCAATCGTCTACCAGAAGAAATCAGAAGCATTAATGATAAAACCTGAATACTGCTCTCTGTCAAGAGACATTTTAAACATATTCTTAAGAAAAAAGTTTTTCATAACACTCTTTCTTTTTTTTTTTAAATACACACCATTATCAAAATAAATACTGCAGCTCACATATATTTATGTACAATGAATTATTTAAATACTAATGAATGGTATTTATCTTGTGAGAGTGGATTGTTATGTTTTGTGTAAAAAAAATGATTGGCGAAGGACCTTGATTTTGTGTTACTATCACTGCTTAAAAATGATAAAAATACATGTTGCATAGAAAGGAGAGGACTCACCGGAAAAGGATAAAAACTTGTAGGCTGGCAATGCACTTGTATGATTCCTTTCCCATCCAAGAGGCACAAAACAGTAATAGTCGTGAGGTTCGTTTATTTTATAATACACAGCGGGGTTGTTTTGATAGCGGATTAACCGAGAGCGGAAGCACAAAATGGCTATATGCTGCGGGAGTTTATTGCAGACTGATTAAGATTGTGGGTAAGATTGACGGGTAGGCAATTGGGAATAGGTAGGACAAAGGACTTGCAACAATAATTAATACCAATCCCAAGCAGTGACAGTATGTATGCGTGCAATGTAGGTATGTTTATGTGTGGATATATGAACGGGCGTAACCAACTAACTTATAACTAATAACTAATAGCATTTATGTAGACTCCCCTTCCATACACAAGCAAGTGCTTTTAATGGAAGGGTAGTAAAAAAAAACCTGAGATGTAAAATTATCATGTAAATACCATGTAAACCTTATTAAAAATAAAAATAAAAATAAAATATATATATACATTAAAAAAAAAGAAAAAAAAGTCTTGTTTATATTGTCTTCATTTAATTAAATATAATTTACTTGCGCACGCCGTTAAATTTTATTTGAAATCACTTCATGTGACAAACTGCCTACTTTGTCACACGAAGCGATTTTGTTGATACTATTCAAGCAGCAATGATAAAATCACCCCATGTGGTATACAAGCATTAGTGTTCATCTGTAATTGGGTGGTTGCTTGCCTGTTCACTATGGTCGCGAGGCGGCAGACTGCACAGCAACTGGTAGAGGTGCGAGCACGGGCCTGCCGCCAGGTTCTTGATGAATCCGGGCAGCAGGTCGTACACCTGCTTGCTGCAGTGCTTCAGCTGAGCCGCCTGCCAGATCAGGTCCACATGCTCCTCAGTGATGCGGTTCTCCACGGCCAGGAACTTCAGGATTATGTGCGCCTGCTTGATCACCTGAAAACATACAACAATTAATAATTTAAGGATTTCCATGCCCTTGCTTCATGACAATGATTTACTTTGCGAACCTTAGATAAGCGATCTCAGGGAAACAATTTAAGATATACAGTTCTCTCTCACTAATCTGCCACTTCAAAAATTGGGTAAGTAAGCAATTAGTGAAAGCAGCAACATACAAAATATGCTATAAATTTAAACACTTATTTTGGAAAAACAAACAAACACCGCTATCGATCTTTCACAAAATTTCAATTTTTCGGTTTAAAACTAAACTGTCATCTTTACACTCGCGAGAAGACTTCGTTTATTAAAGTTATTTTTAAAAGAACGTGGTAGAATGAATTCGACATGGGCCAGTTGCTAAAACATATGGAGGACTAACCGAAATGTCCAAAAACAACAATAATGAACCCTAGTGACTAGAAAAAAATGGTCATCAAGAGCAAGTAAGTAACTGACAGTGTAACCTTATATGTGGGATAAATTTGGCCAATTTCGGGCCGAGGGACCAAAAAACCCAAACTTCTTAAGAGGAACGCATGCGTGGCCTGTTTCATACAAAATTTTGTTTTGGATTTACGGCTAAAATATCAAATTAATTGTTTTTTTCTTTTTTTAAAATAATAAGTTAGGCATGTATACAGTTAGGATGTGAATCCGATTTTCGATTTTTGCTTTAAATTATAAAATATAGGCCCCAAAAGATGACGATTTATCCATGAATTTAGGAGGCAACTTTGGAATTTTTTTCTGGGCATATGGAAGCAATTTAAAAAAAAAAACTCCTCACATCCTGAGTCAGGAATATGATGAAGTATACGATAAAATTTTATTCTGCACTGAAAACAGTTTTATTCGTGTAAAAAACCGAATTTAGATACGCGCAGATTTGTAGTAAAATTACTTAGGTTTTTTGTTGTTGTCTCATCCACTTATTTGCCAGACGGACGGGGCAGCTTGTACGGGGTAGCTTGCGCGGGTCGGGGGAATGAGTAAAATCGCGCCAGACAAACTAATACATACATAACTTAATCGCCATACATTAACAATGGGTGTATCTATGTCTTTGTTTGTTGACAATGTGCAGGTGTTCGTTGTTTTAGAATCGTTTTCGAATCGTTACCGAAAAAATCGAGAACCATATTCAACGTATTTGTGTTTACTTGGTAGTAAGATTATCATTTTTTGCAGTTCAGCTTTTATTTTTTAAATATTTTCTACGATATCGGGGTACCTACCTACCTAGGTATTTATGGCAGTGAGGCATGGGAACTGGCAGAGGAGAATGAAAGTAGGTACCTAGACTGAATGCGAGGCGGGTATGCGTACCACTGCCCCGGAAACCATTTATTGGATAACCAACACTTCTGCCATAGGTCATCCCAAATGGTTCGCTACGTTTGGTGACTTAGCAGGGTTGCCCGGGTTCATGGGGTGAGGTTTGTCCGAGTCTTGGTGGCGGATGCGTCTGCCCACCAGCTGCATGGCAGGCCGGATCGGGAGAGAATGGTTGAGGGAAACCCTTTGACGTCTCCAGCCGTAGGTACTCTCTCTGAACATCGCCTTGCATCGCAGTGGGAGGGATGGATTCTTGCATCCGTCACTCCTAGATGCACTGACCCACAGATTCCTAATCATCCGCAATACTTACCCTTTTATTTTTCAGAACTTCCTCTTCTTCCTTTCCTAAAAAGACCCCTTATTTTCCTCAGGGCCTCCTGTGTGGAGCTAATGTTAAAAAAGCTGTAAAAAGAGATCCCTGAGGCGTATGCATAGAAAACAAATATATATATACATAGTAAATTCCGAGACGCCGATTTTGGAACTTTACAGAATAATTGAATGTGAAGTTACACATATTATTTGACTTTCAAATCTGACATATTAACAAAGGACAAGATTATGTTTTTATACAATAGCTCCACACATGCCCAGAAGAAAATAATTCTCCCCTATAAGGGCCTATGTCATCTTCGGGGATGCTGAGTGGAGGGTATTTTTAGGAAAGGAAGGAGAGGATGTTCTGGGAAATAAAAAGGTAGAAGGGGTGGGTGAAATTGTTATTATTTTGAATTTAAGTTTTCTAAAGGTACAATATTTTATTTCTTACTGGCGAGTTCCTGGCATGCGTTGCAATGTCACTTAATAAAGACATTGTTTCTCCCTGCGTGTCCTTTCCCATTCTTCCCGTTCCCTTTCCTCTCTCTCGTACCCTTCTCCTCACGTTTTCCCACTCTGTCTTCCCTCTCTCCACTCCCATCTTCCCATTCTCCTCATTCTCCCGTCCTGCTAACTCCCCTCCCTCCTCCCGCATTCCATAAATTCAGTCCCGATACTTTCAGTTTTCAAACAGCTCGCGTGCCACTTAAAGCACACATACCTAGTATATTTGCGGCACGTTCCAGAGTGGAAGATACTCTCAGTATCGCCCTGATGTAAGACCACCATTCAGAATTGAAACGTTGCTTGAAATGGCATTAGCCGTGTTTGGTGACCAGATCTGAATAGCCAGGTACTTCCCCACCTTCCTCTTCCCGATCTCTTTCCCCTCCCCACTACCTTCAGCCTCACAGCATACTCCAATTGGGGATGCCGTGAGGCATCTCACTGGCTTCAGATGGGAGCAGTTGGGACTCTTAAAATTCTAATAATATTTCTAAAATTCTAAAATTCTCTTAATATTCATAAAAAAAAAATCTTACCACTATATATATTAACCATCGCGGGCATGCGCACATCAAATACCCAGAATTGCATCGCAATAGGATGATTGGTTTAGCAACGCGTATGGAACAAACATACATACAAGCAAACATACATTGATTTTTATACATAGATGTTTCGTAGAGTTCCTTGCAGAATTCTATCATTATTTTTTCCGGAGCTCTTCTAACAATACATGTCTCAGCTAATATTGAATGAACTAAGCAAAAGGGTGATTTCTCGTCTTGACGAAAATATATTGACATATAAAATTAAAATTTTGTTTCGGTGGTTTCTCGCGTTTTTACTGTGTACACGTCGAAACGCGGGACACCGGACACACTAACACCATTACGAAATATGTCGGGAGTCTCCCATATTATAGGACGTGTCGCTATAGATATTATCAACAAAAGGGGCATTGCACCGTCTTCGTGCAAGTATTCGGGCATGGAAATAAATGCCTTATTTTGTAACGCTCAATTTTACTTATTTACAATTTAACGTCATGTATCCGATTCCCGTATCTCCTATAACAATATAATATCTCCGTTAATTTCAAGGCACTACACAAAAAGATCATTCCTCGTATTCTCCGATAAAATGATGTTACATAATAATTACGCGCCCTTTTCTTTAAAACTCTATAACACCATATTTTGCTCGTTAGCGCTGCAACTAAATACCACTACATAGAAATCTTCCATTCCCGCCTCCCCGCTACACACCGCAAATACAATATTTCGTTAGAAAGGGACAAACGAAAGACATGAGATTATTGAAGATCTACTTCGGTCGCCGGCAAACAATGGTCTTAAGCATGAAAACTTTGAGGGAACTTATTAACCCGGCGAGGGTCAGGTTCAAATTTGTAACGAGCGTAAGGTTGGGTAATTTTCACCCTAAATTCTTAATTAGATAGTTTTTTTATTCTTGACTTAATACTATTTTTAATTCGATAGTATACTTATTTTACCTGTTTTCTAAGTACTTGTTATTAGAAACTTGGTTAAAGTATAAGTTTAATCATTTTTATTCGAATCAACATTTTTATTCGAATCAACATTTTTATTCGAATCAACATTTTTATTCGAATCAACATTTTTATTCGAATCAACATTTTTCTTAGAAAAATCAACTTACAGCACACAATTGTTCATTTTTATACTAAATAAAATCACAAAAAAATCAACATCTTCTGAGGTTTCATCATAACAAACACAAATTATAATTATTTTTTTCTTCTACAACTAATCATAGTGCTTGTGAAAAATGATAACACCGAGCGCTAGGTGGATAAAACTCGCCCGCCGACGACTTTGACAACGTCTAACAACCTCACTGAAAGGTGGAATACTAAATCTTCGTTTCTTTTTTTTTTTTTTTTGTATTTCTTCAGCATTGACTATGTAACAACTTCTAGACATTTTTGTTTTGAAAAGTTTTATTTTCCATGTACATTTGTTACTTTAATTTAAATTTTTGCGACCGGTTTCGATACGTCTGTATCATTAACGAGCAAACTTAAAACTGTTGGTTCCTTATCTCCCCCCCCCGCGCAGCTATTGAGAGGCACGTAACAGTTGAGCGTGACGGACTAAATGGAGCAACATAAATTGCCTCGGGTAAATTTTACCCAACCTTACGCTCGCCGGGTTAAGCTTGGCGCTCGAGTCTAAGCACGAGACGGGTTAATGAATTCGTCATACGTATACCAGCAAATTATAGAGCTAGATTTTGTGCTTCCAACTAGAAGCGCCGTAAAATAATAGCGGATTTTGTCCGGTAATAGGGTGGCGAATTACTGAGAGAGTAATGTATTACCTCGACGTGAAGATTGGGTCCGAACAGGTGCTGCATGATCTGATTGGAGCAGAGCCACTGGGCGAGCTGCTGCCCCACCGAGTCAGCCTCCATGACGGGCTCGCTGGCGCACATCTCGTTGAAGACGGAGATCTGCGTGTTGACCTGCGTAATGCCCGCTAGCCGCATGGTCAGCGTAGAGCTACTGAAGTACTTGAAGGCCAGGTCTAGTCCGTCCGCGTCCAGTGACACCGGCGAGTCCATCGGGTCCTTCACGGCGCCCCACATGAAATCTACAAAAACATATATATATATATAATAATCAGATACTTGATGGGGCCCTTTATAGCCATTACAAACCACTAGAGCTTGATCGGTGAAACTGAATAAAATAACTGTCTCTCTTTTTTGTTCTCTTCTCTCTTTCAGAAAGCCTTAATCATTTTGTTTGTTTTCAATTGACACACTTCATTGAAGTGAAAACTTCTTTAGCACCGATGTGATTTAAAACTCGATGAAACGAAAAATAGCTACAGTAAAGAGAGACAAACATCTACAGGATTTAGCCTGCGAGAGAATGAGATAGTATAATCGGTCTCCTCTTTGTGCGGTGCTTCGTAGCCTATCGGTCTCCTCCTTGTGTGGTGTTTCGTAGCCTCCCCACTCTTGTATACTTTAGTTTACTGAACGTTTCACTTATACACACTCTGATTTTTTTCTTTTGTATACATATTGTTGTAAACTGTTTGTTATTGGAAGGTTGATTCTTTATGATATTTCTTCGTAATGTTTATGTTAACCCTCTGTGAGATTATACAAAATAAATAAATAAATAATTAGGTCACCCCAAGAGGTTCGAAACGTTTGGTGACTTAGCAGGGGTGCCCAGTTCACAGGGTGAGATTTGTCTAAGTTTTGGCGACGGATGCGTCTGCCCACTATGTGTGACTTGCAGGATTGAGACACTTGTTGAGGAAGGCCTTTTGACCTCTCCAGCAGGACTCTCTCAACCCATCATCTTGCGCTGCAGTTGGTTGGATGGATTCATACCTCTGTCACTCCTGGATACACTGAACCCCAGATTTCTACCTCCCCCCCCCCCCCTCATACATTTTTCCTTCCCAGTACTTCCTCTCTCATCTTTCCTTAAAAAGACCCTCCACACGGCATCCCCTACGATGACATAGGCTCTGAGGGAAATTATTTTCCTCAAGCTCTCCTGTATGGAGCTAATGGAAGAACAAAAAAGATTTTATTGTATCTGACAGTATGTGTGAAGTATTTGACTAACCTGCCATAGTCTTGACAGACGGAACTCTCAGCTCCTTGTCATCCAGACTGCACATGTACTTCAGCACCTTGCTGCGAAGCGGCAGGAAGAACTGCGACACGGCCCGGTAGTTCAGCCACAGCTTCAGATCGCCCACGGCCGCCACAATGGCGTGCGCCATCGACACGGGCAGGTTATCCGCCGTGGCGCTCTCAAACACGCCGCTCATAGCGCAAATACCTCCGGTCTTGCAGAAGAGGTTGACATTACGGAGTAGGTAGACGGGGATCTCCGTGTCGTGCAGGTCGCAGAACACACTGAGGTTAGTTATCTCTTGAGGTGCTAAGTCGTCTAGTCTACTGAAGGCGGAGTGCTTACAAGCTAGGTACAAAGGGAAGTTTAATAAAAATATTTTGGAAACTAATTGCATGAGCTTTTCTTTCTGTTCCGTTGTCCACGGCTCCTCCTCAAATGGCAGCTGGTCATCACCCGCTGCGATTTCATTACTGGCTTGCGATGTTGAAGGCTCATTTGAAGGTTCCGCTGTCGCTGCCTCTTCACTAGCGTTAGTGTTTGATGATTTGACGGGCAAAATGGGTTCTCCACCAGAACCCGGAGGGGTCTTTGGCTCGGCCGGCAGCTTGGGAGGTCCGGCCTCCCCTGTGGCGGGTTCTTCTGCATTCTTCGCCTTGGCTAGTGTCGCAGCCACAAGCTCTTTCTTGAGAAATTTCAGTTGACATACACCCAGATATAAAATACTTTGCACAACTAAGTTGAATCTATCAAAGTTTTTCAAATCCTCTCTGTAGAAGCACATGCATTGCCTGAAAAAGACGAAATAAAAATAAGTGAATTTAAAAAAACCAAAAAGCTTTTTGTGTTTTAGGGACTGCTCATTGATAGAACGAAATGAGAACATGTTAGGCTAAATCCGAATGAATTGGCACAATGCTCTAGTTATTGACAACGTAAACAAAATGCATTCAGATCTTGCCGAAATTTGGAAGATTTGTGTGAAGTATCATATTATTATTACCTTTGCGGCCAGGATAGCACGTAGGCTGTAACCAGCTCCACCTCCGATCTGGTTAGAAGAGGATACTGCGAAACATCGGCGCTTAGTCTCGTTTCACCTGCGATAAATAAGATAAATTAAATGTTTTTACTCGTTATTCTGACTCTCGAATATTGTACGATGTATTTACATTCCTCAGTTAGCCGAAACTTGTACAAATTAACCATATTTTTGCCTAAAAAAATTAACAACAATATTTCTTACATGTCACTAGCAGCTGTGAAAACTCAGAACAAGCTTCACACATTTTATAAAACAATCGCATAAATAAATTAATATTTTCCGATCGTCATTGAACTTTTTTTAACACTTGTACTTCATTTTTATAATACTTTGTTTATTGTCGTAGTGCTATAAATTCACTTAAACGTCAAATACAATTGATAATCCACCATTGTTGTCAAATATACTTCGCCATAAGGCTATTCAATGACAGTTTTAGTACTTACCGGCAACACTTTTTATCTATGCTTTTCTAGTACTTACCTCATCTCTCCTTATAAAAGTCTTCATTAAAAAAAAAATTGTCATATTTTTGTCCTTTTATTTATAATTTGTATTGAGATGAGTAAAGTTTTCAAAGACTTAGAAAATTTGGTAAATATTCGGAACAAACGTCAACGGTTATGTAACGGGATTGTGTATGTTATCTTTACTTTAAAAAACAGCCTAGGTTTTTGAATGGTTTGTCTGGCAAAGCAGGGTTTGTGTAGCGGGCTTGTGTATATTATCTTAATTTTAAAAGTTTTATCAAAAAAGTGCGTATTAACCGTTGACATTTGTTCCGAACTGCAAACAGAGTGATTTGACAGTGTGAAAGCAAATTTTCAATTTACGTAAATAAAATTAAAAATGTAACATTTTCAACCTCCCCGAATGCAAATAGTTGTCTTTTATAGTAGTTAAGAAGAATCTAAAAGTTTTATCAAAAAAGTGCGTATTAACCGTTGACGTTTGTTCCGAACAATTACCAAAAATTTAACTTAGAAAAAGATTACGCTAATTTTCTTTTCCTATTTCAAAAACCGTGAGGTTAAAATTTTTTTCATTATTTCAGACATCCTCAAAAATAAGTACATTTTTAATATGATTGCTCAGCATTCTACATTATGTATTAAGAATTAATTATTATGAAAAATGTGGGGGCCGCTAGTGATAATAAAAGTAGTTGTGGGTAGCCAGTTCTATCTTAACCCTATAGGATTGCAGCAAGGTTTGTAGAAAATGCTTTTAACAAGGTTAACTCATCAAGGGGGTAGAGTGGTGATTGGCTAAAAATTCGTGACGTAGCTTGCAGTCCATGTTCCACTGGAAGATTTGAATTAACTGTAATACAAGTGGCAGTCCTTACGTTACGTGTTCGAAATTTCGAAAGTGGTAAGATGGGTTTTTTTTATAGAAAAAGCCCCGTATGAGCTAACCTTGTTAAAAACATTTTTTACGAACCTTGGGCACGCAGCACGCATTATCGGGTTATTTTTTCTCCTTTTATGTTAAAACCCCACAAAAATATCGATGGGTGGAGCCGGTAAAGTTCTTTTTTTTCTCTTCTATGTGATATCCTACATGAGTCCCGAATGCCCGAAGCCAGTGGGTTTTTTTTTTATGTGAATACCCTACAAGAGTCCCGAATCCAGTCCAGAATTCTTGGAGGCAGTGGGGTTGTTTTTTTCTTTTCTATGTGATTTTCTACACGAATACCGAATGCCTGGAGTCAATGGTTTTCTTTTCTTTTTTACGTGAATACCCGGAGATAAAGGGTTTACTCTTTTTCTTTTTTATGTGAATACCCCACAAGAGTCCCGAATGCCCGTAGCCAGTGGGGTTATTTTTTCTTTATGTGAATTCCGTGTCCCCATTGATCCCAACTGTCTGGAGTCAGTGGGACAATGGCATGGCAGATATGTTGTGGGGCTGAAGGTAGTGGGGAGGAGAAAAAGATGGGGAAGATGAAGAGATGGGGAAGAGGAAGTTTGGAAAGTACTTGGCTATTCAGATCTGGTCACCGAACACGGCTAAAATCATTTCAAGAAACTTTTTGATTCTGAATGGTGGTCTTTCACCGATAGTCGGTTAGTAGCTGAGTGTCTAAATGCGTCAGGTTTCATACCACATACTCCCCGCAATTTAGGGAATTCCCCACAAATTGGCAACCCTGATTTACTGGTATTTTCTTGCAAAGCTTCCATTTTGATCGAAAGCATGTGTTAAATTTTTTGCTTTGAGAAAAAATTAGTTGGGTTTAACTCCGACCTTTTTTGTGACTATCACGTGGTTTGTGACATCTGAGTAATGACCATGTAATAGCGCCGTTTACACGTACACTTCGGAGCGACCGAGTCCCGCGCCACTTCAGGCCGCCGCGCAGAAAAGTCTCACAGTGAACTGCGCTGTAAACCTATCGGTCTTTACTTTTCTGCGCGGCGGCCTGAAGTGGCGCGGGACTCGGTCGCTCCGAAGTGTGCGTGTAAACGGCGCTTATGACTATCAATTTGGACCAATAGGAATCTTACAATTTCCATAGAAAGACTGTTGAGAACTGAGTAGTATATCTAGTAGGATATCTATGGTATTATATGTCAAATAGCACCAGGGGGATTTTGGTTTATTTATGGATGATTGGTTTATTTATGATTTATGGACACTATCAACCTCGTACAATTATGAACGAGATTTTGATAATACATATGGCTATACGAACATTTTGCATCACTATTTTATAATGGTAAATTTTGGGGATCGCTGGCAACGGTTAATACGCACTTTTTTTTGAAAAAATCTTTTGATTCACCTTAATTACATTAAAAGACAACTATTTGCATTGGGGGAAGTGGAAAATATTTTTGTGTAACATGATTTGTGATACAAAAGAAAGTGCCCCTTTATAACGCCTACTCGCGTCAAGGCAAGAAAAACATCCCAGTTTTCAAGTAGTTTAGCGGCTACGCTAGGTTTGTGTAACATGGTTTGTGATTCTGGCGTACAATCTCACAAGACGAAAGCTAATTTTAATTTTACGTAATGAAATTTAGAATGAAATATTTTCCACTTCCCCCAATGCAAATAGTTGCCTTTTAATGTAATTAAGGTGAATCAAAAGTTTTTTTCAAAAAAAAGTGCATATTAACCGTTGCCAGTGATCCCCAAAAATTAATAAACTTATTGTAGTTCTGATAGATGGCACTTGTAATTACTTAAAATCGAAGACTCTTCCAAACTCGTTCATTTTGCTCTTTCTGCAGTATCCCTACCCCATGCCTTTGATTATATAATAATCAAAGCCCCATGCGAATGCTGGCTGCCAGCGGGTTTTTAGTAAGGTAAATTTAATTAAAACAGATATACAGGTATTAGTTCATTTATGGATATACATAAGAAACCGGCTAACTGTGGAAACAGTGAACGGCACACTTCTTGCTGCAGAAAGTTCAACTGGTACTGGAAACTGCGTCAATTTTGAACCAACAAAAGAAATGTAGAGCCGCGTGACAACAGACAAAATATGACATTGAGGATGTTCCTGACATAATATTTGACCTTGATTTATATTTCATTTTTTGTGATTTAACTTGAGTAAGAATAAAGATTTTTTTTAAATACAACACAAAGGGATGTTTTATTTAGTAGGAAACTTGCAATAGTTTATTTTATTGAGTAAACAGTCCTAAATCCAATAGTCAAGGGCGGATCCAGGATTTTTTTCTGCGGGGGGGGGGGGGCACAATGGGTGGACGGGAAAAAAATCAACAATTACTGTTAGAAATAAACATCATACTCACATACTTCAAGTTTATTTCTACAAGTTCAAGTATGTATGGGAAGGTTTATGAAAGTGACAAAACAATAGAAAAATTAAATGTTTAATAAAGACAGTTTTCTGTACTGTGATGGAATCTCCACAGTACACAAAAATACCGTCTAGAATACCACGGGGGCACTTGCCTTTAATGTGCCGTTAATCCTTTAATGTATTTTGACTATGAATACATTTAAGGGAATATTTAATCCTTTATGTACACCATTGTGAAATAAAATTCACAGAATGTTTTCGGTAAATGGGGAAAACAGAGATTCAAAGTTACTGCTTGGGAAAGCCACTATTTTGGCTATCGGAGCTAGCAAAAAAAAGGTTCAAAAGCCATAATATTGGCTATAGGAGTGCAATATGTTAAGCAGCTACAAAATTTACAAGAAATATTTTTATTTATATTAAGTTGAAAACTTTGGGGTGAATTTTTGTATCCCGGCTAGAATGTCGAGAAAAAAAAACCCAATTCCACATCAATGCCGGTTTATTTTTTTACAACATTTGTTTAATTTCTCTCTCAATTTACCCCTAACTCAATGGCAGTCAAGGACCTAAAAGGTAATGGGCAGAAGGTTCACATTATAAATAAAAACACAATGATAAAGATCAAACCATTTAATACACGGAACAAAAATAATTCATCAAAAAAAATATGCACACCATGATTGAAAATATATTTCTGCGGAATAGCACCATCAAAGAAAAATTAAATGAAAAAATGCAAAAGAAATTGTAATAAGGTACTTTGTCATTGAGGATAGCAATAATGCTACCTTTCCTAATCAACTCTAAATCAGCCTGGAAATTTTTTATTCATTAATAACTAAAAAGCTCTTGTAGGGATAAAATTACTTTTATGTAATTTTAAATTTGGAGCAGTGTAAAAAGATCAAAAGTAGAAATTCTGAAGCAAGTAGGACCGGAGATGTACTCACTATTATCTTTATTATTTTAAAGATGCAACTCTTTAAACTCTTTTTAAACATGCAATATCTTTTTAAAGATACATATCGTTTTGCAGACACAATATCTTTTTTCAGATACAATCCCTTTTAACGATACAATATCTTTTTAAAGATACAATCCCTTTTAAAGATGCAATATCTTCTTAAAAATACAATATCTTTTTAAGATATGATCCCTTTTAAAGATTCAATACCCTTTTTAAAGACACATTATTTTTTAATGTATGATAAAGGAAGTAGGCTTCAAATATAACCTACGCAATTTAATAAAAAAATAAGCAATTTTTTTGCTTAAAATGTACCTACATTAACATTTTATTAGTTTTAAGTAACAGTATTGAGGAACACGTAAATGTTTTTTATTTATTTAAAAAAATAAATACTAGCAATATTAATCCTTACCCAATAGACATAATACATATATAGAGTCTGTCAAATAAGAGTAGAAAATATTAAAAATTGAACTACAAAATTTGTAGGCTGGCAACACCAATTTAACTGTCAAATATTCTTTCAAATCGCAATAACACAGAATTTATAAAACACTGTAAGTCACATTTAAAAAACCTTTTTTTTGTTCTTAGAAAAAAAATTAATTTGAAGAAGCACCGTTGCACTGTATCTTATAAATTGGATTAAATGGTATTTTATAATGTGATTTGCTTTCATTTAATATAACATAAATTTGAATTTAACAGTAGGTAAAAAGGAAGTATCACTAATGGTGAGTAGTTACACTACTTTTAGGGTCTGAATGAGTTAAATATATTCAGATCTAAAATTAGAGACATGATCTAAAGCCCGGGCAACGCTGGGTACTTAAGTTAGTATTAAATAAATGTGAGCAATTTCCAACTGTGCTTTTTATTTTACTATATTGTTATTCCTCGTTGTGTTAACAAAAATTACAAAGGTGTAATATACCTATACGCAATTCTAATTTTTCCCACTTTTATGTGTTTTTAATTTTTTACAAAAAATGTAGGTTACACAGCTTTACTTTAACACCATGAGTTATGCGTTTAGTATTGCCATTTGATCAACAGTGGCGCCCTCCTATGTTGTCTACTCTTATTTGACAGACTGTAGCTAGCTGGATATAAGTAAAATAAAAATAATAATAAAAAAAAAACACTAAATAAAAACCGCCACACCGATTAAAAAAAAAAAAAAAATGTAAGCAAAAAATATTAAAAAAAAAAAAAAAAACTTTTTATTAAAATAGATTTCTTGATTTGATAATATTTATTTATTCTATTTAAAATATAATAAAATTAAGAAAAAAACCTCCTTTCCATGACAATGGCATAAATAACTATGAAAAGTGTAAGTCATAAAAATAACTGACATTCAATGTCTTTTTTCTTTCAGCTACTCCATCTCTGCTTCCAAAGAAGAGATTAAAAATCTTAACCTCAAAATAATAATATTATTTTTATTGTTTAGGCTGTGGGGGCATTTATGAATTTTCCTATTAGAATGTCTAATAGCAAACAAAACATGCATTACGTCATGTCACGATAAATGAGAAATTTTATTTTGGTATAATATGTACATACTTTGTAACTTTATTAATACTTTGGCTTGAAATGAACATTTCTCATGGATTATGTTACGTTAAATCAATGGGATTTGTATAAAGTTTACATTTGTATATCTGTGTGTATATGGTAGCAAATGTAGATTTTTTTTATTTGTGTCATAAATAATTGTTCTGATATTTACTAGAATATGCAAAACTAGTTAAAAATATCAATTTTCAGTAAAATTACTAAGGCAAAAAATGAATAAATTTGAAACAGATTTGTATGAAGGGTGCCTACCAGAGACATATGAATATTAGTGGACCAGAACATAAAGGTGAGGGGTTAACAACAACTACAGCGGGGCGCAGAGCGGGAAGATGACTTTGGAGATATGTGATTCGTCGATAACTCAATATGACAGTATATAGGCATCTCGCATTATAATATCATCATTTAGTTCTTAACCGGTCAAAGGCCGTGACATTTAGCGGAAATTCGCGGAACTTCGCAAAAAAACACTAAAAAACCACAACTTTGAATTTTGAATTGAATGTTTTGTTGATAAATTTTGAGCTATTGTATATTTTATTAACTGAAACACGTTCACAACACAATAAGCTATCTACTAAAACCACATTACTTGCATTTATTACGTAAATTAATAGGTTTTATGATCGTTTTATTCGCGATACACCCATTAATTGCGACCGTTAAATTCGCGGCAAATTCTGACAGCCGATTGTCATAGAAGATATCGTTTTAAAAATATTCCAGGGTGACTAGGTGAATGAAACTTGTAGCGTCTCCGAGAGTAATGACAGCGCAAGCGATTCTGACACTGTTCTCCATACAAATTGTGTACATAGAAGGTCCAAAATCGTGGACCAAAAGTTTTTTGTCGGATGGATTATTCAAATATTTGAATTATTTTCTCGCGCATGCGCATATGACGCGCGCGCCGGCGCGTCTCCGGCCTCCCAGCGGTTAAAAGTAAACTCTGCTTTTGAATGAATAGACCTCTTTACATGGGAGCGCGAATTACTCGCCACGTATTGAACAAATTTGTGAAGTCTAAATACGGAAAAGTAAAGTTACCTTATTTTGCGAGTCCAATATTTTGTTGCCGTATTTAGTTAGGACGCTATTACAAATGTTTCACAATTTACTTAACCAGTAAACATTGACGAGCACACGCCATGAATCTCGAGCGATAGTATATATTTACACGTTTTCAAAACACAAACCATGTTTTTTGCGGTGTTATTTCGTAAAATGCACCGATGAGCGCTCGACGCTGGCTCGCAGAAGAATGATGACATTCCATTTTTTAGATTCACGCGAAGCCATACTCAATCCCAGCCGGTTCCGGGGAAATAATACGCTTTTATCACTTAGGGCAGGTCTACTAATATTCATATGTCTATGGTGCTTACATAAATAGGGCATGTTGAAATAATGTTTGAGGTGGTTTAATTAGTAAATTTAACCATCTTAGCATATAACACATGTCGTGGTTGCTGTAACACACTTTAAATTAAACACGTTACTTATTCATTCAAGCAACGGCCTCATCTTATTATTTATAGAATAACGGTGTTATTACGCTTCACTATTGCCGTGCATGCTTGAAGAAATGGCAATATTATCACAAATAGACAAAAACTTAATACAAAAATCGCAAATTCTATTTGAGAACAGTGTAAAAATTCAAGCACGTAGTTAATTTTATTATTAGAACAGTGTGAATATTCAATTGGTTAATTTTATTCAACAACAGTGTAACCGACCATTCAAGTAGTAATATTATTTAGAACAGTGTGAATATTCAAGCAGTTAATTATATTCAACAACAGTGTAACCATTTAATTAGTTAATTTTATTTGAGAACAGTGTGAATATTCAAGTAGTTAATTTTATTCAATAACAGCGCAATCAAGTAGTTAATTTTATTCGAGAACAGTGTAACAAACCATTCACGTAGTTAATTTTATTCAAGAACAGTGTGAATATTCACATAGTTAATTCTATTCAACAGCAGTGTAACAAACCGTTCAAGTAATTGATTTTAATCAAGAAAAGTGTAACCAATCATTCAAGTAGTTAATTTTATCCAAAACAGTGTGAACATTCAAGTAATTAATTTTATTAGAAGACAAAGTGAAGAGTGAATATTCCAAGTTGTAAATTCTATTTGTGAACAGCGTAAATATTCAGTTGGAGATTCTGTTGAAGAATATGTAAAATATATTTATTGTTCTTTGTTTGTATTGGAGAACAGAGATTCTATTGGATTAGCCGGCCTGGAAGTTCAGTTGATCTTGATGATGGACTCCCGATCCTTTCCCACACCCACCCATTTCACTGGAAGAAACAAAATCATCACTTGGATTAGCAGAAGTGTCTCATAAAAGAATATAGTTCAACCTGGAGCACATGGGAGAATTTCTATTAGCTAGATGTCACTTAAAATAATGTATATTTATTGTAGATTTAAAAGTGTGCCATGGGTGCTAACTGGCTAACTGATGGTACTTGTATAGAATTTGGATGAGCTGCGTTTCACGTACAAATGTGTGGATTTATAGATGAGTGCTTATAAACACTTGCTTACAATAAAATGCAAGGAAATGGAATATTCCTGAACAAATCCAATTATTAAAAACTGTTTTTGAAAGGTGATGAAATAGGCTTTCATAATAAACATATAATTTTTTAAATAAACAAATTTTGCAAACAAACATTAAATTTTTCATAAATTTATTTCAAATTGTGATTCGAAACTTTGGTTTCATAAAGGTGTACATTTTACTTTTGTAGTTAGTTTTTGTATTTGAATATAAAGTATGATGTTTTTTCTTTCCAACACCGTTTATATCATATTTTTCACTATTGTAAGATACAATGATTTCTTTGAGACCTATGTGAGTTGTTCCGAAAACTGAACAAATAGACTTTAACCGGTCAGCCGGCACATTCCAGAAATACGGAAATTTCGTAACAAATTGAATGTTTTGTGGATTAATTTTGAGCTATCGTATATTTTATTGACCGAAACACATTCCTAGAACAATAAACTATGTACCAAAACAACATTACTTGCGTTAATTACGTAAATTAATAGGTTTTACAATGTTTTAGTCGAGGAACAAGCATCGACCTTGACGGATAAAATTCGCGGCAAATTTGACATTTTCATGCCACAGATAAAATCATTTAAAAATATTCTGGGGTTGCAAGGTGAATGAAATTTTTACCCATCTTATGGGGTAATGTTGGCGCAAGCGATTCTGACCTTGTTCTTCATACAAATTCTGTATATAGAAGGGCCAAAATCGCAGACAAACATGTTTTGTTCGATTTTTTTGAAATTATTTTGTCGAGCCTGTGCACAATTCGCGCGCGCCCGCGCATCTCCGGCCAATAAGAGGTTAAGGGTTAAGCGGTAAGTTCAGCCTTGTCCCATCTGTTTAGAAGTATGTGATTTCGCCTGATCTGAATGTTACACGACGAGGTACATTGCTTCAACTGAGGGCAGAGAGAATCGGTACTTGCCAAGAGCGGCAGAACGTATCAGCGGTAATAAATAGATAATGGATACTAACCAGGTACATTAAGGAACTTGGCTATCCTATCGATGTAGGCCACAGCATTCTTAGGCAGAGACTCCACCGATCTTACTTGGTCTGTGGCCAACTTCCAGCCGGGGAGGGTTTCATAAATGACCTGCAAACAAATTAACAAACATCTTATTTGATTAACTAAGACAAAGACATTTTATTGTGCAAAAGATGAATTAGAACACAATCTAGGCATTTTTAGTATTGATGGAACTCAAATCTGTCTCTAGTGGAACCGTGGCAACCCCAATTACGGGATATGTTGTGGGGCAGATGGGAATGGGAAAAGGAATGAGAGGGGAAAAGGAATGAGATGGGAAAGGAATGAGATGGGAAAAGGAATGAAATGGGAAAAGAAATGAGACGGGAAAGGGAATGAGATGGGAAAAGGAATGAAATGGGAAAAGGAATGAAATGGGAAAAGGAATGAGACGGGAGAAGAAATGAGATGGGAAAGGAATGAAATGGGAAAAGGAATGAGATTGGAAATGGAATGAGATGGGAAAAGGAATGAGATGGGAAAAGGAATGAGATGGGGAAAGGAATGAGATGGGAAAAGGAATGAAATGGGAAAAGGAATGAGATGGGAAAAGGAATGAGAGGGGAAAAGGAATGAGATTAGAAAAATAATGAGATGGGAAAGGAATGAGAGGGGAAAGGGATTGAGATGGGAAAAGGAACGAGATGGGAAAAGGAACGAGAGGGGAAAAGGAATGAGAGGGGAAAAGGAATGAGATGGGAAGAGGAAGGTGGGGAAATACCTGGCTGTTCAGATCTGGTCACTAAGCACGGCTATAGCCATTTTAGTAAATTTTATTTACAACTTACCACACTTAACCTCTCAGTAAGAAGTTAGAAATAGTGGTTTCTAATTGTAATTAAGTTGAATCGAAGTGTTATTTAAAAAAAATGCATATTATCCATGTTGGTTGAGTAAGAAAGAGATTTAGCTTACCTCAACACTGTTCAGCTCAGCTATGGAGGATGGATAGTAGTCGATTTTCTTTGAATTTATTTTATAACCCACTCCCACCTTGATCTCATCAAATTCATCCAGGATATCCAGTTTGGTTAAGCAGATCCTGAAATGTTCAACATTTATTACTTACATAAAAGGACAACACAAATTAAATACCATATCCGCCGATCGTTCCCCTCTTTCTCAAAAATGACGCCTGTAACAGAGAGGAGATATGCCCTGCTTCCACAGAGATATGCAAGTGTCCAATTTAGTCAAGTATCTTGGAGACTACTACATTTTGTACACAAGCATACGTTGCCGCCATTTTGTAAACTCGTCGGTGATTCCCGACTCCAGCAACAAGCCGGGCAAAGTGGTAATCATTATTATTTTTTTTTTTTAACCGGTCAGCAGATACATGCGTTAGAAATACGACAGCAGTCAAGTACAATAAGCGTGTTTACACGTCAACGCGTGTGTCTCTATAGAAATCGTTCTAACTCCGTTATTCTTTTAGTGACATCCTTAAAACAAAAAGTAAAAGGTCGATAGTGGAACAAGCTATACATCTCTATTCAAGTTGTCCATAGAAATACATAACAAGAATATTCTGTCATTCGCGCAATCTGACACATAATTTTACCCGCCAAATTTCCTACGGGCGGCTCGATCGCGCTCGACATTGTTAATTTTTATTAAATATTTTTATATGAAAAGATAAAAAAGCGAGGTGACGAAAGTGTTTATTATACATTTATACAATATAATAAGTATTGTTGTTTACATAATCTGTGATTTTAGTACCGTTTTCACATAAAAACATCACGTAAGTCATTTTTACTTTTTTATAATGTTTTCATTCTAAATTTTAATATTTACAAATGTTAATATTTATTTGTAATATAATAATTCGAAAGCTTATTTTGTAACCTTTCTAAAACAGTTTTTACTATTCGGCTACGTTCAAAAATGTTTCATTTATAGAGCTTTAATTATGAAGCGGTAATAACACAAAGTTTTCGTAAAATGTCATTTCGTTTGAGACATCACAAGTGAATATTCGCGAAAATTCAGAGGGGTTAAAGAAAGACAAACATTTCCGGGTTACGAATAACCCAACAATGTTTGAAAATCTCCTACTACCACCCCAGAAAGCCCAAAATGTTGCTTGTGTTGTGATGGAGGACTTAGCCAGCCGAGGAATTGAACACGCGACGCTCGGGTGGGACCGAAGCGCTATGCCCACTCAACCACTGACTTATATATGTATGGGGGTCCACCGTCTCATCTCTGGACCATTTAACAGTAATAATTAAATGCCACCAAAAGTCTCTTACAAGCACAGGTTTCTCGGAATTTTCCGACCGTTTAATTGATACTGACCATACTTTTAATACAAGTACAGGCAAGCAGTTAGAATTAACCAACAGTCCGATTTTAAAGTTATTCCCTTTCTCCCTATGTAACCCCCACCCCCGCCCTCCCTTGACTCTTCCTCCTACCCCTCCACCAACCAGTATCTAATGTTCTCTCCCTCTATTATATGCTCTCTCTTTCTAATGTATTTACCTAATTATCTTAACTCTGTACTGTAATTTAGTTTATATGTTTATTGTCCTGAGGAATGTTGAGGTCAACCGAAACCGGTCGACGAATATAAATCAAAATAAATTGGTTTTAAACAAGAACTTGTTTCATTCTGTATAATGTCAAGCCACAAACAGCCTTACTAAAAAAAAACCACAGCACGCCTGATAACCCGTGTTGCTGCAGCAACATGAATAAAACAAAAATACACTAAAACACGATAACATTACTAATAAGGTTTGGTCTTAAAACGTATTTTAAATCTGGCAACAATGTTATTTTTATAGTCTAAGTACTAAATTGTTTGTTTTCCTTCATAACCGCTAGGTGGCGGCGCCTGCGCATTCGTTGTTCGCACTCATATCATAAATGAACTTTCGCGCTAGAAGCGCGAAACAATTTCGCTTCGCAGATGTGTGTGCAATATTACTTACTATGTGATGGTTAATTTCTAAATATGACTAATTTACTCCTTTATTTATATAATTCATATATTTACCATGTTTTTTGTGGTTTTTCATAAGTTTTAGTCAAGTTATAAAACAATAATCGTACTTTGAAAATTAAAGTGTCAATAACTATTTTATACGATACATGAAAATTCAAATTTACATTTAAAGGATTTTATTTTACGAGAATTTTATGAAAGTGGTGTTTTTTAAATAATAATATCTAATACATGTGTTCCTAAATGTATCAAAGAAATTAACGTCTTTAGAGATGCAAGAAATCTGTTATAAAAGCCGGTATAATTTTTAGGTTAGCTTTTTAGCAATAAAAAAAATATTTGTTTTTACGACACCTTCAAAAATAAGAAATATATAGAACATTCAAAATACTTTGGAAAAATTCCAAATTTCGTTCGAACATCAGTCGTTAAAACAGAGATAAACTACCCTCTCAGGCCGTGTAAACCATGTGTATTTCTTTCAATGAACAAATTTTTAATTAGTAATGTTTTCACATCCGCGGCCGTTTGTCAATTGAATAAAATTTTCACTGGGTTTTTTAGTAAGACTGTTAGTGTTTGCTTTCTTCGATAACAAAAATAACAGATCACTCCATCTCACAGATTAGTTGCGCCTGACGCATCATCATCATCACAGACATTCTCCACTGACTGCAGTCCTTCGAGATTCATCTACAGTCCTCAGCCCTTTCCGTCCTGCTGAAATCCCCTTCCACACGTCTATCCACCAATCCCTCGGTCTGCCTCTGGGTCGCTTCCATTGGGGAACCCACACTCATAATTTTCAGCATTCTGTCTATCTGGCATTCTTTCTACACATTCAGTCCATCGCAGACTTGGGGACCTACTAAGACAATATTATAATGTATAACTTACGAAGAATAACCGTTGACAAGAGCAGTATATTTAACAACTTCAAGATCCAGCCAGCCGCATCTTCTAATCCGCCGGGTGGTGACTCCGATCTCCGCCCCTCTGGACTGCAGAAGATGGCCCAGGTTCTAGACAAGGCAAACAACACAGTAGTCAGACATTGTTTCTCAAGAGGTCAGAATATTTTTGTATCCAAGTTACAAGTTAACTTCTTGCCAGATGATTGATTTGATATACAGTACTCTCTCAGTAATTCACCGCTCCATTATCCGGCAACTACTTCAATCTGCCGATATTTTTACTAGCTGAAAGCACAAAATCAAGCTCTAAATTATAAATTAAAGATGACCATCGACTCGGCATAATTATTTCCCTCAATTAGTATTCTGGGCAACAAGGAATACATATGGTAGTTAGTTCCAGAATTTCTGCACATGTGTTTCTGTTCATTTCGTTCTGCCATGTCTTTTGTTTGAATAATTTTACAAAATGGAGTCTTCTCGCAAGCGTAACGTGGCACCATAACTTTAAACCAAAAAATGGAAATTTTACAAGATCGATAGCGGTGTTTGTTTGTTTTTACGAAATAACCATTTTCATTTTTAGTACATTTTGCACTATAAATCCACCTGTTTGGTTTTGAAATGAGAATATGCTTAATTCCTACTGGGATGTCATTTATCCAGTTCCTAACTCATCACCTTGTTGGAAAAGTATTTGAAATATGGAACAATGGCAAGAAAAATAGTACAAATTCGAATGCATTTGTTTTGAAAACAGAAGGTTTTGAACTACCTTGGAAGCAAAATGTTGGTGTTTTTCGTGTACACAATCTCGTTTTCAATTAAAAAGAAGGAATTTGACCATCTCGAAAGTATATAATATCATTTTGTATTCATTCGTTTTGTTGTAGTGATAATTATAGTACAAGCCAAACTTTGATTTCACGCAAAACCGGCCATATTTAAGGTCAGAAAAGTGACATGCCTTCCAGTCCACACCTTTCTCTGTCACATGAATGTTTTTATGGGTCTTTCTCTTTAGCTTACGTTCCTTGTAAAGTCAGTAACTGCAGGAGAATGGATCATATGAAGTTCAGGCCGGCATTAAAGTTTGGTGTGTTCTATACCTCGAGGTATCATGATGGAACCATATAACTATATTGTGGTTGTATCCACTGGCGGCTTGTGATTTTTGGGTGCACTAGAGTGCTAATATTGAGAAAAATGCCATTATTGGTGTTGTTGTAACCGAAAAGGATTTTTTTGTTTTCAAAAATTCAGGCCGTTTGAAGATTTTCAGGAAATGCAGTGCAAAAATTGAAATAACATCAACAATTCTATTTTATTTAATATTAGCACTCTAGCCCACTGGTTGTGACGTGTGCTCTTTCGCAGAGATGCAGTGGTAAGTGATTGGCAATTCCTATTTCCTTCTATACCTTGTTATCACCCAATTCCAGCAAACACTGTTTTGTTTCGTTTAATTTTTAATATTTACAGTCCCATTTGAAGGTGTAATTTGTAAGCAGTTTTGGATGCAATTCGCTTTTACTAATTAGACTCTGGCTCAGTTTTTGGGGTGGCAAATTAGAAAGAGTAGTATATTGTGAAAAGAAACAGTAATAAATACATCGGTGAGTTCGGTAGGGAAGGGTCCGTCTCCGACGCGGGTGGTGTACGCCTTCACCACTCCGATGACATCTCCAATGACCCGGGGGGGCAGACCCAGCCCGGTGCAGACTCCTCCGATGCTGCAGTTCGACGAGGTAACATACGGGTAGGTGCCTGGAACACAACAATCACTGTTAGGACAGGTATTTTGAAAAAAAGAATCATTGACAATCAATTGATCGAGACTTTAAAATTTTTATCTGGACACTACAGCTGCCCTGGCATCCAAGGAATCTTCACTACTAATAAAAATATAATTCTCCGTGGACACTCAAAAAAAATTACCAAAACGCCTTTTGCATCTAATCCCAGAAAACACATTTTTTTTTTTTACAGTGAATACCGCACAAGAATCTCAACTGCTCCCGTCTGGAGCCAGTGAGACTATGGCATCCCCAATTGGGGTATGTTGTGAGGCTGAATGTAGTAGGGAGGGGAAGGAGGTGGGGAAGAGGAAGGTTGGGAAGTACCTGGCTATTCAGATCTGGTCACCAAACACGGCTAAAGCCATTTTAAAGCAACGTTTCAACTCTGAATGGTGGTCTTACACCAGGGCGATACTGATAGTATCTTCCACTCTGGAACATGCCGCAAATATACTATATATTATTTTAAATGAATTAATTGTGAAA
This sequence comes from Limnephilus rhombicus, assembly GCA_929108145.2. Lineage (NCBI taxonomy): Eukaryota > Metazoa > Arthropoda > Insecta > Trichoptera > Limnephilidae > Limnephilus > Limnephilus rhombicus. The sequence continues at coordinate 8,589,863 of OV815287.1, read as the reverse complement.
TAACACAAATTAATCAAATAAAATTTATTTGCGCATGCCGGGTTCGAACCCGCGACCTCCGGATTGTGAGTCAAGAGTCTTACCCACTGAACAACGGAGGTCGTCGAGCACTTCCTTGCAAATAGAGTGGTGGATGCTTGGAACAAACTCCCACAACATGTCATCGATGCAACTAATATAAACCAATTCAAAGCTCTATTGGATTCATATTTGGAGAGAAGAAAGGACTAACTTAGTTCAAAATTAAAACTACTCATTTACTGTCAAATTATTGTGAAATTAGATATGAGCGCATCTGCAGAATGCTGCCTGCTCATTACATAATAATAATAATAGAATTTTTTTTAACTTTTATAGCAATGCATATTATATTTCTATTTTTGGTGTTTGACAATTCGTGGTGGAATACCATTATAATAAGTGTTAATTAACCTGTTAACACGTTCACGGGCAGTGAGTCACCCTACTTTGGCACTATTTTAGATTTTTGCGATTGCTCTAGCATTTCCGTCATGATACGTACCAACCAACACCATCAAGTGCGACGCGAATGCTCTAGCAGACGAATCTCAATACATTTGACGCATGCTATAGCATACGCCACCACGCGGGGTACGCCGGGCGAGCTGTAGGGGAAGGGGTCAACACTGTTTTATCTTTGTGTGCAGAAAAGGTCTCATGTGACAGTAAGCGATCTGTGGTTGTGTCAGCAGTGACAGTAAGAAATAGACTACCTATATTTTATAGGGATAAAGCAACTGCTCAAGCATATCTGACAAAAAAAACTCAATAAACTTCGAATGCTATAGCATCCGCGACATAATTAAACTATCCAATGCGAATGCTATAGCATGCTCGTCCGGGAACGTGTTAAGGGCCCGCAACCCGGATATGTACCGATTTATTACATATTTCCCATAAACACGGTAAATTTTAAAGCTCTTAAAAAATATGTTATTCTTGAAGATAATATCTAGACTTTGCCGGTGCCGAAACGCAAATTATATAAAATTCCCTCGATAGAAAAAAATCGCAAAGTATGCTCCAAAAATTATTATTAACACATTTGTTTCAGTTATTTTACAAGTTATAAGTATGAAAAAATTCACAGTGTGTCTTTAAATGCTGTTTAAGATAATGCCCGTGAGATTTTTGCTCTATTTTAAACGAGTTGTGTTTTATTAAACATTTTCGCAATTTTCGCCTCGATTTTGTCGCTGTAAATGTTAGCGCTCTCCTCTAACATTCGTAATTTCATATCTCTCCATCTTCTTCTTTTCGGGCCCGGTTGCAGAGCCTTAACCTGTCACGGGCCAGGCCATTTCACGAAAATTCACAAAAAACACTAAAAAAGCACCATTTTGAACTTTGAATTGAATGTTTTGTTGATAAATTTTGAGCTATTGTATATTTTATTGACTGAATAAACTATCTACCAAAACAACATTACTTGCATTTATTACGTAAATTAATAGGTTTTACGATGTTTTATTCGCGGAACGCGTATTTATTGTGACACATTAATAAACCATTGCGACAGTTGAAAGCGCGGCAAATTCTGACAGTCATAGAAGAAATCGTTTTAAAAATATTCCAGGGTTGCAAGGTGAATGAAACTTGTAGCGTCTCCGAGAGTAATGATGGCGCAAGCAATACAAATTGTGTACATAGAAGGGCCAAAATCGCAGACCAAAAGTTTTTTGTCGGAAGTATTATTCAAATATTTGAATTATTTTCTCGCGCATGTGACGCGCGCGCCAGCGCGTCTCCGGCCTGTCACCGGTTAAAGCATATTATGTTTCTTGAATCCAGTTGCAAAAGTTATTCCAATCTGCCCAATATTAGGTTTTGTAAATCAATTTTACCTAAAATATTAGAAATAAAATAAATCATATAAATAAGTCATCTCCATGTCGTTAAACACAACTTCGATAATAGCTTTAAACGCCGAAACAGCTGTCACAATAATAAAATCTTGCAGAACTGATAAAAACTTAAATAGAGTTCTTTGAATTAAATAAAGTAATAAGACACATACTTTAGTGAAGAGTTAAAAGCAATTACATACAATGCAATACATTTTTATTCCAAGATTGATGAAATTTTGCACACTTCTTCAAAACAAGGGAAAGGTCACTGTCTACATTAGATTTTGAAATACTCCGCGTAAGCCCGGCAACGCCGGGGACTTCAACTAAGATTTCATGATAGAGAGTGTCCCAATGTGGGTTTGTTTTATAATTTTATTCAGAGTTGGTGAAATTTTGCACACTTCTTCAAAACAAGAGAAAGGTCACTGTCTACATTAGATTTTGAAATACTCCACGTGAGTGTCCTAATGTGAGTTTGTTTCATAGTTTTATTCAGAGTTGATGAAATTTTGCACACTTGATCTTCAAAATACTGGTCACTTTCTACAAAAGTTTTCAATCAAACATCCCCCTTTTCCCACCATTTAAAACAGAATTTTGTTGATGGTAGTATACTGATAATTCAGATAGTATACTGATATTTACCAAAATCAATGTCCAACATTGCAGCATTGGCGCCCTCTACCAAGATCCGCTTTCCCTCTTTCAGGGAGTTGTGCAAGTAGGATACGGTCTCGCGCACCATTGGCCGCAGTTTATCCGCAAAGACGGCGTACTGCGCAAGTTCCTCTTCCACATTCACCTCCATTGTGGGGAACATGCGTTGGTATTGCTTGAGGATGGTCTGATACCTGACAACAAACAAAAAAAAATACATCACTTCAGATATGATTCGAGATTTTCACCGCCAAAAGTATTACATATTGATAAAATTCAGGTGCACCTCATAATGATAATTGTTAGAAGTGTCGGAAAAAGTCAAACCGCCTGGTAGCTTTCATCGAAAACGCTGCCTAATCCTTTTGGGATATAACAAAACAATGCATGGTGGGATATTCCTCTTTTATAGATCTACAAAAAAGTCCGCGAAGGCATATATCTATCTTTTACGGATAGCTTACTATATCCATTCTATCTTCTAAAAAAATGGTCACGTACATTGCGGTAATTGAAAAGTTATTTAGACGGATACAGTATTAATCCTTATTAACTTAAATACATTAGTTACCCCAAGCATTTCATGCACATTATTACAATCTTTCACACCATCTCTACGTATTATAAATTAAAGTCCTCCGCGGCATCTGTCTGTCTCTTCGCGATAAACTCAAAGACGGCGGTGGTTATAAAGGTTGGATAACCATCCAGTAGATAACATTGTGTTTTATTAGCCACAGCAACGCGTGGCCGGGTCATCTAGTAATAGCTAATTTTTAAAAAATAAAAAAAATTCTCCCATTCGGCAAACAAATATCAAAAAAATATATCCATAAAAATATAAACTGCTTTTATTATTTTTACACAAACCTGAATACACACACCCTACATGAAAAAAAAAACAATTCAAAGGAGTTTTAAAAGAAATAATGACATTGATACTACTTTGAAAATGTAAAATATCGTTATTTTTGCAAAAGTGACGCACTAATATCTTAGAACATTCATTTGAAAGCATTCCGAGAAGCAAGGTTACGCCAAAAATGATGTTGGCGCAAGCGATTCTGACCTTATCTTCATACAGTTTCTTTATACATAAGAGTTAAAATCGCAATAAAAAAAATTTTAAAACCCGTTTTTAGGCAGGCGAGCCACAGATGAGAGGTTAAAATGTTAAATAGCTTAACTTTACTTACAGACTATCAGCCTTACTTTTATAAAACCCAGTGAAAAATTTATTCAATTGACAAACGGCCGCGGATGTGAATACATTACTGATTAAAAAATTGTTCGTAGAAAAAAATACACTTGGTTTACACGGCCTGAGAGGGTAGTTTATCTCTGTTTTATTAATGATATCTGAACGAAATTTGGAATTTTTCCAAAGTATTTTGAATGTTCTATATATTTCTTATTTTTGAAGGTGTCGTAAAAACAAATACCATTTATGAAAACTAGATAAAATTACCTTTAGATTTGTGTATTTGAAATACACTTTAGTTTTCAAAAACTGCCATATTTTAAGATTCAAACTCGGAAAAAAATTTCCTCCCACAACATTTTTGACCAAAATATAGAGAAATGTAATAAAAATCAAAATTTAAAAAACAGTCCTTTTATGTAATAAATTTGGAAGGAAACTATCACCTCACTTTTTTGTCGTGCATACAATAAAAAAATAATAAAAAATTTCAAAGTTTTTTTATTGGCACAAAAATAACTTGGAAATAATACCGAAATTTAAAACAGATTTCTTGCATCTCTAAAGACGCTAATTTCTTTGATACGTTTACCAACACATGTATTAGATATTAACATTATAAAAAATTATCACTTTTAAGAAATTCTCTTAAAATAAAGATCTTAAAATATAAATTTTATCTTTTAACCCCTCCGAATTTTCGAGAATATTAGCTTTTGATGTCTTAAACGAAATGACATTTTATGAAAACTTTTAGTTATAACCGCTTCACAATTAAAGCTCTATAAATGAAACATTTCTGAACGTAGCCTAATAGTAAAAACTGTTTTAGACAGGTTACAAAATAAGCTTTCGAATTATTATATTACAAATAAATATTAATATTTGTAAATATTAAAATTTACAATGCAAACATTAAAAAAATGTGAAAATGATTCACCTGATGTTTTTATGTGAAAACGGTACTAAAATCACAGATTATGTAAACAACAATACTTATTCTATTGTATAAATGTTTAATAAACACTTTTGTCACCTCACTTTTTTATCATTTCATATAAAAATATTTAATAGAAATTAACGATGTCGGGCGCCCGTCAGAAATTTGGCGGGATAAATTATGTGTCAGACTGCGCGTCTGACAGAATGTTCTTTTTATGTATTTCTATGGACAACTTGAATAGAGATGTGCAGCATGATTCACTATCGACCTTTCACTTTTTATTTTACGGATGTAACTAAAACAATTACGGAGTTATAACGGTTTCTATGGAGACGCTTATTGTACTTGACTGCTGTCGTATTTTTAACGCATATATCTGCTTACGTTGCGGAGGGGTTAAGTAACCTATAAAACAATATTCTGACAGTTCAACTTTGAAAGTACGGCGTTTGTACAATAACTTGATTAAACTGATGTAAACCACACAAATAACATGGTAAATATATTAATTATGTGAACAGAAGAGTAAATTCGTCACTACAATAGAAATTATTAAGTAAAATCACAACATTTAGGTACTAACAAAATTTTCGATATCCCGCCATAAACACACCAAGCTGTTTTGTCGTCGCGGGAATGCACAGGCGCGCCAATAATGCCCCTTGCGGAGAAAAATTAAAACAACATTGTTTCCTAGTAAATTAAAACCACATACAACGTTGTCAGATCTTCAATGCATTTTAACAGCGTGATCACGTAAGAAAGGTTATTGGTAATAAAACGTGTTTTAGTGTACACGGAGTTTATTTATGTTATTGCAATAACACAGGTTATCGGCCGTGAAAAGTTTTTTTTTTAGTAAGGCTGTAAATGTATTGAAGCAGAATCAGGTCGAGGACAAGGGACCGATCATAATAGGCAGAAAAGGTACTGGAGGAATTTTAAAAAGAAAGTACCTATCAAGTAGTAGTCAATGTGTACAATGAAATAAATCCACGGGTGGTGGTGTGTTTACTTCTCTTTGAAGTGTTCGGGGGGCCCCACGAGGTCGGCCACGCGGAGACTGTTCCTGGTGGCCTTGGAGGAGTAGGCTGGGCCGATACCCTTCTTCGTGGTGCCCAGAGACTGCTTGCCCTTCTCCGCCTCTTGGAGGGCATCCACCTGAGGGAAGACATTATAAGTATGTAGAATTCCACGAATCTGGCACTTTCAGTGATCCGGCACTCCTTGTGTCGGGGCCAAACTGAAGGTAAATCATTATAAAAATGTTTTTTATATTAAGAGTGCGAAAATCTCTCAATTGTCAGGAGCTGGCTATTCAGATCACATGGCCAAAGCCATTTCAAGCAAAGTTTGAATCCTGAATTGTGGTCTTTCACCAGAGCAATACTGAGAGAATCTACCGCTCTGGAACATTACGCAAATATACTTTACATGTATTTTAACATATTGTTTGCGGGAGACGCTTCAACGCATCCTTTTAATACTGTTGGTAGAGAGCGGAAGATGCCTAGCGTTTTTTGTTTTTACATATTTATTTATTTCTAAAACGTGTTGTTATTCTGAGACGTAAAAATTAGGCCCAGTTCTCGTGACACGTGTACAGTGACCAGTGTACGTGTACAGTGGCCAGTGTATGTGTACTAGTTCCTTCAATTATTACCGGGTGGCAGACGAAGACATAGCGGTTACATTTTGTTTATATATTTACATTGCTTCAGTGTTGTAGCGATATTCTTAGGTTATAGACATTATCCATTTTCGTTTGTCTCCATTCCGTTCCAAATTATTTTTCTTCAAAAAATATTCCTAATTTCGTACAAAATACATCTATCATTGTATAATATATTCATAATTGATCATCTATTTGTTGTGTTTGAAAAATTATTGTAATTATTTCGTTAATATTGTTTTCATAATAAAGGGATATAAAAATTTGAGACAAGACATACTAAAGGATTTCATTTGACATAAGATACTAAAATTTTCATTTAAATATGTTCAGAAGTTATAGCTATTTTATCTGAAAAAATTGACTGCTTTTTGGAAAGGATTGACAAAAAAAAAACCATCTGCGAACATTGTGTTAAATGTGATTCGTAATCGAGAATCTTAACCTCCCAACCAAGGAGGTTGTCATTACATAGACTACTAGTCCTGTGATTTTTCTTATTGTAGAATTCTACTAATCTGCACCAGGCACTATTTGAGTCAATAAATGGGGTTTCAGCGTGAACAAAAATATGATTCATAAAAGATAATAATTTAATTACCTGTTGGTGGAAATCAAACACCAGATGAGCTTTGTCGGAGATGATCAGTCTTTTGGCGCCGTCCTTCATCCCCTTGGCTTCATTCTTCTCCAGCTCCTCCAGGAGACTTCGCACGTGGATCACCACTCCATTGCCTGCAAGAAGGTCACACTATCGATTGAGGTGTGTACTAACTAAAGATTGCCAACCTCTGATAGGACATGGCGCCTCAAGTAAAAGAAAATAGAATTCAAGAAGGTATTTTCATTTGAAAAAAAAAAATAAAATTGGAAAGAAGTCTCCATAAAGATCATATTATATGTATTGTGATGACCTATGCCAGGGATGGCGAACCTTTACGTATCAATGTGCCATTTTTCTAAAGAAATGTTTAATGAGATCATAGACATGCCATCAAATAATTTTAACTTTGTGATTGTTGGGAAAATAATAATAATAAATACTTACTATCAATTAAAAACTGTTTATTTATTACAAAAAATAGGAATAATTTGCATTATGCGCGTGATAGACAATGTCCTACATACCACTGTTCCAGAACATAAAACACACACCACTTTGTCACCTTTACTAATCACGGCATATTTCTCTGTCCACCAAGTTTGAAATTCTCTGATACTCTTACTATCTTGCACTTTTTGTTTTTTTTTTCTGAACTAGCCATATTAAATAACATTTAAATCATAGATAAAACTCAAATAAACTTTAAAATACAATTATATCAACGAAATTCACTATTATGTTATACGTAAAGAAACTATGCGGCATTCATTAGCAATAGAAACTCACGATGTAGGTTGTAGGTATGAAAACAAACGAGTGAGCGCCGCGCTTCCCTCCGCCACCCCGCGCACCGCACCATGTTTTCTTTAATGTTTTAATCCATGTTTATATATTATAAATTGTAGCGGAAACTTCGTTGGTTAATGCAATCATGTAATATGTTACTTTCTTATTAAAATATGTATAACTGTTTGTTTCCTAAATAAACTAAAATAAAAAAAATAAAAAAAATAAAATAAAATACCCCGCGTATCGCAGCCCGCGCACCACACCCGAACATTCTGTAGCGTAGGGATCACTCGGGTTCGCTCGTTCACCTACTATACACTTCACAATTTTTTCATAGTGCATAATAAATTTTGTGATCACTAATCAGTGAATTGCCCAAATTGCCATTGGTTCGCCATCCCTGACCTATGCTATTGGTTCCTGATGGGTTTGATACGTTATGCACCAATGACAGAGCTAGGATTTGAGGATTTAGAGAAGGGCTCAGCAAATGCAGTCCGCGAGCTGATAATGGATTTCAGATTTTCAAAGCTAACATCGTATATCAATCTTCTAGTTGATTAGTCAGACACCTCGGAAAAATCTACAATTTAGTTAAGTATGCAGTTATATGTACAAGTGTACCAAACTCAGATTACTCATCAACACTACCAAATAAATTATAATGCAGAAAAACTTGTAATGAAATAAACAACAACAAAAATTATCTTTTCTGGGTTATTAGAAGGAAATGTCATACTAGTGCACCAGAATGTTACGCTTCCCAGTGATATTCTCCCAGGGATCTCCACATACATCACGTAAAAGAGAAAATTACCCCCATAACTGGTGTACCATAGACTCCAAGGATTACTACCCATTCCTTTACTAACATCCTTTACGCCATGGTACATTCACACCTTTCTTATCTCTGCTGTATCTGGGGATTTGCCTCAAAGAAATTGATAGCTGATCCGCAGGTGTTTTTGAACTTCCATGGGAAACTCATGTTAGAGACATCTATTCAGTTTCTGGTATTCTTCCAATCACAGTCCTTCCTAAACATGAAATCACAAGCACCATCCTACAAAATTACCCAACAATCAACTCACACTAACATCAAGCCACTTTACAATCAAGACATCCACACTCACAATACTCGAAATAGCAATAAAATCCGCATACCTCAAAGACACACTACAAAATATGGGATAAAATCTCTGAACTATGTTGCCTATACACTATATAATTCCCTTCCAGATATGTACAAGGGAATCCAGCAAAATAAAATAAAATCAGAGTAATGCTTTAAAAGAATATTTTTTAAGTACGTTTAAGGATGAAACGATGTAATTTTCTTGTCATGTTCAATTGTCTTGTTTCTTTTTCTCTTCTTTTCTTTTCCATTTAGTTGTAATCATCCATATTTGTATAACCTTGTTCCTTTTTTCTTTAATTATTTTCTATTGTTGTTTGATCTACTCTATCTGTTTATTTTTCGTCTATATTATATGTGAAACTTATATTTTTAATACCTAAATTCCTACATAAAATTGTAACTATTTCCTCCCACCCATGAATTATATGTTCCTCCTGTCCTAAAATGATATAACTCACCGGGATTGCTCTAGCAATAAGTAAAAACAATAAAAAAAATATATATATGTATTTTATAGCATATTTAACATGTAAAGCATAGACATATATGTAAATAATATTTGATTTATGGTGAGCGTTTGAATATTGCTTTCCTCATTATTTCAAAACTTAATATTTGGAGATGTCGGACTAATCAACTGGACGATCGATATATTTGAATAGTTATCTTTTTTTTTAAATTTCAAAATTTACTTGGAAAACTGAGTATCCGAATGAAAAAAAAAGTCAACATAATTTATTAAATACATCTAAGTTAATAGCGATCAATTGAATTTCTGGTCACTATAATCAAAATATCCAAGAATTTCCCTTTTGTTTCTAAAATTGCAAAAGGGTTTTGCAACAAACATTCTGTCTGCAACGTTTGAAACATCACTAGAAAATTTCAGCTTTAAAATTTTAGGATTACAAAAATGACAGTATTTTATAGTTACACCTAAAAAAACAATGGCGCACAATTTTTGACAAAAGGGTGACATTTCCGACATTAGCGCAACACGGCAAAACAAAATAACGAAAATACTTTTGGCCGTGAAAATCTTAAAACGTATATGTTAAAAATCGATTGTTTACTGTTATTTGGCTTATATTTTATACTTATTCAGACAGTTAACATGTGTTAAATTAAATAAATAAAAAAACAATAATTAAAGTATGTGAAAAAATGACATTTTTTTAATACAATTTCTATAAAACAAACAAAATTTATAAAAAAATAACAAAACATGTTAACTACTTCTTGGAACTTCTCGTTCGGCTGACTTCGGGTGAGTTCGTGGCTCGAATGTCACCCGCCATCATCAGCAAAATACTCAATTAATGATGTCCTTCCTTTAAGTGTTGATTATTGATAAATGTTTGTTCCGAGAAGTAGTTAACATGTTTGTTAATTTTGATTTGTTTTATAGCAGCAAAAACAAAAAATAATTTATTTTTTTTACATACTTCAATATTATCGTTTATTTCATTTAACAAGTTTAAAATGAATTTTGTGATCGTAAACGCAATAAAAATTAAAATACTCACTTCACTCACTTCCTTTATAATGTAAGTGTTGATTATTGACAAATTTTTGTTTCAAGAAGTAGTTAACTTTTTTATAAATTTTTGTTATTTTTTATAAATTTTGTTTGTTTTATAGAAGTACTTAACCCCTCCGAATTTTCGCGAATATGCACTTGAGATGTCTCAAACAAAATGACATTTTACGAAAACTTTGTGTTATTACCGCTTCACAATGAAAGCTCTATAAATGAAACATTTCTGTACGTAGTCGAATAGTAAAAACTGTTTTAGAAAGGTTACAAAATAAGCTTTCGAATTATTATATTACAAATAAATATTAAGATTTGTAAATATTAAAATTTAGCATGCAAACATTAAAAATAGGTAAAAATGACTCACGTGATGTTTTTTATGTGAAAACGGTACTAAAATCAAAGATTATGTAGAAAAACAATACTTATTCTATTGTATATATGTGTAATAAACACTTGTCGCCTCACTTTTTTATCATTTCATATAAAAATATTTAATAAAAATTAAAAATGTCGAGCGCGGACAAGCCGCCGGTAGCAAATTTGCGCGGGTAAATATTTTTGTCAACTACGCGACTGACAGCTGATTCCTGTTATGTATTTCTATAGACAACTTGATAGAGATGTACAGCTTGATCTACTATCAACCTTTTACTTTTTGGTTTAGGGATGTAACTAAAACAATAACGGAGTTAGAACGATTTCTATGGAAACACACGCGCTGACGTATAAACACGCTTATTGTACTTGACTGCTGTCCTATTTCTAACGCTTATATCTGCTTACGTTGCGGAGGAGTTAATATTAAAAAAATATAATATTTTCATATACTCAATTATAATTTTTTTATTTATTTAATTTAACACAACTGTCTGAATAAGTGTAAAAAAAATAAGCCAAATAACAGTAAACAATCGATTTTTAACACGGAATGTCTAAAAAAAAGTTTCCGTTCAACCGAAACTGAGACAGACACCGAAGATTCGGTTTCGGTGGAAAGTCCTGTTTAGGTTGGACACTACTAATAAGTAAAGGCAGTGGAAATCTCACCTATAACGGATTTGCAGTCCTGATTGATAATACCGCTCGGGAGTAAATGGAAGTCAAATTCCACCCCGTCCACCACTACTGTGTGACCGGCATTGTTGCCTCCCTGAAACCAAAACAAAAAACATCATTCGAACAAGCAGTAACTAAAAAATATATATATATATATAGGTATATACGACGTGTCCGGAAATTTGTAATACAAATGGGAAACTGATAAATAAATATAACCGTGTTTCATTAAATATTCATTGTAAACCTCACGTTAAGGTAAATAAAGTAACTTGTAATCTTAACGAACCTCAATCTTTATTGGAGTTTCTCGAACACATTTCAAATAATCTCAGTGATTGGGATTAGATACTTGAAATGTGTTCAGGTAAACCACAACATACATCGAGGTTCGTCGAGATTACAAGTTATTTTAATCGATTGTATCAGTACCGAATCGACAAAAACATGAGACCACGCATGGAAAAATGGCTTCGCGAGAAAACCGTAATGAACTTAACTTATCTTTTTTTATTTATTTAATTTAACACGACTTCGTACCGCCTCAGAATCAATAACTGTTGTGTTAACTGATTAGCTGAATTAAATTCAGTTTTTTTATTAAGTTCCTACCCAGAACTTCCTCTCCTTCCTTTCCTAAGAAGACTCTCCACACAGCATCCTCAAAGATGACATAGACCCTGAGGGGAATTATTTTTCTCAGGGCCTCTTGTGTAGAGCTAATGTAAAAAAAGTTAAAAATTACACAATGAAGCAATTATCGATGCGCAACTGTCCGTGTTTTGTTTTTGTCAGTATCAAGGATGGTGTTGTGCACGGATTTATATTTTTTGCGATTTTCTTACTTTTCCACTTACTTATGGGAATTTCCTTTAATTTTCTTTATACGTGTGAGGGAGATTTATTGGTAAATATTTCCCTATTGAGTCCACGCTCAATACACACTTTAAAAAATTTAAAAAAATTGTACTAGGTAGATAATGGTTAGTAATAAGTAATTCAGTAACCGGAATTGAAAAATATTGCATTTTAATGGATATTTAAAAACGCGAAATGTCATTTATCAAGGACCGCCATGTTAATTACGACGATGAAATACGCACTTCTAAAAGGAAAAATCACTTTCTGTCAGTTAGACAATAATAAGTACGAATTGCAATCTTCAGAAATGATAAATAATGTGTATTCATTATTTTGTTCGGTTTAATAAAAACGAAAAATCACGCGAGACGTTTGCCGTCGTAATTAATAACATGGCGGTCCTTGAGAAATGACATTTCGCATTTTTAAAGATAACAAAATAACCATAAAAATGCAATATTTTTCAATTCCGGTTACTGAATTACTTATTGCTAACTGTTATCTAGCTCCTGACACCTCTGCTACTGAATCTGCTACTTCCGGTTACTGAATTACTTATTGCTAACTGTTATCTAGCTACTGACACCTCTGCGACTCAAAGAGTCGCAGAGGTGTCAATATGTTTTTCCAGATTTTCGAATGAGTTTCGCTTATATTGTCTTCATTTATTTAAATATTACAATTTGAGGTTTTACTCATAAAGTTAAAATAAATAAAATAGAATCTTCAGTTTTTGTCGATTCAGTGCGACGACAGCTTTGGAAAACATTAGTATTTGTTTTTCATGAAGGCCCAAATAAAAATATAGTTTCAGTAAAATTAAGTGATTCTATAACCTTTATAATAAAACTAGCTGGGGTACCCGGCTTCGCTCAGGGAGTTGATATGAGATTGAACTGAATTCTGAACCCACGACGGATCTTGTTTTATATACCTCTACCAATGGGTAGCTCCACCCATACAAAAAAGGTTTCAAATGGTCCACAATGTTCCAGAACATTCTACAACATCCGAGAGTGTTCCGGAATGTTCCACAATGATGTTCCCGATTCCTTGTTCTGGAATGTTTTGGAATGCTCTCGGATGTTCTGGACTGTTCTAGGAATTTCTAGAGGGCGAAATTTCCAGCCCTATCTTCAAAAGCACGCTCTTCAGGTAAAAACGAGAACCTTCTTCATGGGTGGGGGATAGAGGGCCACCACACTATATAACTCCCTTGATCATACTGGGACTCGTTTCTGAGATTTCTTATACAGCCTTTTCTGTATTCTATCTAACAACTGATTGGTTGGTATAGACCTGAAAATTTCGTGTTTGCGATAATGCAAATTTCTATGCGAAAAACGCGAATTTTACCATTTTCACGAAAATAATGCAAAAATTCGTAATTTGCAGGCAAATTGTTTTTGCAGGCGATTTTCTGGTATTTGAAAATAAGAAATAAATATTAATTTACATAAAAATAATAAAAAAATTGATAATTTTTATGCGAGAAACACGAATTTTGCCATTTTCACGATAATGATGCAAAAATTAATAATTTGCCGACGATTTTCTGGTATTTTAAAATAAGCAATAAACATCCTTGGTCGAAGGAAATTAATATTAATTTTTATATAAACATTTTTTTTTTATCAAAATGTTTATTTTTGACGTGCTTAAAATAAATGCCTTAAATGTAGCGCCGATTTTTTTTTCGAAAAAAAATATGCAAAAAATGACACCGCTACTATTTTTTGTTGAAAAATACTGAAAACTTAATAAAACATCACCCAAAAAATCCATAAAAAATAACGCGAAATTTCCAGGTACCCACTAATTTTTTTTTTACATAAACCCCACACAGAAGACCATTTCCTCAGGGCCTATATCATCTTAGGAAATGCTGTGTGGAGGGTTTTTATAAGGAAAGGAAGGAGCGAAAGTTCTGGTAAGGAAAAATATATGAGGGGTGGGTAGGAATCTGTGGATCAGGGTGTACAGGACTAACGGACGTATGTATGAGATTATCTGGAGGTCGAAGGGTCTCCCCAAACTCTCTCCCGATCCGGCCCGCCACGCAGCTGGTGGCCAGGCGCATCCGCCGCCAAGACCTGGACACAGAACAGTCACCCGATGAATCTGGACACCCCTGCTAAGTCACCAATCAAACCACTTGGGGTGACTATGGCAGAGGTATTGTCAGTGGCGTAGCTAGCATGGGTGGCACCCGGGGCGGATAACGTGGTACACCCCCCCCCCCCATTAAAGTTGACAAATCCAAATTTCGACTTCATAAAAAATCGTTCCGTCCTGGGGTGGGGGGGGGGGGTGGCTAGAAAATTGTGCTCTTGGGGGGTGACACCCATCGGGGGGGGGTGACATCCATCGGGGGGGGGGTGACACCCACTGGGTATCGGTTATCAAAAAAAATGGTTCCCGAGGTGGCGGTACCCACACCCACCTCCCAAAATTAAAAATGTTGAATAGTCATTCTCTCGTTGCCATTTCTCTAAAACATACTCTCCACTGCTGAGTGCAATTTTATTTTTGTTTTTACAGAAACGTAAAAGTAAGTACGAAGTAAAGAAATAATAAAGAAAGAACGCGTTTTTCGGTTTGAAAATCGGTATAATTTTTTCGTTAGAAAATTACAGTAAAAACTTTTTTTTTCACCAAACGAATTCGTGTATTTCGTAATCTATTAGACAAGTAGTGCCTAAGATATACATCATAATTAAGTAGTATTTTTCGTATAACAAAATGTGAATGCATATTTTCGCAGGTTTTTTTTTTACAACAGCTCCACAATGGAGGCCCTGAGGAAAATAATTCCCCTCTGATGAAAATAATAAGGTGATGTTCCGAGAGAGTTCGGCTGGAGAAGTCAAAGGACTCTCAAACATTCTCTATCGATTCGGCCAGCCACGCAGCAGGTGGGCAGACGCATCCGCCGCCAAGGCAGACGCATCCGCCGCCAAGACCTGAACAAATCTCATCCCGTAGCGAACCACTTGGGATGACCTGAGATGTTAGTTATCCAATAAATGGTTCCCGGGGCGGCGGTACCCACACCCGCCTCCCAAATTGATATGCTATATGACTTACAAATAAAATTGATCGAACAAAAGTTGATTTTGTAAGCATTCAATAGATTATAAATTATAATTCTGTAATGTATCTCCAAAATCTTTGGAATAGACAACGAATCTTATAAATAAACCTATCATAAATTTTTATATTTATTATTCTCGGCAAAAACTCGAGCGGTGAGCGCTGGTGTCATGAAAATCGCAGATTTTTTCGCATGAATTTTCATTGTCAACTCAACTATGTTCATCTCCAACAATTTTTCCTTTTGAAATATTCGTCGCAAAGTACAAGACAACAAACCGTATTGTTTTTTTGTCATTTTCAACCGCTCGTAATAAATAAAATACTCGTATACCCGGTGAAAAGAATATAATTGGAGACCTATATTTTTTAACTATCTATAATATTAAATTATGTAGGTATAATAGGAATAGGAAGAGTCCCAGTGTGGGTTTGTTTTATAAACTAATCTACACTTTTATTCCGAGATTTATGAATTTTTGCACACTTGACCTTCAAGACGGGAGGAAGGACTACGTGAGATTTAAAAAAAAACCTTTTCCCACCCGTAAAGTAAACTTTATAAAATTCTGGACGATCTTCTTCTAATTTTGGACACTAACCTGACATTTAAAATAAGAGGAAAATTATAATTTACAAATTATTTCAAAAACTCTCAAATTTTCAAAAGCCCGGAAATCGCCGGGGACTTCAGATAGTTACAGTAGAAGTGTTCACATTGAGTGTTAAGAAGACAATATACCCTAAAATATATTCAGAACGACGATAAATTAACGACGTAAGTAATGCCGTGTATACAAATTGCGATTCGCGACCCGTGTATTGGACGGAACTACTGTCGAATTTACCGTATCAAAGAAAAGAAGAAGAAAAATAATGTGGGAATCTTAACGACGTAAGCGAAGAAAGGGTGTAAACAAATATACGCCGTGGCACAGCGTATTGGACGAACGTACGGTCGAATTCACCCCAGCAGGCCTGGAGATTGAACCTTTCCGCCGCGTTCATTTTAATTAATTCTGAAGAACGTGTTACAAATATTTCAAATGTGTCTCCATGTTGTCCTCCCGAAGTTATTAATTCATTGTCTAGAAAAATAAAATCTGGTACTTACCGCTAACTTTATAGTTGAAAAACTGGTTATAAAGTTTTAAAATCGTTGTACCTACGTAAAATATATTAATGGTAAGGTACTGTTTTTATTAATCTAAAATATAAATAAATCGCATCCCTTGTGCCGCATGGAAATAAAAAAAGTTATTATGGTTACGAATTCGCCGGAAATTATTAAAATGTGAGTTTTGAGCCAACAAAAATTATTAGGGTTGTAACCGGTCAGTAGTGGCTGAGTTTACATCGCGTTTGGGTCCCACTAGGTATCGTGAGTTTAATTTCTCGGCTAGCTAAGTCCTCATCGCGACACAAGCAACATTTTTCGCTTACTGTGGTGGTAGTGGAAGATTTTAAAATATTGACAGATTAATAATAATAAAAATAAATAATTCTATCAAAAGAGCCGACTTTGAGCACCCCCGCATCCGTGAATTGGCTCCCTTTGCACCAAGCGCTTTTTCAAGTTCGTCATCACATCATCGTCAGGCACATGCGCCGACACCTGTCATTTTCGAGTTTGACAGCTGTCATTTGCACTTTTCGCGGTAAACACGACGTGGTAATTATGGATTTACGAAATGTTTTTGGTAAACGAAGAGTTTGAGAAAATCCAATGCCAAATTCACCCTTGAGAGAACACAATTCAGAAGAACAATTAACTACAGTACACCGGGGTTATTTTATTATTATTTCAAATTCCGACAAATGATTAAGTACCTAAGTACTATAAATTAGTACCATTCCCTGAAAACTTTTTCCTTGTTCTTTACCCAGTTTCACAAATCCTACAATTATAATATCCCGTGATTTTTCACAGGTCTCCGCTAGTTTTATATTAATTATATTTTATGGTACAAAACAAGCCAATAAAATTGCACATGCCGGGTTTGGAAACAAGGTTTTTCCTTTTTTTATAAAGGGCATTTGTGCACCGCCGCAGTCACCGAGAAACGAGATTATTTCGGACCGAGTTCGGAACGACGAGACGGCGATCATGTTTCGACGTATATACGAAAAATCCCTGTGGCGATGTTTCACAAAAAAGTGCTATAAATATTAGCTAAGTATTAACCCGCGGGTAGAGAAGTTTACAGTTACAGTTCCAAATGAAACGGTCACAGATTGCTGTCGCGATAACACAAAGCACATTTAATAATCAAATTATAGCGTTGTTATTGTCAATATAAATTGCGTATCACGAATGAGTCACTGGAAATGTTTCAAAACATTAATTTCCTGCCTCCATTCAATTAAATAACTTTACGATTAGACGTTAGATAGATTAAGTTTTGCACGAGCGATATATATTTTTAATGCATAAAGCAAAATCACGTCATTCAGAATCGTGAAAGGTAAGTAACAATTTTCCTCGCATTGTCGCCCGGTGAAGAGAGAGACCTACGTTAAAAATCGAAATAAGAGTTATATTATTATTATAATATTCATTTATTGGCCTTAACGCAAATTGTTGCATCCGAAACTGTTTCCGAGTTACAGCTTCATATGCACTTGGAAATGGACTGTACATACTAAACTAAAGACACGAAATGGTGTTTTTTTTTTTTTTTTACGTTAACTCCACGCAGGAGGCCCTGAGGAAAATAATTTCCCTCAGGGCCTATGTCATCTGGGATGCTGTGTGGAGGGTCTTTTTGAGGAGAGGAAGGAATGAACATTGGTCTTGAAGAGACCATGTTGTAGGAAGGAGGAAACACAGAGGCCGGCAAATCATTCCACAGCCGAGCTGTTGAACACAACAACGAGTCGAAGAAACGATCCGTTCTCATGTGGCAAATGTCAACCGTGTACAAATGTTGGGCACGCGTTTGGCGTGTTTCCCGACTATGCACCGGTGCCGAAGGGATCAATGATGCTAGTTCCTCGGAGCATCTTCCATTGTAATACCGGTAGAACAAGGATAGCATTCCCACCCGACGCCTGTGCTCTAAAGATTGCAATCCGTCTGTTAAGATGGAAGAATCTATCAAACGGACAGCCCGTTTCTGCACAGAGTCGAAAGTAGAGTGTTTGCTGGTATTGGGTGATAATATGTGTATGGGAAAAATAATGGATTACAAGGAAGAAGGAAACCAATCACTTACCTCTGCGAAGGCGAACAATACAAAATATAGTTCATTTAGTTCCACCGCGGCACCTCGAGGTAATTATCGCCACAACCACACTAATAAGTTTTAAAACGATCTCGATACGGTCAAAACACATTATTTTATATCATAAGCCAATATAATATGAATCCGAACAATCAACTAAATGCTTTCAATGTAGTTCAAGGGTTGAAGAAGACATATTATAATACGCCGTACGCGTACCTCACAGCACTAAAACCTAAAGGTACGAGTGAAATTCCTCTGAATCTTGCCTGAAGGGTGAAAATTATCCAAATGATAGCTAACATTTATTTATTTATTAAATATACACGGTATAAATACACCATAAACATTAATTAAATTAAGAAGTGACACCAGAGATATAATTACAGTCTATAGTATAACTAAAATTAATATTGATTAAAAAAATTGATAGAATAGCCCTCTTGTACCTACCTTCCGTACAGTTAAAAAGATCTGCCACATCTGCATATCTATTCGTAACTTCATGTAACCTAAGTACAAGCGAGTGTTTCGTATGCTCAGTCCTGTTATTGTTGTATTTAAACAGGATTTTAGAACGAGTGGTTCTCGTGGGAAAAAGAAATTCAATGAACTTAGTTAAATTAGGACCGTCTATTCTACCATTTACAATTTCGAACATAAATATTCAAACGTATAATTTACATACCAATCTTGTATTTGTGTACTTTCAAAACTCGCGCGTGAATGAATTGCCCACAATTTGTGTAGATTAGGTGACCCCGAGATATTAATTTTAATTAACTTATCAGTACTATCACCAATCTTCTAGAGGTGATGATGTCACTGGGCACAGATTAAGGAAGAAACGGTCTACGCAGAATCCATAATGCTATGGACAAACTTGCTCATTTGAAGCCAAATACCATGCTAGTTAGTTGATGGAGTTCTTATGGGTACTTTCGCGAAAAAAAAATTTTTTTTTTGAAAATTAGTTTTAAAAAAATAAATAAAAAATTGTGGCAGAAACGTAAAGGGCAGAGTGTATGAATTTCGTATGAAGAATTTTAAAATTCTTCATACAAAATTTTCATCGTTACATGGGCCAGACGTTTGATTTACGAGCATATGTATGCCCCCTAAGCATATGTAGCTTATGAGCATGCTTATTTCGATCCGATCTCAGTTCACGCCTGCGCATTCTTCGCAAAAATGTCCAAATAGCCTGCTCGGGAGACGAAAAAACCTCGTGAGATCAGGATGTTCAATTGTTGGCTTTGAGCATGCTTATTCATGAGAAAGCTCAAACCATGCCTGCTCATTCATCAGCAAATGTGTACAGTTGATGAGCATGCTCATTACCTTATTTTTATTTATTTTATTTTGCAGAAACAAACAGTAGGTACATAATTACATAGTAGAAAATAGATCCAAAGTTATAGAATTTAAACAATAATTGGTACCAATGACATGTCGCTGTTATATACTCGTACTTATGTTTTTATGTGATAAATTATACATTTTACCTAAATTAAGTTTGTAAATTATTTAAGGAGAGAGGTGTGTGTGAGTGTTTGTATGTGTGGATGTGTGTGTTATGTGTGCGAATTCAGTGTGCTAGAAATGTTTTTCTTAAATAGAGGGAGGGAATCAAAAAATATATCGGTATTTGTGGTTTTTTTAATTGAGTTGAATCTTTGAAGGATGCGGGAAATGGGGGAGTTGGCTGCAGCGTTCGTACTGGTTGTGTAAAAGAGTTTGGTGTGGCGTGTTCTTTTACATGGAATGTTAAAATTTATTTGGGATAGAAGTTCTGGGCAGTCTATTTCGTTATGTATTATTTTATGAAAAAATGTCATGTCAGCTACCGTTCGCCTGGATTTCAGGGATTGGAGAGTGCAGATATAATTATTGTTGTATTTATAACCGAGATACTTAATAAATTTATTTTGTATGCGCTGTATATTATAGATGCAAATTCCAGTGTACTTCTGACTAGTGAGGAGTAAAGCATTACTAGAGTATGTGGATTTTTAAATAATTTACTCAGACGTAGTATGAAACCCAACATTTTGTAAGATCTATCAGTTTTGAATCAATGTGCGTATTAAATATAAGTTTACTGTCTAAATAGACTCCAAGGTCCTTACATTCATTTTTTGAGATCACGGGTTCATCGCAGAGTGAATATGGAAAGTTAATTATATGCTTGTTTCTAGTAAAGGACATAATATACAACAACATTTCAATCACTCTCCTAATAAAGCAGCTGCTTGTGTTTAGGAGAGGACAACTAAAAAAAAAAAAAAAATTTCATTTGTTTAAATGAAAACAAAAAATATTAGTTATTCAACAAATAACATTAGTGATTTTATGAGAAGATACCTTAGAATCATAGTTCCATGGGAGATACAGATAAAAGTAATAAATTAAAGGTTAGTTAATAAATGATTTGAAGTATTGATAAGGCAAAAAATATTTCTACATATTCAATACATATTTCTAAATACAATATACAATAAGTTAAGTTATGAGGTGGTACTAGAATATTTTAATTTAATTTTTTTTAAATATTTTTCGTAGCTTTCTTCCGATCGTATATCAAGGGGTAATTTATTAAATAATTTTATACCCTTGAATGTATAGTGATGCTGTGCTGTTGTGGTTCGCACAAGTGGCACGGAAAATCCTCCAACAGATATTATTCTTTTGCTTATATTTAATTGTGGTAAATTATTTTTACTAAAGAAATCTTTATGTATTTGTAATAGTGCAATTTTGTCATAAATTTTTGCAAGTGGGGGAACCGGGAAATCTTGAAAAACATTTATAGTTGGATAGTAATAGGGCTTTTTTAGGATGATTTTTATTAATATCTTTTGAATTGTTTCCAATGGGAGAAGGGTTGCTTTGTATGCACCCCCCCAAGCCACGATTCCATATTGTAGTACAGAGTGCGCAAGTGCATAATAAATATCTTTTAGTATTTTTAATGATACAGTATTTCTTAATCTAAAAAATATATAGATCAGTTTTCTCATTCTGTCTACTGTGGAATTTATTTGACTTTTCCATTTGATGTTATTATCAATAATTATTCCAAGATATTTTATTTCTTCTTTACTACTAATGTATATACAGTTTGAGTTACAGGGTGTGATTCTAAAGAGGCAATTTCTTTCGTGAATTTTTATGTTTAGATTTTTATTTGCGATATTCCCTGTTAGACTATAAGGTATAAAATGGGTTTTTTCACATAGTGTGGCATTTAGAAACATTGAGGTCTAAGTAGTTAGCTGTGCAATAGTTGCAGAGCCTATCTAAGTCACTTTGTAGCTCTTTACAATCCGATAGAAAGCGAACCGTTTTATAAATTTTCATATCATCTGCAAACATTAAAAATTTAGAGTGTTGGAAACATGAGCCTATGTCATTTAAGTATATATTAAAGAAGAGCGGACCAAGGTGGGAACCCTGAGGGACACCCGAGGTTACGTTGATTATTTTGGATAAAACTCCATTTATTGAGATAACTTGACTACGATGCTAACGTATGATTTAATCCATCTAAACAAGTCACCGTGTATTCCAAGACGAGTGAGTTTATTTAACTGAATTGAGTGGATAACGCGGTCGAAGGCCTTTGAGAAGTCGGTGACATAGCATCGCCCTGCATACTTTCGTCCATATTGCTCTGCAAATAGTTGACAAATAGGGCAAGGTTAGATGTTGTAGACCGATTTTTCATGAATCCGTGTTGGTTCTGTGAAATTGTTGTAGTGATAGTCGGGTAAAGTTGGTCGTAAACGATTTTTTCAAGAATTTTACTTAAGATGGGTTAGTAGACAGTATATCTGATAACGAACTCTTCGACTCTGTATTAAAGTCCTACACAAAAATGGGATAGGCTTAAGGTTAAATAACTTAGAAGCTTTAGAAATAAAAAAATCAGTTAATACAGGCTGAAATCATTAATAATCAACTTAATTTAACATTCAGCCCTATTTTTTTTTTTTTTTATTATAGCGACTATATAAAAAAAATTTACATACAAAATACAATGTGAAATTACATACAAAATACAATATATTATAAGTATGTTTCCCGTTATCCCAATCGCTCCTCCCCCACTTCCCTCCCACAACTGACGCACTGTCCCGCTCTATTTTACTGTCTCTTTCTTTTACATGTTGTATATATATATGTATATTTCTCTGTATTTGTCAGTATTTTATATTCAGTCCTGATGATGGTACGGAGGTACCGAAACCGGTAGACGGAAGAAATAATAAAGTGACGTAAACAAAGTGTTTTCTTTTTATTTATTTAAAATGTCAAGTCACAATGTGTTTGCTTCTTTTGAAAAAAAAAAAAACCTTAATTTGTCTTTTTGCATTTAAAAGTTGGTATTACTTTTGGCTGCTCTAAGAGCTTCTTCGTTTTCTATAATGAAATTATAAAATTGTTTGCATTTCATGTTGAAGTTCGACTTTATTTGTAGCTCTGCTTTTACAGTGTCAATATCCAACTTATTTCGGTTTTTGGTCGACATATTCGAACACAAGGAAAAAAATCCTTTCGGCTTGGGCGTTAGAAACTGGGATGGAAAATACGTATTGTATTATTTTTAGCAGATTCTTGTTTTCGCCGTAGATTTGAGAATCTGAATCCAATTTTCAAGAACACTTTCACATTTCTTATCGTCTATAATTTTCGTCAGGAGTGGCTTTAATATACAGAACTCTCACACAATGCATCAAGGTTAATATTAGGTATCTGCGTGGTAGTGACATCGCGCGAAACCACTCTGATTCATTTTTTTCCAAATTAAAGGACAAAGTATTGTCCTCTATTGAAGATTTCAAATTAGGGGACAAAATCAATTTTTGGGTCTGAAATACAGGGGCAACCCTACTTACACGGCTTGGGTATGATTAAAATGGTCTTAAACCGGGCTTAACTATACCAAGAGAAGAGGGTGAGTGATTGCAAATACTTCCGACCATTCGGAGCCAGTGGGACTATGACATCCCAGATCCCTAGGACTATGAGGAATGTTCTGAGACTACGAATCGGTTTGCATTAAATACAAAAAAGTACGCTTTGGATAAATTGAAGCTTTTCCTACCGTTTCCATTGAGTATTAAAATAATTGTCAGTTGCCTTAAAAAATATAAACGTAAACTACTAAATAATATGCTTTTCATTTCTAGAAATACAATTTTACGGATAAAATTATCTGCGACAGTTTCCGTTGATTAACTTCTTTTCTTTCTTATAAAATTGTTCACAAAAAAATAAAAACCTTTATTACCTATATTCGTGGCGAAATAAGACACGCTAAGAACACATACACTCTTGGCTTGTGGTTTCCCCTTAAGGCGCCGCAACCGCGCTTAAAAAGAAGATGGAGAGATATGTAATTACGAATGTTAGAGGAGTGCGCTAAAGCGAAAATTGCGAAAATCTTTAATAAAACACGACTCGTGTAAAACAGAGCAAAAATTTCGTGGAAGGTATCTTAAAAAGAAACATTGTGAATTTTTCACAACTAGAACTTGTAAAATAACTAAAACAAACGTGTTTATATTTTCGGAGCATACTTTGCAATTTTTTTCTATCGAGGGAATTTAACATAATTCGCGTTTCGGCGTGGAACGCGTCTAGATATTATCTTAAAAAATAACATATATTTTTTTAAGAGCTTAAAAACTTCAAATGTTTAAGGGAGATATGTAAGAAATCGGTAGAAATTCGGGTAGCAGCGGCTTAGAAGGGCCCGCAACCCGGATTTGTACCGATTTATTACACATTTCCCTTAAACACGGTAAGTTTTAAAGCTCTTAAAAAAATATATGTTATTCTTGAAGATAATATCCAGACTTTGCCCGCGCCGAAACGTAAATTATATAAAATTCCCTCGATAGAAAAAAATCGCAAAGTATGCTCCAAAAATTATTATTAACACGTTTGTTTCAGTTATTTTACGTTATATGTATGAAAAAATTCAGTGTTTCTTTAAATGCTGTTTAAGATAATGCCCGCGAGATTTTTGCTCTATTTTAAACGAGTCGTGTTTTATTAAACATTTTCGCAATTTTCGCATCGATTTTGTTGCTGTAAATGTTAGCGCTCTCCTCTAACATTCGTAATTTCGTATCTCTCCATCTTCTTCTTAAGGAAATACGGAGAAAGGAGATGTAAAGAGGAACGTAGAGAAGTACCTGCCTATTCGGATTTGATTAAGAAATGCGGCTAAAGCCATTTCAAGATTTTTCGATTTTTTTTTCAACTCCACGCGGGAGCCCCGAGGAAAGAAATCACTCATGGCCAATATCTTGGGGGATGCCGTATGAAGCATCTTTTTAGGGAAAGGAAGGAGAGAAAGTTCTGGGAAGGAAAAAAGGTACAAGAAATGGGTAAGAATCTGAGGGTCAATGTATCCGGGATTGACGAACGTATGAATTCTTCCCTCCCATTTGAGAGTCCCACAAGAGAGTAAGGCTGGAGATCGACGTAGAAGTTGAAAAATATATATAGCAGGTGAACGAGCGAACCCGAGTGACTTGCGCGTATAATGCAAAATGGTCCTATTTTTTGTTGTAAATAAATAGTTATTAATTGATAGTAATTACTTATTATTATTTTCCTAATAATCACAAAGTCAAAATTATTTGATGGCACGTCTGTGACCTCATTGAACATTTCTTTAGAAAAATGGCACGTTGATACGTAAAGGTTCGCCATCCCTGACCTAGACAAACCTCACCCCATGAACCCGGGCACCCCTGCTAAATCACCAAACGTGGCGAACCACTTGGGGTGACCTATGGCAGAGGTGTTGGTTATCTAATAAAGGTTCCCGGGGCGGCGGTACCCATTCCCGCCTCCCAAATATATATATATATATATATATATATATATATAATTAAAGAAAAGTGATGCAAGTGGCCTATTGTCTCTCATCAAGGTATATAGGTAGATACTGAGAGAAATAAATTACCTTTTGCCACAACCCTTGGTTGTTGTTCCTGACTAATTTATTTCATCCATTTGAGGGTCTATACAAAATAAATACGATATTTTATCAATATTTTTCTAACAATTTCCATAATTCTAAGGCTTTTAAAATTATTAATTTGCATTATCGGGAAGAAATGGAGTTTTCAGCTCATCAGCATAACATTTTTAAAATGTATTCAATTTAAATTGCTTGCAAAATCGTGAGAGTTGCTCGTAAAAAAAAACAATACTCCCCTTTCGTGAGTCGACTTTCCGTTAGCACGCAATAGTATATCTACATTATTATGAAACAATAAAAATATTTATCATTTTTATTATGCGGGTAATTCATCTTTGAAGCCTCCAAGAAGAAGGAAAAATAATGTGAATAAATTATGTATTTTTATTGAACACAAAACTGAATTCAAGAAAGATAGAATACGCAAATATTTACATTTTATTGATGACGTAACGCCTTGAATAACCTGGTTTGGCAATAATCAGAAATACATATACAATTTGGGTGGCGGAACCGTTTATTGGATTCCCAATATTCCTGTAACAGATCACTGTAACAAGGGTGGCCGGATTCATGAGGTGAGGTTTGTCTAGGTCTTGGTGGCCAATGCACCTGCCTACTAGGCCAGACCAGATCGGGAGATTAGTTGAGGGAGACCTTTTGACCTCTCCAGCTCGACTGTCTCAGAACATCGCCTCGCACCGCAGTGGAAGGGATAGATTCATAAGTCTGTCACTTCTGGATACACTGACCCCCAGATTTCTACCCGCCCCTCATACCTTTTACCTTCCCTGAACGTCCTTTTCTTAAAAAGACCCTCCACACAGCAACACCAAAGATGAAATAGGCTCTGAGGGGTTTTTTCTTCAGGGCCTCCAGTGTAGAATACGTTCGACACGTGGCTCGCCAAACTGAGGCAAATTGTTTGTCAGAAGAAAAAGAGGAAGGTCACCAGTGAATTAGAGTGACCAAGTATCACTGGCGTCCAGCACCGGTACGTCAGTGAACGCAATTCTCCAGGCAGCGTAGAATGGGAGGAGTAAAAGAGGTTTGTCCACCATGGAAATTGGAGTAGGGGTCACCATCCTCAGCAATGAGGAACCGACTTAACCACTGGAGCGACAGTGCAATTTAAAACTTTTTCTCCGATTGGTCGAGATTTTTTGATAATCATTTTGAATATTTTCCGCCCACATTAAAAAAACATACCTCCGAATTTTAATATGGAGACATACAACTGATTATAGTTCTATATAGCCAATGAGTTCACCTATCTTTTGTCTTTTATCACACATTCGTAGGGTTTATAAAAAAATATTATAAAATCATTAAATTCTACTTAATTACTTACAAATAAGGGAAAATTTGCCAAAGTTGGCAGCAAAGCAATCCGAGGTATTTGAAATAGTGCCATATTGTGGCAAAAAGCGCTCCGGTCGTTATGAATAGATATTGCTTTAAACATAATAGGCCACTTGCCTCACTTTTTTTTTCCGTTTTAGGCAAATATTCCAAGACATTCCGTTTATTTATATTTTTTAATCGTATTTTTGAAACCCTGGCGATTTTTTGAAAATTTCAATCCGAAAAATCAGACCATTTTTTATAAACCGGAAAAACGGGACATAATTTTATAGGTGCGAAAAAACGATAATTACATAGCCGAAAATCATTTTAAAAAAAGAACGTTTTCCACACGAATGACACAGGAGAATAACGAGGCATACCAAAAATATTAAATCTCATAACTATTTTTTCCTTGATCCATCTTATAGATCATTATTATGTTCAACTAAATCAAATGTAATATACTTGTACTTGTAGATTAAAATAATAATAAGAATATTATGAAATTTGATTTTGTTAAAATCCGCACCATTAACATTACTTTTTTTATTATTTTATATTTTATTAACGCCCTAGTGGGCTTTTACAAGAAAAGAAGCAAATATATAATAAACAATATTAATTACATGTATTACATAAACCATAAAACAGAATAAATATGAATGCAATCGACTCGTTAGGTAAAGAATATTACAACATAAAAAAGAAATTAAATGAGATAGTACAAGTTGTACTTACAAAAAACTAAAACAATTCAGCTTTAAATATTTATACATATTATTAACAATAATAATAAGACCTGACATAGAACAAAGTGTAAATAGAACTGCAAAAATATTATTTTATTTTACTTTTAAAATATTATTTTTATTTTACTGGTGAGTTTTAGATGAGAAAATATTTTATGAGAAAAACAAAAAAATATAATAAAAGTTAATTATTAGCAGATAGAATCGAGATTAGTTGATTTTTGAAACATTAAAAACTGTCAATACTAAATATATCTATAGATTCGCAGTATTTATTCGCAAGGTTATGGATTCTTGGTATTGGTGAGTATATAGAGTAATTAGTGTTGAGTTTATTGTTGCATTTAAAAGTATCTTGGGTAAAGTTCGGTTTATGGGCGAAATTCCTAAAAAATAAAACTAGTTATTTTTATACTAATTTGGGGTCGGGGAATCCGAATCTTCAAAGAATTAGGCGGCGGCAAGCAATATTAACCGAATTACACGACTTTAAAATTTTTTATACACATACAGGAAAATAGCCATTTTGGAAGCATTTTGATTCCTAGAAAATCAAACTAGTTATTTTTATACTAACTATGGGCCGGGGAATCCGAATCTGAAAGAATTAGGCGGCGGCAAGCAATATTAACTGAATTACACGACTTTAAAATTTTCTATACACACACACATGAAAATAATCATTTCGCAAGTATTTTGACACATGTAGTACAAAGATCATAGAAAAACAAGATAACATAGATGTTTTTACCACACAAAATTAAGTGTTGCCATTAAGCAGTAATATTAATAAGGTAAAATAACATGTTTATATTTTAAGTACTTATTTTTTATAAATTTTACTCACTTTTGTATCACAAACCATGTTACATAAACCCGGCGTAGCTGCTAAACTACTTGAAAACAGGGATGTTTTTTTGCCGTGACGCGAGCAGGCGGTATAAAAGGGCACAAACCATGTTACACAAACCTAGCGTAGCCGTTAAACTACTCGAAAACAGGGATGTTTTTTTGCCGTGACGCGAGCAGGCGGTATAAAGGGGCACAAACCATGTTACACAAACCTAGCGTAGCCGCTAAACTACTCGAAAACAGGGATGTTTTTTTGCCGTGACGCGAGCAGGCAGTACAAAGGGGCACAAACCATGTTACACAAACCTAGCGTAGCCGCTAAACTACTTGAAAACAGGGATGTTTTTTTGCCGTGACGCGAGCAGGCGGTACAAAGGGGCACAAACCATGTTACACAAACCTAGCGTAGCCGCTAAACTACTCGAAAACAGGGATGTTTTTTTGCCGTGACGCGAGCAGGCGTTACAAAGGGGCACAAACCATGTTACACAAACCTAGCGTAGCCGCTAAACTACTTGAAAACAGGGATGTTTTTTTGCCGTGACGCGAGCAGGCGGTATAAAGGGGCACAAACCATGTTACACAAACCTAGCGTTAGGTTAGGTTAGGTTACGGATTTTTAAGACTACGAATTTTCATACTTTTGGTTTAAGAATACGGCCGTTGAGATGGTCGTAATTCATCAGGTTAATGTGTTATGTGAGGAATTATCGTGTCGGAAATTATTGATATAGGGATAAATATTTTTGAGAGCTGGTAACACTGCCGGCACATGTTTTCGTATATTCCTTGTTTTTCTATGATCTTTGTACTACGTGTGTCAAAATACTTCCGAAATGATTATTTTCATGTGTGTGTGTATAGAAAATTTTAAAGTCGTCTAATTCAGTTAATATTGCTTGCCGCCGCCTAATTCTTTCAGATTCGGATTCCCCGGCCCATAGTTAGTATAAAAATAACTAGTTTTATTTTTTAGTAATTCCGCCTATAAACCGAACTTTTTCCAAGATTTTATATCTATATCTCTAAAACACGTACGGACAACGTAAATTGTACGGGGTTCTCGTCATAACATCTGTCAAAAAATCAAACCAAATGAAAGGTTCGCAGAGAACAAACAATAAATCTAGTGAACGTAAATGTCAAATTCAAAAATTCGCCTAAAATCAAAGTGATGCCATATAAAAAATATAAATCCGTGTGGAATTTTATAAAAATAATAGGAACATTTTCGGCGACGGGACATTTTCATGTAGTGACGTCACAAGCCCAAATAATGGATTTATCTATTTAAAAATAAAAAAAACTGTGCATTTCTAAAAAGTTTTACTAACATTTTCGTAATCTTAGTAAAAAAATCTATCCACACGATTTTTTCCAAGTCGTTATGAAGTCCATGCAAGTGGCCTATCCGCTTGAAAGAAAGAAAACAATAACCTTAGTTTTAAATATTATATATTACATTATTATACGTTACACATAAAACTGCACAACAGAAGACTCATTATCCAAACTATGCTCTGCCATACGACCAAATCACTCATTTTATGCTTACAAAGTAAAAACAAGGGAAATCTCGGATCTCATTAAATCTCTCAAACCAAATTGCGCTACGGGACCGGATAACCTTTCCAATCAAATACTAATAAATCTCCGAGAATACATACTTATACCACTTCAACACATTTTCAACCAAAGTTTTAGGCTCGGAATTGTCCCTGATCACCTAAAAATAGGATGTATTACTCCAATACATAAATCGGGAGACAAAACCTTGATACTTAATTACAGACCAATCACTTTGCTAAATTCAATATCCAAACTACTAGAAAAAGTTATGAAAAAAAGATTATTTTTATTTTTATTTTAACTTTATGAGTAAAACCTCAAATTGTAATATTTAATTAAATGAAGACAATATAAGCGAAACTCAATCGAAAATCTGAAAACCGAAAAATCAGAAAAAGATATTGACACATCTGGGACAGTATATCAATATCTTTTTCTGATTTTTTCGGTTTTCAGATTTTCGATTGAGTTTCGCTTATATTGTCTTCATTTAATTAAATATTACAATTTGAGGTTTTACTCATAAAGTTAAAATAAAAATAAAAATATTCTTCCTAGACTTGCAGAAAAAGTCAATAGATGTCGCATATTAAATAAAATGGATAAAGATTTATCCAGACACTATCTAGAGAGCATTTAGTTCGGGTTTGAATCTTGCAATCATACATAAAGATAGCAGCCAATAGTATATGCGTTAAGAAAAATGAAGATAGTGTGGGTGGTTCTTAGTCGAAGTATGATACAGTTAAAAGTGACCGAATTGGATATCGACACGGTGGCGCAGTGGTTAGCGCGTTCGCCCGGTAAGCGAGAGGTCCTGGGTTCGTGTCCCAGATGTGTCAATATCTTTTTCTGATTTTTCGGTTTTCAGATTTTCGATTGAGTTTCGCTTATATTGTCTTCATTTAATTAAATATTACAAAAAAAGATTACTTGCGTACATTGAAAAACACAATCTGCTCTCATCCCACCAATTTGGATTTCGTGCTAAAATGGGTACAGAAGACGCTTTATCAGAATTAACCAACTACATAGTGAAAAGCATTGATGGCGGAGCATATGTGATAGGAGTGTTCTTAGACCTAGCGAAAGCATTTGACACCATTTCACATAACTTACACCAAAAACTTAAAAATATTGGCATAACCGGTCCTCCGCTAAAGTGGTTCCTCAGTTACATTGAAAATAGACAACAAATAGTAAAAATAAACAAACACAGCAGTGACAAATTAGATATCAAGTATGGAGTACCGCAAGGCAGCGTCTTGGGTCCCATACTATTTCTCATCTACATAAATAGTCTAACTGAGATAAACTTAGGTAAAATAGACTACAAAGTAATCAGTTATGCAGATGACACAGCAATTTTGTTCAAGGCGCAATCATGGGAAAAGGTTTTCAAAAACACAGAAACAGCGATGATTGAAGTAAATAAATGGCTACAAAATAATCTACTAACACTCAACATTTCAAAAACAAAATACCTTACTTTCAGCAAAACAAAGGCTGGTCAACCACACTGCCATCCACAACTTCATCTTCACCCCTGCACCAATACTATCTCAAATAACACATGCTGTACTTGTGACAAAATTGATCACGAGGATAACATTAAATACCTAGGATTAACTGTTGACCATAAACTAAAATGGGATCTCCATATTAATTTACTTACAAAAAGAATACGGAAACTATCATACATCATCAAAACTATACGAAACATCATGTCCTTAAATCAATTAAAAAATGTATATTTCGCACTTTGTCAAAGTATTCTAACGTATGGTATATCAGTATGGGGAGGAGCAGCAGATACTTACCTCAATCCTCTTAAAATAAATCATAAAACAATAATTAGAATTATGTTTAAAAAACCTTACCAACATCCGACAGAACAGCTAATGATTCAAAACAAATTACTAGACATAAATAAACTATTCATTAAAAAAATCATCTATAAAAACTGTATTAAAACATCACCTCACCACATACCTCACTCGCAAAATACAAGAGCAAAAGTAAATAATCACTTTCAGGTTCCCTATATTAAATCAACTTTCGCAAAAAAACATGAATCGTACCTGGCTCCACACATTTTCAATATCTTCCTAACACAAACAAAAACTTACGTTACCCCAAATAAATTGGACTGGCTGTTCAAAAGATTTGTTATATGGTTGACTGAAAAGGAAAGAAAGGACATTCGGAATATCCTAAATAACTAATACAAGTACATTTTATAGATTCATTTCATATAATTTCCTACGAAATTATATAATATCAAAATATGCAGTGTATTGTACATAATATTAACTAACATGTACCTGTGTTGTAATGTAATAAATTAATGTAATACAGCATACAATTTTAACTATTACCCACGGTATTTATATTCTCTTATTTAAATGTATAATTTTTTTTACAAAAACATGTAAACTTACAAAAACAAAAACAAAATTTATACGTAAATATTTAATATAACAACATTATGTATGTATGCATGTTTGTGTATGTATATATGTATGTATGTATATATGTATGTATGCATGTATGCATGTATGCATGTGTACATGTATGCATGTATGCATGTGTATGTGTATATGTGTATAAGTATAAATGTGTGTTTGTATATATATATATACGTGTATAGATATATGGAAAAGAAAATGTACATGTATGAATGTTCATGTATGTACTTATAGGTATATATCTTCATAGATTTTATTTTTTATCTTTCATATATATTTCTTTATCATATAAGCATAGTAGGCATAGGAATAGGCAAAGTGCATATAGGCATATAATTTCACATTGTTTTTTATCTTTTTATACTTCTTTTTTATCATTATTATTTTTTATCATTTTTAATATCACATAATTTTTTTATCTTTTTATAATATAATGTCTACTCTGATTCATATCCTTTTTAATAAACATAAAATGTTATTTACCTACCTCGGAACAGACTATGTCTAGTGAGGTGGGTAAAATAAAACTTTGTAAATAAATGAAAAATAAATAAACGCCCGGGTTGCCGGCACTGAAACTGAAGAACTGACATAACAACCTTAGTTATAATATTATTCTAAAATAACGATTTCGGAAACTTCTTGCTCATAAGGCGTAGGTACCGTGCGACGTGCGAGACACAAATTAAATTATAAACTATTCCGAGGGATACCTATAATAATAAATAATATAAAAAAGTCAAGCGATTTACAATAAACAACCCGAATTTTATAAAACTGAAAAATATTTTTCTATTTTAATCTCATCAGAAGCTAAATTAGAAAGATAGTATTGAAATGTCTAATAAGTTAGAATGGAGTAACAAGTAACCATGCAAAACAACGGTTTTATTAAAATAAGGCAACTCTGGAACGTTATTATTATTTTTAGGCCTCGGAATTCTAAAATCACCATTTGGCATTCTAACATTCTCGAACTTGTTTGAAGAGATTAGCCGGCATCACTAGAAGACAAGCGTGGTAAAGTGGTGTTCACTCGAAGGGTAAATTTTAGATCGTATTTTAATATTTTTTGTTGTTGTAGGTACATTGATCCTGAGGCAAATTTTTATATATAAAAAAGAAAGCTTTTTATTGTCTCGTATGCGTTCCTATACCATTAATCAGATTGCGATGAAACTTTGGTGAGTTGTTGTGCGCACGCCCGCGAAGATTTCTATATGTAATGTTGAGTTCTGGCGTTATGAAATTTGTTTAAAAATAATAGGAGAAGCGCTCGAATAATTTGAAAAGTGTGTGTATTTCATGTAGTCTATCGGCACGGAGGAAAGGCCGGAGGAAGAGGGGAGTCCGGGAGGGGGAAGAGGAATGAATGAGGGGGTTCGCGGGACTAAGGATGAGGGATGTAGGAAGGGGGGGGAAGGTGGAAGGGGAACGCCGGAGGGGGGGAACGCGGGAGAGGAAGGGGAAGCGGGAGAGGAAGGTGAAGCGGGAGGGAAAGTAGGAATGGAACGGGAGTGGGAAAGGACACGCAGCGCATTGCAACGCATGCTGTAAAATACTTTCAACTTTACAAATCTCACAATAATTATAATATCCCGTGATTTTTCACGGGTCCGCTCTAGTATGTATTAAAAAAGTGCCGTTAGAGGCATTTAAATATGGCAAAAATGTCCTTATCTTACATACCTATCATATAATATTATCTCAAATTACTTGGAAGCTCATTTCAAAAAAGTGTGCACAAAAAGTTCATAATTTCCGAGTAATTTTATCAGCAGCCGGATTTCCTGGGGAAAGCAAGTTCCCGACTTCCTCGACTATTTACAAATGAGACAATGTTTCAAGTGGCTTTCTTGGCTACTTACGCAACACGGATAACAAAATGTATTTATTTCGAAGCTAAACTATTTTGATTTCCGTTGGAAAACGTGCTTTGCGCTTCTCTTTGTGCTAATTTATTATTTGGCTTTCTCCCATCGCGCATCGGGGCGGGCCGACTGACGTTATTATTATTATTATTATAATGGTCGCCATACAAGTTAGGGTTTGCATGATGGCTACGACCGTACAAGCTGAACCGACAGGCAAACCCTACTGTGTATGTTATAAAACTGTACTAATAACGGTGTGTGTATATGCAACCTAACAAATACCAAAATAGATATTTTTTGCCACTCGGTTATGTTTGCGCGCATGCATATCCGAACGTGTGTGGTGCCCGCTCGTGCTTGCATGCACAGTTCTCAGTGCTATATAGCTTTTCTCATAACAGTGTCTTGTCTCTGGATCAAGGGAGTGATCAATGATAAAAGTGTTAAATAAATTTTTTCGTCCATTCGTAAAGATAATTCTTGTAATCTTTTGGTGTAAATCTCAGTTCATTCATCAAATTTATTTGAGAGAACTGGTTTTTTTTTCAAAGGCCAGTGTTTACACCACTCAGTGCGATCTCTTCTTCTTTTCCTTTTCTTTGTTACAAGTATTAAGCCCAGAACAGCTATCACATCGTCGTCGTCCATTGTTGGTGATACATATGAATGTCCTACAAAACACCGTCATGTAGCTGCAACTATCTTTGACTGAGAGTTTATAGGAAATTGTACATGCAAACCCTAACGTGTATGCGTTTTCTAAAACTCGGTTATACCTGTCGGTTAAGCTTGTACGGTCATAGTCATAACCATCATGCAAACCCTAACGTGTATGGCCACCATAAAACATCGGAAATAAATACAGAGTCCAGTCACAAGCTACAAAAAAGGGGAAAACCTCTAAATGAAACTAAACAGCTGAAAATTTGAATAAACCTTTATTTTGGTATTCTACATGTTGTCTCAAAAATCTCGTAAGGTCACGTGTGGGTGTCTTTAGATATTCAAGGTCAAAGGTCACGAAAATCAGTTTTTTTTACATGCCATGGCGCAAGGTCATGGAGAATCCCAGTTCATAGAACGATTTTTTAACTTAATTATTCGTTAAATATTAGTTAATTATATATTTAACTCATAAATCAAATAGTTATTTAATATTATTTGCCTGACCTCGACCCGAGTCTATGTATACATTAAAAGCACTCCTGGAAATACAATACAAGGAAATATATACAAGGACAATAGGAAAAATATTAAATCTATGAACAACTAAGAACAACAGCTGCTCTTTCAAAATCGTACGAAGCTTGCTTTGATGAAACAATGATAGTGCCAATCAGCCAAGAACTTTTTTTATCAAATCTACTTAATAAAAAAAAACCTTATCAACATGCTCGTCGATAGATTAACAACTTTTAATATCGCTACAAAAGTAGCCAGATATGATGATGATGTTCTTATCGTCGAAACAACTATTCTGGAATCAGAATATCAAAGCACTGCCGTCTTCATAGAAGAAGATATTGATTTGTTAATTTTTTAATTGGACAGACTAAATCACATGAATCGGAAATTTTCTTTTAAAAAAATTGAAAAGGCAACGTTAAAACACAAAAACTCCACTAAAAGTTTTGATAAATATCCCCGTTTTAAAGAACATATTTTATTCTTACGTCACGCGTTTAGTGGCTGTGACACGACTTCTGCTCTTTTTAGGAAAGGAAAAAAAATCTGTGATCAAAACGTTGGAGAAACTACCCGATTTGGATAGTCTGGCACAAGTATTTCAACAAGAAAACTGTCCTGTGCAAATATTATTCGAAAATGGAACACGCGGTTTTTGGCAGTATATAATGCTCCAAAATCTGAGGACAGTATCGATCATCCTCGCTACATACAGTTCATTAAGTCGACAAAATTTAAAAAGCCTGTGCAGTTTTCAAGTCTTCCACATTCATCATTTCGGCCATTCATTTTTATTTATATACATACTTCCTTTTTCCCGCGGCTTCGCTCGCATGGTGTAAGAGGGGTTCACCCTTGTACTGACAAAAACGAACACAAAAAAATATCCATTTTAGTGCAGTCGTTCGGAAGTTATGCGCGTACATACACTTCGTTTTTATTTATATAGAAGAAAGATAGATAGATAGACGATATATAGATAGGTAAATTGATAGATAGACGGACAGATAGATAGATAGATAGATAGATAGATAGATAGATAGATAGATAGATAGATAGATAGATAGATAGATAGATAGATAGACAGACAGATAGATAGATAGATAGATAGATAGATAGACAGATAGATAGACAGATAGATAGATAGATAGATAGATAGATAGATAGATAGATAGATAGATAGATAGATAGATAGATAGATAGATAGATAGATAGATAGATAGATAGATAGATAGATATATAGATAGATATATAGATTGATATATAGATTGATAGATAGACGGACAGATAGAAAGATAGATAGATATTTGTAATAAAAATATTATTTTGTGCAGCTGATTCAAAACTTTGAAGGACGACACAAGTTTTCCGCTAAATTTGTAAAACGACAGAAACCGTTGAATATTAGTAATGCAATTTTTATATATTATTTAGTCTCGCGGGCACACGAAATAGGCTCGCGCGACGGTGGTTGCTTATCACTGCACTAGAGAGTATACCTATATAGTAAGTATAGCACTCGCACTATTCGCATTTCCACGAGACTGAAGGAAAGGAGGGAGAATAAGCAGGCTATTAAAATATCTGGTTAGAAAAAATATTTTTTTTATTGAATACAATGATACAGTCATTTCAAATATCGTTTCGATTCTGGAAAGTGATACAGGATAGATAACGAGTGAATATTCCACTCGCAAAGTAATTAATGATAAAACGCAATTGAAACCAATTCAACACGGCACACCCACCATTTCTTGTTGGGCGATGTTTACGTTGTCACTGTAATTAATCTGTGATAAAAGGTAGACAATATCTTCAAAATAAACAAAGATATAGGGCGTCTATCGATAAAGCACTTAAAACATCATTACTTTATCGATGATCTTTTATGATTTTATAATAATATAATCACTTTATAAAAAAATGCATTAAAGAAGCAATAAATATTACCTATTTTTAGAACAATAATGTGTTACAGCACGTACCCGAAGGATTTTAACCTGCGACCCCTGGGCATATTTGGAGTAAAAAATTCCAATGATATTTTATTCAATTTAAAAGAAAAAGTTTTTCAATTTAAAAAAAATAGCATCACACGCAGTAGAAGTGGAATCTTTAGAACACTAAAGTAGACAAGAGTGCCGTCTCATTCTCTCGCAGGCTAAATCCTATGTGTAGATGTATGTGCTTGACTCTTTTTAGTGTAGCTTTTTCGTTTCATCGAGTTTCAAATCACAACGGTGATAAAGTTTTCACTTAAAAAAAACTTCTATCTAACTCGTTTGTTCATTTCTATTCAAATTAAAAAATGAATGCATAAAAAAAATATACAGATATATATCAAAATATGTCATACGACGTTATTGAGACTCGGCATCCCGAATTTCTAACAATTTATAACATATATACTTTCCTTGAACACTATAATTTTTTTTTAATTTATGTTATTCTTGCCTTTTACATTTGCCACGCCGCCGCCGGCCGGAACAGTAATTATATGAAATTCCCTCGATAGGAAAAAAATCGCAAAGTATGCTCCGAAAATTATTATAAACACGATTTTTTCAGTTATTTTATATGTAGGTACGATAAAAATTACAGTGTTTCTTTAAATGCTATTTAAGACATTTCCCGGGACATTTTTGATCTATTTTAAACGAGTGGTATTTTATTAAACATTTTTAAAATTTTCGCTTAAATATTATCGTTTTTTAATATTAGCGCGCTCCCTTTTACATTCTTTATTCATTTTTTATTATACCCCTTCTACTTATTTTTAAGCGCGTAGGTACTCCAAATTAATCTACAGTTGACAATAAAACAGCCAAAATAATTCTAGGTATAATATCAAAGGCGGCGGCAACTTTTGATTAAAAACCGTATTTTGCATGGTTACAGAGATTTTAGTCAATGTTATCTCTTCTCAAAGTAACTATTTTTCTTCTAATGAGAAATATTAATGTTTCTGATAAGGCTGAAACAGTCAGTATAAAAAAATGTATCATGTTTTAGTAATACGGTTTAAGTACAGTAAGTTGACGAATCGGACTCACAATAATTATAAACCTG
This sequence comes from Limnephilus rhombicus, assembly GCA_929108145.2. Classification (NCBI taxonomy): domain Eukaryota; kingdom Metazoa; phylum Arthropoda; class Insecta; order Trichoptera; family Limnephilidae; genus Limnephilus; species Limnephilus rhombicus. The sequence continues at coordinate 8,551,101 of OV815287.1, read as the reverse complement.
TAGGCGCAGTATTTGGTCCGACGCACGGATCCGAATACTTTCTCCCTCACACCCACAGCGCCGTCTCGCTCGGCGACTTCCGGACAAGAAGACACCCGATTGGCCGAGCTACCCCCACCTCTCCGTCATCGGCTGGCACTACCCTGCCCCAAAGGGTATACAACACCGTGCAGGCCTATATGGAGCCAGAGTATCCAGTCTCCTGGTTAAACTCCCCAGTACCAAGTCGAAAGAGCCCTCTGGCTCCTCCTTGGGAATTCAAGTAACAGCACCCTCGGGGACATTACTTATAGGGAAACCTTAACCTTCCCCCAATCCTCCCCAGTACCAAGTCGAGGGAGCCCTCTGGGCCCTCCTTGGGAATTCAAGTAACAGCGCCCTCGGGGACATTACTTGTCGGGAAAACCTTAACCCAACTAAGAGACCACGGGTCCTCTGTTGAGGTTATTACGCTAAGTGTTTAGCGAGAACATTAGTGAACATTGTTTAAACTCTAAGTGATTTTACTTTGTGCTACAACTTTCCTGTACTCTGTTTTTTTACTATAAGCTGTGAACCCTGTATATAAGAGAAATAAACTGACCAACGCTGAAAGACTATTTTCTTATAAATACCCCGCCACAAACCTAAAATATAAATATATTTCTTCTTACTAAAGCCTTGATTACATTGAGCAAGTTAGCCGGTAAGTTTAAAAGCAGGTGAATCGGCGAGTGAGATCATGACATACGTAAAACTGTCTACTTGCTCAGTGGCGACAGTAGCAGCTAAAATAACGACTCCCGCGCGAACCAATTCGGTCGACATTTTGTAAAAAAAAACTTGAGATCGCAGCTAGCGCCACAGGCTAGAGTGTAGCGAGAATTACGGCTCCCGAGCGAACTAATTCTGACAGTTACGAAATCAGCTGTTGGTAGGCCGCCATCTTGAGCGAGTAAAGTTGACCACCTTTCAATTTTTTTTGTAGATTCTCCACATCTACCGGATCTGCCCTGATGATGGACACTGCAACGCTGTCCGAAACGTTGGCTGAAGACGGAGGTAGCGCAACACGGCATAACACCCCAATAACAAATAACGAAAATACTTTTGGCAGTGAAAATCTTAAAACGTATCCGTTTTCATCAGCTTTCAAAACAGTTTGTCGTTTTAGGATACTTTCACTAATATTCCATTTATTTGAATTTTATTGTAAAAGTAGAAATATTGACAGAATATGGTCGAGGCCTGAGGGGTTAATGGTACATACCGCCGATACGTCATAAAATTGCAGAGGAGTTACAGGGCGGAACGGAGATTAGGAAACCATGGACTTAATTTTTCAATGATACGACGAGATACTTTAACAACGATTTTTACGTAAGCACGCAGTCAGCGAAAAAATATAAGATAAGTTTCTGTTCTTTAGGCCTTGGATAAATAAATGTAGTCTGAAAACAAACGCAGAAAAGAAAGTCATTGAACAAAGCTAATGCCAAACGAACAGGTAGTTTTCAAGTAGATTACTCAAGAGCAAGAGCACTTGAAGTGAAATGTCACAAAACTGCGCTATATAAATGAAATGTTATTATTAAAGAGCCCCAAAATACAAAATACATACGTATAAAAACCTGCCTTATCGTAGAAGGAATCCGGGCGGCCGGCGCACAGTGGGCTGAAAATCGCCTTTCATAGACATAGAGACTTGAATTTTCAAGGGTCTTTTTTTGCTAGAAATGGATTCTGCTGATTATTAGTATAAAATTTCGTATGAAGCAATTGCGTGTACAAATGAAGGAGTAATCATTTAAAACAAAAAAAATTGTATGGCACTGACATTAAAAATGAGGATATCTCCGGAATCACAAGGTTGGCCATTGCATCCTTACACACATATATACTACTATTTATTTGCATTTTTTGACATACTTCGTATTGTAGCGCAACGTGCGATTTTTTTTTTAAATCCTCAAAGTTGAAAAATATTTTTTTTTATGTTGATGATTCATTTTAACGCTTAAATGCATTATCATCCTCTTCTACAATATTTATCATGATTAATGATTAAATAATCAATGTTGAAGCACCCATTTCCGTACATTACTTCGACCAGAACTGTCAAATATGCCGATGATGCCAATATGGCGGAGTAACTCTAGAGTAACTATCGGTTTTCGGAAAGTAAATACAAAAGTTAAAAGTAACGTACAACAACCAGTCAAATTGATTGAAAAACGTATTTTGGTAAAATTTAACTACAGTAACGGCCTTTTATTTTTAACTTTAAAAGTAAAAGTTAAACAAAAGACCGTTAATATATCCTTGGATCCGGATCAAAGTACCGGGCCAAATCTAATCGGAGGCTTTTACCAAAGTGGGTTAAATAAAAGGTGGGTAGGTACTCCATATAATTAAGGCAATTTCATATATCAAGATTAGTGACAGGTGATTCAAATCATCATGGACGTGCTAAGACCGTACTTGTAATGATAAAAATGGATTACCTAATGATGGTATCTTTTGCGTGATCGATTTGATAAAAAAAAACAGTTTGTGGTAGAATCATGCCCTCATATAACGTTATTGTTGGTTTATCGACGACCTCCGTGGTCGAGGGGTAAGGATCTTGACTCGCGATCCGAAAGTCGCGGGACCAAATCCCGGCGTGCACAAATAAATTTTATTTGATTAATTTGTGTTATTTCACAATAAATTCATTAAAAATAATATACAGTATATTTGCGGCACGTTATAGAGTGGAAGATACTCTCAGTATCACCCTTATATAAGACCCCCATTCAGCATTGAAAAGTTGTTTGAAATGGCTTTAGCCGTTTATCCGGTAGAAAGCGCCTTTGAGGTGATTTTTCACAAAAACGGCGCTTTATAAATCATCCAAATATTATTATTATTATGTGGATCTGCCCTGATGATGGACACTGCAACGCTGTCCGAAACGTTGGCTAAAGAAGGAGGTAGCGCAACATGGCATAACACCCCAAAAACAAATAACGAAAATACTTTTGGCCGTGAAAATCTAAAAACGTATTAGCCATGTTTGGTGATCAGGTGTTTTCCCACCTTCCCCTCCCCGCCACCTACAGCCTGACAACATACCACAATTTGGGATGCCATAGTCTCCCTGGCTCCAGACGAGAGCAGCTGAGACTCTTGTGAGGTATTCACATAAAAAATAAAAATATACATATATCTGTAAAATAAGCATATTATCAAAATAATATTTTAGCATTTTAGATATTTTTTTTCCCTTTTCCTGGTTTTCCTTGTTTATCCAGTATTTGACCAAAATATCTTTTGCGTGATCGATTTGCTAAAAACAGTTTGTGGTAGAACACGCCCTAATGTGACGTTATTGTTGGTTTAAAATGATCGTATTCTGGCATTTTAGTTTTTTCCCTCATAATTATTGGTTTTCTTTATTTATCCAGTCTTTGGCTACGTTGTATTACATATAAAATCTATCAGATGACGTGACTTCGAGATAAAGCACTTTCTTTTTGATAAATGTATTCAAACGCCCAGGTTGCCGGCACTAAAACTGAAAACCTAAAATATTTTTGGTGTAGGTGTTAATTTAAGAAAATTACACGCCCTGTCTAGATAATACTTGGTCGATGCATCTACACCATCTTCACCAAGCGGACGATGATAATAAAAAAGAAAAAATCAAATAGTCATTGCACAATTATTGATTCATATCCAAACTTGAAAACTACACAGCCTAAACTTGGTCATAGAACGCACGCCACTGATTCTGCAAATATTAAGAGGAAACACGGTCTCTTGAGAAATTTTATGTAATAGATATTTTATCAAACCGTTGCTGTCACTGTCGCTCTTACCCTCCCTCCCCAAACTGCAATTGTACCTATTACCTAAGGCTAATTACCCAAATAAAATCGTCAATATCAAAGTTTAGTATTCCCCATTTTTCTCCCCTAAAACTGGATCGATTTTTAAGATTTTTTTTACCAACTGTATTTATAGAAGAAAATACTACCTACGCCTGTACGTTTGGCTTCTTGAAGTAAAACTTCTTTACGCACGCTTGACTTGGGGAGTAAACTGGTGAACGCGTGACGAGAGCGTTACGAAAAGCGAGGCGAACGGTAGTTGAGAGGGAGATATAAGTTAGTGAAGATAGAAAGAGAGAGAGTTACGTTTCGTATATTACTGTAGGGGTAAGACAGAGACGTGCGAGCGCACATTTTCTTTCTCTCTTCCTATCATATAGATGGAGCTAAAGAAGTTTTACTTCAGTCGTGTGGTCTAAAGCACAAGTTCGTTTTTTTTTGAAAATGCATTACCTAGTTTATATTTTGAAAGTCTGTTGATGGCTTTCAAACCAGGCTATTTTAACGATTTTTCGAGAATCCACTCCTTCTAAAAAATCATAGTGAAACCTTAAAAAAACTAAACTTCGAGAGAATGCGACGAATACAAAGTATCAGAAGTAGGATAATTGTAAAGTTTATTTATTATACTATTGTTACTAAGTATAAAATTACACCACTGCCGGTTAGTCAACCTCATTCTCTCGAAGGCTAAATTCTATAGATGTATGTATTTCTCTTTTTAATGTCGCTCGTTTCCGTTTCATCGAGTTTCAAATCACAATGGTCCTAAAGAATTTTTCACTTAAAAAAGCAAAACGTACCGACATGCTAGTGGTCAATATCTCTATATTATATTAAAAAATATTTGCGCTGGTGTCAAAATCCAGAGAGAAAATTGGTGAAAACGTTTACACAGACAAAACGCCGCCCGGTGTCCTCTTAAATACGATAATTTCGACTGCTAGTCGAACGCTTATCCTCCGGGATTTTAATCACCTGCTAATCGATAAAGCCCACTATAAAAAACAAATAAAAATTATTATTGTTATTAATTTGTAGAAAAGACAATGCTAGCCGATCAGTAACTTTTTCTTCGAGATAGCAACAATGTGAATGTTATTGTTACAAAACACGTGAGAAGCTTGACAAACGAACGTCTCCACGATGGTGACGTAATAAACATCGCCGTTCAAAGAAACGAGGCAGGCGCTGCTGTTATCTCAATTTCTAATGATCTTTGTATCTAATTGCCTTCGTTTTAAATTCTTGACGCATTCATAACTGATTCATCACATGATTCATACTTAGTAAAAAAAAACATTGCAAAACACCAAGTATCAAACAGAGTGGAGATGCTCCAAGTCAGTGGAAGGGAACCTCCGGCTCGCGAAGCTTTATGGAGCGGCCAGCGAGCATTTTTGCTGCGGCCTGCTGAAAGCACTACAGATAGCGAGAACAGTTTTCTTCCACAGTGTTTCAGATACATTTTAAAGTTATTATTACAAAACCCAGAGAAAGTTATAACATATCTGACAGATATGTGCCTACGAATGCACCTACATGTTACTATGAAACACAAATAAATACGTGATCCGGCATCTATTATGCAGTCAATAAATGTGCTGTAAAATGCAGGAACACCATCCACGTGTTCTGAGTACAATATAATTTTAGCTGGTGGAATGGTGGATTCCTACGGAGATCCATTCCTAAGTTAAAAACCACTCTTGTGTTCATAATGCAAATTCCAGTTGCGGATTAACCGAAGAAAATCGTTCCAATGTTTCGAGAGGTGTAAACAATTTTGTTTCAAACCATAAGCTGCAAAATTCTTAATTCGTGGAAAAATTAAAGTTGGGGACTCGTACGCAGATACACTCTTAATTTTAAATCAGTATTGTGTTCAGAATGTAACGATTAAATTCCAATTGAGTATTCATCTGCTGGCACGTTTCAAAGAAAACCTTTCTCTTGCAGTGCAGTTATAAAATTTTAGTTGCAGACTAGAATGTGCTGCCAGAATCAATGAAAAACCATTTTCATGTTGCGAGTGTACTTTTCATTCCCCGCATACAGATTTAATTAAAACTAGTGTTGTGTTCAGAATATAACGATAAATGAAATAACAAGTTGCAGATTCATTGAAGGAAGCCATTCTCATGTACCAAGCGACGTTTTACATTTGAGTTGCACACCATAATTCTGAGAAATTGTCTGTCCCGTGCATTGCTATAAATTTTTTTAGATCTGAAATACTCTGCTGGCGCAATTCAAGGGGTTGACCGGAAAACTCGGAATTATGCAACGAGGATCTCCCCCCCCCCCCCCCCCCAAATGGCCTCTGACGTCAAAAAGGTTCCCCACCCCTGCTATAAGTCCTAAGTTTCGCCCTGAGGAACGAACTTTTTTTTTTTTTTTAATTTTACCTTCAATACGTTATTTTTTCCTTTTTATTACTATATTTATACGCAATTGTAAACAAAATGTGTATGAATGTTTTCCCAAATTAAACTAAATTAAAAAAATACTGACATTGGAAATAACGGACAAACTCTGTGCTGATTACGTCTTACGTTTCGCGTGACGGTAATGGATTTAAGATACGGTTGGATGACACCACAAGCATAAACCTAAACCATATCAAAATATTACATGGCCGGCACTTTTTATTAAAATATTTATAAACTACCAATCTACGCGTATTTAAGGTAAAATCTTACATCCATATCCCTAAAGGGGCCAGTTTTATATTCTCCCGGCACTATTCTTAGTATATTCGCTGTATTTGAGAATGGGTTGTTATTACGATTCGTTCTTGTGCTAGACAGGATCGTGTCTACTCTTTTCCAAGACAAGGGTTTCTTCAAATTCCAGGATCTTTAATTTCTTTCGATAAAAAGACACAACATCTCTTATATTGTATCGGTGATTGATTCCAATTTTGTATTTATTAGCCTTTCTTGATAGATTTGAGTTTGTTTATGGACAAAACTATTTACTAATATTCTTGTAAGGAGAGCCAAAAAAACTATTTTTTCTCTAACTATGGTCTCATAACTTCTTCGGATATCCTTGCTGATATGACATGAGGTGTATTATGAAAGGATCAATGTTTAAAAATTGTTTACTTCCATGGAAAGCGTAGTAATTCATAATTTGAGTCATAATACTAAATACGTAGGATTTGAGTCATAATACTCAAAATGCAACTAAATCATAAAGATGCAAGTCCATGGTACCTCCTTTTGCTTCTAAGATAGTTGTTGCATCATGGTAGTTGCATCCGTATACATTTTTGAAAATCTATTTTTTCTTCATGATAGGACCTGTATCTTTCTGCTACTAATACTAATAATAATAAAAAAATTTCAGATGATATTAAAATGACTTTTGGTTTAGATAAATGTAAAACGATCCATATAGAGAAAGGCAAAATTGTAGATGGAGACGAGGGTATATTTAGAAATTTCAAAATTAAAAGTATGAAAGGGGATGAGGTTTATAAATATTTAGGATACCCGCAATCGAATAGATTAGATCACACTAGTATTAAAAATGATATTAGGATTAAATTTCAAACTAGGATCAGAAAAATTTTAAAATGCAATCTATCTGCTAAAAATTTAGTAAAAGCAATAAATACTTGGGCAATACCTTTATTAACGTACTCATTTGGCATAATTAAATGGTCCAATACAGATTTAGATAGTTTAGAACGATTAATTAGAACTACGTTAACAAAGTTTAATTGCCATCATCCAAATTCAGCTATAGAACGAATTAATTTACCTAGAAATTTAGGAGGTAGAGGTGTAGTCAAAATAACATCTTTGAAACACAATCAGGTAGAAATGCTTAGAAATTTTTTCCATAGGAAAGCTAATAGCTCAGAAATGCACAAAATAATTTGCAAGGCAGATAGAAACATTACACCTTTAAATTTATATGACGAGAATGCCAACATTCTTATAAATACTAACCAGGAATTATTAGATTCCTGGTCAAATAAAATTATTCATGCAAAACACTTCAATTATCTTAACCAAACGTATGTTGACAAACTTTCGTCAAACAAATGGTTGAGTATTGGAGAGTTGAGCGCAGAAATAGAAGGATTTATGCTTGCCATTCAAGATAGAGTCATTAATACTAAAAATTATAGGAAGCATATAATCAAAGATATAAATCAAATTGATGATTTATGTAGAAAATGTTTGGCTTTTCCGGAAACTATAGAACATATTATATCGGGATGTTCTATATTAGCGCCGTCCGAGTATACATTTAGGCACAATCAGGTTTTAAAAATAATCCACCAAAGTTTGGTAATTAAACATAACTTGATTGACTGCCGTAATATAGTACCATATTATGAATATGAACCAAATTCATTTTTAGAAAATGAATTTTATAAAATATATTATGATAAAACTATACTAACAGACAGAACAATTAGTCATAATAGACCTGATATAGTTTTACATGACAAAATTAAAAAAATAACTTATATCATTGATGTAGCTATTCCAAATTCCTGTAATATTCAAAAAACTGTTTCTGAAAAAATTAGAAAATACACAGATTTAGGAAATGAGATTAAAAGAATTTGGCATTCTCGGACTATAAAAATATTACCATTTGTTATTTCGGCTACTGGCATTATACCTAGGTCTCTGATTCAAAATTTAGGCGTATTAGATTTGTCAAAGAATTTATATATAAAAATGCAAAAATCGGTAATTTTAAATACATGTAGGATTACAAAAGATTTTTTAAATATTTATATTGAGGGATCAGTAGGATTTATAGGTTCAATTAGGAATTCCACAGAGCCGAACCCTCTAATATGAAAATATCTGGAGTCGGTGAATTATTTTCCCATCTGGTCTCTGGTAGGTTGACATGTTGTTCTTGTATTGTTTTGTAATTATAATACATATAGTGCAATTGCATAACGTGGATTGACCAGATGATCATTTGGGAAGTGTGTGAAAGGGTTTAGTTTTTCCTGTGGGGAAAATTAAACCCGGACATTTAAATCTGGTGGCTAAATATACAAATAATATATAAAAGAATTAATATTACTGGCTTAAAACTAATATTTACAATTACAACTAGTGACTTACATCTAAGACTTATAGCTAATGACTTATGACTAAGACATATAGATTCTAACCTAAAACTGGTGACTTATTAACACACATATTTACAATTAAGATTAGCGCCAGAAGAAGTAGGAAGTTTTTACATAATATTACAATTCGAGAGTACGGGTGCAAAAAGTATAATGAAGGTTAACTGGATTTACGGGAAGGTATAGATATTTTAAAAAAATTAATAAATTTAATAGTCAATCTTTACTGCATTAAGGTGATTCATCGCTCACCAGTAAACAGATTGAGGTATCACAATTAACAGATTACAAAACAGATTGAGTTAACTATAAACAAAGAAAAAAGAGGAAAAAAAAAACTATTAAAAATTGCAAAGTTTAAATAGAATGATGAATTTATGGAAAGGAGTATCGGAGAAAGTGAGTTTTCAATTTGGATCTAAATTCCGCTGAGTTGGTTATGCATCTCAATTCCATAGGAAGTTTATTCCAAGCTTCGGGGCCGGATACTGCGAATGCACGATCACCAAACTTAGTGCTTTCAACCTTCCAATTGCAGAAGATGTCGCTGATCTAAGAGTTGACTGCCTTAGACCAATATTTTCCGGAATGCATAATTCAGATATATAGGTAGGAGCCATTTCATTGATAGATTTATGATAAACATGATAATTTAATTCAAGTCTGCATCAAAAACTCATTTCTTCAAATTTTGAACTTGCATCCGTATGCTACTCGGGTAAAGATTTTAAAGCAAAATTTGTAAAAAAGCGTTTTTTCTTAAAATAATATACTCGCGCCATCTATGAAAGAGTAGATTATGAATTCTTTTGAGTATCACCCTAATACTGACAATTGATCACTACCACGATTAGCCTGAATTAAAAAAAAATAGGATGCAATTCACGTGCGGTAGAAGTGAAACCTTCAGAAAACTAAAGGAGAAAAGAGTGGGGAGGCTACGAAGCACCCACAAAGAGGAGACCGATTATATTACGTCATTCTCTGGCAGACTAAATCCTATAGATGTATGTGTTTCAGTGGCAGTCCGTGAGTTTTCAGTGAGCAAGAGTGCTAACATTGAAAAATATGACATTACTGATGTTGTTGTAGGTGAAAATGGTTTTTATTATTTTTTCAAAATTTCAACTTTCAGTAAGTGGATGCGGCGCATCCCTTGACTGAAAGAATGCTGAAGATCTTCATACAAAAAGGTGAAATTTTGAAAAAAAAATAAAATTCGTTTTAGGTACAACGTCAACAACTTCATATTTTTCAATCTTAAAGCTCTAGCTCACTGAAAACTCATGGACCGTTACTGATGTGTGACTCTTTTTATAGGTCGCTATTCGTTTCATCGCGTTTCAAATCACAGCGGTGCTAATGAAGTTTTCACTTCAATTAGCGATATTAAACTTTACAGATATTCAACTTTAACGACCTTCAACATTAACGACATCCACGTTGGCACAGGTTTCCTTGCCACAAAAGATGACAAAAAGCCGTGCCTTCATTTAAATGTAATCGGTTTTATTTTCCAAAGTTAATCAGGCGGCTCGGAACAAAAGGTCGGCCAGCCTACCATACTGCCAGCCTCACGGCCGCACGCGGACAACGGCCTTCAATTATTATCAAAACATTCAAAAAGAAAAACTCACTCAATTCATCATGTCTATAATGAAGGCAAATTTAAATCACTTTTGTAAAAGATCGTGCTGTAGAAATATTCGTTGCAGTAAAGTTGATTATTTGTCATAAATCAATGTTTAAAATAAAGACAGGTAGCAAGTAGATGGTTTGCTTTTTACTGAATAGTAGATTTGAATGTGGCCACCGACTTAACCCTTCAAAAATTTGGCTTTTTTTTCGGATCGTCAAAATATTTTCGCTTTACAATAAAATGCAAATATTTGGAATATTTCTGAACACATTCAAAAACCAAAAACTGTTTTAGAATGGTGATGAAATACGCTTTCAAATTATAGAATTCGAAAAATATACATTTTTTTTTAAATTATAAAATTTTTGCATACAAACATAAAAAAGTTTTCAAAATGGGTCACCTTATGTTTTTTCTAACTTAAGTTACTGATAATAAAAAAAAATTAAAACAGATGCACATTTTATTAGACAAATGTATAACAAACACATTATTGTAACCTCAATTTTTTGTCGCTCTATGAAATTTTTTTTTTTAAATTCCCGAAGTTTCAAATTCTTTTTTCAATTTGCGATTCAAAACTTTGTGTACATAAAAGTGTACATTTTATTTTTTTGGTGGCTATTTTTTAGATTGGAATATAAAGCATGATGTTTTTCCTTTCTAACACCGATTAGAACATATTTCTAACTATGATAGTAAGGGAGTTACGGCGTCTTATGTGAGACCTATGTGCGTTGGGACAAATCTGGTCTCCTGTGATTAAACGGGTTAATGTAGGTACCTTTTGTTTTTAGCCCGTTTATTTTTTAGCCCGCGCGCTACGTCTCTTAGTTTACGTTGGCTCCACACAGGAGGCTCTGAGAAAAAAAAATCCATCAGGGCCTACAGGATAGTATCTTTGGAGATGCTGTGTGAAGAGTATTTTTTTTATAAAAACGAGGAGAAGTTCTAGGAAGGAAAAATGTATGAGGGGTGGAAAGGAATCTGGGGGTCAGTATGTCCATGAGTGACAGACGTACGAATCCATCCCACCAACTGCGCTGCAAGGCGATGTTCCGAGAGAGTCCTACTGAGAGATCAAAAAGTCTCCCTCAACCAGTCTCCCGATCCGGCTTGCAAAAGATCCGGACAAATCTCACCCCATGAATCCGGGCACCCCTGCTAAGTCACCACATGTAGCGAAACACTTGGGGTTACCTATGGCAGGGGTTGGTTATCCAATAAATGTTACCCTACCTTTTATTTATTCCGAGGATTTAGACATTTAGTTTAGTTTTATTTAGAGTTTTCGAAATCAGATAGAGACACAAAATTTTCATAAAAAAAGTAACAAAATCCTGCTTTCTATCTAAATTCTCTAAAGATATAAATAGATAGATACCGACTGGTTGGCTGCGGGAAACCAATAATTCCAATTCTAATGAAACGGAGCCGTTGTTACCCCATTTCTTGATATAGATATAATTTATAAATAATTGATCCCGGCGGCGTATTTACAAAACCTATACCGATTCAGTTGCGGAAGCGACAATTTACATTTTAAATATACCTCTATATTGGTTATTTTTATCACATTGCATAACAAAAAATTGTTCTAAAATCTAGATAAAATAATCTTTCTAATGTGTATATTAGAAATCAATAATTTTATTTCTAAATATTTAAATTTTGATATTATTCCCATATATTGTAAATACACCTCTATATTGTTATTTTTTTATCACTTTGCAAAATCAAAAATTGTTCTAAAATCTTGATAAAATAATCTTTCCAATGTGTATATTAGAAATTAATAATTTTATTTCTAAATATTTAAATTTTGATATTGAAAATTTAAAGCGACTGAAATGGTATAGGTTTTTGTAATGGTTAAAAATATAAACTAAATGATGTTAGAAAGAGAAAACACCACGTTTTATATTCAAATCTAAAATTCATCACAAAATAATTCACATATACCTACACCTTTTAGTTTCCCGCTGCAGTTTAAAAAAAAAAAAACTTTGAAATTTTTTATAAATTATTTTTAACGAAATGAATTGACGCTAACCTTTATAATACATTTAGGGAACGTACCCATACTACGTGACCAACTTTTTGCAATTTTTAACGCCCCCCCCCCCCCCCGGTGACCAAAAACATAAGCCCGCTGCCGCTCATTTGTACCAAGCGTGACATTTTGAAGACCCCCCCCAAACGTGTCACGTAGTATGGGTACGTTCCCTCACCTAATAAAATATATTTTAGTTGGAAAAAAAACTTAAAAGTGAGCCATTTTTAAAACCATTTTACGTTTGCTGTTTTGAATTACAAACTTTGAAATCGTATTTCATCACCTAAACAGTTTTTAGTTGTTGGATGCGTTCAGAAATACTCCATTTATTTTGTTCGAAGTATTCTCCCTAGAGTAGCATTACTATTTTTTTGTGCAGTAGTTTTTTAATATCTTCAATAATAGAGATAAACTAATAAGAGATACCTTTATTTTTGAAAATGAATTATTTAGGCCTAAATAATGTTTCAATAAACAGTATGTAAATAAATGAATACGATGGCTTGTGTCATACCTACACTCCCATACAATGACTTTATGGTGACGTCACCACTAAACATTTCAATAATGCCAACTTGACGGCGTGTTTCTACGACCCGATTAAAAATGGAGTTTTTAATATTTTTTTAAAAACTCTGCGTTTAATATTATATATTCAGAGAACTTATTGTATATTCAGAATCAGCGTTTATTGGTCTATATTCTATATGAACATATTTTTAAAAGCCGTAATATTTTTCACTGGAGTTCCTTATCAACAAATTTGAATGCCCTTTCTTGTGACTTAAAAAAATCACCTGAATTAGGAAATAATTAACATATATTAAATCGTTAATTGATAAAGGTTAGTTGTTAGTTAAAAGGCATCAATCAGCGCCCTTTAATTTGGGTTAATGCGTCAAAACCATGACCTGAATACTTTATTTCAATGATAATGAAGATGTTGATGTCAAACATTGTCATAGCTCGTCACTAGTTGGCTGACTACTAGAATTAAAAGAACAGTCCCTTTTGGCAGTGAATGAACACTGCCAGAGCAAGCAGGGCCGATGCAGAAAATACTAACGCCCCACTGGAAACTATTTTTCACGACCTAAAATTTTTATTCATTAATCAATATAATCACCCTCCACACAGCATCTTCAAAGATAGAAGGCCCTAAGGGAAACTATTTTACTCAGGGCCTCCTGTGTGGAGTTAATGTAAAAAATGGCAATTCCTCTGAATCCAATTATGAAATTAATTATAAATGAAAAATTAGGGCCTGATGAAAACATACCTAAATTTTCCAAATTACCTAAAATAATGGTATCGCTGCAACAAACCTGCGTGCATGTGTATGTGTGTTGCATATGAAGGGAAATTCTTAAATGTTAACAACATAAGGTCGAAATTCTGGGAAATATTAAAAGAAAAATTTGAAAAACTCTGGGAAAATTACGAAATATTCTTATAGAAATATATTTTTTACTTGGGAGGAAATATTATCTAGTAATATTAACTAGTTTTATAAAGGGTATTTTTATAGCAATATTTATTTCCCAGAAGGCAATAAAAAAAAATATTGATTGGTAATTTACACCCCTGGATTAATTATTTATTTATCAACAAAGAAGGTAACAACGGCTCTGTCATATTGGAATTATTAGTTTCCTGAGGTAAACTAGTCCATTTATCTATATATTTATATAGAGAAGAGTATGTGGTGGGAGGCGTGGATTTGATTTTTATACAAATTATTAACATCCATATCAAAATTAAAATGTATGACTACTAACGCCATCTACTAATATAAAAGCCAGTCTGTTCCGAACCGCATAAACGTGTTGTCATTCTAAGAGGTTATGGGCCCAGTTTTAGATTTATCAGTTATTTTAGTGCTTAAAATAGATAAATTGTGTACGTTGTTTCGCAGTAACATGACCATGAACTATATTGCGAGTGTACCCAGGTTAAAAGGCAGAGAGAACTACGATTTGTGGAGCTTTGGGGCACAGAATTTATTGGTGCTAAAGTGTTATTACGAGATTGATGAAATTTTGCACACGTTTAAGTTTACCCCAAAACAAATATATGTTATCTAGCCACGACTCTCGGTATGATCGGCATATCAGGGGCTACTGTATCTTTACATAGTATAAAATGAAGTCGCTCCAGCTGTATGTGCGCTTAGATCTTTTAAACTACTAGATAGTGAGAGTGATTCAATAAGAAGGTTTGGTAAATATTCGGAACAAACGTCAACGGTTATGTAACGGGATTGTGTATGTTATATTTACTTTAAAAAACAGCCTACGCTTTTGAATGGTTTGTTTGGCTACGCAGGGTTTGTGTAGCGGGCTTGTGTATATTATATTAATTTTAAAAGTTTTATCAAAAAAAAGTGCGTTGACGTTTGTTCCGAACTGCAAACAGAGTGATTTGACAGTGTGAAAGCAAATTTTCAATTTACGTAAATAAAATTAAAAATGTAACATTTTCAACCTCCCCCAATGCAAATAGTTGTCTTTTATGGTAATTAAGAAGAATCTAAAAGTTTAACCGTTGACGTTTGTTCCGAACAATTACCGAAGGTTTATATGTATAATGTATAATACATACTCGTATATATTATAGTAGAAAAAAGCCGAGAAATTCAAAGATTCAATTCAGGCAGCGGGCATCAGGCAAGCGGGCGGTATAGATTGTGGCGTTTGTTATAAAGGTTGGGTAATCTTTACATAGTACAAAATGAAGTCACTCGCGGTGTCTGTGCAGATCTTTTAAACTAAATAATGGATTTTCATGCGGTTTTCACCAATAGATAGAGTGATTCATGAGGAAGGTTTTTAGGTATATAATTTGTCAAGGTTTTGTGTAAATTGGTTTAAATATATTATATATCTGGCCAAGCGGCAGCGGGCAGTGGGCTGGCAAACGGGCGGTGTAAATAGGTTTAAATATATTATATATCTGGCCAAGCGGCAGTGGGCTGGCAAACGGGCGGTGTGGATTTGATTTAACAGATGGCGTTGGTTATAAAGGTTGGGTAATTTCAATTTGGGGGGCGGGAATGCGCACCGCCGCCACGGGAACCTTTGTTGGATAATCAACACCTCTGCCATAGGTCACCCCAAGTGGTTCGCTACGTTAGGTGATTTAGCCCGGGTTCATGGGGTGAGGTTTGTATAGGTCTTGGAGGCGGATGACCAGGACACACTGAACCCCAGATTCCTACCCACCCCTTAAACCCTTTTCCTCCCCAGAACTCTCCTCTCCTTCCTTTCCCCAAAGATGACATAGGCCCTGAGGAAAATTATTTTCCTCAGGGCCTCCTGTGTGGAGCGAATGTAAAAAAAAAAATGGCGTGGCGTTGTGTTTCGTTAGCCACAGCAACGTGTGTCCGGGTCGCGTATTTACAAAACATATACCGATTCAGTCGCGGTAACGACAATTTTTCATTTTAAATATACCTCTATATTGGTTATTTTTTATCACATTGCAAAAACAAAAATTGTTCTAAAATCTAGATAAAATAATCTTTCTGATGTGTATATTAGAAATTAATAATTTTATATCTAAATATTTAAATTTTAATATTATTCCCATATATTGTAAATACACCTCTATATTGATAATTTTTTATCACTTTGCAAAAACAAAAATTGTTCTAAAATCTAGATAAAATAATTAGAAATTAATAATTTTAATTCTAACAGCCTTACTAAAAAAAACCCAGTGAAAATTTTATTCAATTGACAAACGGCCGCGGATGTGAAAACATTACTAATTAAAAATTTGTTCTTTGAAAGAAATACACATGGTTTCCACGGCCTGGGAGGGTAGTTTATCTCTGTTTTAACCATTGATGTCCGAACGATATTTGTAATTTTCCCATAGTATTTTGAATGTTCAATATATTTCTTATTTTTGAAGGTGTCGTAAAAACAAATACCATTTATGAAAACTAGATAAAATTACCTTTTAGATTTGAGTATTTGAAATACACTTTAGCTTTCAAAAACTGCCGTATTTTAAGATTCAAACTCGGAAATAAATGGAAATAAATGGAAAAAAATTTCCTCCCACAACATTTTTGACCAAAATGTAGAGAAATTTAAATAAAATCAAAATTTAAAAAACACAGTCCTTTTGTGTAATAAATTAGGAAGGAAACTATCACCTCACTTTTTCATCGTGTATACAATAAAAAAATAATAAAAAATTTCAAAGTTTTTTTTATTGCCAAAAAAAAAACTTTGAAATAATACCGAAATTTAAAACAGATTTCTTGCATCTCTAAAGACGTTAATTTTTTTGATACGTTTACGAACACATGTATTAGGTTTTAATATTATAAAAAATTATCACTTTTAAGAAATTCTCAATAAAGATCTTAAATGAAAATTTTATCTTTTAAGTAACCTATAAAAATTAATATTCTGACAGTTCAACTTTGAAAGTACGGCGTTTGTACAATAACTTGATTAAACTGATGTAAATCACACAAATAACATGGTAAATATATCAATTATGTGAACAGAAGAGTAAATTCGTCACTACAATAGAAATTATTAAGTAAAATCACAAATTTTTCGATATCCCGCCATAAAACACACCGAGCTGTTTTGACATCGCGGGCCATAAATAAACCATCGCGGGCTGTCACGGACCGACGAACTAATGCATAGGCGCGCCAATAATGCCCCCTGCGGAGAAAAATTAAAACAACATAGTTTCCTAGTAAATTAAAACCATATACAACGTTGTCACATCTTCAATGCGTTTTAACAGCGTGACCACGAAAGAAACGTTATTGGTAATAAAACGTCTTTTAGTGTATACGAGCTCTATTTATGTTATTGCAATAACACAGTTAATCGGTCGCGCTGTGGTTTTTTTTTAGTAAGGCTGTAAATATTTAAATTTTGATATTGAAAATTTAAAGCGACTGAAACGCGGTAGGGATTGTAAATACGGGTCCGGGGCTGTTATTTTCGAATAAATTCCACTTAATTAATTTTATTTCCGCTTTTGACTACTAAAAAATTTGTATTGGTTGGGAATTGAGAGCTTTATGTAACAAAGCTAATGAAGCTGGGTGTGGTGTGATCCACGGAGCTTGCCGGGAGCCGAGACCCGGGACTGGTCTGGTGGGAGAACTGGGTAATGGGTAGCCGCCCCCCCCGCTAACCTCATGCCAAATAAATGGTGCCGCCTCAAGGAATACAATAAAAGATTCAGTCAAATAATGTTGCAATAAAAATTGTTTTCGAGAGATATCCCCGGATCGTGTGTCACGAATACCCGGAGACCGGAGGAATTCAATAAGTCAGAGAGGCACTTAGACCTACAAATTTCACGTAACTTTTTTGTGACAAGTTATAATTTTTGGCGAATTCATGATATATATTTGGGAAAAATTGTGTTATTTTGCAACAAAAGCTAGCTAACTAATTAACTTGTTATTTTTTAAACTGAAAAAAAGGACATGTTGCGGCGTTTTCGACGTGAATTAGCAGTGTTCCATTTATTCACATTCAAGCGTCTCAAAACCAGGGATAAAAATATTAAGATTCTATAATGTTATAATTTATAAAACTTCTTTTTGTTCTTCCCTTTACACACGAGTAATTAATTGCACTCTCGTAAAGGTTATATATTGTATACATATATGTGTTTTTACAGTTTTTTAATCAATGTTGCATGTTTAATTACTCGTGATTATGTTACATGTGTATGTATACAAAAACTAATTAAAAAAAAAACCTAATAATATTGCTTTCTTTTTTATACATACCTAGGTTTCGATTATGTTACATGTGTATGTATACAAAAACTAATTTTAAAAAAAACTAATAATATTGCTTTCTTTTTTATACATACCTAGGTATCACTTGGGAAATGCGAAAATTCGTGTTATTTGCCCGAAAATCGCGAGAAAATAACGAATTTCGCAACGCGTAAATTTCGATTGTCTAACAAATTGCTCAAATTATTAATACAAAAATACATTTTTAATATAGGGAAAGTTTTTAGTGAAAGGAATGGTTTTTGAAACACATTTTATTCTTATCGTCTTTTATCAGAGCTCTTGAATGTATTGCGAAGAAATCATGTATGGCTTCAAAACCATTCTAAACGTCATTGCTACGTGAGATTTCGAAAAACCACCCACCCTCTTTTTTCAGACTTAGAATATACTATTGATGAAATTTTACACACTTGATGTTAAAAATAATGAGAAAATTACAGTCTTTTTTTTTACAGTGAATACCGCACAAGAATCTCAACTGCTCCCGTCTGGAGCCAGTGAGACTATGGCATCCCCAATTGGGGTATGCATTGAGGTATATAAATAGAGAAGCAAACTTCATTACCGCTCATCGAAAAAAGCGTAACCACTCTACAACTGCAACGACGTAGCTTTGGAATCACTAAACATTTGAAAGTAAACATATATTTGTCTCACTTGCACAAGTCACGAGAACATTACCACCGCTAGGATTAGACAAAGCCAGAAACGCAAACCTGCAATAGCGGCTTGGTGTTGCCTACAATGTGAAATTTTACCCAAAATAAACAATGAAATAGTTTTGTTTTACGTTAGTTTGTAATTAAATAAAATTATTTTAAATATGTATTTTTTATTATACGACTAAAAGTATGCACAACTAATGAAATAATGAAGTCATTATTTGTTCCAATATTTTTTATTGAACCAATAGTATATACTACTCAAACCGAAATTGTTTCAAAAGTGTTTTCAAAGTTCTTTTCTCAGCAATCGAATTATTTCCACCCACTTCTCACGGCGTGCTGCATTTTATGGTACCCTGCAAAATTATTAATATAAAATACGTAAAAAAATATAATTACTTACTAGATTATTCATTAATAAACTAAAATAAGTTTTAATGAAGTATGTTGTATGAAGATTAAAACATATTTTTTATTAAGTATTTTAATATGGTTACCTCCATAGTAACTTATTCCATAAATTATGTATTCTCCCATTAATGTGGGAAAACCAAAACGACTTTTTAGTGGTAACACTGAACCTATATTAGAGTATTTGACATTTTATTTCATTTTCTGCTTTTTTTAAATTAAATGTGAATATGTAAACAATAAACTTAGGTGTGGAAAGTAATTCCACTTGCTTTATAATGTTGAATCGCATTTTTTCGCGACGCATTTAACCATTTTGGTGATAGTTTTGATCGCGTATCGTCCGGCACAAGTCGGTCAGCGTCACAATGAGCACTGAACTGACGTTAGCCGGGCATATGCTTTTGGACATATGTACAGTGGCAATGCTTTAGCGCGGTCGTTAGTCATCTAGTATATATATATCAATGGGGGTATGTTGTGAGGCTGAAGATAGTGGAGAGGGGAAGGAGGTGGGGAAGAGGAAGGTTGGGAAGTACCTGGCTATTCAGATCTGGTCACTAAACACGGCTAAGGCCATTTTCAAGCAACGTTTCAATTCTGAATGGTGGTCTTACACCAGGGCGATACTGATAGTATCTTCCACTCTGGAACATGCCGCAAATATACCATATATTATTTTAAATGAATTAATTGTGAAATAACACAAATTAATCAAAATAAAATTTATTTGCGCATGCCGGGTTCGAACCCGCGACCTCCGGATTGTGAGTCAAGAGTCTTACCCACTGTACTACGGAGGTCGTCAACTAATCGGAGTCTACAACTAATTTCGAAAAACTCAGCGAGAAGCCCGGGTAACGCCGGGACTTCAACTATTGAAAAATCAAATTATTTTGTGCTAATTAAGAATCTACCCTTTCTAGGCTAGACCACCTTTATCAATACTAGACTAGACTAGACTAGACCAAACTTGACTGAAACCAGACTGGACTGTAAACCAGACCAGACGAGACTTAAACCATTCTTGAATTTAACTATAAGACTATTCGACATCAGGTATTTTATTTACCGCAAGTACACCTCGTGTTTTCGTGTCAATGGACAGAATAATCCCATAGACCCGTGACGGTCGTATAATAATGGATTATTGCTTCTGATACGAATGCTGTAATTGAGCTAATTTATAATACCATCCGACATCCAAATTATAGACATTGAGCTGCCATACACACTACCATAATCCAAATAAAACATAAAAATACGTGGCCAAAGAAAGGTGGGTACCTAGCTACAGCAAATCTGCAGAACATGAGCGTACTTGGAACTTATAATTTAAACCCTTTGAAGCATAAGGATGTCACAAGAGATGATTAGAGATGGAGATCAATTTTAAAGTTTGAGCAGCCACATCGGGGGGTGGACATGGTGCCTAGTTTTCCATGGTGCCTAGATTATTGTACAATTGGTATCAAAATATCACCGTGTGTGCCTAGAATGGAAGTAAAAGTGCCGATTTTCGTGAGTCATTTTTACATTTTAGTAAATTTTCCATAGTTTTAAAAATCGATCAATATTGTGTTTTCTGTCGTTAGGTTACTTTTTTGAACACACAAATCTAGAAAAACCAACAAATTTGTTGTTTGACCAGGATATTATTTTTTTAATCAATGTTTTTTCTAATTTAAAATATTTCCGTATGGAAATAAAAATTATTTTCAAAATTCACATGCGTAATTACGTAGATCGACCAAATTTCGCTTGGCGATCTTGACCGGTCGGGAACTTGTGTACATTATTTTGATAGTCGTAGTGTAATTATTAAATAATTTAACAATTTTAAAGAGGAACACAAAATAGTCTCTATTTTGGGTACAATCAATTTGCAAGTATTAGCATAACCAAAACTTTTATGAGTTCATTGAGAAACAGATTATACGACTCCAGATACTACCTAATATCTACAGCCTGTATTGCGGACTATTCGTCCGTCATACAGGCTATGTTGTCTACAGCTCATATGTTGGACTAATATCTACGAACTTCAGAGTGTGGACTAATATCTACAGAGCTAAGGTCGGACGAATATCTATGACGGTCCCAGTAGTGACTGTATGGGAGCGTAGGTAGGTTGGACTAATATCTACAGAGGGCAGCTGAGCAAGAGGTTGTACGGAAAAGCATAAATTACTTCTATTACGTAATTACTAATTACGTAAAGGCTTAAACGTTTAAAGTACGTACATGAAGTTTTTGCATAATATTACGTATTTTGCTGTTTACGAGGACAATAATTTATTGAACAAACATGGAGGTCATAATACAAAGATATTTATTTATTTCGAAATACACAGCACCACAACCTAACCTAATCTAACCTAACCTGAGTGACATAGAAATGGTCATGGTAACAGGATAAATAATTTAGAAGCACTCGAAATAAAGAAACTGTTAAAACAAAAACCCAAATCCTTAATAATCAGCTAAATGTGTCCAATAGTCCGATATTAGGGATTTTTACATACATACATACATAAATTAAGATTTTTACATACATACATACATAAATTAAGTTTTTTAAACTGCATACGCAATATTACGTTATTCCAATATGCTATACATAATTGCAAATCCAACCTCTGCCAGTGCTGTAGATATTCGTCCACACTTTGGTTCTCATAGATATTAGTCAGCAGTTTGAGCTGTAGATATTCGTACGCACTTTGGTTCTCAATAGATATTAGTCCGATTTGTTCAGTTTTTGGAATTCCTGTAGATATTAGTAGACGCCTACGATTATACTTGTGTCGGTCCTCCCGAAGGAAACCTACTTGTTCCCTTAACCCCTCCTTTTACCAAAAGGGTTTCAACGAGAATTTTCTCTCTCTAGGTTATCTGAACTCCGAATAGAGAACTCCAGTCCAATTTATTTTTATTTTTTTAATGAATAATGACCTTCTAACTTAAATAACTGCATTTTAATTTTTATTTTTAGAGTTAGTTTTAATAGTTAAAATAATTATCAAAGTTTTAATATTTCAAGTCCCCCGAAAACCACCGTATGTATGGTGATTCGTGTGACGTCATCACTCCTGAAAAAATACTATAGGATCGGGCAATCAGCTGATCAACTATCGCCATTTTGAATTCCGTTGTTCGAAGTATTCTCCCTAGAAGTAGCATTACAATTTTTTTAGCGCAGTAGTTCTTGAATATTTTCAATAATAGAGATAAACTAATAAGAGATACCTTTATTTTTTAAACATTATTTAGGCCTAAGTAATCCATCTGAGGTTATGGTCAATTATGATTCCAGGATTGATTGATTCATGATTCATTATGATCATTAGGGGTCCATGACAACTCAACAAAGTGGCATTTCAACATCCCTCGAAAAGTCATTGAAAAAAAACATTAAAAAATAGGCTATAACCTAACCTATTTAACCAGTTTTTTTTATACATTTTCTTTCATCACTTTATCAAAGGAGGTGTTGAAGTTGCATGATTCTGAGTTGTCCGGTCACCGGATTTTATGGTGTTCTTCTTGTTTTTGGCTGTCCCGTGCTATTTATTTGGCTTCACTGATTGAAACAGATTCCTACGAGCTCAGCTAAAACAGGTACCTATCTGCCAAGACTGTGAATCCCCTGGAGTAAATCGCGTGAAGGAAGTCCCTGATCCAATACATCAGGGAATCCCTTTGGCGGGGAAAGCATAGGTACAAGGTACAACATAAACAAACAAAAATGCGTGGAGATGAGTCGAAATAGTGTATTTTATATTTTCATAATACAAGAGAATCACAAGCACGCCATGATTGCACGACTTTAATTTACGACATTTCGAAAATATCTGTCGTAAATGCCAGATTGTTTATTTACTTGAGCCATTGGCCCATGATGAATTTTAGTTCAAAAACTTTCAAACGCCATTTTTAGGAATTTGTGATTTTTGAAGCCTCGCTGCAGAAAGGATAGCTAGTCTAACTACTAATAAAATTGATATGTATTAGGTAGCAGGTTTCTTTTACGCGCGAAGGAATAGGTACCTACACGGGGATATTCAAAAAATATATAAAAACGGGATTTTTCTAACCATGGCCCTGAGAGCCTGACCTTGTCTTTTCCACATGATAAAAGCGAGGGAAATTGCCAATATTTTTTGGAGTAGGCTAAATTCTCTCACCAATTCATAGCGGCCCGTTCATCCCGTCTATTAGCGCAGAATATACATAATATGTTTTTGGCAAGTTACCAGAGTATGTGAACGAGATGTTTGTAGTATGTTTATGTGGTTTTACTGTTTACGATTTACAAACATGTGATTAGTCTTACGTAATTCTGTCGTGTAAACATAAATACAAAACTACACATAGTTAGTTTAAGCGCTTGATAGAATCCAACATAGTCTCGTGTGTTTATCATGAACACACCGGAATTATCACATGACCATGACAGAACTCGGTAAATTTGAAATACAAACTGAAAAATCATAACCCTAAATATTAGAACCTAATAAATAGTAGTATTAGACAGGGTAGCAAAATCGTAACTGTTTCGTCTCTATTTAATAAATTAAAACTATCATGTTAACATTTTAAATTGAAAACATCACTCTCATTGCAATATTTTTGGCAAGATCACATGTTTAGTAAAATAATAACTCACCTGACACCTGCACACAATGTCGGCTTCGAGAGCCAGCATATCGACCACCTTGCCTTTCCCCTCGTCTCCCCATTGCGCTCCCAGAACAACTGTCACCTTATTATTTAAATCCTCTTTCTGTACGTCATTGTCCTCACCACACCGGACTGGAGCCATTTCTGCCCTAACCTAAACACAACTGACCCGAACGAAACGAACACAGAAATTGCAGAAATGAATTATTTGATTATTTCATAATAGAGATGGTCCATGGTCGATTTACCTGCCCGGTTACGTGGAACCGGTTTATTCCGTCACTGGAACTTTATTTTACTGAGGAGCTGGCTATTTTAGGAACCGGTTCCTTTTGGAATAGCGCCGTTTACACGCACACTTCGGAGCGACCGAGTCCCGCGCCACTTCAGGCCGCCGCGCAGAAAAGTCTCACAGTGAACTGCGCTGTAAACCTATCGGTCTTTACTTTTCTGCACGGCGGCCTGAAGTGGCGCGGGACTCGGTCGCTCCGAAGTGTGCGTGTAAACGGCGCTAATATCTTTGGAAATCAGAAATTTTTGTAAAGAAAATATTCAGTTGAACCGGTTCACCTGATAAAATATCATCGAGAAATTATCGAGGGAAAAGTTTGCCGGTTACCTCCAGTGAAATCAAAAAGGTTGAGGTTGAAGAACCTGTTCCTCTTCCTGAATTCAAATACAATCATTGCTTATTAGTAAATACTCACCAAAAATGTTACTAACCCTTTTGCCGCATTCTGACGTTTCAGTTTTATTTGCTTTTGAATAAATGAACGTCAAAAATTATTTGAAAAAAGTTGAACAACTTGGTTGAAAGTTGTTGGTTTAGAAAATTAAATTTCAGTTGATCATCTTGGCACTTGTAAGCAAATCAAGCGTGAACCTTCTTTCAACAAAGTTTTTTCAAACAATTTTAGTCGTAATAAAAGTTTATCAACTAAAATTGATACGTCTGAACCCACTACATTCTTTCACGCGATTCAAATCGTCACTACTTCTTATCAATCTTAGTTATAAGACACTAGTAACAAGGCCGTAGCCAGGGGGGGATCAGGGGGGATTCTTGATCCCCCCCCCTGAAATTGTCATTGACACCGAGAAGGTAATTGATTCGTTCGCTGCAAAGAAAGCTAGAAGACTAAATTTAATTTTGTAAACCCCCCCGAAATATTTTTCTGGCTACGCCCTTGACTAATAATATATGTACATTCTAGCTTTTGCCCCCGGCTTCGCTCGCATAGTATTAGGGGGTTCCCACTCCTCCTCCTACACCTTCCCTATCCCCACTCGACTCTCCCCCATTCACATCTCCCCCCCCCCCCTCTCCACCATCCCCTCCCCCTCACCCCTCACCACCACATCTAAACATCCATACAAACGTTCGCTTTTATAATATGAATAGGATTAAACTAATCGTGCCACCTATTGCAATTTTTGATAAAAATTTCATAATGCCAGAGCTCTCAGCTATAGCCTATATGTTATTCTGATGTATGAGCTATATTATTGTAAAGTTTCATTAAAATCCATTCTTTACTTTTTGTGTGAAAGAGTAACAAATAACAAACATACATGGGTCATTCCGCCATTTCGTTCAAATTTGACTAATTCCGTGGAATTTTTTTTTTTGCGTTTTTACTGTATATTTTTATAGAAATGGATTCCTGTACCTACCAGATGTAGAGAGGTGAAAAGGGCACCTTTCTGCGACACTTAGATACGAAGAAAATTGATGGATGGTAATGAAGGTGTGGATGGTAATGGAAAACCGTTGGATGGTAATTTATAAATTTGGATGGTAATGAAGTTTGGTAATGAAATATTAATAGATGAGAGTGAACACGTTCAAGGTTCTTAAAATTTCTGTGAATAATGAAATATTTTATATGAATTAAAATTGAATAATAAAAAAAATTTCAAATCTTGCCAAGTATCTTTTGACCTAACGAGATGAGCGGATTACGAAAAAGGTAGAAAAATCTATTATATTGAAAAACTAAAAGCTTTATTCAGACTTTTGAGTATTGGAGAAAAGAAATACATTTTTTCATACGTAATCAGTTCTGCTTAGGTCGATTAATGATGTAGTGATTTTAATCATGTAAACTGTTCTAATTTGCAGATCAATTTACCGGTCCCTCATTTTCATGGGGAAGGTAATGAAATTTTAGCATGTTTTTGTATATCATAAAGTAATTAAATAACAAATAACTAATCCGGGAAATACTAGTTTTTCCTTTTTTTAAATAGCTATATTTTGCAATAAAAATTTATTGAAAAATATTCACTTTCGTATGACTTTTTTGCGAGAACATGCGATTTGAACGAAACGGCGGAATGACCCACATACATCCAGCGCCATTGGGCTGATTTTCTCACGAAAATGGCGCTACAGAAAACATCCAAATATTATTATTAGAGAGAGTTGATTAACTAAAAAGAAAAATATATATGCCAACCAACAGCTAAGATTTGTGAATATTCCGTCAATAATCGAATCATATTCTAATGGTAGGGCCACACTGAGGCCAACTTCCAACTTCAAACGTTTGGATGATTGTGTGGAAGGGTAGTTCGTGCGTTCGAAGTTCGAGATCGGCGATTGCTGGTTCGTGCGAGTTGGCTCAACACATCAGTCTACGCAATATTATTACGGGAGAGTTTTACAAAAATTGTTTGAAATTATAAATTTTTTAGCTTTACGAATCGAAATCAATATTATGGAAACTGAAGCACCGCCTGCACAATTGTAGGTAACTGATAAGATACGGAGCCGATTTAGCTGTTCGGCGTCCTCCATTTTGGAGTTTGGAATTCGGAGTTGGAGGGTTGGCCGCAACCACCATGGTAAGCCCACACTGCGGCTAACGTTCCAACATCAAACGTTTGGACGATCGTGTGGAGGGGTGTTCGTGCGTTGGAAGTTCGAGTTTGATGGTAAGCCCACACAGCGGCCAACGTTCCAACTTCAAACGTTTGGACGATCGTGTGGAGGGGTGTTCGTGCGTTGGAAGTTCGAGTTGGAAGGTTGGAGTTCGAGTTGGCCCGGGATCGCCCTCGAGGCGATCCCGACGGCCAACTCACACGAACCAGCCTGCCGCAGCTGTCCACACATCAGTCTGCGAACGGCAGGCGATCAAGACGCGCAGCCGCGTTCTATTAAAATGACAGTATTATGACGGAGAGTAGTATAACAATTGATTGAAAACATGTCGTGTACATAAGTATACAATTATAGGCGCGGAATAATTATAGGCAATGGACATAAGATACAACGTAGCTACAGCTGTTCAATGTCCGCCATTTTGGGTTCAGAATTCGGGGTTGGAGGGTTGGCCGCAGCCACCACACGATCGGCCAACCTTCCAACTTCAAACTAAGTTCGGAGTTGGAAGGTTGGCTTTGGTGTGGAAGTACCATGAAGGTTGGAGTTCGCGTTGGCCCGGGATCGCCTTCGAGGCGATCCCGACGGCCAACTCACACGAACCAGCCTGCCGCAGCTGTCCACACCGTGCCGCGTACTATTAAAATGACTATATTATTACGGAGAGTGGTATAACAATTGTTTGAAAACATGTGTATATAAGTATATGATTATACGTACGTAATAATTGTAGGCAACTGAAAAAGATACAGCGTAGCTACAGCTGTTTCATGTCCGCCATTTTGAAGTACGGAATTCGGGGTTGGAGGGTTGGCCGCAGCGACCACACGATCGGAAACCTTCCAACTCCAAACGTTCGGGTTCGGAGTTGGAAGTTGGCTTTGGTGTGGAGGAAGCATATAAATCATTTCGGGAACCGGTTCCACATCGGTTCTTGGTATTTGGAACCGCAGTGACGACCATAAACAATATTACCTTTTGGAAAGTATTCACGTGAATATTTTTAACATCAATATCAAATTTATTAGATGGTTTATTTATGTTTATTAGTATTCAGAAATTTGAAAGGAGATATTTTTGCATCATATTCTAAATGAATTTAATTATTGAACTTGTTATTTTAACACTTGCTGAAAAATCAACGGCTCTTTATGATCGCTAGTGCTGTATATCAGGTATTTTTTTTAGTTAGTTATTTATTTTATTTAGTAACGGTAGCATACATGGTTTATCTTTTGCCAGGGCTTCTACCAGAAATCAACTTGGCGAACGTAATCGGAATCCGAGCTTAAAATACAACTGAAATACCGGTCCTGAGAGAGATTTACGCCCGTCAAGTTACTCTCTGGTAGGAGCCCTAACCGTGTGATACCATTACTAAAAATACATTTAATTAAATGAAGACAATATTTGCGAAACTCAATCGAAAATTTGAAGTCAGAAAAATCATAAAAATTAAATATTATAATTTGAGGTTTTACTCATAAAGAAATAAAAATACATTATCGGCCTGGTTCGGTACCTATATCGGTAATTTTGTACTTACCTACTTTGTTACCATGACTTCAATTTTGTTTATTAGACTGTTTTGTCTTGAAACTCAACAATACACTTCACAAATCAATTATTGTCGGCCAATAATGTTGGTTTATATCTATTCATTTTGAATCCACTTGGTATATAAGTTACAATAAATTTAAAAAAACAGCCATGGCTAAACTCGCTAAATTGTCAAAAGTGAAATA
The DNA here is from genome assembly GCA_929108145.2 of Limnephilus rhombicus. Classification (NCBI taxonomy): domain Eukaryota; kingdom Metazoa; phylum Arthropoda; class Insecta; order Trichoptera; family Limnephilidae; genus Limnephilus; species Limnephilus rhombicus. The sequence continues at coordinate 8,522,254 of OV815287.1, read as the reverse complement.
TGAGTTCCAAAAGGAGACCGTGGTTCCTGGGACATACTCTTTACATCGGTAAGCTTTGCTGAACAACCGAACAATATAAAAATAATATCACCTGAAAAGCGCTTTGCAATACTTTGCATTGGTTATTGTAGACAGTTTTTATAAAAAAAGTATATCTAATAATTTTCCCATAAGGGCAGGGGCGGCCCTAGCTAAATTATTAGGTGGCGCGAAATCTCTTGGTGGCGCCCCTCCCCTCCTAACAAAAATAGAGCTCTTTCTATGCAGTTATGCAACTTTGAATTGAACTACCTAGTAGGACGGATGAGGGGTGAAATGCAGATCCCGCCAATGTGGGGGATTTTAATAAAAATGCACTTTCTAGATGAGAAAAGTGTGGAAAAGTTGAATAAAAAAGAAATTAAGGTGCGCTTGGCAAAATTGAGGGAGATACAGCCGTTTAAAGAATGAATAAAATGACACTTCGTGAACTTATACTACGCCATTTTGTTACTATTATGTTGGTATCTCAGACTTGCTATTCGAAGGTTGATACGATTGTAGCCAACTTCGTGTGATATATAATAAGGCGTGTAATTATGAAAAACAGAATTAATAATGGTCACAAACCATGTTACACAAACCTGGCGTAGCCGCGAAACTACTTGAAAACTGGGATGTTTTTCTTGCGTTGACGCGAGTAGGCGTTATAAAGGGGCACAAACCATGTTTCATAAACCATGTTACACAAACCTAGCGTAGCCGCTAAGCTATTCGAAAACTGGGATGTTTTTCTTGCGTTGACGCGAGTAGGCGTTATAAAGGGGCACAAACCATGTTACACAAACCATGTTTAGCGTAGTCTTAGGTTAGGTTACTTTAATTTGGAAGGTGATAAACAGTTTAAAAAATCGTTTAAAAAAAGTCCGCTAGAAAAATTTCATAATTACGCGTCTCATCTATCACATGAAGTCGGCTACAATCGTATCAACCGGTTCTATAGTCGGCTATATCATCAATGATGTTGGCGCAAGCGATTCTGACATTGTTTTCATACAAATTCTGTACATAGAAGGGTCAAAATCGCAGACAAACTTTTTTATTTCGAAATATTTTTTTCGCGCATGCGCAAAAGCTGCGCGCAAATGAGCGTGTCCGGCCGATTACAGGTTAATAGCAAGTCTGAGATACCAACAGTGTTGCCAACTTAACGGATTTCCCGTCATATCTGGCGGATTGGAGTGTCCCGAAACGGGAAAATTTTGTGTATAACGGAATTTACAGTATGACGGATTTTCTGGCGGATTCGAAAAAAGTGACAAATTACATACTTTTATAGGCGAAAGTCGCCTATATTTATGGATTTATGGAGAAATTTTGATCCCTGAAATTCTCTAGCCAACCCCCTTCCCCCCAGAATGGACGAAAATTTGTGTATCTGACGGATTTCTGACCGTTGATCCGTCACGATTTAGCGGGAACAGAGATTTCGAGTTGGCAACACTGGATACCAACATAATAGTACCAAAATGGCGTAGTTTAAGTTCACGAAGTGTCATTTTATTCATTCTTTAAACGGCTGTATCTCCCTCAATTTTGCCAAGCGCACCTTAATTTCTTTTTTATTCAACTTTTCCACACTTTTCTCATCTAGAAAGTGCATTTTTATTAAAATCCCCCACATTGGCGGGATCTGCATTCCTCCCCGGATGAGAAATAATAACAGAAAAAATATATGTTTGATTACATTTATTTAATTAAATCTGCGTAATCAATAAAAACTAGACAACTTTTCTTGCTTTTGCGCTTGCAATTTTTTTTATTAAATCAGAATAATTTAACCCTTGGGCAATATCATTCTCAATTGATAAAATTGTAAGATCTGATAGTCTTTCTTGACACATAGCCGAACATAAGTACGTTTTAATTAGTTTTAATTTACTAAAGCTTCGTTCTCCTTTGGCGACAGTTACAGGGATGGTCAGCAAAATCTGAAGCACTGTCCACACATTCGGGAATATATCCTATCAATCATTTTTTTTTATAAGTTGAAGAACTTGTAGTGGCTCTGCTGAGTCAATATTTTTTAGTAATGGGTTTAGGCTCAAAAGTTCTTCAAGCAATTCGCGACTAGAGACATCAAATTTTTCCCCATCGGTTAAAATGATTTGCAAATCTGCACAGGCTTTTTCTAATGAAGACTTATCAGGAATTATTTTGATATTATACAAAAAAGACCATGTATCATTGAATTTTGATAATTGTCCAAACCGAGTGACCAATGCATTTTCAATTGTATCTATCAGAGGGTAAAAGACATTAATTTTAAACAGTTCTTCTGGATTTATTGGTGTCTCATCTGCAGCTTCATATTCAAATAATCGCTTCTTTCTTCGGGATCGGACTGGCTTAAACGTAGAATTTATCCCAGCCCGGGAAGCTCTTCCCTTAGCTGTTATTCGAGCAGACGAATAAGTCCGGTACTGCTTCACAAATTTCGAGCAGTTTTTCAGCAATTGCGATGCGTTTGCTAAGTCCATAGTTTCAGATTGTATAGCTTTACTTACAATGTTTACTTGAAAAAGTACATCGTACCAAGCTACTATTGTAACTATGAATTCAAATTGCTCCATGTTCTGAATCAGTGACAAAGCCCCTAATGCAGCAATTGAGTAATTCGTTTCTTTGTGAAGATTCAAAAGGGCATCATGAACTGAAGAGTAGTTATAGCGAACAGAAGCAAGGCTAGAAACTCTACTCTCTCAGCGAGTTTCGCAAACTTTTTTCAGTGATAGTCCTTCTATGTAGAAAAATGAAACAATACAACTTTGTATAAACCACTTATATGATGTGCAAATCTGACCGGTTTCGGAACAAACGTTCCTTCGTCAGGAAAAGCTTATACTAATTTGACAGTTTAGAACAATGTTTTATTGTGGTAGGGGTGGAGCCGTTGTTAGTTAATAATGTGGATTGGGTGGGTAGGTATTAGTGTAGAGTGGGTGGGTAGGGGAACAAATCCATGATTGGGCTATATGACAATATTTTTTGTTTGTTGATAATAGATTCATTATTTTTAAGGGATTTTTTAATTTCCAAAGCTTCTAAGTTATCTAAACGTTTTCCTTTATGATTAATATGAAGAATATTTATCCCTGTGTTTTTTTCAAAACTGTGGTTATTTTCAATGATATGGTTAGCGAACTCAGAAAAATTATTATTATTAAGACATCTTAAATGTTCTTTGATTCTGATTTCAAAATTACGAGTTGTTTTTATTTTTATTTTTTATTATTTTTTTTGTTATTTCCTTCTATGTGTTTGGATATGACTTTCCACCTCTTTGTTGATCCTGAGAATAATAAAAATAGTCTTTGGAGAAATCCAAATAAAGAAACCGATTAAACGGATGATTTAGCTGCATCTGCTATCACCAAATTCAAGCTGTGACAGCCACATGGGTTAAAGAATCCTCGAGGATATTGGTTTAGAATTCTGGTTTGGACACCTTTGTTTACTCCTACCGTGTTGGTACCATTATCGTATCCTTGACCTCCACAATCATTCATGTCCAAGTCAACTTCATGCACAATTTCATCAAGAAAAAGGCCGGTGAGCCCTTCTCCTGACGATTCACTTACCGGCTTGTAAGCTACGAAACACTCTCGTACTTTGACTTCTTCTGCATTAGTGTCAACAAAACGGAAAGTTATTGATAATTGTTCGACGTGGCTTACATCAGGAGTGCAGTCCAGTATAATGGAGAAGTATTTAGATGACTTTATCATAGTCAAAAATTTATTTTGAACTTCACTTCCAAGTAAGCTAATTAATTCGTTTTGAATTTGTTTGCCAAAATAGTGAACATGAGTCCTCATTATGCTGAAAATTCTTTCAACGACAGCATTACTGTTTTTTTTCTTAATTATTTGCGATTCGGCTGATTTAAATTACTTGTCTCTGAAGTAGCCTAATAGGCGACCAGTCGCCTTTTAGATTTTTTTGTCGCCGATTCTCGTTCTGAGTAGCCTAAATGGCAAAAAATCACCTACGTTGGCAACACTGCTTGCTCCGACCACCGCAATGAACACGCAATCTAAGAGCATGATCGATAGATAGTCGATCAGTGGTCGGGTGTTTTCGGCGCCCCCCTTATGACGGCGCCCTGTGCGGTCGCACCGCCCTAGGGCCGCCCCTGCATAAGGGATTTCAAAGGTTAGAAAAAAGGATAATCCATAAATTAAAACAATTTATTGTAATAAATATATTTTTTTTAAATTAAGAATATAAAAGTGCAGTATTTAAACAAAAATTTGAAAATATCAGCTGGTGGAACCTGGTTTCCTGAGACCCTTTAAAAAAAAGTGTCCTGACGGTGGACAGGATAACTCATGATAGCTTCATCTGAATTGAAAAAAAAATTTGTAGGTTAGCATGGCTCGGGCTTTCAATTTTTTTTAAATCCTTCATTCAAGCAAGTAAACCTAGAGAGTTGAAAGCTATCTCCAAACGTTGTGGAGGTGTTTTTGGGGAGAGGAAGGAGTGAACATGAGACTTGAAGTGACCCATGTTATAGGAGGGAGGAAAAACAGAGGCTGGCAAATCGTTCCACAGCCGAACAGTTGAACTTAAAAAACAGTTGTCGAACTGGTTTTTGAGTTTGTGTACATATGTACCTGGTTGACATATGTTGGGAGCGCGTTTGGCGTGTTTCCTGACTATACAACAGTGTCAAAGGGATCAATAACGCTAGTTCCTCGGAGCATCTCCCACTGTAATACCGGTAGAACAAGTCCAGTATACCTGACACGCCTGTGCTCTAAAGATTGCAATCCGCTTGTAAAGATAGACAATTTTATCAAACGGACCGCCCGTTTCTCCAAAGAGTCAAGGGTTTTTTTTCAGGTATTTTAGGGTCCAGATCACAGGTGGCTGCCAAATTCAATAGTGAGGCTCACTTGCGATTTGTATGGGTTCTTATTGATTAACAAAAATATATTCAATACATACTTATAAGATCGGCCATCTGCCGAGCGATTCCGTATCTTTTGTGTCATCGTTATTGGATAACGGACGATATCAGATTTGTGTGATTTTTGCATATTTACTGTCACGTATTTTTAATTACATCCCGTCTAAATTCGAACATAGGCTTAGCTTGGACTCCCACCTCTCCAAATGATATATAAAATGATTTAAAGGTTTAGGTGGTAATTAATATAATTATTTGGAAAAATTATCCATAGATGGCAGAAGGTGCAAATTTCCCTTCAGCCAAGTAGGTAACGTTATAAAAACCTCTGTTTTAGGGTTTTATACTTCTCTTCTCATCGCCATACTTTCTTAACAAGTAAAACATAAACTCCTTGGTCTGTCTTGGGTAGTTTGGATCTCCTGAATATTCACAATGTAATTGGGAATAAAGCTAATAAATTTACGAGTTCTTTAAAGTTTCCTGAAGATGCATTATCATTTACAAGTTCCTTCCTCCAAAACTTTACACATCCGTTAGGGGCCATCCATAAATTACGTCACACGAATTTCATGATTTTTGACCCCCCCCCCCCCTCCTTGTCACACATCATCACCATGACCCCTGTTGACGTCATATATTTTGCAATTTTGACCCCCCCCTCCCCTTAAGGTGTGACGTAATTTATGGATGGCCCCTTATTTAATAACGATCCCACAAAAAATATTGAATCGCTCCGCTGATCTAAAAACAGTATGGTGGCCAAATAAAAAAAATAATGTTCTCTGGTTCCTTACCATAACTGATACACTGAGGACCTCTGTGGAGAGGGTATACTACTTTTATACTTATACTAGAGGGTATACTCTGTGGAGAGGGTGTACTCCTTTTATACTTATACTAGAGGGTATACTCTGTGGAGAGGGTGTACTCCTTTTATACTTATACTAGAGGGTATACTCTGTGGAGAGGGTGTACTCCTTTTATACTTATACTAGAGGGTATACTCTGTGGAGAGGGTGTACTCCTTTTATACTTATACTAGAGGGTATACTTTCTGGACCCCGAAGTCATGGGTTGTAAACCCAGTGTGGGAAAATCATCAAACCAACTAACTTACCATTATCCTGTTCCTCAAGGGTAGGCAGAGAGGACGGACCGCCAAACAACTCGGTCTTGGCACACATAATTTGCTTCATTCACATTCATACGTGATCATATGTGATCTTACGTAATCATAAGAAAGAATTAAAAAAAAAAAGAATTACATAAATTATAAACTAAACTTACACTTTTCAAATTACACCGAATCCATTAAGTTTCACAACTTCAACTTTCTTCATAAACAAAGTTTAATTTTTGATCAAAAATAAAATTGTGAGTTATGGCCCAGACTTGACAGAGCTTACCAATTAAAAAAAAATTATATGCTGTCAAGATCAACACGACAAACCAATTTATTTAATTTGCCCACATGTAGAACCAACATTAGAAAAAAATCTCCAATATTGTGCACAATAGAACACAAATTTTTACAATAGAGACATTTTTAGCAATAACCTTCAGAAAAGGCCACTTGCATCACATTTTTAAAAAAAAATTTCCGGTGTAGGAAAATATTTTAAGACATGCTGTATTTTTTTTTTTTTTTAATCGTATTTTTGAAACTCTGGTGATTTTTTGAAAATTTCAATCCGAAAAATCAGACCATTTTTTATAAACCGGAAAGACGGGTCGTAATTTTATAGGTGTGAAAAAACGATAATTACATAGCCGAAAATCATTTAAAAAAAAATAACGTTTTCCACACGAATGGCACAGGAGAATAACGAGGCACAACAAAAATATTAAATCTCATAAATATTTTTCTCCTTTATCCATCTTATTGATCATAAATCATTATAATGTTCAACATCTATATTACTAAATCAAATGTAATATACTTGTACTTGTAAATTATAATAATAATAAGAATATTATAAATTTTGATTTTGTTAAAATCAACACCATTACCATTATACCTCTAAAACACATGCAGACAATATAAATGTACGGGGTTCTCTTCACAACATCTGTCAAAAAATCAAACCAAATGATTCGTTCGCAGAGAACAAACAATAAATCTAGTGAACGTTAAACGTCAAATTCAAAAATTCGCCTGAAATCAAGGTGATGCCATATAAAAAAAATAAACCAGTGTGGAATTTTATAAAATTAATAGGAACATTTTCGGAGACGGGACATTTTCATGTAGTGACGTCATGAGCCCAAGTAAAAATAAAAAACTGTGTATTTCTAAAAATTTTTACTAACATTTTCGTAATCTTAGTAAAAAAATCTATCCACACGATTTTTTCCAAGTCGTTATGAAGTCCATGCAAGTGGCCTAATATTGAATAGAAGTAACACATACAATCGCAAATTGATACAAGAGTGTGGAATGTATCGGGAGCATCTCCTTTTCTTATCCTGTACTCTTCTTCCTCTCCCCCTTGTGTCTTAAAAGTAATTTTAAGACACAATGAAACTCATTTCACCCAACTCAAGTATTTAGCTCACTTGATCATACCATGTCTTCCTCGGGAGTCCCCGACTTCTTCTACCATTCACATTTCGGTCATAATTTATTCTTCTTAAACTCCCTTCTTCTTTCATTCATTTTACATGCTCAGACCATGTAAGCGTCCCTTTCTTAATCTTACTCACCTTGCATTCTTTACGAATCTCCCAATTTTTCACACAGTCATACATTGCTTTACCACACGTTTGCCTATTTCAAAGGTTTTTAAGATTTAATTACAGCATTCAGTCTACTTTCATCTTTTCTCTGCCAGTTCCATTCCTTTCGGTCATAAATCAGGGTTGGTATCATATCACATGAAAATCATTTTATATTATTATCTTTTTTTCAACAGCCCATCCCAGTGCAATTTGAAATTTCCAAAAGATCTGAAGCCCATCCACAAGAAGGTGAAGAGTGCTTACGAGGGCAAGACGGTGGTGAAGGTGCCCCAGAATGACAAGTGGAGGCAGCTGCTGGTCCCCAGCCACGAGACTAACATCTACCCCGCCGTGTGGCCTAAGTGTGAATATGAACGACTGAAGCAGCAGGCGACGGTGACTTACTCACTTATTTCTCAGCCATTAGTAATTTTTCTTATTACATTAGTAACAGGTAGGACTACTAAAGGAACACATAGCTGCATGTGAACGTTATGATTACGCTTACGTTATGATTAATATTACGCTGATGGGAGTGTAAAACACCAATAGATTTTTTTTTTTTTACATTAGTTCCACACAGGAGGCCCTGAGGAAAATAATTTCCCTCAGGGTGTAGGTCATCTTTGGAGATGCTGTGTGGAAGATCTTTTTAGAAAAGGAAGAAGAGGAAGTTATGGGAAGGAAAAAGTATTAGGGGTGCAAAGGGGTCGGGGGTCAGTGTGTCCAGGAGTGACGGACGTATGAATCCATCTTTCCACTGCAGTGCAAGGCGATGTTCAAAAAGAATACGGCTGGAGAAGTCAAAGGGACTCCCTTAACCATTCTCTCCTGATCGGGCCTGCCATGCAGCTGGTGGGCAGGCGCATTCGCCGCCAAGACCCATAAACCACAAGGCCAAGAATAGATACAGGAAATGTGAAGAGGATGAAAAGACTCAAATTCACCTATGTTGTCAATGTCCCGCCCTGATGGGAACAAGGTGCATCATTTTTTTTTTTACATTAGTCCCACACAGGAAACCCTAAGGTAAAAATCCCTCAAGGCCTTTGCCATATTTGGAGATGCTGTGTGGAGGGTCTTTTCAGGGAAAGGAATTTCTGAGAATTAAAAAGGTGTGAAGGGTGGGCAGGAATCTGGGGGTTCAGGAGTAACGGACGTATGAATCCATTCCTCCCACTGCGGTGCAAGGCAATGGATGAAGAATCTGGCTGGAGAGGTCTAAGTTTAGGTCTCCCTCAAACAGTCTCTCCCGATCCGGACCGCCACGTAGTAGGTGGGCAAATGCATTCGCTGCCAAGTCCTAGACAAATTTCGCCCCATGAACCTGTGTACCTATACTAAGTCACCAAACGTAGCGAACCGCTTGGGGTGACCTATGACAGGGGTATTGGTTATCCAATAAATGGTTCCTGAGGCGGCGGTACCTGCCTCCCATCTATCTCAAAGGCACATGGTGGAACCAGGAGATAAAGCCAAATTTTCAATGACAACCCTGCTGAACTTTGTTATTGCCAATATGAATGAAGTAAAATGGGAGATAGAGGAATGGTCGTGAATTATGTAAACTTCGTCTGTTTTATAAAAAAAAACTTGCGTGTTGCAAGTTTACCAAACCTACACCAAGTTTGACCGGTTTGTTGTGGAGTGGTCCAAATTGTGCTAAGTACTAAATAACAGCACGAGCTATATATTATAGTTTTTAATGTTGGGAGTAGTCAGACTTAAAATGCTGTCAGGTTATTCGTAACTCAGAAATGTTTGTCTTACCTTTTAAACATTAGAAAGATCTTATTCTTATTATCTTATTTTGACCTATGTTAAAGATAATGATACGTCTTAAAGACATACTGAAGTTTAACCCTTTTAGACGAGCGTCATGTATACAAGCAAACCGATCGCGTGCCTAAAAGACGAGTTGCATCTATACAAGACGCATATGTATGAGAATTCGAAATACCAGTCCACGGGTATCGCAAATTCTTTAATGGTAAAGTCTTTAAAGGTTAAAAGTGTATACTTGACATATTATCATACTATTCATACTTAAATAAAGGTAGATGTACTTCCCCACCTTCCTCTTCCCTATCTCCTTCCCCTCCCCACTACCTTCAGCCTCACAACATACCCCAATTGGGGATGCCATAGTCCCACTGGCTCTAGACAGGAGTAGTTGGGATTCGTGAGCGGTATTCATGTAAAAAAAAAAAAAAAGGTAGTTGAATAATTACTTTAGGGTTTTGTACTTCAAATAAAAGCAAGATAATAAATTATAAAAAATATATTGTAATTAAAAAAAATAACAAAATACTGTAAGCTTCTATCAAATCAACTATAAATTATTGTGTCTTTTTTAATGATAAATAATGTTTTATTTTATGCCTAAATCGTATTTTTTTATATGCTATGAAAGTTTAAATGTTAATCAGTTAAAAATAATAATGCTTTTTCGCTAAATCACATTGATGAGAAGAAGTCCGAAAGATTCACAAAGTCTTTCAAACATATGGTGTATTTATGTCTCTGTAATTAGGGAACGTACCCATACTACGTGACACATTTAGGGGGGGGGGGGGGGGGGGGTCTTCAAAATACCACGCTTGGTACAAATGAGCGGCGGTTTGCTTAGGTTTTTGGTCACCGGGGGGGTCTTCAAAATACCACGCTTGGTACAAATGAGCGGCGGTTTGCTTAGGTTTTTGGTCACCGGGGGGGTCTTCAAAATACCACGCTTGGTACAAATGAGCGGCGGTTTGCTTAGGTTTTTGGTCACCGGGGGGGGGTTAAAAATTGCAAAAAGTTGGTCACGTAGTATGGGTACGTTCCCTTATTGTACTTACCATGGTGACAGAGCCGCCCCACGCATGCTCTGCTCGGCAACTGAGCTAATTGAGATAGACAGTGCGCTAAGTTGCGAAATAAAAAAAAAGACAGCAATACTTGTGACTCGCTTACTTCACATAGACGTAGATCTTGTAGGGTTAAATGATGATGTTTTGGCAGCAACTATTGAATAACAACTCCGACACACATCGGGCACAAATCTTGCACACCCAACAGGCAATACCGGAACACCAGAGGTAAATAATTTGTTATTTATAAATTTTAGGTAGTTACATTGTCCGAGACGTTAGAAGCCATACGTGTTGCTGAAGAAGATGCAAAACAGAAGATAGCGGAGAGTGAAGCAAGGAAAGAGAATCTCAAGAAAACACAGAAGAAACAACCTGGTCAGAAGGTGGACAACCCTGATCAGGATGCTCCTGACCAACTGGAGCATGTGCTCAAACGCTGTACAGGTACTTACTTCTGTATTAAAACTAATTAATCTTAATACATATAAATGAATGATGGTTTCTTGGTGGGCAGGTTAAGTTCCGCCGCCGCCAAGTTCTGAACAAATCCCACCCCATGAACCGAGTCACTCCTGCCAAATCACCAAGCGTAGTGAACCACTTGGAGTGACTTACGGTGTAGGAGTTGGTTATTCAACAAATGGTTCCCTGAGCCGCGGTACCCATACTTGCCAACAAAGTTGCAAATTTTAAAAATTCTTATCAAGCCGTAAATGATTTATTTTGTTCTTTGCGATAATTTGCAAAATCTTTTTTCTTTAGTAAATAAATTATTACTAAAAAAATTTGAAGAATCAATGTGACCCTAATTTTGAATAGTTAAAAGAAAGTTTCAAAACTCCATCGCTAATGATGGACATGATTTTATAAGCTTAAAATTATTATATTGCTGTAGAAATTACAGTCTGAATTTTTAATGTTGGAAATAATAATTATATTTTGGTTTATGTTTTTATAATAAACAGGTACTTACTTATACATACTGTACAGTCTGTCAAAAAAGAGTAGGAAATATAAAAACTGGAACTACTAAATTTGTAGACTGGCAACACCAATTTAACTGTCAAATATTTTTTGAAGTGCAATGACACTGAATGTATAGAACACAGTAAACCACATTTAAAAAAAAAACATTTTTTCTTCATGACATAAATTTGATTAAAAGGTGATTTATAAAGCGATTTGCTTTAATTTAATTTAACTAAATTTGAATTTAACAATAGATAGAAAGGAAGAATCACTAATGGTGAGTTTAGTTATACTACTTTTAGATCTGAATGAGTTAAATATATTCAGATCTAAAACTAGAGACATGATCTAAAGCCCAGGCAACGCTAGGTACTTTATCTTTATATTTTATTACATTATAGTTATTCTTCATTATGTTAACACAAGTTTTCAAATGTATAATAATTATATACCTATATGCAATTCTAATTTTGAGGTCGGCGAGTATCTATACTGCAATGAAAAAATATTTTTTCCACTATTATGCTTTTTTAATTTTTTTATAAAAATGTGGGTTACACAGCTTTACTTTAACACCATGAGTTATGTGTTTAGTATTGCCATTTGATCAACAGTGGCGCCCTCATATATTTTCTACTCTTATTTGACAAACTATATAATTAAATTTAAAAAAAAAATCTTTGTTTATGCCATTTAATAAAAATTTTATCAACATGTTTAGAAACTGTAAACATGTTTGTTATTTTTATTTTTTTATTAGGTGTATGTTGTGCCCCAGTGCCCTTATTGATAAATTTAACAACTTTTGAGTACCTTAAAATGTTGTGTTCTTTCATTTTGCAGGTATGAAGAATGAAGAATACCAGGGTCCACGATTGGCCAACCAAATAATATTGGCTTCAAAATGCCACGCTATTCGAGATGCTCAGTGCATAGAGAAGGAGTTGATTAAGAGGGAATTGGAAGATGAGGAACGAAGGTATTTTATTCTTTTTTTTAATGCTGTCACTGTCACAGCGGAGAGGCATTATCTAGGTTTCTGTAGAACAGTAGAAGAACACGGTAGAAGAGTATAATTGTTGCAGATAAATAAACTTATATTTAAACATTGAAAAAAATAACAACAACAACAACAACTCTCAATTAAAATATGAAAAAAATAAAAACATAGAAAATAAAAGTTAATGCTCGAAACTGTGACTCGAACCCAGATTCTGTAGTCTTACCGGAACTGGCGAGCACTACAATTGAGCAATAGGCCACTTGCATCACATTTAAAAAAAAAAAATTTCGGTTTGGCAAATATTCTAAGACATTCTTTATTATTATTTTTTTTTTATTGTATTTTTGTAACCCTGGCGATTTGTTGAAAATTTCAATCCGAAAAATCAGACCATTTTTTATAAACCGGAAAGACGGGACATAATTTTATAGGTGCGAAAAAACAATAATTACATAGCCGAAAATCATTTTAAAAAAAGAACGTTTTCCAGAAGAAAGGGCACAGGGGAATAACGAGGCATACCAAAAATATTACATCTCATAAATATTTTTTTCCTCGATCCATCTTATTGTTCATAAATCATTATAATGTACAACGTCTATATTACTAAATCCAATGTAATATACTTGTACTTGTAAATTATAATAATAATAAGATAATAATTGAGACATGTAGATGAAATTGGGAGAAAATTTGGTTATAACATTGGTAGTAATAATAATGAAAATATAATCAATGATTTATTAGATTTATTAAAACAAAAATTAGGTGTAAAAGCTAGTAGATTAAAAAGATATAATTATACGTATAATAAAAGAAATAATAATAGATTATTTCAAAAAAATGAGAAAATATTTTATTCCAAACTTGATGATAAACAAAATATTATTTCGAATAATAATATTCCGTTGCCATCTGAATCAGATATGCGCGATTTTTGGACAAACATTTGGAGTAAAGATATAAAACATAATGAGGCAGGTTCATGGATAGAAAATGAAGAACTCAATTGTTCAGACATTGAACAAATGAGTTTTTCTGATATATCGGTTGAATTTTTAGCCAAAATTATAAAAAATACTCATAATTGGAAAGCCACGGGTTGCGATTGGATACATAATTTTTGGTACAAACGTCTAACTACTTTACATCCTCTTTTTGCAAAAAATCTTTCAAAACTTGTCAAACAACCTCAAAATTTTCTTAATTTTCTAACTAAGGGCATTACTTATATGTTACCTAAAAGCGAAAATATTAATAATCCCTCTCAATATAGACCCATTACATGTCTACCGACAATATACAAAATTTTAACCTCTTGCTTGACAGATTTAATATATACTCATTTGGATGAAAAAAATATTTTATCTGAACAACAAAAAGGTTGTCGCAGAAAACATATGGGATGTAAAGAACAATTAGTTATTGATTCTGTAATTTTAAAACAAATTCAAAATCAAAAGCGTAATTTACATACTTGTTATATAGATTATCAAAAAGCTTTTGATAGTGTCCCGCACTCGTGGCTAATCAAAATATTAAAAATATATAAAGTTAACCCAATTATAATTAGCTTTTTGAAAAATATTATGTCCTTTTGGAATACAGATTTACTAGTAAATTTAAAAGGTAAGAAAATAGTAGTACCGGGCATTTCAATAAAAAGAGGGATTTTTCAAGGAGACTCATTGAGTCCTCTTTGGTTTTGCTTAGCATTGAATCCTATGTCTAAAATGTTAATTAAAAGCAAGTTTGGAATAAAAATTAAGGGTAATACAAGAGAGAGTAGTATAGTTTCACATCTATTATATATGGATGATATAAAATTATTTTCAAATTCTGAATCAAATTTAGAAAAAATGATTAAGGTAGTTAAAATTTTTTCAGATGATATTAAAATGACTTTTGGTTTAGATAAATGTAAAACGATCCATATAGAGAAAGGCAAAATTGTAGATGGAGACGAGGGTATATTTAGAAATTTCAAAATTAAAAGTATGAAAGGGGATGAGGTTTATAAATATTTAGGATACCCGCAATCGAATAGATTAGATCACACTAGTATTAAAAATGATATTAGGATTAAATTTCAAACTAGGATCAGAAAAATTTTAAAATGCAATCTATCTGCTAAAATTTTTTTAAAAGCAATAAATACTTGGGCAATACCTTTATTAACGTACTCATTTGGCATAATTAAATGGTCCAATACAGATTTAGATAGTTTAGAACGATTAATTAGAACTACGTTAACAAAGTTTAATTGCCATCATCCAAATTCAGCTATAGAACGAATTAATTTACCTAGAAATTTAGGAGGTAGAGGTGTAGTCAAAATAACATCTTTGAAACACAATCAGGTAGAAATGCTTAGAAATTTTTTCCATAGGAAAGCTAATAGCTCAGAAATGCACAAAATAATTTGCAAGGCAGATAGAAACATTACACCTTTAAATTTATATGACGAGAATGCCAACATTCTTATAAATACTAACCAGGAATTATTAGATTCCTGGTCAAATAAAATTATTCATGCAAAACACTTCAATTATCTCAACCAAACGTATGTTGACAAACTTTCGTCAAACAAATGGTTGAGTATTGGAGAGTTGAGCGCAGAAATAGAAGGATTTATGCTTGCCATTCAAGATGTCATTAATACTAAAAATTATAGGAAGCATATAATTAAAGATATAAATCAAATTGATGATTTATGTAGAAAATGTTTGGCTTTTCCGGAAACTATAGAACATATTATATCGGGATGTTCTATATTAGCGCCGTCCGAGTATACATTTAGGCACAATCAGGTTTTAAAAATAATCCACCAAAGTTTGGTAATTAAACATAACTTGATTGACTGCCATAATATAGTACCATATTATGAATATGAACCAAATTCATTTTTAGAAAATGAATTTTATAAAATATATTATGATAAAACTATACTAACAGACAGAACAATTAGTCATAATAGACCTGATATAGTTTTACATGACAAAATTAAAAAAATAACTTATATCATTGATGTAGCTATTCCAAATTCCTGTAATATTCAAAAAACTGTTTCTGAAAAAATTAGAAAATACACAGATTTAGGAAATGAGATTAAAAGAATTTGGCATTCTCGGAATATAAAAATATTACCATTTGTTATTTCGGCTACTGGCATTATACCTAGGTCTCTGATTCAAAATTTAGGCGTATTAGATTTGTCAAAGAATTTATATATAAAAATGCAAAAATCGGTAATTTTAAATACATGTAGGATTACAAAAGATTTTTTAAATATTTATATTGAGGGATCAGTAGGATTTATAGGTTCAATTAGGAATTCCACAGAGCCGAACCCTCTGATATGAAAATATCTGGAGTCGGTGAATTATTTTCCCATCTGGTCTCTGGTAGGTTGACATGTTGTTCTTGTATTGTTTTGTAATTATAATACATATAGTGCAATTGCATAACGTGGATTGACCAGATGATCATTTGGGAAGTGTGTGAAAGGGTTTAGTTTTTCCTGTGGGGAAAATTAAACCCGGACATTTAAATCTGGTGCGTAAATATAATAAAATTTGATTTTGTTAAAATCCGCACCATTATCATTATACTTCTAAAACACGAACGGACAGCGTAAAATGTACGGGGTTCTCTTCAGAATATCTGTCAAAAAGTCAAACCAAATGATAAGTTCGCAGAGAACAAACAATAAATCTAGTGAACGTTAAATGTCAAATTCAAAAATTCGCCTGAAATCAAAGTGATGCCATATAAAAAAAAATTACATCAGTGTGGAATTTTACAAAATTAATTGCAACATTTTCGGAGATGGGACATTTTCATGTAGTGACGTCACGAGCCCAAATAATGGATTTATTTATAAATAAAAAAACTGTACATTTCTAAAAAAAATTTGTAACATTTTCGTAATCTTAGTAAAAAAAATCTATCCACAGGATTTTTTCCAAGTCATTATGAAATCCATGCAAGTGGCCTATTGTCACCTAATTGCATTCCGTCATTTTTATCAATCAATTTTAAGTGCACAAATGCTGACCCTGTACAAATCGCAAATGCACCCCTCTTTTTAACAACCTTTTCTTTTCCCCTTTCTTAACAAACGCATTGGAATCTTTAGAGCACAGGCTTCAGATGGGAATGATTTCCTTGTTCTACCGCTATTTCAAAGGAAGATATTCCGAGGTACTAGATCATTGATTTCTTCGGCATCAGTGCATGGTTGGGAAACACACCAAAGGCTCTCGCAATATTTGTACACGGCTGACATTTATCATGTGTGTTAATTCTAAATAAAAAATAGTTATTATCTTCTTCAATGATTAAATATCACAATAAGATTTTTAAGCTTCAACAAGTTAATCCTAATAAATTGAAACTTGTGGTTTTCCACAGGCTTGATCAGATGATGGAAGAAGACCGTGTGGCAGCTTTAGAAAAGGAAGAAGAGGAGCAGCGCATCAAGAAGTCCCGCCGAATGGACAACATCAAGAACATTAAGAAACAGATTGCGCAGAACGACAGAGCCAAGCTACTCGAGGCAGAGAGGATTGCCACGGAGAGCATCAAGCAGAACCAAGTGGGCATTGCAACGCAACTCGATGAGCTCGCACAGATCAGGAAGAAAAGAGAACAGTGTGACAACTTGAAAGAAATTCTGGACAAATGTTAGTCAATGTTTATGTTTTTTAAATGCCGGCTTGAGATTAGATAGAATCAAACAAAAACTTTGTTTTAAACCTCAGTTCAAATCCTGGCTTGAAAATTATAATCGAAAATTAATAGAAAGTTTAGTTTTAACCTCGTTTATTGTTTAAAAAACCAACATGTTTCATAGGCAATTGCTTCTTCAAGGTTTACATAAAACTAATTAGAACAATAGAAAGGAAAAGCTTCAGTAGAGGAAAAAGATATATTTCAGGTGTCAATGGATAGGCGGGAATGGGGAGGAGGAGGGGGGGTAATAGAGCATAAAACTATTTATATGACGGAGAGTGTATGTGGGTGATTTAGTTTTTTGTACATTTTATTCCGAGATGAATGAAATTTTACATGCTTTTCCAACAATATACGAGGAAGATCACTGTCTAAATGAGATTTTCTTACCTCTTAACACTAGAAAGACCGGGTACTGCTTCATACCTATAAAGACCACGACCGTCACTTTGACGGCTGATCACTTTTTTCAAATTGGGAGGCGGATATGAATACCACTGCCCCGGGAACCATTTATTGGATAACCAACACCTCTGCCATAGGATACTTCAAGTGGTTCGCTACGTTTAGTGACTTAGCAGGGGTGTCCGGATTCAATGGGTGAGGTTTGTCTGGGTCTAGGTGGCGAATAAGTTTACCCACCTACTGCGTAGCGGACCAAGTCGGGAGACACTTGCTGAGGGAGATACTTATCTTGTCCTCTCCAGCAGGACCTTTCTCGTCCCGTCGCCTTGCACCACAGTGGGAGGGATGGATTCATTCGTCCATCACTCCTGGATACATTTACGAATTTTTCCTATTCATCTCTCACACTTTTTTTCTTCCGAGAACTTCCTCTCCTTCCTTTCCCTAAAAACACCAATGCACGCACACATAAATTCACACAGCATCCCCAAAGATGACATAGGCCCTGAGGGTTTTTTTCCTCGGGGCTTCCTGGAAAAAAACATGTGAGTGCCAAATGCTGCAATTTTTGTACAAGCATGTGTTATGTTTGTACAATATCGAATTGTTACGTTTTTTATAAAATCGAATGCACTCCCCGCAAACGGTTTTCTTACAATTATCACATCTATCATTTATTTGGTTTTTATTATATTTTTTATTAATTTGGCACTGTCGTCTTTCAGTAGTTTTATTTTCCGGTTTCTTTTCTTTTTCGTTTATATTAGCTTCACAAAAAAGCCCTAAAGAAAATAATTCCCCTCAGGGCATTTGTCATCTTTTGGGATGCTGTGCGGAGGGTACCTATAGGAAAAGGAAGAAGAATAGGTTCTGGGAAGGAAATGAGGTGAGGGGTGGGTGGGAAACTGGGGTTCAGTGTGTTCAAGAGTGCCCGACGTATGAATCTGTCCCCACCACTGCGGTGCAAGGAAATGTTCTGAGAGTCCTGCTGCCGAGGTCAAAAGTTCACCCTCAACCGTTCCCTGCCGATCTGGTCTGCCACGCAGTTGTTTAGCATACGCATCAGCTGCCAAGATCCGGACAAACCTAACCCCATGAACCCGGGCACCCCTGCTAAGTCACAAAACATAGCAAATCTCTTGGGGTGACCTATGGCAGACGTGTTGGTTATCCAATAAATGCTTCTGTCAGTTATTCAGAAACTAACGCAGCCGGATCAACTCTGGTATTTGTATACTCTGGCCTTCTCCAACAAGCCATAAAATAAATTTGGGCAAGAGCAATATTTTTTTGGTGTTTTTATAAATTATGTGACAGTGACCAATCAACGTACAGATCGAGTATGAATAATACGCGATACCGAAAGAAAGAAACAGACATAATAGTACTATCATAAACGAGGAGGAATGGGTATGTTGTTAACTTGGGTAAAGAAGGTTATAAACGAACTCAGCATTATGGCCCAAACCGTCACATTGACGGCGGCGGTCTTTGTAGGTATAAGTCAATATATCTCAAAAATTAATTAAGACACTTACCTGTTTTTTTCACCATAGTTGTTACCATAAATCATGAAATGTTAAAAAAAATCACACCAATACAATAATTAGTAAGCATTATATCGTCACTTTACTTCTGGCTGCCGTCAAAATGAAGGCTCCGGTCTTTCTACTGTTAAACCAGAATTACCTGTTTTTTTTACCATAGTTGTTAAACCATAAATCATGAAATGTTAAAAAAAATCACACCAATACAATAATTAGTAAGCATTATATCGTCACTTTACTTCTGGCTGCCGTCAAAATGAAGGCTCCGGTCTTTCTACTGTTAAACCAGAATTCTTATGCTTCTTGATGAAATTTTACGCACTTAAAAATAAGAAGAAAATTACTGTCTACATTCGTTTGCTATAAAGCCCAGGCTAGTATAGTATATTTACAGCACATTCTAGAGTGGAAGATATTCTTAGGACGGGTTATTAAATATTTGAAGTTAATTTTCACATTCTGTGTAAGTTCTAATCGAGTTCTGTTGTTATATCATTATAGGCCGGTAGCTTCATAAAACTGAAATAATCACAGAACTTGAATAAAACTTCACAGAAAGTGAAAATTAACTTATGATAAATTGTTCAAATTTTTTTAAACTACCCATCCTTAGTAACATCCTAGTAAATGACCACTATTCAGAATTTAAAAAACCCTCCACACAGCATCCCCGAAGATGCCATAGGCCCTAAGAGAAAATTATTTTCCTCAGAGCCTCAGGAGCTAATTTAAAAAAATATATTATTGTGTTTTTAGGGTGAATTATTGAAATATTTGGTTGCTTTCAATACAATGTGATTCGAAGATGAGTGTTCTTTCAGGCAATGAAGAGAACATGTACTTCAAACAGCTAAAGACGGAGGAGGAACGTGTGTCCAACCAACGTATCGAAAACTTCATAAAGCAGAAGAAAGAGAGAGAGGCTAAACAAAAAGCTGACGCTGACGCTATCAAGGCTGCCAAAGAGAAAGGAATCGATGCCATATCAAAAGCGCAAAAAGTCTGTAATTCATTTAAATTTTTTTTAATTGATCTTTCCATATTGTGAGCAGATTATACAACTCTTTCTTTTTGTGATTGTAGGCTGAAAAGGAGCTTAAAGAGGAATTGGAGTACATAAGGAACTTGAAGATACAGGAAGACGTAGAAAAGGAGTTCAGACGGAAGGAGAGAGAAGCTGCCATTAGACGACAACAGGAAATGAAGCAATTGAAATCGTCGAGAGAGCAACAGGTTTCAAATTTACTTGAATAATGATAATAACTAACTAATTGCCCATAATGCCGTTTCCGTAGAGGTTTGCAGGGGGGGACAGACCGTCAAACAACTTGATCTTGGCACTTCTTGCCTCATTCACATTCATACATCATCTCATATATACTTTTTTTTATTCTGACACTTGACATGGCCCGACTCAAGTATCTCATTCACTTAATTGTGCCATATCTTCCTCCGGCATCCCCGACTTCTACCATTCACATTTGTGTCATATATTCTTCTTACACTCCTTTCTTCATTCATTCGCTCTACATGCCCAAACCATCTGAGTCATCTTACTCAGCCTTGCATTCTTTGCGAATCTCCATATTTTTCAAACGATCATAAATGGTTTTACCACACAAACGCCACAGAGATCTCATTTCTACAGCATTCAGTCTACTTTCATCCTTCTTCTGCCAGTTCCACACCTCACTGCCGTACAGCAGGGTAGAATCCAACACTCCTTTGTGGACGGCTAGCTTCGCTTCTTTGAACAGTTTTTTTGTCAGCGCCAACGGCATTCAGTCCTCCATTAATGGAGTTACCTCCTTTTACCCTTCTTTTAACATCTCTATCAGCCTTCTAATCTCTCGTAAACATACTTCCCAAATACACAAACTCATCCACCTGCTCCAAGTATTCATCATTCACAACTATGTTGCACACTGTTTTCGTACTCTCTCTTTCAAACACCATGACTTTAGACTTATGTACAGTAGAAGTCCATTAGTCCGGCATCCAACAGTCCGGAATGCACGATGGTCCGGCATCGGAGCTATTCGGAAGTTTTCGGGATAGTTCGGGATCATCCGGAAGCGCTCGGTATTGTTCGGAAACAATTAGCGGTCGGCTAGTCTCAGCTGTCACAACAAATTCGAAGCGTCTTCGCCATTTTTTTGTGCATTGTTGTTTTGTTCGCATCGCAGTGGGCAGAAGCTGCAGATTCACTAAATAAGTTTATCTCTTTTGCTGAGGCTAGTACTAGTACTAGCTACAGTGCTTCAGAAATTATTGATTTCCATATCATTAGAAATAAATTTTATACTAAACGCCAAAAGTCAAGAAAACAAAAAGCCATTCGTGACTTTTTTAAATCTAAGTGAAATATGTTTTACAGTACGTGTACATACATTGACATTTGATAGACCGGAATTTTCGATAATCCGGCACCGAGCCGGTCCCGAACGTGCTGGATTATCGAACTTCTACTGTACTTACATTCTTCATTAACTCGTTCTTCATACATTCTTCGTTGATCCTAGACGCGAGTGACTGAATATCTTCCATACTATTACAAAACAGCACCGCATCATCAGCTTGCACCAGGCAACATGCTTTTGGATTACTCAAGTTCACACCCAATCCCACCTATTTCGATTGCATAATAGTCCTATAACGACTAGAGCGATTTGTGCTATATATTGGCACCATTTTAAATATTTCCGATTGCTTTTCGGGATAAAAAGGCAATTATCTTCTTGATTCGGCAATTTTTTTTTTGAAAAACATTTGTAGCTCCCATGTTTGTTATTTTGGACTTAAAACAAATTAGATGTCGCAAATCCGAACTTCGTAGATTATTTTATAACAATGTTAAAAATAATTTTTTTAAACATATTTTTCAGACAGAATTTCTGATGAGCTGTTTACGGTTAAAATTAAGTCCCTTTTCCATAGATATGCACCTTTCATTATCAAGTATACCACAGACAGTATACAGAAATCGAAAACATTCTATTTGAATAAGTATCTCTCAGATTCAAAGTAACAACAAGCAAGATTCGCACAGTTATAAACTTTACAATTTTTTAATATTTTTTTTATAAATCCTACAAATATGAGATAAACGATAAAATATAGGTTAATTCATTGGTTATATAGCACTATAATAAGTTTTTATGTCTCCATGTGAAAATTCGAAGGTATGATTTTTTTAATGTTGGTGAAAAATTTAAAAAATGATCTTCTGAAAATGAGAAAAAAGTTTTAAAATGTGCTGTCGCTCCAGTGGTTACCATATTATTAATATTCCTATCTAAGAAATTGGTGAGTCATATTTCATTCTCCATAAATAATGCTGGTAGTCTCCCAAATTAGCTTCAGAGTATGGGTGTGAAAATCTCAAGAGTAAATAGAGAGTACCTACTGAAGCTGAAACCTAATTGCAGTATGCTTTCAGCATCTCCATATGTAGTCCTTGTGCGGTAATAAGTGCAGACATTTTTCTTATTATGCAATAAATCCATCAACACCCACAGCTTTGTAAATTGATAAAGTTAGTAATATAATACGATAATACAATATAATGTACCTACATATTATAACCACTCGAGAGATGGCCACCCAAATTTAAAAGTGGTGTGATTATCCGTATATATAAAAATGAATTCCTGTTTCCCTTGGTCACGCCATAACTTCAGAACGACTTTACCTATTTCATTAATCTTTTTTTTTAAGTTTTCTAATATTTTGTAGAAGGTTCTCACGGAAAGAAAAATTAAGAAAATTTTTCAGAAAATTGGATAATTTCAGAAAACTTAACAACTATTTAAACTTCTCACGTTTGATGAATGTAAATTTAGCAGGCGGCTGTTTTTTTTTTCTAATAAAAGAATTGTCTATGGATTTTTAAATTCTATTTTTAAATAAGTATCAAATTTGATTGATTTTTCTTATAATATACAAAAATGAATATTTGCAATATATGAAAAACGAAAATTTGAAAAAAAAAATTGTAATAGGTGGCAGCGAGCTGTTTGAAAACTGAATGTACTAGGACTGAATATATGGAACGTGGGAGCGGGGTTGGCAGGACGGGGGAGCGGGAGAGGGTAGGCGGGGAAGGTGGATGGGGAACGTGGGAGGGGAACGGGGACGCACGGGAAAGGACATGCAGGGAGAAATTTATTTCTTTGAACATGGCATTGCAACGCATGCCGGGAGCCAGCTAGTGAAATATCAATTAGACTCCTTTTAAAAACAATTTATAGAACCTAAAAATACGGGATAAACTGAAAATTAGGTGGATTCATTGGATTTAAACCGCAGTAATCAATTCACGTCTCCATATTAATTTTTGGATGAATGATATTAATTAAATCGAATGGCCAAATTAGAAACCAAACACCCATCATTCGAGTGGCTAAACTTACTGATAATATTTAAAGATTCACTTTAATTCGGTGGTGATCCTTCTCTCGAATTAAGAAAAGATGTTAATCATTAATAATATTTGGCTATACTTACGTACATGTTAATTTTATGTGATAATCTAGATTGCAGACATCCGAAGGCAGATTGCTCTGGAAATATCTCGAGACGAAGCCATGTTCCACAACATTGTGCATAAAAATATGGAAGATATCGCAAGAGAAGAAGAAGTAAGATATTTTCTATTAGAAATTCATATAATAATTATTCTTTCTTCAAACTTCGCAAATATACCTCGTGGCGTCATTATTGATATAACAGCACTATATTAACAACTTATACTGACGAAGAAAACATTGTTTTGTTAATAATATAGTGGTGCATACTAAGTTACTTGTTTTCATTGTAATAATTATTATTCTATTATTGTAACCAAAAATGTTGGTTTTAATATAATTATAATTTTGTTTGCCAGATGAAAAAACAGCACCATAATGAAGTACAAAAACACCGGCAAGATATTATTAAACAAATCAATGACAAGGAGAGAGAAAGGTATTCCACTGATTTCTTCACATTTTACTTCATCTGCAATAAATATGTACGCACCATTATCGATCACCACAACACGGGCATGTGCCTAACATGGTGGTCGAAAACTCCTCAATTCAATGAATAAGGGGCCGTTCAAGTATTACGTATCGCACTTGGGGGGGGAGGGGGGGTCTTGTGAAACGTTACTGTGCGTTATGAGGGGAGGGGAGGGGGGGTTCGAACAACGCATTACGTAACATGTTTTTCTTTATTTAGATAAAAAAAACTAGGGAATTAAAATCTTCCAAGTTGGCAACCCTTTTCATTCTCGAAATCTCTTGTTTTATTTATTACCGCAAACGCGATTAAAGCAAGAAAAAAGGTATTTGAGCACTTGGGCGTTATGTAACGTTTAGGGAGGGGGGGGGGGGGGGGGGTAAGGAAAAACGTTACGGCGAAAAGGAGGAGGTAGTGTAACACGGCATAACACCCCAAAAACAAACAACAAAAATACTTTTGGCTGTGAAAATCTAAAATCATATCAGATCATGTATGTGTACACATATTTGTAAAACTAGTACACAGGGTGTTAACAGATGTATTCGATTACTTTAACCAGTGATTCCTGATATTATTGTAAAAAATGGAAGTGAAATAATGGTATTTAATCAAAAAAAATTTCAGGAATCACAGATTTGAAGTAAGCCATGAACACACCCTGTATAATCTACCATAAACTCCTGCATCTCGTCGACTTCAAGGTACCTAATCGAGAGACTAGACAGAATATATTATTCTGCAACAATAATTCAGGGACTAACTACCACATACATGCACCTGTTCCTCGCTTTCACTCACTTTGAAACAAATTCACCTCAAATATTGACATATTTTATAATGTTACCAGTATGAGATACCTAAATGATATTTTTATGCAGCGCAAAGGGGTGTTCAGACACGGCTATAAACCGCGAGCAGATATCTGTTGAACCGCGAGCGCTTATGTTTTGTACCGTTCACACGACGCTATCAAATATTTCTTCCTATGGTAGGAGAGGGGGTCACATGAATTAGCAAGCGGCCACAGAATGCACATTTTTTGTACTGAATCTGTCAGCTTGACATCTGTCATCCACCGGTCAGGCAGCTCCGTAATTAATATGACCCCCTCTCCTGTTTTCATCGGAGAGGGGGGCTCTTAACTTTTCATATATCGCCTCAGGAGCGGTTATGGCGTAAGATGTGTATTAGGGTGGTCACAAGGTATAAGGTGAAAACATATTTTCGACCTAATGCCGGAGAGACCCCTCCTAATATTTGCTATTTGTCTAGAAAATAAGATTTGGAAAGTTTTAAGTTAGTAGAAAGTTTGAGATTAAATTTGAAAAAACGATTTTTTTGCAAAAAAAATCGCTGTTTTTTCCTTATAAAATGAAAACTATTTGTCCTAGAAATTTAATTTTTATTTCATTTCATAGGAAATGTTGCTATCTTCAAGTTTTACTTTAATCATTTTTTGTTAAAACGTTTATACTTGAAGATATCTATTATTTTCCAAGACCGGACATGATCCGAATCCTCAAAGTCGTGTTTAAGTCGTCTAGCCCTTAAAAGGTCGGATTTGTTACAAAAGAGCTATTGCCAAGGACCCTTTCTTCAGAGAATCCCTACCTGGAGTGTCATAAACCACACCCTTCCTTTTGTGTTTCTTGGTCTGGGGTTCCTGGGGTTT
This sequence comes from Limnephilus rhombicus, assembly GCA_929108145.2. Taxonomy (NCBI): domain Eukaryota; kingdom Metazoa; phylum Arthropoda; class Insecta; order Trichoptera; family Limnephilidae; genus Limnephilus; species Limnephilus rhombicus. Next base: position 8,496,393 of record OV815287.1, on the reverse strand, counting down.
TCCCACTCTTTCGAAAGTGTGAGGGAGAGGTCAGAGGGCGTTTGCTTTTCAAACAGTGAACAAGTGAACATTCTGAACTTTATTGAACAACGTTCTTCTAGTGAGTTTTTCTTGTGAGGTTTGTGGGACTATGTCTTCTACAGCATTAACGAGCCATGCTCGTGCAGGTTCAAGTTCAAGGCAGAAAGAAATGGTGTATTTAATTGGCCACTTGTCTCATCAAATCACTGGCAGTAAATTACCATCTAATTGTCAAGTTTTACACAGCTTATTTTATAATATACGGCAAGTGAAATTGAACACCAGAGAAGCTGCAAGACTTACAATACAGGAGGTTGTAATTTTTTGGGAGAAAGCTAAGATACCAACCAGACATTTTAAAGATTATGTTGTAAAGCTTGAAAAACTGTACGAAGAGTGGAGAAAACTACAAAAAAGCGCTAACAGATCTAAAAACACCGCTCAAAATAAAAAAAAGTAGAAGCTTTCAAGTCAGCCCTTTTTGATATTGCTCATCAGGATGCATTAAAAGCACTGTTGAAGAAGACAAGCAGTTTTTGTTACTCCAGTTTTTGATTTTTAAAAAGTTTCAGACTGGATGGTCGAAGCTAGACAATACAAAATACAAAACTGCTATTGAAGATAAAACCATAAGACATAAAATAGGGAATTCAGATGAAATATCAATTTTTCTTACAGAACAATTAAAAAACCAACAGCCAAGGGATGATTACAAAGAATTAATTCAACTTTCGTTAATTGTGTTAGGACGTACTCCCCCAAAAGACACTTTTTTTCAAAGTACCTGGTGCCATTCATCACGCTAGATTGATGGCAAAGGCCATTTATTGTATCGAAATGTATGTTTTCCGGGATCAATTTACATTAACAAATTTAGAAAAAAAAAGCTATCACTGATATTTGTGTATTTTTAATAAATATTTATGTAAAAGCATGGTTTAACGCCCCCAAATCCAAATTGGCCCCCAACAAAGACCTACAATTTAAAAAAAATAGAGAAATCGATAAAGAACTTGCAGACAAGGCACTGTCTAAAATGATAAGTCATCTGTGGTTCCTCAATTCTGATCAAGTCGCATTTTCTTTCTTCGATGAAAATTTAGAAAGTGTCAAAACAAGCATGGCCGTAAAAAGTCTACAATTAATTCCAATTGAAGAAAGAACATGCGATGAGAGGGATGTGAAAAATCTCCATCAAGTGGATAATTTATTGGACAAAGATATTGATTTTTTTTGTTTCTCATCAAAATCTAAATTTTTTCAAAATATTTGAAAGTGATACAGAATTTTTAAATACGGATCCTTATATATGGTGTGAAAATGCACATCATTTAAAAGCAAAAAAAAATAGTGAACGGTTTCAAGGTTGTCAATGACACAGCTGAAAGAGGGGTAAAATTAATCCAAGACTTCAATTCCTGTTTGACAAAAGACGAAGAACAACGACAGTTTCTATTACAAGTTGTTATCTAAGCCGTTACCACCTTAATCTGATAATTAATTGTAAATGTAAATAAAAATAATAATAACTTCTTTCTTTTATAATGCTTTTTTTAAATATTTTAAATAATAAAATTTTGAACATTATTTCTGCTTGTTTTTTATACCTTTTTGCTTTTCTTTTCTCCTAAATCCATCATTTTCAATTTGGATTGTGCTGTATTTACTTTGAAAACAGTTTTAACTACACCCTTTTTTATGTACCAATTGAGAAAATAAATAAAGCAAAATCTGGACAGCATATGTTTTTTTTTTTTTTTTACATTAACTCCACACAGGAGGCCTTGAGGAAAATAATTTCCCTCAGGGCCTATGTCATCTGGGATGCTGTGTGGAGGGTCTTTTTGAGGAGAGGAAGGAATGAACATTGGTCTTGAAGAGACCTATGTTGAAGGAAGGAGGAAACACAGAAGCCGGCAAATCATTCTACAGCCGAGCTGTTGAACATAAGAATGAGTCGAAGAAACGACCCGTTCTCATGTGACAAATGTCAACCGTGTACAAATGTTGGGCACGCGTTTGGCGTGTTTCCCGACTGTGCACCGGTGCCGAAGGGATCAATGATGCTAGTTCCTCGGAGCATCTTCCATTGTAATACCGGTAGAACAAGGATAGCATTCCCACCCGACGCCTGTGCTCTAAAGATTGCAATCCGTCTGTTAAGATGGGAGAATCTATCAAACGGACCGCCCGTTTCTACACAGAGTCGAGGGTATTTTTCAGGTATTTTGGAGCTCCAGACCAGAGGTGGCTGCCAAATTCAACCGTGGGGCGCACTTGCGATTTGTACAGGGTTAGCAGTTGTGCACTATTAAAGTATCTGCGGGCCCTATACAGTACGCCCAGTTTCTGGGAGGCTAACTTTACTCTGGCTTCGATGGAGCCCCCATACCTGAGCTGGTCACTTAGGGTTACACCAAGCATATCAATGGAGGGCCTGTTCGGAAGATTGCTTCCGTTGAAAGAGACTAGATTTTCATTTCGATCCCTTTTAGACGTAATCAGACAAGATTGGGTCTTTGAAACATTAAATTCAACGAGATTATTTTTACCCCAAGAGAAAACACTCTCGAGGTAACCGTCCATTCTTTGCTTCAAAGCCCTACGAGCTGTTGGAGTTTGTGAGCCCTTTGGGGGCTTGTCAAACAAAAAGCTATCATGAACTGTACTGTCATCCGCATAACAGTGAATTGGTGCACATGACAAAAGGTCGTTGATGTGCAACAAAAACAAAGTTGGAGACAGAACCGATTCCTGCGGGACGCCAGCATTTATCGGGTGTGAGGAAGAGATGAAACCATCGACTACCGTCTGAATCGACCTCTCCCTCAAGAAGTCGGCAATCCAAGTACACAAGGATGCGGGAAGTCCGTAAGAATGCAGTTTGTTGACAAGTCCTCGGTGCCAAACCCGGTCAAAGGCCTTGGAGATGTCCAGCGCAATCGTTTGGGTCTCACCGAAACGTTCCAGGCATCGCCCCCAAACATGCGTCACATACGCGAGAAGATACTGCACTAGCGGTTCCGCCGGAATCCGTATTGACGGTCGTTAATAATTTTGTTCTTCTCGAGGTATGTGAGCAGTTTGTCGTTGATCACCTTAGACAGAACTGATGTGATCGCTATGGGGCGGTAGTTGGCCGGGTTGGAGCGGTCACCCTTCTTTGGAATAGGATGGATAACCGCTTTTTTCCAACCAGAGGGCACAGAGCCAGTCTTCAGGGACATTTTAAAAAGCTTCGTAAAACTTGGAGCTATTTCTGCAGCGCACCTCTGCAGTACCAGGGCAGGTATTCCGTCAGGCCCACTATTAATTGTGTAATTAACCACTATGTAATTAAATATTGCAATATTGTTGGGTATTTTATAAAAAAAAAAACATTTTTATAGAAAGTTAAAACTTCAACCTTGATGAGGCACGGGTTAACCTTATCCAATTGAGCTGAAACTTCACCAATCTCATTTATTCCAATTGGCAACTTTTAGGGGGGTCCCCCCAAAAAAATTCCAACATTGATTTCTTGTGACCACCCTAATGTGTATTGTCTATGATTGATCTGCGCTTAAACCGCTTAGGTGTGAACGGTCTGAAGGGATTGTATGGAGAGCGTTATTTGGCATGCGATGATCTTTTATAGCCGTGTCTAAACACCCCGTAAAGCATGATATTATTATTTAGGAGCAGCGCAAACAAACAATTGCACATATTTTATATTACTCTTCTTATTGTTTACTTGTAAATTATGTACTTATTCTTCTGGTAAATTAAAGAAACATTGTCCTTGGGCAAAATAAGTGTTCAGGGCATTCAAATGTATGCTTCCAAGTCCAGAACGACTTGCAGTTATGAATGAGATTTCACTTTTATAATTTGTGTAATTGAATTTTTCGAAAGTAAGTTTTAAAAGTAGGATCTTTGAAATCTCCTACGTACTGTATACTTACGATTTAATGTTATCACTTTTATGTAAAAGGCTTTTTAGGCATATAAATAAATAAGTAGTAGTTTTCTCAGAATGGCCCATGAGCAGTGGCGTAGCTAGCATGGGTGGCACCCGGGATGGATAAAGTTGTTTGTCACCCCCCCCCCCCCCATAAAAGTTGACAAACACAAATTTCGACTTCATAAAAAAATGGTTCGTCTTGGGGAGGGGGGGTGGTGGCTAGAGAATTGTGCTCTTGAGGGGCGACACTCGGACGGGTGGCATCCGGGGCGGACCACCCTGGCACTCGAACCCATAAGCTTGTTTACACAACAATGTATTACTAGACAAATGAGGCGTACCTATATTACACCAGGTAGGTCCTGCGGGATTATTAAATAGGAGACTATTCAGTTATCAGCCTTCTTTCATGCTCTTCCAAGTCCTGCCCATTTTAAATAAACTTTCTTATGCATTCCAAAGACTTATCTTCTCAAAATTTTTAGTATTCATGTTCATTAATAATTTTATTATGTTTGTAAACAGTTTGCTGATTTATCTTACGGATGTACTGTCTTTACAGGATTGTCTTGCGCCAGAGAATGGCTGACGAGGGAGTGGCCCTCCGCCTGGACATTGAGCGGCAAGACAAGTTGGAGAGGGCCATCATCAGACACAAGATCGGACTGATGAGAGAACAGAAGATTGACAAGATGTATATTTCCGAAGTGGAACAGAAGCTGGCCAAACTGAAATACTATTGAACAACTTATCTTCTGAAAATATCAAATTGCGATGTGTGATTTTGTGCGTGTATTAATTACTGTGTATCCAGATTAAAATGTATTTTGTATTTTTAATGCAAAGCTTTTATTACCTGTAACTGATGAGAAATCGGGTTTGTGGGCGTCGCTTGACATTCACACAGATAGACCAATACTAAGCATTTTTATTGCTTCCAACTTAAGTTGTTTTACCTATACGAGCTGGGACTAATTTAGGACAGGTTGTTTCACCAAATTTGAACAATTCATCAAAGTTAATATTCAGTGAAAGTTTAGTTATTATTAGAGCACTGTGAAACAACTGGTCCATTTTAATGTAATAGCAGAATTTGAATATGACTTTAACAGAACTTGAATTTTTCAATTTCTGCAAAACAACCTATCCTTAAAATTCAACAAGTCCTACTCAACGTTCCGTTACTATGCAAGCACTGTGAATCAACCGGATTCATAATGAAATAATAACAGAACATTAATTTCATTTTTGAAATTTGATGAATTTTTCAGATTCTGTCAAAATAACCGGTCCTAGGATCAAGGGCGGCTGGTCGAACAGTGTGTTTGTGTGCAGCACTGGTAAATTATATCGTCTAAAAGTACTTTATAATATCTTACCGAAAAATATAAAATCTATGAATTTCATTAAAAATATCACCTACCAATATAATGCATAATATAATATGAATCAGGGAGAGCAAATTCTCAAAGTTCCGCGGGAAGTTACCCTGTCCAGTGTGCAGGCCGATTGCAAGCGGAACGAATTATGTTTTTGTATCGAATATCCCAAACAACGCCGGCCATATGTATGAAAAATTAAGCTATATTGGTGTGCCACCCAGCGGCCTTTATCATACAAACTTAAATTTGGATTTAAGGCAAAAATACTTAACCAAATTGAATAATTCTTTTTTTAATCAAAAGGTACAGCAAATACCTAAATTTTACATATATTTGCTTTTTTATTGATTGGTGTTTTAAATTATAAAACGCTGATCATTAAGGAATACAATTTTTTTATAGGTAACTTTGACAATTTTGCCCTCATGCTGTTTATAAATACTGTTTGTATCCTGTTAAAAATGAAATATAAAACTAACTAACCAACCATCACGCCGTTTCCCCACAGGGGTAGGCAGAGAGGACGGACCGCCAAATAACTCGGTCTTGGCAGACACTCTTTGCCTCACTCACATTCATATATCGTCTCATACATTCTCTTCTATTATTCCGACATGGCCCGACTCAAGTATCTGATTCACTTGCTCGTGCCATGTCTTCCTCGGGCGTCCCCGACTTCTTCTACCATTCACATTTGCGTCGTATATTCTTCTTACACTACTTTAAAATTTATTTTATTTTATGAAATATAAAATAAAATAAATTAAACATTGTAAAAAAAGTTTTTTGGGTTGACATTTTAAATTTATTTACGAAAAAATAGTATTGTTTTTATTTTCTTAGTACCGAAAAATAAAATTTTTAATTAAAAAGCGATATGTAGAAGTTTTCGCACTTCGAAAACAGCTTAAAATAGATCTTCTCTCCAAATAAGATTAGTGGGATCATTTTTACCTAATGTTGCTTAGTAATCGTTATCTCATAGTTACAGATTATCAGTGAACCACCACGTTTTCAGGGCAGCGGCTGCCACTGCCTAGGACGGGTTGTTTCAAAAAACTTGACAGATTCATCAAATATTTGGAGTTAATTTTCACATTCTGTGTAAATTCTATTCTAGTTCTGCGATTATTTTTGTTTTATGAAGCAACTGGCCTATGACATAATAACAGAACTTACACAGAAAGTGAAAATTAACTTGAAATATTTGATGAAGCCGTCCTAATTGTGTTTGTACTACAATTAACAATGGAATGAGTCTTCAGTTTGATCGTCTCCATAAAATATAGTAATTGTTAGATTCACAACTACCTTAGCTTTCTGTCGCAATAGTAATATGTAAATTAATAATAATGTGTGGGTCTCAACAGGTTTGCTAAAACCCCACTTCAGCAGGTTATGTAGGTCAGATTATGTAAATGCAATGTTTTTTTTTTAAATTATGACCCTGTTTAGTTTCTTTCACACACACACCTGGGTAATTTCAATTTTCGCCCAGTTTGCGTAAATCCATATTAGTTGTCAATTGATGTGTCTTTTGTGTGTTGATTAATTTTTCTTAAAAATAAAAGCCAGTTATTAATTAAAATAATATTTATTAATAAAAAATCTAGCCTTCTTGAAATAAATTCAATGAAGTCGTTTTTTTCTTCTTGGAAATCTCATATCATCTTCACTTCGGTGTTGACTGGTCGAAGAAACGCCATCATCATCTTTAAACCCATTGTCTATGGGTATTCATCTTTCCAGAGATATTTTAGTTTAGTTCCATCTTTGGGTCAATGTTTTAGGGTATTCATCCTCCGTAGTATTCACTGTATAAAATAAAATAATTAGTACAAAGAGTAAAAATATTTGAAAGGGAATAATATCTTTTCTAGAAAATGATCAATGTTTTTAAAAAAGTACTGACTGAAAATGTATATATTGTGCATCTTTTAAAATAATAAAATTCATTTTCAATTGAATGTTAATTTTTTGTATGGATTGGAATTACATAAATATCTGAAAACTAGGCAACTAAATAAAGCGCACATTTTTTTTTTAATTTGGAGAGAATTTATAGAAGGTAACTAATTGTATTGGGGAAAGGGGTATAGAGATTTAATATAAGCAACACAACTTTTTACAATTATTTTGTTGCTGGCAAGTTTATACAAGTTATTAAATTTTTTTATAAATAATTAATTAATTAAAAGCAAATGAAGAACATAAGGCTGGAAACTGGTTACAAAATAGCTGAAATGTATAAATTGATTATGTTAAAAATAAAGGAAAGATTATTTTCATTTCGGCAAGAGTTTTGAAAATTACTGATTCTATTTCTCAGAGCAGTAAGAAATTTTATTCGTAACGTTGGTCTTAATATTTTGAAGATAAAACTCTCAGCTCGATTAATAGCTCTTGTTCAATTTACGGTCAACACATCTCTGGCCGCCTGATTGGAGATTCACAAGAAAAGTTAGGATGTGTTGTTACTTGGAACGAGCATGCACTAAGGTTGTACGTGTTTCTAGCAGCATATTGATGCCCAGATCTATAATAACGCAACTAAAGACTGTCGCAACAGACGGTCTGGGCTACTTACGATTGGATTGTCGTTTTGACAATAAACGCTCCTAGTGGCCGGCAGTTATTACGCACTGCAACGTGGTGTGGTCGCAGGACTTCATGACGCATACGCTCCGTTGGCCCAGTCTTGATTACCGCTGCGTGCCGTATATTCGCCGGCCGAGTCCTTAGTACCGCTCCTTGGCGATACGATCGCTGGACGAGTCTTGGTACCGCATCTGACGATATTCGCCAGCCGTGTTGGGAACATCGCATCTGTGGCGATACGATAACTGGACGTTTCTTGAGCACCGCATCGTGACGATATATTGTACATTCAAAGAATTGCAACACTGAAATTTAGCTCAATACCAGATATATTTGTAAAACGTTAGAAATACTAAAATCTCGATAACGTCTTCAGTAGATTGGGTGCAAGCCTTCCAAGAATGTTTGGGGGAAGTAACCCTTCAATGGCAGAACAACCATAGGACTGTAACTACTTCTTATATAATAATCATTTTATGAAATTTAATGATCAAAAGAATTTCTTGGTGCTCGGACTAATGGGCTTGAATTATTTCTGTTGCCTATCTCGGCACAAAAAGGATCTTCTCCCTTAAACAATTGCTGTAAATTACCCCAAACTAGTCAAAATAATAACTTGTACATTTGATTCTAATAGAAATTGACAACTCTTCAGAGATATCTGTATTGAGGTCTGTCTTTTGAAAGGACCATCAAATGGACTTAAAAAATTAAATAAAAACTATGTAAAGATCTGACATACTTGCATGTTGAGCAAGTTAATACATGACTCATCAGTTTCACTTGCAAAACCGTAATAATAAATGAGTCATGGGACAATGGTTGCTACTTTCACAATAATTGGCCGAGTGGGTGATCAGCCGTGTTAATTAATTTGTGGAATATCTAGACAGAGGTTAAAGAGTCAAATGGTGGCCCGATGAGATCGGGAGGTCGTGAGATTTGAAACAAGTAAATAGAAAGACGCCATATTTTTAGTGGAGTTTATTGTTTGCTTTAAACGCATCGATATCTTGTACAATATTGAAGTTAGAAAAAAACATTAAATTATTGATGACTTACACCTATGGAATATTTATTGTACCGTGTGACAACATTATATCGCCGAAATCTCAGTTTCATTTAAATATTAATTAAAGACCATTTTTCAAAATGTAAGCCATGTTTATACCCTAGATATTAAACATTCTTACTAAAATAAAGTATGTAAAATATAAAGTTAAGAGAGAGATGAATGAGTGAATACGTTTTACTTAAATCATAAGAGATTATTTTAAGATAAGAATGGTAAGAAAAAGATGGAAATGAATTGAATGAACCGAGAGGCGATGGAAGTTTCGTGAGATGCCACTGGCACTCTCAGAGAGCCGGTTCGGCTGATTACTGTCAGCGCTGATCAATATATACAATGAGTATCCTGTTAAATGATACAGACGGGAAAAATGAGATGATTGTTAGGCTGGTTTGTTCTCGCTGAGACGCCAGGTATCTCTAGCATTATTCTATATAAATATTCCTACAGCTAGTCCTCGGGACTTTCATGCACGCCATCATGAGGCGCACATTCGTCTATTGTAAATGAAAGATAATTTCCTAGATTAATCCTATTGGGGACAGCTGGTCCTGCTTGTCTGGCGCAGGCTAGGAGACGTATCCTCGAGACGGCCCTAGTTGCTTGCGTATCCGCCTAGCGGGGCTTATCTGCGTGGTGCTAGTATCTGCGGGGGCCGCCCATGCCCATGTCCCGTCCTCCGCGCGCTCCGCCTCCTCCGACACTAAACACAAACGACCAAAACACTATAGCCTTCCTCCATACTCCTATCTCCTCCCCCTTCACACATATTATACTAGCAATAAACCTTCCTCCGCCTTTACTTCATGGACGCCTCCGTATATATTATGAGCCATTGTATTCGTACGGACAATCCGCTTTATTTTTCAAACGATATTAGTATTATTGCAAATTTGATAAAATCTTCCCAACTGGTAAAGTAACGTCAATTCAGAAGATAGTTATGAAAGTTTATCTTACGGGATTAATGTTAAGGGATTAATTTTGGATCGCTTTGCAGCTGTCTCAAGATGGACAGCATGTTGGGCCAAACGAATGCAAAGTAACGTGTTTAATTATGATTCTAGTAAACGAAGGGGTAACGTTAATAGGGCTGTTAGAAGAAACTTACCGTCCAAGAGGGGGGAATTGCTGGCTGTAGGGGTCCCTGTCTCCAAAACCACCCCCTCGCCTAAACAGACAAACAACATAAACATTAGATAGTGCACACTCCATTGGCAGGAAGTGAGTATGTAAATGTTGTATCAATAGAATACTTACATTGGCGGGGATCTCCGGCTGAACATATCTCCATTACCCATGCCGTTGTTGCCGCGGGGTGTTCCTCGGTCGAATGATGGGGGCATAGGCATTGGGGGTGGCCTCATGCCTCCCCCACTGCGCCTTTCCATCATCATGTTCCCTCGCTCCTCCGGGAACATGCCCCCGCGCCTCTCCTCGGGAAACATGCCGCCGCCTCCGCGCCTCTCATCCATGGGGTATCCTCCCCCGCCGCCGCCTCTGCGCTCTTCGGGGTACAAATTGCCCCCGCCGTAGTTGCCTCCCATGCCCCCCCTGTCCATGAGAGCGAAGCCCCTCCTGTCCTCTCCGCTGAAGCCGAGACGGTCATCCGGGTAGCCGCCGCCACCACCTCCTCGACGGTCCATTCCGCGGTCGAAACTTCCGCCGCCGTTCCTCATGCCCATACCGCCCATGGGGCCCCTTCCCATGTCTCCCATGGGTGGCCTTGAGTCGCGCATGTAAGGAGCATCCCTGCCGCCTCCCATGGGTGGGCCGCGCATGGGTCCGCCGCCACCGGGCCTGCGTGGGCCTCCCATCCCCATGCCCCCGTTCCTCATCCCCATCCCACCGCCCATTCCATTCCGCATGCCTCCCGGGCCGCCGCCCCTCGGGGGACCGGTGCGTCCGCCGCGTTCCTTGATGCGACCTCGCTCCACGGTGATGACACCGCCGTTAAATGTTGAGTTATTTAGGCCCCTGATGGCGTTGGAGGCCATCTCTTCGGTTTCCATGTGAACAAAGCCGCATCTATTCATGACATCACACTCTGTTACGGCGCCATAGTTCTCGAACAGACGCCGCAATTCCTCCGGCTTCGATCCGAGAGGCAAACTGCCGATAAACACTTTAGTTTGCTGAAAAGAAAGTCACACACTATAAAAATCACTTCTTTACATCAAATAGTAATGAAATTTAGTTAAAATTACACTTACCGGAACCATTTTTAACAAATATCGGCGGCACCGAAGTACGCGACCTACACAACGAGAATGGCGGGCAATGAAAAGCGCTTGCAAAATGGCGAATCACGGATCACGGCGCGTCGGTTGCGTTTATTATTCGGCGAATCGAATATATTTTTGGCAGCCTATTGCTTATTCATAACCGGGGTAGGTTGTACTATTATGTTTCGACTTTTCTAAAAGGGTAAAGAGTTTTTTTTTTTTAGGTTTCTCAAAACGAAAATCTTTTTGCATCAATAAAAATGAAGAAAACCAAAACATTAAAATAATTTATGATTTTCAAACATTTTATAAAAAAACATCGCATGATATACTTTCACAGTACTTTCGTCTTGTAATTGTAAGTTAATTTAGAATGGCAGGTAATCTGGAAAGCTAGAAGTAAATAGTGCCGGTAAAGTTGGATATGATTTGCATGATATGACAACAACTATATGATTCGGTTGATATAATTTTTTAAGGATTTAAAGGCGTTTAAAAAATGGTTGATAAATGTGATGGTTAGAGTGTCAAGGAGTTAGTAAAAATTAATTAAAATAAATATAAATGCAAGATTCGATGGTGTAACGGAAGACTTGGTTCGTGTATTAGCAACTAATTTCACTTTTTTTACCTAATGAACGTGTATCTACGCAAAATTTGAACAGATTAAGATGAGAAATTAGTTTTGATTTTTTCAGACTGGCGGCTTGCTACAGAAATAACAATTTTCAATTTTGTGAAGTAAAATGTTGAAAAGTGTAGTTAAAACGAGTTTTTAATATATATTTATGTCACTATTAAGAGCTCTTTGTTCAAATTAGACTGTGCTTAAGATTTTAACAGATTCAAGAGGCATCACATAGTCTTGCGAGCTTCGATCAATAATGGCGTCAATGCTTGCGAGAGTTATATATTTGTTAATATTTATGTATTTGGCATAATTTGCGTTTTTCTTTACTGTTCATTACTTAGAAATCAATTTTTTATAAATATTATTATAAATTATAAATCTAGTTTTTGAGGAGAATAAAGGCACAATATAACACAGATAAATTTTAATTACCACTGTTATAATTTTTTTTTAAGACTTTCGCCATTGCATAGGACTAATGCCTTATGGTAGGGCTGGGTAGTAGACGTGGGTAAAATTGAATGACTGAATTAAATGAATAAATTCAATCTTGTAACACACTCGATCTGATTCTCAATTTCAAAAGGAATTGATTCTTCATTCCTAACCTTTGGCCTTGCATCCTACGATTTTTAACGGCACCATAAATTTTTAATTTCCATTTATTTTACTGTTAAATTAATTCAATGAATGATGTGTACCGTAAATGATTTAAATTTTATAATATTTCGTAGGTATTCTATAGGCGCGCCCATATAATAATATTCAAATAATGGTGCACGACTCTTATCAGTTATCACTTAAAAACGTAAAGTATCCCGTTCCCCGCGCGCCATTCGTAAAACACCTGTAGGTACGTATGATGGTCCCCGTCCCAAGCGAAAAATGACCGCAAATCAGCCGAGTCTGGTTCCGAGCAACGCGTCTATTTCAAATACAAGGAATTAACTCAGTAGTTCCAGCCAAAGTCCCGTCGTCTCGGGTCCACGTACCTAGCATGGGCGTAGCCAGAGGGGGGGGGGGGGGGGGGGGGGTTGGTGGTTCAACCCCCCACCGAAAAGTTAAGATATCAACATCAATAATATTAAAATAAGAAGAGTTAGGAGAATGTTATTTTTAACACTGACATCTCAAAATGATATTATGTATCTAAAAAGATAAATGGGGACCTCTGAAAGAAAAAAAAATAATTGCAAGTTCCAGTTTTTCGGTGATTGCGGTTGATTTTTATTTTGCAAAGTGATTTATATTTCGAATTCTGTTTCTTATCAGTGGTAAGTGTATACGTACTTTGAAATTATTATTTCACTTAGCAATAAGTGTTTAATAAATATATAACAGGATTAGTGTTACAGCCGGGTGAATACGTATTTGCGTAAATGTGATTATTTGAAGAATTAGACTGCTTAAAATGTTTTAAGCAGTCTAAATGTTTTAGCAGTGTTTTTATTTTGTTTTGAAAAGTTTTATTTTCTATATACATTTCTTACTACATATTACTATTATAATTTTATTAAAAAAAATTAAGTAACCAATGTACATAAAAGACAATACCCCCCCCCCCACCCCCGACACGACTTTTGATTTTGTTTGATCGACAAGGTTATTGCATGCACTTATAGTAGTTTTATTTTCTTGAACCCCCTCCCCCCCGAAACTAAAACCTGGCTACGCCCGTGGTACCTAGTCCTAGTCTGTCTATAGTCTGTCGCTATCGAGTATGTCAGGAGCTGTTTAGAGTTATCTGTTTCACTTATTCGGGAATTAAATCTTCATTCAATTGTGATGTCATCGTCCATATTCAATCCCGTAGATCTCGTGTTATAAGGCCAAACGGCTGTAGTCACCTCTCGGGTAAGTAAGTGTACTCGCCTAAATGTTAAAATGTACCTTTATATTAGATCGCGTGAGTTGGAACTATTTTAAGTTTAATAAATAAAATAAAATTATAACGAAAAACTGTTTTATTTTAAGATTTAATTAATCGCCTAATACAAATACTTTTTTTTGAGTTAACTGAATAAAAGGAATCAATTCAAGAGTCGATTCACTCCAGGGAATGAATTTGCCCATGTCTACTGGGTAGGGCCACACTGCGGCCAACTTCGAACTTCAAACGTTTGGACGATTGTGTGGAAGGGTAGTTCGTGCGTTGGAAGTTCGAATCGGAAGGTTGGAGTTCGAGTTGGCCCTGGATCGCCTCCGAGGCGATCGGTGATGGCTGGTTCGTACGAGTCGGCTCAACACATCAGTCTACGCCTTCGACCAAGTATCTTGGTCGAAGGTCTACGCAATATTATTACGAGGGAGTTGTACAAAAATTGTTTGAAATTATTATTTTTTTAGCTTTACGAATCGAAATCAATATTATGGAAACCGAAGCACCGCCTGCACAAGTGTTGGCAATTCATAAGATACGGCGTCGAATCAGCTGTTTGGCGTCCGTCATTTTGGAGTTCGGAGTTGGACGGTTGACTGCAGCCACCACACGATCGGCCAATCTTCCAACTCCAAACACAGTTCGGAGTTGGAAGGTTGGCTTAGGTGTGGAGGAAGCATTACATAATATCCAACAACGCCAGCGCCAACGGCTGATTCGAGTGTTTCATGCTACGTCCGGACTGAAGCCAACCTTCCAACTCCGAACTAAGTCCGAACTTAGTTCGGAGTTGGAAGGTTGGCTTCAGTCCGGATCACACTGGATCGTGTGGTCGCTGCGGCCAACACTCCAACCCCGAATTCCGTACTCCAAAATGGCGGACATGGAACAGCTGTAGCTATGTTGTATCTTTTTCAGTTGCCCACAGTTATTACGTACGTGTAATCATATACTTATATACACGACATGTTTTCAAACAATTGTTATACCACTCTCCGTAATAATAAAGTCATTTTAATAGTACGCGGCACGCGCGTCTTGATCGTCTGCCGTTCGCAGACTGATATGTGGACAGCTGCGGCAGGCTGGTTCGTGTGAGTTGGCCGTCGGGATCGCCTCGAGGGCGATCCCGGGCCAACTCGAACTCCAACCTTACTCGAACTTCCAACGCACGAACACCCCTCCACATGATCGTCCAAACGTTTGAAGTTGGAACGTTGGCCGCAGTGTGGGCTTACCATCAGATTACCTGCTATTTCAAAGTCGATTATCGAAATTAACAATAATTATTAATTAAATGATAAATAATGACACAAAAAATAAAAATGGAATAATATATTTATAATCATATTAGGGTAAAATTTTCAATATTCCTCTGCATATTTTGAATGCACTCAATTAGAGAATCAATATCACTCAGCATAAATTCTTTCATTACAGTGGTTAAGCTCTTTGCGTAATCCTGAGTTACATTAAAATAATTTGTCTGATCTGAATCCATATCAAAAGCGGAGCAATTTCGTAGTAGATCTGGGCTATAGTGAACTTCTTTGACAAATTCCGATACTTCCATTAGACTGTTAATTGAAGCCGAGAGTTGTTGCAATTTGACTGAAATCTCAGGATGATTGTTCACCGTCAATATATGTAAAAATCTGTAGTTTTTCAAAATATATTCATGTTTCATAGACACTCGACCAATAAGGTAACCTGGAAAAGAAAAAAAAACAATCATTTAGGTGACAATTTATAAATATTTGCCTTTAGAGCATCATGGTACGGCCACACTGAGGCCAACTTCGAACTTCAAACGTTCGGACGATTGTGTGGAAGGGTAATTCGTGCGTTGGAAGTTCGAGTTGGAAGGTTGAAGTTCGAGTTGAGCTGGGATCGCCTCCCAGGCGATCGGCCATGGCTGGTTTATGCGAGTTAGCCCAACTCGCACGAACCAGCCGTCCCACAATTTATAAATAGACAAGGTGACAATTTATAAATATTTGCCTTTAGAGTTTTAGAGCATCATGGTACGGCCACACTGGGGCCAAGTTCAAACTTCAAACGTTTGGCTGGTTCGTGCGAATTGGCCCAACCGTCCACACATCAATTAACGCTATGCAATTCATGCCATGCAATTCATGCTATGCAATTGCACTATATAAGTATAATAAATAAAATAAAAACAAAACAAGAACAACATGTCAACCTACCAGAGAATGGGAACCAGAGAACCAAATGGGAAAATAATTCACCGACTCCAGATATTTTCATATCAGAGGGTTTGGCTCGGTAGAACTGAACTCCTAGCTGGACCGACAATTCCTACTGATCCCTCAATATAAATATTTAAAATATCTTTTATAATCCTACGTGTATTTAAAATGACTGATTTTTGCATTTTTATATACAAATTCTTTGACAAATCTAATATGCCTAAATTTTGAATATCTGCGTAATATTATTACGGGAGAGTGGTATAAAAATTATTTGAAATTATTATTTTTTTAGCTTTACGAATCGAATACAATACTTTGTAAACCGAAGCATCGCCTGCACAATTGTAGACAACTGATACGATACAGCGCAACCACAGCTGTTCGACGTCCGCCATTTTGGAGTTCGGAGTTGGAGGGTTGGCCGCACCAATCCAGACTGAAGCCAACCTTCCAACTCCGAACTTAGTTCGGAGTTGGAAGGTTGGCCCATCGTGTGGTCGCTGCGGCCAACCCTCCAACCCCGAATTCCGTACTCCAAAATGGCGGACATGAAACAGCTGTAGCTACGCTGTATCTTTTTCAGTTGCCCACAATTATTACGTACGTATAATCATATAATTATATACACGACATGTTTTCAAACAATTATTATACCACTCTCCGTAATAAAATAGTCATTTTAATAGTACGCGGCACGGTGTGGACAGCTGCGGCAGGCTGGTTCGTGTGAGTTGGCCGTCGGGATCGCCTCGAAGGCGATCCCGGGCCAACGCGAACTCCAACCTTCCAACTCGAACTTCCAACGCACGAACACCTCTCCACACGATCGTCCAAACGTTTGAAGTTGGAACGTTGGCCGCAGTGTGGGCTTACCATTAGGCCTTCCAACCATCCAACTCCGAACTTAGTTCGGAGTTGGAAGTTTGGCTTCGGTGTGGTAGTAGCATCACGTTATCACGAGAGACTGAAACATTCATATACTTACAGGGTGACTTACTTCTGATGATTTCTGACGTTATTTGGAGTGAAAAATGTAAATGGAATTTTGGTCTCCGGTGACATTTTTCATGCTTTTTTTCAACTAAAAACATAAAAAATCACTTGGTAGGTATTGGACAGTTAGGGGGGTTACGGGCGGGGTGAGAGGTTAAGCAGTTACTCGGCCGATTGACCAATGACGACATGTTAAAGAAGATGAAAAAAAAAAAAACAAACAAAAAAACACCGGAGACAAAAATTTCATTTCCATTTTTTACATAATGTCAGGAATCACAGATTAAAGTAAATCAAGAGTACGTCCCTTATCACATTGTTTAGGCAGTAGCGCAACCGGGACGGGGTAAGGGCTTCGATCAGATGTCAATGGGTGAGGGTGTTGAATTAAATGCTATCCCGAAATCAACACGAGCGTTGTTGTAGCGATGTTCCCAAAAAAAACAGAGTGTGTAATTCACTTGCGAAAGAAGTGAATCTAGAAAGTCGCTAGATGTCGCTTTCTTTGCCTGTTTATTTTAAAGTGGTTTGAAGATTGGATATTGATTTACAAAAACCAAAATGTTTATTTTTTTTGGATTTCGTAGGATTCGAACCTCCGTCCGCTGGATTGTTTGATCAAGGGAACGTGGAGGCGTTCGGGCCAGAACCGGGGGCCCGGGGCGGGCCGCCCCCTCCGCCCCCCCCCTTAGTCCGCCATTGAATTAATGTTACATCATTTACAAATAATAAAAAAATTAAATAATTCCTTATTTTACTAAAAATAACTTATCTTTTCCAATAATTCTTTAACTTCTTCACCTTATTCTTGTAATCCAATATAACTACATAAACTCTCTTATTGTAGGAGAATTTGTGTTGATAGTATCAATTAGTGAAAAATTTCAATCTATACTAATGAATGTATATCCGCAAACTGTAAACTTCACCCGCCATAACACAGGGTCAACCAAAGATATTCAAATACAGAAGAGATATGCTATGGTGTCCGCGCAACTGTCGCCGGACTACGCGCTAATTAGCGTAGTTTTCATACAAAAAGAATTTGTAAATTTCGTTGATTTTTTGAAAATGTGCATTTAATATTGGTTAACAATATATTTTGAATAAGGAAAGAATTCGTTCATTTAATTTAACGTTCGTTTGGTTTATTCGTTAATTATTTGTTCTTTTAGTTTATTTGTTAATTGGTAAACAATATTGGCGACACTCGGAAGCGCAGACCCACATAGTAAAAACAGCAGATAGCACATCTACCTATATTTCAATATCTTTGGGGTCATCCCTAGCATGGAGGGTGAAATATCACAAAAAACTATATGTACTCTCGATAATTCATGTATTAAATAAATAAATAAATGAGTGGTAGTAAAGCGCCGTTTTTTTGGAGAAATTGTCTGAAGGTCGCTGAACAATTTTTTTCCAATTATATCCGAATTCCGGATAAAACAATTTACTTATATGTAAATTTGCTCTTCGATTAAAAAAAACAGTCAAAAAATAATTCAAATAATGTTACCTATTGACTTTATTGACACAATAAAAATTAAGCATAATGTGATCAATTCTGTTTCCAAATTTAAAAAATATATAATTATTACCCATAGGTAGCGTATAAGGTTCGTAGAAAAAGTGTTCAACAAGGTTAGCTCATACGAACCTTTTTGAAAAAAAAATTCATCGGGCCGCTTTCGAAAAAAAATACTGCCACTTGTATTGCAGATTCAAATCTACCAGTGGAACATGGACTGCAAGCTGCAAGCTACGTCACGAATTTTTAGCCAATCACCGCTCTACCCCCCGCGATCAGCTAAGGGGGCGTTCAAGTATAACGTAACGCAATTTTTTAAGATTTTTGACCCCCTTTTCACCCCCACATAACGCGCCGTGACGTTTTTCTGTACCCCCCCCCCCCCCCCCTATACGTTACGTAACGCCCAAGTGACAATTTTTACCTGAAAGTCACAATTAAGTTGCGCAAAGTACTGGTCGCGAAAGATTTTAATTCTCTAGTGTTTTTAAAATCTAAATAAAGAAAAACATGTTACGTAACGCGTTGTTCGAACCCCCCCTCCCCTCCTCCCCCCTGATAGCACAGTAACGTTTCACAAGACCCCCCCCCCCAAGTGCGTTACGTAATACTTGAACGGCCCCTAACCTATTTTCTAGGAACCTTAAGGGTAGAATATATACAAATTGTTTTAAACAAGGAAAGAAAGTTTTCTCGTGGGTGGTTTGATATATTTATGGTTTTTCTCCATGGTTTTAATTCATCACTCTAAAGCCGTGGTCGTCAAACTGCGGCCCGCGGCGGATATTTGTGCGCCCCGCACAAATATCTGGCGTTTTCTTTTTAAATATATATTTTTTCAAGTACCGTTTCCGTTTTTTTGCGGCCCACACAAAAAAAATATCTGCCGTTTTCTTTTTAACTTTATTTTTTTCATGTACAATTAAACTATTTATCAGTTTTTTTGCGGCCCGCACAAATAATATCTGCCGTTTTCTTTTAAATATTTTCTTTTTAACTATATTTTTTTCATGTACAATTAAACTATCCGTTTTTTGCGGCCCGCACAAATATCTGCCGTTTTCTTTATAAATATTTTTTTTTCACAATACGCGTACAATTAATTTGACATGCTTTTAACGAAGTTATAAGCATGTCAAATTTTATAAATCTAACACAATTAAATAAAATTGAAAATTGTTATAACAAAATACTGGACTTGGTATTTTCAAGAGATACTTCAGTAACTGTAGTAAAATCAAGTGAAATAATATTACCTGTAGATAACTATCATCCTCCATTAAATATTAGCGTATCACTAAATAAAATACCAAATCTACAGTGCAAAAAATCACTTCACAATTTTAATAAAGCTTATTTTAATCATATTAATGAATGCTTAAATGCTACTGATTGGACTTTTTTAAAACAAGAAAATATTAACGAAAATATCAACGTATTCTATAAAATAATTCACAATATCATAGAAAAAAGTGTGCCTTACATTAAATGTAAAAATAATGTTTTCCCTCAGTGGTTCAATAAAGATTTAATTGACTTGACTCTATTGAAGAAGAAAATACATAAAAAGTACAAAAATTCTAAATCAATTAAAGATTATATTTAATTCAATTCAATTCGACGCCAATGTCACGATCTTTCTAAAAACTGTTACAAAGAATACTTAAATAATGTGAAAAATTCAATTACAAATAACGACATCAACACTTTATGGAAGTACTCAAAGTCATTAAAAAGAAATGAAATAGATATACCTGCTAGCATGTTTTATAACGGCATAAATGGAAATAATGCAGAAACTATTGTTAATTTATTTGCTTCATTTTTTAAAGATGTATACGACAACACAATTGATAATAGTGAAATTCCTTTTTTTTCATCTAACATCAATTTACAAATTTCTAACATTCACATAGATATAAATGAAATTAAAACCCATATTAACAAATTAGATGTAAAAAAAAGTTCGGGTCCTGACAAAATACCACCAATCCTATTGAAACACTGTATACATGCCTTGTCGTATCCCCTCTATTTAATTTTTAATATGTCATTGTCATCGGGATATTTTCCAATTGCATGGAAAAATAGTTACATCACACCCATATTTAAAAAAGGTGACAAATGCGATATACGCAACTATAGACCTGTGTGTATACAGTCAACTATTCCAAAACTTTTTGAAAAAATTATTTTGGATAAAATTATTTTAAAATTAAATGGGATTATAACAAGGTTTCAACACGGTTTCATGAAGAATAGATCAACTCTGACAAATCTACTGATATATGAAAACTTTATAGCGAATGCCTTTGCAGATAAATGTCAAGTAGATTCGATATACCTATACTGACTTCAGCAAGGCGTTCGATAAAGTTTGTCATAAAATATTGATAAATAAATTAAGGAGTATTGGTATAACCGGGAACTTTCTTAAATGGGTAGAGAGTTATTTAACAAATAGGCAACTGTTTGTAAAGTTAAATGACGTAATATCGGATGCCTTTTCTGCCACTAGTGGTGTGCCACAGGGCTCCCATTTAGGACCAATACTGTTTATTTTATTTATTAATGACATTGTAGACGTTTTTTTCCGATGTTGATATCCTGTTATTTGCTGATGATTTAAAATTATATAAAAAAATTAAAAATGTTTCTGATTGCATAATTTTACAAAAAAAAATAAACAACTTGTTTAATTGGTGTATATGCAATAAACTGGCACTTAACATTAGTAAATAACAAATAATAAGATTTTATAAAATAAAGAAACCGATCATTTATGAATACAATCTTGACAAAATTATATTAAACTCAATAGAAACAATAAATGATCTAGGTATTATTTTTAACTCAAAACTTACATTTATTAGTCATATAAATAATATTATTAATAGAGCAATGAAGATTTTAGGATTTATTATTAGAATAACCAAACAATTTTGTAACATTGATACTATTCGCATTTTATACATAACGCTAGTGAGAAGCATTTTAGAATATAATTATACGATTTGGGCTCCACATTACAATATCCATATTCAAGCGATTGAAAAAGTCCATCATAGATTCCTTAGGTATATTAATTTTAAATTAGGTATTCCAAGAGAATCCGTGGACTATAATGGACTATAATCTCGTAAATTTATCAGATCGCAGAAAAATCTGTGATCTATTAATATTATATAAAATAATTCACTCGGTCCTGGATACCCCTGATTTAATAGAACTAATACGATTTCATTGCCCGGTCGCGCTTACAATTGACTGACTCTACCGTTCTACTATAATAACACACATACATTATCACATTATTACTCACCAATCAGTCGATTACACATTTTTGGGAAATGAATATGCTAACATCGGCGACATTTATTTCTTAAAATTAGCGCAATATAAACATGCACTCAAAAATTATTTTTCCATAATGTAACTTTATATACGCAATATGGACATGTTGAAATGAAATGTGATATTTCTCATTGTTCTTTTTTGATATTTTTTGTTGTGATACACAAAATAATTGTATGTTATTTTAAAGTTTAAAACTACTATTATGTAATGATATTATTTTTCTTACTTTTGTACTCTATTATATGTTTATTTATAAAAGGCAGTATAGCCGTTTATGTATTTAAAATAAAAAAAAAAAATAAAAACAATTATATTATCCGTTTTTTTGCAGCCCGCACAAATATCTGCCGTTTTCTTTTTAAATATATTTTATTTCATGTACAATTAATTATATTATCCTTTTTTGCGGCCCGCACAAATATCTGCCGTTTTCTTTTACAATATATATTTTTTTCATGTACAATTATATTATCCGTTTTTTTTTGCGGACCGCACAATATCGGCCGTTTTCTTTTTAAATATATATTTTTTCATTTACAATTAATTATTTTATTCATTTTTTGCGGCCCGCACAAATATCTGCCGTTTTCTTTTTAAATATATATTTTTTCATGTACAATTAATTATACTATCCGTTTTTTTTTTACAATTAATTATATTGTCGTTTGAGACTTTCAGGGGGGCAGTAGAAGATCCAGAGAGAATTAGAGGGCGTAGAGATGGCACAGTGAGGGTGTAGGTAGGTAAAAAAGGTCTAAAAAAGACCAAAAAACACGCTAATCACGTACTAATAAAGCTTAATTTTTGTTATTGTATTTATTGTAATCATTTTTATCACGTGTGCGAAAATTGACACATTTCGATAGTTAGGGAAGTGGATGAAAATTGAACTGAAAGATTCCATTACACATCTACACATTTTTTTAAAATATAATATAATGATTTTACGTGAATTATTATTATTAAGAATTGACACTATATCATGAACACATATAGCAGAAAGGGTGCGGCCTCACATTGTCCTATGTGGCCCTTGACCAGAAAAGTGTGACGACCGCTGCTCTAAAGTATCTACTACTGTCTACCTAAATGAATGAAAATATAAAGAAACTGTGACTACGTTGGAGAATGTATATTGTACAGGAAAATATTTTAACGAGAGTGGGTACGTTTTAATGTATTTGAGCAAACCGATAGTATCAAAAGTTTAAAAAAAAAATAGAGTGTGAATCATCATAAAGAGGAGACCGATTAGACTATCTCATTATCCCGCAGGCTAAATCCTTTAGATTAATTAATTAATTAATTTATTAATTTACGGACAACAGTCCATTAAAAACATAATAATAACACGAATAATAAAACAGAGATGACAGTGAAGGGAGAGCGCATAAAAATTAATAGCAATGACAATATAAAATATAAAAAGTACATATAGAGACACTACAAGTCAAAGCATGAAGAAGCATTTAAATATTGCATATCGACTGCCGAAAGTCATTTAGTTTTACACCAAAAAAATCAATGCTTTGACTTGCGTTGACAAGTCTCGACATTCTGGATAAGGGAGAATGGTATCCGTAATTAGTAGAATGTTGATTGAGGAACAGCAATTCATTATTTCGAAGCCTACGGGAAGGGATGTTAAACTGGATGAGTTGTAACAATGCAGGTGTATCAGAAATACTGTTGATAATTTTAAATATGCAAATTAGATCAGAGTCCTTTCTACGTTTTTCTAAAGAAGACATATTTAAAATGTGTTCAATTTAATCATATGAGTACTTGCCTCTTTCAAGACTCAACCTCCAAGCAATTCCTCTTAGGAAACAATGTTGTACGGATTCGATGTGACAAATGTGGACAGCGCAGAAAGGAGACCAAATGACACTAGTATATTCAAGGTGAGGGCGAACCAGCGAACAGTAAAGAGTTTTAAGTGTACTTATATGTTTGAAGTCAGAGGTAATTCTATGAATGAAGCAGTTTAAGTGATTTATTTACGATATTATTAATGTGATCACGGAAAGAAAGTTTGCAGTCTAGAGTGTCCCCAAGGTCCTTGATAGATGCGACAGTAGATAGACAAACACAATTTAGTTTATAATCAAACTGAATAGGTTTTTTGGTTCGATAAAAGGACAAGATTTTGCATTTATCAACATTAAGTTCCATGCAGTTAATTTTGCACTAATCGTTAAATGAATCTGTAACCGACGTGTTACATACCCTCATTTGTTTTTTCGGCAAAAGTCATCGCTGGCGGCATCCTCTACATTTAGTGGTCATTTCTTGGGAATTTCCTCCGAAATTTCTGGCCACTAAGCTCGTTAGTACCATGCCGCCAGCGACGATCTTTTCGCCGGAAATATTTATGTAAAATATTATCATTTATTTCCCTTTTTATTATGTACAATGCCCCGGTGCAACAAATAAATGCTTACATGCTAAGGTTGCCACCGGGAGACATTTTAAACTCGTATTATTTACATATGCTTCCTTGTTCGGTGGTTATGGCCCTACAGGAAGCTAGCGAGCAAAATATGCTTCCTTGTTCGGTGGTTATGGCCCTGCAGGAAGCTAGCGAGCAAAACATGTTTTTTCATTTAATCATACTCTCACAACCCGCAGGACGATGAAATCAACACATTTCATTCCAGAGTCCTGCCGGGCATTCAGGGAAAGAGATTTTAAGCCTCTAACCCTTAAACTCTCAACACTAGGGCATTTTTTAACTCAAACAAAAGACAAGAAAAATTCCTTACAAAATCCGTTTTTTCCCATTTTAAAAATCCAGGGACCTCGCAAGACGATGAAACAAACAGGTTTCAGTAGCTAGTCTTGCGAGGGACATGGAAAAAATAGTAGATTCCTTATACAAACTTCTCACAATTAGCCAAAACAAAAAAACCTAGAATAAACTGTAAAATTACCCTAAACTCACCAAACTAAAAATCTAGGGATAAAGATTACCCCCCCAAATATGTAAACACTAAAACATGTACACATATATTATAAATATAACCTACATAATTATGTATAAAACGCAATTTTAAGCGACCACTTTTACGGGCGGCACCGCCAAAATAAGGTGTGACGGAAACGCCGCCCTATTTATACATACGGGCAAGGTTTAACCTCCCACCACAAAAATGTACCACGTGGGCACCTTTTACCCCAAATTTGGGTATAAAAGGACCCACATTTTTCCTAATAAATCAGTTCACATCTCTACTTGATAACTCGTGTTTTATTCTTCGGAAGTTTCTTATCAACCAGCTGCCTCCCGCCGACTTCTGCCTGTCTTCAGTCCTGGTGCCTACCTCCTCCAGAACAGTCGGCCCTACTTTGGCAACCGCCAGGCGCCAGGCTCAGGCAGAAGCATCGGCACATCCAGTGTCCTCTACGCATCAGGCACTGGGTGCTAGGGAGGTCAGCCTTTATTATTTTTCATCACCCCATCATTCTGACGTGCACTAAGACCGCCCCTTTTTTACAGTTCTTGTGAAGACGCTGATACGTCTGTTACAGAATCAATATCAAGTTGAAATAGTAAACAGTCAAGGTGGGATTTAATAATCTTGTTTATTAATGTTGTTGTCTCTTTTTAGTGTCGCTATTTTTCGTTTCATCGAGTTTCAAATCACAACGGTACTAAAGAAGTTTTCACTTCAAAACTTTTCGAACTACGTAGTTTGTAACACCCGCACTTTGTCCCATTTTTTAAACATTAGCTCCACATAGGAGGCCCTGAGAAAAATAATTCCCTTCAGGGCCCATGTCATCCTTGGGGTTGCTGTGTGGAAGTTCTTTTTTAAGAAAGGAAGGAGAGGAAGTTCTGGAAGGAAAAAGGTATGAGGGGTGAGTAGGAATCTGGAGGGTCAGTGCGTCCATGAGTAACGGACGTATGAATCCATTCCTTCCACTGGGGTAAATTTGGGAGCCGGGTATCGGTACCGCCTCCCCGGGAACCTTTTATTTTATAATCAACACCTCTGCCATAGGTCACCCCAAGTGGTTCGCTACGTATGGTGACTTAGCAGGGATGCCCGGGTTCATGGGGTGAGGTTTGTCTAGGTCTTAACGGCGGATGTGTCTGCCCACTCACTGCTTGGCAGACTGGATTAAGAGGGATTGGTGAAGGAATACCGTTTGGCCTGTCTTGCAGGATTCTCTCCACCCATCACCTTACACCGTAGTGGGAGGGATGGATTCATCGGTTACTCCAACTCTAACCCCCACATTACAACCCACACCTCATACTTTTTTACTTCCCAGAAAATCCTCACCTTCCTTTCCAAGACCCTCCACACAGCATCCCCAAAGACAACATAGGCCCTGAGAAAAAATATTTTCTTCAGAGCCTCCTGTGTTTGTTGAGCTAGCTCAACAAGCTATTGTAAAAAAAATCCGTGCAAACATTGCAAACATGCTCTCATTTGACTTCCATTGCGTGGTGTGTGCTCGTTTTATCAGTAAAGTCATAAAGATGCAAACAAATACCCCCTTCAAATTAGGAATAAAATAATCGCCAGGCACCTTTTTTTAGTCATCACCAGCTCTATAAAAACCTCTTGCGATTTTTTGTTAGCCGGCCGGCCGGTGCCCTCAGGCACGACACGCTGTCGTAAAGCTGCGGTTATAATACGCCATACGGTAGGTAGGTACCTAACTGATATTATATTTAGGCACTATTTATATTACAAAATATAGGTTAGGTATTACGGACTGTTGGTTGGTTTGTTGGTTATAGGATAATCAAAGGTTATAGGTTATAGGCAATTGAAGGACTATTGTTGAGTTATGATCATGTTACGACGAAGAAGTCTAGGTAAAACTTATTACCCAACATATTAAAATAATAATAGGTAGGTATATTTTTTATAGGCACTTATTCAACTTGTTTCCAATCATTCCGAACATGAAATAATATTCACTAGAAATTTTAGCAAAGTATTTCAAAATTTTTGAATAAACAGACAAGCGAATTATTGTGAGTCACGCATCATGAGTCAGATGAGATACCTATCTATGACCGGAATTTTGTGGGTGAGGGGCAGGTATATTGGTATTAATAGCTTCGAGGGCAGGAAAACTTCAGAAGGAGCCTTGTGCCGGGTGGTGCCAGGCCAGTTCATTGGCCGTTGCTAAGAGGGAGACTTGCCAATCTTGCCATCAATGCCTGCAGGTATGTAGGTAGGTACCTGCCGGCAGGGTCATAATTCATAATATATTATGTAGGTACTTGCTATTGTTACTACCAAGGTAGGTTCTAATTTATACAATAATTTTGTGGGTTGACTCTGTAAAAAATATTTCTAAGAACCTTGGGTCAGCTTTTAGAGATAATTCTACGTTTAAATTTTTGAAGGGAAAAGGCAAGGTTCGTATCGTACCCTTAGGAAAGGGGATTTTTGTGAAAGAAAGAAGTTCTGCATTGTTTTATTTTTAGTTTTTACGGCCTCTGTTCCCAGTCAAATTCGCTACTCAGCAACAACTGTTTTACTATTTAATTAAATGAACACAATATTAGCGAAACTCAATGGAAATCTGGAGACAGAAAAATCAGAAAAGATATTGGCTCCGCTGGGACTCGAACCCAGGACCTTTTGCTTACATGGCAACAGCTCTACCGATTGAGCTACGGAACCCATATTAATTCGGTCACTTTTAACTGTATCATACTTCGACTAAGAACTACCAACATTATCTTCATCTTCTTAACGCACATATTATTGGCTGCTATCTTTATATATGATTGCAAGATTCAACTCGAACTAAATGCAATCTAGATAGTGTCTGGATAAATTTTTATCCATTTTATTTTTAATACGCGACATCTATTGACTTTTTTCTGCAAGTCTAGGATGAATATTTATTTTTAATTTTTTAAACTTTATGAGTAAAATCTCAAATTATAATATTTAATTAAATGAACACAATATTAGCGAAACTCAATCGAAATCTGGAGACAGAAAAATCAGAAAAGATATTGGCTCCGCTGGGACTCGAACCCAGGACCTTTTGCTTACATGGCAATAGCTCTACCGATTGAGCTACGGAACCCATATTATGAGTTTCGCTAATAATGTGTTAATTTAATTAAATATTATAATTTGAGATTTTACTCATAAAGTTTAAAAAATTAAAAATAAAAACTGTTTTACTGTTGAGGCGAATTTTTGCCTCAACACTGTTAAAATTTTATTCATCGAAGCTCAAATGTAAATTAATCATTTTATTGGATACCTGGATAGGTCAGGGGTCGGCAAACTTATTAGCTAAAGAGCTAAATATGTACATTACAAATTACAACGATTAAAAAAATTTGAGAGCCAAATCTGTGAATTTATGTAGCAAATATTTATTATAATTTTAGCACTTAATTTGCACTTGATTTTATTAATTGATAAAAATAGTACGTAATTAAGGAATCCATAAATTTAAATCACGACAATGACTGACAAACACCTAAATGCGTACAATCTCCTTGGAAAGTTTGAGTAAGTCAGGTTTGTATGTTGTTATTCTTAATTTTAGGCACGATACCAGGTTCTCATAAATAAGATAACTTCTCAGTTTAGTCTTCATAAAGTTCATGCTTGAAAAATATTGTTCCCATAATATGTAGAACCGAAAGGGAAAGAACAACAGACGCGAGCTTTTTTAGCCGGACATAAGAGTCAGGAATACTATTCCAGGCATTGGAGATGATCATGTCTTCCTTGTAGAGGTCTTTCAAAGCAGACCACTTGGGTTGTGAACTAAGCTCACATTTGTTCCTCTCCAATATTTCCATAACAATAAACACAAAGACGTTCAAAATCTAAGACATCTAAATTTAGAGCTCCAGCAATTGTACGTATTTTAAAGGGCCGCACGGGGCCAAGGAGCCGCACTTTGCCGACCTCTGGGATAGGTGATCGAACCCAAATTATTATTTTTACCTGTTTTAAAGTCTGCCATGTCAAGGTCATGTCCGAAGTCTTTTGTATACACGGTATCCGGAGACTTGTACTACCTACAAACGGGAAGCTGATGAATCTACATAACACAGAGAATTCAAAAAGCTCTTTTTTTTCAGTTCGAGCATAACGATAATTATTTATATTTTGATAGATTTTCGGCATCTAAAAAAAACTACGCTTCGACCGATTTAAAAAAGACATCAATAATAGTTATTGATATTAATCCCCTAAAGTCGGACTTTTTTCAAATTTGACGTACTTTTGATGGACTCCAGATACTAATATCTACAGCCTGTATGTCGGGCGAATATCTACAGCTCATATGTTGAACTAATATCTACGAACTTCAGAGTGTTGACTAATATCTACAGAGCGTAGGTTGGATTAATCAGCTAAATGTGTCCAATAGTCCGACATTACTGATTTTTACATACATACTTACATAAATTACGTTTTTTTAACTGCATACGCAATATTACGTTATTCCAATATGCTATACCTACATAATTGCAAATCCAACCTCTGCCAGTGCTGTAGATATTCGTCAACACTTTGGTTCTCATAAATATTCGTCAACAGTTTGAGCTGTAGATATTCGTCAACACTTTCCTTCTCATAGATATTAGTTCGATATTTTCAGTTTTTGGAATTCCTGTAGATATTAGTAGACGCCTCCCTTTTGATGTACTACGAGTACTACGTGTTTCTGGTCACCGTGTATTGAGTGTTATTCACTTGTACTACGAGTTTCTGGTCACAATTGAGAGATTATTACTACAGATTTGATAGGTGCCTACTTACATCTATTTCTAGATAGATTAAAGTATTTTCTGACAGATCGGTAAATAATTTTAGTGAATAATTATTGTTCGTAGATTACTTATGTTATTATTGTGTGACGATCGCTAGAAATAATTACTAACTAGTAATAAAATAAAATTGGCCTCGTTCTCTATAATGCGTAATATGTACACAATGTAGGTACAGTCTACAGTGTAGTATTATTTATGGAAGAGACAGAAATAAAGACCTTGCGGCTAAATATAGGGTTTTCTTTCGATGCAAACTGCAACTTCGAAAAGTTTGCGAAAGAAGCACTGACGCCACCGACCAAAAAAACATTGTGGCCGGTTCCATTAGGAAGACATGTTATTATATTAGTGCGAGAGATACTGAACTGGGGATTAATTAATACAACAAATCATTAATAACATCAATAAATAATCATAGGGAATCTAGTTACCTCCAAATATACTTAAAAAACCAATCACAAAAATCATGCTAATGCATAATCTTTTTCTTATGTATTCGGAACTTCCGCAACTTCCCGGGTCTCGAAATGACAACACTCGATCCATAATATTATTTTTTAAAACAGCTCTTATAACGGTCGTAGTAATTATTATAATTTAGTACTTATTTAAGTTAATAATAGATCCGCCGCGCTCGTTTTCTGAATCTCGAAAGATGCGAGAAGATGATTCGAGTATTTTTGGAATTTTCTAACGCCCGCAGAAAGCGAGATTGTTTTGACGATTGTTTTGATTGTATTATTTCTTTCGAGTCTTACAGGATTTTTATTGGATCGACTAACTATAAATAATTGAAAATCTATTGGTTGTCTGGAATCTCGTGATTCAAGCAGTAAATTGGCGATTGGTATTGGGTTTGAAAATAACACTTCACGGTTTTTCGTAACCTAAAACTTTATCAAAGTTAATCGAAATTTAACGTAAAAAATGTAACATCTTTATTTGTTTTAAAAGTAAAACTTCTTTAAGCACGATTGACTTGGGGAGTAAGCTGGTGAATGCGTGACGAGAGCGTTACGAAAAGTGTGATCGGACGAGGTGAACGGTCGGGAGAGGCGAACGGAAGTTGAGAGGGAGATATAAGTTAGTGAAGTTTTACTTCAGTCGTATGATCTAAAGCACACTCGTTTTTTTTGTTATTCATGGAGCTCCTTTGAAATTTTTAAAAACTTGTACCTATGTAAATTTGTATATTAAAAAAAAAATTAGGCGAATACTGCACAAGAGTCCCAAGTGCTCCCGACTGTACAGAGCCAGTGGGACTATGGCATCCCCAATCGGGGTATGTTGTGGGGCTGTAGGACGTGGGGAGGGGAAGGAGATGATTGAAGAGGAAGATTTAGAATTATTTGGCTATTCAGATCGGGTCAACAAATACAGCTAAAGTAATTTCAAACAACATTTCGATTTCGGTGGTCTTTCATATGCTATGTTTTATCACCATGATTTAAGTTACTTGATGAGTAGTTACTTGAAAGTATACTCAGATGTGGGGATAGGGTTGCCAGCTCCCGTTTTATGTATTAGAGGATTTGATACGATTAAATAAAGGACATCAATATTTTTTTAATAAAATGCTCTTATGGTATCAGTAGCGACATTTATTAATAAAATAAAAAAACAATGTTAATACGCAATGTAACGTAGTTTGTCGTTAATCAAAGCCAAGTAAGTAGTACAACCATAATTAGTCTTTTTGCGTTTAAAAGTACCTACACTTCGTATTACTTTTGGCTGCTCTAAGAGCTTCTTGGTTTTCTATAATGAAATTATAAAATTGTTTGCTTTTCATGTTGAAGTTCGACTTTATTTGTAGTTCTGCTTTTACAGTGTCAATATATAACTTATTTCAGTTTTTGGTCCACGTATTTGTACACAAGAAAAAATCCTTTCGGCTTGGGCGTTAGAAACTGGGATGGAAAATAGTATTGTATTATTTTTAGCAGATTCTTGTATTCATCCATAGATTTGAGAGTCTGAACCCAATTTTCAAGAACAGTTTCACACTTCTTATCGTCCATAATTTTCCTCAGGAGAGGCTTTAATATACAGAAACCACGCTGATTCATTTTTTTCCAAAAAGGACAAAGTATTGTCCTCTATTGAAGATTTCAAATTAGAGGACAAGATCAATTTTTGGGTCTGAAATCAGGACATCCTTTAAAATAAAGGACGTCTGGCAACCCTATGTGGGGAATACCCCGTAAGGGGGTATGGCAAGACAATTATTGCACTGCTTCCTTAAGCTGGGCGTACTGTACAGGGCCCGCAGATACTTTAATAGTACACAACTGCTAACCCTGTACAAATTACAAGTGCGCCCCACGGTTGAATTTGGCAGCCACCTCTGGTCTGGAGCCCCAAAATACCTGAAAAATACCCTCGACTCTGTGCAAAAACGGGTGGTCCGTTTGATAGATTCTCCCATATTAACAAACGGATTGCAATCTTTAGAGCACAGGTGTCGGGTGGGAATGCTATCCTTGTTCTACCGGTATTACAATGGAAGATGCTCCGGGGAACTAGCGTCATTAATCCCTTCAGCACCGGTGCATAGCCGAGAAACACGCCAAACGCGTGCCCAACATATCTACACGGTTGACATTTAGCACATGAGAACGGGTCGCTTCTTCGACTCGTTCTTGTGTTCAACAGCTCGGCTGTAGAACGATTTGCCGGCCTTTGTGTTTTCTCCATCCTACAACATGGGTCACTTCAAGACCAATGTTCATTTCTTCCTCTCCTCAAAAAAACCCTCCACACAGCATCTCAGATGACATAGGCCCTGAGGGAAATTATTTTCCTCAGGGCCTCCTGTATGGATTTAATGTAAAAAAAAAAGAAAAGCTGACCGTTGCAGCAGCGAATATGTCCTTAGGTATGTTCCAGAGTGGAAGGTACTTAACTCCACAATTCAGAATCTGTAAAAAATGGATGCTGTCATGTTTGGTGACCAGATCTGAACAGCTAGACACTTTCCAATCTACCTATTCATCAACTCCTTCCTCTCCCCACTCCATCCAGCCTAACAACATAGCCAATTGGGGATGCCATAGTCCCACTCGTATTGGGCGGTTGGAATTCTGATGTGGTATTCATATGACTATATTGTTTCCAGTGGAGGCTTCATCCAGGGCGGGCTCGGAGCCAAATGGCACCCGGTGCTAGGAAAAACCTCAGAGGTGCTGTATTAGGTGTTAGGTTTTATCAGCTCCTTGACTTCTTGGCGCCTTGGCAAATCGGCGCCACATCATCCAAAATACTAATTTCTGTTGTGTGTCTATCTGTAACTCTGGTTGAATGAACTCTAGAACTCGGATATCCTTTGAATTTAATTTTAGTGTCATTTCCAAAATTGGGACTAACTGACGGTAATAAAGTGATAAATCGATAGTACCTACCTAAAATAAATATATTTTTTTTTTACCAAATTTATTTGTGAAAATTTCTTTAGTACTTACCTATTTAGTAGGCAGTAAAGAAGAACAGCATTTTGACCTTTTCAATAGGAAGAACAATTCAAACTGCAGTTGACGGCTCTTCTTCCTCTCTGCACCAAATCAATGCGGGGGTACCACAAGGATGTGTGCTATCACCGACACTGTTTTTGTTGCACATCAACGATCTTGTTGAATGAGCAACAATTCATTGCTATGTTGACGACTGCTCTGTTCACAAGGGTTTATCTTTTTAA
This sequence comes from Limnephilus rhombicus, assembly GCA_929108145.2. Classification (NCBI taxonomy): domain Eukaryota; kingdom Metazoa; phylum Arthropoda; class Insecta; order Trichoptera; family Limnephilidae; genus Limnephilus; species Limnephilus rhombicus. The sequence goes on along the minus strand of OV815287.1, from coordinate 8,463,074 downwards.
CAAGCCCTCTTCCACCTATGATGTCCGAACAGTTCGGGAAGTTACGAGATAAAAAGATGGCCACCATTTTGAGAAGGTTGGGCCTGGGGTAAGGCCAACCTGGCCAGTTTCACATCACAAAAACAGATGTTTGCCTGTCAGATTTCAGCAAAGAGGGAGATGAATAACTACGATTATAATATCCTGTGGATAGTGTGATTTTTCAAAGGTCTGCTTAGCGATTCCGTATTTTTTGTGGGATCGTTATTGGATAACGGACGCTATCTCCTGTCAGATTTGTGTGATTTTTATGGCAGTTATTTGCTTTTTCTACGTACAACATACATTAAATGAATAAATAATCATGCATGCTTGCAGGAATTCATGTTTAATTCAATCTAAACTAATATATGTGATAGAAAATATGTAAAAATCACACAAATCTGACAGGAGATAACGTCCGTTATCCAATAACGATCCCACAAAAAATACAGAATCGCTAGGCTGAGCTACCAAATACCCTAGAATATTAATATGACCAACTCCATTAAAAAATTGGTAGTATTTGGTTGTATTGGCTGGCAACCCTGACCGCTGTAGGCGCTAGTTTAGCTTGGCACAAAATCCATTAAAACATATGAAAAAATACCATCCCGCACAACTCACATCACTAGGAGAGCTACTATTTTTTAACTCCACACAGGAGGTTGTGGGGAAAATAATATTCTTTAGGGTCTATGTCATCTTTGGGGATGCTATAAGGAGGTTATTTTTAGGAAAGGAAGGAGAGGAAGTTCTGGGAAGGAAAAAGGTAAAAGGGTGGGTAGGAATCTGGAGGTCAGTATGTCCAGGAGTGAAGGATGCATAAATCCTCCAACTGCAATGCAAGGCGATGGGTCGAGAGAGTCCGGCTGGAGAGGTCAAAAGGCCCCCCTCAACCAGTACTCTTTCGATCTGGCCCGCCATGCAGTAGGTGGGCAGGTGCATCCACCGCCAACACCCGGACAAGCCTCACCTCATAAACCAAGGCACCCCTGCACCAAACGTAGTGAACCACTTGGGGTGACTTATTGCGGAGGTGTCGGTAGCGTAGCATACTGCTATCAGAATTTATGCAAATTGTCAGAAGTTTTTTTTTTTTTTACATTAACTCCACACCTAGGGGGCCTTGAGGAATATAATTTCCCTCAGTGCCTATGTCATCTGGGATGCTGTGTGAAGGGTCTTTTTGAGGATAGGAAGGTATGAACATTGGTCTTGAAGAGACCCATGTTGTAGGAAGGAGGAAACACAGAGGCCGGCAAATCATTCCACAGCCGAGCTGTTGAACACAAGAACGATTCGAAGAAGCGACCTGTTCTCGTGTGACAAATGTCAACCGTGTACAAATGTTGGGCAAGCGTTTGGCGTGTTTCCCGACTAGGCACTGGTGCCGAAGGGATCAATGACGCTAATTCCTCGGAGCATCTTCCATTGTAATACCGTTGGAGGTATAGTAATAATTCTACAGTATTTGGCGCCAGCAATAAAAAAAGTTAACAAAGAACAACTGGTTTAAAAATAATTTATTTAAAGTATATTTAAACAAAACTATTAGTCAGGAAGATAATGTATCACTAGTATATTTGGAATGTTCTGGATCTGCCGCTGTAGGACTTGGTGGAGCCAAGGATGTAGCGGAAGTAGCCAAAGTGCTGGATGCGGTAGGTTCCCACCGGAGCCTTGTCAGTCACCTCCCAGTAGATGTTCACCTTGCTGGTGCCCAGGATCAGGGAAGTCCTCTCCCAAACAAATCTGCAAATAAAACATAAATGTAAAATGTTGTCTGACAAATGAAAGGATAGAGCTGATGGTTAATGCAGAAACGCATATTGGTAGGAGGCGTTGTGAACTGAAAATTACAAGTGAGCAGTTCGCATATGGTCGAAGAGAAACCTTCAGAAAACTAAAGTAGACAAGAGTGGGAAGGCTACAAATCACCGCACAAAGAGGAGACCGATTATTCCATCTCATTCCCTCGCAAGCTAAATCCTAGATGTGTGTTTGTCTCTTTTTCGTTTCATCGAGTTTCAAATCACAATGGTGCTAAAGAAGTTTTCACTTCAAAAATTCAAGCGTGCAGTTCCCACGCAGTAGAAGTGAAACTTTCATAAAAACTAACGTAGACAAGAATTGGGAGACTACGAAGCACCGCACAAAGAGGAGACCAATTATTCTATCTCATTCTATCTCGCAGGCTAAATCCTATAGATGTATGTGTTTGTCTCTTTTTAGTGTCGCTTTTTCGTTTCATCGAATTTAAAATCACAATGGTGCTAAAGAAGTTTTCACTTCAAGAATTTTCCATAAACGCTCCTGAAAAATTTGAAATAATTCTATGAAATTTAGCATTTGAAAATATTTTTAAGGATTGCAAATTTTTAAGTAAATATTTTAAACTAATGAATTAATGTGACAATAACTTTTATAATGTATTTTGCTAATTTAATATGCTTTATAATTTCGTACAAACTAGAAATTACAGTTTATAAGATGAAAACCCTCAGCAAGTGACCTTAAAAATATTACATTTGTTTGTGCTAAAAATTTTAATATTTTTAATTGCATGTCGATTTATAATGCTAAAATATGAAGGAGTCTTTCATCTACTTTGAAAAACAGTATTTTATTTTGAAATAAATATGTTCACACTAATTTGGGAGGAAGGTATGGGTACCGTCACCCCTGGAACCATGTATTGGATTACCAACACTTCTGCCATAGATAACCCCAAGTGGTTCGCTAAGTTTGGTGACTTAGCAGGGGTATCCTGATTTATGGGGTGAGGTTTTTCCAGGTCTTGGCGGCGGATGCGTCTGCCCACCTGCTGCGTGGCAGGCCGGATCGAGAGAGACTGGTTGAGGGAGATCTTTTGACCTTTCCAGCCGGACTCTCTCGACCCATCGCTTTGCTCCGCAGTTGGAAGGATGGATTCATACTCCGTCACTCCTGGACACTGACCCTCTGATTCCTACCTACCCCTCATACCTCTTTCCTTCCCAGAACTTCCTTTTCCTTTCCATAAAAAGACCCTCCACACAGTATTCCCAAATATGAAATATGTACTGAGGGGAATTACTTTCCTCAGGGCCTCCTGTGTGGAGCTAATGTAAAAAACATTATTTTTATTATATAAGTAATGTGTATAACTGTCTGTTTCCTCAATAAACTAAACAAAAAAAATCCCTAGCGGATATCCAGGGCCGGCTATTTGAGCATTTTGCTCCAGGCGTAATTGTAAGGAACCAAGGCACTGATAAAACCTAACATCTAATACAGTGCCAGGTGCCGTTTGGCTAAGGGCCAGCCCTACGGATATCTAACATCTGTACCCATTGAGTGCCGACATATCCGAGCAGATATGGTAACAGCTCAACAGCACTTGACTCGATTTTATGGTATTTTTAACCTTAAAAAATGTTACCTTGTTTCCCAATGGGCATCTGTGGCAACCACCTCCCATGAGCCGTCCTGTTCTATGTACCTCTCCACCGTCAAGTAAGATTTCTCCGTCATCAAATTGTTGCGTGGGTTTCCAGACACCTGTAAAATAAAGCATTCAAATATCAACACATACAACCCTACACATTTACTCCAATATTTATTTATTAATTTATTTATTGTTTCTTTACACTGCAGATAAAATGTTTACAATACAATTTGTTACCTCACTAGAGCAAGCCTGTGTTGAGGTTAATAATAATTATACAAGTTAACAAAAAATTATACAGATATTGAAAGAACAATATTGTTGTATTTCTTACAGATTGAGATTATGGGTACCTACTAAACTGTTGGCGCTAGGTAGTACATTAATGTAGACTTTTAGGGTGACGATAGTTTTGAGATCTGATTTAAAATAAAATAAAGTTTTTTTTGTTTTTGTTTTTAAGGATTAAGTTGTAAATAATAAATATATGTATATAATTTAACATGTTATAGATTTGGCAGGAGGAAGATGACAAAAGCGGTTTAAACAAAAATAATATTAATTTAGCTTATTATTATAAACATACTCATTAGTTAATAATTTAGAAAGGACAAAGTAGAGAAAATCAATTGGCAATCCTCGACTAACACAAATAATAATATAATGTATTGCTTCCTTCATCTTAGTAAGTACCCATTAAGAAACATTAAGGCAGGGTTTCTTAAACTTTTGCAGTCACGGACCACTTTCACAATTCAAACAATTCCACGGACCCCCCCCCCCCCCCCCCCCCCCGACGACATAAATAGTTTTTAGAAATGAAAAAACCTTATTTATATTTACACTCACTTACTTACTAAGTTTATGAGAAGGGTGCTGCTGCGGGAAAAAAGAAAACCCTGCCTCGCAAAGATAAATAGCAGCAAATGGTATCATCAGAACGGACATAGCTCGCTTGACAAGAAGAGGGTAAGCTTGAATCAAAGAACATCAAAACTCGCCAAGATCTTTACCAAGACCTACTGCGGACCCCTGATACACATGCTACGGACCCCACTTTAAGAAACCCTGCACTAAGGTAACAATATTTCTCTCAATATTTTATTTTGTGTTATTTTTATTACGTTTTTATAAACTGTTACCTCAAAACACGCACACTATTATTAACCTCAACACAGGCTTGTCCTAGCGAGGTTAAAAATTGAATTTTTTATTATAATATCCTGTAAAGAAACAAAAAAAATTAGAGTGTGTAATTCACACGCGATAGAAGTGAAACTTGAAAGTCGCTAGATATCGCTATATTTTGCCTGTTTATTTTAGTGGTTTGAGGAAGATGTTTATTTTTTTGGATTTCGTAGGATTCGAACCTCCGTCCGCTGGATTTCTCTGTCCGCTGAAATTTGCGACGCACTGTACCGCTGCGCTATGGGACGTGTGCGGCGAGGTGTGATTTTACCGTATTAAATTCCAACGACCTGTAAAACAACAAAGCGGCCATTGAGCGCAGACCTATCGTCGTTTCCGTTTTATATCTCAACCAGCAGGAGCCTTGAGCGCAGTTTGATGTTTCGCAGGTGCCGTAGTGCGTCATTTCCGTTTTATCCGAATTTCAAATTACTCTAACGGGGCTAAAGTAGTTTCACTTCAATAAACAATTGAAGTTTTAAAAATTATTCAATCAGAGGCAATGGGACATTCTCAAAGTAGTTAAGTTTTTACGCAGCCAGCAATTTGCTGCCATTCTAAAAAGGACTAGTAATTCATAAGCAGATTTTATTTTCGAAGACTAAATAGTGATATCACCACGGACATATGAATATATCTGGACCTGCCCTAAGTGATAAAAACGTATTATTTCCCCCTCCCCATGGAGCCGGCTAGAGCTCCGCCTTGGAGCCAGCTCGCTCCATGGGGAGGGGAGAGAACCTCGCTTGAATCTAAAATATTTGACGTCATCATTCTTGTCGTGACCAGCGCGGAACTAACATTCATATATTTTACGAAATAACACGCCAAAAACGGTAGCTTGTGCTATACATTTATACCCACATATTATTGGACATAGCGAATGTGGGCAGTTCTCCAGTGTGCTCGTCGCTGGTTACAGGGGTAAGTAAATTATGAAACATTTGTAAAAGTGTCTTAACTAAATACGGCAACAAAATATTGCTATGTGAATGGGGGCGAATCTTTTCGGGGCGAGCATTTGGCCTTCGAAAATATGTTATTAACGTGGCAAGCAATTCGCGCTCCCATGTAAAAAGGTCTATTCATTCAAAGCAGATTTTGCTTTTAAGAACTAAATGGTGATATTATAATGCGAGATGCCTATATACTGTCAGATTGATTTTTTAACGAATCACAGTCTCTTCTTCCTCTCTTCGCCCCCCATAGTTTGGTTTTACCCCTCACCTGTATGTTCTGGTCTATTGATTTGGATGTCTATGGATATCACAATGTGAGTTTGTTGTGAATTGTATATTGTCATTTTCATTTATTAACAAATCACAGAAAGGGAGATGGATCAAATTGGACGTCAAACTTGAAACGTGTTTACAAACTTCAGTGATAACCTTTATAATATAAAATTCAGCATTTGACAGAGGGTACTCACAAATTTGACGTGGACTACATTTCCGAAGGTGTATCTCTCGTTGGGCTCCACAACGCATTCTCCGAAGGACAGACCCCAGGGGGCAATGTCGAAGATGACAGGGGTCACCAGGGAGATAAGGTCGTTGGAGAAATCAGTGGGTGTTGGTCCAGGGTCTAGTGTTCTGTCCTGTTAACAACAAAGAAGAGGTTAAATCATCTACAAACTGTTGGTGCATGATTCATAAACTATTTATTTATTTATTTACGCCCTTGGAGCATTTACATCGATCGTGTAAAATAGTAATAATAGAAATAGAAACAATAAAATACCAATTATTTAATAGTATTATTTCTCTTCCCGTACACTAATAGAAAGGAAGCAGAATTAAAAAAGAAATAACAACAAAAACAATATTAGAATAATAATAATAAAATTTACATCAGAATTTTAGAAATTTCTGTATAAATTTAGGTACGGAATAAATGAAAATATCAACGGAACTGAATTTATTTCCAAACCTATGTAGTCTTTGGATTGGGGAGTTAATGAAATAGTTAGTTTTAGACGGATAAACAAAGAACGGCTCTAGAAGTCTCGTGTCACTATTTGGTACTCGAATGTTATTAGTTTTGTTAAGTCAGGTGCGTCAAGTGATCCATTAACTAATTTGAATAAAAGAACCAAATCGCTGTTGGTTCTTCTACATGATAGGTCAGTTAAATTAAGTATTTTCATTAAGGGAACGTACCCAAACTACGTGACCAAATTTTTGCAATTTTTAACCCCCTCCCCCCCCGGTGACCAAAAACCTAAGGACGCCGCCGCTCATTTGTACCAAGCGTGGTATTTTGAAGACCCCCCCCCCCCCCGAACAGTTCATGTAGTATGGGTACGTTCCCTAATTTAACATAGTTAATTTGTTCAATGTGTACAAAGAGTTTGAAATTAATGAACCTTAAAAATTTATGCTGACCTATCACAATTTGTATTTGATGTGCTTTATACATAGGGACCAAATAGTGGAATTGTATTCTAAATTACTTCTTACTAAAGCAGTGAAGAGAATTTTAAATGAATAAAGTGACGTAAAATCTTTTACTGTTCTTAAAATAAATCCCAAACATTTCGTAGCCTTATTAGTAACTTCATTAATATGTGGAATAAATGTTAATTTTTCAACAAATACGATACCCAGATTCTTGATATGAGACATCTTTATGAAAAATATTGTTGATACTATAATGAAACATAATAGGATTTTTGTTTCTACGGAAAGAAATAAATTGACATTTATCAATGTTTAAAAATAGTTCATTATAATTACACCAATCCTGTTATATTGAAAATATGTTTTAGTTTACCTCGATGAGAGCCTTTGCCAGGTCGTTGAACTGGTTCAGATGAATGGTGAGCGTATGCGGGCCAAAGATTGTAGATGCGGCTTCATATCTTTGCGCCTGAAACAAACAATAAGCCGTTAGCCAAGCGCAATTGAATATTGCTAATGCGGCAGTTATAATATCACCGAGCATTTAACCTCAATAAAAGTAGGTATAAACTTAGTACATAAAACACAGAGGGTGGCAGTTTATGTTTTGGAATCACAGGGATAGAAATAAAAGACACTGTTAGACGTGCGCAGTTGAATATTGCCAATGCAGCAGTTCATTGGGGGTTACCCCACATAGCATTTAGCCCCCGTTTTTTACTTTTTACGGTAATAGGCCGAAACAGAATAGTGACACATCATACCGACTGTGACAATATTATTTAGGTGTTTTACATGACGTAGGTAACTTTGAACACTGCTGTTATTCTGTTAATGTAATTGTATGACTGATTTAAGGTAACAACTAGTATGGCAAACTAACGTCGAACATGGACAATGATCTGGGTAGAAAGAGGTTGAATGAGATCCCCAATTGGGGTATGTTGTGAGACTGAAAGAAGTGGGGAGATGGTAGAGGAAGTACCTGGCTATTCAGATTTTATCATCAAACACAGCTAAAACCATTTCAAGCCATGTTTCAATTCTGAATGATGGTTTTACACTTGGACCCCTAGCACGGTCGATCGATAAGGATTGTATCAAACTTTCTGTAATTTCTCATCATTCCCTAACATGACTGCAGATTTCCAACGAATAAATAACAGTACACAATGACTAAGTGTTCTTAATATATTCATCGTCAACTGTTTGTATGTTAGCGATCTGCAGGTGTCATAGTGAAAGTTATCGATACAATCCTAATCGATCAACCATGCTAGGGGTCCAGGGGTTTTTTCCACTCTGGAACATGCTGTAAATATCCTAAACATTACTTTAAATTAATAAATTGTAAAATAACACAAATCAATCAAATAAAATTTACTTGCCCACGCCGGGATTCAAACTTCGGATTGCTAGTTGGGAGTCTTACCCCTAGACCACGGAGACCATATACATAGAACCTAGGGGGGAATGTTGAAAGAGAAGGAATTAAAGTATGACGTTTACCTGGTATTCCTCGGGAGTGGCGACATAATCGCTGTAGGTGTTGGACAGACCGGCCACGACGACCTTGACATCCTTGCCGGCTGCAGCGAAGGTGTTGGTGAGCACTGAGCGCATGCGGCGCCCCGACATGGTGGTGAACTCTCCGGGCACGGCCGCCAGCACAACGTCTCCAATCAGTGCCAGCTGTGAGGACACAATGGTCGGCTGCCACTCGTACGGGAATGTAATCTGAAATAGAAAAGTTAGATTATCATTTTAATTATCGGCATTATTAATTTTATTTAATTTTCCCGGTATGGTGGAGAAGACTTGAAGGATGTCAAAGCGGGATGATAAGGTTGTTCAGCCAACAGCATCTGGAGCCACTCAATTCAGTACAGATGTATTTAATTTTTTTTACATTAGCTCCAGAAGGTCCTGAGGAAAATAATTTCCCTCAGGGCCTGTGACATCTTTGGGGATGATGTGTGAGGGTCTTTTTAGGGAAAGAAAGGAAAGGAAGTTCTGTGAAGGAAAAAGTATGAGGGATGGGTAGGAATCTGGGAGTCAATGTGTCTAGGAGTGACAGACGTATGATTTCATCCCTCCAACTGTGGCATAAGGAGATAAGTTAAGAGAGACCGGTTGGAGAGGTCTAGATTAGGTCTCCCTCTGCCAACCTCTCTCGATCTGGCCCGCCATGCAGTTGATGGGCAAACGCATTGACCGCCAAAACCTAGACAAACCTCACTCCATGAACCCGGGCACCCCTGTTAAGTCACCAAACATAGCGAACCACTTGTTATATATCCAATAAACAGTTCCCGGGGTGGCGGTACCCATATCCGCCTCCCAAATTGATTGTGTCTTCTCCACCAAACTGATGAAAGGGACATTCTTCTACGATGCGTACTGTTATTTCAACTAGTAAAAATAACTTTCAACTAGTAAAAATAACATTCAACTGGTAAAAATAACTTTCAACTAGTAAAAATAACATTCAACTGGTAAAAATAACTTTCAACTAGTAAAAATAACTTACAACTAGTAAAAATAACTTTCAATTAGTAAAAATAATTTTCAACTAGTAAAAATAACATTCAACTGGTAAAAATAACTTTCAACTAGTAAAAATAACTTTCAACTAGTAAAAATAACTTTCAATTAGTAAAAATAACTTTCAACTAGTAATAATAACTTACAACTAGTAAAAATAACTTTCAGTTAGTAAAAATAACTTTCAACTAGTTAAAATAGGTTTATTGAGAGACTTCTACTGTATTGTGTAAATTCTGGGTCGCGTTCACTGGGGCAACCATTTATGATGTTTTTCATCCAATGCCTAAAATAAAAAAGATCTCTCACCCTTCCAGTGGCAAGCAGAATGGGCTTTGGCTTCTGGCACTCGATGTCATCCAGGGTGGGCTCGGCCAGCAGGTTGCGCACCGAGTTCCACAGCGGATTGCCGGTGGTGGTGCCCTGACTGAAGTTGAAGGCTCCGGGGCCGTCGGTGGTGCCCGCTGCAAAGCTGTATCCCATGGCCGGCAAGCAGCCTCGAACCGGGGCATCCTGAAACACATCTCCTCCATTAACCTTTGGAACACCGAGCTTCCACAACAAAATATTCTGTAGTACGTCAGAATCATGCATGGTGACATGGTGACCAGACAAATCAGAATGAATTCTACTCAACACCTCCATTGAAAAGTCATTAATGTGATTGAAAAAAATTGGCTAAATACATAGGTAATGGGCAATTTTTTTTTTAAACTTTTAATGACTTTTCAAAAGAGGTGTTGAGTTGAATTTGAGTTTTCATGTGTCTTCGTGATAAATTAAATTTTTTGTAAATTGTAATGGTTTACCAGAAAATACGCACATATATTTATAAACATTGTTTATATCTATCATTAAGTAGTTTCCCCTGAATAGCTTCTTATATTAATTAAATGAAGAAATATAAAAGTATTTTAATGGAGTTTTGATTTTTTTAATTAGTAACTCTCTTTTATAATAACTTTTTGTAGTGAATGTATGTCTTAAGGTATGAAAGAGATATGCATGTATGAGTGAGACAGCATGAGTAACGCATAAAAGGGCGTGTTTGTTGTCCATCCGTCCTCTTTTATTACACAGGCTCCCTAGAAGCAACATGTTGTACCGCTCTCTCAATAAATGTAAATACGGATACCAACATCTTATTATTGTCTCAATCTTCAGAAGAACTCTTGGTTTTGTAAAGGACAGATTACCACACTTTTGAAGGTTATTCCCATCAATAGACACCTACTTTTTGTCCCATATAAAGAAAATTGTACATGTTTATCTGAGACACTATCTAGGTTACAAACCAGTTCTTCGAAAATTTGTTATCATTTAAAAAGGTAGCTGCCAAAAATATGGGCAAAATTTAGTCAAAGATAATATGTATTGTAAATTCTGAATTTGAAATATGAGATTGACAAAAATAAAAGGTCTCAGACTTAAAAATAAGAGGTCTCAGTGGCCGAGTTGGTTAAGGCGCTCAGCCCAATAAGAAGAGAGATCCTGGGTTGGGATCCCAGTTGCGACCGTTACCTTTTTATTTTTCTGTCTCTTTTTCTATTTCATATTTTCGTTTAGATTTATTGGTGTTATCTTCTTCTTCAATGTTTTTATGGTTATAATATATTTTCATAAAGCTACACAATGAATCTAAATAAATACAGTAATATGAGATAAAGAAGTCGATGACACTTCCACAACGGCACACTTTTCACAAATAAAATAAATATGTTGGCAAGTCAAAACGGAAGGATAAGTACTTTTCGACAAGCTATGCTATTTATAACTTATTATGGCATCATACCATAAATTTTTATTTAAGTAAACCCTTTCTTTCGCCAGCTAGCGTAGATTCAGGTTGTTATTTTAAATGACAATATAATCTTGTATTTCGAATAACTTCTTTTCATTTTAAACTAAAACCTAATCCTGGCAGATGCATCTGCAATATAGAGTAGCGATATGTAGGTTCAGCTGGAGAGGGCTCTTAAACTCAGGTTCTTCGCGCGAAGCAGATCCTACTCCTACTCCCTTTTCAAATCGACTACCCCCAAAGAACCCGGTTCAGTACTTGTAACCGGAAATCGGCGGGCGAGACCACTCGCAAGTCGGGTGCGGCGGCGCAGTGGTTTGAAACACTCGCACTCGTCATACCAGTGCGTCTCGATCCAAGCCACATGCGAGTCGGGAGTAGGTCACGAGTTCGAGTTCTTTTGCGGTCTCCGGCTCCGAAGTCCGGCTAGGGTGGAACTCGAGAGTCTCGGTTCGAGCCATTCGAGAGTCGGGAGCAGGTTGTGCGTTCGAGTTCTTTTGCGGGCTCGGGTTCCGAGATGTGAACCCATGCGTCTCGGTCCGAGCCATTCGCAAGTCGGGAGTGACTCCCAGGACCTGCTCCAAGAACTCAAGTACTTTTAAAAGGAAGCACGTCTCGGAGGCCTCCGGCAAAATGCATAACTTACCCATCTCTAATATAAAATAATCTATATTTTTTTCAGCATTTCAATAATGTAAATTGTTGCCACATAATCCCATGGTAACAATACGAAAAAAGTATATAATATGAATAGCCACTTACCCTCATAAACTGTCCTGTTTTTGGATTGTAGTCAGGAACACTAATGTGTGCCATATCTATAAATTGGTGAATTGTCTTAATCGGTCCAGTGACCTCGAAATCATCTTGAGATTGCAACAGCCTCTGTAAACATAAATTAATATTAAATTACTTATGAGAAAAGCAGTAAACTGTGAACAATAAAACAGCAATTATTTAGCCGTTTATTGAAAGGAGTCATGCATTTATTCATTATAGTGAATGTACAACTGAATTCCCTGAAATTTCTAAACATGCAGCTTTCCTTTTTTTTAATGGCGACATAAATATTTAAATATGCAATGATTAAGATAGCATATATTGAAAAGTATGCACAAAATGTGAAATTTAATAAAAGTCTTCATACGCTATTAATTAATAATACAATTAATATTGTTATTGCTTGTGGAAATAAATGCTAGATACTAGGTAAATATTTCCTGTACTTAATACAAAAGTTTTTATAAAGACTGATAAATGAGCAAAGCAAGTTTTTATGTCAATTTCTTGCCAGCAAGGTATTGCCATAAAATTATTATAGATTAACTATTTTAGATTGTCATGTATTGCCTTTTATTCTTGTCGAACTATTGCCCTGTCTTGCCAGTGAGTTATCGCTACAGATATTACGACAAAATTGCTGGGCCAAATCTATTTCCTTCTCGTTCTGTTACATATAAGCATCTCTGTTCCCAAAACTGCTGTTTCCTGCTGCTCCCAAAACTGTAAATATTCCGAAAGCAAATAATATTCATGAATAATTTTGAGATTTTGCTTCCAAGTTCGGTGAAGTTATTGCGATGGGAAACGGCAATATTGACAGCCAACACCTTGTCCGGCAAGACTACAGGCGGGCAAGATGATTGTTTGACAATAGGCAATTCTAGGCAAGTTATCCTGCTCGTTTACCAGCACCTTAAAGTAAACCGTGGGGGCTTTTGAGCTGTTAAAAAAAAATATTTGAAACTCACCAGTCCTTCGGTCTTGATCCTCTGGGCGATAATCTTAGTGGAGTCGAACATGTCCTTTCCTGGTCCCTGCGCGAAGCACTTCTCATCGGGGTTGACACAGCGGCTAGAGTGGATGTCGCACGATACGCCCGTGAACTCGCACTTGGGGCCCATTATGTTGGGGGAGATGTCGCCCAGGTTTGTGGACGCAAACGCTCCAACAAACTTACCCTGAAAATTGTTAATCAATTGTTAAAATCAGTTTGTCTTGTTTCGGTGGGAAAAGTCTTTTTAACCTAATATACGCTGTTGTCTCATAAGAGATTAAGTGATCCATCAGCGGTTATCCACTTATGCGGATATCGCTTATCCACTCAATAACCCCAAACCACAATTAATAGTGCACCAGAGAAAACAGTAACGTCTGCGAAAGTCGAATTTTGATTGCAAGTAAAATCTATTTTGAGTTATTCCCTCGTATATATTTTAGTATTTTTATTGACAGCTCTATGAAAATGAAATTTTTTGCCCCTTATAGACAATATGTTCTTTTGAATAAAATTCCACACTTGAAACACTGATACTCCCATTTCAAAATTGTTAGTATGAAGAAGTTTTTTTCTATGTTGCTGTGAACTCGTAAGTACATTATTTAATGCATTTCACAGAAACAATAAGAAACAACAACAGAAACATTATTTAATACATTTGCGGTTGTTTCGTTCCTTTCCCATAATTTGTGATTCGGTTCGCGGTAATACCTACCTGTTTTTACAATGGTAATATTTACCTATTTATAGCCAAGAATTGGCAAAACCGAACAGAGAGAGACCTGTCTCCAAAGCTGGATGCCAGAAAGCCCGTGAAGAATAACAAAATATTGTAAATATGTTTGTACCTTTCCTGGGAAGGTTCCCGGAGGGTTGATAGCTTCCTCCAGCAACACGGAGGCGTACCCCACATTGTCCGAGGAGACAAGCACGTTGGTGTTGTTCATGCTGGTGGGGTGGATGGCGAACCAGTTGATGGCCCCCAGCAAGGTGCCGTTTGTGGAAACCATCTTCAACTGCACCATCTTCTTATCTGTGTCTCCATCTGGATACCTAAAATCATTGTAAGTTGTGGATTTGTTAACCCCTCAGGCAAATTTGTTCACTCTTCGGAACAACTCACACAGGTCTCACAAAAATCTTGGTGTCTCTCTTACTATCAAAGTGAGAAATATGATCTAAACAGTATTGGAAAGAGAAAACACCATGCTATATATTCAAAAACACTTATAATGTACACATTCATGAAACCAAAGTTTCCGACCGCAAATTGAAAAAAAATTATGAAAGTTTGTGAATTTTTTATTCATTACTAGCTGGTACCATTTAATAAAGAAATTGTTTCTCCCTGCGTGTCCTTTCCCATTCGTCCCGTTCCCCTTCTGCCCCTCCCCCCATTCCTCTCCCGCATCCGCTTCCCCTCTCGCATTTCCACTCCGCCTTCTCCATCTTCCTTCTTCCCACTCCCCCCCCCCCCCCTTTCCCCGTCCAGCAAACCCCCTCCCGAGTTCCTCTCCCCCCTCCCAGATTCTCCTCTCCCTCCCTGGTTCCCCTCCCCCCCTCCCGCGTTCCATAAATTAATTCCCGGTACAATTAGTTTTCCCGTACCACCTATTGCAATTTTTTATACAAATTTCATAATGCCAGAGCTCACCAACAATAAAGAACACAACAAAAAAAGAATTATCCAATTTAGTGCATTTGTTAGGAAGTTATGCGCGTAAATACATTTCGGCGATTCATTTTTATACAAATTTCATAATGCCAGAGCGCACCAATAGTTTTATACAAACCTTGTCCTGACAATAACGAACACAACGAAAAAGAATTATCCTATTTGGTGCAGTCGTTCGGAAGTTATGCGCGTACATACATTTCGGCGATTCATTTTTATTTATATAGATTTTTACTTGAAACAACAAAAAACGCGTTTATAATACATTTATCTAATAAAATATGTGCATGTTTTTTTTGTTGTTTACCAGTAATTTTAGCTAGAAAAACCGTAAGGTGAGTCATATTTAAAACTGTTTAATGTTTGCATTCAAAAATTTTACAATTAAAAACTTACATGGTTATTCCTAATAATAAAATTTTAAAACGTATTTCATCACCTTTCAAAAACAGTTTTAGGTTTTGGATACATTATAAAATAATCCATTTATTACGATTTTGTTGCAAAGCGGAAATATTCTGACTTACTGACGATGCTTACTTACTTATGGTCAAGGCCTGAGAGGTTAAGATGAATATATCACAAAATATTTGATTGTGATATTTTCATCAATTTATGCGCAAATTTATTCCTGCATCCGTGTAAATCAGAATGGGAAAAATTAGAATAGATTTTTAAAAATATATTTCTTATTTCAATCTACACATCTGCCTTGATGATGAACACTGTAACGCTGTCCGAAAGATTGACTAAAGAAGAAGAAAGTGCAACGAGGCATAATTAACAAAAAAATAATCACATTTAAATTTTTGACATTGAAAATCTCAAATCAAAACAGATTAATTGAAGTTTTTTTAATATTTGAAGAATAATTTGTTCAGCTTACAAGTTTCTTTCTGCTTCGGGGTTCAACAAATAGGATGAAGGAGATCTGTTGATGTTGGCATTCGTGAGTCTTCCTTCCTTGTAGTGGAGCTTTCCTGGGGTCATGGATTCATGTGCCATTTTAATACTCTGGAATAAAATAAATTATTAATAATCAAACAGTATTTATTATTGAATTTAAGAACCCGGCTACGAGTGCATGACTGACGCCGCGCCGTACTCGCCGTGCCATATAAAGCTCCCGTTGTAATTCGGTTTTGAATTCAAGAATTCGTCAAAGAATGGCGCCACTTATGTTAGCAGATCGCATGAGGACGTGCCTCTGGCAGGTATAAGTATTAAAGATTTTTAAATTTGAGTATCTCCGGATATGGAAAGATTGACAGTAATACTTAGTTGTGAATACTTAGTTGTGAATACTTAGTTGTGAATACTTAGTTGTGAATACTTAGTGGTGAATTCTTAGTTGTGAATACTTAGTTGTGAATACTTAGTGGTGAATTCTTAGTTGTGAATACTTAGTTGTGAATACTTAGTTGTGAATACTTAGTTGTGAATACTTAGTGGTGAATTCTTAGTTGTGAATAATAGTATCACGCGGCTATATATTACATATGACGTCATTGCCTGTCGCGGTGACTTTGTCCTGGTGACTAGCTATCACTGGATCACAGTGGATCCGAGGAACCGGCTATTTTTGGAACCAGTTCCTATCGGATTTATAAAATGGTCACCAATACTTAAACTGTGAAGTCGAACCAAAAGACTCCCGTAGGGCCAGGCAGCAAAAGCCTGCAGAGTGTGTTTTTAACTGCTAGTATATATAATCAGTTTAAAAGTATTTTGGCCAATAAACACTCCAGGGTGTTTGAAAAATGGCCAAAATGTGGCCAAAAACGCTCCAGAGGTTGAGTTTCACTTTTTAATTCAGAAAAATAATTCAGACAAGCGATAAAATATCTAACTACAATATCCTGAGATTTTTCAGACACATGCTAATAATAATAACTAGCAGTAAAAAACCCGCTCTGCAGGTTTTTGCTACTTGGCCCTGCGGATGGCTTTTGGTTCGAGTGTTGGTGACCATTTTATAAATCCGATAGGAACTGGTTCCAAAAATAGCCGACTCCTCGGATCCACTGTGATCCAGTGACAGCTAGTCACCGGGACAAAGTAACCGTGACAGACAATAACTTCATATGTAATATATGGCCGCGTGATACTATTATTCACAACTAAGTGTTACCGTCAATCTTTCCACATCCGGAGAGATACCCAAATTTACCAAATCGTAGCACTTATGAGCACATTTTCATGCGACCTGCTAAGGGAAGTGCCGCCATCTGATGAATTTTTGAATTTGAAATCGAATTAAAAAGATAGCTTTGTTTGAAATTTCACATACACAGATGTCAAAGATATTGAAATACTAAAGAGATATGCTATGATGTCCGCGCGACTATGGGCGGACTATTACCTAATCGGATTAGTTTGCATACAAAGAGAATTTGTTCATTTAGTTGATTTTTTGAAGGTGTGCAGTAGTAGTGGTTAACAATATAGTTTGAATACGGAAAGAATTCATTAATTTAGTTTAACGTTTGTTTAGTTTATTCGTTCATTTAGTTTATTCGTTAATTGGTAAACAATATCGGCGATACCAAGAAGCGCAGTACCACTCAGTAAACACCGCGGATAGCACATCGATTATATTTCAATACCTTTAACAGATGTTTACATGGCGTGGCGCGGCATCAGACATGCACTCGAAGCCGGGTTCTTAAATTTCAACCGCGCAGATGCAAGGCTATTAATACTGTTTGACGATGATGATTGGATAATTTGTATAACACCAGTTTTGTGAAGTCACCTCAAGGTAATCCATCTTGGTGTAAGGGATAACGATATCCTCACTGGGATCTCTGGTATTGAGAATTGAATGATTGGTGGAGTGATGAAAAAAATGTTTCCAGCTATTACAACATTAAAGTGTATGCAGTTACAATGCCTCTCAAAAGATGTCGTTAGTAGTATTAGATGATAGCTTCTAACGTCACCTATACGGGTCTTAACCCTAACGGTTACATAAATCTCTCATTCGTAACCGTTGAGCACCGCACTCGTTGATGCCCCGCTTCACAGATCAACACCGTTTGGAAAGGACATTTAAGTCCTATTACTTATTCGTTGCAAATACGATAACGATAATAAACAAACTCGTAATCTCGACAAACCAAGTTATTATTGAAAACTTCCGAAAACCAACTGAGATCCCTAATCAGTGGATATTATAGTACACAACTGGCGCAGCCGATAGGATATGATTTATCAAAAATGTCTTATTTTTAATTTTACCATTCTAGCTCGCTGAAAAGTCACGGGCTGCCACCGTGTCCATAAACTAATGGGACAAGAAACTGACGAATATACATCATGTGTGACCTAACTTTCTGAAGTGAAAACTTCTTTAGCACCGTTGTGACTTGAAATTCGATGAAACCAAAAAGCGACACTAAAAAGAGACAAACACATACATCTATAGGATTTAACCTCCGAGAGAATGAGAATCGTTCTCCTCTTTGTGCGGCGCTTCGTAACCTGCCCACTCTTGTCTACTTTAGATTTCTGAAGGTTTCACTTCTACCGCCTGTGTACTTCTACTGCACACAAATTTTTGAATTTAGCTTTCGTTTTCGAGTAAATCAATTTCGATGTCAGAATTTTGAAGATCTTTGAAGAATTATAAAAATTAGCTTACTGTCTTTTAAAAATGTGTTGAAAAATACACTTGGCTCGAAAAGTTTTTTTAACAATTTAGTTGATAAAAAAAAAGTTTTTGCCTACCCTGACAATGCCGGCAGCATAGGAATGGAAGGTCTGCTGCACGAAGCCAAGAATGGTGATGTCAAAGAGCAGGTCCATGTTGAAGCCACCAGGCCCCGAGTGCGTGTGTGTGCCGCTGATGATCAGGTTGGACTGGTTGTATGTGGACCCGTACACCTTGCTCAACTGCCGCAGAACCTGGGGATATAGAATAAGGGATGAATTGGTATTACACAAATAGACATCAAACGATGGAATAAAGATTTTTACAGAGATTCCTGTAATTTTTTATTTATTTTTTATGTGAATACGATAAAAGAGTCTCAACAGAAGCCAGTGAGACTATGGCATCCCCAATTGGGGTACTGTAGTATATGAGTGTAGTGGTGTAGAATGCCACAAGAAAAGACTGCATTCGTTCGGAGATGGTCGGGCGGCGCCGAGTGTTTCCGAATGTGCGTACAAGTAGAGCAGTCGGCCGTTCGGCGAACCGTGGTCAGACCTAATTAGAGATCGCCTGTAAACAGACGCTACCAACAATATTTGTTTCCGAATATAATTCGAAATAAACCAGTAAAAAGAACTTACGTTGTAATCATTACATTGTGGGCTAGTGAGCCACAACACAAATCAAAGAACATTACAGGTACATTATGAGGATGAAGGTAAGAGGGGAGCGGATAGAGGTGGGAAAGAGGGAGGAGGAGAGGGGAAGTACCTGGTTATTCAGATCTAGTCACCAGACACGGCTAAAGCCATTTCAAGCAGCGCTTGAATGGTGGTCTTATACCAGGGCGATACTGAGAGTATCTTCCACTCTGGAATGTGCCATCAATATACCTTATATCATTATTTAAAATGATTAAATTGTGAAAACACAAATCAATCAAAGAAAATTTATATGCGCATGCCTGATGGGCAGGATCGAGAGAGACTGGTTGAGGAGGTCTTTAGACCTATCCAGCCAGAATCTTTGCCTTGCACCGCAGTTGGAGGGATGGATTCATACATCCGTCATTCTTGGACACACTGGCCCCGAGATTCTTACCCACCCCTCATATCTATTTCCTTCCCAGAACTTCCTCTCCTTACTTTCCTTGAAAAACCCTCTACACAGCATCCCCAAAGATGAGATAGGCCCTGAGGGAAATTATTTTCCTCAGAGCCTAGTTTTTTTTTTTTTTTACATTAGCTCCACACAGGAGGCCCCGAGGAAACAATTTCCCTAGGGGCTTATGTCATCTTTGAGGATGATGTGTGGAGGGTTTTTAAGGGAAAGAAAGGTTTTTAAGGGAAGGAGAAGAAGATATGGGAAGGAAAAAGGTATGAGGGGTGGGTAGGAATCTGGGGGTCAGTGTGGCCAGAAGTGACGGATGTATGAATCTATTCCTCACACTGCGGTGCAAGGCGATGGGTCAGGAGAATCCGGCTGGAGAGATCAAAAGTGGTTGGGCAAACGTATCCGCCACCAAATCCTAGACAAACCTCATCCCATGAACCCGGGCACCCCTACTAAGTCACCAAACATAGCGAACCACTTGGGGTGATCTGTGGCAGGGGTGTTGGTTGTCCAATAAATGGTTCCCGGGGCGGCGGTACCCATACCCGCCTCCCAAATTGAAAAGAAGTGGAAGCTAATGTAAAAAATACTGGGTATTTAGTGACTGGACAACATAACAACATACAACTTCAACACCTCCTTTGAAAAGTCATTAAATGTGATTAAAAAAAAAAAAAAAAAATATATATATATATATATATATATATATATATATAAAGTAAAAACAAGTAGGGCGTAACCTAAAATTTCACAGAGTGAATTTTTTTGCAATTTTTGCAGAAAAAATCTGCTTATTGTAGCATACTTTGGTTTTGCTAGCTCGGTTAGAATAAATTAAACCCTTAAACCCTTTTCCCAGAACTCTCCTCTCCTTCATTTCCTTAAAAAAACCCTCCACACAGCATCCCCAAAGATGACAATAGGCCCTGAGGGAAATTATTTTTCTCAAGGCCTCCTGTGTGGAGTTCATGTGAAAAAAAAATAATTAAAATTTTAAGAAATCATTAAAATTTGGTCTCAAAAAATCAAGATTAAATAATACCAGTCACGTCATTGCTCATCTGAATTCAATGGGTACTTAAGATAGAGTCAATCTCAATCTAAATCAAATCAGATAATCAAGGTTGAAAATCGGAAGATCTCAGCTATTGAACATAAACTTTTCAATTAGGGCCTTATTAAACCACTATTGCCTGAGTTATACAGCGCTGTACATTTTACTGGTTTCAGCCACCAAATAGTGGCGACATAGAGCGGACACCAGGTGAGGGAGAACACCTCCTCCATATAGTGCTATACAATCGGTTTGGTATCACCACTGATGTTGCTACCTGATTTCTCTATGAAATAGGGCCTTTAGGCCTTTTTTTAAATAGGGCCTATCAATTATAGCATGATTGAATCCATGTATCAACGAATTTACGATTCGACGAATCAATGAATCGATGAATTAATGACTCAATGAATTAATGAATCAATCAATCTGACGGTCTCAAGAAGTCGCGCAAAGTAAATTTTATTTCATTAATTTGTGATATATCATAATTTATTATTTTAAAATAAGAAAAAGTATATTTGCAGTATGTTCCAGAGTGGAAGATACTCCCAGTTTCGCCACGTTGTAAGAGCACAATTCAGAATTGAAATGTTGCTTGAAGTGGCTTTAGCAACGTTTGGTGACCAGATCTGAATGGCTAAGTGCTTCCCTGCCTTCCTCTTCCACATCTCCTTCCTCTTACAAACTACCGTCAGACTCACATCCTCGTACCCCAATTGGGGATGCCATAGCCCTACTGGCTCCAGACAGCTGATGTGGTAACATTGAATCGGTGAGTCAAGGAATTAACGAATCAATGAATCAACGAATCAATGAATCAATGAATCAGTGAATCAACGAATTAATGAATCATTGAATCAGTGGATGAATTAATCATGACAATATTATATCAATCAAGAGGTGATTGTTACCTCTTTCCTCAAGCCTGTGCTCATCATGCCAGTGTCGGTGGACACGAAGGCCACCCTGTTTTGATTTTCATCCTCGATGATGAAGGACCGGGCAAATTGCCGCAGATGGATTCCTCGTCCAGTCTGCTCCAGGTTTGCATATCCCATCTGTAAAAAAAACATTAGCTTTCGCTTGATCGAGGTTGATTTGTTTGTTTGTGTTGTGTTTTTGGACTGTTTTTCGGTGAAGATTCTATTGAAGCTATTCAACATTGAAATATATTATTGTAATATTTTAGAAGTGAAATGAGAAACGTAGAACGTAGTAAACGGGTGGAATCATTCAATTCAATATAATTTATTTAATTAATTTAAAAACATTACAAAATAAAAATTTCAAGTGTTTTTAAAGAGAAAAATATAAGATAATATAGATAAGCATATTTAAGATTTAAAAAAAAAAATCAATTGAAATTTTACTCATAGTCTTCGATGCCAGATTCCAGAGTAGGTATGTGTTCAGCCTTAACGGCGATTAACTAGTGGCCGAGAATTCAAATTTCGTCGAAAGGCGGTCTTGCGATTGTACCCTTACAACTGTACAGGGCGGTCCCGATGAGAAAGATTAATTATTCTCCGTACCAGCATTTTAAAATAATAACTCAATGATATATTTTAGTTTTTAAGACCGTAAATAAATCGACAAACTGAAGTATTTTCGTCCCAAAACACGTGCTCGGAACTTTTATTAAAGATTTTATTTGAACTAAAATTAAAATTCTGAGAAGTAGCTTTCCCAGATAATTTATTGATATATTTTACTGCATGATTATATAATTTGAAATATGTGTAGTATAATACAATTTTTGTTTTTGAAAATTTAACAAATCTGCCAACGACTTACGGTATAACCTTATTACACTAAAAATAAACATTTTTTCTCAAAATTTAAAATATAGCTTTACTAGATAAAAGAACAGTCTTTCGAAATCAATTTAAGTATATTTTTTTGTGGAAAAGAGTCAATATGTCTAAAATTTGATTTAAAAATGACATATTTCCGGTTTTGTCCGGTTACTCCCTCATAAGTTTACTTTTAACAGCTAAAAGGCAGCTGCCACCTTTTCTGTAGCCACCACCACCATCTTTGTCTTTCCTGAACACATTGACCCCTACAGATTCCTACCCACCCCTCATACCTTTTGCCTTCCCAGAACTTCCTTTCTTTCCGTTTCCTAAAAAGATCCTCCACTCTGCAACCCCAAAGATGAAATAGGCCCTGAGGACTTTTTTTTCCGCAGGACCTCCTGTGTGGAGCTAATACAGGGTGTCCGGGGGTAAAGTGCACAAACTTCGGGAGGTGATTCTACATGATCGTAGAAGTAAAAAAGATAAATAACTTTTTTCGAAATTGAAATGTTTTTTTTTCCTCATACAAAAATACTTTCCCAGAGAAGAATATTATGTTTTCCATACAAAAAAATCTATTTTTTACCCGAAAACTACCTTAAAAAGTTGGAATTTCGAAAAAACTGTTTTATCTCTTTTTTTCTTGTACTATGTTTTTTTCTTATTTTTTATTTCAAATATTTTATTTGTTTGCCCGTATTTTATACTATCATGTAGAATCACCTCCCGAAGTGTGCACTTTACCCCCAGACTGGACGCCTTGTATATAAAAAAAATGCGACTGAATAACTTACAAAGTTAACTTCAACCGAGGGCCCTGTGATGTCGGCTATTCCCACCCCGATGTTGTAATCCGCGAGTGAACTGGCGGCAAGGCACAGCACCCCCAATGCTGCTAGGCATAGAGCGGCTACATTGTGTGGAGAACCCATGTCTGTCCTGAAAATACAATTATAAACAATTAGGTGTTAAAACAGAGGCGTCTACTAATATCTACAGGAATTCCAAAAACTGAAAAAATCGAACTAATATCTATGAGAACCAAAGTGTTGACGAATATCTACAGCTCAAACTGTTGACTAATATCTATGAGAACCAAAGTGTTGACGAATACCTACAGCTCAAACTGCTGACTAATATCTATGAGAACCAAAGTGTTGACGAATACCTACAGCTCAAACTGCTGACTAATATCTATGAGAACCAAA
This sequence comes from Limnephilus rhombicus, assembly GCA_929108145.2. NCBI lineage: Eukaryota > Metazoa > Arthropoda > Insecta > Trichoptera > Limnephilidae > Limnephilus > Limnephilus rhombicus. The sequence continues at coordinate 8,439,407 of OV815287.1, read as the reverse complement.
GTGTTGACGAATATCTACAGCACTAGCAGAGGTTGGATTTGCAATTATGTATAGCATATTGGAATAACGTAATATGCGTATGCAGTTTAAAAAACTTAATTTATGATATGTAAAAATCCCTAATATCGGACTATTGGATACATTTAGCTGATTAGTCCAACCTACGCTCTGTAGATATTAGTTCAACCTACGCTCTGTAGATATTAGTCAACACTGGGACCGTCATAGATATTTGTCTGACCTTAGCTCTGTAGATATTAGTCAACACAATGAAGTTCGTAGATATTAGTTCAACATAATATGAGCTGAAGATATTCGTCCGACATACAGGCTGTAGATATTAGTATCTGGAGTCTGTTAAAACTCAACGAATGAAAATGCCTACTACTTGTTTGTGTATCAGTCGTGGTAGCATATAAGGGGGGAGAAAATAGTTCTCGTAGATTACATTCTTGCATAATACAATCATATCAGTTGCGTCAACAGATTTTTATTTGAGTACGTTTTAAGATTTTCACGGCCAAAAGTATTTTCGTTATTTGTTTTTACCGGATCTGCCCTGATGATGGACACTGCAATTCTGTCCGAAACGTTGGCTAAAGAAGGAGATAGCGCAACACGGCATAATACTGTGGCAGCCCTATAAATCTGTGGTAGCCCTGCAGCGCACAGCGACTAACGAAGCTGCTAGAAACTACAAGAGTATCAAATTGCGTTGATAAGCAAATTCCAGACGCTCAGCGATTAGTGCCGACCTTCGAGAAGCCTGGAGATTCTTCCCGAATATTCCATTGATAATGCACCGTGCGAGTGCCTATATAAATGATGAACCGGCGGACACCAGTCAGTCAATACGGCGCGACATTCTCCTACCTTACAAGAAACACAGAACTCAGTGCTACGTTCCACATTTGTTTAAGAATATACTTTGTAACTTTCGTTAATAAATTACTCAGTGAATTAAACGAAATTCTTTAATTCATCTCTACACACATACCCACAATACCCCCAAAACAAATAACGAAGATTTTTATTTTTTTAACAAAGGGATGATTTTTATTGGTCCATGGATGAAATATTATTAATTATAATATAAGAGCTGCCGGAACGATACAACTCTGGCCATTAAATTCAAAATATGTCGTAAAAACCATATTAACCAAGATAAAATTTAATAGGTAGATATGTAAGTTATAATTAGTAATTTGTAAACTTAAATGAACAAAAATAAAAATAATAAAACGCGCTCTTAAAAATAATGCAAATTATCAAAAATATTCTTCATCCGCAAGTCGTCATTTGATCTCCAAGAACTTCTCGGTCAATGTCACGAGTCACTCTCAATTTATTATTGAGTCATGTTACCTAGTTATCCCAAACCAGATTTAATGACATTTAAAACGCGGTCAATTTGTTTAATCGTAAAACCAATATTTTAGTTCATGGCCGTTAATCAAACTATTGTGAAATTGCCAGGAAATTCACAAGTATTTTAAAAAGTTTTGTCGTAAAATTAAATTCCTACGGCGCAGCGCGGCGTGGTTACTCCGTTGAGAAGTTGTTACCACACGTTACTTTGTATCTGATCAGACTTTTTAATTTTTATACAACTAAAAATGTTTTTTCGCTCTGAGTGTAGTGATTGAAGTATTTTTTTGTATTATTATTTTTTTCATCTTTATTAATTTTACATATTATCTACAATTGGTGATGAACTGTGCCTGTCTACCTGCGAAGTTCCATGCTGAGAGTTTATAACAAAAAAAAATACAATAACAACACAATGTTACGTTAAAAATAAAATACAGTAGGCGTAGTAGGCAGTGCCGTAGCGAGGGGTGGGCGGGGAGGGGGGGGGGTGTCACCCCCAAGAGCATAATTCTCTATTCACATATTTACGAAAAAGTTGAAAAAAAAACCACATATACTTTTAATCTCAAAACGTCGAAAAACGTTTATTTAGGGAATCTGCAAGAAAATTGTCGCTTCACTTTTTATCTCGTTTATACAATAAAAAAATTATAATGGTGATTCTCAGATAATTACCAAAAAAAGATATTTTGGATTCGAAATTAGCGCAAAATAAACGCTAGGATTTATGATTACCTACAAATGCATAAGACATTTATGTCATTAAAAAATATTACTTTCGTAGAAGACTTCTTAATTAAATTACCGAATTTTGTGCCGAACATAGACAAGAAACGCGATGTGAGCGTGTTTTGCGATCCAAAAGGCCCCGCAACCGCGCACAAAAAGAAGAAGATGGAGAGATATGAAATTACGAATGTTAGAGGAGAGCGCTAGTATTTAAAGTGACAAAATCGATCCGAAAATTGCAAAAATGTTTAATAAAACACGACTCGTTTAAAATAGAGCAAAAATCTCACGAGGGTTGTCTTAAACAGCATTTAAGGAAACACTGTGAATTTTTTCATAGATATAACTTGTAAAATAACTGAAACAAACGTGTTTATAATAATTTTTGGAGCATGCTTTGCGATTATTTTCTATCGAGGGAATTTTATATAATTTGCGTTTCGGCGCGACGAATGTCTAGATATTATCTTAAAAAATAACATATATTTTTTTAAGAGCTTAAAAACTTCAAATGTTTAAGGGAGGTTTGCAAGAAATCGGTAGAAATTCGGGTAATGGCGTCTTAAACACAAAACTGTGTTTCACCATCATCAAAATTTCTGCTTTTTAAAAATTTTAAATTAAATATCCCACTAGAATACAAATATATTTTTTTATTAAACCTTCTAAAAATACACATATTAGAAGACAGATGTAAAATAAACGACTTAACCTTCTTATTCAAAATACTACACTCTTAAGTTCAACTGTTGCGAACTCCTGCAAATCATAAACTTACGAATACCCACAGTAACTACACGACAAAATTCATAAGCGGAATTACACTGCCCACTCTCCGATACAACAATTGCACACTACGGGAAATCAGTACTTGCCGCCGCTATCCGAATTTCTACGGATTTCTTACACATCTCCCTTAAACATTTGAAGTTTTTAAGCTCTTAAAAAATGTATGTACGCCGAAACGCAAATTATATGGAATTCCCTCAATAGAAAAAACTCGCAAAGTATGATCCGAAAATTATTATAAACACGTTTGTTTCAGTTATTTTACAAATTACAGTTGTGAAAAAATTCACAATGTTTCTTTAAATGATACTTAAGACGCCGTCCGCGAGATTTTTGCTCTATTTTAAACGAGTCGTGTTTTATTAAACATTTTCACAATTTTCGCATCGACTTTATCGCTTCAAATATTAGCGCGCTCCTCTAACATTCGTAATTACACATCTCTCCATCTTCTTCTTTTTGAGCGCGTGATGTTGATATAATACATAGTATGCTGTATATTATTTAATATCAACTTACCGAGTTTTGTGGATCTTGTAAAAAATATATTCCACTTTTCCTAAACACGTGTATTTTTGTAATTTTTATGACTTTTGCATTTTTTACTGATTTTATTTTTATTATTCCTTTATCTGTTACAATATTTTCTGTCATGAATTAATTGTACTACCAAATATTTAAAAGCCCTCTGGGGCTTATTAATAAATAAAATAAATCATGAAATTCAAATGGGATGGCCATATACGATGTCAGGCAAGTCTAAAAGAGACAAAGTAGCGACATTGTTTTTCATTGAAATCTACACGTAAGGCATTTCTAGTGTTGTTGTCTAATAAACTTACCTACTAATAAAATGCTGCTGTTATGTATAATAATTTTTTTAACGAGTCGAGATAAAAATGAGTAAAAGAAATAACAAAAATGTATGAAATATATTCTAAAATACCATCCACTTTTTTTGGTAATGGTTGAACGCAGCCACCACACAACAAATAATAATCCAAACAACAACTGCGCGATATGTAAAAATACAAAAATACGAAAAATACAAAAATCAATGTGACTATGACAGTTTTTCTATCTTAAGGGCTAGAGTAAAAGTATTCATACGTACATGCCTTAAAGCCCATGTAGATTCAATAGAAAATTCTCTCCCTAACAGTATCAAAAATCTTTCAACCCTCATTAATTCGAAAAGAATTTCTAATTCTCTCCCCAAAATCATGCATCTCCACGACAAATCAGCAACAAATGGAGAAGATACATGTGAACTTAGAACTTAGTATTTCAATTTTGTATTTAAGTTTAAAGTTATGTATAAATAATACTTGCATTGTTTTTCATGTGTTTGCTTCTGTAAAAATTCAAATGTGATTACTGCAGACACATTAGTCTAGGGATATTTATATTTGTATTTTAATTTATTATATTTTACCCACAAAAATGTTTTATAAATATCCTGTTTGTGTCTCAAATAAATAAAATAAAATAAAAAATGAGAGTGAAGAGTTGGTACTCGAGCTCCCTCTTTTCGAGACTTTTCCGAAACAGTAAAGTGCGGGCATACTAATATATAAAAGTAAATAATAATAAACGATTGATCTGAAAAATACGTACACACTGCAAATGGCTTGTTTATGCAAATATAAGCCATTTTATTTTGAACCACTGGTCATTTATTAAAATACCTATGTAACCTTTTTTGCGTCACCGCAGCGTAGAGCACTCTCGGCTTTATTTTCCAACAAAATAAATTAAACATACCGTTGTTATTTCATAATAATAATAATATATATCTTTATTGAACATAAATTTAAAGATTTATAACTACAAAAAAGTACACCATACAATAGTTTAGAAGTTGCATAAGTACAAAAGTTAATAACAGAAAACAATATACATATAAACAGTAGGTACTTACAGAATAGAGATTTATAATTATAAATTCAGGTTTCTCTTAACCTGCCTCACTAGGCTAGCCTGTGTTGAAGCAGTAATTTTACGTCAATTTATAATGCTGTGAACATACGAGGACCTACACTTATATTAAATATAATCACACAGTAGGTTAGTTGCATTAATAATAGCAATAACATTGGTACAATAATAACAGCATTGGCTCATTACTAATTTCGAATTTGGGTTTATTTTTTATCCAAATTTTTATGTTTTTTTTTTTTTAATTTTTTGTGAATCAAATTTTTTTATACTAATTGGAAGAATGTTGTAAAGTCTTGTTGCAAAGTATCTGAAGCTTCGTTGACTAAAAGTAGTACGAGTTATGGGAATTTGTAGTAATTCTTTGTTATTGTTTCGAATACAGCGAGTATTTAATCTTTTTTCATAGTATTTATGTATATCTGTGTATAGATGAGTGAGGATTGTTTTTGCATATATCTGCCGAACGTCAAACACATTCATAATATTAAAGATTAAGTTCGAGTCTGTAATTAGAGGTAGTCTTAGAATTAATTTTATAATAGTTTTCTGTGCCTTTATGATTGGGTCTAGTGCTGATGCAGTACCGCCTCCCCATGCAATGATACCATACTCAATAATAGATTGACAGACTGCAAAATAAATTGTAAGTGTTGTAAGTCGAGAAAGTTTCGTATCGTTCTGAAAAAGTGCATGGTTTTTCTTATTTTGTTTGCAATTATTTGAGTGTGAATATTCCATTTGAGATATGGATCAATAATTGTGAGGCCGAGATACTTCATCTGTGTAGTGCGCTCAATGTAGGGACACTGGCAAGATTCAACGGAATTTAAACATGTGTGTATTCTAATAGAGGCGTCATCATGAGGTTGACATGTTATATTTATGCTTGATGTGACATATTAATTTTCTCGGTGTTCAATGTGATCGTATTTGTACCTAACCACTTTTTTACAGTGATTATATCCGTTTCAGCTTTTTTGTAGTCAGCTAGCCAAGTCTTAGTGTCAGCTTCAAACAGTAAAACAGTGTCATCGGCAAAACTACTTAACTATTTTTCCCTGAATATTAATGTTACATAAGTCGTTGATATATAAAAGGAACAAAGACGGCCCTAATGTGCTACTTTGAGGTATCCCATAGTTAGTTGAGCACTGATTGCTAAGTGTGTTCATTATTTTCACTTGTTGCTTGCGGTCATCAAGGTAGCTCTTAAAAAAGTTAAGTTCGTTGCCTGACCGATTATCTGATGTTTGTTTATTAATTTACTGTGTGATATTGTATCAAAGGCTTTAGAAAGGTATAAAAATATCGAAATACATTTTTTGCTTTTATCAAGGTTTTTACAATAAAGTTAGTTACAACGGCAATGGCGTCTGAGGTACTCTTGTTTTCTTGAAACCCGTATTGATTTTCTGAGAGTAGTTTACCAACTGGGCATTGATATTCTCACCAGAAATTTTACCAACTGGGCACTGATAATTTTTTCGAATATTTTGGATAGACCGGTCAGAAGAGTTATTGGTCTGTAATTGTTTATGTCTGTCTTGTTACCTGCTCTATGTATGGGAATAACAATATCTTGTTTCAGATTTGAGGGGAAGTGTCCTTGTCTGATACTGAGGTTAATTAGGTATTCTAGGGGCAATGTAATTTCCATAGACAGCGTTTTCAAAATCTTGGTTGTTATTCCATCAACCCCGGCAGAAGAAGTGTTTTTTAGGGAATTAATTATTTTTTAAATCTCTTCCCCTGACACAGTTTGAAAATTGAATATTCTTTTGGGAAATTGAAGTTCTGCTTCAGCAGGTAGAGCAATCCAACAATTTGGTAGACGAGAAGCACGATTTGAACCAATACTTTTAGTAAGTAATTATTGGTGTAATCCGCAAAGAGCTTTGGGTTTTTTGAGGTGTTAATAATTTTTCCGTCAATACAAAGTTTACTTGTGTCCTGTTTGTATTTGTGGCTTCTCTTAGAGTTTGCCATATTTTTTTGGGTTGTTACTTTCTTGGATGTTGTCTCTATATTAAGCTTATCAAGGAATTAAAAAAAATAAGTACAATGAAGGAAAAGAAAACGAAACCACTAACTACATTATCGAAACAACTGGAAAATTAAGGAAAAAACTAATAGATAAAAAAAAATAAACATCAAATTCCAAAGAGTGTACGTCGACGATAGCAGTCCGCTCACACAATGTTACCATTGTCTCAAGTTCGGCCGGCCACACAGCTCAAAGATGTCTCGCCAGGACGCAGCCTCCCATTTGCCCTCATTTCACTAAGGAACATATACTATCCAAATGTGAAAACAAAGAACAAACTTCAATCTGCAACAACTGCTGTGTCCAAAACAAAAGGTTTGATATGAACTATTCCACCGATCATAGAGTCGATAGCATAAAATGCCCTTACCGGCAAAAAATGCTTCAAATTGCTAAAGAGCGCATTGACTACGAGTAAATATTGTAAATTTTCATTTCCTCAAACTCTTATCTATAAATTTCAGAAATAGGCTATTTTCGTCAATAAAAAGACCGTTGGGCACTAAATCCTCCCGTTTCGGGATATTGCACGGGGAGCCATAGAGCAAAAAAAAATCAAAATAACACCGTATTCAATATTTTTGCCACAATATCCTTCGTAATTTTTTTCCACTGTCGGGTGTCACCTCTCGTCGGGTGTAGTGTCACCCCCCCCCCCCGTCGGGTGGGACCCGGGGCGGTCCGCCCCCCCTCGCTACGCCACTGGCTAGGCCCTAAACCCTTTGCTTATGTATCTATATAATACAATTTATAAAAAACGTGCGTCCCGGAGTGGATTTCCGTGGGTATATATTTTTTTTAAGTCTGCAGTTTTATTCCGAGATTAATGATACTCTTTACTTACAAATGACATTTTTGCGTAGGTACTTCGTTCAAAATAAGAGGAAAATTGTCTACGTCTCATTTCGAAAAACTCTGTGTACATCCCGGGCAACGACGGGAACATCGGCTAGTAATTATTGATAAAAACAAAAATTTTAACAAAACAAAAAAACGACTTCAAAAAATGCACTAAAAAGTAAAAAAATAATTTTGTATTCTTCTACAACTTCATAATCAACTTACTTTTTCTAATTATCAATATGTAGGTACGATTGTTACTTTTGGAGTCAATCAAGGTAGGTTTGTAACTACATACATAGTTATAGGTGAGATGTACTTGTGTCGCACAAGCGACTTGCTGACACCGACTCCAAAAATAACAATCATACCTACATATTGATGATTAGAAAAAGTAAGTTGATTATGAAGTTGTAGAAGAATACAAAATTATTTTTTTACTTTTTAGTGCATTTTTTGAAGTCGTTTTTTTGTTTTGTTAAATTTTTTTGATTTTTAGTGAATCTGAAGTACACTAACTAATTTGTCTGAATATGGGTAAACCTACTAAACGTGCTGCTCATATGAGACAGACATAATTTGACCATAACGACGTTAGGGTCAAATTAAGAGATTCGGCCGAGTTTCGTTAATTTGTCATGGATCCGATAATCAGAACCTAACCAAACTCTCATCAAATTACCCTTGAAGTACATCCTTTCCAATAAAAAAAGAATCATCGAAATCGGTTGGCGCGATATTGAGTTATTCGTCCATTTGTCGCGCACACACTTAATGCAAATTTAAGACTAATATGGTTTTCTCATGGATGCCATTGTCGGAACTGGACCAAATTAAAATGGGAACACGGAAAGCACCAGCTTTCAAATAAAAAAAAGAATCATCAATATCGGTTCTCCTAGTCAAAAGTTCTGAGGTAACAAACATTAAAAAAAAAAAAAAAAATACAGTCGAATTGAGAACCTCCTCCTTTTTGAAGTCGTTTAAAAATGGGGCTTCGGTAATTAGGTACATACCCTACTACCTAAATACATGAAGTCACGAAATATGTAGGTAAATACGGAAAGCACGAAACCTTTTTTACTTCATTGTTTAGATCGGCAAAAGGCACAAGCAAAATGATTGAAACACGAAACATTGGTCAACATGAAACCATTAAAAGGGAAAACAATAAAATAGGGACATGATTAATATATTAGATAACGTTAAAAATGTTTTTGCCATGCATTATTATCCACACCATTGTGTTATCCATTCTTTGGCGACCTTCGTAACATTATTATTAATAATAATTTATTATGTAACTGAAGTAACCAGCATTGCCCGGGCTTAATTCTGCTTTAAGGTCGATGAGAAATCAAATTTCGTCGAAATTTGGTCTTGAGATAGTACCCTTGTAACTGTACAGGGCGGTTCCGATGAGAAAGATTAATTATTCTCCGTACCAGCATTTTTAACTAATAACTCAATAACGATTTTACTTCATTCAAAATTTGCTTTAATATATACCAGGGTTTCCCAACCAGTGGTCTGTGGACCACCGCGAGAGGCTAGCAACGATACTCAACCTGCGGCCCGCCAAGCTTTTGTGTGCGGCCCTAACCACTTTACCATCAGGAACTTGATTTAAAAAAAACTATCATTCTAAATTTCGAATATTCGATTCGATTCGATTTATAATCTTGAGATTCGTTTGGACTTTGACGCACAGGCCACAGATAGTGACACCCGAAAAGGATTGTCATTATGGTCCACACGATCTGGTACAAGAGTAAGATACTTGTTTAGATATTCACGGCCAAAAGATTTTTTTTGTTATTTATTTTTGGGGTGTTATGCCGTGTTGCGCTACCTCCGTCTTTAGCCAACGTTTCGGACAGCGTTACAGTGTCCATCATCAGGGCAGATGTGTAAGAGTGTTGCTATTTACACACGCTAGATTTAATCCCAAAAAACAAATATTTGACACACAAGTGCGCGCGCAAATCTATAATATAAATATGAATCTCTGAATGTGTTGCTAAGCGCATAACTTCCTAACGACTGCACCAAATTGGATAATTCTTTTTTTTTGTGTTCGTTATTGTCAGGACAAGGTTTGTATAAAACCACTGGTGAGCTCTGACGTTATGAAATTTGTATAAAAAAAATTGAATAGGTGGCACACGAGCTATTTGAAAACTGAATGTACCGGGACTGAATGTATGGAGTGCGGGAGGGTTGGAGTGAAACCAGGGAAAGGGGAGGGGAATCTGGGAGGGGGGAGGTGAACTTGGGAGGGGGAGTCGCGGGACGGGGAAGGGGGGGAGTGGAGTGGGTAGAGGGAAGGTGGAGGAGGCGGAGTGGGAACGCGAGAGGGGAAGGGGACGCGGAAGAGAAAGGGGAGGCGGAAGGGGAAAGAGACGAATGGTAAAGGACACGCAGTGAGAAACTATTTCCTTAATAATAGTGCCACTTCTAGAAACAACCGCATCAATTATAATACATAAAAACTGGTTAATGTCAATGGTTAGTCAGGTATCTACTAATTTTAAAAGCATTTCTTGCTGTCGTATAAAGTACTATTTTCTTATAATATAAATACGCAAAATTAGGTAATTTTTCACAAAAAAAGCGCTCTACAAATTATCCAAATATTATTATGATTAATGGCGGAGTGTCTTCAAAATTAAATCGAAAAAATGTTGGGGGGGGGGGGGGGGTTGATGATTTTTTTTTCGTCATACCAGTATAGTGTTGCGGCCCGCGTAGCTTTACAAATACATGTATGTGGCCCGAAGAGAAAAAAGGTTGAGTGTCGTTGGGCTAGAAGATGGTCGCCGGTCAATGAGCGAGCCAGCACCCTGTCGACAATTTAAACGTACAAAAGGTCCCGGGTCAGAAAAAGGTTGGGAACCACTGATATATACCGACATTCATTTAGGTACCCAGGAATTACGTACAGTTTTTCGAAATCAGCTGAAAGCAGCAATTTTTCTCTTATTTTGAAGGTCAAGTGTGCAAAATTTCATCAAGAAGTATCAAAATTCTGCTTTAAGGAATGGAAAAAGGAGATGGGATGGTTTTTCGAAATATCATGTAGAGAGTGACTCTTGTTTCAAAGGTCACAATTTGATTTGTATAAAATTCTACAGTTTTATTCAAAACAAGAAGAAGGTCACTGTCTACATTAGATTTCTAAAAACTCTGCGTAGGGCCCGGGCAACGCCAGGGACTATGGGTATTTATTTTCATCCGATAATATTGAATAATTTAATTTTACATAATTCCTACATCAAAGTACGCACGTGAAAAAAATTACATTAATAAATAATGTGTTATTCGCCCTTGCTGGGATTTGAACCCGCGATCTCACAGCCTTGATCCAAGGACCTTAATGATATGTCGTGGGTGGAGGTCGTTACTTCATATTTTCATAGTGTTTTAATCATAACATAGATGCACTATAAATTGAACTCAAACGCCCGCAGTAGCGCAATTGTAAAAACATTATTATTCGTTTATGTGATAACAACACAAGAGACCCAACAGTCCGAAACCAGAGGAAATATGGCTTCCCCAAATATTGGGGTATGATTTTGGGCAGAAGGGGTATGTTGTGAGGAAGGGAAGGAGTTTATTTGGGATATTTATTTATTGGATAACCAACACCCCCGCAATAGGCCACCACAAGTGGTTCGCTACGTTTGGTGACGCAGATGCGCTCGGGTTCGTAGGGTGAGAGTTTGTGTAGGTCTTGTCGGCGGATATGTTTGCCCACCTACTGCGTGGCAGGCCGGATCGGGGAAGAGCCGGACTCTCGACTTACCGCCTTAAATCGCAGTGGAAAGGATGGATTCACACTCAGTCCGTCACTCCTCGATGCATGGAACCCAGATTCCTACACCTCATATATTTTTCCTTTCCAGAACTTCCTCTCCTTCCTTTCCATAAAAAGACCCCTCACAGCATCCCCAGAGATGACACAGGCCCTGAGGATTTTTTTTCCCTAAAGCTAATGAAAAAAAAATGGGAAGAAGAAGGATAGTAGTCAACAAACACAGCTAAATTCATTTCAAGCAAAGTTTTGATTCTGAATAGTGGTTTCTCAAGAAGGCGACACTAATCGGAAAATGATCCAAACTTTATATAGAAAAAATAAAGCAATTGAAAGTCATAGATAAGTAAAAATTTCAAAATTTGAACTAACCCCCACACAAAAAAGAGCTGATGGCCTTGAAACGCCTGAACAGATTTTCATGAATTGTAGCTAAGAACCATCTCGATCACGTCAGCTTTCAAACAAACAAAAAAGCATCATAATTGGTCCATTCGTTTAGGAGCTACGATGCCACAGACAGACACACAGACACTTTAACCATAGAAATAAAAATAAAAGTAAAAAATCTATACCCACGCACAGGCATTGCCTTTGGGACAGTTCAAGTATTAAGTAACGCACTTGGGGGGGGGGGGGGGGGTCTTGTGAAACGTTACTTTGCGTTACGAGGGGGGGGGGGGGAGGGGGTTCGAACATGTTTTCTTTATTTAGATTAAAAAAAACTAGAGAATTAAAATCTTCCAAGGTGGCAATCCAGTACTTTGCGCAACTAAATTGTGAATTTCAGGTAAAAATTGTCACTTGGTCGTTACGTAACGTTTAGGAGGGGGGGGGGGGGGGGCACGGAAAAACGTTACAGTGCGTTATGTGGGGGAGAGGGGGGTCAAAAATCTTCAAAAATTGCGTTACGTAATACTTGAACGCCCCCTTTGTGGGATTTTTTGTTCATACATTTATTATATTAAGCTTTTTTTATATACTTTCTTTATTTTATGTATCTATTATATGTATTGTATCAAAAATCTTCAATAAAATAATAATAATAAACCTCTCCTTGCGTCGGGGTTAAATATGACACAAATTTGACAGCCGATTCCGTATGGAATTTTTCCAAAATCCAAAAAGGTGTAGAATCGCTCCTCTGTTTGGCATTAATTTCCCAGGTAGGTCATTACCAAATAAGATTGGCCCAATTCAAATATAATTTATGATAATTTTATCCGATGTCAAAGTCTATACACGGTTTCAAATTAAATGCCAATTTAGTGTTGCAATAATCCATAACATGCGTAAGGTCATTTACCCAAAATAAATTAAGATACTAATAAAATAAACGAAAGCTGGGTTTAAAATTAAATACCAATTTAGTGTTGCAATAATCCACAAAATGGGAAAGACATTTACCAAAAATAAATAAAGATATACAATAATAAAATAAACGTATCCCGCTGTAACAAATCTAGTATCTTTCAACGGTAGCAATCTTCCGAACAGGCCCTCCATTGATATGCTTGGTGTAACCCTAAGTGACCAGCTCAGATATGGGGGCTCCATCGAAGCCAGAGTAAAGTTAGCCTCCCAAAAACTGGGCGTACTGTACATGTACAGGGCCCGTAGATACATTAATAGTACACAACTGTTAACCCTGTACAAATCACAAGTGCGCCCTACGGTTGAATTTGGCAGCCACCTCTGGTCTGGAGCTCCAAAATACCTGAAAAATACCCTCGATTCTGTGCAGAAACGGGCAGTCCGTTTAATAGATTCTCCCATCTTAACAGACGGATTGCAATCTTTAGAGCACAGGCGTCGGGTGGGAGTGCTATCCTTGTTCTACCGGTATTACAATTGAAGATGCTCCGAGGAACTAGCATCATTGATCCCTTCGGCACCGGTGCATAGTCGGGAAACACGCCAAACGCGTGCCCAACATTTTTACACGGTTGACATTTGTCACATGAGAACGGGTCGTTTCTTCGACTCGTTCTAGTGTTCAACAGCTCGGCTGTGGAATGATTTGCCGGCTTCTGTGTTTCCTCCTTCCTACAACATGGGTCAAGACCAATGTTCATTCCTTTCTCTCCTCAAAAAGACCCTCCATACAACATCCCAGATGACATAGGCCCTGAGGGAAATTATTTTCCTCAGGGCCTCCTGTGTGAAGTTAATGTAAAAAAAAATAAAAAAATAAGGAAATAAAAATTAGAACACTTCATTGATCGATCGCTTTTAAATCTGGTGTTTGATTTTAAAATGAGAATATGCTTAGTTCCTACCGGGATGTTTTTTTTTTTTTTTTTTTTTTTTTTTTTTATTTATTTCAAGATTTTGGTTTATACATTACAATGATAATATATGCAAGATTACAAAATAAATCATGTTTTATTCTACTACTCCATAAGTTGAGCTCTAGGAGTTCGTGTTTATGGGAGGAGTATTTTACATGCAAAAAAAATTATAATAATGTTCATTATGTAAACAATTTTCAAAGAACTAATGAAATAAATATCTTAGGTAGGTACACAATTTAGACAATATCAATACAATTTTTTTTAATATTAAATATTGCTGTTTAAGTAAGGGTAAATTAATTAATTACATAAAGGGTAAACATTAAGGGTACAATATGTCATTATCCAATTTAAGGGACTTAATTTGTTTTTTGAATAATTCATATTTCAGTGTATCTGTTATATTAATTTTGTTATTGGATAATAATATATTGTACCATCTTACACCTAAATACAAATAGTGGTGCTGAGCCGTGGTCGTTCTAAGCATAGGGATGGCTATTAAGCCATTAGTTTTAAATCTATTGCTTATGCTATCTGAGGGGTGAACTTTTTGAATAAAATATTCTTTATAAATTTGGCATAAGGCGTTTCTCTTATACAATTCTGTAATAGATGGTACATTAAATTCGCGAAATATCTGTATAGTAGGGTAGTCGTATGGTTTCCTAAGAATGGTTTTTATAATTATTCTTTGAATTATAATTATGGGCTGTAAGGAAGCCTTAAAGGCCCCTCCCCACCCAATAATGCCGTACTGTAATAAAGACTGAATTAATGCATAATAGACAATTTTGATAGTTTTCTTGTTTAAAATATTTCGTATGTTATAGAAAACATAGATAAGTTTTCTTATTCTTTCCACAGTGAGATTGATATGATCTTTCCATTTAACATTTTTATCTATTAAGATTCCAAGATATTTTACATTAGATTTATGATTCAGCTTAGCGCAGTCCGTATTACATGTAGCGTCATTTGCACAATTTTTGGAATGAATTGTTATGTTAATTAAATTATTTGGCACATCTTCTTGTAGAGAGAATGGAATGTAATAAGTTTTTTCTGTGTTGAGTGTTAGTAAATTGTTATCGAACCAATTTTTTAAAACCTTCATGTCTTGATTGGCTGCATTGGTAATATCGTTCCACGTCTTTTTTTCGATAATTATCGCAGTGTCGTCAGCAAAGGATATAAGTTTACCATTAAGTGATAATTTAAACATTTGGTTTACGTATATTATAAATAAAATTGGTCCAATAACAGTCCCCTGGGGAATTCCAAATTCTAAAGTTTCATCTACACTTAGTGAGTTATTTAATTTTACTTTTTGATTTCTTTGAGTTAGATAACTTTTCAGCCAATACCTAACCTTAACAATAATACCGATATCATTTAATTTATTAATTAGTTTTGTGTGGGAGATACTGTCAAAAGCCTTGCGTAAATCAATGAATATGCCAAGGCATTTGTTTTTTTATCTAATGCATTGTATATAGTTGAGGAGAGTTCAGCAATAGCGTCATTGGTACTTAGTTTCTCTCTAAATCCAAATTGGCTAGGACTAAGAATTTTTTTATTATCAATGTAGTACATGAGTTGCTTTTTTACGATCTTTTCAAAAAATTTTGCAATGTTTGAGACAAGAGATATAGGTCGATAATTTGATATTTCTTCAGGGCTGCCTGATTTGAAAACGGGTGTTACGATAGATTTTTTATAAATGGAAGGAAATATTCCACTATTTAAACTAATATTTATAATGTGTGCAATTGGAATGCTTAAAAAATTGTTGTATTTTTTTAATATTTCTACTGTAACTCCATCAAATCCTGGTGCAGATCCACCTTTTAATTCATTAATAATATTTTTTATGTCATTTGTTGTTACTGGCTGGAAAGCTGACAGGTTATTTTGTTTAAGACAATCCTTCTCGAAATTATCTACTTTATAATTTTCATCGATCCGTGTAGCTAAATTTTGTCCGACTTTAGCAAAATATTTATTAAAGGCATTAGCACATTTTGTTGGTTCCCTTATGGCGTCAACAGAGTGTTTTCCAATATAATTTTTTTTAATTATGGTTTTTTTGTTTTTTCTACTATTTATTTCATTTATTGTTTTCCAAACGTGTTTTACATTTTGTTTAGCCAGGTCAATTTCATTTTTGTAATAGTTTTCTTTAGTTATTTTTATTAAAGAGGTTAATTTGTTCCTATATTTTTTGTAGAATGTAAATATTTTTTTATCTGAGGGAAATTTCTTTATCAGGCGATATAATTCTTCTTTTTTTCTAATAGACACGACTAAGCCATGTGAAATCCATGGTTTTATTTTTTTGAATTTTGCTTTAATGTGTATAGTTTTAATATCAGTCGATGCTGTAATATAATTGTAAAGAATATTATTAAAAATATTTGCGCATGTTTCAGCACATGTAGATTCTAATACGGGTTTCCACGTTTCCGCACTTATTTTTATATTTAATTTATTATGGTTGAGTGACTTTTTTGTAAAATTATTGCTTTCTAAAATTTTGTGTTTATTAATATTAAGTTGTTGTATAGAGATGCAAGTGTGATGATCAGTAATATTATTTTTTTAATATTATCGTAAGGAATTTGTCAGTTTTTTATTTTGTTTATACAGTTCCTACCTTTCAATAACCACATCACCTTTCTGGAAAAGTATTTGTAATTTGGAACAGTGGCAACAAAAATAGTGCAAATTCGAGTGCATTTGTTTTGAAAACAGGAGGAGTTTTTGGAACTACCTTGGAAGAAATTTGAGGATGTTTTTCTTGTACACAATCTAGTTTTTAAGTAAAAAGAAGGATTGAGACTACCTTGAAAGCATTTTGTTGGTGTATTTCGTGTAAATAATCTCGCTTTTAAGTAAAAAGGAAGGAATTTTAACCATTTTTGAAGTACCTACATAAAATCGTTTTGTACTCATTTGGCGATAATTACCTCCAGGTAATGCGGTGAAACTGTATAACTATATTGTGATTGTGTTGTGTGCTCCTTCACAGAAATAAAGTGGTATTCATTTTCCTTCCATACCTTCTTCTTTCCTACACACATACTATCATCCAATTCCAGCAAACACCATTTCAACTGGGTTCGTTTTTTTAGCATTTACTAGTGCATCCAAAGCTGCAATTCGTAAGAAGTTTTGGATGCATCTTCTGGTATACTAAAAACTTTTACCAAATAGTGTAAAAAATAGATTCTTTGATTATTATCTATTATTTCTGGTAGTTCATTCAATGTACCCAGATTCAAGTGGGAGTATGCTAGGCACGTAGCACGACTAACATTCTAACAGATGACCGTCGGAATTCCAATAGCACAGGCACACTTCATACAACATCCCCAAAGATGACAATGACCCTGAATGAAATTATTTTCCACATGGCCTCCTGAGTGGACGTAATGCAAAAAAAATAATAATCAAAAGAAACAGAGGTCGCTCGCAGATGAAAGGGGCTGATATTCAAAAGATAACTGAGAATCGGCAAAGCTGGAGACACTATGAGAGTATGAGAGAGTCCTATGCTAGAAAGCTTATAAATCAAAGAAGAAGAAGATAGTAACTATCTGCCGAGCGATTCTATATCGTTTGTGGCATCGTTATTACGTTATTAGATAACGGACGTGATCTCCTATCAGATTTGCGTGATTTTTATGGCTGTTATTTGCTTTTTCTATATACAACGTACATTAAACGAATAAATAATCATGCATTCTTGCAGGAATGAATTCATATTTAAAACGATCTAAACTAAAATGCATGACAGTAAATATGTAAAAATCACACAAATCTGACAGGAGATCACGTCCGTTATCTCGATAACGATCCCACAAAAGATATAGAACCGTTCGGCTTTTTTTTGTTATTTATTTTTGGGGTGTTATGCGGTGCTGCGCTATCTCCTCCTTTAGCCAACGTTTCGGACAGCGTTACAGTGTCCATCATCAAGGCAGATGTGTAAATGTTAGTGGTGAAATGTGTGCTTAAGTACTTAGAAGCAATACCGTGTTGCCAGCTCCACTTCACTACCAGCTGGCATTACAGTATACTTCAAGATGGTTTTCTGCATTTAGCTTTGATGTAGCCGTCAATTACCGGATACCAAGAACTATTGAGCTTAGCTCCGTCGTCTCTATTAATGTTAAAAGGATTTTTATGAATTTCAATTGCCTCTGTAATAAGGCGTGCTCTATAAGTTTTGGGTCTTCCCAGGACTTCAGGAACAAATCCAAAGTAATGGCCGGTTTCAAGTAAATGCTCGGCGATTGCCGATTTGTCAGGGTGGCCAAGTTGGTGGCCAAGCCATCGCTCGGCTGGTTTGTTCAAATATTTTTTACGGTTTAACGCTTACTTCAAAGCTCCATAGCTTATGTTGGAATTGACTTTGAAAGCCGAAAAGAGTCGAATTGGCCCAAAAACTCACACAAAAAACTTTGTGTAAAGCCCGGGGACTTCAGCTAGTATAATTTAGAGAAAATCTGAGCACCAATGATGCCATAGAAAATCTAACAAGCATGGCCATAAAAAACATAGATGATGGGAAAAAATGTTTAGCTTTATTCATAGATCTTCAAAAAGCTTTTGACACAATAGACCATAAAATATTACTAACTAAACTAAAAAAAATAGGAATGGCCGAATCAACAATTAACTTATTGGAGTCATATATAACAGGGCGAGAACAACAAGTACAAATTGGCAAACAAAAGAGCAAACTTCTATCTTTAAACTATGGCGTTCCTCAAGGAAGTGTACTGGGACCGATTCTGTTCATTATCTACATCAACGATTTAACTAACCTTACCATTAAAGGAAACGTAATCAGTTTTGCTGATGATACTGTTTTATTATTTCAAGAAGAAAATTGGACTGATACATTTAATGAGGCTGAAAAGGGGCTTAGTGCACTTCAAAATTGGCTTAAAATCAACTCGCTTACCCTTAATATAAGCAAAACAAAATATATAACATTTTCAATGAACTCAAGGGGCCAACCAATAAAATCACTAGAACTAAAATTACATGAATGCCATGGAAATAATATACAATGTTACTGCCCCGTCATCGAAAAAACACAAAACATAAAATATCTCGGAGTAATAATTGACGAAAATCTTAGATGGGACCTACACATCAAAGGTATTACGGAAAAACTCACAAGCCTTATATATTTCTTCAAAAATCTAAGAAACGTGCTAAATAAAAAGGATATGAAAAAGGTCTACTATGCGTTATGTCATTCTCGAATTGAATATGGAATCATAGGATGGGGATCTGCTGCAAATACGTACCTACACAGCCTGAATACGATTCAAAAAGGAATCATAAAGACCATATTGAAAGTACCAATTAGAACGCCTTCAACTGAAATTTTCAATAACTTTGACGTACCAAATGTACAACAAATATATTCCAAAAATATATTATTGAAGCTCTTCAAAAATAATGAATCCTCTACTAGACCGTGTATGCATAACACTAGATCGAATAAAAATGATATAAAAAATATTCCAAGTTATAAAACCACATTTGGACAAAGAAACTATACATACTTTGCAACAAAACTCCATAACATCCTCCCCCAAGACATAAAACTAATAAAAAATCCAATTGAATACAAATCAAGAATAAAAATATGGCTTAAAGAGGTCAATGAGAAAACCCTAGCGAAGACGCTAAAAACGACATAGAAGACAAATGAACTATATTTGAATAACTTTAGTCCTCCTCGGCACAGGACCCCCTAGTGAGGAGGACTAAGAAATACAATATTTTGTACTTAATTTCACATTTCATTTTGTATGTAAAATTTTTCTATATAGTCGCTATAATAAAAAAAAAAAAAAAAAAAAAAAAAAAAAAAAAAAAAAAAAAATCTAATATATAAAGTTCATTATCTGTGGCGGTCGGGCGGCGTGGATTTGATGTGTATACAATTTTTTCCGTTTTTATTCCGAGATTGTTGAAATTTTGCACACTTGACCTTCAAAACAAGGGGAGGGTGACTGCCAACATTAAATTTCGTAAAACCACACCTACCTTTTTCCCACTCCTTAAAGCAGAATGTTGATACCTCTTTTGCACACGTGACGTACAAAATAATAGGAAAATTACGGTCTGGAACAAATTTCGGAAAAACTCTGCTTAAATCACTGGCAATGCCGGGACTCCAATAAATTACTGTTGGCTTATGGGATTTTATTTGTCAATATGTAGATGCGCTAGAAAAAAACATCATTTATTTTATGCATATCACAAAGGCTTTTTTATCGTCTATTAACCTAGCTACTAACAACCTCTACAAGGTGCCTCAAAGGTCGATTGGTTTTGTGTACCGGCGAAGTCTCGTACAAATGCTAAGTAAATTTTATTAACAACTAGCTGACCCGATGAACTTCGTACCGCCTTAGAATCAATAACTGTTGTGTTAGGGAACGTACCCATACTACGTGACACGTTTAGGGGGGGGGGGGGGGGTCGCGGCGGGTTGCTTTGGTTTTTGATCACCGGGGGGGGGGGGGGGGGGTTAAAAATTGCTAAAAGTTGGTCACGTAGTATGGGTACGTTCCCTAAGTTTTTTTATTAAGTTAAAAATTACACAATGAAGCAATTATCTATGCGCAACTGTACGTCTTTTGTTTTTGTCAGTATCAGAGATGGCGTTGTGTACGGATTTATATTTTTTATGATTTTCTTACTTTTCCACTTACTTACGGGAATTGCGTTTCATTTTCTTTATACGTGTGAGGCAGATTTATTACAATTATTGTATTTTTCCTTTGGAGGGTTGTAGACAAACGTTCACCGTTTGTCTCATTTTCGACTGTTGACATTTGTTGTGTAGGAAAGAGGGGCAGCATTATATGTTTAAGAACAAAAGCAAAACAATCAGCGCATTGACATTTCATGTTTTTGAATTTTTGGAATTCAAGCACTATTCAATATGATACTTATATCACAATATTGCTGCAGCTCTTTCAAAATGTGAGAATTCGTTCCATACAAAATGTATGAGGAAAAGAATTTTTCCGATGTTTTAATAGCTTTCTTCTATTCGGGGCGGAGACAAATCCAACAAATCAAAGATCATAAAAATCGGTCCAGCCGTTCTTGAGTTATAAATGGTGTAACTAACCCGACTTTGTTTATATTAAAGATTATATATACTTATATTAAAGATTCATGAAAAGTATTTAAACATCAATACCATCAAAATGAAATGAATCTCGTATCAAATGCGTTAAAAAGGAGCGTCACTTTTTGTTACATTAGCACCACACAGGAGGCGTGAAGGAAAATAATTGTAATAAATTCCATCTTTGGGGATGCTGTGTGGAGGGTATTTTCAGAAAAGGAAGGAGAGGAAGTCTGCGAAGGAAAAAAAAGGTATGAGGGGTGGTTAGGAATCTGGGAGAACATAGTGTCCAGGAGTGACGGACGTATGAATCCAACCCTCCCACTGCGGCGATATTACGAGAGAGCCCTGCAGGAGAAATCAAAAGGTCTCCCTCATTAATTGGAAACCAAGACCTCTGCCATAGATAGGTCACCCCCAGGGCCGTACGATCCATAAGGCAGTGTAGGCAACTGCATAGGGTCTCCTAGCCGATGCGGGGCCCCTACTAGGGTAAAGGGGCACCGAAACGTGCATTGCCTAGGGGCCCCGACATGTTTAATCCGACCCTGGACACCCCAAGTAGTTCGCTACATGTTCGCTACGATTGGTAAGTTAGCAGGGATACCCGGATTCATGGGGTAAGGATTGTCGATGTCTACGCGGCGAATGCGTCTGACCATCTACTTCGTGGCGGGCCGGATTTGACGAGACTGGCTGAGGGAGACTTTTTTACGTCTCCAGCAGGACTCTCTCGCCTTGCACCGCAGTGGGATGGAGGTATTCAAAAATTACTCCTGGACACACTCATCCATAGATTACTACCCACCCCTCAAACCCTTTTTCTTCCTAGATCTTCCTCTCCTTCCTTTCCTTAAAAAAATCTCCACACAGCATCTCAAAGATGATATAGCTCCTGAGGCAAATTACTTTCCTCAGGGCCTCCTCTGCGGGGTAATGTAACAAAAACGTGCTGTTAATAATTTTCGGAAAATACGTTGTAATTTTTTTCCATGGAGGGAATTTCATGTATTTACTTTTTCAACTCTGATAATATTTACAGATACGATAGATAATAATTACAGCACAAGAGTACAAACTGCTCGCAGCCAGTGGAACTATGGCATCTCCAATCGAGAACAAAAATATAGAGACTGAATAGTTTTTTTTTTACATTACATAGTTCCACAAAGGAGGCCCTGAAGAAAATAATTTCCCTCAGGGCCTATATTAACTTAGGAGATGCTTAGGAGATAGGAAGTTCTGGGAAGGAAAAATGTATGAGGGACTCCGGGGGCAGTATATCCAGGCGTGACGGACGTATAAATCCATTACTCCAACGCGGTGCAAGGCGATGAGTCGAGAGAATGTGGCTGGAAAGGTCAAAAAGACCTCCGCAGAACCAGTCTTTCTCAATCCGGCCGGAAGACCTGGACAAACTTCACCCCTTGAACCCGGACACCCGTGGTAAGTCACCAAATGTTTCGAACCACTTAGGATGACCTATGACAGAGGTGTTGGTTTTTCTAATTTATAAAAAAAAAACTCTTTAGATATATCTAGGAATGATAACGAACGTATCGATTATATTGTAGACGTCATACTACAGAAATAGTAAAAATAATAAAAGATCGCCCAAATCAATAATATCTACAATGATAATTGTTAAAAATATAAAATCTTATTTGATGGGCGGTGATTGAAGATTATCTTAATTACTAGTAGATAGACATTTATTAGTACTGGGCCAATAAAGTTTATTTTAATAATGTAAGATTAGATTTAATTAAGACAAACAAATCTTTGACGGCAAGTTTGTGACTTCATTGAGTAACAAACATATCGAATTGTGAAAATATCTATTTTAATAATATCTAGATAAAATCTCAAAATCGAGGTTTTATTTCCAATTTTTCTCCTCCAAAACTGGACCGATTTTAAGATTTATTTTATCAACTGTACTAGAAAAAAAAATCTATGCCTGTGCCTTTAGCTTTCTTTGAAAATGCTTCATGTAGTTTGTATACTGAAAAATTGTTGATGGCGTTAAAACCAGGCAATTATAACGATTTTTGGAGGGTCCTAACTCCTAACATAAGAAATAACCAAATAACTTATCAAAAAAAGCAAAACATGCCGACAAGCTAGATGTATTTTAAAACATGCCGACAAGCTAGATGTATTTTAAAACATGCCGACAAGCTAGATGTATTTTAAAACATGCCGACAAGCTAGATGTATTTTAAAACATGCCGACAAGCTAGATGTATTTTAAAAACAGTGATCCAACTGTTGATCCCTCGACAGTTGACCCAACAAATAATTATAATAAAATTATTATTTTATTTGCATTATTTACCAATTTCAAACCAAAAATTGCTTCAAAATATCCAATAATAAGTTGATGTGAATACCAAACGAATTTATTTACAATATCATTTTTTCAACTTTTTTTAAATGCCGATATATACAGTACTAGCTGGTACCCGGCATGCGTTGCTACGCCATTCAAAGAAATAAATGCCGATATATACAGTACTAGCTGGTACCCGGCATGCGTTGCTACGCCATTCAAAGAAATAAATTGATTCTCCCTGCTTGACCTTTCCCGTGCATCCCCGTTCCCTTCCACCTTCCCCACCTTCCCCACCTTCCCCCTCCCTCGTGCCTTCAATCCCCACCTTCCCCCTGCCTTTCCCGCCTGCCGCTAAAATATATGAAATACACATATTTTCATTTATACAAATTTCATAACGCCAGAGCTTACCATTATATACAGCCTATGTTACTCGCTGATAATGTAGCTTTCTATTGGTGAAAGAATTTTTCAAATCGGTTCAGTAGTTTCAACTAATAAACAATCAAATCTTTCCTCTTTATAGTACTTATTTTACGCACCAGATTTAAATGTCCGGGTTAAATTTTCCCCACAGGAAAAACTAAACCCTTTCACACACTTCCCAATTGATCATCTAGTCAATCCACGCTATGCAATTGCACTATATAAGTATTATAAATACAAAATAATACAAGAACAACATGTCAACCTACCAGAGACCAAATGGGAAAAAAATTCACCGACTCCAGATATTTTCATATCAGAGGGTTCGGCTCTGTGGAATTCCTAATTGAACCTATAAATCCTACTGATCCCTCAATATAAATATTTAAAAAATCGTTTGTAATCCTACATGTATTTAAAATGACTGATTTTTGCATTTTTATAAATAAATTCTTTGACAAATCTAATATGCCTAAATTTTGAATGAGAGACCTAGAGTAGCCGAAATAACAAATGGTAATATTTTTATAGTCTGAGAATGCCAAATTCTTTTAATTTCATTTCCTAAATCTGTGTATTTTCTTATTTTTTCAGAAACAGTTTTTTGAATATGTTATTAGTGTATAGACAAGTAGTTTTATCCTTGATGCGTATGAATGGAAATATGTTTAATTCTTTTGATATTCGGCAGTACATCCTCTCTGCACACCCTTTCGGGGACACTTAGTTATATTTTGTGTAAGTAGGTAAACCGATTTTTTTTAAACCGACTGCAAGTTTGCCTGGGGGACAACTGTCAGAAGATCAACTGTCGTGGAATCTTTAAAAACAAATGATGGTGCGACCAGAAAACAGTGGAACAGAAAACGATCTGTAAATTTCATAATACCATCTCTCAACTTTTGTATTTTTTTAAATGAAACTAAAGAAATTAAGATGGAAAATAAATACTAACAATAAAATGGTAAAATGAATTATGTAAAAAAATGGGTAAAAAATTAGTGTCCGACCGAAACAGGAATTTCTGCCGAAACTGAATCTTTGATACCTTTCTCAGTTTCGGCCAACTTTTTTAGACATGCTAAAAATCTATTGTTTACTGAAATTTGGCCTATTTTACACGTATACAGACAGTTAACACGTGTTAAATGAAATAATAATAAAAAAAACAGTAATTGAAGTATGTGATTTTTTTTATATTACTGCAATAAAACAATTTTTTTATGAAAATTAATAAAACATGTTCCAAACTACTTCTTGAAACAAAAATTTGTTAATAATCAACATTGACATTATAAAGGAAGGATCTCATTAATTGAGTATTTTAATTTTAATTGCGTTTACAATCACAACATTCTTATTACACGAGTTAAATGAAATAAAAAAAACAATAATTGAAGTATGTGAAAAAATAATAATTTTTTTTGATATTACTGCTATCAAACAAACAAAAATTAACAAACATGTTAACTACTTCTTGGACCTAGATTTTATCAATAATCAACACTTACATTACATACGAGCCGCTAACTCATCCGAAGTCAGCCGAATGAAATAATAACGCAATAATTCACGAATGCAGAGTTTCGGTGCGACCGAAGGTTCGGTAGATTTTCTACCGAAACCGACCATTTTTTTTTTTTTTTTCAGTGAATACCGCACAAGAATCCCAACTGCTCCCGTCTGGAGCCAGTGAGACTATGGCATCCCCAATTGGGGTATGTTGTGAGGCTGAAGGTAGTGGGGAGGGGAAGGAGGTGGGGAAGAGGAAGTTTGGGAAGTACCTGGCTATTCAGATCTGGTCACCAAACACGGCTAAAGCCATTTTCAAGCAACGTTTCAATTCTGAATGGTGGTCTTACACCAGGGCGATACTAATAGTATCTTCCACTCTGGAACATGATGCCGAAACCAGATTTTTTGCCGAAACTTGCCGAAACCGAAACCGAACCTTCGGTCGGTCACTATACAAAATATAACCGAGATGTTTAACATGTATAACATCACGATAAATCAAAATATATTCTTCTAACAATATATTAACATTATATAGCACCGTTCACTGATTAAATTGATTACCTTGACCTTAAAGCGCCCTGCAGACGGTTAATAAAAACTGTCAATCAAAACTCTGATCATTCGCCCCGTCAATGATGAGTCTTAAGTGGACCGTGTTACACAGAAACAAATCAACCCATAATTTGCAAAAATTGCATTTTTGGTGAATTCTTCCAGAATGATATTTTCACTTAAACCAAAAGTTCAAATTAGGAACTTCCAACAAAATGATTCTCGTACGTAAAAAATTGCAGAAAAAATCAGTACGATTGGATCATGACTTCATTTGTTCGACTTTAAACTAGAAGAAAAAAAAACGTTTTCGCTGAAACCATACAAAAGGCTTTGACTAAATAACATTTTTTCAATCACTGAAGACACGTATTGGCGACTACATCATTCGAATATTAGAAACAGAAAAATCCGAAGAAGATTCGGTTCCAAGTGTGATCGTATCTTTTTCTGAAATTTCTGTCGCTAATATTGTCTTCATTGATTTATATTACAATTTGAGGTTTTACTCGTTAAGTTAAAATAAAAATCTTTTTTTTTTCTGAAACAATCAAACCTGTAAAATGTTACCTTATTGACAAAATAATCAAGATTTTCAACATGTCATACAACAAACCATGCTTCTTTATCTCCTTACATTCCCAATGGGAATGAATGGCGAGCGATATGCTGAAATAGGCTAAGTCGAAAACCGCTGGCGCTTTTCAAGCTACTATGGCATGTAGTATTAAAAAAAACTAAATTCTACCATTCAAAACAATGATGTAATATTTCTTTAAGTTCTGTAAGCATCTTAAGGGACCATTCATTTATTACGTAAGACGATTTAGGGGTGGAGGGGGATCGACCATGTCTTATTTTTTCTTACAAGGGGGTGGGAGGGAGTCTCGATGGTTCTTACGTAAGATCACAAAAATGCGCAAAGTTAAAATTGTACTTCGAAAAAGCGTGGGCAACCACGCGAGTGCCGAGGTTCGCTAGGATGCGTATAAGTAAACGATTTCCATTTCCATGGCAACGGACCCGCGTAAACAAACATTAAAACAAACCAAACGTGTATTCATTTAGATTCTTACGTAATAAATATTAAACAGGGGGGGAGGGGGTCGACCTATTCTTATTTTTTCTTATAATAGGGGGGGAGGGGGTCGAACACTAGCAACATTCGTCTTACGTAATAAATGAATGGCCCCTAATGTGTTTGCTAATTTTTGGGTTGGATGGTTTCTGAATAACATGGTCCAAATGATAATCGCCTCTGTAAACGACCAATTGGACACTTTAATAAACATCGTGGTACTGTCAGCCTTCGCTATAACGTAGCAAGCGTTTTTTGGGCTTGGCCCATTTCAGCATATTATATTCAGATGTGCTGAAATAAGGACATCATTGACGAAAGTATTAAAATTTTATTGATCGTTTCCGAAAACCGACCACGTAAATTCTCAAATAAAAACATCAATAAATAATGGACACATCTGCCCTGATGATGGACACTGTAACGCTGTCCGAAACGTTGGCTAACGAAGGAAGTAGCGCAACACGGCATAATACCCAAACAACTAAAGAAAAAAAAAACAATATTTAATATCCAATAACACTCACCTTTCGTGCCGACTGATAGGCGCACTGTGGGCAATATAACGATTATTCGGCGATTATATTAAAAATGAAATGGATTGCTAGCACCTGATATAATTTTCCATCTAGATTCCATCTCGATCTAGATTCAGAATCACTTGATTGGGAGATAAATAATAGGCAAAAAATACATATTATCAACTGGCCGTGATTGGACGATCTTTGTCGGGTGTGTCAAATATTGGAATACATAATAACTCCCCGGACAAGTATTTTTATTGAAAAAGAAGATAACACTAATAATCTAAACGAAAATATGAAAGAGAACAAAACACAGAAAAATAGAAATAGATAATGGTCGCAACTGGGACTCATAAAATTGACTTTTGGAAAAATTTGTCCAAGATAATATTGTTAATTCTAAAATTCGAAAATGTGAGATTGACAATTAGGACGGTTTTTCGAAGGTGGCAATGGCTGAATTGGTAAAAGCGCACGTTCCGGTTAGACAAGAGGTCCTGGGTTCGAGGCTCAGTTGCGACCATTATCTTTTTAAAATTTTCTGTGTTTTGTTCTTTTTCATATTTTCGTTTAGATTATTAGTGTTATCTTCTTCAATTATATATATGACATATTACATTGATGGGAATAACCTTCAAAAGTATAAAAAGAGAGTTGTTCTTTAAAAAATTAGGTATTTTTACTGCAAATCTTAAAAAATCGCGGGTAACTTGCCAAGATGAAAACTGAAATTTTTGTACAGAAAAAAGATGCATTACAGCTTTTGTAAACGAGCAGAGAAATTGCCTAATATTGCCTCCTATTGCCGAACATTATATATTACGTCTTGGCCGTCAATACAGGGTGTTAAGGGATGCACTTGACTTTTTAACCAGCGATTCCTCACAATATCTGCAGTAAATGTTGCAGTAAAAGTTCATAGGGTGAGGTTTGTCCGGGTCTTGGCGGCGGATGCGTCTGCCCATCATGCAGCTGCACGGCAGGCCGGGTCGGGAGAGAATCGTTGAGGGAGTCCCTTTGACTTCTCCAGCCATACTGCTTCGGAACATCGCCTTCACTGCAGTGAGAGGGATAGATTCATACGTCCGTCACTTCTGGACGCACTGACCCCCAGCCCCCGAATTCCTACTCACCCCTAATACCCTTTTCCTTCCCAGAACTTCCTCTCGTTCCTTTCCTAAAAAGACCCTCCACACAGCATGCCTAAATATGACACAGGCCTCGAGGGGAATTATTTTCCTCAGGGCGTCCCATGTGGAGAATTTTGGTCTCGGGTGACGCTTTTGAAGTTTTTTTTTTTTTCAATTAAAAACATAAATATCCCATTTATTAATAAATACCATGGGGTTATTATGCTCTATAGTTCCTTAGTAATTGACGAAGTTTATTTTTTTTTTCAAGTAAAAACATTAAAAAAAATAGTAGGTATTGGACTGGTAGGAGCGGGTGAGGGGTTAGTTGGTTACTCGGCTGAGTGATCAGTGACCAGTGACGACACGCGGAAGAATTTTTTTTTTGAAAAAACTTAATTTTTAAGGAAAAAAATTTTAACTTTTAAATTAAAAATTGTCGTAAGTACCCGTTAACATAAGATAAATTCACAAAAAACAACGATCTTCTGCAATAACTTCAACAAAGTTGATAAAATTGAAAAAAAAAATTGCGAATTTATTTATTTACTACTTAGTCGCGTTCAAAATTATGACAGTTTTGGTAGAAGATAGGTATCTCGGCAACATTGGCATAAAATTTGTAGCCGAAAGAACTCACTGCCAAGACAGGGCAACACGTCGTCAAGAACGGGCAATTCACGAATTTTGACCGCAATCTTGACCGACAGTACGAAAATCTTCACGAAGTGAAGTATACATAATTAGTATTTTCATTAGTAATTTTTTATTAGTAATTTCTTTGTACCTCGGTGGAAAGAAATTACTGTCGAAAAAAGTTGCAGCCTGCAGCGGCCTTCAATTTGGTGACTTTTGTTTTTTTAACACTTTGACCCTAGTCTTACCTTTATCGCGGTACATCCTGCAGTTTTAGAAAATTTATTTATTTACCTCGAGTTGATGTTTCAAGTGCAGACCGTTTGTCTTGAAGTCTCCAAGAATGCCACTAAAACTGCACTAAGCGTCACAACTCCTTTTTTTTTTACATTGACTCCTTTTTTTTACATTAACTCCACACAGGAGGCCTTGAGGAAAATAATTTCCCTCAGGGCTTATGTCATCTGGGATGCTGTGTGGAGGGTCTTTTTGAGGAGAGGAAGGAATGAACATTGGTCTTGAAGAGACCTATGTTGTAGGAAGGAGGAAACACAGAGGCCGGCAAATCATTTCACAGCCGAGCTGTTGAACATAAGAACGAGTCGAAGAAACGACCCGTTCTCATGTGACAGATGTCAAACGTGTACAAATGTTGGGCACGCGTTTGGCGTGTTTCCCGACTATGCACCGGTGCCGAAGGGATCAATGATGCTAGTTCCTCGGAGCATCTTCCATTGTAATACCGGTAGAACAAGGATAGCATTCCCACCCGACGCCTGTGCTCTAAAGATTGCAATCCGTCTGTTAAGATGGGAGAATCTATCAAACGGACCGCCCGTTTCTGCACAGAGTCGAGGGTATTTTTCAGGTATTTTGGAGCTCCAGACTAGAGGTGGCGGCCAAATTCAACCGTGGTGCGCACTTACGATTTGTACAGGGTTAGCTTTAAAAATATCCTTCTTCCTTTTGTACGAATGTGACATTTTCAAAATTCAAGGCACAACAAAACTTAGTATTTTTAATTATAATTTTATCACATTGTAATTTTGCATGTTATTTTTAAAAGTAATTTTTAAGTATTTATACAGGTCAAGGTAGATAGATTTAAGGTAGGTGATTTTTCACACATAACAACAAGTTTTAAATTAAATGTGTTAAAAGTTGACGTAGTTAGAGCGTTTGTTCATTATCAGAGCATTGTCATCTCGGCCACCGAGATTGTGAGTAGTTCGGCGCTACAGCTAGAACTCGACCCGAGAACGTGACAGGTCGATAAGCCGGTAACACAAAACCGCGACTTTTCATCCGCGACAAAATATCCCCGACAAAATATTTACTAAAACTTAACCTAACCTAACCTTAGCTAACAAAAAAGGACAAAAATAATACAGAGATCCTGTAAAGAGAATAAATTATTAATTATTATTTTTAATTGTTAAACTAACGTTTAAGACAAGATTTTTATGCATAGCACAAAGGGTAACAATTATTATAAGCAATAATTATCAGCCTGAAACACTCATCCACATTGAAAAATCTTCCGAGAAAAGATACATTGGCGTCATGTATCTTTTCTCGGAAGATTTTTCAATGTGGATGAGTGTTTCAGGCTGATAATTATTGCTTATAATAATTGTTAGAATAAATTATTGTTATCTGTATTATTTTTGTTCAATTTTACTATTTTTGAACAATAATTTATTGTCTTTACAGGATGTCTGTGTTATTTTTGTCCCATTTTTGTTAGGTGAGGTTAAGTTAAGTTTTAGTGAACATTTTGTTAGGGGAAGTTTTGTCTGAACTTGAAACACGTCTGAACTTGTCCACTACACTGTTTTTTGTCTTGTATTGGTTATGCGTCGAAATTACCTCCATACGTTAAAACTACCAAGATAGGTCACGGTGGACAAATGATCTCCGCCACATCGCGAATTCGATTCGAAATAGTCCTGGGTCGGTCGTGAATAACCCGCTCATTGAAACCCGCTCACGGACCACAAAAGAGCGAGCGGGTCATTTTTTCGTCAGCACCCGGGTCTCGCGACCCACTTCTCGCAACCGCTCTACTATTGTTACCTGGGTTTCGGGTGCGGAAGTGGCGGGGCGAGCGACGATAGATAGATGTAATATGAGAGAGCGAGCGGGTTGTCAACACCCGGGTTTGGCCCCCTTCTCTCCCGACTCAGGTAGTAGAAAGTAGCTGGGTGAAGCGTAATCGAGTTTCATATTTTGTGTCGCGAAAAGAGCGGGTCTTCGCGACCCGCTCATGACGCCAGTGTGTCGTGAGCGACCCGGGTCGTGTAAAACGATCGATCGACCCAGGACTAAATTTCGAAATAATCTCGTGTTTCTGTGACGGCGGCGGTGGACGAACGCCCATATGATGTTATAAATATAAATGACACAAGACAAAGTTGCCTACTCTAATAAAATTGTAAATAATAAAAAAAAGGTACCTTTTTATTGTGAATACCGCCCAAGAGTCCCAATTGCTCCCAACCTACCTCCGGTAAAGATAATCACAATAAAATAATAAATAATACGATAACATAATGTGCACCGTCAACAGCTTATCAAGAAGAGTATCGAATCGATCTCAGCGAAATAAAAAAGGAATTCAATTAAATATTATGTAATTTAATATTATCTCTGTAGATAATAGACTACGTTATTTGTGTTTGATAATAGACGTCGTTATTGGTGTTATGTATATTGACAAAATGTATAGCACAACCTTTGGGAAATTGGAAAAAAGCCGATTGGTTAAAGGTGAGATTTTTTTTTTACATTAGCTCCACACAGGAGGCCCCGAGGAAAATTAATTTCCCTCGGGGCCTATGACATCTTAGGGGATGCTGTGTGGATAGTATTTTTAAGTAAGGAAAGGATAGGAAGTTCTTGGAAGGAAAAAGGTAAGAGGGGTGGGTAGGAATCTGGGGGTCATGGAGTCCAGGAGTGACGATCGTATGAATCCATCCCTCCAACTGCGGTGCAAGGCGATGAGTCGAGAGAGTCCAGATAGAAAGGTCAAAAGATCTCCCCCAACCAGTCTCTCGATCCGGCCCGCCACGCAGCGGGTAAGCAGACGCATCCGCCGCCAAGACCTGGACAGACCTCACCCCATAAACCCGGGCACCTCTTCTAAATCACCAAACGTAGCGAACCACTTGGGGTGACCTATGGCAGAGGTGTTATCCAATAAATGTTCCCGGGGCGGCGGTACCCATACCCGCAAATGCGAATTTAGGTTTGTTATGAGACAAAGGTCCCGAACGTCTATCCAAAGCTGATTATCCTACGAAATATCCTACGGATAAAAAAAAAAAAAACTTCCTCCAATAAAATATCCTACGGACAAAACATCCCCTAACAAAATATCTATCAAAACCTAACCTAACAAAAAATGGTACAAAAATAATACAAATAACCTTTAGAGACAATGTAAAATAGGACAAAAATAATACAGACATCCTGTAAAGACAAGAAATTATTGTTCAAAAATCGTAAAATGTAAAATAAGGTTAGGTTAGGTTGTGTTAGGTTTAGCGTTAGCGGTTAGTTTTGGGTTAGCGGTCTTTCGTAGCCTCTCCACTCTTGTCTACTTTAGTTTTCTGAAGGTTTCACTTCTACGGCGTGTGAACTGTACACTTGTATTTTTTATTGAAGTGAAAACTTCTTTAGCACCGTTGTGATTTGAAACTCGATGAAAAGAAAAATTGCGACACTAAAAAGAGACAAACTTTCATCTATATGATTTAGCCTGTGAGAAAATGAGATAGTATAACCGGTCTCCTCTTTGTGCGGTGTTTCGTAGCCTCCCCACTCTTGTCTACTTTAGTTTTCTGAAGGTTCTTCTTTCGCGTGTGAATAAGGAACTCCAGTGAAAAATATTATGGCTTTAAAAAAATATGTTCATATAGACCAAGAAACGCTGATTCTGAATATATAAGTTTTATTTCATAATATTAAACGCAGAGTTTTTAAAAAATTATTAAAAAGCGCATTTTTAAACCTCTTCTCAAAACACAGCGTTAAGTTGGCATTACTGAAATGGTTAACGGTGACGTCACTGTTAACCTGTCACCTGGTGATAGTGTTTATTGTATTGTATTGACATTTGAAATGACTTGAAGTGCACACGTACCTATGCAATTCAACATTTCGTGTTTTTGGTTTATTTTCATACTGTTTATAGAGATTTAGATAAATAATAGTTATTGTGTTTATTGAAACATAATTTAGGCCCTCAACAATTTACGAAAAGGGCTATATTTGCGGACAATCTGCAATAAATTTTGCCTATTTGAGGTTAAAGTCGTGTCATATTTGACATTGTATTTTCAAATTGTTTTTAGTATAGGGCTTTTTATACAAGTTACTACACAATCTTCATGATCAGATTATAAATACCAGTGTTTCTGTATGTGTTATACTTAAAACAATGTACAAAATCACGCCTGAACACAAAATTGAAGAACGATGTCACTTCTATTTGCAATGAAAAAGATGATTTATTATTTTTATATTGCACTTTGTTAAAATACAATAACAGTAGCGGTGAAATGTGGACATTTTACCAATGTTTTTCTATATTAAAAGCAGTTAATCTTAAATAAAAACGCCTCAATTTCTCACACAAAAGTCATTGAGTCATCCTATATTAATTTTATTCCGCCATTTTCTTAAATTCAAAATCAGGGATGCTCTGCCCAAAAAAAATATTTCCCTAGATTTCGAAGTGAAATTTCCCTATAATTTCACATTTACGCAATTACCTAAGTAGCCACCTGATTGTGTAACACTAATCCTGTTATATGTTAATTAATATGATTAATTAATTGGAAAGATATCGGAACTTGGTAAATATACTTATAATACTGTGCTTTTCCAAATAAAACACTTTTTGCTACGTGAAGTAATAATTTAAAAGTACGAATACACTCACCACTGAAGTAGAAACTGAATTCCAAATATAAAAAAAAACACTTTGCTAAATAAAAATCGAATCGAAAAAATAGAGCTTAAAACATAAATAATTTTTTTTTTTCAGAGGTCCCATTTATCTTTTTAGATACACAAAATATCATTTTGAGTTGTCAGTGTTAAAAATAACATTGCATGGTAAGTACAACAATAATTACGATTCATGGGAATTCCAAAAAATATATATTTATATATATGTATATGTATATATATAAATAATACCAGTAATATTGTCATATGTAATAAAAAAATTGCCCGAGTTCGAAATTTCCCTAGATTTTGTCCTGATTTCCCTTATCTCTAAAAAATATTTTTCTCCCCTAGATCTAGGGAAATTTCCCTCGACATAACATCACTGATTCAAAATGACAACTTAAAAAGTAAAAAAAACTATCGTTGGGTGAAGACCACCATAGATACGGTGCGTTTCTGGGAGTCTTTAAAAATTAAAACTTTGACAATTATTTTAACTATTAAAACTAACTATAAAAATAAAAATGCAGTTATTTAAGTTTGAAGGTCTTTATTCATTAAAAAAATAAAAAAATTGGACTGGAGATCTCTATTGCACACTCTGTTTTTTTTAATTCAAATAAATGTAATATTGTTGTAAAAATGGGTAATTATGTGAAATGTTAATGTACTTATTGTATGTACCTCGACAGCATTAAAAGTTGTTAAGAGCGTTTAACCAGCCAGCGGCCGAAAATCCACATTTCTTCGAAATTTGTTCTTACGATCGTGCAGGGCGGTTACAATGAAAATTTTTAATTATTCACCGTACAAGCTTTTCAAAATTATAACTCAATATCGATTTTATTTCATTACAAATTTGCTTTAATTTATACCTACATCCAAAAATGCTGAAAGGCGTGGTGATAAAACTATTAAAATAATGTACTTTTTGTTATTATGTTTTTATTATAAGTATTTATCATTTTTCAATAATGTCTAAGGTAAATAAGAATGTTAAAAAAAATCTAAAATATATTAGTTTGTAAGTGCGCAAATAAATACACAAACGGACCAATTTTCGTCAAGAGACACATGTACGTATATATTTTTTAATGATTTTATTCAAACTAAAATTAAAATTCTAAAACATGCCATACCTAGATAATGTATTGATTTATTTTACTGCATGATTATATGATTTGAAATGGGTGTGGTATAATACAAAATCTTTTTTGAAAATTTGACAAATCTGCCAACGACCTATGGTATAACCTTATTATACTAAAAATTAACATTTTTTCTCAAAATTTAAAACATGCGAATGCTAGATAAAAGAACAATCTTTCGAAATCCATTTATAATTTTGTTGTGGAAAAGAGTCAATACGTCTAAAATCTTATTTAAAAATGACATATTTCTGGTTTTCTCTGGTAATACCCTCTTAAAGTTAAAATTAATTAAGATCTCGTCTTTTTTCATTTTTTTTTCATTTACTAGATTCTTATGTATCTTGAGGAGATGAATCATTTAAATTTACTGAATTTAAAGTTAATGTTCTTTATACAAATAGAACGGCGTCATATGCGCCTTGCAATTTTTACCTCATGTGGGTATTTAAAAATAGTACCTGGCTATTATAGACTTAGAGGTCATGTATTTTGTCGGTAGGGAAAAGTTGTTATGTAAAAACCCTACTAAAATTGCATGTTTTGCATAGCTCAGCAAAGCAACCGGCATCAAGCAAGGGAAATATATACATACGTGTGTGTTTGTGTTATGTTGGGAGTGGGAAGGAGTCGGTCATGTCCTTTTATTTGGAGCTCTTCCGCATTTGCCTTTGGGAATAAGGAAACCATGAAAAACCTTATCCGGGAGGAGTCGGCCGACAGTCAACATGAAACTGTGCGGCCTTCAGTGATTTCAGTAGATGAAATCCTGCATTTTGTGGTGATGGGTGTGGGTGTCTGTTTTTATGTGATATATACTTTATGGGAATTTTTAGGATAAACTTACATACATATAGATAAAATAAATATTATTATATAAATATATACATAGATATATAGACATAAGTTGTGGGGAGGGGTCTGGTGATTGGGAATACCTACCGATCGCTCAGTCATCCGCGTCTGATTCGGGATTGTGCCAAATGTGATTAAGGTCCATCAGAATATGTTTGGGTAGTCTGTGTTTGTACCTGAAAGGAAGATCGCTAGGTGCATTGTATTGACCGATTTCTCTGATGAGTTTATTTTTACTATGTTGAAGTGACTTGTAAAATCGGTCGGTCAGTCTGTGTGTGTATTCAAATAAGGTCGGTATTTCTTCTCTTGCATGTAGTCTTTTCAAGTTTGTTCTGAGTCTTGTGTTGTACGTGATTTTAATGCAGAGATTTTGTAAGGTCTGTAGTTTTGTGTGGTCAGAGTGGGAGATGCTGCCCCACACGGGGATAGCATGAGTCAGTACCGGTCGAATGAGCGAATAGTAGATCAGGAGTTTGGTTCTAGGAAGTAGCGGACTTCTTCTGTTGAAGATTGGCTTCATCGCGCCGACTGCCTTTCTGGCTTTCACGTGCATCTTGGCTACGTGAGACTTCCAGTTGAGACGTGAGTCCATTGTGAGGCCCAGGTAGACGACCTCATCTTTCCATTCTAGGACGTGTCCTCCCATTTCGATGTTGACGTCTGGTATTCTTATTTTATTTTTCCTCGAGTACATTATGACTTCGGTCTTCGCCTCGTTCAGTTTGAGTCGCCATTTTTTGTAGAACTCTACGAGTGCGTTGAGCGCCCTCTGTAGGTATATGGCTGCCATGTCTGCTTGCGTCGAGGAAACGTAAAGTTTGACGTCGTCTGCATAGATGGAAAGGTTGCATCTCTCGTCATGGGGGATGTCGTGCGTGAAGATGTTGAAGAGGTGAGGTCCCAGTAGGCTACCCTGTGGCACGCCTTTTGGAATCTCACGTAGTGTCGACAGCGCGTTCCTGATGAAGACTTGGAAGGATCTGTTCTTGAGGTATTCTTGTATCACTCTCGTTAGGTATATGGGCGTGTTCAGTCTGTGTAGTTTGTGCAGGAGCCCTTTTATCCAAACGGTGTCAAATGCCTTTTCCAAGTCTAGCAATGCAGCGGCGGTGTAGCGATTTTCGTTGAATCTTCTCGCGATGAATTCCGCTACTCTGGATAGCTGATGGGTGGTGGAATGCCTTTTCCTAAATCCGAATTGTTCGTCTGGCAAAGTGTCTTCGTGGTGTGGCAGAAGTCTGTTGAGAATCACCTGTTCAAATACCTTGCTCAGCGTGGAGAGTAGGCTAATCGGCCGATAGTTTGTCGGCTGCTTCTTGTCCTTATTTGGCTTGGAAAAGGGCAGCACGGTCGCCGTTTTCCAGATCTCGGGGAAATGTCCGATGGTGAGGCAGGCATTGAACAGCTTGGTGATGAAGATGATGGCTTTCTGAGGTAGATGTTTCAGTAGGATGTTATGTATTTGATCGCTTCCCGGCGCCTTATTTGTCTTCAATCGCCTGATAATGACGGCTACTTCGCTCGGTGTGCTGAAGTGAATATCGGCGGCGTTCGTCTGCTCGGCTTGTTCGAGGTTTCTTAGAGACTCTTCTACTAGTCGATCCGTTTCCGGGTCCGATAGGCCGTCCGTGGCTGCGTAGGCTCTCTCGAATCCATCGGCGAGCGCGTTTGCTTTTTCTTCGAGTGAAAGTGCCAACCCTGATCCGTCTAGCTTCTCTAGCGGGGGAATCGCGTGATCCTCGTGTCTCAGCGCTTTTGCCATTTTCCATAGGCTGTTGTCCTTTGGCGTGAGTGACGTAACTTTCTTCGTCCAAAGTTCGCGTCTGAGGTCGGTGATCTCCTGCTTGATTTCCCGCTGTAGAGTGTTGTAGGCCGTTTTGAAGTAGCCGTCGCGCGTGTGATGGTAGATGCGTCGCAGGCGATTTTTCTCCTTAATGAGCGATATGACGTGCTCGGGAAGCTTGATCGTGTATGTCTGTTCGTCTTTGAGGGGGATGAAAGTGTCTTGTGCAATTTGGATGATTTCGGTCAGAGTGCTTGCGGCTTCGTCGATCTCTTCCTTTGAGCGCAGAGTTGCCGACGTGAGATGTATCCGTTCGTTAATCTCTTTTTTGAATCCTTCCCAGTCGGCGTCCTTGTAGTTTCGCCGCTTTCTGGGGCTCCTTGAAGTCGTTCCTCCTATACTGAAGCTCACGGGCAGGTGGTCCGACGATAGTTCGTCCAGCGTGCGCAATGGCGAGATGGTCTTGGCGTTCTTCTCAAGTACGATATCCAGAGTACTTGGGTACATTGCGCGTGCTGAGTGGTAAGTCGGTTTGTCCGGCGCCATTATCGTGTAGTTGTGCGTCTGCATATGTGAAAAGAGCGTTTTCCCATTCGCGTTGCCTCTGTAGTTGTTCCAATAATTGTGCTTGGCGTTCAGATCTCCTCCTAGAATGACAATAGGGCGCAAATTAAGTAATTTATCGAGATCTTCTCTAACCAGTAGGTTGGGATGGTTGCAGTAGGCGGCGATGATGGTATGCGCTCTATCCTCTATGGTGACTTCGATAATCGTGGCTTCAGTATGCTTCAACTTCGGAGTAGGGATTCTTGTAGATGTAATGGTTTGACGAACGAATATGGCGGTGCCTCCGCCTGCGCCCTCCGGTCGGTCGTCTCGGTGTACTTCGAAGCCGGGCACTCTCAAGGGAATGTCGGTTTTAAGATGAGTTTCTGTAATGAGAAAAATGTCAATGTTAGTATTGTTTGCCAGAGCGAGCAATTCGTCAATTTTAAAACGGATGCTGTGGGCATTCCACAGGAGGACGTTCACCATCTGGGGATTAGACATTGATGGTGGACGTGATGAGATCCATCAGGATCCATGCCCTCTCCAACTCGTTGGATCCGGCTGCGGCCAACTGCGGTTGCACCCGTCTCAATCCCTGTAGCAGGGCCATCATCAGTTGTGCGTCTCCTGCGCCGGTGTATGCCTCTCCTGCGGGCTGCTGCGTGCGGGGCTGCGTGCGGGGCTGCGAGCGGGGCTGCTCCTCGCGCTGTTGGGGGCCTGAGGCTCCTCCGGCTACTTGGGCCCAGGTGCGTCCATCATTCCTCGTCGTCTGATGCGCATGAGGATGTGTCCTGCTTCCTGGCGCCTCTGTCCTGCCTCCTGGCGCCTCCCGGCGGAGCTGTCGCTGGTGTTGTTGCAGTGAGGCGACGTATGCCACCCTCTTCGGGCAGCCCCTATAGTTGGCGGGATGGGGGCCTCCGCAGTTGCAGCACGCGGCGGGCTCATCCCTGGTGGTCTTGGGGCACTCGGCGGAGGCGTGCTCCACTAGGCATTTCACACACCTTGCGGTGTGTGAGCAGTTGCGGGACCCGTGCCCGAAGTTCTGGCAGCGGTAGCACTGTGTCCCGTGCTGCAAGTGGTTGCTGCGATGTTTTTGCAGGCGGATCCTGCAGTGGCATAGGTATTTGACGGCCGCCCTCAGCTGGCCCATGTTAACTTCCTTGTTGAAGTGGACCAAGTACATTGGGTACTCGGCCGTGGTGGTCGTCATCTTGGTGACCTTGACGGGGGCGAAGCCTTGGCTCGTAAGGTCTTCGGCTATTTCCTCCGTAGCCACGTTAGGCAGGCCCTTTATCACTGCCTTCTTCATCTTGTCTGCCTCCGCCGTGTAGGTATGGAAGCCGCGTGCTTCCGCTCGCAGCCCGTTGGTGAGGGCGCGGTGATCCGCCATGCTCTGCAGGAGGATGTTGACCTTTCCCCCTGGTCTGTACCGGATCTCGAAACGCATGTGCCCGATGTGGCCCTGCACCGCTGAGGTGACCTGTCCGTGCGAGAGGGTCCCTAGGGTCATCACGACTGGGGGGACGCGGTCCTTCCTGGCGGCGCCCGTGGTACCTGTGGAGGAAGTAGATGAATTAGTGTTGGCGCGTTTCGCCTGCGACGCGCCGCCGCCTTCGGATACCTCCTTCAAGTTGCCGAAGCGGTTGCCGACAACAACCGCCCGGGGTTCCTGCGGGGATCCTGGTCTCTTGATGGGGTTGGTCGGCCTCGTCCAACCTTCCTCCTCTCTTGTCATCTCCATGTCCTGATGGGGCTGGAATCTGGGGGGCGGAACGTAGCCTGAAGCTGGGCCTACTGGAGGGCGGCTGGGCCCGGCTGCGGTGGCGGTCTCGGGCATCTTCGGGGGCGGTAGGGGGATGGCTGCCGGCTTCGTCCTTGGGTCAGCGGGATGGGGCTGCAGTGGATGGGAATTGGGGACCTTGATGGTCCCAGTCTTTGTTCGGTAGGTGGTGATATCCTCTGGGGTGGCAGAAAGGAGCCGCGCGGGAATCATCCGCACGGCAGGTGTCCTATATTTCCGCTTTAGGATTGCGGGGGTGTTCTTGGGGGCTTCTTCTCTCGGTGGGGCCAGGTCGTCCTTCTTGTTCTTCTTTGCCTTGAAAAAGGCAGTTGGCGGCGCGGTGGCCTAAGCAGTGAGCCGGTCGGGGTCCGGCCGGCTGACAAATAGCAGGTGTCTGGCCGTGTAAACACGAGCCAGACAGAGCGGTTCGGGAGCGAAAAAATCTGTTGTCACAGAAGCGACTGTCGCTGGCGGCAGTCACTGAGCGAATCCGCGTGTCGCGTCTAAGATCTCGTCTGTTATAAGGGTGAACGTCCACAGGTCCGCACCCACGCACGGCACGCTACGGTTTTTCTTTATCTTTATATGAATTATTTGCTGAGAGATTGCGTGGCGTGCGTGCGTTGCCGCCGGTGCGGACCTGTTGACGTTCACCTTTAAAATACTACAACTCAAGACAAGAATGGGTCAAAGTGGATTGAAGACAACTTAACGTGTTTCATCATTTTAAAAATTTCCCATTTCCGAGTGAAGACGAAAGGTCATCAACAGAATGTTAACAATTCTGGGTCATCAATGATTTAGCACGGTTTACGGCATTTACGCTAAACATTCTATTGTTGAATACAAAACAATAAACACAGACAATTCCATTTGCAAAAGGTGAGACGTTGCGCTTGGGGAAATCAATCATCGTCATCAAGTTTTCATGGTCGTAACGAGATATTGATATAACAGTTGATTAGTCAGCTCAAATACAAGCGTGCAGTTCACACGCTGTAGAAGTGAAACCTTTGTTGAAACCTAAAGTAGACAAGAGTGGGGAGGCTACGATGCACCGCACAAAGAAAGAGAAGACCGATTATTCTATCTCATTATCTCGCAGGCTAAATCCTAAAGATGAATAACGTTTTTTTCTCTTTTTCGACTGTTCGACCACTTGTTTGACTGTCCATGAGGCTCACTGCTTTTGCATTGACACCTCCATGGGGTTTAGAATTGTAGAGATTGACCATTACAGTACAGTCCTGTAGGCGCGCCCGCATACCGCCACCATGAGGCAGTATGAGGGGACATTGAAGGTCTAGATTCGTTACATAGAGCCGTTTATTCAAAAAAATTAGATTCTTGCGAGAACTCCGAAGGGGCGACCATAAGTTGCCTATACCGGGGTGGGACAGTGGTGGGTACTTCAATGTCTCTTTTTCGTTTCATCGAGTTTCAAGTCAAAACGGTGCTGAAGAATTTTTCACTTAAAAATCTAAATATATGTTGAGTTTGTAAAAGTGTACCCTCTATTTGGTACAGTACTCAGATCTCAGATAACTCGTAAACAATTATAATGCAGAAAACTTTATGTGAATTAAACATAATGTTGATGTTTTCTAGGTCTCTCGTAGGATATTTCAAAATGTCATGTAAATGAACCGGACCGTGTTATGCCTCCCTATATTTTTTAATAGCATATTTAATATATAAATCACAGACACGTGTAAATATTATTATTCACAAAAAGATACATAAATTACAATAAATTTTATTATCTTATACAATAATTAATTACATAATATATGTATTTAATTTACCCCCATAAATATGCAGGGCTTGTGTATGGGGGGTGTTATTCTATTGGTTTAATTTTTTATTTTTTTTATTCAGTTTAAATTTTCGGTATAATTTTTAAGCTGAGTTTTAAATTTGTTTATGTTACCCTTCAATTAAAAAATTTAACTCCGAGATATTTATGATTTAACTGTCCGATTGGATAAGTTTTAAGATTTTCACGGCCAAAAGCATTTTCGTTATTTGTTTTTGGGGTGTTATGCCGTGTTGCGCTACCTCCTTCTTTAGCCAACGTTTCGGACATCGTTGCAGTGTCCATCATCAGGGCAGATCCGGTAGACATCTACTTTGTTTTTTTTTTTACATTTTGGAGTAGGAAATATTGACGTTTGTCTAAGATAAAGGGTGCAACTTTATTTTGAATATTATCTTTATAAATTTGTAATGTTGCATGATAAAAGTATAATGCACTTAATTTTCTGACCATGAATATAAGTAGGGTTATTATTAGTTTTTGTGATATGTAAATTGTTTGTGTTTGATTTGTATATGTATAATGCCGTATTGCATAATTGATTGACAGAAAGCGAAGTATGTGGTTCTAAGTAATTTTTCGTTTAAAATATCTCTTAAACATCTAAATACATATGTTAGTTTCCTTATTCTGTTGCTCAGAATATTTATGTGCCCATCTATTATTATGCCCAGGTACTTAATATCGGTCTTGCTTTCTATGTTTGTACATAATATATTGCATTCGTGGTTTTCTGTATTTATCACAGAGTGGATTATTATGTTTATTTCTTTAGGTGTTTTTTTGTTTTTTAACGAAAAATGGTAAATAATATATTTTTTTAGAATTTAAAGTCAACAGGTTTATATCAAACCATAATTTTAGTGCATTGATATCTATATTTGCCATTTTATTTAATTCAGACCATGTGTTTGCTTTTAATAGTAGGACTGTATCGTCAGCGTAGGAGACAATGTCTCCGTATTTGGAAATATGGAATACATCATTGACATAATATATAATAAATAACAGTGGTCCCAAATCTGTACCTTGGGGTATTGAAAAGTCGCTATATTTTGAATCGCGACTTGATTGAGTAATTTTACTTGTTGAGGTCTTTTATGTAAATAACTAATTATCCATTCTAAGACTTTTCCATTAATTCCTATCGATTTTAATTTATTTATTAATTTTTTATGTGATATGCTGTCGAAAGCTTTTTTCAGGTCTATAAATATTCCGATACATTTTTTATCGGAATCTAGGGCCATATATAAATATGTAGTTGGTTATTTTTGCTATCGCAACTAATAATATTTATGGTGAGCATAATATTTGATTTATGGTGTGCATTCGAATATTGCTTTCCTCATTATCTCAAAACTTAGTATTTGGACTAAACAACAGGACGATCGATATATCAGGTTGTTTTCTAAGTTATTTTGCCAAGCGTTTATAATTTGGATTTTCATTATCAAAAATATCACATTATTCTGTGAGCTGTTTTCCAACAACGGTGTCATCATAAATATGGTAATAGTCATGTGTTCTTTTCTAGGAAAATCGCCAGTGAATAATAAATTATTTAAGGACATACCGCTGATAATTCCGTTGTAATCGCAGCGACCATGCCCACCACATTGAAAAAAAGAATACATCCACACTGGTGACTGGACATCCCAGAATTATACAACTTCAATGCCTCCTTTGAAAAGTCATTAGTAAAAAAATATATTTTTTAAATTACTTAACTAGGTTACGTTACCTTAGGTTATGGGCTATTTGACTTTTTTTTTTTGCCATAACTTTTAATCACTTTTGTTGTTGTCCATGGAACCATTTCATGAAGTTGTCATGAAATCATCCACACCATAGAATAAAGAATAACAAAATGCCATGTTTTTTTACGATGATTTCGTAATATAAAAGTCTAACCATTCTTTGCAATGTCAATTATAGAACATCTTCATTATGAAATTTTAATTTACAGCCCAAATACAATTTCAGGCGCGAGTAGGGTTCCAAGATCAAAAATCGAAATCCCGGAGAAAATTCCTGACATTTGATAAAAATTCCGGACTTTCTTGTAAATATAATATGAATGTCGTTATCCATGGTGGCATGTTAAAACCCGCGGGGGGGGGGGGGGGGGTGGAAAGTGGTAGGTACTCCTTTTATGTTAATAGAAATGGATGTTAAAAAAAAGACAATACTATTGAATATGACAATATTATTCCATCAATACAGTTTCTCATTG
The DNA here is from genome assembly GCA_929108145.2 of Limnephilus rhombicus. Classification (NCBI taxonomy): domain Eukaryota; kingdom Metazoa; phylum Arthropoda; class Insecta; order Trichoptera; family Limnephilidae; genus Limnephilus; species Limnephilus rhombicus. The sequence goes on along the minus strand of OV815287.1, from coordinate 8,395,089 downwards.
GAAAAGGGGTAAATTTGGATGATAGCAAATTGTTTGATGAAATCATAGTTTTGAATAGTATAAAGAAGCAACGAAGTCATGATTTTTTTTAGATTAATGCCAATAACCAATGGACCATTATTCTGAAAGTAGCTGGACCAGGAAATGTTACGGAATTAACAAAGATATACTCTTATATATTTGCGATGCAGGCACAAAATGCCAATGTTGAAAGGGTATTTTCCTTAATGGGAACCCAATGGTCAAAACAAAGGAACAGGCTTTCTGTAGAGTCTGTCAAGTCGATTCTCTTAACACAGTATAATTTAAAAAATATATGACTTGCGAAATGTTCTACAAAACTATTATTAAAGATTCGGAAGTGTTGAACAATATTTCTGGGAGCATTATATATCAGAAGTGATGTTTTTACCTTAATTTGTAATAAAAATAATTTGGTTTATTTCATTTTTTATATCAATCTCCACTTAATTGTAGAAATTCCGGACTGTTTAGAATTCCCCCCGCGTTCCGGACAAAGACCTATATTTCAGGACTTGTCCGGAAAATTCCGCACGTATGGTAACCCTAGGCGCGAGAGACAGAGCGCGTGCTAAATGGACCAGAACCAAAATGTGCAAAGTCAGTGACGACATATTTACCTATCTAAAATGTTACTTGAATCATATTTTTTACACGAGTTCACACAGGAGGCCCTGAAGAAAATAGTTTCCCTCAGGGCCTATGTCATCTTGGGGATGCTGTGTAGAGGCTTTTTATAAGGAAAGGAAGGAGAGGAGAGTTCTGGGAAAGAAAAGGGTTTGAGGGGTGGGTAGGAATCTGGGGTTCAATGTGTACTGGTCATCCTCCTCCAAGACCCAGACAAACCTCACCCCATAAACCCGGACACCCCTGCTAAATCACCAAACGTAGCGATCTACTTAAGGTGACCTATGGCAGAGGTGTTGATTATCCAATAAAGGTTCCCGGTGCGACGGTACCCATTCCCGCCTCCCAAATTGAAATAATTCAAAATTTAAATAAATAATTTTCGACCCGAAAAACATGATTTTTGAAGTGAAAACTTTTTAGCACCGTTGTGATTTGAAACTCGATGTAACGAAAAATAGCGACCCTAAAAGGAGACAACACAGCTCTATAGTATTTAGCCTCCGATAGAATGAGCTAGTATAATCGGTCTCCTATTTGTGCGTTGCTTCGTAGTCTATTGGACTCCTCTTTATGCGGTGCTTCGTAGTCTACTTTAGTTTTCTGAAGGTTTTAGTTCTACCGTGTGTGGATTGCACACTGTTTTTTCTTGATAAGTGTATTTGCAGCATAGTAAGTAGATAGTAGATGTGTTAATTTCTTTTGCTTAATCTATCTATATAAATAAAAATGAATCGCCGAAATATATGTACGCGCATAACTTCCGAACAACTGCACCAAATTGGATAATTCTTTTTATTTTGTGTTTGTTATTGTCAGGACAAGGTTTGTATAAAGTTACTGGTAAGTTCTGGCGTTATGAAATTTGTATTTAAAAAATGCAGTAGGTGGCATGCGAGCTGTTTGAAAACTGAATGTATGGAATGCGGGAGGGGGAGGGGAACCCGGGAAGGGAGGGTAACTCGGGAGGAGGGGTAGTGGAGTGGGGAGGGGGAATGTGGAGAAATCGGAGTGGGAACGCGAGAGGGGAAGGGGACGCGGGAGAGGAATGGGAGGCGAAAGGGGAACGGGACGAATGGAAAAGGACACGTAGGGAGAAACAATTTCTTTATTAAATGGCATAGCAACGCATGCCGGGAACCAGCTAGTTTACCAATAAAATGAGTTTAACATTTCATCAGATTTTATTTACTAATTTTTTAATTTTATTTCGAGGACAGCATAATAATTATTTATTATTCAACTGATGTCTTGGCGGAAATTTTAGAAAGATAAATAAAACATTGCAGAAATGTGTAAGCTAATATAATTTGCCAATTGATCAACAGAATAATAATGTACGTGCAACCATAATGTTATGGTATGGTACAATTTTTAATGCTTCGGTAAGTTATGTGTTTACGTAGGTACCTGATTACTACTTTTAGGTTATGGAATTTATTTGTTGTTAGAATTTATTCCATTTTTTAAATATAGGTAGGTACCTACTACAAAAGCAACACTGATTTGACAGATGAATAATTATTGGAGGGAAAACTGAGATTTAGGGGGGAAATGAAGAAAAGTTTTATGGATGAAGGTTAGAATAATATGTTGTTGAAATCATATAAGAAGTGTAATTTGAGAGTAATCAATAGTAATTAGTAACACATAGAAGAAGAAAGTGGTACACTACAAGCAGTGGCGTAGCTAGCATGGGTGGCACCCGGGGCGGATGTCATCCCCCGGGGCGTGGTGTCACCCCCCTCCTATTAAAGTAGACTTGAGAAAAAATTCAAAACGCTAATTTCAACTTTCATAAAATTGGTCCATCCTGGGGGGTGGCTAGAGAATTTCGGATTTCTCCACAAATATAGGCTATGTTCGCCTATAAAAAGACCTAGACACAAAATTCGGGGCACTCCACGGGAACATGTGAAAGAAAATAACAGACTGTGTTCATACTTTGGTGACAATATCCTTCGTACATTTTTTCCACGGTCGAGTGTCACCCCCCTATCGGGTGGCACCCGGGCCGGACCGCCCCCCCCCCCCTTCCCCCCCCTGCCCCCTCCTCGCTACACCACTGACTACAAACACGTGGAGCAATATATCCTGATCTTGAATTATCAAATTAAAAAGGAGAGTTTTATGTTAATTTTTTTACAATTTACAAGTTAGAAGGCGAGTATGGGTACCAACTACCAACTTTCTGAGCTTTAATTGGAAAACCAACACTTCTGCCCCCAAGTTCACCCCCAAGTGGTAACTTAGCAGGTGTCCGGGTTCATGGGGTGAGATTTGTCCAGGTCTTTTGATTTGCCCACCGACTGCGTGGGGGGCCGGATCGATAGAGACTAACTGAGGGAGATCGTTTGACCAATAAACAACTTTTAATTTAATTTTAATTTTATTTATCAACCATTACAAATGTATAATTTCAAATCTGTAAACTTCACCCGCCATAACACAGGGATATCCCTAGCATGGCGGATGAAACACCACAAAAAACAAAGCAATGTACAATATTCTTATAAATAAATAAATAAATAAATAAATAAATAAATCCAGCCGGCTCTCTCGATCCATTGCATTTGGAGGGATGGATTCGTACATCCGTCACTTTCGGTCACACTAACCCACGGATTCCTACCCACCCCTCATATCTTTTTCCTTCCCAGAAATTCGTATCCTTCCGTTCTTTGAAAGACCCCCCACGCCCTCCTGACAAGGAGCTTATGACATGTTTTTTTGCATTAGCTCCACATATGAGGTTCCGGGGAAAATATTTCATAATTGGGGATACCGTGTGGAGGGTTTTCTTTATAGGGAAAGGAAAGAGAGGGATTTCTGGGTAAGAAAAATATATGAGGGGTGTGTAGGAATCTAGGGGTCAGTGTGCCCAGGAATCCATTTCTCCCGCTGCCATGTAAGGCGATGGGTCAGTAGTCAAATTTTCTTCCTCAATTGGTCTCTCCTGATCCGGCCTGCCACGCACTGGAAAGACGCTTCCGCCGCCAAAATTTGGACAAACCTCAATCTATGAACCCGGTACCGAACGTAGCGAACCATTTGGGATGATCCATGACGGTTCCTTGACAATTGATCCACCGACAATTGCCTCCCCGGCATACTTATATACAATGTGCAGTCGGTTTAGGGAAAATACAGTTTACCTACTTACACAAAACATAACTAAGTGACCCCGAAGGGACGTGCAGAGAGGATGTACCGCCGAATAACAAAGTATAAAACATATTTTCATTCAAATGCTTTATTGAAAAATCTACTTGTATAAATATACTGTGTAAACAAGCGCATAAGTACAAAAAAAACAACACTGTCACACTGTATATAAATTCGTTCGATATTCATACCAGCTTATTATTCATGATATTTTTGAAGACAATTTTTCATCTAAAGACATGGTGTTTGAAAGACGAAAACAGTGGGCAATATAGTTGTGAATGATGAATACTTGGAGCAGGTGGATGAGTTTGTGTATCTGTGTACTATGTTTAGAGAGAGATGGGAAGGCTGATAGAGATATTGGAAGGAGGGTAAATGCAGGTAACTCCATTAATGGTGGACTGAATGCCGTTGGCGCTAATAAAAAACTGTCAAAAGAAGCGAAGCTGGCAGTCCACAATGGAGTCCTGGTACCCACCCTGATGTATAGCAGTGAGGCATGGAACTGGCAGAGGATGGATGAAAGTAAACTCAATGCTGTTGAACTGAGATCACCGAGTCGAATGTGTGGTAAAACCATTTATGATCGTGTGAGAAATGTGGATATCCGCAAAGAATGTAAGGCTGATGTAATCATAATGAGTAAGATTAAAAAGGGACCCTCAGATGGTTTGGGCGTGTAGAGCGAATGAAAGAAGAAAGTAGTGTGAGAAGAATATATGACGCAAATGTGAAAGGAAGAAGTCGGGGACGCCCGAGGAAGACATGGCACGATCAAGTGAATCAGATACTTGAGTCGGGCCATGTCAAAAGTCAGAATAATTGAAGAGTATGTATGAGACGATGTATGAATGTGAGTGAGGCAAAGAGTGTGTGCCAAGACCCAGTTGTTTGGCGGTCCGACCTCTCTGCCTATCCCTGCGGAAAACTGCGTGATGGTTAGTTAGTTATTTTTCATTGGAAATTGGTAAATAATGCACTAAAAATTATAATTCAATAGTAAAAATCTTTCCCGGGGGGGCAATTGTGACGGATCAATTAGCGGGTCACCATTCATGACTGAGGTGTTGGTTATCCAATGAATGGTTCCCGGTTTATGGTGCAATTCCGCCTTGCTGAGGTCGAACTGATTAATGTAGAGAAGGTGTCGAGCAGACATAACATTTTCTTTTAAAACTAAATATGAATTCCGGAATGCCTTGGTCTAGTTGCAACTTAAATCTTTCTTGGGCTGACCTAAGAAACTCGTTCGCACGTCCAATACATAACCATTACCGCAGAACAAGTAGGAGGCACTCCGCCCAGTGGCGGTACTTAAAGCTTTACACTCCCACGCATTTATCAGCATTTTACATTAGCTCCACATGAGAGGCCTGAGAAAAATAATTTCCCTCTGGGCCTGTCATCTTTGGGGATGCTGTGTGAGCTCACTCCTTCCTCTCTTTTGAAGAGAGGAAGAAGTGAGCTCACTTTTCAAGGCTTCTATTGATTAAGATTTTGTTTATCATTATCTGTGCAACCCACCTGTGCTAAAATAGCACTGCTATTTCTAATTTTGTTCTCTTGGCATTGCTTTGTATATACTGTATATATATTATTTACAAAAAGATACATAAATTATAATATATTTTTTACAATAATTAATTACATAATACATGTATTTGATGTACCCCCATAAATAAGCAGGGCTTGTGTGTATGGGGGGTGTTATAATATTGGTTCAATTTATTATTTTTTATTCAGTTCAAATTTTCAGTGTAATTTTTAAGCTGAGTTTTAAATTTTTTTATGTTTCTGTTGATGTTTCTGTTTTTTTCAGGTAGTGAATTAAAAAAATTAACTCAGAGATATTTATGATTTAACTGCCCTATTGTATTTTTACATTTTGGAATAGGAAGTATTGCGTGATAAAAGTATAACGCACTTAATTTTCTGACCTTAAATTGTTTGAATAACAATTCTGATGAATATGAGTAGGGTTTTTTTTTAATTGTTTTTATTTTAGTTTTTGTGATATGTAAATTGTTTGTGTTTGATTTGTATATGTACCGCCCCATCCTATAATGCCGTATTGTATAATTGATTGACAGAAAGCGAAGTATGTGGTTCTAAGTAATTTTTCATTTAAAATATCTCTTAAGCATCTAAATATATATGTTAGTTTCCTTATTCTGTTGTTCAGAATATGTATGTGTGGGGACCATTTTAAACGCTGGTCTATTATTATGCCCGGGTACTTAATATCGGTCTTGCTTTCTATGTTTGTACATAATATATTGCATTTGTGGTTTTCTGTATTTGTCACAGAGTGGATTATTATGTTTAATTCTTTAGGTGTTTCTTGTTTTTTAGTGGAAAATGGTAAATAATAGGTTTTTTTAGAATTTAAAGTCAACAGGTTTTCATCAAACCATAATTTTAGTGCATTGATATCTGTGTTTGCCATTTTCTTTAATTCAGATCATGTGTTTGCTTTTAGTAGTAGGACTGTATCGTCAGCGTAGGAGACAATGTCTCCATATTTGGAAATATGGAATATATCATTGACATATATAATAAATAGCAGTTGTCCTAAAACTGTACATATATTCTTTATGTCATATTATTTTATCAATATTTTGTAAGGACTCGTAAGGAACACTATGGGACTACTTTTAAGTTTATTATAGTTAAGCGCAATTGAAGTGAAATAACACAAAACCGCGCTATACAAATATTACTATTTGTATAAATATTACTACGCGCTATTTAAATTAAGAAGCACTTTTATGCCTTTTTAATTTTTTACAAAAATGTAGGTTACACAGCTTTACATTTCAATCATGAGTTATATTTTTAGAATTGTCATTTGAACAACATTGGCTCCCTCCTCCCTTATTTGACAAACTGTAACTAACACCAAGGGAAGTTCTACAAAATATTAAGACGCCGCTACCCGAATTTCTACCGATTTCTTGCAAACCTCCCTTAATAATTTGAAATTTTTAAACTCTTAAAAAAATATATATTTGTTATTTTTTAAGATAATATCTAGACATTCGTCGCGCCGAAACGCATATTATATGAAATTCCCTCGATAGAAAAAAATCGCAAAGTATGCTCCAAAAATTATTATAAACGCGTTTTTTTCAGTTATTTTACAAGTTATATGTATGAAAAAATTCACAGTATTTCTATAAATGCTGTTTAAGACAACCCTCGCGAGATTTTAGCTTTATTTTAAACGAGTCGTGTTTTATTTTAAAAAAATACAATTTTCGCATCGATTTTGTCATTTTAAATACTAGCGCTCTCCTCTAACATTCGTAATTTCATATCTCTCCATCTTCTTCTTTTGGTGCGCGGTTGTAGGGCCTTAAGAGATTTTTTTATAATTTTGAAAAATAATGTGTTTTTATTGTATAATAAATACCTAATTTGTCTAAGAAAATTAAAGAAAATTCTCAATATTTAAAAATTTATACAGTTTGATAATAATGTAATTTTTTACGCGTGTGACCAAGGGAAGTTCTATTAAATATAAAGATTTTTCATTATTCTATTATTCTTGCCCGGGGGGTGGAAAAAACAAATTTTCGCCACTGTTGGATTCAATAATAACAATAACCAACCAGTAAGTGCCGTAAGTAGTTTTGCAGTGTCAACAGAGAGCCGCACATGTCTGTGAGTAGTGAGTGAGTAGGTACTTTGTGAGGGTGAGGTGTTCACACAACACACACGGAGGCATTACGCAATACACCTCGCAGCGAGTGAAAGGAGATATTTACACTTTTCTTTATATGCAAGGTTATCAGTAATCAGTACCAATGTTGAATCTTATCATCATCGTAATACTAAACTTGAGAAATCAGACTAAATAACATTCTGAATTTTCTGGTTTCGGTGGTCTTCTTTAATTCAAATATTACAATTTGAGGTTTTAGTGATAAAGATAAAAAATAAATATTCATCCTAGACTTGCAGAAAAGTCAATAGATGTCGCATATTAAAAATAAAAATGTATCCAAGACACTATTTAGATAGCATTTAGTTTGGGTTTGAATCTTGCTTAATACATAAAGTTAGAAGCCAATAAAAATATGCGTTAAGAAAATAAAGATAAAGTTAAATGTGACCGAATCGGATAGAGACACATTAGCTCAGTTGGTAGAGTTAGAGTTGCCCCCCGGCAAGGCGAAGGTTCTGGGTTCGAGTCCCAGATGTGACCGTATCTTTTTTTGATTTTTCTGGTTCCAGAATTTGGATTGAGTTTCGCTAATATTGTCGTCATTTTATTAAATAAATACTAAGAATTAACCAAACTCTCAACACGGCCTCCATGTTGAGAGGTTACGATTTGTCGCGGGTTCAAACCCCGGCGTAGGTATGCAAGTAAATAATATTTTTGAATAATTTGAGTTATTTCAAAATTTATTCATTTAAAATTATATATTATTTTAAATGAATAAATATAGTACCTATAGTGTGGTAGACACTTCCAAAAACGGCCTGGTGAAAGACCCACCATTCAGAATCGAAACTTTATTGCTTGAAACAGCTTTAGCCGTGTTTCGTGCCAAGATGTGGATAGCCAGGTACTTCATCGCTATCTTCAGCCCCACAGCATACCCTCGGAATGCTGTGGGGCTGAAGAATGCCGTCATGAAATTGGGGACACCTCACTGGCAATTGGCTCACCTCAATTGGTCTCACTGACTCCAGAACTCCAGACAGTTGTGAATCTTATGCTGAATTCATATAAAAAAGTGGCGTTAGGTGACTTAAAAAAACGATTTCTCTAAATTAAATATTTTCAAACTGAAACTTAGCATATAGGTTATGCGGCCTATTTCGGAACGTTTCATACAAATCTTAATTTTGGATTTGAGATCAAAATACCCAACCAAACTGGAAAACTAGTTTTGTAATCAAAATGAATATCAAATTATTATAAGCAATAATTATCAGCCTGAAACACTCATCTACATTGAAAAATCTTCCGAGAAAAGATACTTGCCGCCAACGGGACTTGAACCCGTATCCTTCTGATTGCCGGTCAGGTGCTCTGCCCACTGAGCTATGGCGGCTTATCTAATACCCGCCAAATAATTCAATATATACTAGTGTTTCATTCAACAATTACTGTTTATTATATTTTTTCCACAATTTTCGCTTCAATTTTATCGTTTTTAATAGTAATTGTTGTTGAATGAAACACTAGTATATATTGAATTATTTGGCGGGTATTAAATAAGCCGCCATAGCTCAGTGGTCAGAGTACCTGACCGGCAATCAGAAGGACACAGGTTCAAGTCCCGTTGGCGGCAAGTATCTTTCTCGGAAGATTTTTCAATGTAGATGAGTGTTTCAGGCTGGTAATTATTGCTTATAATAATTGTTACCCTTTGTGCTATACATAAAAATCTTGTCTTAAACGCTAGTTTATCAATTAAAAAATAATAATGAATATCAAATATCTAGTACGGATATGAGCTACTTTATTTAGTCATGCTTTAAATTATAAGATACTAGCTGACCCGACAAACGTTGTTCTGCCATTTAAATTATTTCTAGTGAATATTTTGGTTGTTAAGGGTCGGGTATCAAACCGCGCTGACGCTGCAGTTAGGTATTTCTTGTACTTGTAGACAAACACGGCCGCAGCTGACCGCCTGCGTCTGACTAGAGGAGATGTGGGTATACTAGACACTACGGACTTAGGAAATAAAAATACACTTGCCTTATAAAATTAAAATTTAGTTCCTACTATAATAATGGATACAGCTTAACATACTAAGAATCATATTGTGGAATAGCGTGGATAGCTCATAGAGACATTTGCGCCTGGGTCAAACTGCCCATTCACTGTAGTTAGGTATTTTTGGTAGTTGCAAACAAGCTCGGCCGCCGCGATCTACTGTGTATTTCGGTTAGATTCAGGCACGGCTGCTCAGCATTTTGATAAAATACGGAATAAAAATACACTTGCTTTGTAAAATTTTAATTTATTTCCAACATAATTGATACAGCTCGACAGACTATAAATCATATTATGCAAGGGCAAGGATACATAGACTTTTTTTAGCCCCTGGACCTTTACAGACGTCTTAGTTTTTGACTCAATGTGACATAGAATCTAATGGTGTTTTGATGTGGAAAAAATTTCTGGTTCACATATGGTTTGTATAATGTTACTAATTTTTTTTTATAATTTTACCAGAAAATAATGGGTGTGAATAAGTTACGACAATCAGTTTTTACTCTGAGCCTTAGAAATTAAAAAAAACAGGTAGTTTTGTTTTTGAAAGTTTATTTATATGCATACAGATTTTTATTAATACCTAGTAAGAAAGAATATATTTTACAATTTATCTTTGATATACATAAAGTAGAACGAAGCACATTTGGAAAAAGACAGTCAAAAATATAAAGAAGTTCAGACAAATTTTTATAAAACAACTAAATGTTTTATTTTTATTTTTATGTACCTTACAAAGTCCCAACTATTATCAATCGCCTGGGGCCAGTGATTAGGGTGTGTTGTGAGGCTGAATAAGGTGGGAGGGGAATAATATAGGGGAAGTACCTGGCTATTCAGATTTGGTCACCACACACGGCTAAAGCCATTTCAAGCAACGTTTCAATTCTGAATAGTGGTCTTACACCAGGGCGATACATAAAGTATCTTCCACTCTGTTTTTTTATAGAAGGCTATTGAAAAGTTTTTTTTTCTTTGTATAAAACACGCTGTAACTCGTGTTGTGCGTGTTACAGGTAAAATTGCAAATGTTATATGTAAGTTCAAAATAAATTAATTATTACCCACAATTATTATAGTTATTTCACAGCATTATCAAAAATAACAAAGTTACTATTATATACTTGTTTACTATTTTATAATTTTACAATTGAAAAATGTCCTCCACAACACAGGTGAATTCCTAGCGTGGAGGACATTATACTATACATTTGTAATGTAAACTTATTAATAAAAAAAATACAAAACAATACAGAGTGAAAAGTGTTAGCTCCTCATTTATTCATAAGACTGTCATTTTGTAATGACATCATCCTTTCTCCAGGTCTATTATCGATAATTCTAAACATTCACAAAAAGTGTGGTAGATCATCCATTATAGCAAAAAGTTTATATGGAAGGCCATTACTCAGGCCGCTTATGTTTATTTAAAAAACTTACATGTTCACTGATAGTTTCTGTTATAACGACGTCATTTATATTGCTTCTGCTGCTTTTCTAAAAAAACATATAAAATAAATTTATTTGTAATAATACAACCCAGAATTTACCCAACATCGAAATTCATTCGATTTATCAATGGATGTTGTCGTTGTTTTCAATAAAACTTTGTGACAATTTGAACGGAATCGGTAGAGAACTCAAAATGGTCGTCGAAATTATGCATTTTGACATTAAATTCGAGTTCGGTGAACCCCAAACTCCTTAAACCTGATTTTGAACCAAATCGTCAAAGTACTTAAGATATTCAGGATGGATGCCGAAATTTTGCATTTTGACATTAGATCCGAGTTCAGTGCACGTCCAAACGCCCTTATCCTGATTTTGAACCAAATCGGAGATAACTAAAGAAATTCAAGATGGATGCCGAAATTTTGCATTTGGACATTAGATCCGAGTTCAGTGCTCACCAATACTCCCATATACTGATTTTGAACCAGATCAGTAGAGAACACGAGAAATTCAAGATGGATGCCGAAATGTTGCATTTTGACATTAGATCCGATTTCAGTGCACTTCCAAACGCCCGAATCCTGATACAGAACCAAATCGGTAGATAACTAGAGAAATTCAAGATGGATGCCGAAATGTTGCATTTTGACATTAGATCCGAGTTCAGTGCACGTCCAAACGCCCTAATCCTGATTTTGAACCAAATAGGTAGATAACTAGTGAAATTCAAGATGGATGCCGAAATGTTGCATTTGGACATTAGATCCGAGTTCAGTGCTCGCCAATACTCCCCAATACTGATTTTGAACCAGATCGGTAGAGAACACGAGAAATTCAAGATGGATGCCGAAATTTTGCATTTTGACATTAGATCCGAGTTCAGTGCACTTCTAAACGCCCGAATTCTGATATTGAACCAAATCGGTAGATAACTACAGAGAAATTCAAGATGGATGCCGAAATTTTTAGAAGTCAAAAAGCGAAATGACTTCAGTCCACCTTCAAACTACCTTTGATGAAAATCAGTAAAAAAATTTTTTTGACATTATTACCTTATTCTCCTTTTCTTCCAGTGGGAGGGTCTATTTTTTATGGCACGGTAAGCAAGAATTCCTTTATTTTACCCATTTTGAAGGTACCTGAAGTTTAAAAAAAAAAATAAAAATAAAATCTGTAAAACTGTAAATCAAGTTAAAAATAATTTATTAGATATATTTTATTTCTACTTACCCGGTTACTGTAACACCTATCTCCTCAATGATTCCTTCAAAAATCGAATAAACAGCGAACAAAATTGCTGCGAAAAAAATATGCGTGCTGTCACCTTGACCGCTCTCTCACAACTGAATGAATTCTGTGAAATTCAACCGTTATACCTATAAGACATCGCGCGGCGTATTATTTTGCCATACATTTTTGAATGGCGGAGAATAGTTGAAAAATTCAGAAAGTTTAGGCGAATTACAATAAAAATCTAGATACACTGAAGTGCTTTTAATTCAATAGCTTGTTTTAACATAATGTTTACGCTGAGATTACGGAAGGATTTTTGGTAAAAATGTTTACAACAGGTTCAGGAGGGATAATCGCGAAGGCCTTTTTCAACGTTTTAACTAAAGTTGCAGTATGTATAACTTATAGAATTTGTAAGATTACAGTAAAAAAAATTTAATCACTAGTAACTTTACACATTTTTCTAACTACCCGTATATAATTTTCTAGTATTGCTGCTACGAGACGCGGATGCTACTGCTAATGCGGAGCGATGTTTTCCAAACCCGACCCTTAATTAAAAAATAACGAAAGTATTGTAAGTGTGTGGGGATGGGATCTATGACAGAAAGAGGAATGGAGAGCTGTAGACAACGAACGCCGATAAAAGCAAAAAAGCACCAACTAAAGTAGGAAAATGAAATAAAGAAAATCAATATGAATTTCGAAGAGCAATTGAGTGTACGATATTTTTTGTCAGTCAAATATCAAAATGACGCGATGCTTCTCGTGAATGTCTTGCGCATGTGCGGATGAAATTTCGATGAGGTGGACGTAGCGCCGTCTGTCATTCAACAACATAAATAATTTCGTTTTGTTTGAAATACGAAAGACGGTTAAATTTGTTCATACAAAAATACTAAAATCGCGAATAAAAAATGAGAGGGTGGGGGTGGGAGAGTTAAAATTTGGGGTTAAAAAAAATCATAAAAATCGGTCAAGTCGTTTCGGAGGAGTGCGACCACAAACACCGTGACACGAGATTTTTAAATATAAGATAGGCCATTAAAGATTTTTATGTGATCCTGTGAGGGGAGCAAGGTAAAATGGGGAGAGGGGGGTTGGGAAATTTATTTTCAAGTTTTTTGGAACCTCTTCTTCTGACCATGGGTGGTGTGGGGTTGATCGCTCTAACCCCCCCCCCCTTACATACGCCACTGGTTACTTACTACCCAGTTCAGGATTCAACACTATTTTTCTTATTGAAACTTAATATGAAATAAATAAAATATCTTATTGTTTGATAATTAGTTTTAAATAATTTTGTTTTTGATTTTTTTATTTAGATTTATCCAAGATGTTTCTTATATCTAGTAGGAAAAAATATATAAAATGTAAAACTAGGTATTTAAGTATGTATAAGTCGTGATGAAAATGAAAAGAAGAGGGAGAGATATGTAATTACGAATGTTAGAGGAGCGCGCTAATATTTAAACCGATGCGAAAATTGTGAAAATGTTTAATAAAACACGACTCGTTTAAAATAGAGCAATCTCGTGGGGGTTGTCTAAAACAGCATTCAAAGAAACGATGTGAATTTTTTCATACATATAACTTGTAAAATAACTGAAACAAACGTATAATTTTCGGAGCGCACTTTGCGATTTTTTTCTATCGAGGGAATTTCAAATAATTTCCGTTTGGTTTTTTTAAGAGCTTAAAAACTTCAAATTTTTAAGAGAGATATGTAAGAAATCGGTAGAAATTCGGGTAGCGGCGGCTTAATGGCTTACGATGAAAATGACTTTGGGCTCTGAAAATAGATGCTTTGACCTGCACTTCTACACTGAAAACAATGAACTTCGGAACACCAGAGTTCATCGTTCGAGAGTTTTAGTTCAGACACAAAAAAATTGATTTTCGATTTTCTATTTTCCTAACAAAAGAATACACATAATTAGATATATTTAAAACGCATTAAAATGTAAAGTTTTAAAAATAATTCTGTTATATATGTCATATGTACGTTCACAACTCGAGTTCGCCTCAGTAATTTGGAATCCTCAACATCAAACATATATTCATCGCATCGAAAATATCCAGAACAAATTTATAAAACACCTATCCTATCGTTTTAGTGATCATCGATTTGACCCTATCGCTTTATATAAACGCAGAAAAATCTCTGATGCATTATTCTTACACAAAATCGTGAACTGCCTTGTTGATTCATCATATATGTTAGAAAATATTGCATTTTGTTGCCCCAAACAAAACACCAGATCGAACGACTTATTTAGAATACCACACAGTAAATCTAAATATGCGCAAAACTCTGTAATAGTACGTATCTGTGAAACTTACAATGCCTTACGAGATGTAGACATTTTCAACCATGACTTGAAATCATATAAAATGCAGCTTATTAAATTAATAACTTAAAATACTTTTTTTTCTCTTTTTTGTGAAAATTATATTTATTATTATCAACCATAGTAAATAGTATAACAATGTTTGTTAATAATTTTACGTTTTTCTATATTATGTTTTATGTTCTTTTTTGTGTTCTTCTTTTCTGTATTATGTTTATTTTTTTTTCTTTGTCATTTAATAAGTTGAGTAGGTAAAAATACTAAACCAATATTTTTTAACATAATGGAACTTAATTGGTCTACAACTTATGAATTTTATTGTTATAATCATTTTTCTGTATGACTGTTTGTTTCCTCAATAAAAAGAAATAAAAAAATTTATAAAATAATAAACAGAATTAAAGTGTGCAGTTCACATGCGACAGAAGTGAAACGTTTAGAAAACTAAAGTAGACAAGAGCGGGGAGGCTACGAAGCACCGCACGAAGAGGAGACCAATTATTTTATCTCTTTCTTTCGCGAGCTAAATCCTAAGGTTTTTGTCGCTTTTTAGCGTCGCTTTTTCATTTCATCAAATTTCAAATCACAACGGTGCTAAAGAAGTTTTCACTTAAAAAATAATAAAAAATTGATATTTTTATTTTATCTGCCGAGATCCAACGATGTTCTGTGTGCGTTATATTTTTAAATAACGGTTTAATGTTTTGTTTTTTTTTGGTTTTGTTCAGGTGTAACGACCTCAGTCGCGGGTTCAACTCCACTGTACTTAAATAATGGATTTTTTGTTATGGTATTGTTGAACGTTAACCACATGTTTTATACAGCCAGGTACCAATATGGCCTCACGAATATCTTGGAACGAAGTCTTACAAAATAGCGGGATTTAATTCGTGCTTATAGTAAAATAAAATATCTTCTCTATAAGTAGGTACCTACAAATTAAAACCCTCTATTTTGTCAGGCTTCGTTCCACGATATTTCATTATAAAAATAATTTAACGTGACGTGACGGCCTCCGTGGTCGAGGGTCGTGGGTTCATATCCCGGCGTGCACAAGTAAATTTTAATTGATTAATTTGTGTTAATGTTATTCTTGAATATAATATCTAGACATTCCCCGCGCCGAAACGCAAATTATATAAAATTCCCTCGATAGAAAAAAATCGCAAAGTATGCTCCAAAAATTATTATAAACAAGTTCAGTTATGTTATAAGTTATATGTATGAAAAAATCACAGTGTTTCTTTGAATGCTGTTTAAGACAACCCCTCGAGATTTTTGCTCTATTTTTAACGACTCGTGTTTTATTAAACATTTTCACAATTTGCTCACTCCTCTAACATTCGTAATTTCATATCCCTCCATCTTCTTCTTTTTGAGCCCGGTTGCGATGCCTTAAAATATAAGATATATTTGCGGCACGTTCCAAGCAGTGAAGGATACTCTCAGTATCGCCCTGGTGTAAGACCACCATTAAATGACTTTTAGCCGTGTTTAGTGACCAGATCTGAATAGCCAGATACTCCCCCACCTTCATCTTCCCCATCTCTTTCCACTCCCTTCCGCTTCCGCCTTCAGCTTCACAAAATATCCCAATTGGGGAAGCCATAGTCTCACTGGCTCCAGACGGTGGGGAGCCGTTGATACAATTGTGCGATATTCACATAAAAACCAAGAATGTCTTTTATTATTTTTAAATTATGTGATTATTAAATTCAGTTTATTTTTTTTTAATTTTACGAAAGTGTACATTTTAATGCGTTTAATAAATAATATGTATCTACATAAATATGAACAGGTTGTTTTTGAAATGAGAATATGCATAGTTCCTACCGGGATGTCATTTATCCAGTTCCTACCTCTCCTTAATCATCAATAATTAAATTAGTAACAATAAAGTAACAGTCCACAATGACTAAGTGTTCTTAATATATTGGACGTGTACGTTAGCGATCTGCAGTTGTCCTAGGGAACGATGAGAAGTTACCGACAGTTATCCTATCAATCCTTATCGATTGACCGTGCTAGGCGGCCTGACCAATGACCCCCACACTCCTACCCACCCCTCAAACATTTTTCCTTACCATAACTTCCTCTTCTTCCTTTCCCTAAAAATACCCTCCACACGGCATCCCCAATATGACAGAGGCCATGAGGATTTTTTTCCTCATGACATGACTCCTTAAATGATTTATTCCATACATTTAAAATATTATATAATACGAATTAAAAAAAAGGATTTCTAAAGATAATACTAAGATAATGTAAATGGGGGGAAATTTATTGAACATTATAAAATGTATTATAAAATTTATTGAACATTATAAAATGTATTATAAAATTTATTGAACATTATAAAATGTATTATAAAATTTATTGAACATCATAAAATGTATTATAAAATTTATTGAACATTATAAAATGTATTATAAAATTTATTGAACATTATAAAATGTATTATAAAATTTATTGAACATTATAAAATGTATTATAAAATTTATTGAACATTATAAAATGTATTATAAAATTTATTGAACATTATAAAATGTATTATAAAATTTATTGAACATTATAAAATGTATTATAAAATTTATTGAACATTACATTTAATACAAACATCTAAAAGCCGGTTCTGCAAATATTGGCTAATAGTTGTTGCAATGATACCATACACTATTTGTTCAGTGACTCCTACCGTCGAGCAAATGGAAGATAGATTGATAAAATACCTACAATATATAAAAATATATATTTAAAATTACATAAATATAATATTTACCTTTTATTATTGCCTCCCCACCAAAGAACTTTACTTATTATCACAATATTATATTTATAGGTATTAAATTCATTTACTGAATTATCACAGATAAACTATTATAAACAACTATAAAATTGAAAAATAGTTGTATTATCACAAACACAAAACCACGTCAAACAATATTATGTAGATTGTCGTAACTTATTTTTATAACACTCTGATTAATTCAGATAAAAACGGAAAAATGCTTTCAATTTCCGTAAAGTTTGATAGTAACACCATTCCAAGAAACACTATTAAATTAAAACACACGTGCTTTTAAAATTATTCATGGCTTTAAAATTAAAATTAGTTGTTCTAATTATTGTCGACCACACAAACGTTGGAATTTGATTAAAGACATATATAGATAAACTAATCAAAAATTAAAATAGCATCCACCGAATGAACTGAAAAATTTTCACTACACCAGACGAATCCTTGTCAATTTGTCACAAACACAACACACAAAAAAAACTATGCAAGTAATTCTATGTATATCTTTTCTCCGATAATGTGTTATTATTTATTATTTACTGCTGTTTTTTTAATCTATTTTACTTTGCATGTGTTCCCATCATCATTGTATAAGGACAAAAAGGTTCCCTTTGTACAAAATACAATGTTTTTTATGGAATACACACAATAAAGTATTCAAGTTCGAATAGAAGTATCAATTATTATCTCTGTTTTTATCGGCAAAATTTGAAGTATTTACAATACGAGCAGTTTTATCTGTGCAGGAAATATGTCAACACTTTCTTATTGATTTGACGCTGATATGATAAGCGAAGGATAACAGATTCACAAATGGCGCGAAAATTGCATTGCTTGTCCGCAAACTAGCACAGACGTTACTTCTTGGTGTCCTCGAAGTTGTATGACTGTTCTTTTGGATGGTGCGCACGGTGTAAACATTGTGGATAAACTACACTTCAACACGAAGCGACTGCACCGGCGCTCTCCGCGGTCTAACAATGACTACACACGAGGCAAACCACTCAAAGAAATGTACCAATATGTACCAGACCACTTCCAATAATGTGATATATCAAATATAATAATGTATGTACATACCACAGGCAGCGGAGCTGTGGTGCGGACGCTGACTAAACGAAATCAGTGTGGGTAGTCAGTAGTCAGTAGGGAGTACATGACATGTACTGCAATGAGTAGTTATTGGTATGTACACCGCAATGGATTATGTATGTAATGATTCGTCGGATTATACAACTATTCTAACAAATGGACGGTGGATGTCGCATAGGTAATGGTTCCCAATCTGTTCAGAAAATTGAAAAGGTGGAAAGGGGTAAGTATAAGATAATAAAACATGGGAGTGGGTAAAATCAGACAACAAGATAAAAATAGTGATTTGGTTGCTTGGGAAAAATCATGTTAAACATCTTGAAATGGACTCATCAAGGCCATGAAAACTGGGTGGGATGGTAGCATAGGTAAAATCAAGCAATGTAAGACAGTGTTAGATGGTTGTACCACGCAAGGCTCAGGATGAACTGTGTGGGTTGGTAGCATAGGTAAAATCAAGCAATATAAAACAATGTGAGACGATTGTATTGGAAAAATCACTCAAGGCCATGGAAAACTGTGTGGCATTGCAACATAGGTAAAACCAAGCAATGTTAAACAATGTCAGACGATTGTATGGAAAGAATCACGCAAGGCTTGAGAAAAACCGCGTGAGATGATGATAGCACGGGTAAAATCAATCAATATAAAACAGTGTGTGACGGTTGTATGGGTGGAAAAAGGGTGGGATGGTAGCATGGGTAAAATCAAACAATGTAAAACAGTGTGATACGATAGTATGGGAAGAATCACGCAACGCCAAGGACAAAATGTGTGGGATGGTAGCGTGGGTAAAATCAAGCAATGTAAAGCGGTGTGATCCGATCGTATGGGAAAAATCGCGCAAGGCCAAGGAAAAACTGGGTGAGATGGTAGCACAGGTAAAATCAGCAATGTATTTTTCTTGGCCATTCTGCAACAATTGTTCTTGTTCTTATATGTTCGTTATATAAACTTTCAGCTTCACAAATCCTAAAATTATAACACCGTGGTTTTTCACGGGTTTGCGCTAGTAATAATTATTATAAAATCGCAAAATAATTAATTAAATCATTATTCATAATGGTAAGGGCTATTCATTTATTACGTAAGACGATTTAGGGGGGGGGGGGGGTCGACCACGTCTTATTTTTTCTAACAAGGGGGTGGGAGGGAGTCTCGATAGTTTTTACGTAAGATCACAAAAATGCACAAAGTTAAAATTATTAGTACCTTTGTACAAATAAACATTTCTGAAAATTGTTACTTTAAAAAATAAACATTAAAACAAACTAAACGTGTATTCATTTTTTCCTTTAGATTCTTACGTCATAAATATTAAACAGGGGGAGGGGGTCGGCCTATACTTATTTTTTCTTACAATAGAGGGGGAGGGGGTCGAAAACTAGCAAAATTCGTAAAATTACGTAATAAATTAATGGCCCCTAAGGTCATTGTACAATATCCTTATCATTATTTATTTTCATAATATTCGAGTTTGTAAAGTCGAAGTAAAGAAACTCTTGCATATGCATAGACATTTTGCAATAAGTAAACATTTAAATAATTAATAATACATATTATGTATATTGAGAAGCCATTGTCAAGTAGAAACAGGTAGACACAAGAATACACTTAAAGGATAATCTATTGTTTCGTTATTCTTTTGAAAGATAACATGGAGGAAATCCTATACTAAAAAAGGTGCCAGCGTCCTTTTACGAATAATTTAACATAAATATAATACGTCAACAAATAAGAATATTCTTTCTTAGACATAGCACCAAAAATGTATAATAATTTGCTATGATTAAAACATCTCCATAAATAAGAAACAAATTATTGTTCCAACGACAAAGAGAATCATTAAATTCTTCACGTGTCCTCTCCTATAAGGGGTGGCTGTGTATCAGGGGATCAGGGGCAATCTTCACCCCGCAGGCTGAAGCCAGAATGGTGGTACTACACTCGTACAGGCAGGGCTGGGCAGTATTTGAATTACTTGTAATTGAAATACGTATTTGAAATACAAATAAATATTTTGTATTTGTATTTCAATTACTTCCTAAAAATGTATTTTGTAATTAGTATTTCGAATACTTATGGCTTTAAAATACATTTTCAAATACATTTAGCGATCTTAATAATGATAATGAAAAATATACTGACATAGATAATGCATAGACTAAAACCGCTAGAATCCAGAGCAATATATTATTTTACATTATTTTATTTTGCAGAAACAAACAGTACATAATTGCATAGTAGAAAATAGTTCCAAAGTTATAGAATTTAACACAATAATTGGTACCAATGACATGTCGCTGTTATATACTCGTACTTATGTTTTTATGTGAGAGGGGTGTGTGTGTATGCGCATGTGTGAGTATGTGAGAGAGGGTGTGTGGATGTGTGTGTGTTATGTGTGCGAATTCAGTGTGCTAGAAATGTTTTTCTTAAATAGAGGGAGGGAATCAAAAAATATATCGGTATTTGTGGTTTTTTGAATTGAGTTGAATCTTTGAAGTATGCGGGAAATGGGGGAGTTGGCTGCAGCGTTCGTATTATTACTGGTTGTGTAAAAAAGGTTGGTGTGGCGAGTTCTTTTAGACGGGATGTTAAAATTTATTTGGGATAGAAGTTCTGGGCAGTCTTTTTCGTTATGTATTATTTTATGGAGAAATGTCATGTCAGCTACCGTTCGCCTGGATTTCAGGGATTGGAGAGTGCAGATATAATTATTGTTGTATTTGTAACCGAGATACTTAATAAATTTATTTTGTATGCGCTTTATATTATTGACGTATTGGGTGTATTTGGGATTCCAGACAGGCGATGCAAATTCCAGCATACTTCTGACTAGTGAGGAGTAAAGCATTACTAGAGTATGTGGATTTTTAAATAATTTACTCAGACGTAGTATGAAACCCAACATTTTGTAAGATCTATCAGTGATAAGTTTACTGTCTAAATAGACTCCAAGGTCCTTACATTCATTTTTTGAGATCACGGGTTTATCGCAGAGTGAATATGGAAAGTTAATTATATGCTTGTTTCTAGTAAAGGACATAGTGTGACATTATGTTAATATTTAGAGTTGGCAACACTGTAGGTACGTCAAAGCAAGTATTTTGTCAATTGTTATTTTCATCGTTTCGCGGTATTGTGAGTTAATTGATAATGGATAATCAAATTCCGTCATTGATTTGAATTGTACATTTTTGTGTCATAGTATTAGATCAAGCATTATAAGAATAATTTGACTGAAAACTAGATTATTTTTAAGTTAATTACAGTAGAGCACACTTGAAGTGAAACTGCGCTATACAAATGTCATGTTATTATAATAATAATAATTATTATCTAACACCTAGGTCCTATACCACAAAACTTTACAAGTGGAGCGGAGATGAGATGTGTCTTCTGAGCAATATGATTGGTCAATTTTTGCACGTCTCTGTTTCACTCTGCTCAGCTTTGCTTCTATG
The DNA here is from genome assembly GCA_929108145.2 of Limnephilus rhombicus. NCBI lineage: Eukaryota > Metazoa > Arthropoda > Insecta > Trichoptera > Limnephilidae > Limnephilus > Limnephilus rhombicus. The sequence goes on along the minus strand of OV815287.1, from coordinate 8,373,144 downwards.
GAAACGCATCCTTAGCACTTACGACAATTTATTGCAACCAAAGGTTCTACCAAATCCAAATGTATTTTGTATTTCAAATACACGACTTGAAAGTATTTGTATTTCGTATTTTAAATACATGCGACAAAGTATTTTGTAATTTGTATTTTAATTACAGCAAAGCATGTATTTTGCCCAGCCCTGCGTACAGGTAACACAGCGAGAGTTGACTCCAACAAAAAATCAGACGCGGTAGAAGTGACACCTTCAGAAAACTAAAGTAAACAAGAGTGGGGAGACTACGAAGCACTTTTTTTATCAACGTGAAGGATGAATTTTCTATATCTTTGTCGTCGAATTCTAGTGCACCTTTTCCTATACATTTGGACATCTTATTAGTTTTGCGTTTTCTTCTTCGGAGTCGCTAGATGTCGCTTTATTTTGTGTTTTCTCTTGCCTGTTCATTTTGGAGTGGTTTGAAGATTGGATATTGATGTTACAAAAATATTTTTATATTTTTTATTTCATGCGATTCGATCCAAAGATATTTGAAACCATTCGATCCTTGGTCCGCTAAGGTTCGTCGGGCGCTTTATACCACTAGACCAAAGGAGATTTTGTGTGGAACCGTGGATTTATCGTATTATATTGGAACCGAGTACCCGTGAAATAAATAAATAATTTATTGCTTCTCATTCTCTCGTAGGCTAAATCCTATAAATGTATGTGTTTGTCTCTTTTCGGTGTCGCTTGCTTCCGTTTCATCGAGTTTCAAATCACATTGGTTCTAAAGAAGTTTTCACTTCAAAAATATATTTGTGACTTAGCAGGGGTGCCCGGGTTCGTGGAGTTCTAGTTCTTTGCGGATGCGTTTGCCCATAAAAGGAAAATTTGTATTAAATTATTTTTGTCCAGAATGAGAGATTTTTTCCTAAAGTCGAGGGTTTCAGGAATGAAAAGTTGCGCTAGATACCTACCCAGGTAGGTGTGCTTAGGTGTAAGCATATTATAATAATATTAATACAATTTGGATAGCGCCATTTTCATGAAAAATTACCTGAAGGGATTTGTCATGGATTTGTTAAGTACTGGGCCCATAACCTATTAAAACACGTTGTTATTTCGCAATAGATAAACACGACAAACATTATTTTTCCTAAATATGTCACACATTGTATTAAATAGATGGCGCCACTTACATATTAAACAATTTTGTTATCTATATTCTAACACTAAGTAGATACTTTTTTTTACATTAGCTCCACCCAGGAGGCCCTAAGGAAAATAATTCTCCTCAGGGCATGTGTCATCTTTGGGGATGCTTTTAGGAAAGGAAGTTCTGGAAAGAAAAAGGGTATTGGGGTGGGTAGGAATCTGGGGGTCGGTGTGTCCAGGAGTGACGTATGTATGAATCCATCCCACCCACTGTGGCGTAAGGCGATGTTCCGCTGGAGAAGTCAAAGGAACTCCCGCAACAATCTGGCCTGCCATGCAGCTAGTGCAGACCTATCCGCCGCCAAGACCCGGACAAACCTCACCCCATGAACCCGGGCACTCCTGCTAAGTCAAAAGGTAGCGAAGCACTTGGGGTAATATATGGCAGAGCTGTTGGTTATCCAATAAATGGTTCCCAGGGCGGCAGTACCCATATCCGCCTCCCAAATTAAAAACTTATGAATTTGAAAAAAATATTTGATCAAGGGTGTGTCTACAAACTCAGTGGGGGGCATCGCTACTGTAGTTATTTGGGATTCTTCTTAAGGGCCATTAACCAGCCAGCGGCCGAGAATTCATTTCGTCGAAAAAGATTAATTATTCTTTGTACCAGCTTTTTTAAATAATAACTTAATATCGATTTTATTTCATTCACAATTTGCTTTAATTTATACCTACATCCAAAAATGCTGAAAGGCGTGGTGATAAAACTATTAAAATTATGTACTTTTTGTAATTATATTTTGATCATAAGTATATACAATCTTTGAATAATGTCTAATCAAAATAAGAATGATAAAAAAATATTTAATATATTAGTTTGTAAGCAAACGTCATTGTTTGTAAGACCGTAAATAAATAGACAAACTGAAGTATTTTCTGTATTTCTTGGGCATTAACTATGTAACAATTTCTAGACATTTTTGTTTTGAAGAGTTTTAATTTTTAATGTACATTTGTTACTTTAATTTTAAAATTTTGTGCGACCGGTTTCGACACGTTTTTCGACACCGGTGGCAAAAAAAATTAAATTGAAGTAAGAAATGTACATTGAAAATTAAAACTATTCAAAACAAAAATGAAGCATTTTCGTCACAAAACACGTGTGCGGTTCTTTTTTTAAATGATTTTATTTAAACTAAAATTAAAATTCTGAAACAAAGCTTTCTCGGATAATTTATTGATTTACAAATATTATAAGCAATAATTGTCAGCCTGAAACACTCATTTAGATTGAAAAATCTTCCGAGAAAAGATACTTTCCGCCAACGGGACTTAAACCCGTTTCCTTCTGATTGCCGGTCGGATGCTCTCACCACTGAGCTATGGCGGCTTATCTAATACCCGCCAAATAATTCAATATATATACTGGTGTTTCATTCAACAATTACTGATTAGGGAACGTACCCATACTACATGACCAACTTTTTGCACAATTTTTAACCCCCCCCCCCCCCCCCGGTGACCAAAAACCTATTTTTTTTTTTTTTTTCATTTACTAGATTCTTATGTATCTTGAGGAGATGAATCATTTAAATTTACTGAATTTAAAGTTAATGTTCTTTATACAAATAGAACGGCGTCATATGCGCCTTGCAATTTTTACCTCATGTGGGTATTTAAAAATAGTACCTGGCTATTATAGACTTAGAGGTCATGTATTTTGTCGGTAGGGAAAAATTGTTATGTAAAAACCCTACTAAAATTGCATGTTTTGCATAGCTCAACAAAGCAACCGGCATCAAGCAAGGGGAAATATATACATACGTGTGTGTTTGTGTTATGTTGGGAGTGGGAAGGAGTCGGTCATGTCCTTTTATTTGGAGCTCATCCGCATTTGCCTTTGGGAATAAGGAAACCATGAAAAACCTTATCCGGGAGGAGTCGGCCGACAGTCAACATGAAACTGTGCGGCCTTCAGTGATTTCAGTAGATGAAATCCTGCATTTTGTGGTGATGGGTGTGGGTGTCTGTTTTTATGTGATATATACTTTATGGGAATTTTTAGGATAAACTTACATACATATAGATAAAATAAATATTATTATATAAATATATACATAGATATATAGACATAAGTTGTGGGGAGGGGTCTGGTGATTGGGAATACCTACCGATCGCTCAGTCATCCGCGTCTGATTCAGGATTGTGCCAAATGTGATTAAGGTCCATCAGAATATGTTTGGGTAGTCTGTGTTTGTACCTGAAAGGGAGCAACCCGCCGCTCATTTGTATGGAGCGTGACATTTTGAAGACCCCCCCCCCTAAACGTGTCACGTAGTATGGGTACGTTCCCTTATTACATTTTTCCACCTGAAAACAACCAACTTTATTTTTGTGAGGGAGGTATTGTTAGTACTAAATCTCTCGCTAGGTGGCGTCGAGACAAATTATGTCTACATTTTTTGGTGAAATACTTTTAACTTGTTAAATATTAATTATTATTTTTAATTATTATATATATATAACATAACATACTAATTTTTATATCATAACATACTAATTTTTTATTATACCATATCATACTAAATCCATTTGTACTTTTTTATTATTTAAGGCTTCTAGTGCTACTTACATGTATGTACTATTTCGGTGATTCAAATAATCTATTTAATTGATATTTAGCATCAAAATTATAAAATTATATGTATACAATGTTTGAAAATGTACCAATGTTGTCATTATGTACCTGCTGACAAACTACATAAGTAGTTTAGCGGGTTTAAATGTAAATAAATAAAAAAAAAATAAAAAAATCTATAAACTAACGTTTAAGACAAGATTTTTATGCATAGCACAAATGGTAACAATTATTATAAGCAATAATTGTCAGCCTGAAACACTCATTTACCTTGAAAAATCTTCCGAGAAAAGATACTTGCCACCTTATTTATTTATTTTACTAATAATACAAAATTTTGTTTGAAAATTTAACAAATCTGCCAACGACCAACGGTAAAACCTTATTGTACTAAAAATAAACATATTTTCTGTAAATTTAAAACATAGCTTTACCAGATAAAAGAACAGTCTTTTGAAATCTATTTATATTTTTTTTGTGAAAAAGGGTCAATACGTCTAAAATTTGATTTAAAAATTACATATTTCCGGTTTTGTCTTGTGATTCAATATCCAATTTTCATTAACAAGGCTCCTACACTCCTCGCGGTTCTGTGCTCCGTGGAGAATTGTGGACACCGTCGCCGTCGCCGTCGCCGTCGTGCCGGACGCCAGTGATGCATGGTGCATGGTGCACGGTCGCTCCAGCACATTGGTGATCTTCCTCTGTTTCTTCTGCCAAACACTTTGCCAATGACAGTGAATTTCTTCAAGGTGTAGTCCCCAGTTTGGCGAACAACGTGTTCAAAGTATCTTTAAATACGTTGTAGGCAGGCTATTGTAGCTCTTCCAGAATGGACACATTTTTGGGTCTGGCTGTCCATGGAATCCAGAGCATTTTTCTTCCGGAAGATTATTTCAACATATTAATATTGCTGTCTTGCAGTTAAGAGTTTCGATTTTTTAAGTAAAACTTCTTACTTGGGGGGTAAGCTGGTGAATGCGTTACGAAAAGTGGTGATGTGTTACAAAAGGTGGTAATATGTTACGAAAAGTGTGATGTTACGAAAAGAGTGATGCGAACGTGATGCGAGTGTGATGTGATGATGGCGAGGCGAACGGTCGGGCCTTTACGCACGCTTGACTTGGGAAGTGATAAAGATAAGGATGGTCACCCCAAGGTCGTAGGTCACCCCAAGGTCGTAGGTCACCCCAAGGTCGTAGGTCACCCCAAGGTCGTAGGTCACCCCAAGGTCGTAGGTCACCCCAATGTCGTAGGTCACCCCACGGTCGTAGGTCACCCCAGGGTCATAGGTCACCCCATGGTCATATTATGTCATCTCAATGTCGTATGTCACACCAATATCAATGTTAATGTCAATGTCATATGTACTTTTATAAGTTAGTGAAGTTTTACTTCAGACGTGTGGTCTAAAGAACACTCGTTTTTTTTTCGTGATTGTCGCAATTTTCCGTAAAAGTGTCGTAAAATACGTTGTAGGCAGATTGTTGAGAGCCTATTGTGAATACCTAGAGCTCTTCCAGAATGGACACATTTATGCGTCTGGCTGTTCAAGGAACCTACAAAAACCACTTTTAGAGTACCTATCCGCTTTCTTTCGTTGGCTCGTGTCATGTTTCCACACCGTACAGAAATATTAGGAAAACCGATGCCCGAACGAGTGTCATCTTGCTGTCATTCCATATATTTTACATTTTACTCACTTCTATTTCACAACCTCCTCTGTCACTAAAGACGAGCCTAGATATATAAAGTCATTTACCGTTTTTATGCCTGTGAGAGCACTTCTGTCCTTACAAAGGTGTTTGCCCTGTAGATCAACATTAGTTTTGTTTTGGCCTTGTTGATTAGAGGACCTAGATTAGGGCTTTCTTCCTCTAATTTAGCAAGGAGGTGGCTTATTTGGGATAACCGAACAAAAAGTTCGATTAGTTCTTTTTTAGGCAGACAGGAAATGATGTAGGTACTTAACATTTTATTTCAAAATTATTTAGATAATAAAAAATATACGTAAGGACAAGTGGGATTTTTCTTTCAAGATTTTCATATACCTAAGCACTTCTAATGCCTCTGCAAGGCGAAACAACTGGACAAAACCAGAAAAATATATTTCATGATTTACATATTCAAAATTTTTGAGTTTACCCTTGGAATCCATAGACAAAATAATAAATTCACGGTGTGTAAATCATAATAACATGTGTGGACTTATTGATGTTTTATTCAGTTAGATAGATAGGAAGCGCATGACCGCCATTGTTCAGAGAATAATTATTAATTCCTCGCGTTTTCCCATAATACAATCGTGAATAGTTTCACACAACAAAAGAGGGAAACATTATTAATTTTATGGTCGATGTGTATGCTAGGTTCATAAGTGTATCGGTTTAGTCTATTAAGTAATTTAAATATATTCATCGACAGTGGCGGTTTGCGCGGTTGAAAAGCGGGGAGGCGTAAAAATATATTTTTAAAGTAAGTATTATTGTATACTTAAACATACCTCTGCCTAGAAAAAAACCAATGGAACTACGACGTAAAACTACTATAATAATAATGTGCAAACACAAGATAAACCATCAACTGCAAATTCGCCCTACTAAAGTAATCCAAATAGCCATACTTCATAGCATGAGCGTAGGCATGGTGGGGCAAGGAGAGGCGTTTGCCCCACCCTGGCTGGCCGAAGCATGACTTCTGGGATTATTATCATGGACAGTACAGTCCATGATAGCTTTTTGTTTGACAAGCCCCCAAAGGGCTCACAAACTCCAACGGCTCGGAGGGCTTTGAAGCAAAGAATGGACGGTTACCTCGAGAGTGTTTTCTCTTGCGGTAAAAATAATCTAGTTGAATTCAATGTTTCAAAGACCCAATCATATCTGATTACGTCTAAAAGGGATCGAAATAAAAACCTAGTCTCCTTCAACGGAAGCAATCTTCCGAACAGGCCCTCCATTGATATGCTTGGTGTAACTCTGAGCGACCAGCTCAGATATGGGGGCTCCATCGAAGCCAGAGTAAAGTTAGCCTCTCGAAAACTGGGCGTACTGTACAGGGCCCGCAGATACTTTAATAGTACACAACTGCTAACCCTGTACAAATCACAAGTGCGCACCACGGTTGAATTTGGCAGCCACCTCTGGTCTGGAGCGCCTAAATACCTAAAAAATACCCTCGACTCTGTGCAAAAACGGGCGGTCCGTTTGATAGATTCTCCCATCTTAATAGACAGATTGCAATCTTTAGGGCACAGGTGTCGGGTGGGAATGCTATCCTTGTTCTACCGGTATTTACTATGCCCCTCGGCACCGGTGCGTAGTCGGGAAACACGCCAAACGCGTGCCCGGTTGACATTTGTCACATGAGACCGGGTCGCTTCTTCGACTCGTTCTTGTGTTCAACAGCTCGGCTGTGGAACGATTTGCCGGCCTCTGTGTTTACTCCTTCCTACAACATGGGTCTCTTCAAGATCAATGTTCATTCCTTCCTCTCCTCAACAAGACCCTCCATACAGCATCAGCAGTAAAAAAAAATTGTGGACCGAGTCGCGTTTACAAATTCATAGAATGGTTTTTCCTTCTTCCGTTAATATTTTTTCGATTACGTTGTAGAAGCCTACTTTTTTCGGTACATACTCTAGATTTTTAACTTTTGCCCCACCCTAAATCAAAACCTGGCTACGCCCATGCTCCATAGGTATACTTCTGCCGCGTACTGGTGACCCGACAGTTGATCCGCTGACAATTGGCCCCCCGAAATTATATTAACTATAAAATTATTATTTTTTCTGCATTACTTACCAATTTCAAACGTAAAATCGACTCCAAAAATATCCTTAATAATAAGTTGGTGTGAACATCTAACTAATTTATATACAGTGTCGATTTATTCGTACTTATGCGCTCATATACAGGGTGTAACAGAACGTACCCGAGGAATTTCAACCATCGATTCCTGACATTATATGGAGTAAAAAATGTAAATGAAATTTTGGTTTCCGGCGATATTTTTGATGTTTTTTTTTTTATTTTTATTTTTTTACAAAAACATAAAAAAATGGTAGGTGTTGGAGAGTTGGAGGCGGGTTTAGGGGTTGGTCGGTTATTCGGCTGAGTGACCAATGAGAACAAGCGGAAGACATTTTTTTTATTGAATTTGAAGAAAAAAAAATAAAAAAATAAAAATGTTACAAAAAATGTCACCGGAGACCAAAATTTCAATTACATTTTTTACTATAAGGAGGAATAAGCTCAGGAATCGCTGGTTAAAATCCCTCGGGTACGTCCTGTTACACCCTGTATACAGTAATGGCCAAGCGGATTTTTCCAGCATTTGAATGAAAATATGTTTTATACTCTTGTTATTCGGCGGTAAATCCTCTCTGCACATGCCTTCACTCAGGGGTCACTTATTTTATTTATTTTTATTTCTTTTCGTTGAGGAAACAAACAGTCATACAGTAAAATAATTTTATAACAATAAAATTCATATGTTGTAGACCAGGGGTGCTCAAACTTGAACTGCTGGCGATCTACCTGAATATTATTAGACTCTGATCGATCGACTCTGACAGGCTGTAGCGCCGGAGGGGATTATTATTGCGATCTCATTTTATGTCGATTTTTATATCCATGTGACGAGTATCTTCCGATGAATTAAAACTACACTCACTCAGAGCATAAAAATAGTATGTAACTAGAATTTTATAACTGCACTTCTTTCGAAATGTGTCAGCAGATGAATCCACAACCAGAATTTTACATCTGAACACAAAACTGGTTTAAATTAAATCTGTATGCGGTAAATTAAAACTACACTCAGAATATAAAAATGGTATTTCTTTGCCTTCGAAATATTAAAACAGAAATTTCACATTATGGACTGGTTTAAATTAAACCTGTATGCGGCGAATTAAAACTACACTCAGAACATGAACTTGTTTTTTTTATTCTGACAAAATGTCTGCAAAAAATTATGTCTGCAACAAAAATTTTATAACTGCACTTTGAATAAGATAATGTTTTCCTTCGAAATGTATCCGATAACAACTGTGAATAGACCTATTTACATCGGCAAATTTTTCTCGAGATCGACTCAAAAAGCACTCAGGATCGACTGGTCGATCGCGATCGACCGTCCAGCACCCCTGTTGTAGACCAATTAAGTTCCATTATGTTAAATATTGGTTCAGTATTTTTACTTACTCAACTTATTAAATGACAAAAAGAAAAAAAAATAAACATAATAAAGAAAAACATAAAAAAGAAGAACATAAAACATAATAAAGAAAAACGTAAAATTATTAACAAACATGGTTATAAATACTATTTACTATGGTTGATACTTAATTATATTTTGTGTAATTAGACCAATTAGGTATACCGTATTTTCCCTAAAACAGCTGCACATTGTCTATAAGTACGCCGGGGGTCAACTGTCATGGAACCCCGCATACTATCACAAATAATCACAAAACCAAAGAAAACTTGGTCAGTGTTCGTTTTTTGAGGCGCGCCTCAAACTAAACAAGGCGCAACCGCGCAACGACTACCGTTCATTTCAATTATATGTGGCTTCCCCACAATCCCCACTCCCCTCCACCTAGATGAAATCAGCGGCTCTCGGAGGCGGGCCATATCTCTGCCTCACCAGCGTATTATCGTACTACGTTGTGTGTGGCTCGGCGTATGGTGAGGCGAGCGGAAACCTACGTGTAACCGGCCGCGTTGCATTGGTGAAATACGAAAATATTTATGACTTATACAATTTTAAATTAGTAATATTTATATTAAAGTTTTACTATATTTTAGATGTACGGATACATGGGTCTTATTTTTTTCTCGTTTTCATCTCTAGTTTTTTGGGAGGCACAGCCCCCCCTGCCTCATAGCATGAGCACTATGAGTAGCCACTGTTCATCGATAATAGATTCGTTCATTTGACTTTGTGGAGAACCTACGTGACTGGATTAATAAAAAATACAAGAACAATTTCCGCTGAAAGTTTCGAAAAGGTAGGTACATAATTACTAGCACATAAATTGATTTTTTATATGAATTACATACGTTTGTTTTCAAAGCTAACTAATTTTCATTTGATTTTATAAATCCCCACTGAATGAAGGACCTTGATATTGCCTGTATTCCTAGAAGCGAATTTGCAATGAAGCAATTTGGATTTGCGTGCAATTTTAATTAGCTTTGAAAAATGCATTTTAAATATATTTTTCAAAAACATAAAAACCGTACTTCACAATTTTTTACAATAAATTAAACAAATCGGTGTTTTTAGCGGTTCCATGGCAACTCAGAATGAAATTAACTCAGAAACACCTCAGAAAGGTCATTAAAAGCTACGAAAAAATAATTTTAAAATAGCCGGTAACCCTAACCTAACTTAACCTATTTAACCAATTTTTTATATTTTTTTATCATCACTCTTAATGACCTTTCTGAGGTGCTTCTGAGATGGTTTCATTCTGAGTTGTCTGGTCACCGTTTTTAGAACATAGCGTCACTTAAGATAATTTTTATGGATATGTTTTTGAGCAAGATGATCTAGATCAACGATACTCAACCTGCGGCCCGCGGGCCGCATGCGGCCCGCCAAGCTTTTGTGTGCGGCCCTAACCACTTTACCATCAGGAACTTGATTTAAAAAAAACTATCATTCTAAATTTCGAATATTCGATTTATAATCTTGAGATTCGTTTGGACTTTGAGGCACAGGCCACAGATAGTGACACCCGAAAAGGATTGTCATTATGGTCCACACGATCTAGTACTAGAGTAAGATACTTGTTTAGATATTCACGGCCAAAAGGTTTTTTTTTGTTATTTGTTTTTGGGGTGTTATGCCGTGTTGCGCTACCTCCGTCTTTAGCCAACGTTTCGGACAGCGTTACAGTGCCCATCATCAGGGCAGATGTGTAAGAGTGTTGCTATTTACACACGCTAGATTTAATCCCAAAAACAAATATTTGACACACAAGTACGCGCACAAATCTATAATATAAATATGAATCTCTGAATGTGTTGCTAAGCGCAACACTTCCTAACGATTGCACCAAATTGGATAAATTTTTTTTTGTGTTCGTTATTGTCAGGACAAGGTTTGTATAAAACCACTGGTGAGCTCTGATGTTATGAAATTTGTATAAAAAAAATTGAATAGGTGGCACACGAGCTATTTGAAAACTGAATGTACCGGGACTGAATGTATGGAGTGCGGGAGGGTTGGAGTGAAACCAGGGAAAGGGGAGGGGAATCTGGGAGGGGGGAGGTGAACTTGGGAGGGGGAGTCGCGGGACGGGGAAGGGGGTGAGTGAGTGGGGAGAGGGAAGGTGGAGGAGGCGGAGTGGGAACGCGAGAGGGGAAGTGGACGCGGGAGAGAAAAGGGAGGCGGAATGGGAAAGAGACGAATGGTAAAGGACACGCAGTGAGAAACTATTTCCTTATTAAACGGCATAGCAACGCATGCCGTGTACCAGCTAGTAATTTATAAATAAAAGTGCCACTTCTAGAAACAACCGCATCAATTATAATACATAAAAACTGGTTAATGTCAATGGTTAGCTACTAATTTTAAAAGCATTTCTTGCTGTCGTATAAAGTACTATTTTCTTATAATATAAATACGCATTATTAGGTAATTTTTCACAAAAACAGCGCTCTACAAATTATCCAAATATTATTATTATTAATGGCGGAGTGTCTTCAAAATTAAATCGAAAAAATGTTGTGGGGGGGGGGGGGGGGGGGGATTTTTTTTCGTAATACCAGTATAGTGTTGCGGCCCGCGTAACTTTACAAATACATGTATGTGGCCCGAAGAGAAAAAAGGTTGAGTATCGTTGATCTAGATGCTTTGGGCATGTATGGGATGGTTAGTAGCTCAGTGGACAAACGCATCGGGTTCCTACCCAGGCGTCGCGGGATCAATACCTCTGCTAGCTAAGTTCTTAATCTTTTTTCACAAGTAAAATTTTCTTCTTATAAAGACGGTAGTATGTTTTTTTAACTCCACATACAAGGTGCTGAGAAAAAAAATCCTAATGTCGTCTTTTTTAACTCCACATACAAGGTGCTGAGAAAAAAAATCCTAATGTCGTCTTTGGGGATGCCACGTGGAGGGTCTTTTTGAGGAAAGGGTGCCATCGGTACCTACTTACTGCACAGGATGTCAGATATCGTGGATTGGGCACTGCAGATCTTAGTTTTTTTTATATATATTGGCTCCACACAGGAGGCCCTGAGGAAAATAATTCCCCTCAGGGCCTATGTCATCTTTGGGGGCATACATTAATCACGTGAGCACTTTTTCTTCCAATTTAGATCCCCCCTCCCCCTTGGTGAGATAATTTTGGGCCACTTCGTATATTATTTTCAAGTAACGTGAGATTTTGCTGGACCCCCCCCCCCTTTTTGAGCTAACGTAATTAATGTATGCCCTCTTTGGGGATGCTGTGTAGAGGGTCTTTTTAGGAAAGGAAGGAGAGGAAGCTCTGGTAAGGAAAAGGGTATTAGGGGTGGGTAGGAATCTGAGGGTCAGTATGTCCAGGAGTGACGGACGTATGAATCCATCCCTCCCACTGCGGTGCAAGGGTATGTTCCGAGAGAGTACGGCTGGAGAAATCAAAGGGACTCCCCCAACCATTCTCTCCGATCCGGCCTGCCATGCAGCTGGTGGGCCGACGCATTCTTGCCAAGACCCGGACAAATCTCACCCCATGAACCCGGGCACCCCTGCTAAGTCACAAAACGTAACGAATCACTTGGGGTGACATGACAGAGGTGTTGGTTATAAATGGTTACCGTGGCGGCGGTACCCATACCCGCCTCTCAAAGAATGATCTGAGATCTTTTTTTGGGTTGACCTTTGAGATGTTAAAAATCATTAATAAACATATCCATCACAAGTATTTAATAACATACTTACTTTTATACCTACTGTGTGTATATATGTAACCATGTATCTATTGCAATCTTGTATATATGTAACATACTTGAATTGTATATTTAATGAAAAAAAGATTTTATATCAACCTGTCCTTTTCATAATATTACTTAAACAAAATCTTAGATAACCACTCTGTAAATTGCCATCTCAACGCAGGCGTTTCACACCTAGTGAGATGGGCAATACGTCATTATTATAACCAAATGTAATATGAAAATAATTAAATAAATAAAATAAAAAATAAAAAATTGTGGCAGGGTTTCATTTGTAATTTTTTCTTAGACAAAACATTAAAAAATAATAAGATTTTTTTGGAAAAAAAATATTATTTGGCTTAAGGAATATGGCCGATAGACATTAGACACATTGTAAACTCTCCCTCTTTCTCATAAAGAATGTATGTATCAGAAAGAGAGGTTACAAGGGACCTTTCTGAGACAGAACAGTACATTATTATTATATCTTTACATTAAATTTCCACAGAAATTAGTTTATAGGAATAAACTTTATCATTTTTAGCTTATATACGTAAATTAACCAAAAAATATACAACATTTAACACATATTGGGCAGGAAGGATAGTTCTACCTTTTACGCCGGTCCTACTTGAATGTCTGGAGAGGCATTGCTGACATACGAGTATATTTTTGTATGAATACTAGCTGACTGGTTGGGTAACCATCTACTGGATGGTTACCCAACCTAGATAACCAAGTGTTGTGTCGATAAATTAACTCACACCGCCATCTGTTAGAAACTTATTGAACTTACAAACAATTACAAAGCATTGTCCTATAACAAATTAATGAACATTTAATTCGCAAATGAAATATTGAGATCAGTAATCGAGATTAAAACTAAAAGCCAAATTTCATCAAAATTGTTTAAGTAGTTTCGGAGTTTATCTAGAACAAACATTGTGATGCGAGATTTATATATATATATATATATATAAAGATTGTACACCAATCTCTTTGTACGGGTCCCAATTATGCATTTCTCATTTTTTAAACTTTTTTATTTATTTCATAATATTTTATTTGTTACAGATTTTTGGGATATTTGGCTACCACACACGCTAATGCCCGTGTTGTGGTAGTCTAGCGGCGTTTACACGCACACTTCGGAGCGACCGAGTCCCGCGCCACTTCAGGCCGCCGCGCAGAAAAGTAAAGACCGATAGGTTAAGGGTCGACCAAGACAGGTTTTTCGCTCTCGGCCGAGACCGAGAATAAATTAAAATCTCGGCCGAGACCGAGAATAGATAAATGAAAAAAAATGAAAATGCGCTATTTCTGCATAGTATAGCAACAATAAAACATTATACCTACTTAGTAAACACAAAATCGAAATAACACACCCTAACAAACCATTCCGTGAATCAATTTGTATGTTCATCGCTGTTTTTGGCAGTTTATTATGAACTAAGTTCTAATAAAAACAGCAACGAACATACAAATCAGCGAATCTATGTGTTCTGATTAGGGAATGCAAATCTCGCGAGATTGGGGCTCAAGTGAGATCCCACGAGATTATGAATAACAATACTGCGAGATCTCGCCAATTTCGAGATCTTGCGAGATTGGCAGTTTTGTGTGTTTTTTTTGCAAATAATCACAATATTTGAATAAATTAGGAAAATAATAATAAACATTTTAAGTACTATAAGATAAACATTTATTTTCACGAATTTTTCAATAGACTTTTATGCATCAAACATTGTTTGACTTATTTGTCTATAATTTTTTAATAAACTTCTAAGTAGTAAACTTTGACGTACGTATCTATCAAATAACAAATGAAAGAAACAACCAGTCTCCTCTTCTAATATCAAACAAAAATCTTTTAGTAATAAAACAGTTCTTTTATAACAAACAAAACAACGAGAAGTCAAAAAAATGAAACTTATTATCTAAGTTGAGTTGACTATTAAACTGAGATATTGTTATCAATTAAATAAAACTATATCTGCTCAGTAGATCCATTAGATATTACAGATTAATTAACAAAATATACCAATTAGTCAGACTATTACAAATTACAGAATAATTTTAAAAATGTACCAATCAAAAAACGACCTTTAATATTTTGTAAAATATACGTGTATATAATGTAACTCATATTTTTTATATTACAATAAAAAAAGAAAAAAAAAAATTAAAGATTTGTTCAGTTGAAATCACAAGCCATTATTACGAATTATTTTAAAATAGCTCCTTAAGAAGCACAAAATGTCCAAAGAATCGTCTGCTAAACGGCTTCTTATTTTGTTGGCCAGATAACCAGCCCTTTCGGATTCAACGTAAGTTGGAACGACAGATCTCAGGCTACCACCTCAGGCCGCCGCCTCACGCGCACCGAACAAAACCGACAGATCGCAACTCCGTCTGTGTCAGTCCGCGCTTCGAATAAGACGTTTTTATGCTCGAGTGTAATCTCGTTAAACTCGCGAGATCTCGCCCTTTTTTCGTCCGAGATCAATCTCGCTAAAACTCGCGAGAACGAGATCTCGCGAGATCGAGATTGCAATCCCTAGTTCTGATGAATGTGGCCACTGAATCTAAAAAAATCTTCGTACACTTACCAGCTTTCCAACATACGTACCTATAAAATAATACGACTACCATACTTGCCTTTTTTTAAGTGAGTTTCAAGCCGATTCCAGGTATAAAAAAAAGGTCTTTCTGAAAGGTCGAGTGAACTAAAGGAGTGTTTACATGCGCACAAATTTCGAATAGACAACATTATCAATTGTTTTTTTTTTTTCAGAAATAAAACACGAAAGAAGAATGTGTAATGTTTTATTTATTTATTATCAATGAAAAATAAAAATATTTCTAAAAGTAGTACAAAAAATATTCAGTCTCTATTCCTCTCGTAGTGTATGCGGAAACATGGTTCCAAACACAATCCTGGTACGTCGGGACATTGAAGACAACAAAATATGGAGTCTTTTCTCTGCTTGTTTTCTCTCCAGCAATACTTGCACCTTCTTCTTTTTGTTTTGCCATGATCATCCTTCGGGCAAAAACTTGGGAGGTGTGCTATGTTTCGTGGCCTTGGTACTAATGGGGGAGGAAGACCAAGAAGTTTTTCAATAACTTGAAGTCTGAAGTCGTATAGCGACATTTTTCTCTCACTATTCATATTATACAAGTAATACGAATTCAAAAGCATCGTCTGAAATATATGGATGCCTAATTTTTTATACCACCGCAAAGTTCTTCTTCTAATTGGATAATATGCCAACATCTGGTTGTGAAAATCAACACCGCTCATAAATTTGTTATATTTTATAATCATTATTAAAGATTAGTGTTAAGAACTCATGTATTCTTTGAAGTACGCTCGTCCCCTTTCAAAAATCCAATGTTGTAAACGTGCTATATAAAGTGATTTAGAATTACTTGACTTTATGTCAGTACTCAGAGCATTACATATTTTTTTATTTTTTTTATTCCTTTATTTTTCCCATATTTTACAATTTATATTTACATATTATGAAAATCATAAACAATAATGTGGGAACCCACTAAGGCGCAGCCTGTGCGTGGGTAATATAGTTAATATAAGTTTTATTTAGTACCTAGAAAATTTTTAGGAGCGATGAACCAGAATTGTCGCTGAGCGAATGAGGTATCAGTTTTAGGGACCATGCAACCCAGGTTTGATGAAAAGCGGGTGTGTGTTTGATGTTGTGGAGCCATTAGTAGGTTATTTTTTCGTATACAACAAATGCTTGTCTTAGTACATAAATAGCTGTCGAATATCTAAGACCCTGATTTTGGCAAAGAGTTCATTTGAGGGATGGGTAGGTTGACATTTTTTAAGTATAATTCTCAGAATTAGTTTTTGAACTATAATAATTGGTCTAATAATGGATTCAGCACAACCACCCCGTTCCACTATACCTTATACCGTATGTTGCTATGGATTTAATTATTATTTCAATTATTATTATTATCATTATTTCAAATCTTAGTATTTGGAAATATTTGACTAATCAACCGGACGATCGATGTACAAAACATAAATATACATACATGAATACGTGATACAAGTCTTCCCCATCTTTTTATCTCCTTGTCTTTTGTGTGGATTAATATTTTATCAAAAGGAAACTAACATTTTAGCGCTGGAGATGTGCAAATTGTTATTTTTTTGGTAATGATTTGTACCAAATTAAAAACCAATTTTTTCATCACTTTTAACCACTCTGACCCATAAGCTTGTTTTCACGACATGACATTACCAGACATATGTATGACATATGAGGCTTAGTTGACTTATTAATGACTTTTCAAGGGAGGTGTTGAAGTTGCATGATTCTGAGTTGTCCAGTTACCAAATGGCCCAACACTGACTTTAACTTCTATATTTGGAGTCCTTTTACAAGTTAGGCTATAATTTTGGACAATACTTTTATAGTTGGGGTGTGGTGAGTACTGTAGAAAAAAAACTTATTATTTATGCATTGAACTGCTTACTCTTTAATACGGAATATTTTTTATTCAAAGAGTTAGATCATGTTAAGTTTGGTTTTTTGTGGCAGAAGATCTTCAATAAAGACAATATTTCTTCACTGGCGAATTCCAACTTATTTATTAACTTTTATAATCACATGTTACAATAATATTTTTCCCGACCCGACAAAGTACTAAAGTGGTCTTCAGACCATTAACTAGTTGATTCTAGCTGTTTCCAAGAGATAAGAGGCTTTTTCTCTAAAGAACACATCATTTATAACCAAAAAACGACTAACACTAAAACAAAATAAACAATGGCGAATGACTACCAATGTAATAGTGTGATATACAGAAATCTGCTTTATCGACTATCATTTCAATCAGTGCAATTATCTGTTGCAAGTAGGAAATATGCAATAATAAACTAGCTTCGAAATGTTACGCTAAAGGTCAGTAACCTTCGCTTTTTAAACAATTACGAAAAGTGAGTATTTTAATTTTGTTATAATTAATTCACTTACGCGGTAATGCCAATTTTATATTTATCGTTTTTATTTAACATTTCACAGACAATCAATGCTGCCAATCATAGAAGAAATATTATTGCCATGTAAAACAATAATTTATTCACGTTAAAGTGAATGCATTATTGAAAAGTTTGTAAATGTATTTATAAGAGAAGAACATGGAAAGAAATGTATTAGAATAATTATACTAGACAAACCCTGCGCTGCAAAACAAACCATTAAAAACCTGGGATGTATATCTAAATTATGATGACATGCAGCTTTCATAGTTTGAACTTCAATCCAATAATTCGAAGTAGGTACTTTTTTGTTTTTATTTTGATGAGAATTTATTTTATCAGATAGGTAATTCCGACAAATGTCATATTTGATTGTCTATTAGTTAAAAAAGGAATATTCCGTATTATCCGTGCATCAAACTTTGACAACACAAATGTTACGTATTATCCGTGAGGTGGACTCTATGCATATTTACCAAAAACTTATTCAAATGTACTTTTCATAGATATATCGGTTTAAAACAAATTACATTTTCCCGAATGGGTTCCTTGTTTTCGCACGTCTAAAGTGTGTTAATATAACAGCATGATAAAAAAAATTCCAGATAACTATGTAGGTCTTACTACTTTTAAAAAAACTTCTGCAGGCCTCGTCATATTTATTATAGTTATTCGAGAATTTGTTTTGAAATTTATATTTCATTTTTGCAGCAGTAAAATTTCCAAATTGATTGATAAATGTATATTATAATTATACAATATAACTAAGGGAACGTACCCATACTACGTGACCAATTTTTTGCAATTTTTAACCCCCCCCCCCCCCCCGGTGACCAAAAACCTAAGCAACCCGCCGCTCATTTGTATGGAGCGTGACATTTTGAAGACCCCCCCCCCCCCCTAAATGTGTCACGTAGTATGGGTACGTTCCCTAAGGAGGTCAAATGTAAACATTAAAAAAATGTTAATACATAGTACGTAAACAGAACTGATAGGATTTCAATGAAACGTTTTTGTTACATAGTTCAGCATGATTCTATAAAAACCATTGCAAGGTTATTTATTTTCATGATATACTTACTGTACAAAAATCAACACTTTAACGCATAATTATTATTTATTACATTATTTTTTCAAGACCAAGAATTTGAATACATAAATCATAGGTCTAGATTTATATATGACAAAAAACATTAAATGTACTCAAGTACAGATAAATCATTTTAAAAGGGACACATTTAATTTTTTACATTAACTCCGCACAGGAGGCCTGAGGAAAATAATTTCCCTCAGGGCCTGGGTCATCTTTGGGGAAGTTGTGTGGAGGATCTGTTTGTGGAAACACAGCGCCCTTGAGGTGATTTTTCACAAAAACGGCGCTATATAAATCATCCAAATATTATTAAAGGAAGGAGTGAAGTGGTCTTGAAGAGACCCGCAATCTTCAATCATTCCGCAGATGAGCTATAGAGTCATAGAAACGATTCGTTCTTACGTGACAAACGTCAACTGGTCAAATGTTGGAAATGAACTCTCCAATAGTATCAAAGGCCCTGTTGTTTGGCAGAAATTCAAATGTAACACTGTTATCAAATGGCCATTCAGTACTGTTTTTATCAAACATTTGAAAAGTCCTCGTTTAACGCTGATTCTTAGTGCGTTTCAACTTTCTATTAAATTGTAATAAGTAGTGTCCGACCGAAGCAGGACTTTCTACCGAAACCGAATCTTCGGTAGCTGTCTTAGTTTCAGCCGAAACCGAAACCGAAACTTTTTTAGACATGTTAAAAATCAATTGTTTACTAAAATTTGGCTTATTTTTTACAGTTATACAAACAGTTAACATGTGTTAAATGAAATTTAAAAAAAAAACAATAATTGAAGTATGCGAAAAAAACTTTTTTTTTTGATAATAACAAACATGTTAACTACTAAAAATTAACAAATATGTTAAATACTTCACGGAACAAAAATTGGTCAATAATTAACACTTATGTACATCAGAAAATCTGCTGACACCGAAACCGATGCCGAAACTAGATTTTTTTGCCGAAACCGAACCTTCACTTCACTAGTAATAAGCTGTAATTTCACTAGTAATAAGCTGACAAGCTTAACAACATGTCCTCCTCTGCTGATCACTATTCATTCAAAAGCTGAAATGGACTTAGAATCGGCATTTAACAGAAAAAACAAAATGGCACAGAATGGCCATTTGATGACTTTGTCACAAGTGAATTTCTGCAAAACGGCTGGGCCTAAGTTTAAAAAAAAAATTGTAACACCCACCCGCAATGTTCGTAGGGATTTTTTTTTGTTTCATTCTTCAGCTTCCGAACAAAAACAATATACAATTATTTTTTGTATCAATCCAGTACACCACCACACGAGCAAGGATCTCTTTAAAATGATTTACCTGTATATATTTTCTCCAAGACTAAAATATGAATGATTATTTTTTTTATAAAAATTATTAACAATGGATATTTTTTTTATTATTATAGCGACTACATAAAATATTGTACATACAAAATACAACAAAATAAAATGGTGAAATTAAGTATAGATATGGTATTTCTTAGTCCTCATCACTGGGGGATCCTGTGCCGAGAGAGACTAGTTATTTAATCAGAGTTTATTTGTCTATGTAGTTGTCAGTGTCTTTTTTAGGGTTTTTTCATTGATCTCTTTCAGCCAGATTTTTATTCTTGATTTGTACCCATTAATTTCTAAGTATGGTTTCTTTGTCCAAATGCGGTTGTATAACTCGAAATGTTTTTTAAGTCATTATACATTAGTACATTAAACGATATTGATTAATAATTATTTTCATAGTGATATTTCGGAAACTCATGTACAATTTTTGAAAATATTAAGTATTTAGGAAAGTAAATCTCGTTCAATGAGGTTTCTGAGAACAAAGTTTCATAATTAACTAAGTAAAAATAATGTTACATTGTAAATATTCATGCTGAGAACCTCAATTTTAATTTAGTTTAGTTTTAGTCTTTCCACATCCCACCTTTATTTAACTATTCCAAATCCAAACTTTCTAGAATAACACTGACCATTTGATTATTGCAAAATTTCCAGAATAACACTGGCTATTCGATTATTTCAAAAATTATAGAATAACGCTGGCTATTTGAATATTCCAAACGTTCCAGAATAACACTGGCTATTCGATCATTCCAAACTTTACAGAAAAACACTGGGTATTCGTTTTTTTCAAACATTCCAGAATAAAACTGGCTCTATGAATATTCCAAACTTTGCAGAATAATACTGGCCAATTGATTATTCTACATATTCGATTACGTATTCGAAACCTTCTAGAATAACATTTGACAATTTCATTATTCCAAATTATTCCAGAAAAACACTGGCTTGATTATTCCAAACTTTCTAGAATAACACCAGCTCTTAGATAATTCCAAACTTTCCAGAATAACACCGGCTACTTGATTATTCCAAACTTTCTAGAATAACACTGGCTATTAGATCATTTCAAACTTTCTAGAATAACACTGGCTATTCAGAGGGCAGGACGCGCCGCATCCCCTCCCTCCGCGGGCGCCGCTAGATATCGAAACGCTCGTACGCCAGCGCCTTGCCCTCCTCGTCGTATTCCTCGCGCGTGACGCACAGGGAGTAGAAGTCAGGGTCTCGCGATAGCAGCGCACCACCGCGCCACGAATACGATATGGGCTCGTCTGGGAGGGTTACCTGTGTTGGTACAGGAATTCATACATGAGGATTACGAAAGAAAAAAATTTGATGCTATAAAACTTGTAAAATTATGGTGAAAATATGTGACATCGCTACATGATCGCAGGTTCAATTTAACTTCTTTTTAAAAAATTTAGAGGTGGGTATCGGTACTGCCGCCCCGGGAACCATTTATTGGATAACCAACACCCTTGTCATAGGTCATTCCAAGAGGTTCGCTATGTTTGGTAACTTAGACGGGGTGCTCCAGTTCATGGGGTGAGGTTTGTTTAGGTCTTGGGGGCCAATGCATTTGCCCTCCTATTGCATGTCGGGCCTGATCAGGAGAGATTGGTTGAAGAAGACCTCTCCAACCGAACTCTCTCGACCCATCACCATGCACCGCAGTGAGAGGGATGAATTCATACATCTGTCATTCCTAAACAATTGACCCCAGATTCCTATCCACCCCTTATACCTTTTTCCTTCCCAGAACTTCATCTCCTTCCTTTCCCTAGAAAGACCCTCCACACAGCATCTTCAAAGATGACATACAGGCCCTGGGGGGATTTTTTCCTCATGGCCTATGTCATCTGTGAAATCCTGTGCTGAGGGGGACTTTTTTTTTTTTTTTTTTTTTACATAAGCTCCACACAGGAGGCCCTGAGGCAAATAATTTCCCTGAGGGCCTATGTCATCTTTAGGGATGCTGTGTGGAGGGTCTTTTAGGGAAAGGAAGGAGAGGAGGGTTCTGGGAAGGAAAAGGGTTTAAGGGGTGGGTAGGAATCTGGGGTTCAGTGTGTCCTGGTCATCAGACCTAAACACACCTCATCCCATGAACCCGGGCACCTCTGCTAAATCACCAAACGTAGCGAACCACTTGGGGTGACCTATGGCAGAGGTGTTGGTTATCCAATAAAGGTTCCCGGGGCGGCGGTACCCATTCCCGCCTCCCAAATAGGGACTGTAGTTTGAATAAGTTTTCAGTGACTTCTATGGTTCAACTTCTATGAAAATGTTTTTAATATACTAGTAAATTCATTTTCTGATAGTTCGTATGCCAAGATTTGATGTTCTTAATGTAGTTATTTTTCATTTTATTTGTTCGATAACTGAATAATATTTTATCAGCCTAACTTTTATTTCATTCAAAGTTAAAAAAAACATCCAATTTTTCGTTCGTTCACACAAAATTCATTTGAACAACACATCTTATAAAAACATTCCCTTTAAAAAAAACCATCAAATTTCCATTCTCCGCTTACTTCTTAAATATGCATAAATTATTTAAATAACACATTTTTTTAACCAAATTACTACGAGTACAAGAACCAACTATTTACATATAATTATATATCCCCCAAGGATATATTTATGATATATGTATATGTATTGGGGTAAATGCCGCATTAAAGTTCTATTTTTTTTCAATCAAAGTTCCAAAGTACCCTTGTCAAAACATCTTTTGCTGCAATGTTGGATTTTGTTGAATGAAATTTGAAATAACCCAAACTAAGAACCTAATAACCTATTTTGTGGACGTTTTTCCATTTTAAACAGTTATTTCTTGTAGAAGTTAAGTATGTACAAAGTATTATTTCAATAATTTGGGCATATTTAGAAGTACGGAAATTTAACCAAATTATTAAATTTATAAATAAAGTATGCAAGTATTGTTTTGAAACCTATTTATTAACTATTTTATAGTGGATTGTGATACTGAAACATTGAATTTTTTAAATAAATAAAAGGAAAACACTTTGTTTACGTCACTTTATTATTTCTTCCGTCTACCGGTTTCGGTACCTCCGTACCATCATCAGGACTGAATATAAAATACTGACAAATACAGAGAAATATACATATATATATATACAAAATGTAAAAGAAAGAGACAGTAAATTAGAGCGGGACAGTGCGTCAGTTGTGGGAGGGAAGTGGGGGAGGAGCGATTGGGATAACGGGAAACATACTTATAATAGGGCTGAATGTTAAATTAAGTTGATTATTAACGATTTCTGCCTTTGTATTAACTGATTCTTTTTATTTCTAAAGCTTCTAAGTTATTTAACCTTAAGCCTATCCCATTTTTGTGTAGGACTTTAATGCCCGTATCCCGGTTAAAGGTATGATCTTTATTAATTAGGTGTTCTGCGAATTCTGAAAACCCTGTACTGGTTAGGCACCTTATGTGCTCTTTTACTCTAGTTTCCACATTGCGTGACGTTTGTCCAATATAGAATGCTGGACAATCGTTGCAACTAATTTTATAAACGCCCGAGTGGCTTAGTACGTCCTCATTGTCTTTAGCATTAATTAAAAGTTTTCCTAGGTTGTTATTCGTGTAAAAAGCTGGTTTAATTTCGGATGGGAATTTAATTGTACACGAAGAGGACAGGTTATTAATATATAAAATTCTTCGCCATTCGCGGTTAAGGTTATTATTATTAAAAGATATTGAACTAGAGTAAATGTATTTATTTATGGATATTGATCTTAATTTTTTTGCTAGGATTCTATCTATGAGTTGTGTTTCGTATCCATTATTGTGAGCTATTAATTTTATCGTATTTAATTCATTAGTATAATTAACATTTGACAAAGGGGTGGTGACTAATCGATGGATCATTGAGTGGAATGCGGAATGTTTATGTGAGGTTGGGTGGTTGGATGTATTATGAATCACGGTGTCTGTGAAGGTGGGTTTTCTAAATATATTAAAGTGAATTTTATTATCAATAATCGATAGTCAGATCAAGAAAGTTTAGTGTCGAATTTATACCTATTTCTAGTGTGAATTGGATCTGTTTATGTAAGGAGTTGAGGAGTAATAGGAAGGAATTCAGCTGACGCTCTGTACCAGACCAAATACAAATAATATCGTCCACATAGCGTTTCCAAAGTAAAATATTTTTTATCAATGGTGATTTAAGTTCAAAAATATTGTTTTCAAAGTTATTCATAAAAATGTCCGCAACAAGCGAACTTGTGGGTAGCCCCATCGCCAATCCATCTCGTTGTCGGTATATTATATTATTATATTTAAAACTGTTTTGATTCAAGCAAACATCAATAAGTTGGGTAATATCTGCAGCAAAATCTTTGTGTATGTTAGAACTATTGACTAAATTATTTATAATATTTTTACATTCTACTATCGGAATACTAGGAAACAAATTCACTACATCAAAAGAAATGAGTTTACAGTTGCTAGGGAGAGTTAAATCTTTTAAATGTTTTGGAAGAAAAATATTGGAATTCTTAATTACCTTTGTAAGAATAGAAGCAATTTTATAATTAGGGGCATTACAACATGTCACGACCGGCCTAATGGGCCTATTAGCTTTATGTATTTTGACAAACCCATATAACCTGGGGATTTTTGGGTTCTTTGTTAAAAATTTTGCCTGGTGAAAAGTATCATCTTTGAATATTGGGTTTTTACATGTGTTTAATGTATTTTTAAGAGTTTTCTGATATTTATTAATCGGGTCTACTTTTAAAATTTCAAAGTTATCAGATTTTAGGAAGTCGTTGATTTTATGATTATATTCTAATAATCTGAATAACAACCTAGGAAAACTTTTAATTAATGCTAAAGACAATGAGGACGTACTAAGCCACTCGGGCGTTTATAAAATTAGTTGCAACGATTGTCCAGCATTCTATATTGGACAAACGTCACGCAATGTGGAAACTAGAGTAAAAGAGCACATAAGGTGCCTAACCAGTACAGGGTTTTCAGAATTCGCAGAACACCTAATTAATAAAGATCATACCTTTAACCGGGATACGGGCATTAAAGTCCTACACAAAAATGGGATAGGCTTAAGGTTAAATAACTTAGAAGCTTTAGAAATAAAAAAATCAGTTAATACAAAGGCAGAAATCATTAATAATCAACTTAATTTAACATTCAGCCCTATTATAAGTATGTTTCCCGTTATCCCAATCGCTCCTCCCCCACTTCCCTCCCACAACTGACGTACTGTCCCGCTCTAATTTACTGTCTCTTTCTTTCATTACATTTTGTATATATATATATGTATATTTCTCTGTATTTGTCAGTATTTTATATTCAGTCCTGATGATGGTACGGAGGTACTGAAACCGGTAGACGGAAGAAATAATAAAGTGACGTAAACAAAGTGTTTTCTTTTTATTTATTTAAAATGTCAAGTCACAATGTGTTTGCTTCTTTTGAAAAATTGAATTTTTTTTTTACATTATCTCCACGCAGGAGCCCTGAAGAAAAAAGTCTCTCGGGGCCTATGTCATCTTTGGGGATGCTCTGTGTAGGGTTTTTTTAGGGAAAGGAAGGAGAAGAAGTTCGGGGAAGGAAAAAGGTATGAGGGGTGGGCAGAAATCAGTGTGTTCTGGAGTAACGAACGTACGAATCCATCCCTACCACTGCAGTGCAAGCCGACGAGTCGAGAGTCCAGCTGGAGAGGTCAATCTCTCGACCAGTCTCTCCTGATCCGGTCCACCCCACAGTAGGTGGACAAAAAGGTGACCGGACAACTCAGAATGAAACCAACTCAGAAGCACCTCAGAAAGGTCATTAAGAGTGATAATAAAAAGAATATTAAAAAATTGTTGTTACCAGCTATTTTAAAATTATTTTTTCATAGCTTTCGACCTTTCTGAGGTGTTTCTGAGGTGGTTTCATTCTGAGTTGGCATGGAACCGGACAAAAACATCCACCGCCAAGACCTAGCCAAGACGCACCCCTGCTTAGTCACCAAACACAGCAAACAACTTGGGGTGAACTATGGCAGGGGTGTTGACTATCCAACAAATGGTTCCCGAGGCGACGGTACCCATACCCGCCTCCCAAATTGAAATCATCATGATTTCTCTTATGAATAAAATTATAAAATGCCACATAATTACAATATACATATATGTAATTATTATATTATGCCACAATACATAATTATATTCAGTGCAATCTATGTAAAAATAGGAGTAAATAATAAAATAAATAAAAACAAATCTTTACCTTAACATCCAGATGATCAGGCGCCATGGACCGGACATCCTTAAACAGACGATCCCTGAATCCAGGGAAGGTGGCGGAGCCCCCGCACACAATGATGTTGGCCAGCAGGTGCGGCTGCGTCTCCTCGGGGCTCGCCCGCACCACCTCCATCACCGCCTCCGAGATGCCCATCTGCTGGATCCCAACATCCGAAGGGTAGAACAACAACTCGGGAATAGAAAACCGCTCGTTATTCATCCGCAACGTCTGCTGCTCAGATTCATCGTTAGAATTCACCACGTCTTTAATGTAACCTCGACGAATCGATGTGTAATCCGGTAAGACATACTCACGCACAATTGTGTTTTCTGGCGGTTTCTGCTTTGCAATCTCCATGTCTTTCATGAAATCCTGGGACACGAAACACGTATCTTCTTTCACTTGATTTATCACATAAGTCTCATCCATTACGTTCAGCTGTCGATATGAAATTATTTCTTTCAAGTGATTCGTTAGAACTTTTCCGCCAACGTCTATTCTGCGGATTCCTTCTCGGTGTTTTTTTCCTTTAATGTAAGGCACAATGTTTGTGAAACTATAGCCTACGTCTACGACGAGAGAGCACATGGGGTTTCCGTGTGTTTTGCGATAATTATAGTCACATAGATCCGTGGAGTTGATCCGTAAAAGCGACTGACATTCATATTCTTCAAAGAAAATCTCAGTCATTCCTTCTTGAATGGAAGCGAAATTGAACAGAGGCTCTGTGACTATAAGAGGGGTCTCGTTGAAATTGACAGGGCAACAGTCTTTGCTGAACATGTAGTCCCAAATTGTCTTTTGTGTGTCCCAATTTAAAAGAAAGCCTTTTTGAAATGCTAGAATATAATACAATCCGGAGGCGTCTCGACATTCTTCGACTTGATCTCCGATAAAAGGACGCCGGCGCTCAGATTTAGCTTTCATAATGCAATTTGGTACTAACTTGGGTTTGTTGTTGGAATAACCAACCTTCGCCATGTACGCGCCATTGTCCAAAATATAAGCGTTCTCCGACATCTTCGGAGATATTTTTCACTTGAATAATAAATACACTGAGCATGCCTTCAAACCCCACTACGTTATGGGAACTTAAATTACTTAGATCATGCGTAAAACTCAAACATTAAAAAAGTAAACATGCTCTTTGACAGTTGTATTTTGACACTATTTTACCGCCATTGGTATTGCCAGACTAAAAAAGAAATCAAACAGATGTTAAGTACTTACACAAATCCAATGCTTTGTACAAAATTGTGAGAAAAATTGACATTATTTTGTCATTTAAATTCAGTAATTTGTTATGAATGTTATCTGTATATTTTATAGAAAAATAAACTTTACTTGGTTTGTATCAAAAAACCATAATAATAATAATGTTTTGTTTTAGTTAACCATATTTAAAAACATTTGCTTTCATAAATCTTTTGATCCCTCTTATCTTATCAGAAGACCCCAAAATAAACTTTATGATGGACATAATATATCTTTGTGACCTCTTGTTCATTATTTTTTTAAATAAAATAATGATTATATCATTTTATGGAGCAAAAATCATTCAGTTGATAAATTATTTCTTACATGCCCGTCTAGTATGAAACTTTGAAGCTATGAATATTCATGAGTGTTTGATAATGCATGTTCTTCTGAGCACTCTCTTGTATGTGTAGTGTTGTTGTCTGTTACTGATTAATATAAATTGATTGTTTCATTGTATTGGACAGTTTCTAATCAACCTAAATCCAGTAAGCAGCTCATTGACAATGTCTTCATTTAAAGGTTTGAGCACATTTTTTCATGTAAAACATCTTAATTTAGACTGTTTGGGGATTATGATTTATGAATAGAATGGAATTGGCTGGAGGCCATAGAAATTAAGTTGAGAAAATTTTAGAGGTTGGCATAAATAAACTGGTTGGTAAACTACTGTAGTGGTTTTGAGTGAAAAGAATAATGGAAGTATCAACGAAATGGTGTGAATGATTATAAAATCAATATGTACGACCTTTTATGATTTCCTTGAACTTAATTTCTTCTCACTGATATTGGTTGAAAGTAACTTTATAATCAATAATTATAGGTACTAACATTATCTGAAAATAAAAAATATTTTTATGTACTGTATATTAGTGCCTACCAAGTACCATCAATAATTTATCAATTAAAATTAATGTAATGTACCTACTTATTATTAATTAATAATCACTATAAATACCAAGTATCATCGATTTAAAACTACTTTCAATTTTTTTTATAAGAAAAACTCTTTTATAACTTTTGAAGGTTATTCCCATCAACGTAATATATAATTGAAGAAGAAGATAACAATAATAATCTAAACGAAAATATGAAAGAGAACAAGACACAGAAAACAGAAAACAGAAAAAAGACAATGGTCGCAACTGGGACTCGAACCCAGACCTCTCGTCTAACCGGGACGTGCGCGTTAACCAATTTCGCTATTGCTATCATTGTCTTTTTTCTGTTTTCTGTGTCTTGTTCTCTTTCATATTTTCGTTTAGATTATTATTGTTATCTTCTTCTTCAATAATATAAATATTTTGTTTTTTGGTTTTTTTTACTATGATGAGCCAGTTCCTAGTAAAAAAATTATATTACAGTACAACGTCATAAAAAATATTTATTTTTTATTTTTTACTTAATGAGTAAAACCTCAAATTGTAATATTTAAATAAATTAAGACAATTTCAATAAAACTCAATCGAAACTCAGCGAATCTCAATTAAATTTTCGATTGAGTTTAGCTAATATTATGGATTCATTTAATTAAATATTACAATTTGAGGTTTTACTCAAGTTAAAAATGAAAATAAAAATTGCTGAAAAGTCAATATATCGCATTTTAGATCTAGATAGCATTTAGTTCGGGTTCGAATCTTATAATCATACATAAAGATAGCAGCCAAAAAAAATATGCATTCGAAAATGAAGATAATGTTGTGAGTTTTTAATTGAAGTATGATACAGTTAAATTTGACCGAATCGGATAGGGTCACATTAGCTCAATTGGTAGAGTTACGCCCCGGCAAGGTGAAGGTTCTGGATTTGAGTCCCAGATGTGACCGTATCTTTTTCTGAGTTTTCTGTTTTCAGATTTTTGATTGAATTTCGCTAACATTGTCGTCATTTAATTTATTTTTTTAAATTCGCTTATATTTAATTTTTTTTTTTATCAACTTAAATTTTTTTTCAGCTCCCGTGAATATTGCAATAGGGATAGGAGTATTAAGCGCAGCAACATTGTTGGCTGCATGGAAATTATATTCGAGGAAGGAAAAGATCCCGGAGAAATGGCGCAAAGTTGGAACCCTCGCCGACCTGATGTGCTTCCCCATAAAGTCCTGCGGAGTCATCAGACTAAACGAGATGGAATGTACCGACCTTGGTCTCCGATCCGATTGGCTTCGAGATAGGTGGGTTTTGCAATAGTTACTTGCATTTTTTAACTGTCTTCATAATACATAAAGCTGGGATTCCACCTGGTGGGTGAGTCTATATCTTAAATTAACCTAACCTAACCTAACGCTGTATTTTACATGTGCGAAGTCCATGCTAACGCGATTTCATTGATCTTCTTAAAACGAATCCAAATTCAAACGAATTGAAACCACGTGGACTTCACCCACATGTGACTCACCCCTCTGATATATTCTATGGTCTAATTCAGTGGTTTTCAACCTGTGGTACGCGTACCCCTGGGAGTACACAAAGCCAAATTGGGGGTACGCAATAACGTGGCACGCACGTTAAATCACTGGTTAAAATGTCTGAAGTAGTGTTACACTCTGTGTAAAATTGCATTAATTAATTGTATTTGTGTGACTTGATTGTTAAATTCATGTCATAATTGAGTCGTATAGTTCCTATCCACGATAAGTCCACTATGATCCAAAAATGAAGTAATGATGCAGTTTTTCTCTAACGGTTGTTTGGCAAACTAATAATATGTCAATGAGTTCCAAACGGCCGTAAAATCCTATGAAAAGTGGGTTTATAAATTACGATGAATTCCAAACAACGATAAATCCATGGTGCTGTATGTTCCAAACGCCGATAAATCCACCGCCATGCAGGCAGCCAATGAGCGGGAAGTATTTCGTTCAGACAGCCAATGAGCGGAAAGCATTTCGCTAATCCCAACATGGCCACAGAAGTGTTGTTTTGAAAAAGTGTCTGCCGTTTTATTAGTTTTTAAAGCTAAACAATATCTGATCTAACCATAAATGTTATTCAAGTGAAGGGAAACATATCTAGAAAGAGAGTTATCAACAAGAAATCATGGAAAAAGCACGTCGATAGCCGTAGCAGGAACTTAAAAATCTCCTATTTTGAGTGAATTCGACATCGAACGTCAGCCTTTACTGGGTGATCCCAAAACTTTACTGAGTTATTTTTAATAATTTTTGAATTTTTATTTATTGTTTTTAAGTTTAATTTTATTTATTTTTCAAGTTCCGCTAGTATTTAATTTATGCCTGACCGCTTTTTAAGACCTTGAATTAAAAAAAACTTTTTTTGTTTTATTAATTCGTTTTTTCGTATTTGCTTTAATTGTCTATTTATTTGTTTTTATGTAAAATATATCTGATTTTATTGGCGCAACAGTTTTCGATTTATCGTGATAAGGACAGAAAAATTGTATTCATGAAACATCTGCATTTCTTTTTTATAATAATATTATTATGTTTTATACTACAATTTAGTTTATTAGCGTAACTGTTTTTGAATTTATCGTGATAAATGCAGAAACTTTGTAATTATCAAATCTCTGCATTTCCTTTTTATAATAAAATCATTATGTTTCGTTATTTTTTTGTTACTGCATAAAAATGACATACAATGGGAATTTATAAACGGGAATAAATTTTATTAAAAATTTCATTTAATGTAAAAATTATTTACGTTAAAAAAAATTATTTGTGCGATTTTTTTAGTTAACACCTATTTCAATCCCAATTATTTTTTTTTCTTAATAAACTTATAATAAAAAAAAATATCTTTTAGAAAAAAAATTTGTGCTCTTTTTGTGTTGAATTTCATTTTATTTTATTCCAACGCAATTTTAAATAAACGAAAAAACTTAGGATAAAAAATTTATATCATTAAATATTTTCGTTTTACTTAGATAATATCTTTTGTTGACCCTGTACTTGCCTTCCACGTGTCAACGGTGTTGAGAAACAAACACCGATAAGTCACAGGCTGGTGAGTTCCTATCTACCTTTAATATGACAGTTAGTTTCAAATTCCGATAAGTCCATCCTTATTTACGTAATTACTCCTAAACTATCAAGAAAACAATTGTTTTAGTTTATCGTATATGTCCGTAGTTTAAAAACAAAGCCCACTAAATAAATAGTTCTCCAGATTTTACTTAAAAAACATCGCAATTAAAAAATTATAATTTGCCAACATTTCACCAAAGTGGACTTATCGTAGATAGGAACTATACGACTCAATTAGAGTATTAAAAATTACAACTGAAACCCGTTTTTCATCACACGTGTAAAAAAGATAGATAGAGGGTGACAAATTTGTAGTGAGAGACAAGGGGTACGCCGGCTCAAAAAAGTTGAGGACTACTGGTCTAATTCATTTTTTGAAATGAAAAGGAATTGTCACACATTCACACTATTTCTATTCAATTTTTTTATTTGACGTAACCATAGACATTTGACGACCTCCGTAGTCCAGTGGGTAAGACTCTTGACTCATGATCCGGAGGTCGCGGGTTCGAACCCGGCATGCGCAAATAAATTTTATTTGATTAATTTGTGTTATTTCACAATTAATTCATTTAAAATAATATATAGTATATTTGCGGCATGTTCCAGAGTGGAAGATACTATTAGTATCGCCCTGGTGTAAGACCACCATTCAGAATTAAAACGTTGCTTGAAAATGGCTTTAGCCTTGTTTGGTGACCAGATCTGAATAGCCAGGTACTTCCCAACCTTCCTCTTCCCCACCTCCTTCCCCTCACCACTACCTTCAGCCTCACAACATACCCCAATTGGGGATGCCATAGTCTCACTGGCTCCAGACGGGAGCAGTTGAGATTCTTGTGCGGTATTTACTGTAAAAAAAAAAAAAAAACATTACGGTACTGTACGGCATTCACGTAGCAACCTGCCGATCCCAAGATTCTATTCTACGATCAAAGTGTACTGAATTTTTGTAGGTTACAAAATTTTTTATTGAAACAAAAAAATTACATGGTTACCGTAGGTACATATGTAAGCTATTTTTCGACATAGTCGCCATTCCTCTCAATGCAGGTGGTGAAGCAGGGTATCAACTATTTGATGCCTTCCTCGAAGTAGTTTCCCGCCAACCCCTTCGTCCACTTTTCCACCTCCTCCTTTACCTCCTCGTCAGTTGAAAACCTTTTTCCACCCATGTGCAGGTAAAGAGATAATTATCTGAAGGTGCTAGGTCAGGGAAATGCACGGGGTGGTTTAGGATATCCCATTTAAACGAGGCAAGCAGTTCCTTCGTGGTGTTGGCCGTGTGTGGTCTGGCATTGTCGCGTAGCAGGCTGACTCCCTTTGTCAGCATGCCTCTCCTCTTGTTTTGAATCGCCTTCCGCAATTTTTTTTAGGGTCTCACAGTATCTTGCAGAGTTGATGGTCTCCCCTTGAGGCAGATATTCAATCAAAATTATGCCTTGACAGTCTCAAAACACGGATGCCATGATTTTCTTGGCTGAAATTGTGGTTTTGAACTTTTTGGCGGAGGGTGAAGAGGTGTGACGCCACTGTTGAGACTGCCTTTTGGTTTCAGGCGTGTAGTGTGCAACCCAAGTTTCATCTCCAGTAACGATGGAGCGGAAAAATTCATCTCCATGGAGTTTGCAGCGCCTCAAAAACTCTTGTCCGGCTTCCACTCGATTCAACTTGTGTTGGTCTGTCAGCAGTTTTGGGACCCATCTCGCGGACAGTTTCCGTTATCCGAGGGTTTCTGTGATGGTTTCGTGTAGTAGAGATCTGGAGTTTGCGGAAACATCGCAGAAAGTTCATCCACAGTCAATCTGCGATCGTCACGGAGCGTTTTTTCGATTTTTTCCACAGTTTCGTCAGTCACAATTGAAGGTCTTCCGCTCCTCTGATCATCATGCACAGACGTACGACTGTTTTTAAACTCGCGATACCACTTGTACGATTCATAGCTTTATCACCATATGCAGTTTTTACCTCATTATAAACCTCAACCGGAGGTTTTCCCTTCCAAACGAGATAACGGATGACGCCGCGTATTTCGCACTTGGTGGGAGATTGGATTGACATTTTTCACGAAACGTGTTGTCGCGTCGACACTTCTCAACGTACTGACCATGAACCGGTCTCGTTGCGAAGGGGAAGAGTCAGGCTACACGTAAGTGTAGCCAACATGTCGAAAATAAAATTCATTCGGTCGTGAGAGCCTCAGTACACTTACTTTCTGGATACGCTTCGTAGAACAAAAGTTGAAGTTGATTCAACATTGGGTTTGTATCTCTATCGGGCGTTCTAAGATTTGGAAAGCCTATACTCACTGATCTTATGATCTCTTTCATAGATTATAGAATCTAGCCAATAGTTGTAGTCCAGAAACAACTGGTAACTTGAACCAAATATGTATGCCTTTCCAATTTTCTCATCATCAGTTATATGTTCTTCCGCTGCCAGTTTTAATTCAGTTCAGAATAAAGTCCGGGTGATGCCGGGAACTTGAGCCATTTAACCTGTCACAACTATTTGTTTGGTTTTCGGAACACTCATACAAGTTTCATAGAAGCCGTTGTCTCCCTTACTATCATAGTGAGAAATGTGACATAAACAGTATTAGAAAGAGAAAACATCATGCTTTATATTCAAATATAAAATTTAACCACAAAATAAGTAAAATGTAGACCCTTATGAAACCAAAGTTTCGGATCGCAATTTGAAATAAATTTATAAAATTTAGAATTTTTTATTTATTATTTTTAAATAGAATGACAAAAAAATGAGGTGACAGTAACGCTTGAAATTTATTTTTCTAGTTTTTATTTATTTTTTCGTTTTCAGTAATTTTAGTTAGAAAAAACGTAAGGTGAGCCATTTTTAAAACTTTTTTATGTTTGCATGCAAAATTTTTTTATTTCAAAAAATTATATGTTTATTTCGATTTATAAAATTTGAAAGCGTATTTTATCACCTTTCAAAAACCGTTTTTAGTATTCGGATACGTTCTGTAATATTCCATTTATTTGAATTTTATTGTGAAGCGGAAATATTTTGTCCCTCTGATAAAATATCTTCGAGGCCTGAGGGTTAAAAATATTACCAAAATGCAAAATCTGTTCCCAAGTAAAAAAATTGCCTTTATTTTTGATCAGATTCTTCATGGTTGTGACGGAGGCTGGAGGCTGCACTACAGCCCGGGTTCACCCCAAGCTGGTGCTTGTGAAACCCAAGGTGAGCGGACACCATCTAATTCTGGAAGCCCCCAACATGGAGCTGTTGAAGATCGACATGACCAAGGACGCCGATCCCCAAGTTAAAGCTGGGATCTGGGGGCAGACCATGGACTGCCAGGATTGTGGGGACGAAATTGCTAAATGGTTTTCACGGTGAGGTTTAGTAAATTTATATATTTTAGCTCGAGTAAATCTCACTTCCAAGAAAATGGGTGTCTTGTACAGGGCTAGCAGATTCTTCAGTAGTAACCAGCTGTTGACCCCTTACTGATTCTGTGCAAAGGTAGGTAGTTTGACTGATTGACAGTACATGACACAGACCGATTGCCAACTCTAATGCACAGATGCAATGTAGCCATGCTGTTCTATAGGTATTTCAATGGAGCCTATTCGAAGGAGCTAGCTTCATTGATCTCCTGTGCACCAATGCACGTACGCGAAACTCGACGGACGCATGCATGTGTAAAACCCGTTCACAGTAGTGTCGGTTTCAATTCTTCAACTTGTTTTTGTGTACGTCGGCTCTCTTGTGAAATGAGTTACTGGCATTTGGTTTTCCTCCTCCATAGAATCCTGGCCTCTTCAAGACCCGCATTAATAAATTCCTTCCTACAGCACTACCTTAACCCCCCTCACAAACTGCATCGGGTTGCGAGTTCTTCGAGAAGACAGTTCCCAGAAATTACACTGTGCAGAAAGGGGTGCTCTTTTAAGGTGTGACATTAAAAATATATAAAAATGTATATTTATTTATTTATTCATTTACACATATACGGCACAACACGTGCCATCAACATAATTGACATACTTATAATAGTACAACAACATGAAGAATAACAGTATAAATGTTTTTTCGTTATTTGTTTTTGAGGTGTTATGCCGTGTTGCGCTACCTCTGCGCTACCTCGTTGGCTAAAGAAGGAGTATAAATGTTAGTCAAATTTAAGAAAAAAGGTAAAAAGTAAGGTAATAAGTAGTGTATAAAAACTATAATGTATAAAAGTAAATTATAAAGTGTATAGTATAAAATATAAAGTACTAGCTGGTTCCCGGCATGCATTGCTATGCCATTTAATAAAGAAATTGTTACTCCTTGCGTGTCCTTTCCCATTCGTCCCGTTCCCCTTTCACCTCCCCTTCCCCCCTCGCATTCCCACTCTGCCCTCTCCACCTTCCCTCTCCCCACTCCACTCTCCCCCTTCCCCCCTCCTGCGAACCCCTTCCCGCGTTCCCCCCTCCCCCCTCCCACATTCCATACATTCAGTCCCGGTACATTCAGTTTTCAAACAGCTCGCGTGCCACCTATTGCAATTTTTTATATTAATTTCATAATGTCAGAGCTCACCAGTAGTTTTATACAAACCTTGTCCTGACAATAACGAACACAGATATAAAAGAATTATCCTATTTGGTGCAGTCGTTCGGAAGTTATGCGCGTACATACATTTCGGCGATTCATTTTTATTTATTGTTATGTCTGCCCTTTCCTCGGCAGATAGTAATTATGAAATACGGTTCTTTGAATATAAAAGTGTTTATTTACTGGAATAACCTAGCTGGATAGCTACGACTGTTTACTATTCGGGGGTAGGTAAATCTCCGCGGCCTTGCCAGTGGAGCTCGTCAAGTCTATCTCTGAGACTGCTTCTTGTACGCCAATGCCATCTGGCGAGCTATGGTGCAAGCTACATGCTTACCGCCATCTATCGTATTCTTTCCATATGAAATACTTAATTACTCTACATCACACCCTCCCCCACCTAACCTCAAGCCCTGGCTACAATAAATACAAGACATGTTCTTTTCAAAGAAGTTATACAATTGACAAAAAAAAAAAAAAATAGGATTTTAAATATTTCATTTATACACGATTTTATACACTAAATTCAACCAAACATAGTCATGATTTTAAATATTTCAACTTAAATATTTCTGTTTCTCTGGGAGGGACCTTTATGAACGCTTTGAACGGAGCCTTCCTTCCCGAGGTCTTAGTTGAGTAGTTTGCTCTCGATCATCCGCTGGTAATCTGAAATCAAGAGAACTCCACGTTAGCCCCTTCAACAAAGCTGAGGTTCCCAACTCGTCTGAAGCGCATTTCGTGACCTCAGACGCGGTAGGTGGGTTATTATCTTCACTCTCCTCTTCCCATTTCACAGATAAACTCTTCAACTGATCAATATGCCTCTTCCAAGTCAACGGAGTACCACAGATCCTAACGATATAAACTTTTTTACCCACTTTCCTTTCTACAATACCTCTAACCCAACCAACTTTATTCACCTGACGGAAGTCCTTGACCAGACATTTTTGTCCAACATGTAAATTCCTAATTTTTACGCCCCCATAATTCCTTATTTGATTATCTTGACTCCTTTTTATATTATCGTTAGCTATTTTTCTCTGTTCTGACACATCTTCCTGAGTGGTTTTAGGAATTAAACTACTGAAAGTTGATTTCAGTCTCCTACCAAACATCAAGACTGCCGGTTCTAATCCCGTTGTGCAATGTGGCGAATTTCGATAATCCGATAGAAAATCACATAATCTACTTCCATAATTTACTGGAAAATTATTCCTAACCATAATTTTTTTTTAAAAATTTTTTACCGTTCTAACTGAATTTTCAGCTTGTCCATTACACTGAGGGAATTTGACCGGTGAATTTAAAAATTCTATGTTATTCTCTTTAAGAAATTCTTTAAACTCTACACTAGAAAATGCTGTTCCATTATCCGAAACTATGCAATCAGGGTTACCAAAATTAGAGAAAATTCTTCTCAATTCCTTAATCGTGTTAAACGAATCCGCCCTTGGAACCTCTAAGCAATCGATCCACTTGGAAAAAGCGTCACAAATTACAAGAAACATTTTTCCTGCTACCGGCCCGCAGTAGTCTACGTGCACCCTACTCCAAGTTGCCCCAGGGTTCGGCCACACTGACAAATGACTCTTAGAAGGTGCCGGCCTCATAGCCACATTTTAGAACCATTTTTTCAATGTCATTGTTCAGTGATGGCCACCAAAAATAAGCTTTTGCTAGGCCCTTCATTTTAACTATTCCTAAATGAGATCTGTGTAATAACTCTAGCACATGTTCTTGTAAGGAACTCGGAATGACAATTCTATGTTGCCAGAAAAGGCAATCCTTGACTATGGACATTTCGTTTCTCTTAACCCAGAATCTCCACAGTACATCATCTCGACCAACTCGTTTTGGCCAGCCCTTACGCAAACACGTTAAAACTTCCTGAATAACCGTGTCTGTCTCTATAGCTGTGGAAATGAGCTTGATATCTATGTGCTCGCATTTATCTACATAACACACAAAATCTGATCCATAATCATCTTCAAATTCTTCTTGAGAATTTTCTACCGGAAGCCGAGATAGAAAATCCGCATGATTATGACATGACTTAACAAATTCTACCTTATACGCAAATCCGGCTAATATAATGCCATAACGCTGCAATCTGTTAGCCGCCAAAACTGGAATATTTTTGTGTTCCCCTAAAATCCTCATCAAAGGCATATTATCTACGCATAAAGTAAACTCCCGACCGAATAGGTATTGAAAGAATTTGTTCAAACCAAACACAATAGCTAACGCTTCTAAATCTAGAATACTGTACTTCTTCTCTGCACTAGACAAACTTCTTGATGCAAATTCGATCGGTCTCATTGAACCGTCCGCAAATGTGTGCAATAACACGGCCCCGAGGCCTGCGCTGCTCGCGTCTGTATATAACTTAAGAGGAAGGTTGGGAAAATAATGAGTGAGAATTCTATCAGAACCCATTAGATACTTTACTTTATCTACTGTGTCAATGCATGACTTCCCAAATTCAAACTTTGCATTCTTCTTTAAAAGATTATGCAAAGGTTCTAAAATTGATGACATGTTCGGTATGAAGTTCCGATAAAAATTAAAAAATCCCAAAAGACTCCTCAATTGATGCACGTCGGATGGGTACGGCGCATTCTTAATTGCTTCCAATTTATCTTTTTGCGGTTCAATGCCCCTTCCCGAAATAACGTATCCCAAAAATTCTATAGATTTAACAAAAAACTGACACTTCCCAGTATTGACACATAGACCACATTCTTTCAACCGCTCGCAGACCGCGCAAATATTATTATACAGATCAAGTTCATCGACCCCTGAAATAATAATATCGTCTAGGTAAAAGGCTACGCCTTTTAAACCTTGTAAACAACTTGATATTGTTCTTGCGAAGATGGCCGGAGCCGATTTAAACCCAAAAACCAACCTGTTATATTGGAACAGACCTAAGTGTGTGTTAATAGTTGTAAACTTTTTACAATGATCCGCTAATTCTAACTGTGAATATGCTTCTTTAAGGTCTAATTTTGCAAAAACTTTGCCCGAACTAACCTGATGTATGACCTCCTCAATCTTTGGCATCGGATATTTCTCTAAATTGGAAATCAAATTAAGACTCCTTTTATAATCTACACAAATTCTTATATCTCCATTTTTCTTGACCACCGGAACAATCGGTGAAGCGAATTCGCTACTTGTAACCGGGGAGATTATACCTTTTTCCACCATCGATCTTAATTCGGATTCGATCTTCCCTTTAATAGAAAAAGGAACCGGCCTTGCATTGAAAAAAATTGGATCCGATTCCTGGTTTACTTTAAAATGGACTTTATATTTGTTAAATCTTCCCAACTTTTGCGAAAACACTTCCGGGTAATCTTGAATAAACTTTTCTCCATTCCTCATTTGCGGCGTCACTAAATTAATTGTCTCCTGAGAAGTTATCCCAAGATCGAAACATTCCATAAAATCTCTTCCCACAATTAATTCTGTTCCTTTTATTACTACAATAAAACTAATATTTTTGTTCCTACCCTTAAATTTCACATCAAAAATCGCCTTTCCTACGACTTTTAAACGATTATTTCCATAACCTGAAATAATCCGCTTGTCTTGTGACAAAATGATTGAACTAAAATGTCGTTTAAAAATGCCCTCCGGCATCACACATAAAGATGAACCGGAATCAATCATTGCCGTAAACTTCTTGTTATTAATTTCAATTTCAGCAGTAATCGGACTAATTGACGCAACTAAAACTTTACTATCCCTGTGATTTTCAAAAATGGGATTTATCGGATTATTCTTGCAAAATTTCTGTAAATGCCCAACGCCCTTACATTTAAAACATTTCGCATTACGAAATTTACAATCAAACGAAAGATGATCATTCCTTTTGCAAATAAAACACTGTTTTTTAACACTACCCACGGGTGATCTAAAATTCGTACCTGTATTTGATCCTAACCTATAAGCTGGTTTCGTGTTAAAACTACCCTTGGGGCTCATCGATCGTTCCCTACGCTGATCTCGCTTGAACCCATCGCTAGTAACTCGTTTTTTTACTAGGTTTACTTCTGATTTAACTGTATTAGTACTATCCAAAGTTGACATACTAACTGCAAGTCCTTCTATTTCATTAAACGACAACGTTTGCCCTTCTACGAAAATTTTCTCCTTCGCGCGCCCCGGTAACAACCCGATTGCAAACATGTCTATAAGGTTTTTTTCAAGCCTCGTTTCGAATTGACAATACGTTGCTAAAGAACGAAGTCTAACCGCGAAATCTCTTATCGTCTCGCCTTGTTGTTGTCTTGCTAAAAAAAAATTCTCCCGTTCTTTAAAAACTGAACGATTTTTGTTACAATGTTTGTCGAGAAGCGCTAAAAGTTTATCAAAAGATAAGTCCGTTATTTTACTTGGAAAACACAGATTAATTAGTAAGGTCAACGTTTCTGATTCTAGGAGATTCAATAAAAAAGCCCGTTTTTTCTCCACAGACGCTTTGTCATCATGGATCACGAAAAATTGCTCTATCCGAAGTCGAAACAATCCCCAGTCTCCGGAGAGATGGCAAAACGGTGGTATTCTACCCGATTCCATAACTCCCAACAAATAAATCGGCAAAAACAATTAACAAGAAAACAATAACAAATAATCCCTCTCAAAGAAGCAAAAATACTTATCTCAGGAACTCTTCTGGTCTCCCTCTGGGTTTTATCCTTGTCTTCTGATTAATCCAATGATTCGTCCTTGAAACTATTAACCCAATGATCCGTTTTGACCTTGAAACTTCTGATTAATCCAATGATCCACAACCAGATCGCCTCCTTGCGGTATTTCACTTCTGTTCCTAAAACAAAAATCTTCTTATCGAGCCCGTAGCCACGGAACCAAATGCTCCTTAATCTCGAGCAGAATCTCTTCCGATTCTTTGCCAAAACTGCAAGTCACTCCAGCAGTGACTTAGTCCTCCGTGTCCAGCACCAATTATTATTCGCACGCGTAACTTCCACACAATTATACTTATACGGCTGCGCCAATTGTTAAGTCTGCCCTTTCCTCGGCAGATAGTAATTATGAAATACGGTTCTTTGAATATAAAAGTGTTTATTTACTGGAATAACCTAGCTGGATAGCTACGACTGTTTACTATTCGGGGGTAGGTAAATCTCCGCGGCCTTGCCAGTGGAACTCGTCAAGTCTATCTCTGAGACTGCTTCTTGTACGCCAATGCCATCTGGCGAGCTATGGTGCAAGCTACATGCTTACCGCCATCTATCGTATTCTTTCCATATGAAATACTTAATTACTCTACATCACATTTATATAGATTAAAGTACAAAATATAAATTTCTTAAATAAAAGTAAAAATAAAAATTTAAAGAGAGAAATAAAACAATTAAAAGTAAAATGTACAAATAAAAGATACCTATCTCAAGGTACCTACAAAGATTTAAATATAAAATATAAAAAGTAAGAAATCCTGGATTATGTTAACCGATATGATAAATTTTACAAGTACCTATGATTTCTAGTGCATTAATAGTTATAGAGTGAAGTTAGGCATATTATGTTTACATGATATATTTACATGGTACTCGCAAACAAATTTAGTTAAATGCATCTTTTGTATGAAGCCAGATTACCGGCGGCGTGATCGATATTAGCAGATTCATTGCCTAAAAAATATATATATCTAATACACGATTGGTTAGTTGGATTCGAACGATCTAAAGCATCGGTATCCAATCCTCTGTTAGCTAAGTCCTCCATCATTGCACAAGCAAAAAATCTCTGGGTGGTCAGGTTTTGGAACCTGGAGGCGTGGCAAAATATTCAATGATACCCTGGTGAACATCATTAAAGAGACTGGGTTGCTGTCAATGGATTAAGTTGTTTTGAAAATGTTTTAATACTGCATATTAAAAATATGTACAGATGTTACAATGGAATTAGGTATTATGAAACCGTTTTAACACTGTGTATTAAAATTGTGTTCAAACATTACATAGGAATAAGTTATGTTGAATTGTTGGAATTAGGCATCATGAAACCGTTTTAACACTGTGTATTAAAAATATGTTCAGATGTTATAATGGAATTAGGTATTATGAAACTGTTTTAACACTGTGTATTAAAATTGTGTTCAAACATTACATAGGAATAAGTTATGATATACTGTGTTTTAATTAAAAATATGTAAAAATGTTATACGTAATGGAATAAGTTATTATGAAACGGTTTACTGCGTTTTAATACTGTCAAACTATTGTGAAATTAGATATGAGCGCATCAGCAGAATGCTGCCTGCTCATTACATAATAATATTAAAAATAAATTATACAAATGTTATAATGGAATAAGTTACGATGAAACGGTTTTAATACTACATATTAAAAATATGTACAAATGTTATAATGGAATAAGTTATGATGAAACGGTTATTATACCGTGTATTAAAAATATATACAAATGTTAAAATGAAATAAGGTTTCGATATTGTACTTACATTTAAAAATATGTTAATGTGTTTTTTTTATTCCAGTTATCTACTTGGTGAAGAAAAGGGAATGAGGTTAGTCCATTGTCCTCAGGATTATAAAAAAGTGCAAAAGACCAGGGAGAAAGAAATCAGCAAATCTGATTCTGTTAGTATTTTTATATTATCATAAATATTCTCATTGCTCAGTTATTATCTTTAGTGAGAACCATTACTACATCATTATGTAATACTATTTTGGGTTTGGGCATATAGAGCGAATGAATGAAGAAAGTAGTGTAAGAAGAATATATGACGCAAATATGAATGGTAGAAGAAGTCGGGGACGCCCGAGGAAGACATCTTGAGATGGGCCATGTCAAGAGTCAGCATAATAGAAGAGTATTTATGAGACGATGTATGAATGTGAATGAGGCAAAGAGTGTGTGCTAAGACCGAGTTGTTTGGCGGTCCATCCTCTCTGCCTACCCCTGCGGAGAAAACGGCATGATGGTTAGTTACTTAATACTATTCAAATTAATCCAATATTCGTATTTTATTATCGCAGATTACAACCGCTAAATCAAAGAACTGGGAAGAAATTAACATTTT
Source organism: Limnephilus rhombicus (assembly GCA_929108145.2). Classification (NCBI taxonomy): domain Eukaryota; kingdom Metazoa; phylum Arthropoda; class Insecta; order Trichoptera; family Limnephilidae; genus Limnephilus; species Limnephilus rhombicus. Next base: position 8,329,789 of record OV815287.1, on the reverse strand, counting down.
AGATAGATTTAGGTCATTAAAAAAGCATATTACTTAGGACGAGGTTTGAATATTCATAAAATAAAATGAAAATTCATAAGTCAGAGCGATTTATGTGACCGAAATATTGAATCTGGTTTTACTCCAATATAAAATAGCATCATTATGACCTACATCCCAGAGTGGGGGATTTGGCCATCAATATTCTTTGCTGAAGGTTCTGAGGTCAATGGCCATTTGCCACAAGTCTAATCTTGCCATAATCTTGTAGGAGTCAGACTACGGTTGTGGCTCCATACTTTACTGAAGAATTAGAGAGCTTGAAGTCAAACAACATCTACAAAAGACATACAAATAATTCTTGGCCTTTAAGTCAAATAACTTATGTATTTAAAAAAAAAAAAAAAAACAAACTAATAATTCAACATTATCCACAAAAGGACATGCATACCTATGTAATTAGTTTTGACATTTTTTTTAATGTTTTTTACTTTTTTTGTATTTCTTGGGCATTAACTATGTAACAATTTCTAGACATTTTTGTTTTGAAGAGTTTTAATTTTCAATGTTACTTTAATTTTTCATTTTTTGTGACCGGTTTCGACACGTCCGTGTCATTCACGAGCAAACTTAAAACTAACTTAAAATTCTATACAAGTACAAAAATTAATTAGGTGTGAGTAGTGTGAGGGGTGATTTTGGGGGAGGGGAAGAATGGTGGGAGGAGTCAACATTACATGGAAACATCGTAATTAAAGGTGATTTACATGGTGCTATTATTTTATTAATTTACAAACTTTTCAGACCACCCTCGTAGATAATATTGTTTGATTTTAAACTCTCGAATTATGCTGACATCAGCAGTAGAGAAATATCAGTGGAATTATATTAACTTAATTTACGCCTTATAAAGTAAAAATCCCACTACTAACTACCGCTAACAGGGTTTTCCTCTGTTGAAATCCAATATTTTGCCGTAAAGCCGAGGCCGACTTCATCACACTCAATTGAACTTGACCGCTTCATCAGCGATCTTGGGAATTTCTCCTTCCAGGAGATAGACAGCCGCCTGCCGTCACCCAGTGAATTCTATAAATCAGCAATTAGTGGACATTGGCTTCTTGAGTTTGATGAATTCAGTACAGTTCACCATGTGCACCGATACTCTTTTATTGACCTCTTCTATTGGTTCATCTCATCCTCGGTCTGTATTTTGCTAGCTTCCACCGGGGCACCCATTTGGTTATGATAAGAGAATTAATATGAATCTGTTTCCATGAATTCAGGGTGCCTTCCCGGATGTTACTTCCTATAATCTGATCAATGACACCTCAGTGGACGACCTCAATATGCGTTTGACCAAGCCTGTCACTCCGCAGCAGTTCCGTCCTAACTTCACCGTCAAAGGGCCGAAGCCCTTCGAGGAGGACCACTGGGAGTGGGTCAAGATCGGAGATGTGGTGTTCAGGGCTGTCCGACAGTGTACCAGGTAAAAAATCTTGATTCCTAAATTGGGTGTACTCTTCAATGATGGCTGTACAACTTCCCTAAGGAACGTGATAAAAATTAAACAATGGATGGGCCTAAGTTGTGAGCCACTAGCCATAAGTCACTAGTTAAAAGTCTCAGTACTTATGCTAGCTTTATGTCACTAGTTACAAATCTTAGTTTTAGATTTACGTGATTTAGTGATTACTAGTAATAATTAATTCTTAGCTTTAAGTTATTATTTATATATATATATATTTTTTTTTTAATTCTTTGCAGAGATGGTTCACGATTAGTTCCCGTGAGCACTTAGGCCATAGGCCCATTGTGCTATCTCCCATTTTACCTCAATCCTTTAACAATAACCCAGTCCTTTTAATAAAGTTCACCAGAGTTGTCATTGGATATGTGGCTAAGTCTTCTGGTTCTACAATGTGTCTCCCCAGGTATCTGAGCCTAGTTCCCACTAGGCACTGGCGGACTAAGCCCGTCAGAGGGCCCCCCCCCCTAGTTTGATGTAATTTTACAAGATTTTTATTCGGTTTATACGGGCCTCTGGTCCTGGGGGGCCTCCAAGCGCCTCCATGTTCCCCTGATCAAATCCTAAACAAGTTTTTAAGGCACCAGGGCACTGTAAAAAAGTTGTCATTATTATTTTATTTAATTTTCTAAAAGACGCATTTGTTAACCCATTGGCCACAAACCCCGGCAGCCTGCCGGGTGTGCAATTCAGGTACTTAACCACAAACCCCGGCACGCTGACGAGCTAGAGTAGGTCCGCCAAAAAACGGAAAACGAGCTCAACAATGACATTTTTTAATAAAATTTTAAATGCCGAACATTCTGTAGGTAATTAATCATTCATTTCGTAGAATTGGCAATAAAATATTTCTTATGTTTTTTCCTTGATATTTGTGTTCCAAGTTTTGTATGCTGCCAGCCGCTATTTAATTTCTTCAAGATTGCGAGTGGTTCTAGGATTTTGGTAGTGACCCTGAACGTCCCTGATTGCTTTGAGGACTATCACACCAAATTATTTTATTAGTTATTAGTATACATGTATGAAAAAAACAAAAATTATTAGTGTTCGATTTATGAATATTATGTTTTTTTGTAACTTTTTGAATAAAAATGTGGAAAAAAACTTACGAAAAAAGAGAAGGTTATATTAGTATCCTTATTTACACATATTTTAATATTTAAAAAAAAATTATTTTAATGTTTTTCTTTACCTTAATCAAATATGTAAATAAATTTAAAGAAATTAATTTATTTGAATACATATATGGTTTAAAAGTTACAATAGATTTAGTACACTAATGCAGGTTTTCAATTTTTGGTACAAAATTAATTCAGTGGTGAAGGCCAATTTTTTTGCGCATTAATTCTGTGGCCAATGGGTTAATAATGCTCTCACCAAATGTTTTAAGGAAATTCGTAAAATTTAAACAGTTTGTGTTGAATTATCCTTCAGTAAAACTTTGAATGCATTTTTCTCAATTTTTATAATATAGAAAAACTATACATTCGATTTGCATGCACCATGCACCAACTTGTCAACTAGATTGAAAAATGTAGTTTCGAGAAAAACGCATTCAAAGTTTTGCTGAAGGATAATTTTTTTTTATTTAGTAACTATACATTTATTATTTTTTACATTTTTATATGAAACATGTTAGGTGTTATATAAAAAAAAAATTATTCGTAGTCCTCCTCACTAGGAGATCCTGTGCTGAGGGGGACTATGCTTTGGATAAGTTTTCAGTGACTTCTATGGTTTAACTTCATTGTTTGGATAAGGTTTTCCAGAAACTTCTATGACGATGTTTTATGGATACTAGTAAGTTCATTTTCCGATAGTTCCTTCAGCCAACATTTAATGTCCTTAATGTAGCTATTTTTTGTTTTAATTTGTTTGATACTAAATGGGAGTTTGTTATATAACTTTACTGCTAAAAATTCAGAACTTCTTTGGCCAAATGAAGAGTTACACTTTGGTATATTAAGTATGTCTGTTTGTTTGACTCTGGTTTCATAAGCATGTGAGGTGTCTGCCTCTGAATCATTTTGTAGTGATGTACTAGAAGTATACGATATCCAACATACAAATTGTTTCAAAGGGTTTCACATAAAATGCCGTAAAAAATAAATTGGCGAGAGACAAATAGGATTTGATAACTATACTTACCTATTTTATTACTATCTATTTTATCTATAATGACAAAACTTTGAAGTGAATCTGATTTAAATTTTTTTTTTTTTAAATGACTCACCTTATTGTACATCCTATATGGTGTGGTAGATAGATCTCTATCCCCCTCCAGAACGACGGTTCCCGTTTTTACCAAAAGAGTGTGCTTTTGAAGATGTAAGGGCTGGAGTATATAAGTTTCGCCCTCTTGAAATTTCTAGAACAGTCTTCCAGAAAGTTCTAGAAGGTTCGGTAGAGCTCTAGAAAGTTATAGAAGGAGTGGCGGAGTATGTCATGGAATGTTCAGGGATAGGGAATCGGGCACATCATTGTGGAACATTCCAGAACACTCATGTTGTCCTGAGCGAAGTCGGGTAGCCCAGCTAGTATTGAATGTAAGTATGCCGGGGGCCAACTGTCCGTGATCAACTATTATGGAATCAGCTGTAGCATCTTCTTTAAAATGTTCCTAATTTTTTAGGTGATCACCCCCCTAACTTTAATAATTTATTTGTTCAAGGTGCATTCTGACAACAATTGACATTGAAACTGGAGAAAAGGATGAAGCAAAGGAACCCGTTACTACATTGAACACGTAAGCATTCCAAAAATTAATCATTTTGAAAGAAAATCTTCTAATGCTTCTATGCTTAAATTCTTTGGTAATTTCATTTGTTTATTTTTTAGGTATCGTCTAGTCGGAGATCCAAAGAATAAGAAGTTTGACGCCAAGTGTTGTCCGGTAATGGGCATCCATCTTGCTCTCCGTAAAGGAGGAAATGTCAAATTGGGCGACATTGTTGAAGTTGCTTGATTGAGTTTATTAAAAAGTTTTACTTGCAGCATCTAGTATAATATATCATAAACATCTATAAATGTATTTGCTGAAACTCGAATATCGATGGAAAGGCGACTCTACATTTTAAAGACACGACAAAATGAATAAAAATTTTACTAGGAATTGTTACAGATTTATCGTTTATCCAGTTAATTTGGATCATCGTGAAGGGTGAGAATTGGACTTCTATACAAATTTTCTTCACTAGCCGTGGTGACGATCCATTTGTCTCCAGTTCTCAGTTTTTCCCATCTTGTTCCAATCCTCACCTCTTCCTCGGCCTGCCTCGGGTCACCCACCTAAACATGGTTTTCAATGAGTGCTTTTATTATTACCGTGACGATTCACAGTTACGGTACCGTGATGGCATAAAAAAGGCAATAAACATACGTACCTCTAAGTCTAGCGTAGGGAGTGTGGCGAACCCATCGCTCAGGGAGTGGAAACACAAACCTGCAATAGCCATCCCAAGCCAAGGTGTGAGCTACCGTGCTCAGGCTGAATGTCCTGGGGAACAGTGTCACCAACGGTGCCTCCGAGAAACAAGGTCGCATCTCGGAGTATTTAGACCTTACTCCAACACTCGGGGCTCTGCTGGAGTGGACCTTCTATTACCCTGGTAACTCGTGGAACAAAAAATTGGACCATTCGAAAACTAGGGGCCTTTTGGGAACCTAGAAGTGCTGAGGCCAGCTCTGTGGACTTCCTTCCTGGGGCCAGTACGAGGAACCAAGAGGAGAAACCGTGGAGAGGTGAGCTGAGGCCACCTTCATGAACTCTTCCCTTGTGGGGCCTTCAGGGAACCAAGGGGAAGGGCACTCTTCCAGTGCGGGGCCTTTTTGGAACCAAGGAGGAGTGAAGTGGAGAGATGATGTCCTCTTCCCATGTGGGGCCTTCAGGGAACCATGTAGGAGTGAGGAGGAGAAATGAGGCCATCTCTGTGAACTCTTCCCCTGTGGGGCCTTTAGGGGAACCAAGGATGAGTGAAGAGGAAAGGTGAAGTCCTCTTCCCTCCTGGGTCCCTCGGGGAACCAAGGTGGGATGGACTCTTCCCTTGTGGGGCCTTTAAGGAACCAAGGGGGGAGGTAAACTCCCCGTCGTGGAGCCTTCAGGGAAGTAAGGAGTGGAGAGGAGAGATGAAGCCCTCTTACCTCGTGGGGCCTTCAGGGAACCAAGGAGGAGTGAAGAGGGGAAATGAGACCTGAGAAGACACATTGTCGAACCAGAAGACAGCTTCATTTCCAATGACAATCCTGGTGAACTTTATAAAAGGGACTGGGTTACTGTCAAAGGAATGAGGTAAAACAGGAGATAGTACAATGGGTCTATGGCCTAAGTGCTCACGGGAACTATATATGTATATGTAAACCGTCTCCGCTATTAAAAAAAAAAAAAAAATACGTTCCTCAACACCATAATGCTGCAGCTCTGTCAAAAGATGAGATACACAATGTATGTAAGTCTGTTTCCTTCAAAGGAAAAAAGTCATAATTTTCTTGTATCTCTCTCACACGTAAGCTGCTGCAGCTCTTTCTTACACACTAAATAATAACAGTCGAAATTAAGACAAACGGTGAACATACGTCTGCACCCCCCCAAGGGAAACATACAATCATAATTCCCATCACCGTGGCCGAGCCGTAGTAACATATTCCTCCAAAGGAAAAAAGTAGTACTTTGGAAGAAACAGGCACACATATTTTGTGTCTCATCTTTTGTCTTACCATTATTTAATGTGTAAGAAAGAATTGCAGCATTATAACGATAAGAAACATATCGTCGCAAGAAAGCAATACTGCTCTAACCGCCACTACCTACGAAAATACTTTTGAGAATTTTGAGGTGTACACATCAGTTAAAAAACGCATTGTTGACAAAACAGCTAGTTTTTCTAACGTCGTACAGTTCTTATTTATCATCGTAGAGTCACGGGACCCAAATAACCATCCAAAATGGTGTTTATAAAGTATTTTCGTAAGTAGTGGCGGTTACAGCAGTATTGCTTTCTTGCGAAGATATGTTTAATGCCTTTTTTTGATGTCACAGTACCGTAACTGTGAGTCGTCACGTTAATTATAAAAGCGTCTATTGTCTTGTCATCTGGCATTTTATCCACATATTCTACATTCCAGCCAGCCCATTGGAGTTTTCGTGATCCAGAAAATCTTACAATGATTTCATGCTCAATTAGATCTTTAGGGTTGATGTTAAAAAATAATCTGTTCATATTATATAAGAAATTTTACAAAGTTTGTTATGCATATTTTTATGTACTGTCAAAAAATGTTACTTACTCATTTTTAATAAATACATTATATATATCCACAACATATCAATAATATTGTGGGGTTTCTGCCAAAATCAGCAAGTTCGTTAACTTAATGGAGTATCTAATGTCGATTTTTCAGTTGCTCACGCTAAATTAAAATTTTACTAAAGCATGCAATTTTGATATCACCGATGCCGGTGAGCATAAATTTTTGCTCAGCATTATACTGAAGTTAAGCCATTTATTTGTTCAGGTTATTATTATTTACCTTCGCTAAGTGTTGAACTGTCATATTAATGTCTGCATAGTGTTTTAGAAGTCAAAATAATAATTTAATTCATAAAAAAGGGATAAATGCGGAATGTATTTAAGTAAGAGTTTTTTTGATTGACGTAAATCATCACTCCATTTATTTTTAATTTGTACATTTAGCAGTAACCCCGCAATATGTAGTTTTTTTATTTATTTTTACATTGACTCGTCGTCTTTGGGAAGCTGTGTGGAAGATCTTTTTGAGGAAAGGAAGTGTATCTGAGTCTTGAAGAGACCCATGTTGTCAGAGGGAGGAAACACAGGCTGGCAAATCATTCCACACCTGAACTGTTGGACGCAAGAACGAGTTGTAGGAACGACCCGTTCTCATGTGACAATGTCAACTGTGTACCTGTAAACTATTAAGACGCTTTGAAGATAGTATCGTGGTGGCAAAAAAAGGCAATAAACATGTTTTTTATCGTTGTAATGCTGCAGCTCTTTCTAACACGTTAACTCTCCCGTAGCCAACTGGGGTCGAAGGTAGACCCCAAAATCAGTATCCTTATATTTACTTAAATACATGAAATATATATTTTAATGTTTTAGGTATTCCTGCGCAAAGGATTAATAGGTTCATAAAGTGCCTTTTAAAAAAAAAAGTGAAAAAATCTTTGATGCCAGGAAAAATATTTTGTCAAATATAGGTAATTTCCTGCCTAATAAATGGACAAATAAAAAAAAGGAATTTCTGTGGTTGAAATGCAAAAAAAATTCATGGGGTCATCGACCGACCCACTTGGTCACGGACGTTATGTTTGTCATCTTGGTCTGTCGAGAGTTATATAATGGTGAGACAAAAGATGAGGTACATAAAATATGTGTGCATGTTTCTTTCAAACAGTGGCGGGCCGCTGCCCTGAAAATGTGGTGGTTCACTGATAATCCGTAATATAGCTTTTTAAATTTTTAATTTTTTTGTACGGATCTTTTTTCAGTACTAAGAAAATAAAAACACAAGACAAATTTTTCATAAATAAATCTTAAATTTCAACCCAAAAAACGGCATACAGTATTTGTAAACAATGTATACACAGTGCTTGGGCAAAATAAGGAACTCCAGTGAAAAATATTTTGACTTTAAAAAAATATGTTCATACAGACCAATGAACGCTGATTCTGAATATATATTCAGCCGCTTCAGTAAGTCTCGTTCAATGAAAAGATCCGGTTCAGTGAATCGGCTCAATTGAACGACTGAATTAAGCTACGGACACACTTGCTCATTAGAAGCCGTAGAGCATGCTACCTAGTTGCAATTGCTACCCGCTCACTCGTTCGCAAAGATCCGCGAACCGCGAGCAAGTGTGTCCGTAGCTTTGAAGATCGGTCTTACGGATCCGTATGAAGATCCGGATCACTGAGCCGACTCGTTCGCGAATGACTCACTACTACTACGAACTTCAAAATCAAACTGACCATCATCGATCAGCTGGTCGGCGCTGTATCTTATTTGCCTACAATTTGTGCAGTGTGCAGGTGATGCTCCGTTTGAGACAGTATTGATTTTAAACGCTAAAAAAATAATAATTTGGAACAATTACTATTCCACTCTCCTGTAATAATATTGAAAAATATGATAATATAATATAATAAATAAATAATTCCATCTAAATAATGTTTTGACTTATCGAATAGTACCATACTTTTTTCCGTATAACTGTCATACAAAATGAACACCTGTTAAAAAACTTTTCAGGAGTGATGACGTCACACGATTCACTACACGTAGGGTGTTTTTCGGGGATCTTGAAAAATTAAAACTTTGAAAATTCTTTTAACAACAAACTCTAAAAAATATATATATATATATAGATGCAGTTATTTAATTCAAAAGGTCATTATTCATTAAAAAAAAAAAAAAAAAATGGACTGGAGTTCTCTATAGTCAAGGTTACCTATAAAAAAATTGAATTCCTTAATGATCTGCGTTTTACAATTTAAAACACAAATCAATAAAAAAGCAATCATATGTAAAATGTAGGTATTTGCTATACCTTTTGATTAAAAAAATAATTATTCAGTTTGGTTAAGTATTTTTGCCTCAAATCCAAATTTAAGTTTTGTACGATAAACGCCTCACAGTCATCCGTGTGGCACACGCCGATAGCTTAATTTTTCATACATATAGCCGGCGTTGCGCGCAGGCTATGTTTGGGATATTCAATACAAAAACATAATTCGTTCCGTTTGCATTCGGTCAGCACACGGGAACTTTGAGAATTTGCTCTCCCTGATAAACCATATTAGGCATTATATTGGTAGGTGATAATGAGATTCATAGATTTTATATTTTTCGGTAAGATATTATAAAGTAATTTTAGGTGTTATAATTTAGCAGTGCTGCACACAAACACACTGTGCAACCAGCCGCCCGCTTTCAAAGTACTACTTTTTTCCTTTGGAGGAAACAGATGTATCTTATTACGGCTTGGTCATAGGGCGGTGTGTGAGAGAGATGCAAGAATATTACAACTTTTTTCCTTTGGAGGAGACACGCCTACGTACATTGTGTATCTCATATTTTTAAACTTTGTCAGTTTTTGTGTAATTTATAAATCTGGGGCCAAATGCTAGAAGTGAATAATATGACAAATTTGTGAATTGCCCAGAAATGAAGATTGTTTATTGATTTCTAGACATAAAAAAATTGTAATTTTTACATTAGATAGGCCACAATTTCAGCAATCCAGAGCACCTGCCATTAGTTTTCATAGCATTCAAATAAGGGACGTCTTAAAGTGCTTTCCGGCACCTAAATCAATTTATCAAAAACTGACATAGGCATTTCTAGCATAACCCCAAGAAACATATTATGTAAAGAATATAAAGAAAACTCAAAAATCATTGAAAAACATTAGTTTATTTAAAAATGTTGACAAATAAATCACAAATTATATTTGCAACTCTGTGTAGAACTGTAATACCTACTTGGTAATAATTAATAGTAATGATAATAATTATTGGATTCCAACAATAATTATCGGAATGGAATACTAATTACAGAACATATTGTAATACTTTGTTCAGCCTAGGAATATTGACAATACAATTTTAATATTATTATCAGTGGCTCTTAGGGGGCATACATTAATTACGTGATCTCAAAAAGGGGGGGGTCCAGCAAAATCTCACGTTACTTGAAAAGAATGTATGAATTGGCCCAAATTTATCTCACCAATGGGGGGGGTCTAGATTGGAAGAAAAACTACTCACGTAATTAATGTATGCCCCTTAGTGACAGCACACCTACTGATGTGAGATTCTAAAGCCAGGTGTACACCAAAACATTCTGTTCCAACCGGCCTGGAGTCAACGTCCAAAGAACCAACATCCACAAAACAAATTTAGTTGTGTTCATACCAACCTAGCGAATACAGAACTGTGAGCAAAAGCTCCCATTCTAACTCACTGTTTTTGTTTGTTTGGTTTAACCCCTCAGAAAATCGCCAATATGCACTTTTAATGTCTTTAACAAAATGACATTTTACGAAAACTTTGTATTATTACCGCTTCACAATTAAAGCTCTATAAATGAAACATTTCTGAACGTAGCCGAATAGTAAAAACTGTTTTAGACAGGTTACAAAATAAGCTTTCGAATTATTGTATTACAAATAAATATTAATATTTGTTAATATTAAAATTTAGAATGCAAACATTAAAAAAATGTGAAAATGACTCACATGATGTTTTTTATGTGAAAACGGTACTAAAATCACAGATTATGTAAACAGCAATACTTATTCTATTGTATAAATGTGTAATAAACACTTTTGTCACCTCACTTTTTCATCATTTCATATAAAAATATTTAATAGAAATTAACAATGTCGGGCGCCCGTAGGAATTTTGGCGGGATAAATTATGTGTCAGACTGCGTGTCTGACAGAATGTTCTTTTTATGTATTTCTATGGACAACTTAAATAGAGATGTGCAGCATGATTCACTATCGACCTTACACTTTTTATTTTACGGATGTAACTAAAACAATAACGGAGTTATAACGGTTTCTATGGAGACACACGCGCTGACGTGTAAACACGCTTATTGTACTTGACTGCTGTCTTATTTTTAACGCATATATCTGCTTACGTTGCGGAGGGGTTAAAGTTGAAACAATAAAATTTTAAATTTTATTGAAATAGCTTTTAAAGATTCCTTCAATGTAATATTTAATCATTGAAGATTAATAAATCTAAATGAAACATGAAACAGAACAAGATACACAAAATCAAAATGTTACGGTCGCAACTGAGAATCCAACCAAGGATCTCAGTCTTACCATGCCCCTAACCACTATTTATTTCTGTGTCTTATTCTGTTTCACGTTTTGTTTAGATTTATTAGTGTCATCTTCTTCTTCAATAATTAATTCTTTTTTATTTAGGAATGCACTCCGGGTGGAGTTTTTAACTGTTCAATTTTTATTGCTGTTAAACATGTCTGACGATGATAATAAAAATTGCTGCTTTTATCGTTATATACCAATTAAACAAAAAGAGGAGAAGAAGAGATAGTGGGTCCCCATAAACATCTATACTATAAATCTTGGTTGAAATCCATTTGAGCACTACAATAAACAAACATTTTGTTAAAATCGTTCTGCCAGCGAGCACAGTCTGAATACGAAACAATTCTCTACGCAACAAGGCTCAACTGTGTTTTTAAACTAAACGAATAAGCTTTCTTATAACATTCTAGAAACAGTAGGCAGAAATGCAACAAATATCGTAAAACCCATGTTCGCTCGTTCGACAGAGCGGGAAAAATCCACCTTAAATCTACCTTCTTACTGCTAGTCATGCTTCTTTTCAACCAACTACACTGAAACCCTCTTAAGAAATTTTCCAAGGACCGGAAAAAATAACTTCTCAGCAGGAATACCTTATATGTGGGAAAAATTGGGCTAATTTTGGGACGAGGGACCGAAAAAAAACCAAACTCCTTAATTTGTCAAAGGCCCGCAAATTCCAGGAAAAATACGGAAATTTCGTAACAAAACACGATTTTGAATTAAATGTTTTGTTGATTAATTTTGAGCTATCGTATATTTCATTGACTGAAATACGTTCCTAGAACAATAAACTATGCACCAAAACAACATTACTTGCGTTAATTACGTAAATTAATAGGTTTTATGATGTTTTAGTCGAGGAACACGCGTCAAAACTGACAGCTTCAATTTGCGCCAAAAATGACATTTCAATTCCACAGAGAAAAATCATTTAAAAATAATCTGGTGTTGTCAGATGAATGAAACTAGTGGCTATATCATCAATGATGTTGGCGCAAGCGATTCTGACCTTGTTTTCATACAAATTCTGTACGTAGAAGGGTCAAAATCGCGGTCAAACTTTTTTATTTCGAAATATTTTTTTCGCGCATGCGCGCAAGTCCGCGGCTCCGGCCGTTTAGAGGTTAAGCCACGAAACTTCTTAAGAGGGTTTCACTTTTTCAATAGAAACATACTATTTTTCACTGCTATAAAAATTATTTGTACTTTTAATTCCATCAGAATGACACTGCATTTATTTCATATCATGTCATAAGATCTTCAGCAAGATCGTTTTACTTCACAATATTAGCGGCTTCTTGGCTCTAGATTCGCAGTATCTGGCAGAGCATGTTGTTTTGTTCGGAGACGGTGTCCACCTGTATCCTGGCAAAGGTTCCACCTCCAGCACCCTTGGTCAAGCGTTCAGGGTTCACCACCAAGCAGCCGTTGATTTCCTGCAAATAAAACGAGGAGAATTCTATAGTAAAGATCTGGCGAGAGAATAAATTAGAAAATTATATGGGTAAGTAAAAACTATGTACATATTCAAGGAGATTTTTCCATCTGTTTCAACCTATGGCTCTATTGCACTGTCTGGCAGTTAGTCGAGAGGTCCTAACAAATATATTAGAATAGATACAGTACCTATAACTTCTAATATTTCCCGTATAACGACCATCCGGTTGATTTCTTAGATACTCAAATACTAAGTTTTGAGATACTAGGAAAGCAATACTCGAATGCTCACCGTAAATCGAATAGTTTTTTTTTTTTTTTTTTTTACATTAACTCCACACAGGAGGCCCTGAGGAAAATAATTTCCCTCAGGGCCTATGTCATCTGGGATGCTGTGTGGAGGGTCTTTTTGAGGAGAGGAAGGAATGAACATTGGTCTTGAAGAGACCCATGTTGTAGGAAGGAGGAAACACAGAGGCCGGCAAATCATTCCACAGCCGAGCTGTTGAACACAAGAACGAGTCGAAGAAACGACCCGTTCTCATAGTATTAATAGGCTTGCATTTTCGTGATTGAATTTCAGGATCCGGCTTCGAGTGCACGTCTGACGCCACGCCATATGCGCCGTGCCATAAATAACATCTGTGTATGTGAAATTTCAAACAAAGCTACCATTGTAATTCAGTTTCGAATTCAAGAATTCGTCACAAGATGTCGCCACTTCCGTAGGCAGCTCGGATGGGGACTTGTCCCCCCTTGGAATAATTGCTACGAATTTGTGAATGAATATGTAGTATCTCTCCGGATATGGAAAGATTGACAGTAATACATAATTGTAACCAGTTCCAAAAATGGTTACCAACACAGTTATAAAATGGTTGCCAAAACTAACTGGGCGAAGCCGAACCAAAAGGGTTTATTAGTTACTGGAGACAAATGTGGAACTGGTTCTTTATCCAATTTCTTTTGGAACTTAAAAAACATGACAATGATGATGTATGGAGTTACAACGCATTTTTAAAAAGTAGATTTGAGAGCAGTTGTGCTGTGTGTTACCTTAGAGAAGTATCTAAAGTCGGACGGTAGCAGCAGGATGTGCGGCATGGTGGCCATGTGTGCGTGCTCGCTCCACAGCGCCGTGTCCACGGGCAGCAGGCTGCTGGGGGGCCACAGCGGGTAGAAACTCTGCTGGTGCAGCAGATGCCCCGCCAGCCTGCCTAGCTTGTCCGGCCCTTGGGCGGGACTGCAACAAACCCCATTCATTAACTTCACCAGGCATGGGACAACATATTATGAACATAATACACTTTATAATAATACTGTCCTGAAGGTTAGGATATAACCGAAGCTAGTTGAGGGTTCCAAGTCAGTTGATAAAATAAAAATACAGATTTTATTTAAATAAATGATTATTTATAAGAACAAAAATATGCTGGAAAATCGTTTTGTAAAAATAACTTTGTCAAAATGGCCGCCATCCGCTGGCATTCCTCAAATCAAGCCCTCAGATTTTCGAAAACTTTTCGACACAAATCTCGGGGTACGTTGACCATTTCTTGATGGATATTCTCCTTTAATTGTGAGTACAGTCGCTGGTTTATTTACGTAGACTCGTATTTTATATTTTTTTTAAATCAGCTGGGGTTAGATCCAGGCTGAGGGGAGGCCATGGAATATCTCCTCTGTGCGATATCAGTATGTTAGGGAAAATTTCTTTTGCTCCACGGCCGCCCTGTTTCTTTCCCTGCCGGTTTCTTCGAAATTTTTAAACCATGATTTAATTAAATTAACACTTTGGCACGGATGTATTTATTTATTACAGAGTAATTGGTGATGCAAACGAAATACGTGGCTTGCATCGTTGTTTTTTAAAACAGAAAAGAATCATTGTTGAACAGGAAAGAACAAAATTATTGTTTTTGTATAAATGTTTTACCCAGAAAGCGCATTGCTCTCCCGTAAAATGTTTTACCCAGAAAGAGCATTTCTCTCTCCATTGTGACTAAATTTCCAAGAAACAAGGAGTCACGTATAATTGACCCTGCTCTCCTCCCCCGTTCGGAATCCCCGCTAGCACGATTACAAAAGTGCAAATGTTTATTGCCCACCGTATACAAAGTACAGTAGGTTTAGGGAAAATATGGTATACCCACTTACACAAAACATAACTATGTGTTCCCGAAGGAGTGAAAAGAGGATGTACCGTCGAATACAAATATAAAACATATTTTCATTCAAATGCATCAAGGAAACAAACTAACTGTCTGTATGTTCTGGGAAGCTTTGGATTCATAAAGGTGTACATTTGAATTATTTTGTGGTTAACTTTTAGATTTGAATATAAAGCTTGGTATTTTTTTCTTTTTTATTATACCATTTAGATCATATTTTTTTTAAATTTTTTTTTTATTTACAAAAAGATACATAAAATATAATAAATTTTACACAATAATTAATTACATAATACATGTATTCGATGTACCCCCATAGCAGGGCTTGTGTATATGGGGGGTGTTATTACATTGGTTCAATTTATTATTTTTAATTCAGTTCAAATTTTCAGTATAATTTTTAAGTTGAGTTTTAAATTTTTTTAAGTTACTGTCCATGTTTCTGATTTTTTCAGGTAGTGAATTAAAAAATTTAACTCCGAGATATTTATGATTTAACTGTCCTATTGTTTTTTTACATTTTGGAATATTATTTTGTAACCATTATAATAAGGGAAACTTTAATAATTTTTCAAAGGAGTGATGAAGTTGCACATTGTTGAGTGGTCTGGTCACCGATATTATTATTATTTTATTTATTTATTTTTGTTTCATTATTTTAATATTACATTTGATTACAGTAATGACGTATTGCCCATCTCACTAGGTGTGTAGAAACTCCTGTGTCGAAATCGCAATTTACAGTGTGGTTGTTAGCTAGGTTTTTGTTCACATAATATTATAAAAATAAAGTCAGGATTTTTTAAAATTATATGTACAATTCAAGTATGAATATAGAAGATTAAGACAAAATGATTTTGAAACAATTAAATTTCAATTTGACAAAAAGGCATAGTGATAAATGATAATAAAAAAGACAAGTGAAACTAAGTCAAATGTACATACATGCAGTACATATTATACATACATACATACATACATACTCCTGATGGATATGTTTATAGGAGGTAATCAATGATTTTACTTTTAAATGAACTTTTGGTTTGCGTGTTTCTAATGTCAGTAAGAAGAGAATTGAATAGCTTGGTTATAAAGCAAGTTAAATTAACTTACAGAGAGATCTCCTCCTTGCTCAAGTGCATCAATATATCAATAGAAGTAAGGCCCACATGAACTCCGCCAATATTCAGAGTGCAAGGATCGGGAACCATCTTCAGGTTGGCGTAAGTCTTCCGCAGACTGTAGGCAGGCGTTGGATAGATGTTGGCGTGGAAAATGTCCTTACATGAAGATGCGAAAATTACTTGCGTATAGGGGCTGAAACGGAGATATTAAAATATTTAAAAATTTGAGCATTCAGCAAAGAAAATACACGGAACATTTTGTCATGCCATTTTATTTTAATTTTAAACTTAACATACCTATTATGTATTTTATGTTATCCGAGTAGGTAAACTTGCTCGAGTTACCACTCATACAATACAAATTTTTCATTAGTAAGTGACCCCCTACTGTCCCAAAGACGACAACATGAAAAAAACCTTTTTATGTTTTTCAGTGATTATACAAGTTTTACTTAATTAAAAGTGTGTTTTTTTTTACTGTGTAAAATTAAAAAATTTTCATTTCAAGTGCAGTCTCTTTCAACAGAAAGCTAAATCGTGAACTAAATTTAAATTTTAACCGTCAATTAAAGTAACAAGGATGTTAAATAATTTTTTTTTTATATCATTGTAATTACCTTCCTGTGTACCACTGTGTATCATGCATAATGTATCACCGTATTGTAATAGCCATTTTGTGGCGTTGAAATAAATAAATAAATAGGACCATTCGCTTTTTCAAGGGTACTTTTGCTAAATTAATTATTGTTAGTGTGGCCAGTCTAGAAAGCAGAATATTCCTAAAAATTATGTGAAAAAATGGACTGCATTATTTTTTGGTACGGCTACACCATAAATTAAATTTGAAAACCAGAACAACTGTCATCATATCCTAATAAATGTTAAATAAATGGAATCCTATTAACCGCTTCTGTGCCAAGAGCGAGATTTCTCGCATTCTTGGCCGTGCCCAGCAGGCTGGCCATAGAAAAATAGCGAGTTAACTCGCTATTCTTTGAGCAAGATTTTTTTTTTTATATATATATATTTTTTTTTTTCAAGATTTTCGCTAAGTCATTTAAATATCCTTTC
This sequence comes from Limnephilus rhombicus, assembly GCA_929108145.2. NCBI lineage: Eukaryota > Metazoa > Arthropoda > Insecta > Trichoptera > Limnephilidae > Limnephilus > Limnephilus rhombicus. The sequence goes on along the minus strand of OV815287.1, from coordinate 8,312,611 downwards.
AAGGTGTAATGTTTTTAATTTATAACAATAAGATTTAAAAATGATTTATTTTGATTAAAAATCCACAGCTACACTCCTACATACTGGCATTTAAAAGGTTAAAAATCAAAATAGGTAAAATTTATACAAGACACAATCTAGATAGCATTTAGTTTTGGTTTGAATCTTGCAATCATACATAAAGATAGCAGCCAATAAAAATATGCGTAAAGAAAATGAAGATAAAAATGAAGTAGTTCTTAGTTGAAGCATGATACAGTTAGATATGACAGAATCAGATAGGGACACATTAGCTCAGTTGGTAGAGCACCGCCCCGGCAAGGCTTAGGTCCTGAGTTCGAGTCCTAGATGTGAACGTATCATTTTCTGATTTTTCTGTTTTCAGATTTTCGATTGAGTTTCGCTAACATTGTCTTCATTTAATTAAATATTACCAAAATATTTTTTAAATAACCAAAAGCAAGTGCTTTTTATCGCTACAGCAATATTATCAGTTTATTACCTGGCATTTTCCACTGCAGTCATAACTTTCTCCACCAGCTTCTCGAAGAAGGCCTTGTACGTCTCCGCTATTGTGTTATCCTTCACTAGCTGATGATTAGCGTCCACAAATGGTCCCACCAGGATAAACGCGTGCGGTTTGTTCTTCGTTACGTACGCGATCAAATCCGTCAGAGGATCGTAGGTCAGACTATCAGAAGTGGTGTACGGGCCACACGCCAACACAATCTGCAAGGGCTCACTCAGTGCTTCATCAGGGCTTATCTTCTCCGGTTTTACGTAAGAAGCATCGTAAAAAATTTCTTGAGCTAAAAACTTATCACCTCTTATATTTAATCCTTTCATAGCAACTATCTGTCCTGGAAATAACGAGTATTGCTTTACTTGATCTAAGTCTACGGAAACACTTTGTCCGTGTGAATCTTCCCAAGTTCCTTGCAGTAAGACGGATTTGGGATTTAGCCTACCATTAGCATCACAATCTATTCGTCCGACCGCAGTAACGGGAACTTGGCTCTTGCATTTAACGGAGGTGGAGTCTTTGATATCAGCCTTGTGTAAAATGTGTTGGGATAAGTATTTGATATTGCTATCCAGTAGGCCGGCTTTTTCTTGAAGAAGTTCAAATCCATACCTAAAGAAAAGAAAAAAAAAACAATAAGTGTTATCAACCACTTGGACCCATTAGCTTGTTTTCAAGCTACCTACAACCCAACCAGACATATGTAATGACGCAAAAGGCGTACCTGAGTTATCGAACAGTATTAATAGGGTAGCGTCTACATGGTTGAATTTCAGAACCCAGCTTCGAGTGCTTGTCTGACGCCACGCCATACGCGCCACATATAACATCTGTGTATGTGGAATTTCAAACAAAGCTACCTTTCTAATTCAGTTTCGAATTCGTCAATAGATGGCACAACTTCACGGGGACGTGCCACCCCTAGGTATAAGTGTTACGAATTAGTGAATTTGTAGTATCTCTCCGGATATGAAAAGATGACAGTAGTACATAGTTGTATCACACGGCTGTATATTACATATGACGTCATTGCCCGTCCCGGTGACTAGCTATCACTGGATGACAGTGGATCCGAGGAACGGGCTATTTTTGGAACCAGTTCCTATTGTATTTATAAAATGGTCACCAACACTAACTGGGCGAAGCGGAACGAGAAGCTGCGGAGCGGGTTTTTAACTGCTAGTTTATTATTACTGTACTTTTCTTTTCTACTTTTCTTGTACAAGAATATTCACTGGAATGTTTATTCTGTATTTTTTGTGTTGTTTTTTGCATTACATCAGCATTAAGACAATTAAGACAAAAAGACAAAATCGTCGGAATACTAAAGGCATCCATTGTGCGTTATTAAGATGAGGTTATATGTGAAATCCTATTTAGATACTATTTAGATTAATCTTTATGACAAATCGGCTTACAGTATGAACATCAAAAAATATGCTACGGATAAATCAAAGCTTTTACTAGCTTTTCTATGTATTGAAATTACAATAAAATTATTATTTACATAACAAAAATTATAAGCGTAAACCGCTAAAAAAAATGTTTTTTCATGACTTAACTATGAAGTGATGATACAAGAAACAATTTTTTAAAAATACCTCTTTATGGCTGAGACTATTTTTGAGGTTTTGTATGTTCTAACTTTTTTCGTTCTTATAAAATTATGGACAAAATAAATAAAAACCACTTTTTCACTTACTTGCCTCGTGCAAATAAGACGCTCGATTTTAAAATTTTGCAGGCGTGAGAATCGAAATATTTCTAGCGTTTATATTCCTCTTAAAACTACTTAAATACAAGCCTAATCGGTGTTCACAAATGACTATCCTTTTGAAGTGTTATTTTGATGTTTGTACGCGATGACATTCGATTTGAAAATTTTCCTGTGACTAACATCTCTTAACGAGGATTACGCGGTATCATCTCTGGTATTACAGTAACTACTATACTGCCTGTAAGAAAACTGTCAGGAAGGATGCAAGAGGACTACTCCATGTCGCAGATTGGAAGACGACGGCCGAGGACAGAGGGCGGTGGAGGCTTATCTTGAAGGAGGTCTAGGCCCGAAATGAGACGTAGCGCCATTGAAAAATAAAACTGTCAAAATGCTGATTTATATGCGTCACGCTATCGCAGAAAACTCAGAACTATCCTTGTGGACACCTTCTTTAACATGTTTAAATAAAATAAAGTGTTGGGTCTAACTATTTTATTTATTTATTAAATGAATATTTCAAATATTAACTATAAATATGAGAAAATTAAGAATTCGTAAAGAATTCAAGGCTAATGAAAGCGTAATGAGATTAAAAAGGGACATTTAGATGTTTTGGAAACGTAAAGCAATTGAACTAAGAAAGGAGTGTAAGAAGAATACAAGATGAGAATATGAAGTCGGGGAAGTTCAGTAAAATCTTTATTACCTAGGATTAGAGACACCGATTCATCGCATTAACGATATATTCGCGAATTAAAGCGATAAATGGCGTTTTTAGCGATAAAAACGTTAAAATGCGAAATAGCAGCGATTTTTCATGAAGGAGTATGAACCCAAAAACTTGAGTATTGATTACATTTTAGAGCAGTTTGCAGATAGTAGTAGTAAGGCAACTTTGATATGTATTCGTTTGACATTTGTTGACGAAGTATGTGGCCAATTTGTCAAATTGGTAAATGTATTAGAAGGGTCAAAATATCCATACGCTCATTTGCTTTGGGAGGACTTGGTGTCCCTAAGCCTTTCTTTACAAAAATTGAGTGATGGTGTTTCCCCTGCCAAAACCTTAAAGGCTGTGCAGGAGGTAAAGAACCGGGTTGTCTTAACCCAAATAAAAATTCAAATAAAAGAGAGTTGTCAGAAGAGTTCTGTGAAACTGGCATCTCATATGCTGAACCGTCAAGACAACAGCACTAATCAATTTCTTGAGCACGCAGGTAAAATGTTCAATCCTGCAATTGTAGGTCAGCATGTCCAGCGATCAGATGCTATTCTTTTAGCAAGTAAAAGTAGGCTTGCTCCAACGTTTAAATCTGTTGATGACAGTAAATTCCTGGAAGGTAACAGGTATTTTCAAAGACAGCTTGGAGAGCAAGTGAGGGATGGAGTCACTGTAGACATAATTCAGCTACTCTTAGCTGTAAAAATTGTTCACAGCGAATTTGCTGAGGCAGATCTGATGACTGTGTGGGCCCCTGTGAATAGTGTCGACGCAGAAAGATTTTTTAGTTGCTATAATCTTGTATTGACAGATCGTAGAACGAACATGACACACTCTACTGTAGAAACATGTGCCATGTTGAGTTTCAACCAATAATAAAATAAACATGTTTCAAGAGATTTTGCCAATTTAATTGTTTTTCCCCTCTTGCCGACTCCCATTCCTTGACGTTATCCTATTTAGCTATAAACGCTATGAAAACGCAAAATTAAAGCTATAAAAGCTATTTTTTCAATAATTAATGCTACATTTCTTAAAAATTAAAGCTATGAATCAGTGTCTCTACCTATGATTCTATTTATATAGTTAACAATGGTTTAGCTTGTACACTTGTGAGGCAAAGAATAAAGGTGAGAGTTCAAATTTTACACTGATAAGGGAACGTACCCATACTACGTGACACGTTTAGGGGGGGGTGGGGGGGTCTTCAACCCCCCAACAAGTAGTATGGGTACGTTCCCTAATGATAGTAGTGAGATGAATTCAAATATTGTCTTAACAGGATTTTCATAACCCAGTTAATATTTGTTTTTCTTTTTTATACTAACATAGCTTTAGTAGAGAAGAGAGATCCAGCGTGGTTGGGCAGCTGTGTGACTTTGCAGGCCTCACCGATGGTGTTGAGCCAGGCGCTGGCATCCAGTCTCATCGCATCTCCGTAGCTGCACAGGACATCGCCGGCATTCACGCGCGACGAATACTTAACTGACTGAGATCTGCAGAAAAACAAATATTTGTTGCATTTCAATTTATTAACCACTTAAATCTTTTGTCCACAGGGGACGCATATTGCGCACGGCCGGTACACTTTTTACATAAATAATATTAAACTTTATACAATCCAACAAATTTTCCAAATTATTCTAAGCAATAACTTGGGAAATGCATTGAAATATATCTGGGGGTTGTGGTACCGACAGACATGCTCTCGTGCTACTAATGAGCAAATGCTACTTAGCGGCGTGTGTCAGTGTAGAGCATGCTACTGAATTCGCGGGTGGAAGAGGAAGGCCCTCCGTTCATGGAGATACTTACAATCTACGTAATTGTGACGAAACCACAAGTACCCTGCTGATATACTCCTTTTTAATGCTAGTCTCCGTACACGGCGCTATCCGAAATATACTGAGCTTGATCATTTTTCACGTGCAGCCGTGGAGTTAACACGCAGTCAAGCGATGTCATATGACTTTTTTTCCAACATCAATCCATGCCTTCTCCACTAAATCCTTTCTTACGTATTCTGGTACTTTATAGTTGTATAAACATGCATTTTTTCCACTTTCAGAGCCAATCTAATATTACTTTCATGTTCCGACGCCATTTCTGTCAAACGTCAAACTAATAAGTATCAGACACAAATGACGCGATGCGGCGCGTGAGATCAGCACTGTCGGTATCGTGATACTGATTGGAAACCGACAACCGTAGCGCCGTGAACGGGCACCAGCAAAATCGTACAGGGGGTACTTACGATCGGCGCGTATGATACGCTCACGATGATCGAGTATCTCCGTGAACGGAGGCACGAAGTGTGATCAGGCTTTTTATTTCGATCCAATCTCAGTTTGCGGCACAACGTGCTTTGCTCATTCTTTGCAAATATATCAAAAACGACCCCTCGGGGAGACCCTGTGCTCCAAATATCTTTGGAGCACAGGGTCCCTTAAATATCCAACATAGATGTTCAAATTCCCCAAAAGTTCTTTTACCCCCTAAATCAGGGGTCGGCAACCTTTTGAGCCAAAAATTACAATTTACAAAATTTCCATGTTTTTAAAGAGCCACAAAATTTTTTCTTGCCAACAATAAATAGTACTTGCATAAATCATTTTTAGGGGGGGTTGGATAAATTCACTGTGGTAAAGGGGGCGATACCAGCTTTTTAAATCGATTAATTGCATTTCCAACTCCAAATGGCTCAATGTGGATTTCAACCCAAATGGATTTCAACTCAAGTGGATTTCAACTAGAGATGAAACGGATAGTTGTTTGGCCGGATACCGGATATCCGGCGAGCTGCGAGGCCGGATGGCCGGATATCCGGCGGCCGGATATTTGGCCCGTTTCATGTCGTGACGAGTTTAGCGCGGCACAGGTGCGGCGAACGCGATCAGATCAATTCGGGCGATTTCGGTTGCCATCGTGAGTATTTGTGAGTGATCGCGAAAATATTCTCTTTGATAAGAAGAACAAGAATTATGGTGCTTCAATGTCAGTATTTAATAATTTCAATAATCTCTGTGTTTTTTACGATTTTTAGTTCACTACAATGGTGATTAGTGATTATGATTAGTTAATCATGTTAATTTAAGTTTTCGCTAGTCTGCGAGGTTTTTGTAAGTTTTTAGTTTAGATATTTACTATTTATGTATTTATCATTAGAGTGAATATCTCAGAAGAAAATTTTAGTTTTTTGGAAGGCCTTACGGCTTTTTTGTAACTTTTTCGACTTTAAATAAATAGTCGTAATAATTATAAGTACCTAGTGATGCAACGAATAGTAGACTTTTGCCGAATATTCGTATTCGGCGAATAAAAATTTACGAATACGAATACTATAAAAAAAAACTTTTGTATGCATCTCCGTTTGATTACACCGTGTGTCACGCACCTCTGTATCCGAACGCTATAGACCCAATGACAAGACGCGATGGGGAATTCAGGGAAATTCCCTATTGCAAAGCCACGACTTACCTGTGCCGGCAGTGGTATCGCTGGTGGTGAACAAATATGTCATAGAAATGTCTATGTATAAATTGTAGTTCCAATTTTTGCAACCGGCAAAGATAAGTTTGTGGAACTGTACTATGAACCTCGAATTTTTTCATTTAATACGCGTTATTTTTCTTAGTAGTTTCAGTATTTGACAATCGAAGGCACAGGTCAAGTGTGCAAGTATATTGTAAATTGTATAATTGCAATTATGTGCGTTAGCTGCGAAGTAAGAGAAACTAAATTTAAATAAAATGTCCTCTCGTAAACGTGCTTTTTTCAACGGCTGGCAACATCCAAACTGAAAAAAGAAATCGCTTGTCACCAGGGAATCTACAGATGTTGTATTTTCTCCATAAAAAATTGACAGATGTAAATTTTAATTATTAGTATAATAAAATAAACAGAAAAAGGTTACTCTCAAGTTATTCGTATTCGTATTCGCCGGATAGTAGGTTTGATATTCGTATTCATAAAAGTAGTATTCGTTGCATCACTAATTATAAGTCATTTTATTGATTTTTACCTCACAAAGATTAATGTATTGCATTTTATTATAGGAAATTATCGTAGTTTTTGAATATCCGGTATCCGGCCGGATAGTAAATTTGGGCCGGATAGGCCGGATACCGGATAATTACCGGATATCCGTTTCATCTCTAATTTCAACTCAAATTCAGTTCAACTCCAAATGGCTCAATGTGGATTTTGTTACTATTTGTGTTGAGAGGATTTACTATGAATGCTGGAGTGCTTTTGTTGGTTTTGAATTGCTGAAATCTGTCAGCAAATTCATCTTTATTTTTTTTATGACTGTGCTGAAGTAATTCGTGTCAAAGGTTGCACTGGTTTTATCGCGATATTGCTTTAGAAATTAAAAATGAAGTAATTTACTGCTCTGAATATCTTTTGCAAAAATAATTAATTTTTCTTCGAAGCAAACCAATTCTTCTACCAAAACATAAGCTGGGTTTCCTTTTCCTTGAAGTTTTAAGTTATTATTATATACTAGCTGGTTCCCGGCATGCGTTGCTATGCCATTTAATAAAGAAATTATATCTCCCTGCGTGTCCTTTCCCATTCTCCTTCCCTCGCGTTCCCACACCGCCTTCCCTCACCCCACTCCCCTCACCCGCTTCCCCAGTCCCGCGAACCCTCCTCCCGAGTACCCCCCTCCTGCATTCCATTCATTCAGTCCCGGTGCATTCAGTTTTCAAACAGCTCGCGTGCCACCTATTGCAATTTTTTTATATAAATTTCATGACGCCAGAGCTCACCAGTAGCTATATACAAACCTTGTCCTGACCATAACAAACATAACAAAAAAAGAATTTTCCAATTTGGTGCAGTCGTTCGGAAGTTATGCGCGTACATACATTTCGGCGATTCATTATTATTTATATAGATTTACATTCATACCTTTGAGAAGATAATTCACTTCTACTCTTCTTTTTTTTTTTTTTTACATTAACTCCACACAGGAGGCCCTGAGGAAAATAATTTCCCTCAGGGCCTATGTCATCTGGGATGCTGTGTGGAGGGTCTTTTTGAGGAGAGGAAGGAATGAACATTGGTCTTGAAGAGACCCATGTTGTAGGAAGGAGGAAACACAGAGGCCGGCAAATCATTCCACAGCCGAGCTGTTGAACACAAGAACGAGTCGAAGAAACGACCCGTTCTCATGTGACAAATGTCAACCGTGTACAAATGTTGGGCACGCGTTTGGCGTGTTTCCCGACTATGCACCGGTGCCAAAGGGATCAATGATGCTAGTTCCTCGGAGCATCTTCCATTGTAATACCGGTAGAACAAGGATAACATTCCCACCCGACGCCTGTGCTCTAAAGATTGCAATCCGTCTGTCAAGATGGGAGAATCTATCAAACGGACCGCCCGTTTCTGCACAGAGTCGAGGGTATTTTTCAGGTATTTTGGAGCTCCAGACCAGAGATGGCTGCCAAATTCAACCGTGGGGCGTACTTGTGATTTGTACAAGGTTAGCAGTTGTGTACTATTAAAGTATCTGCGGGCCCTGTACAGTACGCCCATCTTTTGGGAGGCTAACTTTACTCTGGCTTCGATGGAGCCCCCATACCTGAGCTGGTCACTTAGGGTTACACCAAGCATATCAATGGAGGGCCTGTTCGGAAGATTGCTTCCGTTGAAAGAGACTAGATTTTCATTTCGATCCCTTTTAGACGTAATCAGACAAGATTGGGTCTTTGAAACATTAAATTCAACGAGATTATTTTTACCCCAAGAGAAAACACTCTCGAGGTAACCGTCCATTCTTTGCTTCAAAGCCCTACGAGCTGTTGGAGTTTGTGAGCCCTTTGGGGGCTTTCCAAACAAAAAGCTATCATGAACTGTACTGTCATCCGCATAACAGTGAATTGGTGCACATGACAAAAGGTCGTTGATGTGCAACAAAAACAAAGTCGGAGACAGAACCGATCCCTGCGGGACGCCAGCATTTATCGAGTGTGAGGAAGAGGTGAAACCATCGACTACCGTCTGAATCGACCTCTCCCTCAAGAAGTCGGCAATCCACGTACACAAGGATGCGGGAAGTCCGTAAGAATGCAGTTTGTTGACAAGTCCTCGGTGCCAAACCCGGTCAAAGGCCTTGGAGATGTCCAGTGCAACCGTTTGGGTCTCACCGAAACGTTCCAGGCATCGCCCCCAAACATGCGTCACATACGCGAGAAGATCACCACACGAGCGGTTCCGCCGGAATCCGTATTGACGGTCGTTAATAATTTTGTTCTTCTCGAGGTATGTGAGCAGTTTGTCGTTGATCACACGTTCCATCACCTTAGACAGAACTGATGTGATCGCTATGGGGCGGTAGTTGGCCGGGTTGGAGCGGTCACCCTTCTTTGGAATAGGATGGATAACCGCTTTTTTCCAACCAGAGGGCACAGAGCCAGTCTTCAGGGACATTTTAAAAAGCTTCGTCAAAATTGGAGCTATTTCTGCAGCGCACCTCTGCAGTACCAGGGCAGGTATTCCGTCAGGCCCACTAGCTTTATTAACATCAAGCCCTCGTAAAACACGGAGTACTTCCCGATGCCGGATCCTCAGCTTTTTCATACGAAAACCGCAGTGAGGAACCGACGTCGGGACAGCACCTTGGTCATCGAGGGTTGAGTTATCCGCAAACATTTCACCTAGTAAGTTAGCCTTTTCGGTGGCGGTGTTTGCTAGGGAGCCGTCAGGTCTGGTAAGAGGTGGCAGACTGGATTTGCAGAAATTGCGACCTATTGAGCCCGCAAGCGACCAGAATTGCCTGCTGCCATGTGGGCATGCAGTCAGCTTTCTGTCATGTGGGCATGCAGTCAGCTTTCTTCTACTTGAAACAACAAACTGTACGTCACAGCCAAAGCACTGGTGAAAACACCAAACTGTCTTGCGTCGAAAGCGAATTAAAACCTACATAGAAACATCCGACTACGGCGTCATTCGAGAGCTTCCGACGGACTGACGACAGTGACGACGTGTGTCACAGGGGAGGGGTGCGGTAAAAAGCGAGTACAAGTGGCTGAGAGATAGAAATGGTGCCCAATCCTCATTCATCGATTCAGAACGATTTTTAAATGTATTTTTTTTAAATAAATAATATTTGCGTATGGAACTAAAGAGCCGCAGCTTCACATCCAAAGAGCCGCAGGTTGCCGACCCCTGCCCTAAATGAAACCAAATTCTATTGAAATTAGCATTTATTTTTTATTATCTAATCATTTTCAGATTTTCTCTTTCCTTCATGGTGTAAACATAAATTTTTTTTTAAGTTTACTGTAAAAGAAAACAAAATTATAGTACTTTCTCACAATAAGGAACTCCAGTCCAATTTTTTTTATTTTTTTTTAAGAATAATGACCTTATAACCTGCATTTTTTTTATTTTTAGAGTTAGTTTTAATAGTTAAAATAATTGTCAAAGTTTTAATTTTTCAAGATCCATGAAAACCACCGTATGTGTTGTGAATCGTGTGACGTCATCACTCCTGAAAAGTTATTTTTATTTTCAACAGGTGTTGTCATTTTGTATGACAGTTATATGGGAGAAAGTAGGATACTATTCGATAAGTTAAAACATTATTTATTTGGAATTATTTATTTATTATATTACTAGCAGATAAAAATCCGCTCCGAAGGTTTTTGCTGCTAGGCCCTGCAGGCGGCTTTTAGGTCGGCTTCGCCCAGTTTGAGTGTAGGTAACCATTTTATAAATCCGATAAGAAATGGTTCCAAAAATAGCCAGTTCCTTGGATCCACTGTGATCGAGTGACAGCTGACTGAACTGACAGCTAGTCACCGAGTTAAACTAACCGTGACAGGCTATGACGCCGTATGTAATATTCGGAAAGATACTTAAATTATTATATATTGGTTTTTGGCAAGTTACAGGGAGAAATTAACCCCTTTGTCTTGCAAACTGTAGTAATGTTACCTGATGGATTTTTTTTACCCAATGTTCGGGCGACCTTGGGGCAAGATGAAGGGCATTAATATTTTTTTTTGTTGTTGGTTTGTTTGATATCGGTGAGTGGTAAGATACTTAAATTCTATACATCCGTAGTACTTATACCAAGGGAAGAAACATCCACACGCGAGCTGCTGACGTAAGTGGCGGCATCTTGTTACGAATTCTTGAATTAAAACCCGAATTACAGCGGTAGTTTTGTTTGAAATTCCATGTACACAAATGTTATTTGTGGCGAAACGCGTACGGCGTGGCGTCAATACGCACTCGAAACTGGGTTCTGAAATTCAACCACGCAGACACTGAGATATTAATATTTATATTTTTCAATATTATTACGGGAGAAAGGTATAAAAATTGTTTGAAATTGTTATTTTTTTGGCTTTTAAGAATCAAAATCAATATTAATGGAAACCGAAGCTCCGAACTGATAATTCGGTCCCCACAACGCGATTTACTCAATCCCGTTGTGGGGACCTATTGGATTGTGGACCTATTGGGGCACCCTTTTAGCCGCTTGGACTCCCCTACTATAAGATCGGGCAATCAGCTGTTCGACTGACGCCATTGAAATTCGGAGTTCGAAGTATTCTCCCTAGAAGTGGCATTACTATTTTTTTTGTGCAGTAGTTTTTTAATATTTTTAATATTAGAGATAAACTAATAAGAGATACCTTTATTTTTGAAACTGAATTATTTAGGCCTAAATAATGTTTCAATAAACACAACGACTAAATCTCTATAAACAGTTTGTAAATAAATGAATAACATGAAATGTTGGTAATACGATGGCTTGTATCATACATTTAAATACAAAGACTGGAAAATTATGGTGAGCAGTGACGTCAGCACTAAACATTCAATAATACCAACTTGACAGTGTGTTTTAAAAAAATGATTAAAAACGGACTTTTTTTTAAAACTCTACGTTTAATATTATTTAATAAAAGTTATATATTCAGAATCAGTGTTTATTGGTCTATATCAGAGGTTTCCAAACTTTTTTTTCTCGTAGACCACTTTCAAAATTTTACTGGTTTCGGTAGACCCCCTGCTGCTACATTTCTACCGTATTCCCGAAACTCGTCAAAAAATGTGAAGATTAGATATAACGATGGAAATCTAAATTCAGAGTGGTAAAATTAAAAGAAAAATAGTATATTTTCTTGTGTTCTATTTATTAAAATAACACGATTACAGACCTTATAGAATTAAAATTAAACATTAATAACGTACCGTAACTTCAACAATGCAAATCAACAATTTAAAAAATAGTCATAATTTTAATGGGAGGGATGTACTTGATGGATTGAAAGCAAATTATCAATATTTGGCTTCAGTTTTGTTATGAATAACCGCAAATCTCCCCATTCTGTGATGTTCAATCTGCTCCTTTTTTTGTTAATAGGTTTGTAATGACACAAAAATTTTTTTCGACAAGGTATGACGAGGGAAACGCTATCAAAAGTTTTCTCGCAATCTCCCACAGCCCGGGATATTTTTCGGGTATTGATTGCCTGCAGTCAAATAGTTTTTTTTAAATTTCAACTTCAGCTCCTCTTTGGTGTAAGCCCGAGTAGCTCCTCTTGTAAATCCACATTTGCCACTTCCGTTTCATCAAATGGATTTATGATCCATGGTGGTATTTCCATGGTCAGAATATCTTCAAATCTATTTTTGAAGTCATCATGGAGGGCGTTTAAATGTTGAACGTTTGTTTGAATGTCCTCGTCTGACATTCTGCCTGTAACAAGTTTGGAAACTGGTAGAATTCGCGCTGACTAATATTTTGCATCATAAATTTCAATTTTTCAAGAAAAGCCAAAATTACACCCTTTGTTTTTATTAAATGCAAGTTAATGTGAGTAAATTTTTGAACAAATCTGTCAAACGTATGCTTTCAATTTGACCAGGTTTTATTTTAAATCTGGATCTTTATTTTTCAGAACCTCTAAAACTGATTCAAAAAGTGAGTAAAAAACATGCAACTTTTGACAACCAGCGTACTTCAGTATGTAGAGCAATCGTTGGAAGTGTTCATCATTTTCATCGCACAATTGTGCAAATAAACGGGTATTCAACGCATTGCTGCTTATTTTGTTAACTGCTTTAACCCTTCGAATAATAAAAAAATAATTTTCTGTCAAATTTTGCCTATCAAGGTTTGCGCGCAAAATTGCTGGTTCTTCCCATGCATTTTAAATGTTCCTATTTATTGTTTTTTTTTAACGCTTTTGCAAAAACAAAAATTGTTCTAAAATTTAGATAAAATAATCTTTCCGGTGTGTTTATTAGAAATCAACATTTTTGTTTCTAAATATTAAAATTTTAATATTGGAAATTTAAATTGGCTAAAAAATGCATACCTGCGAATATTCGAATTAAAGTAATAAAAATAGAAAAAACTTATAATTTAAAATACAGACTCCTTTTCTAAATAAAATTTGTTATAAAACTGTCACCTCACTTTTTATCACTTTCATACAATTTTATTTTAAAATTAAATGTGTGATACGACACAAATTGGCGAAAAATTAAACCGTCACTTTTGATCGGGTTTGTAAAATATCTGAAAAACCTAGCTCATATAATTCTAAGACAATGAGAAGCATTATTTTATTCCATTTCTAACATAAAAGAAATCACAAATATTCGCATGACAGGAAGAGAGATATCTAACTTTTAATAACGCACTGTCGCTCTGGGACAATCTGGGTCTCCTGTTATTATAACGGCATATGATGTTTTGGGACAACTTGGGTCTCCTGTGATTAGACGGGTTAATAATCACCATTGATTTTGTTTGTTCCCTTATTTTTTTTTAGTAGTGTATTATCTGCCTACATTGATAGGTTTCAAGTTTCAAGGTCCAAGCCAACATTTTCTTTCTTTTATCGAGACCCGATAAATTTTCGTGGACCCCCACTTACAACTTGTGAACCCCCATTTTTTTATCATGCCAACGTAGACCCCCGTCGAGTCTCCCGTGGACCCCTGGGGGTCCACCTGGACCACTTTGGGAATCACTGGTCTATATGAACATATTTTTTTAAAGCCATAACATTTTTCACTGGAGTTCCTTATTGTTGACTTTGAGTATAATTATTCATAAATACGCTCAACACAAGCTTGCTCATTTACTAGCATGTGTGTCAGTAAGTATGTCCTTGGGTGCGGGGTGGATAGAGAATTTCAGAAGGTACGATTTCCCTACAATATAACTTATAGGTCTTTACCCTTGGGACTTAGTGGAGAAGTTAATGTGACCCTTAGACTAAAAAGTTTGGAGACACCTGATTTATGAGAAAGAAGAAAAATTGGCTAGCAATCTACTTTAGAATAAAACTAAAATGCACATTAATATATTGGTGAAACCACTTACAAAGATGGGGAGTAGGTGGCGGGACAAATAGACAGGGTGTCATCCAATTTCATAGGTTTGCTGGATTTGGGTGTCACATATTCTCTGCCCCCCTTTATACTCTAAAAACAAACAACAAAACACTCTTTTTGCATAAGTTACAATAAATCATAGTAGTATCCTTTGTTGGCATGTTATATGAGAAGCACATATATTGTAGGAATTGCAATCTCTCGAGTCATTCCGGTCAAAAGGGCAAATATTGGGATCAATGGCATCTCCATTCTGATAACGGAATCAAACCCTAGGATTGCAATTTCTACACATTAGTCAAAACAAAATTCATTTTTTAAACTATGAATGCAGTCAAGAAAGAGCCTTTAACCAGCCAGCGTCCAAAAATCCACATTTCATCGAAAGATGTTCTTACGATCGTACAGGACGGTTCCACTGAGAAAGATAATTATTCTCCGTATCAGCTTTTTAAAATTATAACTCAATATCGATTTTATTTCATTCCAAATTTGCTTTAATTTATACGTACATCCAAAAATGCTGAAAGGCGTGGTGATAAAACTATTAAAATATGTACTTTTTGCAATTATTTTTTTATCATAAGTTTTTTTTTTTTTTGGCAATGCTTATTAAAAATACATATAAATTTACATCAGTTACATAGTTACATAAGGTTAACAAAAAAATAAAATATTGCCTTTCCTCACCATAAAGAGACAATGCTCTTGTGTTTGGTGAGGGAGTTCTGGCTCAATTAGTAATTTAAAAGATCGTGTAAGTTAGTAATAACGGCTATAAGTATTTATAATTTTTCAATAATGTCTAAGCAAAATAAATGTGCAAAAAAAATATGAAACATATTAATTCGTAAGACCGTAAATAGATAGACAGAATAGAGAAATTTTCGTCATAAATAAGTGTTGGAATATTTTTTTTTATCATTTTATTTAAACTAAAATTAAAATTTTGAAACATGCGTTTACTAGATAACATATTGATTTACAATAATGTATGATTACATGATATAAAATATGTCTTGTAAAATAAGATTTTTCGTTTGAAAATTTAACAAATCTGCCAATGACCTATGGTATAACCTTACTACATTAAAAGTAAACATTTTTTCTCAAAATTTATAAGATGCGTTTACTAGATAAAAGAACAATCTTTCAAAATCAATTTATAATTTTTTTTGGAAAATAGTCGATACGTTTAAAATTTGATTTAAAAATGACATGTTTCCAGTTTTCTCCAGTTTTCTTAAAAATATGAGAAAAATTTTAAGTTTATTTTTGTGATTCTGATTTTTTTTTATTTTTTTTTTTATTATTTATTTAATTACAGAATACATTTTGTACAAAATCATTGAACTAAATGTGTCGTTTTAATATTTTTATTCCCAATTTATAAATTTTAAAAGTGAAAAGGGCACATTCCCGAACAGTTCAAAATGGCTACATCAATTATGATGCAGATAACGCTACCAATGTACCGATGGTCGGTGTGATGTCATGCCGTTTTCGCGGAAAATCAATAACGGGACCTTAAAATTATTGTAGAAAATTTGGTAAATATTTACAAAATAGGGGCACACTTTATGCATTTTTTATTTAAAAAAACACTTAATATCAGTTAGATGATAAAGGGAAGTAAGTAGTTCAGTTTCCAGAATTCGAAATTAATAGTTATTTCGTTAAAATTAAAATCGATTATTCACTGGCGGTCATTGACGTCAAAGTTTTAAGTTTTTTTTTTACATGAGCTCCACACAGGAGGCCCTGTGGAAAATAATTTCCCTCGGGGCCTATGTCGTCTTGGGGGATGCTGTGTGGAGTGTTTTTTTAAGGGAAGGAAGGAGAGGAGAGTTCTGGAAAGGATAAGGGTTTAAGGGGTGGGTAGGAATCTGGGGTCCAGTATGACCTGGTCATCCACCTGCAAGACCTAGACAAACCTCACCCCATGAACCCGGGCACCCCTGCTAAATCACCAAACGTAGCGAACCACTTGGTTTGAAGGTTAGTTTTTTCTTCTCTTATTTAATCCAAAATATTAAACTATGACCCTGGAATAGGTTCTTAGTTTGGGTTCAATTAAAAGAATAAAAAAAACTATTTTAATATTATTACGTTAAAACATGGCGTGAAGAAAAGATGTCAAATTGACTTTTTTAATGCAATAGCTACTAAAATGCATTATTTTCCATTTTCAGAAACTGAAACACTTACTTCTCATTATTATCAGTCTGATAATAGTAGAGGTAATATCTGAAGGAAAACTTTTATTTATTTTTTATCTTAAAAAGAAAGACAAACATTCCCGGGTTACGAATAAACCAAATTTGTTTTAAAATCTCCTATCACCACCACAAGCGGAAAATGTTGCTTGTGTCGTGATGGAGGACTTAGCCAGCCGAGGAATTGAACACTCGATGCCCGGGTGGGACCCAAACGCGATGCCAACTCAACCACTGACCGGTCAAAATATATAAGGTCGACACTGTAGTTGCAGTGCTTCGTACCTTGCTTAGGCACGGTTCTTTAACACTGTAATTGCAGGGCTCCAGCCCATTAAGGGTTAATATGATTAAATAAATAAAGGTTAGATTTGTGTTCATTTTTAAATAAACTCTAGCCGTATGCTGCTTATTCAGCAGTCAAAAGGTTATAATACTGTTATTTAATTTTCTTACGTGACATTATATGAAGATAAAACTTAATTTTATTTACAATAGAAGAAATGGCTGTTTTGTAATTAAATTAAAATATGCATAAACAAGAATTATTATGTGAGAAAGATAGAGGCAAGAAAACATTGCATAGATAAACCGGTAGAAGTGTGTTGTGGGAAAGGTCAATCCTTCCTCGAATGATTCTGTATCGTTTGCGACAGTCTAATGCAAGTTCAACCGGCCATACACAAAATATTTTCAGTTTTCTTAAATGCAACGTTCTGTATGGCGTTAACGTGCTAAATAATGTGCTTATGTTAAGACACCAACTCTTAACGAAACTTCTTTTAACCTCTTCTACACCGCTTGCCCACCGGAAGCCGCGGTAAATATTTTCAAAAATATTTTTTTACATGCGATTTTAACCCTTATGTATAAAGAAACCGTGTCAAGGACAAGGTCAGAATGGGCTTGGGCCATTCTCGTTCTTGACGCAACAGAAACCCGAAATACCTCTAGACCCTCAGAATAATCCATAAGAAATTATCTCTTTGAGATGCCAGCGTCATTTTTTTGAGCAATTTCAACTGTCAAAGTCAATCAATGGTCGGTCACAAAAACATCGAAAACCTATCAATTCATCAAATAAACACAGAAGTAATGTTGTTTTTATAGATAGTTTATTGTTCAAGGAATGTGTTTCGGTAAATAAAATAAACGATAGCTCAAAATAAATCGACAAAATATCACTCCAAAGTATGCTTTCCGAGATTTCATAAGAAATAATAATAATGTCATCTTTTGTGTTAACTTGAGGTTAACCGGTCAGCAACGTAAGCAGATATATGCGTTAAAAATACGATAGCAGTCAAGTACAATAAGCGTGTTTATACGTCAACGCGTGTGTCTCCATAGAAATCGTTCTAACTCCGTTATTCTTTTAGTGACATCCCTAAAACAAAAAGTAAAAGGTTGATAGTGGATCAAGCTGTACATCCCTATTCAAGTTGTCCATAGAAATACATAACAAGAATATACTGTCTTGACACATAATTTATCCCGCCAAATTTCCTACCGGCGGCTCGACATTGTTAATTTTTATATGAAATGATAAAAAGTGAGGTGACTAAAGTGTTTATTATACATTTAAACAATAGAATAAGTATTGTTGTTTACATAATCTGTGATTTTAGTACCGTTTTCACATAAAAACATCACATGAGTCATTTTTACATTTTTTTTAATGTTTGCATTCTAAATTTTAATATTTACAAATGTTAATATTTATTTGCAATATAATAATTCGAAAGCTTATTTTGTAAACTTTCTAAAACAGTTTTTACTATTCGGCTACGTTCAGAAATGTTTCATTTATAGAGCTTTAATTGTGAAGCGGTAATAACACAAAGTTTTCGTAAAATGTCATTTCGTTTTGAGATATCATAAGCGAATATTCGCAAAAATTCGGAGGGGTTAACACAAAAGATGACATCAATACACAACAGGCGTAGACAAGCTAATGAAAGCCATAGAAAATCACAGGAACCGATACTGCACGACGGACACCTTCCCACATCTCGTAACGCTGACTTAACACAAAAGATACAGAATCACTCTTCAGGTTTAACCGTTTTCAAATATTAAGCCTTATCGAACGAGTAATCAACTTCATTGACTTTTCTGGAGTCAAAAGGTCTTACATAAATTAGCGACATTAGTTTTCTTACAAATCGGTATTCTAGGAATTTTCAGCGTAAGAAAAGGTTATACAAGTGGGTAAATGAGTTTGTTGTGAATGTTGAAGGCTGCAGACGAGTATGGATCTAGTCATAAATCAAATTCAATATGCACTAAACACATACCCGTCCACAATTATCACCGATTCTACTGTTGTACACAGCTGAGAACATCATTCACGGATACCTCTAATACACCACAGTGACTGTTCCATTGGTTATAATTTCGGAAAAAAAATGGATCAACACGAGAAGTCAATCTCGTAAGTGCCTCCGTTCACGGAGATACTTACAAGATACTCGATCCTCGTGCGCGTATCATACACGCCGATCGTAAGTACCCCCCGTACGATTTTGCTGGTGCCCGTTCTACGTGGTGGCTGTCAATTTCCAATCAGTATCACGATACCGACAGTGCTGATTGCACACAACGCGTCGCATCATTTGTGTCTGATACTTATTCGTTTGACGTTTGACAGAAGTGACGTCGGAACATGAAAGTAATGTTAGATTTGTTAGAAAGTGGAAAAAATGCATGTTTATATAACTATTCTTTACCAGAATATGTAAGAAAGGATTTCGTGGAGAAGGCATGGATTGATGTTGGAAAAAAGTCAGCAGGGTACTTGTGGTTTCGTCACAATTACGTAAATTGTAAGTATCTCCATGAACGGAGGGCCTAACACCAATCTGTATTCCAAAGTGGAGACCGTCAACATGATAACAGTATAGTGATGACATTGAGAGATACATCTATCATCACATAAGTTCAACATCCTTGACACTCAATTCTGAGAAAATTTGCATTTGTCACTTTATCTGAGGTTGCACTGCATGTTAAAGCTTAACCACTTGGACCCATTACCTTGTTTTCAAGCTACCTACAACACTACCAGACATATGTAATGACGTATGAGGCGTACCTGAGTTGTACAAGATTTATTGTTGAAGCCGGCAATGATGTTGGTTCTCTCCATCCTTAATGAGTGTAGGTCTAGTCACAGAATTGTAACACTGTGGGATAGACCGTCACTCATTCAGGAAGAAGAGCAATGTTTTGCTTCTCTGGAATGTAAACACACAATGGCATAATGCAAAAGATGAATTGCTGAATATTTTACCTAAAATTGATAAAACAAAAAACAAATCTATGTAGATGTTAATTCTGAAACTGAAAATGCAGAAAATAAATAGAAAAACACACATAAGTTTGTATAATGCAAATCCTACCTTCGGAGTGGTGCACAAGTAATCTGCTATGACATCTCCTTCAGTGTTACTAAGAATACTGGGTTAAGGAATAAATATCTCAAGAATTGATAGTGACAAAAATACAAATTTGAATAACTTTAGCAAACTTACAATTATGATTCAAGATATTCGTTCAGGATGAATAATTAATTACACAGTTACTTTCAAACAACTAAAAAGTTATTTCAAGTTGTTAAAACAAAAAGGAAGCTTCGTCTCTAAAGAAAAAACCAAGACGAGCATGAAAACATTGAAAGCATCATACAAAGGATACTCTGAGCTGTTGGTATGTTGATACACAGAATGCGATAAAGCTTCCGAAACATACGCGTGGTCCTTCACTTCTTTGAAACTTTTTTGAACTTCTGGTTTCGAAAATGCCTTCCTTTCCATCAACTCCAGCAAGTTGATGGTTGGGGCTGCACCATTGTGATGGGATAAACTGAACGCCATCCATTGTTCGACAAAAGTCTCGGGGTCCAATCCGTTTGAATTGCACAAGTCAACGCCTAGAATAAAATAAAAAAGAACGATGAACGACAACCTTGAAAGTCGGTTTAAAATGGTAGTAGCCAAGAAAATACAATAGGGAAACATTTTAAGGTGCTAGATATTGAATAAATATACTTAATTTACATTTTCGTAACACAATTCCTTCAATTTCAACTCCTAACATCAAAAAATGCTCGGTCACCAACTCTTCGGAGGCCATTTTCCGGAAACAAACACTAAAAGCAGTGTTGCCAACTCGAAATCTTTGTTCCCGCTAAATCGTGACGGATCAACGGTCAGAAATCCGTCAGATACACAAATTTTCGTCCATTCTGGGGGCGGGGGGGTGGCTAGAGAATTTCAGGGATCAAAATTTCTCCATAAATCCATAAATATAGGCGATTTTCGCCTATAAAAGTATGTAATTTGTCACTTTTTTCGAATCCGCCAGAAAATCCGTCATACTGTAAATTCCGTTATACACAAAATTTTCCCGTTTCGGGACACTCCAATCCGCCAGATATGACGGGAAATCCGTTAAGTTGGCAACACTGACTAAAAGAGCAAAAGACCGCGAATCAACAAGTTTTTACCATAGACAACATACGGTAGGGGTAAATAGATCGATACTCGGAAAATCGACACACATAGAAAGGAGAAAAAAGGTATCCTTTTATTTTACAAAAATAAACACACTTTGCTACACCCAAAGTAATGAACGAGAGTAAATTATCAAAATTGTTTAAAACTGAAGGTGTTACACCAACTTCACCAAAAGAAGCATCATAAATTCATTACTTCTTGAATAATACAATGAACTCTGCTTTATAAAATTACCTATTGTATTATTACAAAAATGGATAGCGTTTTATTATTTGTTTAATCTTCAGGATGTCAATTCTATCTTTTTTATTTGAATTTTACCATTTTTTACAACGTACCAAAAATTCACCCTGATATGCCCGCGCCTTATAGCGGGTTCAAACTTAACTATAAACTTAAAATGGAGGGAACGAATTTTAAAAAAGCTGTTGATGTTACAAGTTATACATTTATTCTGATACAAAAAGGCAGGTGTTAGTTGTTAACCTAGTGTTAGTCTTAAAACTACTTAATTAATTACTTCTTAAAATTAGAATGTGTCCTTTCTTAAATCAATAGCTTTTTTATTTTCCCTCCTTAAATATTAGTTTATAGTTAAAATTTGAATCCGCCTTAAGGAGCGGGCAGTATCAACCCAATAATTATGGATTTTCTCTAGGTCATAAGAAATGAACAGAACAGAATTATTTAAAACTAAAACAAAAATCATAATATTATAAGAAAAAACGATGTAAAACTAATTTAAATCATAATATAAATATTTAAAAATACGACCGAACGGTTACTCGTGACATCTGAATACCGGAAACCTAAAAAGGTTGTAATTACCATTCACAAAGAAGGAGGAAGACGGGAATTTAAAGTACACTCAAGCATTCAAGAAAACTCTATTTTATTTTTATGCCAACGGACGCATGTTTCCATCCCCCCACTTTGATTTGGCATAAAATTAAAATAGGGTTTTCTTTATTTTTTAATATCACATATTTTATCAAGGCTTCTGACTCACAGAAGAATGTTGTCTGAATGCTTGAGCGTAATTAATTTCCATCTACCTCCTTTTTTGTAAACGGCACTTACAGTTTGTCAAATAAGAGTAGAAAATATATGAGGGCGCCACTGTTGATCAAATGGCAATACTAAACATATAACTCATGGAGTTAAAGTAAAGCTGTGTAACCTACATTTAAAAAAAAATTAAAAAGGCATAATAGTGGAAAAAATATTTTTTCATTGCAGTATAGATACTCGCCAATTAGAATTAGATACTCAAAATTAGAATTGCATATAGGCATAGACATTCAAATTCAATAGACCAGAAGATACAGATAAGTGGTAAAACCAAACTATGGGGGGCGAAGAGGGGGAAAAATGACTGTGATTCGTTAAAAAATCAATCTGACAGTATATAGGCATCTCGCATTATAATATCACCATTTAGTTCTTAAAAGCAAAATCTGCTTTGAATGAATAGACCTTTTAACATGGGAGCGCGAATTGCTTGCCACGTTAATAACATATTTGCTAAGGACAAATGCTTGCCCCGAAAAGGTTCGCTCATATTCACATAGCAATATTTTGTTGCCGTGTTTAGTTAAGACAGTTTTACAAATGTTTCATAATTTACTTACCCCTGTAACCTGCGACGAGCTCACTAGAGAAACGCCCACATTCGCTATATTCTAGGTAGGTCTATAGCACAAGCTCTCATATTTTGCCGTGTTATTTCGTAAAATGTATGATGTTACCTCTGGGCTGGTCAGGACAAGAATGATGACATCACATTTTTTTAATTCAAGCGAGGCTCTCGTAAAGCCCAGCTGGGTCCAAGGAGGAGCTCCAGCTGGCTCCATGGGGAGGGGGAAATAATACGTTTTTATCACTTCCTGCAGGTCCAGATATATTTATATGTCCGTGCATATAGGTATATTATTATTATACCTTTGAAATTTTGTGTTAACATAATGAAGAATAACTATAATGTAATAAAATATAAAGCACAGTTTAGAAATTGCTCATATTTATTTACTAGATAAAGTACCAAACGTTGCCTGGGCTTTAGATCATGTCTCTAATTTTAGATCTGAATATATTTAACTCATTCAGATCTAAAAGTAGTATAACTGAACTCACCATTAGTGATTCTTCCTTTCTATCTATTGTTAAATTCAAATTTATGTTAAATTAAATTAAAGCAAATCGCTTTATAAATCACCCTTTAATCAAATTTATGTCATGAAGAAAAAAATGTTTTTTTAAAATGTGGTTTACTGTGTTCTATACATTCAGTGTCATTGCACTTCAAAAAAATATTTGGCAGTTAAATTGGTGTTGCCAGTCTACAAATTTAGTAGTTCCAGCTTTTATATTTTCTACTCTTTTTTCACAGACTATACACCCTTAGTTTCCGGTATTCATGTCAGAGACTATTTTATATCAGTTAATGAGTACTCTTTGTGAAAATATAAAAGATTTCTGGCCCTTTCACCTGCTGCCTGTCCTTTTGGAAATTGATTTTAGAGATTTAGGAGGGGTGGTTTCAAAAAAAAATGTACAAATCATCAAATTTCAAAGCTATTTTTCAAGTTTTAGTTTAGTTTTATTAAGTTTTGTGAAAGTTATATTTTATTATTTTAGTTTTGTGAAGCAACTGGCCTATATGATATAATTACAGAAATTTTATGAATTTTTTAAATTCTGTGGAACAAGCGGCCCTGACTATTTAAAAAAAACACATGACCTATTCAAATTTTCACCAGGAAGTGGTTCATCGCTAGTACCCACATTTAATAATTTTAATCTTGATTTGAATAATTAATCGTTTATTTTTCTTCGCAGTTTCCTCTGACGAGCTTTGTACGGAATTTTAAATTAAAGTTATTGCAATGCGCATTTCGCCACGAACCTACGCATTTCGCGCATGTTTTTTAACTTTCTCTGTATATCATCATTTGTCACTAAATAATCTAAATATTGGTTATGGTTGTAAATGCATAGAAATTTCGAGATACGTCATATTTTCGGAGCAATTTCATTCTTGTAAATCACAAATTAGATAAAATACTATATTTCGGTTTGAAAGGAGAATATAACTTTTCAAAATGAGTTTCGTCAGGGTAAATTTTATTCGTATAATACTAGAAATAAAAAAAATTAAATTCATATTTCTTCCACAAATAAGGTATTTTAAGTTTGAAAAATATTACTTCATGTCGTGTTATGTAACATATTTTAATTTTATTTATTTCAGATCACAAAGGTAATGCAGGCGGCCAAGAACATCCAGACTCTTGCCACCAGACAATCTTCCTCAAAGCCCATGACATATTCTCCTCTGAATCCCAAGTTGAAGGCTCAGCAAGAACATTTCCAGGTTAGTACCCAATCGATACAAATGTTTTTATCAAGTAGTTAGGCCTATAAAGCTATGCATACAAATAATCCCTATTTCAAAATGTTATTCCAACTATTTAAAATAAGTATTTCTCAACAGTGTCAAAAGTAGTGTCTGTGGTCCAGTGGGTTAAAGCGCTGGTATACGATACTGTGGGTGTGGGTTCAAACCCTACACTCACCGGAAATTGGAAAATGAATTTTCTTTTCATTATTTACAAGCAGTTTGTATTTGGTGTATCTTTGCAATATGATGATTTTTATCGGACGAGTCTCTGAATTATTTAATGAAGATGACTATACATAGTATATCTGATGCAAAATACATTTTTTTATTGTCTTTTAATTTATTTTTCAAATAGTTGTGTAGTGGAAAATGGTTGAATTACCACTTTCTTTATAAAGGTACTGTCAGAATGCTATAATATAGCAAGCGTTTTTGGGATTATCCTATTCCAGCATACATATTCCTAATGGGAATGTACGTCGAATGACGTGTTGAAATAGGCCAATCCATGAAAGTATAGCGTGGTCTGACAAAGGCATTAGCTAGGTCAAAGGTGCAAGAAATTCATAATTTATTAACTACTGCAATATTTTTAGTGATGGATTGCGTAAGTACTGACCTTGAAATGTTACTTACTCAAAAAATTTGAAAAGAGTGGAATGTGTGTAGGTACCTAATTTAAAAAAAGAAAAGGCACCTACTGTTCGGCGGAAACACACTTGCGTGTCGTGACGCGCCAGAAGCACATCAGTTTCATACATTTATTATAGTTAGAGACATATTTGTAGGACGACACGTCACGACTTACAAATATGTCTCTAACCATAATAAATATATGAAACCGATGTGCTTCTGGCGCGTCACGACACGCCACGACACGCAAGTATGTTTCTGCCTTTAGCTACATAATTTTTCTTTGATTTATATACTTCTAATTGTGAATATAACTGTTCTGTTACAACTTTCTTAGTTTCCTAAAACTGTAAAATGGGAGCCTCAACACGGACATACTGAAATTTACATGTGGTGGGGCTACACCAAAATTATTATAACATTGTGAATTTAATCATCATAATTTTTTAATTATATATATATATCCATCATACCAAAGAAGTTTCACTGAAACGGTTCCATGACAACATGAAAAAAAAAACAGACTAAAAACGTAACAGTTTTCTTTTTGTCACTTTTTATGTTTTTTCAAATTATTTATACGTTTTTATCCACTAAAATGCACACATTTTGCTAAAACTTGCCATGTTATGGGATAGATTATGTTGAAAAGGTCAGCATTGTAAACGCAAATCATAATTTTCTTGGACGATTTAAACATTTTAATTTTTTTTTGCAGGCTCACAACGACCTCCCCGTTTTCCTGAAGGGGGGCACCTCCGATATGATCTTGTACCGCATCTCCATGGCTATTATGCTCTTTGGGTTGGGCTGGGCCCAGACCACCTACATCAAGGCGGCCAACAAGTAAACCATCTTTCCCCCAACAAACAGCAGATTTATTTATAATGCCTTTATTTTACAATATTTTTGATAATAACTTAACCTAATTGCATTTACACTGCATTATGTACTATGTTAATCCTTTTTGGTCTCACCGTCTTCGTGCTAGCGAACTACTAATAAAACACGTCCTTTCTTCTCATGGCGAGGGACATATGTATGTGCACCTCCTTGTGCTGTAAGAATAGTGTTTATTTGGATGACAAAAGATTCTGCTAAAGGACTTTCTTTCTTTCACGATGAAATTTAATACATAGGTATATGTCATTGTCTTTTACTTGATACATCAAAGTTTGCTGTGACAGATCAGCGCCATGAGGCTAAAAGGGTTAATATTTTTTATCTTCTTTCCATTCCATACATTTAACAGTTATTTTTTTTAAATCTGTACACTTTATTTTTGTATTATTTATAATTTCAAGCATTATTTTTATATAATCCGAACTGTACCTATAACAAAGTACTGTCAATAATTATTGTTGTTCAGTTTTTGTACCAAGTTTATAGTTGTATTCAGTTGATAAATATATTTTGTACCATTGAAGGCATTTACAAATGGATCGATTTGTGTATTTATGTATTATGTGTTAAGCTTGTACCAACGGAGCGATTAGAATAATAATATTGTAGAAAGTTGGAGATGTTTAATAAAAATTACTGAAATCTTCATTATTGTTATCATTTCCATACGTACCCATCCATTAAATTTGTTCCAAATATTTTTATGAATGGAATTATTAAATTGAAATTCAACCTAAAATATTTCTTGATTAGATCAGATTTTTCCAGCAGGTAATTTGAAATAAAATTATTATTGTACTGTAACATCAGAACCGATAAACTGTCTGGGTTTGCTAAAAATTTAAGTTTAGCCGAGACACAAACCTTTTCAAAAGAACAATCTGCTAATAGAAAGGTTATATTCCCAGATATAGGTCCTATATAAAAAAAAAACATTTCTAGTAATAGGAAGTATGTAACGTCTTTGGTAATAGTGGGTGGTTTGGTATATTTATGAGTAATAGTTTCAATTTTATCCTTCCATCGATCGAACGTTCTTTCACTTTATTGTTTATTAAAAATTCTTTTATTGACTTTTGAAATAAGAGAAATTTTTTGTCTTCCTGATAGCTAACTGAAATGACCAAAATCTGACATAGGCACTTCTGGCATTAACCCCCAGATATAAACAATCTCAAAATGAAGAAACTGAAGATGTATAAGGGGGTATTTCACCATCCTCCTCATAGATTATTCATACAGTAACCAGGGTTGCCAGGTCTTTTCCAAATAAATACCAAACAACGAGCAAAAAAAAATTCGAGGAAAAAATACTATTCGCCACTTGAACCTGAATGAATAATGGCTACATATAGGATAAGTTAGCCGAGTTTTTTCACCAGTTGTGCGTATTTATTTATTTATATTCGTTACGTGTATGGATAAGCTATGAGGAGGATGTTGAAATACCCCCTAACTGGAATACTCTTATCTCCTCTATTTCCCCCTGTCCTATTTGGGCCATTGCCCATTGCTTCGATAAAGAAATTCCGACACTATCAATGTTTCTTTCAAGCACGTATTTTTTCGTTAAGTTGGCAACACTGCGCATAGTTTTTGTTTGAGCCAAGCGTTTTGACAGTCTACATAGGAAGCTTGTGGCTTGCTTCAAGCATTACGCAATAAACTAAGTGCTGGCGGCGAGCTTGATGCGAATTGATATTTTTTATTTTTAAATTTATATTTTTTAAATTATTTATTTGGCTTTCACTCATTAGGGGTGATCTTCGCCATTTCTTGAAATTAATTACATTTTCGAAACAATCGCAGAATCATAAAATAGGAACCCATGTACATTAATAGTTAGCATTCTTCGACATAAAAGAACAGATTTTTTTCAAAATTAGTTATATATTTTACGCGTCATGAAAAAATAGAGAACTCCAGTCCAATTTTTTTTATTTTTTTTTACCTTCTATCTTAAATAACTGCATTTTTATTCTTATTTTTAGAGTTAGTTTTAGTTAAAATAATTGTCATTATTCATCTTTTTTTTTTAATTTCTAATACTTTGTAGAAGGTTCTTCCCGAAAGAAAAAGTAAGAAAATTGGAGGGAGGGGAAGGAATTGAAAGTTTTTTTTGAGTCTTCCAATACTTTGTGGAAAGATCTATTGAAAGAAAAATTGACGGCCGGCTTAGTCCAGCGGTAAGGCTCTTGACTCACAAACCGAATCCCGGCATGGCAAATAAATTTTATTTGATTAATTTGTGTTATTACACATTTTTTTCTTTTAAAATAATATAAAGTATATTTTCGGCACGTTCCGGATTGGAAGATACTCTAAGTATCGCCCTGGTAGACCACCATTCAGAATTGAAACATTGCTTGAAATGGCATAAGCCATGTTTGGTGACTAGATCTGAATAGCCAGGTACTTCCCCACCTTCCTCTTCCCTATCTCCTTCCCCTCCCCACTACCTTCAGCCTCACAACATACCCCAATCGGGGATGCCATAGTCTCACTGGCTCCAGAGGGGAGCAGTTGGGACTCTTGTGCGGTATTCTCGGAAGGGGACTCGGGAGGTCAAAGGGGACGCACGGGAAAGGACATACAGGGAGAATTAATTTATTTCTTTGAATGGCATTGCAACGCATGCCGGGTAGCAGCTAGTATTATAATATATTATTAAGTTCTGCAAGTATTTTATTTTTTGTTCTCTTATTGTTTCATTATATTGTAACTGCTATTGATTAATAATATTATTATTCCGTTCTGCAAGTATTTTTTTCTTTTATTAATTGTTCAATAATAATGTAACTGCTTTTGCCTGATTTAAAATATTGTTGTATTGTAGGTCTCGTGAACAAGTAAAATAATTTTCCTTTATCAACTTTATCAATAAATGTTATATTAAAATATTAAATATAACATTTATTCATAATATCAACGGAAATTTACAACAATGCTTCGTAAGTACAGTCATCTATTTGGAAAAAATGCATGTAATCATTTGGTGCTGTTGCCTGCAATACGCTTTGTAAATGTAAAAACTGTAAATGATTAAAGCGGGATCTCAAATTGTACCATTCTTGACAACAAATTCATTTATTTTTATTAAAATACAAAGCTAACCCAAGAGCTAAGAATGCTTTGTCTCTGTTAGATTCCATTTTATTTCAGCCCCACAAAATTCACTGTCATCCATAAATAAACTAAATCAACTATCGAAAATCTCATCTAGGCATAGAAAAATGCTTGCCTGAACGCTTGGAAACTATCAAGCGGCTTGACGGCAAGCACGGACATTTATTTTCCGTTATTGCCTATGTTGTGGGGAGAGGGAATGTAGAGGGGTAGGAGGTGAGGGGAGGGGTGGGTGGAGGAAGAGGGGGAGAGGGTTGATAGGGGTGTGGAGTGGAGAGAGGAAAGGTGGAAGAGGCGGAGTGAGGTGGGAGAGGGGGGAGGGAAGGAAAGGGAGGGGTGGAGGAAGGTTGGGGGGAGGTGGAGTGGGGAGGGATATCGGGTGGGGAAGGGTCGGAGGGGAAGGGTCGGAGGAAAAGGAGGAGGAGGGAGAGGGGGGTTGATGGATGAGTGGAGTGGGGAGAGGGAAGGTGGAGGGGGAGGAGTCGGGGGAGGGGTGTGTGGAGGGGGAGGGGGGTTGATGGGGGAGTGAAGTGGGGGGAGGGGTGGGATGGAGGAGGGGGGGTTGATGGGGGGAGTGGAGTGGGGAGAGGGAAGGTGGAGGAGGCGGAGTGGGATTCCCCTAATACCATGCGAGCGAAGCCGTGGGAAAAAGCTAATGTTATAATAAATGTTATATATTAATATTTCAATATAACATTAACATAATAACATTATTAAATTACATTTACATTAGTTTAAAAGATAAATCAGATGGATTTCTACAAATTAAACACAAAAACAATAAACACATATTTTGTAATAATTTAATCTAATTTATATAAATGTTTCACATGATACGCATATCTAAAATCACCACTCAGGTACTTATTTGTCTATGATTTGCTGTCTACGCCCAAAAAAATATGTATTCGCTTCAAGCACGTAGATTATTGCGCAATGCTTGGCTCAAGCGACAAGCTTCCTCTGGAGATGGTCAAAACTCTAGCCATAGACAAAACACTATGTGATTGAGCCAAGCGGCTTGATAGTGTCGCTCGCCCTTGGCACAGGTGCTTCGAGCAATATCATACGTCAATGCACAGGTGTCTTTGTCCTGCGCTACTCGGGCAGCCTCTGTCCATCGCAGGCTGAACATATCTTCAGAACACAGCTCATGTTATTTTGACTTCTTCAATAATAATTGCAAATTTACTTTATGGCACTATTTTATTAAATGAAAATAATGAACTTTATAAAAATTACTTAGCAAAAAATTGGTAATTTATGTTATTTTGTTTTTATGTTCGGGGGTAGATTGCATAAAGTTAGGGAGACGATTCTACATGATGGTGGTAGAAGTAAAAAGTTAAATTTTTTTTTTCGAAATTCCAATATTTTTTTTTTACATATAAAAATATTTTTCCACAGAAGAATATTATTTTTTTAGACCAGCATCGAAGTAATATTTGACTTATCATATTAAATTACATATTTTATCATATTAATCAAGATAAGGTAGGTCTTGAGGGAAATTGTTTCCTCCAGGGTCTCTTGCGTCGAGTCAACACAGATAATAGAAACAAAGGGAGATATGACATGGAAGCGTGCGAATTGCACAAACTATTAAAGCAGGGCGCTGTTGCACCTAGATGCGATTTGCAGTATTATGGATGTTGGAGACACTTTTGTGCATGTAATTCTTATTAATAATGGTTCATTTCATTCATTGCCCATCTCTCTTGTATCTACTATCTAAGGTAGTTAATATTTATTAAAAAAAACACAAAACACTATTCAATTTTAAAGAAAATAAAACAAGCAATAATAGAGTAACATGTATTGTGATTTGAGTAATTCAGTTAGGTTGGACTTGTATGTGGAATTTGACGGAGGGCATGGTCTGAACCTCCGCGGTGACGATGCTGTTAATACTCAGGCTGGCCAGACCGCCCCTCACCAGGCCGCAGGTGTAAGCCACAAACTGCAAAAATAAAAACAAAGTGGCTATATTATAAGCGGTAATTAATAAAACAGAACAGTGACAAAAGAAAACATGATAAAAGAATAGGGGTTAGATTTTTTTTACATTTTCTCCAAAGATGAAGCCCTAATTTCTCTAAGGGCATATATCAACCTTTGGGATGCTGTGTGGAGGGTCTTTTTAAGTATAGGAAGGAGTGAACATGGGTCTTAAAGAGAACCATGTTGTAGGTCGAAACACATAAGCCTTTTCCACAACCAAGAAGTTGAACTCAAGAACGAATTGTAGAAACAATCCGATTTCATTTGACAAATATCAATCATGAACAAATGTAGGGCTTGTATTCTGACTATGCACCGGTGCTGAAGGGATCAATGATGTTAGTTTCGTTGAAATGCGGTAGAGCAAGGACAGCATTCCCACCTGACGCTGTTGGTCTAAAGATTGCAATCCGTTTGTTAAGATAGGGGGAATCTATCTAACAAACGTATTATGCACAGAGTCAAGATAAAAATAGGTTACATTTTTTATGGTAGGTTACATTAACCCGTCTGCTTGGTTCAATATATTCGCACTCCACAATCCGGGAGCCTCAGTTTTGCGCGCACATTCTGAAACCGTCACTTTGGATCGAGATTGTAAAATATCTATCTATCTTTCATATTTCAAGGACAATAAGAAGCATTATTTTGTTCTCTTTCTGGTTAAAAGAAAAAATACATATGTTTGCATGAGAGGAAGAGAGATATATATAGCTTTTAATATGTAAGGTCGCTCGGGACATTTTTGGTCTTATGAAAGTATAACGCGATTACGTGTTTTGGTATGTATTTATTCCTAAACAAGCAGGCGGGTTAAGTATGTTTGTTCTTTTTTTAACCCCTCGGGCCTCGACCGTATTTCATCAGAGGGTCAAAATATTTCCATTCTGCAATAAAATCCAAATAATAGGAATATTTTCTGAATGAATCCGAAAACTAAAAACTGTTTTTGAAAGGTGATGAAATACGCTTTCAAATTTTATAATTCCATATTCAGTTATATTCATATTTCCATATTCAAACTATATTATTAACCATTACTAATGCACACCTTCAAAAAAATCAATGAAATGAACAAATTCTTTTCGTATGCAAACTACCCTGATTAGGTCGTAGTCCGCCGACAGTTGCGCGGACATCAAAGCATATCTCTTTTGTATTTGAATATCTTTGGCTCACACCTTACGTTTTTCTAACTAATATTAGTGATAATGAAAAAATATATAAACACATAAATAATTTATTAGGCAAATGTATTATAAACGTTATCGTCGACCTTTTTTTGTCGTTTCATATAAAAATAATTAATAAAAAATTCTCAAAGTAAATTTTTTTTTTCAAATTGCGTTGGAAACTTTGGATTCATAAAGGTAAATGTTTTAATTATTTTGCAGCTTTTAGATTTGAATATAAAGTGTGGTGTTTTCTCTTTCTAACACCGTTTAGATCTTATTTTTAACAATGTAATAAGGGAGACACAACGATTTCTACGAGACCTGTATGAGTTGTTCCGAAAATCGTACAAATTAGCCTGACAGTTAAATGTTAAAAAAAAATTGAGTTAAGTTGTTTTTCCTATCAATCTCTCAAATTCTGGAGTCAAACCTAACAAAATATGTTAAATGTTAATGCACCATGAATTGTTATAAAATCAGTGTAGCCATATCAAGTGCTAAACAAAGTTGTCAATATTTAAGAAATGTGGGGTAAATTTTATATTATTTCTTCTCAATATTCTGATTTTTTTAGGTTGGCAGCACACTAGAAGCCCCTGTGTTCGGTTACGCTGACTTAAAGCAAAATATACAAAATCACCCTTCAAAAAGGTAAAGTAAAGGAATAATTAAGTACAGAAGATTGAAAGAAGGAATGGCCAATGACAGAATTTTAAGAGAATAGCTAAGTCAAGCAAATATTGTTAATTTCCTTACTCTCGGTGCATATTCTAGATACTGATGCCCGTTGGAAAACTTGGTGAGGAAGCGGAAGGAGTTGTCCTGCAAGACGTACACCCCCTGGTGGTTGGTTCGCAAGTTGTCGATCTGTTTCTTGTAAATGCAGGTCCAGAAGTCGGTGCAGATAAACTTCACGGTGTCCAGCTCGTCCTTGAATCTCGGCCACTCGCGCGTCAGCCTTTCCATTATTTTATAGCCCGCGGAAAAGCCAATATACTCAACCACGGATAAATCTGTATCCTGAAAATAAATTTTGAAACATTTTTAAATTTAGTAATAATTATTACTTAATCAGGTAAGTAAACATCTTTAGCTGACAAAATTAGGATAACTAACTAACTAACTAACCATCACGCCGTTTCTCCGCAGGGGTAGGCAGAGAGGACGGACCGCCAAACAACTCAGTCTTGGCACACACTCTTTGCCTCACTCACATTCATACATCGTCTCATACATTCTCTTCTATTATTCTGACTTTTGACATGACCCGACTCAAGTATCTGATTAACTTGATCGTGCCATGTCTTCCTCAGGCGTCCCCGACTTCTTCTAGCATTCACATTCGCGTCGCATATTCTTCTTACACTACTTCCTTCGTTCATTCGCTCTAGATGCCCAAACCATCTGAGGGTCCCTTTCTTAATCTTACTCATTATGCTTACATCAGCCTTACATTCTTTGCGGATATCCACATTTCTCACACGATCATACATTGTTTTACCACACATACGTCTCAGGGATCTCATTTCAACAGCATTCAGTTTACTTTCATCCTTCCTCTGCCAGTTCCATGCCTCACTGCCATACATCAGGGTAGGTACCAGGACTCCATTGTGGACTGCTAGCTTCGCTTTTTTTGACAGTTTTTTATTAGCGCCAACGGCATTCAGTCCACCATTAATGGAGTTACCGGCATTCACCCTTCTTTCAATATCTCTTTCAGCCTTCCCATCTCTCGTAAACAT
Source organism: Limnephilus rhombicus (assembly GCA_929108145.2). Classification (NCBI taxonomy): domain Eukaryota; kingdom Metazoa; phylum Arthropoda; class Insecta; order Trichoptera; family Limnephilidae; genus Limnephilus; species Limnephilus rhombicus. Next base: position 8,278,558 of record OV815287.1, on the reverse strand, counting down.
ACTACCCAGATACACAAACTCATCCACCTGCTCCAAGTATTCATCATTCACAACTATGTTGCATACTGTTTTCGTACTCTCCCTTTCAAACACCATGACTTTAGACTTACTTACATTCATCATTAGCTCATTCTTCATACATACTTCGTTCATCCTAGATACGAGAGACTGTAGATCTTCCATAGTGTTAGAAATCAGAACCGCATCATCAGCATACAACAGGCAACATACTTTCAGATTACTCAATTTCGCGCCCAACCCCACATCTTTCAATTCTTGCATACAATTATCCATGTATAGATTGAATAATCATGGTGACATGTAAATTAGGATAATGATGTTAATTATTATAAGGTAAATAGAGAATATAAACTAGTAGTTCTAGGAACAAAAAAAGTATGTCAAAAATTATTTATCTGATTATCTTCATATATAAAAACCTCACGTCACAATGTTTGTTCGCGATAAACTCCGAATCTACTTAACCGATTTTGATGAAATTTGGCTTACTGTGTGCAATTTGGTCCAACTTAAAAGATAGGATAGTTTTTATATCGATTATTGACCTCAATATTTATTATTGCTAATTAAAAGTAGATTAAATGTTAATGCTTGTAATTATTTGTAAGTTCCATAAGTTTCTAACAGATGGCGATGTGAGTTAATTTATCGACACAACACTTGGTTATCTAGGTTAGGTAACCATCCAGTAGATGGCGCTGTGTTCAGCTAGTAACTATATAAATTTTGGGAAAACTACAAATGGTATATTATTATTATTATGTAATGAGCAGGCAGAATTCTGCTGATGCGCTCATATCTAATTTCACAACAGTTTGACAGTAAATGAGTAGTTTTAATTTTGAACTAAGTTAGTCCTTTCTTCTCTCCAAATATGAATCCAATAGAGCTTTGAATTGGTTTATATTAGTTGCATCGATGACATGTTGTGGGAGTTTGTTCCAAGTATCCACCACTCTATTTGCAAGGAAGTGTTTTCTGGGATTAGATGCAAAAGGTGTTTTGGTAAATATTTTTTGAGTGTCCACAGAGAATTATATTTTTATTAGTAGTGAAGATTCCTTGGATGCCAGGGCAGCTGTAGTGTCCAGACAAAATTTTGAAAGTCTCGATCAAGTCACCCCTTTCTCTTCTTTTTTTGGTTGGTAATCTTAGTTCCTTGAGTCTATCTTCATATCGCCGATATTTCAAAGCTCTTGGTATTTTAGTGAAACATCTCTGTACTCCCTCTATCAGATTTATATGTACTATTTTTATAAATATATAAACACATTATGTGGTAAGATGGTAGAATTTATGAAAACATTATTTTAAAACAAGTAAGTTTTAATGAAAATAGATTCAGATGATGCACAGCGAAAATTTTGCATCGGCACACCAAAAGTCAATAAATCAAAACCAAAATTTCCTCTGAAATCATAAGATTTGTTAGTAGGTAGGTACCGAAATACCTGCTTACTAAATTATAAACCATATATCTTATGCAAAAAAAATTCAAATAAGTCACTATCTCAAAGACAATAAATTCTTTTTTCAAACTTCCATTAGGCAGGTAGGTAGGTACTATAATATTAAAAAAATGCAAATAAGAAAGTCCAAAAGACGATTTCACATTTGAAAAAGAATCTTTTTAAAACGGCCACAATCTTGAATCAGAAATGGAATGTACGTCGAGTTAAGACGGGTGCCACACAGGAAAATAAAAGATCATCGCATGCACAATAACTCTCTCCATACAATCCAATCAGATCTGTCACTAAGCAGTTTATGTGATCGAAGCTCAAAGTTATACGCAATAATCTACCGTAACCGCTACCGAGGCGATATGCGACTCCCTCTCTGCTGCAAACAGGAGAGGGGGGTCATTTTAAACATGGAGCTGCCTAAACGGGTGGATGACAGCTGTCAAGTCGACAGATTCAGTACAAAGAAATGGCATTTCGTGGCAGCATTCATCTGAACCCCTCTCCTACTATAGGAAGAAATATTTGATAGTGTTGTGTGACGGTACAACACATAAGCACTCGTGGTTCAACAGATATCTGCTTGCGCTTTTATCTTTGCATGTGGCACCTACATAAAGCAGGACTTCACTACGCTCAGTCAATTAGAAATTTAAACACACATCATTTTTGACATTATACGGCAAATCTTCGATTAAATCTGATGTTGCGCCATACGTAGCGCCATTGCGTAGTTGTGTGAAGTGACACAATTTAAGAAAAATATTTTAATTAATTGGTCCATCTCGGAGCGGTACCGCCCACTTTAACAAATATTGTTCAAACAATTTACCCAAGTTGCTTGGTTTTATAATAATTATGAAATAATAAACGACAAAACTAATTGATTTCATTTTCCTGCATCCTGGTAACGTTTTAAAAAAATATGATAACAGTGCAATTTACAAAAGTAAGACTCTAATAAATATAAATGCAGCTAACAAATAATTTGGGCTGGGAGTTATCAAAAATGATGTTACAGTGAAATTAAAAGTGTAAACATAAACCAAACCTTTACATCCTTGCTGTCGCTCTTCTGGTCAATAGCGTAATTGATTATTTCGCTATGCAAAAAGTCAAATAATGTTTCATCTGCCATAGTAGATATTCTTTAGAAATATTCGTCACAAAATTATGTTTGGGTGTTATTAGAGCATATTTAAAAAAATTAAAAGTATACGTGCAAATATTTTGTAACCAGTAGTAATTATTTTGATTTTATGACATGAATATGGAATAAAAACCTAAAGTTCCCAAATGAAAGATGACTTGTAACATCGGGTTACAAAAATCCTTTTTACATATTTTTTCAATAAATAATATTACTGTAAACTTTGTAGTAAAGGGAAAATTGACATTATTTGACGGCTGACGGCTGTCACCTTTGTTGATTTCAGTGTTACAAACAGTAAAAATAAAATGTGATCATTTATAACCACAGTTGGGTACCTAAAGTTTTTTCACGAAAAAAAAAAAAATATGGAAAGAGAGGGTAGAATGCCAAGCAATGTCATATTTTTATAACGATTTACGTAATCTATGAATATATAATTTGATTAACCCAAGCAGGATTAGGAGAGACTGGTTAAGGGAGACCTTTTGACCTCTCCAATCGGACTCTCTCGGCCCATCACCTTGCACCGCAGTGGGAGGAGTGGATTCATACGTCCGTCATTCCTGGACACATTGAACCCCAAATTCCTACCCACCCCTCATACCTTATTCCTTCCCAGAACTTCTCCTCTCCCTCCTTTCCATAAAAAGACCTTCCAAACAGCATCCCCATAGATGACATAAGCCCTGAAGGATGTTTTCCTTCTGGACCTCCTGTGTGGAGCTAATATAAAAAAAAACAAGAAAATTTTTAAGGTGTTTTTTTAGATTTAAGCCTTTTCCAGTTTTTCTTAAACTAAAAAAACTAAACAAAAAAAAATAAAAGAAATACAAACATTTCCGGTTTACGAATAACTCAACAATTTTTGAAAATCTCCTACTACTAAGCGGAAAATGTGCTTGTGTCATAATGATGGAGGACTTAGCCAGTCGAGGAATCGAACACGCGATGCCCGGATGTAACCCAAACGCGATGTCCACTCAGCCACTGACAGGTTAAAAGAGTATTACAAAAAAAAACATTAGGTGTCGTTGATTTTATTTCAGAGATCCTGTAAATTTAATATTGAAAAGTAAAACTCAAAATAAAAATGATAGTGGTATAATTTTTATTAATTTTCCCACGAAATTATCATTAAATTCGTGCAACTCTGGGTAAAATGTAATAAAAAAACACATTTCAAGGAAACCCAATTGCCCGGTTTTCCGTAACAAAAAGGGTCAAAAAGCAAGAATTCGTGAAATGAGTGCAGTCTATTTATAATATTGGGGACTTGTTTATGCAACATATGCGCGGCGTAGCGGGAGATGCAACTTCCTCATCGCAAACAGTTAGAAATAGAAAATATGTAAGGAATCTGTTTTCATTAAAAAATATTTTTCAGATTGGTTTTAGTTTTTTACTACTTTGAGATCGTTGGTACTTTTACCAAGTAAATGGTAAAAGTATGCTATGTTGGTTTTAGTTACGAAACATACAACAAATAAAAAATTAAAAAAACTCTTCGTTTAGTCAGACAGTGTTCGAGTGCAGAAATGCGTCGGGTTCCCACCAGGGTTGCCAGGTGTTCGGTATTCTACCGAACCGTTCGGTATTTTAGCACCGTGTTCGGTATGACAAAAATACCGAAGTATGGGCGGTTCGGTATTTTTTCTGATTAATTTTTCTCCCTAATAAGCGATTCAACTATCAGATTTGACGCAATCGGCAATCGATGTTGCGTAGCATCCTTAGGGAACGTACCCATACTACGTGACACGTTTAGGGGAGGGGGGGGTCTTCAAAATGTCACGCTTGGTACAAATGAGAGGGGGGGGGGGGGGGTTAAAAATTGCAAAAAGTTGGTCACATAGTATGGGTACGTTCCCTTACTTAGTTTGTGCGATGTTGCCGCTTCGTGCACCCGCTCACTGTTTTCAAGCCATTTCGCGGATTAGTGTTACACGTTGAATACGTACTCGCGTAAATGTGATTATTCGAAATAATTTGACTGCTTACATTGATTCAAAGCCCCCCCCCCCCCCGATGCGGGATTTGCCAAGGTACCACCGTGAAATATTTACACTGTTCGGTATATTTTTGGAAAAGACCTGGCAACCCTGGTTCCCACCCAGCCGTGGGGGTTCTTCATCATCACACAAGCAACATAGGTAGGTATTGTCAGGCTATTTGTAACCCGGGAATATGTCTTTATTTTATTTTTTAAAAGTAAAGTACCTAGGCAACGTAATACCTACTGATATTTGAAGATCTGTCGAACCAGTCTAACAATTATTTCGTAATTACAGTTTATTTTTGTTAAGTATTATTTTTGTATTAACACCGCACAAGAATCCCAGCTGCTTCCAACCGCCTGGAGCCAGTGAGACTTGGCAGTCTCAATTGGGTTAAGTTGTGCGATTGAAGGCAGTGGGGAGGGGAAGGAGATAGGAGAGAGAAAGGTGTGGAAGTACTTAGCTATTCAGATCTGGTCGTCAAACACAGCTACAGCCATTTCAACTAGCGTTTCAATTCTGAATGGTGGTCTTACACCAGGGTGATACTGAGAGTATCTTTCACTCTGGAACGTGCCGCATACCTTATATTATTTCCAATGATTAAATTGTGAAAAAACACAAATCTATCAATAAAATTTACTTGCGCACGCCGAGATTTGAACCCTCGACCTGGAGATCTCTAGTCGAGAGCCTCATCCCTCGATCACGTAGGCCACCAAATAATCTTAGAAGTTATATTCGGTCACTCTGATAACCAAATCTTTATTAAGTACATAAAAGCTGTTATCAAGTAATTTTATCCAAATGTTGAATACCCCTGGAAAAGTGTTCGTAGTAAAAATATTTGTGTATCTGCTACTGCATGAGCTTGTTTTGTACTATTATTTGTGTACGGCGAAGGTACTTTGTATGGTACTGCGTATTGCGTATCTGCCCGTTGGTAAAATGGTGAAGTAGGTTTATTGAAAATTTGGAACTGAGATTTTATATTTTGACATTGCCGGTAAAAATATTTTGTAGTTTGGAGAAAACAGAATTTTCATAAAAATCACCGAATATGTATAGTAAATTTTCCAAAGATTTTTATTGGAAAATTAAGGAAAACGTTTATTCTCCGAAAGAAAAATATGCACCTTATATGCCTTAAATATTATGACACAGTCGGGGAAAATTGCATAAAAAATATGTTCCGGGATTAAAAAAATGACGAAATTGTTTTCATAAATAGAGATCCATGCATCCTAAGCATAAATTGACATTTTTATTAGGTGGCATAAAACTCAATACTCGGCTGTTCTCCTGAAAACTGGCCCATAGAAAGGCAGAAAAATAGTCATAGATAATTAAATGGCGATTGTTGCCGTTGTAGCGAGAAGTGTACGTTGGGTGTGTTCACAAAAAATAAAGTTTTTGATTATAAGCTGAGCATTTTTGAGCTGAAACCTCTGTAGTATCTCGTGTATTATGTGCTAAATAATATTTTGCATAAAAATATTAACGTCATTCGTTCAGAAATGGATACATGTGATACAAAATCTATTGTCCAAGATGGCAGTCAACAACAAACAAATGCGATAGAGGTGCCTCCTATTGTAATCGAGGATAAGCAACTTCAGGGGGTGTCGGCAGGTGGCGACACGGGCGTCAAAAAGAAGAAGACAAGGCGCGGCAAATCCAAACGTAAGGCGAATAAACCTTACGCCAAGTTACCATGGCACCAGCGGCGGAATCCTATCGGGAAGAACTCCAAAATAAACCGAAACCGGAAATTAGTTCTAGCCCAAGCCAAGTTGCACGCGCCCTACAACACCAACCAGTTTCTGATGGAAGTCCACATGCCAGAGTGTGAAGGGGTCTTTCAAATACCCAAAGCCCCTTCAGCCAGGACCCGAGACTCCAGCTTCAGTGTGGATAGTGAAGAAAATTACTTTTATTCTTTACCAGAAGATGAAGAAGACTTCTTGACAAAGGAATTTTCTAGTGTTTACGAAATTGCTCAAAGCGAACGGATGGCTAATATGCCGAGGGAAGAGCTAATTGGAGAAAATTTGGTTTTAGAAGCCAAAGTTGAATCCCTCACAAAACGTTTGAGCCGATTTGAAAAAGATGATAAAACTACCGGTGAAGACAACAAAACTCGTAGGATTGTGGAGGAACTTCAGGCCAAAGTGAAGGAACACGAGGATTTGATCAGAGAATTACAGGCTTCCAATGAGACCCTGAGGCTGCAAAACGAACGACTGACCCAACAGAAGTCTTCTCGGAATAGCAGTGCTAGTGTGGACTCGGAGAGTGATTCCTCGTCTAGTTCCAGCAGCAGCAGCAGCCAAGGCTCGTTCCAGCTGATAATAGGCTGCCCCACTGACGGACCCCCCCTGACCAACGGCACCCCCATGGTTAACGGCTTCTCCCACTCGCCTTCCCCGGAATCTCTAGTGAACGGACACATTGACAGTGATGAAGCTGATGATGTTGATGAAGTGCTACTAGTGAACGGAAATGGAACTCACGAGCCTGAAATCCCAAACATTGCCGAAATCTAACCAACGCACTCACATTATATTATATTAAAACTAGACTTAGCTGTAAAAAGCACCGACTCTTGTACAAAATTCTATTAATTCTAGTGTTTGTTTATTTTAAGTTGTTCTCAGCACGCTGCGTTATGATGAAAGATTTTACTTGATTATTAAAATATTTTATTTACCAGTTTTAGAAATTTTATAATATTTAAAAATATATACAAGTATGTACTACTTTTAAGAATATATGGTTTTGATGAATGTTATTAAATAAACTGGCTAATTAATAATCTTATTCATGTTCTTTTTATTGGTTAAGTGAACTCTATATTAACATTAACACTTAAAATTACAGAACTCATTGGTTCAAATGGTACCTCATAAAATAAGCAATGTTAATAATTTACTCCATACTTATTGGAGCCAATCAATTTCCTTCCGCCCATAATTATTTCTCCACTAGCATTCCACGCCTTATTGAATTTACATTCTAACATTGTTGACAACACAGAAAAAATATGTGTGCATAAAATTTATTATTAGTGAATGAGCAAGCAGCGTGAGGTGAGCTCTTATATATCTAATATCACCATAAGTTAAAAGTAATTGAGTTCATTTAAATTGTATAAAATAAGTCAATCCTTCCTTCTCTCCAAATGAAAATTCGATTGGGGTTTAAATTGATTTATATTTATAACATTGATGACTTGTTGTGGAAGTTTGCTCCATGCCTTCCACTACTCATTTAACAGAAAGTGTTTCTTAGGATTGGGTGTAAGTGGTTCACTACATTGACTTAGCAGGGGTGCCCAGGTCCAAGGGTGAGATTTGTACAGGTCTTGGCGTCACACGCGTTTGCCCATCTACTGCGTGGCGGGCCGGATCGGGAGAACTGGTTAATGGAGACATTTTACCTCTCCAGCCAGACTCTCTCCCCATCGCCTTGAACCGCAGTGGGAGGGATGGATTCATACGTCCACCCTCCCCCAAATTCCTGCCCACCCCTTACACTCTTTTTCCTTTTCCTAAAAAGACCCTCCACACAGCATCCCCAAAAATGAGGGAAATTGTTTTCCTCGGGGTCTCCTGTATGGAGCTAATGTAAAAAAGGGTATTCTGTGCAGTAGAGTGTCATAGAAATTACATTTATATTGGTGATGAAGATTTCTAGAATACAAGGACAACTACAATGTCTAGATAAAAAAATAAAAAAAACTCTTGGTAGTTTAGTGAATCATCTTTACCTTCTCTATTAGATCTATATTATCCATCCTTTGCAAATGTAGACTACATATTTGGAAAGCATATTCCAGGAAAGGTTGCACATATGTTTTTAATTAACTTGTTAAGTCGATTTGCAATCATTAAATCAACACCGCAATAAGGACCGTTTGGTGATTTAGCAGGGGTGCCCGGGTTCATGGGATGAGGTGTGTTTAGGTCCGATGACCAGGACACACTGAACCCCAGATTCCTACCCACCCCCTAAACCTTTTTCCTTCCCAGAACCCTCCTCTCCTTCCTTTCCCTAAAAAACCCTCCACACAGCATCCCCAAAGATGACATAGGCCCTCAGGGAAATTATTTTCCTCAGGGCCTCCTGTGTGGAGCTTATGTAAAAAAAGGACCATTCACAGTAGGGACTTTTCACTCTTATCAAGGCACTACTCATACATCAATTTATAAAAAAATAATCGCAAATTATGATGTCTTCATTGGTGGCCGGACTACTCAACAATGTGGAACATTCATCACTCCTTTGAAAAGTCATTAAAAAAGATGAAAAAACATAGGATAGGTTAAGGGTTATCTAAAAAAAAATCATTACTTTTAATGACTTTAGGGGTGTTGAATGCCACTTTGTTGAGTTGTCATGGAACGTCCTTATTATAGTTAAAAAAAAATATATATATCTAACCATGATGCCTTCTCTCCATGGGGTTACGTAAATAGGATGGGATGCTGCGCAACTCTGTTTTGGCACACACATTCCTTGTTTCATTCACATTCATACTGTTAACTTATACTGACTCAACTAAAGCATCAGCATGACTCAATTAAAGCAAATACCCTAGAACAGTAATGATCAACCTTTTTAGCCGCAGGGGATATGATACCCATTGTTAGTTTGACATCGTTAAATTTGCAGTTGAGAGTGTCGTAAATCTCATCATCTTAACAGACGTTGGGTGGGAATGCTATCCTACCGGTATTTCAATGGAAGATTCTCCGAGGAACTAGCGTCATGGATCCTTTCAGCACCGGTGCATAGTCGGGAAACACGCCAAACGCGTGCCCAACATATGTACATGGTTGACATTTATCACATGAGAACAGGTCGCTTCTTCGACTCGTTCTTGTGTTCAACAGCTCGGCTGTGGAACGATTTGCCGGCCTCTGTGTTTCCTCCTTCCTACAACACGGGTCTCTTCAAGACCAATGTCCATTCCTTTCTCTCTTCACAAAGACCCTCCACACAGCATCTCAGATGACATAGGCCCTGAGGGAAATTATTTTCTTCAGGGCCTCCTGTGTGGAGTTAATGTAAAAAAAAATCTATTTGTATTTTCTAAAATGGTAATTTTACAATAAAACAATTACAGAATACAACAAACAAGTTTCCGCAGGCGAAAATTTCTAAATCTCCAAGGCTGTCGATTTATTTCATTCTGAATTATTAAAGAACATAAAAAATACCTACTTACAATTTTGGTGAACTGTTGATTTTTGTCATTCGAAAAGTTAAACAATTTGAAAAGTTAAACAAAGAAGTCACTTTTGCTCTTTTATTAAACGGAAACCTTTAAAATGCATCAAAAATATATCTCAATAAGAAAATCGCTGTGCTGCAAAGGTTTTTTTTCCACATTTAGACAAACTACGAAATTTTGTCTTTGAAGAAAGACTGAAGTTTTCCGCTAAAATAGACTGACAAAAGTTTGTCTCGAAACCCTTTCGTATTTTGTAATAAATATTTTGAAAACGTTAAATATTTGATTGCTATTAAATAAGAAACATCAAAACTTTCTTCTGTTATTTACATGTTTTTAGAAAGATAATTTGGAAGCATACGTTCCTACCCCTATAAAACGGAACCCATGAAAAATGTCAAGACTAAAGTTGCAAAACAACACAAAACCGTTGAATATTCTTTGCAGCAATTTTTTTGATATTCTCTTTAGAAGTAATTTATCAGAAGCACGAAAAAGGTCACATGGTAACGGGAATGGCAATCACTGCCCTAGAATATTAATAACTATCAGAAGTCCGGGCTTTATACAGAGTTTTTCGAAATCAGCCTAGCGATTCCGTATTTTTTGTGAGATCGTTATTGGATAACGGACGCTATCTCCTGTCAGATTTGTGTGATTTTTATGGCTGTTATTTGCTTTTTCTATGTACGACGTACATTAAATGAATAAATAATCATGCGTACTTGTAGGAATTCGTGTTTAAATCGATCTAAACTAAAATATATTATGCAACAGTAAATTTGTAAAAATCTGACAAGAAATAACGTCCATCATCCAATAACGATCACACAAAAAATACAGAATCGCTAGGCTGATGAAGATAATAATTTTCCTCTAATTGAACTATCGACATTCTGCTGCAGCATTATTGTGTTAAGGAATGATGTTTATTGCCTTTTTTATACTGTCACCATACCGTTACCGTGTATCGTCACGGTAATTATAAAAACGTCTATTCTCTTATTTTATATATTTTCCAAACACGCCATTTTCCATTCATCTTCTCCACATAGCATTTAGTTTAAAAAATGTGTGTATCTCGCTTACCAATATCAAACAGATTTTTTTTTTCTAAAGTAATTTGACAGCCTCCATGGTTGAGGGGTAAGGCTCTTGACTAGCAATCCGAAGGTTGCGGGTTCAGAACCCGGCGTGCGCAGGTAAATTTTATTTGATTGAATTGTGTTATTCCACAATTTAATCATTTAAAATGACCACCATTCAGAATTGAAATGTTGTTTGAAATGGCTTTAGCCATGCTTGGTGACCAGATTTGAATAGCCAGGTACTTCCCCACCTTCCTCTTCCCCATCTCCTTCCCTACCGTCACAAAATACCCCAATTGGGTAATCTATAGTCTCATTGTCTCCAGGCGGTTGGGTTTCTTGTGCGTGATTCTCATTAAAAAAGAAAAAAAAAATTGACACATAATATCATAGAATGTGAATGAGATAATATACATATGATAGATCTTCCTATTTTTTGTATGCTGTTCATGCACATAAATTTATGTCCACCTCTCTTTCAAATTAGGCAATGTGAATTAAGACACAAGTTCTTTTAATAAAGTCTTTATTTTTCTTATCTGTTACACAACATTATAAAATCCACGTAGACATGATAAATAATAACATCACTTGACATAATATAAAACAATAAAAAAACTCGCACACGAACAGCAAATTTTTTTGTTGGAGGTTTTCAAGATCTCTTTTTTGTCTTGGATGGCGGCGCCATGGGGTTAGTCCCCTTATAGAATAATTTAAGCAGAGCTAAGGCTTCATCCGCCATGACTCCACCCGTTTGCAAGTAACAGTTCTTATGCAGATTTAGTTCTCCAAAGACGGTGGTGCCACCAAATCTGTCGTTGGCGCACCCGTATACAACTTCACTGATACCCACAATCCGCAGAGCATCTGCGCACATGATGCAAGGTTCAACAGTCACAAACACTCTTATATTCTTAAATACAACATCAGAATGCAATTGGTTTTGTTTGCAATAGTCTACAACCTGGTCAATACAATTTATTTCTGCATGCCTTGTTGGATTTCTCGTTTCATTGACTGTGTTTCGGCCAACGGCTATTATCTTTGCATTTTCGACAAATACGCATCCAACGGGTACTTCCTGAGCTGCCAGAGCTTCGTTAGCAAGCTCAAAAGCTGCTTTCATGTAGTCGTTGTCCTCCATATTATCTATTTTTATAATTCGAAGTAGGTTCCTGCCACTGGAAGCTCCGCTGTAACCTCTCTTTCTATTGCACAAGTTGTGTATGGTAAGGAGGGAGAGTTTATAACTGATGTTTCAGGAGCGTGCATATAATTAGATGTATTATAATTGGTGGATTCTTTGATGTCTGGTGGTTGTTGGAAATATGGCTTGAGTTCCGCTGTAACCTCTCTTTCTATCGCACAAGTTGTGTATGGTAACGAGGGAGAGTTTATAAGTGATCTTTTAGGAGCTTGCGTATAATTAGGTGTATTACCATTGATGGATTCTTTGATATCTGGTGGTTGTTGGAAATATGGCTTGAGTTCCGCTGTAACCTCTCTTTCTATCGCACAAGTTGTGTATGGTAACGAGGGAGAGTTTATAAGTGATCTTTCAGGAGCTTGCGTATAATTAGGTGTATTACCATTAATGGATTCTTTGATGTCTGGTGGTTGTTGGAAATATGGCATGAGTTGGAGGGTTTCAATCACTTTTATTGTTTTTTCTTGCCAATTGTTGTTGCCGAGAGTTCTTGGACTTGGATGGGGAATCATAAGTACCTGAAACAAAATAATTACCATTATTATGACAATCAAACACTGATTTTCAGTGATCATTATTTGAAGTGGCTAATAAATGTCAATATGGCGATGAATGCCGATTTGTGACTATTTGTCGGTAGTGGAACGATTTGTAAGAACAAATAATGCTCTATCAGACTTAAAAACTCATCTATAAGTGAAGAAGGAGGTTGTGAAACAGAAAACAATTTGCATGACAAAAGACGCTATGAACAAAATGCAAAAGATATGGAGTGAAAGAAGCATAACGAAGACCACCAAGACGAGATTCGTCCGGGCCTTGATTTTCCGCATATTTCTATAAGATGTGGAAACATTGGACACTTGGAGCCAGTGAAAGAAAGCAGATAGATATCCTCGAAATGTAGTGATGGAGAAAAATGCTCAGGAACTCATGGACAGCCAGACGCACAAATGCATCCATTTTGGAAGAGCTAGGCATCCACAATAGGCTCTCAATTATCTATAATTTGGACACATTGCTTGCCAAACTGAGGACTCCAACTTGGTGAAACTCATAGTCACTGGCAAAGTGGAAGGCAGAAGAAGCAGAGGAAGGTCACCAGTGCGCTGGAAAGAACAAGTATCACTGGCATCCGGTGCGTCGGTGTCCTTCGCTCTTCTCGTTGAGTAGCCTTGTTCACCATGGAAATTGGAGTAGGGGTCACAACCCTCAGTAATGAGGAACCGACTTAAGATGAAGTCAATAGTTGAAACACCTGAGCATAAGTAATTTAAAAAAAATGTATTGTACTAATCTCCCAAACATACCTTGACATCATGGTTAAACGTTGCAGTCTTCAGCAATTTAATAACTCGGGTCTCCACAAATCTGCCGATACAGACAATAATATTTACATTGAAAATATTTATGGCTTCAATCAATGAGGCGTCACACAGGCTGAAAAGTGTTGCTCGTTCAGCAGCCTGTGAAGAAAAAAAAACATATTTAATAAAATTTTACATGATTTATTAACCTTTTCCCCGCGTTGAACTACTCCGCTTTTTCAATACCCATACACGGTACATGTTTTCAAATACCTATCCATCCAATTTTATGTCAAATTACAGCATATTATGGCATGATTTATCATACTATATAAACAGATGAGATTATTATCTACAATTTGAAACCAAATCATCGTCTGTAAACACTCCTAGATGTTTATAAAAACAAAAACATTAAATTCCATACAAAAAACATATCCATGTTATCTTAAAGGCGGCGCCATTTATCCGCGTGCTTGTACTCAGGACACTGCGTTGATAGACACAAGTGGTACCTCAATCACCTATTATTATTAATTCGTATAAACAAGTTCTAAAACTCGCACTTAAAAATAACACGAAACGAATAGATTTTGTCATATAATAAAGTCAAAATCACAGTTTACCACACAAACAAGCGTTTAGAATACGCGCTATCTCGACAATAAATGTTTTCGACGCTTGTCCAATATGGTCAATCTGAATCGCATGCGCAAACTGCGATTTACTACTAGTGCCATCTGTCGACTAAATTGTGAACTATGGCACTCAAAGGCACGAGGACACATTCACTTGATTATAGATGTTCCTTACGAAATACAATTTTAGTTTCGAAATATGCCTGAAGATGTCAGCATCGTGATAGTTACACGAATGTCCTAGCAAGCGGGAAAAAAAACTGTGACATAGGAGCGCTGTGATATCGGCAGCCGAAGTTAGCGTAACAAGGGCTGATACGGGCGCGTGTGAGGCATGGCTTTTTGCCGTATCAACTGTTGTTACGATCGCGTGGAAAAAGTTAATGATTAATCTTAAGAAATTTAAACAAAAGAAATATGCATTTCAAATATAGAAAAAGTTAATGATTTTTATAAACACTTGAAAAGAAAACTGTAATTTTGTATAATAAAATAGGTGTGAGGGGTGGGTATGAATCTGAGGGTTAGTGTGTCCAGGAGTGACGGACGTATGAATCCACCTCTTCAACTGCAATGCAAGGCGATGGGTCGAGGGATTCTGGCTGGAGAAGTCAAAAGACCTCCTCAACCAGTCTCTCTCGACCCGGCCCGCCACGCAGCAGGTGGGTAGACACACTATTTCTCAGTGCGCAGAATCTAATGCGCACTTAGGGGACGATCCGAGCTATCCCCATAGATTCCTTGCGTTGTTTCGCGATCGTATGCAACTGCACATGCGCACTCGTATGTGAATTCAAATACCATGTGGACAATTCTTTGAATCCCCTATGAACCATTTGTTTGCGGAGTTACGGGCGGGAATCGCGCGCGTTCAAATTAAGTTCGATATTAATCTTGCAAGATTTTTTTAAATTATAATCCTAATTTTTTTATGTTACATAGGTAATTGTGCTGTGCCTGTCTCACTAGGAGTTCCTGTGTTGAGAGCAGGCGCATTTTAACATAAATAATTTAAAAATAGTGTATAAAGGAAAACAACAACAATGTTATTTACATTTAAAGTAAAAGTACAAGGACAATCAGCATCGTATCAATGGGTTAGCATGCTTTAGGAGGTTCTAAAAATATTGTTGATATATGATCTGTCTTTGGTAGTGATCCAAAACTTGGTATCTGTTTTGTATTTTATGTGATTAGTGTGCTGTCTAATGGTCAGTGGAAGTGTATTATAAAGCTTTATTTTTATTGTACTATCTTGCAAATTGGTATGTATACATACCTATATATTAATAGACATTTTATATTATTTTGTGTTTAGATATCCGATTAGCAAGATTAGACCAAAAATTTATTTTTTTGAGAAATTTCATATTATATTCTATGGGTGGTGAGATTACGGTACAGTACGTAAAAAATGTCGATCCCCACCACCAAAGAAATGCTCGAGCCGCCACTGGGCAGTTTGCTACAACCCTTCCTCTGCCAGGACAAATATAACATAACATGTTATGGGTATAATTAAAAGACGATTAGGGCAAGTGGAAGGAAGGGACAGAGAGGGTTTATACAGGGTTATAGTGGTAACATGTGAAGTATACATCAGGTTTGATTGATTAATTAACTTAATACTACCTTTAATTCTGCTGGCGTAACATTTTTACCAGATTCAGTCATAAGTTGTAAGGGGCAATAGTTGTGAACAAAACTGCTACGGAAGAAATTTTCAGGAGTTCCGCACAACTCTTGAATAAGACTCCAAAACCTTTTCCCGCTTATCTGTTAAAATAGAAATAAATGTAAAGGGACTTTCATTAAGCGTTTCCTAGTTTTAAATTTAAATAAGCGTGTGAGACATCATCGAATTTTTTTTATTTGTTTAAAAGGCCTATTGATGCCATTATTTATGGAATATAACATCGTTCAAATGTCCGCCGCGGCTTCTCTGGGTGGTGCGCATCCAAAATGTCCAATTTTCCATGACTCTGGCCCATAAATCAGGCTGAATTTGACCGATAGCATGGGTTATGTTGGCTTTGAGGGCCGCTGTGGTTTGTGGCTTATTCGCATAGACCTGCGAATTAAGAAAACTCCACAAAGTCTAAGGGGTCAAATCGCAAGATCTCGGTGGCCAATTCACATCACCTCCACGTGAGATGTTATCATTAAATAATTTTAAACAATTTAATATATCATTGAAGAAGAGCGTAATAATAATAATCTAAACGAAAATATGAAAGAGAATAAGACACAGAAAAATAGAAAAAGACAATGGTCGCAACTCGGACTCGAACCCAGACCTCTCGTCTAACCGGGACGTGCGCGTTAACCAATTTCGCTATTGCCACCTTCTTCAAAGATATATTACATTGATGGGAATAATCTTCAAAAGTTATAAAAAGAGAGTTTTTCTTATAAAATAGAATATTCATTTAGACTTTTATAAAAAGTATGAATCCATATGAATAAATCGGATATATTTATCCGAGATGCTATCATAAAAAGGGTAGTTGCCCGTAATATGGAAAAAGAATTAGTTGAAGAAAATATTGTTAAAACTAAAATTTGAAATATGAGATTGACAAATATGACGGTTTGACAGAAGGTGGCAATAGTGAAATTGGTTAACACGCACGTCCCGGTTAGACGAGAGGTCTGGGTTCGAGTGCCAGTTGCGACCGTTGTCTTTTTCTGTGTCTTGTTCTCTTTCATATTTTCGTTTAGATTATTATTGTTATCTTCTTCTTCAATAATATATTACATTGATGGGAATAACCAAAGATATTCAAATACAAAAGAGATATGCTATGGTGTATGGAAAAAAGAGTTTTTCTTATAAAAAATTAAATTAAATCATTAATTAAATTTTAAACAATTTTATCATTTGCACGTGTTGTTGAACGCTATATCCGTCCATGGTGATTTGGCAAACAGACTGAATAAAAGACAGCCAATTTGACAGATGTCGCTTCAACAATATGGCCACTATCAACTTTCAAAGTTCAGAAGTCCCCGTTGGAAGACCCTTTACAAGAATTAGAATTGAGATTGATAATAAATTATACTTATTAATTAGTGTGAGAAATCAAAAATAAGAATGCAGAAAGACACACTCATTATTTAATGTAGTACCTGTCCATTGAAATTTTTTGTAAGGTTAACATGTTTTAATTTTAAAAAGAAGTATGTTTACGAGAGATAGAAAGTCTGATAGAGAGACATTGAAAGAAGGGTAAATGCAAATGACTCCAAAGAGGACTGAACACGGTTGGTACTAACAAAAAATTGTCCAAAGAAACAAACCTATCAGTCCACAATAGAGTGCTGGTACCTACCTTGATGTATGGCAGCGAAGTATGAAACTAGCAGAGGAAGGATGAAGTAGACTGAATGCTGTAAACATGAGTTCCCTGAGGCGTATATGTGGAAAACGATCGTGTGAGAAGTGTGGAGATTCGCAAAGAATGTAAGGCTGATGTAAGTGTAATGAGTAAGATTAAGAAAGGAATGCTCAGAGGTTTAGGGCATGTAGAGCAAATGAACGAAGAAAGGAGTGTGCGGAGAATATATGATGCAAATGCAGTGGCGTAGAGTGCCTTGGAGGGACCCTGTATCAAAATTAGTTGTTAATTAGCCCAAATAAAAAATGAAGGGTAAAGATTTCTCACCTCTCGCCCCTGTAGCCCGGGGGCCCCGTATCATTGATACGGCTGATACGGCGGTAGCTACGCCCCTGTGCAAATGTGAATAGCAGAAGAAGTTGTGGATGCCGAGGAAGACACGGCACAACCAAGTGAGTCAGATACTTAAGTCGAGCCATGTCAAGTGTCAGAGTAATAGAAGAGTAAATATGAGACGATGTATGAATGTGAACGAAGCAAGGAGTGTGTGCCAAGACTGAGTTGTTTGGCGGTCAGTCCTCTCTGCCTACCCCTGTAGGAAACGGCATGATGGTTATTAGTTATAATAAAAATGGGAGTAAAAACATACCTCTGATCTTTGACAATCAAATCCCAAAACCGGCCTGGTTCTGACTTCCCTCTCAGGTTTAGAAACATGTCCACCCAACTTCAACCAGTCGCGGACAGCATTTATTTCTCCAAATGGTACCTACAAAAAGTTCATAGTTAAAAACCTAAGCTTTTACCATATCTAAGTTATTACTTTTTATAAGAACAACTTTTGAAGGTTATTCCCATCAATGTAATAAATCATTGAAGAAGAAGATAACACTAATAATTTAAATGAAAATATGAAAGAAAACAAGTCACAGAAAAATAGAAAAAGACAATAAGATAAACAACTGGGACTCGAACCCAGAATCTCTCGTCTATGGAAAAATTAGTCAAAGTTAATAGTTAATTCTAAAATTTGATAATATGAGATTGACAATAAAAGCGCACGTCCCGGTTAGACGAGGGTTTCTGGGTTCGAGTCCCAGTTGCGATCATTGTCTTGTTCTCTTTCATATTTTCGTTTAGTTTATTATTGTTATCTTCTTCAATGATATATTACTTTTTATTTATTTTTGGAATAACTTAAGAAGTAAAACCACAAATTTACATTTAATATTTGAAGACAATATTAACAACTCAATCGAAAATTCGAAACAAAAAATCAGAAAAAGAAATGGTCTCATCTAGGAATTGAACCCAAAACCTTAGCCTAGCCTCTGTTCCCTTCAGTTATATTTAACTGTATCATACTTTGACAACTAACTAGAACAAAAACTGCCAACATTATTTTCATTTATCTTAATGTATATTTTTATTGGCTGCTATCTTTATGTATGATTGCAAGATTCTTCCTGAACCAAATACAACCTAAATGGTGTCTTGGAAAAACATATTCATTTTTATTTAACGTGCGACATCTATTGACTTTTCTGCAAGTCTAGGATGAATATTTTATTTATTATTGCAATAACAATGAGTAAAACCTCAAATTTAAATATTTAATAATAAATTTGAAACAGTTAAAAATATCCACTTCCACTTGAGACAATTAAAAATATATTAATAAAAAACATCTTAAAAAGCCTTATTACTACCCAACAATAAATGTTTTCAAAGATTTCCCGGTTCCCCCACATAAAAAAAAATTGTGACAAAATTGCACTATGTACTTCAATTACATAAAGATTTCTTTAATAAAAATGATATACTACAATTAAATATTAGCAAAAGAATTATTTTTGTCGGAGGACTAACTGTTCCACTAGTACGAACTACAACAGCACAGCATCAATATACATTTAAAGGTATTGAAGCAAATATATTTATTCAAGCGTATTTGAGAAGTATTCACGCTTAAATACTTTCCTTGTCTCGCATTGCTGTCTCTTAGAGCCGAGGGATTCTATTGGCTAGAGGTTGCACCCCGCCGCTAAGTTTCACATATGGGTATGAGATAAAAGGTCGTGTGAGATCGTAAAATGTTAAGTCTGCCTTCCTCATAGCCACTATTCATAGGTTTAAGTAGCGAATAGTAAACTCAGACTTATTAAAAAATAAATTGTTTTTAATTAGTCGAAAATGTACATTATCGCATGAATAATCTATGGGGAGGATGGTGAAATACCCCCTGATTGAAATATTATATTATGTTGTAAAATTGTAACACTAAAAATGTTTCATACAATAAATAAATAAATAAATAAAAAAAGGTAATTGTTCGGAACAAACGTCAACTGTTAATATGCACTTTTTTTTGATAAAACTTTTAGATTCTTCTTAATTACCATAAAAGACAACGATTTGCATTCGGGGAGGTTGAAAATGTAACATTTTAAATTTTATTTACGTAAATTAAAAATTTGCTTTCACACTGTCAAACCACCCTGTTTGCAGTTCGGAACAAACGTCAACGGTTAATATGCACTTTTTTTGATAAAACTTTTAAAATTAAGATAATATACACAAGCCCGCTACACAAACCCTGCTTTGCCAGATAAACCATTCAAAAACGTAGGCTGTTTTTTAAAGTAAAGATAACATACACAATCCCGTTACATAACCGTTGACGTTTGTTCCGAATATTTACCTAAAAAAATTACAAGATAACTAAAAAAATATAAAATATACAAGAAAAAGTACATTTAACTGCAGTCGGCACTGAGCTATTGTTATGCGGCTGCCTCCGCGATCGAGGAGTAAGGCTCTCGACTAGCATTCCGAAGGTCGCGGGTTCAAATCCCGGCAATGCAAATAAATTACAAATAATCATATATATTTATGGCACTTTCCATTGTGGAAGATACTGTCAGTATAGCTCTGGTGTAAGACCACAATTCAGAATCGAAACATAGCTTGAAATGGCTTTAGCTATGTTTGGTGACCAGATCCGAATAGCCAGGTATTATACTAGCCATATTTGCCACTTTCCTTTTCCCCATATCCTTCCCCTTCCCACTACAGTCAGCCTCTCAACATATCCCAATTGGGGATGCCATTTACTGGCTCCAGATGGGAGCACTTGGTACTCCTGTGCATTCGCATTTAAAAATATTTTGGTAAATATGCAGTTAGTCCACCTCACAGATAATACGGAACGTTCGTGTTGTTGAAGTTTGATGCACGGATAATACGGAATATTCCTTTTTTAACTAATAGACAATCAAATATGACATTTGTCAGGAGTACCAATCTTATAAAATAAATTTTCAATTTTTTTTTTTTTCAATATGTTGTATTTTTTTAAATGTGTAATATCTATGTAAAATGTACTTATATGTGTCTGTCCTTCCCGTAATGAGTTTTTTTCTTAACTCATTGGGAATAATGTGTTACTTACCATGTTTTTTTTGTAATACATTACAATTAAATAAAAAAAATTTAAAAAGTAAACTCGCATGTCATCATAATTTTAAAAAACATCCCAGGTTTTGAATGGTTTGTTTGGCAAAGCAGGGTTTGTCTAGCGTCTAGCGGGTTTGTGTAATTATTCTATTACATTTCTTTCCATGTTCTACTGTTATAAATACAGGTACAAACTTGAATAATGCATTCACTTTGTTTTACATGGCAATAATATTTTTTCTATGATTGGCAGCATTGATTGATTGTCTTTGAAATGTCAAATAAAAACGATACATATAAAAATGGCATTACCGCGTAAGTGAATTAATTTAAACAGAATTAAAATGTTGAATGCATATTTTTTGCATGTTTTTTTTGTCTCCTCAACATAAATACTCACATTTCGTGATAATAAAGCTAAATCTAACTGTTTGAATAAGAAATATTGCGTATTAACCAGTAAGCGGAGTAATGCATAAATACTAATATTTTTTTATGTCTGGTTTTGCAACAGTGTTGCTGGTTGGTACAATATCAAGATAAAATCTTCAAGTCGTAATGAATTGAATGACGTACAACCATTGAGTTACAAAAACTCTAAAGTCTTATTAGATTCTTATCATCATAAGGATATTTTATCGAAATTTCTAGCCATTACTAATTAATATTAGGTAATTTTAACTTACGCCGGTTTGCGACATTCCCCAGGGTCCAGGGTTCATTCCAAGGAACATAAGATGCTTAAAATTATTACAGTAAGTGTGAATGTAATTTTTAAATACATCATACGCATATTCAGTTGGATTGTATACACATTCTACTGGTCGAGAGAACTCAAGATCCCTTAACTTAGAACTCAGGTTATTAATGCTTATTAGAAATGATGAACAAATGTCGGGAGTTGGTGGCGGGATATTTTGAAGATAATTTGGTGGATAAGCATTTTCCGGTGCAGCAAAATAATTGGAGATGACGGTGAGATTGTTTTCAATGTTTTCAAATAGTTCCTGGTTTGTTGTTTCCAAATCTGGTATATCACTTTTAAATCGTTTGTTAACACTCATTTTTATAAAGTAATATGTTAAGTATTAAGTTTTTACACAATAAAACTCAAGCGCTGTGACAAACCCGGCGTATCCACCAGCGTAAAACTTGCAACGGTTTCTAGAATACTTACATTATTTTAGAATCATTAGATAGCAAGTGAAGATACACTGATTAGAAGCCAGTCCAAAAATATACGTTTCTAGATTTAAAATATTTACTGTTTAATATAATAAAATAAATATAATCAATCATTCGATCAACTAATTCGATATAGCTTTGTAAATAGTAAACGTCAAACACAATAACACATGTCAAACGTCAAACGAATTGCCAAACAGGGATGTTCTGCCCAAAAAAATTATTTCCCTAGATTTCGAAGTGAAATTTCCCTAGAATTTCAGATTTACGCAATTACCTACGTAGCCACCTGATTGTGTAACACTAATACTGTTTTAATATGTTAATTAATATGATAAATCAATTGGGAAGATAATTTGGTAAATGTACTTATAATACTGTGCTTTTCGAAATAAAACAATTTTGCTACGTGAAATAATAATTTAACAGTACGAATACACTCACCACTGAATTCCAAATAAAAAAAAACACTTTGCACAATAAAAATCAACCGCAATCACCGATAAAACGGAACTTAAAATATTTTTTTTTTTTCAGAGGTCCCATTTATCTTTTTAGATACATAATATCATTTTGAGTTGTCAGTGTTAAAAATAACATTGCTTGTAAGTACATGAGCAATAATTAAGATTCATAGGAATTCCAAAAAATATATATGAGTATATATATAAACATATATAAATAATACCAGTAATATTGTAATATTGTCATATGTAGTAAAATTTTTGCCAGAGTTCGAAATTTCCCTAGACATAACATCACTGTTGCCAAACCAATCCATCCCCCATCCCCTCCCCCCGCATTTAGCATCTCCCACATGCACACTTCGGAGCGACTGAGTCCCGCGCCACTTCAGGCCGCCGCGCAGAAAAGTGGAAACCGATAGGTTTACAGCGCTGTTCACCGTGAGATTTTTCTGCGCGGCGGCCTGAAGTGGCGCGGGACTCGGCCGCTCCGAAGTGGAAGATGCTTTCGAGTTGTTTGCTGTGTGTTGCCAATTGCATGGTTTTTAGCATGTTTTCTTGTTTTTTTGGGTCATTTCTACCTTCATCGGTTTTTCCAAAAAACCATGTCAAACTGACATGGTTTTTTACCGATCACCGAAAAATATGTAAAATAACATTTTCAATAGCAAGGGCCGCGTGGGAGAAATCTAGAATTCAGGGATGTAGTTCTGGCGAGTTCTGCTTAAGCGCACTTGAAGTGAAATATCACAAAACTGCGCTGTATAAATACTACGTTATTTTTATTATATTCAAAATTAAATAAAAAAGGAGGAAACGAATTAAAAGACGTACCGATTAAACGAATTATATATTACTAGCTGAAGTCCACGGCGATGCGGGCATCACCCGGGGGCTTTACACATAGTTTTCAAAATCAAATTTGTGCAAAATATCATCAAACCTCGGCATAAAACTGTAGATTTGCATACAATTCAAATCCGCTTGCGGACGTTCACATACGGACGTTCTTCTTTGTATTACATATTTCAACCAATTTACACAAAACCTTGATAAGTTTATATATATAAACCTTCCTCATGAATCACTCTATCTATTGGTGAAAACCGCATTAAAATCCGTTCCATAGTTTTTTAGTTTATCGCGAACAGACAGACAGACAAATTATATTAATTGTTAACCTAGTACTTATAAAACGATACAAATTATTTTGTTTTATTATTTTACACAACAAGCTTAATTTGTAGAAATTGAGAAAAAGCACCCGGTTCTTCACAAATTTTGCCGTTTAGAATTTTTGTGATATTCTGAGAAATGGGAATCGTTCCAAAACATGTTCCAAAACTAACCGAAACCGGTTCCCCAGAGACATAATTTAAACGGTTTCAGTGACAGAACCGGCAGCAGCAGGAATATTATCGACCATAAATATACCAATCCGTCCAAGACAATATACCAAGACCATCTCTATTATGAGTTATGACGTTTCATGTTCGAGTTGTCATATCTTGGGAGAAATCACCAGATTTAGGGAGAAATTACTCCGAGTACAGGAAGGGAGTTTTTGTTGACACATAATACAGGGTGCGGCAGGGAAACTTGCTGATTTGAAAAGTCAATAAAAGAAAAAGTACTTTATATATCGATTTAATTCTTTTTGTATCGTATAGTACACATTCTGAATTTTTGTTATAAGTAGTTTTAAAAATGACATCGGGCAAATGGCGGCCCTCATTAGTGATACACTGACCTACCCTTGATTTGAAGCTTCGCTCCACTCTTTCGAGCATGTCGGCGGGAATGTTGGTGATGGCTTGGAGGATGTTGTCCTTCAGGTGTTGCAGGGTCCGGGGTTTGTCGTTATAAACGATGGATTTGAGATATCCCCATAAAAAAAATCGCAAGGTGCCAAAGCGGGAGAGCGCGCCGGCCACGGTACGTCACCCCTTAAGGAGATAAGGCGCTCTTGGAAGTGTTAGAAAAGTAGGCCTCGACGGCAAACGCAAGATGTTACTTTGTCCAACGCATGACGACAACTGGCTTGTGGTGTTGTGGTGTAACAAAACTTCAGGACCCCCTCTTTCCAATGGACCCTCCCCACCCCTTTCTACCACGCCTCGCTCGTCGGCGTCCAATTCAAATCAGACAGTTTCCCTGCCGCACCCTGTATACAACTAACCATCACGCCGTTTTCCGCAGGGGTAGGCAGAGAGGACGGATCACCAAACAATTCGGTCTGGCACACACTCTTTGCCTCACTCACATTCATACATCGTCTATTATTTTGATTTTTGACATGGCCTGACTCAAGTATCTGATTCACTTGATCGTGCCATGTCTTCCTCGGGCGTCCCCGACTTCTTCTACCATTCACATTTGAGTCATATATTCTTCTAACACTACTTTCTTCGTCCATTCGCTCTATCCGCCCAAACCATCTTTGACTCGTGTCATGTAGCAACACATGCGAAGATTTGTTTTCGACCCTTTATTACAAAATTCTGGCCAATGGGTATCAAGATCCCCAGAAATGACAATACTCGAAGAAAATAGTTGCTATGTCCAACTTTATGAGGTCTATTTTACCTTTCCTAGAATAAAACGTAACTGCTTAAAATCCAGGAAGATTTACGCATTTTTGGGCATTTCCAGGGATTTTTGAGGATTTTGCTGGGGAATAGGGAGTTTATATTTCTTGATATGGCAATGCTAGAGTTAAGTCAAGTTGGGCAAGTTGAGTGGTCGTGAGACGTGCGGAAGTTTAATTTTTGTTTTAAAATTCATTTAAATAAACTGGTTTTCTTCGTTTATTGTTTTACGCAAAGTAATTGTTCCACTCATCAAACTTTTGTAATGGTAAATACAATAAATATCTATTATTATTATGCATAATTGGTTCTGTATGTTACGTCAAAATGTAATTTAAAGTAATTATTTAACGAAACTGATTAATTTAGTTGTTATATCTAAGGTCATGGTAGATTGGCTACATCATCGTGAAAACTAATATGTAATATTTGAACCATCGTGATTTCGAACATATTTATCGTGAAGAACATAAACATCTCTAAAGTTATAATTTTTTTCCTAACATGTTTCCAATCTTATGTCTTGGCGCATAACCGTATTTTTTAGTTCGTTCAAAAGTAAATAAATAATCATCATACTTAAATTACTACCACCATGTTTATAACATCATTTCA
The DNA here is from genome assembly GCA_929108145.2 of Limnephilus rhombicus. Classification (NCBI taxonomy): domain Eukaryota; kingdom Metazoa; phylum Arthropoda; class Insecta; order Trichoptera; family Limnephilidae; genus Limnephilus; species Limnephilus rhombicus. The sequence goes on along the minus strand of OV815287.1, from coordinate 8,252,802 downwards.
AAAACTTTTTCTTTTCAGGATTATGGATATGCCTACTGTCTCCGTTAAAATTTTATTTTTCGCTCAATCCAGAGAGATAGTTGGATCGAAGGAATCTTCCATAATTGTTCCAAAGACCACAACATATTCACAACTTCTCGAGTCCATCAGTGTCGCTTTTGGATTATCTAGTATTAAAAATAACATTTTGATTGCCAAAAACACAGAGCTATGCGCAGACCATGGTGAAGATCTTATTAATTTTGAAAGTAATGATGAACTAGCAATCATCCCGCCATTAAGTGGAGGTTAGGTCTATGAAAATAGTTGAATTTGATTTCCAAAATGGATTTTTTGAAACTCACAAATGATGTTCTGTCGGTGGACCATATTCTAAAGGAAGTTTCCTCAGAAACATGCGGAGCTGTTTCCATGTTTGTCGGAACTACAAGAGACAACTTTGAGGGGAAAAAGGTAACGCATTTTATTTTCGGTAAATATACAGAAAATGGGGACACGCTTTTAATATGCACATTTTATTTAAAAAATTATTTGTATCAGTTAAATAATATTAATTATCAGATAACAAGAAGAAATTATTTCAGTTTCCGGAAGTGGAATTTAGTGCATTTTAATAGCTACATCTTTCGTTAACCCCTTAGGCTAATTTTTTCACTTTTTAGAACAACTCATATAGGTCTCATCCAAAGATATTCAAATACAGAATAGATATGCTATGGTGTCCGCGCAACTGTCGCCTGACTACGCCGTAATTAGCGTAGTTTTCATACAAAAAGAATTTGTTCATTTCGTTGATTTTTTGAAAATGTGCATTAATATTGGTTAACAATATATTTTGAATAAGGAAAGAATTAGTTAATTTAGTTTAACGTTCGTTTGGTTTATTCGTTAATTATTTGTTCTTTTAGTTTATTTGTTAATTGGTAAACAATATCGGCGACACCCGGAAGCGCAGACCCACATAGTAAAAACAGCAGATAGCACATCTACTTATATTTCAATATCTTTGGTCTCATCGTTGTGTCTCCCTTACTATCATGGTTAGAAAACGGTGTTATGCCCCATCCAAACTCACGGCCAGAAGACTTGGCGAGAAGTTTCGCCAAGACTTCTCGCGAGAACAAGAAATTTATCCACCCTCTCATTTTTCTCACTCGTGATCTGTTTCCTATCCGGTATGGACGACATTACAGATGATAATGTCGTAGTCTTCTCTCTTCTCGCCCGAGAAATCCTTTGAAGCGGCCAAAAATACCGACAACAATTGGAAAACAGGCGAGCCCAAGAACGAGCTTCACGCTTCTCGGGTGTTCTCGAGGTTTCTCGCCGTGAGTCTGGATGGGGAATTAGAAAGAGAAAACACCACACTTTATACACAAATATAAAAGTTACGCACAAAATAATTAAAATGTAAAACTAAAAGAAAAAACTAACTAACTAACAAACCATCACGCCGTTCCGCAGGGGTAGGCAGAGAGGACGGACCGCCAAACAACTCGATCTTAGCACACACTCCTTGCCTCGTTCACACTCATACATCGGCTCATACATACTCTTCTATTATTCCGACTCTTCACATGGCCCGACTCAAGTATCTGATTCACTTGGTCGTGCAATGTCTTCCTCGGGTGTCCCCGACTTCTTCTACCATTCACATTTGCGTCATATATTCTCCTTACACTCCTTTCCTCGTTCATTCGCTCTACATGCCCAAACCATCTGAGCGTCCCTTTCTTAATCTTACTCATTACGCTTACTTTAGCCTTGCATTCTTCGCGGATCTCCAGGTTTCTCACAAAATCGTACATGGTTTTACCACACATTCGCCTTAGGGATCTCATTTCTACAGCATTCAGTATACTTTCATCCTTCCTCTGCCAGTTCCATGCCTCACTGCCATACATCAGGGTAGGTACCAGCACTCTATTATGAACGGCTAACTTCGTTTATTTGGACAGTTTTTTGTTGGCGCAAAATGTTATAAAACCGAAATTTCCGACAGCAATATGAAAAAAACTAGATACTTCACGAATTTTTTTATTAATGATTTCAACAAATCAAACATGAAACAACAAAAAAGTGAGTTGATGATATAATGTATAATACACTAGCTGATACCCGGCATGCGTTGCAATGCCATTCAAAGAAATAAATTGTTTCTCCTTGCATGTCCTGCGCGTCCCCATTCCCCTCCCACCTCCACTTATCCTCCCCCGTTCCCTTCCTCCTTCCTCGCATTCCGCCTCCCTCATCACCCCTCCCGCGAACCCCACCTCCTTCGTTACCCTCCCCCTCCTGTTTTAACTCCCTGTCGCTTAAATATATGAAATAAACACATTTTCAAATCAATCGCGCAACAAATGTAGTAAATTTCATAACACCAGAGCCTAATATATATAGAAACCTTGCGTACAACAAGTCACCAAAGTTTCATCACAATCGGATGAACGGTATGGCAGCGCATAAAATATGAACAAACAAACAAATATTGATTTTGATACAAGAAGAAGATTTGCCTTTACTTTTACATAAAAAACAAATATTTTTTTTAAATTATCTGCCTTACTCATAATCGCAGAATAAGATAATACCACCGTAATACAAACGGGTTAGGTGAAATTGTCATACAAATTTCACCTAACCCGTTTGTATTACCGTGGTGTTATCTTTTTCTTCGATTATGAGAGTAAGGCGGTATATGTTTGGTAAATATTTCCCTACCGAGTCCACGCTCAATACACACTTTAAAAAAATTGTTCTAGGTGGATAATGGTTAGGGTAAATATGCAGTTAGTCCACCTTACGGATAATACGGAACGTTCGTGTTGTCGAAGTTTGATGCCCGGATAATACGGAATGTTCCTTTTTTAACTAATAGACAATCAAATATGACATTTGTCGGAAGTACCAATCTTATAAAATAAATTATCTAAAATTAACTCGCATTTCATCATAATTTTAAAAAACATCCCAGGTTTTAAATGGTTTGTTGGCAAAGCAGGGTTTGTCTAGCGGGTTTGTGTAATTATTCTAAAACATTTCTTTCCATGTTCTACTGTTATAAATACTGGTACAAACTTCTCAATAATGCATTCACTTTGTTTTAAGCAAAAATATTCTTTCTATGATTGGCAGCATTGTCTATGAAATGTTAAAATAAAAACGATGAATAAACAATGACGTTACCGCGTGAGCGAATTAATTTGAACAAAATTAAAATGTTGAATGCATTTTTTTGCATGTTTTTTGGTCTCCCCCGACATAAATACTCGCTTTTCGTATTTATGTCGGGCATATATTTATTTCGTATTATAAAGCTAAATCTAACTGTTTGAATAAAAAATATTCCGTATTAACGAGTAAGCGGTTTAAAGCATAAATAATATGGTTAGTAATAAGTAATTCAGTAACCAGAATTAAAAAATATTGCTTTTTAATGTTTTTTTTTTAAATTTTAGTAACGCGAAATGTCATTTTTCAAGGACCATCATGTTAATTACGACGATGAAATACGCACTTTTAAAAGGAAAAATCACTTTCTGTCAGCTAGACAATAGTAAGTACGAATTGCAATCTTCGGAAATGATAAATAATGCGTATTAATCATTATTTTGTTTACTTTCATAAACATGAAAAATCATGCGAGACGTTTGCCGTCGTAATTAATAACATGGCGTTCCTTGAGAAATGACGTTTCGCGCTTTTAAAGATAAGAAAATAACCATTAAAATGCAATATTTTTCAATTCCGGTTACTGAATTATTTATCACTACCTAATACAATTTTTTTGAATTTTTTAAAGTGTGTTTTAAGCGTGGACTCCATAGGGAAATATTTACCATATGTTTATTTCCAATTATAAAATTTGAAAGTATATTTTATCCACTTTCAAAAACAGTTTTTAATTTTCGGACACATTCAGAAATATTCCATTTATTTTATTGCAAAGAGGACTCATCTGCCCATCTGATAATATATGTTTGAGGATTGAGGGGTTAAAAAACTGGATAATTTGACTCAGGGATCTCATCTCAACAATAATAACATTTGTAGGTGGTGCAACTCGAGTATGAAGCATATGACACAATGGCCTTAAAAGTAATGAAGAGTATTTGCGGGGACATCAGGAAAGAATGGACTGATGTTCACAATATTGCCATTTATCATCGGTAAGTTATAATATTTGCTTCTCTATGTTTTATTGTTTCCACAATGTTCCATAACAATGTCCCAGTTAATATATTGCTTGCATTGCTACGTGTGTAAGTTTCAATATCTGAATCATAGAACAATACTTTCTTAAAATTTGTATAAATGCTTTTTTAAATTTAAAAAATAAAGATACAAAGAGTAATTTATTGCCCTGCAATTGTTTAGCAAATATGCAGCACAAAATAAAATGCTTACTTTTAAAAAAAATAATCGCTTGTTTGGATTTTTGCATTAAAAAAATTTATAATTATTACAATCGGCCCTTTTATCCGAAGTGGTAGATTTTCTAAAAATCCTGTGTACGAAACCAAAATCTGTTTCCAGTTTTTAAAATCTTTTTTTACAATGCCATTAACATTTTTCTTTTTTAAATTCTTCGCTTGAGCTTCACCTGAGTTAGGACAATTTTTTTTCCAAATCTTTTTTCTTATTGTATTACTGAAAAATATTGAAAAAATGACAAGGCGTCTCGCAAAGATATTGAAATATATCAGATTACTATGATGGCCGCCCGACTGTCAGCGGACTGCCATCTAATGGGGGTAGTTTGAATACGAAAAGAATTTGTTTATTCAGTTGATATTTTGAAGGTATGCAGTAGTATTGGTTAACAATATAGTTTGAATACGGAAAGAATTCGTTCATTCAGTTGATTTTTTTAAGGTATGCAGTAGTATTGGTTAACAATATAGTTTGAATACGGAAAGAATTTGTTCATTTATTTATTAAGGTGTGCAGTAGTATTGGTTAACAATATAGTTTGAATTCGGAAAGAATTCGTTCATTCAGTTGATTTTTTGAAGGTATGCAGTAGTAGTATTGGTTAACAATATCGGCGACACCAGGAAACACAGTCCCACCCAGTAAAAACTGTCGATAGCACATCTATTATATTTCAATATCTTTGGTGTCTCGTCTTATTTTAAAAATATAAAATAAATATATGTATTTTATATGAATATTTCAAAATTTATGGTGGAATTAATGTTTCGAGCTGAATTTTTTTATTTTATTCTTTCACCATTTTTGAGAGTTAGCTATATGTAGTGTGTAGCGACACAGATTTTTTGGTATTTGCATTAATTTTATGATTTAAATATATTAGGATAGGTGCATTTATTTTTGATAAGTTACTTCAAGGGCACATGTCCTTGAATACGAAAAAAGCAAACTCATCAGATATTATCAATACGAAGTTAACAGTTCGCAGTGTTATAAGAATGTTACTCTCAAAGATAAGAGATTTCATAATATCATAATTACAGATCTTATCTTTTAACTTGTAATATATTGTTGATGACGTATATGTAACTGTTAATTTTTGTGTAAAATTGAAATGCCTTAACACCAGCCTCCTGTTTTGATTTATGCAAGAAAACATCACCAAAATGCATGTTTTATTTTATTTTGTAAAGTTGAAGCACAAATATTATGATCCTTTCCGATCATAATCTAAAGAACTTAATTTTCCACGTTTGTACAAGCTGTGCCACTTACTTATTATAATGGTGTGAAGATATAATGATACACATTTCTTTAGAAATTGCGTTTATTGTTTAACCATATACAAAGATGATGCGTATTTCCTATCTGCGAGCAAAGATGTGAGAGGGCGAGATTACCTACCACAATAGTTTATATATGTACCTTATTATCTATCTGTCTCTCTCTGCACTTGGGAAGACATATTAATATCACCCAGATCACAATTAAAACCATATCCGATAAGGGATAAGTAGGAGATTTTGCACTTCAAAGCATTTTTTATAGGCCTCATACTTTGAGCTCGATAATAGAAAAGGTCGAGATGTGTTCTACTCGCAGTATTTAATTTTTTTTTATAATATCTTTATTCAATGAAATTGGCAACATTATAACTAAAAAAGTACATGTTCAATGTAGTTTACAAATAGATTACATCAGATATGATTTTAGATTTTCATGGCCAAAAGTATTTTTGTTATTTGTTTTTGGGGTGTTATGCCGTGTTACGCTACCTCCTCCTTTAGCCAACGTTTCGGACAGCGTTACAGTGTCCATCATCACACATCTGCCCTGATGATGGACACTGTAACGCTGTCCGAAACGTTGGCTAAAGGAGGAGGTAGGGTAACACGGCATAACACCCCAAAAACAAATAAAAACAAAAAAAAAGATTACGTCAGTACAAAAAAATTAACAAACAGAAAGTAATGTAAGAACGGTTACATAGAAGTAGCATAATCATACAATATTTTTAGTTGCGCATAGCCTGCCTCACTAGGTGAACCTGTATTGAGGCAGAATTTTTTGTAAATTGTTTCTCGCATTTTATCTATGTTTTTTTTATAAATGTATAATGTAGGTTTCTATACAACAAAACTTTATTTTAGTTTACATTATTGTTTGCATATACACAATACAATAACTGCAAGGTTATTACTACAATAACAACTGTCAATGACAAGGCGTTTGGGTGAGGGCACCAGTGTAGGCTCGATCATTAGAATATATCCAAATTTTAACATATTTTTTAAACTCTTTCTGTGTTTGACTCAGTTTGATGTTTTCTGGGAGCATGTTGAATATTTTTGTGGTAAAGTATCTAAAGCCATCTATTAACCTTTAGACGCCCAGTTGTCCCGAACGGGACTGTGGATTTGCGTTTTTTAATGCCCAACGGTCCCATACGGGACCGGTGATTGTGGTGCATTTCGCTATCGGATTACACTGATTTATTATTATAATAATATACTTGTATAGGCTGAAAAGTAATGCACACATGCTTGTAGAACACGAACAAAAACAAATAGCAAGATCGGGCAAACAGTATAGCACAATTCTTAAGCTTCAAAATCATATATTTATTTTTCAATATAGTCACCATTAAGCCTAACACATTTCTCCCAATTTGTAACAAGTTTTTTCATTCCTTCACTGAGAAATTCTCTGAATTTTTTCGAATCCAGGACTTGACAGATGCCTTCACCTCATCGTCTGAGGTGTAATGAATTACCCATGAGGTCTCTCTTGAGTAGAGGAATAAAATAAAAATCGCAAGGCGCAAGATCAGAGAATAAGCAGGGAGTGGAATAGGTTTATGGGAGTTGGAAACAACTCTCATAATATCAAATTTAATGAGCAGGGTTCTGTTTAAATAAAAAAAAGGTATGTACTCACTTGGGTTTATTGATAAATAACAAAATAACAATTGACAGAGCTGTTGCTTGATGCACCTACTGTCACGGAGTGACGAGCCGTGCCGCGTCTCTCCCCACCTCTCATCCCAATGGTGGTGGGAGTATCGACACTCCACAGGTTCAATGTGTATAGGTTACTTGATTCCCAATTGTTCAATAATGATGCCGATACATTCCTGGATATTCCAACATGGTTTGTGATATGCTTTTGAGTGATTCGCCGGTTATTTTGAACCAAATCGTCTACGAGTTTGCAATGTTTATCGTCTGTGGTAGTGATTTATTTTTATTTTAGTACATAAAACAGGCATGATACCACAAAATTTACATACAAGGATGATTTAAATAGAATGTATTACTAGAAATTATAACAAAAATAGTTAGCTAATTATGCAAAAGTAAACAATTTATTATTGGCACATATGCTGATGAGAAAATGATTTAGTTGGTACCATAAATAAACCAATCCCGATATTGCCTGTCTTTAAATAAAGGGCTTCATCACAGTATTAGCTTTATATGATTGATGGTAAAATATGTGTTTATATGGGTGTACAGTGTACAGTGTTATAACGTCTTAATGTTCGTGGTATAGGCGAGAAATATCCTGTATTTGTGTGGTAGGTTTTAATACAGATAATATCTTGCATCCTCCTTGTTGAATTTCTTGATGGTGGGTTGATGTTAATTTGGTGTGATCAGAAGACCACTGCGTGTTTCACCAATAATAGAGAACTCCAGTCCAATTTTTTTAAATGAATAATGGTCTTCTAACTTAAATAACTGCAATTTTTTTATTTTTAAGAGTTAGTTTTAATAGTTAAAATAATTGTCAAAGTTTTGATTTTTCAAGATCCCTGAAAACCACCGTATGTGTAGTGAATCGTGTGACGTCATCACTCCTGAAAAGTTGCTATAAGATTGGGCAATCAGCTGATCAACTGCCGCCATTTTGAAATTCAGTGCTCGAAGTATTCTCCCTAGAGTAGCATTGCTATTTTTTTGTGCAGTAGTTTTTGAATATTTTCAATAATAGAGATACACTAATAAGAGATACCTTTATTTTTGATACTGAATTATTTAGGCCTAAATAATGTTTCAATAAACACAACAACTAAATCTCTATAAACAGTATGTGAATAAACAAATAAATTAATATGATGGCTTGTGTCATACCTACATTCCCATATAATTACTTTACGGTGACGTCACGACACGATGAGCAGTGATGTCATCACTAAACATTTCAATAATGCCAACTTGAAGGCGTGTTTCTACGACCCGATTAAAAACGGTCTTTTTATTAATTTTTAAAAAACTCTGCATTCAATATTATTTGATAAAACTTATATATTCAGAATCAGCGTTTATTGGTCTATATTAACATATTTTTTTAAAACCATAATATTTTTCACTGGAGTTCGTTATTATGGCTATTCCAGGCTCGCCATCACGAAATTTTACTACCCATCGATTAACAGTAGTATCTACAGCATCATCACAAAAAACATCTTTTAACCTGTTGAAGGCCCGAGGAACAACACGGAAATTTCACGACCTTCAATTTGAATTGAATGTTTTGTGGATTAATTTTTACCTATCGTATATTTTATTGACCGAAACACATTCCTAGATCAATAAAATATGTACCAAAACAACATTACTTGCGTTAATTACGTAAAATGATAGGTTTTAGTCGAGGAACACACATAAATTGCGACGGGTAAATTCGCGGCAAAATCTCACGTTCCTGTCCACAGATAAAAATTATTTAAAAATATTCTGGGGTTACAAGGTGAATGAAATCTTTACCCATCCCATGGGGAATGTTGGCGCAAGCGATTCTGACACTGTCCTTATACAAATTTTGTACATAGAAGGGTCAAAATTGCAGAAAAACGTATTTTTTCCCCGCGCATGCGCATAAACCCACGTTACGGCAAATTAAATATAAATTATTCCGAGTGACTATTGCATTGCAGGTTTCGCTATGGTAAAGGACGATAATAGAGCAAGCGTTTCTGACCTTGTTCTTCATACACTTTATCTATACATAAGGGTCAAAATTGCATTTCAAAGTGCCGCGGCCACCGGGTGACAATCGGCAAGCTAGAAGTTAAACTTCACCGATGAATCTCAGTAGGAGTCATTTTTCCAGCAGTTAAAAGTTCGGTATTAGCACGCCGTGTAACTCACGTTGACATAGCACTAGAACACGTCTCCATAACTCCACTTCTCAAAATACACTGCAAGAATTCAACCACCTCAAAACTACACATGCTTATAGAGGGGGATTGTCACTTCCGTGTTCCACCTAGCACGCTTCTGTAGGTCATTTTGTTCACGCTGTACAAACATGCGTGCATTACTTTTCAGCCTACACTTGTAATAAGGTCATTATGTGTATTTCGGTGATTAAGGTGCATTTCGCAATCGAATTACACTGATTTATTAAAAATAATAATAATCGGATAGTTTGTATAGCGCCGTTTCTGTGAAAAATCACCTCAAGGGCGCTGTATTATTATAATAATCATAATATTTCATAAAAATGCTTGGGCAGTGTGCTTCCTTTACTGCATGCAGTGCACAAGTGTGTTTTATGTTAAAGCATCTATAATTTTTCGAAGCAATCATATTTTCAATCCAAATACATATTATTTTGCATCACCTTAATCTGATATAATATCATGTTTTTATTCATAAATCCAAACACATTGTTGTGTTTCATAACTCAGTGATCATTGTTTATCTCACGGTCATGCCACAGACGTTACAATATATATATATAGACACGCTGTAGAAATCTAAAAGTGGCAAGCTAAAAGCAAGTCAATTGTAGTGTTTTCGATTTCGTAGTTTAGTGCTAAACTACCACGCATCGTGAAAGGTCGTGTACTATCTCTAAGTAAATTGTATTAAAAAAGTGCCAAAATGCCCTTGTGTGTTTTAAGAAAACGTTTCATTACTCGTCAAACACTAGTAAAATCCAAGGAATAACATCTCATTTATAAATACTTGCAAATTATTTATTACTATTGATTATTATAAAAAATATAATTGTTTTCCGCCCAAAATGTGTCATTAGAGAATGCAAGGCCTACTAGAGCACAGTTAGGATCCTCGACAACGAATCCAGAGATTGCAGATTCAAATCCTGGCATGCACCAATAAATTGTTTTATTTCATATTTAATTAAAAAAGTAATAAATATGTGTATTTGTGGCACATTCCAGAGTGGTTGATACTCTCAGTATCGCAGTATATCAAAACGTTACTTGAATTGGACGGCCTCCGTGGTCGGGGGGTAAGGTTCTCGACTAGCATTCTGGAAGTCGTTGGTTTAAATCCCTGTGTGCACAAATAAATCTTGTTTGATTAGGTTGTGTTATTTCACAATAATTTATTAATTTAAATATACACAGAACATTCCAGACTGGAAGATACTTTCAGTATTGCCTGGTGTAAGACCACCTTTTAAAATTGAAACATTGCTTTGAAATGGCTTTAGCCATGCTTGGTGACCAGATCTAATTAATAAAGTACTTTCCCACCTTCCTCTTCCCATTTCCTTCCTCTCCCCTCTACATTCATCCTTACAACATACCCCAATAGGGGATCTCGTAGTTTCACTGGCTCCAGATGGTTGAGAGCAGTTCGGACTCTTGTGCGGCATTCACAAAAAATGGCTTTAGCTGTGTTTGGTGACCAGATCTGAATAGCCGGGTACTTCCCTACCTTCATCTTCACATCTCCTTCCATTCCCTGCTCCCTATACACAACATAATCCAATTGGTGGGATGCCATGGTCCCACTGGCTCCACAGTTGAAACTCTTGTGTGGTATTCACATTAAAAAAAAACAACAGAGTGTGCAATCCACACGCGGTAGAAGTGAATCCTTCAGAAAACTAAAGTAGACAAGAGTGGGGAGACTACGAAGAACCGCACAAAGAGGAGACCGATTTTACTATCTCATTCTCTCGCAGGCTAAATCCTGTACATGTATGTGTTTGTCTCTTTTTAGTGTTGCTATTTTTCATTTCATTGAGTTTTTAAATTACAACAGTGCTAAAGAAGTTTTCACTTCAAAAAAATGTTGTTTTCTGATGAAAATCAATTGAATACATATTGCGATGAAGGTTTTCCCTATAATTATTTGGTGAACAGTTAATTATAAATGATGAAGTGCATACTTTACCTACCATTATTATTATTGCATTATTTCCTCTTTGTATAAATAATAATTACGGCTTTCGTTCGCGCACGCTTGTTTTTGAATGTCCTCATTGTATAATTAACCGAATTGTTTGGATATTATGTTATGCATCACCTGGCATGCTATTGAGAAATGAGTATACATTTATACACCACAAATACATGCCGGTAAATACAAAAATATCAAAATATGTTTACAGACACAAATAAGTGACTTATATAATATATTGTTAATGTAGCAAAAACGGTCAATGGCAAAACTGTCACGGAATCAATAATTCGATTAAAAATATATAAAATTATTTGTTACACCTTTTTCTCTAGCAAGTTAAAAAAAGTAATTCTTTTAAGTACTGGGTAGCAATTCTTTTAAGTATGTTGTATTGTCAATTCTTAATAATAATAAAACACTTAAGATGATCTTACTAATATTATAAAAGCAAAAGTTTGTATGAATGTAGTTTGTTACTCTTTCACGTTAAATCTACTTAACCCCTCCGAATTTTCGCGAATATGCACTTGAGATGTCTCAAACAAAATGACATTTTACGAAAACTTTGTGTTATTACCGCTTCACAATTAAAGATCTATTAATGAAACATTTCTGTACGTAGCCGAATAGTAAAAACTGTTTTAGAAAGGTTACAAAATAAGCTTTCGAATTATTATATTACAAATAAATATTAAGATTTGTAAATATTAAAATTTAGCATGCAAACATTAAAAATAGGTAAAGATGACTCACGTGATGTTTTTTTTAATGTGAAAACGGTACTAAAATCACAGATTATGTAAAAAACAATACTTATTCTATTGTATATATGTGTAATAAACACTTTTGTCACCTCACTTTTTTATCATTTCATATAAAAATATTTAATATGCGCGGGTAAATATTTTTGCCAACTACGCGACTGACAGCTGATTCCGGTTATGTATTTCTATAGACAACTTGATAGAGATGTACAGCTTGATCTACTATCGACCTTTTCTTTTTGGTTTAGGGATGTAACTAAAACAATAACGGAGTTATTGGAGGAACGGAGGAACGATTTCTATGGAAACACACGCGCTGACTTATTAACACGCTTATTGTACTTGACTGCTGTCCTATTTCTAACGCTTATATCTGCTTACGTTGCGGAGGGGTTAATGGATTTTAATGAAACTTTACAATAAAATAGCTCATACATCAGAATAACATTTACGAGCTCTGACATTATGAATTTTGTAAATTGTAATAGGTGGCACGCGAGCTGTACCGGGAACTGAATGTACCGGGAATGAATGTATGGAATTCGGGAGGGGGGAGGGGAACCTTAAACGGGGGAGGGGAACTCGGAAGGGGGAGGTGAATAATAGGTGGGATGGGGGAGGCGAATACGGGAAGGGAAACCTGGAAGGGGGAAGGGAACTCGGGAGGGGGGTTCGCTGGACAGTGGAAGGGGGGAGTGGGAATAGTGGAGGAATCAGAGTGGGAAAGCGAGAGGGGAAGGGAATGCGACGAATGGGAAAGGACACACAGGGAGAAACAATTTATTAAATGGCATAGCAACACATGCCGGGAACCAGCTAGTAATATTATATAATAAATAATAAAAATTTTCATATCCAATTTAATGTAGATTCGAATGTAATGGAATCTTTTAGTTCAATTTTCATCCACTTCCCTAACTATCGAAATATGTGAATTTTCACACAGGTGATAAAAATGATTACAATTCATACAATAAAAAAAAATTACCAATATTAATGTTTACTTTGCTGTATTAGTACGTGATAAGTGTGTTTTTTTTTGTTTTTAGACCTTTTTTTACCTCCCCACGCCCTCACTGTTCCATCTCAACGCCCCCTAATTTTCTCTGGGTCTTCTACTTCCCCCTGAGAGTCTCAAACGCCTACAAGGGGGCATTATCGCCCACGTTGAGAACTTGTGACGTGCACTATGCACGCGTTCAAAGTCGACTTAGGATGTGTTCAAAAACCAATTGGGCGTTTTAAAATCAAATGAATAAGCAATAGAATATGAGCTGGATGCTAGGTGCTTTCTGAATCAAGTTTTTTTTTTCAATCGAACAAATAAATTACGATTTTGGCGCACCCTAAAACTGCTGGGGGCAGGCGCCCCATTTGCCCCCCCCTCCCCCTCCCTCCCTCACTCCGACCCTCACCCTGAACTTACCCGAAGTCAGCCGAACGTTTCGGTGCGGCCGAACCTTCAGTTGGTCACTAACTGTAATATAATTCTTACATGATTATTTGTAGTTTTGTTGATGGGATTTGCTATAATATTCTACTTTTTTTTTTCAGATTGGGGACAGTTCCAGTTTTGGAAGCGAGCGTTGTAATAGCGATCAGTAGTCCGCACAGAATAGACGCAATGGATGCCGTGAAATACTGCATCGAGCATCTTAAAGGTACGGTGCCCATTTGGAAAAAGGAAATCTATTCCGAACCCGACACGGTTGACAGTCAATGGAAGGAAAATGCCGAGTGTCAATGGTCTAGCAAATATAAAACAAGTCAAAATGATAACTTAGCATAATTATTTGCCTGTTACGTGTGTTACACGTGTTACCAATTTTTGTTGTTACGTATTTCATTATAAAGTTTTGCTCAATATAATTTTACGTTATTATACGTAAAGTGATTCCATAAAGATATTGATTGTGATGAAAATAGGAACTACAGAATAAATGACATTAAACAAAAACATAATATAGACATGTTGCAGAGATCTCAAAGTGGCAAGCAAAAGATACAGTAATTGCACTACTTTCGATTTAGTACTAAATCGTCATGCGTTGCCTGAGGTTGAGTGCTATCTCTAACGAAATTGAATAAATGAATTTTCATTATTTGTTTTTGGAGTGTTATGCCGTGTAGCGCTACCTCCTTCTTTAGCCAACGTTTCGGACATCGTTGCAGTGTCCATCATCAGGGCAGATCCGGTAGGTAACAAATAACGAAAATGCTTTTGGCCGTGAAAATCTTAAAACGTATTTTTTTTTTTTTTTCTTTTTTTAAAAGAAAGACAAACATTCCCGGGTTACGAATAACCCAACAATGTTTGAAAATCTCCTGCTACCACCACAGAAAGCCGAAAATGTTGCTTGTGTTGTGATGGAGGACTTAGCCAGCCGAGGAATCGAACACGCGACGCCCGGAAGGGATCCAAGCACTATGCCCACTCAACCACTGACGTATCTTGCATAAATGAATATTACATTGCAAACATTAGTAAAAGCCATGGAATAACATTTCATTTGTAATTTACTTATTACATATTATAGATATGTAAACAACTATTTCAATTGTTTTCTGAAGATTTTATGCACCATTAGAGAGTGAGATAGCAAATATAGCAATACATAAGTTTGTGAACGACAACCTACTCGCAGTAGGTCATCTCATGCAGCATTCCATATTGATCTTAATTTAAGCGAGTAGGCCCTATCTTGTCAATCAAACCTGTGATGTAGAATGTAATATTTGCCACAACTTTTAAGTACATAAACGCTGTCCGGTCCCATATCTATTTCAATCATACCTACATTTTCTTCGAATGTCTATCTTTGTCATACATAAATGAACGTTTGAATTAAGAATTTACTGGAAACGTATGTGTGTTTGTTACATGCCACATTATTCCAAAAATAACTTGTCTATATGTTTGTAATATCATACTTTGTTTCAATATTTTTTAGTACTTGTAGTTCCTGATTTCGCCACGATTGATGTCTCGGCAGCTATGCTATAAGAACAAATATTTCTTTTTAGTAATGAATTTTATTATCACAAAGTTAGTTGTACGTAGTTAAAATATAAAATATACGTATTTGTTTGTTAATTTTGATAAGCTATTTATTTTTAAATAACAGTATATTATATATTTTTATCAATAAATTTTATTCCTCGTTAAACGGTGTTTTATTATCATTGTAATATTTTTTTCAAACTCTTTCAGAAGGTGGATTGTCTATTCCATCAGACAGTCACAAAAAATCTGACAATTTAATGCAACAGTTCACGATCGACCCGAAAATAATTCAAGTAAATGCTTCGAATGACGAGATTCAGAGGAGAATAAAAAACTACATTGATAGGAAGAGAGAACAGATAAATCTTTGCAATATTCAGGATTTTATCACAAACAAAGGAGATAACAAAGAGATCCCGGAGACTGGTGAATCTACTTGTGCAAGGATCGATGCAGTACTTGTAAAAAGAAAAGACTCAAAAGGACACTTAAGTGGTGGGTATTATTTTTAAATGCTGTCTTTGCTTGCATTTTTTTCTTAATTAAATTATATAATATATCATTGCTATGCAGCAAAAAATGAGTAACTAATAAATGACAAATAAAAGGAGAGTTGTAATGATGTCATGTGTGACATCACACATCTGCTCTGATGATGAACACTGAAACGTTGGCTAAACAAGGAGGTTGCCCAACACAACATAATAACCCAAAAATAAATCACAAAAATATATTTTTTTAAATTAATGAAGACAATATAAGCGAAACTCAATCGAAAATCTGGAAACAGAAAAATCAGAAAAACATATTGACACCTCTGGGACTCGAACCCAGGACCTCTTGCTTTCCGGGCAAACGCGCAAAAAAAAAAAAAAATATATTTTTGGTCATGAAAATGTAAAATCATAACTGTATAGGAGAGTGATTATTAAATGATTTTGTTACATGAAAAACCATTTTGGTTGTTGAATGGTGATGACATGCAAATCATACCCCAATGATGTTATATACTGTAGACGCATGTTAGAAATCTCAAAGTGGGAAGCCAACATCAAGACAATTGCACTGTACTCGATTTCTAGTACTTTAGTACTAAACTGCCACGCGTCGAGTAAGGTCGCGTCCTACCAGTTAGTAAATTGCATTAAAAAGTGCCAAAATTCTCTCCCGTGTGATGAGAAAATGTTTCCATTACACGGTAAACAGTAGTAAAAGCGAAGGAATAACATTTCATTTGTAAATACATGCAAATTACTTATTATTATCGATTATATAAATAATACAATTGCTTTCCGCCCAAAGATTTTATGCGTCATTAGAGAACTCAAGGCCTACTAAAGTACAGGTCTGGATGCGCAACAGCCAAATTACAAAGTCGATGCCGTCACTAAGTAAAATTTACTTTTTATAATAATAATCTAATGATTCTTTAGTTACTTGCTGCTGTAAAACAACATACAATCAGCAGAAACAACAAATACAATAACAATCAACGCCATTTGCAAATTATCGTTGTTCAATATAGCTTGAAAATTTGACACCTCAAAATTCGACTGGTGCCCAGGCCTCCTACTTTAGTCGGCCTTGAAACAGTATTCGACGGAACTTTTGAATTTTGAATACGAAAATGCCGCCCGTGTTTTATCTTTTGTTTCGTCCATATGCACATATTCTTTTAAGCGTCTATCTTTATCGTACATGAATAACTTTTGAATTAAGAAATTATTGAAAATTGCTGAAAACAGAAGAGTGTTGATTAATTGCCACATTATATCTTGAGTTTGTGAGACTATGGCAAGTCTATTTATATAACGTCATTGTCATACCCATGATAAGGCAAAACTTTAGCACAGTTAGTTCTTGACCCAAGTTTTGCTTTGAGATAAGATAAAAATCATAACAGTTCTTTTTATTGCTGTATTTTGGGAGTAACGCCATCTAATGAAATTATTAAACACTAACTTGTAAACAGAGTTCTTTTTTCAAACAGTATTTGCTATTATTTATTATCAAAGCTGAGATCTGAACCATAGAGTATATTATATTGTTTTCTTGTCTTAATTTAAGTACCTGCCTAATTTAACGTTGAAATTGTTTTTCTCCAGTTATGCGAGTTCAAAATGAATGGGGACCTCAAACCAAAGTACCGAAAAGAGAACCAGACCCGATCAATAAGGATTCGCAACACCATCCCAAAGGAGCAATCGACGAAAGATTATCCAATGTTGAAACGCATTTGAATATCGCAAAGCCGATATCCAGTGACATTTATAGCCGCTTAAAAAAGATTGAGGATAGAATTCTGGAACTGGAATCAATTTCCCCCGAATACGTTATGTTTTGGGTAAGATTAGACAAAAATCAAGAAGTTAATAATCTACTAACGCAGACCCATGAAAAATCACAAGATATTATGTTCGTAAATGTTAGTTATAAAAAACATTCACATAATATAAATATATATGTATGCGTATGTGATACGAGATGGGAAAATATTCTTATCTCCTTGTCTTTTGTGTGGAATAATATTTTATCAAAAGGAAACTTACACTTTGCGCAAATGCGCAAACTGTTTGTTCTCTTTTTGTAATGATTTGTACCAAAGTGAAAAACCATTTTTATTGAAGTAAAACTTCTTTAAGCACGCTTGACTTGGGGAGTAATGAGAGCGTGATGAGAGCGTTTCGAAAAGCGAGGCGAACGGTAGTTGAGAGGGAGATATAAGTTAGTGAAGTTAGAACGAGAGATAGTTACGTTTCGTCAAGGCCGTAGCCAGAGAAAAATTTCGGGAGGGGTTTTGTTTGGTGGAACAGTGTTTATAGAAATACGTTAAGTTTTTTTAATAAAAGAAATTAAATGGTTTTACGTATCAATCTTAACATACATTTTTATAATTACAAAATTAAATTTAGGCTTCTAGCTTTCTTTGCAGCGAACAAATCAATTACCTCCTCGTTGTCAATGTCAATTTCGGGGGGGGATCAATCCCCCTTGATCCCCCCCCTGGCTACGGCCTTGCGTTTTGTATATTACTATAGGGGCAAGAGAGAGAGGTGCGAGCACACATTTTCTTTCTCTCTTTCTCTCATAGCCAGTTACATTTCGTATATCTAAGACACAGTGCAGGTCTATTGTCTGCATCACACTGTAGGAGCAAGCGAGAGCAGTGCGCGTGCACATTTTCTTTCTCTCTTCCTATCATATAGATGGAGCTAAAGAAGTTTTACTTCAGTCGTGTGGTCTAAACACACTCGTTTTTTTTTTTATAAATTAATAAAATGAACCAGGGTTACGATCACTCACAGACAGACTCAAAATCAATATTAAATGAGCACCAAAGATCACCTAAATTATAATGACCACCAAAAGACAGTTATTTAACATTATTTTTATATTTGGGCATTAAAATCATTGTTAATTTATTGCTCTGTTTAAAACAAAAATGTGTCTTATCAATTATTGAGTGGTATTTTCAGAAAATGATGCATAATATTTATTTATACATACATACTTTCAATGATTTTATGTGATAATATCAAACTAATTCTACGTTGTATTTTAGTCAAAGAACTCACAACACAGCAGCTGTGACAACACTTCAGCGGATCCCAACATACCCAAGAAATTTAAATACACCTCTGATGAAATAAAAAGAAAATTGGAAGCAATGGAACGCACATAATTAAATTATTTTATATTATTATTTTACTCTATTGTATGATATAATATAAAATTTTATGTTATTGGGCATTTTTGCCAAATTTTGTACAATGCATTTTTGTCGTGTCCCACGATTTTGATTGAATTTTTTTTAAGTTAAGTATTATAGAATATTGGAAAGATATGTATGTATTTTCAAAAGATAAACTTTTTCATTTACTTTATTTATTTATTTAGCAAACCATTTAAATATATGTTTTTTTTTAAATTTCTTAACAGCCAAAAAGAAAAAAGGAAAGAGAAATTATAAGATTACATGTAAACAAAACGAAAGAAAAGAATATACATTAGTTCAAAGTTGTCGAAAGTAGTGAAGAAGAAACAAAAACAAAAAACCTGTTATGAAGTGACCTCATTAAAATATGTACTGCCAAAGTGTTTAATTAGTGCAGCTTTATACTTCAACAAAAGAATATTCAAAATATCAGTTTAACAACTATCATTAGTGTGTAATCTATTCACAACAGAATTGTAGCCTGAGATGTGATATAATTGTCTCAATAATACATTCTAGGGAACCTTGATCTAATGGTAGGAACATGAAAGTGTATCAACTTTAATATATCAGGGTTTTCCAAATGATAATTTACAATTTTATATAGAAATGCAAGATCAAATTTTTTTTTTCTGTCGCTTAACTTCAACAATTTCAATGAATGCAATTCAAATCACAATCTGTTGATTCTAAAGTAATTCCAAGTCTAAAATTAATACACCTCAAAAAATTGCATTGGGCTCTTTCAATGATAATAATTTGATTATTACAGACAGTTGACCAAATTGTTGAGTTATATTCTATGTAGAATGCTTCTGACGAGAGATTTCAACACAATTTTAGTTAGTTAAATACAACTGAGGAACCTGTGTATATTTTTAAAACCATTATTTAGATCAAAAGATAGTTTATATATATAAATACCGTCAGGCACAAAATTCTCCCCATTTCAGGACATTCCACGGGGAGCCATAGAGCTATGACAATATAAACAACACCGTATTCAATATTTTTGTGATATTATGCTTCGTCATTTTTTTTCCACGGTCGGGTATCACCTCCCATCGGGTGTAGTATCACCCTCCCGTCGGGTGGCACCCGGGGCGGTCCATCCCCCCTCTCTACGCTGCTGGTCCCACCTCTACATTTAATTAAGCGAAGTCTGATTTCGTAATTAACTTTGTGTGCAAGATTAAATTTGTGGTGTTTTAAATAGCTACATTACACATTTTTGGAAAAAATACAGTTTTTACACAAATTTGGACCAACATGAAAAAATCACATTCAACATTAATTCCGACATGGAATCCGTTACTTCCATTCTGAAACTCTATTGGTGGAAACTTATTACTGGAATATAAAAGTAACGAGTGGAATACATAAAAACTTGTACAGACTTTGGTGAAAATTCCGTATTACAAAGTAATTTTAAATTTGGGAGGCGGGATTGGGTACCACCGCCCCGGGAACCTTTATTGGATAACCAACACCTCTGCCATAGGTCACCCCAAGTGGTTCGCTACGTTTGGTGATTTAGCAGGGGTGCCCGGGTTCATGGGGTGAGGTTTGTCTAGGTGTTGGAGGCGGATGACCAGGAAACACTGAACCCCAGATTCCTACCCACCCCTTAAACCCTTTTCCTTCCCAGAACTCTCCTCTCCTTCCTTTCCCCAAAAAAACCCTCCACACAACATCCCTAAAGATGACGTAGGCCCTGAGGGAAATTATTTTCCTCAGGGCCTCCTGTGTGGAGCTCATGTAAAAAAAAAAGAAATCCAAATAAAAATAAACTTTTTTAATTAATAAAAATAAGTACCCATTGTTAGATTTTTCACATTATTCCTCCATGGATTTTCCTTATTCACTCTTAATATGGTCACTGGGCTCACGCTAGTTTAATTATTGTTACGTTACATACAATTACTACTCGTTTCTCGCGTTCTCTTTACCAGCCTGAATTAAAATCATTTAAGTACAGTCCACAATAAAATCGCCCCAATGCACTGAGCGTATTGATTGGTTGCTGAAAAAAATCCAATTGTTGTAAGTATAGGAAAAAGGGACATAAAAAGTTGGATTGACTGATGTAGAAAACAATAATAACTAAAAACAGTACTTAAATGATAGTGTGTGTTGTGTACTAAAAGAATGTCTTACCTTTGACAATTAATGAAATTGACTAAGTAAATATACTTCCTATATTCTTCTCATTCATTCTCATCTTGAGCCTAACAACACTCCTCAAATTAGAGATGTCATTGCTAGGGACAGTATATTATTTATAATGAGGGGAAGATACTGTTAATTCTCTCCCTGGTGTAAAGGGCCATTCAGAATTAAAACATTGCTTGAATTGATTTTGACTGTGTTGGTGACCAGATTTAAATGGCCATGTACATCCCCACCTTCCTCTCCCCCATCACAGCTTCACAATAAACCAAACAGGGAATGTCATAGTCTCACTGGCAGTTGTGAAAAAACATTAAAACAAAATTTAAAGTTCATAAAATGGAGTCCGGGCGTCCTCCTTGAAATGAAATTTAATCAATGAAAGCACTCTTTTTAGGGTAAATTGCCTATTTAAAAAAATAAATAATAATCGATAGTATACATATATGTAGTGCGCCCCACGGTTGAATTTGGCAGCCACCTCTGGTCTGGAGCTACAAAATACCTGAAAAATACTCTCAACTCTGTGCAGAAATGGGGGATCCGTTTGATAGATTCTCCCATTTTAATATACGGATTGCAATCTTTAGAGCACAGGCGTCGGGTGGGAATGCTATCCTTGTTCTATCGGTATTTCAATGGAAGATGCTCCGAGGAACTAGCGTCATTGATCCCTTCGGCACCGGTGCATAGTCGGGAAACGTGCCAAACGCATGCCCAATGTATGTACACGGTTGACATTTGTCACATAAGAACGGGTCGCTTCTTCGACTCGTTCTTGTGTTCAACAGCTCAGCTGCGGGACGATTTGCAGGCCTCTGTGATTCCTCCTTTCTAGAACATGGTCTCTTCAAGACTAATGTTCATTCCTTCCTCTCCTCAAAAAGACCCTCCACACAGCATCTCAGATGACATAGGTCCTGAGGGAAATTGTTTTCCTCATGGCCTCCTGTGTGGAGTAAATGTAAAAAAATATTACGATCATATATGTCCATAAAAATCCGTCGTTTTTTATCAATATCCCAGCCACATTGTGCCCCAGTATCATAAATATACCAAACCACCCACCCTAGTACTTAATTTATTTCGAAAGATCGTAAATTATGTGTCATTGCTTTAAATATTTCGGTATTGCTATTTTTATATTCCAAAGAAACAAAATAACGGTGCCTTTTTTCCGAAAATGAGTAATGAAAGTACCTACCTGCAAAAAATACAATTTTTACATGTTTTCTTACTGTGGCAACACAAAATACTTTCGCCCAGCAACACTGACAAATATGCCAAAAAATTGAAAAAGTAAATTTCCGATTTGTCTGGTTTGCACGTCAAAATTCGCAGTGTCAAATTTTAAATTATAATGAAGAAGGTGGATTATTGTGCAAATTTTCCCCAAATTATCAGTTAACGTAAGTTTTTCTACTATTATTATTTTATTTCTTTACTTTTATATCCCTGTATTATAATCGATACGGTCAACCGTGAATGATTTTGCCCTACTGAGAAAAAAGCGAAAGTTATTCTCTATTTTACACGTTTATTTTTAATAAATCGAATAGAGTTGAATATTTTATGACATATCTAGACGGTAAACAAACATTTTCTTGACTAATTGAGGTTAAACACACAGTCGACTTATTCATGTCTCTTTCAAATAAGGGTAGGTATTTCATCAATTAAATATTCTTGTTTCGTGATTTAATGAAATAGCCTAGCAACAATAAATAAGGGGTGCAGTGAAAACAAATAAAGTTAACTCTCAGTCAGTTGTAGTTTCAAAATGAACAAAGAATATAGGACATTGAGGTAATTAAAAATGATTTCAATTAATGCAGTCACATTTATTTTTAGATTATATTTTGAAACATTCAAACAACTTATCTAACTTATTGAATCTTGATTGCTTATCAATATAGTATGATTTGAGGAATACGCATGTTTGCTTCATTTTCCTTTGTATTATTTACATTTAATTAAAACTGCAAATTGTGTAACAATTATGATGCAGAGTTATTGATTTTGCTGTGTAGGTATTTAGCTATAACATAATATATTACACTTGTTTAATGCTTTTTTAAAACTGTTTTACATACTTAACATATTTTATTAACTGAAACTTGAAGATTTTAAATTGAATGATTCTTCGATTCAATGGTTTGGAACATTTCCTTGCATAAGTGTTAAACCATAACAAATTGAACAATAGATTTGACATTTTATAAATTGATAAAGTAAATAATTTACTTAAACTATTTTTATATGACCAGGTACACACCTTACCTTACAGTATTTATGATTTTTATTAGACAATGAAGGGTTTTGTGGAGGATGGTGATAATTTTAGTAGACTATTTAATTAATTATAAAATGAAAGTATTTTTGGTTTAAATCAGTTATCTATTGATATGGACGCATATGAAGATGGGCAGAAAAGAATTAGAGCCAAAGCCGCTGAGCAGGAACTGGTCCCAGTTCACGCTCCCACTAACAGAACTATTATTCCGAGGTACCTACCCAACTTCCCTCCATTTAACGCTTCTCACTCACGCGACATTCACTTTTACTCTTCTTCTTTTTAAATAATTATTCAGCAATTTGCTCATTCATTTACCTTTTTAAATAGACATTTTTTCACCATTTTCACCCAAGCTTGTGGGCAAATCTATGTCAATTTCACAGGTAGATCTAGAAGCCGGAAGGACGATTTTCTGTATTAGAAATAGATTTTTTATTATCGTTAGTTATCTCATACGCATACCTCATGTATACTTAAAAATCAATCATTCCAATATTTACTAATCTTTAAAACAAATCCATTATATTATTATTCTATAGTTGAACTAAAACAAACGCCATGAATGTTTATATTGAAATATCTACTCAAAGTAAACATCATTTTCCTTTCAAATGAGTTGCTTTTGTTTAAATCCTTATTAAACTTATCTAAAGCACCAAAGCATATTATTATGCAAAATGTTATGAATATATTTTCTGAACTTGGGGACATTGCATACATATTATTTATTCAATTCGTTTAGACTACCTGCTTTACTCTATAGTTGCAAAGTAAACAAATTTAACTTGAATTTGTTTATCTAAGAAAAGATAATAATATATATATAAGGACCTTATCTCGTAATCCCGCCATATGAAGCTATTGCAAAATGCTAAGTTCCTTGCATAAAATACTGCCCATGAAATACAACACAGCAAATAAATATTGACATTTTATAAGCTAAGATAATTACAAATGAATATTACATGTTCAGTGCGACATCAGGTAGCGATAAAACAATTTCTGAAAAGATAACTTTGTTTATGTATTTTTCAAAGTTTTAAATTTTTTTTTGTCTAGGATAAACCTCACCAAGCCCATACCATAAATCTAATTGAATTAGTCATCTTCATACTTATATAGAAAATGTCAATGATCACAATACAGTACTTTTGTATTTACATAGCATTGTATTAGTATTCATTACACATGCCAGGATATTGTCTCTATCGTATTTTATAATGGTATATAAATATATGTTGTACTTCCTTCCAATTTCATTCTGACCGTATCTGGCTAGAATCTTTCGTATTGTTTTTTCTCAATTAGATAGAATGAATGATTTAAAATTAATTCTATTCATATTATTTATATGTGGTATGTATTATTTTTCTAATGCTGAACGGATTTGTTCTTACCATTATTTCAATAAAATTATTAATGATACTTTAACATAATACTTTGTTTTTAAAAAAAAAAATTAAATGAAGACAATATTAGCAAAAATCTGGAGACAGAAAAAACAAAAAAAGATATTGGCATCTCTGTGATACGAACCCGGGACCTTCGGCTTTCCGGGCCACAGCTCTAACTCCTGAGCTAAGGTGTCTCTATCCAATTTGCATATTTTTAACTTTATCATACTTCGACTAAGAACTACCGACATTATCTTAATTTTCTTAATGAATATTTTATTGGCTGCTATCTTTATGTATGATTGCAAGATTCGAACTCGAACTAAATGCTATCTAGATAGCGTCTGAATAATTTTTAATCCATTTTATTTTTAATATATTACATCTAAGTCTAGGATGAATGTTTATTTTTATTTTTAACTTTATGAGTAAAACCTTAAATTGTAATATTTAATTAAATGAAGACAAGACAAGTCCCAGAGGAGCCAATATTTATTTTTCTGTCTCCAGATTTTCGATAGATTTTCCC
Organism: Limnephilus rhombicus; assembly: GCA_929108145.2. Classification (NCBI taxonomy): domain Eukaryota; kingdom Metazoa; phylum Arthropoda; class Insecta; order Trichoptera; family Limnephilidae; genus Limnephilus; species Limnephilus rhombicus. The sequence continues at coordinate 8,227,331 of OV815287.1, read as the reverse complement.
TAATTTTGTCTTCATTTAATTAAATATTACAATTTCATGTTTTACTCATAAAGCTAAAAATAATACTTTCTTATACTGATGTATTATTATTCATAACTATCAGGTAACCCGGCATGCGTTGCTATGCCATTTAATAAAGAAATTCTTTCTCCCTGCGTGTCCTTTCCCATTCGTTCTGTTCCCCTTTCGCCTCCCCTTCCTCTCCCGCGTCCCCTTCCCCTCTAGAGTTCCCACTCCGCCTCCTCCATCTTCCCTTACCCCACTACACTCCCCCTTTTCCCGTCCCGCGAACCCCCCTCCCGAGTTTCCCCCCTCCCAGGTTCTCCTCCCCCCTCCTTGGTTCCCCTCCACCCGCGAACCCCATACTCGAGTTCCCCTCTCCCCTCCCGCATTCCATACATTCAGTCCTGGTGCATTCAGTTTTTCATAATTCTGTCCCGGTACATTCAATCAAGTTTCATAATACCACAGCTCATCAGTAGTTTTATACAAACCTTGTCCTGACAATAACGAACACAAAAAAAAAAAATCCAATTTGGTGCAGTCGTTCGGAAGTTATGCACGTATATACATTTCGGCGATTCGTTTTTATTTATATATATAATAAAATAATAATAATAATAAGATAGATAGAATTAAAATTGCATTGAAATAATATTATGATCAATGCATAAATATACAATGCATAAATCATACATAATATGTACTTCCATTAAATTTATTTATAATAACTTGTGAATTATACATTTTTCTGCATATTCATAGCTGGTTCATATTAACTTTGTATCTACCACATCTGGTAACTACATAAAATTAAAAGCATAGCGTGTGGAACTATTTTTCTTTATTCACATTTACTTGTTAATACACTTTATGCGGGAAGGATAGTTCTTCCTTTTACGCCGGTCGTACTTGGATGCCTGGAAAGACATTGCTGGCAAATATTTTTATATGAATGTTGTACACCGATCTCTTTGTAAGGGTCCCAACTATATATATATATATATATATTTATATATACACGAGGATGGGTTTTTAAGTTCGCGGAATGGGGGAGTGGAAATAAAAATTCAAAATTATTTTCCTTTTTCAATTTATTCACCTGCGCTACCCTTATACATTTTTCGGATCTTTCAATTAACTTTAAAAAAAAAGATTAAAAAAAATAAATTTGTCTTTGTATAAAAAATACGCCGAAATTGCATCCTTCACTTCTTCATCACATGATAACTTTTTCCCACGAAGTTCTTTTTTCAAATTTGGAGATTTGGAAATTTGGAGGCAATAATCACTGGGAGCCAGGTCAGGACTGTAGAGTAGCGTGTGTCAATTATTTCAACTTTTGAATTCAGAAACGCCCGGGGTCTCAAAAGTTGCGTCTTGCAAAGAAATGAGAACTGCATTTAAATATATATTTTTTTAAATGGTTATTAGCCCGCTAAAATGCATTGAATATCAGAAAACAAACCTAAAACCTTTTTTTTTAAATTTTTAATATTTTTTTTTTTTTCAGTAATCTAACCTTTTAACGTTTGTTTATTATTAAAAAATGCGTATAACTGACAAAAATGAAAAAAAAGTTCAACTTTATGAATACAAGTAAGTCAACAAGAATTCTGATTTTATCCAGAAAAAGGGTTATTTTCCCCTTTTATTTTTTTAACCAACACATCACATATGTTTAAAAAAAAATGTTTTTTGGTTCTTTATACTGCAGTTATGTAATGAAAAATAAGTTTGGTACAAAATATAAAATATGAACCCTTTGTTTTATTTTTTTTCCAAATCACGAAATCTATTTTTTTTCGAAACTTCCGGCCATTTTAGCGGGCTAATAGTGAATCATAATTTAATTTTTTTTCACGTTTTCGAATAGCTACAGATCATACGAAACTTTTGAAACCCCGGGCGTTTAAATATAAGGCCATTTGTTTTCTCTCTATGGAGAGCGACACACGCTACTGTAGAGTGGGTGTGGTAAAATTTTGAAGCCCAAAATTTTACCACGCCCATTTTGAAGGCCACCTTCTGCAGGGCAGCCATCGCAACACGGCTCTTCTGAACAGACGCATTGTCGTGCAGAAGGAGGACACCTTTGGTCTATTTTCCCCTTTTCTCCTTGATGGCTTCCGTTAATTGCTCTCCGGTTGTGGAGATACTTTTATCTTTGTAATCGATCAACCGGATTCCTTCCGAGTCCCAAAAGACTGTCGTCATGATTTTCCCAGCCGATTGTGATACCTTAAACTTCTTGGGTGGTGGTGTGCCTTTCTGTGCAACTGCATTGAGTCCTGTTTAGACTCAGGTTCATAATGATGAACCCAAGTTTTATCTCCAGTAACAATTTGAGCCAACACTCCATCTTTATCTTTCCTACAGAGGTCCAAAAATGCACGAGAACACGCCACGCGCTGTTGTTTTTGAGGCGGCGTGAGCATTCCCGGCACCCATCTTGTGCTGACTTTAGTCATGCCAAGATGGTTGTGAAGAATTTTGAAAATGGTTGTATCTGATACTCCAACGATTTCTGCGAGCTGTTTCTTATTTAGTCGGGCATCTTCTAATATTAATTTTTCGACTTTTTGAATAATTTCCAGAGTGGTCACCTCGATTGGCCTTCCTGGCTGTGGGTCATCTTCAAGTGACTCCCTGCCTTGTTTAAAGAAGTATGTAAAAAGTACTTGTAAACCATAATTTTACTTGGACTAGAGTCCCCTTAAACGGATGTCATCTCTTTCAGTATGGTCAGAACTGATTTTCCTTGCTTGGTAAGGAACTTTAAAACAGCGCGGAACTCAATTTTCTCCATATTTCACAATTTCTTCCCGATTGACTTGTTTGCTCGACGATAACTCAAAGACTAATGACCTAATTACGATAAAACCCGGTGTTTATACACTAATAATGAGTTGTTCAATTAGTATCTAATTCAGCGACACCCCCACTAATCACTTACCTACCCATTCCGCGAACTTAAAAACCTCCCCTCGTATAAAAAAAACATATAAATATATATGTGATACAAGATGGGGAAATCTTCTTATCTCGTTGTCTTTTGTATGGAATAATACTTTATCAAAAGGAAACTTACACTTTGGCGCTGGAGATGTGCAAATTGTTCTATTTTTTGTAATGATTTGTACCAAAGTAAAAACTAATTTTTTTGTAAAGTAATAAAATACATACATTTTTTTACTCATAAAACATCACTAAATGGCCCAACACTGACTTTAACTTCTATTTATGGAGCCATTTTACAAAGTAGGCTATAATTTTGGATAATACTTGTATAGTTAGAGTGCGGCGAGTACACATTATTTTCGAAAATGTATTGATTTATCCGGTATTTTGCGATTATGCAAGTTTTTTGTCTCAAACGAACTGTCAGTTTATGAAAACTTCATGTTATTTACGCTTCGCAATTAAAGCTCTATAAATGAAATATTTCTAAACGTAGCCGAATACTAAAAACTGCTTTTGAAAGGTTATGATATAAGCTTTCAAATTGTTATATCACAAATAAATATTAACATTTGTAAATATTAAAATTTGTAAATTTGTAAACATTAAAAAAAATTGTAAAAATGACTCACGTGATATTTTTTTGTGAAAATGGTAAAAAAAAAAATTGTTAAAATGAAAAAAAATTGATTAAAAATCATTAAAAAAACATTTGTAAACATTAAAAAAAATTGTAAAAATGACTCACGTGATATTTTTTTGTGAAAATGGTACTAAAATCACGGATTATGTAAAAAAAACACTAATTCTATTGTATAAATGTATAATAAACAATTTTGTCACCTCACTTTTTTACCATTTCATACAAGAATATTTAATAAATTAACAATGTCTAACGGCGCGTAGGCGACTTGGCAGGTGAAAACTGTTTCTACAAAATAAGTCTTTCTTATATACTTCTATGGACAACTTTGAATAGAAATGTGAAGCTTGATTCAATTTGGATCTTCCACTTTTTGTTATAGGGTTGTCACTAGAACAATAACAGAGTTAAAACGTTTTCCGTGGAAACACGTGAAAACACGCTTATTTTACTTGACTGCTATTGTTATATTATTGTGTAAACACGCTTATGGGTCGCATTTTCTTCAACGGCTTCCTTGTTTTCGCCCACCTGAAGTGTTTTAATTTAAAATCATTAAAACTATTTACAGTTGTTACACCACAAATATAGACACAGACCCATAACTAGGCTAGGTTATGATAGTTTCTTTTAACTTAAAAAGGTATCATTACATTGGATGTTGACTTATTAAGATTCGTCGATCAAATGTTGTACGATTTCATTTTAAAGTGTAGTCTGAAATTGCTAAATATCGAATTAATAACTATTCAAATATGTAATTTTATAATTTAGTGCTACCAGTTCTTTGAATATTCAATTAAAATTCATGATGATTTATTAGTAATTATGTACTTTATTTTTTTATTGATGATTATTATCAATTATGCATTAAAAAATAACTCAACATTAATATTCATATAAGTATATTCCAATAAAATGAGATAGCTAAAACCAGTGGCAGTTCGTGACTGAGCTAGAGTGCTAAGATTGGAAAATACGACTTAATTGGTTTGTAGCTGTAAATATATATTTTTTCAAAATGTTATTTTTTTGTTTGAAAATTTTCAGGATTCTTTCAATTAGGTGGGAACTTTTCTCCACCTAACTGAAAAATATTCATACACATAATTGTTATTTTGATAAAAATAATCGTATCCGATGTAACAATATCAATAAGGTCTTATTTTTTAATCTTAGAATTCTAGCTCATTTAAACCTTCAGCATAGCGATTAGGTATTTTTTGTGAGATAGTTATTCGATAATGGACGTTATTTCCTGTCAGATTTGTGTGATTTTTATGGCTGTTATTTGCTTTTTCTATATACAACGTAAGTTAAATGAATAAATAATTATGAGTACTTGCAGGAATTCGTGTTTAAATCGATCTAAACTAAAACATGTGACAGTAAATTTGTAAAAATCACACAAATCTGACAGGAAATAACGTCCGTTATCCAATAACGATTCCATAAAAAATATGGAATCGCTAGGCAGGCTAATTTGTTCACTGTTGGGTGTCTCCCTTACTACTGTGGTGAGAAATATGATCTAAACATTGTCATAAAGAGAAAACACCATGCTTTATGTTCAAATCTAAAAGTTAAAGGAATTAAAATTTACACTTTTATGAAAACAAAGATTCATAAAAGTGTATAATTCCACAATTTGAAAAAAAATTGTGAACTTTTATTAATAACTAGCTGGTCCCGGCATGCGTTGCTATGCCATTTAATAAAGAAATTGTTTCTCCCAGAGTGTCCTTTCCCGTTCCCCTTCCGCCTCCTCTTCTTCTCCTGTGTCCTCTTCCCCTCTCGCGTTCCCACTCTGTCACCTCCACCTTCCCTCTCCCCACTCCACTCCCCCCCTTCCCCTGTCCCGCGAACCCCCCCCTCCCGAGTTCCCCTCCCCCCTCCCAGGTTCTCCTCCCCTCTTCCAGGTTCCCCTCCCCCTCCCTCCCGCTTTCCATAGCAATAGCCGCTTCCTCGCGTGCCACCAATAACAATTTTTTTATACAAATTTCATAATGCCAGAGCTCACCTGAAGTTTTATAAAAACCTTGTCCTGACAATAACGAACACACAAAAAAAAAGAATTATCCAATTTGGTTCAGTCGTTCGAAAGTTATGCGCTTAGCAACACATTCAGCGATTCATTTTTATATTATAGATTTAATAATTAATAATTTTTACATGAAACAATCAAAAAGTAAGTTGAGGATAAGGTTTATAATACATTTGTCTATGAATATGTGTATTTTTTAATTTTTTTCATTATCGGTAATTTTAGTTTGAGAAAATGTGTGGCGAAGCATTTTAAATTTTTTTTTATTTGTTTGCGTGCAAAATTTTTATATTTAAAAAATTATATGTATATTTCGATTTATAAAATTTGAAAGTATATTTCATCACCTTTCAAAATCAGTTTTTTGTTTTTGGATGCGTTCAGAAATATTCCATTTATTTGGGTTTTATGAAAAGTGGAAATATCTTGACCTGACGGAATATGCCCGAGGTCTGAGGGGTTAAAAGTCACGAGCCACCACTGGCTAAAACCAATGGTTGCTTTGTCACTTTCATTTTTCTTCTTATTTTAATAAACATTACACAGTTTAGAGATTTGTTAAATTGCATATGGTATGATTATTTTTATCACAAGTGAGCAAAGAAAGAGAAAGTTAATTTTACTACGCTACGTTGCATTATCGCATATTTTCACGAGTTTTAATGTTTGCATACATTATTCAAACAGTTGTTCAGTAAATACTTAAGTGCTTATCTGTTAATCATATTATTACAAAAGTAGGTATGTATTTTTAAGATAATCCATAAATGCATATGTCTACAACACTGTGTTGAAATATGATAAACTTTATTGTATTATAAGCTGACACTAAATTATTATTCATACACTTATTCTTCACTTTAATATTATAAAAATACTTTTACACATGAATAAGTACTTCACATAGGAGGCCCTAAGGAAAATAATTTCCATCAGGGCCGTTTTAAGGAAGGGAAGGATAGGAAGTTCTAGGAAGGAAAATAGTATGAGGGGTGGGTAGGAATGTGGGGATCGGTGTATCCAGGAGTGAAGGACGTATGAATCCATGCCTCCAACTGCGGTGCAAGGGGATGGGTCGAGAGAGTCCTGCTGGGAAGGTCAAAAGGGCTCCCTCAACCAGTCTCTCTCTATCCGGCCCGCCACACAGCAGGTGGGCTGACGCATCCGCCGCCAAGACCTGGACAAACCGCACCCTATGAACCCGGCCACCCCTGTTAAGTCACCAAACGTAGCAAACCACTTGGGGTGACCTTGGCAGAGGTTTACCCAATAAATGGTTCACGGGGTGGCGGTAACCATACCAGCCTCCCAAATTGAAATGATGATCTTCATTAAGGCGAAGTTGTCAGTAAAAGCATTATTTTCGATTAATCTTTACATTATTTTTATTTTATTTTTTTATTTATTTATTTATTTATTTCAAGATTTTTGTTTATACATTACAATGATAATATATGCAAGATTACAAAATAAATCATGTTTTATTCTACTACTCCATAAGTTGAGCTCTAGGAGTCCGTGTTTATGGTTTACGTAACGCAAAAACTCAGAAACGAGTGCCGGTACAATCAAGAGAGTTATATGCTATGGTAGATCTCTATCCACCCTAGGGAATAAGGGTATTCGTTTTTATCTAAAGGGTAGACAGTTCTGAAAGGAGTGGAGGAGTGTGTCGGTGTGTCTAGAAGGTTCCAGAAAATTCTAGAAGATTCCAAAAAGCTGTAGGAAGTTCTAGAAGGTTTGATACAGCTGTAAAAAGTTATTATGAATAGGGGTCGTCCATTAATCACGTGATGTTTTTTAGCAACTTTTTAACCCCCCCCCCCCTGTGGTGATATGTGGTGAGGTTTTAGACTAAATCCCCCCCCCCCCAAAATCACGTGTATTTTTTTTTGTACACCCCCCCGCCCCCCCCCGGTGATATTTCGTGATTTTTTCGTGAGCCTCACGTGATTAATAAACGACCCCATAGCAAAAAAATATGATTTGGATAAATAGAAGCTTTTCCTACATTTTTGGTTAGGTAGAATTAAAATAATATTGTTAGTTATAACTTAATTGTTAATTGTTAATTGGAATAACTTAATGTAATATTTAATAAAATACTTAATGTAATTACGTAATATTTAATCATTGATGACAATATTAGCGACAATATCTCAAACGAAAATTTGAAACAGAAAAAGTTATTTTATTTTTTTATTTTAACTTTATGAGTAAAACCTCAAATTGTAATATTTAAATAAATGAAGACAATATAAGCGAAACTCAATCGAAAATCTGGAAATCTGTGTTCGAGTCCCAGAGGTGTCAATATGTTTTTCTGATTTTTCTGTTTCCAGATTTTCGATTGAGTTTCGCTTATATTGTCTTCATTTAGAAAAAGTTATGTTCGCATCTAGGAATTGAACCCAGGACTTTAACCTCACCGGGGCTCTGCTATAACCACTGAGCTAATTTGACCCAATACTCCTACAGTTGAACCCCCGACAATTGCCCCCCTGAAATTATAGTTTCTTATTTTTTATTTATTTAATATTTGTATGTTTTTTACAATAAGTATAAGTACATTTTTTACATGTTATTATAGTGATGAAATAATAATTTTTTGCACATTTTTAACCAATTTAAAATTTAAAACCGACTTAAAAAATTATTTACAGTCCCGATTTTTTATATTTATACGCTGGTATACACAGTATATAGACAAGTAGTTTTATCCTTGATGCATTTGAATGAAAATATGTTTTATACTTTTGTTATTCGGCGGTACATCCTCCCTGCGCATCCTTTCGGGGAAACTTAGTAATTTGTTGTGTAAGTAGGTTTACCGTGTTTTCCCTAAACCGATTGCATATTGAAGTGAAAACTTTTGCACTGTTGTGATTTGAAACTCTATAAGAGACAACCACATACATCTATAAGATTTAGCCTGCAAGAGAATGAGATAGTATAATCGGTCTCCTCTTTGTGCGGTGCTTCATAGTCTATCAGTCTCCTCTTTGTGCTTTGTAGCCTCCCCACTCTGTCTACTTTAGTTTTCTGAAGGTTTAACTTCTACCACGTGTGAATTGCACACTCTGTTGTATATAATAAGTATGCCGTGGGACCAACTTTCTGGGGATCAACTGTTAGGCTATGTCCGCATAGACAGGCGGCTTGCTTAGCGCCTAGAGACTAGTGGCTGGCATTCTGGCTACTTGCTAGGATACACGGTAGCCGCACTGAAGGTGGTTTGCGTGGTGGGTCGCTAGGTGCCTTGGTCATTTGCTTGTCGGCACGTTGACAAGATGTCACTTTCAAAAATAGTTCTAAAACTACTACTAACAGAGTTTTTTTGTTTTTTTTTTGTTTAAGGCAATTCACCCTAAAGAGAGTGCTTACAGAAAATTCATATTTAAAATATACCATTACACGGCCTTATCCATCATGTTGGGTTCATGACATAAATAAGTCACGGTCAAGTCATGGGGAGTTTAATGTTCTGTATAAACAATATAGATTTTCAAACAGTGCATTACAAAACCCGAGAAATTTTGTTGAATTATGTCAACGGAATTGGATTGATTACTTGGCAGAACATCTCATTGCCTGAAAACATAATCCAACGCCATAACCATAATATACCTACATTCGTAACCATGTACTTTTTTAGATTTTCACGGCCAAAAGTATTTTAGTTATTTGTTTTTGGGGTGTTATGCCGTGTTACGCTATCTCCTTCTTTAGCCAACGTTTCGTGTAGCGTTACAGTGTCTATTATCAGGGCAGATGAGCTGCAACACGGCATAATACCCCAAAAATTCATATCCATAATTAACTTTTCAATGTAAAAAAAAAATCTCATCATAAATAAATCACTTTTTACTACAAACCATCTTTTTCTATTTCGATTGCTACCTCTTCCTATAGTTTGAATTTTTATGGAGTTCATTATCTGGATTCCACAGACTTGGTTCTCTTTTAAAAACCGATGAAATTAATATTTCATCCATTTTTTCCTTCTAAAATGCCTCGCGCCTAGTGGCAAAAAACCAACACGTTGGTTTACTTCGATACACGCTAGGCGACTACCAGGCACCAAGGCAAAATTCTAGAATGTTCGTTTTACTAAGCTACTCGCTAGGTGACTCGCTAGGCTCTAGGCGCTAAGCAAGCCGCCTGTCTGTGCGGACGTAGCCTTATGGAATCGCAAAACAATCCTCCATAACATATGATTTAAATATATTGTCAAATGTAATCTAATATGCATGACAAAAATAAATTTAAAAATGGTTTGTAACATTACACCTTGTAGTAATATTATCACTATGCAACTAACTGTATTTATCATTACCCCAGTAATGAGATACTGTTAGTTTAACTCATAACAATTATTACAACAGTAATGAGATACTAAAAGTTTTATTATTCTCTCTAAACCTTGTTTTGTAAATTTGTTGGTCAAGGTCAATTTTTATTATTATATGTATGTAATATTATTTTAGTCTAGACATATCATGATTATGTACATAACTTGTTTGCTAATTCCTATCTTGTTAGACCACTTTTGGGAGAGACAAAATGCCAGCTGTGATTTGATACAATCTCAGTGTGTGTGTTGTATTTCTTCCGATGTAGCACTATTGCCGCTGAAGTGGCATTTTAGGATGATTTACGAAGTGATGGATTCACACTTTGAAAATAGTAACTAAAATTAGATGTGTAGGGCTTAATATATTTGACTAAGGGCTTGGAGGTTACAGTTCCGATTTCTGAGAAAGTGCCAAATTTTTTTTCTGTACCTACATATTTTTCAGCTTTTTTTTCACATTATTTGATAATATGGGCCTCAAAGTTTGGGAGTGGTACCCATACCCGCCGCTAGGTTTGGGAGGCGGGTATGGGTACCGCCGCCCTGGGAACCATTTATTGGATAACTAACACTGCCATAGGTCACTCCAAGTGTTTTGCTACATTTGGTGACTTAGCAGGGGTGCCCGGGTTCATGGGGTGAGGTTTGTCCGGGTCTTGGCGGCGGATGCGTCTGCCCTCCAGCTGCACGGCAGGCCGGATCGGGAGAGACTGGTTGAGGGAGTACCTTTGATTTCATCAGTTGTACTCTTTCGGAATATTGCCTTGCACCACAGTGGGAGGGATGGATTCATACGTCCTTCACTCCTGGACACACTGACACTCAGATTCCTAGGATTCCTAAAGACGACATAGGCCCTGATGGAAGTTATTTTCCTCGAGGCCTCCTGTGTTGAGCTACTGTAAAAAAAAAAATGGTGCTTTACCCATTTTTTTTACGTATGTTCACATTGGAGGCCTTGAGGAAAATAATTTCACCTTAAGGCAGTGGCGTATAGGGTGGCAGGGGTGGTAAAATGCCACGGACCACGCGGGAGAAGTAACCTAACATTTTTAACAAAATTTAGTAAAAATTATAAATTTTATATAAAAATAAAATCCGTTAAAGATAGACACAACTAAAGACCATATACAAATTCAAATAAATTATCAAGACTTAAACGCATTCATAAGAAAAGGATGTCAATCAATTCTAGAACGCATCCATTGGTTGCTTAATTTTTTTGTCGCGGTACATTGGTGGCGCGGGCGAGCTAGTGATGCTCGGAGTATTCCTACATTTTGGTAAGCAAAAAAGTACTTTTTTCGTGGTGCTGGCGGACTAGCGACGCATGGTGTTATTAAAATCCCGGATTTCTATTTTTTTAGTATGCGTTCTTCGTTTGATTGTTATGACAATTGGTCATTTGTATCTTTGATTTTTCATAGTTTTTGTTTTATTTACCATGTAATTAAAGGCATGGTAAAGTAAATTACAAAATAATCATTTCATGCAGTGCAGCTTTCCTGAAGTACGTACTGCATTAATGTTATTTGTTACAATTCCTGTGATTACAGATAGTGCTGAAAGATCATTTTCAAAACTAAAATGAATTAAAAACTATTTAAGAAACTCAATGGGGCAAAACAGGCTATGTAACTTGGCTATTCTCTCTATAGAAAATTCTATGGCCCGATCTTTAAATTTTGATGACGTTATTGATACTTTTGGCGGTACAGAAAGCTCAGAGAAAAGAATTTTATTAATAAATATCTTGTAAAGATTAAATTTTTATTTCATTATAAATATGTAATACCTGTGCTTTTGAAAATAAAATTTATTAATAACAATAATGCACACATTATTAGTAATACAGTTGGGTAACTTCGTAAGTGATTTAAAATTCAATTACAACGTGACGAGTTTTACTGGGGGGCCCCATCCAATGAATTTGCCACGGATCTCAGATGGTATAGTTACGCCACTGCCTTAGGGGATGCTGTGTGGAGGATCTTTTTATGGAAAGAAAGGAGAGGAAAATTTGTGAAGGAAAAAGATATGAGGAGGGTAGGAATCTGGGAGTCAGTGTGTCAGTGGCAGACATATGAATACATCCTTCCAATCGCGGTGTAAGGCGATGGGTTGGGTGAGTCTGGCTGCAGAGGTCATTAGGCCTCCTTCGACCATTCCACGATCGCATTCTTAATAATAATAATAATAATAATATATCTTTATTGAACAAAAAAAAATGAAGATTTATAACTACAAAAACAAAAAGTACATCATAAGTACAGTAAAAGTACAGTTTAAAAGTTGCATACGTACGAAAGTTAATATCAAAAAACAAAATACGTATATACAGTAGGTAATTAAAGAATAGAGATTTATAATTATAAATTTAGGTTTCTCATAACCTGCCTCACTAGGCTAGCCTGTGTTGAGGCAGTAATTTTATGTCAATTTATTATACTGTGAACATACCTACACTTACATTAGAATAAAATCACACAATAGAATGGTTGCATTAATAATAACAATAACATTGGTACAATAATAACAGCATTGGTTTAATATTAATTTCGAATTTGGGTGAGTGCACCGGTAAATGCTCTATCATTATTTTTTATCCAAATTTTTATGTTTTTTTTTAAATTTTTTTGTGAATCACATTTTTTTATACTAATTGGAAGAATGTTGTAAAGTCTTGTTGCAAGGTATCTGAAGCTTCGTTGACCAAAAGTAGTATGAGTTATGGGTATTTGTAGTAAATATTTGTTATTGTTTCGAGTACAGCGAGTGTTTAATCTTTTTTCATAGTATTTGTGTATATTTGTGTATAGATGAGTGAGGATTGTTTTTGCATATATCTGCCGAACGTCAAACACATTCATAATATTGAAGATTAAGTTGGAGTCTGTAATTAGAGGTAGTCTAAGAATTAATTTTATAATAGTTTTCTGTGCCTTTATGATTGGGTCCAGTGCTGATGCAGTACCGCCTCCCCATGCTATGATACCATACTCAATAATGGATTGATAGACTGCAAAATAAATCATTTTCAAGTGTTTTAAGTCGAGAAAGTTTCGTATCGTTCTGAAAAAGTGCATGGTTTTTCTTATTTTGTTAGCAATTATTTGAGTGTGAATATTCCATTTGAGATATGGATCAATTGTGAGGCCGAGATACTTCATCTGTGTAGTGCGCTCAATGTAGGGACACTGACAAGATTCATCGGAATTTAAACATGTGTGTATTCTAATAGAGGCGTCATCATGAGGTTGACCTGTTATATTTATGCTTGATGTGACATATTTAGTTTTCTCAGTGTTCAATGTGAGCGTATTTGTATCTAACCACTTTTTTTATAATGTTTATATCCGTTTCAGCTTTTTATGCTTGATGTGACATATTTAGTTTTCTCAGTGTTCAATGTGAGCGTATTTGTATCTAACCACTTTTTTTATAATGTTTATATCCGTTTCAGCTTTTTTGTAAACAGCTTGCCAAGTGTCAGCTTCAAATAGTAAAACAGTGTCATCGGCAAAACTAACTATTTTTCCCTGAATGTTAAAGTTACATAAGTCGTTGATATATAAAAGGAACAAAGATGGTCCTAATATGCTACCTTGAGGTATCCCATAGTGAGTTGAGCACTGATTGCTAAGGGTGTTCATTATTTTCACTTGTTGCTTGCGGTCATCAAGGTAGCTCTTAAAAAAGTTAAGTTCGTTGCCTGTAATACCGATTATTTGAAGTTTGTTTAATAATTTACTGTGTGATATTGTATCAAAGGCTTTAGAGAGGTCTAAAAATATTGAAATACATTTTTTGCTTTTATCGAGGTTTTTCACAATGAAGTCAGTTACGGCGGCAATAGCGTCAGAAGTACTCTTGTTTTCTTGAAACCCGTATTGATTTTCTGAGAGTACTTTATGGCTCACCAGAAATTTTACCAACTGAGCATTGATAATTTTTTCAAATACTTTGGATAGTGTGGTCAGTATAGTTATTGGTCTGTAATTGTTTATGTCTGTCTTGTTACCTGTTTTATGTATGGGAATAACAATACCTTGTTTCAAGTTTGAGGGGAAGTGTCCTTGACTGATACTAAGGTTAATTGGGTATTCTAAAGGTAATGTAATTTCCGTAGCCAGCGTTTTCAAAATCTTGGTTGATATTCCATCAACCCCGGCAGAAGACGTGTTTTTTAGGGAATTCATTATTTTTAGAATCTCTTCCCTTGACACAGTTTGAAAATTGAATCTTCCTTTGGGAAATTGAAGTTCTGCTTCAGCAGGTAGAGCATTCCCACAATTTGGTAGACGAGAAGCAAGATTTGAACCAATATTTGTAAAAAAATTATTGATATAATCCGCAACGAGCTTGGGGTTTTTTGAGGTGTCAATAATTTTTCCGTCAATACAAAGTTTACTTATGTCCTGTTTGTCTTTAGTGTTTTGTGTATTTGTGGCTTCTCTTAGAATTTGCCATATTTTTTTGGGATCATTGTTACTTTCTTGGATTTTGTCTCTGTAGTAGATTTCTTTCGCCTTTCTAATGACTTCGCCGCATGTATTTCTATATCTTTTATAGATGTTTAGTGATATTATGTCGTAAGGATTTTCTTTCACTTTTTTGTGTAATGCGTTTCTTCTACGAATGCAGTTGATGATTGAATAATTTATCCATGATTTTAAAGGTTTAATTTTGTTTGGAGTGTGTTTTGTCAGAATTGTAGTATTATTAATTAATTCATTTTTCAAATAGTCAACGAAATATCTCCATGCATCATCTGAGTTTTTTATTTGGAAGAGCTCTTGCCAAGATTTACTTTTAATTATATCTTTTAAATTCTCAAAATTAATATTATTGTACATAATTGTCTGATTACTTTTATTTTTTGTGGTGTCGGATTGCAATGTAAATATTGTTGTGTAATGATCTGTAATTGTTGATTTGTAAACAATGCTTTTGTTTTGTTTATTAGTTTTGACCATAACGTGATCAATGCATGATGTTGATTCATTAGCTATTCTTGTTGGTGTATTGATGGTACTAATTAATCCATGGAACTCTAACATGTTCAGATAGTCGTGGCATTGATGGTGTGGGTTATTTGGAAGTATGTTGATATTTAAATCTCCCATAATTATTATGTTTTTAGTGTAGGAAAGATTTGAGAGTATGCTATTTAGACTGTTAAGAAATGGTGTTATATTACGAATCGATGGAGAGCGATATATTGCTAGAATGCACGTATCATTATTATACATTATTTGCATACAGCTCGCGTCAATAATGTTTACTTCCGTTACAACACAGTTTAGGTCGTTTTTTGTGTATACCACTACTCCATCGTTCTGACTATCATGTTTTGATGAGTTGAATGAAGAGTAGTGAGTTATAAATTTTGGTGTGTAAATATTTGTCAACCAACATTCTGTAAGAATAATAACATCAAATTTTATATTAAGGTGGTTAAGCTGTATCTGGAGTTCATCAAAGTTTTTATTAATTGACCTAATATTTTGGTGCATAATAATAGTGTTTTTTGAATCGGTTGTTACGTATTTGCATATTTTTGCATCTGATGTTATAAACAAATTGTCTTGATCACCTAGTTCTTCATATGTATTATTAATGGTAATAGCCATATTAAAATTTATATTACAAAAAAAATAAATTGTTTAATTCCCTTAAATAAGAGAAACACTAATCCATAGCCATCACTGGGGATTACAACCTTTCATTGAAAGTGGTAGAGGTGAATTATTGTTGCAATTTGAAAATAATAGTATACAACATGACTCACCGAACTGAGGGGAATCGACCCAGTGAATGACCGGTAAAAGTGAGACTCTCAAATAGGAAAATTAATCAATTTTTTTAAGGTCATCAGAGTGTTTGATATATATTACTCTGTCATTTTCATTTTTTTTAACCATCACCTTACATTCTTTGTACCAGACATATTTATATCCCATTTCTTTCGCCTTAGTCTTCGACCTCCACAGAAGATCTTTGAAATAGGCACCTAGGATTTCGCTAATAAAAATCTTCTGGTATCCGTTTCCTTGGGTTGTGGTAGGGTTGAGTAGCTTCCTGTTCAGTAGAATCTGTCGCCTTTTTTGGGGATTAGTGAATTTAACGTGGAATTTTGGGGGGACTCCTGGTCGTCGGTCTGGAATTTTCTTGATATCGAGAATATCATCGCCTTTTAAGTCGACACCTGTCACTGTGACCACTCGTTTAATTATTTCTGCTGGCTGTTCTCCCTCTTTTTCTGAAATTCCAGCAAATTCAAGAGTGTCTTCACGCGTTCTCTGCTCCACTTCTGCTAGTCTAACTTCAAGGCTTTTTATTATCCCATCTTTTTCTGTTAATTCCTTTCGCATTGATTCTACTTCCGAAACCAGTTTAATAATGGTCTCCATCTTTAGATGGATGTCATCATATTGCCGGCTGATAAAGTCTCTCGTGCTTCTGCTTTCTTGATTTTCATCATCAATTTTTTTTATTATTGCTTGCTTAAACACTTCAAGTTTTTTTTCCATCTTCATCTCCATCTTTTCCAGTAGGAGATCAATATTTATACCCTGGGACTCCGATGTGAGACTAGTCCCGGTCGTTTGCCCTTTGCTTCTCAGATTTTTTTCTGAAGTTGCCATTTTGAAATTGTTATTTGGTTGTAAGGTCAAACACTGTCTATTTCACTCTTTATTTGACAGTTAGTTCCCTTGTGATATTTTGATAATGTTTTAGTTTCTAAAACTGTCAATTAATTATCCACTAGTGGGAAAGCAACACTTTCCAAGTAAAAAGGAATAATTCTTATCAGTTATGACAAGTGCACTGAATGTTAGTTCACTGTAATAAAATAATAACAATTGATTTCGGGAGCAGAGCAAAACACAGCTGTCACTCGATGTAGGTATGGAATATTGAATATCTCCGCCAAGAACTAGAAACCAAACCTCACTCCATGAACCCGGGCACCCCTGCTAAGTCACCAAACATAGAGAACCACAGGCCTATGGCAGAGACGTTTGTTATCCAATAATTGCCAGAAATTTATTTAAATACCTAGTAATGGTATATATATTTTTTTTAAATTCAGATCAATTACCGAATAGTTTACTATGATTACCTTAATTAACCCCCCCAAAAGTTACATGACAGTTGATCCGCTGACAATTGACGCCCCGACGTAATTATATACAATGGGCAGTCGGTTTAGGGAAAATATGGTGTACCTAATAGGCCACTTGCATCACATTTTTTAAATTTTTTTTCCGGCTTAGACAAATATTATTTTTAATTTTTTATATATACATATATATATATATATATATATATATATATATACATCCCGCTACAGATTTGGCGTCCTTTCACTTCGCATCCTTTTGGCTACCACTGCTTACGGTAGGTTTTTAAATAAAATTGCGGTGAATGTTCACATGTTTTTAGGTTGACAAAAGAGTGATAGTAAAAGAATTATCCAGAAATTGTGTTTTGAGGGTATTCAAATTTTTGATAGGTACGTATACTTTAGAGTCTTTTGGGCGTCCTTTCATATTGCCGCCGTTTTGGCAACCGCGTATATCGTACGTATATCACACTTCATTCCATATTTAGGGCGTCCGTTCATTACGAACATTTGACGACCTCCGTATATTCCTGTATGCAGTACGTTTAAATTACGATGCTTTCAGAATCCTTTTAATTCGTTCTCGATTTGCCAACGGTCTATCTATCGTAGGTACATAATGATTGGTTACATAAATATTATTTTGAAGGAAACCAAAACAGAATCCCAAGAAGTCAAAACGGTAGACTGTTATTATATCATTTTATATTTGGGAGGAAAAACAACAATCAAATTAAAAATTTGGGAGGCAGGTGTGGGTACCGCCGCCCCGGGAACCATTTACAAGATAACTAACAGCCCTGCCATAGGTCACACCAAGTGGTTAGATATGTTTGGTGTCTTAGCGGGGGTGCCCGGGTTCACGGGGTGAGCTGTGTCTAGGTCTTGGCAACCTATGCATTTGCCCACCTACTACATGGCGGGCCGGATCAGGAGAGACTGGTTGAGGGAGACCTTTTCATCTCTCCAACCGGACTCTCGATCCACGCCTTATATCACAGTGGGAGGGATGGATTCATATGTCTGTCACTCCTGGACACATTGACCCCCAGATTCCTAACTACCATTCATACTTTTTTCTTTCCCAAAACTTCCTCTCCTTCCTTTCCCCAAAAATACCCTCCACACAACATCCCCAAAGATGACATAGGCCTTGAGGGAAATTGTTTTCCTCAGGGCCTGCAGTGTGGAGCTAATGAAAAAAAAATATATAGAGTGAACAGGAACTAGGTTATTTTAGTTACCAATAATTATTTGGGATGCATAAAATTGGCTCCTTATTGCGATAGGTAGCAATTGACAAGTGCAATAAAGGCACAATTTTTTTTTAAGAAAGACAATCATTATTGGGTTACAAATAATCAGTCACTAATTTAAAATCTCGTACTTTTTTTTTCTTTTTTTTTTACATGAGCTCCACACAGAAGATCCTGAGGGAAATTATTCATCTTAGGGTATGTTGTGCGGAGAGCTTTTGAAGGAAAGGAAGGAGAGGAAAATTATTTTAAGGAAAGGGGTTTAAAGGGTGGGTAGGAATCTGGGGTTCAGTGTGTCCCGGTCATCCGCCTCCAAGACCTAGACAAACCTCACCCCCATTCTGAAAACGACCTTCGTTCGTCGTTTCCACAAAACTTTAACGTATTGACCAAATCCAAGAAGAAAATTGATAAAGAAATAACAAAAAAAAATACAGGGTGCAGTTCACACGCCGTAGAAATGAAACCTTCAGAAAACGAAAGTAGACAAGAGTGGATAGGCTACGAAGCACCGCACAAAGAGAAGCCCGATTATTATCTTATTCTCTTGTAGTCCTATAGATGTATGTTTTAGCCTCTTTTTAGTGTCGCTATTTTTAGTTTCATCGAGTTTCAAATCACAACGGTGCTACAAAAGTTTTCACTTCAAAAAAGGTCGAATGCCGGATTTTTGTTTTTATTTCGAAAAGGACTCGAGGCATATTTTCAGAAACCACGAGATAGAATGTGAAATTCAAAATATCCTGACAATAATGAATGGCAAGGAAAGAAAAGGTCTTCTGCTAAATTGCATAAAACGGGAGATTATGTACAAAATTATCAGGAATACAAAAAACCCATTACAAGAAAATACCATTCCTCATTTAATGATTATTTGCCATGCCCCAAATGCTTGGGATTTTTTTCGATTAAACAATATGAAAACATAGAAAACTATGCTTAGATATTTAATTTAAATGTACCTAGACAGATAATTTAATATGTATGAAGAATGAGTTAATGATGAATGTAAGTAAGTCTAAAATCGTGGTGTTTGATACAAAAACAATGTGAAACTTAGTTGTGAATGATGAATACTTGGAGCAGGTGGATAAGTTTTTGAAGTATGTATTGTGAAGTATATTTGGGAAGTGTGTTTACGGTAGATGGGAAGGCTGATAGAGATATGTGAAACAAGGTTAAATGTAGGTAACTCCATTAACGGAGGATAGAACGCTAGTGGCGCCAACAAAAAAACTGTCCAAAGAAGCGAAGCCAGCTATCCATAATAGAGTGCTGGAACCGACCCCCATGTATGGCTGTGAGGCATGGAACTGGTAGAGGAAGGAAGAGGAAGGAAGCAAAGGAAGGAAAGTAGGCTGAATGCTGTAGAATTGCGATTCCTGAGGCGTGAGTATGGTAAAACCATGTACGATCTTGGGAGAAACGTTGAGATCCGCGAAGAATGCAAGGCCAATGTAAACGTAATGAGTAAAATTACGAAAGGAACGCTCGGATGGATTGTAGAGCGAATGAACGAGAAGACGTGTGGCATTTCAATTTGGGAGGCGGGTATGAGTACCGCCGCCCCGGGAACCATTTATTGGATAACCAACACCTCTGCCATAGGTCACCCCCAAGTGGTTCACTACGTTTGGTACTTAGCAGGGGTGCCCGAACTCATTGGGTGAGGTCTTGGCAGCGGATGCGCCTGCCCACCTACTGCATGGCGGAGAGAGACTGGTTGAGGGAGGCCTTTCGACCTTTTCAGCAGGACTCTCTCGACCCATCGCTTTGCACAGCTATTGGAGGGATGGACTCATACGTCCGTCACTCCTGGATATACTAAACCTCTGATTCCTACCAGGCGCGGCCGGTGCCTCAAGTTATAGGTGGTTCACCAAGCCATTCATAAAAAACGAAAGGTTGATATTATATTTAAAAAAAAATCTAGACATCATGCATAATTTTACATTACTTGCTAAGTATCTAAAAATATCATGTAACTGTAATAGTAAAAATATCGTGCGATGTAAAAACATGCTGATGTCTAGAGTTTAATATAGTCAATTGACCTGCCAGGTAAGTAGGTATGTTTTATGTATCTGTTTGTAAATTCAAATAATAAAAATACATATAGCCTAGGAACTCATAATAAATTGTACAACGCAACATAACTAAAACGGCGCTCTAGTAATTATCCAATTATTATAGAATTATTCTGGTATCAATATTTTTAGAAGCATTTTACACTCCATTACTATTGATATTACATCTATTGGAAGATTAGTGGAAAGGGTGGGTGTGATATCCATTTAAAAATACTCAACCTTCCAAAGATAATAATAATAACGCAATAATCCAATAATAATAATTAACACACAAGAAACACTCTGCGGCGTGGATCGCCAATATCGCCATTTACTGTCGTGACAACTTCGATCAATGGGTGACAAACAAATAATAATGTCAAAAAGGTACATCCCAAGGGCTCGAACAAGATAATGTCACACGAGACGCATAGCTGACCCTTTGACTAATGGTTACATTTTAGAAGAGAAATGTTATTACTTAATATTATCTTGTTCAAACCTTACTACCGCTGGAACCAAAGCTTCGGAATATTTCCGAAGAATGCCGAAGCTCTTCGGGTCGGCCATGCGGCACGCGATCAGCCGATTTTTAGTGACATGCATGTTTCTGACGTTTTGGGATTTTTTACTACGAGCATCATTCAAATTACGGGGCGCTTAGCTCTGGCGCGCGGTTTGGCATTGTACCTACCTCGGTTCCTCGCTCCTAGCGGGTACCCGCCGTAACTGGCGGGTGGGAACAATGCGTTTATTTGGCCGTAATACATTGTTAATTGTTAGATTGATAATTAATTATAATTTAATTTAAAGATTGTGCTCAATTTAATAAATAAACACATTACGTAGAAATACGATGAGTTGTAAAATGATGTTGAAAGACCCTCCTCACTGCATCCCCTAAGATGACATAGGACCTGAGGGAAATTATTTTTCTCATGGCCTTCTGAGTGGAGCTAATATAAAAAATGGCAAGACCAAGTGAATCAGATACTTGATTCGGGCTGCATCAAGAGTCAAAATAATAGAAGAGGATGTGTGAGACGATGTATGAATGTGAACGAGGCAAGGAGTGTGTGCCAAGACCGAGTTGTTTGGCGGCCCGTCCTCTCTGCCTACCCCTGCGGAGAAACGGTGTTATGGTTAGTTAGTTAGTGAAGGATGATTTTATATATATTTTTGACGTCGAATTCTGGTGCAACTTTTGCTATACATTGGGTCATCATATTAATAATTATGGTTTCTTCTTGGTGTGGTTCATTTTCATTTTGTGTGGTTTGAAGATTGAATATTAATTTTGCAAAAATTAAAACGTTTTTTATTTTATTTTATAAGACTCGAACCCACGCGGTCTGAATTGTCTGGCCACTAAATTCGTGAGGCGCTTTACGCCGCTGGACTATGGGAGCCTTGAGTGAGAGCGAGGATTTACCGTACCTATTATATTAGAACTAATTAACTATTATATTAAAATAATAATAAATTTTCGTGACGCATTTCTGTTTCATTTGAATTTCAAGTCGCTAGTAAGTAAGTATCTAAAACTTAAAATAATTAACAAAATTTATTATTACACTATGAATGAAAAAATAAAAAAATGAAAAAAAGTACTTATTTACTTATCACTTCTGAGTGATAAGTATAAGAGATTAGATAGACTAATCGGTCTCCTCATTGTGCGGTGATTCGTAGCTATTCGATCTCCCCTTCGTGCGGTGCTTCGTAGCTTCTTCGCTCTTGTCTACTTTAGTTTTCTGAGGTTTCACTTCTACCGCGTGTGAACTGCACACTTGTACTTTGAAGTGTAAACTTCTAGCACCTGCAAATCGCCTAGTACCGTTGTGATTTGAAACTCGATGAAACTAAAAATAGCGACACTAAAAAGAGGCAAAAGCATACATCTACAGGACTGCGAGAGAATGAGATAATAATCGGGCTTCTCTTTGTGCGGTGCTTCGTAGCCAACCCACTCTTGCCTACTTTAGTTTTTTGAAGGTTTCATTTCTACGGCATGTGAACTACGCACTGTATTTATTTTTCGTTATTTCTATATTAAAGACGTGGTAATATCGTGATAAATTTTTATGTTTTCACCTACCGATATTTGTTTATTCATACTTTAAATCAGTAAAAACAATACAAAAAACATAAAAATCGTTTTAGAAATTTTATTCTCTACAAAACTGTACTGAAAAAGAGGTACGTACAGAAAACCAAACCAAGTCGTGCAATTTACTTGTTTTTATAAACTTATACACATTTTTACGGCTGTGTATCTCAATACTTATTAGAGGTAGAAGACATTTTTTTTAATAAAAATTGTAGATAATTTTATGTTCTACAAAACTTGTGAAGTTACCTTAGCCAAAATTTTCATTGAGAACGAAATATTTGAGAAAAACTAGATTTTGGCGCGATTTCGGCAGGTTTTTTCAAAACGGCGGCGAAAGCTCAAGTGACCGAAGGTCGAAAACTCAGATTTTTCATCAGGAGATGAGTGTATAAAACATATAAAAAAATTGGGGCTACCGAAATAATTCCGATCGCGACCCCCTTTTTTGCACTAATTGCACTGTCCTATAAGTCAGGCGAGATCAAAATGCTACAAAGAACAAATAATTATTTTGCGGATAGGCCACTTGCATCGCATTTAAAAAAAAAATCCGGTTTAGGTAAATATTCTAAGACATTCGGCATTTTTTTTAAATCGTATTTTTGAAACCCTGGCGATTTTTTGAAAATTTCAATCCGAAAAATCAGACCATTTTTTATAAACCGGAAAGACGGGACATAATTTTATGGGTGCGAAAAAACGATAATTACATAGCAGAAAATCATTTAAAAAAAAGATCATGTTCCACAAGAAAGGGCACAGGAGAATAGCGAGGCATTCCAAAAATATTATATCTCATAAATATTTTTTTTCCTTGATCCATCTTATTGATCATAAATCATTATAATGTTCAACGTCTATATTACTAAATCCAATGAAATATACTTGTACTTGTAAATTATAATAATAAGAAGAATATTATAAAATTTGATTTTGTTAAGATCAGCACCACTACCATTATACCTCTAAACACGTGCAGACATCATAAAATGAACGGGGTTCTCTTCATAACATATGTCAAAAAGAAACCAAATGATAAGTTCGCAGAGAACAAACAATAATTCTACTGAACGTTAAATGTCAAATTCAAAAATTCGCCTGAAATCAAAGTGCTGCCATATAAAAAAAATAAATCAGTGTGGAATTTTATAAAATTAATAGGAACATTTTCGGCAATTATTATAAGCAATAATTATCAGCCTGAAACACTCATCAACATTGAAAAATCTTCCGAGAAAAGATACTTGCCGCCAACGGCGTTGGCGGCAAGTATCTTTTCTCGGAAGATTTTTCAATGTTGATGAGTGTTTAAGGCTGATAATTATTGCTTATAATAATTGTTACCCTTTGTGCTATGCATAAAAATCTTGTCTAAACGTTAGTTTATAAATTAAAAATAATAATTAACATTTTCGGCGATGGGACATTTTCATGTAGTGACGTCACGGGCCTAAATAATGGATTTATTTATTTAAAAATAAATTTAAAAAACTGTACATTTCTAAAAATTTTTACTAACATTTTCGTAATCTTGGTAAAAATATCTATCCACACGATTTTTTCAAAGTCGTTATGAAATCCATGCAAGTGGCCTATTGCTTGGGTAGGTAGTAGGCAAATCAATAAAGAGTTTGAGGTACGCAAAAATTCCTCCGTCGATGAAACCTTTGCAGTCACGTGGAGTATCATTTAGGGATGACGAATGACAAAAGATCCAACAAAATATTTAACGGGAAGTTACCTAGTTATTTTTAGCAAAAACTGAAAAAAAAATTATAACTCCCGCTAGAAAAGTATTTCTTTCGAAAACTCTTCACATCTTGTTAGTATTAGGTAATTAATATCCACCTGATTAAATAGAAATTCAACAATATTATTGTTGTGAAAGTGTGTTTTTAAAAAGAGATTTGTTTTTTTATTTCTATTCTTGCCGGGAAAATTCCTCCCTCCAATTTTTGATCACGAAGTGTCTTTATATTGGTGTTAGCTTTATTTAATCAAAAGATCCAACATTTTTTTTCTTTTGGTACATGCTTTTTTGATATCAGTCAAAAATATCGCTCCGGAAAAATCCTCCGTCCAATTTTTTTAAGTCAAATTGATAGGATAGCTATGTTAAAATAATTTCTGCAAAGATCCAACTAAATTTTCAACGACAACCTATTTTTTTAAATTGATTTCGATTGCACGCAGATTCCACGTGACTTTTGTATGAACAGGAGTCCGCGGGGTAAGGGAAGCGGTGGGGCTAGTCGCACGGGGGGCAAGCAAGCCGATCGGCGCGGGATAACAGCTGTGTGGGTGAGGTGAAGGGAATCTTGATAGGGAATTCGGCCGGCAACAGCTAAGTTTGTGTGCGCTTATTGTTTTGAATTTCGTTAGTGTGCGTGAGCTTGGTTTCAATGCGATAAAGTAGATATAATGAAATAACGCTGATGCGCAGGTTAAGCGAAACCGGTCGGTATAAAAAAGGTTAATGGATGAATCGTGGTTACAAACTAAGTGATTGTTTTATTTCAATTAATATCTTTGTCAAACCACAAAGTGACTGCTTTCTACCAAAGTAAAAAAAGGATTTAATTATCACTTATAATGAATGTTCATCTTCTTATGTACATGAAAAGATATAAAACGTTTAAAAAGAATTAAAAAAATATAATAAAAGGTAGCTAAATAGGTATCCGAAACAATTTTAAAAAATCCGAGTACGCAATTAAAAGTGAAACCTTCAGAAAATAAATTAGAATACAGTGGGAGGAGTGGCTACGAAGCACCGCACAAAGAGGAGACCGATTATACTCTTATTCTCTCGTTGGCTAAATTCCATAGATGTACGAGCATTTTTTTATTATGTATATCTTACTAATTTTAAAAATTTAAATATTTAGAGATGATGTAGGTACATAGATTAAACTCGAGTACGTGTAAACTTCTTTAGCACCGTTGTGATTTGAAATTCGATAAAACGAAAAATAGCAACATTAAAAAGAGATAAAGACATACATCCATAGGATTAAGCCTGCAAGAGAATGCGATAGACTAATCGGTCTCTTCTTTGTACGGTGCTTCGTAGCTATTCAGTCTCCTCTTCGCGCGGTGCTTCGTTGTCGTCTCCCCACCCTTGTCTAGAGTTTTCTGAGGTTTCACTTCTACTGCATGTGAACTGCACATTTGTATTTTGAAGTGAAAACTTCTTTAGCACCGTTTTGGATTTGAAACTCGATGAAACGAAAAATAGCGACAATAAAAGGAGTCAAACACATACACCTATAGAATTTAGCCTGCAAGAGAATGAGATAGTATAATCGGTCTCCTCTTTGTGCACTTCTTCGTAGCCTTCCCGCTCTTGTCTACTTTAGTTTTTCTGGAGGTTTCACTTCTACCGCGTGTGAATTGCACACTCTGAAATTTTTTACTGTAGAATGTTTACTCGCGACTGTCTGATAAGTATTTAAGAAACTTTTAAATGGTTGTGATGCATTTGATGTGGTGGGTTCTGGTTCATTTCAATATTTTCACCTACGACTTAGTCATCTAATGATTCATGGGGTGTGGTTTGTTCGGGTCTTGGTGGCGAATGCGTCTGCCAACCAGCAGCATGACAGGTCGGATCGGGTGAGAGTGGTTAAGGAAGTCCCTTTAACTTCTCCAGCCGCACTCTCTCGGAACATTGCCTTGCACCGCAGTGGGAGGGATGGATTCATACGTCCGTCACTCCTTGACAAACTGAACCCTAGATTCTTACCCACCCCTAAAATCCTTTTCCTTCCCATAGCTTCCTCCCCTTCCTTTCCTATACGCAGCGTCCACAAAGATGACATAGGCCCTAAGGTAATTATTTTCTTCAGGGCCTCCTGTGTGAAACTAAAGTAAAAAACAAAAACATTTATATTAAATTTAGTCGCATTGTTTTCGATGTTGTTTCCTCGAATACAATGTTTCTGAAAACACGCCTCGAACAATTAAAATTATAATTAACGGGTTGTTAAAAAAAATGACAGATTCTTCAAATATTTGAAGTTAATTTTCACAATCTGTGCAAGTTGTATTCAAGTTCATTGTTATAACAACAGAACTTGAATAGAACTTACACAGAACGTGAAAATTAACTTAAAATTTTTAATTTTTGATGACTCCTACAAATTTTTAAAACCACCTGTCCTAAGTCCTTTTCGAAATAAAAACAAAAATCTGGCAGTACTATTTTGAAGTAAAAACATCTTTAACACCGTTGTGATTTGACACTCGATGAAACGAAAATTAGCGACACTAAAAAGAGGCAAACACATACATCTATAGGATTTAGACTGCGAGAGAATAAGGGGGCATACATTAATAACGTGAGCAGTTAATTTTCCAATTTAACCCCCCCCCCCCCTTTGGTGAGATTTGGTGCCCCCCCCCCCCTCTCCCCTCACGAGACATCAGTTGTGTATCTGGGGTCCCACCCTATCCCGTCCCGCCCAATGCTATCCCGTTACGCCCCCCCCCCCCCGTTGTGGTAAATATGATCGCGACAATATGCTGAAAAACTGTTCAAGATTTGGTGAGATTTTACTGGACCCCCACCCCCCATTTTGAGCTCAATTAATGTATGCCCCTAAGATAGAATAATCGGTCTCCTCTTTGTGTGGCGCTTCGTAGCCTACCCACTCTTGCCTACTTTAGTTTTCTGAAGGTTTCATTTCTACGGCATGTGATCTGCGCACTGAATTTATTTTTCGTTATTTCTATATCAATTTTCTTCTTCGATTTGGTCAACACGTTGAAGTTTTGTGGAAACAATGTTCGTGGGTCGTTTTGATTAGATGAATCATCCATGCAATATTTTTATTTTTTCGATTAAAATTAATTGGTGAGCTCGCCTTTTGTTTCACACATGGGATTTGGGTCGTATCCCACCATCACCGTCAGAGTAAGTGAACTCCTGTAAAATAAGAATCGGGAATTTTAAAGAAGTAAATTTGACCGTATAAATGACCGAAAAGAAGAATTATTAATTGAAGGCAAGTACCTCAGATTATCCGAATTCTATGTCATAGGTAGGTATGACTCCAAAGAATCATCTTGATATTGCATTTCTGTTATTCTTGCAATTATTTTGTTCCGTTGCATTGAGTCAACCGTAATCAATAATGTATTGTAATTTAGACACTAAAATGGTCGGTCGCCAAATACCTACACTCCAAATCACATGTACGTTAATGCTCGGTATACGATAATACGATTGATCACGATAAAATTTTAAAAGGCAAAACATTCGAGGCAACCGAGGCTAAATAAGCGCGGCGGCAACGTCGCAAAATACGCCACCGCCACGTGCACCTCAACTCTTGTACGGGAGTTGGAATTAACCGGCAACGTTGTTTCCCAACACATTTGCCAACGCCTCGGTGGCGGGTAAATGCTAGGAATGAAAGGCGGCATGTTATGTCACACCGGTCGCCTAAATGTCGGTAGGATGAATGGTAGTATACATGGCCGTGTATATCACCTAGCGCCTAGCTGCGTAGCGACAGATGGCGGAACTTTAATATTCGAAATCATCCACCTCACGCCCAATTTGGCTACCAGGACAATTTTTGCCAAAATGCTTGTGACGACATGTACTATGAACTGTGTAAAAATTTCGAAAAATAAAGTGGCGACCGTATATCGGTCGCCAAATGTCGGTGGTCGCCACTTTAGATGCATATTTGCCCATGCTGGTCGCCAAATAGACGGTGTTATGTATATATATATGTAAAGGAAATATATTCCCTTTAAATTTGAATCCTATAATGTCAATTAGAATGCAATCATCGATTGTCATTTGTTTTGTTATTCTATTATTTGATTGTTAGAAAAAAACCATTCAAAGTGATATTAATAAACATAAATGTCGTTTCTTAGTTAAAAAAAACTTTGCAACACAAGTGTTTTATTTAGAAATTAATAAAAAGGAATTAAACCTATCAACATATTATAAAACGACATTTCGTTTTAAACCAAAAATGGAGAAAATTCAATTCGAATTTACGCTATTACCTGGATGCGATGGCAGATCAAATATTATTAGCATTACAAAAATAGTCACAAGTGATGGAAAAGTGTTTACAATACCAGAAATGCTACGATCCGCCAGCTATCACGAGGAAATAATGAAAACTAGTGCTTTTGGAAAAATAAAAAATAGTTTGAAAAAAAGATACCAAGTTAGAAGAGTCTGGTTAACCATGACAGAAGAACTAAAAAAAACATATGTAGACGAAGATGGAAACCTACAGTTTGGAGACCAATACCTCGAAGAATTGGACGAAAAAAGTTTACAAGTACATCAAAAAGAAGATGCATTAGGAAAATTAATTGAAAAGTTAATGGAAGATAAGCAACAGAGCTTAAAAAACATTGCTGAGAAGTTTGTTATAGAAAAATTCTGCACTAAAAATACAAATGCAAGCCAGTGGATGGAAGTGTTTGAAAAAGAATGTTTGCGGTTTGATGTGACCATGGATGGAAAAAAAATAGAAATACTCAGATTGTTCATGGATAAATCTTGTATAGACTGGTACAGTTCCATGATTATAAAACTAACAATGAACTCAGAGTGGTCAACATGGAAAAACAAATTCTGTGAATCATTTGCAAACAAAGGATGGAACCCTGTCACATACGCACTATCATTTAGATACAAAGATGGTTCTCTGTTGGATTATGCTATGAGAAAAGAAAAACTTCTATTGGATGTGAGAAGATCAATTGACACCGGTACTTTGATAGATCTTGTTGCTTCCGGACTACCAGAATTCATACTTAACAAGATCGATAGAGAAGGATTACAAGATACTGTAGATTTGTTTAATGAAGTAAACAAGTATGAACATATGGTCAACAAAAAAAGATTTATGAATAAGAAAACATTTGGAAATGCAGAACATAATAAAAATGGGGGTAAAAATCCATGTAAAATTTGTGAAAAATTGAATAAGGGCATTCGTTACCACCCTGAAGCTACATGCTGGTTCAAAACAAAAGAGGATGAAAAATTTAAGAGAAATGCCATTAAACATGTAAACAATTCAGTGATAGAAACTGAATTAAATGAAAATGATCAAAAAAACTAATAGTAACACCATTAATAAAAGTCAAACTATTACTAAATGATAAATTAAAAATATACGGAATTTATGATTCAGGTTCAAATGTTTCTCTAATTAATTCTAAATTATTGAAACTAAAAGGAAAAGGAAACAATTTGAATGAAGCAAATTTAGTAACGATTAATGGTGTTAAAAAGACGAGTGGTTTGACAACGTTAAACATAAAAATTTTTGAATTGGAGAATAAAGTTGATGTGTACATTATTGATGAACACAATTTCAAGTATGATTTTTTGATTGGATTAGACATGATAAAAGACTTCAAACTTATCCAAAGTGAAGACTTACAAATATCACAGAAACTCTGCCTAAATAATACAAATAAAAAAGAAAAATATTCTACAGATATGAAAACGAATACTAAATTTAATCATATAGAAAAACACAGAATTAATTTTAACGAACATGTTAAAGAAGAAGATTTTAAAATAACAATGAATCATTTAAATAATGATCAAAAAACAGAAATAAATGAACTAATAGACAAATACACATCAGTGTTCGCGAAGAGTAAATATGATGTTGGTACTGTCAATGGATATGAAGCGAAGATAGACTTATTAGTGGATAAATATTGTAGTAAGAGGCCTTACAGATGCAGTGTAGAAGATAAAAAGGAAATAGAAGAGCAAATAGCAAAATTATTAGACAATAAACTGATAGAAGAGTCGTACAGTCCATTTGCTGCACCGGTCACTCTAGCATTTAAAAAAGAAGAAAACAAAAGATCCAGATTATGCATAGACTTCAGAGACTTAAATAAAATAGTAATACCTCAAGCTCAACCATTTCCATTGATTGAAGACCTAATGACAAAGACCAGAAATTGCAAATTTTTTTCAACGCTGGATATAAACTCAGCCTTTTGGTCTATTCCATTGCGGATTGAAGACAAAAAAAAAACAGGATTTGTAACACAGGAGGGACATTATCAATGGACCTGCCTGCCTTTTGGATTGAAGACTTCTCCGGCAATTTTTCAGAGGATATTAAGCAATATATTGAGAAAATATAAACTAAACGAATTTGCTGTCAATTACATAGATGACATTCTTATTTTTTCAAAAACTTTTGCTGAACACATTGATCATCTGACAAAGCTGCTGAATGCAATCAAAACAGAAGGTTTTAGATTAAAATTTACAAAATGCACATTTGCATCAGATATGGTAAAATATCTGGGTCATATAATTCAGAATAATTCAGTCAAGCCAGTAAAGGATAATTTGATTTCAATAAAGAATTTTCCTATTCCAAAAACACAAAAGAATGTGCGACAATTTCTAGGAAAAATCAACTTTTATCATGAGTACATTCCGAAGAGTGCAATAATACTAGATCCTTTGCATAATTTATTAAGGAAAAATCAAAAGTTTATTTGGACTGATAAATGCCAAAATGCTTTTGAAACGATGAAAAACCTAATATGCTCACAACCGATCTTGGAAATTTTTGATCAAGATTTACCAATTAATATATATACAGATGCTTCTCTAGAGGGTGTTGGAGCTATTTTAAAACAGACACAATCTGATGGAAAAGAAAAACCTGTTGCTTACTTTTCGAAAAAATTAAACAGCGCACAGAAAAAGAAAAAAGCAATTTACTTAGAATGCTTAGCTATAAAAGAGGCAGTGAGATACTGGCAATACTGGTTGATAGGAAAACCATTTACAGTTTATTCAGATCACAAACCGCTGGAAAATATGAATATCAAATCTAGAACCGATGAAGAGCTTGGTGACTTAACATATTACTTATCCCAATATGATTTTCAAATTAAATATTCTCCAGGAAAGTACAATATTGAAGCTGATTGTCTAAGCAGAAACCCAGTCTTAGAACCAGATGAGAACCAAGATGAGCAATTAAAAGTTGTCAACTTAATAAAATTAGAAGATATCTTAAAAGATCAGGTCAAAAATGAGAAGATACAGTGCAGAAAAGATAAATTGATATCGAAGAATAATGTTTATTACAAGAAAGTAAAAAAAAAAGAAAAAATAATTCTATCAGAAAAATTCAGCATAGATTTTATCAAAAATGTTCACACAGACCTAGGTCACATAGGAATTAATCAAATGCAAAAAATGATAAGCTCATGGTACACATCAGAAAACATGACAAACAATATAAAGAGAACTTGCGAAAGTTGTGCAGTATGTTTAAAGAACAAATCAAGAGGTCAAAATAAATATGGATTGATGTCCTACTTGGGTCCCGCAACAAAACCTTTTGAAATATGTTCTATTGATACGATAGGTGGTTTTGGGGGCTCACGGTCAACAAAGAGATACTTGCACCTGCTATCAGATCATTTCACGAGGTTTGCATATATTTTGACGTCAAAAACTCAAAATACCAACGATTTCATCAAACTCTTAAACTCCACAGAAACTAATGACATTGGCATGATACTATCAGACCAATATCCGGGTCTTAATTCTAGAGAATTCAAAAAATTTTTGGATGAAAAAAATATTCCAATCATTTTTACTGCAGTAAACTCGCCTTTCTCAAATGGATTAAATGAAAGATTAAATCAAACGCTAGTCAATAAAATTAGATGCAAAATCAACGAAAATGACTTAAAAGTGGCTTGGACAACTATAGCCCGTAATTGTGTAAAAAACTATAATGAAACGGAGCACACTGTCACTGGTTATGCGCCTCAGTACCTACTTAACGGCACAGATGTTACGATTTTGCCAAATGAGTTAAAACTTAAGAAGACTGACATCGATTTGATTCAAGACAGAAAAAAAGCTCTGGAAAATACTATAAAGTCACATAATTACAACAAGATGATTTACGATAAAACCAGGAGACATATTAACTTCAAAGTTGGTGATACTGTTTTTGTGGAGAATGGAAACAAACTTAACAGGAAGAAGCTCGACGAATTGAGAATCGGACCCTACAAAATAATAGAAAAATTATCAAACTCAATTTACAAGATAAATACTGGTCGAAAAAAATTAGAATCAAATTTTTTCCACATCTCGAAATTAATTCCAGCACCTGCATTGATGAACCATGAAGAGGATATCGAAGATGAATGAAAATTTTTGCAATAATTTTCTTTCCCGCGGGGGGGGGGAGATGTAAAGGAAATATATTCCCTTTAAATTTGAATCCTATAATGTCAATTAGAATGCAATCATCGATTGTCATTTGTTTTGTTATTCTATTATTTGATTGTTAGAAAAAAACCATTCAAAGTGATATTAATAAACATAAATGTCGTTTCTTAGTTAAAAAAAACTTTGCAACACAAGTGTTTTATTTAGAAATTAATAAAAAGGAATTAAACCTATCAACATATTATATATATATATATATATATATATATATATATATATATATATATTTTATTTTTTTATCTTATTTTTGAAACCCTGGGGATTTTTTGAAAATTTCAATCCGAAAAATCAAACCATTTTTTATAAACCGGAAAGACAGGACATAATTTTATAGGTGCGAAAAAACGATAATTACATAGCCGAAAATCATTTAAAAAAAAAAGAACGTTTTCCACACGAATGGCACAGGAGAATAACGAGGCATACCAAAAATATTACATCTCATAAATATTTTTTTCCTTGATCCATCTTATTGATCATAAATTATTATAATGTACAACGTATATATTACTAAATCCAATGTAATATACTTGTACTTGTAAATTATAACAATAATAAGAATATTATAAAATTTGATTTTGTTAAAATCAACACCATTATCATTATACCTCTAAAACACGTACGGACAACGTAAATTGTATGGGGTTCTCGTCATAACATCTGTCAAAAAATCAAACCAAATGATATGTTCGCAGAGAACAAACAATAAATCTAGTAAACGTTAAATGTCAAATTCAAAAATCCGCCTGAAATCAAAGTGATGCCATATAAAAAAAATACATCAGTGTGGAATTTTATAAAAATAATAGGAACATTTTCGGCGACGGGACTTTTTAATGTAGTGACGTCACAAGCCCAAATAATGGATTTATTTATTTAAAAATAAAAAAAACTGTGCATTTCTAAAAATTTTTTCTAACATTTTCGTAATCTTAGTAAAAAAAATCTATCCACACGATTTTTTCCAAGTCGTTATGAAGTCCATGCAAGTGGCCTATTACACAAAATATAACTTCCCCGAAGGTACGTGCAGAGAGGATGTACCGCTGAATAACAAAAGTATAAAACATATTTTCATTCAAATACATAAAGGAAAAATCTGCTTCTCTTTACATATACGATATACTGTATATACCAGCGCACAAGTAAAAAAAATATCGACACTGTGTATAAATTCGTTTGATATTCATACTAACTTATTATTAAGAGGAAAGAAGACCTGAGAAAACCAGAAATATGTCATTTTTAAATCAGATTTTAGATGTATTGACTCTTTTCCACAAAAAATTATAAATGGATTTCGAAAGATTGTTCTTTTATCTAGCATTCGCATGTTTTAAATTTTGAGAAAAATGTTTATTTTCAGTATAATAAGGTTATACTATAGGTCATCGGCAGATTTGTTAAATTTTCAAAAAAGATTTTATATTTTACCACACCCATTTCAAATCATATAATCATTCAGTAAAATAAATCAATACATTATCTGGGTATCGCATGTTTTAGAATTTTAATTTTAGTTTAAATAAAATCATTAAAAATATATACGTACATGTGTTTCCTGACGAAAATCGGTCCGTTTGTGTATTTATTTGCGCACTTACAAACTAATATATTTCAGATTTTTTTACATTCTTATTTAACTTAGACATTATTGAAAAATGGTAAATACTTATAATCAAAAAATAATTACAAAAAGTGCATAATTTTAATAGTTTTATCATCACGCCTTTCAGCATTTTTGGATGTATGTAGGTATAAATTAAAGCAACTTTGGAATGAAATAAAATCGATATTGAATTATAATTTTAAAAAGCTGGTACGGAGAATACTTAATCTTTCTCATTGAAACTGCCCTGTACGATCGTAAGAAATGTGAATTTTCGGCCGCTGGCTGGTTAAACGCTCTTAAGGGTATTTTTGAAGTCGATTTTACATTTGAAATTGCTAAATAATGCACAAAAAATTATAATTTTATAGTAACTACCATTTCGGGGAGCCAATTGTCGGCAGAATAACTGTCGGGCCACCACTCCCTCCAGTGCGGGAGGGTTAAGTAGAAAAACTATTTAATTCAAAAAGGGTGTGGAAATTTAGGTGTAGCTTTACTCTACACCGCCAGTAAATTGATTAAAAAATATGTAAATTGTTTGAGAATTATGCTTGATCATGATTAAATCATAAAAATAATTTTATGTGTACAAAATATGTAAATTAAGTTAGTCATTATTCCATAATGTGGTGTCTGTAATTATATTCATATTCTCTGACTTTTAAAGTCAAGGGAATACGTTTACATGGCAGATCCTTTGAGCAGATAGCTTTTGGAATTATTTATTATGCAAGGGGGGACCCTTTATTGGTTTTGCAGCCATAAAAATTGATTAAATATTTTCATGGTTACTCGTATCCATCAGGAATATCAATAAGCCATTGGATTTGTATTTTATTTGCGGAAAAAGCAATTTTATTGTCAATATCTATTTTAAATCAATGTTTTATTATGGTGCTTTCAAAATAAATTAGATTGACGTGCATAATTTTTTTTTAAATCATAAAATCTGACTACTTGATAATTTGATTTAAATTTTCAATTAAACTTGTTTTACAAGGTTTTGCCTGAAATTTATTACCTCACAAGAGTCCCAACTGCTCCCTTCTGAAGCCAGTGTTTTTTTTTTTTTTTTTTACTTTAGCTCCACACAGGAGGCCCTGAGGAAAATCATTCCCCTCAGGGCCTATGTCATCTTTGTGGATGCTGTGTGGATGGTTTTTCTAGGAAAGGAAGGAGAGGAAGTTCTGGGAAGGAAAAGAGTATTAGGGGTGGGTAAAAATCTGGGGGTCAGTGTGTCCATTTATGAATTCATCCCTGCCACTGTGGTGTAAGGCAATGTTCTAAGAGAATACGGTTGGAGAAGTCTAGGGAACTCCCTCAACCACTCTCTCAATCTGACCTGCCATGCAACTGGTGGGCAGATGCATCCGCTGCCAAGATCCGGACAAACCTCACCCCTTGAACCCAGGCACCCCTGCTAAGTCACCAAACGTAGCGAACCACTTGGGGTGTTGGTTATCCAATAAATGGTTCCCGGGGCGGCGGTACCCATACCCGCCTCCCAAATTGCAGTGAGTCTAGCTAAAGCTAACAATAACACTCCTTGTGTAGATGGCGATAAGGTTTAAATTTCCGTTTAACACTAGCCGCCTGTTTTGATTTATTCAAGAAAAAAACATCGCCAAAAAGCGTGTTTTTATACTTTATAGGTTAGTCTAAAACCTCACCACGGGGGGGTTAAAAAGTTGCTAAAAAACATCACGTGATTAATGGACGACCCCTTTACGTTTACATGCTTGCTTACAAGCTGAAGGTGGATATTTTGAAAATTTGTTAAATCAGTTAAAAGCGATGACATTAGTTAAGTGTTCAATTAGTTTATAACAATTTAATCGTTAAAAGCGTGTCTTCAATTGTTATTTAAGTGCAGTTATCTTTTTACATTTGGTTTAAAACATACGATCTGTATAAACATCAAATTCTCGGTCTTGTTATTGTTTACAAACGGTTTCCATGGATATTGTTTATAACGGTTTCCATGCCAAATCACACCAAACAACATTGCAACAAATGCGCCCGGCAAGCTAACTTGGGAAGTGCTACCTTACACTAAGGATTTTTAGTAGGCATCTCTTTTTGTATGGGAAAAAAAAGTTGGAATTTCAGAAAAATTTATTTATCTTTTTTACTCCTACCATAATGTAGAATCACCTCCCAAAGTTAATGCACTTTACCCCCGGACACCTTGTAGTTCTATACAGCCAATGAATTCACCTATCTTTTGTCGATTATCACATATTCGTAGGATTTATTGACGGCCGGCGCAGTGCAGCGGTAAGGCGCTTGACTAGTATTCCGAAGGTCGCGGGATCGAATCCCGGCTTGGCAAATAAATTTTATTTGATTAATTTGTGTATTTCACAATTTATTCATTTAAAATAATATATAGTATATATTTGCGGCACATTCCAGAGTGGAAGATACTCTCAGTATCGCCCTGGTGTAAGACCACCATTCCGAATTGAAACGTTGCTTGAAATGGCTTCTGCCATGTCTGGTGACCAGATCTGAATAGCCAGGTTCTTCCCCACCTTCCTCTTCCCTATCTCCTTCCCCTCCCCACTACCTTCAGCCTCACAACATACCCCAATTGGGGATGCCATAGTCCCACTGGCTCCAGACGGGAGCAGTTGGGACTATTGTGCGGTATTCATGTAAAAAAAAAAAAAAAATTAAAAAAAAATATTATAAAATCGTGAACATCTACTTAATTACTTACAAATGAGGGAAATTTTGCCAAAATTGGCAGTAAAGCAATCTGAAGTATTTTAAATAGTGCCACATTGTGGCAAAAAGCGCTCTAGTGGATAAGAAGGCTAATCAAAAAATTACTCGATTATTTCAAAGGCAAATATGACAAGTGTTCTACACGCAGTATTTAAATAAAGCATCTATAAAATATTTCTAAGCAATCTAATTTTCAAATCAAAATCATATGATTTTGTATTACTATTAATGCATCATCTTAATTAAAAAAATGTCTTTGAAAATAAGATGTGCTCAATGGCAGGATAATATTGTTTCACAATTTCAAATATTCTGCAAAAATCATCAGAGCTGGTGAAAATGTAGTAAGATTTACCATAAACGCAATGTTTCCATTTCCATTGGTAAAAAGTTAAATATTTCTCTGATTGATCAATGCAGATCCGCCCGGCCGGAGATGAATGAATGCAAATTAGTTTTACCGTGAGCCGTGCTGGATTTAAATTAAATTAACAATTTTATTACTGTTAATCTTAAACAATATAATGCAACATAAGATTTCTAGTTTATTTTAACCCCTCAGAACTCAACCATATTTTATCAGAGGGTCAAAATATTTCCACTTTATAATAGAATCAAAATAAAGGAAATATATCCGAAAATTAAAAACTGTTTTTGAAAGGATATAAAATGCGCTTTCAAATTAAATAAATCGAAATATACCTATAATTTTTTTAATGTAAAATTTTTGAATGCAAACATAAAAAAAAAACTTATTAAAATGGCTCATCTTACGTTTTTTCTAACAAAAATTATCGATATTATGTACACATTTTATTAGTAAACTTTGGTTTTATAAAGGTGTATATTTTAATTCTTTTTTGGTTAACTTTTAGATTTGAGTAAAAAGCATGGTGTTTTCTCTTTCTAAAACTGTTTATATCATATTTCTCCAAAGATATTGAAATATAAGTAGATGTGCTATCTGCTGTTTTTACTATGTGGGTCTGCGCTTCCGGGTGTCGCCGATATTGTTTACCAATTAACAAATAAACTAAAAGAACAAATAAATAACAAATAAACCAAACGAACGTTAAACTAAATGAACGAATTCTTTCCTTATTCAAAATATATTGTTAACCAATATTAATGCACATTTTCAAAAAATCAACGAAATGAACAAATTCTTTTTGTATGAAGACTACGCTAATTAGCGCGTAGTCCGGCGACAGTTGCGCGGACACCATAGCATATCTCTTCTGTATTTGAATATCTTTGTATTTCTCACTGTGATAGTAAAGAAGATACAACAATTTCTGTGAAACCTCCACGAGTTGTTCCAAAAGGCGAACAAATTAGCCTGAAGGGATAACTATAACTATTAACTGAATAACAGAACCATGTGAGACGGTGTATGCATGTGATTGAAGCAAGAAGTGTTTGGGTACCGTTGCCACGGGAACCGTTTATTGACCAATAACCAACACCTTTTTATTTATTAGCTTTATAAAAATAACGACAAATTGAAATTTAGAACCATAATACAAAGATACACAACAATACCTATACCTGATATAAACGGTTCCGTGCCAACTCAGAATGAAACCAACTCAGAAACACCTCAGAAAGGTCATTAAAAGCTATGAAAAAATAATTTTAAAATAGCCGGTAACCCTAACATAACTTGTATTTAACCGATTTTTTAATATTTTTTTATCATCACTCTTAATGATCTTTCTGAGGTGCTTCTGAGTTGGTTTCATTCTGAAGTGAGTTGTCTGGTCACCGATATAAACAATTCTGATAAAGTGCATCTTCTTACTTAAATCTATAAAAAGTGACATAGCAGGGGTGTCCGCATTGAGGGGTGAGGTTTGTCGGGGTCTTGGAGGCGGATGCGTCTGCCCACCAACTGCGTGGCAGGCCGTCTCGGGGGAGACTGTTTGAGGGAGACCTTTTGATCTCTCTAGCAGGACTCTCAGATCTCCGAACAACGGAACCGCAGTGGGAGGGTTGGATTCATAAGTCCGTTTCACCTAGACACACTGACCCCCAGATTCCTACCCACTCCTCATATCCTTTTTCCTTCCCAGAACTTCCTCTCATTCCTTTTCTAAAAGCCCCTTCACACAGTATCTTCAAAGATGACAAGTCTGTGCGTAGCAGTAAAACAAAAATTGTGGCGGTCTATTTTTTTTGACACAAGAGTCCTAATTGCTCCCGTCTGGAGCCAGTGAGACTATGACATCCCCATCATCATCGTGATGCTAAAGGTAGTGGGAAGGGAAAGGAGACTGAAAAAGGAAGGTGGGGAATTACCTTGATATTCAGATCTGGTCACCAAACATGGTCAAAGCCATTTCAAGTAACGTTTAGATTATGAATGGTATTCTTTCACCAGGGCGATACTGAACATCTAGAACGTGCGGCAAATATACAATAACATGTCATATTATTTGAAATTGATAAATTGTAAACTCTTAGCTTTGAATAAAAATTTTCTAGAGGAAAAAAAGGTTTTCACTTTTAGCCAGTAAAACTCATATTAATGGTTTTTTGGCATGCAATGTGATGTAATGTGTTTTGTAACGCATTAGGTATATGAAGTGGTTCAGGAATAAAACAATTATTTTAGTTTGTATTAAAAAAATATTTATCAAACCTATATATTTTTTCTCACGTAGAAAACACAGGTGCATTTACAGAAATTAACGCGGCAGTACAAAACATTAACTGGAGAATTTGTCTGCATCCTAAATATTTGTCACAGATTAACTATAGCAGTAGATAATAATTCTTTATATTTTTTTTATTCATAAATTTAAAGGGATTTTTTTTTAATACAATTGTACATGGAAAAATGAGAAAAAATGCAGAATGTATTTAAATAAACATTTACAAATTTTTTATAAAAAATAATTTATCATGAAAAATAATAGTTCTTTTTTATATGAGAAACAGTACATGAGGTTTAAAAGTATGTCGAAGTTGTTTTTTGATATGAAAAGTACTGCACGTTGCAGAGAATAATATATCAGAATCCTTCAGGTTTTGATTTTGATTAAACAATTCGCAAATCCTTCTGATCGGATCCCTGAAGTCATCGGTTCTATGATAACTCAGAATCATGCAATTTCAAAACCCCTTTGAAAGTTACTCATTAAAAGTTATGAAAAAAATTGGAAAATAGCCCATAACCTAACATAACCTAATCTATTTAACCAATTTTTTATACATTTTTTTCCTCACTTTTAATGACTTTTCAAAGGAGATGTTGAAGTTGCAGGATTCTGAGTTGTCTGGTTACCGGTCGGTATGAACCATCTATGGTTCAGAAGGGATGTGCACATTGCTACACATATCTTCATACTGATTCGTGGATGGTTTGAAAACTTGGCTATCTTGAAGAGCATTCATATTTATGTTCCCGATGGTTATCTCTGTGCCCAACAGCATAGACTGTTCCATCTCCCAGCCTGCAGGACTAACTTGCCAATGGTCAAGCCAGTGGGGAGAGCAATCTAGCTGTTGAACAGAATGAATTCGGATATCAATATATTTAGCATCAAGGAAGCTGCTTTTAAAAGGCAATCTCTATTACCATTCGAAATTACTATTTTTATATAATTCTCTTTAAGAAATGTATTTAAAAATGCACTAAAATTAACAATTTTGTAATGTTTTTAAAACAATAAATTGAATTGAATTAGGCTAAATTGAAAACTGCCCTTTTTTATAACATCCATGATGAATAAACACATACACAGTCCTTCAGATGTCGGATAGAATAGTATCAACACATAACCTCTCATCTGTGGTTTGCCCACCAGTGGGCACAAAAAAAAACTTTGCTTTTTTTAAATGCGATTTTAACCCTTATGTATAAAGAAACTGTATGAAAGATAAGCTCAGAATGGCTTGCGCCATTATCAATACCTATGTTCTATTTGATTATTGTAGCTACTCTGAATGATTTTAAAAGTATTTTCTATGAGATTTGCGGGTGACTTTTGGCAGCTGTCGATGGCGGAAATATCAATATTTAACATTTTCAAATGAGTATAAAGGTAATTTTTCTTTGAAAACTCATTTGAATTGTGTTTTTTCATGTTGGGTATGTATTCAGGCTTGTGTAGAAATAATAAATTCAGTTTAAATTTATATGAATATAAATAATAAAAAAAACTTCTTACAATATTATCATGAAAAAAAGATATATTACCTATCTGGTAAACAGAAAACAATCGCTTTGTTTTTATATTGTGGGTGTGGTTTAGCGGTAAGGCTCTTGACACGCAATCCGAAGGTCGTGGAATCGAATCCCTGCGTGGGCAAATAAATTTTATTTGAATAATTTGTGTTATTTCACAATTTATTTATTTAAAATAATGTATAGTATATTTGCGGCACGTTCCAGAGTGGAAGATACTCTTAGTATCACCCTGGTGTAAGACCACCATTCAGAATTGAAACGTTGCTTGAAATTGCGTTAGCCATTTTTGGTGACCAGATCTGAATAGCCAGCTACTTCCCTACCTTCCTCTTCCCCATCTCCTTCCCTTCCCCTCTACCTTCAACCTCACAACATACCCCAATTGGGGATGCCAATATAGATAGTCTCACTGGCTCCAGACGGGAGCAGCTGAGACTCGAGATATTACTATAAAAAAAAAAATATATATATATATTTGACCAGACCTCATAAAGCTAATTTTCGCGCGATTTTCGAAATACCAACCCACTTTCATTAATTTTGTTAGAAGTCCGAACATTACATTCGAAACAAATATATTTTTGTAAAGTTAATTTGAATCAACTTTTAAATTAGATTCATTGTATGAAAAAAATAAATTAAATAATTTAATCAAGATTTACTGTACAATGTATCATTTCTCTCTATTCTATGAAGCAATAACTTTTTTTTTTAATATGGGACAATAGATTATTTGAATGTGAAGCCGCCATTGTTAGATTCCATCCATTTATAATATGGGCCGTATTTCTTGCATGCTCAATACAGTCCACTCACTAACAGTAGATAC
The DNA here is from genome assembly GCA_929108145.2 of Limnephilus rhombicus. NCBI lineage: Eukaryota > Metazoa > Arthropoda > Insecta > Trichoptera > Limnephilidae > Limnephilus > Limnephilus rhombicus. The sequence goes on along the minus strand of OV815287.1, from coordinate 8,185,117 downwards.
TCTATTCAATAACTCTATAATATTCTATAGATGATTGACCAAACACATGCAAGCCTTGTTTGAATATCCAGTTACTTTTTATAATGGACATGCTCTAGTTTTCCCATGTAGAGTATATTCCACTTTTCGATCATTCATTTTATTCATAAATTATTTAATATTTTATTGTAAATCTTTGTAACTAATTCAATAATCACTTTTGTTAAATGGGGTGACTTTGATCCTCGCGGTTATCTGCATAATGACGGCCTCCATAGTCTAGGGGTAAGGCTCTTGACTCGCAATCTGAAGGTCACGGGATCGAATTCCGGGATGCGCAAATAAATTTAATTTCAAAATTAATTAATTAAAAATAATATATAGTATATTTGCGGCACGTTCCAGAGTGGAAGATGCTCTCAGTATCACCCTGGTGTGAGACCACCATTCAGAATTGAAACGTTGCTTGAAATGGCTTCAGCCGTGTTTGGTGACCAGATCTGAATAGCCAGGTACTTCACCGCTTTCCTCTTCCGCATCTCCTTCCTCTCCCCACAACCTTCAGCCATCACATACCCCACTTGGGGATGCTATAGTGTCACTGGCTCCACTTCACTTAAAAAAAAAAAATCTTCTATCACTTTGAAATCAATTTGAGAGGTAAAAGGTTTGGGAGGAATGGGTAACGACGCCTCAGGAACCATTTATTGGATAACCAACACCTCTGCCATAGGGCGCCCCGGGTGGTTTACTAAATTTGGTGACTTAGCAGGGGTGTGCGGGTTCATGGGGTGAAGTTTGTCTAGGTCTTGGAGGTGGTTTGCCTGGACACACTGAACCCCAGATTCCTACCCACTCTTCATACCTTTTCCTTCCTAGAACTTTCTCTCTTTCTTTTCCTTAAAAAGATACTCCATACCACATCCTCAAAGATGGTGTTTAGACTCTAGACCCTGAGGGAAATTATTTTATGTGGAGCCAAAGTAGAAAAAAAAAAAAGAAATGATGTGTTTCTTTTTAATGATTTTTTTTTCGAGCTATGTGGATACAATGATATTTCAGAAATAAATGTCAAATTGTGGGTTGAATTGTAAAGCATTTTATAAATTTCTCAATGATAATAACAGCGTTGTGTGATTTATATTGTTAAGTATATCAGTGTCTATCGATATATATGTACATAATTTTATAACTATGTGAATATTCGAAATTACATTTTTTTTACAAATTTTTTGGGATTAGTGTATGATTGTTATAAGCTTATAGAGTTATGTTATATAAATATATCAAAGTCACCCCACTCTGAAAGGAGCAATGATCACCATGTTTTTTTTAATCCTTACATATTAACAGATAAAAAGGTGAAATAAATATGACAACATTTTACAACACAAAAAAGTTATTTAGTTTCAAATTTGAAAATGAATTGAAGTCACCCCATTTTACATTATTAATATTTTTTTAAATATTTGATAAGTAGTGTATGAAAGCAATGCAATAGTATTGTATAAGATTTGCAACAGAACTTTTTCTATTACCATCTGTTTTTCCTTATAAGGCGCCCTTCTCCATTTATAGAGTAATAAGTTCATATAAGGCAAAAGAGATTTGCAAATCAGTCATGGGCAAATTGCTATTTAGAAATTAATCAACTGATTCGTGGCTCGTGTTTCTTTTCCAGTTTCGACACCACCAACGGTGGTACCCTCGCCATCATGAGAGTGAAGGATGAAGAGAAACAAACAACTAGTCGAATCAAAAAAAAATCTGATGTTGATCTCACGGATTGGTTGTGGGGTGGACAGCTCGGAGGCAAAGGAACGGTGCTGGTCTTCCGGAGCTGTGTCCTCGCCCCCAAGGAGAAGACCTACCCTTACTCCACCAAGAGCGCCTTCAACATCCCTCCTCGTAACAGCATGATGCATATTAATTCTCAAAATGACATTCTCAATGACCCGGCACATCGTAACAGCTTGACACTTCAAAAAACATCCCAAGAGATTCCTGGAGAATCTGAACCTTGCGTTCAAAACGGCGAAGAAAGCGTCGCAAATCATACTACGGAATGGGAATGTAAAACTATAGATGATTCCGACGCCAGCACGGAAACTAGTGTAGACGCCGACACTACTTCCTTTTCATGTGAGTATCCCGATACGAAGAAAAAGCGCGATATTCGAGATGTGCTGAACGATATTAATAAAATTACGTTGAAACGAAAACTCAATGTGATAAACACTACTGCTGATGCTATCAAGATATCTCTACCAGTCGAACATCCGTCATCCGACGAGGATAACGACAGCGGGCACGAGACTGAATCGCCAAAGAGTTTACTGAAAACAATTCATAAGAATAAAAAAAAGCCCGAAGAATCGTCTGATCAGAAATCGTTTCAGAGTTCTACATCGAAAGATTCCGGTGTGTCTTCCACTCATAGTAAAAATACTCCTGATATTTCGTTAAGTTATGATTCCACTTATAGCGATATTTATAGTAAGGATTACCGTGATATTAAGGTTCCTGAGAAGGGTCAGATGCCGGCCTCGTTGATGAATCTCACGTACAAGACGGCCATGACTGAAACAAAGCTGCTGAGCAGGATTCTGCACGCTCACGGCTTCCAGGATACATTGTCTCATTCCAAAGATTTTTCTCTCTTGTGGACCGGACTACATCCAAAACCGGATCTCCTGAGATCATTGGCTGTGCATCAAAGAGTTAATCATTTTCCAAGGTAAACTATAATTATTACAATCTATCTTATGATAAATTTTCATATTTTAATAAATATTTATAAAGTAGCACTTTTCTATACTTACTAGATATTTACTACACTACAAGTATTTTGATCTCCAATCCAAATTTAAGTTTTGTATGAAAAAGGCATTGAAACCATTTCTCTTAAGTTGGATTTTTGAGAGAGTTTCGGTCTATTATAAAGAAGTTGTGTTTTATTAGATAATTTCACAACAGTCGCTTACGCCTATTAATTATAATCTTCACATAATATGTTACACCACGTTATTTTTTATTTATGTTTATTTAAGAAGCATACAGTTGTGTATAAAGTAATTGTACATAAAATAGTGAATATAATTTAAACCAGTTAGGTTCCATTTATAATATTTAGTTGTTAATGGTTAATGATTATGTGAATATGAATCAAGTAGTAATTAAACAATCCTAGTAGGTATATGGTGTAAGCATGTTGTAAAAAAATATCAAACAGGTTATAATAATCAATTATTCTTTAATATTAGTGCGCTCCCTCTATCATCCATATTTACATGCAGTAGAATCCGGATATAATGACCCTCAAGGGACCGCACAAAACGGCCGGATAATTTAAGGTTTTTATTATGATACATTTTTTATAATGTTATTGTAATTATTTTTATGAAATGTGTAATAGTGCAGATAGCTAAATTTATTTTTTTAAATAAATTTATTTTTTAAAAATAAATTTAGTAAATAAAACATTTAATACAAATTATAACTTTAATGGTACTTAAACATTCCATATAACAAACATACATAATGTACCGTAATCCAAAAAGATATAATGTACCTACATTCTGTGCAAGTAAATATGTAGTTACTAACGTAGAAAGTTTGTAATTTGAGTTTGTTTTTAGCCAATTTTTGTTCGATAGTAATAACTTCTCACAGAATTGTGAATATGCGACTAAACACTGACTGTGATGCCCGTGGGGAGTAGCCGCGCGCGGGGGGTAGCCAGACGCAGGGAGTAGGCGAGGCGCGGGGCGGCGAGGTATTGGCGTGTAGGTTTTGTTAATAAAACACTGCGTGTCGTTCTAACCAGACGAATTATCATTAAAATAGGTCAAAATCGGTAGTTTTAAGCAGTTGGTCATTTAAAACGGAGTCGAACTAAACAGATACGTTTTCCTACTAAAAGCTATGAAACGTAACTTGAGTTTACATTGTCGTCGCTAAAAACGGTAGGCCGTTATATGCATGCAAAGTCTTTATAACCGAATTCTACTGTCTCTCCATAGAATTCATACCATCCTTAGTAATCTTCTTCTTCTTTTTGAACGCTTATAACGAAGAATTGACCATGAATCAGAAATCAGTTTTCTGTATCAGCAAAAAACTCTCGGAAGGTTTTCGGTTCAATTCAACTATAACTTCAAGACTTAACTTTATTTACTTTCATGAAACTATAACAAATAATCGACACACTTTTATACTATAATATTTTCATAGATACCTATATTTTTATACAGTTTCTTTAAAATTTACATTTATACTTTTACTCGTTAATGTAATTTAGCATTTTTGTTTATATTACCCACACACAAGCAATGACTTAGTGGGTTCCCTTTACCGTCTTTTGGAGCTGTTTATATTACCCACACACAAGCAATGACTTAGTGGGTTCCTTTACCGTCTTTTGGAGCTGTAGAGTTTATAAAAATCATTTTTGTAACTTTTCAAAAATAATTGTTGAATATTTTTCAACAAGACTTCAACAACTTTTTAACTGCTAGTCAATATGAATACGCTAATTTTGGACTTATTACATTGAATAAGCTAAAATTTTATTTGTATTTGTAGGTCTTACGAGCTTACGCGTAAAGACAAGCTGTTCAAGAACATAGAGAAGATGCAACACTTCAGGGGGTCCAAGAACTTTGACTTCATCCCGATGACGTTCCTGATGCCCGTGGAGTACCGGGACCTGTGCACGGCGCACTACCGCACCAAGGGGCCCTGGATCATCAAACCCGCCGCCTCCAGCCGGGGGAGGGGCATTTATATTGTCAACTCGGTGAGTGGTAACTCCTCAGATTATAATCATCAATATATATTATAAAAGAAAGTGTACTACAATGTGCGTGCCGCTAAAACACAGAAACGAGTCCCGGTACGAACAAATGAGTTATACGGTGTGGTAGCCCTCTATCCTCCATCCATAAAGAAGGTTCCCGTTTTTACCTGACAGGCTTGCTTTTGAAGGTATAAGTGCTTGAAGTTTCGCCCTCTAGAAATTTCTAGAACAGTCTAGAACATTCAAGAGTATTCCAGAGCATTCCACAACATTCCAGAACATCCCGGAACATCCCAGATCATTGTCGAACATTTCAGAACACTCTCAAATGTTGAAGAATGTTCTGAAACATTGTGAATCATTCGAAGCCTTTTTTGTACGGGTGGGGCTACCCATTGGTAAGGGTATATAAAGCAAGATCTGTCGTGGGTTCGTTGATATTAAATTCGCCAATTTTAAAATACATACAAAATTTTTATGAATCATAAAAATATAGGATAAAAGGTTAACTATAGGTGCATTCAGTGGCTCTCTAACCACTAGTTTATTTGTCTCCATATTAAAATTTGGAGGCATGATTTTTTTTAAAGAGGGCGACAAATTTCCAAATCAGACGCTACAAAATCGTGGACGCTGAACGCTTATTTCAATTATTAACACAAACATTTAAGTGGCTAGGAGTAAAGTAAAAAATATTTTTAAACTTTTTCTATTTTTGATTTTTTTAAAATTTTTATATTAGCTCCACACAGGAGGCCCTGAGGAAAGTAATTTCCCTCAGGGCCTATGTCATCTTTGGAGATACAGTATGGAGGGTCTTTTTGGGGAAAGGAAGGAGAGGAAGTTCTGGGAAGGAAAAGGTTGTGTAGGGTGAGTAGGAATCTGGATGTTAATATGTCTAGGAGTGAGGTACTTACAAATCCATCCCTCCAACAGCGGTGCAAGGCCATGGGTCGAGAGGTCTAGGTGAGGTCTCCCTCAACCAATGTCTCTCAATCCGGCCCGCCATGCAGTAGATGCAAACGCATTGGCCACCAAGACCTAGACAAACCTCACCCCATGAACCCGGGCCCCCTGCTAAGTCACCAAACGTAGCGAACATATTGGGGTGACCTATGGCAGGGGTGTTGGTTATCCAATAAATGGTTCCCCGGGCGGCAATACCAAATCCGCCTCCCAAATTGTAATAGATTAGATTATCATCGATAGATTAGATTTTATATGTAAGTAATTAATATTTTAACAATTACATTCTAGCCCGATAAGATCCCCAAGGCCGAGAGCGTGGTGGTAGCGAAATACATTGACAAGCCGCTCCTGGTGGACGGGCACAAGTGCGACCTGCGCCTGTACGTGTGCGTGACCTCGTTTGACCCGCTGCTGATCTACATGTACGAGGAGGGGCTGGTACGCTTCGCCACCGTCAAATACGACAAGACCAACAAAAACCTGTGGAATCCGTGCATGCATCTCTGCAATTATAGCATCAACAAATACCACTCGGATTACATCAAGTAAGACATACATCATTAGTATCTATATATATAAAAATTAAAATAAGTTTGTTTCTGCATTTGTATGTATGTATATATGCTATATATATGTTGCTAAACCATTCATCCGATTGCGATGAAACTTTGAGGATTTGATGTGTGCATGCCTGCGATGGTTTCTGATACAATAGTGAGCTCTGGCATCACGAAATTATGCATTGCTAAACTGTTCATCTGATTGGAAGCCGACGGCCACCGCGTAGCGCCATGAACGGGCACCAGCTAAATCGTACGGGGGGTACGTATGATATGCGCATGCCCGTGATGGTTTTTGTATACAATAGTGAGCTCTGGCATCATGAAATTATGCATTTGCTAAACCGTTCATCCGATTGCGATGAAACTTTGAGTTTTTGATGTGCGCATGCCCGCGATGGTTTCTATATAAAATAGTGAGCTCTGGCATCATGAAAGTATGCACTGCTAAACCGTTCATCCGATTTAGTGAGGCAGTTTTTTTTAGTGAGGCAGGCAATGCACAACTAAAAATACTGTATAACTATACTACTCCTGTGTAACCTTTCTTACATTACTTTCTGTTTGTTAATTTTTCTGTACTGATTGATGTAATCTATTTGTAAACTACATTGAGTATGTAATTTTTTTATTTTTTTTTAGTTATATTGTTGTTATTTCATTGAATAAAGATTATTATTATTATTAACTTTGGGATTTGATGTGCACATGCCCGCGATGGTATCTGTATACAATAGTGAGCTCTGGCATCATGAAATTATGCATTGCTAAACTGTTCGTCCGATTGTGATTAAAATTTTGGGATTTTATGTGCGCATGCCCCCAATGGTTTCTGTATACAATAGTGAGCTCTGGCATCATGAAATTATGCATTACTAAACCGTTCATCCGATTGCGATGAAACTTTGGGTTTTGGACCCATTTTATAAAATGGTCACCAACACTCAAACTGGGTAAAGCCGAAGCAAAAGCCACCCGCAGGGCCTAGCAGCAAAAACCTGCGGAGCAGTATATTATAAAACAACCAGGACACTAGCTTTTCAAAATTCTCCGATTCCAAGACTTCACAGTCTCGGAAATAAATATTCTGTTCTGGGTGATATATTTAATCTTAAAACTAATCAGTATGAATGTTGTATATTCTATCACTTTTATTTTTCTAGACACAAATAGACCTATGTAGCTATATAATTTCTATGCTTCTGATATTTTGTTTTTTAGAATCTTTGAAATTCAATTATATGCTGAGGATTCTTAGTTTCTGTTCACATTTTTATCTATGTATTTTATTTAATATTTTGTTGCAACTTTTTTTGTCATTCGATTCTCGTGCGCGTATCATACGCGCCGATCGTAAGCACCCCCCGTACGATTTAGCTGGTGCCCCTTCACGGCGCTACGCGGTGGCCGTCCGCTTCCAATCAGTATCACGATACCGACAGTGCTGATCGCACGCAACAGTCGCATCATTTTTGTCTGATACTTATTCGTTTGACGTTTGACAGAAATAGCGTCGGAACATGAAAGTAATGTTAGATTTGTTCTGGAAGTGGAAAAAATGCATGTTTACATAACTATACTTTACCAGAAAACGTAAGAAACGATTTAGTGGAGAAGGCATGGATTGATGTTGGAAAAAAAGTCATATGACATTGCATGACAACGTGTTCACTCCACGGCTGCACGTGAAAAATGATCAAGTTCAGTATATTTCGGATAGCGCCGTGTACGGAGACTAGCATTAAAAAGTGGTATATCAGCAGGGTACTTGTGGTTTCGTCACAATTACGTAGATTGTAAGTATCTCCATGAACGGAGGGCCTTATTGTTTTAATTTTTAAGTATTTACTTTGATACAAATAGTTTGTAAAATTTTATAAGAACAGCCCACTTTATCATTCATGAAGGGTGTGCTTTTGAAGGTTGGAAGTGTCGCCCTCTAGAAATTTCTAGAACAGTCCAGAGCATTCGAGAGCATTCCACAACTTCCAGAACATCCCGGAACATTCTCGAATATTGTGGAATGTTCGAGAATAGTCTGGAACATTCGGGAACGTGCCGGAACATCCCGGATCATTGTGGAACATTCCAGAACATTCTCGAATGTTGTGAAATGTTCGGGAACATTGTGGACCATTCGAAGTCTTTTTTGTATGGGTGGGGCTACTCATTGGTCGGGGTATATAAAACAAGATCCGTCGTGGGTTCGAACGTCAGTTCAATCTCATATCAACTCCCTTAATGGCAAAGCCGAATTTTATTTCTTTTGATTTTTAATTAATAACAGCTAGTTATTAATTCAAATTAAAAGAATTAAGATTGTAAAATGTAGCTTTCGTAGATAATTTATTGATTTATTGTACTGTATATGTACCTATATGATTGAAAGGTGTGTTGAATAATACAAAATTTTGTTTGAAAAGTAACAAAATTTTGTATTATACAACACAATCGTGTGAGAAACGTGGAGATCAGCAAAGAATGCAAGGTTGATGTAAGCTTAGTAAGTAAGATTCAAAAAGGGACGTAGAGCGAATTAACGATGAAAGGAGTGTAAAGAGAATATATGACGCAAATGTGAATGGTAGAAGAAGTCGAGGATGCCCGAGAAAGACATGGCATGATCAAGTGAATACATATATAATATAAGATACTTGAGTCTGGTCATGTCAAGAGTCAGAATAATAGAAGAGCATGTATGAGACAATGTATGAATGTGAACGAGGCAAGGAGTAGGCAAAGGCCGAGTTGTTTGGCGGTCCGTCCTCTCTGCCTACCCCTGCGCGGAAAGACGACTAGACGATCTAGACGAAGATGATAAATGAATAATAATAATAATAATGTTGAATAATTCCAGATGTGAAGATCCCTCTGCCGAGAATGTGGGGCACAAGTGGACCCTATCAGCCTTGCTGCGCCACTTGCGGCGCGAGGGCCGCGACACGGGGGCGCTCATGGCTGCCATCGAGGACGTGGTGATCAAGTCCATCCTGTCCTGCACGCAGTCCATCGCGGGGGCCACGCGCATGTTCGTACCGCACTTCAGCAACTGCTTTGGTAAATAAACTTATCAAAATGTTCTAACAAAATTGACCAAATGGGGTATTTCCACAAACGAGGGATTCTGTTGAAAATGTACAGAATATTTAAAGATCATTTTTCTGATTTTAATCATTCTACTAAAAATGTTTGTTATATATGTTTTCATTTAATATTATTGATTTTAAAAACGGTCTAAAACTGACAAAATCAAAACGGCCCGTGGTTTGAAAATCGGAATATATCGTCACAAGCGTCGCTCAGCTGGGCCAGCATAAATTAACACTGTCAGTGAGCGTCCACGCTCATGACGTCACACGATAGCCCCGCTCCAAATTATCATTTTGGCGGTAATTCAAAAATGGGAAACTTTTGACTCCTGTAGAAAATTTATTCGACAACATAAAAATAAAATAAAAATGCTGTAATCATCGTAATTTTTTGCTTATTTTTTTAAGCAATAAAAAAATGTGGAAATACCCTATTGAGTTGACAAATCTCACTCAGCAGTTGCGGGTTTAATTCCTCTGCTAACTGTGTCCTCCGTCATTGCACAAGCAACATATTCTGCTTGTAATGATGGTAGTCGAAGTTTCCCAAATACTGTCAGTTTATTGATAACCTTCCTTCAAGATGTGTCCAAATGTATTGTGTTTTGATGACAATCTGTCTGTGAGTGATTGTAGCTTTCGTTCAATGAACTCTGATAAAGTTCCTACCTAACAAACATACTAATTTTGGTTGTTTATGCTGTGCGTTAGTCCTGCTTGAAATCTAGTTCAAGGAACTCAAATTTGCTTTAAATTTATGTGTCATTTTCAAAATTGGAACTGATTGTAAATAATTATAGGTAGAGATACCTACCTATAATATATTTTAATTACTAATTGACATTTTCAAAAGTGATATTATAATATCCCATGATCTTTCATGGTTCTGCACTAGTAATATAATTTTTTTTATCATAAAATTATTTTAATTCTATATTTGAAATGCATATTTCTTTTGTTTAAATTTCTTAAGATTAATCATTAACTTTTTCCACGCGATCGTAACAACAGTTGATACGGCAAAAGCCATGCCTCACACCCGCCCGTATCAGCCCTTGTTACGCTAACTTCGACTGCCGATATCACAGCGCTACTATGTCACAGTATTTTTTCCCGCTCGCTAGGACATTCGTATAACTATCACGATGCTGACATCTTCAGGCATATTTCGAAAGTAAAATTGTATTTCGTAAAAAACATCTATAATCAAGTGAATGTGTCCTCGTGCCTTTGAGTGTATAGTTCACAATTTACTCCACAGATGGCGCTAGTAGTTTGCGCACGCACATGCATTCGATTCCGACTGACCAAATTGGACAAGCTTCGATAACATTTATTGTCGAGATCGCGCGTATTCGCACACGTTTGTTTATGTTGTGAAACTGTGATTTTGAATTTACATAAAAATTTTATTAATTTTAGTGTCATCAGAAGTTTTAGAACTTGTTTATACAAATTAATAATAATAAGTGATTGAGGTACCACTTGTGTCTATCAACGCAGTGTCCTGAGTACAAGCACGCGGATAAATGGCGACGTCTTTAAGATAACAAGGGGACGTTTTTGTATGGAATTTAATGTTTTTGTTTTTATAATCATCTAGGAGTGTTTACAGATGACGATTTGGTTTCAAATTGTAGATAATAATCTCATCTGTTTATATAGTATGATAAATCATGCCATAATATGCTGTAATTTGACATAAAATTGGATGGATAGGTATTTGAAATATGACATATACATGTACCGCGTATGGGTATTGAAAAAACGGAGTAGTTCAACGCGGGGAAAAGGTTAATTAATAATAAATAAATAAATCTTGACCAATAAAGTCAGATTTTCTGATTCTCTAGGGTCTGCGCTTTTATTTATTTTCAAGAAATCATTATTATTTACCGAATAGCTAGATTTGCTAACCTAATATCCCGCAATTTTTCACGGGTCTGCGCTAGTTAGGTAAAAATCTTTTAACATTTCCAGAACTGTATGGCTTTGACATACTCATAGACGACATGCTAAAACCATGGCTATTGGAGATCAACCTCTCCCCCAGTCTGGGCTGCGACAGTCCCTTGGACGCCCGCCTCAAGTCCTCGCTGCTGGCGGACACCCTGACCCTCATCGGGATCCCGGCCTGCAACCCCGTTGCCAAGACAACAGCACCCGCACCCGTCATTACCGCCCCGCAGCCCCCCAATAAACCAGTTAACCTCAAAATGAGAATCGTTGGCGTAAGTTCATTATTCCTAATATTTATACTAAAGGTTTTTAATAAAGCTTAATTATTATTTTTGAAAGAAGGGGATGAGTCCAAAGACGTTACATACTTTAGACGCGGGGTAGAAATCTCAAAGTGGGAAGCCAAACGTAAGACAATTGTACTGTTCTCGATTTCTAGTACTTTAGTACTAAACTGTCACTCGTCAAGTAAGGTCATGTCTTACCAGTAGGAAAATTGCATTTAAAAAGCGCCAAAATGCCCTCCTGTATGATGAGAAAATGTTTCCATTACACGGCAAAAATTAGTAAAAGTGAAGAAATAACATTTAATTTATATGTACACACAAATTACTTATTATTATCGATTATTATAAGCAATACAATGAATTTTCATGTTCCCCGTCCGTCAATTTTGTACGTCATTTGAGAAAAAACACACATTCTTTAATTGTCTTATGGTACGGTCACACTGAGGTCAACTTCCAACTTCAAACTTTCGGACGATTGCGTAGAAGGGTAGTTCATGCGTTGGAAGTTTGAGTTGGAAGTTTGGCTTCAGTGTGAATGGAGCATAACTTTTTAATATTTTGAATTAAGGAATTACTGAAAACAAAAGAGTGTTGCTTACTTGCCACATTATTTTGCGAGCATGTAAGACTATGGCGAGTCTATTTATATAACGTCATTGGATGAGTCAACATTAGCTATTAACGAAATGTGTATAATCAACCTTTTGATTCTGAATTTTTTTTAAAAATATTTTTAACATTTAACGAAATAAAATTACACCTTACAATATTATCACAAATTTTATATTTTAAAGGACCACTTAGATATTTCCAACTATTCTCGGTTTTTAATCTTTTATACCCTCAGGCCTCGGGCATATTCTGCCAGTAGTTCAGAATATCTCCGCTTTGCAATTAAATCTAAATAAATGGAATATTTCTGAATGTATCTGCTGTTTTTGAAAGGTGATGAAATACGCTAATTTTATTAAAATAATAAAATTTTATTTTTAGAAATAAACTTGTAATTTTTTAAATATAAAAATTTTCAGACAAAAAGTTTTAAAAACGGCTCACCTTACATTTTTTCTAACTAAAATTATAAGTGAAAAAAAACACACAGACACATTTTATTAGGCAAATGTTAAACAAATGTAAAGAATTGAATAAAAAAATCACAAAGTGTCATAACTTTTTTTCGTTTGAACGGTTAGAATCTTTGGTTTTTAATATATTATCTGGTAAGACTAAAATTTATAAAACATCAGTTTGTAAAAAAACAAGTAAGTTATTATTAACTAGTGTCAGCCGGCACACGGCGGGCTGCTCGGCATTTTTGTTTGGCATTCCAAGCATTCCATAGGGTAGCTTATATACGATTTGTGGTTGCATTGTCTTGTAAATATCTCTATATGCGATGGGCCTAAACCATTAAGATTGACAAAGTGTTCGTATCATAGTGGTACTTTAACTTGTGGTTGAATATGTTGTGAGCGTGTTATTGCATGTTTCAGTGTAACCGTGTACACTCGGCCGAAAACATGGTATCCACCATGAAGAAGGGTTTCGGGAGCACCTTCAACTCCCTGCCCGGGCACTCTAACGGCATTTCCTTTCTGTCCAACGACGAGCAAAAAATCATTAGGATAGTCAAGGGGCAGTACCAGCGCAGGGGCGGCTATGTCAGGATATTTCCCTCACAGGACTCCTGGCAGAAGTACGCCCAGTACCTCGGTATGCAACCTACTCTTTAAGGCACCTTTACATCAATTTAAACATTTCGCACATCATTATTAAAATTGTATATATTCTTTCAGAGTTGACGGTTTTTATAATACCAAATTACCAATAGCTTGCAAGTGAATTGATAAAAAGGATATTATACAGGGTGTTAGAAGCGTTCTGGACTTTCTTGAACCAGTAATTCCTTACATTATTTGGAGTAAAAAATGACAATGAAATTTTGGTTTCCGATGACATTTTGGATGTTTTTGTTTTTCAATTTAAACGTAAAAAAACATCCAAAATGTCATCGGAAACCAAAATTTCATTGTCATTTTTTACTCCAAATAATGAACCTACTCCAAATAATATACCTACTGAGGTAATTGACAGTTAAGTATGGGAGAAGAGTTGAGGTTGTTACTCGGCTAAAAAAAAAATTTTTAGTTTGGTGTTAAAGAAAAAAATTTGAAAAATAAACACAAGAAAATCACCGGAGATCAAAATTTCCTTTTTAAATTTTTTACCCCAAATAATGTCAGGAATCACTGGTTTAAGCATTTTAAGGACGTCCCTGTCCTTAGTCCTGTATGGGATTCGGGATAAAAAGTTTATGGTTTGTAATTGAAAATTATTCTCTATTCAGGTATAAAATGACAAACCTTTTACTTTTTATTCTAGAAATTGGATAAAAGACATACCTACTTGCTAATAATGACATTAATTTTAAATCTCTTTCATGCACATTATATAATTATGGCTTTTGACATATTTAATAATGCTTTTTAACATTTTGCTTTAAGAAGATCAAGGTTTCAATCGAGACTTGAAAAATTGTTTGGATAGTTAGATATATACAGTGAAACACTCTTAAGAAGTTTCGTGGCTCAAGAAGTTTGGTCCCTCGGCCCAAAATTGGCCCAATTTTTCCCACATATTAGGTTTTCCTGCTGATAGCCTCCATTCAGCTCCATAGCTCTGGAAACACCGTAATTCTTATTTGGATTCCTGGAATGTTGGCATAGTGCGTAACGATATTGCAGCATCCAACCCTATTGTTACCCTCGGAAACCATATTTCCATCATCAAAGATAGATCCCGCAATGTTTGGACAGAGTATTGGAACATTGCTAGTCAATCCAAGGGTGTCCGCTACGCCTCAATACAAAGGACTATCCCATCAAAACCGTGGTTTCTAAATTCCCCTATTTTTCCAAAAAAAGAAATTTCCTCACTTATTCAATTTTTTTTTTTTTAAATTATAATCCTAATTTTTTTATGTTACATAGGTAATTGTGCTGTGCCTGTCTCACTAGGAGTTCCTGTGTTGAGAGCAGGCGCATTTTAACATAAATAGTTTGAAAATAGTGTATAAAGGATAATTGAGAATCGGACATTGTTTCGTTCCTTCTCACCTTTTTAAAATTCACATTCTTGACCCCCAGATTGTACATTCTCTGGTCTAGATGAGGGAACTTTATATCACATATTTTTTGGTTGTCCCTCTCTAAATAAATATCCTCTCTTTTATCAAGCGCTATCAAAAATTGCCTCCCCCTCCATTCGACATTTCATCTCTTCTAAGTCTGAACTCGACTCCAATCTTCCATTTAATTCCGAAATTTGCTCATTTAAATATAATTAATAAATAATTTCACCTTTCCTTTCTCTGTAATTTTAAATGATGGCCTAGAACACCCTTGAAGGGTGAAAGCCAGAAATAATTAAAAAAAAAGGTTTTCCTGCTTAAGAAGTTTGTTTTTTCCAGTCCATTGGAAAACTTCTTAAGAGGGTTTCACTGTAGTTAGTTATATATGATACTTTTATTCGGTTGGAGGTAGAAATATAGGAAAAATATATTATTTTATGTGTAAAGGAGATGCACTGAGTTGCGAGGTTGGTTTTGAATAAAAATCATTGTCCTTAATTACATAATTTAACAGAAGTGTATATTTCCTTGCCTGGGAGAATTTTCATTTAAAATTGTAGCAATGATGCAACTTATCTGTAACTCGGTGCATCTACTATACAAATTTTCCCTTTTGCAAAAAAAAAATTACTGGCTTTTAAAATTATTATTTATATATTATAATTTAATATTGAAGCTTTGTAGAAAAACAGATGATCTCTATTAGATTTTTTTTTAGGTTTTTTACGATAATCTTACTCAACAAAATTTCTACGGTTTCCCGCTTTTTTCCCTCTCGCTTGAATTACTAAATAATCATCTAAAAACAAATCATAAACAAATACCGAGTGACATAATACAAGAAAACACTTTAGACTAAGGAAATACGGAATGCTTCCCCATTTACTTATTATCTACAATTGCGAATTAATAGGAATCTATTTCATTTAAGGGTATATTACCGCAAGCGCAGCATATTTAGGGATTTTTGATGCAGTTTTAAGAACATTTCTATATTGTTTATTAGAAAAAAATATTATGTTTTGAAAAAATAAACTATTCTTCTAATTGGTGCGTTAAAAAAACGTGTTAAAATGTTTAAAACAATTGCGTGAAAAAATATTTACTAAACCTCTAAAAATAGCTTAAAGTTCGATTATATCTTTTAATTCTAAGTACAGGAGAATTATAAAAAATATACATTATCACCACATCAATGTTGTCTAAACGACTGAATAATAAAATTATTTTAAAAAGCATTAAAACAATGCTTAAATAAATAAAAACAGTTTTTCAATATCACGATATTGTTATTTTGTCTCACGCCATTATATAAACCAAGACACAAGTTATTTCCAGTCAGTATGCGAGATGATTTCAGAGTCAAAGCACGTCAAATTTTACAAAAAATAAATACGTAAATGTGTAGGCACATAAGAAAAGGGGTCACACTAAAGATTAGTCGATATGTTATTGTGTTTTATTTCAGAACCAAGTTGACTTTTTTACTAGAACTTTCATTTCGCGGCCGCCTGTTTGCAACCAGCGGCATAGAATGGTTTAGAGTGCCCCTTTACCCGTATTTTCGTATTCCTAGTTTTATTTATTTACGTCCTACTGTGCTTTTACATAAATTAGGTAAAGATAAAGATATATACATATAGTATTGTTCACTTTGCAGACATATTATTAGTATTTTTTAGTGAACAAAAGATAATAATTGAGAATAGTAGGGAAAAAGTTTCATAATAACACGAAACGATCCTCACCATATATATCTCCCAGTACGAATCTAACAAACCTTGTAGCAATAATTAAAACTACCAAATGTGAATAACCAACAAATTGTGCTATTTCATATTGAAAAATGTTAGTTCACATTCCTGTCGCAAATTTTTAATGAGAACTATGGAATATAATATTAATATTTTCAGAGACCTAGGTATAATGCCAGTAGCCGAAATAACAAATGGTAATATTTTTATAGTCTGAGAGTGCCAAATTCTTTTAATCTCATTTCCTAAATCTATGTATTTTCTAATTTTTCAGAAACTGTTTTTTTTAATATTACAGGAATTTGGAATAGCTACATCAATGATATAAGTTATTTTTTTTAATTTTGTCATGTAAAACTATATCAGGTCTATTATGACTAATTGTTCTGTCTGTTAGTATAGTTTTATCATAATATATTTCATAAAATTCATTTTCTAAAATGAATTTGGTTCATATTCATAATATGGTAGTCAATCGTACGGTCAAGTATTAGGGAAGTCAATCAAGTTATGTTTAGTTACCAAACTTTGGTGGATTATTTTTAAAACCTGATTGTGCCTAAATGTATACTCGGACGGCGCTAATATAGAACATCCCGATATAGTATGTTCTATAGTTTCCGAAAAAGCCAAACATTTTCTACATAAATTATCAATTTGATTTATATCTTTGATTATATGCTTCCTATAATTTTTGTATTAATGACTCTATCATGAATGGCAAGCATAAATCCTTCTATTTCTGCGCTCAACTCTCCAATACTCAACCATTTGTTTGACGAAAGTTTGTCAACATACGTTTGGTTGAGATAATTGAAGTGTTTTGCATGAATAATTTTATTTGACCAGGAATCTAATAATTCCTGGTTAATATTTATAAGAATTTTGGCATTCTCGTCATATTAATTTAAAGGTGTAATGTTTATATCTGCCTTGCAAATTATTTTGTGCATTTCTGAGCTATTGGCTTTCCTATGGAAAAAATTTCTAAGCATTTCTACCTGATTGTGTTTCAAAGATGTTATTTTGATTACACCTCTACCTACTAAATTTCTAGGTAAATTAATTCGTTCTATAGCTGAATTTGGATGATGGCAATTAAAATTTGTTAACGTTGTTCTAATTAATCGTTATAAACTATCTAAATCTGTATTGGACCATTTAATTATGCTAAATGAGTACGTTAGTAGAGGTATTGCACAAGTATTTATTGCTTTTACAAAATTTTTAGCAGATAGATTGCATTTTAAAATTTTTCTGATCCTAGTTTGAAATTTAATCCTAATATCATTTTTAATACTAGTGTGATCTAATCTATTCGATTGCGGGTATCCTAAATATTTATAAACCTCACCCCCTTTCATACTTTTAATTTTGAAATTTCTAAATATACCCTCGTCTCCATCTACAATTTTGCCTTTCTCTATATGGATCGTTTTACATTTATCTAAACCAAAAGTCATTTTAATATCATCTGAAAAATTTTAACTACCTTAATCATTTTCTCTAAATTTGATTCAGAATTTGAAAATAATTTTATATCATCCATATGTATATAATAGATGTGAAACTATATTACTGTCTCTTGTATTACCGTTAATTTTTATTCCAAACTTGCTTTTAATTAACATTTTAGGCAGAGGATTCAATGCTAAGCAAAATCAAAGAGGACTCAATGAGTCTCCTTGAAAAATCCCTCTTTTTATTGAAATGCCCGGTACTACTATTTTCTTACCTTTTAAATTTACTAGTAAATCTATATTCCAAAATGACATAATATTTTTCAAAAATCTAATTATAATTGGTTTAACTTTATATATTTTGATTAGCCACGAGTGCGGGACACTATCAAAATATAACTTTTATATAAATATATAATTTTTTTATATATAACTTTTTGTAAACAATAATAATAAATATTGAAAATGACCGATATTTTATTTATCTTTCCAATATATTCAGATATAATTATGATCACATATTACGAAAATAATGCGAAATTGAATACCGTATTGTTTTGACATCTGTCAATGAAGAACTAATGCCTACCGTCCAGCAGTGTAGTTGGTTGTATCTAATAATTTATCAAAGAAGTTTGATCAAAATCTGATAAAGAGTCATAAAATCATGAGCTCCTCCTGCAATAGGTAATGTTTCTATCTAAATTTACCTAAAACATGCGCATTCAATTTAATAAACATAATTTGAAAGATGCCCAATATTTAACGTTTCATGTTCAAATCTTACTCAAGTGTACCATCTAGTCTAGATTCTTCGCTGCTCTGACTTCGTCGGTAGCGCGTAGCGGTTCCCCGTTCGAGCATACTTCATACTTCCCCACCCCGAAATATTATTTCGGTTTTGGTAAATTACCCCTTAATTTATGGTGATATTGTGCAGTGTTACACATGTAAGATGGCGGTGGTGTTAACATGAAGTAACGTTGTAACTTTATATTTTAATCTGGCAACCATACCTACTATCGTCATGTCTTAGACGACAGCGCCCTCCTTTTTCGTCAACTTACACATGTAGCACTGTACCTCGTTTTCCATAGATTTAAACTATGATAGATAGTTAATTGCATTCAAAAGTTTAAACGCTATTAGTTGCAGTATTCCGCCTGTAGAGGCGCTAGTGTGCAAATAATTCAAAGCATTAAAAAACATTCCCTAGTCTATGGTACCTACTTAAAGTTTACTACTAAATTGCTAATTAAATCTTTAAAATTTACCACTGCTAATTAATGCTAAATTTAATGAACAGATCCTGTAAGTGGTATTCCAGTCTGCAACACCTCGATAACAAATGTAATAGACCCCCACTCGCTAATTTCCCACAATTACAACTTGTTAGTACACTCTCAAGTCCTGCCAAATTTCGACCACAGTGTCGTCACGCACAATGCCTCGGACCCTCCTGAAAGGTAATAACATATTTCAATTCTTTCCTATCATTATTGTGATTATGTCATTGACAGCATAATTTTTTTACCTGCCTATCTAAAGGCCCTGATCGACAGGCGAGTAAAACCGCGGTCTTATGGCTCGTCGGTAAAGCTCGCCGGTGTATCATTGCAAAACTGCGGTTTTGTGAGTTGACGAGCCTGGCTCGTGGCTCGTCATGTTTGCTTGATTTTTTACTCGGCTCGTCGTTCAAAACTGCGTGTCAATCACGGCCGGCGAGCCAGACCGCCAGTTATCGGCGACAGCACTACAGGACGGCGAATTCACAGTCACGATTTCATCGTAGAATTCATAAATGGCTTCCGAGAGTGTTCCTGTTTATGGCAAATTAAATCAAGCGAATACAAAAACAAGGGAAATCGGCTTGCAGCGTACAATAAACTCGTGAATATTACAAAAAAATTTGAACCGAACTCTGTACAATTCTTCAGACATTCTCAGATAATTTCTGTAATCGAGTGGTTCTGCTGACAATTCTCGAATTAAATGTGTATGCGATAACGCTTGTCTTTTCTCAATCCAACTTTTAACCCAAACTCTCGGGCGTTTTCGCTTTTTTTCTCTTAATTTCGTGGTATGCTATAATACATACTAAGATAACACAAAGCTTCAGACTCGGAACAAGACATGTTAACCTCAATTCGACTACGATACGACTGTTTTACTCGCTAGTCGATCAGCACCAACGAGCCGCGAGTAAAACCGACGGTTTTTAAAACCGCGGTATAGGCTCGTATGTCGATCACCCACTTAAACATATACAATATTCAAGCCAAAAATCAATAAAACACCAAATATTCAAAGAAACAGGAGAAAGAAAAAACGGAAAATTGACCACTTAACAAAAACTTTAAAATAAAATTGTGATTGAAAACGTTGTCTGTTACTGAGCAATGAATTCAAAACAACATATGATTTTTTGTTCTGTTATGTATATTTTATCATTTTTACACATAACAGCCATTCAAATGCCTTAAAAAGTTGAAATAAAAATTTAGAGGGAGTTCTACAAACGAAAACCATAGACACTAAATATGTGCACTGATTTTTTTAATACCTTTTAGGCTGATGCGTTATGAGCGGGTGTTGCCAGTATGCCCCCGAGTTAGCCTAGAAACCGGTGGCACCGATACTTCAGACTCAGAGTCCTCAAGCAGACCCCCCCATCCAGATGCCAAAACTGCTCGAACCATTATCAAAAAGCAACTGGAACGTGGATTGCATCTAACGTAAGTTTTTTTATATCATATTCACATATTTAAAAAAACATTATTAGGTAGGTACCCTAAGATTTATATGTAGACCCCTGCAGTTCATCCCAAGTGGGGGTGCCCGGGTTCACAGGATGAGGTTTGTCTAGGTCTTGGCAGCATACGCGTTTGCCCACATAGTGCGTGGCGGGCCGGATCGGTAGAGACTGGTTGATATAGATCTTTTTACTTCACCCGCAGGACTCTCTCGACCCATCGCCTTGTACCACAGTGGGAGGGACGCATTACGTCCGACACTCTTGGACAAATTAACCTGCAGTTTCCTACTCACCCCTCATACCTTTTTTCTTCTGAGAACTTCCTGTCATTCTTTCCCCGAAAAAGACCCCCACACAGCATACCTAAAGATAACATAGGCCCCGAGAAAAAATGTGGAGATAATATTAAAAAATACCACTTCCTTCCGCATCTTTCTAAAAGTTTATTTTTAAAACACTTGACTGTGCAGAAACGGGCGATCTATTTTTATATATTCCCCTGCCTCATAGGTTCTCAACGTGGGCGATTACGCACCCTTATGGGCGTTTGAGACTTTCAGGGTGGCAGTAGAAGACCCAGATAAAATTAGGGGGCGTTGAGATGGCACAGTGAGGGCGTGGGCATGTAAAAAAAAAAAGGTCTAAATAAGACAAAAAACACGTTCATTACGTACTAATAAAGCAAAGTAAAATTTAATATTGGTTAATTTTTGTTATTGTATGTATTGTAATGTGATGAACTCGCCGTGATAATAATAATTATAATAATAATACGTGGATAATTTGTATGGAGCCATTTTGTAAGAGCGCTGAAATAATATCTGAAACACAAGTATTTACGGGGCTGATTTATGGGTCCGCACATTCGACCCCAGCAAAAGTCACAAAAAAATAGACAAAAGGAATGTAACATTTCTTACAAAACAGTGCCACATGTGAGGATTGAGTCCATTAGGTACGTCACTGGGCTCTGTTTTAGAAAGTGTTCTAGCTTTTCAAGTACATGATAATTAATTACTATTTTGAAGTTCTGAAACTGCGACAAAAACAAAAAAACATGGAACAACGTCAGAATTCTTCGAAAATGGTGATTAAATTTGACAAATTCGGTCATTAAGTTAAATATATCGCCATGAGATTTAACAATATTTGAAGGATTTTTAGAGAAGAAGATGATAAATTAAAAACGAGGGGACTTGGACCGCACACACGGGCAGGGAAGGAAAAGAAGTGAAATTAAATTTTAAATAAAGACAGTCAAGGTAGATTCGGTCTCAGGGACGGACGGATTTTGAGAGTCAGGAAAAGTTTGCGGAGGGAGACGGACATTTTGCATTTATACAGGGAATAATAACAGTAGTTCGGGCGTGTAAACGGAAAATAATTCATTTATTGACAAAATTTAAAGGGATAATCAAATTTTAAATAAAGACAGTGAGGGTAATTTCGGTCTCGAAGACAGACATGGTTCAGAGTCGCGGTTATACAGGGAATAATAACAGTAGTTTGGGCATGTAGACGGGAAATAATTCAATGGTTGAAATTGCGTGGACAGTTTGCGGGGTGCGTGGAAATCTTGGGGGTACACGGGTGATAACAGCGGTTGGGGCTCATGAACAAAGAAAGTAATTTTGAAATTGACGAAAATAATTTAATTAACTTCGGGAAGTTCGCTATTTTGTGAAAATATTCGGACGTACATTCGGAATTAATTTGTTCTCAATTCAGTTCATAATTGCATGAGTTTTGTGTCTTGCGAAAGTGCATGTGGAGGTTGAGTCGGATTTTGCAGCCTGGAGGATTTGGTGAGCTTGTTAAAAATTACATATTTACATTACATATTTAGTACGGGCCTTGCGAATAAAGAAACAAAGGCCAAGTTTAATTCTAGGTTTCGGAGAGTGTGCCTACCCAAGGTCATGCTGAGATACTTTATAGTGAGCGATCGTTTTGGGTTTGGGTCATAAATCTTAGACTTCCTTTCTTTTGACACTTCGGGCAATAGCTAATATTTAATTTTGTGTAACTAGACATTTTAGGCGGGTTCCCTGTCTAGTCGATGGGGTGAGCGGAATCAGAGTGCAATTCACATGCGGTAGAGGTGAAACCTTCTGAAAACTAAACTTCGGAAGAATGACGAATTTAAGACTAATGTACATTATCAGGAATATGTAAATTGTGAGGTTTATTTATTATAATATCTACCAAGTGTTAAAATTATTTCACATTTTATTCTACGAAGCACCGCACGAAGAGAAGGTCGGAGGCTACGAAGCACCTCACAAAGAGGAGACCGATTAAAGTATCCCATTCACTCGCAGGATAAATCTTATAGATGTGTTTAGTGTCGCACGTTTCCGTTTCATCTAGTTTCAAATCACAATGGTGCTAAAGAAGTTTTCAAACCAATAACCATAATGGTGTCGCCGAGGTGCAAAGATTGTAAGGGGAGAGGGTCTTTTCAAATTTCAGGGATCTCAAGAAAACTGTTATGTAGAGATCTACATAAGCTAGCTTTTGACTTCGTTTAAACTCGCGCATGGAAGTGTGCATAGCACTTTACGTTAGGTATATTTTATACAAAATTTACATTCTAGCTTAAATCCTTAGTATTTGCGATTGAACGAGACCGTCAGTAGGTATTCAGACATCGCGCGCGACGCGCTCTGCTAATATTATTTAGCAAATTTCCTTCCTTCAAATTTAACCGAACGAGTTACGGCGCTGAAGCTGGTGATTGCTGGAGTAATTTTTGAGTTAAGCTTCCCTATTCCATGAATGTAGGTTACACTTTATGCAGTTATGATCGGGGGCGAAGTGAACGATTTGCTGGTGGGCTACACTATTTCCCAAATGTGGAGGCGAAGCAAGCGATGATTACAGGCTTGGTTCAATTAAATTGGAATCCATTGTGATGGAGGCTTAGAAACCTGTATCTCTGGACGGCCCTGAAGCAGTTGAGAGCGAGGCAGGAGCCCTTTCATGATGTCGACGTATATGCTATCACATGTATCGTCATAAAGGCATTGGGGTACGTCTGGAAGGCAAAGGACGTGCTCCCACAACCCCCCCTTCAGCCCCCTCCAGAGGTATTAGCTGATAAGAGTCCCTGTCGCGGGAGGTCAATTAAATACAGGACGGAGATAACGATCTGGTCGGGCTACCTCCGTAATGAAGGAAAAGAAGTGACGAAATTCGCGTTGGCTTCACTACCCTTTGGTTACGCTCGTGGGGAGTTACCTTGTCAGCGGAACGAAGAGAACATGACATACAGAGTTGTTTTAGCAATCGATCGGCGGCTCTTTGTCGAAAACCGGATAAATTTTCATAATCTTCCCCAAAATTAGAATTAGGGCATCATCCAGCATCAGGTTGGGAATGTACTTTGGATGAAAGCGTAGCAGGGGAAATAGAAGGAATGGAAGCCAGATTCACGACCTGGTGCCATTTATTCCTGGACCCAGCACCCTGGAAGCCGAGCTTGACATTTCTTCTTCGAGCAGATATTTGAGATGAGCTTGGGATATCACCTATCGTAGGGCGGATGCCCGTGACGCTAAATGGGGGACCGTCCCCGTCACGCCTGTTTCCGTCATGCGAGGGGAGGTATTTTCATTCAAATCAAATACCGATGTTCACCGCGGCTGAAGGCTGACGCATGTTTATAACGTGCCTAGGAAAACGTAAGCATCATTTCTACTGGTTCGAGGCGGTATGCTGGGCGGAGAACGGGACTGTTGAGGAGCTGTGTGACTGCAGAGGCGAGGGTCGATGACATCAAAATCCACCTTTACTAAATTCAAACTTCACGAGATCAGAGGAGGGAGCGGCTCCACCGACCTCCTGACATTGCCGCTTGTCTAATCCACTTCGGTTTAATGTTCATGTTCGATGCTATAGGAGTGAACGGAACTCTAGTCATCGACATGCTGAAAGACTTCTACAGCATTATCATCATCATCATCATCATCATCATCATCATTAAACCTCGTGCCACCCACGCAATCCTGAAAACTTCCGGACATCGGCTACCACACCATAAATCGAAGCAGATCCTCACATCAAGCGATATGAGATGACATTTCATCAAGCAACATTAGCATTATAACCATTATAATTTGGCGGCGCATTGGCTGAGAACACTCCCACTATTACCCTACGAACCGGAAATACACATCAAACCCTTTCCCGACAGGAAGCAAAATATGTCGATTTTTCATTTGTCGCTTGCGACCATCAAAATATTCTCTGGAGGTGATGGAATTGAAGGCTGACCGGGCGGTTTTAATTGAACCTCACCAAGTCAGTTGCGGAAATGGAGGAGTCCAATTGAAGCAGGACATATTTTGTTTCATGTCAATCCCTAGTAATCTCCCAAAAATACCTACTCAAACTCAAAACTAACTAACAAACTCCACTTACAACTGTGACTGTAGAATTTGTGCATCCCGGGCCTGTTTTGATTGAATTTTGATTGAAAATCCGTAACTAGAGTACAAATGTCAAATTATTTTTTTTTATGTTAGCGTCCCAAGAATAGCAGAGGATTTGCAGCGTTATACTAAAGGTAGGATCTTCCCAATTCACTGTATAAAGGTATATTTATGTACTAGGTACTAGGGAAGATGACGCGTGTTAATTCAGAAGAAATAATCATCAACAAACAAGTATAGAACGGACGTTAGTAGGGGAGGAAGTTGCACGAACGGTAGCATTAGTTATTTTCAAGTTAGCTAGAGTCAGTCATTGTAAATCGGACCCTAGTGAATTGTAACACGCCATACCTAAAAGAACAAAGGGTTTACCACAAACAAATTATTAATTAAATTGGATTAACTATATCAAACCTTTAAAACAAAAAATGACACAACGTTAAGGGGTTAGTTACAAGTTGATTAATTGAGAGCATCTCGCCACGTATACCTAAAACGTATTACGTAAAGGGGTGTCGAGGCGCTGCCAAAGGAATGAACGGGAGAGAAGAGTGAGCGACGGAACTACAAGGCTACGAATACGAATTCGAGGTGACGAACTCTACGTACAGAGTTAGTTAAGAAGGACTATATTATTAAAGCTTTTATTAATTAGAGAAGGGGGGGGGGGGGGGTTAAGAGTCAATTTATTACAGTAATCATTTTATCACATGTGTAAAAATTCCCATTTTTCAGTAGTTTGGGAAGTGGATGAAAATAGAGAACTCCAGTCTAATTGTTTTAATTTTTTTTATGGAATAATGACCTTCTAACTTAAATAACTGCATATTTAGAGTTAGTTTTAATATAATAAACACAATTAAATAACTTTGTTTCAATTCCACTTTATTATTTCTTACTCCAACCGGTTTCGGTTCGTCCTGAACCTTCCTCAGGGGTGAATAAAAATATACTGAACATAATACCGATAAACATGGTATTTAAAAGAAAATTAGAAGAGGGAGACAGAACATCAACTTAGGTGGGGGCGAGGAGGGAGGTGCCTAAGAGGGAGGGGTGAACGTGGGAAATGGAAATATTTTAAAAATGGGGGTGTTAGTTTTTAAAATATTTCCATTACCCCCGCCCACGTTCACCCCTCCCTCTTAGGCACCTCCCTCCTCGCCCCCACCTAAGTTGATGTTCTGTCTCCCTCTTCTAATTTTCTTTTAAATAGCATGTTTATCTGTTTTATGTTCAGTATATTTTTATTCACCCCTGAGGAAGGTTCAGGACGACCCGAAACCGGTTGGAGTGAGAAATAATAAAGTGGAATTGAAACAAAGTTATTTAATTGTGTTTATTATAATTATGTATTCCCACAAAGTGTTTGCTACATGTGAAGATCCCCCGAAAACAGCCGCATATTGTGTAGTGAATCGTGTGACGTCATCACTCCTGAAAAGTTACTTTTATTTTCAACAGGTGTTGTCATTTTGTATGATAATTATACGGAAGAAAGATGATACTATTCAATAAGTTGAAACATTATTTAGGTGGAATTATTTATTTATTATATTATATTAATTATATTATTATATTTTTCAATATTATTACGGGAGAGTGGTATAGAAATTGTTTGAAATTATTATTTTTTTAGCTTTTAAAATCAATACTATCTCAAACGGAGCATCACCTACACACTGCACAAATTGTAGGCAAATAAGATACATCGCCGACCAGCTAATTCATGATGGCCATTTTGATTTTGAAGTTCGTAGTGAAGTGAGTCGTTCGCGAACGAGTCGGCTCAGTGACCCGGATCTTCAAACGGATCTGTAAGATCCGGTTCCGTAAGACCGATCTTCAAAGCTACGGACACACTTGCTCACGGTTCGCGGATCTTTGCGAATGAGTGAGCGGTTAGCAATTGCAACTAGGTAGCATGCTCTTTGGCTTCTAATGAGCAAATGTGTCCGTAGCTTAATTCAGTCGTTCAATTGAGCCGATTCACTGAACCGGATCTTTTCATTGAACGAGACCTAGCAAAGCAGCTCGTTCAGCTGAGCCGCTTTGCCCGTCTCTAGGTAGCATTATGATATAGCATTTGTACAATTTCTTCATACAGTTTAAAGTTTTTCAATATTTTAATAATAGAGATAAACTAATAGAGATACCTCTATTTTTGATACTGAATTATTTAGGCCTAAATAATGTTTCAATAAACACAACAACTAAATCTCTATAAACAGTATGTAAATAAATGAATAAATTAATTCGATGGCTTGTGTCATTCCTACAATCCCGTACATTTCCCATACAATGACTTTACGGTGACGTCACGACACGAGGAACAGTGACATCACCACTAAACATTTCAATAATGCCAACTTGATTAATATTATTAAATAAAACTTCTATATTCCGAATCAGCATTTATTGGTCTATATCAGGGGTGCTCAAACTTGAACTGCTGGCGATCTACCTCAATATTATTAGGCTCCGGTCGATCGACTATCACGGGCTATAGAGCCGGGGGGGGGGGGGGTAGTAATCCTTTTTTTATTGCGACGTCATTTTATGCCGATTTTTAAATCGTTTTATATCGCATGTGACGAGTATTCTTCCAATAAATTAAAACTACACTCAGAACATAAAAATGGTTTTTCTTTGATTCTGGCAGCACATACATGGTCTGCAATTCGAATTTTATGACTGCACTTCGAATAAGAGAATGTTTGCCTTCGAAATATTAAAACGGAAATTTTACATTATGGACTGCTGGTTTAAATTAAATCTGTATGCGGCGACTTAAAACTACACTCAGAACATGAAAAATGAAAATGTTTTTTTATTTTGGCAGCACATGCATAGTCATATATTTTCAATTTGGGAGGCGGGAATGGGTATCGCCACCCCGGGAACCTTTATTGGATAACCAACACCTCTGCCATAGGTCACCACAAGTGGTACGCTACGTTTGGTGAGTTTGCAGGGGTGCCCGGGTTCATGGGGTGAGATTTGTCTAGGTCTTGTAGGCGGATGACCAGGACACACTGAACCCCAGATCTACCCACCCCTTAAATCCTTTTCCTTCCCAGAACTCTCCTCTCCTTCCTTTCCTAAAAAAACCCTCCACACATCATCCCCAAAGATAACATAGGCCTCAAGGGAAATTATTTTCCTCAGGGCCTCCTGTGGGGAGCTCATGTAAAAAAAAAAAAAAAGTCTGCAACAAAAATTTTATAACTGCACTTCGAATAAGATAATTTTTTTCCTTCGAAATGTGTCAGCAGATGAATCCACAACTCGAACTTCACATTGTGAATACAACTGGTTTACATTAAATCGGTATGCGGCGACTTAAAACTACACTCAGAACATGAAAATGTTTTTTTATTCTGGCAGCACATGCATAGTCTGCAACAAAAAATTTATAACTGCACATCGAATAAGATAATGTTTTCCTTCGAAATGTGTCCGATAAAAACTGTGAATAGATCTATTTACATCGGCAAATTTTTCTCGAGATCGACTCAAAAAGCACTCGCGATCGACCGTTTGAGCACCCCTGGTCTATATGAACATATTTTTTTAAAGCCATAATATTTTTCACTGGAGTCCCTTATTGAATTGAAAGATTCCATTACATTCAGATCTAGGTATAACAAATAATTTAATATATTTTTAATCGAGTTATTGATTCCGTGACAGTTGAGCCCCCCCCACTGCCCCATAAGTAAAAAAAAAATTGGAGGGCTTTACAAAAAAATATATTCTCACAGTGGGCGGTTGGCAAAATAAGGTTGGAAACCTATGCCTATCTTAACCCTTTTTAGACGGGCGTCATGTATACATGCCGTATAGCCTACCAGTATTTCAATGGAAGTTGCTCCGAGGAACCAGGGTCATTGATTTATTCGGCACGGTGCTTGTCGGGAAACACTCCAAACATGCGCCCAATCCTCAGCCTTTGGTCTATGCCTGCTGTAATTATTGTTTCATTAGTTTCTTTATAATCCCGATTCTAATTATTGTTCTTATCTGCTTTGATTTCCAGTACGGGGGAAACCCGTCGAGCTTTCGGTTTGTTCCTGAACTGTGTTCTGAAGAGGATTTCCAACTCCCAGTCTGAACAGTCTGCGCACCACGCCGATCTCGTCCACCGGTTCCTCAAGAGGGCGGCCTCCACTCTTAAGATGCCTTACAGCCTGAAGGTAATTTAATAAATGTTGTGTACATATCAAATTAAATGGTAAACCCAAGAGGTGTGATCTACAGTACTCACTCAGTAATCCGCTCTTATTTTTGCTAGTTGAAATCATAAAATCAAACCTACAATTTGCCGCTATTTGTATGTCAATTTCAGTAATCCGCCACATGCCTAGACTCGAGTGCCAAGCTTTGTATACCGACGGGTTGGGTTATCTTACTCTTACATTCACAGATACTACACCGCCGTCTAGCTAGTTAGAAATGACCATGCCACCAGTCACTAAAGTTCATTATTGTTGTGTTAGGACATTTCGGTTAGTCCTCTACATATTCTAGCAACTCTCGCAAAGCTGCCTTTACACTTGTAAATTTTTTCCCTCACGCAAGCGATTTATGGCCAAATTACCAATGTAAGCGACACTAAAAGTCACTTAACATTATTTGTAGCTAGTTACAGAAGTAGTTCTTTCGCGAGTTTTTTGTCAGGTCTAATCCAGCCTTCTCGCAGCTTATAAAACCATTTAATAAGTTGAGAGACTCTCCAAGAAATGGTACCAAAATGCGCAATTGTAAGATGAGATAAGAGGATTTTAAAAATTTAAAAACTGTCAAATTACTTTACACTTCACTTGTTAGAAGCCAACTAGAATTTAACTCCACCATTTGGAATCCTTACTACAGTGTACATGAGAATTCTCTTGAGCGAGTCCAACATAAATTTTTACGTTATATTAATTTTAAATTGGGAATATTCATCGAAAACATTAATTATCCCTCTCTGTTACAATTATTGGGACTCGATACATTAAAAGAAAGAAGAATTTGTTCAGACCTATTTTATTTATTTAAAATCGTTACCAACCTGTTGAACTCCCCTGAACTTCTTTCGCTAATAAGTTTCCATGTACCTAGTCGATCAGTTCGTTTCAAATTACCTTATCATTGCAACAATACAGGATCTAACGCTGAACTCAATTCCATAATGAATCGCCTGCATGTACTTGGAAATAAATATGTTTTGGATGAATCTATAAACATTGCTAGTCTAACCTCATACAAACACTACTTAATTAAAACTGTCTGTCAGCGCTTCTCAGTTTGACTATAATCAAATACAGATTAAAAGTATTAATTTCCTAATACATAATATCCGGGATATATAATATGTTGTTTTGTATTTAATAACCTACTCTTTGTACTTTTTTATGTGATACTACAATTTTTATTGTTCTCCTTTATGAATTTTATATTTTTCTTTTTCTTTATCTATGTATATTCTGTATTCATATGTAAAATATTTGTAATTCTTTTGTAAAAGCCGCTATAATCGGCGTTAATAAATAAATAAATAAATGTCAAAAATTAAAAAAACAGTTCTTTTCGCATGAATTTTTCCTATAAAAGTAGTATTTATTAGTGACCGACCGGAGGTCCAGTTTCAATTTCGGCAAGTTTCGGCAAAAAATCTAGTTTCTAAAAATCTAGAGTTCATGGCTCGTGTGTCACCCGCCATCATCAGCAGAGTTCGCCGGCCGGTGTGGCGTGATTGTGTTGTGAGTTTATGTGTTAATTTTTATAACTTTGGTTTGTTTTATAGCAGTAATATCAAATAAATAAATAATAATTTTTTTACATACTTCAATTATTGTTTTTTTTATTTTTATTTCATTTAACACATGTAATAAAGAATATTATGATTGTAAACGCAATTAAAATTAAAATTCTCAATTAATGAGGTCCTTCCTTTGTAATTTAAGTGTTGATTATTGACAAATTTTTGTTCCAAGAAGTACCTACACAATTAACATGTTTTGTTAATTTTTGTTTGTTTTATAGCATTATTGTTTTTTTTTTCTCTTCAATTTTTTTTTTTTTTTAAATTTCATTTAACACGTTTTAACTGTCTCTATAAGTGTAAAAAATAAGCCAAATTTCAGTAAACAATGGATTTTTAACAGATCTAAAAAGTTTCGGTTTCGGTAGAAAGTCCCGTTTCGGTTGAACACTATTATTTAATTTATACTTAAATTTTCTGAAAATAAACATCCATCTATTCAATTATCGGTCCAATCCTTTCTAATCCAAAGACATTACATACTTTAGACGCGGGGTATAAATCTCAAAGTGGGAAGCCAAAGGGAAGTCAATTGCACTGGTCTTGATTTCTAGTACTTTAGTACTAAACTGTCACTCGTCAAGTAAGGTCATGTCTTACCAGTAGGAAAATTGCATTTAAAAAGCGCCAAAATGCCCTCCTGTATGATGAGAAAATGTTTCCATTATACGGCAAACATTAGTAAAAGTGAAAAAATAACATATGTACGCACAAATTACTTATTATTATCGATTATTAAAAGCAATACAATTAATTTTCATGTTCCCCGTCCAACAATTTTGTACGTCATTAGAGAAAAAAACAGACATTCTTTGATTGTCTTATGATACGGCCACACTGGGCCACACTGAGGCCAACTTCCAATTTCAAACTTTCGGACGATTGCCTAGAAGGGTAGTTCATGCGTCGGAAGATTGAGTTGGAAGTTTGGCTTCAGTGTGGAAGTAGCATAACTTTTTAAAACATGAATAACTTTTGAATTAAGAAATTACTGAAAACCGATGAAAACAAAAGAGTGTTGCTTACTTGCCACATTATTTTGCGAGCATGTGAGACTATGGCGAGTCTATTTATATAACGTCATTGTTCTAATCTCAATGTTTCTGTTTATAACATTAATTATTTGATCATATGAAGCGAATACTTTGTGATGTGACATTATTAATTTAAAATAAAACAATAACTTTGTAAACACCCACTTTTATTTTTATACTTTATGCTGACCGGGTTTCGCTACAACTTAACGCTACAACAATGGTACCGAGAAACTTCCACTATGATAAACATTCGTAAAAAATTAAAAAATGAACAACTAATACTAACTAAGGCAGACAAAGGCAATACTGTCATAATATTAAATAAAAGTGATAATACTTCTAAAGTGCAAGAATTTATTAATACGGACAAATTTGACATTCTACCTAAGGACCCCACAACCAAATTCCAAGAAAATATAAAAAGTACTCTAAGATCATGTAAATCCGCAATCTTTCAAGACAACTCATATCAACAAGTAAATTTTTTTACAAAAAATCCAAAAGCCCCTAAATTATATGGTTTCTTAAAACCCCATAAACTTGACAAACCAATCAGGCCAGTCGTTTTAAGTAAGTTGCAATTCCCCAAATTTCAAAATAGCTTCATTTATAACTAATGTATTCAATAACTCAAAAGTTTTTGCTCCAAAATACACCATTAGAAATTCCTTTGACTTGATTGATGGGCTTGAAAACTTACATATCCCCAATGGTGCAAAATTAGTCTCCTTCGATGTTGTTAACCTGTTTCCAAATATCCCCGTAGCCGAAAGTAAAAATGTATTATCTAAATTGCTACAAAATTCAAAGTTACCAAATAATTTCTCTAAGGATTTATCTCACCTGTTTAATGTATGTCTTAACCAAAACTATTTCCCAATACAATGAATGTTTTTAACAACAGAAAGAAGGCCTGGCCATGGGGGCACCGACATCGCCTCTCATCGCTGATATATTCATGGACAATTTAGAAAATAATATTTTTAATAGTAAATCACCATTATTACAAAACTTACTTTTATGGAAGAGATATGTTGACAATGTTTTCTGTGTTTGGTTAGGAACCAAGAGACAACTCAATTCCTTCTTGCTGCTAATAAACTCCTTCCATAAACAAATTAAATTCACCATAGAAATAGGAACCAATTCTACCTTAAACTTTTTAGATCTTACTGTCATGGTGGAAATTAACATCAACATCTGCCAGCTTTATTTTTAAAAGGGGCGCCACTGGTTGATTAACCAGGCTAGCAGTTAGTAAAACAATAATCCTCTCTCAGGGTCTTTGGTATGCAAACTATACGATTAAATTAGAAGGATTTTTAAAATAAAATAGACAGTATTATTAAGAAATATGAATTAAAAGATTTATTATCACATAATAAAATAAACTGGGACAAATAAACATATTAACAGAACTTAGACTCACCTTCCTTGAATCGACCAAAAAAATACATGTTTCTAACAATCTATCTAAATTACGATCTTGAGCTTCTGGTTTTTCTCCTGAATGTTCAGACAAAATACCTGGAACTGATTTCAGCCGAAAACAGTATCTGCTCCCAAAATCAAACGCCAGCCATGAAAATCTTGTATTACCAGGCGAGAATAATTATTCCTTCGTTATTTGACAGATTTTTTTTATTTTTTATTTTTTTATTTTTTTTTATTTAGTAACTATATAATATTTTTTACATTTTTATATGAAATATGTTAGTTAGATGTATATATAAAATATATTCGTAGTCCTCCTCACTAGGAGATCCTGTGCTGAGGGGGACTATGCTTTGGATAAGTTTTTCAGCGACTTCTATGGTTTAACTTCATTGATTGGATAAGGTTTTCCAGAAACTTCTATGATGTTTTAAGTATACTAGTAAGTTCATTTTCCGATTTCTTCAGCCAACATTTAATGTCCTTAATGTAGCTATTTTTTAATTTTATTTGTTTGATACTAAGTGGGAGCTTGTTATATAACTTTACTGCTAAAAATGCAGAACTTCTTTGACCAAATGAAGAGTTACACTTTGGTATATTAAGTATGTCTGTTTGTTTGGCTCTGGTTTTATGAGCGTGGGAGGTGTCTGCCTCTGAATCATTTTTGTGGTGATGTACTAGAATGTTTTTGGCATAGATTTTCTGTATGCTTGGAACATCAAACTGTTTAAAAATTTCTGCCGTTGACGTCCTTATGGGGAGCTTTAGAATGGTCTTTATAATGCAATTCTGAGTTATCTTAAGTTGTTTTAAGTGATTAGATGCTGCTGAGCCCCATCCTATTACTCCATATTCCAATCGAGAGTGGCATAAAGCATAATATACTCTCTTTAGATCCCTCATTGACAAGATGTTTCTTAATTTTTTGAAGAAGTAGATGAGTTTTGTTAGCTTTTTTGAGGTAAGATCAATGTGTGAATTCCACTGTAGATTTTCATCAATTTCAATCCCAAGATATTTAATACTTTTGGTTTGGGTTATAGACGGGCAGGAACATTGTGGAAAAGTATTTTGACATTCATGTAATTTGAGGGTATGCACATTCATTGGTTGTCCTCTTTTGTTTTTGGAGAAAGTTAGATATTTAGTTTTACTAACATTTAATGTAAGGGAGTTTACTTTTAGCCAGTTTTGAAGTACAGCCAGGCCATGTTCCGCCTCCTTGTAGGTTCTTGTCCAATCTTGTTCGTGGAATATAATAACAGTGTCATCTGCAAAGCTCATTATGTTTCCATTAATGGGAAGATTCATAAGGTCATTTATATATATCAGAAATAGTATAGGTCCTAATACGCTTCCCTGGGGGACCCCGAATTTAATTGGGAGAGATTTGCTCTTTCTTTTACCAATTTGTACAATTTGTTCTCTTCCAGTTAAATAACTTCTAAGTAGGTTTAGAGTTGTTTCGGTTATTCCATTTTTTTTTAGTTTTAAGTACAGTATTTCATGATCAATTGTATCGAAAGCTTTTTGAAGATCAATGAAAACAGCTAAGCATTTTTTGCCTTCATCCAGTTTTCTAATAATTGTATTAGTTACATTAGCTATAGCGTCACCAGTACCCAGGTTTTTTCTAAAACCATACTGCGTAGGTGATAATATTTTATTGGTATCCAAAAATGTAAGAACTTGTTTTTTTATTACTTTTTCCAATATTTTCGACAGAGGAGTTAAAATACTAATTGGTCGATAATTTGAAATATCATTTTTGGGACCATTTTTATATAATGGTATGATCGTAGCAATTTTAAGACAAGCGGGAAAAACACCTTTAGATAATGATAGATTTACAAGGTATGTCAGAGGTTGAATTAACTCATTTTGTAGGTATTTAATTGATTTGCTTGATATCAATTCATTTCCCGATGAGGTATTTGTGTTTAAGGAGGTTATAATATTTCTTATTTCATCACTTGTTATCTTGACTATATTGAGGCTGTTTTCATGATTTACAGCTTCATTCCTCATTGTTTTTTCGACAGTAGTAGAATTTTGTTTAATTTTATTTGCAAGGTTAGAGCCTATATTGCAAAAGTAGTTGTTTATAAAGTCAAGAAGTTTGTCCGGGTGTTTCGTAAAAGATGTGGGAATCTCATCAATGTTTAATTCTTTAATGTTCTTGTCTTTATGCGAGGCTTTAGTATTTGTAATTTCATTTATGATCTGCCAGAGTTTACGGGAATCATTATTGCATTCATCAATTTTGTTTTTATAGTATGTTTCTTTAGCATAACGAATTACATTTTTACATGTATTACGATATCTTTTGTAGAATCGAAGTGTATGGACATCATAAGGGTTGATTTTTACTTTTCTGTGCAGTTCATCTCTTTTTCTGATCGAGTTTATAATATTCTGACTGATCCATGGTTTAATGTGAATATTTTTATGAGATACCTTTTTATCTGTGGTTTTGGTGTTAGATAGAATACTGTGCTGTATAATTTCTACAAAATAACTCCAAGCAGTATCAGTATCATCTTTTTCCAGGAGGGCGGTCCAGTCATTCATTGTTAACTCCCTTTTGACATTTTCCCAATTTGTTTCAGACTTCGTTAGGAGTGATTTCGTATTTAGGTTTACATAAGAGTTATTTTTTGTTATAGATAGAATTATTGTGTAATGGTCTGTCAGTGTGGTAGTATAAATAATGGCTTGAGTTTTTTTATTAGTTTTACTAAAGATATGATCAATGCAAGTTTTGCTATCATTAAATACACGTGTAGGTTCCTCAATTAGGCTTTCATATCCATGGTATGCAAGAGTCTGCATGTAATCATATTTTTTTGGGTGGCCATTTTCAAGGATATCAATATTTATATCACCGATAATAAATACATCTTTAGTGTTTTTTAGTAAACTCAGTTCAAATGATAAGGAGTTTAGAAATGGCTCCAGATTTTTTGTAGATGGAGATCTGTAAATTGCGAGTATTGTTGTATCATTGCCGATTGATATCCTTAGACAGTTTGCATTATTAATACCGATCTCTATGACATCAGCTTCAATATCTTCTTTAATATATACGATGACACCATCATTTTTGGTATTATTCATAATTGTAGAGTAAGGGACATATTTATCGATTTGTAGAGGATAGAACTTATCAGTTAACCAACATTCAGTAAGAATAATTATATCCCAGTTTAGATTTAAACTTTTTATCAATATTTGTAGTTCGTCAAAGTTTTTATTAATACTTCTAATGTTTTGATGCATTATGTTAAAATTATTTCTTATGGATGATAAGTTAGGTAAGTTTGTTGTTTTTGTGTTATCCATTTTTGCCAACTAAATTAATTATGTTTTTATATTACTTACTAAATTATTTTCACCATATCATCAAGGTGCTTAATGTAGATTATTTTATCTTCATGTTTTTTACGAATCATAACTTTACCATTTTTGAACCACACATATTGGTATTTTTTTTCTATGGCTAATTGTTTTGTTTTCCATAGTATTTCTTTATGATAAGGGCTTAGTTCTTCCCCGATGAAGATTTGAGAGGTCGACAGATCCTTAATTTCTTCATAGTTTATTTCTTTCTTTTTATCAAGGAGTGAATCTCTTTGTCTTTTCTCGGAAAAGGTGACAAGAAGTTTGGGTGGAGCTCCATTTCGTCTGTCTGGGACTCGGATGACTTCAGTAATGTCTGTATGGTTTATAGTTATCCCAGCTGCTGCAGCAACCTTCCTTATGATTTCAATTGGTTGTTCTCTTATTTTTTGGGGAATCCCAGCTATTTCTAAAGAATTACATTTTGACAAGGTTTCAATATCTGCCAGTCTAATTTCAAGTTTTTTTATTGTATTATTTTTTTCATTCATATCTTTTTTAATATTTTCGAAATCAGTTTGTATAACTTGGTTTAAATTATTTGTAACATCAATTTTTTTTAGTATTTCATCATATTGAGCACTTATAAATTCAATGCTTTTTGTTGTTTCTGTGGTCTGAGATTCAATTTTGATAAAAATGTCCCTCTTCAAGGTTTCAAATTTTTTATCTATATAATCGATAATTTTATCCATGCTTATTTTTTCATCAGAAATTTGGTTTTTGCTTCGAGTGCTAGACATCACTAAAATCTTTGTTCAGAATTGCCCCTTACAAAAATTAATTCTGTCAACAATGTTTTGTTTATTGTTGTGACTTTATTGCATAGACAAAACTTAACATTTACACATAGCGGATTTGCACTTTTTCACAAATTTGAAAAATAAATTGTCTCTGACTTTTAATGACAATGATTTGTTGTTTAGTGAAATTTTTTGAATCAAGATATAAAGTTAATACACTCTCCCACTCAAATTATTACGCACTACCAAGTACACTGTATCACTGATTTATGAGTTTCAAATATGATTACACGTAAATTTGTTTAAATATAATTAACTTTGTTTTTAAATTAGGAGCTGTCAGAATCCGCTGTTTGTTTTAGTTATCCATAGATGAGTTATTCCTTGTATTTATTAATCTTCCACGTTTTAAAATAAATTGCTTGTTACTTGGCAAGTAAATTCAAAATTAACCATCAGTTATTTTCGGTGAAAATTACGAAGACAGAAATGTGTATTTATAACACTTATTGGCACCACGATTACATTAGTCGCGGCCTAGTTAATTATGATCCAGTTCGGATAAAATAATAATTGTTTTATTTTATATAATTATTTACGTAATGAATAAAAATCACGCCCGACTTGTCAGTAAAACCCTCTACCACCTTAGAAAGATTACTCAGAAGTGGGCTCTAAACAAAATATTCGATTTTTATACCCTATTCAAAAAAGAAAAAATGAATGATGTTACTTCCAAAATTTAAAAAAATAAATTTATGTAGAAGTTTATTTAATATTATTTAATCACCTCTTGAAATGAGGTACCTGCTTGCCTAAATCTATGATAAAATAAACTTCGAGATATATTGACAAATATTTTATCATAACATTACCTCCCGGACCACGCAAATGTTTGTCCCCAAACATAATTATAAAAGAAACCTATTCTATCTGATACATTTGTCGATCCAAGGATTTCTATTAAATAAAAACAACAAAGCAATTAGTAATATTTAACAATCTTTTCAAAGATTAATAAAACATAATATATAATAAATAATTCGTATGAACCTTTGAAATATTTAAAATTGATTAAATTTGAATTAGAATTAGAATACAATATTATTTATTATTATAGTTAAAATACCTGAAATAAACAGGACATAATTAAATGTTACGTGAACAACAATCATTAAATGATAAATAAACAACACACTTTAAACTGAAAGAGAAAAAAAAAAAAATTATAAATATTAATTCTACAAATTTTACATAACTCCTTCAAAAACGTCATATCACTTTTATGCTCAAAAGCGTCACTGTCCCAAATCAGGGTATTAAGCCTCAATAGGCATCACTTTTAGGGAGATCAATCAACCCTCACTTTGCACTGAATTTAAATCCATCTTTAGGATATCAAGAATGTTCACTCCGTGGAGTTTCCTGACTAACTCACTAAGGTCATTTGGTCTATCCAAGAAGGAAATTTATATAATAGCAATCAACATTTATGTAAAATTAAATTATTTAAATGTCATAATGTCATCAACCATCGCCAATGAATGGTGCCAAATAATTGAGGTAGACAACCAGCTTTGTGGAGTCGAAATTGTTTAGTAAATTTGTTTGAAACAAACAAATTTCAGTTTCCCAAGAGAAAACAAACACTTTTTAAGCAAAAGTTTATAAATTAAATAAACTAATCTCTTCAATTAGTATATAAAATATATATTGCATACTCGAATGCATAGGAGATATGCTCTATTATAAACTAACTTAACAACATCTAGATCTCTATATATATGTTTTATATATATATAAATATTTAAAAACAAATGCGACATGAAATGAAATTAAATTTAAATTAAACATTATTTTATGTAAATTTTATATTTTTCAACTATCAAGACAACTCAAGTTGCAAAGAGGTACGAATCTTTGGATCTCTGAGTAATCCTGTCAATTAAAAAAAAACACAGTTCATTATAAACCTTTTGTTTAGAATTTAAAAAAAAAATAAAGTATAAATACTTGGTGGTTAATTTTTTTTTAAAATTCTAAGTTAAATAAAAAACTAAAATATATACATATATATACAAAAACAACGTGATTCTTATTTTAGTTTGTCTGTTCATTCATAACATGTCAATTAATAAGTTATATTATTAATAACTCCGTAATAATATACGATAATGGTTAAACTCGAGCAAAGTACTAGAGTTGTACCTTTGTTATAAATTGTTGTTTAAACAATATTTTGGAATTATTCATTTCATAATTAATGTTCTTTATTTCATAATCATATTTAAAATTATTTAAACTCGAGTCTAAAACTAGAGTTTAAAAAATAATAATTTTCCTTGAAAAGGAAAATTGAATTCCGCATTCAAATTATATTAATTATGTATCAACCCGGATGATCAGACCTGATTAAAATGTATCGAAATTTGAATAAATTTCTGCTGATGTTTTCGGCCAAACCCTTGGAAACCACCATATAACTTAGGAATATAAGCTCGGCTTTACAGAACTCACATGTTTTAAAGTCAATGGATAGATTCTCCATGATTATGACACCAAAAAAAATTACACGTCCAGTGTACAATATTTATTACTGATTGTATGGGCTTGAATTTTATTGGCTCTGACGTAGAGCATAACGTAAGACAATATAAAGGCATGCACAAATTAATTGAGACTTGATATATTTGAGAAAAATAATGATGTGATTTTGCAGAAATCACTACCAATAGTACCGTGTGAAAAAAAATTAACATACAACTCGATTTCAAATAGAGTTTATGAATTACTTGTAGAATGTTGTGTCAGAATTGCTCCAGAACAACTCGAACCACTCAAAACAAGTTTCACACCACGTAGTACTGCGAGTATGCACATGGACCAGTGGACTGCAGTCCTTCCATCACCTATAGGTATTATCCGTCTACAGGCAACGGATCCACTGCCTTCCGCCTGACGATGTAGCACACTGTGTTCCGTACCTGAGTCAGCAGCTCAGGGTTTGATGAGCAGACAGCAAGCATCTCTCGCCCTCTGTCTGTCATGTAAGGTAAACGTTATCGACGCTGGATCGATACGTTGCGGATGGGGTACAAGCCCACCCTTACCTTTGGAACTTATTTGGACCATTAGGAATGGTAAGTTGAACACCAGGACCCAGTTGTTTAGACTGGATATACCTCCGCTAACTCCCCTCCAATGATAATAATGACGTTGCGTCATTGTCCGATTATTTCTCGAAGTCTTATCACATTTCGTGTATATTGTTCTTTATTTGTTAAAATATTGATAATAAATATCACATTATTCCTTGCATCACCGTTGACAATTACTTGATTGTACTTAATTCAAAACAATTTTCAGAATTGTTATTAAAAATAATGCCCGTTTTTGTAAATAAAATATAAGAAAATGTCACAATTGGCAATAAATAGTTTTATAATTATGTATATTGGTAAACAATCTATGACGTTACATATTAATAATACAATCGACTATTTCATCTTATCTCGAATCCTGGGGTGATCGGCCCACCACCTCAAAAAAACGAAATAGAAAGAAACTGTCTAACCCGTAAAGGCAACTCTGAAATATCTGCATTCCGTGCGCATGAAATACGAACAAATCGAGTGGCTCCATTCAAGTTATTTGTATTCATTTATAGAAATATTTTTTTGAATAAAATCTTTACTATTAGATTGTAAATGACGTTTAAATAATGATAAAATCTGCATTTCGAAAAAAAAAAAAAACCTTATTTGTTAAAATATTATAAAAGGAAAAATTGATTCTTGTTTACGATGCAGTCGTTGAGTAAGACGCTTAAATAGATCTTCTTTTGTTTCATCATTTATATTCCCGTATGAAGTCGACATTTAAAAAAAAAAAAAAAAAATATTCCAGTTCAGAAAATAAACGATTTGTATCACGTAGAAAACTATTAAAATTATAAAATTCGTAGAAGTAAATACATTTATTCTATAATAAATAAAAACGGAAAATTAAATTTGTTCAAAATATTCAAAGTTGTTCTATTTGCAATTCGTTTGAAAATCACAGCCGTAATAGTTCATTTAAATAATTCGTAGTAATATATTATTTTGGAAATGACGTAGCGAAATGAAAATAGTTATACCGAAATACAAACAATAAACAATAACATTTGATTGTATATCCTTTGTTTTTCTTTTAAATAAAATGTTCCTAGCATTATTCCATAATAAAAGTCGTAGATGAATGAAATGTGTTTCAAATTAATCGAAGATTGAAGACGTTCCCAATTGTATAATAAATAGTACGCGGCCGTAATAATTCAAACACAAAGAAAAGATATTAAATCTTGCTTGATTAAAATTAGAAATGACTTTACGAGCTGAAAATAGTTAAGCTATTTTACCATTTTAACCGAAAAAAAAAATAATCAACTTTGATAACATTCTATTGTTTTTAAACAAATGAAATATTTTCAAAACAAATGAAACTTGTTAATAACAAAAGCTCTTGAGAGAAAAAAAAATGACATGTTATCAATAAACAGACATATTTCTGAAGCAAAATAAATACATTTCATTAGTAAAAATCCTTGTAAAATAATCATAACGTATAAAACGAAACCCAACACGTTTAAGGTCGCCAAATTGTCATTGTAAAAAAAATAGCAGTTAGTAAAACAATAATCCTCTCTCAGGGTCTTTGGTATGCAAACTATACGATTAAATTAGAAGGATTTTTAAAATAAAATAGACAGTATTATTAAGAAATATGAATTAAAAGATTTATTATCACATAATAAAATAAACTGGGACAAATAAACATACTAACAGAACTTAGACTCACCTTCCTTGAATCGACCAAAAAAATACATGTTTCTAACTATCTATCTAAATTACGATCTTGAGCTTCTGGTTTTTCTCCTGAAGTATGGTCAGACAAAATATCTGGAACTGATTTCAGCCGAAAACAGTATCTGCTCCCAAAATCAAACGCCAGCCATGAAAATCTTGTATTACCAGGCGAGAATAATTATTCCTTCGTTATTTGACAGATTAAATTCCTTGTATTTATTAATCTTCCACGTTTTAAAATAAATTGCTTGTTACTTGGCAAGTAAATTCAAAATTAACCATCAGTTATTTTCGGTGAAAATTACGAAGACAGAAATGTGTATTTATAACACTTATTGGCACCACGATTACATTAGTCGCGGCCTAGTTAATTATGATCCAGTTCGGATAAAATAATAATCGTTTTATTTTATATAATTATTTACGTAATGAATAAAAATCACGCCCGACTTGTCAGTAAAACCCTCTACCACCTTAGAAAGATTACTCAGAAGTGGGCTCTAAACAAAATATTCGATTTTTATACCCTATTCAAAAAAGAAAAAATGAATGATGTTACTTCCAAAATTTAAAAAAATAAATTTATGTAGAAGTTTATTTAATATTATTTAATCACCTCTTGAAATGAGGTACCTGCTTGCCTAAATCTATGATAAAATAAACTTCGAGATATATTGACAAATATTTTATCATAACATTACGTTATCAATAATAAATAATAAAATTGAATTTAAAATCTACTGCAAACCGACGTTCACTGACATAACGATTCACAATTCCTCTAACCATCCCAACTCCCATAAACATTCAGCGTTTCATTCCATGACACATAGATTAGTTACAGTCCCTTTATCAAATACCAATTTTGAAATAGAACTATCTACGATCAAACAAATCGCAATAAATAACGTTTACAACCCAAATATAGTCGACAACATTCTAAATAAAAAATTAAAAAAATTATCCACTAGTAAATTTTTATACAACAGTCCACCTCATAATAATAATATACCAAGTAATAATAATCAACCTTGTCAATGGCGTAGAATCCTGTACATCAATAATTTCTCTCAAAAAAGTGTTAAAAATCTCCCATCAGAAATCAAACCAGCATTTTACACTAATAATAATATAGGCAAACTTTTAATGAACGGTAAGGATAAGGAAGACAGTCTATCTCACTCGGGAATTTATTCACTTCAATGCAGCGACTGCCCATTTTTTTATATTGGTAAAACAGCGCGCAACATAAACACCCGTGTCAAAGAACATCTTAGATGTTTACACAGCTCTGGATTTTCAGAATTTGCAAACCACTTGATCGAAAAAGACCATAAATTTGACAAAAACGCCGGGGCCAAACTTATTCATAAAAACAATATCGGTATAAGGTTGGATAATTTAGAGGCACGTGAACTTAGGAAAGCCATAAACACTAATAGTAACGTAGTTAATAATCAACTAAATTTAAATAAAAGTCCCATACTACGATTGTTCCCTATTGATAAAGAACACGTCCGTTCCCTTCCCAATTCTCCATCTATGCCTCCTTCCTCCTCCTCCACTTGACGAGTCCAGCCCATTTTTGGTAAATTATATATTATAACACACATGTTGTTAGTAGAGTATTATACTGCCCTGACAGTACAACAACACATAATGTTAGTAGAGTATTATACTGCCCTGATGAAGCTACGGTTGTAGCGAAACCCGGTCGGCATAAAGTATAAAAATAAAAGTGGTGTTTACAAAGTTATTGTTTTATTTTAAAT
This sequence comes from Limnephilus rhombicus, assembly GCA_929108145.2. Classification (NCBI taxonomy): domain Eukaryota; kingdom Metazoa; phylum Arthropoda; class Insecta; order Trichoptera; family Limnephilidae; genus Limnephilus; species Limnephilus rhombicus. Next base: position 8,140,897 of record OV815287.1, on the reverse strand, counting down.
TAATTATTTGAATTCGAAGTCGGTTGCTTTCAGGTAGCTGTCGTTCTGATAAAATGAAAGAACTCCATTAATTTCCACTTTTAATTTAACGGCACAAAAGCCAGTGGAGATTTGTTTAATTATAGCCAAATTCTATTTCAACACTTTATTTGGATCTTTTCGTCTTTATTGACAAAATCACATAAATTTGACAGTAGCAGATCGTTGTTGACAGGAAGCCATCTTACCGCAAATAAATTTACAGATGTAAATGGTTGCACGAACATTTGTACATGTTGAACTTCCGAGCAACTTCCGTGAGCATTACATTTATTGGCACAAGTCGGATGCATATGTAAACGCTCCTGTGAGTAACTTGTCAAAAACTTACATTAAGTCATAAATTTCACTTATGAGTGTAGCTTCAAGTGTTTCTGATCGTTTCATTTGCCACGTTTTTTGTACGAATAATTTAACATAACAAGACTAGCGATGTTTGTGTCTTTATGAAATTTTGCATTTGTTCATGTTCACTATAATTTGCACTAAGTGGACACTTGTCAGTTTTTCGGGGTGGCGGATTAGTGAGAGAGTACTGTACTACACATTGTCAGTTTTGTAACTAAAATTTACTATTCTTTTTCAGGCTATGTCGAACCGAATGAGCGATAAAGACAAAGCAGCCATGATAGCCAAACAACTGAGTGACTTTTTGTACATTTACCACCGGGAGACAGACATGAACGATGAAAAAGACTGTGTTAATAATTTACATTTTGCACAATTTATTTATGGTGCTAGGTATGCTATATCTTTAAATTATTTCAAATGTTATTTAATAATTAATTTGCAATTTTTTGTATTGCTTGGGCATTCATTAACTATGTAACATTATTTTAACATTTTGTTTTGAAGAGTTTTACTTTCCATATACATTTGTTACATAAATTTTAATTTATCTGTTACCTAGTAAACAAACTATCATTCACTAGCAAACTTAACACTGAATGACACAGATGTGTCGAAACCGGTAGCAGATAAATTAAAATTGAAGTAATAAGCAATTTGGGAGGCGGGTATGGGTACCGCCGCCCCGGGAACCATTTATTGGATAACCAACACCTCTGCCATAGATCTTGGTGACTTAGCAGGGGTGCCCGGGTTCATGGGGTGAGGTTTGTCCGGGTCTGCCCGCCAGCGGCAGGCCGGATCGGGAGAGAATGGTTGAGGGAGTCCCTTTGACTTCTTCAACTAAACCCTCTCGGAACATCGCTTTGCACCGCAGTGGGAGGGATGGTTTAATGCTTCCTTCACTCCTGGACATACTGACCCCAGATGCCTACCCACCCCTAATACCCTTTTCCTTCCCAGAACGTCTTCTCCTTCCTTTCCTAAAAAAGACCCTCCACACAGCATCCCCAAAGATGTCGTAGGCCCTGAGGTGAATTATTTTCCTCAGGGCCTCCTGTGTGGAGCTAATGTAAAAAAAAAACAAAACAAACGTACATGGAAAGTAAAACTCTTCAAAACAAAATGTCTAGAAATTTAAAAACTGTTTCTCAATTTTTGAATATTATTTTAGTGAAGAAGACCTGGAGAGTGTATTGCTGAAAGTATTACGCAAGGAAGGGAACATCGCCACGTTCCTCGGAGATCGCCAGAGCCCCCTCTGCATCGACATGCCGCCCCCTCCAGCCGGCCAATCCAGCAAACCATCCAACTCTTCCAAAAACCACCAGCTTCTGCGTCTCCTCACTCACTTAACCCCGCTGCACTCGAGGAGATACCAGCCCCCCACCTCCTCCCCCTCTCCGTCAAGTGATCATCTATCCCCCACCACCCACAACCAACCCTCGAGGTCTCCGTCAGGTCCCAAAAACTCCTATGATGGGTCCATCGACTCGGAAATATCTGACACCAATTAGTAATACTAATTCATCATTGTGTTCTCTAGAGTTTTATTAGATTGGTAGTAGTGTGTGTTGAGGTAGAACACAGCACAAATGTGGCCTAAATTAAATCTTATGTATTCTACAAATGCAATCGAAAAAAAAGTGAATTTAAGAGTTTACTCTATAATATCCTTACTTCATAGGTTTTGTAATTCTCGAGACCGTGTTAGAACTAGCCTAAGAAAATCTTACTCAATGCATTTGAATTTTATCAAATGAGTAGCATTTTCAAAGTATCTCAAAATTATTGAAAATACACAAGATATTAAGGTGCATTCCTGTTCTTGCGTCATAGGTTTTACAATTTCCGAGACCCTGTGAAATCTAACCTACGAATGCATTTAAATTGCAATTGAATTTTATCAAATGAAAAGAGTTTTAGAAGTCCTTTTGATAAATTATTATTGAAAAACAAGCGATAAATTAAGTCAGACTATGTATTTAAAAAATCGTATTAATAGTTTTGTGATTTTATTCTTCACTCTTTTAGACTTTATCCTTATTGTACTTATAACCACAGCCAATATGCATAGACTTTAACAATATCTATTTAATACAAATTGCTTTAAATAAATGCCAATTGAACAGGTGACAATTATTCATGTACCTTCATCACTGAATTAAACATAGCTTCTCAATAGACAATCACTTTAACCTATATTTTTTATGCATGTAATATTGGCTAACAGTAACTTTATGTTTGTGTAACACAACAATAGTTTGCAATTTATTTATTTGTTTTAAATAATGTGTTATTCCGCATGAAAAAATGTAATTTTTTCAATGCTTTTACCAAACAACAAAGATATTTATTTAGTTACACCTAAGTGATATTTTTTACAAATAAGAATGCTCGTCGAACCACAGGACTTTATTATAATTTTGATATGTGTACAAAGTTTTAAATTAACCACGCATTAGAAATGATTTTACTTGAAATAAAAAATTTTCACTGTTAAAATTAAAATCCACCTTCTGACAGTACAAGATATTTTTTTGAAAAAAGAATTACCGCTTTTGTGCATAGAAAAAATTTATTAAAGATTCAGTACACAAAGTGGTAATGTTCTAAATTTGAAAGTTTTTATGATTCATAATAATGGCAGCATTTTTTTAAATTAATTTATATTACAAATTTTAAGAGCTTTTTTTATATTAGATAGAAATGTTTAATACATTTTATTTTATTTATTTATGTACTTAATAAATCTAGTCTTCTGAACCAACACCCCTTTTTGGGTTTATAAAACAATATTAGTCTATATTTTTAGTGAGAAAAGAGTAATGCAAAGAGTTTGAAAAGTATTTTTAAATTAATATATCCGTCCTTAGAGAATGTAAAGAAAACGTGATTTAATTTTTTTCCAAATTTAACCATATGAATTCTGTGATTATTTTTAGAACTACAAATAAATTTTATCTGCTAGTCAGAGTATTTTTGTTTTCAAATGATTTATTTATATTTTTTATAAGTTTATTATTAATTATTTACTTTGACCTAATAAGGAATGGAAACATGATTTAAAAAAAATAAATTTTTACGGTAATATTTATTGTGATTTAATTTTTATGTTTTTATCCAACAAACAGAAGGGACAATTTAAATGAATGTATTTTTGCAAGATCTGATCGGAATAAAGTATTTTTTTTTATGTTCCGTGGATTGTTTTTGGAAAAACTATATTTTTGCAATTATTATGTACTGTATTTTTATACAAATTGTTAGGTGTAAGAAAATGGTAGTTGCTGTAAACTTTATCATTTGTAATGAAGTGGAAAGCTTTGCTTCAAATATTAATATGCCTATTTTATGGTTTTCAAAGAAAAATAACCAGAAGTCAATTAATTTGTCATTATAATAATTTGAATTAGGTACGTATTAGTTTTTATCTTCAGGATTTTGATAGTATTTTTCTCCCAGAAAAAAACTGTAGGTAACTATGCAATAGCTTCACAAATCTTTTTATTACTTCCTATTCTTATTTTGACATTTAGGCACAACTATTTGAACAGATGAACCATTTAAAACACTAGATTTTAATCAAATTATGTGAGAACTTCTGCCATTTGCATTTCAGACTAAGAAATTTTTAATTTGTTTCCTCTTGTGAAATAATGAAAATTATTGCATTTCAATCCAAATAAATAATGAAGACTATAAATTTATTATTGCTGTTTTATTTAACCTGCAAACTGCTCAATAATAGAGCAGTTATTAATCATACTAGTGCTGAGTCATTCATACAAGAAACACTACTACAAATTTATACTAGAAAATATCAATGCACATCAGTAGTTTTTTAGTTGTGGCAACATTAGTCCTTGATCGGCCAATAATTTATATGATGTTTATCTCATTGGAACCCATTACACCTACAGTTCTGCTCTCGCAATCTGCGTAGCTTTTCAGTTGTGTAGTTTGCAAAATATCTTTTCGGCAGGCGCTAAATATGCGCCTTAAAAGTAGAGTTTCCGTAATCTGTGTAGCTTTTCAGTTGTGTGGTTTGCGGAATATCTTTTCGGCAGGCGCTAAATATGCGCCTTAAAATAGAGTTTCCGCAATCTGCGTAGCTTTTCGGTTATGTAGTTTGCGGAATATCTTTTCGGCAGGCGCTAAATATGCACCTTACAAGTATAGTTTCCGCAATCTGCGTAGCTTTTCAGTTGTGTAGTTTGCGGAATATCTTTTCGGCAGGCGCTAAATATGCGCCTTAAAAGTAGAGTATCCGTAATCTGTGTAGCTTTTCAGTTGTGTGGTTTGCGGAATATCTTTTCGGCAGGCGCTAAATATGCGCCTTAAAAATAGATTTCACGCAATCTGCGTAGCTTTTCAGTTGTGTAGTTTGCGGAATATCTTTTCGGCAGTCGCTAAATTTGCGCCTTACAAGTATAGTTTCCGCAATCTGCGTAGCTTTTCAGTTGTGTAGTTTGTGGAATATTTTTTCAGCAGGCGCTAAATATGCGCCTTAAAAGTAGAGTTTCCGTAATCTGTGTAGCTTTTCCGTTGTGTAGTTTGCGGAATATCTTTTCGGCAGGCGGTTCGAATGATTGGTAGGGTTGCAGTGGTACACTCTTTGCTGGAAGGAAGGTGCTTATAAAATGCTGCGAAACGCCACGTTGCATACCATCAGCAACACTACCAATAAGTCCGACTCTCTAGCGTCCACGAGTGGTCATCAGAAAACCCCGCAAACCCTGGGCAATGTGATGACCACCATTATAACATCACAGCAGATAGAGAGAGGGCGAATGGCGAAATTCCGGCGCCATAAAACGGGAACTACCCAGCTAAGGGAAGGAAAATCCCAACAGAAAACCCTGGTCCTCCAGGATGGGGGTTGGGCGTAGGGCTAACAACCCTACCCCATAAAAAAACAAAATGTTACGATACCTCAAGACAAGCCTCGGACATCGGAATGGAATGAGGATAACAGACCCGGCAAACGTAAAAAGGCATACGATTTAAAAATTTGCACTTGGAATGTTCTAACACTCTATCAACCTGGCGCCCTCCAGACACTAATAGATCAACTTAATACATATAAAGCAGACATCACGGCTCTGCAGGAAATCAGATGGCTGGGAAATGGGATATTTGTAAAAGGAGACCACTGCATGAATTACAGCTGTCATGAAAAGCACCACATAAAGGGAACAGGCTTCCTGGTAAGCAAACGAGCTAAGCATCTCATCATTGACTTTAAGGCACTCAGCCCTCAAATGGCATATCTCAGAGTAAAGGGAAGATTCTTCAACCTGAGCATACTAAATGTCCATGCACCCACAGAGGACAAACCTGCCGATGAAAAGGAAGATTTCTATGACAAGCTGGAGAAAGCTTTTGATGAATGCCCACCGCGTGACATTAAAATCATGTCGACTGCGGTTTAAAATATCAAATGCTGATAAAACAAGAAGGTCTGAAATCACAAAATTTAATACGAACAAATTACAAGTCCCCGAAACCAAAATGGAATTTCGAACTACGCTCAACAGGATAGCGCAGTGTGACACACAAGATATAAACTCACAATGGACGACCTGCAAAAACCTTTTAACAACAGCTGTTCTCGAAATCCTGGGAAAAGAAATCCCTATAAGAAGAAACCATTGGTTTGACTCAGACTGCGCAGAGGTAACGAAAAAGAAAAATGAACTCTATCAAAAAACGTTACAACAAGGCTGCACAAGACAACTTATGGACACCTATAGGGAAACAAGGAAGAGAGAAAAGAAGATGCACAGGAAAAAGAAACGCGAATATTTACAAAAAGAAATTAGAGAAGCTGAAGCACTCAGGCTTAAGAATGAGAGTAGGCTTTTCTACAAAAAAGTAAATAACATGAGAGCAGAGTTAAAGCCAAAAATAAATATATGAAAGGACGAGAACGGATTGATACTGAGTGAAAAGCCTGACATCCTGAGGAGATGGGTGAGGCACTTTGATACGGTTCTCAATAACAACTCGGCAGAGGTGGAGCACAACACGGTGGAGAGCACGGGAGATGACTTGCACATTGACAATGCTGAACCCCCTTCACTGGAGGAAGTGAAGCAGGCAATAAGACAGCTGAAAAACAACAAATCCCCCGGGTCAGACGAGCTGGTGGCTGAATTATTTAAAGCAGGAGGTGGAGAGTTTACCCAATAGCATACCCTTATCCAAAAAGTATGGACAGAAGAAGAGATGCCCGAAGAGTGGAGACTAGGAATTGTGTGTCCACTACATAAGAAGGGCGACCAACTCGAGTGCTGCAATTACAGGGGAATAACGCTATTAAACACCGGCTATAAAATAATGTCCAACATCTTGTACAAAAGATTGCTTCCAATGTCTGAAGAAATCATTGGCAACTACCAATGTGGCTTCAGGCCAGGCAAATCATGTATTGACCAAATTTTCTCCGGAAAAGACGCTAGAACACAATGTCGAAATACATCATCTCTTTGTAGACTTCAAGGCCGCGTACGATAGCATAAACAGGAATGCATTGTACAATGCAATGAGTGAGTTCGGGATACCACGTAAGCTGATCAATCTGGTGAAATTAACAATGTCCCCAGTAACGTGTAGAGTCGGGGTTGGCAGTGATCTGTCCGAGCCCTTTGAAGCGCTCCACGGGGCGAGACAAGGAGATGGATTGGCCTGCCTCTTATTCAACATAGCCTTAGAAAAAGTTATACGTGACTCAGGCATCGAGATAAGAGCAACGATATTTGACAACTCTGTGCAGCTATTGGCTTACGCTGATGATATCAACATAATCGCGAAAACTCCAGATGCTTTACGTAACGCCTTTATAAATCTTGAAAGCTCTGCCAAAAATATGGGTCTCGTAGTAAACCAGCAAAAGACCAAATACATGGCTGTAGAATGCACCCAACAAATCCCAACTCTCTCATGTGGAAACCAAAATTTCGAAACGGTACCAAGATTCACATACCTAGGCTCCCTGATAACAAACGACAATAATACCACAGAGGAGATCCAGAAGCGCATAGTGAACGCAAATCGCTGTTATTTCCGCCTACAAAACCAATTAAAGTCCAGACTGCTGTCCAGAAAGACGAAGATATTAGTGTACAAAACACTTATCAGACCAGTACTTACGTACGCAGCTGAGACTTGGGTACTAACTAAGAGGAATGAGCGAGCACTGGACGTTTTTGAAAGAAAAAATTTGAGGCGCATCTTCGGACCACATATGCAAAATGACAAAATATGCCCCTTAAAATAGAGTTTCCGCAATCTGCGTAGCTTTTCAGTTGCATGGTTTGTGGAATATCTTTTCGGCAGGCGCTAAATATGCGCATTAAAAATAGAGTTTCCTCAATCTGCGTAGCTTATCAGTTGTGTAGTTTCTGGAATATCTTTTCGGCAGGCGCTATATATGCGCCTTTATTTCTTTTTTTTTTAAAGTTTCTTTATTCATTGAAAATTTTATTTACAAAAGTTGGGGATTTTTCGACCACCATGCTAGTCACATGCCCGTGTTGTGGTGGTCGATTTTTTATACAGTAAATTAATATATAAAGAATGTGTGAGAGTATTAAGAAAATATATACATATACACGGTGTCCGGAAACTCGTAGTACAAGCGGAAAACTGGTGAACCTACATCACATAGAGAACCCAAATAAACATAAAGATTTTCAATTTAAGCATTTTTAAATTTAAAATTAAGAAAAAAAAAAATATTTAAAAAAATTTCGGCTATTTTAGGGTTGAAATTTTCGAAACGCGGAAATGTCATGATGACAGATGGAAGATGTTATTCTAAAATTATTTATAAGTTGCTGAATCTCTTTTCGTGTCCATAGTTTATTTATTTTCATCTTAATAATTTATTCTATAGGCATGTATGAATGTGAGTGAGGCAAAGAGTGTGTGCCAAGACCGAGTTGTTTGGTGGTCCGTCCTCTCTGCCTACCCCTGCGGGGAAACGGCGTGATGGTTAGTTAGTTATTTTAGGCATTACAATATGGTTAATTAACGTACCTATTTATTTTGTTGTGTGGCAGCTCCGTATCTTGTTGCAATGTTTTCAAATCCAAAAACACATCACAAACATTTGTCACCAATTGTTCAAATTTATCAAAATTATCATCAACGGCATTGGAGGTTGTCCACCACTTTCCCGCCCTGGTATAAATAACAGATGGTTACTCCTTCAAGGCTCTCGCAAGGACTCTAATTTTTTTGAAAGAACGAATCTACATTTAAGTTTGAACGAATCTAGACCTCCAGTGTCCCTGATTATTAGCACAGATATTTCACACATTTAATATTAGCACAGGTAGTTCACACACTTGCACAGTCATATTATTTACACAGGTACGTTGAACGAATCTAGACCTCTAGTGTCCCTGATTATTAGCACAGATATTTCACACGCACAGATAGTCCGCACAATTCACACCAAGCACAGTCATATTATTTACACAGGTACAGGTACACGTACCTACTTACAGAAACACATCACAAAAACTGTTCAAAATTATCACCATTAAATTCCAAGCACAGTTGGGCCCGTCGAATGATCGATTGTTGAACTCTTCGAATCATACCTGGGTTAATTTTTAGCTGATCAAATGCGTCGATGATACGTATTCTCAACGTATCGATATCAGGACATTCTGTCCTGTAGACTTTCCCTTTAACATAACTCCACAAAAAAAAGTCCATTGGTGTCAGATCCGGTGACCTTGCTGGCCATGCGATAGGTCCAGCACGTCCTATCCACCGACCTTCGAACTCTTCATCGAGATATCTTCGAACTTGAAGCCCAAAATGAGGTGGAGCTCCATCTTGCTGGTACCACAAATTCCTTATGGTTATCAGAGGAATATCTTCGAGAAGCTCCTGCAGCTCGTTCTGTAAGAAATGCAAATAAAGTTCTGAACTCAACCTTGCTGGAAGAAAACATGGCCCCAGCACTCTATCACCAATTAAACCCCCCCACACATTTAATGACCACCGGTGTTGAAAATGTCTTGGCCGCTTTGCATGAGGATTGACATGTGCCCACTGGTGTTCATTTCGAGAGTTGAACATGCCGTCTCGACTGAAGGTTGACTCATCTGTCCACAGAATATGTTCGATAAATGCACAATTTTGTCGCTCCATCTGAATAATCCATTCACAAAATTCTCTCCTATGGATATTATCCATGGGCAACAGCGCTTGGACACACCGGTAATGGTACGGGTGTTGTCCATCATTCTTAAGGGTATCCCAGACCACCTGGTGTCGAATATTTAATTCTCTCCCAACAGATCGAAGGCTTCGTTCTGGCTCTTGATAAAAACATGCTAATATGTTTTCTTCCAGACGAGGATTGCGAAAACCTGGTCGACCAGTATCGCCCATATTTGAACGCACATTTCCAGTTTGATGAAGACGTCTTGCTACTCCATTAATGACTCTTCGATCTGGTTGTCTCCGATGTGGAAATCTCTCCATATATTCGTTTGCTGCCATTGTTGCATTGCCATTTGAACGTCCTAGACACATTAGCATGTCATAATATTCTGCATTGGTATATTCCATCGTAATCCACTAATTAATCGCACAATAATTATTCACTTAATTTCATTCACAATTAATCACACAAGAAAATACGATCACAAAAACAGTCACAAAACACCTTGTTTTAAAGTTTGTTAAACGCTATAATTAATAACGCACTATTGTTTACGTTTGAAATAAAAATTAATAAAACACAAGAAACACACATTTGATTTTGAAACAAATCAGTTTAATTTAATTAGTATTATTATAAGTTAGGCAGATTGCGTAAGCGCGACGGCGTTTACGCTATTCGAATAAAATCAATTACACGAACAACTCACGCCGAAACACGAAAACAAACTGAATTAGTTTCTAACTGGGCCACCTACGGGCACCTAACTGTATGCGAACTAGAGTGAACTAGCTCTGTTTCGTTTTTTAAAACGCCGTTAGAATGAGATGCATGCCTGAACTCGGCGGCACATTCCTTGCGTTGTTGAATGAATCTCGACGCGAAATATTAAAACATCCGGTCAGTAAAATAAAATTATCGCTGAACACGAATATTATTTAATAAAAATTGGCTAATTTTCGTCGCCGTTTTCGTGGAAAATCACCTCAAGGGCGCTGAAATTTAATTTCTAATTAAATAATATTAATGAGTTAAATTAGTTCATTATTGCGGACATCAAACAAAAAGAGATATACGAGTACCTACCAATTTTCGATCGTATCATATCATTACGATATCATAATATGTAATTTTAAATTCTCAGGACCAAACGTATTTTCATGGTTGACTTTTGAAGTTGTTGCGCTTTCTTCTTCTTTAACCAACGTTTCAGACAGCGTTGTAGCGTGAAAATATTTAATAAAACACGACTCGTTTAAAATAGAGCAAAAATCTCATGGAAGGCGTCTTATTTAAAGAAACATTGTGAATTTTTTCACAACTATGACTTGTAAAATAACTGACAAAAACGTATTTATAATAATTTTCGGAGCATACCTTGCGATTTTTTTCTATCGAGGGAATTTTATAATAAGCGTTTCAGCATGGAACGCGTCTAGATATTATCTTCAAAAAAACTTCAAATGTTTAAGGGAGATATGTAAGAAATCAGCAGAAATACGGGTAGCGGCGGCTTAATGTAGTATTAAATGTGTTCAAAATCATTTTATTTTATTTTATTTTTATATGAACTCCACACCGGAGGCCCTGAGGAAAATAATTCCCCTCAGGGCCTTTGTCATCTTTGGGGCCGCTGTGTGGGGGGGTATTTTAAGAAAAGGAAGAAGAGGAAGTTCTGAGAAGGAAAAGGGTATGAGGGTGGGAAGGAATCTGGTGTATCCAGGAGTGACGGACGTATGAATTCATTCTTCCCATCGCGGTGGAATATGATTAATGTATTTATAAGAAGAAGCTGTAGCACATTTAACGGATTATGCCCAAATATCGATGTGTTTAACACAAACTGATAAATTCACAGCATGCATAAAAAATAACACTCCATTGAATGCCACATGTTTAACCAATTACTTAATAACACTCCATTGAATGCCACATGTTTAACCAATTACTTAATAACACTCCATTGAATGCCACATGTTTAACCAATTACTTAATACTTCATTGATTTCTGAATTTCTCTTTTTTTATTTTTAGTTCACAACATTTTCTCTCCTACCTTTAGTAGTTCCAATTCCAATAAAATCACTTCCTGAAAGATATTATTGATATTATACATCGTATAATTTGTCGTTATTTTATTGGTCAATGACGTAAAAAATTATACCACAAAATCGATTCCCCAGTTTCCCGCTTGTACTACGAGTTTTCGGACACCTTGTATACAAAAAAATTCGGGAATAATAATATTTGCAAATAATAAATTTAGTATTGTTAACATTATAGAACACCCAATACATTTGGTAAACTGCATCGAAGTACATTTCAAACTCGGCAAATCAATATATCATTTAATAGCTATCTATAGAACGCATGGCTCGAGTATTATTACGTTTATTAATGACCTCAAATACATATTATTAAAATTAAAAAATAAACTCTGCTTCGTGGTGGGTGATTTTAATGTGAACATTAATGAAAAAATAGAAAATAATAACAAAACTGAATACATCAATTGTATGACTGAAGGCCGATTTCCTTACTTCCTGCATTAGAAAAAATCTTAGAAAAATATATATCAATAAGTTTAGATAAATACTTAAATAATCTGAGTATTATTGATGAATGCCAGTATGGCTTTCAAAAAAATAAAAGTTGCGATAAATTGCTCGAAAAATTTTCTAATCATATAAATTCACAACTAAACTGTAAAAAACATGTATTGGTTCTATTTATTGATTTCTCAAAAGCTTTCGACACACTTAGTCATATACAAATAATTAAAGTACTTGAATTTACAGGTATCCGGGGTAAACTCCTCTTATTCTTTAAAAACTATTTGACAAATAGAAAAATGAGTGTGAAGATTTTAAATATAATTAGTAAATCAAGATACATTAAATCGGGAGTACCGCAAGGGTCAATTCTAGGTCTAAAATTATATATTATATATGTAATTGCTATGTGTAAGATTTTCAAAAAAGCTCTTCGATTCATTTTTGCTGATGATACTGCTCTTGTTGTATCAAATGAAAATCCTGAAATAGCTATACAAGAATTATAAAGAGATTTTAACGAGGTTCTCAAATGGGCTCATGATGTAGAATTAATTATTAATGTAAAAAAAACCAAATGCATGTACATAAAATCACCAAGTTTGAAAATGTGGAATGTTCCTAAAATAACCGCCCATAGCTTTGACTGTATACATAGAGGAATTATTAATGTTTGTGACTGTGAAAAAATAGATTTCACAAATGAATATACTTATCTGGGAATAATTGTTGATAATAATTTCAAGTGGGATAAACAAGTGGCTAAAATTTGTAACCAGCTCAGATCCTTAGCTAGTAACTTTTACAAATTAAAATTTATTTTGCCTCATTGTACTCTTAAACTCATATATTTTTCTATGGTAGAATCCATCCTTAGATATGGTATTCGAACTTGGGGACATGCAAGCACTACTTACATTAAATATATTGAAAATTTACAAACTGCCATAATAAAAAAAAATTGTCTCAACAAATATTTACAAACAGAGACGTATGGCTCAGAGAGCTTACTTACAATAAAAGGTCTCCACTGGTTCACTACTATTATGGATAATATGGGGGAAAGCCCTTACAAACACCTACTTGTACACAAACATACCACAAGATTTAGAGAAGGAAAGGGCCTAAAAACTCCTCGAATATTAAATAAATATGGAAGCCGTACTCTTGAATATCTAATACCAGTGATTTTCAATAAAATCAATAAAAACATAAAATTTGAAAAAAATGAGAGACTATGTCCCAAAATGATAAAACTATGGTTAATGAGCGAAAACTCCATGTATCTTTGAATATCTTAATATAGCTGCCTACATATCTTGTTATTAGGCAGGTATATTGAAATATCTTATATATTTATGGTTGCAAGTTAAATTATCTAATATTATGTGATCCATTCTAATGTTTCCTTAAAACTATAAATGTATTTACAAATATTTTCTTAGATATTATATTAAGAATGTTTAAATTGTTAGAACCTGCAGACAAGCTTCCATATGACAGCTTTGTGGGTCTACTCAAATTTTTTGTACAAAATGTATTCTGTTATTAAATTAAAAAAAATAAAAAAAAAACAAAATTTCATATCTTGCATAAATAAAAATACTAGAGAAATAAAAGAACATACTCCATCTTGTTTAGATCACATTTGGACAAACGTAAACATTAAAGATCTTCACAAACTAAAATCAATTGTTTGGAAAACTAACATAACTGATCATCATTCATGCTTACTTCTGTATAATAATAATATTAAACATAAAAAACATAATTTAATACCCAAAAAATCAACAATAGACATTCTCTCACTATTCTCTCCGAAAAACTAAAAAAGGAAGATTGGAACAATGTTTTAAAGAGTGATGATACTGAAATATGTTCGACTAACTTTGAAAAAATCCTGTCACAACACATTAAAAATTCGACAACTGAAATAATAATACACTTAAAATCAAAATTAAGATGAAAACCTTGGATTATCAAAGGACTTATAATATCTATCAGAAACAAAGAAAAACTTTATAAAACAACTTTAAAAAATCCCCATGATGAAAAAGCATAAATTTTTTATAAAAAATATAAAAATAAATTAACATCTTATATTAAAAAAAGTAAGGAAGATTTTTTTTAAAAATAAAATATTATCTTCAGAAAATAATCATAAACAAATGTGGAAAACTGTGAATTTGGCCATAGACAATACAAAAAAAACTCAAAATATTAAGTACATCGAACATGATAAAAAAATTATAGATGCCAATTTACAGCCTAAACAATGTGCAAACATATTTAATTCCTTCTTTGCAAATGTTGGAAAAAATCCTGCGAAAAATATTCATAAACCTTCTAACCCGGAAAAACATAAAAATAAAAATTTACAGAAACATAATATACTTTCAACATTTGAAATAACAACAGAATGTGAAATCTTAAAAATAATAGAAAATATGAAAGGAGGTTCGTCTCCCGGTTTTGATTCTATTACGACACACATGTTAAGATCTATGAAATCTTACTTAATAAAACCCATGACTCATTTAATAAACTTGAGTTTAACGAAAGGAATATTTCCAATGAACTACAAAAACACAATAATCTCACCTATTTACAAATCTGGTGATCCACACCAAGTAACGAATTATCGCCCAATTTGTCTAATTTCTAACATAAGAAAGATCTTTGAAAAAATAGTAAAAAAACAATTGGTAAATTTCCTAGATAGTAATAAAATACTACACAAAAACCAGTTTGGTTTTATTAAATCACTCAGCACACAAGATGCAATTGCTAACGTAACTTCATACATTTACGAATCATTAGATAAAAGTAAAAAATGTGCGGGCATATTTATTGACCTCAGAAAGGCATTCGATAGCATATCCCATGAGATGCTATTAAAAAAATTAAATGATATTGGCATAAAAGGCAACGCGATTAAATGGATCACCAACTACTTAAAAAACCGCCCTCAAGTGGTAAAAATCAATTGTATTAATAGTGATCAAGAGATTTCAAGCTTTGGAATCCCCCAAGGTATAGTGCTTGGACCAATCCTTTTTACCATATATGTAAACGATATTTTTTTTCAACATCTACATGGTCAAATTACATCATACGCCGACGATACAGTTTTAATAATAAGTGAAAATACTTGGGAAAATGTAGAATTACAGGCCACAGAAGACATCAATACGCTTAAGAATTTTTTCGACACTAATTTACTATCACTAAATAGTGAAAAGACATTTGTAATTCCATTTGCAATCCATCCAAACGACGCTTCCAAAATTTTTAACATTGTCATACACGATAACACTAAAATTCACAGCCAACATTATTGCAAATCAAACTGTACAATATTAAAAACAACAAATAAAATTAAATATCTCGGCGTAATTATCGATAAAAATCTGAAATGGAAGGAACAAATATGTCAAGTAGTAAACAAAATCAGAATATATATATATTTATATTTTTTTTTAAGAATTAGAAATTTTCTGTCGATAAAAAATCTATATTTAATCTACTATGCCTTAGTTCAATCCACTCTACAATACGCTATTATTAGTTGGGGATCCGCGTATAAATGTAACCTTCTTCCAATAGAAATTGTACAAAGAACAATTATTAAAATTATATTAAAAAAATCCTTAGACTACCCAACAGAACGCCTGTTTTGAAGAATTTAAAGTACCCACATTTAAAGATTTATATATTAAAAATTCAGTAATTCAAATAATAAAAGAAAAAGATAAATATCCATTTTTAAATGAAAACAGAACTCGACTTAAACATGTTTTTCTATGCCCAAAACTAAATACGTCTTTTGCACAGCATCATTATACTTATCAGGGAAGAACTTTTTTCAATCGTCTACCAGAATAAATCAGAAGCATCAATGATAAAACCCGAATACTGCTCTCTGTCAAGAGACATTTTAAAAATATTCTTAAAAAAAAAACTACTGTCAACTAATCTTACAAATATCTTAGTTCTCCATAACATTCTTTCTTTAAAAAAAAAAAAACACACCATTATCAAATAAATACTGCAGCTCGCATATACTTATGTACAATTCATTATTTAAGTACTAACTTATACCTAACTAATAACTAATAGCATTTATGTACACTCCCCTTCCATACACAAGCAAATGCTTTTAATGGAAGAGTAGTAAAAAAAAACCTGTAAAAAAATATTTTGTTGTAAAATTGTAATTATAATAAATGTTTCAATAAATAATAATAAAAAAATAAAAAAAATAATATAATATTAAAGAATATTATAGAATACAAAATAGTATAAAAGAATTCAATTTAAAAGAGTTACGAGTATAAAATCAAAGTGAGTACTATATGGTAAGCACATGAGTAAAGATTTTTATGTTGAAAATTTATTGGTGGTATATAATCTATTACCAATTTTATTTATAAAAAGTAACTCAAACTTGAATACACAATTTCGTCGTGGAGCTGGTGAAATAAAACCAAGAAACAAAGAACAAAAAAAATATATAAAATAAATAAAAAAGGCTTGGAGTGGAAAGGGCGAAGAAATGATTTTCTTTTCTCCCGTTTTGATTAAAAAAGTTTTGAGCTTTATTATATTTTTAAAATGAAAATAAAATAATATGATAATACAAGGTGGGGCAAAAGTAATCATCCTATTGGAAAACGCTATAACTTTTGCAAATGGCGACAAATGTCAATTCGGTTTTGACATTTGTGAAGTAAACAAACGCAAAATACAAATCGGCAAGTAATGAAATCGGTTGTGTTGGCGCAGCGTGAATTTCGTCGCAGATTTCCTGGCCGTCCGACACCAACTGGACAACACTGCGGCGTTTGGCCACTTGCCTTGAAGAGACTGGGATAACACGAGATGTTCCCAAGGCTGGCCTGCCCCGGAGCAGTCGTTCTGCTGAGAATATCGCTGCTGTTGCCCAAGATGTCAAACATGAGCCCGAAACATCGACCAGACGACGTGCCACGCAATTGGGCATTAGCCGGCGGTCCCTACGCAGAATTTTGGTGAAAGATTTGAAGATGTTCCCTTACAAAGTGCAGACAGTGCATCAGCTGTTAGCTGTTGACCGCCAAACGCCGATAAACTACCTTAAGTCATCCTGAATCTCAACGAAAAGGTGGACGATTTTTCATCGAAAATTGTCATGAACGATGAAGCTCATTTCCATAATAGCGGTTACGAGCCACTACCGATATTCTGAAGGAAGAATTTCCGGGTCGCCTAATCTTTCGTTTTGGTGATTTGCACTGGCCGGACAGATCACCCTATTTAACCGTTCCAGACTTCTTTTTATCGTTTTTTTTTAAGTTGCGGGTTTACGTCATCAAGTCTCAGAATCTTGAAGCCCTTAAGGAGAATATTCGCCAAGAATTCGAGAACCTGTCGCCCAAAGTTCTGGCAAGAGTGATGGAAAATGCCATAAAACAAGCCCGTATGGTCATCAACTCTGGCGGCGGTTACTTGGCCGATATCATTTTCTCGATATGATGGAATAAATTCTAATGGAATTAAATAAACAAATTTCACAACCAGAACCAAAGTTTTTCATTTAATAAAAAAATTATCGCAAAAAAACTTCGGATGATTACTTTTGCCCCACCTTGTAGATATAATGATAATAAAATAAAATGATGTTTTCCTCTAAATAAATAAAGTAATATGGTATATTATATTATACAGATAACAGTAATAAAAGCAGTTTAGACAAATGTTGACCTTCATAATAAAATTAGACATCTATCCCTGTTTTAGCAGAAAATGTTAAGTTAAGTTAAGTTTTATTTCACCAGCTCCACGACGAAATTGTGTATTCAAGTTTGAGTTACTTTTTATAAATAAAATTGATAGTAAATTATATACCATCAATAAATTTTCAATATAAAAATCTTTACTCATGTGCTTATCATATAGTACTCACTTTGATTTTATACTCGTAACTCTTTTAAATTGAATTCTTTTATACTATTTTGTATTCTATAATATTTTTTAATATTATATTATTTTATGTATATATTTTCTTAATACTCTCACACATTCTTTATATTGCATATATTAATTTACTGTATAAAAAATCGACCACCACAACACGGGCATGTGCCTAGCATGGTGGTCGAAAAATCCCCAACTTTTGTAAATAAAATTTTCAATCAATAAAGAAACTTAAAAAAAAAGAAAAAAAGGCGCATATATAGCGCCTGCCGAAAAGATATTCCAGAAACTACACAACTGATAAGCTACGCAGATTGCGGAAACTCTATTTTTAAGGCGCATATTTAGCGCCTGCCGAAAAGATATTCCACAAACCATGCAACTGAAAAGCTACGCAGATTGCGGAAACTCTATTTTAAGGCGCATGTTTAGTGACTGCCGAAAAGATATTCCGCAAACTACCCAACTGAAAAGCTACACAGATTACGGAAACTCTACTTTTAAGGCGCATATTTGGCGCCTGCGGAAAGATATTCCGGAAACTACATAACTGAAAAGCTACGCAGATTGCGGAAACTCTACTTTTAAGGGTCGGGTTTGGAAAACATCGCTCCGCATTAGCAGTAGCATCCGCGTCTCGTAGCAGCAATACTAGAAAATTATATACGGGTAGTTAGAAAAATGTGTAAAGTTACTAGTGATTAAATTTTTTTTACTGTAATCTTACAAATTCTATAAGTTATACATACTGCAACTTTAGTTAAAACGTTGAAAAAGGCCTTCGCGATTATCTCTCCTGAACCTGTTGTAAACATTTTTACCAAAAATCCTTCCGTAATCTCAGAGTAAACATTATGTTAAATCAAGCTATTAAATTAAAAGCTCTTCAGTGTATCTAGATTTTTATTGTAATTCGCCTAAACTTTCTGAATTTTTCAACTATTCTCCGCCATACAAAAATGTATGGCAAAATATTACGCCGCGCGATGTCTTATATAACGGTTGAATTTCACAGAATTTATTCAGTTGTGAGCTAGCGGTCAAGGCGACAGCACGCATATTTTTTTCGCAGCAATTTTGTTCGCTGTTTATTCGATTTTTGAAGGAATCATTGAGGAGATAGGTGTTACAGTAACCGGGTAAGTAGAAATAAAATATATTTATTATTATCTAATAAATTATTTTTAACTTGATTTACAGTTTTACATATTTTATTATTATTTTTTTTTTAAACTTCAGGTACCTTCAAAATGGGTAAAAATAAAGGAATTCTTGCTTACCGTGCCATAAAAAATAGACCCTCCCACTGGAAGAATAGGAGAATAAGGTAATAAAGTCAAAATTTCATTTTTTTACTGATTTCTATCAAGGGTAGTTTGAAGGTGGACTGAAGTCATTTTGCTTTTTGACATCTAAAAATTTCGGCACCCATCTTGAATTTATCTGTAGTTATCTACCGATTTGGTTCAATATCAGAATTCGGGCGTTTAGAAGTGCACTGAACTCGGATCTAATGTCAAAATGCAAAATTTCGGCATCCATCTTGAATTTCTCGTGTTCTCTACCGATCTGGTTCAAAATCAGTATTAGGGAGTATTGGCGAGCACTGAACTCGGATCTAATGTCCAAATGCAACATTTCGGCATCCATCTTGAATTTCTCTAGTTATCTACCTTTTTGATTCAAAATCAGGATTAGGGCGTTTGGACGTGCACTGAACTCGGATCTAATGTCAAAATGCAACATTTCGGCATCCATCTTGAATTTCTCTAGTTATCTACCGATTTGGTTCAATATCAGGATTCGGGCGTTTGGAAGTGCACTGAAATCGGATCTAATGTCAAAATGCAACATTTCGGCATCCATCTTGAATTTATCGTGTTCTCTACTGATCTGGTTCAAAATCAGTATATGGGAGTATTGGTGAGCACTGAACTCGGATTTAATGTCCAAATGCAAAATTTCGGCATCCATCTTGAATTTCTTTAGTTATCTACCGATTTGGTTCAAAATCAGGATTAGGGCGTTTGGAAGTGCACTGAAATCGGATCTAATGTCAAAATGCAACATTTCGGCATCCATCTTGAATTTATCGTGTTCTCTACTGATCTGGTTCAAAATCAGTATATGGGAGTATTGGTGAGCACTGAACTCGGATCTAATGTCAAAATGCAAAATTTCGGCACCCATCTTGAATATCTTAAGTAAAAGTTGGGTAAAAGTACTACACTTAGACATTTTTCATGATTCCTTGCAAACATACAAAACTAATTGGCGTGATATATTTTTTTTTTAAATTACTTACACTTAACTTTTCATTAAACTTTAATCAGTCAATTACAATTAGTGAGCATATAATTCTTGATTTTAAAATTTCTCCTTATCTCCCCCCCCCCCCCCCCTTTTTCTTCCTTTTTGTTATTATTACTCATTCATTCAATAATTAAGTTTTAAGACCGGTTCATATCTCAGGCGTAATTACCAAATAACATTCTATGGACTTACGTAATAGGTACATAACCATGTAATAATTTAATTTAACATACCTTATAATCTGTATTATAATATACTGTGTATGTCTTAATAAACAAATAAATAAATAAATGAAGTACTTTGACGATTTGGTTCAAAATCAGGTTTAAGGAGTTTGGGGTTCACCGAACTCGAATTTAATGTCAAAATGCATAATTTCGACGAGCATTTTGAGTTCTCTACCGATTCCGTTCAAATTGTCACTAAGTTTTATTGAAAACAACGACTGTCAGATCCATTGATAAATCGAATGAATTTCGATGTTGGGTAAATTCTGGGTTGTATTATTACAAATAAATTTATTTTATATATTTTTTTAGGAAAGCAGCAGAAGCAATATAAATGACGTTGTTATAACAGAAACTATCAGTGAACATGTAAGTTTTTTAAATAAACATAAGCGGCCTGAGTAATGGCCTTCCATATAAACTTTTTGCTATAATGAATGATCTACCACACTTTTTGTGAATGTTTAGAATTATCGATAATAGACCTGGAGAAAGGATGGTGTTATTACAAAATGACAGTCTTATGAATAAATGAGGAGCTAACACTTATCACTCTGTATTGTTTTGTATTTTTTTTAATTAATAAGTTTACATTGCAAATGTATACTTTAATGTCCTCAACGCTAGGAATTCACCTGTGTTGTGGAGGACATTTTTCAATTGTAAAATTATATAATAGTAAACAAGTATATAATAGTAACTTTGTTATTTTTGGATAATGCTGTGAAATAACTATAATAATTGTGGATAATAATTAATTTATTTTGAACTTACATATAACATTTGCAATTTTACCTGTAACACGCACAACACGAGTTACAGCGTGTTTTATACAAAGAAAAAAAAAACTTTTCAATAGCCTTCTATAAAAAAACAGAGTGGAAGATACTGTATGTATCGCCCTGGTGTAAGACCACTATTCAGAATTGAAACGTTGCTTGAAATGGCTTTAGCCGTGTGTGGTGACCAAATCTGAATAGCCAGGTACTTCCCCTATATTATTCCCCTCCCACCTTATCTAGCCTCACAACATACCCCAATCACTGGCCCCAGGCGATTGATAACAGTTGGGACTTTGTAAGGTACATAAGAATAAAAATAAAACATTTAGTTGTTTTATAAAAATTTGTCTGAACTTCTTTATATTTTTGACTGTCTTTTTCTAAATGTGCTTCGTTCTACTTTATGTATATCAAAGATAAATTGTAAAATATATTCTTTCTTACTAGGTATTAAAAAAAATCTGTAAGCATATAAATACACTTTCAAAAACAAAAATACCTGTTTTTTTAATTTCTAAGACACAGAGTAAGAACTGGTTGTCGTAACTTATTCACACCCATTATTTTCTGGTAAAATTATAAAAAAATTAATAACATTATACAAACCATATATGAACCAGAAATTTTTTCCACATTAAAACACCATTAGATTCTATGTCACATTGAGTCAAAAACTAAGACGTCTGTAAAGGTTCAGGGGCTAAAAAAAGTCTATGTATCCTTGCCCTTGCATGATTTATAGTCTGTCGAGCTGTATCAATTATGTTGGAAATAAATTAAAATTTTACAAAGCAAGTGTATTTTTATTCCGTATTTTATCAAAATGCTGAGCAGCCGTGCCTGAATCTAACCGAAATACACAGTAGATCGCGGCGGCCGAGCTTGTTTGCAACTACCAAAAATACCTAAGTGCAGTGAATGGGCAGTTTGACCCAGGCGCAAATGTCTCTATGAGCTATCCACGCTATTCCACAATATGATTCTTAGTATGGTAAGCTGTATCCATTATTATAGTAGGAACTAAATTTTAATTTTATAAGGCAAGTGTATTTTTATTTCCTAAGTCCGTAGTGTCTAGTATACCCACATCTCCTCTAGTCAGTCGCAGGCGGTCAGCTGCGGCCGTGTTTGTCTACAAGTACAAGAAATACCTAACTGCAGCGTCAGCGCGGTTTGATACCCGACCCTTAAGACGCATATTTAGCGCCTGCCGAAAATATATTCCGCAAACTACACAACTGAAAAGCTACGCAGATTACGGAAACTATACTTTTAAGGCCCATATTTAGCACCTGCCAAAAAGATATTCCGCAAACTACACAACTGAAAAGCTACGCAGATTGCGGAAACTCTATTTTTAGGGCGCATATTTAGCGCCTGCCAAAAAGATATTCCACAAACCATGCAACTGAAAAGCTAAGCAGATTGCGGAAACTCTATTTTAAGGCGCATATTTAGCGCCTGCCGAAAAGATATTCCGCAATCTACACAACTGAAAAGCTACACAGATTATGGAAACTCTACTTTTAAGGCGCATTTTTGGCGCCTGCCGAAAAGATAATCCGCAATCTACACAACTGAAAAGGTACACAGATTACGGAAACTCTACTTGTAACAGTAATCATCAGTATGGACCTTCTGATTATTCTATTTAATGGTAGAGTGAGAGAATCTCTTCAGGATTGTGGGAATAAACGAATACAGGTTCCAACTTGTGAGGTTTAACTGGTTTAAGTAATAAAAGAGTTCATTTCCAAAACAACCAAATCCCAGTATATTTTTATAAAGAATATAACAATGTTGCCCTTTTGAAGGGCCGGGTTTCACATCCCCAAAAACATAACAGATTCTGACAATTTAACAGGAACATAATTAAGCAGAAAGAAATGTCGTACCTGCGGACCATGGATCTTTATCTAAATACTTCTACACTGACCCGAACTCTTAATTTACTTGAAGATAGCGCGTTGATGAACCGCGGGCCATATTCTCACGCAATCTCCAGGATGGGAACCAGGAAAGACTCCCTAGGAAGGCCAGAGAATGAGGACTCCCCGCCAGGGAGTAGGGTCCAAGATCAGCACCAGTGCTCTGGTTGAGCCCCTCGGGTAACCACAATTTCCGACAGCACGCCTCACCAGGAAATGAACGCCAAGTAACCATCCGTCACAAATATGAGCAGCAATGACCGTACCAGGTCATAAGAACTCTCCCTCGCGACGCTCTTCAATGTGACAGTCGCGATTATATAGGTAATTTACAACATCGTTATGCCGCGGACGGTCCCAATGGCGGCGACCGAACACGTTAGAAACAGCGTTCTGATCACATCAGAAAGAAGCGTTCGCAAAATGTGCATCGCCCGGCTCGCGATTAAAATCGTTTTAAAAACTATTTGTAACAAAGGGATTATCCCATTTTTAAATCCAGAACTATCACTAAAGTGACTAGTCGAATTTGCACCGGCTTCCTGTACGATGCGAATCCAAAAAGTACCGCCGGAAGTTTAACAATAATGTTGCCAATCGAAAAAATCCAAAATACGGCGATTCAACAATTAAAGTAAGCGGCCAGGTGAAGGTTTACTAAGTCAGAAAAATAATCATTATGAAGTAACAATTATTATCGTGACATACTTTTAAGGCGCATATTAAGCGCCTACCGAAAAGATATTCCGCAAACTACACAACTGAAAAGCTACGCAGATTACGGAAACCCTATTTTAAAGGCACATATTTAGCGCCTGCCGAAAAGATATTCCGCAAACTACATTACTGAAAAGCTACGCAGATTGCTGAAACTCTACTCTTAAGGCGCATATTTAGCACCTGCCGAAAAGATATTCTGAAAACCACACAACTGAAAAGCTACGTAGTTTGCTGAACCTTTATTTTAGGGCGCATATTCAGCACCTGCCGAAAAAATATTCCGCAAACTACACAACTGAAAAGCTACGCAGATTGCAGAAACTATACTTTTAAGGCACTATTTAGCGCCTGCCGAAAAGATATTCCGCAAACTACACAACTGAAAAGCTGCACAGATTACGGAAACCCTACTTTTAAGGCACATATTTAGCGCCTGCCGAAAAGATATACCGCAAAATACACAACTGAAAAGCTACGCAGATTGCGGAAACTATACTTGTAAGGCGCATATTTAGCACCTGCCGAAAAAATATTCCGCAAACAACACACCTGAAAAGCTACACAGATTACGGAAACTCTACTTTTAAGGCGTGTATTTGGCGCCTGCCGAAAAGATTTTCCGCAAACTACACAACTGAAAAGCTACACAGATTACGGAAACTCTACTTTTAAGGCGCATATTTAGCGCCTGCCGAAAAGATATTCCGCAAACTACACAACTGAAAATCTAGGCAGATTGCGGAAACTATACTTGTAAGGCGCATATGTAGCGCCTGCCAAAAAGATATTCCGCAAACTACACAACTGAAAAGATACACAGATTACGGAAACTCTACTCTTAAGGGGCATTTTTAGCGCCTGCCGAAAAGATATTCCGCAAACTACACAACTGAAAGGTACACAGATTACGGAAACTCTACTTTTAAGGCGCATATGTAGCGCCCGCCAAAAAGATATTCCGCAAACTAGATAACTGAAAAGCTACACAGATTACGGAAACTCTACTCTTAAGGCGCATATTTAGCGCCTGCCGAAAAGATATTCCACAAACCATACAACTGAAAAGCTACGCAGATTGCTGAACCTTTATTTTAGGGCGCATATTCAGCGCCTGCCGAAAAAATATTCCGCAAACTACACACCTGAAAAGCTACACAGATTACGGAAACTCTACTCTTAAGGCGCATATTTAGCGCCTGCCGAAAAGATATTCCGCAAACTACACAACTGAAAAGCTACGCAGATTGCGGAAACTATACTTTGACGGCCTCCGTAGTCCAGTGGGTAAGACTCTTGACTCACAATCCGGAGGTCGCGGGTTCGAACCCGGCATGCGCAAATAAATTTTATTTGATTGATTTGTGTTATTTCACAATTAATTAATTTAAAATAATATATAGTATATTTGCGGCATGTTCCAGAGTGGAAGATACTATAAGTATCGCCCTGGTGTAAGACCACCATTCAGAATTGAAACGTTGCTTGAAAATGGCTTTAGCCATGTTTAGTGACCAGATCTGAATATCCAGGTACTTTCCAACCTTCCTCTTCCCCACCTCCTTCTCCTCCCCACTACCTTCAGCCTCACAACATACCCCAATTGGGGATGCCATAGTCTCACTGGCTCCAGACGGGAGCAGTTGAGATTCTTGTGCGGTATTCACTGTAAAAAAAAAATCGCATATGTAGCGCCTGCCGAAAAGATATTCCGCAAACTACCCATCTGAAAAGCTACAGAGATTACGGAAACTCTACTCTTAAGGCGCATATTTAGCGCCTGCCGAAAAGATATTCCGCAAACTACACAACTGAAAAGCTACGCAGATTGCGGAAACTATACTTGTAAGGCGCATATTTAGCGCCTGCCGAAAAGATATTCCGCAAACTACACAACTGAAAAGCTACACAGGGGGCGGCAGTGATCTGTCCGAGCCCTTTGAAGCGCTCCACGGGGCGAAACAAGGAGATGGATTGGCCTGCCTCTTATTCAACATAGTCTTAGAAAAAGTTATTCGTGACTCAGGCATCGAGATAAGAGCAACGATATTTGACAACTCTGTGCAGCTATTGGCTTACGCTGATGATATCGACATAATCGCGAAAACTCCAGATGCTTTACGTTACGCCTTTTAAGTAGAAATACCTGAACAAAATATTAAAATAGCACCCTATATAAAATGTACTACATAAATTATTAAAAATGGAAGATAACATAACTAATACTTTGGACAACATATCGCAGATTCCATGTATCGAAACAAATAGCTCTATAGAAGTTCGAAAAACCCTAAATCAATCTAACCTAAAAATATTTTCCATGAATATTAGAAGTATGAACAAAAATTTCACTGAACTGATGATATTACTTACCGAACTTGACTCAGTCTTTGACTTGCTTATTTTGACCGAATGCTGGATCAAAGATAACTATATTCCAAAAAACATAAAAAAAACTATAACAAATACAGCACCCAGAATAATCAATCTCAAAATGATGGCGTCATTATTTACATAAAAAATCATATACAACACCCTGTAAAGGAAATCACAATAACTAACTCAAACTTACTCAAACTCGAAATAGAAAACAGCGTTACTTTACTATCTATATACTGATCACCGAGCACATCCAACATAACACTATGTATTAATGAACATGAAAATGTCCTTATTATTGGTGACCTTAATATCAATATTATAAATACAATGCACCCCCAAGCAAACGAATACATAAATTTACTAACTCTGCAAGGATTTCTCCCAGCTATTACAGCACCGACTCGTGTAACAGAGTTATTTGCCAGTTGCATAGACCACGTTTTTGCCAAATGCAAACTAATTATCAAATGGCAAAAACGTGGTCTATGCAACTGGTTAGATTGATTTAGGGTTTTTCGAACTTCTATAGAGCTATTTGTTTCGATAATGGAATCTGCGATATGTTGTCCAAAGTATTAGTTATGTTATCTTCCATTTTTAATAATTTATGTAGTACATTTTATATAGGGTACTATTTTAATATTTTGTTCAGGTATTTCTACTATTGATATTGTTTGTAGTGAAAGCAGAGTTATTTGTATCAAATATATAAACGGTTTAGTCACATCGCTTATAACAACGGGTTCTGCATATTTATGTAATAGGTTGAAATTAACATTTAATGTAATGGCGATAATAAAATTTATGTTCAAAGATAATGCCTTTACTCTTGAAATATGTAATAATAATTTACTGTTGTTAATAATATAGACTTTAGGAAAGTGTAAAAATAAATTAATAAAATGTACAAGAAAGTTAATAAAATGTAAAAATGTATAAAAGTAATACAATATTGTAATAAATAAGGTTTTGTAGCTAAGCGAATATTTAACATGAGCATATAAGGTATATACAGCATACGAATAGGTATATACAGTGTACATATAGTAATTGCGAATATAAGACCTAGGCATATAATGAATAAAAAGCATAATCATATTAAAAAAGTAAAACATGAGCTTATAAAGATTATAAAACTTAAGCATATAGAGAATATGAAACGAAAACATAGGCATATAAAGTATACAAGCGATATAAGAGTTTGGTTGTTGCGAATATTTTACATAAGCATATAAAGTATATATAACATAATCGTAAGTATACGGAGTATATATATGTTTGCTGCGAATATATAACAAAAGCGTATAAAGAATATAAGGACAGAAGCTGGGTAATGTGATGATCCAGTCTGAGATGAGCCCCTTCCATTCTAATTTTAACTGATGGGAAGAAATGTTATGAAGCGATTTTATTTATCGTGTAGTTAGGTACTATTTTTAATGCATTT
Organism: Limnephilus rhombicus; assembly: GCA_929108145.2. Taxonomy (NCBI): domain Eukaryota; kingdom Metazoa; phylum Arthropoda; class Insecta; order Trichoptera; family Limnephilidae; genus Limnephilus; species Limnephilus rhombicus. The sequence continues at coordinate 8,113,020 of OV815287.1, read as the reverse complement.
TAGTTGAGTAGGTTGGCATGGCTGGAGAGTTTTGTTCGACACGGCGGTAGAGGGGTTTTTTTCCGTTTCCGCACTCTCGTTTGGGCAGCGATTGGTGCGGATCGCTGTTCAAATAACGGTCGCTTAAGATTTAAGTTTTTGAAACAATGTGAATTGAATCCGAATTTTTGGGCGTCTGCATTCGGGCGAAGAAAACGCGTCGTGTATTTTTAAATATAAGTTCAGAAGATTTATTCGCGTAAAATGCGAGTTCTCGCGATGGGCACAAAGGAGCCCACGAGTATAATGGCAATGTGCCAGTGATACGATTATTGCACCTCATTATCCGAGGCATCGGTTTAAATAATAACACGCCACGCCCGTGATTGTATGCAGCGCATCTTCCGAATTCCCACTGGGGATTATTTATGGATTAAACAGTTTAGTTGATCGGGACGAAGCCGAACTGCAGGTCACTGGCCGGAGACAGGGTTTGTCGGAGTCGCTGCCTAATCAATTTTTCAAGGATCTTGCCTAAAACGGGAAGAAGGGTAATCGGCCGGTAGGCCTTGATGTCCGTTAGTGGTTTTCCGTTCCCCTTTGGTATAATCCGGAGCACGCCGCGCTTCCACTCAGAGGGGAAAACTCCCCTCCTCAAGCACGTGTCCATCACCTGGAAGAGCTCCTCCTTGGCGTGGACCCAGACTTGCTTCGCAATTACGCCATTGAGCCTATCATGCCCTGGTGCCTTCTTAAGATCCAAACCCTTAATTATCACTCCAATTTCCTCTTTAGTGCCTCGAATGAAGTTATCCTCTTGGGCGAGGTCTCTAGGTGGCAGCCGTGACAGATTTTTGATCTGTTTATGGTGGTCACTTTCCCCAACTACTGACTCTACAGGAACTAACTCACCCAAAAGTTTTTTGAGGGTAGAGGCCACATCCACCGTCTCAGCGTTCCTCCCATCTGTGATCCCAATTACGGTTGACAAGTACCGGTCAGAGCCTTTACCGGATTTTGCAATCGCGCTGTGGATTTCCCACGGGTTGGCGTTACCCACGTCTTTAACCCAATTATGTCAAGCAGCTCGTTTCGCTAGGAGAACGGCCCGTTTGAAAGCCGACCTGGCAGACCTGAGGCTCGCCTGAAACGCAATCGTCTCCTCCTCCGTACAGTTGTCACTCCTGGACAGCCCCAGCTCCCTGTAGGCCCTCTTGCAGGCCCCCTTCAGCGAAGTCAGCTCAGGTGACCACCACAGAGTCCTAATACTAGTCTTTGGGTTTTATCTTCCCAAAGACGAGTTGGAAGCAGATACAACCGCACTGTTGAAAAAAATCCCCAAATTATCCGGATCCGTAGCTGCTACGTGGTGAAAATTCCTTAACGTATCTCGTGGCGCTTCCCCAAAGTTATCCCAATTCGCCCTAGTGGTGTTGAAATTCCAGGAGGGTCTTGGAGCTTCAGTTTTTCTGACACCAACCGTAAAAGTAATTAACCTATGATCCGAATTAATCTCGCACTCATGGACTGTCCACTTTGAAATCCTGGTCGCAACTGATCCAGAGCAAAGAGTTAGATCAATGTTGCTCTCACCATGTATGTTCGAAAACGTAAAAAAAAGAACTCTGTTCATTCATGATACTGAGACCTTGCGCGGCAATCAGGTCCTCTACGGCGTCTGATCGTTCCGTCCTACAGTCACTAGTGTCGAACCATAATGGTGAGCGTGCATTAAAGTCACCTCCGATAACTATGGATGTGGGGTCGTACCGGGTTCCCAAATTTAAGGTAAACTGAGATCAGAAAGATCTCAGTGTCGCCAAATCTAATACATACACAGGTTTGGTACTCATCAGAAAGACCAAACAGAAGGAGGGGACTGATCAACGAGGTGTTGACCAGGACACCCGCCCCTGGTGAGCGGCCAACTTCGAGTACCGCACCCGGAAAATTAATTGGGGTCTTACCTTCCCAGGTGTACTGTTCCTGAATGAGCATAATGTCGATTTTTAGGTGACATGACCCGCAGCACCTCCAAAGTGGCCATCCGGGATCTCTGCAGATTGATACTCTTAAGGGGCATATTTAGCGCCTGCCGAAAAGATATTCCGAAAACTACACAACTGAAAAGCTACGCAGATTAGGATCATACGGATCTTGTGGCACTTCTCCAATGCTTGTATTACCTTTTTGGGGGATTCTGCAAGACTCATCAGGCTCTTGGGAGAGTCGCTGATCCGTGGTCTCTTCTTGTTACAATGGTTGACAATGGCAACCCCACTGGTGCCGGGTAGTGGATTAGGTACGCCAACCTCAAGATCTATCTCCGAGTCTGTCGGAACCGAGGTCAGTTATTTTAACAGTCTTTTTTTGTTTCCTTTTACCCTTAGGAGGTTCCCCCTGTGTCAAAGACTTGTTGAGGGCGTCTATTGTGGAAGAAATCGCCTTTTTCCAACCTTCTGCTGATTTCCTCGGGTCGGGACCGGCACTATCCGACTCGCCCGACGAAACTGCATCAAAAAAGGGAGAAAAAGGGAAAATTCCCTTTTTTTAAATGCCCAAAAATGGGGGAAAAATGGGGAAAATAGATCCACCAAAACTGAAGACAGATTGTCAAAAAGTTCAATATTAAAAAAAGATACGACCCTTTTGTCGAAATCAAGTCCAAAAGTACACGAGTATAAAACAATATGGCAGCCGCTTGAAGTGGTTGCCCGTAGCACACAGTCCTGAATCAAGATGTCCGCTCGTAGAAGGTTCTGGAACCTTCTGGAACGTGTTTGTGGTGAAATGGACCCACGCGGGCCTTGTGGAACCCCCCAAAAAACTGATAAATTTTCACACAAAAAATGGTATAAAACTTGCACAGAACTAAGAAAGTAAGGTATCACTATACGCGGAAGAAAATTCTGCGTCGAATGAGGTGAATCACGTCTCGGATAAACCAATTTTTGGGCACTTTTTTTACAAAAAAACACTTTGCAAAATTTTTTAAATTATATTGTTTCTAAAAGTCCCTAAAAAATCGTCTATTTCGAAATTATTTTTAAAATTATGGATTACACCCAGTGCCCATAATGGAGACTGGGAGATATGGCGGCAACCACCCGAAACAAAGTTTTTTTAGTTTTTACACTTAAATTCACTAAGAGTCACTTAATAACTAAAAAAAGGGAAACAAATACAATGAGCGTGTAGCCCTTCTAAATCCGCACCTGGTGATGCTAAACTTTATACAGAAACTTCACTTTTGATAATTTTAAAGATGAAAAAATGCAGGAGCGAAATTTTGGTGTGTTTCTTGCTCGGGAGCTAGAACTCAACCCGCCGGCAGGCGCTCAATATGCTCCTTAAAATAGGATTTCCGCAATCTGCGTAGCTTTTCAGTTGTATGGTTTGTGGAATATCTTTTCGGCAGGCGCTTAATATGCGCCTTAAAAATAGAGTTACCGCAACCTGCGTAGCTTTTCAGTTGTGTAGTTTGCGGAATATCTTTTCGGCAGGCGCTAAATATGCGCCTTAAGAGTGGAGTTTCCGCAATCTGCGTAGCTTTTTAGTTGTGTAGTTTGCGGAATATCTTTTCGGCAGGCGCTAAATATGCGCCTTAAAAGTAGAGTTTCCGTAATCTCTGTAGCTTTTCAGTTGTGTAGTTTGCGGAATATCTTTTCGGCAGGCGCTAGATATGCGCCCTAAAATAGAGTTTCCGCAATCTGCGTAGCTTTTCAGTTGTATGGTTTGTGGAATATCTTTTCAGCAGGCGCTAAATATGTGCATTAAAAATAGAGTTTCCGCAATCTGCGCAGATTTTCAGTTGTGTAGTTTGCGGAATCTGTTTTCGTCAGGTGCCAAATATTTTATTTTTTTACAATAGATCCGCACAGGAAGCCTCAAGGAAAATAATTCCCCTCAGGGCCTGTCATCTTTGGGGATGCTGTGTTAAGGGTATTTTTTTGGTAAAGGAAGGAGAGGAAGCTCTTGCTAACTACCAACTACCTTTTTTTCCAGCAGGACTCGCAGCGCAATGGTAGGGATAGATTCATACGTCCGCCACTCCTAGACATACTGATCCCCAGATTCCTACCCACCCTTTTACCGATTCCTAACTACCTTTTTTTCCAGCAGAACTCTCTCGGAACACTGCCTTGCACCGCAATGGTAGGTATAGATTCATACGTCCGCCACTCCTGGACATACTGATCCCCAGATTCCTACCCACCCCTAATATCCTTTTCCTTCCCAGAATTTCCTCTCCCTCATTTCCCATAAAGTTCCTTCACACAGCATCCCCAAAGATGTCGTAGGCCCTGAGGTGAATTATTTTCCTCAGGGCCTCCTGTGTGGAGCTAATGAAAAAAAAATTGATTTATGTAACAATAAGAATAAAAGTTTATCCATTTCGTAAGTACAGAAAAGATGCATGATTTATAAAAGCTAGGTAGTTTAGAATATTTTTACACAAATTGTATTTATCATTAAATTAAATTTAAATCAATTTTTTTTCAAGTACCTGCTTATTTTTTTTACACAAGACCCTAACGATTGTATTTCTTTACGCCTAAACGAAATATATTAACAAGAATTTTGAATGTCCTTCACGCATGATGTCAGAATTAACATATTCAGTCGACAAAACAGTGTGTTTTAATGTGACGGTGTTTTATTCGTTTTTAAATGCCGATTTATAAATTCTACGTATAATGAAACTTATACATTCAGAATCCACGTTTGTTGATCTATCTATAAGATTCACTGTAGTTCCTTATTGTTCAACGGGTCAAACGAACCTGGCGACATGGCGATACGAATAAGGAACTCCAGTGAAAAATATTATGGCTTTAAAAAATATGTTCATGTAGACCGATAAACACTGATTCTGAATATATAAGTTTTATTTAATAATATTAAAAGCAGAGTTTTTAAAAAAATATTAAAAAGTCCATTTTTAATCGGGTCGTAAAAATACGCCGTCAAGTTGGCATTATTGAAATTTTAGTGGTGACGTCACAGTTCGACGTGTCGTGGTCACCGTAAAGTCATTGTACGGGAATGGATGATATGACACAAGCCATCGTATTAATTTATTCGTTTATTTACATACTGTTTATAGAGATTTAATTGTTGTGTTTATTGAAACATTATTTAGGCCTAAATAATTCAGTTTAAAAAATAAAGGTATCCCTATAATATATTTATAGTTTATCTCTATTATTGAAAATATTCAAAAACTACTGCACAAAAAAATAGTAACGCTTCTTCTAGGGAGAATACTTCGAACAACGGAATTCAAAATGTCGGTAATTGATCAGCTGATTGCCCGATTCTATAGTCATTTTTCAGGATTGATGACGTCACACGATTCACCATACCTACGGTGGTTTTCGGGGGGTCTTGAAAAATTAAAACTTTGACAATTATTTTAATTATTAAAACTAACTCTAAAAATAAAAATAAATATGCAGTTATGTTAGAAGGTCATTATTCATTAAAAAAATTAAAAAATGGACTGGAGTTCTCTATTGGCGTGGCGGATGAACTGGCGGCATAAATACTGACGGATTACGGGTCGATTGCTATTATGCGTACGTTTCGGCCCTCGTTTTGGAGTGAAGTGTGGTGTGATTCTCATGTCGAACTCTACGTGTAATAGCCGCTGAAGCATGCAACCCTCAGTTTACAAATTAATATTTTCACCCAATTTTTTTAAACCCCGTTATTTCCATACGCGATAGCCATAATATAAAAATGGCATGATTTTGGCACTTTTTTTCTATGATCGTGGTGATGTGTCGGTTTATTTTCCTTTATCTATGAACAATGGTGTGTCGTGTCTGCAAGCTGTCAGTTTAATTTAATCGTTAATGTTTTCGTAAGTTTCTGGCAGAGTTTCTCGAAAGGTTGAATTAAATTCAAGTAGCCAACAAATAAAACAATGGTTCTCTTGAATAATGACGAGGTAAACACTAGAAATATATCTGAATTGACGTACATCCTCTTAAAATATATTATTATACCGCACGTTGATCCAATTATTTTAACTTATTTATTTTTAATACATAACAATTAATCTGTTTTATTTTACAGTTCTTATCTCAACTCACAAAATTGTTTCAAAAAGCTAGATTATCGGGGAGTGTACTAATGACTATAAAACAATGTAAGTAAATGTAAAATTATTATTTAGGTTATGGATGACATTTATATGCTTCAAGCACACAAATTCGAAAACAAAATAGGGTAATTATCGGTTCGGACTGGCCACGCTTATTACGAATAATTTTTAGAAAAAAACTTTAGATTCGCCTTAATTACTATAAAAGGAAACTTTTTGGCTTTGGGGCGGCGGAAAATAATGCATTTTAATTTTCAATTGCATAAAACCAAAATTCACTTCGCGAACCGACGCAGCGAAAATCCGCGGCCGTAGCTGTCACTTGCTGCCCTGTTATGGACTGTAGCTGACTTCGTGGGATACCTACATGAAATACCGCGAATCACAAACCATGTTACACAAACCTAGCGTAGCCGCTAAGCCACTTGAAAACTGGGATGTTTTTCTTGCGTTGACGCGAGTAGGCGTTATAAAGGGGCACTTTCTTTTGTATCACAAACCATGTTACACAAACAAGCCCGCTAGACAAATTTCGTAATTACGCGCCTTATCCCATGAAGTCGGCTACAGTCGTATTAGCTCTTGTTAATTTATCAAGGATACCAACATCACAGTGACATTTACGGCCGCGGATTTTCGCTGTGTCAGTCGCGAAGCGAATTTTGGTTTTATGCAATTGAAAATTAAAATGCATTATTTTCCGCCGCCCCAAAGCCAAAAAGTTTCCTTTTATAGTAATTAAGGCGAATCTAAAGTTTTTTTCTAAAAATTATTCGTAATAAGCGTGGCCAGTCCGAACCGATATTTACCCAAAATAGAAACACCGTATCATTCCCGTATGGATACGTTAAAATCGAAAGTTGGGTTTACTTTTCAATAGTTAAGCAAGCTATTTCAATAGTTTTGTTTTTTCCTTATGGCCGAAAGGTAAATGCTAAACCAGAACCCAATGCCTACTATGTTTGTGTATTCTCATGCTCGCAAGTTTTGTTTATAAAACCAGTTTGTATTTGCTAAACATTAACTAGTGCCAGATTTCCCCGAAACAAAGTATCATTGGAGAATTTTGGTATTTAGATCCACTTCTTTTGTTTTTAATGATAATTTATTTTTGAAATTGTAACAATCATAAATATAATTTGTTGTCTGTGTCCTCAATGGCATTATATTGGCACTTTTTAAGTAAATATTCCCCTAACCACCACACTTTTAGGCAGATTTTGGAAATTACTCTTTGTTTCAACAGTTACTACAAGAAACAACTATTTAAATCCAAATGGTGGCAAAAGGATCGAATAAGGGAAATATTAAACTTTGACGGAATAAGAATGAATCTTTTATCACCTATCCAAAAGTAATTATTTGTTTCTTGTAGTAATTAAGTTGAAACGAAGTGTTATTTCCATAATATTGACCTATGAAAAGTGCGGCGGTTTGGGAAATGTTTACCACCTTTTGTGTATGAAAATTTAATTACTATAGCTTTGAGAGTTTTAAATATAAAATTAAGGTAAATATTTCCCTACCGAGTCCACGCTCAAAACACACTTTAAAAAATTAAAACAAATTGTACTAGTTAGATAATGGTTAGAAATTAATAATTTAGTAACCGGAATTGAAAAATATTGCTTTTTAATGTTTTTTTTTTAATTTTAAAAATGCGTAATGTCATTTTTCAAGGACCGCCATGTTAATTACGACGATGAAATACGCATTTTGAAAAGAAAAAATCACTTTCGGTCAATTAGACAATAATAAGTATGAATTGCAATCTTCGGAAATGATAAATAATGCGTATTGATCATTATTTTGTTCGGTTTCATAAACACGAAAAATCACGCGAGACGTTTGAAAAATGAAATTTTGCATTTTTAAAGATAACAAAATAACCATTAAAATGAACTTCCCCACTGAACGCATATTCGAGGAATTCAAAGTTCCAACATTTAAAAACTTATTTGCGAAAAATTCAATCATACAAATTATAAAAGAAAAAGATAAATCCTCATTCATAACTGAAAATTGTACAAGACTTACATATGTATTTGTATGCCCCAAACTGAACACGTCTTTTGCCCAACACCATTATACACACCAAGGAAAATACTTCTTTAATAACCTTCCAGTAGAAATCAGAAGCATTAATGACAAAGTAAAATTGTTGAATTCCATTAAAAAGCATTTTAGAGAAATCACCAACGGGAAAATTGCTGCTTCCCTGATCACCACATGAATGTCACACAAAAAATTACACCTATTTTACTTATTACTGAATACGTGTGGATGATTTTATCTTTTAGTTAAAGGATCTTGATTGCGATATGATTAAACTGTGTTTTAACGGTATATTAACTGTGAATCTGTGCATATATTATGTGAAACACCTGACTGTATAAATTGTACATATTTAAAATGTATCCACAAGCTCCTCCATCCACAAGCAAATGCTTTTAATGGAGGAAAAGTAACAATATAACATTTTTTAAGAAAAATAAAAAAATGCAATATTTTTCAACGGTTTACTGAATTACTTACTAAATCTAATATACCTAGTACAATTTGTTTAAATTTTTTAAAGTGTGTTTTGAGCATGGACTCGACAGGGAAATATTTACCAAAATTAACATATCTTACGCTATGAAACTCAGATTCTGAATAATGCTAGGATTTCCTTTGTTCTACAACTGTCTAATTATTATTTTTTTGTTATTTCAGACGATGGAAGAACAAAACCCAAACCTAGAGAAGGAAAGAAAGTAGATACAAAACAACAAAAACCACAAAACCTCTGTTTAGTTAGGGCGTCATCAAAGAACAAGAAACTATCGACCGTTGTGACGGCTACGGAAGTCCCTAAGTTCCACGCGGCCTACTCAAACCTACTCAGAGGAAACCTCGACGGACTTAAGAAACTCAAGAAGCCCAAACAGAAGACCAAGGCCACATAAGAAAGCCGGAGTGTTGTTTTGTGATATGGACACAGTGTTACAAGTTGATGCGTTCGTTCCAGCATGTTATTTTGTATTTTCCCTTGTATAAGATTATTTATAACCAACGAGAGTTGTTGAAACAGTTGGAGTGTACTTGCAGAGCGTGTCACATTATCTCAAGTTGTATACTTTAATACGCCATGGGCTTGAGAGAATACGAAGCATTAAAAGAACTTTAAAATACAACTGTTTTCATAATTTCCTCTAATCAATATGTTTTATGTAGATCGGATGTTGAGTGGTTCGCTAACTTTGTGGTTCTATAAATTTATCCAGCACCTCTAAACATCATTATTACGATCAAGTTAGAAACCAGAAAATAAAAATCCTGAAAACTATATCATAAGATTCAGAAGAAATGGGCAAGACTTGTATGAATAGGGAAGGTACGTAATTCTAAAAATATGTTAGGTAAAATATTCACACTCCGCTTACTTTACGCACAACTTTGTTTCAACGTAGTTATTACAAGAAACAATTATTTATGTCCGGGGAGATGGTAAAAGATGCTTTAAAGTTCAAAATCTATATGTATACAAATAAAAATTAATCGCCGAAATGTATGTTCACGCATAACATCCGAACGACTGCACCAAATTGGATAATTCTTTTTTTTTTGTGTTCGTTATTGTCAGGACAAGGTTTGTATAAAATAAGCGTTCAGCTCTGGCATAATGAAATTTGTGTAAAAAAATTGCAATAGGTGGCATGCAAGCTGTTCGAAAACTGAATGTATGGAATGCGGGAGGGGAACTCGAGGGGGTTCGTGGGGCGGGGGAAGCGGGGAGAGGGATGGCGGAGGAGGCGGAGGAGGCGGAGTGGGAACGCGTGAGGGGAAGGGGATGCGGGAGAGGAAGGGAAAGGACACGCAGGGAGAAACAATTTCTTTATTAAGCGGCATAGCAACGCATGCCGGGAACTCGCTAGTTTACAATATAGACCAATAAAATTCTTTGTTTGTATGCGATGTTTGCCTAAAGGTTCCGTATCAACAAAAAACTATGCAAAAATTATTTAAATAACCCAGAATAAGAATCCATTCCAATTCCATCTCCAACGTAAACATGTAATAATTTCTTGTACTAATTAAGTTGAAAAGAAGTGTTATTTTAATAATTTTGACATAATTAGATGTGAGCAAAGTACAGAAATTTTACCATATATTAATGGACCCAGGTGTTATTTTAGAACGTGACAAGAGTCTCAACTGCCCCGAGTCATTGGGACTATGACATCCCAATTGGGGATTGTCTGAATGAAGGAAGGTTGGGAAGAACCTGGCTACTTAAATCTGGTTGCTAATAATAACTTTCAAAATATTTCAAGCAATATTTTGATGCAATGTTGGTCCTTCTGTTCCACTTATTTCTGTATGTGGAAAAACATGCAGATTTAGGCCCTTCTTCCACAGGGATACACACGAATCTAACACTGGTGTTATGTATTCACGTCGTCAACAATTTGAAAGGCAACGGTTTCGATAGACCTCCGTGCAGATGTAAGGCGGTAGTCGCTAAGATGCTTTGTATACTTGTGTATTGCTGGGGAAGAAAGTCCTTAATAAATTTTTTGCTTCCTTGGGTTTCGAATCTGCAAATTCTGAGCCCAAAGCCAAGGATCTTACCGCTCTTTCTGGAAGATCACCAGAACAATTTTATTTATAAGCAGTTTTTCAGTGAAACTTCTTTAGCCCCGTTAGTGGTTTGAAATTCGGATGAAACGGAAATGCAGAGGGCAAGGCGTTCGACAAGTCTCAGCGACATCTCATCCGTTTAATATCAATAAACGTTTTTATTTTTGTGAAATCAATATCCAATTTTTGTGGAATCAATCTTCAAACCACTTTAAAATAAACAGGCAAAAAAAAATAAAGCGACTTTCTAGTTTCACTTCTACCGCGTGTGAATTGCACTCTGTTTTTTTTTTTAAGTTACCTCCACACAGAAGAAAATAATTTCCCTTAGGGCCTATGTCATCTTAGGGGATGCTGTGTAGAGTGTCCCTTGAAGGAGAGGAAGTTCTAGGTAGGAAAAAAGGTATGAGGGGTGAGTAGGAATATGGGGGTCAGTGACCAGGAGTGACAGACATACGAATTAGGGTGGATATAATATATTTTTATTGATAATAAATATTTCAAAATTTGATTACACACAATTAATTTCTCACAGTAAATATGCACGCTGATCATAATAAAATATACAAAAATAATCTTTTATGAGATTTATTTTTTTAATGGTTTATTTTTATGTTTAGAATTCACTTGAAAGTGAGGTTCTAGCAATATTATTTCTATTTAATGTTTCATAATCTAATTGGAATTCTATTTGAGCTTTTAATATTATTATTTTTAAATATAGGTAAAACATTGAGTGGCAGATTCATACATAACAAAACCAAACAACTATTGATTATAGACAAAGCATTATATATTGACACCAAAACAGTTTTAATTTTATTATTGCTTAGTAAGGTATAACCCATCAAAGCTACAGTTTCGTAAGGTTGGCTTTTTGGGATTGGGAGATCTCTCCATCTTTGGCCCCTTATGTATGGTGAATTGGTTCTACCTGCATGGTAAACTACACTGGTAACAAAAATACTACAAGAGATGCGATGTGTATGCAGACTGCACATACTAAGTGTCTGCAGATTGCACAATACAATACTACAAGAGATGCGCAATGTCTGCAGATTGCACAAGACAATAAATACTACAAGAGATGCACAGTGTTTGCAGATTGCACGAGACAGTACTACAAGAGATGCACAGTGTTTGCAGATTGCAGGAGACAGTACTACGAGAGATGCACAATATTTGCAGATTGCATGAGACAGTACCAAAAGTGATCCGCAGTGTCTGCAGATTGCACGAGACCGTACTACAAAAGATGCAGTGTCTGCAGATTGCACAAGACAGAGTATAAATTCATTGAATTATTTGTAAGGATCGAGATATGAATAATATATTATAATGTATCACAGGGTTATAATAAAATATAAGGTAAAGTTTTAAACGTAAATTCCAGATCTTTACTCTCATACTATAAAATATTTGAATTCATAATCTATGTATTTTAATAATCAACAAATAATATATCGTTCAATTTATTTGATTCTATGTAACATTCGTCCATCGTATATATTTATTATGTATTAATATTGTAGATAGAAATATAGTCGATTTATATAATATAATATTATTTAAAAAAAACTTAATACAACAAAAATAAATTGCCCTAATTCTACTGAATAATATAATATGTAGGGATATCCATAGATAAGAGAAACTAATAGACAGGAAGATAAGGGTGAGAGGAAGTAACATGGGCGTCATTCTTTCAATGACTGGTCAATAAATGAATTCAACAATTTTCAGGCTGCATTCTACCATCACTGTTAAGACTTTGAAAATATAATCTACCTACGAATTATTAGCTCTTTTTACAATAGCGCGCGAATTGCTAGCAGCAGAAATAAGCATTATTGCAAATTCTAAATCCCGCGACAAAATTCTGCTTGTTTCCAAAATCGAATATTTTGTTCTAGTTTTTAGAAAGACACTGTTACAAATGTCATAATTTACGAGGCGCCATAGCAAACACTTTTTTTACATTAATTCCACACAGGAGGCCCTGAAAAATAATTTACTTATGGGTCTATGTCATCTGAGAGTGGAGGGTCTTTTTGAGGAGAGGAAAGAATGAATATTGGTCTTGAAGAGACTCATGTTGTAGGAAGGAAGAAACACAGAGGCCGGCAAATCGTTCCACTCGCGACTTCAACTCAAGAACGAGTTGAAGTCGCAAGTTTGCAATTCGATGTGATAGTATTAGTGGACACAGGTTAGAAACGCGCACTCGGACCGTGCGCAGAAAAGTCCCACAATGTCAGTTAAGCAGAGTTACCTTACTTTAGCGAACTTTACTTTTCTGTTGAAAATCTCGATATTTCAATGTTCACTCGCCGGCAGTCAATGTAAGAATGATGTCGTCATTTATTCAAGACATGCTGGAATTCTCCTGGTTCCAAAATGATACCCTGATTTTGTTTTAGGGCAAGTCTATCGCTACTGATGTCAATGCATGTAGGGTGTGTTTTAATATTATCTTATTTGAAAAGTGCCTAAATAAAAGAGTACCACCACATTTAAAAACCTCTCTTTCTGTTGCATGCGTCATTTAAGTGAAAGAATGAGAGATTACAACGTCAGCACTAGACCTATAATTAAAAAAATTATAAAGAATTTTTTTTGTAACCTACGACTCGCAGAACAAGACTGAGCGAACGCTAAATTGGTATGCCATTGCTGTATTATCGTTTTCTTTTTCCAAGCCGTCAGTTAATGTTTTGACGGTTTGAATAAAAGACGAAATAAAATAGTTTACTTTCAATGAAAATAATAATTTTAATCATTACGACTCTGACTTTGTTAACGTAATCAATATCATCACGCAGCACGTCACAACACAATGTACATATGTGTTTCAGTGGAACTTTGTGGATCAGATATCGATCGTCCAGTCGATTTGTCAGACATCTCCAAATACTAAGTTTTAAGATAATGAGGAAAGCAATATATATTACAATGCTCACAAACCAAATATTAGATTCACAAATCTGTGTTTTACATATTAAATATGCTAACAACCTTACACTGGAAGGCGTAACGCTCCGGTATAATTAGAATTACATTTTGAAATACCAGTGACCCAGAAAACATTTTGTTTAATTCACTACAATTTTTCTGGATTAGGTGTAATTGATTTGGTGGTGTTTGTAAGTAATCTGAGTATTGTACCAGATAGAGGGTACACTTTTACATATAACTACTCAATTCAAATTTTTCGGAGATGTCTGACTAAACAATCGGAAGATCAACATGCGACAACCACGTTGATCAGGCTAAAAAAAAATGGCAAAACTTTCTAATTACATCCTAACATAATCATATTTGATTAAAAAAAAATTGAATACGAAAAATGTTACATTTTTAAGATGGCTAATCTTTTCGGTTGCAAATAATTTACCAATTGAAACAATAAGTTGAAACATGTTGTTGACTTGAGAAATGAAATGGCTACTCCTAAAACTATGTGTATATAATATAACATTTAGGGATAACGCTGTGTAAAAAAGGTATAAAAATATAATCGTAATAATATAATGTCATAGCTTATTAAGACCACGATCAGTTGAGATCTTTGCTTGCTTAAATTATTATACATTAAAGCAAATTTGCTATCAAATTGTTTTTATTGGCATTTTATGGCCTGATGGCTTAGACGGCCTAAATGGCCTCCTGGTGAGGATGATGAAGAAATGCTAAATGTTCTGTTGGGCCTGTAACCTTTTGACGCAGGCATTCTTCACTTTTGTCTCTCCCAATCTCTCCGCTTCTCTCATGATCCTCTTCAGATCAGACAGCCGGTTGCTCTTGACTGCGTAGGCGTAGGCTGTCTTTAGTATACGGCATTCTATGTAGCAAGATATCTGGAAATTGTAATTCATTGAATTTACACATTTACGGTCACAATTTGTAAATTTGTATGAAAGGTATATAACAGCCAGCTTCCATTCGCTACACACATGAACAGTAATCAGTATAAAATGTACTTATATATGAATATTTTTTTTAAATAAAAAATATGTTTAACATTAAAAATATACTAAATTTATTACAATACAATAGTCCCATTTCAATTTGGTCTAGTTCTGACAATGCCATCCATGAGAAAACCATATAAGTATTAAATTTGCATCAAGTATGTGGGCGAAAAATGGACAAATAATTCAATATCACGCCAACCGATTTCGATGATTCTTTTTTTATTGGAAAGGATGTACTTCAAGGGTAGTTTGATGAGAGTTTAATTAGGTTCTGATTATGGAATCCATGACAAAGTAACGGAACTCTTCAATTCTTAGGAGCAAATTAATTATACTCGGCCAAATCTTTCATAGGCTATCCGGATCTTTGAGTCACCTACCGTAACGTCGTTATGGTCAAGTAATGTCTGTCTCTTATGGACAGCACGTTTAGTAGGTCTACCCATATTCAGACAAATTAGTTGGTGTACTTCAGATTCACTAAAAATCAAAATTTTAACAAAACAAAACGACTTCAAAAAATGCACTAAAAAGTAAAAAAATAATTTCGTATTCTTCTACAACTTAATAATCAACTTACATTTTCTACTCATCAATATGTAGGTACGATTGTTATTTTTAGAGTCGGTGTCAGCCAAGGTACCCGGCCCGGAGTGTTCACTTAACAGCTCTCCTCCCGCGGCGGCCCGCCCTCTCGCCTCTTACCTCGTCAAGTCGTATGTGCGACACAAGCACATCTCACCTATAACATTGACAGTGACTCCAAAAATAAAATCATACCTACATATTGATGAGTAGAAAAAGTAAGTTGATTATTAAGTTGTAGAAGAATACGAAATTATTTTTTTACTTTTTAGTGCATTTTTGTTTTGTTAAAATTTTTGTTTTTACACAACAAAGTGCGTGAATTCACGGACATTTCTGCATTTTTTTTAAATTGTGATTTTTGCACATATGGTTGATTTGAATAGGCCACTTGCATGGATTTCATAACGACTTGGAAAAAATCGGGTGGATAGATTTTATTACTAAGATTACGAAAACCTTGGTAAATTTTTTTAGAAATGTACAGTTTTTTTTTCTTTTTAAATAAATAAATCCATTATTTGGGCTCGTGACGTCACTACATTAAAATGTCCCGTCTCCGAAAATGTTCCTATTAATTTTGTAAAATTCCACACTGATTTATTTTTTTTATATGGCAACACTTTGATATCAGGTGAATTTTTGAATTCGTTCACTAGATTTATTGTTTGTTCTCTGGAAACTTATCATTTGGTTTGACTTTTTGACAGATGTTGTGAAGAGAACCCCGTACATTTATATTGTCTGCGTGTGTTTTAGAGGTGTAATGGTGTTGATTTAAAAAAAATCAAATTTTATAATACTTTTTACACACCAGATTTAAATGTCCGGGTTTAATTTTCCCCACAGGAAAAACTAAACCCTTTCACACACTTCCCAAATGATCATCTGGTCAATCCACGCTATGCAATTGCACTATATAAGTATTATAAATACAAAACAATACAAGAACAACATGTCAACCTACCAGAGACCAAATGGGAAAATAATTCAGCGACTCCAGATATTTTCATATCAGAGGGTTCGGCTCTGTGGAATTTCTAATTGAACCTATAAATCCTACTGATCCCTCAATATAAATATAAAAAAATATATATATATTATTAAATTATTATTTAATTATAATTATTTTATTATTTATTATTATTTTATAATTTTTTTATTATTTTACGCACCAGATTTAAATGTCCGGGTTTAATTTTCCCCACAGGAAAAACTAAACCCTTTCACACACTTCCCAAATGATCATCTGGTCAATCCACGTTATGCAATTGCACTATATGTATTATAATTACAAAACAATACAAGAACAACATGTCAACCTACCAGAGACCAGATGGGAAAATAATTCACCGACTCCAGATATTTTCATATCAGAGGGTTCGGCTCTGTGGAATTCCTAATTGAACCTATAAATCCTACTGATCCCTCAATATAAATATTTAAAAAATCTTTTGTAATCCTACATGTATTTAAAATTACCGATTTTTGCATTTTTATGTATAAATTCTTTGACAAATCTAATACGCCTAAATTTTGAATCAGAGACCTAGGTATAATGCCAGTAGCCGAAATAACAAATGGTAATATTTTTATATTCCGAGAATGCCAAATTCTTTAATTCTCATTTCCTAAATCTGTGTATTTTCTAATTTTTTCAGAAACAGTTTTTTGAATATTACAGGAATTTGGAATAGCTACATCAATGATATAAGTTATTTTTTTAATTTTGTCATGTAAAACTATATCAGGTCTATTATGACTAATTGTTCTGTCTGTTAGTATAGTTTTATCATTATATATTTTATAAAATTCATTTTCTAAAAATGAATTTGGTTCATATTCATAATATGGTACTATATTACGGCAGTCAATCAAGTTATGTTTAATTACCAAACTTTGGTGGATTATTTTTAAAACCTGATTGTGCCTAAATGTATACTCGGACGGCGCTAATATAGAACATCCCGATATAATATGTTCTATAGTTTCCGGAAAAGCCAAACATTTTCTACATAAATCATCAATTTGATTTATATCTTTGATTATATGCTTCCTATAATTTTTAGTATTAATGACTCTATCTTGAATGGCAAGCATAAATCCTTCTATTTCTGCGCTCAACTCTCCAATACTCAACCATTTGTTTGACGAAAGTTTGTCAACATACGTTTGGTTGAGATAATTGAAGTGTTTTGCATGAATAATTTTATTTGACCAGGAATCTAATAATTCCTGGTTAGTATTTATAAGAATGTTGGCATTCTCGTCATATAAATTTAAAGGTGTAATGTTTCCATCTGCCTTACAAATTATTTTGTGCATTTCTGAGCTATTAGCTTTCCTATGGAAAAAATTTCTAAGCATTTCTACCTGATTGTGTTTCAAAGATGTTATTTTGACTATACCTCTACCTCCTAAATTTCTAGGTAAATTAATTCGTTCTATAGCTGAATTTGGATGATGGCAATTAAACTTTGTTAACGTAGTTCTAATTAATCGTTCTAAACTATCTAAATCTGTATTGGACCATTTAATTATGCCAAATGAGTACGTTAATAAAGGTATTGCCCAAGTATTTATTGCTTTTACTAAATTTTTAGCAGATAGATTGCATTTTAAAATTTTTCTGATCCTAGTTTGAAATTTAATCCTAATATCATTTTTAATACTAGTGTGATCTAATCTATTCGATTATTATTATTATTATTATAATTTACAAGTACAAGTATATTACATTGGATTTAGTAATATAGACGTTCAACATTATAATGATTTATGATCAATAAGATGGATCAAGGAAAAAAATATTTAAGAGATGTAATATTTTTGGTATGCCTCGTTATTCTCCTGTGCCATTCGTGTGGAAAACATACTTTTTTAAAATGATTTTCGGCTATGTAATTATCGTTTTTTCGCACCCATAAAATTTTGTCCTGTCTTTCCGGTTTATAAAAAATGGTCTGATTTATCAGATTGAAATTTTCAAAAAATCGCCAGGGTTTCAAAAATACGATAAAAAAAAAAACAGAATGTCTTAGAATATTTGCCTTAACCAGAATTTTTTTTTAAAAATGTGATGCAAGTGGCCTATTACATGTGTTGCAGCTGAAAACATAATTTTTTTCCAAATTAAAATTTTGTGCAAAGATCTTTAGGATTCTTTCAAGGGAAGCGCAGCATCCCTAAACTGAGAAATCTTCATACAAAAAATTACATTTTGAAATAAATATAAAAATGTTTTTTCAACTACAACAACATCATTCACGTCATATTTTTCAATTTTACTATTCTGGCTCACTGAAAAGTCACAGACCGCTAGTGATATGCGCAGACATTATTTTATTCAACTCGGATGCATTAAATACTAAGTTACTATAGAACTGTCATCAAAAATTATTTTAATATTAACGATATTAAAGAATTATTTAAGTTTGAAAGAAAGCAAGTACGAATAGGCCACTTACATCACATTTTTTTTTTTAAATTTCCGGTTTAGGCAAATATTCTAAGACATTCTGTATTTTTTTTTTTATCGTATTTTTGAAACCCTGGCGATTTTTTGAAAATTTCAATCCGAAAAATCAGACCATTTTTTATAAACCGGAAAGACGGGACATAATTTTATAGGTGCGAAAAAAACGGTAATTACGCAGCCGAAAATCATTATTAAAAAAAGAACGTTTTCCACAAGAAAGGGCACAGGAGAATAACGAGGTGTACCAAAAGTATTACATCTCATAAATATTTTTTTCCTTGATCCATCTTATTGATCATTAATCATTTTAATGTTCAACGTCTATATTACTAAATCCAATGTAATATACTTGTAAATTATAATAAAAATAAGAATATTATAAAATTTGATTCTGTTAAAATCAACACCACTACCATTATACCTCTAAAACACATGCAGTTAGCGTAAAATGTACGGGGTTCTCTTCAAAACATCTGTCAAAAAATCAAACCAAATGATTAGTTCGCAGAGAACAAACAATAAATCTAGTGAACATTACATGTCAAATTCAAAAATTCGCCTGAAATCAAAGTGTTGCCATATAAAAAAAATAAATCAGTGTGGAATATTAAAAAATTGATAGGAACATCGGAGAGGGACATTTTCATGTAGTGAAGTCACGGGCCCAAATAAAGGATTTATATATTTAAAATTAAAAAAAAAACTGTACATTTCTAAAAATTTTTTACTAACTTTTTCGTAATCTTAGCAAAAAAATCTATCCACACGATTTTTTCCAAGTCGTTATGAAATCCATGCAAGTGGCCTATTCATGGTAAAAATTTAAGCCACTTCTATAAAACTCTAGCCACTCAATAACACTCAAGGTAAATGCCAAACTGATAAGTGACAAATGAATTGCTTAGGTATTAAGTTGAATGAATAGGCTAAAGTGAATACCTTTATGGCCACATCGTCCACCTTCTGAATGAGCAGCTCGGCCAACTCGTCAAACAGCTGTCCCTTGGAGTCGCACTTCCGCACCACTGCCGCAACACTCACCTCCACCACTCCATCACAGATAGAGCTGGAATCGACGGTCATTACAACACATAGTCAATGGCTGAGTATGTACACTGGATAGTTTTACAAACACAAATTAAAAAATTTATAATCTCAATCGGTACCGCCACCCCGGGAAAACCATTTATTGGATAACCAAAACTTCTGCCATAGGTCACCCCAAGTGGTTCGCTACATTTGGTGACTTAGCAGGGGTGTCCGGATTCATGGGGTGAGGTTTGGCCGGGTCTTGGCGGCGAATGCATTTGCCCACCAGCTGCGTGGCAGGCCGGATTAGGAGAGAATGGTTGAGGGAATCCCATTGACTTCTCCAGCCATACTCTCTCAGAACATCGCCTTGCACCGCAGTGGGAGGTATGGATTCATATGTCTGTCACTCCTGGACACACTGACACCCAGATTCCTACCCATCCATAATACCCTTTTCCTTCCCAGAAACTCCTCTCCTTCTTTCTCTAAAAAGATCCTCTACACAGCATCCCTAAAGACAACATAGGCCCTGAGGGGAATTACTTTTTTTTGGCCTCCTGAGTGGAGTTAATTTTAAAAACAAAAATCACTGAAGACAAATTTAGCGACTTTCAATCAAAAATTTAACACAGAAAAATCAAAAAAAAGATATGGTCGCATCTAGAAATTGAACCCAAGACTTTAGCCTTACCGGGACGACTCTGGGAGTAATGACCCTAATG
This sequence comes from Limnephilus rhombicus, assembly GCA_929108145.2. Lineage (NCBI taxonomy): Eukaryota > Metazoa > Arthropoda > Insecta > Trichoptera > Limnephilidae > Limnephilus > Limnephilus rhombicus. The sequence goes on along the minus strand of OV815287.1, from coordinate 8,092,518 downwards.
GGACCCTATCCCCTTCAGTCGTATCTAATTGTATCATACTTCGTCTAAGAATTGCCAACACAATCTTCATTTTCTTAATGCATATTATATTGGCTGCTGTCTGTATGTACGATTGAAAGATTCTTCTCGAACTAAATGCTATCTAGATAGTGTCAAAAAACAACAAAGAAAAAACTTGATTTAAAATATATATATATATTTTTTTTTTACATTAACTCCACACAGGAGGCCCTGAGGAAAATAATTTCCCTCAGGGCCTATGTCATCTGGGATGCTGTGTGGAGGGTCTTTTTGAGGAGAGGAAGGAATGAACATTGGTCTTGAAGAGACCCATGTTGTAGGAAGGAGGAAACACAGAGGCCGGCAAATCATTTCACAGCCGAGCTGTTGAACACAAGAACGAGTCGAAGAAACGACCCGTTCTCATGTGACAAATTTCAACCGTGCACAAATGTTGGGCACGCGTTTGGCGTGTTTCCCGACTATGCACCGGTGCCGAAGGGATCAATGATGCTAGTTCCTCGGAGCATCTTCCATTGTAATACCGGTAGAACAAGGATAGCATTCCCACCCGACGCCTGTGCTCTAAAGATTGCAATCCGTCTGTTAAGATATATACAAACATTAAAAATTTATGGATGCTGGAAAGGAAAAATGGCTTAAGCGCCATACAGCTGTGACATTAAGACGGGTGCCAGCTATAAAAGATTATCGCACGCCCAATATCGCTCTCCATACAATTCCATACAGACCCGCCACACAGAGCAGATGATGTGCTCAAAGTTAATACGCCGTAATCTGCCGTAACTGCTGCCGAGGTGATATGTGAAAAGTTATGCGACCCCCTCTCTGCCGTAAACAGGAGAGGGGTTCATTTTAATTACTGAGCTGCCTAAACGGGCAGATGACAGCTGTCAAGTTGATAGATTCAGTACAAATAAATGACATTTTGTGGTAGCTCTCTAATTCATCTGACCCCCTCTCCTACCATAGGAAGAAATTTGATAGCGTTATGTGACGGTACAACACATAAGCGCTCGGGGTTCATCGGATAACTGCTTGCGCTTTTAACACTGATGCGTAAAGATGAACCTCCACATTAAGCTATATTGCTTGTTTGCGCTTGTGTTAATCAAACCAAGTTTTCTAGAGTTTACCCCATGTTCTGGGAAACTCTAGAAAACTTGATTTGATGAACACAAACAATGTACATAGCTTATCGTGTAGGTTCATCTTTAATGTCACAGCTGAACGTAGCTTTAGCCATTTTTCCTTTCTGACGTCGATATTATTATGTTGTCTATCTTGTGACATCAAATATTTCAGGTTATTGTAGTACCTGTATACCTATTGTTAAGACCCTCGACTAGAGGTAGCAGGCGTTAATACATACAAAATAATCTATATGTATCACCCTGGTGAAAGATCACCATGTTTGGAATAGAAATATTGTTTGAAATGGCTCTAGCCACGTTTGGTGACCAGATATGAAGAGCCAGGTATGAACAGCCAATCTTCCTTATCCGTTCCCCCACTCTTCAACCTAACAACATACCCTAATCGGGGGATGCCATAGTCCCACTGGCTCTGGAGAGTGAGAAGCAATTGAGACTCTTGTGTGGTGTACACATAAAAAAGGATGAAACTTTACATATACCTAGAATGAATAGAGTTCCATTTTTTGATGCAATCACAGAGTTGTAGAATGTCATCATAGCGCTCCGAGTTCACCAAATGTCTGGCTGCGTGGTTGTAGACCTTCGGTGCATCCAAAAGTTGTTCTTGAACTATCCTGAAATATCAAACAAATCAATATTGCAGGGCCTCCGATAATTCATTTTGAACATTTCACAAATTGATGTACAGAATATACAAATTGAAGTACACAACCCACAATTTAGAATACACAATAAACAAACCTAGGTACGCAATAAACAAACTGATAGACACAATAAACAAACAGAAATACACAAACTCAGGTACATAATAAACAAAATCAGGTACATACATAATAAACAAACTGATGTACGAAATAAACAAATTTGGTTACACAACACACACACACCAGGATACACCATAAACAAACTGATGTACATACACACTCATACAGTACACAAACTCAATAACCAAACTGATGTACACGATACACAAACTAAGGTTCACAATAACTACCTGAAATACACAATAAATAATGTGAAAGGGTTTTTTAAATAAATTCTTCATTCGAAAGCTAGTATTTTTAAAAACATAATTTAGATTAAAAAAAATTACCACAACTTACACAAAATTTTGATGGGCCATAGAAAATAATTAAAGTGCATTCAAATTATTTCCAAATTTAGAAATAGCTTATTTTCCTTATTTATAGTAAGATTTCGCCTCATATTTTAATATTAATTTTCTATATATCAACTTTCTAAAGTAGAACAGTTTTTTATAAGCTGCGGCTCCCTGATGAACAGTTTCAGGAAGTTTTGAAAAAAAATTGAAGAACCGCTTTGCACCTCAGGAAATAAAAATTCGAAAAATATAATATAAAAAATATAAAAATATAATGTGGCCCTTCTGCTAAAAAGATTGTGCATCACATAGAAGAATTGAATTGTACACACATAATAATTAATGAATGGTGTATTACTTCACTGCAATATCGAATCCTTCCTTTATATTCAAAGCACAGATGATGATGATTATAGCCAGCTTCATCTTTTGTGTGTGTGAATCGAAGAGTGTCGGCAGGAAGCATTTGTTTTCGTAGGAATCTTCAGGGGCAGCCGGCAAAACCTTGTTGACAACTTCTTTGGTGAGACGTCCCGATGTCTCGCAGGCGTAAAGAAATTTGGCAATCTCCAGCTGTCTGCAGATGGTGTTAATGTGTTTGTCCAGTGCCGGGCCATCCATCTTCAGTTGGAGTGTTTTAGAAGATGTCTCTTTACTTGAATCTGTAAGTAACAAAATTAGAAACAGTAAAGATAACATTATTGTAAAAGCTATTTACTATCTGATCTCTCAATATGTTTGATGATAGATTAAAACTTTCAGATACCCCACTCTGCTATATGTAGGGGAACCCAAAAGTAATGAGAATCAGGCGGTAGAGTGGAGAAGTTGAGGAGGAATGGGTTTTGTGTGGTCGGCTGTTGTACAGAAACTCTTTCTCGGTCAGTGTGCGAAGCTACGTTGCTGTGGGTCCACGCGTTCATCCAAAGTTTAATTTTAAGTAAATCAACATTTCTCCTTTGGGCGAAAATCTCCTCTCTGAGGATCAAAGAGAGCCTTCGCCTTCAAGCCTGCCACGAATTAAAAAATCAGCTGGAAGCAGTATTTAAGCAAGCATGAAATGACCCCGATTATTCACCTGGCCTATTCACCCGACCTGTCTCCCCGTGACATCTTTGTGCTCCCTAAGATGAAAAGGGACTTGAAGGGGGAAATGATTTCATACTGTTGAAGAAGTGAAACAAAAATCGCTGGAGGCCATAAAGGACATTCCAATCAGTGGGTGTCAAAATTGTTTTGAACAGTGGAAAAAAGGTTGGACAAGTGCACACATTCTAAAGGTGAACACTTTAAAGGCCACCAATTTTTGGTGTAAAATATTGAAAAATAAAAAAAGTTACAAAGAAATTATCATTACTTTTGGGTCCCCATAGTATATATTCTCTTCTCTGTAACGTGGTTCTAAGAGAAATAATGTTAGTGGGAGATCAATATATAAAATTCTGCTGATTTCAAATTTCACAATAAGATTAACGAAATGACATTTTACGAAAACTTTTAGTTATAACCGCTTCACAATTAAAGCTCTATAAATGAAACATTTCTGAACGTAGCCGAATAGTAAAAACTGTTTTAGAAAGGTTACAAAATAGGCTTTCCAATTATTATATTACAAATAAATATTAGCATTTGTAAATATTAAAATTTAGAACGCAAACATTAAAAATAGGTAAAAATGACTCACATGATGTTTTTATGTGAAAACGGTACTAAAATCACAGATTATGCAAACAACAATACTTATTCTATTGTATATATGTGTAATAAACACTTTTGTCACCTCACTTTTTTATCATTTCATATAAAAGTATTTAATAAAAATTTAAAATGTGGAGCGCGGTGGAGCTGCCGGTAGCAAATTTGCGCGGGTAAATATTTTTGTCAACTACACGATTGACAGCTGATTCCTGTTATGTATTTCCATAGACAACTTGATAGAAATGTGCAGCTTGATCTACTATCGACCTTTGACTTATTGTTTTAGGGATGTAACTAAAACAATAACGGAGTTTTGACGATTTCTATGGAAATACACGCGCTGACGTATAAACATGCTTATTGTACTTGACTGCTGTCCTATTTTTAACGCTTATATCTGCTTACGTTGCGGAGGGGTTAAAACATAGTAAATGAGTTAATTTACATTAAAACATAAGTCAATCCTTTCTTCTCTCCAATTGACCATGCAATAAAGCTTTAAATTGTTTCATACTTGTAACATCGATGACAGGTTGTGGAAGTTGCTTGCTTCCACTACTCTATTGGCAAGGAAGTATTTCCTACGATTGAATGTAAAAGGTGTTTTGCTCATTTTTTGTTAGCGTCCATGGAAATTTTAATTTGCGGTGCTGGTGAAGATTTCTTGAGCATCAGGGCAACTACTAATCAAGTCACCTCTTTCTCTTCTTTCTTTTAATGTTGGCAATTTTAATTCCTTGAGTCTTATTTTATTTTATTTTATTTATTTATTTTTATTATTAAGTTAAAAGAAACATAATATTTCGCTTTCTTAACTTAAATACAGAGCATATATAGTACAGTAGTAAGAAGTAATATTTTTAATTTTGTTCCAACATTTTGAGTTTAAATAGTTTTTTTTTTAAGGTTTTTATGTTATTTTCCGTTTTTATATATATTTTTTTTTATATATATATTTTTTTTTTATATATATATTTTTTTTTAATCTTGAATTTTCATATTCAAAGATCGTACTTTTGTTAATCATCTCTGTACCCTATGCATTAGATCTATATCCTTTGCAAAATATAGACTTCATATTTGGGAAACAAATTCCAGGAGAGCATATTGTCTTATTCTACAATTTCTTCCATCAATCTCCCACTGGATGTTATGAGTAAAACATTAACCTCTCAGGCCTCGACAATATTCTGTCAGGTCAGAATATTGTCGCTTTGCGTTAAAAACCAAATAAATGGAATATTTATGAAAGTATCCAAAAACTAAAAACTGTTTTGAAAGGTGACATTGAATTATGCTGGGTGATATCAATTTGAAAAACGAAAAATTTTATTATCAGAAATAACCAAGTAATTTTTGAAGTGAAACTTCTTTAGCACTGTTGTGATTTGAAACTCCATGAAACAAAAAATAGCGACACTAAAAAGAGACAAACACGTACATCTATACGATTTAGCCTGCGAGAGAATGATCGGTCTCCTCTTTATGCGGTGCTTCGTAGTCTCACCACTCTTGTCTACTTTAGTATTCTGAAAGTTTCACTGATATTCAGACGACACTGATATTTTTTTAAATAAAAAAATTTTGAAAGCAAATCTAAAAAAGTTTTGGCTAACCTCAGGTTTTTTCTAACTAAAATTACTGATAGTTCCTAACTAAATTTCTAACTTTTTTTTTCAAATTGCAGTCGAAAGTTAAAGTTTCCGACTGCAATTTGAAAAAAAATTGTAAAACTTTGTGAATTTTTTATTATGCAGTTGTTTTTACATGAAACGACAAAAAAGTGAGGCAATGGTAATGTTTATATACACTTTTCTTTTAAAATGTGTATGTGTATTTTTGTATTTGTGTGTTTTATAGTTTTTGTTACCAGTAATTTTAGTTAACAAAAAATATAAAAACACACAAATACAAAAATACACATACACATTTAAAAGAAAAGTGTATATAAACATTACCATTGCCTCACTTTTTTGTTGTTTCATGTAAAAACAACTACATAATAAAAAATTCACAAAGTTTTACAATTTTTTTTTCAAATTGCAGTCGGAAACTTTACTTTCATAAAGGTATACATTTTACTTCTTTTGTGGTTAACTTTTAGATTTGAATATAAAGCGTGGTGTTTTCTCTTTCTATCACCATTTAAATCATATTTCTCACTGTGATAGTAGGGAGACTAACGATTTCTATGAGACCTATGAGTTGTTCTGAAAAGTGAACTAATTAACTCAGGGGTTAATTGTCACGGGGACATTTCTAGCAAGGCGGATGAAATTTTTTTTCTATTACCTTGACCAGAGACTTTCCTTGGTACATGCTGCAGATGGCCGCGGGCCTGGGCGAGATGGTGCGCGCGCGCAAGAAGGGCGGCCGCATGTGGCGGGCTGGTGGGCTGGGTGTAAAGCCCAGCGCAGGTCATGGCCGCGCGAATGTGATCCCCTACACCGGCCTGCACCGTATGGAGCGCTTCCAGCTGACCACGATGCTCCAGGACGCGGCACACGTGCAAGAGGTAGTCCTGGAATTGTGGTATTTAAAAAATTTTTTTTTTTTAACCATAGACAAAAAATTACTGGGTTCCAAATAACTTGACAATATTACCAGTAAGTGTGAATTTAACTAGCGGAAACCCGACATATTTGCCCACTCTATTAATCGGTTGTATGTTGCATAGGCTGCTTTTTTGGGGATTGGGATCAAAAATAGTCATCTCAACCTCTCACGCCTCGGGTATATTCTGTCAGATGGTCAAAATATTTCCACTCCACAATAAAATCAAAATAAATCGAATATTTCTGAACACATCAAAAAAACAAAAAACTGTTTTTGAAACGCGATCTATGAAACACTCTTTTAAGTTTTAATATTAGAAACAAACATTTAATTTTTGAAATATAAAAATTTACAATGCAAACATAATTTTTTTTTTAAATGGCTCACCATACATTTTTTATAACTAAAATTTCACATAATGAAAAAAAAACACACACATTTGACCAGACAAATTATTATATATACAGTGAAACCCTCTTAAGAAGTTTTGGACTGGAATAAACAAACTTCAGCAGGAAAACCTTATATGTGGAAAAAATTGGGCTAATATTGAGCTGAGGGACCAAAAAAACCAAACTTCTTAAGATGAAGCTATACGTGAAATCACTATTTAGATTAATCTTTACGACGAATCGGTTTACAGTATGAACATCAAAAAATATGCTACGGATAAATTGAAGCTTTAACTACCTTTTCTATGTATCGGAATTACAATAAAATTATTATTTACGTGACAAAAAATATAAGCGTAAACCACTAAAAAAAATGTTTTTTCATGACTTTACTATGAAGTAATGTAAGAAACAATTTTTTAAAAATACCCCTTTATGGCTAAGACTTTTTTTGACATTTTCTATGTTCTAACTTTTTTCGTTCTTATAAAATTATGCACAAAATAAATAAAAACCACTTTAGCACTTACGTCAAATTTTTAGAACCGTGCTAATTCATACGATCTGCTGCCACCGCCTGTATTTCAGCATAATGCCGCGAACTGTGGCCCGAAACGGACGTGGAATCTGCGGCCGTGTCTTCGACGTTTTTTGCTTGTAGTATAATCGTAGTTACGTAGCGGATTAGTTGTCACAGCTAGCATTTTTGGTTCTCAAACATTGAAGGTTATTTTGTGTTTTTCTCTGATATTAATATTTATTCATGATCAAAATATTATACCTATTTATCTCAAAATATTTGTGAACCGATAGTTTTATTCCTCATTTGCCTAAATTGATGATTTATTTCTTATGGATGAAATGCTTTCCTTTTGTATTTATGGTTACTAATAATGAGTTTTTAAAGGTCCATAATTAATTGAAGATGGGGATTAAAAACCAAAACAAGTATACCAGTGTAAGCAAACTACACAAAGGGGACTCGCGTTGAACCAGTACAAACGATGTGTATGTAATTCAATTTATGGCTTTGTTTAGTTTTCAAGAACTACTTCATTTAACTAGATAGAAGTTTTTAAGTGAATACCGCATTTTAAGAGTGCCAACTGCTCCCAACCGTCTGGAGCCAGTGAGACAGTGGGATGTGTTGTGAGGCTGAAGGTAGGGGGGAGGGTCGTGAGATGGGTAAGAGGAAGGTAGGGGGGATACTGATACTGGCTATTCTGATCTGGTCACCAAACACCTTTTTTTACATTAACCCCACACACCCCATAAGGAGGGCTTGAGGAAAACAATTTCCCTCTGGGCCTATGTTATCTTTGGGGATGTTAAATGGAGGGTCTTTGTAAGGAAAGGAAGGAGATAGAGTTCTGGGAAGAAAAAGGTACGAGGGTTGGGTGGGAATTTGAGGGTCAATGTGTTTAGGAGGGCGTACGAATCTATTCCTCCCGCTGGAGTGCAAGACGATGGGTTGAGAAACACCAACTGGAGAGGTTAAAGGGTCTCCTCAAACCGGCTTCTCCTGATCTGGCCTGCAATGCAGCTGGTGAGCAGGCGCATTAGCGGGTGCCGCGGCCAAGATCTGACCACACTAAACGTAGCGAACCACTTGGTGGTACGACAGAGGTTATCCACTAAATGATGCCGGGGCGGCGGTACTCACACCCAACTACCAAATTCAGCTTATTTTTTTTAATATGAATACTACACAAGAGTCCCAACTGCTCCCATTTAAAGCCAGTGACGGCTTTCCCAATTGGAGTATGTTGTGAGGCTGTAGGTAAGCGGGGAAGGAAAAGGGTATTGGGAAGAGGAAGGTATGGAAGGTGGGGAAAGTATCTGGCTATTCAAGGTCTGGTAACCAAACACCGCTAAAGCCATAACAAACAAACTTTCAAATCTGAATAGTAGTTCATTGATGAAAACACAATTCAATCGAATAAAACGTTTTTGCGCACACCCCAATCGCCTGAAGCGAGTGAGACTATGGCATCACCAATAGGGGAACGTTGTACGGCTGTAGATACTGGGGAGGGGAAGGAGATGGGGGAGATAAAGGTGGGGAAGTACCTGGCTATTCAGATCTAGTCACCAAATACGACTAAAGCCATTTCAAGCAACTTTTCAATTCTGAATTGTGGTCTTACAACAGGGCCATACTGAGAGTTCCACTCTGAAATATACGCAAATATATGCTATATTATTTTTTAAATGATTAAATTGTGAAATAATACAAATGAACAAATAAATTTTATTTGCGAACACTGAGATTTGAACCTTATGTATCCATAAATTGATATACTTGTTTATATATATATATATATGTAGAATATTTTTAAAACTTGTAAGCAGAGAGTTGTTCCTTTATCATTTCTAATACTGAGATTAGTTTGTTCATTTGATTGTTTCCAAAAATTATTTTTGGTTTGGAAATTTGATAAAAGTTTATATAAATTTGATAAAAGTACATATACCTAGTTTTTTGTAAAAGTACGTATTAGTTACATTTTGTCAATTCATATACAGTCGAACTTGGTTATAACGATCATGGCTATAGTGAGATCATGGCTATAATGAGCAATTGCCAAATGATATTTTAGTTCAGACTTATTTTCATATAATTGTTGACTGTTATAACGAGGATGATTCACTGATATAACGTGCAAATAATTTTGTCAACACAATTTCTAAATACATAAAACAATGTCAACACAATTTCTAAATCTTTAAATGGGTTTAAAAAAAACAATAATTGGGAATTATTCTCGCAATAAGGTATAACTATCAAAGGTGGCGACCATGGAGGGACGTATGCCCGGCGTGCAACAGCGGCGGCTGGTGGGAATTTCCTACCCTGTTAGGGACAGATTCATATTTTTATGGCACTACCTGCTTAAGATTGTCGGCTATGTGAAACATTGTTACCCATCGGGCACTATGTAAAATTGTCAAAATCTGCTAAAGTCAACGAATTTTCAGTTTGCAAATTTGTTCCCCATTTACATCTTCTTTTGTATAGTGCCTCATTTTAAAAATCAATAAAAGTGTTTATGAATGTACCGAGCATGAGTACCTACATGGAATAAATTTGTGATAGTGATGCACAACCTTTTTAGCTTAGGGGGGGCTCTGCCTCTTTATGAAATGGCCCGCGACCTACAAGTGGATTTTTGTGTTTTTCTGGAGGGGGGGGGATTGACAGCGAAATTCAAGATTTCATTTTCTGGGGATTTTTTTTCTGGGGTCTTCCAATTTAGTTCCATTTAGGGCAAGCAGAGTAAATTGACCAAAATGCTAAAAAAAATATTTTCAACTAGGGATTTCAGGGTTTTTTCTCTATAACCAGGGGGACAAACTCGTACAAAATAGGCATGCGGGCCGCATGAATCGGGTTGTGCATCACTAGGTTGTGACAAGTATAATTTTAGTTGAAAATCAATAACAATCCACCAGCCAATGATTTATAATAAGTGAGATTTTACAAGCGATACAGTACGCATAAGCTATCGATAATAAGTTAGACAATTTTTAGGGATATTTTTCTTGGAAACCTCAAACCAGGTGATGTTAGATGCGTTGCTTTTTTGTGGAGGAAATTGAGAAGCATAAAAACCAAATCTTAAAAAAAAATCATTGATTAAAACAATAATTTATTAATTAGTGTACTTTTTACTCGTATTTTGAAATATACTATACATTTGCGATTATATTAGAGTAAAGGCAGGTAGGTAGGTATATACGACTTTCGAAAAACCTATTTTGGATATAAGGAGTAATGGCTATAAGGAGCAAATTTAGTCAGTATTTCAATATTTCACTTAATCAAGTTTCTTATTATTAATATATGTATTTAATATACGTATTAATAATACACTTTCGGACATTTTTGTTTAGATTGTAAATAAATAAAATCAAATAAAATTTTTATTAATATTAAACTTTATTAGTATTCCCCATAGTTTGAGGATTGTCGATAATATTGACGACGCTACTGCCGCGTCCGCTGCTGGCAAAATAAAATTGACAGTATTCATCCACCAAGTAACAAGGTATTAACAAGTGTATGGAAGCATCGGCGAACGGAGATCTCGCTGGGCACTTCTTACGTATTGCAAGCACCACGTCATGACAACAATATTTAATTCAAATTACTTGCCATGTGCAAATCAGACCAAAATACGAAAGGTGCTAGGCGCTCGGTTTTAAATTTTATAAAGCATAAGAATCGAAATATTTCTAGCGTTTATATTCCTCTTAAGCCAAGAAATTCTTAACAGAGAACTTCTTAAGAGGGTTTCACTGTAAACATTATTGTTACATCACTATTATGTTGTTTCACTTTTTTTTTACATTAACTCCACACAGGAGGCCCTGGGGAAAATAATTTCCCTCAGGGCCTATGTCATCTGGGATGCTGTGTGGAGGGTCTTTTTGAGGAGAGCAAGGAATGAACATTGGTCTTGAAGAGACCCATGTTTTAGGAAGGAGGAAACATAGAGGCCGGCAAATCATTCCACAGCCGAGCTGTTGAACACAAGAACGAGTCGAAGAAACGACCCGTTCCCGGATCTAGGGAATGATGCTAGTTCCTCGGAGTATCTTCCATTGTAATACCGGTAGAACAAGGATAGCATTCCCACCTGATGCCTGTGCTCTAAAGATTGCAATCCGTCTGTTAAGATGGGAGAATCTATCAAACGGACTGCCCGTTTCTGCACAGAGTCGAGGGTATTTTTCAGGTATTTTGGAGCTCCAGACCAGAGGTGGCTGCCAAATTCAACCGTGGGGCGCACTTGTGATTTGTACAGGGTTAGCAGTTGTGTACTATTAAAGTATCTGCGGGCCCTGTACAGTACTTCCAGTTAAAAATAATTAATAAAAAATTCAGTTTCATCAATGTTTTTCAAATTGCGATGGGAAAAATTGGTTTCATTAAGGTTTACATTTGAATTATTTTGTGGTTAATTTTTAGATTTGTATACAAAGCTTGGTGTTTTATCTTTCTTACACCGTTTACAAAGGAGACAAACATTAAAGTAAATAAAATAAGTTTACCGTCCAAACATTCCAGGAGCTATCAATTTCACTCATTGACTTCAACAGCTCATTGACCTTGTCGGTTTTCAAACACATCATGAAGATGGCTTCCGTGAATGTTTCCTTTTCTACCGCATGATCCATACAATACTTCAAAGCTTCCTGCATGTTGTGGTATTTCAGATAGAACTCTATTATCGCACTGTGTGACCCATACGTAGTCAAGTAATACAGACATTCGCTGTAAAAGAATGGGTCAAGTTTTTGCTTCAGAGCGAACTTTTCATTGGTGGTATTTTGCTTTTTGAGAAAGCTTGTGGTGCTGGTTTTTCTATGGTACTGGGAACTCGTGGCAAACTCTGAGAAGTCTCCTTGCTTTATTTTGCTGATGCTTGCGAGCGCGTGCATTATGTTCAAAGCAGGTTCTGTGGTCACCATTTTTTTTGTCGGCTTGTGTATCGAAGTGAAACGTTCAAAGGTGCTCTGAAAAAAATAGACAAAACAAATTAGTTCTATCATATTAATTTTACTACCTTACTTTGGTATTTGTATTTCCTAAGATAATTTGAGAGTTTTTTAAAATTAAAATCTTATCGAAAAATATGGCAGATTACTGTCTTATTTTGACATTTTTAAAGATGTTTCAAAGATCTGCACCTTATAATGGAAATTATATGCCAAAATGAATAAATGGTTTTGATCTACAAATTCAAGACAGTGTTGAATTGAACAATGCGGAGTTAACCTTTCAACAGTTTTCAGTGTATTAGAAAGGGTGGATAAATAGCAATTTAAAATAAATTGCTACAATAATTAACCAAATATATAGGTAAAAACAAGACCTCTTCCGAATTATCGAGGCATCCGGATTACAGTACGCAATATTTTAATAGGAATAAAACATATTTTTAACTTGGGTTTCATTTATTAAAGCAAAAATTTAAAGTCAATTTAGACAAGAATATGTATGTATGTACGTACAAATGTACTTATAAAAAAATTCAAACATGTAAGAAATTTGCGAATTCTTCCATGATTTTTTAATTAGGGATGCTTTGAGATCCTTCCAGCAAATAGCCAAAAGAAAAACTGTATCCTTTAGGGTCAAAAACGATCCTCTCGCCCGTCCGGATTACAGCGCGCACCGAAGTAACGGGGGTCCGGATTAGCGAGGCTCTACTGTAATATCAAAAGTAGTAATTTTGGTTGTGCCTCCGTCTCAATGAAATCTGGAACTTTTGCTTTGAATTTAAATTCAATAAAGTACCTACCTATAATAATAATATAATGTTTATAACAGAATTTTTGGAATTTTCAAAATTGGAAACGATTTATCGAGAATTCAGACCTTCCAATTTAGATGAGACCTGATGCTAAAAAATTGGTTCCACTCCTAACGCTCTAAAACGGAAAGACCGGTAATTATCGAATACCGTCTCCGCACACTCCTTCTTGCATGATAATAGTGGAACACTTTTCGACCAGGCATTAGTACAGAATAAAACCTTTTTCACTATCTTATGATTTTTGATGATTATATTGTGATTTTTAATTGGTTTGTGTGATTTTTCACAGGTCTATGCTAGTACATTATAAACATATCTTACTGTGATAGCTTCCGCTTTCTTGACGATAGCATTATTCAGCGGATAGCTGATGTTTTCTAGCAGAGAAATGATCTCCTCGAGCAGAGCCGGATTGCTTCGATTCCTCGGTGAATCGAGCTGCGTGGTGGAAGTGCTCAGGCTGAACTTCCGCAGCCTCATGACGGACTTGTTAGGCAGCGGATCCAACTCCTCGGCCGTGTGGGGAGCTGTGTGGGAGGGGGAGCTCTTGAAGCAGAGAGCGAACTTCTGCCGAGCTTGTTGGAAGCAGCCCGCCTTGAGGCAAGCCTTACCCCAGGCCGCCAGGACACCGAGTCGAGGGATGCTGAACTTTGTGGAGATTTCGAGGGCCAATTCCCATTTTTCTGCTTCAAGGAGACGCCGTACGCAGTGAGCTGGAATAAAAAATGGTGAAATTTTAGGACTTGTAAACACGGAGCTGACTGCTATGAGTTCATAGCAATTGAGGGGCGGATTTGAGTACTGCCAGTGCCAGTGGCGGTCCGTGAGTTTTCAGTGAGCTAGAGTGCTGCGATTGAAAAATACGACATTATTGATGATGTTGCAGCTGAAAATTAATTTTATTTTAAATTTCAACTTTTTGTATGAATATCTTTCAGTTTGTGGATGTGGTACATCCCTAGACTGAAAGAATCCTGAAGATCTTCATACAAAAAATTGAAATTTTGAAAAAAAAATTCATTTTCAGCTACAACATTAATAATCCGATGGATCCGGCATCGGGAAGTACTCCATGTTTTACGAGGGCTAGATGTTAATAAAGCTAGTGGGCCTGATGGAATACCTGCCCTGGTACTGCAGAGGTGCGCTGCAGAAATAGCTCCAATTTTGACGAAGCTTTTTAAAATGTCCCTGAAGACTGGCTCTGTGCCCTCTGGTTCGAAAAAAGCGGTTATCCATCCTATTCCAAAGAAGGGTGACCGCTCCAACCCGGCCAACTACCGCCCCATAGCGATCACATCAGTTCTGTCTAAGGTGATGGAACGTGTGATCAACGACAAACTGCTCACATACCTCGAGAAGAACAAAATTATTAACGACCGTCAATACGGATTCCGGCGGAACCGCTCGTGCGGTGATCTTCTTGCGTATGTGACGCTTGTTTGGGGGCGGTGCTTGGAGAGACCCAAACAGTTGCACTGGACATTTCCAAGGCCATTGACCGGGTTTGGCACCGAGGACTTGTCTACAAACTGCCTTCTTACGGACTTCCCGCATCCTTGTGTATGTGGATTGCCGACTTTTTGAGGGAGAGGTCGATTCAGACGGTAGTCGATGGTTTCACCTCTTCCTCACACTCGATAAATGCTGGCGTCCCACAGGGATCGGTTCTGTCTCCGACTTTGTTTTTGTTGCACATCAACGACCTTTTGTCATGTGCACCAATTCACTGTTACGCGGGTGACAGTACAGTCCATGATAGCTTTTTGTTTGACAAGCCCCCAAAGGGCTCACAAACCCCAAAGGCTCGGAGGGCTTTGAAGCAAAGAATGGACGGTTACCTCGAGAGTGTTTTCTCTTGGGGTAAAAATAATCTCGTTGAATTTAATGTTTCAAAGACCCAATCTTGTCTGATTACGACAAGATTGGGTCTTTGAAATGAATATCTAGTATCAAAACGGAAGCAATCTTCCTAACAGGCCCTCCATTGATATACTTGGTGTAACCCTAAGTAACCAGCTCAGGTATGGGGGCTCTATCGAAGCCAGAGTAAAGTTAGCCTCCCAAAAACTGGGCGTACTGTACAGGGTCCGCAGATACTTTAATAGTACACAACTGCTAACCCTGTACAAATCACAAGTGCGCCCCACGGTTGAATTTGGCAGCCACCTCTGGTCTGGAGCTCCAAAATACCTGAAAAATACCCTTGACTCTGTGCAGAAACGGGCGGTCCGTTTAATAGATTCTCCCATCTTAACAGACGGATTGCAATCTTTAGAGCACAGGCGTCGGGTGGGAATGCTATCCTTATTCTACCGGAATTTATTTATTTATTTTAAGAAAAAAACAGCAATTTATATACAGGATGAGTTATACAAGAGGTTAATTGCAATCTTTAGAGCACAGGCGTCGGGTGGGAATGCTATCCTTGTTCTACCGGTATTTATTTATTTATTTATTGTAAGAAACAAACAGTAATTTATATACAGGATGAGTTATACAAGAGGTTAAACATGAGGTAAGCCAAAACAGTTTCTTATGCTAATGTTGGTTATTATGATATAATATACAATTGTAATTGGTAATAACCATTAAATGAAAATGAAAATAACAACAACAACAAAAAAATATATAAGTATATTAGAAGGAAGAAGGAATAGGAAAGGGCAAGAGGCAGAGGAAGGTGGGATGGGGACATGGTATTTCACAAGAATATCGATATTGTTAAATTGCGTGTTATATTGCGCGCATATACGGGGGATTGGAGAATTTTTTCTAAGGTTAGTTCTGCACGCTGGCAAATGAAAAAAAAGTGGTATGTGAATTCTTAAATAATTTACGAGTTCAGGAGAGTCCAAGCCGTTATTTAGAATTTTGTATAAAAATATTTGATCAGATATTAATCTTCGTGTTTGAAGTGGAGTAAAGTTGTGAAATTTTAAGGATTCGGTATTATTTGCAAAGAGTAATTTGAATTTATAATTTATGTGTTTAAAAAATTTATTTTGTACACTTTCGATTCTTTCAATATGGCATTGGTAGAACGGTGCCCAAATTAGTGTGCAGTATTCTAAGTGGGGGCAGATATACGTGGTGTAAAGGGAATACAGAGTTTTAATATTGCGAAAAGGTTTAGATATGCGAATTATAAATCCCAACATTTTATTGGCTTTGTTGATTACTTCGTTAATGTGTTTGATAAAATTTAGTTTTACATCCAGTACTACCCCAAGGTCACGGATTGATTCTATTTCATGGATTTGTGTATCATGAAAGTTATAATTAAAAGAAATTTTATTTTTGTTACGCGTAAAAGATAATTTGTTGCACTTAGAAATGTTTAGGACTAATTTGTTTAATTTACGTCTAAAAAGTCGATTTAGGTCTTCTTGAAGTTTTATGCAGTCATTGATAGATTTGATTACTAAGTATATTTTTTTGTCATCTGCATATGCTAGGTAGTTAGCATGTAAAAAACATTTAAAAATATCAAATATATACACATTAAACAATAATGGCCCCAAGTGAGAACCTTGCGGTACGCCAGAAGGCACAGTAAAAAAGCTAGACTTAGTTCCCTCAACTGATACGCACTGTAGTCTTCTATGCAGATATGAAGTTAGCCACCTAAGTAAGTCGCCATGGATTCCTAATTAGTGTAATTTTTTAATGAGGATAGAGTGGTTAACTTTATCGAAAGCTTTCGAGTAATCTTATTACAATGGAAGATGCTCCGAGGAACTAGCATCATTGATCCCTTCGGCACCAGTGCATAGTCGGGAAACACGCCAAACGCGTGCCCAACATTTGTACACGGTTGACATTTGTCACATGAGAACGGGTCGTTTCTTCGACTCGTTCTTGTGTTCAACAGCTCGGCTGTGGAATGCTTTGCCGGCCTCTGTGTTTCCTCCTTCCTATAACATGGGTCTCTTCAAGACCAATGTTCATTCCTTACTCTCCTCAAAAAGACCCTCCACACAGCATCTCAGATGACATAGGCCCTGAGGGAAATTATTTTCCTCAGGGCCTCCTGTGTGGAGTTAATGTAAAAAAAAAAAAAAGTTGTATTTTTCAATCTTAGCACTCTAGCTCATCAAAAACTCACGGACCGCCACTGACCGCCACCCTGGGAACCATTTATTGGATAACAAACACCCCTGCCAGAGGTAGCCCTAAGTGGTTCAATACGTTTGGTGATTTAGGGGGGGTGCTCAGGTTCATGGGGTAGGATTTGTCTAGGTCTTGGTAGGTGGTCCAGTAGGTTTTTGCCCACTTATTGTGTGGCGGGCCAGAATTGGAGAGACCGGTCGAGAGAAACCTAACCTAGACCTCTCCAGCCGGAGAACTCTGTTCACAAGACACATCGCCCTGCACCGCAGTGGGAAGGATGGATTCAAATGTCTGTCAATCCTGGACATATTGACCCCCAGATTCCAACCAACCCCTTATACCTTTTTCCTTCCCGGAACTTTCTCTCGTTCCTTTCCCTAAAAAGACCCCCCACACAGCATCCCAAAGATGACATTGTAAAAAAAGAAAGAAATGATAATAAAGAAATGCATTTCTTCCCCTAAGGAAAATATTATCCTCAAGAATACAATTTGAACAGAGAGTAAGTAAGAGACAGAGCCGCTCGTAAGGACGGGAGGAACAAACCAACGTGCACGAAACGGGGAAAGTGAGTTGTGGTGTGTCCATTTCAGTGATTGTTAACCAGTCACAGTCACTTGGACACATAAGCTTGTTTTCACGATAATTTATTGTGGCCAAACATACGTATGACGTAGAAGGTGCACCTGATTAAAATAGGACTTTGCTATGCTCGGTCAATAAAATAAAAGTGAGAATAGTAATACGTAAATAGTATCCTTAAAGACATCTTATGATATTCAACTCACTGTCTAAAATATCCTCCTGCGGCATCATATCATGGCACCCGTGCGACACAAGCAACGCAAATGCATCGGTGGCTGCCAGCTGCCTCTCTGTGTGCGCCAGGGCTGTCTCTGTGAGGGCAAGCGCGCTCTGGCTGGGGGGGGCTGGGGCTCCCAGGGCGCGGGTGGTGGGCGCCGGCAGGGGGCGCGAGTATAGCACGGTGCAGCACAGCAGCAAGGCGCGCCGCATGCGCAGTAATTCTCGCCCGCCCGCACCTCCACCACTACCGGCTACGAGGGATAGCTCAGCGCTGCGGTCCAGCAGGAATCTGAAAGCAGATAATGTTATACAGTGAAATCCTCTTAAGAAGTTTTCGAAGGGACCAGAAAAAATAAACTTATTAAGCAGGAAATACTTATTCTTGGGAAAAATTGTCTCAATTTTGGGCTGAGGGACTGAAAAAACCAAACTTCTTAAGCCACGAAACTTCTAAAATGGGAACTTCTTAAGAGGGTTTCACTGTAATTATAAAACTAACTAACTAACCATCATGCCGTTTCCGCAGGGGTAGACAGAGAAAACGGACCGCCAAAAAACTCAGTCTTGGCACATACTCTTTGCCTCATTCACATTCATACATCGTCTCGTATATGTATACTCTTCTATTATTCTGACTATTGACATGGTCTGATTCAAGTATCTGATTCACCCTTGATCGTGCCACATCTTCCTCGGGCATCCCCGACTTCTTCTACACACATTTGCATTGTATATTCTGTTTACACTCCTTTCTTCATTCATTCTTTCTACATGCTCAAACCATCTAAGCATCCCTTTCTTAATCTTACTAATTACGCTCACATCAGCCTTGCTTTCTTTTCGGATCTCCACATTTCTCACAAGATAATACATGGTTTTACCATAAATGCGCCTAAGGGATCTCATTTCTACAGCATGCAGTCTACTTCCATCCTTCCTCTGACAGTTTCATGCTTCACTACAACATTAACAATTATTATAAGCAATAATTGTCTGCCTGAAACACTCATTTACATTGAAAAATCTTCCGAGAAAAGATACTTGCCGCCAACGGGACATGAACCCGTGTCCTTCTGATTGCCGGTCGGATGCTCTGACCACTGAGCTATGGCGGCTTATCAAATACCCGCCAAATAATTCAATATATACTAGTGTTTCATTCAACAATTACTGCTTATTATATTTTTTCCACCTGAAAACAACCAACTTTATTTTTACGAGGGAGACATTGTTAGTGTTAAATCCCTCGCTAGATGGCGTCGAGACAAATTATGTCTGCATTTAATGGGGAAATACTTAAACTTGTCAAATATTAATTATTATTTTTTATAATAAACACAATTAAATAACTTTGTTTCAATTCCACTTTATTATTTTTTAATCCAACCGGTTTCGGTTCGTACTGAACCTTCCTCAGGGGTGAATAAAAATATATTGAACATAATACAGAAAAACATGGTATTTATAAGTAAAATTAGAAGAGGGAGACAGAATATCAACTTAGGTGGGGGCGATGAGGGAGGTGTCTAAGAGGGAGGGGTGAACGTGGGTGGGGGTAATGGAAATATTTTAAAAATCGGGGTGTTAGACAAATCTAATTGTTTATTAAGTAAATTGGTTTTATTTATTTTTAATGACTTTTTTATTTCAAGGGCTTCAAGATTATTAAGGCGTAGACCTATTCCATTTCTATGCAATACATCTATCCCGGAAGCTTTATTAAATGAGTGATTTTTATCTATTAGGTGGGAGGCGAATTCTGAAAAACCTACACTGTTTAGACATCTCAAGTGTTCGACCACTCTTGTTTGAATGTTTCTAGCCGTTTTACCGATGTAAAAGGCCGAACAGTCATTACATTTAAGTTTATATATGCCAGAATGGCTTAAGTTATTTTCTTTATCTTTAGAGTTTATTAAAAGTTTACCTAGGTTGTTATTAGTATAAAACGCAGCTTTAATTTCTGTAGGGAATTTAGAAACACATGAAGATGAAAAGTTATTTATGAATAAAATTCTACGCCAACCGTGGTTTTTATTATCTCTGATGTTGTGTGTATTATTATAAAGGAATTTATTAGTAGATATGAGATTATATTATTTTTTAATTTATAAACTAACGTTTAGACAAGATTTTTATGCATGGCACAAAGGGTAACAATTATTATAAGCGATAATTGTCTGCCTGAAACACTCATTTACATTGAAAAATCTTCCGAGAAAAGATACTTGCCGCCAACGGGACATGAACCCGTGTCCTTCTGATTGCCGGTCGGATGCTCTGACCACTGAGCTATGGCGTCCCGTTGGCGGCAAGTATCTTTTCTCGGAAGATTTTTCAATGTAAATGAGTGTTTCAGGCAGACAATTATTGCTTATAATAATTGTTACCCTTTGTGCCATGCATAAAAATCTTGTCTAAACGTTAGTTTATAAATTAAAAAATAATAATTAATATTTGACAAGTTAAAGTATTTCCCCATTAAATGCAGACATAATTTGTCTCGACGCCATCTAGCGAGGGATTTAACACTAACAATGTCTCCCTCGCAAAAATAAAGTTGGTTGTTTTCAGGTGGAAAAAATATAATAAGCAGTAATTGTTGAATGAAACACTAGTATATATTGAATTATTTGGCGGGTATTTGATAAGCCGCCATAGCTCAGTGGTCAGAGCATCCGACCGGCAATCAGAAGGACACGGGTTCAAGTCCCGTTGGCGGCAAGTATCTTTTCTCGGAAGATTTTTCAATGTAAATGAGTGTTTCAGGCAGACAATTATTGCTTATAATAATTGTTACCCTTTGTGCCATGCATAAAAATCTTGTCTAAACGTTAGTTTATAAATTAAAAAATAATAATTAACATTAACAATATTAAAATTTTAATATTTAGAAACAAAAATGTTGATTTCTAATAAACACATCGGAAAGATTATTTTATCTAGATTTTAGAACAATTTTTGCTTTTGCAAAAGGGTTAAAAATAACCAATAAATAGGAACATTTAAAATGCTTGGAAAGAACCAGGAATTTTGCACGCAAACCTTAAAAGTTAACAGATATTATTTTCTTATTATTCGAAGAGTTAACTGACGTCTACTATTTCTCATAAGTATATGTATTTGCTGATTTATAAACAAACAGATTTTCTGCGGTATAAGAAATATGTTGCATTGTAACATGTGCTAAAGCCCTGTGAATTCAAATAAAAATCTGTGATAATATAATAAAATTTAAAACAAACCTCGGATAGTCAAAATTAACAGTGTGCATCTTCATGATGGTCAGACAGAGCGTCACATTTGGCGAGAACTCGTATACAAACTCCTTCCTGACTTCCTGATTGTGTCGGGGATCTGCGGTCAGGCACCACTCCATGGAGGTCCCGTCGCTGTAGGTGGACCCGCTGCCTGGCTGCCCGGTGCCGGTGGACCGGTCGGGCAGAAAGGAGTGCTCCGACTTACTGATGGACTGAGCGTGGCAATCGCGGCAGACGCGCACCTTTATGTTGTCGTAAAGGTTGTTTATCTGTAAACGATAAGAACATTAAAACAATTTTTGTTACAATTTTTATAATAATCGTTCAGTTGATTAGTCAGACATCTCCAAATACTGAGTTTTGAGACAATGAGGAATGCAATATTGTATTGCTCACCATAAAACAAATATTATTTATACATGTCTGTGTTTTACATATTAAATCTTCTCTACATATTATAAATTAAAGTCCTCCGTCGCGTCTATCTGTCTGTTCGCGATAAACTCAAAAATTACAGAACAGATTCTCATGCGGTTTTCACCAATAGATAGAGTGATTCATGGGGAAGGTTTAGGTATACAATTTGTCAAGGTTTTGTGTAAATTGGTTGAAATATAAAGGAAAATGTCTGTATGTGGTGGACGAGCGCGCTGGCAAGAGGGCAGTCCGGATTTGATTTGTATGCAAATCTATAGTTTTATGCCTAGGTTGATGAAATTTTGCACATGTGACCTTCAAAACAAGAGGAAGGTCACTGTCTACATTTGATTTCAAAAACTATGTGTACAAAGCCTGGCATCGCCAGGGACTTCCGCTAGTAATATCTTTACTAAGCATAAAATGAAGTCACTCACGCTATTGTGCGCTTAGATCTTTTAAACTACGCAACGGATTTTCGTGCAATTTTCACTAATAGATAGAGTGATTCATGAGGAAGGTTTTTAGGTATATAATTTGTCAAGGTTTTGTGTAAATTGGTTGAAATATATAATATATCTGGTCAAGCGTCAGCGGGCAACGGGCTGACAAACGGGCGGTGTGGATTTGATTCAACAGATGGCGTTGGTTATAAAGGTTTTTTTAGACACAGCAACGTGTGGCCAGGTCTGCTAGTATAAAAAAAAATCTTTCTTTGTTTGTCCCTTATGCGCAACCTAAAGCATTCATCTGATTACGATGAAACTTTGGTGATTTGATGAGCGCTTGCCCGCTATGGTTTCTATATGTAATAGTGAGCTCTGGTATCATACATTTTGCAATAAGTGGCGCACGAGTTGTTTGAAAAATGAGTGTATTTCATATAGTTTTGCGGAAGGGAGGGAAGGGGGAAGCGAAGATGAGGCTGAAAGACGGGGAATGTGGGAGGGGAACGGGATCGGGAACGGGGACACATGGAAAAGGACAAACAGGGAGAAACATTTTCTTTCTGTACGTGGCATCGCAACACATGCCGGGTACTCGCTAGTATGCTATAAAATACCAACACGAGAAAAAACGGTCCGGTACATTAGTATGACATTTTAAAATATGCTAGTAGTGACCCAGAAAACATCAATATTTTGTTTAATTCACTACAAGTTTTTCTGCATTATAATTGATTTGGTGGTGTCCATGAGTAATCTGAGTATTGTACCAGATAAAGCACACCAGATACACTTTTCCATATTTGTAACTTGCACACTCAACTCAAATTTCGATTTTTTGAAGATATCGACTAATCAAATTAATATTTCCTAACAAATAAATGTTTGTTTCTTACCTGCATCCTGTGCCTGGAACATGAATAGCAAACCAGTCTTCCGCATCTTCTACAATGGTGTCTCCTTATGAGAATAGAGAAGATGGTCGTCTCGCATGACATGCACCGATCCGTGTGATTATCCGGCACCCACTGATCTCTGGGAGGCACTTCTTCCGGCATTACAAACGTCCCCGCATGTCCCATTATATTAATCGAGTCGATAGACTGCAGAAACATTTCATCGGGCTTATTCGAGAGCTGCGTCGACAGCCGAAGAGATTTCGTTGACTTCAAATCCAAAGCTTTCGAAGCGTATATCCTCAACAAGGCATCGACGGCATTTACAGATATATTCATAGTATTAATCAGTGATATGTTGTAGTAAAGATTTTCGCCGACTTGATCCGTTTTTAGTATAGGTTTGATTGTTTCGAGCAATTTCGCAAGCTTATCGAGTTTAGCATTCATTAAGTATTGCTCGATGATGAGCAAAGGTTTGTTGATTATGTCCCAAAAGTAGATCTTTTCGCTTGCTTCCATTTCGGAGAGCAGTGCAATACCGGTGTTGATGTTATCGTACGAGATTCCGTCGTATGTATTGTGGACTAAGAAGTCTACGACTGTTTTTAAGACAGACAGGTCCCTGATTTTGAACATCATGTCATTGCAAAGGGAGATAGCCTGCTGGGGGGGTATTTCCGACAGTAAGGTGGTCAATTCGCCAACGGGGCGGTCGTACGGAGATTCGAGCCATTGTTTTACGAGGCTGTGAGTGACTAGATTCTTAATATTTGTAGACACTTGATGCAGGTCTGTCCATGTGAGGCATAGGTTGAACTGAAAATTAATATTGTTTTAATTATCACAATAGTATAAGAATTTACATATACACTACTGTGGATGAGTAGCAGTTAACCCGGCATTGCCTGAGTTTCAACAACTTTTTCTCAATGAAAAATATAATAACCATTCGAGCTATAGAGATATCCAGGCTTTTAGTTTCGGATTCGGCCGCGCTCTTTCCAAAAATCAAACCTCGAAATATTAAAACGGAAACATATAAACTGCTTCCTGTGGTTTAAAGTCAATGAATTCATCTATATTTCACCGTTCATCTGTATCCACTTGTTTATAAATTTATAAACAAATGAATTCTGCATGTTAGTTTACGAAATTGGGGAAATATTGAATTTTACTATTTCTGTATGTTGTCCATGGTTTACTGAAAATATCTTTAGTCACAGACATAAAAATGCAATTTACAACATGTAAACAGATGTTCAATTTTTAGGAAACAATTTAAAATGGCGTCCACAAGCAGACTTCAAGATGCAATACATTATGTAGAATATTCTATGACAGGAACATTAGTTACATCTTTTGGTATTCAATAGAAATTCAGCCTTACTAAAAAAAAACCACAGCACGCCAGATAACCCGTGTTATTGCAGCAACATGAATAAAACAAAAATACACTAAAACACGATAACATTACATTGAGAAATTCTCAATTAGAGAGGTATTATTACCACCATTAAAAAATATTTGCATTACATGTACATAATTAAAAAAATAATTGTACTTATACCTAACTTTGTAAAATTGTAAAAATTGGAATAAATAAATAAAAATTACTAATAAGATTTGGTCTTAAAACGTATTGTAAATCCGGCAACAATGCATATATTAAGTACTAAATTGTTTGTTTTCCTTCATAACCGCTAGGTGGCGCGGCGGCGCGGCGCCTGCGCATTCGTTGTTCGCGCTCGAAAAAGACGCTGGAAGCGCGAAATGATTTCTGTGTGTGCGAAATGATTTTTGTGTGTGCAATATTACTTATGTGATGGTTAATTTCTATTAATATGAATAATTTACTCTTATATTTATATCATTGATATATTTACCGTGTTTTTTGTGGTTTTTCATAAGTTTTAGTCAAGTTATAAAACAATAATCGTACTTTGAAAATTGAAGTGTCAAAAACTATTTTATATGATACATGAGATTTCAAATTTACATAGGTTTTATTTTACGATAATTTTATGAAAGTGGTGTTTTTTTTAAATAATAATATCTAATACATGTGTGCCTAAATGCATCAAAGAAATTAACGTCTTTAGAGATGCAAGAAATCTGATATAAAAGACGGTATAATTTTTAGGTTAGTTTTTTAGCAATAAAAAAAACTTTGAAATTTTTTATTATTTTTTTATTGTATGCACGAGGAAAAAGTGAGGTGATAATTTCCTTCCAAATTTATTACATAAAAGGACTGTGTTTTTGAAATTTTGTTTTTTTTTTAATTTCTCTACATTTTAGTCAAAAAAAATTTGGTACGAATTTTTTTTCCATTTATTTCCGAGTTTGAATCTTAAAATATGTCAGTTTTTGAAAACTAAACTGTATTTCAAATATACAAATCTAAAAGGAAATTTTATCTAGTTTTCATAAATGGTATTTGTTTTACGACACCTTAAAAAATAAGAAATATATAGAACATTCAAAATACTATGGAAAAATTACAAATATCGTTCGGACATCAATGGTTAAAACAGAGATAAACTACCCTCTCAGGCCGTGGAAACCATGTGTATTTCTTTCAATGAACAAATTTTTAATTAGTAATGTTTTCACATCCGCGGCCGTTTGTCAATTGAATAAAATTTTCATTGGGTTTTTTAGTAAGGCTGTAAACATATTAGCTCGTTGCAGTAAGTCCAAAATAAAGTTCAAGTTACCCAAATTTGGGTGGATATTGCTTGAGTGGATAAGTAATATACCTTCTTGAAATATTTTTTGATGTCGCATTAGCGTTCAAACTCCAGACAGAAAAAGCTGAAATATTTTTTCAACTTGGCTGTCTTCTGTTTGCCAACGGATTGTACAACAACGAAGAGAAAAAAAGGTTTTAAAATTACCTGTTGTGAATCCATCAATATTTGCAACACAGTTTCAGGATCTTCTGTGGAAAGGGAATATATTGTTGCCCAAGTACTCTCCGGAGAATGTTGTGAAATCTAAAAAAAAACAAGTTTATGAATTATCGTGTTTTATTTTTGGGGTATTATGTAGTGTTGCGCTTCCTCCTTCTTTAGCCAATGCTTCGGACAGCATTACAGTGTCCATCATCAGGGCAGATACATAGATTGTGATGAAGTGCATGTTTATGTATGCAGAAGTGATATCATGATGCGCGTGTTATTCCTCTTAGGGCCTGTGTTTCAGTATATTAATTAGTTAAATTCATATGGTTTTCAGCATTTAGTTTTGGTGTAGCTATTAAGTACTGAATGTAGACGCATTTGCATTAAAAAAAGTTTTAAATAGATTACAGAGGGAGTACCATAAAGTAAGTTAGCCAGGACAAAATCCAAACATGCAAAAGATAACAGAGAAGTGAATAATAAATATTTTTTAAACCTTTTCATAAACTGGAATGTTAGAGAGCCACCTTTCACACTGCTCCTTGATGATCTCATCCACTGAATGTTTATTATAGCAAACATATTCCAGGATCTTAGTCGCCCCTTCGTAAGGCCAGTTCACCAGGTTCTGCAGCACATTGGCAATTTGTAATTGAAAGTCTGAGATATATAAAAAGTATTTCCAGTTGTGTTCGTCATCATCTCGAACCGACAACTTGAGAAGGATCTGATCTCTGAGAGTTTTGAAGAAGGCATTCGAACAAACTTGCTGTTCAGGTAATGCATCGATGAATTCTAAAGCGTCTTTAAGTTTTCCGTTTGTTAGTAGACTCTGTAGATAGTTAAAGACAAGATCTAAATTGTGTGATGTCTGTAATGCAGTTAAGGGTTTATTCTTGAAATAAATGTTTTTCAAAACATCAAACTTTTCCTCTTGCAAATAGAAATCTAAAAACCTTGTTCTTGCATCAAGACTCTGCTGCAAAATATGTTCGGAAGAGTCAGAATGAACCTTTTTTACTAGATTAGCAATGACCCAGTTGTGAATTAGGATATATGTGATGACCGCCTTATTTGGTTTGCGACAAACGGATGAAATTTCTAAGGAGTCGAAGCTTGAATCCATTTCAATCGCTTTAGGGTCAGAATTTGCAACCAGGTCAATCAGTTGATTAAATTTTTCATTGTAAGCATCAGATGGTGCCGTATTGCATTTGACAGCTGGACAGCAATTCAAAACAATTTTATGTGTCAAGTTAATTCCGAGATTTTTGCACAGCAATTCGATGCTATCGATTGGAACTTTCTGTTCAAATATTAAGTCACCTATGATCTTGTGGAGATGGAGGTTCAAAACGTTCAAGTTTATTTCAGATTTGGTCGAGTCTTCGGTTTGACTGTTGAAAGTTAAAAGTTGCGATACGCTTTTTAAGTATGTGTGGAATGATTTCAGATATGCGCAATCACCACTATTGCTACCGGAACTGTAAATATTGAAGATGTCCTTGCCAGAAAATGGGACAAAGTGTAGTAAGAATTTATAGTTATTCAACAAAGTTTCTTCCGACAAACTGTATTGTTCCACAGATTGTTCAGCATCCTCATTATTGATATTTAATTCTGAACAGAAGGTGGAAACTTGATTCAAAAAATCTTTTTGCAATGTGTACTCTTTGAAATTGAGTGGAATTTGGTCACAACGTAAGATGTCACAGACACCCAAATTTCTAGCATAAGAACTTGTATCTTGATAGGCATCATAAACAATGTTTATCATATTTTTAATTAACACCAGGAAATCATACTGTTTAGAATCTAGATCGGTGGACACGTTCAAGTCTTGGCATTTTTTTTCCACGACATTGATGACTCCATAAGTGATGTTTCGATCAATTCCTGTTGATAACAGCAGATCTATAATTGAGATCAATGTAGAGTTCTTGTGATCGTAAAGCTGAAGTTGAGGGTAGGTATGGACCAGCTCTGATATCTGGTAATTGTAAGGAGCTCGGTTTGTGGACAGGAAACTCTCCACTAAACTGACGACAGCGGCTGATACAACCGACATTCCGGTCAGAATTTCTATTTGTCCGATTTGTTGAACATTTTCAGTAGGGCTGCCGTCAGAGAACATGACACTGTTTCTGACTTGTGCAGCGGTGACCAAAAACCGTTCTGTGTATGAAACCTCGATGGATCCTTCAGTGTCGCCCATGTCGTAAATCTGGAAAATAAAATAAATACTTTTAAATTAATGCAAGTTACTTTTTTATGGATAATATTCTAGATTCAAATAAGCATGTACTAAATTCATAGCAACTGTCAAAAATGCATTTAAAGGAGCATTCTGTCAAATCTGACTTTGATATACTTGACATTAACGTACTAACGTACATACTAAAATAAATTTGAGAAGAAACATGTTCATTTTATTTCAATTATTGTGTTTGCTTTCTTCACAGGTACTAACTAAGTAGTAATTTTGGTAAATATGCAGTTAGTCCACCTCACGGATAATACGGAACGTTCGTGTTGTCGAAGTTTGATGCACGGATAACACGGAATGTTCCTTTTTTAACTAATAGATAATCAAATATGACATTTGTCGGAAGTACCAATCTTATAAAATAAATTCTCTAAAATAAACTTGCTTTTCATCATACTTTTAAAAAACATCCCAGGTTTTGGATGGTTTGTTTGGCTACGCAGGGTTTGTCTAGCGGGTTTTTGTAATTATTTTAATACACTTCTTTCCATGTTCTACTGTTATAAATACAGGTACAAACTTGTCAATGATGCATTCACTTTGTTTTACGCAAAAATATATTTCTATGATTGGCAGCATTGATGAAATGTTAAAATAAAAACGATGAATAAACATGGCGTTACCGCGAGAGTGAATTAATTTTAACAAAATTAAAATGTTAAATGCATATTTTTTGCATGTTTTTTGGTCTCCCCCGACATAAATACTCACTTTTCGTAATAATAAAGCTAAATATAACTGTTTGGATAAAAAGTTTTCCGTATTAACGAGTAAGCGGTTTAATGCATAAATAATGTAATTTTATTAATTTATGGATAAGCCGCCGCATTTTTATGCACACATTACGGAAATTATATTTCATTTCAACAATTATTACAAGAAACATTAATTTATGGATAAGCCGCCGCATTTTTATGCACAGATTACGGAAATTATACTTCATTTCAACAATTATTACAAGAAACAACTATCTACAAACACAAAATAGGTTATTAGGTTCTTAGTTTAGGTAAATTAAGTAATTCATGCGTTTTTAGTTTGAAATGAAACTTCGCAAATGTCAAATCCATACAAAAAACATGGCCGTAATGGAGATGGTGATTTTTAAACTTTTAATGAAAATCGATTTTAATGCTTATTTTTCCGTCTATCCCGACTGAAACCGATGGTTCTTGTGGAAATTAAGTTTAAAAGTAGTTTACTGTTCAAATTTTATGCCTATTTAAAGTGTAGCGGCATGCGGCGGCTTGTCCATACTTTACCCAACATTTCAATTATGGACAATAACCTATTTTGTGTTTGTAGATAGTTGTTTCTTGTAATAATTGTTGAAATGAAGTATAATTTACGTAATCTGTGCATAAAAATGCGGCGGCTTATCCATAAATTAATGTTGGTAAAGTATGGACAAGCCGCCGCATGCCGCTACACTTTAAATAGGTATAAAATTTGAACAGTAAACTACTTTTAAACTTAATTACCACATAAGCCTAATAGGCGTTCATAAATGACTACCCGTTTGTCATATTATTTTGATGTTTGTACGTGATGACATTCGTTTTGCAAATTTTCCTACGACTAATATCTCTTAACAAAGATTATGCGGCAATTGCACTGTCATCTCTGGCATTAGTATAATTACTTTTAAGAGTTGGAGTCTCAACACAAGCGCAGTATTTAGCTCGTCAGCTTGATAAGGAATAACATATTTAAGAAAACTGTGAAAATGCATCATACACGGCCGATTTAATAGGCCATTTAAAGACCCTTTAGGTTCAAGAGAAAATCGGTTATTAACCTTTTCCCCGCGTTGAACTACTCCATTTTTTCAATACCCATACGCGGTACATGTATATGTCATATGTCAAATACCTATCCATCCAATTTTATGTCAAATTACAGCATATTAAGGCATGATTTATCATACTATATAAACAGATGAGATTATTATCTACAATTTGAAACCAAATCGTCGTCTGTAAACACTCCTAGATGTTTATAAAAACAAAAACATTAAATTCCATACAAAAAAAATACCCATGTTATCTTAAAGGCGGCGCCATTTATCCGCGTGCTTGTACTCAGGACACTGCGTTGATAGACACAAGTGGTACCTCAATCACTTATTATTATTAATTCGTATAAACAAGTTCTAAAACTATACACTTAAAAATAACACGAAACGAATAGATTTTGTCATATAATAAAGTCAAAATCACAGTTTCACAACACAAACAAGCGTTTAGAATACGCGCGATCTCGACAATAAATGTTTTCGACGCTTGTCCAATATGGTCAATCTGAATCGCATGCGCAAACTGCGATTTACTACTAGCGCCATCTGTCGAGTAAATTGTGAACTATGGCACTCAAAGGCACGAAGACACATTCACTTGATTATAGATGTCCCTTACGGAAAAACAATTTTAGTTTCGAAATATGCCTGAAGATGTCAGCATCGTGATAGTTACACGAATGTCCAAGCAGGCGGGAAAAAAAACTGTGACATAGGAGCGCTGTGATATCGGCAGCCGAAGTTAGCGTAACAAGGGCTGATACGGGCGCGTGTGAGGCATGGCTTTTTGTCGTATCAACTGTTGTTACGATCGCGTGGAAAAAGTTAATAATATTGTATGGCAACATCTCATAACATTAACTAAAATGGTATTTGGATTTGTTTTTAGGTGAGTGAATACCCTGTTCTTGGCAATTCAACTACTGAAAACAAAACAAGTTCAACTGGCCAAACTGTTCTGGGCAATTCAGCTACTGAAAACAGTGCAAATTCAACTGGCCAAAATATAAGTGTATTATTTGATGAGGATGGCTATGAACTAAATTATGACTATGAAAGATTGAGTAAAATATATTTTGATGGAATGAGTAAGCAGCCAACGATTCCAACCACAACAGGTTGGCTTTTTTACACTCTGAAAAATACGGCCCACTGCTTGCACTACTCTCGGCTAATTTAATTAAAATTACAACTGTGTATTCTCTCTAACAAATCTGCCACCCCAAAATCCAGGCAAGTGTCCAATTAGTGAAAGCGGCGGATTATATATGCATACATATAAAATATGCTAAAAATTACAACAGATTTTTTTGTAAAAACAAACAAACACTGCTATCAGTTTTTCGTAAAATTTCCAACTTAGTTTAAGTGTTTTTTCATTTTTACTGTGGTATATGTGGTTTTGGTTTGAAAATTAGATCACTTAGAAATATTTTAGATGCTTTATTTAAAAACTGCGAGCGTGTCTTTGAAATAATCAAGTACTTTTTTATGAAAAAACCCAGAAAAAATTAAGTATCAGGCCTGTAAAAACTGCTTTAAAGTTCAAAATCTCCCACTTACGAACGCCTTTTCGGTTATATTGTTATATTGTTCAATGTGAAAAATTAAATTCTAAAAAATGATCGTAAAACATTTAAATATTTGTGTCAAAAATAAAATAAAACACCTTTTGGCAATGTTTTTTTCGTGAAAAAATCAAAACAGGCGGCTGATTTTAAGCAGGAATTTAAACCTTATCACCATCTACATAAGGAGTGTTATTGTTATCAGCCTGACCTCGAATTTCACATGTCGTGGTGCATCACGATACATCATTGATAGCGGTCCAAAATTGGACCACGTTTTCCTACCATTCGTAAAAGATTTATTGTAATTATTTAAAACATTTCCATGGCCAGCCATTTATTTTAAAACAAAGCTATTGAAATGCTTTATTTATTATGACCATAGATGTCGCAAATCCGAACTTCGTAGACTATTTTGTAACAATGTTAACCCTAGATCACAAACCTTCGTCGAATCGATGATGCAGGATTAAAAAACTTTCGCGACGCGACCGTAATTCTTTCATACTCTGGCTAATCTCAATCGGCTCGTTACTTCTGCTACAGACGGTAAAGCGGACGATGGGGGCAGCCCACGAGCGAAAATTCAGCAACCATGGCTCGTCGCATCGATGAAGGTTAGTGATAACGTGACTTTTTGCTTTTGCTAGATTTTCACCAAACTTTTATTAGTTTCTAGATTTTCACCAAAATTTTTATTTTATTAGTTAATTCAAGTCTTTGTTTTTGATATTTGAATAGTTTTTTTTTTCTAAATTTAGTTATAACTAATTCAATTACCAACTTTAAAAATGTTACAATTGTTGATTTTGCATGAAAACTATGATCTCATTCATAAGGCTGTTGATTAACCCTTCGAATAATAAGAAAATAATTTTCTGTCAACTTTTGCCTGTCAAGGTTTGCGCGCAAAATTCCTGGTTCATCCCATGCATTTTAAATGTTCCTATTTATTGTTTTTTTTTAAACGCTTTTGCAAAAACAAAAATTGTTCTAAAATGTAGATAAAATAATCTTTCCGATGTGTTTATTAAAAATCAACATTTTTGTTTCTAAATATTAAAATTATAATATTGGAAATGTAAATTGGCTAAAAAATGCACACCTGCAATTATTTGAATTAAAGTAATTAAAATAGAATAAATCCAAAATTTTAAATACAGATTCCTTTTCTAAACAAAATTTGTAATAAAACTGTCACCTCACTTTTTATCACTTTCATACAATTTTATTTTAAAATTAAATTTGTGATACGTCACAAATTGGCGCAAAATTAAACCGTCACTTTTGATTGGGTTTGTAAAATATCTGAACAGCCTAGCTCATATAATTCTAAGACAATGAGAAGCATTATTTCATTCTGTTTCTACCATAAAAGAAATCACAAATATTCGCATGACAGAAAGAGAGATATCTAACTTTTAATAATGCACGTTCGCTCTGGGACAATCTGGGTCTCCTGTTATTATTTATTTATTTATTTAAAAAACATACGGCACAACATGTGCCATTGACATAATTATATTTATATATATTATAATACAATAACATAAGAAAGTGACATATAAATGTAAAGTTAAATATAAAAACAAAAGGTAAAAGAAAGGAGTTAAGGTAATGAGTAGTAAATAGAATTATGATGTATAAAATGAAAGTATAAAGTAAAAGTGTAAACTATAAAATATAAAGTATAATGTAAAAGTAAGAAGTTAAGATAAAAAGTTGAAAAGCAGGAAATAATATAAACTATAAGTTACCTTTGTAAATAATATAAATTACAAAAGTTATAAATATAAAAAAGTATGACAAGTAAACAGTAAGAAATGCTCTTAAGAGCCAAATATTGAAGATAACCAAAAATTTAAAAAAAAAATATAATAAATAAAAGGAAGGTATTACGGAGTATACAAAGCGATATGAAAAGTAGGTAACTATGATATGTTTCTAAGCCATAGGTATTAGAGTGCATACTGGTAGGACATAATATTATGGTTACATGATTATTTATTTATTATGATTACGTGGTAGTACTAGCAGATAAATTTTGTCTAATGCATCTTTTGTATGATGACAGACTTTCGGCATGATCGATATGAGCAAATTCATTACCTAAAGTGTGTAAACGATGTATTATTGAATTTTGTTCTGCATTACTGAGAGTGTTGTTGCAATAATAAGGTGTTTTGAGTCGAGTTGTTCTACTAGGTACATGATAATTTATTAACGATACCAATTCAGGGGAGTCAAACCAGTTATTGTTTATTTTAAATAAAAAAATAAGATCATTGAGTATTCTTCTATCTTTTAACGATAAGAGTCGCATTTTTTGTAATAGAGAATCATAGTTTATTTTATCCGCGAGAATTCCGAATTTGAAATTATTGATCTGAGAAATTTGCGTTGGATTTTTTCAATGGAGTTTGCGTGGCTTTTGTAGAGAGGGTTCCATATGGGCGAATTATATTCCAAATGACTCCTAACCAGAATTGTATATAGTAATTTAAATGTATGAATGTTTTTGAAATCTTTACATAGTCTTAGAATGAAGCCCAGCATTTTCATAGCTTTATTAGTAATGATATCAATGTGGTTGATAAATAGTAGTTTAGTGTCGAAGGTTATTCCGAGGTCCCTTATTACAGGTACTGACATTAAACTGTGATTGTTAAGTGAATAACTGTATTTGATGGGGTTTTTTATTCTTAAGAAACTCATGATTTGACATTTCTTAATGTTAAGTGTAAGTTTGTTAATGGTACACCATTCTGCGAATTTTACAAAATTGGATTGAAGGGACAAGCAGTCGTATATATTTTTAATGATTTTGTAAATTTTCATGTCATCAGCTAATAATAATATGTTAACATAAGAGAATATGGAAGTGACATCGTTTATAAATAGTATAAACAATATTGGACCAAGGTGCGAACCCTGAGGCATTATAATGGCATATGATGTTTTGGGACAACTTGGGTCTCCTGTGATTAGACGGGTTAATAAATTTGATATTTTTGTTTATCAAAATATAAGAAATAATACAAATAAACACTGTTCATTAATAATGATAACAAATATGTACATATTTTGTTTTAATAAAACCCTTAAACCCCCTTTATTAAGTACCGTAGTCGAAACGACGAAGGTTTGTGATAAGCTTCGAAAAATAAGGTTAGTGATCTAGGGTTAAAAATAAATTTTTAAAATATTGTTTAAAATTAAGTTTAATAAGTCCTTTTTCCATATATATGCACCTTTCATCATCAAGTATACCGCAGACAACAAACAGAAATCGAAAATATTCTATGTTGACTAGAATAAGTACCCCTCTCGGCAGTTTCAAAGTAACAAACACGCAGGATTCGAGCGGTTATAAACTTTACGATTTTTTATAAATCCTACAAATATGAGATACATGCTAAAATACAGGTTAGTTTATTGGCTATATAGCACTATAATAAGTTTTTATGTCTCCATGTTGAAATTCGAAGGTATGATTTTTTTAATGTTGGCGAAAAATTTAAAAAATGATCTTCTGGGAAATCTCGAGCAATCGAGGCAAATTTATTTATTTCGCAGGATCGCTCCAGTGGTTAAGGTGTTTCACTGGCCCCAGATGGTTGGGAGCAGTTGGGACTTAAGTTGTTATAAAATGAGGTAATATTAACATAACTTGTCCACCCATTTCCAGAATGGGTACCGGAATCAGAGCTAGACCAGACAAAGGCTTGCTGGGGAAGGGTCGGGATGGACTTTTCATTGTGTTCTTTAAAGGAACGTCTCGGTTACCACTCAACAGTAGTAAAATTCTTTAAAATATTTGGATTTATTGTCTTAGGAGTTGCACTTTTGATACTCTTCCTTTGGTGCAGAAATGGTAAGTCTACACATTATTACTTATTATTTTTTAAATTGTCAACTTATCAATTGATCCAGTTTTGATGTCTACATTTAACCCTTTAGCCATACAAAAACATTTTGTATGCTCCGATTGCACTTATTTATGTGCTAGAAAGGAGATTTTGAAAGCCCACAAGTTTACTCAAGGGAAGAAAAACCATTTTCATGTTCCGGTTGCAACTATTTATGTTCTCGAGAGGAACATTTAAAAGTCCACATGCCGTCTCACAGTGAATACAAAACTTTATTATGTTCCGACTGCGACTATTCGTGTTCTCAGAGTGCCAATTTAAAATCTACATGCTGACTCACTGTAGAGAAAAACCTTTTTCATGTTCTGAAATTTTACAAATAATGAAAAAAAATTACAAATTTTAAAAAAAATTGGAAAAATGTATGAGCACATGCGATACTAATGTGCTAGCGGATTGAGTGCTAACCAGAGACTGAAGAACTGCTCACAAGTGAGTGATGTGAAGATGGGACTTCTTGCTTTATGCGAAATGTCACTCGTTATGCGAAAAGTCGCTCGTTAAGGGAGCGTTTTTTCAAAATCTGCTTTGCTCGTTACGCCAATTACTCGTTATGGGAGGTGCTCGCCATGAGAGGTTTCACTGAATTTTTTTGTGGATAATTACTTAATTTTTTATTGTGTATGTTCGATTTTTTTTACGTAATTTTGATTTTTAAGCAGGCCCTTGCGCAGCCCAGTACCATTTGGTCCATGGCCCGGGTGTTGAGGACCACTGATCTAAAGGGTGTTAGAAAGAGAAAGCAATGCGCTTTATATTAAAATCTAGAAATTAACCATAGAAGAATTAAAATCTACTACTCTATTAAACCAAAGGTTCCGAATGCAAGTTAAGAAAAATTTACGAAACTTTAAATTTCCAACTTTTCTAATAACTAGCTGGTTCCCGGCATATTTAAAGAAATACATTGTTTCTCCCTGAATCACCTTCCCCGTGCGTCCCCGTTCCCCTCCCGCGTCCCCTTCCTAGCTAGTTTTATAAATTGTAGCCTGTTATTCTGATGTATGTTTCATTAAAATCCATTCTGTAGTTTTTGCGTGAAAGAGTAACAAACACACATACATCCATACAAACTTTCGCGTGTATAATATTAGTAAGATATGTATATTAATGTAAATATATTTATTTTCCATAAGTATGTCATACTTCTTCCTTTCAAATAATATGTTATCTTATTAAATTTCAACTCTATAATGTAACAACATCTTTATTTACATAGCAACTACATATTAATTTGCCAAAAGTAAATAAATAATACTACTCGTTCTGTGAACAGTAGACCTTGCGTCCAGAAAATCATGTTTCTAATTTTCTCTTATTTAATAAATCAAATGGATAGCAATCTTTAGAGCATGCAGGTCGGGTGGGAATACTGTCCTTGTTCTACCGGTAATTCAATGGAACTAGCTTCTTTGTTCCCTCAGCACTGGTGCACAGTTGGGAAACACGCGATACAGCACCCAACATTTGTACACAGTTGACTTTTGTCACACAAGAACGGGTCTTTTCTACAGCTCATTCGTGAGTTGAACAGCTCGGCTGTGGAGATTTGCCGACCTCTGTGTTTCCTTCCTCCTACAATATGGGTATCTTCAAGACTTAGGCTCACTCCTTCCATTCCCCAAAATACCCCCCACACAGCAACCCACATTGACTTATTTTCAACTTAATGAGTAAAACAATAATAAATTAATGAAGACAATATTAGCGACACTCAATTAAAAAAACTATGAAACAGAAATTTCAGAAAAAGATACGATCAAATATAGGAAATGAACCCAGGACCTTTGCCTTGCCAGAGCGGAGATATATCACTGAGCTAATGTGACCCTGACCGATTCGGTCATATTTAACGGTATCATACTTCGGCTAAGAACTATATCTTTTTCTGGTTTTCCTGTTTCAAATTTTCGATTGAGTGTCTCTAATGTTGTCTTCATTAATTAAAAATAATTTTCCTCAGGGTCTACTGTGCAGTTAAAGTGCGGAGGGGATAATCTTTTCTATCCGCTAGCTGGCTTTCTATTGCTACAGTAGGGCTATGACAATTTATTAGTCTTATTGTCAAATGGGTTATGGGCTCGGGGAGCAATTAAGTCTGTGGAGGACGAACAAGGTCACCGATCTGCAGTCACGTGGCAATCTGATTGGTCACCCATCAACCAATAGGAATCAATCTCTGTCATAAGCCACTTTCTCGTGCTGCGACGAAGATCATCAAATTAATCTACTTTAAGCACCCAATACGCAACCTTGAACATCGTGTTTGCTCGCCCTCCACATTATTATTATTGATCAACCCCATAAATCTATTATTTTTTTAGGTTGGTGCTGCTGCTGTCTCTACTGTACGCTCTGTCACCCGAGGTTGATAACGGATGAGATGAAGGAGTACTATGCACAGAACCCTCCGGGCTACAGCGCTGCTGAGCATGAGAGCTACCAACCGACCAAACGCGAAACATTACTGTATGAAGATTTTGAGCATTCCATAAAGCATTTATAAAACAGTTTCATTTGCCTATTTCACTTGTGATTCACTCACATCGGACAAGAATACAAAAGGCTCAGATAAATCCTAGAGGTGTGATCTACAGTACTCTCTCCATAATCTGCTGTTTGACCAATCAACTACTCCAACCACTTCTATAACCTGCCGATATAGTCAAAGAGCGCTTTTATTTTTACCGTGACAATCCACAATTACGGTACCGTGACGGCAAAAAAAGGCAATAAATATACTTTCCTTATCACAATAATGCAGCAGCTCTATCAAAGAATGGGATACATTAGGGTCAGCATTACAATAGTTTGCCGATTTCCCCAACAGGAAATAAAATTTCACAGCCGCACGTTGCTCTCGATAATCTGCCATCACTTTTTCGCCGAAATGGAAAAAGTTGTTTTACTTAAAAAAATCTCAAAGGCGAACCGATGCACTCACAGCGACACAACTTCGCATACTGTTTCAGGAGGACTGACCCTAACGAAGGGAAGGGAAATCGCGCAGCAAAATCAAAGAGAAATCAAAATCAAAGATGCTGTGTACGGTGACTCTTCTCCTTCGATGGCGACCGTCAAAAATTGGTTTAACGAGTTTCAACGTGGCCGCACATCGATTTTTGATGAGCCACGCCCAGGTGCTCCGAAAACGCTACCACGGAGGATAACATAACAAAAATCCACGATCTTATATTGGCAGACCGCCGATTGAAGGTGCGCGAGATAGCTGAGACAGTAGGCATCTCAAAAGACCCGTATATAGACAGTATTTAATGTGTGCTATTTAGTGTGTAAAAAAGAGCTGCAACATTATTAGGATAAAGAACGTACATTTTATGCGGTTACGGTACCGTAATCGTGGATCATTATGGGAATAATAAAATCGCTCAAACTCTATAAGTCACTGGTATGCAAAATCCAGTTGTCCGCCGGTGAGATTTTTTTTTTATAGTTTTTTATTAAGTTTTCTTTATTCATTGAATTGTTGGTTACTTGAATTGAGGATTTTCCGGACACCATGCTAGGCACATGCCCGTGTTGTTATTATTCAGGGACAATATTAAACTCAATTTTCAGGGACAATATTTTTAATTGTTTCCCGATATTTAGCGATTACCCTTGGCACCTTGTTAAAAGGGCCATTAATAAAGTGGTCTTCAGAAAAAAAAAACTTAATTTCTTCATACCTATTAGCGATGCCTTCAGATTTTGTCAGTAAAGTAAATAGTTAAAAGCTCCTTAGCTCATAATGAAAATTTTATCGTGGTTTGAAAGCAGTTGACTTAGAAATTCTATACAGAAAAAGATGCACAGATTTCACTGTTTGAGAGTTTTTCGCAGACAAACAGATTTTCAGCTTTAAATTTAAATTATTTTGATTCTGAATCAATGGAATTTAAAAAATGCAGCTATAAATGAAAACTTATTTAAATGGTTTATTTACGTACTATTAAATTGATTAATAAATATTTCAAATGTTATTATTTACATACGTGTAGCATCAGTGCGTTTACAATGAATAAATAAATATTTTTTGTTATTTTGAATAACAAAAAATAAGTAAAACATCAAATTGTAATATTTAATCATTGAAGATCATAGATGTCGCACATTACAATAAAAATGGATATATTTATCCAAGACACTATCTATATTGCATTTATTTCGGGAAGAATTTTGCAATCACGTAAAGATAACAACCAATAAAAATATGCTTAAAATATTGGTATGTAGTTCTTAGTCGAAGTATGATACAGTTAAATATGACCGAATAGCCCAGGCAACGAAGACAAAAAAATACCAAATAGGGGAAATAATTAATTTAGAAGCCAATTTTGGCACAGTTGTAGGGGAAGGTGTCCTTAACAAAATACTAAAAGTACTGGGGGGTGGGGGTGGAGCTAAGGGTGGGGGGGGGGTCTAAAGGTCCCTTTTTTCAGTTTTTAATTAATAACTCGAAAACTTCTGCCTCTAGCGAAAAAGTGTTTAGGTACTAAATTATCTACATAAAATTCTCTACAAAAAAGATTCTATAAACTTTTTTGTTAGGATCAATGCTTTAGGAGATAGGGAGGGAGGGAAAATGTAAAATTAAAAAAAAACTGCTTTAATTTTTAAAAATGAAATGTTTGTTGGTAAAAATGAAATGCTTATTGTCAAAAAATCAAATATATGTGCTTAAGGATGTACCTTGAACATTAAATTTCGTTGAAATCTAAACTTTCATCGTCATCAATGCTGTCTTCGACGGGGGCTCTGTTCATACATGAGCCGAGGCAGCCGTAGGCACCGGA
Organism: Limnephilus rhombicus; assembly: GCA_929108145.2. Taxonomy (NCBI): domain Eukaryota; kingdom Metazoa; phylum Arthropoda; class Insecta; order Trichoptera; family Limnephilidae; genus Limnephilus; species Limnephilus rhombicus. The sequence continues at coordinate 8,052,073 of OV815287.1, read as the reverse complement.
GCAGGCAATCCCTGCTTTGCGGCAACCGCAGCGCATCCCACACCCAGTCGTGCATCGGCAAAAGATCGTGTTCAAAATGGAGATGGGTGCCACCAGGGTCGTTCGTGTTAACTGGGTTAAGGATCCCATCTTCTCTCTTGACCCAACCCCATTGGATGGGTGGTAGGGGGTTGCCTAGCCACTGTTGTATCTGTAAAAAAGTAATGAGACCAAGGTAAGCATTCATCACAAAGGAATATTTGTAATAAGAAAGCAGTATTAAAACTATATGTAACTGGATTTAATTACATGTAGATATACTCTGAGCGAGTGTTGCTTTGAAGCTCCTCTGGTGGGAGGAAGAATGGCCATGTCTGATTTGGGCTTCGTTGACGCTTTCAAAAGAGCCGAGTACCGATGTTTGTTTAGGTTGTCTTGATGAGCAGGCGCTTTGTATACAGCTAAAAAAAGTTTCTCGCCAGCCTGTTTAATATTCTCAGGTGATGCTGAGGGATCGGAGAATATTGGTAAAATATCTTGGGTGAGGCCAGGATTTTCTGTGAAGAGCTTAGCGATTCCCACTTTACTCTTTCCATATATCGCCGAGGTGGTGTCGCATCCGGAGAAGCTATGGACAAGGAGAATCGTTTTGGCGATTGGAAGCTGTTGAAGTTGTCGCACCGAAAACAATTTGGTCTCCACATTCCCATGGCCCGGCTTCATGAAATATATATTGATTGATGGTGATGCCAATCCAATGAGTAGAACTAACAAGTCCACATCCTCCCCAACTATTGCTACATTTGAATGTAGAGCAGCTTCATCCAACCCAAACCTCACAATAGTGCTATCAGCACCCCCTCAGCGAGAAAATGACAGCAGCCGGGATTAAAACAACTGTTGCTACAGGGGATGCTGATAGCACTATTGTGAGGTGTGGGTTGGATGAAGCTGATGTGGACTTGTTAGTTCTCCTCATTGGATTGGCACCACCATCAATCAATATATATTTCAAGAAGCCGGGCCATGGGAATGTGGAGACCAAATTGTTTTCGGTGCGACAACTTCAACAGCTTCCAATCGCCAAAACGATTCTCCTTGTCCATAGCTTCTCCGGATGCGACACCACATCAACGATATATGGAAAGAGTAAAGTGGGAATCGCTAAGCTCTTCACAGAAAATCCTGGCCTCACCCAAGACATTTCACCAATATTCTCTGATCCCTCAGCATCACCTGAGAATATTGAACAGGCTAGCGAGAAACTTTTTTTGGCTGTATACAAAGCGCCTGCTCATCAAGACAACCTAAACAAACATCGGTACTCGGCATTTTTGAAAGCGTCAACGAAGCCCAAATCAGACATGGCCATTCTTCCTCCCACCAGAGGAGCTTCAAAGAAACACTTGCTCAGAGTATATCTACAGGTAATTAAATCCAGTTACATATAGTTTTAAATACTGCTTTCTTATTACAAATATTAATTTGTGATGAATGCTTACCTTGGTCTCATTACTTTTTTTACAGATACAACAGTGGCTAGGCAACCCCCTACCACCCATCCAATGGGGTTGGGTCAAGGGAGAAGATGGGATCCTTAACCCAGTTAACACGAACGACCCTGGTGGCACCCATCTCCATTTTGAACACGATCTTTTGCCGATGCACGACTGGGTGTGGGATGTGCTGCGGTTGCCGCAAAGCAGGGATTGCCTGCTCCGGTGCCTGCGGCTGCCTCGGCTCATGTATGAACGGAGCCCCCGTCAAAGACAGCATTGATGACGATGAAAGTTTAGATTTCGATGAAATTTAATATTCAAGGTACATCCTTAAGCACATATATTTGATTTTTTGACAATAAGCATTTCATTTTTACCGACGAACATTTTATTTTTAAAAATTAAAAGTTTTTTTTTTAATTTTACATTTTCCCCCCTCCCTATCTCCTAGAATTTTATATAGATAATTTAGTACCCAAACACTTTTTCGCTAGAGGCAGAAGTTTTCGAATTATTAATGAAAAACTGAAAAAAGGGACCTTTAGACCCCCCCCCCACCCTTAGCTCCACCCCCACCCACCAGTACTTTTAGTATTTTGTTAAGGACACCTTCCCCTACAACTGTGCCAAAATTGGCTTCTACATGAATTATTTCCGCTATTTTTCCTTCGTTGCCTGGGCTAGAAGGGGATCGGGTCGAATTAGCTCAGTGATTAGAGCAGAGCCCCGGCAAGGCTAAATTCAATTCTTAGATGCGACTGAATCTTTTTCTTATTTTTCTGTTTTACATTTTCATTTGAGAGTTTTTAATATGATTAAATAAATAATATATGCTAAAATCTATTTCTGTTCAAAGATAATATTGGTCAGAAATTAAAGTCATTATCTCTTAAACATACAATAATTATTGTTGTGTACATAATACTATATTCACACTATTTTGCAATCACATTAAATTCATGAAGATTAATTAATTTATGATTTCCAATTTATTGCAGTCAATCAACTGACCCAGGTCATATTAATTAATTATGAACTATAAAATATATATCATACACAAGTTGTATTATTTTCATGATATACAATGTGCACTTCAAATGAACAGATATAAATAGATAAATTATCTATCTATATTAATAAAAATTCTTTATTAATAAAAATTAATCGCCGAAATGTATGTACGCGCATAACTTCCGAACGACTGCACCAAATTGAATAATTCTTTTTTTTTCATGTTCGTTATTGTCAGGACAAGGTTTGTATGAAACTACTGGTGAGCTCTGGCCTTATGAAATTTGTATAAAAAATTGTAATAGGTGGCACGCGAGCTGTTTGAAAACTGAATGTACTGAATGTACGGAATGCGGGAGGGTTCACGGGACGGGGGGGGGAGCGGAGTGGGGAGAGGAAAGGTGGAGGAAGCAGAGTGGGAACGCGAGAGGGGAAGGGGACACGAGAGAGGAAGGGGAGGCAGAAGGGGAACAGGGCGAATGGGAAAGGACACGCAGGGAGAAACAATTTCTTTATTAAATGGCATAGCAAAGCATGCCGAGAACCAGCTAGTAGATTAAATTATTATGTAATAACATAGACTAAAATATATAAGATAAATATATGTTACCTCTACAATAGTATTTGCTTTAGAGAATTCTCCAGCTTCTAAACAAATAGCCAACAAGCTGCTGGGTGAAGAAAGCATCAGAGATATGAAGTCTGGTTTGTCTACATCTACAGAATTACTATCATACACTTTCACAGCTGAAAACATTTTAATTCATTTAGTATGCGGACATAAATTTACTGCATAAATATAAAAAGGTTCAATATATATGTACATTAACCCCTCTGACTAATTTGTTCGCTTTTCTGAACAACTCATATATGTCTCATATAAATTGTTGTGTCTCTCTTATATCATAGTGAAAAATATGATATAAAAAGAGAAGACACCACGATTTATATTCAAATCTAAAAATTAACCACAAAAGAAGTAAAACGCACGAAACCAAATTATTAAACCAAAATTTTAGATTGCAATTTGAAAAAAATTTATGAAACTTATGGAAATTTTTATAATTTATTTTTATATGGAATAATGAAAAAGTGAGGTGACAATAATGTTTATAATGGTTCCATGCCAACTCAGAATGAAACCAACTCAGAAACACCTCAGAAAGGTCATTAAAAGCTATAAAAAATAAATATTTTAAAATAGCCGATAACCCTAACCTAACTTAACCTATTTAACCAATATTTTTATATTTTTTTATCATCACTCTTAATGACCTTTCTGAGCTGCTTCTGAGTTAGTTTCTTTCTGAGTTGTCCGGTCACCGTTTATAATACATTTTCATAATAAAATATATATTTATTTTTTTTCATTATCAGTAATTTTAGTCTGAAAAACATTACATGAACCATTTTTAAAAGTTTCTTATGTTTGCATGCAAAATTTTTAGATTTCAAAAATGATATATTTATTTCGATTTATAAAATTTGAAAGCGTATTTTATCACCTTTCAAAAGCAGTTTTTAGTTTTCGGATATATTCAGAAATAATACATTTATTTGGATTTTATTGCAAAGCCCCCATTTTGACCCCCATCTGAAAAAATATAGTCGAGGCCTGAGAAGTTAATGTAGTATACAATAAAACCCTCACATGAGGTTCCCATGTAAGTAAGTACATAATAGACATGTTGTTTATGCAATGCTTTAAAAATGGAATATTAAAGTGACCAAATTTGGAACCCACATAAGAATTTTTTCCCATATAAGAATTTTTTCAGCTCTTTCAAAAAAGTTATGGGATTTTCAATACACGTATAGAGTTTTTGCAGCACAACAGTACATGTCATGTTCATGGAACCGCATTTAATTCATAAAAATACATAAACAAAGTTAAAAGTTGTAACAAACCAAATCATAAATTTGCTCCACCGTAAAAGTCATATTTTGGGACATGTCACTATTGTACTGCAAACACTCGATATGTAATTGTAGTAAAAAAATAATTAAATACCTTCTAGTTCTGCCAATTTAGGCGATTTTAAAAACTCTTCATTAACTGATTTACAGCGTCGTTTTCTTAACTTAACCTTCTTTTTCAAGGCGGGAGCTGCTTTCCCTGATTCATCCTCATCAGTACTAAACTCGGCCACGTTATAGAGGCTCGATATACTCGTTGGCTTCGGAGGCGTCTCTACCTTCAGACTAGTGATCAGCTGCCATCGGTACATAGCGTTAGACACATTCTTCGTAAATGATTTCATTATTCGTTCGTGCCCCGCTTCAGCCTTGTTCGTTACTTTTTGGTTTTGAATATCAGTCAGCGAATGTTTCACCAAACTTAGAATTTCTTTGACCATTGTCGGCTTGCACACAAACCCTCTGCTTTCGGTAAATTGTTTCGAAAGACTATTTTTCATTATGAAATATGAACTGTCAGAGTGGGAAGCGATGTGTTGACCAGCCATGTTTTCCTCGTTTGAGAAATATTCATACCGTAAAAACAGGCAAGAAAATATGTTCTGAAGAATCTCCAAACGGTAACTGACGGGGTGTAGATTAGAAATCATAACTTTAACCTCTTCGATTTTGCTGGCCATTGTTTCATTGTCATTTCCGCCATCAATTTCTAGTAAAATAATATCAATAATAGACGTCATGATGCAATATGCATTATACGTCATGATGTCCCATTGAGAATGCTCTTTAGAGCTGGGCTGTTGATTTTGCAATTTGAGTAGCATGTCATTGTTTAAGGAGAGAGCTTGTTTAACCTTGAACCAGTCCAGATGCGCAAGATCACAGTTTTGCGAAATAACCGACAAAGCGCTATGATTTTGTAACTTTTCACACCATCCGAAAAATATCTTTCTCCTTGAATTATTGAGACAGAATTTTATCAAATTCAACTGCCGGTATATCTCATTGATGTACAGTAGTAAACTCTGCTCGCAATTTTGATATTCCAGGATTGAAAATAGATTTTCAAGAGTACTAAGGTTTGAAGAAATATCCCAATTTTCTGTACAATCATTTATCATATTGATCAAAACTAGTTGCCATATCTTTTTGATGAAAGGCGTGGAATGAATGGGGGTACCTCCTTCATCAGTCAAAACTTTCTGGCTGTTGAATAGAATTTCTAAAAGCCAATGTTTCTTGAAACCGAAGCACAGGTCTATCATTTTATTTGGGTCCAGATTCCAGAAGAATTGCACAGGGTATTTCATTTCATATTCAGTGAAAGATTTTATGACACTTTGATCTTTTTGTGCCATTAGACTGAGATATGTTTCCTTGCTGTAGCCCGCCAGTATTAACTTGTGAAGTTTTGGAAAAACATTGTTGAAGATACGGCCTTGACTCCTGGGATGTATTTCTAGATGTGGTAGAATGGAGAGGAGGCATCCTGTATTGTGTTTTCTGTTGTTATTCGTGCAATCTAATATCATCTCTAATAAAGACTCTATTTCATCCAGGATTATATTGTCGATAATTTCTGTCACATTTTTAGACGATGTATATATCTTGCGGCGTTTAAAATGTTCAATGTATTGTAAAGTTGCGAGTTGATTGTACTTGATGCTTCTCTTTAAATATTCCACACATTGTTCCGAGAGTATGGGCTTGCCTTCATCTGTTAATTTGGTTCCAGAGTCTTCAAGGTATGATAGTAATTCCTACATTACGTAAAATGTAAGAATATAAATTCAATTAATATTGTTTGAAAAAAAAAAGGTAAATATTCGGAACAAACGTCAACGGTTATGTAACGGGATTGTGTGTGTTATCTTTACTTTAAAAAACAGCCTACGTTTTTGAATGGTTTGTCTGGCAAAGCAGGGTTTGTGTAGCGGGCTTGTGTATATTATCTTAATTTTAAAAGTTTTATCAAAAAAAGTGCGTTGACGTTTGTTCCGAACTGCAAACAGAGTGATTTGACAGTGTGAAAACAAATTTTTAATTTACGTAAATAAAATTGGTAAATATCGGTTCGGACTGGCCACGCTTATTACGAATAATTTTTAGAAAAAAACTTTAGATTCGCCTGAATTATTATAAAAGGAAACTTTTTGGCTTTGGGGCGGCGGAAAATAATGCATTTTAATTTTCAAATGCATAAAACCAAAATTCGCTTCGCGACCGACACAGCGACAATCCGCGGCCGTACCTGTCACTGTGATGTTGGTATCCTTGATAAATTAACAAGAGCTAATACGACTGTAGCCGACTTCGTGGGATAAGGCGCGTAATTATGAAATTTGTCTAGCGGGCTTGTTTGTGTAACATGGTTTGTGATACAAAAGAAAGTGCCCCTTTATAACGCCTACTCGCGTCAAGGCAAGAAAAACATCCCAGTTTTCAAGTGGTTTAGCGGCTACGCTAGGTTTGTGTCATGGTTTGTGATTCGCGGTATTTCATGTAGGTATCCTGCGAAGTCGGCTACAATCGTATTAGCTCTTGTTAATTTATAAAGGATACCAACATCACAGTGACAGGTACGGCCGAGGATTTTCGCTGTGTCGGATCGCGAAGAGAATTTTGGTTTTATGCAAATGAAAATGCATTATTTTCCGCCGCCCCAAAGCCAAAAAGTTTCCTTTTATAGTAATTAAGGCGAATCTAAAGTTTTTTTCTAAAAATTATTCGTAATAAGCGTGGCCAGTCCGAACCGATAATTACCTAAAAGTTTTATCAAAAAAAGGTGCGTATTAACCGTTGACGTTTGTTCCGAACAATTACCAAAAAAAATTGGGTAAATATCGGTTCGGACTGGCCACGCTTATTACGAATAATTTTTAGAAAAAAACTTTAGATTCGCCTTAATTACTATAAAAGGAAACTTTTTGGCTTTGGGGCGGCGGAAAATAATGCATTTTAATTTTCAATTGCATAAAACCAAAATTCGCTTCGCGACTGACACAGCGAAAATCCGCGGCCGTACATGTCACTGTGATGTTGGTATCCTTGATAAATTAACAAGAGCTAATACGACTGTAGCCGACTTCATGGGATAAGGCGCGTAATTACGAAATTTGTCTAGCGGGCTTGTTTGTGTAACATGGTTTGTGATACAAAAGAAAGTGCCCCTTTATAACGCCTACTCGCGTCAACGCAAGAAAAACATCCCAGTTTTCAAGTGGCTTAGCGGCTACGCTAGGTTTGTGTAACATGGTTTGTGATTCGCGGTATTTCATGTAGGTATCCCACGAAGTCAGCTACAGTCCATAACAGTGACAGCAAGTGACAGCTACGGCCGCGGATTTTCGCTGCGTCGGTTCGCGAAGCGAATTTTGGTTTTATGCAATTGAAAATTAAAATGCATTATTTTCCGCCGCCCCAAAGCCAAATAGTTTCCTTTTATAGTAATTAAGGCGAATCTAAAGTTTTTTTCTAAAAATTATTCGTAATAAGCGTGGCCAGTCCGAACCGATAATTACCAAAAATTGTATTAGAATGAAATTCAGAGAAGATTCTTTGTTCAAATTGTAAATTCATAGCTCAAAAGTGTTAACTCAGTCGATGTTATCAGTGAATATGTAAACATGTTTACGAAATATTCACAAAGAGATATTATATTGATCACAGATTGTCTTACCTCCAAAACTTCCTCAGACCCGTTGTCACTTAATGATAAAATGTATTTCGCCTCCATGGTCTAGTTTTATAAATGTAAATATTTTTATATTCATTACATTTTATGTCAACTTCTTTGTGATTTAAGTGGGTGCGCTATTTTTTGGAGAAAAATTAAACTACGCGCTGTGTCACAACATTGGCTAGAAGAACGAAGAGACCTGATAAAAATAGCTTAAAAGAATTACTATTTACAAAATAATATCCAAACACAATTATTATGACACTGATGTCATCGGGGCAGTTGTCATTTTTATCAGCTGGTTTTCGAGGTTCAATGTTGCCAAGAACAATTAACGTCATCCCCGAAATAGAAATAATGATCTTTAATTTTGCCTACATATTGTCTATGGTGAGCGGTATCGGTATAGGTTCAATTATGGTGGTATTGGGGTTAGGGATGGACATTTAAAATATACATCGATGTTTTTTCCGATGTAATGCATCGATCGGTTGCATCGATGTTAATACGATGTATTGAGAAATTCCTCGATGTTTCCAAAAGATCGATTGTTTTTCGCAATGGACATGTTTAGGTATAAGAAAACTAGAAAAGTTAAATTCAAGGAAAAATATTTAATAAAATTCACAGTCACACAGCAAACACAGCTTTATTTTATTTACAAATTCCAATATTTTCTTTGTAAAAACAAAATTTTATTTAATCTTTTTCCCTTCAATCGGTTTCTTTGCTCAGTCAAAAACTAACCCTGCCTGTGAAAGAGTCTTTCTGATGGAACAGATGTGCCAACAATTGTTAAACACTAAAAGCTATTTTGTACAGCTTTGGGAATTGTAATTTATAATTTATAAAATGTAAATGAAATCCTCAGCACGGGAGATCCCAGCGAGGATATCATTATCTCTATTTGTTATTAAGAAATGAAGACAATAAATCATTATTATTGTTATTAATAATCCCTCCACAAATTTTATTTTATATTTAAGGTTTTATTTTTTAAGTTTGACTTTACCGGCTTCGCAGCAAAGGGAACATAACCCATTCAGCCAAACCGATAAATGGTAGGCGTTTTATATTGACTGAACTGATTATTACGTTCCGATTCACGAAACTGAAAGTCAATGAAGATGGGAGAATCTATCAAACGGACCGCTCGTTTCTGCACAGAGTCAAGGGTATTTTTTAGGAATTTTGGAGCTCCAGATCAGAGGTGGCGGCCAAATTCAACCATGGGGCGCACTTGCGATTTGTACATTGATTTGTATAGCAGTTGTGTACTATTAAAGTATCTGCGGGCCCTGTACAGTATGCCCAGTTTCTGAGAGGCTAACTTAACTCTGGTTTCGATGGAGTCCCCGTATGTGAGCTGGTCACTTGGAGTTACATCAAGCATATTGATGGAGGTCCTGTTCGGAAGGTTGCTTCCATTGAAGGAGACTAGATTTTCATTTCGATCCCTTTTAGACGTTATCAAACATGATTGGGTCTTTGAAACATTAAATTCGACGAGGTTATTCTTACCCCAGAAGAAAACACTCTCTAGGTAACCGTCCATTCTTTGCTTCAAAGCCCTCCGAGCTATTGGAGTTTGTGGCCATTTGGGGGCTTGTCACACAAAAAGCTATCATGGACTGTACTGTCATCCGCGTAACAATGAATCGGTGCACATGATAAGAGGTCATTGATGTGCAACAGAAACAAAGTCGATGACAGAACCGATCCCTGTGAGACACCAGCATTTATCGAATGTGAGGAGAGGTGAAACCGTCAGCAACCGCCTGAATCGACCTCTCCCTCAAAAATTCGGCAATCCACGTACACAAGGATGCGGGAAGTCCGTAAGAAGGCAGTTTGTTGACAAGCCCTCGGTGCTAAACCCGGTCAAAGGCCTTGGAAATATCCAGTGCAACCATTTGGGTCTCACCAAAACGTTCCAGGCACCGCCCCCAAACATGCGTCACATACGCGAGAAGATCACCGCGCGAGCGGTTCCGCCGGAATCCGTATTGACGGTCGTTAATAATTTTGTTCTTCTCGAGGTATGTGAGCAGTTTGTCGTTGATCACACGTTGCATTACCTTAGACAGAACTGATGTGATCGCTATGGGGCGGTAGTTGGCTGGGTTGGAGCGGTCACCCTTCTTTGGAATAGGGTGAATGATAGTTTTTTTTCCAACCAGAGGGCACAAAACCAGACTTCAGGGACATTTTGAAAAGCTTCGTCAAAATTGGAGCTATTTCGGCAGGGCACCTTTCAATACCAGGGCAGGTATTCCGTCAGGCCCAATAGCTTTATATATATATTAGGTTATCAACGATTTCACAATGAAGAAAGCGCGATAAGTAAATCTTTAAAAAGTTTATGGCTTGCTTTAAATCTTTACTGACTGAACTTATTCATTTGTGGTCTCATTCATTTGTGTATTGTGTAGTTGTGAATTGTGAATAATCTTTGCAAATATTTTCGAATAACGTTTTTTCACCAATTCATACTTAAACGCAATTTATATTATGCTATGCTACCTTCCTTATTCAAAATTCTACCATACCAAGAACTTTAAATTAAATTAATTTACAGTATACTGAAACTTTGCAGGGTATTTTATTATAGAGGTATGAAGACCAAAGTGGCCCAAAAATTAATTCTTAAGTATCAGGGTGGGCAACGCAGTTGCACTGGTGAACTTGCGTTTGAGTTTTAGTGAGTGAGACGCAGTGGGTGGTGTAGTAGGCGAAGGGTCCACTTCAAAAGGGCGCAGTTATAGAAGCTCGCAGAGGGCGCATAAAAGGCTATTTACGGCACTGCACAGCATGTACCACTAACTTACTCTTACTTTTCTACGTATTCACAAACACAGAAGAAATAACTTTTTTTACTAAATCCGCGACATATTTTACTTATGTGACCCTTGCCTTCACATTTAAATTTTTTCTTGCTTTTTGCTGACGATCTCAAACTGCTCAGGACGATACGCGACATTCGAGATTGTTTTAAGTTACAACTTGATTTAGACGCAATATCTTCATGGGCAGATGAGAATAAACTTTTCTTTAATGTTAAATGCGTAGCCAGGTTTTAGTTTCGGAGGGGGGGGGGGGGGGGGGGGGGGGGGGGGGGGGGGGGGGGGTGAGGAGGGGGAGACGACGACTGACTTTTTATTTCTTGAGCATTAACTAATAACAATTTGTGGACATTTTATGTTGAAAACTTTTATTTTCTATGTACATTGGTTAATTAAAGTAACAAATGTATACATATAGAAAATAAATTTTATTTTAAGCAGTCACCTGGTTAGAAACGGAATTCTAACTAAAAATCAACCGCAATAAATTATTTTTTTCTTTCAGAGGTCCCCATTTATCTTTTTAGATACATAATATCATTTTGAGTTGTCAGTATTAAAAATAACATTGCTTGTAAGTACATCAACAATATTTAAGATTCATGGGAATTCCAAAAAACATATGGGTATATAATACCAGTAATATTGTCATATGCAATAAAAAATTTACCAGGTCGAAATTTCCGTAGATTTAGTGCTGATTTCCCTTTTCCCTAAAAAATGTTTTTCTCGTTTTTCTCCCCTAGATCTAGTCAAATTTCCCTAGACGGCACGAAAATATAGGTACAAAGGTTACCGAATGCGATCGGATAATCGACGACGGCCAGCGGCGAGTGGTAGAGAGGGCGAATCCAAAATACATTATCAGTGTAATTAACTAACTAACTAACCATCACGCCGTTTCCCCGCAGGGGTAGGCAGAGAGGATGGACCGCCAAACAACTCGGCACACAGTGTAATTATTAGTAATAAAATAAGTTATGCCGTTCTCCGCATCTCCTTATTTTTAATATTATTGATGTTGATATCTTAACTTTCGGGGGGGGGGGGGGGGGGTTGAACCCCCAAACCCCCCCCCCTGGCTACGCCCATGCTATGACGTATACGCGTTCCAAAAACCCGATTAAATTTGATTATAAATTAAATAATGAAATATTGTCATCAGTAAAATCCATAAGGGACCTCGGGGTCACATTTGATCCCAAACTTACTTTTTCAAATCATATGGTAGGGTTGGCATCATCGTGTTACAAACTTCTTGGATTTGTGATAAGAATAAGTACTTAAACAATTTTCCAAGCCTGAAGCAATGACATCGATGTTCAACTGCATTATACGATCAAAATTAGAATACGCTTCTGCTGTTTGGGCCCCATACCAGAAAAAAATACATGGATTTATTGGAACAAATCCAAAAAAAAATTCTACGGTATCTTTATATGAGAATGCATGGTGAATACCCGCAATTTATGCATCATATGGTTTTGCTATCTGAAACGCGCTTCGAAAGTCTCCAATCTAGAAGGAATGTAACCCTAACAGTAACAGCTTTCAAAATTATGAACTATTACATTGACAGCCCATACCTCTTAGAATGATATTTGGTTGGTCAGGTGGTTATAGCGTAATACATTGGTCCTAGGGCCTGGACCGACATAGCTTCTCCCACCCAAGCTTCTCATACCTCCACGCGGTGACCAACGGGCAACGGACTAGAGGGTGAAGTTGATGGTAACCAATCCGTCGGCGGATCCTAAAAGTACGGCTAAAGTGAGAAGCAGTGAGCGTCTGTCCCACATGCTAGTGGCGGCTCACAAATGGTGGGTGTGGCAACTCGACGTATTCGGGTACTAGTCGCACACACCATATCTAATGGGTATCCAGGCTCAATAGTTTAATCCGATAATTGACCATAAATGGGCAATGATAGCGGATGCAGCCCTAGTTAGTTGGGTCACTCTGGTTCCACGTCTGACGACCATCGGTGGATAAAACAACCATATAGTCAAATAAACCAAAGCTTCATGGAAAAACGTACGCAAAGATGCACTACCCTGTCTGGCAGCGAGGGTGATTTTCTCCTCGGTGATCCAGAGACTGACATCGTGTCAGGGCCAGCTTGCAGGACTCCAGGGGCAAGCAAAATGAAGCGGAGGAAAGACAGTCGTTCTGGGTTTGAAAAGATAAGAGCTATCACTTGGAATCTGGGAACGCTCACAGCAAAAAGCAAAGAATTGGCCGAATTGATGAGAAGACGTAGGATTGATATTGCGTGCATTCAAGAAACCAAATGGAAAAATACAAATAAAGACAAGTGCCGATACCTGGAAACACAGACAAATGATTATAAATTATATTACTACGGAGAAAGCAGTACCAGAAATGGAGTAGCCATTGTGCTACAGCAGAGGTTTCATGAAAATGTGATAAAAGTAATAGCACCAAATGATAGAATTATAATGTTAAAATTGGTAATATGTAATGCTATTCACAATATCATATGTGCATATGCACTACAAATGGGATGTGATAGAGAAGAAAGAGACAGTTTTTGGGACAAGCTGGAAGAATTAATCCAAAACATTCCAGAAAATGAAGCTATCATGGGGCAGACATGAATGGGCATGTGGGGAAGGCAAATAGTGGCCATGATACTAGCCATGGCGGCTTTGGATATGGAGTGCGAAACGAACTAGGAGGTGAGCTACTAAATTTCTCAGATGCATACGGTTTCACAATCATCAACACATTCTACCGAAAGAAACCAGAACATCTCATGTTGTGCAAAAAAGTGGAAATGCTACAACACAAATAGATTATTGGCTATGTAGAAATGAAATGAGGAAAACGCTACAAAAGTGGAAATGCTGCAACACAAATAGATTATTGGCTATGTAGAAATGAAATGAGGAAAACGCTCAGAGACTGTAAAGTTATCCCTGGTGAATCCCTTGCAACAAACATCGCCTACTATTCCTGGAATTACATATAACGAGACATAAATTGTTTAAAGATAAGATAAAACCTACAACCAAAATTAAGTGGTTCAATATCTCAAAAGAAAACGGAAAACAGTTAACATCAAAACTCCAAAACTGGATGCTAGAAAATCTTCAAAAAGAAGATACACAAAACCCAACTGAAATGTGGAAAGCATTTGAACAGGTATGTTTACAGGAAGCCAAACAACATCTGGGAGTCTCCAAGGGTAAACTGAAAATAAAGAAGGAATCGTGGTGGTGGACAAATGAGTTGCAAACATGTCTAAAAGAGAAGAAAACTGCTTTCAGAAACTGGTCAAACTGTAAGTGCGATGGCGAGAAATAGCAACTCCGGATAGTGTATAAACAAGTCAAAAAGACAGCAAAGAAACTAATTGCCTCTGCACAACATGAGGCATTGAAAGAGCTGTATGATGACTTAGAAACACCAAATGGGGTGCAAAGAATTTACAAAATCGCAGCACACAGGAAAGAAAGGGCCAAATCAATTAGAACACCCAAATACATAGAAGACACTGACGGTGAGTTGATCACAGACGAAACCAAAATATGTCAAAGATGGAAAGATTATTATCCTACATTACTGAATGAAGTATTTCCAAGAAGAACTCAAGTGTCAGAGCAACCAGTGCAGGGGCCAGTTGAAGTCTCTCAAACAGAAGTTAAAGTAGCCATATCACAAATGAAAGTGGGGAAAGCAGTGGGGCCAGACAATATTCCAGTTGAATTATGGAAAGAATGTGGTGAAGTAGGACATAAATGGCTGTGCACTCTGTACAATAAAGTACTGAATGGAGAACCAATGCCAGAAAACTTTAGGCAGAGTTACCTTCTTCCATTTTACAAAAATAAAGGAGACTCTAGAGGGATAAAGCTCATGTCTCACACCATGAAAATATATGAGAGAATTATCAACACACGAATAAGGAATATTGTAAAAATACAATCGATGCGGTTTTGTGTCGGGAAAATCAACAATAGATGCTATTCAAACAGTCAGAATAATAGTTGAAAAACATCGAGATGCAAAAAAAGATTTGCACATGGTATTTATAGACTTGGAAAAAGCATTTGACAGGGTTCCCCGAAGCCTGATATGGGCGGCATTGAGAGCCCACAATGTACCAGAAGGATATGTGCTCTCCATACAAGATATGTATACAAACCTTGAAACTCAAGTAAGATGCACATCAGGGACATCACCAAAATTTCCAATTAAAGTGGGGGTACACAAAGGATCTGTCCTCAGCCCACTGCTATTCATAATGGTCATGAATTATCTAACAAGTCAAGAAATGAACAGTATTCTCAAGACTATGCTTTTTGCAGATGATGTAGTACTGATAGCAGATAATCATTGTGACTTACAGAATAGCCTGGAATGGTGGAGAAAGATCCTGGAGGAAAATGGCCTAAAAATTAGCAGGAAAAAGACTGAATATTTGTATTTACCATTTGAAGACACAAATGCTGTAACTCCTTCGACGAAACTGGATGGAGTAACATTAGCCAACTGTGATTCATTTAAGGATCTGGGCTCACTGGGCACAGAGACGGAGGATGTGCAGCGGATGTCATCCATAGAAGAGGAGTGGGATGGATTAAATTTAGATCCGTAACAGCAATATCGTGTGACTCCAAAATGCCTATAAAACTGAAAGGAAAGATATACCAGACTATTGTAAGACCCGCAATAATGTATGGCTCCGAATGCTGGACTATGTACAACTCCTACACTAGGCAACTTGAAACAGCAGAAATGCGAATGCTTAGATGGTCGGCAGGAGTATCACTAAAAGATAAGATCAAAAGTTCATGCATTCGTGGTAGCCTGGGTGTCACAGACATAAATAGTAAGCTGGAAGAACGACAGTTGAGATGGTATGGACACATAAGATGGAGACCATCAGACCACACAGTGAGGCAGGCAATGTCTATGGAGCTTCATCGACAGTCATCCAGAGGAAGACCAAAGAACTCCTGGATGACTCAATGTTCCAAAATTCTTCAGAGAAACGGCCTGGATGAAGGCGATACCCAGAACAGAAGATATTACAACCTGAGAACGAGAAGAGCCGACCCCAACAGCCTACCTAGGCAATGAGTTGGGACAGCGCAAGGAAGAAGAGACCTCTTAGAATGATATAAATTGTTCGTACCGAACAACTACTGCCAGGGTCACCACCACGACTTGCTCTGTATCCCACATGGCAGAACAGATGTTCTGGCCCAGCACAGCATGACAAGAGATATGGTACTGCTAAATGATATCTCTAGGTCCCTTGACAATTTCAACATTAATTAGTCTTGAACGTTTCATGAGTAATTTTAGGCAAGAGCTCTAAAATATGTATTATTGTAATTTTACTTATGCAATCAGATAATGTGATACACAATAATGTATTTATGTTGTACGTACAATGTACCTCTTCTTCCTTGCGCTGTACCAACTCATTGCCTAGGTAGGCTGTTGGGGTCGGCTCTTCTCGTTCTCAGGTTGTAATTTCTTCTGTTCTGAGTATCGCCTTCATCCAGGCCGTTTCTCTGTTTGTATGTACAATGTACCTAAATGTGCATAATCCAATCTAATATTCTATGTGTATTGTAATGGGATTATATTAATCTGTAATGCACAAAAAAAAAACCAAATCACTTCTTTAAATTTACAGTTTATCGATTCATGATAACCTCCGCAATGTTAACATCTCGTTTGGTTCATAAACGTAACATTTTTATTTGTAGGTTTACCCGCTGAATTTTTTTCCAGTAACAAAACGTTTCGTTTATTTTTAGCAATCAAATCTACACTTTCCGTTTTAATTGTTTTATTAATTACATCGAACGAATCCATTGCGACAGCACATTCTAAAACTTTTTTCAATGAAAAACTCTCAGCTTCCATGAATAATTTTTCCTTAATACGACCAACTTGAAGACCGGTGATAAAAACATCTTTTAAATTGTTTTCAAGTCTTTTTTCGTTATTTGGTTTTGGGGTGTTATGCCGTGTTGCGCTACCTCCTTCTTTACCGGATCTACATCTACCGGATCTGCCGGATCTGCCCTGATGATGGACACTGCAACGATGTCCGAAACGTTGGCTAAAGAAGGAGGTAGCGCAACACGGCATAACACCCCAAAAACAAATAACGAAAATGCTTTTGGCCGTGAAAATCTTAAAACTTATCTGTTTTCAAGTCTGTCTTGAATTTGCAAAATCTAACAAGATTTCGTAAACGTGCTATGAAGTCGTTAACCGATTCTGTCTCTTTTTGTTTTGCAGCAAAAAAAAATTCCCGTTCCTTGAACACATTCCTTTTAATTTCTATATGATTCTCTAACAATAACAATAAATTTCCGACCGTAAAATCTGTAATTTTTTTTGGAAAACGTAAATCAATTAATACATTTATTGTCTCTGTGTGTAAATGGGATATTAAGACCGCTCTCTTTTTCTCAACCGAATTGATTTTGTCATCATTGACAAGAATGAACTGTTCGTATTGTAATACGAATGTCTCCAGTTTGTCCCTCAAATGACAAAACCTGGGCAGTTCCCCCCTTCCATCTTCACACATATGCAATCAATAAAAAGCAGAAAAAAATTAACAAACAGCACTCAACTCACGACTCTGTTGACTTGATGCTGTTCCGATCTCGCCCTTCCGCGGACCGTCACCTGGCTCCTGAACCCTGGTCGTCCTTCTAATGTCCCGGCACGCCTTCCGTGAGGTCTGCACCTGGTCTCTGATCTTCTCCTGAAGACCCGGACTTCTCCATCCACGCCTTATGTGTATGCTGCCTCCAGGTTCTCGGCACTGAATAACCTTATCCAGCGCCTTGATGTTCTTTAGGATGCCGATTCTGCTGCTCTTGCTCTTCCTGCTCCGCAATGACGTGGAGTCGTGATTTATTTATTTATTTATTTATTTATTTATTTACGGACTTACGTCCAATTTATGATGTGATCGTCCAATTTGTGATCTGGCCCTTTCTCTGCCCGATCACCTATTAACCACTGTAGCCTCAATCCCGGGATGTTGCCAAATGTAGTTAGGTGCTGCGTAAATCTGTTCCTTTATAGGCTGCGCCAAATGTGATTACCGTGTCCGGTTATCAACATTATCTGAACGTAGAATAGTTAATGACCTAACATGTTTATATAAAATCATAAATTCAATAATTGACAGCCATGAACTATTATACTTGATTTCTTTTCATATACCTCGCAAACCAACATCGAGGCAATATCTACCGTTCTATTGTGATAACTCCAACACAGAATCACAGTTGTATACCCCCGCTCGCCGCATACAAAATTTGGGAAATGACTATAAAGATGTTGTCGACATATTCAACACACCATTAACCAAATATAAGCAAGTCATTACCCAATTTATATTGAAAAGAAGAATACATATTACATACAACAATACAACCTTTACATAGTCTTGGTAACAAATACTTATACAATATGGATGTTTTGATAACAATTTTTAACTTGGCAAACTTTAAACGCCGTTATGTGCCAACTATTTCAACTTGTTTCATTAACTATTGTGAACACCAATTTTATGCACTTTTATTAATATTATTGTTGATATGGAGGATATTTGAAAATTATCTAATACTAGCTGGGTTACCCGGCTTCGCTCGGGACAACATTCGAGATAGTTCTGGAATACTTTGCATCTTGTATTTTATGTAACCTTTATTTTATTTTCTATATTTTATGATACCTGTATTTTGTCAACTCGTTATTTTGTTTGTAATAAAAAAATGTACTGCGTTATATGTAAAAGCCCTTTGGGCGTTTAAATAAATAAATAAATTACTTCTGGACTCCTTGTTGATTGATTCAGATTCCTCTGAATAGGTTGATCTCAGTTCAGGGGATTGCAATAATAATATGTCGTGGGTAGACTATTTCTGTTTATTGCGAGATTAGTTACAATGGTGCTTCGTAGGAAGTCTGATGGCAAAGAGAACAATGGACAGCAATCACACCCTTTTATATATTCCTCATGCTGTCTCACTCATACACGCATGTCTCTTTCATAATGCAAGACAGATATTTTCCAAATAAAGTGTTTTTCCGGCATTATCTGCCACTAACAATTATACATTCAGCAACTAAAGAGAATAAACAAACTTGATTCTCTCAAACAAATGCTAGTGAAATAATGGGTATATCACATCAATGGAACGCTGTGCTTAATTTCATTTCTAAGTTATGTCACTTTCCGGCGTTATCTGAATCTAAAAAAACATTTTTCAATAACTAAAAAGAATACCAAAAAATATGTTTATTTGTAAGGGATGCCAGCTGAAAGCCAATAGTAATGAAGTAATGACATGATGTCAATTTTCGCTGGTACAATCTGGCTGCGAATAGTCAAGGTGATCAGGGTGTTGCGTCGTCTGGTTTAGTTCACACTTACCCTTCTGCACAAGTGAATATAGAAGAGGAAGAATCGACTGAGTTCCAATTTGGCGATATCGTTGCGGTCAAGTCAGTGATGGAAGATGCACATCACGCTGGAGGCTTGGAAGGGTGACATGACTTACTTCAGTCAACATTGAAGTAGATGGCCAACCGAGACTTGTGCGTGATCTGCAGAAGATGCCTGACTGAGAACGGACTGGGTTTGAGGAGAGATGAAGGATTTGCCGCACATCTACAATGTTTACTTTTACAATTAGCACTGCATTTAGCATTCTCGGTAAATGAAGAAACCCACCTGTAACAGACGTATCAAGACTGTAAAAAAGTACCGGGTTTTTAGTGCACGCCTTCAGAGGTTCACGCTGATGATGATGGTTAGAGTTGGATGGCCTCCCTACATCCAGTGGTAATGGTCCTGGATGCGCCTAGTTTCTGCCTGAGCGGTGCCTTGGCAGTGCCCAGAGTTAGGGCCGACTGCAGCGGTAGGCACCAGGTACTCGTTCAGGCAGAACTTCAGCAGGAGGCAGCAGGTGGTAGACTTCCAAAGGTAGGAAAGAGTAATAAACTTCCGAAGAATAAAGACAAGTTTTGTTGAGTAGAGATGTGAACATGATTTATTTTTAAAATTCGTGGTATTTATTTAGTTAGTTGAACCCGACGGCGATGGGGCATTGTTTTGTATAAAATGTGGAGGGGATTCTGGCCCCGCTCCTCATCGTATAAATAGGGCGACATTTATGTGGCGCCCTCATTTTGGCGGTGTCGCCCATAAAGGTGGTTGATTAAAATTGTAAGTTTAAAATAATTATACACACGCAGCACCCACCACACGCAGCACCCACAAGCCGAAATTCATCGTCATCTGTTCACATCTCACACGCAGCACCCAACAGTTCCATTCCGACAGCCCCCTCGAGTAGACGTCGCAATACATCTACGATTTGGTGGTTCGTTCTCCGCGTCAAACTTTACTCTCAATCTCTAAACTTGGCAATCGCCATCCGCCGCCGCCTACATCGTCGTTCTGACCCACGTCAGTTCGCCACAGTTCAGTTTAACCAAAGTTCCCTGTGATAAGTGATAAAGGAACCGTCCCGCCCTCCGTCGCGCCCTCGGCAGCGCTAACGGCCGGCCGCTACTGCCGCGTACCTTTTTCCCGCCATATCAACCGTCATTCCGACTCGCGCCTAAATTCCCGCCCACCGCATTCGCGCCTACCATCTCACAATCTACCTACATTCAGTTACTATCCCGAGTTTAACTTCAGACAATTCAGTGTTTTTGAACTTTCGTGCCCCTCAGTTATCCCCGTGTTTGCGGCTCGAGCTGATCCGCCCGAAAGACGTAGTAGGGCTAATCGCCCGCCAGACAACAGCCACCCACGAAACCAGCACTGAATCCACATCCACATCTACATCTACATCCAGACCAGCTCACCCCGCAGATCATCCCGCAGCGACCACCTCCTCCACCCAGTAAGTCTTTTTCCGTACTGGCATACAGCTTCCTCCAAGCAGTAAAATCACTCTATTCAAATTCAAATTCAAATAAAACTCAATCTTCTAGCAATTTTTCCATTCTCCACCGCCCCCCTCTCACTAAATCGACATGGCTCACCCCAACCCCCCAGCACCCAACCCAACGTCCGAAGAAGAAATTCGTCAAAACCTCGAATTAATCGAGTACCTTCGCGCCCGCCCCGACGCTAGCAAATACTCCCTAGATGAGATGATCCACGTATTCCATAGGACCCATCATCAACTCTTCAGCCCAGGTTCCCCTCTTCCCCCTATTCCCTTTCGCTCCCCGTACAGCTCGCCCCAACCCGATTCGGGAACCTCTACCCCAACCAACCGCCCCCCTACTTCCCCTCAAACCTCCCCTCGAAATTCACCTCCGCCTTCCAGCCCCAAATCTGACCGCCCCTCTACCGTCCCCCAATCTCAACGCCCCCCTACCGCCCCCCAACTTACCGCCCCCAACTTACCGCCCCCACAACTTACCGCCCCCAACTTACCGCCCCCACTCACCGCCCCCCCCACTCACCGCCCCCCCACTCACCGCCTTCCCAAACCAAACGCCCCCTAACCGCCCACAAAACCTCCCCTCGCAGCTCACCTTCGACTTCCACCCAAGGCTTCCCCTCCATCGTGCGTAGACACAACTCCATTTCTTCGCGCTCCAGCGACACCTCCGATACCGCAGACGACTCCGAGGCCTCAGGATACTCGGAGTCCGAACTGTCGGCCTCCGACAACCCAGACCACGAAGAAATGGCCTGGGAAACCGTCAAAACATCCCGCAAACGCGTCCGCGACGTCAAATCTCCCACCTGTTCCCCATATAAAACTAACAAACCGTCATCCCCCAACAAAAAACGGCCTCTCCGTAACACCTCCCCCCAGATAGTTGCTACCCCCACCCCCCCTCATACCGCCCCTATCTCGACTCGACCTGCCACCCCCCCTCATAGCTCCCCTAACCCCCCCCCCCAAGATCCCCCAACTCTCTCCCCACCCCCCCCCCCCCGAGCTCCCCCATCCCCCTCTCCACTCCCCAAGTAGTGGTATCCACCAAGAGGATCCCCCAGTCGTGCTCCACTCCAAAGCCGGCTGGTCTTCAATCGAAAAATCCCTTGCCGAGAGGGGCATAGACTTCTTTGCCAAAAATCAGGTAAAGAATATCGCCATTCACCCCAAAACCCCCCGCGATCACCACCGTATCACCAAACTCCTCCTTGAGAGAAAAATCGACCATCACTCCTTCAAACTGCCTGAGGACAAACCCCTCAGGGTCGTTCTCAGAGGCATCCCCGAAGAAATCACAAGCCAGGAGATTAGTGATGTCCTCGGCATCAGATATCCTGTCATCTCAGTCCATCGCATGCGCACTGGACCTACCCGCCGCGAAATCCCCCTCATGCTTGTAAACTTGATAAAAAACGACACGGCCAAGAAAATATTCACGGAGTTGACGTCGATCCTCCACTTAAAAATCACCGTGGAACCTCAACGCAGACGCCTCTCGGTAGGCCAATGCCACCGCTGCCAGTCACACGGCCACTCTTCCTCATGCTGCAGCGCCACCCCCCGATGCGTTAAGAGTGGTGAAAATCACACCACCGCCTCCTGCATCAAAACCCCTGACACTCCAGCTAAATGCGCTTTGTGCTCAGGTCCTCATCCTGCCAACTTTAAAGGCTGCCCCGAACACCCCACCCCCCGCTTCCTCAACTTCACTAACCGCTTCCGAACCTTCCCCCACCAACAGCCCCAGAACTTACGACCTCTCATGTACCAGCCTGTCCAGAGACCAAACTCCTGGCCTCACCCAAACTTTACAAATTTCAACTCCACAATCCCCCAGTCGCAACAGTATCGGCTAGATCGCCCCCCCATCCCACCTCACACCGAGCCCCAACCACAAACATCAACACCCGTCTCCCAACTCCCCCCCCCCCGCCCCCCCATCAGCCCCCTCCACCTCCTTCCCACCCCTCCCCCCCCCCCATGACCCCCCAAGCTCCACCTGCCGCCCCCCTACCCACCCCCCCCCCTACCATCCCAGCCAACCTGATTCTGGCACTCCAAAACGCAGCCGCACAACTAGCAAGATCCTTGGAGATGAATTCCCGACTTCTCTCAAACGTTCAAATTCTCCTCGACTCAATTCACCAACATTAATAACCACTCAATCTCTTTCCACTCTCTCTCCTACATCCAATAAAATCACCCACAATGTCAAGACAAACTCGTAAACCATCAAACCTCCAAGCTGCGTATTGGAACGCAGACGGCAAAGTAAAAGATTTCCGAGGGGAAATTCATCAATTCCTGATGGATTACAACCTCGACGTTCTCCTCATTAATGAAACCTGGTTAAAACCCAGTGTAAAAATTAATTTCCCGAACTACATCACCTACCGCACCGACCGCACCCACACCAACGGCGGTGGCACCGCTATCATCGTCAAATACTCCATAGACCACTGCTTTGTAAATTGCCCCATGTCAGTTAACATCGAAACCACCGCAATAGTCATCAACACCTTAAACAACGGCCCCCTCAAACTCATCTCAGCCTACAGCCCCCCCGGAAGAATATTCACTACCCCTGACCTTGATAACCTTCTAGCCGACCCCCTACCCACAATAATAGCGGGCGACCTAAATGCGAAACACAACTCTTGGAATAGCATAAAAACCAACCAAAAAGGAAGGTTTCTAGCCAACTACGTAGCCGATAAATCCCTCACAGTAAATGCCCCAGACGTACCTACTCTATTCCCAAAACAAGGTAACTACAACCCAGATGTCATCGACATAATACTCATGAAAAATTGCCCTCTCCTTCACACACTTCAACCAGTAAAAAAACTATCCTCCGACCACGACCCCGTTCTCTTGTTTCTCTCCGACGGCTCAATACCCTCAGTACCATCACATCATACCACTCGCAAGAAAATCTTATGGCAAAAACTTCCCAAACTATTAGAATCAATAAGAATCCAAACCTCCATCACCGACGAAGAAAGCCTAAATCTAGCCACCAAAAATTTCTCCGAAGATGTAAAATCCGCAGTAAATCTTGCCACCGTCGAAATCGCCAACGACAAACACAGACCCGACCTACCCGCAGAATTAAAAGAGCTGATAAGAGAGAAAAACTCCGCCCGCAAAGAGTGGCAAAGATTCTCAAACCCGATCGATCGCATTCGCATGAACCGACTCGCCTACCAAGTCAAAGTCGAACTCCAAAGATTCAGAGACGAGCAGTGGCATGACTTCATCTCCACTCTCGAAGAAGACAGAACCGCCTTTTGGAAACTCTCCAAATCCCTTAGAAAACCCCCAACCAGAATATGTCCCCTTACGGGCCCAAAAGGCACAGTCTATTCCTCCCGAGACAAAGCCGAGACTTTTGCCGACAGCCTCGAAGAACAATTCTCCCCGACCACGACCTACGACAACCCTCAATTCGTTGCTACCGTAGAAGCAAAAGCCTCATCCCTCATGAGCGAAACCCCCCACCGACGACCAAATCCCCTTCACAACCCCTCAGGAAATCACTAAAATCATAAAAACTCTCAACACTAAAAAGTCCCCAGGGCCCGACTCCATCTCAAATAAAATTCTAAGATGCCTCCCCTCAAAAGGCATTTGCTCCCTCACAGCCATCAGCAACGCGTCCTTCAGACTCAGAATTTTCCCACAAGACTACAAAATTGCCGACGTCATTCTTATCCCCAAACCCGGTAAAGACCCCCTTCAGGCCCAAAACCACCGGCCAATCAGCCTACTCCCCTGCACAAGCAAAATCCTAGAAAAACTTATCCTCGCCAGACTCAAAAAAATAGTAGACGACCTCCAACTCATCCCCGACTTCCAACACGGCTTTCGATCGGGCCACTCTACTCTTCACCAACTCTTGCGGGTAGTCGAAGAAATTACAAACGCCTTCAACTACAACCAATGCACAGTAGTCCTCTCCCTAGACGTCCAGAAAGCTTTTGACAAAGTCTGGCACTATGGACTCATTTATAAAATGTTCCTCCTAGGGATCCCCCTCCCAATGATCCAACTCATAGGACACTTCCTCAAAGATCGCAAATTCAGAATTAAACTCGACGGAATTTTTTCAACCATCAGACCACTCACAGCAGGAGTTCCTCAGGGATCCATTCTCTCACCAACCCACTTCAATATCTACCTAAGCGATATCCCCCGTCCCAGCACCCAAAACCAGCGCACAAAAATAGTAGACGTAAATGAGATCTCCAAGCATAAAAAACCCAAACAAATCCTCCGTAAAAATCCTCCCCCCCTATTGCAGCCATGTCTCCCCCTTGCAAATAATTTTTTCACAAACACCTAATTTCCACTTTTTCTACAAACATAATTTTTAATTATAACTTCATGATGAAAGAGAAAGGGGCCTTTTTGGCCCGGAGCTCTGTATGCCAGTATTTCACAAGTCACAAGTCAAAATAATTATACATTTTAAATAGGGATGCGGAAAAGGAGGCAAAGAGTCTTCTTGCCTAGCCGAAAGGGAAGCAGGCAGTCCTCCTGCCTAGCGGTAAAGGAGTCTTCTTGCCTAGCGAAGGGGAAGCAGGCAGTCCTCCTGCCTAGAAGGGGTCTTCTTGCCTAGCCGAAAGGGAAGCAGGCCGTCCTCCTGCCTAGCGGTAAAGGAGTCTTCTTGCCTAGCGGAAAGGGATGCAGGCAGTCCTCCTGCCTAGAAGGGGGCTTCTTGCCTAGCCGAAAGGGAAGCAGGCAGTCCTCCTGCCTAGCGGTAAAGGAGTCTTCTTGGTTGCTCTTCCCTGGAAAAGTAGTTTGCTTTTCCCTGGGGCGGGGGCTTTGCCCAGTGGGAAAGGCATCCGCCTCCTGGGGCGGGGGCTTTAAACAATAGAATTTGTAACAAATATAAATTTTACATGAAATTATAAAATGTCCCCGGTGGCAACCTGCGACAGGTAGCGTTTATTTGTCGCACCGGGAACATGCACATTGTTTAGGAAAACATTATTTTACACGATTTTAATAAAATAAGAATTAGGCAATTTTATACCTAAAGAAACAATATCTTTTCACCAAATTTAGTCGCTGGTGGCATGGTACATTAGCATTTCGAGGCCAGAAATTTCAGCAAAATTTCCAAGAAATGACCTCAAAATGTAAAGGATGCCACCAGCGATGAACTTTGATGAAAGATGTTTTGAGGGTGCGAACACGTCCGTTACACTCCCCTCGTGTACCTTGGCTGCACTAGTCATCAGGACGTGTTTGAAGGACGAGTAGGCGAAGCTGCATGCTGCTTCTGGTGGTGCGTACCACTGATCCCTCAGAGGTACAGGTCGGTCAGGCTCTTCACGTACGGCTTCTCGGTACCTCTGTTCGAGCGGAGGTACGGGCGGTACGGGGCCGGCAGGACCAGGTTGGGCAGGAGCTGCTGCTGCTGCTGCTGGTTGGTGCTGCTGTTTGTGCAGCGGTACTGGCTGCGATGGCCCAGGATGTGTCCACTGGGCGTACGAAGCTGGTCCCCCAACGTAGTAGTAAGGGGGCGGCGGCGGAGGGCCTCCAGGCCCTGGCTGCGCCAGCGATGCGTACCTCTGGTCCACCAGAGGCACAGGTCCAACGGGCGTCTCTCGTACGGCGACACGATGCCTCTGGTCCACCAGAGGTACGGGCGGTACGGGGCCGGAAGGTCCAGGCTGCATCCATCCTTGACCCTCATTGTGCTGAGGGGGCGGCGGCGGAGGGCCTTCAGGCCCTGGCTGCGCCAGCGATGCGTACCTCTGGTCCACCAGAGGTACAGGTCCAACGGGCATCTCACGTACGGCGACACGTTGCCTCTGGTTGTCAAGAGGTACGGGCGGTACCGGGCCGGAAGGTCCAGGCAGCATCCATGTTGGACTGCCATTATAGTGAGGGGGCGGCGGCAGAGGGCCTCCAGGCCCTGGCTGCGCCGGCGATGCGTACCTCTGGTCCACCAGAGGCACAGGTCCAACGGGCGTCTCTCGTACGGCGACACGATGCCTCTGGTCCACCAGAGGTACGGGCGGTACGGGGCCGGAAGGTCCAGGCTGCATCCATCCTTGACCCTCATTGTGCTGAGGGGGCGGCGGTGGAGGGCCTTCAGGCCCTGGCTGCGCCAGCGATGCGTACCTCTGGTCCACCAGAGGTACAGGTCCAACGGGCATCTCACGTACGGCGACACGTTGCCTCTGGTTGTCAAGAGGTACGGGCGGTACCGGGCCGGAAGGTCCAGGCAGCATCCATGTTGGACTACCATTATAGTGAGGGGGCGGCGGCAGAGGGCCTTCAGGCCCTGGCTGCGCCGGCGATGCGTACCTCTGGTCCACCAGAGGTACAGGTCCAACGGGCATCTCACGTACGGCGACACGTTGCCTCTGGTTGTCAAGAGGTACGGGCGGTACCGGGCCGGAAGGTCCAGGCAGCATCCATGTCGGACTGCCTTTGTAGTGAGGGGGCGGCGGCGGAGGGCCTTCAGGCCCTGGCTGCGCCAGCGATGCGTACCTCTGGTCCACCAGAGGTACAGGTCCAACGGGCATCTCACGTACGGCGACACGTTGCCTCTGGTTGTCAAGAGGTACGGGCGGTACCGGGCCGGAAGGTCCAGGCAGCATCCATGTCGGACTGCCTTTGTAGTGAGGGGGCGGCGGCGGAGGGCCTTCAGGCCCTGGCTGCGCCGGCGATGCGTACCTCTGGTCCACCAGAGGTACAGGTCCAACGGGCGTCTCACGTACGGCGACACGTTGCCTCTGGTTGTCAAGAGGTACGGGCGGTACCGGGCCGGAAGGTCCAGGCAGCATCCATGTTGGACTGCCTTTGTAGTGAGGGGGCGGCGGCGGAGGGCCTTCAGGCCCTGGCTGCGCCGGCGATGCGTACCTCTGGTCCACCAGAGGTACAGGTCCAACGGGCATCTCACGTACGGCGACACGTTGCCTCTGGTTGTCAAGAGGTACGGGCGGTACCGGGCCGGAAGGTCCAGGCAGCATCCATGTCAGACTGCCTTTGTAGTGAGGGGGCGGCGGCGGAGGGCTTTCAGGTCCTGGCGTCGCCGGCGATGCGTACCTCTGGTCCACCAGAGGTACAGGTCCAACGGGCATCTTACGTACGGCGACACGTTGCCTCTGGTTGTCAAGAGGTACGGGCGGTACCGGGCCGGAAGGTCCAGGCAGCATCCATGTCAGACTGCCTTTGTAGTGAGGGGGCGGCGGCGGAGGGCTTTCAGGTCCTGGCGTCGCCGGCGATGCGTACCTCTGGTCCACCAGAGGTACAGGTCCAACGGGCATCTCACGTATGGCGACACATTGCCTCTGTTTGTCAAGAGGTACGGGCGGTACCGTGTCTGAAGGTCCAATCAGCATCCATGGGGGTTGTCCATGGCTGCTTGGCTGCGGGGCTTGGCTATCATGTGCCAGCCCTGAAGCATCACCGGGTTGTGCCAACCCTGAAGCAGCATGCGGTGGAGCGGGCCCTGTCGCACTTTTTTGTGCCGGCCCTTTTCACCGGATTTCTGGAATATTTTATTCGATGACTCCTCCAGGTTACCCTTACCTGAAGGCACAATTGCGATTGATTACGCAGACGACAAATTGTATTTGGTCTCTGGGGACAGTAGAAAAGAAGTTGAAAATAAAGCTGAAGAAGGTTTGAATATGATTCTTAACTGGGGAAAGGAAAACAGACTGACTTTTGCTCCCCATAAGACCGTGGGTCTCCTTATGAAAGGCTCCCTCAGTAGAGGTAGAAACCCTTTCATAAAAATGGGAGATACTGCAATCCGTTTTGTAGAGAGTACTAAATATTTAGGCGTTACATTAGACAGATCATCCTCGTTCTTGACTCACGTTAAAAGCGTTTCTAGTAAGGCCCAGGCTCTCTTCTTAAAACTAAGAAGAATCTCAACTGCTGAATGGGGTTTACGTTTCCCTGCGCTCCGTCTATTATACAGATGCGTATATGTGGCACAAGTTTCATATGGTGCCTGTGTATGGGAACATCGACTGGGTAATTCACTTATTCATTCAGCGCTTAAGAGGGGCCAGCGAATCCCCTTACTGGCGCTTTCAGGAGCCTACAGAACAGTATCATCGGATGCTTTGCCAATTTTGGCCGGCATTTTGCCAATTGATTTAGAAATTAGGGAAGTTTTGACAAAGAAGTGTCTGAAAAGAGGAAGACCCGTAAACCACCTTGGTATTGAATTAATACCTGGTGGAGCAGTGCCTCTCCCTGAACTTCTAAAGATGATGAGAATAAAAACGCTGAGTGAATGGCAGATGAGATGGGATAGATCGAATATGGGAAGATGGACCTTCTCCTTCTTTCCATCAGTTAAAATCAGAATGGAAGGGGCATATCTTTTAATGGACCACCATATCACCCAATTGCTTTCTGGACATGGGGAGTTTAGAGGTAGACTTCACAGACTGGCTCTATCATCCCATCCCAATTGCGCTTGTGGTGATACCGACCAAACAGCCGAGCACATTTTGTGGCACTGTGAGATTTTGACGGATGCTCGAGACGAAATGATTGATGGTTTACAAGTTATTACGAGACCTGCTTGGAATACAGATCTCGTCTCGAATAAGGTGAATTTTGAGTGCCTGAGGAAATTCACGAAAATCTGGGTTGAGAGATGGCCTGTTCTTAGAGTCGCTGAGTAGCTGTAAAATAACTTAGGTACCAGGTGTATTTTGCTTCTGAATTCACGGACACTCTTCATTATTCATTTACATTTAGCGCTTGGATTTATTTTTTTATGATTTATGTGTTTTGTGTTTCTGTAATATGTTATTTCTTTTATTTTATTATATATTATAAGTTATATGTTATATTTTACATTTGCGTTATGTTATTTTGTTCATTATATTTTCAAAAATGTATATAATTGCTTTGCGATTTGCTTTGTTTATATTTACTATACAACCTGTTAATTTATGCCATGTTCCTTATTTTGTTTTGTTTGTCTTTAACTATTTCAATGTTTTTTGGATGAAATGAACTCCAAATTTTTATTTTTTTCCCTATCCCCGTATGGGGGTGTGCTGGACCTCGTCCCTGCTTCATCTTTAGTTACATTATTACTTTTGCAGATCCTTCTCAAATCTATCTGCGCCTCCCCCAATGACATGTGCAGGCTTGAGGTTTGATCACACGACCTTGACTGTCCTTTGTCCTGCCTCTGACTACCCAACGCTGAATTTTCGTTTAGTCTTCGGGTATTTTACCCCAAATATTCAGGTAACATTCTTTGAAGCTTCACTGAGTGGTTGGCTAAGGGACACGGAAGCTAAGTGTAGTTTATGGTCAGACCGAAAGCCATTCACATTTTTTGTTGGTACTTGCCAATTGATTTGAGATTTATTGTATTTCTTATGTTCTCTATTTTATGCAGGTGCTTGCAGGTTTTTTACAGATGCAATTCCGCGTCATGGAGTCTCATGAATGAGTTTTTCTTTTGCCCTGTTTAATTTATCTTTGTCTTACTAACCTATTTTTTTGCATTTTGTTTTTTCCTGTTAAGCACTTGCATACTGCTTACTAACAACGTATGCATGGACACTGGAGGTCTAGATTCGTTCAAAATAAATAAATGTAGCTTCGTTTAATCAAAAAAATTAAAATCTTGCGAGAGCCTTGAAGGAGTAACCATCAGTTACTTATACCAGGGCGGGTAAGAGGTGGATTACCTCCACTGCCGGCCCTTTTGCTCCATGCTGTTGTGGTTGCAGGGTTTCCGTCAGCATGTCAATAAGCTTCTGCTGACGGCGCAGCTCTCGTCGTAGTTGTCGCACCATGTCCTCAATACATGTAGAGGGCAGTGCTTGCTCGTTATGGCTCTCTTCTGTTGAGCGCGCCATCTCATTTGTAGAACTAGGCGTGTCACGAGCGTGGGTATGCATGGCATCAGGCGTGACGTGGCGTCAGGCGTGATGTGGCATCGGGTGTGGCATCGGGCGTGGCGTCAGCCCTGACATGGGGCGTGGCGTCAGTCCTGGCATGAAGCGTGGCGTCAGTCCTGGCATGAGGCGTGGCGTCAGTCCTGGCATGAGGCATGGCATCAGGCGTGGCGTCAGGCGTAGCTTCAGGCATGGCGTGTCAGGCGTGGAATGTCAGGCGTGACGTAGCATCAGGCGTGGCGTCTGGCGTGGCGTCTGGCTTAGCGTCAGGCGTATCGTCCAGCGTAGCGTCAGGCAAGGTATGTCAGGCGTGACGTAGCATCAGGCGTGGCGTCAGGCGTGGAGTCTGGCGTAGCGTCAAGCGTGGCGTAGCATCAGGCGTGGCGTTAGGCGTGGTGTCTGGCGTAGCGTCAGGCGTGGCGTAGCATCAGGCGTGGCGTTAGGCGTGGTAGCGTCAGGCGTAGAGTCCAGCGTGGCGTCAGGCAAGGTATCTCAGACGTGACGTGGCATCAGGCGTGCAGCTGATCCGGCTCGAAGGACCACTTGTAACAGACGTATCAGCGTCTTCACAAGAACTATAAAAAAGGGACCGGTCTCGTGCACGCCTTCCAGAGGTTCACGCTGATGATGATGGTTAGAGTTGGCTGGCCTCCCTACATCCAGTGGTAATGGTCCTGGATGCGCCTAGTTTCTGCCTGAGCGGTGCCTTGGCAGTGCCCAGAGTTAGGGCCGACTGCAGCGGTAGGCACCAGGTACTCGTTCAGGCAGAACTTCAGCAGGAGGCAGCAGGTGGTAGACTTCCAAAGGTAGGAAAGAGTAATAAACTTCCGAAGAATAAAGACAAGTTTTGTTGAGTAGAGATGTGAACATGATTTATTTTTAAAATTCGTGGTATTTATTTAGTTAGTTGAACCCGACGGCGATGGGGCATTGTTTTGTATAAAATGTGGAGGGGATTCTGGCCCCGCTCCTCATCGTATAAATAGGGCGACATTTATGTGGCGCCCTCATTGAACAAGTTTTTTACGGCTCTCAGCCAAAAACCCAAAGTGAACCCTCAAGGTCCGAACCCATAAATACCAACATCGATACAAGCCAGCCCCCCCCCCCCCCCGTCATCCCCTCAACTTCTAAATCCTGGCCTGCGCCGGACTTTTTCAAAAGCCGTAATTCCCATCAGGACAACCGGTCCCCCAAAACCCCGGCCTTCAGCCAACAATTCCGGCTTGAACGCCCTCCCGAGTCCCCCCAAGCTTCCCATAGTAACCTTCCTCCCCCTCCCCCACCGCATTCTTCTTCTTCTAAACCCGAGGCTAGCGAAATACAAACCCTCATTGAAAGAGCTACAGAGCTCCAGTTCATAATCCAAAATGCCACCAAAGAGCTAAAATCCATACAGACATTTATAATCAAACACAATGGCTAGACAACGCGCCAATAAATCAAATTTGCAAACAGCGTACTGGAATGCCAATGGCACAGTACTAGCATACCGCGAGGAAATCATAGAATTTCTCCACGATTATAATCTTGACGTATTTCTAATAAATGAAACGTGGCTAAAACCATCACGCAATCTAAGAATACCAAATTATAATATATTTCGAGATGACAGAACCTCCAATAAAGGAGGCGGTACTGCTATCTTTGTTAAAAGCAATCTTGACCATTGTCTAGCACATGCATTCTCTAACGATAATATTAAATCCACCGCGGTTAAAATCAATACTTCTTCCGGTCCAATTAAATTCATATCTGTTTATAGCCCTCCCAAACGACAATTGATCCCCTCTGAACTAGATTCACTTCTATCCGAAAACGTCCCCACTATTATTGCCGGAGACTTAAATGCCAAGCACGGCTCTTGGAATAGCCGATATGATAATAAGAAAGGTAGAGATCTTGCAAAATATGCTCTATCTAACTCAATCGCCATAGACGCCCCTGATCTACCAACTCTTCAGCCATCACATGGTAGGCCAGATGTCATCGACATAATCATCCTCAAAGACACAAGTCACGTTCACTCGCTAAAAGTTCTAAACGAGCTCGCATCCGACCATAATCCTATTCTTCTTACATTGACAGGTGGTTCGAACCCACTGGTTCCTCATCAGCCAACTCGGAAAAAAATTAAATGGCCTAAACTCATTGAATTATTAAACTCATCTACGACGGTGCCAACTTCTATTCCCGATGAAGCGAGCCTTAACACCGCCACTTCTACGTTAATTAACTCAATTAAATCATGCATCAACGAGGCTTCCGTTGACATTCCAAATGACACAGGACGACATGGTATCCCCGAAGAGATCAAAGATCTTATTAGGGAGAAAAATTTAATCCGTAAAGAATGGCAAAAAACTTGCAATCCCATAGTAAAAATGCACTATAACCGCTTATCCCGCGAAGTAAGAGATGCCCTTAACGATTTCCGCAATGAACGCTGGCACGAGTTCATATCTTCCCTCGAAAATGACAGAGCAGCTTACTGGAAACTATCAAAAACGCTCAGAAAACCAAAAACCAGAATATCCCCCCTTCAAGGCCCAAACGGAGTAGTATACTCTACTGCAGACAAGGCAGAAGCCTTTGCAGACAGCCTTGAAGCTCAATTCACCCCAATAACTGATCACGATGACCCATCCTTCGTTTCAATGGTGGATTCAAAAGTAGCATCAATTTTAAATACAGAATCTGACTTGCCAATCAAATTCTCAACACCTAATGAAATTAAAAAAATAATTAACTCTCTTAAGAATAAAAAAGCGGCGGGACCAGATGGCATATCTAATAAAGTTTTAAAATGCCTTCCTTTAAAAGGCATCTGCGCCTTAACTGCCATCTACAATGCGTCACTACGACTCAGTTGCTTTCCTAAAGCATTTAAACAAGCAAATGTTATCCTAATACCTAAACCGGGCAAAGACCCACTACTAGCCGCGAACCATCGCCCAATTAGTCTCCTTCCTTGCTTAGGCAAAGTTCTTGAGAAAATCATCCTCGTTAGATTAGAATCATTTATTCATGAAAATAAGATTTTGCCAGATTTCCAACACGGCTTCCGAACTGGTCATTCTTCAACTCATCAACTTCTCCGCGTAGTAGAGATCATTACCGAAGGCTTCAATATAAACAAACATACAGTGATCCTCACATTTGACATACGACAAGCATTCGATAGAGTATGGCATGAAGGGTTAGTATATAAAATGCATCAAATGGGCTTCCCCATCTCATATATTAAAATGGTACATAGCTACCTCACTGATCGTACTTTTAGAGTAAAACTAGACGAAATTCTATCATCAGAACGTCCACTAGCAGCAGGTGTCCCACAAGGCGGTTCACTATCCCCTAAACTATTTAACGTCTATTCTAGCGATATTCCCCCACCGATGAACCATAACGTAAAAATTTCACAATTCGCCGATGATACCAATGTTATCTCGAGTTCTACTGTCGCGACCACTGCTACAAGCCGCGTACAGCTCCAAGCCACTCTATTCGAAGAGTTTTGTAAAAAATGGAGAATTTCAATTAATCCAACCAAAAGTGCCGCTACAGTTTTTTCACGAAGAAAACCCAAACAGCCCCCGAATATTATATTATTTGGGGAACAGGTCCCATGGGAAAAATCAATTAAATACCTCGGAGTAACTCTAGATTCCAAATTAACGTGGGCTAAACACATCAATGAGAAAGTAAAATCAGCTAATAAATCAATGTCAGCACTCTACCCTATGCTAGGTAGAAATAGTAAATTATCAGCAGACAACAAACTACTCATCTACAAGACGACCATTAGGACGGGCTTTACATACGCTGCTCCCGTTTGGGGTCATGCAGCTGACACTCAAATAAAAAAATTACAAACCCTGCAAAACAAAGCCATTCGATTAGCGTTGAATGCGCCGAAGTGGATCAGGGTTAACACTCTACATAAAGACACAAATATTCCTCTGATAAAGGATTTAATTGTTTCCCAATCGGAAAAATTCTACGCCGGCCTAGCCGGACATGAAAATCCGACCATTAACTCTCTCGCCCAATATAGCGAGAATGAAATTACAAAACACAAAAGACCTAAAGTAATCCTCCGCAAGGAGTAGGCAATTAAGTACATATTTCAAATATTAATAATAATAAAAAAATATATATAATTTATAATAATTCCTGCATCAAGTCGCAGTATAGTTTTAGTTTCATTTCTCACCACCAAAAATAAAATCCTTCCACGCAAAGTTTCATAAAAAAAATCCATTGTAAATATGCTAAAGTCAGTAAACTCATTGTTTAGGAACTCTGTCAATAAAGAATATCCAAGTCCAAGTCCAAGGCGCCCTCATTTTGGCGGTGTCGCCCATAAAGGTGGTTGATTAAAATTGTAAGTTTAAAATAATTATACATTTTAAATAGGGATGCGGAAAAGGAGGCAAAGAGTCTTCTTGCCTAGCCGAAAGGGAAGCAGGCAGTCCTCCTGCCTAGCGGTAAAGGAGTCTTCTTGCCTAGCGAAGGGGAAGCAGGCAGTCCTCCTGCCTAGAAGGGGTCTTCTTGCCTAGCCGAAAGGGAAGCAGGCCGTCCTCCTGCCTAGCGGTAAAGGAGTCTTCTTGCCTAGCGGAAAGGGATGCAGGCAGTCCTCCTGCCTAGAAGGGGGCTTCTTGCCTAGCCGAAAGGGAAGCAGGCAGTCCTCCTGCCTAGCGGTAAAGGAGTCTTCTTGGTTGCTCTTCCCTGGAAAAGTAGTTTGCTTTTCCCTGGGGCGGGGGCTTTGCCCAGTGGGAAAGGCATCCGCCTCCTGGGGCGGGGGCTTTAAACAATAGAATTTGTAACAAATATAAATTTTACATGAAATTATAAAATGTCCCCGGTGGCAACCTGCGACAGGTAGCGTTTATTTGTCGCACCGGGAACATGCACATTGTTTAGGAAAACATTATTTTACAGGATTTTAATAAAATAAGAATTAGGCAATTTTATACCTAAAGAAACAATATCTTTTCACCAAATTTAGTCGCTGGTGGCATGGTACATTAGCATTTCGAGGCCAGAAATTTCAGCAAAATTTCCAAGAAATGACCTCAAAATGTAAAGGATGCCACCAGCGATGAACTTTGATGAAAGATGTTTTGAGGGTGCGAACACGTCCGTTACACCACCCTTAGGGGGGAAATACACGTAGATGACTCAACTTAGTAGATATAACTATTTAAGAATATGTTCTCAAATTTTAAATAAAAATTTGAATTCGTTCCGGTATTACGAGGGTGTTTGTGCCGAACCGCGAGGTAAACTTGAAACGCATTTTTCTCAAAATAACTTTTTTGGAATTTGTGTGCACTCTAGCTCGGAAAGTTTTTAAACAAACATTTAAAAAATGGGCAGATACATGATTTATATAATTACGCTCTATGTGAACCGAAATTTGTAGTAATATCATTGTCAAAAGTATTTTTTCATTGCAAAAAAATGTTAAAAAAATCAAAGTTTCCTTTTTTACACACCTGTAAAATTTTTAATTCCCATTTTTTTGTGAAAATTTAGGTTTACATAGAAGAGATACGTGTTCTTAAATTAAATTCAAAACCATATTGATTTGAGATGAAAACTGTTGAATGGTATTTTATATTGTGAGAGTGGATTTATGTGTTTGTGTAAAAGTGACTGGCGAAGGACCTTGATTTTGTGTTACTATCACTGCCTGAAATGATAAAAATACATGTGGCATAGAAAGGAAGGACTCACCAAAAGGATGCAAGAATTTGTAAGCTGGCAATGCCCTCATCTGATTTCTCTCTCCATCCAACAGGCACAAAAACAATAGGCGTAAATTTCGTTATTTTTATAGTACACAGCGGAGTTATTTTTAATGGCGGTAACCGGGAGCAGAGCACAGTGGTTGTCTCGCGGCGGGAGTTTTCGCCCCGGGTGGCACTTTTAACTTTTAAGGGGGGGCGGAAAATTTTCACAATAAATAATAATATCATCTTGGAAAATTTTAAACCATTTCAAATCATTATTTGAAAATGTTCTATGATACTTTCACTTACGAATCCAACTCTTTTTTTTATTATTTATTAAAAATATCTATTATTATATTATTTAAGCTGCAAATTTCGCAATCCGTTGGAAAACCGCATGCATATTATAAGAGTAATTCTAATCAAAGCTGATAACTCGGAAAAAAATCCACTCATAATTATAACCAGAATTGTGTTCAGAATATATTAACGAATGAATTTCAGTTGTGTATTCTCGGAAGATTTTTTCAATGTGGATGAGTGTTTCAGGCTGATAATTATTGCTTATAATAATTGTTACCCTTTGTGCTATGCATAAAAATCTTGTCTTAAACGTTAGTTTAACAATTAAAAATAATAACATACAGATTTAATTAAAACCAGTTTTGTGTTCAGAATGTAAGTGCCGGCAGAATTAAAGAAAAAACATTTTCATGTCCTGGGTGTAGTTTTAATTCACCACAAACAGATTTAAGTAAAACCAGTTTTGTATTCAGAATATAAGTGCCGGCAGAATAAAAAAAAAACCATTTTCATGTTCTGAGTGTCGTTTTAATTCACTGCATACAGATTTAATTAAAACCAGTTTTGTGTTCAGAATGTAAGTGCCGCTAGAATCAAAGAAAAACCATTGTCATGTTCTGAGTGTAGTTTTGATACACCGCGATTCACCGTATACCGAGGGAAGCTTTGCATTTGAATTGCATTCCAAATGTATGTGTGCTGACGATGAGAAATTCTATCACAGGCATACCATTTTCTATTTCTGAGAGCAGTTATATATAAATTTGTAGTAGAATTAATAAGCATAATTTTATTGGAAGAGTACTCCACATATGGAATTATAAAAATCGGCATAAAAAATAGGATATCTACCCCCCCCCCCCCCCGGTCAGCGCTTGAAAATCTGCGGAAGAAGTACCTGTAGAAGGGGGTGCGGCAAAATTTTCCTCCGCCCCGGGCGGCCGAAACTCACGCTACGCCGCTGGCCAGGTGAGAGGTGTTTTGAAAAACCCCATGAGGTGGTTTATTGGTTCCTTAATAAAATTAAAATTATTACTTATTGATTAAAAGATT
This sequence comes from Limnephilus rhombicus, assembly GCA_929108145.2. NCBI lineage: Eukaryota > Metazoa > Arthropoda > Insecta > Trichoptera > Limnephilidae > Limnephilus > Limnephilus rhombicus. Next base: position 8,014,172 of record OV815287.1, on the reverse strand, counting down.
GTTACGTGTCGTTCACTTTTAAAAGTAAGTACCTATTAAATGAATTTGGCGTCTCGTTAAGGTACGGGTAACAGTCCAAGGTCGAAGTTTCACAAAAATTTGTGCTGAGTTGCCAGACGTAAAATAAGTCTCCGTTGAACGTTAGGGAAAATTGCTTTATTCCACGGGCAACATCTACAATAATCGTATTGACGGCTCTGCTTATGGGTATTTCGTTTGTTGTAAAGGTTCTGCTTCGCAACAATAAAAGGGATTCGAATTATTGACAAGGGCGAAATTTCATTAAAATAATTCTAGTCATCTCCCGATTTCTTCAAAATTCTCCCGTTTTCTCCCGATTTTTAGGCGAAAATTCTCCCGATTTTGAAGTTTTGGTTTCGGTAACACTGGTGGTATTCTATCTATGTGACGTCTATGGGGGGTTATTATCAGTGTTGCCAACTTAACGGATTTCCCGTGATATCTGGCGGATTGGAGTGTCCCGAAACGGGAAAATTTTGTGTATAACGGAATTTACAGTATGACGGATTCGAAAAAAGTGACAAATTACATAATAGGCGAAAATCGCCTATATTTATGGATTTATGGAGAAATTTTGATTCCTGAAATTCTCTAGCCACCCCCCCCCCCAGAATGGACGAAAATTTGTGTATCTGACGGATTTCTGACCGTTGATTCGTCACGATTTAGCGGGAACAAAGCTTTCGAGTTGGCAACACTGGTTATTATATTTATGGTCTATGGTGTTTTTTTCGGCGTTTTGTAATATTATGACTTTATAAAGTTTTTAGTTTTTAATAATACTTCAAACTTTTAACGTATACGCTGTGAATAATCGATTTCTCCATTATTTAAATGAACCGTACAATTTGATTTATCAACTGTTGAAACATACACAAGATATGATAATATTATGACTTAGAAAAGGGGTTAACCTCTCTGTCATTTTTCTAAAAAGAACTATGAATTCCTTCACGAGAACCTGCGCCCTCCGAGGATTGTTTTTTCAAAAGTTATCTAATATAACTATCCCAAAAAGAAGTGAACGTGCCAAAATATTCATAAGGTCTAACGTGTTTGCAAATGGATTATTTTTCACCTGTAGTTATCCTGGGAATAATGTCTTATGCCGATCGTACTCTTCCGAAGATAAGAAGCATGTCTACGATTTCCAAAAACAAACAGATTTACTTCAAAACGTTATCGAAAAAAATAAAGAAAAACTTCGGGACACCGAGCTCAAAATTAGGCAAAAGGGAGAAGATTTGGTCAAGGATTTCAAACATCAGAAATACTTAACTGAACGGAAAATAAGGAGAAAAAAGGAAATAATAATTAAGGATATTTTAGAAACAAAATCGAAAGTCAGGGAAAAGTTTGAAGAAGTGATTGAGGTAATACAAAAGCATTGTTATTGGATATTATAATTCAGTGGTAAACTCATTAGAATCTTAATGAGATTCTTATCAGATCTCAAATTAATTTATTTTGACCAATGTTTTATTTTATACAAAGATTACAAAGTGTTGTAACTCTATTTGACCTTGATTAATTTAATTTCAGCGGGAAAATGTATACACCATTCCCAATTTACTCTGCATCACCCGAATTGCTATGTCTCCATATTTAGGATACATCATTTTGCAAGAACAATACAATTTAGCATTAGGACTGTGGGTCCTTGCCGGTTTTACAGATTTGGTGAGTGTTTTCTTCAAATCTCCCTTGCTCATTGCCATTAATGTACCATAGGATTGGTTTACTTTAACATATTATATCAAATAATACTCAACTTACATAAATCTATCATAAAACCTCAAACCCAAATGAGTCAGGCAGTAGAATACTCAATCCGGTATAAACTATTATCTTACGCCACCTTACTGGAAATGTGATAATTTATCTATGGTGCCAATATCTTGCCTTGATGGTAAGAAGGCTCATTGTGGAACCAGGAGACATCGCCAAACACCCAGCCTAATAAAATGACAAAGAAATAAGTTGAATTATGGGTGATAGCATAATACACCTATGACTAAATAGGTATAACATTCTTTGGTAATTGTTTTCCGAACAAACGTCAACGGTTAATACGCACTTTTTTTCGATAAAACTTTTAGATTCTTCTTAATTACCATAAAAGACAACTATTTGCATTCGGGGAGGTTGAAAATGTTACATTTTTAATTTTATTTACGTAAATTGAAAATTTGCTTTCACACTGTCAAATCACTCTGTTTGCAGTTCGGAACAAACGTCAACGGTTAATACGCACTTTTTTTTTTATAAAACTTTTAAAATTAAGATAATATACACAAGCCCGCTACACAAACCTTGCTTTGCCATACAAACCATTCAAAAATGTAGGCTGTTTTTTAAAGCAAAGATAACATACACAATCCCGTAACATAACTGTTGACGTTTGTTCCGAATATTTACCCATTCTTTTGCAACACATACACAACCAACTATCAATCACACTCACTTACCAATAGGATGCATGATTTAGGCAACAAGTTTGGTGGTATTGTAGATGTATTCGCTGATTCCCTTTACATTCTAAAATGCAATTTAAACCAACACTTTGTGGAATCCTACAAATTATTGTAACGTGGGTATAATATATTTAACGATTTGATGTGTTATTGTAATGTTTTATATTAAATTTTGTTCTATGTTATTGTTAAATATTACACTGTTTAAAATATTTCACATTTTTACGCAAGAATATACAAGTGGTTTTTTCTTTAAAAACTACTTGTATATTCTTAAAAGTTTTTTTCACTTTTATAACTTTTGGTATAAATTCTATGTATGTGTAATCCTCGATATCTTAAATATTATTTTATAATCTATGTAAAAGCCGGTACGGGCGTATAACAACAATAAATAAATGACTAAAGACTGACCAAAGTTTCAGTTTCTAAGTTGAAATATGCGAGACAGCATATTGGAATATGGGTCTGAGGTCTGAGACTAGTGACTTACCGAAGTTTCGGTTTTTGTTTCTAAGTTGAAATATGGGAATTAGCATAATGGGACTGTGACTGACCGAAGGTTTTGGTTTGTATGTTGAAATATGGGAGATAGCATAATGGGTCTATGACTAGTGACTCACCGAAGTTTTGGTTTCTAAGTTGAAATATGGGAGATAGCATAATGATCCTATGACTGTGACTGACCGAAGTTTCTTAATCGGGCACTTGTGTATGTATCTAGAATAACTTAAATATCGACGGTCCCGAAGAACAATGCCGGATGTGAGAGCTGTTTAAAGATTTGTTTCTGATTTTTATACCATTTTTGAGTTCAAGTTGTTTTGATATTTGGCATTTCATTTAATTTCATTAAAAATTCCGAAGATGAAGACTTTTAAAACAGCAAAATAAACCAATAAATAAGCCAAAAGAATGATTTTCAATTTTTAGCAGATCCGACATTGTTCTTCGGGACCGTCGAATTATTTTAAAAGAAGCTGTTGTAATATAAACTTCAACGTTTCAATAGTGTGTAATTTTAAAATATTATTTATTTTCTCAGTATTGTATTGCCCATCGTAAAGTTTACTATAGTTAGTAGTTCTAAGATCTTTTGTATTTTTGTAATTTCGTAGTTAAAGCACTTATATATTTTTTTAACATGTAATAGTTTATAAATCTTTGATTTTTCATTATGTTATTTTTTTTTTCATTTATTTATATTTTTATAAACCATAAGGATATATGAGTATATTTTATCATTTTTATTTTTCTCTATTGTTGAAAATGGTTGTTAATTCATATTTCATATATTATTTTATCTACAAATTTCCTTCTTTTAATTTATTTTTTAAATTAAAAAAAAAATAACTAAATAATTTTTTTTTTTTTAATAGATTTTTTAATTTTATTGTTTTGCTTGTACTTTGACGATTTGGTAATGACTGATATTTATGTGTGTTACTTTTAATAAATTGTGAAATTATTAACCCCGATACAGGAGAACCCTAGTGGGGTTAATAATTACGTTCTAAAAAAGTATTTAAACGGTGAAGAAGCAATAAATAAATAAAATAAAAAATAGCGTACATTGAAGAACTGTTACATAAGGATTCAAAAAACACTAAAAGCAAACCAAATTGATGTCTTCTGTAATGAACTCTTACAAGTTTAACAATAAAAATGCCTAAAGTGAATTGTATAAAAGCAAAGGCAGCAAACTCCAAAGGAGATTTTGCTTTTACACACCTCAATTCAGGATATAGTATTTTTACCTTTTAAAAAATGTTTTGTTAAAAAATTTCGTATCGGTTTGGGTTGATTGATGGCAGGAGCAATGTAGACCAATCTCCATCGTCATTCTTCCGAACAAGGCGTGATAATGGCATCATAGATGAATTAGTTTCTTCATATTTCCTATGGCCATTGGCGCTTTTTACTCCCAACAGTTGCGGTGTCTCCTGATGTGTGCAGTGTCCTGTTAATAACCCTACCAGTTCCTCAGTGAGTTTCTATCCATATTAATTGTTCAATTGACTCATTTGGGTTTTAGACTGTCGAATGAGGTAACAGTGGGTCCACCAGTGACTTTCTAACCATGTAAATTTATTTGTGCTTATTATATATCTTCCACCCCAGTTGGACGGCTGGATAGCCCGCCGTTGGAAGAGCCAGTCCACCAAAATGGGCAGCTTCCTGGACCCCATGGCCGACAAAGTGCTGGTGGCCACCCTGTTCCTGACCCTGACCTGGCAGGGCCTGATCCCACTGCCTTTAACCTGCCTCATCATCGGCAGGGATGTGGTACTCGTCGCAGCAGGGTTCGTGATTCGCTACAATAGTCTTCCTCCACCGGTGAGATTAACTAATTTGTGCAATTAACATGTTGTAACTTGTGATGTTTGTCTTTTCTCTAAACTCTTATATTTGTCTGTATTTTATTTACTCCTGGGCACTTGGCACCAGTCGTAATGTTTCGTCTTTTCATACTTATTTAACTCTCCTTTCATCGGCAAGACAGTTGTAATATTCTCGCCTTTTCTCTTGGCTCTGATCGATATTTAAATTCTTAAGGCTTTGCATATGTGTGGTAGGGATGGAAAATTCCTCCCCTACGTCACACAAGCCTTTATAAAATTGGACCCTTATTTCCTCTGATAACTACAGAAAGCTACTTAAAGCTCCCTTGTACTACATACCTTTAGCGATATATGTACTTAACTAATAAATACGTTATTTACGACTTTGAACGTAAATATTTTCGTATTTAGGTTGTAATTAAACTCCATCAAACGTTGTGTAATTTTTTGATTTATGATATAGAACTTTAATTACTTTAAATTTTGTGGTAACCCTCTTGATTCTAAACAGAGTGTTGAATTTCAAACTGTATTGGTCTCTCTCTTGCAAATTTAACCTTAAGTAATTTCTCTAAATGAACTAACTTCCCTTTGACGTTTATTATGATTCCCTACATCCTAATGAATTCATGAATAAGCAATACTAATCGAAACTACACATGACTAATTGAACAGATAATTAAATATAACTCAAATGGTTAAATGTTAGTAAATTTGATTATGATTGTATCTCGTATCTGCTGGGCGCCCCTCCGTTTAGATTCAGCTGCTATAAGGTACATATAAAGATGGATTTAGTAGGTTAATGTAATTAGTTAATTGCATATTTGACGAACTCAGAATAACCCTTTTTCTGGCAAAATTTGGCTCCTGCCTCCATCAAGTAAGCAGGGTGATCAGAAGTCAACCCAAAATTCGCACAGTCTTTTGGCACGGTTCAATTGATTGATACCTAAGTTATCGCGTCCCAATTGACCTTCCTTCGCCATCATGCACTGCCTTCAGGTCTTCCCCCAAGCCCAGATACCTCCAAATTCCTACTCCTCCAAAGTTTACTATTTACTTAGGGCGAACCGGTTTCGTCCTATATGCAATCATATACTCACGGGTTTGTGTGGAGTTACGGGTCGTGAATCCTCCCTCCACGTTCAAGAAATGAGACGAGAGTGACCCGACAGGCCTAAAGCACTAATTGTAAGTGAGTTCGTTTCATTCAATGAACAGTACATAAAAAGATATATATGTAAACATACGTTTTGGGAAGGTTTATAACTCGCAATACGAAACTACTTGCAACGCATCCCGAGCTCGGATCTCGCCCATCGGATTCTGCACAATCCTCAGATTGATACCGAATATATACGTAAGAATAGTGTGAAATATAAATATATACTAGTACAATAAGATCTTATCTGGCGATGTGTTCTGGAGATTCGCCATAACTCCAAGCTTTTGTTTGGTTTTGTTGACGGTTTTGTTTGAGAGATCCGCCATCTCTATGGTTTGATTAATGGTCCTTGTTACAGAAGCGAACACTGCCTTCTGTTGGTTGAACTGTATTTTTTTTTTTTCTTTCCCTCCCCTCCAATGTTCAACTTTTGATAAATTCTTGCTATCCCGTGATTCTCAATTGAAGCATGTAAATCCTCATTACCCCTTATTAAGCTATCCCGTGATTTTTCAACTGTTTCATGTAAATCTTCAACACACCTTTTTGAACTGCTACAATAAATCTGTTAATTTTCAATTGCTTAGGTCTGTAGATACCTCTTTACGTTCAAATTAAAAATAGTGTTTAAATTTTTTTTTCTTTTTGTTCCTAATAATTGCGCAATATAATAATTTTATCCCGTTCCTAGAAGTTAATACCTAAGTACGATATCCACTAATCAAGGTCATTTTTTTTTTTTTCTTTTTGTTCCTAATAATTGCGCAATATAATAATTTTATCCCGTTCCTAGAAGTTAATACCTAAGTACGATATCCACTAATCAAGGTCATTTTTTTTTTTCTTTTTTCCGTATTCGAACTAGTGTCCCAGTGACCGATTTATTTTGTAAACAATTTGAGCTTTGTAAACATTCTCGACGGCCTCGTGACCTAGATTCAAGCGTATGAGGTATGTTTACTTTAGACATTCCGGAGACGTGTGAGATGACTCTAAAATTTTCTTTGTTTGATAATGATGTACTTAGCGCAATTGTCTAGTCTGATACCCGATTACGTATACATATTTATTCATTTATATATACTTTGTCTCAATAAATAATTTATAATATGGATATGTACATACATAAATTTTATGATTGAAATAATTTCTAATATCATAACTTATTTCAAATGCTCTGGATTTTCTGAAATTATATTAATACATACATAACATTAAATATAAAATATTGATTTGCAAATTTATCACACATAACTACTTTTAATAGTTATTGATGAATTCAGAGGTAGGAATCGATACCCTTTTCCTCTTTTTATATAAGTGTTTTTCTTTTTTTTTTTTTTTATTATAATTTTTCTTGGGAACAAAAATTACATATATATATGTTTATATACTTACATATATAAATATATAAAATATACTTATTATACTTATAATATTTTAATATAGTTACATATCACATATTAAGCGAGTAATATCTTGGTCAAATAATTAATCCAAATACCAATGTTTGCTCCATTCCGCTTTCTCCTTGGAATCTGTAAAATTTTATAACGGAAAAGACTTACCCCTACCAAGGTTTTTTCCGACCGGGAAATACACGGTAACCTTGCTGCGATTTTCCTAAATTAATTTTTTATTTTCCTAAATTTAATTAAATCTTTTTGACTTCAATTTTTTTTTTTTTTCATTTAATCTAATTAATTAAAATGATGTATGAACTCTATCGTTCTAAACTGTATTTTATCTCAAAACTCGTTGGTTAGATAACACTTTAAATGATAGTTACTTCACGATTAATTTAGAGATGGTAAATTGTTGTTAAATTAAATTTTTATCCCTCCGAAATTTTTATGTATTAATAAAATATTATTTTGTTTTATTATTATTATTTAAGATAATTAATTTAAATATTTATTATTTGTTAGAACACTTTCACTTAGATTGAACACACGTATTTAATTATAACTTCATCACGCTAAATTATCACATCACTTCAGTTATTTATTGCACTAATATTAAACGCGAAATTTCTAAGTTTAAAAATACGATATTAAGTGATTATAAAATCCGAATTTTCCACTAAAACAAATTGTATTTATCACGAGCACTTTTATTTTTCACAAGTAATTAATGCGTTGGCTTTAATTTTTATTTTTCACTGACTCTAACTGCAAAGTATTTTTTTTGTATATCACTGACTAGAATGTGAAATTTTTCTAAGTATCAAAATAATTATCACTTAGAATTTTTCCACTTTAAGTCACCCACCGTTTCGTCACGTTCCGCGAAGTTACAACCTTTTCGACCACGACCGTAGACTGTCCTCAACTGGCATTTGTCTAGACTTTTATACCCCTCTCAGGTCCAAAAGATCGTATCTGAATCTCCTGTAATAAACCAATCTAATTACTATCAACTCGTAATTTCTTGAAACCTCTCCACTATTGTCGAATGCGGTCTCTTTGTACGTTTTGCGTTTGATACATTAAATTCTGTCTCGTACTTCCATACTTACAAGATCCGGATTTAGTAAGATCCATGTTTAATGGCCCAACTTCCTTTGTCCTGTTGTTCATACAAAATTAGCTTGAATTTAATAATTTTAAAGTTCTATTTTCATATATTTCGTAACATGTCCGTGCGTACGGCATCTACCATATGTTCCAAATCTGTCCCCAAATTCGCCTATCAGAGATATCTTCATGTCGAAGTCTTTCTCGCAAATTGTTCATTTTTATTTTATTATTTTTCCACGAGTTTTTCTGTATTCTATATGAACCTTTCCATTTAAAACCGAATTTTCTCTATTTACGTCGTATATTTGAATTTTCCATTTTTTTCTCGAATTTTCTTTTATTCACGACCCTCTTTCCATGAATTTCCTTATTTATTCTTACGCTATTGTTCATATCTCTATAGATTTTTATATTTCAAGCCGTATTTATTTTATTCACTGTTAATCTAAGATTTCCTTTGTTTTTCTCTGTCGTATCTCCTTTCCCCTCACTTCCCCGTACTTCCCTGATATAACCATATCGTTTTTTGATGTTTGCTGCCTCTTGGAAAATTTCATTTTCTATTTGTTATTAATAAATATATCATTTTTAACATCTTTATAGGAGATACCCCCACTTCGGCCCTTAAATTCCTGTCATTTTTATTGCTTCATAGAGAACGCCTTACAAATTTTGTCCCGTTCTTACGAAAAATCCCATAAACCATATGTCTTGACAGTTGTATACATTAGTTCCTGTACCCACCTGGCAATAAATCCTTTTTTATTTCAGTGTCGTTAACTTTTATGAGAATTCTTTAATATAAATATTTCATAAGACCCATGATAATTTTTATTACCTTTTTAACGGCTAATCGTCCTTATCTAAACAATTTTCATGTTCGAATATTCCTTGTTTATCACAACAAAATACATCTGAAATCGACAACCATTGTAATGCCTCATTTTTTTATCTGCAATCGCGTACTATGTTACTCTATAACCTCCATTTTAATTACGTAAAATGACTCCTTTTCCTGAGTTTTTCTATCGCAATGTTTTCAGCATTTTCCACTCCCCTCCGTACTGCACTCTATCTTCTTCTCTAACACTTGTTACTGCTCTAGACATCTGAAATGTACCCTCGCCTATTCTTTAAAACTCTCATTTTTTTTTGACGTTTCCTCCCTAAATCTTTCATCGTAATATCCTAGCTCCGTCTAAAATTGATAACAATAATTTTCCATTGTTTTTTCAACATTTCCATTTCCTTTAGCACGTTTTCCCTCGAATCGATCATCTCCGGTCGTCACAAACAATCGTATTATAGATGGAAATCTCCCTAACGCCTTACAATACGTTTTCGTCACTTGCTTTGCAATTTTTCACTTAAACTTTTGCATCGTGTTTACGTGTATCCTTTTTTTCCGCACCTGATATGTTTTAATGCGTTCGAGAACTAGGGTTTCTGATCCCTGGAATGTACCGGTTAATGATAACATTTCTTGGGGTCATCGTTCTTTTGTCCCTGAACAGATTATTTCTTCCCATGGAGTTTATTCACCTCTCGGTTTGGTGGGAACGTCAAACTCATTAATTACATTACTAATTGCCAAGTCCAAAGGTCGTTCCTTTGTTCTAAAAATGGGCTCGGCCCTCTTCCCGTTGATAGGCTGAATTGGTTTTTAATCGCTTTTGCTGCAATTCAATTGGCTGTCAATATATCACGGCCTAAAGCATACTGGGGAGTCCCTGTCTTTGATTATTTGTTGATACCATCTGTGATTTTTTTATCAATACTCGTCTCACTTTGTCTAATTATAGATCCCTACCGTAAATATGAATTCACTTTACTCTAATCCGATAGATGTCGTAGACGTGTCCGTTTTATAAGTAATTGATATTTTCTTTTTAAATTAAAGTGGGAAGCTACGATATTTCCTAATTTTCACTGTTGATCAATGCAATTCATCACAAACTGCATGGAAGCGTGCTGACTTAAACTGCTTGGACTAACGAAGCGGCATAGTCAATGAAAGTAGGTCGAAACAAATGCATGGTTTGTAGTAGTACGAGTGAAAGATGTTGGCTGGTGGCAACTCGTGTCTTGGCACACACTCCTTGCTTCATTCGAAAATAGGTCATCTCATACATACTCTTCCGACTCTTGACATAGCCTGTCTCAAGTATTTATGTTGTAATTTAAATTCATTACAACCTTTGCAAGATGGAGGAGTCAGCGAAGGTGTTATGTAATAGGATACTGAGGTTAAAGCATTACAATGAATAACACAATTTTTGCAATCTAAGATTGCATATGATTTTATATGATATCTATGACTTTACTCCTACATATACGTTACTCCGCTTAGAAGGCCTTGAGATTTCCTTTGGGGCCTCTGACATCTTTGGGGATGTTGTGTGGAAGGAAAATAAGTTATGAACATGGACTTTAAATACCATCTTTAACATCATATAAATTAATAGACCAGTCAGTGGTTGAGTGGGCATAGCGCTTGAGTCCCACTCGGGCGTCGCATGTTCGATTCCTCGGCTGGCTAAGTCCTCCATCACAACACAAGCAACATTTTCGGCTTTCTGTGGTGGTAATAGGAGATTTTCAAACATTGTTGGGTTATTCGTAACCCGGGAATGTTTGTCTTTCTTTTTAAAATGTTATGGTGTTATTTGATATTCATAATTTTTGTATAATTTCATTTTGTTTTAAATTGACAGCGCACATTATCCCGCTATTTCGACGTGACGCATGTGACGGCACAACTTGCCCCCACGTTCATCAGCAAAGTGAACACCGCTATTCAATTATTACTGGTGAGTTTATTTAATGCAAATACTCCTCTGTTTTCTTTCTCCGCTTTCTTAGGAGGGACTCTACAGATATCAATCTATTTTATAAGCCATAATATGCCATGTGATGGTAAGGTTGATTGAAATATGCTGGATTCCGAGGCCAGAATGCTGAATCTCTACAAGTACTTAACATATTGAATAAATAAGTACCGTAATGTGGGGCGATTTTTGAATCGGGGGGCGACTTTGACCTGCGCGGTTATCTGCTTGATTTTAATCGTTTCTTTGTGATGATTTTTTTTCGGGCAACATTGATTCAATGACGCTTCGAAAATAAGTATCAAATTGTTAGTTTCTATCTATCTAACTAACCATCTCGCCGTTTCCTAAATCGATCTTGGCACACACCCCTTGCCTCGTTTACATTCATACATCGCCTCATACATGCTCTTCTATTATTCTAACTCTTGACATGGCCCGACTCAAGTATCTGATTCACTTGGTCGTGCCATGTCTTTCTTGGGCGTCCTCGACCTCTTCTACCATTCACATTTGCGTCATATATTCTCCTTACACTCCTTTACTCGTTCATTCGCTCTACATGCCTAAACCATCTGAGCGTCCCTTTCTTAATTTTACTCATTATGCTTACATCAGCCTCGCATTCTTTGCGAATCTCCACATTTCTCACACAATTGTACATGGTTTTACACACATTCACCTCAGGGATCTCATTTCTACAGCATTCAGTCTACTTTCATCCTTCCTCTGCCAGTTCCATACCTCACTGCCATACATCACAGTAGGTACCAGTACTCCATTATGGACGGCTAGCTTCGCTTCTTTGGACAGCTTTTTGTTGGCGCCAACAGCGTTCAGCCCTCCATTATTGGAGTTACCTGCATTTACCCTTCTTTCAATATCTCTATCAGCCTTTCCATCTCTCGTGAATATACTTCCCAAATACACAAACTCATCCACCTGCTCCAAGTATTCATCATTCACAATTATGTTGCACATTGTTTCCCTACTCTCTCTTTCAAATACCATAACTTTAGACTTACTTACATTCATCACTAACTCATTCTTCATACATACTTCGTTCATCCTAGACACGAGAGACTGTAGATCTTCCATTCTGTTAGAAATCAGCACCGCATCATCAGCATTAGTTTCTATTTATATTTAAACATATTGATGGTGAATTGTGAAGATATATTTTTTTAAATTTTCATACAGAAAAATTTAAATACATTTTATAAATTCCTCAACGGTTATAACATTTTCGTGTAACTTATAATGTAAAGTATATCAGTGTCTATCGATTTATATGTACGACTATTCAAACTCGCTTTTTTTTCAAATTTTTCAGGATTGACGTATTGTTGTAGTAAGCTTAACCCCTCAGGCGTCTTGCATTTTCTGTTGGATGGTCCAGATTATTTCCGCTTTGCAATGAAATCCAAACAAATGGAATATTTCTGAATGCTTCTGAAAACTAAAAACTGTTTTTGAAAGGTGATGAAATACGCTTCATATTTAATTATTAGAAATAAACATGTAATTTTTTTCAATAAAAAGCTTTAAAAATGGCCCAACTTAATTATTAACTAACTTTTTTGGCCCAAGGTTTTTCTAACTTAAATAATGATAAAAAAAACACACTTTATTAGACAAATGTTTTATAAACGCTAGTCACCTAAATTTTTTGTCATTTTACCTCACAATGATGAATAAAAAATTCACAAATTTCTTTCAAATTGCAGTCGGAAACTTTGGTTTCATAAGAGACCTATATGAGATGTTCCCAAAAGTGAACAAATTAGCCTGAGGGGTTAAAAAATGTTATATCAAAGTCGTCTCACTTTGAAAGGTGACTTTAATCACTATTTTTAATTTTTTTGTCTTGACAAACGCATATACATTTAACTGTATAGGTATATACTTTTTTTCGATAAAAAGTTATTTAGTTTCAAAGTTGAAAATTGATTAAATCGCCCCATTTTACGGTACACATAAGTATTTTTTTTAAATGTTTGTCGTCATTGCTTACAGCATCATAGCGCTCTTTGCATATGGCTCAAGTATCTCGAAGAGCGCGTTAGTGCAGTCTGACAAGTGGCAACATCAAGATGGTTCAAAGGTAAAAGGGTGTAGCTTGGTAAGCAAGAAATCTACACATCAAAGAAGACGTTAATAAGATGTCAAATCAGAATAAAAACTATCTGGAAGAAACACGCACTTTAAGCAAATTGAAACACATTGTTATGAACACTAATTTGTTTTAAACTTCTTCATTATAATTAGATATGTATAGCAATCCACAAAATAAATCATTTTTACAAATAAATTTAAATGTGTAAATAAAATTGAGTTATGTAATTTTTAAAATTAAACTCACAAATTCAAATCTATCCAAATATATTATTAATGTACCATGATTTGATATAAAAAACAGTGTAGCCGTACCAAATGCTAAAAAAGTTGTCAATAATTGATAAATGTGGGGTAAATTTTATATTATTTCTTTTCAACATTCTGATTTTTTTTTTAGGTTGGCAGCACTCTGGGAGCCCCCGTGTTCGGTTACGTGGATCACCCGGTGCTCCAGGGTCTCTGGGCCGTCACAGCCGCATCCACCGTTGCCGCGGGATTAAGTTATGTCTTTTCTAAGAATACCTACAAGTATATAAAGCAAATGAAAAAGTAACTATTTTTAACAGTGGCAAACTTGGGTTATCATTGTATTATTTATTTATTAGAATTTTCACACACCATGCCCTTAGCAAAAGCACATCGATAAAAGTTTTGTCGATGATGTCGTTAACTTGTCATCGTACTCCATCAGGACTGTAGATCGCCAACGAACAAGTTTTTTTTTTTACATTAGCTCCACAAAGGAGGCGCTGAGGAAAATAATTCCCCTCAGGTACCCTGTCATCTTTGGGGTTGCTGTGTAAAGGGTCATTTTAGGAAAGGAAGGAAAAGGATATGAGGGGTGGGTATGAATCTGGGGGTCAGTGTGTCCAGGATTGACGGACGTACGAATCCGTCTCCCACTGCGGCGCAAGGCGATGTTCCGAGACAGTACGGCTGGAGATGTCAAAGGGACCACTTCAACCATTCGCTCCCGTTCCGGCCTGCAATGCAGGGCAGACGCATCCGCTGCCAAGACCCGGACAAACCTCACCACATGAACCTGTCAAAGTTGGTTATCCAATTAATGGTACCCGGGCTGTGGTAAAGCTACAGTTCACATCGATTAAATTAAGCATTTTTAATCGACATGAAGTGTTGTTTGTTTGTTGGCGATCTGCAGTCATGTTCGGAAATTATGACAAGTTACCGACATTATCGATAAACCTTTTATCGATGTGCCTGTGCAATGATGCCGTATGTTTGTTTGATTGACTGGGTGAGAATCGTGTATTGATTTTTTAACTGTTTTTTTTGGAAGTCCACTTTTAATTACTTCAATTGATCAATAATTTGTAAATTTAAACATATTTCATCAGTATGACTGTTACGCTTGATGGCTGGTAAAAATTCGATAGAACACTAGACATGGGATGAGAATCGGATTTAAACAAGGGACCTTATTTAAAGTAGCAAATATAATCAAATTCTAAATGATGTTGATGACTCAAATGTGACCATAGTTCAAACTTCTGGGCTAAAATTAAAAAAAAATACCTGACCTTCAAAATGTTGATTTAAGCCTCGACGACATTGAGCGAGTTCACAAGCTACTAGCTGGCAAATTTACTATCTGCTAGTAAACTCGCTCAGTATAATCGTATTACTAGCTAACTAGCAGATTGTGAACAATCTATGTAAAAAGTTGAAAGGGGGTCTAATGTGCTCGCTACTCGCTAGCGTATGGCGACAAGATGGCGGCCCTCCAACAGCTGATCAGCTGTCAAACAGCTGACAGAATTAGTTCGCGCGGGAGTAGTTATTCTCGCTGCTAGCTGCGTCCTCAGTGTTCTACAAAATATCGAGAGAATTAATTCGCGCGGGAGTCATTATTTTGGCTCATGTTATCAAAAAGGAATATGATTTATGTTCCACTTCATTTTTAACGCTGTAACACCCAGAAAAGATAGCAACAAGTGGTTTCAACTTGCTAGCTAGTTCGCTACTGAGCGAGTGGACAGTTTTGTGTGTCCTCAAGACAATCTTATTCGCCGATTCGCCCGCTTTTAAACTTGCCGGCTAGTAGCTTGTAAACTCGCTCAATGTAATCGAGGCTTTAGATAAAAATATCACATTGACAGTTTTGCATAATGTGAACATGTATATATATATGGAATGACAATAAGTCCTCTAGACGTATGGTGTATTTCACCACCTTTCAGTAAAATTGCAAATAGTATAACATCTACTCGTCGTATAACATTTTCTGTTTCTCTACCGCTGATTAACAATTTGGTAGGCGACTACAGGTACTGCCGCCCCGGGAACCATTTATTGGATAACCAACACCTCTGCCATAGGTCATCCCAAGTGGTCGCTACGTTTGGTGACTTAGCAGGGGTGCCCGGGTTCATGGGGTGAGGTTTGTCAAGTCTTGGCGGCCAATGCGTGTGCCCATCTGCTGCGTGGTGGGCAGGATTGAGAGAGTTTGATTGAGGGAAGTCTTTTCTCTTCTCCAGCCAGATTCTTTCGATCCACCACCTTGCACTGCAGTTCTTCACTCCTGGACACCCTGACCCCCAGATTCCTACCCACCCCTCATACCTTTTTCCTTCCCAGAACTTCCTATCCTCCCCTTCCTTAAGGGGCCCTCCACACAGCATTCCCTAAGATGACATAGGCCTTTAGGGAAATTATTTTCCTCAGGGCCTCCTGTGTGGAGCTAATGTAAAAAAAAAAACGCTCTCGTCACGTATGTAAATGTCTGTTCACTGATGTTTGCATAACTCTCAATCCTACAATTAAGTACATAATTGGGAGCTACTTTACAATGGTGAAATGGTCGCCAGTTTTTCTCTCATGTAGATATGTCACCACCGTGTTAATCCTGTGATTATTGCTACTTGACGAGTAGTTACTTAACAATTTACTAAGAGGTGGTGAAATACCCCCATACATCGATGCCTCCAAGTTTGCCACTTACGAGTATAAGAATGTTTGTTAAAGTTAAGCTAACAGGGTTGCACAAACTTATTAGTTTGACCCTGCGTTATTATATGTATATATATTTTTAAATGAGAATAATTATTTAGACAGTGTTATTCATTAATGAGTTTTATTTTACTATATCATTGTTATTTATACAATTATTTTGTTTTGTACAAGTTGAAGAGTTAAAATATTAAATAAAGGTATTTTACAATATTTCAACATAAACTAAACCCCGAGAATTCCTTTGGCAGTTCTGTATTTCTCGTAGGCGCTTTCTTCATCATGGAGGGGGTCGAATTCAAGACCTACAAAGGAAAATAAATGATTTTAGTATTATGATACAGTACGATAGTACCATCCCAGCCAAGAACACTCCTGTTCTGGTGCAAATGTTTCTGAAGGGTCCCATGACAATAGGCCACTTGCATCATATTTGTGATGGAGGACTTAGCCAGCCGAGGAATCGAACACGCGACGCTCGGGTGGGACCCGAGCACTAATGCCCACTCAACCACTGACTGGTCAATACCTCTAAAACACGTACACACAGCATAACATGTACGGGGGTTCTCTTCATAACATCTGTCAAAAAGTCAAACCAAATGATAAGTTCGCAGAGAACAAACAATAAATTTAGTGAACGTCAAATTCAAATATTTGCCTGAAATCAAAGTGTTGCCACATAAAAAAAAAAAATCAGTGTGGAATTTTACAAAATTAATAGGAATATTTTCGGAGACAGGACATTTTCATGTAGCGACGTCACGAGCCCGAATAATGAATTTATTTATTAAAAAAAACTGTACATTTCTAAAATTTTTTACTAACATTTTCGTAATCTTGGTAAAAAAAATTATCCTCACGATTTTTTCTAAGTCGTTATGAAATCCATGCAAGTGGCCTATTGATTCCCTGACAGTTGGCCTCCAGGCAAACTTTTATATGAAGTCGGTATCCCCTCCGAAAATTAAGCAGATATATGCGTTAAAAATACGATAGCAGTCAAGTACAATAAGCGTGTTTATACGTCAACGCTTGTGTCTCCATAGAAATCGTTCTAACTCCGTTATTGTTTTAGTGACATCCCTAAAACAAAAAGTAAAAGGTCGATAGTGGATCAAGCTGTACACCCTTATCAAGTTGTCCATAGAAATACATAACAAGAATATTCTGTCAGTCGCGCTGTTGACACATATTTTTACCCGCCAAATTGCCTGCGGGCCGCTCGACATTGTTAATTTTTATTAAATATTTTTATATGAAATGATAAAAAAGTGAGGTGACAAAAGTGTTTATTATACGTTTATACAATATAATAAGTATTGTTGTTTACATAATCTGTGATTTTAGTACCGTTTTCACATAAAAACATCACGTGAGTCATTTTTACATTTTTTTAATGTTTGCATTCTAAATTTTAATATTTACAAATGTTAAAATTTATTTGTAATATAACAATTTAAAAGCTTATTTTGTAATCTTTCTAAAACAGTTTTTAGTATTCAGCTACGTTCAGAAATGTTTCATTTATAAAGCTTTAATTGTGAAGCGGTAATAACACAAAGTTTTCGTGAAACTGTCATTTCGTTTGAGACATCATAAGTGAATATTTGCGATTTTCGGAGGGGTTGAGAAAATATGATATACCTACTTACACAAAATATAACTAAAGGTAAATATAACTAAATAAATAAAGGTCCCGAATAGGTGTACAAAGAGAATGTACCGCCGAATAGCAAAATGTAAAAAAATATTTTCATTCAAATGCATCAAGGATAAAACTATTTACAGTTATAAATCAACCTCTTTACTATCATTGAAGAAGATAACACTATTTATTGTATTTCTATTCTTCGATTGTATTTCTTTTTAAAACTGTATTCTTTCCGTTATAATTTTATGACTATTTTTATTTTATTATGTATTTTATATGTTTTTTTTAATACTAGATGTATGAAAAAATTTGCTTACATCTAAATAAAGTTACAAAAACAAACTAATCATCTAAACGAAAATATGAAAGAGAACAAAGACACAGAATATTAAAATGATAACGGCTGCGGGACAAACTAATTCGGCTACTGCCACCTCTTATTTGAATGTTGTCAATCTCATATTTGAAATTTTTAGAATTAACACGGCGTCAATGACCCTGGGTCACAATGACCCGAGGCGATTTAAAACGGCCATATTTTTTTTTCCCGTCAACCGTTCGATTTGAGCGCTTGAGTAGCTGGAGATACAACCCCCTTCTATCCGCACCGCCGGCGTGCTCAGTGCGACGCCGCTTGCCGAAGGAGATACATGTGCGTCAAGTTAAAACGGGTAAATATGACCTATAGTTGAAATGAAATTCTATAGTTATGTTTTCACAGTTGATTTTGCATGTGTTTCTTACTAAGATAATAAAAAGTTGATTTATAAAATATACTGGTATTATTTATATTTTTTTTGTGAGCAAAGACCCCATAAATAATTTTCAAAATCAAGATAACCCTTTCAGTTTTAGTACAACCCATCGATAAAATTCGGGTCACGGTTACCCGGCGTCATTGGCCGCGTAATTATTTTCACGTCATTGACGCCGGTGAACAATATTATCTTCGATAATTTTTTTTTTCTGTGTCTTGTTCTCTTTCATATTTTCGTTTAGATTATTGGTGTTATCTTCTTCTTCTATGATATATTACATTGATGGGAATAACCTTCAAAAGTTATAAAAAGAGAGTTGTTTTTATAAAAATTCAACCTCAACTCTGTACTCACCAATATATTCTATTTCTAAACTGAAAGGACCATTGATCTTATCCCCAACGGAGAGGCCGAAGTGAGATATTTTGTCCAGTGGCACTCGACTCTGCTTGTCCTGGATTCGACCCTTCGAGCCCATGAAGAACTTGGAAAAGGGTATCTGGAAATAAGGCAAAACATCAATATTTATCATTGGATGCCCTAAAAGTGGAGGGTGATTTAAATGTAGGGTGATTTAAGTGTGGGGCGACATAAGTTTAGTGCGACTTAAGTTAGGGCAACTTAAGTTTAGTGCGACTTAAAATTGGGGTGACTCAAGTTTAGGGCTATTTAAGTTTGTGGCGACTTAAGTTTGGGGTGACTTAAGTTTAGGCTGATTTAAGAGCAGGGTGAATTAATTTTAGGATGACTTGAGTATATGGTGACTTAAGTGTAGGGTGATTTAAGTTTGGGGCGACTTAAATTTAGGGCGACTTAAGTTGGGGGTAAGGAGAATATATGACGCAAATGTGAATGGTAGAAGAAGTCGGGGACGCCCAAGAAAGACATGGCACGACCAAGTGAATCAGATACTTGAGTCGGGTCATGTCAAGAGTCAGAATAATAGAAGAGCATGTATGAGACGATGTATGAATGTGAACGAGGCAAGGAATGTCTGCCAAGACCGAGTTGTTTGGGGGTCCATCCTCTCAGCCTTCCCCTCCGTGGAAACGGTGTGACGGTTAGTTAGTTAAGTTGGGGGTTACAAGTTTAGGGCAACTTAACCCGTCTGCTTATTTAGGAATAAATACATCCCAAAACACGTAATCGCGTTATGCTTTCATAAGACCAAAAACGTCCTGAGCGACCTTACATTTTAAAAGCTATATATCTCTCTTCCTCTCATGCAAACGTATGTATTTTTCTTTTAACCAGAAAGAGAACGAAATAATGCTTCTTATTGTCTTTGAAATATGAAAGCTATCTTGCATGGATATTTTACAATCTCGATCCAAAGTGACGGTTTCAGAATTTACGCAAGAAACCTACGCTGCCGGATTCTGAGCTGCGAATATATTGAACCAAGCAGACGGGTTAAGTTTGGGGTGATTTAAGTGTAGAGTGACTTAATTTTAGGGTAACTTCACTCACTTAACACATCCAATGGAAATTATTTTACGGGTCGTGGACTAAGGATGATTTACGCGTTCAAAGCGTTAAGGATGATAAATTAAAGATAATGCTAATGTTATTTTATATACTACTGACTTGACACTCTTTCAAACTAAAATAAAAATAAAGTTTTAAAACAATATATATAATATTCAAATAAAATGAATTAGAAAAGACGTTATTGTAAACACGATAATTGAATTTGAAATCTCCTGTTTGCTGGACAAGTGTGTTACTGAGTTAACCAATACCGCCACTCAATCGCTTTGCTAGAGTGAGGTTTTTATCACTAATAATACACATTTCCTGAAAACCATCTGATTAACTATTCAACTATTTCAACCATAGAAGAAA
Source organism: Limnephilus rhombicus (assembly GCA_929108145.2). Lineage (NCBI taxonomy): Eukaryota > Metazoa > Arthropoda > Insecta > Trichoptera > Limnephilidae > Limnephilus > Limnephilus rhombicus. Next base: position 7,993,475 of record OV815287.1, on the reverse strand, counting down.
AATGGGCCAGAATGGGACGCCTCGCAAGTGTCGCTAACATCTTTCGCTCATACAAATCACGTCTACACTGAGTGGCACCCCACTTTTGTTTCTGCCTACACACCAAATGCATAATTTCCATTAGCTCTGTTGCTTTGATAGTTTGTGTGGTTTGGTCGTCATTTGTTTGTTATCTTTGTTGTTTCAATAATTAATAAAAAATTTACATAAAATTATAACACTACCTTAGCAATCTGCCAATAGGGTCCGCCCCTGGTGAACAACACAAAGGAGTAGATGTCATTCCAGAGGAGGTCGAAGTATCCCTCCGTGGAGAGATTGATGAGGTATGACCTCCCGTCTCCGCGCACCTTCAGCACCAGCGTGTTGTAGTTCGTCCAGTCCAGGTACGAGTCTCTCTTGAAGGATTTCTTAATAGAAAACAGAGAGATTATTGCTACTTAAAATGTGGTCAACGAATGCCTACAGTGCGACATACCTAGATTTGCCCCAAGAACCGCTTATAGACATCAGGTGAAAATGCTGTGTTCTACTGCTTATCAATTAAAGGTGTTTTAAACAATAGCGACACTGATCTCTTCACCACCGGTGTGTGTATAGCAGGGAGATACATAGAGATCTATGTCCTCTAAAATAGCTGGGTTTATTTATTATTGGGTTTTATAGGATTGTTCACACGTGAGTAAGAACAATTCAATTATAAAAACTGTAAAAAGATACATAATACAAAAGAGATGGAAAAAAGATAAAAAGTGATACAAAAGGCATGAAAAATAGATGAACAAAACAAATGAAATAAATAAAAAAGAGAAAAAATAAAATAGCACAAAATAATTCAAGTTATTGAAACAACCGCCAGACTGAAAAAGCGGGTGATGGTGGCTTACCACATTCTTCTAAGCTGCAAGGAGTAAAATCCCCACCTCATGAGGATTACAAACAGCTGAGTCACTCCAGTATGTCCTTTTCAATACAGGGTTTTACAGATTGTACACAACTTATTTTATCCAGTGATTTCAGACACTATTTGGAGTAAAAATGTAAATGAAATTTTGGTCTCGATAAAAAATCAAAAACATAAAAAAACCGTAGGTATCGGACAGTTAGGGTCAGGGTGAGGGGTTGGGCGGTTACTCGGCTGAATGACCAGTGCTGAAATGTGGAAGAAAGTTTTTTGTTTGGTTTTAAATAAAAACATGCTCGTATTACAAAAAAGTGTGCAGTTCACACGCTGTAGAAGTGAAATCTTGACAAGAGTGGGGAGGCTACGAAGCACCGCACAAAGAGGAGACTGAGTATTCTATCTCATTCTCTCACAGGCTAAATCCTATAGATGTATGTGGATGTCTCTTTTTAGTGTCGCTTTTTCGTTTCATTGAGCAAATCAAAACGATGCTAAAAAAGTTTTTCACTTTAAAAAAAACATTAAAAAAAGTCACCAGACACCAAAATTTCATTTAGATTTTTACTCCAAATAATGTCAGGAATCACTGGTTAACCCTTAGTGGAACTTTTGACTTTTTTTTTTACTTCAAAATTTTGAACTGAATGACAAAAATGTCAGTAAATACAATGTTATTCAAATGTTTATGAAGTTTTTGACAACGGCAAATATTTGGCAGTTTTAGTTACTTCAATATATCGTCGCTGTGAAATCAAACCGGCATATCTGCAAAATGCATATTTTTCACCAGAGCGCTTCAAAGTTTTCGCTTGTGATATTTTCCATTTAACATCCGTTTGGTTCAGAGTAAAATTTAGACGAATACTGTTTATTGAAGTAGTAGTTGTGAATAAATTGAAAATTGCTTAAATTAGGAGAGATATGCCAGTACGAATTTAAAATCAGTGTAATATTTGCTTTTGTTTCACAGTGGCTTCTTCTTTTGGAACCTGTTAGAAAAAAAAGATAATGTTGTCAATGATAAAATAATGACTTTTTTACAATTTTTTTTATACAACAATCAACATAATATTGCTCTTCCTTTACTGGTAACTTCATAGTTTCATAATTTTTTATAGAAATCTGAATAAATTGACGGTATTATCCCGGCGGTAACTAACTTTAGGATACCATCATTTTTCTTCTTCTCATCAATGGTAAGTCTTTTGGAATAAGCTTGCCGCTCCCTTTGCCCCGTTCATTCCCTTTCTTCGCCTCCTCCCAGGCATTTGATCCGTAGGGTGTTTTGTAGTAAAAGCTGCCGTCGTCTTTAATTACTTTAAAAATTCGAATGTCCAACATGGGTAAAACTACTTGGGAGTCCTTCAGAGTTTTATGTCAAAAAAGTCCTCATGACTCAATTCATGAACCAGGTAAGGCTTGCCACTTTTCTTTGCCGTTTTCATGGCCATGGCGTACTGGGAAGGTACGCTTGCGTAAGTTTTTGGTAAATGAGACAAACATCACACTGATCTTTCTTCGGTGTGAAAAAAGAAAGGTTGAATGACTTTTGAAAATAGCTCTGCATTGGCAGTAGCTGATTCCTGCAAGGTTTGACTCCTTTTTTTCTTTTAGATAAACTCTGTGAAGTTCGGCGATAGATTTTTTACCATCGGTATACTCCCGAGAACTTTGAGATCTGCAGTAGTGACTAGGAAATCTGTAATTTTTTTCAATGTGAACATTTGCACTCTTCACAAGTTCTTTTTCCAACTTTCGATCCTTTTCATTTTTGCCTCTCATTTCCAAGCTTAGCACACCTGTGCTTTCGTCTGTTTTTTCAAAGGTTGTACGTATAGCTCTGTCCGATAGGTCAAAAGTGTTTTTAAAAAACTGTTTGCATACCCATATTTTTTCCCCATATTTCGTTATCGGGTATGATTGATTAGAGCCCCTTTTATGATTCAATGTAATCCTCTGATACTTGGGAGTATCTGTGTGCTATCTTTTACGAATTCTCTTTGTCTTTGAAAGTCTCCCATTCCCAAAACATTGCAAAAATCTTTTTCCGGTGCACTTGAGTTTACAGTTGTGGCAAGGAGGTTTCATGTTTCATTTGTTCTTTCTTCCTCGGGTTTTAGACTCGTATTCCTGACCGCAGTTTCGCATCTTCTTTGCTGAAGTTCTTCTATTAAATTTGCATCTTTTTAAGCTGTACGCTTTTTCCTTCAACAAACAACAATAAAGTAATCTAATGAAAAATATTAAAGCTATGCGGTAGTTAGTTTAAGTATCTACCTACAAGGGTCGATTTTGAGCCTAGTAAGCCGTAAAACATCTTGCATAACGATACCGAAGAAAAAAATAAACCGGCATATCTTCAAAAACATCACATGAAACTTTGTTTTGCTACAATTCAGACTGAATTATTAAAACATATTTCGGTATTAATTAACATTTTGCTTCATTTGCTGGGAGAAAATTTACCTGTAAACCGATATTTTGGCTTATATGCCGGTTTGTTTTAGTTGAGGCTGCTTTAAACGCTTACGAGTATTTAAGTGCAAACCGGATTATCTGCCAATAAGTATCTGCCACTGCGTAATAATAAACATGTACCTATTGTGAGATAATTCAGTTTTACTTACATGATGGACATTTTTCCTCCTTAAAGGTTTTGAAGCGACTGGCGTATCGCGCAATAGATCTGTCTTCTAATAAACTAAATGGCTATTCCCGCGTAAATGCATACCGGTCCAACGTTATCTGACGGATTTTTATTCAACTATACGATATGCCGGTTCGACATAAAAATAGACGGAAAAAAAAGAAATTTTTTGACACCAACAACTCAAAAGCTCGATTTTTGCACATATGCCGGTTTGATTTAACAGCGACGATATATGTGTTATTTTAAAAAGCTCACTGCTACTCCGCTAAGGGTTAAAGCAAGTCAAGTACATCCTGTAAGACCTTGTATAAGTTGTGCTTAGTAAGAATGTCTGCTATAAAGCATAGAAGATATGACCTACCTGGTGCCTGACAGAGCGTATTCCCGCATAGCCAGCACGCTTGATGCGGCCATCCTTGGGCACACGCGTGTCTAGAGTGCCGGAGAACAGACCGCGGCCGGCCTTGCTCATCTCGAAGGTGCACTTGCTGAAGCCCTCGCCGTGGTCATTGTCCGTGGTGGTCACCCAGCGCTTCAACTTACTCTCTTCGTCGAACACCCACACCGCGTCCGTCTCACCTGAGGGCAAGACAATTATTGCAGAATCATACTTAATACATGGGTCCATACAAAACAGAGGTAAAGGGGCATTATTCCGCTGCACGCTTCCTCAGGCCTCAGATGTGATTTAGGGGGGGGGTTAAAAAGTTGCTAAAAAAACATAACGACAAAACAGGACGACCCCATACCTAGCTCTCTCATTCAAAAATTAGGCATATTAGATTTGTCAAAGAATTTATATATAAAAATTAAAAAATCAGTCATTTTAAATACATGTAGGATTAAAGATTTTTTTAATATTTATATTGAGGGATCAGTAGGATTTATAGGTCCAATAGGAGTTCCACCGAGCCGATCCCTCTGATATGAAAATATCTGGAATCGGTGAATTATTTTTCCAATTGGTCTCTGGTAGGTTGACATGTTGTTCTTGTATTATTTTGTATTTATTATACTTATATAGTGCAATTGCATAGCGTGAATTGACTAGATGATCATTTGTGGAAAAATGTGTGAAAGGGTTTAGTCTTTCCTGTGGGGAAGATTTAACCCGGACATAAAATCTGGTGCTTTAAAATTCCACATGACAAACAAACATAATGTACTGTAATCCAAAAAGATACAATATACCTACATTCTATGCAAGTAAATATGTAGTTACTAACGTAGAACACCTGTAATTTGAGTTTGTTTTTGGCCAATTTTTGTTCGATAGTAAAAACTTTGCACATCATTGTGAATGCGCGACTAAACACTGACTGTGATGCGCGCGGGGAGTAGCCGGGCGTGGGGACGTGGGGAGTAGGTGAGGCACGGGGCGGCGAGGTAATGGTGCGTAGGTTTTGCGCGTCGTTCTAACCGGACGAATTATCATTAAAATATGTCAGAATAGGTCGCTTTAAGCAGTTGGTCGCTTAAAACAGAGTCGTACTAAACGGATATATTTTCCTACTAAAAGCTATGAAACCTATCTTGAGTTAACATTGTCGTCGCTAAAAACGGTCAGGCGTTATATGCGAAGTCGTTATAACCGAATTCTACTGCAGAAATACTCATGTAAATTTTTCAATATAAAAATTATGAATGCAACTTTGAAAAACCTGATATTTTCCAAACTAAAATTACTGATAAGAAAAAAAACAGAGTGTGCAATTCACACGCGGAAGAAGTGAAACCTCAGAAAACTAAAGTAGACAAGAGTGGGGAGGCTACGAAGCACCGCACAAAGAGGAGACTGATAGGCTACGAAGCACCACACAAAGAGACCGTTTATACTATCGCCCTTGAGGCGCTTTATAAATCATCCAAATATTATTTTATTATTATCTTATTTATTCTCTCGCAGGCTAAATCCTATAGATGTATGTGTTTTTTTCTTTTTAGTGTCGCTTTTTCGTTTCATCAAGTTTCAAATCACAACGGTGCCAAAGAAGTTTACACTTCAACAATAATTTTAAATGTAGCAGAGTTTTACCCAATTTGTCGACTATTATTCCGTCATCCTAATTCTCAGTATAATATTAATGTAACATTGTTACAAGTGGCACAGTTGGCAGACATTACATTATCTATATCTACTTTTTGAAGAGATAGGTTGCAAGTAGGTATCGCTAGTTAAAAGTACGGTAATTATCGGTTCGGACTGGCCACGCTTATTACGAATAATTTTTAGAAAAAAACTTTAGATTCGCCTTAATTACTATAAAAGGAAACTTTTTGGCTTTGGGGCGGCGGAAAATAATGCATTTTAATTTTCAATTGCATAAAACCAAAATTCACTTCGCGAACCGACGCAGCGAAAATCCGCGGCCGTAGCTGTCACTTGCTGTCACTGTTATGGACTGTAGCTGACTTCGTGGGATACCTACATGAAATACCGCGAATCACAAACCATGTTACACAAACCTAGCGTAGCCGCTAAGCCACTTGAAAACTGGGATGTTTTTCTTGCCTTGATGCGAGTAGGCGTTATAAAGGGGCACTTTCTTTTGTATCACAAACCATGTTACACAAACAAGCCCGCTAGACAAATTTCATAATTACGCGCCTTATCCCACGAAGTCGGCTACAGTCGTATTAGCTCTTGTTAATTTATCAAGGATACCAACATCACAGTGACATGTACGGCCGCGGATTTTCGCTGTGTCAGTCGCGAAGCGAATTTTGGTTTTATGCAATTGAAAATTAAAATGCATTATTTTCCGCCGCCCCAAAGCCAAAAAGTTTCCTTTTATAGTAATTAAGGCGAATCTAAAGTTTTTTTCTAAAAATTATTCGTAATAAGCGTGGCCAGTCCGAACCGATATTTACCAAAAGTACAAGTCAAATATAGTATGATTTTGGGAGGAATGCAGATCCCGCCAATGTGGGGGATTTTAATAAAAATGCACTTTCTAGATGAGAAAAGTGTGGAAAAGTTGAATAAAAAAGAAATTAAGGTGCGCTTGGCAAAATTGAGGGAGATACAGCCGTTTAAAGAATGAATAAAATGACACTTCGTGAACTGAAACTACGCCATTTTGTTACTATTATGTTGGTATCTCAGACTTGCTATTAACCTGTAATCGGCCGGACACGCTCATTTGCGCGCAGCTTTTGCGCATGCGCGAAAAAAATATTTCGAAATAAAAAAGTTTGTCTGCGATTTTGACCCTTCTATGTACAGAATTTGTATGAAAACAAGGTCAGAATCGCTTGCGCCAACATCATTGATGATATAGCCGACTATAGAACCGGTTGATACGATTGTAGCCGACTTCATGTGATAGATGAGACGCGTAATTATGAAATTTTTCTAGCGGACTTTTTTTAAACGATTTTTTAAACTGTTTATCACCTTCCAAATTAAAGTAACCTAACCTAAGACTACGCTAAACATGGTTTGTGTAACATGGTTTGTGCCCCTTTATAACGCCTACTCGCGTCAACGCAAGAAAAACATCCCAGTTTTCAAATAGTTTAGCGGCTACGCTAGGTTTGTGTAACATGGTTTATGTAACATGGTTTGTGCCCCTTTATAACGCCTACTCGCGTCAACGCAAGAAAAACATCCCAGTTTTCAAGTAGTTTAGCGGCTACGCCAGGTTTGTGTAACATGGTTTGTGACCATTATTAATTCTGTTTTTCATAATTACGCGCCTTATTATATATCACACGAAGTTGGCTACAATCGTATCAACCTTCGAATAGCAAGTCTGAGATACCAACATAATAGTAACAAAATGGCGTAGTATAAGTTCACGAAGTGTCATTTTATTCATTCTTTAAACGGCTGTATCTCCCTCAATTTTGCCAAGCGCACCTTAATTTCTTTTTTATTCAACTTTTCCACACTTTTCTCATCTAGAAAGTGCATTTTTATTAAAATCCCCCACATTGGCGGGATCTGCATTTCACCCATGATTTTACCTGGCCTGTTGATTAATAAGGGATCGGTTTCCAAAAATTCCACAACTTCATTCTTCCAGATTCCTATTTCCTTTTTGAGTTCTTTGAAGCCTTCACGTATCTGCATCAGTGCCGGTCTTTTATCTATTATAGCAGTTTTGTAACCTCCCTTTCTGTCCGCTTCCCAAAACGAATTATTCACAGAGGAAGTATGCAAATGTACGACAGGAGTTACACTACATTTTACTAGTGGTAACTTTGAATAAGAGGTTATCCGACAAAAACATTTTGATAAAGAAGGCAGCATGTCTGATTATGTATAATATTATCAAATATATATTTAAAAAAAACTGATGTTTTTAAACTAGAATAACTAGGAAGGCTATGATTAATAAGATAAATATTATATTTTATTCTCGTAACATTTTTGTAAAATCTGACATACGTCAGAAAACAATCTATGGTTCATAAATATGCTATCTATGGTTATTTTGAAATTACAGGCGTAGAGATTTTTTAGGTGCAGGGTATAGACTAAAAAAAATCACATTTGGTCCCGTAAAGTTCCCACTTAAGTATATTATTTATTTATTTCTTTGCAATTCACACGCGGTAGAAGTGAAACCTCCAGAAAACTAAAGTAGACAAGAGTGGGGAGGCTACGAAGCACCACAAAAAGAGGAGACCGATTATTCTATCTCATTCTCGCAGGCTAAATCCCATAGATGTATGTGGTTGTCTCTTTTTAGTGTCGCTTTTTCGTTTCATCAAGTTTCAAATCTCAACGGTGCTAGGGAAGTTTTCTCTTCAAAATTGTTAAATGTAAGGGTTAGTAGTAAGGTTAATAAGAAAACACATGCTGAGGTATTCGAATGTTTTAGATAAAGTGTTATTAGGCCGTCATAAGTAAAAGCACAGCATCGTCATTGAGATTCCTGTGGTTCCCATTTGAGACCCATGGCGGCAGTATTGAACATTAGGTTAGTAAGTTAGTAGCAGTTGGTTATGTAATAATATTACATTATATTATTAGCAGTTACATAATATAGACACAATGAAGTAACAATTAATTAATGAAAAGAAAAGATACTATGTGAAGTGAATTTAAGACTAAAAGAGAATAAAACAAAGAAAAGTACATGTTAATAATGCAAGTATTTGAAAAAATTACTAAATAACTACACAAAAATAACATATTTAAGTAGATCTAATTTCATAATTCACAGACTAATTAAATTGTGTTTTGTTTGGTTTGGGGGTGAACAGATTTTGAAAAAAATTGCGCACCTTTAATTTTTATCCAGTTTTTGATCCGTTTTTTTGGTTGTGTGTGGTGAATTATCGGCAGGATGTTTTATATTACCGTCAATATTTTGCCCAGACCGTCAAATTTCAGTGAAACAACCACTGAGGAGAAAAAATTCCCTAAGGGCCTATGTCATCTGAGGATGCTACGTGGAGGGATTTTTTTGGGAATGAAGGGGAGGAAGTTCTGAGAAGCAAAAAGGTATGAGGGAATCTTGGGGGGCCAATGTGTCCAGGAATGTCGGACGTATGAATCCATCCCTCTCACTGCGGTACAAGGCAATGAGTCAAGAGAGTCTGACTGAAGAGGTCAAAAGGTCTCCCTTAATGAGTCTCTCCCGATCCGGCCCGCCACGCAGTAGGTGGGCAAACAAAGACCTAGACAAACCTCAATTCATGATTCCGGGCACCCGTGCTCAGTCACCAAAGTGACTGTTGGGGTGGGTGTATGTGGTGTTGGCTGTCTAATAAATGGTTCCCGGGGCGGCGGTACCCATACCTTTCTTCTAAAATTGGAATAAGCTGCCAAAAGGCAAAATAAATTGAATGTATTTGTCACTAAATAATACTCTCGAACATTTTCATAAGTGTGCAACTATTGGTTGAAACTTGTTAACACTAAAATTTTCTTGGTCTAGGCCAACGATCCTCAACCTTTTTTGTCTTCGGGCCACATACATGTATTTGTAAAGTTACGCGGGTCGCAACACTATACTGGTATGACGAAAAAAAAATCATCAACCCCCCCCCCCCCCGCACCCCCCAACAAAGAAATATTCTTCTTCCCATTTGTCTTGAAGCACTCTTTTCGTCGGTCATTTTTCGATTGCATTGTGATTGTGAAGACACTCCCGCCATTAATAATAATAATAATAATTGGATAATTTGTAGAGCGCCGTTTTTGTGAAAAATTACCTAATTATGAGTTTTTAATTTATATCAAAACAGTACTTTCTACGACAGCAAGAAATGCTGTTAAAATTAGTAGGTACCTGACTAACCAGTGACATTAACCAGTTTTTATGTATTATAATTGATGCGGTTATTTCTAGAAGTGGCACTTTTATTTATAAATTATGTGCGTACTTATGTGTCAAATATTTGTTTTTTGGGAATAAATATAGCGTGTGTAAATAGCAACACTCTTACACATCTGCCCTGATGATAGACACTGTAACGCTTTCCGAAACGTTGGCTAAAGAGGGAGGTAGCGCAACACGTCATAACACCCCAAAAACGAATAATAAAAAAAACATTGTGGCCGTGATAATCTAAGCAACGTATCTTACTCTTGTACCAGATCATGTGGACCATAATGACAATCCTTTTCGGGTGTCACTATCTGTGCGTCAAAGTCGAAACGAATCTCAAGATATACGAAATTTAGAATGATAGTTTTTTTAAATCAAGTTCCTGATGGTAAAGTGGTTAGGGCCGCATAAAAAAGCTTAGCGGGCCGCAGGTTGAGTATGGCTGGTCTAGGTGGTTCTTCGCGCCTGGACGAAGTATGAACACATTGATGATATTGAGATATTGATCTTTGTTTTTACATTACGTTATTTTTTACTTATATTTTTATAAACCATAAGGATATACAAGTATATTTTTTAATTTTCTCTATTGTTGAAAATGGTTGTTAATTCATGTATTATTTTTTGTAAAATTTCCTCCTTTTCTCAATGTCATTTTTATTTTTTTTTTAAATTTTATTATTTTGCTTGTTCTTAACGGTTTGGTAATGACCGATATTTGGTTATTATGATTTCTCTTGTGGTACCTGTTCACTAAATGCGGTACTGATAACTTTTCACTCAGCAGCCATACAAAGTAAAACTATTTTGACAGGTGAAAGTTGTTCAAGTGGTTTGTAAAAATGTAAATGATAATGATAACAACTTCCTATTCTAACCAGTGAGCCGCGAGATTTCAATGCCAGGTTCCTAGTAGATGGTAAATTAGTTTGAATTGCATTGTAACACGTCAATCGATAGTCTATTCTGCGACGATGGGGGCTCCCAACGCTAACGGGGTAAGAATTTAGTTTTATTAATTTTCTAATTTTATTGAAAATCTACATGTTTCAATGATGTGGATTGTGTGCTATTTATGAACGTGTCGTATTTACACAAATTAACCAACAAAGTCTATGGATTTAAATATGACAATGCATTGCTCGAATGCACATATGTTTTATAATTAATTATTCCCTTTATTGTATAATTTAGAAATTTACAATCAGAGACACGATTTTTAATATGTCAGTGATAAAATTTTCTGCAATATTTTTAGATTTCGATGTAAATTTTGAAATTCGCCGTTTTTTTAACACTTGAGGAGCATTCCAAGTGTTTTCTTTCATTTCTGTGGCTTGTTTCGCTTATATACATTTTTAATGTTATTAGATCATACATTTATGTTATTAAAACTTGAAATATTGTCATTGTGGTTTTGGCTGATTGACTCCTTTCACTTTTCAAGTCACTATAAACAGGTTATCTTTGCTAAAATTTAAAATATGTGCCATTTGAAATAACATTTGATACCTTATCACATTTGAAATCAGAGTATAATGAGCCTCAAAGATAAGTAATTATAAGAATTTGTCACTTCCTCTTTGAATATGATAACTAATTATAAAAAAGCTGATAAATATTTAGATTAAACAATTAAAACGATATCTTTTGATTGAGTATTTACTTCCCGTACCTGCGATCAACCATTATAATTCAATTAATATTAATATTTAATTAAATGAAGACAATATTAGCTAAACTTTTGAAAGCAGAAGGTCCTTGGTTCGAGTCCCAGAGGTGCCAATATCTTTTTCTGATTTTTCTGTCTCCAGATTTTCGATTGAGTTTCGCTAATATTGTCTTAGGGATCGTCCATTAATCACGTGATGTTTTTTTTTAGCAACATTTTAACCCCTCCCCCTGGCGATTTGTGGTGAGGTTTTAAACTAATCCCCCCCCCCCCCCCCCAAAAACACTATTTGTATTTTTTTTTAGTACAATGTATTTTGAAATTTTCAGATTATTATCATGAAAAATACATACACGTGATATCTCATTATACCCCCCCCCCCCCTCGTGATTTTTTCCGACCCCCCCCCCCTTTCAAGCCTCACGTGATTAATGGATGACCCCTTATATTGTCTTTAATATTAAAATTTGAGGTTTTACTCATAAAGTTAAGAATAAATATATATTTTTTAATTTTATTGACCTTTTTGTGTGTTTCATACTACATTAGGGTAGATAATTTATTATTTATTTACTCTTTTATATGCCTAAGAGGCTTTTACATTGGGTATGTAATGTTTACAATTTTTTACACAACGGTTTAGGTATTAATAAACAATAAGTTGGTTGCAAAAATAATTTCTTTCATTACAGTGGTTTGGGGCCGTTCAAGTATTACGTAAGCAGATTTTTTGAAAATATTAACCTCCCCCCTCCCCCCGTCAGCAAAAGTAAGCAAAGCTCTTACCCCCCCATCCCTGCTTACGTAAACATTAATGAATTAGGGACATCTAAGGCTAAATTGACCTCATTTGAAAAAAAACTTAATAGACTGGATTTATTCTTAGTCGCTGCTTGTAATTCGTCTTCAATTCTCGACACAATAACATCAAGTTCCTTGTCAGACTTTGCTTGTAACTTAGGTAAATTTTTGAGATCGCTGGCAATGGTTAATATGCACTTTAAAAAAAAAAAATCTTTTGATTCACCTTAATTACATTAAAAGACAACTATTTGCATTGGGGGAAGTGGAAAATATTTCATTCTAAATTTCGATTACGTAAAATTAAAATTAGCTTTCATTCTGTGAAACGAGACCGTCCATTTTCAAACATTATTTTCAAATGTCATTTTGTTATATTGGTATTCTTGTTACTGTACGAAAAGATGCTAGAGCAAAGCGTAGCAGACTTCATGGGAATTCTAGGTTAGTGTAACATGGTTTGTGATACAAAAGAAAGAGCCCCTTTATAACGCCTACTCGCGTCAAGGCAAGAAAAACATCCCAGTTTTCAAGTAGTTTAGCGGCTACGCTAGGTTTGTGTAACATGGTTTGTGATTCAAAAGAAAGTGCACCGTACCTTCAAAATCTTCTAGCCGTTCGTTATACATTCAAGTGTATCAGGAATACCAACATACCAAAGTGACAGCTAATGAGCTAATAGCTAATGGCGTACAATCTCACAAGACTAAAGCTAATTTTAATTTTACGTAATCGAAATTTAGAATGAAATATTTTCCACTTCCCCCAATGCAAATAGTTGCCTTTTAATGTAACTAAGGTGAATCAAAAGGTTTAAAAAAAAAAAAGTGCATATTAACCGTTGCCAGCGATCTCCAAAAATTAATGTAACTTATAATTATGCCACACTTCGTTAACTAACGTCTGTATATTTTGTACTATTATATTTACATGAGATTTTTTGAAACTTTTGAATAATTTTTGGTATAACTTAGATTTGTCTATTTGAAACGATATTTTATTTATTTATTTATTTACACACATATACGGCACAACATGTGCCATTAACAAAATTGACATACTTATAATAGTACAACAACATGAAGAATAACAGTATAAATGTTAGTAAAATTTAAGAAAAAAGGTAAAAAGTAATGTAATAAGTAGTGTATAAAAACTATAATGTATAAAAGTAAATTATAAAGTGAATAGTATAAAGTATTAAGTATTAAGTACAAACTATAAATTATTAGGTAAAAGTAAAAATAAAAATTTAAAGAGAAATAAAACAATAAAATGTAAAATGTACAAATAAAAGATACCTATCTCAAGGTACCTACAAAGATTTAAATATAAAATATAAAAAGTAATAAATCCTGGATTATGTTAACAGATATGATAAATTAAACAAGCACCTATGATTTCTAGTGCATTAATAGTTTTAGAGTGAAGTACTGGTAGGCATATTATGTTTACACAATGTATTATATTTACGTGGTACTAGCAAACAAATTTAGTTTAACGCATCTTTTGTATGATTACCATTCAACTTTGGCAAAAGTGGATCAATGGTAAAACAAACATCAACTTACAACACATCAAATCGTCAATCGTACTGAAACGAAACAATAGATTGGCAGTAGAAATTTAGACAAGTGAATAGTGAATTTCGTTTTCGAGCATAGACAATTAGGGTTGCCATATGTGTTCAAACCAAAATCGACTAAATTTTGTAGAAAATCCGTAAAAATAAAAATATTGATACTGCTGACGTAATAACCATCCAGACTCCCCCACCACCCATGTAGCAAAAATAAGCAAAGCAAAGACCCCCCCCCTGTCCCCCGTAGTGCTTACGTAATACTTTACTACATCCCTTTACAATTGGATGAAATTAATAAAAATAATAAACTGAAATTATCAGAAATAATACCATGACCTAAAATATTGTTTGTATATTTTCAACATCGTATTTGTTACATTAAAAATGTCAATATCATTGGTATGTTTGTTTGGTATTCGGTGTAGGCGAAGAATTGGTGAGTTTGCTACATAATTTGTTGTGAATGGTGACATTGAAATTGGTCCTTATATCTAGTGAGCAGAGTAGGTATTCTTAAATTGACCACACTCGGGAGTTCGCAACAGTCGAGCTCCAAATTTACAATTTAAAAAAGAAGTATGGCGTGCGCATGCTATATTTGGGCTCTTTTGACTTGTATATATAACTCCAGGTGGCCAGTTCCGAAGAGTACCTTTACCCGCCCTCCATGCTGCAGAAGGTGGACTTTGCCCGCAGCCCCACCAAGTTCAACCCGCCCATCAGTGCCCAGGATCCCGGAGAAAGCTGGATGGTGGTGCGCCCTCTTCAGCGAGGAGACTATGATAAGGGTTTCTTACAGTTACTTAGTCAACTTACTAGTGTGGGAAATTGTACACGCCAGCAGTTTGACGGTAATTGATTTTTTTTTTTTTTTTTCTAGCTTTTTAAAAGATTTTTTATCAAACTTTACCTCATCTTACATAAATCTTTAATCACATTTTAAATTAACCCCTTGTACTTGTTTGCTTTTCGGAACAGCTCACGTAGGTCTCATAGAAATCATTGTACCTCCATTACTGTCATAATGAGAAATATGATTTAAATGGTGTTGGAAAGAAAAAACACTATGCTTTATATTCGAATTTAGAAGTTAAACACAGAAATATTAAAATGTGCACCTTCATGAAACCAACCGCAATTTGAGAAAAATTTATGAAACTTTGACTAATTCTTTTTTTATGAAATGACAAAAAGTGATCTTTCAATAACATTATTTATATTACATTTGTCTAATAAAGCGTGTAAGTGTTTTTCTTTTTTTTCATTATAGTAATTTTAGTTAAATAAAACGTAAGGTGAGCCATTTTTAAAACTTTTTATGTTTGCATTCAAAATTTTAATATTTCAAAAATTATAAGTTTATATCTAATAACAACGTTTAAAAGCGTGTTTCATCATCACATTTCAAAAATAGTTTTTAGTTTTTGGATACATCCAGAAATATACCATTTATTTGGATTTTTTGCACAGGGGAAATTTTCTGACCTGACGAAATATGCCTGTGACCTGAAGGGTTAATAATAAATTACAGCAGTCGCTCCTGGATATACCCTCCAAAGGCAAGAGTATCAAGAAGTTTAAGTAACCCATCGACCCTATTAATGATACATAATAATAATGCTTGCTGTTGTTGTATAAATCTGTTAATTAATTTATTATTAACTCCAAATACAAGTCTAAATTAATTAAAACTTTGATCATTGTTATTTAACATGAAGATATTAATTTGAGTATTTTTTTACAGACCGGTTTCACTTTATGAAGCAATCCGGAGGTTATTTTGTAACAGTAATTGAGGATACGAGATCTAAGAACATCATCGGCAGCGCCACCCTGGCCATTGAGCAAAAGTTTATTCACAATTGCGCCCTGGTAATATTTATTTCCTATTCCTTACGCCTAGTACGCACATTCTTTCTTACTCAACGGTTTTGCTTGATATCGAGTATGTATCACCGTGTAACGGCAAAACTCATGCCTTGATGGCTCGTTCCGTGCTGACTCACGGTGATTTCTAACACCTAATTTCTTTCTTACTAAGGTACTTGCTTTGAGCTATCGAGCCTGCCATTAGAGCGTGCATGGCACTAATGTGTATGTTTTTAATCTAATTTTTAATGGATGTTCCTGTATGTGTAAGCGTAACTCGGTGACCCTCCAAAAAGTTATCTTTTTGATTTGATACTAGTAAATCCTTCTGTCATAGATTTTATCTATTCATTTCAAAAGGAATTTATTTAATCTCTCTTTGATTTAAACGTTATCTTTGATAACAGATACATAAATACAATTGAAATCGAACCGATTCATTTCAATATGCCATTATAACAAATATTGTGTGCTGTGGTATATGTTATTGATTAAGATTTGTTGTGATTTAAATAATTTTATCACACCGAATAGAAAATATGACGTAAAGCAGTTATTTTTCAGAAATAATAAATATGTAATCTTATATTTAAACTGTAAATTTTTAGATTTCATTTCATTGTACTCTTATCTGAAATTACTGAAATGTATTGTATTATTGATGAATTTATTTTTAACCTTTTCATATCTGAAGGTAAAAATCACATGTCTCCCGAAGGGGGGATCACTAGGGTCCCCCATATATGTATTGCAGAATTTAAGTACTTTGGATATTACATGACAAATAATGCATTTTATTTTTCTTTATAGCGAGGACGATTAGAAGATGTAGTTGTAAATAATACATATAGAGGAAAGCAGCTTGGAAAGTTGTAAGTTATTTACTGTTTTTACTTTCATGTGCAATATATGATATTGTGCCTTATTGAATATTTAATTGACTTCCACAACTGGAAAATTATGGATTCTGCATTGTACGTGGACAAGTTAAATCCACAGAGTATGTTTATTGTGGAAGAGTGTCTGCTCCACAAGTTCTCCAGGGGTACATCAACGCGCACGACGTAGGATGCTGTTGAAGGGTTAAAAAATTTCAGCATCCCTGTTTATATTAGTCACCATGATCTCTTTAACCATACAAATGTGAAGTAGATAAGTTTTAAGGTTTTCACGGCCAAAAGCATTTTCATTATTGGTTTTTGGGGTGTTATGCCGTGTCTGCCGGATCTGTCCTGATGATGGACACGGCAACGATGTCCCAAACGTTGGCTAAAGAAGGACGTAGCGCAACACGGCATAACACCCCAAAAACCAACGAAAATGTGAAGTAGATTTAAGTCTTGAGGATATGGGTTTGATTCCCTCGTTCATTTTCGACCCAATCATTTTGATCTGATCATAAACCACCAATGATCGATTGGGTCACTTTTCAAAAATGATTTAATCATTTAACTGATCTCAGATAATTTCAATTTATCGATCAGCTCAGACAGTACCGTGTCGGGCTTGATGAGCGACTATAGACGTTACCTGAAATATACTAATCCCAGCGAGATATCTAACTTGACGTCATCATTCTAGTACCTTCTGTATTTGTCATTTTCAAATAAGACGCGTGAGAAGGAAGAGGACAAACTTCGACAGTTCTTGCTGGGACTAGTTTAGGCAGTGACAGTCCATTTCAGATTAACCATCCATTTCTGTGTTTCGATATTGAGACTCGAGACACCCAGTCTACACAATTTATACATCTATGGTCCATGTCAACACATTGGCGACCCATCGATCTATCTATGGCATCTGTTCTATGTTACCCAATCAAAGATCGGGAACTTTTGACTCAATCGGTTTGCCAGTGGGTCATGTAAAATGATCGATCACCCCAAGTCGATTTTATAGTTCTATAACCACTCGAGCGATATGTGTTCGGTTTTAAATTTATGGCTATTCGATTTTATTAATATTATTCACAAAATATTAATACGGAAATATGTATATGAACTGCTAACTGCGCTTTAAAGTCAATGAATCCTCCTAGATTTCACTGATTATCTTATATTTTTAGGTTCTATAAACTTCGGCTCATTATGGCAAGCGATCGCTCAAAACGTTTTGCAAACTTGCCAAAATATGCCATAAATTGTTGGGAGTGGTTAAGAGGGCATTACCGGAGAAAACCAGAAATATGTCATTTTCAAATCAGATTTTAGAAGTATTGACTCTTTTCCACAACAAATTATAAATGGATTTCGAAAGATTGTTCTTTTATCTAGCATTCGCATGTAATAAATTTTGAGAATTTTTTTAAATTTTTAGTATAATAAGGTTATTCCATAGGTCGTTGGCAGATTTGTTAAATTTTCAAAAAAGATTTTGTATTATACCACACCCATTTTAAATAATATAATCATGCAGTAAAATAAATCAATACATTATCTAGCAAACGCATGTTTTAGAATTTTAATTTAAATAAAATCATAAAAAATATGTACGTACATGTGTTTCTTGACGAAAATTGTTCCATTTGTGTATTTATTTGCGCACTTACAAACTAATATATTTCAGATTTTTTTAACATTCTTATTAAATTTAGACATTATTGAAAAATGCTAAATACTTATAATCAAAAAATAACTACAAAAAGTACATTATTTTAATAGTTTTATCATCACGCCTTTCAGAAATTTTGGATGAAGGTATAAATTAAAGCTAATTTGAATTGAAATAAATTCGATATTGAGTTATAATTTTAAAAAGCTGGTACGGAGAATAATTAATCTTTCTCGTTGTAACCGCCCTGCACGATCGTAAGAACAACTTTCGACGAAATGTGGCTTTTCATCCGCTGGCTGGTTAAACGCTCTTAAGGAGCGTTGATTCAACAACCACATTTATGCATTATGTAACTTTCTGTAGATATTGAACTATGAGTTTGCGTTTTTTCAGGATTGTAGTGACCGTTTCTCTGCTGGCGGAGACAATGGGCTGCTACAAGATGTCCCTAGACTGCAAGGATAGTCTCATTGAGTACTACAAGACCCTGGGGTATAACCTGGAGAAGGGCAATTCTAATTCCATGAATATGAGGTATGTAATTGTTCAATTTGTTTGTTTACTAATTCCTGTTTTGGGTAGAATATAAATCTTTGCAGTTATTTGTCAATAATCAAAGAAAGCATTTATCTTAAATCTTGATTGTGGAATGGTCGCATTATCTCTCTTTTATTACACATATTGAAGTTGTGTAAAAGCAAAATCTGCAATCTTCATAAATCTGTCATTATTTTGTGACATGAATGACACATAATACGCAGATAATATAAATTTGATGAATTTGTTTCAAATAGTTGCTATTTTAATATACATTACTAAGTAATCATTTGGACAAACTTTGAAGTTATCAGTTTTTTGTTTAGTCATATTGTTTTAAAAAAAAGAATTTATCAAAATAAATTCTTGCAACACATGCACCTACACAATGATTTAGTTTATGGTTTTCCTTAATTTTGTTCCGTTAATATATGTATGTATTTCTAATACGGCTCTTTTCAAACGCCCGGAAGGGTGATTCTGTATCTTTTGTGACAACGTAACGCTTGTAAAATTGGCCATATACGACACATTTTGACAGTTTTCTTAAATGCGGTATTCCGTATTGCGCTAATGAGCTAAATATTCCGTTTGCGTTAAGACATCAACTCTCAAAAGTAGTTACCCTAACACCAGAGATGACGGCGTGTTTTGCCACGTAATCTCCGTTAAGAGATATTAGTTGAAAATTTCCAAATCGAATGTTAGCGTGTACAAACATCAAAATAATACGACCAACGGATAGTCATTTATGAACACCTATTTGGCTTATATGCAAGTAGTTTTAATAACTAATAAATAGTAATTTGTGTTTTTAAGTTGTTAATTAATCCATTTAACACACGACAGGCATAGATGAGCCAATCACAGAAATTTGACAGCCGATAATGCACGACGGACGTCTTCCGATATCTGACAATTTTACCTTTTTATCTTAATTGTCTCAAAATGCTGACTTAACACAAAAGATATAGAATAACCCGTCTGAAAATACTATGGAATATAATTTAAAAAAAAATGCTACGCTATATAACATTTGATTACCATGCTAATTAGCTGGCAGTCAGCAATAACTATAAAATAAAAAAAGCAATAAAATATATAATATAAAACTCACAGCGGCTGTTATAAAACAGCATTTGACTTTTTCTGCTTTAAGTTAAGAATATTGCTTAAAATTTGATACAACTAATTAAATAACCATCGCGCCAATTTTACCGCCAGGATAGGCAGAGAGGATAGACTGCCACTGTTTTTGCACACACTTCCTTGCTTCATTCACACTCATTATACATCATCATCACAAACCATTTATTGGATAACCAACAGCTCTGCCATAGGTCACCCCAAATGGTTTGCTATGTTTGTGACTTAGGAGGAGTGCTCGGGTTCATGGGGTGAGGTTTGTTCGTGTCTTGGTGGTGGATGCATCTGCCTACCAGCTGTGTGGCGGGCCGGATCGGGAGAGACTGGTTGAGGGAGACTTCTCCAGCAGGACTCTCCCGGAACATCGCCTTACACCACAGTGGGAGGGATGGATTCATACGTTCGCCAATCCTGGAGACACTGACCCCCCAGATTCCTACTCACCCCTCATACCTTTTTCCTTCCCAGAAGTTCTTCTTCTTCCTTTCCTCAAGAGACCCTTCACACAGCATCCCCAAAGGTGTGGAGCTAATGTAAAAAAATATGAGTAAATCATCGTCTCATACATAATATTAATACTCTTCTGTTATTCTGATTCTTGACTTGGCCTGGTTCAAGTATTATTTGTTTTACGTGATTGACTCAGCCGTCCTCGACTTCTTCTACAATGATTTATGTACTCATACATTTAAATTTTTTTCAGGTTTGACTCCTCCTGACAATTAGCCGCTAGGACAGCCACCCCGCATGCCAAGTTGTAATCCCACGAAACAGTCAATCGAGACACCATATCTCATCAAATAACCTCTTACACATACAACATTATAAATAGTATTATCATTATTATATTGCAATCGCCACCATATCTATTACTAGTGAGATTTTAATTTATTTACATATTATCCAGTTGCCTAGAGTTGAACAATAAAGGTATTATTTGTACATTGACTTCTCATTTTGATTGAGCAAACTAGACTGAGATATTACATATGCAAAAGTGAAAGTTGTTTGTGTTCAATGCCAATTTTCATGATAACTACGTCGTTAATGACGAATTGCAAGGATTTTGTAAAGGAATTTACATCCTCAAGGACTACTTAATATGGAAATAAAAAATATTTTAACCTTGAGATAGTTCTTGCTTACGAATAAAGTACCTACTTATCTGAAGAATTTATCTTATATGGCTGTGAAATGCCTTCTTTATTGTTCATGCTTTTTTTTCTTGTCACTTTAAACCCATCACTATTGTTCTATTTTTATTTTCCGTGGTTTATTTTGATTTAACGATTGTTTGTGAACACTAATGATTGTATTGCGAATAAAATGTGTTTGTTTAAGTTAGTTTTGATTTATGGCGTTGAGATGCTTTCTTTTTGTGGGAAAACGGCTTGTAGGATCGTGTTCTTTGTCTATAAGATTCTTAATTTTACTTTACATAATTTGTAAAATTAAAAATCTTATAGGATTTTAGCATGGTCTAGGTTGTCCTGGTAAACAATATGTTTTTTTTAAACATTTTTAATTAACACGGTTTTGGTTTGATTTTTAACTAACAAATTATATGAGCAGAATTAATTATATGTTTATCATTTTCATATGTAATTAATAAAGGTGTTAAACAAAATAAAAGTGCCTACTTGTATTATTTATTATTTCACCTGTCTCAATATTATCATTCCGAATGCCATAAAACACAATCGCATGGCAGATGTTGACTTACCAACACACTAAACACACACATCTATGTGTACAATCGTAATTCATAATAACAAATATGTATGTGCTTGTAAAACATTAGGAAACAGTACGATCTCTGCTTGTTCACACAATCCGTTAGTAGGTAAAGGCTATCAGAAGTATTTGCTAAAGGAGTTATGAAAGTCAGTATTCTGATAAGAGAATATTTACAATTATTTCATTATACATATTGATTTTATAAATCGACATAGCAAATTTTTTTTTTACATTAGCTCCAAACAGAATGGCCCTGAGGAAAATAATTTCCCTCAGGGCCTAAGTCAATATGCTGTGTGGAGTCTCTTTGAAGAGAGGAAGAAATAGATGTGGGTCTTGTAGAGACCCTGGATACTCGAGAAACTCAAAATATTCCATAGCCGAGCTGTTAAACTCAAGAACGAGTTGTAGAAACGACCTGTCCTCATGTGACAAATGTTAATTGTGTACATAATATATTGGGCATGCGTTTGACGTGTTTCCCGATTGCACCGGTGCCGAAGCGATCAATGACACTAGTTCCTTGGAGCATCTTCCATTGTAATACCAATAGAACAAGAACAGCATATCTACCTAACGCCTATTCTCCAAAGATTTCAATCTGCTTGTTAAAATAGGGGGATCTATCAAACGGACCGTTTGTTTCTGCACAGTTGAGAGTTTTTTTAAAGTATTTTGGGGCTCCAGACAAGAGGTGGCTGCCAAATTAGGGCACTTGTGATTTGTATAGGGTCAGCAGTTGTGTACTATTAAAGTATCTGTGGGCCATGTACAGTACGCCCGGCTTCTGAGAGGCTAACTTGACTTCAACTTTCTAATTGTTGATTATGGGTCATTGGTTCTATCTACATTCTCGCACTAGTACAACTCGTATAAAATCAATTATAATAGCCACTTCCTGGCTCGATCATTGTATATGCACTAATAATCTCAAGGACAAAATACATAATCTGCATATACACTACGATACTGACTGGTCCGATCACCGGCCGACATCTTGCATAATCGCTGCTGAAAACCTACCTGCTACCATCTTTAATGCCCCGAAACAGCCTAATAATATAATATGGCGAAGGACTAACAACAAGAAAATCAATGAATATACGTCTGTGGCAGAAGCATTACTCCATGTAACATATCAAAGACACTCAGAATCCATATGTAATTCTGAGTCTACATGTGATAAATGCGATCATATGCAAAGCATGGACAATATGTACACAGATATCGTGGAAGCCCTAAGAAAGGCTGCCGACATTGTATTCTATCGGGAGAGCAATCAAAGCGAACCAAAAACATATCGTCACAATTCCAGGTGGAATCAAAAAGTCAAGGAACACTACGAAAAATCGAGATCGGCATTGATGACGTGGATTCAAAACGGGAGACCATCACAAGGCCCCATTGCGGATGAAAGAAAACAGAAAAGGAAGGAGTTTAAAAGAGCCCCCAAACACTGCCAAAGCTCTGCTGAACAAACAAAGATGGACGAAATCGTAAAATCGCTTGACACAAAACAGTTTGCTCAATTCTGGAAGAAAAGCAACAATCTGATCAAACCAAACGCTCGAATCGCCAGCCAAATTGACGGGTCCACAAATACGGAGGAAATTGCCAGGACATTTAGAAGAACCTTTGCAGATATTTCTGGAAACGAAGCACCGACTGCTCCTGATATTATGGAATATGATGGACAAAACGTCTTCCTCTCTGAAAATAATATAATGAAGGCCATCAAAGCTACTAAGGCTGGTAAATCTCCGGGACATGATAGTTTAAGTATTGAACACATAAGGTACGGAGGTAGATACATACCTAAACTACTAAACATTCTGTTCAATGCAATCC
This sequence comes from Limnephilus rhombicus, assembly GCA_929108145.2. NCBI lineage: Eukaryota > Metazoa > Arthropoda > Insecta > Trichoptera > Limnephilidae > Limnephilus > Limnephilus rhombicus. The sequence goes on along the minus strand of OV815287.1, from coordinate 7,969,892 downwards.
TCAAACACAACCATCTACCGAGTGCAATGACGAAAACCATTATAACCCCGATCCTGAAATCAGGAAAGCCCGATATGACCAACTCCAGCAATTACCGGCCAATATCCCTGGCAACTATAATTGCAAGACTATTTGAAAGGGTAATTCTGATTGAAATAGAAGGTAAACTCAATTCTAAACACAATCAGATGGGCTTTAAGTACAGATTATCCACTAATATGGCAATATACTCCGCTAAGCAAATAATAGAATATTACAAGAAACGAAAAACTACTGTATACGGATGCTTCTTAGATCTGAGCAAAGCGTTCGACAGGGTCTGTCATAAAACCTTATGGGAGAAATTGAAAGCTAGAAATATACCTACTATGTATATCAACACACTATCCCGATGGCACTCTCAGCAGGAAAACGTTGTACGGTGGGCAAGTACGTACTCCCAACCGATATATTTGCGATCAGGAGTAAGGCACGGAGGGTGTATGTCCCCAATCCTGTTCAATGTATGAATTATCAAATCGCCTGGACACCAGGGCGGGCTGTCGTATTAATAATTTATGCCTAAATCACATAAGTTATGCGAACGACATGATTCTCCTAGCTCCGTCGATCAAGGGGTTGAGAACATTATTAAAAATCTGTGAAGAATATGCAAATGACCACAACATGATGTACAACCCCAAGAAGACGGAACTAATCGCATTCCACCATGGAAAAAATCCCGAGAAAATGCTCCCTGTAAAACTTAATGAGGAAAATATAAACGCATCTAAGAATGTAAAATACTTGGGACACATTATTACTGAAGACCTCTCGGATGACGGTGATATTGAACGACAGCGGAGAAGTATCAGTATACTGTCTAATATGATTGCCCGAAGATTCTTCAAATGCAGTAAGAATGTAAAAAAAACATTGTTCAATGCATTTTGCACTAACCTATATACATGTGAAACATGGTGTCACTACCGTACCAGCTCAATAGAACGACTGCGGATCCAATATAATGATGCTTGCAGAATTATATTTGGATACAGAAGATACAGCAGCGCATCTTCAATGTTTACGGAGCTAGGACTACACGGATTCGCCGGTCTGATGAGACACCGGGTCACTGGAGCCAGGATGCAGCTAATGGCTTCCGATAACAAAGTGGTGATCGCAGCCTTCCAGCACCAAGCGCCACTCCTGAGCGAGCGCTGGGCCCTAGCTCACTCCAGACCACGTCCTACATTATAATTGATTATTTATTTTATTTCTATCATCGCTTTATGTCTTTTATATTTGTTTGTTCTATTTACTTTTTTTTAACTTTATCTGTTGTGTAAATATGAACAACTTTATGGGACGTGTGGGATTGCACTATCCTCCCCACATCCTGGAATAAACATTATTATTATTATTATATAATAATAGTGTATTCTAAGTATTTTTATCCCAGAAATTCTCTAGCCACCCCACCCCTCCATGACCGACCAATTTTTACACATTTGATTAGGTAGCAGTGTTTTCATTTTTTATGAAGTCGAAATTTGAAAATGGGAGGGGGGGACACCACGTTATCCGCCCTGGGTGCCACCCATGCTAGCTGCGCCACTGTATACACGGTGTCCGGAAACTCGTAGTACAAGCGGGAAACTGGTAAATCTACATCACATTCGGAGTCGATTTGTGGTATAACTTTTTTGATTTGAGCTTTCGTTTTCGAGTAAATCGGGTCCGAAGTTGGAATTTTTTTGGTTAATTTTGAAAAAATTGTTCACTAGGGGGTTGATTTCAGCTGCGTAATGTCTTATAAAATGCATCGAAGGGTAAACCGGGCTCAAAAGTTTTTTTAACCCTTTAGTTGCCGAAAAAATAGAAAAAAAATATATATTAAAATCGAAATGCTCAGATTGAAAAAAAAAATTTTTTGGGTTCTCTATGTGATGTAGATTCACCAGTTTCCCGCTTGTACTACGAGTTTCCGGACACGTTGTATAGGCGTAGTATGGACAGAACCACTGGTTACCTTCAATAATAAAGCAAAATCTACCAGGAGCAAAGAAAGTTTGAGTAGAATAATGAGAAGTTATTTTACTTGAAAATTAATTATGCTAAAATAATAAAGCAAAATCTACCAGGAGCACAGAAAGTTTGAGTAGAATAGTGAGAAGTTATTTTACTTCATCATCATCATCTACCCGGAGTTATCATAGCATCATCATCATCTACCCGAGAAGTTATTTTACTTCAACATCATCATCTTCTACCCATTGCATCGACAAGGCTCCTCCATACGTCCCTGTCTTGTGCTGATTGTTCGGCCTCTGTCCATGGTAGACCCATCCTCTCCTCACACAGTTTCTGGAGTTGCTTCGCCCAACTGTGTCTGGGGTGGCCCACTGGACGTCTACCCACTGGAATCGCACTCAGTATCTTCCTCGGAATTCGGTCTTCAGACGTTCTTAGTACATGCCCAAGCCACTTGAATTTTACTTGAAAATTAATTATGCTAAAATCTATACCAATAATAAAGTAAAATCTACCAGGAGCACAGAAAGTTTGAGTAGAATAGTGAGAAGTTATTTTACTTGAAATATACATAGAATTATGCTAAAATCTATCACACCAATAATAAAGCAAAATCTACCAGGAACAAAGAAAATATGAGTAGAAATTATTTTCTTGAAATAAATACATTATGATAAAATTTTCTTACTCAAAAATAGAGTGAATCCCAGGAGCACAGAATGCATAAAATAGTACACCTGCCCAAACGAGAGTTGTGTGCGATATCTAAGTTGTTTTCTACATCATAAAATTCTGTATAATTTGGGCAGTCCAAAAAGTATTCGGTAATCTAATTTAAAGAAAATATTATCCCTTTATTTTTACATTGGAACTTTTTGAATAAAGCCACAAATAAAAATAATTATTGATTGAAGATATAACCAACACCTCTCCCATACATAGGTCACCCCAAGAGGTTTGTTATGTTTGATGACTTAGCTTGCACCGAGTTGAAGGAATGGATTCATATGTCCATCATTCCTGAACCCACTGACTCCCAAATTCTTACCATCCCTCATACCTTTTTCCTTCCCAAAATTTCCTCTCTTTCCCTTCCATCAAAAAACCCTCGGAAATTATTTTCCTCAGTGCCTCCTGTACAGAGCTAATGTAAAAAAATAATAACTTCAATGATTAAACAAAATTTAATTAATATCCTGTGCTGGTTGAAGACAATATTCTCATCTGAAGGCAGTGTAATTTGGCAACACCAATATTGGGAAATGTATGAACCGTCATTTGAATATGTAAAATGTTTAATTATCAGTTTTTGTTTTATCGACGTTGGTAAATAGGCCACGTTGAACGTGAACCTTTTCTTAGTCTTTCATTTTTAATAGGATATTAACGTATTAATCGTGATATTTTATGAAGTCTCATTAAAATGTTTAATTGCTAATAACTTTTTCTACACGATTTTTGATAATTATTATTGTTTAATTTGAGTAAACCTTCGGAAATATAATACATTTTTGCTTCTTGATAATAAAATACTTCTTCAATAAGTTCAATAAGCAAACTTACCTTGTGGCACCATTAATTAAACATTAATTAACACTTAGTTATAACCACTTTTATTGTTTAAAAAACCAACATGTTTCACAAGCAATTCTTTCTTCACCATGGTTTACTAGTAAGTAAAGTAAACCCAGCCTAGCGATTCCGTATTTTGTTGTGAGATCATTATTGGATAACGGACGTTATCTTCTGTCAGATTTGTGTGATGTACGTCACATATTTTAGTTTAGATCGACTTAAACATGAATTCCTGCAAGTACGCATGATTATTTACTCATTTATTGTACGTTGTACATAGAAAACGCAAATAACAGCCATAAAAATCACAAAAATCTGACAGGAGATTACTTCCGAAATCCAATAACGATCTCACAAAAAATATATAGTACACATTTTGTTTTTTTAAACAATAAAAATGGTCAAAATTAAGTGTTTATTAATTTTGAAGATAATAATATACACAGTGACCGTTATTTGATGCAAAATTATACAAGTTTTTAATTGACTCAGCATTTTTATTGTGATGAAAATTATTATAATACACATTAAAACTAAAATATCAATACAATTCATATTAGTAATTATTACACTCTTTTTTTTCTAAACCAAAGTTAAAAAGAGCAAAATAATTTTGACATGCAGATTTTTTTTATATTCCGTTATTTATTTATATTACTATTATAATATTATGTATGTACATTTTTGATAGAATCTTAAAGATTTCTTTTAATAATGGCGTCTTATTACTGGGACTTGGTTAATTTTAAAAAAATCTTGAAGCGATTTTATAAATGCTACAAATGAGCTGATTAGTGGAAATTTTTATTCTATATTTTAAAAATATAAACTATGTAGTATGTACTTATTATTTGCTTTGTCCAAGATTCAACACGCGTTTTTCTTATTGAACAAATGAAAAATATGAAACAAACACTATGACTTTTTTTTGTTATTTGTTTATGGGGTGTTATGCCGTGTTGCGCTATCTCCTTCTTTAGCCAACGCTTCGGCAGATGATGGACACTGTACACATGACAAATAACGAAAATACTTTTGGCCGTGAAAATCTAAAAACGTATCAAACAATATGGCGTCAGTTTTTTTAGAGTTTAAAAATATTTCAAAGCTCAGCTCATGATATAAATGATGTGGCAAGCTCAAAAATAGTTGTGTTAACCTATAAATTTCAGACAAAAAGTCATTTTAGATTTTCTACTTTTATAGTGGAGATTTGATCTAAATGATAAAAAATTACTTTAAGACATTTTTTCACACATTTATTTATAAAACAATATTTTCTCATGGTTAAAAGTTTAAATATACATTATAAAGACAACAAAGATGTAAACACATACATGTAGATATAAAATTTAAATGCCACAATAATTAGGTAAAACGCACAGATAATTTTGACGCAATTTGTAAAGCGTTAATTTGAATACACTTTAATAATATCATATGACAAATTATCACATTTAAATAAAAGCGCACATTACAAAAATTGGGAAACATCTAACTGTTAATTTTCATTCCGATTAATTTATAAGAGACTTCTCTTAATATAAAATTTTAGGTATATTTGAATTATTACAAAGGGCACAAATATTCAGTCAATTAGAATATTTAACTATGTTTTAAAATTTGATATGTAATTGACTTAGCATAGGTAAAATTTTACTGACGAGTTTTCTTTAAATTTACATTATTAGGACATACTGTACAATTTATATAGGTCGGTAAATTTGTCTCGCTGTTCACAATGTCTAACTAAAATAATCTCAGGAATCCTGATCTTACAAATTAATATAGGTGCTTCTTTTTCACTTATAGGTGAAAAATATACTAAAACATATTGTCCTCATTCTAGCAAATAATATTAATTTTTTTATCGAAGGAAGCAAACACTTTGTGGTGTGACATTATATATTAAATGAAAAAACACACTTTGTAAAACACCACTTTTTATGGAACAGTTAGGCTGTTAAATATTAATTCCAATAAAAAGTGGTGTTTTAAAAAGTGTGTTTTTTCATTTAATATAATATTCATTTGTTAGAGTAAACTTTTTTCCATGATCATGACAATACATATTGCACAAATAAAAAATACAGTGTGCAATTCACATTTGGTAGAAGTGAAACCTTCTGAAAACGAAAGTAGACAAGAGTGGGGAGGGTACAAAGAACCGCATAAAGAGGAGACTGATTATACTATCTCATTTTCTCGCAGGCTAAATCCTATAGATGTATGTGTTTGTCTCTTTTTAGTGTCGCTATTTTTCATTTCATCGAGTTTCAAATGACAACGGTGCTAAAGAAGTTTTCACGTCAAAAGGTAAATATTCCCGGGTTACAAATAAACTGACAATATTTTTACTCTCAAGATAAAGGATTTAGCTTGCAGAGGATTGCAGAACTGAACACTTGAGACTAGTGGTTCCCAAACTCTTTTGGCCCACGGACCCCTTTCCAAAACCCTTTTGGCCCACAGACCCCTTTTGTGGGCGGGCGTTTCAGACTTTCAGGGGAGTGGGAGTGGGCGGTGGGCAAAAAAGGTTGAGAATGTAGCGTGGACCCCCTGACGTTGTTCAGGGACACCTACTCAATTTTAATTTTTCACGGACCCACCAAATGAACTTCTTTGGGAAAAATAATAAATTTGGACAACTTATATAACGCTGTTTTTGTGAAAAATCGCCTCAAGAGCCCACTGCTTTAGGCCAATCGACTAAAACTTTAATATATTTTAAAATATAATAATAATAATAATTTTAAATAAATTTTAAAATATAATAATAAATTTATATATAAAAATGCAAAAATCGGTAATTTTAAATACATGTAGGATTACAAAAGATTTTTTAAATATTTATATCGAGGGATCAGTAGGATTTATAGGTTCAATTAGGAATTCCACAGAGCCGAACCCTCTGACATGAAAATATCTGGAGTCGGTAAATTATTTTCCCATCTGGTCTCTGGTAGGTTGACATGTTGTTCTTGTATTGTTTTGTAATTATAATACTTATGTAGTGCAATTGCATAACGTGGATTGACCAGATGATCATTTGGGAAGTGTGTGAAAGGGTTTAGTTTTTCCTGTGGGGAAAATTAAACCCGGACATTTAAATCTGGTGCGTATAAAAAATAATTATAATAATAGGTTGGGTTAACAGTTCAATTGAGAACATTCTAACACCGGTGCTAAAGGTCAATGTGACTTCATAAACTAACATGTACCAAGTCCTTTTTTATGAAAAGCAGCTACTTACCCGATAGAAACTTAGCCCCGTCCACCATGAACTGCGAGTCAATGAGGAACACGGCCACCAGCCTGAAGTTCCGCCGGCCCAGCAATTCCACGAGGCGCTTCATGACCGTTAGGTGCGTGTACAGTTCCAATAATAATAATTATTATATTTTAAAATTTTAAATAAATATGTAACAACTATGCAAATAATTACAGTGAAACCCTTTTAAGAAGTTTCGTAGCTAAAGAAGTTTGGTTTTTTCGGTCCATCGGCCCAAAAAAGGCCCAATTTTTCCCACATATAAGGTTTGCCTGCTTAAGAAGTTTGTTTTCTGGTCCCTTGGAAAACTTCTTAAGAGGATTTAACTGTATTGAAGAAAAAAAACCGTTTGGCACAGCAAGGAAAATCACAAGTAATAAAGCATAATACGATGAAACAAATAAATAAAGTGAAGTTAGACATTTTAGCATTTTTTCCACCTATAAGTCACGCCCTATATAAATTATCCACTTATTTATCGTTAAAAAATATTTACACATTTAAAGAGTTTTCTGTATTAGATTCCAAGCAATATACCGACCCATTTAAATTGGAAAAAATATTAAACTCAGAATTAAATCTTTTAAATTAAATTTGCAGGCTCATTGAAGGGTCAAATATCAAAACGACAATTCAACAGGTAAATACACTAAAAGTTCAATTGAAGAGAAAATCTTTCTCAGGTTAGTGTAAATGGTTCAAGTCACATTTAGAACTTTGTAAGATTGTTTTTTCCAAGACTGGAATATCAATTATTAATACAAAAAATATTAGAGGAACAAAAATTATACAAAAGGATACAGTAAAAAAATGCCATTATAATAAATAGAACATGGATGAACAAGGAATGTAAATAAGTTTTGATTGTTAAAAAAATACTTTTCAGTAATAAGAAATAATTTCATTAAATATTCTATTGCGCATGCCTTTATTTAACTGTACTAGATTAGACAACTAGATTATATTTGTCATATTGAATTGAAAAAATTTGATTAACGAGTTAGGAAATTTAATTTTAAAAGGGAAGTACAGTGAAATCTTCATTTGTTGTTTTTGAAGGATCCTATCGAATGCGGGAAAACAATGGATGCCGGAATATAGAAAATAAATCTTCTATATATACATATATGTATATATAAATCAAAATATGTTTGTTTCTGGGTTTGTATGTCTGCTATGCGTTGCTAAACCATTCATCTGATTGCGATGAAACTTTGGGGATTTGATGTGTGCATGCCCACGATGGTTTCTATATTTATACAATAATGAGTTCTGGCATCATGAAATTATGCATTGCTAACTGTTTATCCGATTGCGATGAAACTTTGGGGGTTTGATGTGCGCATGCCCGCGATTTATATATACTGGTGAGCTGTGGCATTATGAAATTTGTATTAAAAAATTGCAATTGGTGGCACGCGAGCTGTTTGAAAACTGAATGTGTGGAATGCTGGAGGGGGGAGGGGAAATCGGGAGGGGGGGTTCATGGGACGGGGGAAGCGGCAGAGGGGAGTGGGGTGAGGGAAAGTGGAGAAGGTAGAATGGGAACGCGTGAGGGGAAAGGGATGCGGAAGAGGAATAGGCGGTGGAAGAATGGGACGAAAGGAAAGGACACGCAGGGAGAAACACATCTTTATTAAGTGGCATAGCAACGCATGCCGGGAACTACAAACCCAGAAAATATCATATTTTGATTTTTATATGTATAGATTTCCCCCTAAAACCATGCGAGCGAAGCCGCAGGTAAAACGCAGGTAACGTATTAATTAAAAGAAAAATATTTTTCAATTTGCGAGGCGGGTATGGGTACCACTGCTCTGGAAAACATATATTAGGTAATCAACACCCCTGCCATAGGTCACCCCAAGTGCCCAGGAAGTCCAGGTTCATGGGGTGAGGTTTGTCCAGATCTTGGTGGTGAATGCGTTTATCCACTTAGTGGCAAGCCGGATCAGGATATATTGGTTGAGGGAGACCTTTCCAGCCATACTCTCTCAACCCATCGCCTTGCTCTGCGTGGGAAGGATGGGTTCATACGTCCATTGCTCTTGGTCAAATTGACCCCCAGATTCCTACCCAATCCTCATACCTTTTTCCTTCCCAGAACTTCCTTTTCCTAAAAATACCTTCCACATATCATCCCCAAAGATGACATGAAATGTTTTTTCTCAGGGCCTACTGTGTGGAGATATTGTCAGGCTTTAAACAATTAATACGGTAAAATGATGTATAGAGGAATGAGCGATGCGATCTACTTTTGAATGAAATTAATTTGGGACTGGTAGATATAAACGACGTACATGGGAAAACGATTATTCGAGGAATGACTGATCAATATTTTACAGTACATATTACAATCATCAACCTAAAAGGTCCTGGACAGAGCATTAGTGCGATTTTGTACGAACGCCATTGAAGCCAAATCTGTGGTGAGGGGAAATTGCCTGCAGCCATCTTGGATGACAAACTTTGAAATGATTTTGACAGTCCCGAAAAACAATGTAGGATGTGAGATTTTGTTGATTTGCAGTAGAGCTGTTTAAATTTCTGCATTTTTACTGTGTATTTTTGAGATCAAGAAATATAGGACATAGGAAAAAAATATAGATTTCATTGCATTAAAAATTCCAAAAAAAATACTTTTTAAATCATCAAAAGGAAATTGAAATAAGTCAACATAACAATATTTTCAATTTTTAGCAGATTCAACATTGTTCTTCTAAACCACCGATTTGAATGCAAAGTGGAACAGTATATATTTGATCATTGGAGAAGAAGACAGCACTAATAATCGAAACGAAAATATGAAAGGGGACAAGACACAGAAAAATAAAAAGATAACGCTCGCAACTGGGACTCGAACCCAGAACCTTTCATCTTACCGGGATAAACGGTTTATCCAATTCGGCCACTGCCACCTCTTATTAAAACCGTCATTTTTGTCAATTTCATATTTGAAATTTCAGAATTAACAATATTATCTTCGACTAATTTTTTTCCATATTATAGGCAACTATCAATTTCATTGGAAACAATCGTTCGAAGATCTGGTCTGTAACCTACATAGATAGTGTCTTGGATAAATATAAGGAATATCCGTCAAGAGTTATAAAAAGAGAGTTGTTCAATTAAAAATTGAAAATATATTTGAACAATTTTAATTTTATTTTTGTATTGTTAGTGCAATTATAAAGGCTCATAAATTTGACGTTTTGACATTTTTCTTACATCTTCCCCCTCACCCTGTGGCTTCAAATTTTTCTTGAAAAGTTCTGTCCAGGGCTTTTTAGGATCTTGATTACAATATTTCTTTGAGCATAAGCATTCCTGATTGAGAATGATGAAACCTATGTTTATTATTAAATTTACCGAGGAGATTGGTGTTCATATTATCCGTAATTATTAGAGGGAGAGAAGACAAATAAATAACAAAAACCATTTTGGAAGGGGCCAAATAGTGGCTAAGGCAATCCTACCAAAAACACTCCTTAAAAATCAGTATAAAAATGGATAAACAAGATCTTTGTAAAATTAATTTTATGATACGGGTTGACCAAAAGTTAACTGCACACTTTATCAGCTGTAAATTGTAATGTCCCAGATATTAGTGTAAGAGTTTACCCATAGATGGCACTATATGGTAGTCTATTAGGTTGTCTACAGATGGCACTAAACTGTCATTACTGTAGGGATCGAGTGCACAATAAATACTGTGGAAACCCCAAGGTCAGGGTCCAGAATAATTATTACCGCCTGCCAAATAAGATATCGAGCTCTTTGTTAAATGATCACAATAACGTCCAAAATATTTTGTTAAATTCTGGAGTTTTTATTTAAAGAGTTAGTGAGACAACCCGGAGACAATTTATACATGTAATTAGGAAAATGTTAAAGGTTTACATCTAGGGAATAAAATCCTCGAACTGCAATTCTTTTAAATTCTATGAAATAAATTTTCAAACATATTACCTAAAACTTCAGAGGGTTTCAAATAGAATTTAAGAGGTTGGAGTTTTTTTAATTATATTGACCAGATACCTTAGATATTTTTGTTATTATGTACCCACATAGAATTCATAGATAAATCATTCCGGAGTGGAAGATACTCTCAGTATCGCCCTGGTGTAAGACCACCATTCAGAATTGAAAGGTTGCTTGAAACGGCTTTAGCCATGTTTCGTTACCAGATATGAATAGTCAGGTACTTCCCCACCTTCCTCTTCCCCTCCCCTTTCAGCCTCACGCTTAGCATACCCCAATTGGGGTAGTCTCACTGCCTCATAACATACCCTATTTGCCATAGTCTAACTGGCTCCAGACGGGAGCAGCTAAAAGAATTGTAATTCAATGTCCAGGGGTTAAGTACACTAACTGCAAGAGGTGATTCTGCATGTTTCTTTCTTTAAAATTCCATTATTTTTTTCCATACAAAAATACTTTGTCCATAGAAGATTTCCATGCAAACTACTCAATTTTTTAACCTGAAAACTACCTTAACGCGATGGAATTTTGAATAAAGTTATTTATCTTCTTTAATTGCACTGCCATGTAGAATCAACTGACTAAGTTACCCCGGGATACCTTGAAATAAGAATTGCAAATTGTAATCGTGTATTTTTATATACATACATATACATAATGTAGTTAACTTTTGGTCACCTGTATTTTGGATAATATAATAATATATTAAAAAAATCTTTATCATCTTTTAATTCAATAAGTATATATTAGGAGTAAAAATTTAATATTTAAAAGCAGTTGTTTAGAGCTAGAAGGGTGGTTGTTTTTTGGTAGCTAACTTCATGGGTCCCTGCTGCGTGCGCGCAGAGCGTCGCGCCTCCAACTCGCGCTGTCGTTGCATCTTGCGCTCCTCCCGTTTCCGTTTCATCTCTTCTAGTTTGTTGACGTTACCGCTGTCTGTTGGATAAATAATCAATTCATGAAAAATCAATTTGTAAGAAAACAATTCTTGATTAACTGCTAAAATGCCTATGGTACGTGGCACTCTTTTTAGGGTGAATTGCATATTTAAAAAAAAAAAAAAACATTTGTACCGATTGATTGATGGCGTATCCCTATTGGATAAGCTAGCAGCTCAATCTCACTTGCCTCGGTTTTATAGTGTTTTGAATATTTTATGGTAATTTGAATTGCAATATCCTAGAGATTTGTGTCAGAGCTTTCCCATAGATGGCACGAGTTGGTAGTCTATTAGGTTACCCATAGATAGGGATTTCTTAAGGTAGTTTGTCTCAGCCCTTTTCATTCAAAACTGAAATTTGGATTTGAGGCCAAAATATTTAATCAAACTGAAAAATTATATTTTTAATCAAAAGGTAGTGTGGGTAAGTAGTGCGGGTATCTGCTATTTTATTTATTTTTGATTTAAATTATGTTATATTAGTCATTAAAGAATACACTTTGATATTGGTGTGTGGTATTCAATTCATTGGAACCACAGTGGTTAAACGCGCAGAGAGGACACCATGCTCCTACTCTGACCCCGTTAAAGTGGCGCCACCAGATGCATCACCTTACATGTTCTATATCATGAAATAGTAGCCACCATTACTATCCAACCACAAGAAGACTACTTACTGGCGTTGACTTCATCGATGGGTTCAAACTCGCCATCCTCCCAGGCGCTGAGGGCATCCACATTGTTGGGGTGTTGGGGCGCGGTGTTGGCCGTGGTGCTGCTGTTTTCTTTGCCGTGGCTGGGAGCCCCTCCAGCCGCCATGTGCATCGGGTGCTCTGTCCAGTTGGAGTTGGGGGCCCACGTCTCGCTGGGGCTAGACAGGGAGGCCGCCGCACTCTGGGGAACATATTATGATGATGATGTGTGTTTTTGGAGTGCTAAAGGATACTAACAACCAAGAAAATAACACCAAGTACTTGGCAACATTTAAAATGGTAAAATGAATAGATGCAAGAAATGTTGAAGAGGATGAAGAGACTCCAATTCACCGATGGTGAAAATGTCCCGCCCCGATCGGAACAAGGCTCAGCTATCTGTGAAGACACATTGTGGAACCAGGAGACAGCAAAATACTATAGACAACCCTGGTAAACTTTATCAAAGGGACCGAGTTATTGTCAAAGCAATGAGGTGAAATGGGAGATAGCACAATGGGCCCATGGCCTGAGGGCTCATGGGAGCTATCCGTAAACCGTCTCCCATCTCCTTACCCTCCCCACTAACTTCAAAATCATAACATCTCCAATTGGGGATGCTCCTTGGATGTCTCACTGGCTCCAGGCAGTTGGGAGCAGTTGAGACTGCAGTTATTCAAATTTAAAAAAAAACCTGTACATCTGCAGCCAGAGGAATTGCTAGAAGCTTGGCCTAGGTGAAAGGAGAAATAGCATCCGGTGCAGATAAACTTCGTATATAAACATATTAAAAAAAATGATTACCGGTTCCTCCTCTAGCGTGCCCCACTCCTCATTATCCCAGCCGTCAGCCTCGCTGAGTGCCTCCAGGGTGCCCCCGGTGGCGGAGTGCGAGGCCAGGGGTGGCTGGGGGGCTGCCGCTCCCCCCGCACTGGTCAGCTCCCCCCACTGCCCTCCCATTTCCCAGTGCTCCGGGTCGTAGTCTGATGCAGACTCGCTGCGCTCTAGCGAGGTCATAGAGGTCACCGAGGAGGTAGTGGTGGACATGCTGGATGATGAGGGTTGCTCTGGAATGACAAACGCATTAAAAAATTAATTAAGTATGTAACTTGGTATGTGCGTTTGTGCACTGCACGCTCGTCTCCAGCCATCACATAACTTACATCGACATCATCTGTGCCCAGTCATCGATATATAAAAGTTCAATCCAGTCATAATTTCCGGATCAACATTTCAACAATGGCAGTTTCACTGGGTGAGTGTGATCTGACTCCCTCATGTCATCGTTTCGGCCTTCCGAGCTTAGTAAGTTAAAACAAAGTTTTGTGCACATCGGAATATCGGCACAACTAGTTTGATCATTATATTTGAGCTGTCTTCTAGTACAAGGTTTTGAAATGATGATATTGCATAATTCCTACTGAATTGTCATTTATCCAGTACCTACCCTCCCTAACCACATCACCTTGCTGGAAAAGCATTTTGAATTTGGAACAATGACAAGAGTGAATTCAAGTGCATTTGTTTTCTGAAAAATAGAAGAAGAATTGGGACTACCTTGATAGCAATTTGGTGATGTTGTTCGTGTTCATAATCATTTTTGAACTAAATAGAAGGATTGTGACCAAATCGAAGGTAAATAATATAATTTTATACTTATTTGTGTTGTGCGATAATTACCTCGAAGAACCGCGGTGGAACTATATAAACTACATTTACTACGCCTTCGATTGAAATTTTCAATAGCTTTGACGTACCAAATGTACAACGAATATATGCCAAAAATATATTATTGAAGCTATTCAAAAATACTGAATCCTCTACTAGATCATGTATCCATCACACTAGATAAAAAAAAATGACATAAAAAACATTCCAAGTTATAAAACCACATTCGGACAAAGAAACTACACTTATTTTGCAACTAAACTCCATAATATTCTTCCCCAAGATATAAGACTAATAAAAAAATTTAATGAGTACAAATCAAGAATAAAAACATGGCTGAAAGAGGTCAACGAAAACACTCCAATGAAGACACTAAAAGCAACATAGAAGACAAATAAACTATAATTAAACAATTTTAGTCCGCCTGGGCACAGTATTTTATAGTCGCCTAAAAAAAAAATAATTGTGATTGTGTTGCGTGCTCCTTCGCAGAGGTTCGATGTTAAGTGATTGGTTATCCTTCTTCTTGCTTCCCTAGTTTTCCTTTTACATATTATCACCCAATTCAGTAACATAATCTTGATATGGTAATTATTACCCAATGAAGCCGGCTTGGACATGAGTTTGGGCGTTCCCTGGTGCGGTCTGCCGGCCGTGTCCGAGTGGCTGCGGTAGAACTTGGCTGCCACAGCCGTCACGGCCCAGCCTGCCCAGGTGGCCGCGGCGTTGCTCAGCGACGGCGTGGCTGTGTGGACATCCGCCTCTGTCGAATGAAAAAAGTAAATGTTAATGAAATTACAAACCATCTAAATCTAAACCATTAAGGGTCGGGTATCAAACCGCGCTGACACTGCAGTTAGGTATTTCTTGTACTTGTAGACAAACACGGCCGCAGCCGGCCGCCTGCGTTTGACTAGAGGAGATGTGGGTATACTAGACACTACGGACTTAGGAAATAAAAATACACTTGCCTTATAAAATTTAGTTCCTACTATAATAATGGATACAGCTTAACATACTAAGAATCATATGGTGGAATAGCGTGGATAGCTCATAGAGACATTTGCGCCTGGGTCAAACTGCCCATTCACTGCAGTTAGGTATTTTTGGTAGTTGCAAACAAGCTCGGCCGCCGCAATCTACTGTGTATTTCGGTTAGATTCAGGCACGGCTGCTCAGCATTTTGATAAAATACGAAATAAAAATACACTTGCTTTGTATAATTTTAATTTATTTCTAACATAATTGATACAGCTTGACAGACTATAAATCATATTATGCAAGGGCAAGGATACATAGACTTTTTTTAGTCCCTGGACCTTTACAGACGTCTTAGTTTTTGACTCAATGTGACATAGAATCTAATGGTGTTTTGATGTGGAAAAAATTTCTGGTTCATATATGGTTTGTATAATGTTATTAATTTTTTTATAATTTTACCAGAAAATAATGGGTGTGAATAAGTTACGACAACCAGTTTTTACTCTGTGCCTTAGAAATTAAAAAACAGGTAGTTTTGTTTTTGAAAGTTTATTTATATGCATACAGTTTTTTTTTAATACGTAGTAAGAAAGAATATATTTTACAATTTATCTTTGATATACATAAAGTAGAACAAAGCACATTTAGAAAAAAGACAGTAAAAAATATAAAGAAGTTCAGACAAATTTTTATAAAACAACTAAATGTTTTATTTTTATTTTTATGTAACTTACAAAGTCCCAACTGCTATCAATCGCCTGGGGCCAGTGATTGGGGTATGTTGTGAGGCTGAATAAGGTGGGAGGGGAATAATATAGGGGAAGTACCTGGCTATTCAGATTTGGTCACCACACACGGCTAAAGCCATTTCAAGCAGCTTTTCAATTCTGAATAGTGGTCTTACACCAGGGCGATACATAAAGTATCTTCCACTCTGTTTTTTTATAGAAGGCTATTGACAAGTTTTTTTTTCTTTGTATAAAACACGCTGTAACTCGTGTTGTGCGTGTTACAGGTAAAATTGCAAATGTTATATGTAAGTTCAAAATAAATTAATTATTACCCACAATTATTATAGTTATTTCACAGCATTATCCAAAAATAACAAAGTTACTATTATATACTTGTTTACTATTATATAATTTTACAATTGAAAAATGTCCTCCACAACACAGGTGAATTCCTAGCGTGGAGGACATTAGACTATACATTTGTAATGTAAACTTATTAATAAAAAAATACAAAACAATACAGAGTGATAAGTGTTAGCCCCTCATTTATTCACAAGACTGTCATTTTGTAATGACATCATCCTTTCTCCCGGTCTATTATCGATAATTCATACAGCGCCCTTGAGCTGATTTTTCACAAAAACGGCGCTATATAAATCATCCAAATATTATTTATTAATTCTAAACATTCACAAAAAGTGTGGTAGATCATTCATTATAGCAAAAAGTTTATATGGAAGGCCATTACTCAGGCCGCTTATGTTTATTTAAAAAACTTACATGTTAACTGATAGTTTCTGTTATAACGACGTCATTTATATTGCTTCTGCTGCTTTTCTAAAAAAACATATAAAATAAATTTATTTGTAATAATACGACCCAGAATTTACCCAACATCGAAATTCATTCGATTTATCAATGGATCTGACAGTCGTTGTTTTCAATAAAACTTAGTGACAATTTGAACGGAATCGGTAGAGAACTCAAAATGGTCGTCGAAATTATGCATTTTGAAATTAAATTTTGTTAAATTAAATTTTGATATTAAGTTCGTTGAACCCCAAACTCCTTTAACCTGATTTTGAACCAAATCGTCAAAGTACTTAAGATATTCAAGATGGATGCCGAAATTTTGCATTTTGACATTAGATCCGAGTTCAGTGCACGTCCAAACGCCCTAATCCTGATTTTGAACCAAATCGGTAGATAACTAAAGAAATTCAAGATGGATGCCGAAATGTTGCATTTTGACATTAGATCCGATTTCAGTGCACTTCCAAACGCCCGAATGCTGATATTGAACCAAATCGGTAGAAAACTAGAGAAATTCAAGATGGATGCCGAAATGTTGCATTTTGACATTAGATCCGAGTTCAGTGCACGTCCAAACGCCCTAATCCTGATTTTGAATCAAAAAGGTAGATAACTAGAGAAATTCAAGATGGATGCCGAAATGTTGCATTTGGACATTAGATCCGAGTTCAGTGCTCGCCAATACTCCCTAATACTGATTTTGAACCAGATCGGTAGAGAACACGAGAAATTCAAGATGGATGCCGAAATTTTGCATTTTGACATTAGATCCGAGTTCAGTGCACTTCTAAACGCCCGAATTCTGATATTGAACCAAATCGGTAGATAACTACAGATAAATTCAAGATGGATGCCGAAATTTTTAGATGTCAAAAAGCAAAATGACTTCAGTCTACCTTCAAACTACCCTTGATAGAAATCAGTAAAAAAATTAAATTTTGACTTTATTACCTTATTCTCCTATTCTTCCAGTGGGAGGGTCTATTTTTTATGGCACGGTAAGCAAGAATTCCTTTATTTTTACCCATTTTGAAGGTACCTGAAGTTTAAAAAAAAAATAATAATAAAATATGTAAAACTGTAAATCAAGTTAAAAATAATTTATTAGATAATAATAAATATATTTTATTTCTACTTACCCGGTTACTGTAACACCTATCTCCTCAATGATTCCTTCAAAAATCGAATAAACAGCGAACAAAATTGCTGCGAAAAAAATATGCGTGCTGTCGCCTTGACCGCTATCTCACGACTGAATGAATTCTGTGAAATTCAACCGTTATATAAGACATCGCGCGGCGTAATATTTTGCCATACATTTTTGTATGGCGGAGAATAGTTGAAAAATTCAGAAAGTTTAGGCGAATTACAATAAAAATCTAGATACACTGAAGAGCTTTTAATTTAATAGCTTGATTTAACATAATGTTTACTCTGAGATTACGGAAGGATTTTTGGTAAAAATGTTTACAACAGGTTCAGGAGAGATAATCGCGAAGGCCTTTTTCAACGTTTTAACTAAAGTTGCAGTATGTATAACTTATAGAATTTGTAAGATTACAGTAAAAAAAATTTAATCACTAGTAACTTTACACATTTTTCTAACTACCTGTATATAATTTTCTAGTATTGCTGCTACGAGACGCGGATGCTACTGCTAATGCGGAGCGATGTTTTCCAAACCCGACCCTTAAGCAGAAATTCTATGGAAAAGATATAACTATCAGTTGTTGCTTTTGTATCAAGTATGTAAATCCTTGCTAAAATTCAAGCATGATAATAAGGGCACTTAAATCTTCCTAGCCGCAAATAAATAGTTCCAGTGATGAACCCAATGACGTTGCATACTATATTGGACGAGGGGTAGAAATCTCAAAGTGGGAAGACAAAGGCAAGACAATTGCACCGATCTCGATATCAAGTACTTTAGTACTAAACTGCTACGCGTCGAGTAAGGTTGCGTCTTACCAGCACTTACCAGTAAGTATATTGCATTTTAAAAAGTGCCAAAATGCCCTCCTGTGTGATGAGAAAATGTTTCAATTACATGGCAAATAATAGTAAAGGCGAATGAATAACATTTCATTTGTAAGTACACGCAAATTACTTAATATTATCGATTATTATAAATATTACAATTAATTTTCATGTTTCCCGCTCGCGGTTTTACACGTCATTAGAGAAAATTCAAGTCCTACTAAAGTAAAGGGTCTGGATGCGCAACAACCAAATTTCTGTTGCTAAGTAAACTTCACTGTTTCAACCGGTGACAGGCCGGAGACGCGCCGGCGCGCGCGTCATATGCGCATGCGCGAGAAAATAATTCAAATATTTGAATAATACTTCTGACAAAAAACTTTTGCTCTGCGATTTTGACCCTTCTATGTACAGAATTTGTATGAAGAACAGTGTCAGAATCGCTTGCGCCATCATTACTCTAGGTGGTGCTAAAAGTTTCATTCACCTTGTCACCCTGGAATATTTTTAAAACGATTTCATCCATGACAATGCGCTGTCATAAATTGCCGCGAATTTAACCGTCGCAATAAATATGTGTATCGCGAATAAAACATCGTAAAACCTATTAATTTACGTAATAAATGCAAGTAATGTTGTTTTGGTAGATAGTTTATTGTGTTGTGAATGTGTTTCAGTCAATAAAATATACAATAGCTCAAAATTAATCAACAAAACATTCAATTCAAAGTTCAAAATGGTGCTTTTTTAGTGTTTTTTGTGAAGTTTCGCGAATTTCCGCGAAATGGCCTGGCCTTTGACCGGTTAAAGTAGACTAATCAGCCTAAACACTCTGTTTATTTGTTTGCTTGCGGTAAAACAACACATAAATCAGTAGTTCTAACAAGTATTGATTACAATCGCCACTATTTGAAAACTGTCGTTGTCCTATTGTATTTATTGTATAGCTCGACATATCAAACTCCGACAGGCAGCCGGACTTTTTATTCTAGTGGGCCTCAAGAAAAGGAGACAGCGAACGTTTCATCAAAAAGTGACAAGCAATACGCCGCCCGCTCATTTATCCATGTCATTCATACACACACATTATTTGATTGTCTATCTTTATCACACAGGAATAAACTTTTGAATTAAGAAATGATACTGAAAATCGCTGAAAACAAAAGAGTGTTCCTTACTTTCCACATTATATTGTGAATATATGAGACTATGGCGAGTCTATTTATTTATATAACGTCATTGGATGCACCTGTCAAATTTGACATTTTCTACTTGAATAATTCTATACTTTCGTCTTGCCAAAACTTACTAAAATTGCCTGCTTTTAGGAGTATGGACTTCGATGATTCACCGAGTGATGAGTGTCGATGTTATTTATTGAAAAATAATGATATTCAAATAGTCCGGTAAGCATATGACGGATTTTAAGAGTTACAATGTGAGAAAAAGTTTGTTTCCAATAGTTAGTTTGTCATAATTTTGTGAAAAATACATTAATTCCAGCAAAAAAAAAAAATACTACATATTTACAAGTAGGTTCCTCGCACATAGCCGATTGTGGGATTCTATATCAAAAATTAACTCTTAAATTAAACCCATGTAGAAATAAACAGTGGTCGTTGACATTTTGAAACATCGAGATGACGTTTGATTTTTGCAGAAAACACATTCCTCAATTAAAATTTCTCTATTACAAACACAGAATTCTCCCAATATTGGGAATGTCAACGTCCCACTTGATCCGGGCAGCTTGAACTCTAGTGAGGATATCACAAAAGAAAAGAATAAAACTAAAATCTAGCAATAATTATTCATAAATTTACTAACCCATGTCTTCCTTCAAGCTCGGATCCTCGGAAACCTTCTCGAGCTTCCCCAAGAATCCCCGGATGGTCCTGAACACCGAGTCCCGCACCTGCTTCTCGGCATCGAGGGCCAGGGGGCACAGGGCCGGCAGGATCCTCAGGGCCACCTCCGACAGTAGGAAGTACTGCTGGGTTGCCGCTAGGGCTAGAACCCCTGCCTGCCGCGCCGGTGGGAAGGGGTCCCGAGTTGCTCGGACGAAGGCAGATATGAGAACCTTCTGGCGGATCTGAGGATGCAGATGGGGGGCTATCTTGCCGAGGCAGACAGTTGTATTTGTTCTGAAATTAATAACAAGTTTTTATTACATCCATAGTATTTCTTCCGTAGCTCGCACGGTCGGCAGTAATGCTTTCAGCTTCCCTGTGGCCACCTGTGACTATTCCTCTCACCCTTGAAATACGAGTATTATTTCAATCTTCGTCAAAGCCCCCTTAACCACTCGGACCCATAAGCTTGTTTTCTAGCTACCTACAACATTACTAGACATATGTTATGATGTATATGTTAGGTGTACCTGACTTATTATGGAGATAATTTAATTATGGTATTTTTTTTTTTGACAGTAGTTAGTTCCCACACAGGAGGCATACAATTTTTTTTTTCCTCAGGGCTTATGTCACCTTTGGGAATGTTGTGTGGAGGAACTTTTGAGGAGGGGAAAAAGTGAACATTTTGTAGTAGGGGGGATAGAGATAGGCCGGAAAATCATTCCACAACCGAGCTGTTGAACTCAAGAACGAGTCGTAGAAACGACCCTTTCTCATATGACAAATGTCAACCGTGCACAAATGTTAAGCGCGCTTTGGCATGTTTTCCAATAGTGCACCGGTGACGTGATCAATAACGCTAGTTCCTCGTGACATCTTCCATTGTAATTTTTGTAGAACAAGGACAGAGTTCCCACCTGACGCTCTAAAGATTGCAATCCGTTTGTTAAGATAGCAGAATCTATCATACAGACTGCCTATTTCCAACCAGAGTCAGTACAGAGGTTTTGTCAAATATTTTGAGGCTCCAGACCAGATGAGGCTGCAAAATTCATCAGTGGAGCCAGTTTTTTTATGAAGTCGAAATTTGTGTTTGTCAACTTTAATGGGGGGGGGGGGGGGGTGACACAATGTTATCCGCCCATGCTAGCTACGCCACTGAGTGGAGCGCACATACAGAATCTGCGGGAACTGTACAGTACCGAAGCGATGGTTGACAGATTCATAGATGTAACTGTGCCAGTAATGGACTAATTTTTTTTTTTTTTACAGTGAATACCGCACAAGAATCTCAACTGCTTCCGTCTGGAGCCAGTGAGACTATGGCATCCCCAATTGGGGTATGTTGTGAGGCTGAAGGTAGTGGGGAGGGGAAGGAGGTGGGGAAGAGGAAGGTTGGGAAGTACCTGGCTATTCAGATCTGGTCACCAAACACGGCTAAAGCCATTTTTAAGCAACGTTTCAATTCTGAATGGTGGTCTTACACCAGGGCGATACTGATAGTATCTTCCACTCTGGAACATGCCGCAAATATACTATATATTATTTTAAATGAATTAATTGTGAAATAACACAAATTAATCAAATAAAATTTATTTGCGCATGCCGGGTTTGAACCCGCGACCTCCGGATTAATAACTAATTGCCATCGAACAATAGTAAGATCGGGACGCCTAGAAGCGCATTGTTGAAACAAAGAGTCTCTTTGTTAGCTTAGTTTTTACCTAATTCCTCCTTGATCATCCTTGGATTGTAACCGAGCAAAGTGTCGTAGCACCTCCACATTCAGGTTGTTGTAGTTCAGCTTGGGGGCGAGGTGAATTATGGACTTCACCGTCTGCTCTCGGATGATGGGGTTTGTGTCTAGAAAGCCATTTACTACTTGCGGAAATATTTGATCATTTACCTGCAAACAATAAATTAAAACAAGATGTCAAAATGATTACATAATATTTTACTGTTTTTCATTATTAACCCATAGCATCAATAATCGGGAGCCAGTGGGGAGTCCCTAAAATTGAGAACGAAATAGAAGAATTTGTCAGATTTGTCACTAAATACAAAAGCAAAAACGGAAGTGGGAACTCCTGGGAAATCATTTATGCCAAATGAATAAATTGCATTAAGTTAAATACGGATATTATAAAAATGTTATTGGATGAACATACCGTTGCATTGAGTATGTGAGAGATAAATAGGTCTAACTGCTGCAGCAAGCGTGACCGGGTAGTTCGGTCATTTGATGCAAACAATTTCACCACACACGGGACTATCTGCTTCTGGTAATCGGCGTCGCTCAGAAGACGGCCAAGCTGAAAAGTAATAACAAAAATAGTGTCAAACAATGTACAGTGCGATTTTTCACAGACTAGAACAGCTAGTGTTATATAATCTGTAATGTGTGTGTAAAATGTGCCTTCATTAATAAAATAAATAAATATCACAAGATTCAATTGATTTTGTCAAGTCTTCCTCGGCACTCCCAGACTTCTTCTTCCATCCTCTTGCATCAACCATCTTCTCTACATGTTCAAATCATTTAAGATAACTTTTCTTAATCATATTCATAAATTCCTTCCTTCCATTCTTTTCAGATCTCCACATTCACAATATGTTTGCAGTGTTATCAGCCTGCGGGATCTCAGCCTACTGTATTCAGTTAACATTTCAATTCCATTCCTCACTGTTGTACATCAGGGATGTACGTTTTATCCAGTCCAGAGTGATTTTTAGTCCAGCTTAAGGTCATGAGCAAATAGGAGATACAAATTTTGAAAAAACTATGTTGTTAATAAAGTTTAAAAATAACAAGGGTTTAAGATGAGAGCCCTGTGGAACTCCTGATGTTATGGTGAAAAGATCCGCAAAGTTCCCTCCTACAACCACTACATTTCAGAGCACATATTTCCACTTATGCACAAGTTTTCTAGCTTCTTGATTAGTAGTGATTGATTTAACTGGTCAAATGCTTTGCAAAAATCTGTGTAGATAGCATAAACTTTTATTCGGTTTTCAATGATATCCGCTGTCCCATGTAACTTCAACTTACCTTAAACATAGGAGAAAGGACGGCACTCCCGGCGTCTCCGTATTGAAATGCAGTAAGCAGCTGTGGCAGTATTTTATGTGTGCAGACGCCTTCGGGGAAATTGTCTAACTGTCCGCTTAAATTGGAAAAAAATCTACTCTTCTCAACTTTGTCCTTTATTTGAATCTCTTCAAGGAATAGTAAAGTGTCCACTAAATCATTCTTAAAATAACCTCCTGGCTTTCGGCACCTGAAATAGAGAAAAGATAAAGTTGTATTAATGAGTATGAGTTGTATTCGTAATAAATTTATTAAATACAATGGAATCCTCACAATGACAGGAACATTCCATAGGGCTATCGAAGTACATAAATAATGTCTGTTTTTATATAATTTGAGTAAACACTATTGGACCTAAGAATGTTGTTGAGACAATGGGTTTTTTTTATTATTTTTAAGCGGAGACGGTTTACATATGTATAGTTCCCGTGAGCACCATGGCCATAGACCCATTGTGCTATCTCCCATTTTACCTCATTCCTTTGACAGTAACCCAGTCCCTTTTATAAAGTTCACCAGGATTGTCATTGGAAATGAAGCTATATCTTCTGGTTCGACAATGTGTCTTCCCAGGTCTCATTTCCCCCCTTCATTCTTCCTTGGTTCCTTGAAGGCCCCACGAGGGAAGAGGGCTTCATCTCTCCTCTCCACTTCTTAGTTCCCCGAAGGCTCCACGACGGAGAGTTTACCTCCACTTGGTTCCCTAAAGGCCCCACAAGGGAAGAGTCCACTTCACCTTGGTTCCCCGAGGGCCCCAGGAGGGAAGAGGACTTCATCTCTCCTCCTCACTTCTCCTTGGTTCCCTAAAGGCTCCACAGAGGAAGAGTTCACAGAGGTGGCCTCATTTCTCCTCTTCACTCCTACATGGTTCCCCGAAGGCCCCACTTGGGAAGAAGACATCATCTTTCGACTTCAAACCTCCTTGGTTCCACAAAGGCCCCGCACTGGAAGAGTGCCCTTCCCCTTGGTTCTTTGAAGGCCCCACAAGGGAAGAGTTCATGGAGGTGGCCTCAGCTCACCTCTTCACGGTTTCTCCTCTTGGTTCCTCCTACTGGCCCCAGGAAGGAAATCCACAGAGGTGGCCTCAGCACTCCTAGTTTTCGAATGGTCCAATTTTTTTATCCCATGAGTTACTAGGAAAATAGAAGGTCCACTCCAGCAGAGCCCCGAGTGCTGGAGTAAGGTCTAAATACTCCGAGATGCGACCTTGTTTCTCGGAGGCACTGTTCCATAGGACATTCAGTCTGAGCACGATAGCTCACACCTTGGCTTGGGATGGCTATTGCAGGTTTGTTTAAATTAATAAAAAAAATTTCTAAGGTTTTTTACAGATGCAATGCCGCGCCATGGAGTCTCATGAATGAGTTTTTCTTTTGCCCTGTTTAATTTATCTTTGTCTTACTAACCTATTTTTTTGCATTTTGTTTTTCCTGTTAAGCACTTGCATACTGCTTACTAACAACGTATGCATGGACACTGGAGGTCTAGATTCGTTCAAAATAAATAAATGTAGCTTCGTTTAATCAAAAAATTAGAATCTTGCGAGAGCCTTCAAGGAGTAACCATCAGTTACTTATACCAGGGCGGGTAAGAGGTGGATTACCTCCACTGCCCCGTGAACCATTTATCGGATAACCAACACCTCTGCCATAGGTCACCCTAAGTAGTTCACTACGTTTGGTGACTTAGTCGGGTTCATGGGGGTGAGGTTTGTCCAAGTCTTGGCGGCCATCTGCCCATGTACCGTGTGATGGGCAGGATCGAGAGAGACTGGTTGAGGGAGGTCTTTTATCCTCTCTCGACCCATTGCCTTGCACCGCAGTTAGAGGGATGGATTCATACGTCCGTCACTCCCGGACACACTGAACCCCAGATTCCAACCCACCCCTCATACCTATTTCCTTCCCAGAACTTCCTCTCCTTAAAAAAACCCCCCACACATCATCCCCGTGTCAATTTTAGGTCATCAGTGCGGCCCGTGGTGCAATTGTTGGCCAAACCTGGGTTAAACAGTATCTTTTTTTGGTCTAGTGCTTCAGGAGTCACCTTTGGTCTTCATCAATCCCACTGGGGAATGAATGGAGCGACCATTCGGTGATCAAATCATGTTCATGGGCTAAGCTGCGGAATAAAAAGACATTGCTATATCAGGTTAGGTTAGGTTAGGCTTCATAAAAGGACTGGGCTACACTGTAAAAGGAATGAGGTAAAACATGGGAGATGGTACAATGTGATTACGGTCTGTGTGCTTTTGGGAGCTTTGAATTTCTCCTTATCAACAGCATTGCAATACAATAATTACCTAGTGATAATATCAGCTGGATTAGGCCGTGAAGAGGGGTTGGCACTAACGAGCTCGCAGTACAAGGAGCTCAGCTGCTTGGGCAAGGACTCCAGCATCTTCAGACTGGACTGTTTACTCAGCGGGCCGTTGAACACCTCCCAGATGAGACAGCCCAAGCCCCACATGTCCGTAGAACTGAAGATATAAATTTAAAAAAAACAAATGATATTACATAAATAGAACGGAAGAAGTCAGTTTTAGGGCCAGTTGTTTCGTAGAAATTGAAATGTAACATTGTCGTCAAATGGCCATTCGGCGCCATTTTGCTTTTTCTGACATTTGAAAGGTCCTCGTTAAACGCCTTGCCCATCGACACGGAGGCCATTTACATGAGATACTGTAAATTTAAAAGTAAAAATATGTAGTTGAAGGCCGGTCTCTTGTGACCGTTTTCACAAACAATACCTCAAACATGACGCAGGCCACACGTTTTTTGTTTTCTGTCGGTCACGGAAAGAAAAAAACATTGTGACCCCAACCTAACCATACACAAATTGTGCATGAGTTTTTCACAACCAAAAGTATTATAGTGATTTATTTTTGTAGTATTATGCCGTGTTGATCTACCTCCTTCATTAGTCAACGTTTCGGAGAGCATTACAGAGTCCACCATATCGGGGCAGGCAGATGTGCAATCGAAGTGTGCGCTTATATATGTAGACGCGGTACAGTGTTGCCAGCTCTAATCCTGTAAGAGCTGATATTACATTATAATTTAAAATGGTTTTCTGCAATTAGTTTTGGTGTAGCCGTCAATTATAAGATTTCGTCAACTCTCGAAATGAGCACCGCGGTCTTTGTTAATATTAAATGGATTTTTGTGAATTTCAATTGCCTTCTTTCCAGGTATACTCTACGCGTTTTGGGTCTTCCCAGTGCTTCAGGAACAAATCCAAAGAAATGGTCAGATTCAATTAAATGCTCGGCAATTGCCGATTTGTCAGGACAGCTGAGTTTATATGCTCGAAAGTGTTCGGATATGCTTTTTCATATGGTCTGTTCTGTCTAGCCTACATAAACATTTTACATAATAAGATTATTTCTCTAACATTCAATTTAGGATATCTCAAAACTATTGCATGTGTGTTAGTGACTTTTATCTTAACGTCAACCCACTGTAAACCCATTCATTAATGATTATTATTCATAATTCATAATATGCAAATTTTAGTGAACTGTGTTGAAAGTGATGAGGCCAAACCATATGGGCCATAAACAGTAATTAAATAGGAATTACTACATCAAATTGAAGAGGAAAAAAAATACTACCCAGCTTCATCCAATACTCTTTTTTATTTTATCATATAATTAAAAACATGAAACAATGGTGCCTCGTCTTTTTATTAGGCTGTCTTAGATTTAAATGGTTAAAAAGACCTAAACCTTAAATTCAGAAGAAAAATAATAATTTGGATATTAGATTTTAGAATTTCAAGGCCACAAGTATTTTCGTTATTTATTTTTGGGGTCTTATGCCGTATTTCGCTACATCCTTCTTTAGCCAACGTTTCGGACAGCATTACAGCGCCAATCATTAGGGCAGATGAGTGACACATTGGCTAAATCAGGAGCCACAACACCCCAAACATAAATAACAATATATTTTTTTTATTTAGTTAACCAAATAATAGCACCATGTAAATCACCATTATTGACAATGTTCCCCTATTATATTGAATCCTCCCACTGTTCTTCCCCTCCCCCAAAATGAACCCTCCAACCACCCTCGCCTAATAAAATCTAATTATTTCTGTACTTGAATAAATTTTAAGTTAGTTTTAAGATTGCTAGCGAATGACACGGATGTGTAGAAACCAGTAGCAGATAAATAAAAATTAAGAAATGTACATGTGAAATAAATTTCTTCAAAAAAAATGTCTAGAAATTTTAACATAGTTGATGTCCAAGAAAAACAAAAAAAAAATTTACCATTTTGTAATAGATTTAAGTTTCGTGGGGTCATTCTTTTCGGGAGGGTCGTAGATCTCCAGTGCCGGTAATATCTTCACGGAGAGCGGGGGTGTTCCCTCCTGGCTGCACTGCGACAGGAACTCAAACCCTCCGAGCTTCCACTCCCCGGAGACGGTGACAAAAACGGAGTAGATGGACACGTTGTTGTGGCGCAGGTTGCCATCATTGGTTAGGAATGATAGCGCCCTCTGGAATGTATATACAAAGATACCTCTGTCAGAAATTTGAAATTCTGTATTGTCAAGGAAATTTAAATCTCTACATATATAAGAATCAAAATATGTATGTTTCTGGGTTTGCATATATATATGAGATGCCTATGCGTTGCTAAACCATTCATCTGATTGCGATGAAACTTGATGTGCGCATGCCCGTGATGGTTTCTATATACAATAGTGAGTTCTGGCATCATAAAATTATGCATTACTAACCGTTCATCCGATTGCGATAAAATTTTGAGGATTTGATGTATGCATGCCCGCGATGGTTTCTATATACAATAGTGAGCTCTGGTGTCATGAAATCTAATAAAATTGCAATAGGTGGCACACGAGCTGTTTGAAAACTGAATGTACTGGGACTGAATATATGGAATGAGGGAGGGGGAGGGAAAGACAGGAGAGGGGTTTGCAGGACGGGGGAAGCGAGAGAGGGGAGTGGGAAGAGGGAAGGCAGAGTGGGAACGTGTGAGGGGAAGGGGACGCAGGAGAGGAAGGGGACGCAGGAGAGGAAGGGGAGGAGGAAGGGGAACGGGATGAATAGGAAAGGACATGCAGGGAGAAACAATTTCTTTATTAAGTGGCATAGCAATGCATGCTGGGAACTTGCTAATAATAAAAATAATAATTGGCTAATTTATACAGCTCCGTTTTCATGGAAAATAACCTCAAGGGCGCTGCTAGATGCTAGTATGTATATATAAAATTATGTAACTCAAATCTACACTTACTGTACTCTAATGTCTGCCTTTTGTTAAATTGACCTTTACATTATGGTTTTACTATGTTATTGGGTTGGTATTTTATTTATTTAAATTGATAATAAATTACAATATTTGTTATTCAGATTCCTGAGCATAACGATTGTGCAGTTGATTAGTCCGACATCTCCAAATACTAATTTTTGAGATAATGAGGAAAGCAATATTTGAATGCTCACTATTAATCTAGCATTATTTACATGTGTCTGTGTTGTACATATTAAATGTCCAATAAAACAATACTGGGAAGTATACGGGTCCGGTACATTAGAATGATATTTTGAAATATCCTACTAGTCACCCAGAAAACATTAGCATTATGTTTAATTCACAACAAGTTTTTGTGCATTATAATTGATTTGGTGGTGTTTATGGTGTTTGTGTTTATGAGAATTGTACTAAATAGAGGGTACACTTTCATGTAGAACTGTATACTCAACTCACCATCCGGACTTTCAATATTTGCAGTAAAAAAAATAGACATTATTTTGGTGCCCAATGATATTTTTTTTCAATTAAAAACAAAAAAAAAATATTTCCATCACACCTTACCATATATCACACTGCTACGCTTGGCGATGGGATCACGAGATACACGCTCTCTCTCTGTTACTGGATCTGGAATGAGATCACCGTGCTGGCTGCACCCATCTACTCAGTTGAGACGTGTGATGGAAAAACATTCTTATTGGTTTTTAATTGAAAAAAAATCATCTGACATCAAAATTGGTAAATTTTCGGTATTAGTGTCCATGGTTATTATGAATAATTTTTAGAAAAAAACTTTAGATTCGCCTTTATCACTATAAAAGGAAACTTTTTGCATCACGGCCGGCGGAAAATAATACATTTTAATTTTCAATTGCGATAAATAAAATTTCACTTCACGAACCGATACTATGACAGCCCGGTGGCATACGATTGTAGCCGACTTCATGGGATACATGATAAGGCGCGTAATTATGAAAAACAGAATTTCTAATGTTAACAAACCTCTATTCGTATATATTTAGAATGGTTTGTTTGGCAAAGCAGGGTTTGTGTAGCGGGCTTGTGTATATTATCTTTGCTTTAAAAAACAGCATACGTTTTTAAATGGTTTGTCAGGAAAAGCAGGGTTTGTCTAGCGGGCTTGTGTATGTTATCTTTACTTTAAAAAACATCCTACGTTTTTGAATGGTTTGTCTGACAAAGCAGGATTTGTCTAGCGGGATTGTGTATGTTATCTTTACTTTAAAAAACATCCCAAGTTTTAAATGGTTTATTTGGCAAAGCAGGGTTTATATCTACCTCTTGTTTGTATCAGGGATACCAACATAACAGTGACGCAATGGCCGCCGGGCTGTCATAATATCGGTTCGCGAAGTGAAATTTTATTTAACACAATTGAACATTAAAATTAAAATGCATTATTTTCCGCCGGCCGTGATGCAAAAAGTTTCCTTTTATGGTGATTAAGGCGAATCAAAAGTTTTTTTCTAAAAATTATTCGTAATAACCATGGACACTAATACCGAAAAATTACCTCAAAATTAACTAAATATGCTCTGGAATCGCAGGTTAAAATCCTTCAGATACGTGCTGTTACAACCTGTATAAATAAACAAAGTGTCCGGAACATAGTAGTACGAGAGTGAAACTGGTGAATCTACGTAGGACTTTTTTGATAAGAGCTTTTGTTTTCGATTTAATCAAGTCCAAAGTTGGAATTTTTAAAGTCAAATTCAAATAATCAAATGTGATTGACTTTTATATGCTATTTATTAAATGACCCACCAAATGGTGCTGGTGGTAGAAAATAATGATAATAATAAACAAACAAAAAATTACAAAGACAACCAATTTATTATTATTCTAAATCGCCATTCCATTATTTGTACAGTTATTAGTGGCTAAAAGATTGGTAATTATCGGTTCGGACTGGCCACGCTTATTACGAATAATTTTTAGAAAAAAACTTTAGATTCGCCTTAATTACTATAAAAGGAAACTTTTTGGCTTTGGGGCGGCGGAAAATAATGCATTTTAATTTTCAATTGCATAAAACCAAAATTCACTTCGCGAACCGACGCAGCGAAAATCCGCGGCCGTAGCTGTCACTTGCTGCCCTGTTATGGACTGTAGCTGACTTCGTGGGATACCTACATGAAATACCGCGAATCACAAACCATGTTACACAAACCTAGCGTAGCCGCTAAGCCACTTGAAAACTGGGATGTTTTTCTTGCGTTGACGCGAGTAGGCGTTATAAAGGGGCACTTTCTTTTGTATCACAAACCATGTTACACAAACAAGCCCGCTAGACAAATTTCGTAATTACGCGCCTTATCCCATGAAGTCGGCTACAGTCGTATTAGCTCTTGTTAATTTATCAAGGATACCAACATCACAGTGACATTTACGGCCGCGGATTTTCGCTGTGTCAGTCGCGAAGCGAATTTTGGTTTTATGCAATTGAAAATTAAAATGCATTATTTTCCGCCGCCCCAAAGCCAAAAAGTTTCCTTTTATAGTAATTAAGGCGAATCTAAAGTTTTTTTCTAAAAATTATTCGTAATAAGCGTGGCCAGTCCGAACCGATATTTACCAAAAGATTTGGGTGTTTCCATATTACCAAAAGCAGTGCTGTGGTAACATTTTCACAGAACTAACGGAATTTTATTTCAAGGCACAACACTGACTAATAGAGGGTTTGCAAGTCACTCTCATAACTGACAATATGCTGTTCTCATTTTGAAAGTAGAATGATAAGCAATTAGTTGGAAGAACCTAGATGTAATCCTTCAGCGGGTACTAAATGACACAAGCCACCGAATGTGCAGAGCGGAGAAAGAGCGAGAAAAGTATAAATGGTTGTTAAAAAACAAGAGATGACAAATTATGAGTAATGAATATTCATTCTCAACATGATGAAACAATGGGTAAAAAAGTGAGAAGCAAGCCTGCATTCAACTTAGTAAAAAAAGCAGCATTTGATAAAGCAGTGCCTGTGACAGCTGTTTCATTGTAGAAGAGAGTAACAGACTAAACCTATGTAGCACATTTATTGTTTTCCTGTCTTTATTTTAAAGAAGAGATAACCGTAAGTAAGGACATTGTAAATAACATAATTCAGATGAAGAAACATGCGGACAAAGGTACTGTAAAGATGATGTATATTTAAATTAAGCTTTAATTAAAGATGTATGTATATTTACCGTGATTTGAAAGAGTCCCCAGGCTAAATACAAGTCCTTTTGTTGTCCCTCCAATGTCAACTGATTCAAATAAACAGACAAGGGCTCAACAGCTTCTGTGGCAATGTAAAGAACTTTATCACTTTCAGAACTGTCGAGGAAATGCATAAGACTGGGATGTCGCAGAGTTTTTAGTTTCTTCAGTGCCGATTTAGCCACTTCTAATTGCGTATCTGAACTCTTTTGGACGTCGAATAAAAATACGGAGACCTCCTCTTGAGTGGCTCGTTTTTTTCCCTTGTGTAAACTCCACACACTCTTATCGTTAAGACCCGACACTGGTTCACCTATCTCGTAAGGGAAATCCTTGGTAGGATCCCGAGAGAAAAACGACCACATTTTCGATAGTTTTATGACGAATTAATTAATAGGAATTTAATTATCACTTCACATCTTAAGATTAATTTATACGACACATACACGTGGATTCATTCATTATTAAATGTGAAAGAAAATGATTTAAAAATGAAAGATAGGTAAGAAAAAACGAAAATTATGATAATATTCTCAATATCACCTAATGGCGAAATTACACACGTCAACCACATTGATGCCATTTGGTTGAACGGCGTATAATTGAAAGGGTGTACTGTTTACACGTACTTGACAGAAGTGGACCATTCAATCACATTTCTGTCATAGATTTTAGAATGTCTTCGAAACAGGTCGTGCGCGCGGGAATTAAGTTAATGTGTGATCATTTAATTAACGAGTTAATGAGAGGCGTATGCACTTCCCTCCATTTAAAAACCATTTTCTATGTTGACAACTCACTACAAAATAAACAGTCACAGTTTGACAATTCAATATGCTCGGACAGTGCTGCGCGCGCATGCAACGCCGCATTCGCGCATGCGCACGAAGGACAAACGAACCAATCGCATTGAAAATATTAAACAAGTTGAATATTTTCAATGCGGTGGAAAGATGACGCGCAATGACATGGAAACATGCAATGTCTTGTTTACACGGGGCAATTTGGTATCTACAACCTAATTGCGCAGCGGAATTGAAAGGTCTAATATGCCCATTATGGGCATATTAGACCTTTCAATTCCGCTGCGCAATTAGGTTGTAGATACCAAATTGCCCCGTGTAAACAAGACATTGCATGTTTCCATGTCATTGCGCGTCATCTTTCCACCGCATTGAAAATATTCAACTTGTTTAATATTTTCAATGCGGTTGGTTCGTTTGTCCTTCGTGCGCATGCGCGAATGCGGCGTTGCATGCGCGCGCAGCACTGTCCGAGCATATTGAATTGTCAAACTGTGACTGTTTATTTTGTAGTGAGTTGTCAACATAGAAAATGGTTTTTAAATGGAGGGAAGTGCATACGCCTCTCATTAACTCGTTAATTAAATGATCACACATTAACTTAATTCCCGCGCGCACGACCTGTTTCGAAGACATTCTAAAATCTATGACAGAAATGTGATTGAATGGTCCACTTCTGTCAAGTACGTGTAAACAGTACACCCTTTCAATTATACGCCGTTCAACCAAATGGCATCAATGTGGTTGACGTGTGTAATTTCGCCATAACGTAAATTCGGAACATAATGCAATTTCGTGCAATCGTTGGCACTTTTGACAGTTCGAGAGTTGTTGCGTTGTGTGACCAGTATGCATAAATAAACCAATCAGAAAATTATATTTCCCTGCTTTTATAATTTCTCAACCAGTTTTCCAGAGTCTATGGTTTTCAAATGTCAAACTTGATTGAAGTGAAATACCGAAAGAATTAACCTAGCTTTTCTAATATTGTTTTGTACATAACATTGCACAGTCCAACACGTAATTTTATATATATTACGTGGTAAATACTGGTAGATTAATATTAGTCAAGTTTAAGTAAAATATAATCATGTCTAAGTCCGTGGCTAGGTTGAAATCTATGAAGAAAGTGACTGAGAAAATCAACCACTCTTCCAGACTTAGGACCAATATCCCCGCTGGAATGGCTTCTGCTGCTCCTCCCCTAGGAACGCAGCTTGGTCAGGTGGGAAAATGTCACTTTAAAATAAACTTCTCAACAACTTAAATCCTACAAATGTTTTCACAAATCAAGGATCAGATCTTTATCAGCTTTTACATTGATTTTCAAAATAAATTGAATTCTCTATGTAATATATTGCGATAAAATATCGGTAAATATCGGTTCGGACTGGCCACGCTTATTACGAATAATTTTTAGAAAAAAACTTTAGATTCGCCTTAATTACTATAAAAGGAAAGTTTTTGGCTTTGGGGCGGCGGAAAATAATGCATTTTAATTTTCAATTGCATAAAACCAAAATTCGCTTCGCGACCGACACAGCGAAAATCCGCGGCCGTACCTGTCACTGTGATGTTGGTATCCTTGATAAATTAACAAGAGCTAATACGACTGTAGCCGACTTCGTGGGATAAGGCGCGTAATTATGAAATTTGTCTAGCGGGCTTGTTTGTGTAACATGGTTTGTGATACAAAAGAAAGTGCCCCTTTATAACGCCTACTCGCGTCAAGGCAAGAAAAACATCCCAGTTTTCAAGTGGCTTAGCGGCTACGCTAGGTTTGTGTAACATGGTTTGTGATTCGCGGTATTTCATGTAGGTATCCCGCGAAGTCGGCTACAGTCGTATTAGCTCTTGTTAATTTATAAAGGATACCAACATCACAGTGACAGGTACGGCCGCGGATTTTCGCTGTGTCGGATCGCGGAAGAGAATTTTGGTTTTATGCAATTGAAAATTAAAATGCATTATTTTCCGCCGCCCCAAAGCCAAAAAGTTTCCTTTTATAGTAATTAAGGCGAATCTAAAGTTTTTTTCTAAAAATTATTCGTAATAAGCGTGACCAGTCCGAACCGATAATTACCAAAATATCTTCCGAGGTGTCCACGCTACAACTGTGCCTATTCATTAATTTTTGGGGATCGCTGGCAACGGTTAATATGCACTTTTAAAAAAAAAACCTTTTGATTCACCTTAATTACATTAAAAGGCAACTATTTGCATTGGGGGAAGTGGAAAATATTTCATTCTAAATTTCGTTACGTAAAATTAAAATTAGCTTTCGTCTTGTGAGATTGTACGCCAGAATCACAAACCATGTTACACAAACCTAGCGTAGCCGCTAAACTACTTGAAAACTGGTATGTTTTTCTTGCCTTGACGCGAGTAGGCGTTATAAAGGGGCACTTTCTTTTGTATCACAAACCATGTTACGCAAAAATATTTTCCACTTCCCCCAATGCAAATAGTTGTCTTTTAATGTAATTAAGGTGAATCAAAAGATTTTAAAAAAAAAGTGCGTATTAACCGTTGCCAGCGATCCCCAAAATTTACCGCCTATTCTTTCATTCATGCTTTACCCAAATTTTTGTGTTATTAATTTATTTCCCATGGGAAATTAATTTATAAACCCTTTGTAGCTCGTCTACTACTAGACATCCATGGAGCGTGTACATACTCAAAAGCTTGCTTATCTAGTAACTCAAATCGCGCCTCATAACTCATACGTTGGTCGTAATGCACATTTAATGAAATTAATGGCACCTTCTTTAGGTGATACTGATAGTTACTAAAATAGTATGTTTTTAATGAAGTGTAATTATTAACATTTCAGCGTAACATAAACATAGCCGCCTTCTGCAAGGACTTCAATGAGCGTACAGCGGAGATCAAGCCAGGCGTACCACTACCAACGCGTGTGAAACTGAACCCCGATCGCACGCATGAGATAGAAATCCACCAGCCGCCCACCTCCTTCCTGCTCAAGCAGGCGGCGGGTATTCTCAAGGCGGCCATGCAACCAGGTTACCGCTTATTAACTCTATTCATTTAAGGATTTAAAACTATATATGTAGTAAATCAGATTTAACGATGTTATTATTATTATTTATTCATTGTTCTTTAAAGTACTATTCCGTTAAAACTGCAAGTAAGCAGTTTGCAACGGGATGTATATGTTTACATATTATTCATAGTGAATATTATTATTAGTATTGCCCTTCAGAATTAAAACGTTGCTTGAAATGGCTTTAGGCCATGTTTGGTAACCAGATCTGAATAGTCAGGTACTTCTCCACCTCCCTCTTCCCAATCTCCTTCCCCTCCCCACTATCTTCAGCCTCACAACTTACCCCAAATGGGGAGGATGCCATAGTCACACTTCAGACTTCATAATCACACTTCACACTGGTTCGAAACGAGAGCAGTTGGGACTCTTGTGCGGTATTCACATTAAATTATTATTTTTTGGTTCATTCTTTCGTATGTTTTATATCTATACATGACAACACCAATAATTTAATGAATTCATTTATAATACGCAACACTTTGTTTTTTATTTCAGGAAAAGAAATTTCTGGCAAGATAACCCTCAAACACGTGTACGAGATCGCAAACATTAAATTCCAAGACCCGCCCATGAGACACCGCAGCATGCAGGAGATATGCTTCATGGTCATCGGCACAGCCCGGACGCTGGGCATCGAAGTCGTGAGGGATCTTACGGCAGAGGCAAGTTAAAACCACCTAAAGATATCTTATTTGCTCCCAAGTCTTTCATCGGGAGATCTCTCCGTCTTCAGCCCCTTCTTACACAGGAATACGTGTGTATCCGATACTGATGTCGTGTATTCATATCACAAACAAGGACTGTTGTGCACAATCCATATTACCGTCGCCACTGAAATCATGAAGTCTGCGTCGCCACTACATTTCGAAATGTTAAAACTAACTTTCATAACCTCGCCCACTGCTGTGGCTATCTTTTTTTGAAGACTTTTTTTTTTCATGCATATTGAAGCTTTTTTGCGAGGAAAATGGAATCTGGGTACGATTTATCTAAATGTGTCTTTAATACATTTTCAGGACTATGCAACATTCTTAGAGGAACGGAAGGTCTATGTAGCAGAGCAGAGGAAATTGTTGGATGAAATCAGAGAAGCTAAAATGTTGCGTACGGCCTAAAAGTTGTACGCGCCTGCCTTGTATTGTTATTAGTTGTATAAATTTGATTTAGGTAGAATAAAAAATTATATGAAAAACTAATTTGTTTTTTTTATTTTAGGTTAATACTCACTGTACCGCCCTCGTTAAAGACCACCATTCAGAATTGAAACATTAAACATTATTTGAAATGGCTTTAGCCATGTTTGGTGACCATGCCTGAATAGCCAGGTACTTCCCAACCACTCCACCCCCTCTAGGGAATGCAATCTCGTTCTCGCGAGATCGCACTTGAGCATAAAAACATCTTATCGTCTGTCGGTTTCGTACGGTGCGCGTGAGGCGACGGCCTGAGGTAGAGGTTGCGGGACGAAAACTATTTATGTTTATGTAAGTTTATCCTAAAAATTCCCATAAAGTATGTATCTCACATAAAAACAGACACCCACACCCCTCACCACACAATGCAGGATTACATTTACTGAAATCACTGAAGGCCCCATAGTTTCACGTTGACTGTCGGCCGACTCTTCCCGGATGAGGTTTTTCATGGTTTCCTCATTCCCAAAAGGCAAATGCCGAAGAGCTCCAAATAAAAGGACATGACCGACTCCTTCCCACTCCCAACATAACACAAACACACACGTATGTATATATTTCCCCTTGCTTGATGCCAGTTGCTTTGTTGAGCTATGCAAAACATGCAATTTTCGTAGAGTTTTTACATAACAATTTTTCCCTACCGACAAAACACAAGACCTCTAAGCCTATAACAGCCAGGTACTATTTTAAATACCCACATGCGGTAAAAATTGCAAGGCGCATATGACGCCGTTCTATTTGTATAACCTCCTCGGACCCAGTGTCTCCTGTGGGCGACATAAAAAAAGTGATGTGGATTCCTGGAATACTATTAATTCAAACTAGTTGCTAGAGACTCAGCGTCTCCTACAAGAGACATACAATTCTGAAAACATTGAGAATTAAAAAAAACTTTTTTTAATAAAATTATTTTATGTGGTTTTTAGATATACACATTCAAAAATAAAAATTGATTTTGAAACACTTTTTTTCCTAGGTCTGAGGACGATAAGGAACGTTAGCTTTAAATTCAGTAAATTTAAATCATTCATCTCTTCAAGAAATATAAGAATCTAGTAAATGATAAAAAAAAAAAAAAAAAATGGTCGCGGGATGAGGTGTCTCTCAGATTCGTTTGTGCGTGCGATTGGTCAAAAAATAAAGCCGGCGTGCAGCTTCATCAGTGCGCATTTGTTTTGTTTACTAATAGTTGTTGTTAGCTAACGTGTTATGTGAATGAGTTTGATTTCATTCGGGTATTTTTTTTGGTTATTTATGCAAAAAAAGTTTCTTATGTGAAGTTGTCAAGTTTGAATTTTTTTGACTTCTCGTTGTTTTGTTTGTTGTAAAAGAACTGTTTTATTACTAAAAGATTTTTGTTTGATATTAGAAGAGAAGACTGGTTGTTTCTTTCATTTGTTATTTGATAGATATGTACGTCAAAGTTTACTACTTAGAAGTTTATTAAAAAATTATATACAAATATGTCAAACAATGTTTGATGCATAAAAGTATATTGAAAAATTCGTGAAAATAAATGTTTATCTTATAATTTTTTCCTAATTTATTCAAATATTGTGCTTATTTGCAAAAAAAACACACAAAACTGCCAATCTCGCAGTATTGTTATTCTAAACTCACGGGATCTCGCTTGAGCCCCAATCTCGCGAGATTTGCATTCCCTAATCCCCTCATCTCCTTCCCTAAAGTCTCACAACATACCCGAGTGGAGCAATAAATTATAGTCCCACTGTTTGTTGGGACTCTTGTGCGGTATTCAATTTAATATATATTTTTTTATTCCAAATAAAAAGATTAACTCACCGACAGAGATGTTTGAAAAAAAAAGTGGCACAAGGTTTGATAATAAAAACAAATTCTTAAATTTTTTTTTATTAGGTACATCAATTAAATCAAATAATTTTACCTATCCAGAATTCATAAAAAAAAAACAAAAATTAAAGTTTTTGCAGATTTATTAAATTTAAAAAGGTACCTACTTGCGTATTTTCAAATGTAATTCTGAAACCTAACCGCTATCTGCAATTTTTCACAGGTCCCCGCTACTATAAACATAAAGATACAGAATAACAAAATAAATCATAAATTCAATTCAACTTTATCACTTATAATATATTATTTTGCGCGGGCTTCCTCTGTAAAAATATATTTTGTGAAAATAATAAAAAAGTGTCTTGTTTCTGATAGTGTTGCAGAAAGAAAATCTGGAAAACAAGAAGAAAAAAACTTACATTTCAAAAGTTATATAAAATAAAAAAATTAAGGTCAATGTTTTAAAAATAGATTACCATAAAAATCTTTCCACAATGAAACGATTTTTGATAATTTATTAATACTCCATACGATTGGGAGAAATCTTGGACGGACAGAGATACAGTGCTAACGTCCGATGGGTTTCCGGATCTTGGTAATTTTGTCTTCATAAACAAATTATTGCTCGTCTTCAACGTGTTTTATGTGAGATACAGCATGTTTCGGAATAATGAAGAATTTTGTGTTTGAAACCTGTTTATACAAAAATTGGATGATACCGCATAGATAACAATATATTATTATAACAACCTACCTCTGAAAATTCACAAACATTTAGTAAACAATGGAATGTTAACTAAAATATTGATGGAAATACAGTATCAAGACACAATAATAAATTAATAAGTTAATACAAACAGTAAGTTACAAAATAACACTAATTTAATAAATACATATGTAGCAAAAACTGAATATGTAACATAAATAATCGCAGATGACATTTTTATTCACCCTGAGGCTCTAAAATTGTGTTTTACTTTGGTATCCCCATTATGTCTAAAGTGTGTATTTTTTTTTTATTTAGTCCCGACGTATGCTGTCACCAATTAAAACTGAAGGAATGCTGCGTTATTAAAAAAAAATTACAAGTATATTAATGTGAAGTTCACACGCGGTAGAAGTGAGACTTTCAGAACAACTAAAGTAGACAAGAGTGGGGAGGCTACGAATCACCGCACATAGAGAAGAACGATTATTCTATCTCATTATCTCGTTCGTGTTTGTCTCTTTTTTGTTTCATCGAGTTTAAAATCACAACAGTGCTAAAGAAGTCACTTAAAAAAATAATAACTAATATCTGGGTGCTATTGAAAAGGGCGAGAGGAATATTAAGAGACACGATCACTCCGCAATATATGGGGGACCCTAGTGACCTCCCTTCGGGTGGTACGTGATTTTTACTTTCAGGTACATAAAGGTTAAAGCGGTATCTCAGTTTGGTTGGTGAAAGCAGCCTTCGATGTCTCTTACTTTACAAACCGTGCTGTCATTTTTGAAGGATGCATCGAACTTAACAAAAACAACAGAACGAGAGCGATCGTATAACATGCGTATTATTCTATGGAGGCAGAGAGATCAGATCAATGCTTAAATTCTTAAGATCTTATTGTTACATAATTACAAATTAAATTGAAAATTTGCAGAATTAATCTGAATGTTTCTTGGAACGAAATCCCTCAGGTGCTGTGTTATTTATGTGGCATCTAATATCAACTTAACCAACAATGTTAAAAGTCACAACAATGACAACAACCTATTTTCTAACAATTCAGCAATGTTTTAAAATCTACAAAAGTACAATAAATCTGCATATAATTAATTTTGAAATCTAGACTAAATAATTGTGAAATCTTTTTGGACAATGTAAAAACGGCAAGAATTAAGAATTGAAATTTTGTATTCAAAGTTTTTTTTGGTAAATATTTAATCAAAATATAAAAAAAATTATAAAATAAATAATTAATATTAAAGATTTTTTTTTGTTTGCGAGTATTTCTTTGAAGAAAATCAGTGACCAACTGATTGCTTATGCATGAGTTTGCCATTTATGTATATCACACTATATAAATGATAATTAATAAATTTATGCAAAATATGACACAAGGTGTTTTGTAATAAATTCACTCTTAGAAAAAAAAACAGTGACCCTGTTGTTATCAACGCAAGTTGACAAACTTTAAGTATTTGTGTTTTCATAAAAATAAAGATATTTTAAAATATCACTTTATACCATAATGTTAAAGGGAGATAAGTTAATTTTAATATCTGTACGCGAAAGAAAAAAGGAGATAAGTCGTATAAGTTTTAATTAGATGAGTATATGCAACATTATTTTTCTTTGCCATGTTTTTCAAAAACTGAAATTATTACAGTGAAACACTTTAAAGTTTTCCAAGGGACCGGAAAAAACAAACTTCTTAAGCAGGAAAACCTTATATGTATGTAGGAAAAATTGGGTCAATTTTGGGCCGAGGGACCGAAAAAAACAATTGTCAAAAAACTTTCTAAACTCTCATCTGTCACAAGCCCGCCGGCGGGCTTTGCTAAATGCGATTTTAACCCTTATTTATAAAGAAACTGTATGAAGGACAAGGTCAGAATTGCTTGCGCCGATATCAATCTAAAATACCATTCAACATGTTAAAAGAGAACTTCTTAAGAGGGTTTCACTGTATTTGATTTTATATTTTAACTCATCCAAGTTTTTCGGGTCAAAACTCGATTTTTTGACTCATCCCCTTTTTCATTTTGTATAAGTGAATAAGTGAAAAGGGGTTTATTGAATGATTTAAGCCCCGTATTCATGGTAAACATTAGTTTAGCAACATTTGATCAACATTGTTGATGAGCGGAGAGAATGTTGCTGGAAACTTTGTTGAAATAAATGTGGTTGTCTACACACCAGTCTGCGTTAAAATGTTGCCCGAGGAAGTAGTGTTGTTGTGTTCTCTGTATCTGATGAATAGGATATTAATTTAAAAAAAGAGAAAAAGATGGTGGATTCGAAACTATCTTCTGCAAAGAGAAAATTTGATGAGTGACCTCAGAATGACAGATGGATCATTTATTAACTTTACGAGAATGTCGAAAAGTGATTTCGAACATCTTCTGGAAATGATTGGTCCGTCAATAGTCCGTTTAGATTGAAACAATTCTATTAATTGCATTATTTTATCATTGCTCCACACTACTGCCATGTTTATAAACTGTTGCAAACACGTCCACACACGTCAACATTTGTCGCTAAACTGATGTTTACGCTCGTCGGGCGTAAGCTTGTCAACATGCCGTTATCAACTCCGCAACATGTTGACAGCAACCCCGCAACACGTTGATTCAACTTTGTTGCTAAAGAATGTTTACCATGAATACGGGGCTTTATGAGGACATTAGTTTTTGGTTGGTTTAAAATAAATGAGTCCATAAGTCAAAAAGTTAAAAATAATCTATAAGTGTTCTATTCACAGCAAAATTTGAGAAAGTCATTTGAGAGATGCAAGAATAGCCAAGTCAATATATTATTCTATTGTTCTAAGAAAGCATTTAATAAAGTAATTAAATGTTTTACTTTACACACACAATACATAGTTAAAAATACAATTAGATGACAGCTGCTAAACTTTATTCTAAAGCTAGAAAACAAATAACACATAGTATAAATTAATGATCTATTTATGTAAGTACGTTAGATTCAAAGGATTTGCTGATATTTAAAAAAGAGACTTATTAAGTCGAATTAGACTATTCATGGCAGTGAGCCATCGTTAAAATGGACACATGTGTATCTTCTGTCATTGTTGCTTGAGATGATCAGAGTTTTTAACCCCTAGAAAACGGACAATCTTTTGATAATGTCATATAGCTACAATATTTCAATGGAGCCTGTTTGAAGGAGCTAGTAGCATTGATCCCTTGAGCACCGGTGCACGAGCCTGAAACTAAACAAAATTCGTTTGCAGTTGTCGTTTGCTTCATTAGAATGGGTTGTTTCGCCGACTTGTTTTAATATAAGTTTATAACCCTCTCTTTGACCCTCCTCACAATGTTGCACAGCCGGGTAGCTATACAGGTCCATTGTTGGGTGCACAGGTACAACCTTGTGAGGTGTCACATAAAAAAAATATTTAAGAAAACTAATGTTTCTGCAAAATAGACTTTATACTTCCTGATGAATAACAGAATATACACATCCAGG
This sequence comes from Limnephilus rhombicus, assembly GCA_929108145.2. NCBI lineage: Eukaryota > Metazoa > Arthropoda > Insecta > Trichoptera > Limnephilidae > Limnephilus > Limnephilus rhombicus. The sequence goes on along the minus strand of OV815287.1, from coordinate 7,926,732 downwards.
ATATTGAAGATTGTTTGCGGTCCAAAGTTTTCAGCTTTCTTTGTTTTGAATTTTTGGTATTCTTACAAAAAAAGCGTACTTCCTCGTAAATTTATCACATTTATATTATATTTAGTGAAATTAAAACTAACTTGTTATTAGACCTCGAACTCGATGGGGAATTTGATTTATTGCCTCAAAAGTGCCAGGCGCATGGCCCCACAAGGAATTTATTTTCGCAATTAATTCCAAGCAGTATATTTTTTCCGCACATTTCTCGAAATATCGAATGCAACTGACCAGATTTCAATAAGTGGAGGGTGAGTGCAAAGGACATATATAGGCGTGTCTGTAGTGGAGTGTATCACATGTCATTTTATTCTTTATAACATGCCAAAGCAAAGGGTTAGGTACTCCTGTACTACACCACTACACATTGCAGTGTACCATAATTTCGTGGTACACATTTGCAGCACAACAGAGTATCAGAATGTAGGCATAAATAATTCTTAGTACGACATAATGCAGTACACCATAAGGCAGGCTTAATAACACACTAGACATTGCAGTATACTGTGTAAAGTAGGCAAACATCCCTAGTACTAGAACACTATACATTAAAATGCACTGTAAGGCAAGCAAAACTTTCTTAACTTGTTGGCAGCAGTCTAGGGGTTAAAACGATTGAATATTTTATGAATTTGGTTCCTCTAAATTACCACAGGATGAAATGTAATGGTCTATGCCTTCATAATCCAACTATGTATACGCAAATTTTGAATTCCTTTGTTTTGAATGTCTCAAATATATACCTATATATTATTATGTATTCATCAACAAAATGGTGCAACCAACAGGATAAAATTTAATAAATATGTAACATCCTGCAACCGGTTAGTAATACACTTTTTCACAACAAAAATATTTAATATCCCAACAAGCTAATAATCAGACATCAAGTCTTCATTTACAGGCTTATTGTGTCTAATCAGTCGAAATATTTATATTATATATTACATTACAATATGTATACCAATCTGGTAAGGTTACTTTAATTGTTAATAAATATAAGTTTGTACAAAAATATACTGAATGGTTAACTTTACCACATCTCCAGCTAATTTGATGGAACCTGAAGAGTGATTTTGTATCTTTTGTGATATTGTAACATATGTTAACCTGTCAGGTCTATTTGTTCGGTTTTTGGAACAACTCATACAGCTCTCATAGAAATCGTTGTGTTTCCCTTACTGAAATGGTTAAAAAAAAATGATCTTACCCGCAAAATAATTAAAATGTACACCTATATGAATCCAAAGTTTGAGAAATTTTTATTAATTATTTTTGCACAAAATGACAAAGAAGTGAGTTGACAATAACATTTATGATACATTTGTGTAATAAATTTTGTATGTGCTTTTATTTTTTTTCGTTATCAGTAATTTTAGTTAGAAAAAACGTAAGGTGAGCCATTTTAACGTTTGCGTAATGTTTGAACCGTTTGCGTGTTTTGAACAATCGAAACTTCTCAAAATTCTGGGGTGGCCAGTGTGTGGAAAATAATGACACCACTCTATAAATAACCAACTCGCCACATAGCTGACTCGCCACTGTGCAAAACTTTTATATTTAAAAAATATGTTTATTTCGAATTATAAAATTTTAAAGTGTATTTCATCAACTTTCCAAAACAGTTTTTAGTTTTCGGATGCATTCAGAAATATTCCATCCATTAGGATTTGATTTGCAAATCGGAAATATTTCCACCCTCTGACAAAATACGGTTGAGCCAAATACTGCGCTTGTGTTAACCTCTAATTGGCCGGAGACGCGCGGGTCATGTGCGAGAAAATAATTAGAAAATTTGAATAAAATTATTGTCCAAAAACTTTTTGTCTGCGATTTTGGCCCTTCTATGTACAGAATTTGTATGAAGAACAGGGTCAGAATCGCTTGCGCCAACATTACTCTATGAGACGCGTAAAAGTTTCATTCACCTTGCAACACCAGAATATTTTTAAACGATTTTATCTGTGACTTAAAAACGTCAGATTTTATCGCGAATTTACCCGTCGCAATTTATGCGTGTTCCTCGACTAAAACATCGTAAAAATTAATTTACGTAAATAATGCAAGTAATGTTGTTTTGGTACATAGTTTATTGTTCTAGGAACGTGTTTCAGTCAATATAATATACGATAGCTCAAAATTAATCCACAAAACATTCAATTCAAAATTCAAAGTGGTGCTTTTTTAGTGAATTTTTGTGAAATGGCCTGGCCTTTGAGAGGTTAAGACACCAACTCTTAAAAGTAGTTACCTTAACGCCAGCGATGGCAGCGTATTTGCCATGTAATCCTCGTGAAGAGATAGTCGCAAGAAAATTTGCGAATCGAATGCCATCGCGTACAAACATCAAAATAATAGGATAAACAGATAGTTGTTTATGAACGTCTATAATTAAATAACTAATAAATAGTAATTCTTGTTTTTAAGCAGGTAATTAATATATTCAACATACGACAGGCGTAGACAAGCCATAAAAAATCACGGAAATTTGACAGCCGATAACGTCCGACCGAATTTTGCCTTTTTGTCTCATAAAACTTACTTAATCTTTTCACCGCGGCGGCTGACTAAAGTCATTTCATCAAGTGGCTCACACCGCGCGGCGGCTGACTTCAGTCATTTTCAAGTTTCGACTTCGTTTTCTAAGCACATGTATGCCGTATACGATCGAAATTTATATTAAAAATAAGAATATTTATTTGTGGTGCGACCTCTCTGAGAATGTTTATCAACTACTTCATTGTTTATCTTGGTAAATGAATAAAACCGAGAGCGCGGCCCCAGCCGCCAGTCACAGTTTTGAAAATGCGCGCGAATCTGATTGTCTCTTTCGAGCGGACCCCGTAGCGTATTAGTAATAATACTTGTGCGTCGATATCCACTTTGAAATCTACTTTATTTTTGTGTACATAATTATTTAATTGTTGTATTATTTAAAAATTGACTAATTCAATTTTAAAAACATCTTGTTTTGTGTGTTTAAGTATGAATTTTAAAACATTTTTTTTAACAACACTCAAATTGTCGACACATGGCTTATCTGAAATTGATATTGAAGCAATGTTAGATTCGGAAAGTGTTTTTGAAATAAGTGATGACTGATGACGATACAGATATTGTTTTTGTTGGGCATTATGAAAGTTATGTCTCAATCCCGTCAGTTCAGCCAACAACTTCTTCTGCTGAACCTTTGACTTTCCCATCTCAACCTAGCCGGCCCTCTAAATTCAGAAACCCATTCGTAATAAATTCGCAAAAATACCGAATATTTTCTGCGTAAACCAAATATTTGCGGTTGATTGCCGCCGTGACCGGTTCTTAAAACTTAGATATTCGTAGTAAATTTGTAAAAATACAATATATTTCCACGTAAATCGAAATTTCCGAAACCGAATCCCATCTCGGCCGCCCCACCAAATTTCGATACCTATTTGAAATAAATTCACAAAAATACCATATTTCCGCAAAAATCGAAATATCGCACCGGATTTCCTTTGCAGGCGGCCATTCTAATTCGGGAATTAGAAGTAAATTCGGAAAAATACAAAATATTTCTGCGTAAATCGAAATTTCGCAGCCGAATCACGTCGTGGCTGGCCCTCTAAATTTAGATACCCGTTTGATTCACAGAAAATACGATATTTCCGCGTAAATCGAAATTTCGCGGCAGATTTCCGTTGCAGACGTCCATTCTAATTAAGATGTTCATAGTATTCGTAAAAATACCCAACATTTCTGTTTAAATCAAACATTTGTGGCCGTTTCCATAGAGGCCGGCCCTGTGAATTCAGATATTTCGAGTAAATTTGTAAAAATACGGTAAATTTCCTCGAAAATAGAAATTTGCGGCCGATTTCCGCCGCAGCCGGCTCTTTAAATCCATATAATCGAAGTAAATTCGTAAAAATACGGCATTCCGGTGTAAACCAATTTAGATTTATAAAATAATAATACGAATTAGTTCGATATCAACCGCATAAATTAACGTTTTACGGCGATTTACTGCCGTAAAATGTCGATCTTATTAATGCAAATTTATCAGTGAAAACAATATAAAATAATTTCACAACATAAATATCAATAAAATGTTAACTATAGAAGTATCTATAAACTAAAACCATAGCATCTTATAAAATTCGATAAAATTAAAATTGATAACGTTATTATCAAGCTCTGCAAGTATTTTAGTGTGTATTTTTGTTACAGCTGTTTCAGTTTACAGTTTGAAAATGGTTTTGCAAACATTATAACACTATCAAATTAAATTTTAATTAAATTTAAAAAAAAAAAACAAAAAATTAAATGGAGTTCTACGAATTAAACACAAAAACAATTAATAAAAATAGAGCATCGGCGCAGTAGCCCTTCTTGACGCGTATTGTATTTCACTACACGAGCAAGTAGGTAGCTATATGTTACGTCATACGTTGCTAGAAGCGGCCATGTTAGAGATTGCTTTGTTTGTTGATATTCACGGCGTGTTTATATTAACGCAATTATAACGTTATCTTCATTTCAGTTGATCTCAAATTAATGTTTATTGATACTTCGATATTGGAGGATGATGTTATCAAGATTTATTAATGTTTTTAGGATTAATCCAGACAATGATTTTGTTTTCTAAAAGGGTCTATGTAAAAATGACATTCGAAAAAGAAAGTGCCGCGTGGGGACGACTGCTTAGGTATATTTTTTTAGCGGTTAAAAGGTTAATTCAAAAGACAACACAAAAGATACAAAATCACCTTTCCGAACACAATTGAATCATTTTTTACAATAATTGTAAATAAATTAAATAAACAAAGACATATATTGATAATGCTTTAGTTATTGGCGTGTAATAATAAAAGGCAATCTGAAAAATAAAATATACATATTACAGGGTTAGGCAAACTTGATAATCTCAATATGCAGAGAATCTATGAATTATTATTGTAAATAAATTATTTGTATCTATTTTATACCTTATAGTATTGAGATTAGCTTAAAAATCTAACAAGTAGCATAATATTTGTTTTAAAAATATTCATTTGTCCTAACAACAACTTGTAAAAAAAATAGCTTAGCGAAATTTCGCCATGTCCACCTAAAGACCATCCCGCAACCGCTTTAAATATAATTATGTGTATATTACAAACATATTCAACACAGTGATACATATTACCAACATATTCAATAAAATAATATTACCAACACATTCAATATATGTAACCATATTCAATACAGTAATACACATTACCAACATATATAATAAAATAATATTACCAAGATAATATTCAATTCAAGTAATACAAGTGTTACAAACATATCCAATAAAATAATATTACCAACACATTCAATATAATCATATTATCAATATAGAAATACGTGTTACCAATGTTATTCAATGCAGTAATACATATTACCAACACATCCAATAAAAACATATTACCAACACATTCAATATAATCATATTTTCAATATAGTAATACATATGTATCATCAACTTACATATTCAATGCAGTAATACATATCACCAATACATAAAGTAAAATAATATTACCAACACATTCAATACAATCGTATTATCAATATAGTAATACATATTACCAACATATTCAATACAGTAATATTTTCTCAACCACAAAAGCTTGTAAGCTCACTCGACTACAGAAATGTAGCACAACACCTAATAAAACACTTAGAAAAATATAATTTTTTAGGTTACGGCGCCCCTGTGAAAGAGATTTACGAGAACGACGAAGCATTTGAGCTGACATCAGCTGGACTTGTTATCATTCAGGTCATTAGAAGTCGTGGGGTTTTTGATTTTCATCCCGGCGTGTTTAGGTTCCAAACTCTTCAACTTCTTGGAGTCGTACGACCTGCTGGTGTTACCGGAGAGCAGGTCGGGAAGATGTATTACGCTATGGATTACATAGTCAGGAATCACAGCCGGAGTTTCTGTGAATTCTGACTTCAGTGGGATCCAGACCGTTGCACCCAATTCTGCTTCTATACCACCCTGTGAAAATAGATAAAAATATATATTATAATTATCAAATCACCCCTCCCTAGGGTAGTTCCCCACCAAATAAAATCTAATAATTTCTGTACTTGTACAAATTTTAAGTGAGTTTTAAGTTTGCTAGTGAATGACACGAATGTGTCGAAACCGGTAACAAAAAAATAAAAATTTTACCACTCCGATCTATCGCGAAAATGCACATTTTTCATCTTAAACGAAATGTCAGATTTACAAAAGCTTTGTGTTATTTCCGCTTCACAATTAAAGCTTTATAAATGAAACATTTCTGAACGTAGCCGACTACTAAAACTGTTTTTGAAAGGTTATTAAATAAGCTTTCAAATTGTTATATCTTCTTATATATAAAAATGAATCGCTAAATGTGTTGCTAAGCGCAAATCTCGAGAGCAGCTGAACCGATTTCGCTAATTCTTTTTTTAGAATATTCCTTGAAGTACGAGGATGGTTCTTACGGAGAGAAAAATTAAGAAAATTGCGCAGAAAATTGGATAATTTCAGTAAACCTAACAACTATCGCACGTTTGACAGTTTACGTGTTTGAGAATGACATTTTGCAAAACAATGATTATTAAATCAGGATTCTATTTTTGAAAATCTTTAAGTTGATAAATTTATAGTAGGTACTCCCCTAATAGTTTGAATAGAATCAAGAATTTTAGACATTTTAAATAGGTACCTATGTTAGGTACCAAATTTAATATACATGAAAAATGGAAATTTTAATAAAAATTGTAAAAGGCGGCACGCGGGCTGTTTAAAAACTGAATGTACTGGGATTGAATATATGGAACGCGGGAGGAGGGTTGGCGGGACGAGGGAGCGGGAATGGGAAGAGGGAAGGCGGGGAAGGTGGAAGGCAAACGCGGGAGGGGAAGCGGACGTGTGTGGGGGAAGGGGGAAGGGAGGGGAGTGGAGTGGGGGGAGGGAAGGTGGAGGTGTCGGAGTGGGAATGCCAGAGGGGAAGAGGACGCAGGAGAAGAAGGGGGGGCGGAAGGGGAACGGGATGAATGGGAAAGGACACTCAGGGAGAAACAGTTTCTTTATTAAATGGCATAGCAACGCATGCCGGGACCAGCTAGTTACAAATAAATATTAATATTTGTAAATATTAAAATTTGGAATGCAAACATAAAAAAAAAGTAAAAAAGACTCATGTGATGTTTTCATGTGAAAACGGTACTAAAATCATGGATTTTGTAAAAAAACAATACTTTTCTATTGTATAAATGTATAATAAACAATTTAGTCACCTCACTTTTTTATCATTTCACACAAGAATATTTAATAAAAAAATAACAATGTCTAGTGGTGCGTAGGCGATTTGGCGGATAAAATCTGTATCTGACAGATATGTATTTATTCATGTATTTCTACGGACAACTTGAATAGAGATGCGCAGCTCGATTTATTATGGACCTTCTACTTTTTGTTTTAGGGATGTCACTAGAACAATAACGGAGTTATGATTTCGGAGCTGCGGAAACATACACGTTGACGTGAAAACACGCTTTTTGTACTTGACTGCTATCGTTATATTATCGTGTACTTAAGTACGAGTGGTTAAGTAGCAAATTTACATGGAAAGTAAAACTCTTCAAAACAAAAATATATTTATACATCACAATCTCGGTAATCCAAAGAATGGAGAATTCAAACACTTTCGAAGGGCGACCTTGGTTGGGAGAGAGAGGCAGGTTGCCTACAGATAGGAGACAACAAAACTGAAGAAATTTGAGGGAGACCTACTTTTTTTTTACATTGACTCTACAGGAAAATGATTTCCCTCAAGGCCCAAGTCACCTGTGAGTATGCCTTGTGGAAGGTCTTTTTGAGAGGAAGGAGTGAACATAGCTCACCTCATGAACCTGGGCACCTCTGCTAAGTCACTAACGACCTGGGGTGACCCATGGCAAAGGTGTTGGTTATGTAATAAATGGTTCCCAGGGCGGAGGTACCCATACCCTCCTCCCAAATTTTTTCAATGAAAGAAGCTTCGAGGAACTCGCATTGTTGATTCCCCAGCTCTAGTGCACAGTCAGGAAATACGCCAAACTGCACCCAACATTTGTACCCGGTTAACATTTCGTCGCCTTAGTTCGTAATTGTCCAACAGACCTTTAGAAAATTTTACAGGAGGAGAAGGTTTTCTTTCATTATTTCAATGAAACATAATGATAGGTTTTTGATAAAGCTATTTCCGTAATGGTTAAAGGTCTCATTAGTTTAAATAATTCTTAGTTAAGTGATCAACTAAGAATTATTTACACTTTATTTTTAATTTTAAAGTGGAGATTGAACAAAAACTAAAATTGTCTATTGGACAAATAAGAACCGAGACGACGATTTGTCACAATAGAACGGGTTGAAATGAAAATAACTGCTAGGCTATAAACGTGCCACTAAATTAAATAGTCAGTGGCGACGCGTGATGGAAAAATATTTTTAATAGAATAAAAATGTCATCAAACAGCAAAATGATGTGTACATTTTTAACTCTAAATATGCTCAGGAATCGCTGGTTAAAATCCCTTGGATACGTCGTGTTACACCCAGAGGCGGCCCCTTCCTTAGTGCATTTGTGCAATGCGCTGCCGAACACCGATATGCATCAGAAGTGTAAATTAGTACATCCTATCACGAAGTATCCCCGCCAATTTGTTACAAAATCTTTACCAATTGGCTAAACTCCCTCCCATGAGAGAAAGGAATTCGTGCACATTTTGTTATGCCCAGGCGTGACGTCACATGAAGTTACATTTCTACTGGGATCATCTCCAGATGCTGGAGTGCTCGTGCCCGTGAAATGAGCAAGAGGTATAGACCCAATCGACGATTGACGTGTGAAAGAAGAGAAGACATATGGTGCCTGGGTGCATTAGCGGAGCAAATGACATAACATTAAACTTGCGTAATGTGGTCCCGAACCTTTGGAATGAAATAGTTATGTTCAACGAATTTAAGATGTTATGTTTTAACGCCATCGGTCGCCGGCGCGGCGCATCAACCTCGTGTTTCGGTATTGAAAGCATTTTAACGGATTTCGCAAGTTTTATTCTGTAAAAAAACTTATTTAAAAATGAGTGCTACTGATGAAAACATTGCGATTAACATCGATTTTATCAAATGTAACTTAGTGGAGTGCATTAGTGAAATGGTTAAACTTTTAAAAATAAGTTGTACTATTCCAATGACAACTGTTGAGTGCGAAAGATGTTTTTTTACCTTAAAACGTGTAAAAACATTTCTGAGGAACACTCTGTGCCAAGATCGGCTTAATGCTTTGTCAATGATGAGCATCGAAAAAGGTTTGATATCTTCTATACCAGACTTTAACAATCGTGTCATAGAAGTATTTTCAAAAATGAAAGAGCGACGAATGGATTTTCTCTACAAGTGAACATTTGTAATAGGTATGTCACTCCCTTTAAATCACTTTATTTTCCCATCTTAATGGTACCTTTTTTTGTGAAATGCACTGCTAGCAAATTTTGTCACGGGCCGTCTCTGGTTACACCCTGTGTATAAGAGTATATATATTTTAATATAAATACCAATTGTTTCATTTTTCAAGTTAATTGTGAAATAAGAAAGAAAGGCACAATATAAAATATTTTACAATAACAGAAGTGAGAATTTACATTATCACAAAATTATTTGTAATGTTTGGTTATTATGAAACTGATTGTTAAGTTTAACAGACCTTACAAAAATGCCAGGAATGTTGATAAAACATAAATTACTAAGCACGAAATAGTGACCACATTAACAAAAACTGATTATTTGAAGATAAAACCTTATCATGAAAATTGTTTTACACAAGTCGATTTGGTAGAAAGAGGCTTTTAATATTTTTTTTACGTGAATACCGCACAAGAATCCCAACTGTCTGGGACCAGTGTGACTATGGCGTCCCCAATTGGGGTACGTTGTGAGGCTGAAGATAGTGGAAATGGGAAGTACCTGACTATTCCGATCATCAATTTGGAGGCGGGTTCAGTTGCCTTGGGAACCATTTATTGGATAATCAACACCTCTGCCATAGGTCACCCCAAGTGGTTCGCTACGTATGGTGACTTAGCAGGGGTGCCCGGTTTCATTGGGTGACATGTGTCCAGGTCTTGGCATCAGATCAGGAGAGGCCGGTTCAGGGAGACCCTTTGATCTCTCCAGATGGTCTCCCTCGACCCATCGCCTTGTGCCACAGTGGGAGGGACGGATTCATAGTTCCGTCACTCCTGGGCACATTGACCTCAGATTCCTACTTACCCCTCATGCCCTTTTCCTTCCTTTCCCTTTAAAGAACCACCACACAGCATCTCCAAAGATGACATGGGCTCTGAGGGATTATTTTACTTCAGGGCATCTAAAAATACCCTCCACACAGCACCCCCATGCAAGATGACTAAGCCTCTCTGCAAACAGCATCCCTAAAGATGATAGGCCCTGAGGGATTATTTTATTTAGGGCCTCTAAAAAGACACTTCCACACAGCATCCCCAAAGATGACATAAGCGCTGAGGGATTATTTTTCCTCTTGGACTGACTACTTGGAACGAGATGGGAAGGTCAGAGGACAGGAGTCAGTGGAGCATTTATGGAGAAAGTCGATTCCCACCCTGATGCTATTTTACAGAAATATTACCTGTATATCTGTCTCCAGTTTGTCTCCGACCATGATGCAGTGCTGCGGCTCCACGCCGAGAAACTGGCAGCACTCGTGGAAGATCTTCTGGTCGGGTTTCTCCCAGGGCAGGTCGCCTGACACCAGGATGGAGTCGAAGTAGCAGCGCAGGTCGAGGCGGTCGATCTTCTCCCACTGCGCGCGGGAAGTTCCGTTGGTTATCAGCGCTAGCAGGTAGTGGTCCCTGGACAATCATATTTTACAATAATTAATAAATAAACATAATATTATTTATTTTTATTGCTAACTTAATGAGTAAAACCTCGAATTGTAATATTTAATTAAATGAAAACAATATTAGCGAAACTCGATAGAAAATCTGAAAACAGAAAAAGATACGGTAACATCTAGGACTCGAACCCAGGACCTTCGCCTTGCCGGGGCACAGCTCTACCAACTAAGGTCATACTTCGACTAACAACTACTAACATTATCTTCATTTTCTTAATGCATATTTTTATTGGCTGCTATCTTTACGTACGATTGACTTTTCGGCAAGTCAAAAAATTTGAGTAAACCTCAAAATAAAGATTTTAGCCAATAGAAATGCGCATTATGTTGAAATGCGCAAATTGCATTATGTTGCATCATTAGGGAACGTACCCATACTACGTGACCAACTTTTTACAATTTTTAACCCCCCCCCCCCCGGTGACCAAAAACCTAAGCCCGCCGCCGCTCATTTGTACCAAGCGTGATATTTTGAAGCCCCCCCCCCCCTAAACGTGTCACGTAGTATGGGTACGTTCCCTTAGCTCACTGTTTTCAGATTTTCGATAAGAGTTTCTCTAATATTGTGTTCATTTAATTAAACAATATAATATTATTGATAAGGAAATGGTTTGCACAGTTTCCGTAAGCACTCAGGTCGTAGGTCCGTTGTGCAATCTCTCATTTTTCATGTTGTACCTTGCCGTTGGATATTCCGCTACGTATAAATATCTCGCTACAACGTAACCAGGTTCTGAGCCATTTTCCCACCAAGGCGTAACATTGGAAAATAAATTAGGTAATAACATACATTTTTAAAGTTTGTGTTCAATGTTACATATTTTTAAAATACATATATTTTTAAAGTTTTGTGTACAATGTTACATAATTTTTATACTTATTAACTGGAGCGATCAGGCGAACAAATAAATTTGACTCGATTGGTCGAGATTTCCCAGACGGTCATTTTTAAAATTTTTCGCCAATATTAAAAAAATCATACCTTCGAATTTGTTTTTTTTTACATGAGCTTCACACAGGAGGCCTGGAGGAAAATGATTTCCCTCAGGGCCTATGTCATCTTTGGGGATGCTGTGTGGAGGGTTTTTTTTTAAGGGAAGAAGAGGAGAGTTATGGGAAGGAAAAGAGTTTAAGGGGTGTGTAGGAATCTGGGGTTCAGCGTGTCCTGGTCATCCCCTTTCAAGACCTAGACAAACCTGACTCCATGAACCCGGTAACAACTGCTAAATCACCAAACGTAGCGAACTACTTGGGGTGACCTATGGCAGAGGTGTTGGTCATCTAATAAAGGTTCCCGGGGCGACGGTACCCATTCCCGCCTCCCAAATAATTTTTTTTAAAGAATTTTAACATGGAGACATAAAAATTTATTGTAGTGCTATACACGGTGTCCGGAAACTCGTAGTACAAGCGGGAAACTGGTAAATCTACATTACATTTGGAGTCGTTTTGTGATATAACTTTTTTGATTGGAGCTTTCGTTTTCGAGTTAATCGGGTCCGAAGTTGGAATTTTTTTTGCTTAAATTTGAAAAAAATTTTCACTAGGGGGTCGATTTCAGCTGTGTAATGTCTTATAAAATGCATCGAAGGGTAAACCGGGCTCAAATTTTTTTTTAACCCTTTAGTTGCCGAAAAAATGGAAAAATAGAAAAAAAATAATATTAAAATCGAAATGCTCAGATTGAAAAAAATAAAGTTTTTTGGGTTCTCTACGTGATGTAGATTCACCAGTTTCCAGCTTGTACTACGAGTTTCCGGACACGTTGTATAGCCAATGAATAAATCTGTATTTTAACGTTTGTCTCATATTTGTAGGATTTATAAAAAAAATATTAAAAAATCGTAAAATTTATAATCGCGCGAATCCGTGGTGCTTTTTTTACTTGAAACTGCCGTGAGGAATATTTATTCGAGTCAACATAGAATATTTTCGATTTCTGTATGTTGTCTACGGCATACTTGATAATGAAAGGTGCATAAATATGGAAAAAGGACTTAATTGTATACCGTAAACAGCTGTTAAAAAATTCGACGGGAAAAAATATTTAAAAAAAAATTATTTTAACTTTGTTCCAAAATTGGCCACGAAGTTCGGATTTGCGACATCTATGGTCATAATAGATAAAGCATTTCAATAGCATCGTGTTAAAATAAAAGACTGGCCAAGGAAATGTTTTAAATAATTACAATAAATGTTTTACAAATGGTAGGAAAATGTGGTTCATTTTTGGACCGCTATCAATCGCAGAAAAATAAAAGTGGTCCATTTTTCGACCAAAATCGCTCCAGTGGTTATACTACGCATCAAACTTTTAACCTCTCAAGCTAATTCATATAGGTCTCAAAGAAATCATTGTGCCAACCTTACTGTCATTTTGAGAATTATGATTTAAACGGTGTTAGGGGGCATACATTAATTACGTGAGCAGTTTTTCTTCCACCCCCCCCCCACCCCCCCTCCCTCCTCGGTGAGATAAATTTTGGCCCCTTCATATATTCTTTTCAAGTAACGTGAGATTTTACTGGACCCTTCCCTCCTCCCTTTCAAGCTCACATAATTAATGTATACCCCCTAAGACAAAGAAAACACCATGCTTTACTAAATTTAAATCTAAAGTTAACCACAGATGAATTAACAAACACATCTACTAAGTCAAAGTTCTGAGTACAATTTGAAAAACAAGAACAATTATAATACACTTGTCAAATAAAACAGGTATGTATGTATGTATGTGTTTTTTTTTTTCATCATCAGTTAATGATGTTTTATAAATAGACTTGCCATTGTCTCACAAACTCTAGATATAATGTGGCAAGTAAACAACACTCTTTTGTTTTCAGTAATTTCTTAATTCAAAAGTTATTCATGCATTAACCCCTCCGAAAATCGCAAATATTCACTTATAATGTCTCAAACGAAATGACAGTTTTACGAAAACTTTGTGTTATTATCGCTTCACAATAAGGAACTCCAGTGAAAAATATTATGGCTTTAAAAAAATATGTTCATATAGACCAAGTACTGCTGATTCTGAATATATAAGTTTTATTTCATAATATTAAACGCAGAGTTTTTAAAAAATTATTAAAAAGTGCATTTTTAAACCTCTTCTCAAAACACAGCGTTAAGTTGGCATTACTGAAATGGTTAACGGTGACGTCACTGTTAACCTGTCACCTGGTGATAGTGTGTATTCTATTGTATTGACATTTGAAATGACTTGAAGTGCACACGTACCTATGCAATTCAACATTTCGTGTTTTTGGTTTATTTTCATACTGTTTATAGAGATTTAGATAAATAATAGTTATTGTGTTTATTGAAACATAATTTAGGCCCTCAACAATTTACGAAAAGGACTATATTTGCGGACAATCTGCAATAAATTTTGTCTATTTGAGGTTAAAGTCGTGTCCTATTTTGACATTTGGTTATGTATTTTCAAATTGTTTTTAGTATAGGGCTTTTTATACAAGTTGTTACACACTCGTCATGATCAGTGTATTATAAATACCAGTGTTTCTGTATGTATTATACATAAAACAATGTACCTACAAAGTAACGCCTGACACAAAACACGATGTCACATGTATTTGCAATGATAGAGATGATTTATTGTTTTTATATTGCACTTTGATTAAATACAATAACAGTAGCGGTGAAATGTGGACATTTTACCAATGTTTTTCTATATTAAAAGCAGTTAATCTTGAATAAAAAACACACCTCACACCTAAAAGTCATTACAAAGCATTCCGCCATGACCGCCATTATTCTTCTGGATTCTTCATTCAAACAGGGATGTTCTGCCCCAAAAAATTATTTCCCTAGATTTCCAAATGAAATTTCCCTAGAATTTCACATTTACGCAATTACCTACGTAATCCTGTTATATGTTAATTAATATGATAATTAATTGGAAAGATATCGGAACTTGGTAAATATACTAATAATACCGTGATTTTCCAAATAAAACGTGAAGTAATAATTTAAAAGTACGAATACACTCACCACTGAATTAGAAATTCCAAATATAAAAAAAAAAACACTTTGCAAAATAAAAATCATAAGCAACCCGCCGCTCATTTGTACCAAGAGTGGTATTTTGAAGACCCCCCCCCCCTCCCCCCGAACGTGTCACGTAGTATGGGTACGTTCCCTAATATCATTTTGAGTTGTCAGTGTTAAAAATAACATTGCATGTAAGTACATGAACAATAATTAAGATTCATAGGAATTCCAAAAAATATATATACGTATATATATTTATATAAATAATACCAGTAATATTGTCATATATAATAAAAATTTTGCCAGAGTTCGAAATTTCCCTAGATTTTGTCCTGATTTCCCTTATCCCTAAAAAATATTTTTCTCCCCTAGATCTAGGGAAATTTCCCTCGACATAACATCACTGATTCAAAATGACAACTTAAAAAGTAAAAAAACTATCGGTGGGTGAAGACCACCATAGATACGGTGCGTTTCTGGGAGTCTTTAAAAATTAAAACTTTGACAATTATTTTAACTATTAAAACTAACTATGAAAATAAAAAAATTGGACTGGAGTTCTCTATTAAAGCTCTATAAATGAAACATTTCTGAACGTAACCGAATAGTAAAAACTGTTTTCGAAAGGTTACAAAATAAGCTTCCAAATTGTTACATTACAAATAAATATTAACATTTGTAAATATTAAAATTTAGAATGCAAACATTAAAAAAATGTAAAAATGAATCACGTGATATTTTTATGTGAAAATGGTACTAAAATCACAGATTATGTAAACGACAATACTTATTCTATTGTATAAATGTATAATAAACACTTTTGTCACCTCACTTTTTTATCATTTCATATAAAAATATTTAATAAAAATTAACAATGTCGAGCGCGGTCGAGCCGCCCATAGGAAATTTGGCGGGTAAAAATATGTGTCAACCGCTCAACTGACAGAATATTCTTGTTATGTATTTCTATGGACAACTTGATAGGGATGTACAGCTTGATCCACTATCGACCTTTTACTTTTTGTTTTAGGGATGTCACTAAAACAATAACGGAGTTAGAACGATTTCTATGGAGACACACGCGTTGACGTATAAACACGCTTATTGTACTTGACTGCTATCGTACTTTTAACGCATATATCTGCTTACGTTGCTGACCGGTTAAAAAGATATGCTACTTCCACACCAAAGCCAACCTTCCAACGCACAAACTACCCCTCTACACAATCGTCCGAATGTTTGAAGTTGGCAAAAAGTGTGGTCGTACCATAAGACACTCAAAGAATGTGTGTGTATTTTCTCTAATTACGTATAAAATCATCGGGCAGGAAATATGAAAATATTGTATTGTATTGTTTATAATAATCGATAATAATAAGTAATTTGCATGTACATACTTATAAATGAAACATTATTTCTTCGCTTTTACTACTGTTTGCCGTGTAATGGAAACACACAGGAGGGCATTTTGGCACTTTCTAAATGCAATTTACCTACTGGTAAGACACGGCCTTACTTGACGAGTGGCAGTTTAGTACTAAAGTACTAGAAATTGAGACTAGTGCAATTACCTTACTTTTGGCTTTCCACTTTGAGGTTTCTACCACTCGTCTACACTATATAACGTCATTGTCATCAGTAATTTTAGTTAGAAAAAACGTAAGGTGTGCCATTTGTATTTTTTTTTATTTGCATGAAAAAAATTTTATACTTCGAAAATTATATGTATATTTCTAAAAATAAAATTTATGAGCGTATTTAATCACCTTTCAAAACAGTCCTTACTTTTTGGATACGTTCAGAAATATTCCATTTATTTGGATTTTATTGCAAAGCGGAATAAAACGATCTTCTGACAGAATAAGCCAGAGGAGTAAAAAGTTTTTTACATAAAAAATACAAATTTAAGATTTTAGGATTAAAACAAAAATGTGCAAATAGGGCAACGTGAAATTTCAATATCATCTTCATGACAACAAGTGCATTCATAACTCTCGTCGACAAGGAGCCATTCTCTGGCAAATGTCCACATTTATATCTGACTATTCATCACTCTTCACTCTTCTGATACTCCGCTATTTAAATTGAAATGTTTCCAACGGCACATCCTAAAGCCATCAACTTTATATATTGTGACAATAAAGATTTATTGCAGTATGAAGAGTGTGTGTGATGCAAGCGATAATGGAAGAGCTAGTGAGGATGTGTTAGGTTGATAGCTAAGAAAACCAAAAGAGAAGGCAATGTTCAGTCTGACTCTAAGAGGAACGGTTGGGGAGCATACATTATTAGCATACATACGTGAGCTCAAAAAGGGCGGGGGGGGGGAGGGGGTCCAGCAAAACCTCACGTTACTTGAAAAGAATACACGAAGTGGCCCAAATTTTCACCAAGGGGGGGGGGGGGGGGGGGGAGAGGGGTCTAGATTTTTGTATGAAAAAGGCTGCACAGCCATTCCCTAAATATTAGACACAAAATAATAATGCAGCGATTGTTTAAATGATTTTAAAAGTTAACACCAAGATGGCACATAGGAAAATGAATGTAAGTTTAAATGGTGTAAGTGCATATTTTTTACTTTAACCAAATTCATAAATTCGTGGTACATTCCAAAAGGAGATGGTTGTACATCATGTATGTACTAGATAACTTTCTGTTTAAACTCTTTTATTATTGTACATTTTTGAGTGATTGGATGTATTTATGAGACATCCACATATGGGCATAGACTCTGATGGATCACATATGCGACAACCGCAAAGATAAGGTTAAGATTCAAAATCACATAAATCTCAATAAATATCAACAACAAAAAACTTAGGTTTTCGTATTCTTATTAAATATACTTACCTACCCGAGAGTATAATTCTTGAATGCCTATAATATGTCTTAACCCCTCCGCAACGTAAGCAGATATATGCGTTAAAAATACGACAGCAGTCAAGTACAATAAGCGTGTTTACACGTCGGCGCGTGTGTCTCCATAGAAACCTTTATAATTCTGTTATTGTTTTAGTTACATGCGTAAAATAAAAAGTGAAAGGTCGATAGTGAATCATGCTGCACATCTCTATTCAAGTTGTCCATAGAAATACATAAAAATAACATTCTGTCAGACGCGCAGTCTGACACATAATTTATCCCGCCAAATTTCCTACGGGCGCCCGACATTGTTAATTTCTATTAAATATTTTTATATGAAATGATAAAAAAGTGAGGTGACAAAAGTGTTTATTACACATTTATACAATAGAATAATTATTGTTGTTTACATAATCTGTGATTTTAGTACCATTTTCACATAAAAACATCACGTGAGTCATTTTCACATTTTTTTAATGTTTGCATTCTAAATTTTAATATTTACAAATGTTAATATTTATTTGTAATATAATAATTCGAAAGCTTATTTTGTAACCTGTCTAAAACAGTTTTTACTATTCGGCTACGTTCAGAAATGTTTCATTTATAGAGCTTTAATTGTGAAGCGGTAATAATACAAAGTTTTCGTAAAATGTCATTTCGTTTAAGACACCAAAAGCTAATATTCTCGAAAATTCGGAGGGGTTAATCGCTCTTTTCTTGTTGGATTAACATTAAGGGACGAATCACATTTAGGAAGATAAATATTCTAATCAAACCTTTTACTATCGTACCGCATATCATAAAATTTTGATTTTGCTTTCCCAAATATGTTCATTACAGAACGTATTACATATTATTATCTAAATTTCTCTAATAAACAATAAACAGTGTTAATCTCAAGTGACCTTCCAGGTACGTATGGACATGTATATTTTCTACATTTTAATGCACTATCACGTTCATTTGTCAAATGCATTGAACGTATAGTTTTGTAATAGTGACTGACAAACTGGATGGTGGATGCAATCTGTTAGCTATAATTTGTTATAATAATAATAATAATAATAATATATCTTTATTGAACAAAAAAAAAATGAAGATTTATAACTACAAAAACAAAAAGTACATCATAAGTACGTAAAAGTACAGTTTAAAAGTTGCATACGTACGAAAGTTAATATCAGAAAACAAAATACATATATACAGTAGGTAATTAAAGAATAGAGATTTATCCGATTGCGATGAAACTTTGAGGATTTGATGTGTGCATGCCCGCGTATGGTTTCCATATACAATAGTGAGTTTTGGCATCATGAAATTATGCATCGCTAACCGTTCATCCGATTGCGATGAAACTTTGAGGATTTGATGTGTGCATGCCCGCGTATGGTTTCCATATACAATAGTGAGTTTTGGCATCATGAAATTATGCATCGCTAACCGTTCATCCGATTGCGATGAAACTTTGAGGATTTGATGTGTGCATGCCCGCGTATGGTTTCCATATACAATAGTGAGTTTTGGCATCATGAAATTATGCATCGCTAACCGTTCATCCGATTGCGATGAAACTTTGAGGATTTGATGTGTGCATGCCCGCGTATGGTTTCCATATACAATAGTGAGTTCTGGCACCATGAAATTATGCATTGCTAACCGTTTATCCGATTGCGATGAAACTTTAAGGATTTGATGTGTGCATGACCGCGAATGGTTTGTTTATACAACTAGCTTTTTCCCGCGGCTTCGCTCGCATGGTATTAGGGGGAAACTACTCCATAAAGAATTATCCCACGAGAATTAAATTTTTTTCCCGGAAAAAAGTAGCCTTTGTCATTTCCCAGTCCTCCAATTATCTCTTTTTAAAAAAATCACGTCGATCAGTCACCCCATTTATGAAGGGAAAGGACACGCAGGGAGAAACAATATATTTTAAGTGAGATTGCAACGCATGCCGGGAACTACAAACCCAGAAGATAGCATATTTTGATTTTTATATATTTAGATTTCCCCCTAGTATATCATAAATTTGTACAGTGCCCTTGAGGTGAATTTTCACAAAAATGGCACTAAGTAAGTCGTTAACCGGTCACCAACTTAAGTAGATATATGAGTTAGAAATACGACAGCAGTCAAGTACAATAAGCGTGTTTATACGTCAACACGTGTGTCTCCATAGAAATCGTTCTAACTCCGTTATTCTTTTAGTGACATCCCTAAAACAAAAAGTAAAAGGTCGATAGTAGATCAAGCTGTACATCCCTATTCAAGTTGTCCATAGAAATACATAACAAGAATATTCTGTCATTCGCGCAATCTGACACATAATTTATCCTGCCAAATTTCCTACCGGTGGCTCCACATTGTTAATTTTTATTAAATATTTTTATATGAAATGATAAAAAAGTGAGGCGACACAAGAGTTTATTATACATTTATACAATAGAATAAGTATTGTTGTTGCTATTGTTTACATAATCTGTGATTTTAGTACCGTTTTCACATAAAAATATCACGTGAGTCATTTTTTTAATGTTTGCATTCTAAATTTTAAAATTTACAAATATTAATATTTATTTGTAATATGATAATTCAAAAGCTTATTTTGTAACCTTTCTAAAACATTTTTTACTATTCGGCTACGTTCAGAAATGTTTCATTTATAGAGCTTTAATTGTGAAGTGGTAATAACACAAAGTTTTCGTAAAACGTCATTTCGTTTGAGACATCATAAGCGAATATTCGCGAAAATTCGGAGGGGTTAAGTGTATTCATTTTCTAATGCATACATTACAGTTCTATTAAGCAAATAAAGTGAATGCATAGTTAATAAATGAACCATAAGCTGCGGGGGTTACCTGAGTGAGGATAGAAGCTGCAGAATTTCAGGGCTAACGGCCAGATAATGGTATCGGAGTTCTAGCCACTGCAAGTAGATGTCATCTGCAAATAGAATGTCAAACTAAATATAAACTTTTTCATCCGTGTGCACTCGAGTCCAAGACCTTCAAAGGGTGACACGACTATTTTTTATCAGGAAGAAATCAACTCATTACTATTGACATTGAATTGACATAATTTATTTATGAATTCAATAAGCCAGTATGTTTACATATAAACTTTGAACACTTGACAATAATATATACAGGGTGTTAAGGGAAGTACTTGATTACTTTAACCAGAGAATTCTGACATTATTTGTAATAAAAAATGAAAATGAAATTTCGGTCACCAGTGATAATAATTAATGTTTTGTTTTCAAATTAAGACATAAAAAATAATTAGGTATTGGACAGTTAGAATCGGGTGAGGGATTGAAAAATGGTTTTGAAGAAAAAAAAAAATTGGAGTGTGTAATTCACCAAAGAGGAGACCGATTTTACTATTTCATTATGTTACTGGCTAAATCCTACAGATGTATGTATTCGTCTCTTATTAGTGTCGCTATTTATCATTTCATCGAGTTTCAAATCACAACGGTGCTAAAGAAGTTTTCACTTAAAAACAGAGTGTGCAGTTCACACGTGGTAGAAGTGAAACCTTCAGGAAACTAAAGTAGACAACGGAAAATTAACAAAATTTGACAAATTGTCCAAATTCTCTGAAAGAACTGGCCTTTAGAGTTACATCAAGCATATCAATGGAAGGCTTGTTTGGAAGATTGCTTTCATTGAAGGAGTTGTTACCCTTACTATACTATACCATAGGTTTGCAGAAATTGTGGATATTAAAAACTGTGGATTAAACTGTAAACTGAATATTGTCCCGATTTTTTTTATTCAGACTTCTCTCTTATTGACCGGCGGACCATCTTCTAGCCTCTTGCGGACCACTGGTTGGGAAACCCTGATTTAGAGTAAATAAAAATTGACAGTTTTCGTTGTTCAATTGCTAATACAGCCGGCTCTGCGCACTATTTTTTTAATTGGATTTTAGCTACCAGTTTAGGCGGTAGCCATTTTTTTTATTTTGAAATGCAATTTTGTGTTTTATCTCAATCGATTTAAAAAAATATATTTTTTCAGTTAAATGAAAACAAAGAAATCTTTGGTCTTGAAACATGTAGATAATTTTGATTAAATAAGTGGTGATTTTTTTCATTTAATTAAAAATGACACCACAAGAATTTGCAAAGATTGAAGAAGTATTTTTTCAGAGTTTAATTTTTTTAAATTGAAGAAAATGTCACATTTTTTGCATACAGTGTATGAATTGAGATTTTATGTGTAATACGCTTGTATCGAACATATGAAACAACTGGAAATCCAAGAAATGGAATTTACGTGCCCACACAGTACCACGCCGCCAGCACGTTATCCCCTCTATAACCCACTAAACAATGGAGTGCTGCTATTGGCTAACAAAACGCTGTGCGTTTGGCGCATCTTCCAAACGATGTGCAAACCGCTATTATGTTCTTCAATTAACTTATCAATTGAAGACCTAAACGCAATTGGTAATTAATACATGCGGCATCAAAATCAGACTCGAAAACACATCTGAATAACCACGTAATGCTTCCACCAGAGACTGCGGAGAGCAATGATCACTACCAAGAAAATGGTTGACTATTTACGTTGCCCCCACCCCGCGACCAGCCGAGCCACTATTGGTCAATGGTGAACAAAGGAAATCTCTAAATCGAGAATAATTACGACAACAACATCTTCCAGAAAATAACCACGTAATGCTTCCACCAGAGACTGCGGAGAGCAATGATCCCACCCCGCGACCAGCCGAGCCACTATTGGTCAATGGTGAACAAAGGAAATCTCTAAATCGAGAATAATTACGACAACAACATCTTCCAGAAAATAACCACGTAATGCTTCCACCAGAGACTGCGGAGAGCAATGATCCCACCCCGCGACCAGCCGAGCCACTATTGGTCAATGGTGAACAAAGGAAATCTCTAAATCGAGAATAATTACGACAACAACATCTTCCAGAAAATAACCACGTAATGCTTCCACCAGAGACTGCGGAGAGCAATGATCCCACCCCGCGACCAGCCGAGCCACTATTGGTCAATGGTGAACAAAGGAAATCTCTAAATCGAGAATAATTACGACAACAACATCTTCCAGAAAATAACCACGTAATGCTTCCACCAGAGACTGCGGAGAGCAATGATCCCACCCCGCGACCAGCCGAGCCACTATTGGTCAATGGTGAACAAAGGAAATCTCTAAATCGAGAATAATTACGACAACAACATCTTCCAGAAAATAACCACGTAATGCTTCCACCAGAGACTGCGGAGAGCAATGATCCCACCCCGCGACCAGCCGAGCCACTATTGGTCAATGGTGAACAAAGGAAATCTCTAAATCGAGAATAATTACGACAACAACATCTTCCAGAAAATAACCACGTAATGCTTCCACCAGAGACTGCGGAGAGCAATGATCCCACCCCGCGACCAGCCGAGCCACTATTGGTCAATGGTGAACAAAGGAAATCTCTAAATCGAGAATAATTACGACAACAACATCTTCCAGAAAATAACCACGTAATGCTTCCACCAGAGACTGCGGAGAGCAATGATCCCACCCCGCGACCAGCCGAGCCACTATTGGTCAATGGTGAACAAAGGAAATCTCTAAATCGAGAATAATTACGACAACAACATCTTCCAGAAAATAACCACGTAATGCTTCCACCAGAGACTGCGGAGAGCAATGATCCCACCCCGCGACCAGCCGAGCCACTATTGGTCAATGGTGAACAAAGGAAATCTCTAAATCGAGAATAATTACGACAACAACATCTTCCAGAAAATAACCACGTAATGCTTCCACCAGAGACTGCGGAGAGCAATGATCCCACCCCGCGACCAGCCGAGCCACTATTGGTCAATGGTGAACAAAGGAAATCTCTAAATCGAGAATAATTACGACAACAACATCTTCCAGAAAATAACCACGTAATGCTTCCACCAGAGACTGCGGAGAGCAATGATCCCACCCCGCGACCAGCCGAGCCACTATTGGTCAATGGTGAACAAAGGAAATCTCTAAATCGAGAATAATTACGACAACAACATCTTCCAGAAAATAACCACGTAATGCTTCCACCAGAGACTGCGGAGAGCAATGATCCCACCCCGCGACCAGCCGAGCCACTATTGGTCAATGGTGAACAAAGGAAATCTCTAAATCGAGAATAATTACGACAACAACATCTTCCAGAAAATAACCACGTAATGCTTCCACCAGAGACTGCGGAGAGCAATGATCCCACCCCGCGACCAGCCGAGCCACTATTGGTCAATGGTGAACAAAGGAAATCTCTAAATCGAGAATAATTACGACAACAACATCTTCCAGAAAATAACCACGTAATGCTTCCACCAGAGACTGCGGAGAGCAATGATCCCACCCCGCGACCAGCCGAGCCACTATTGGTCAATGGTGAACAAAGGAAATCTCTAAATCGAGAATAATTACGACAACAACATCTTCCAGAAAATAACCACGTAATGCTTCCACCAGAGACTGCGGAGAGCAATGATCCCACCCCGCGACCAGCCGAGCCACTATTGGTCAATGGTGAACAAAGGAAATCTCTAAATCGAGAATAATTACGACAACAACATCTTCCAGAAAATAACCACGTAATGCTTCCACCAGAGACTGCGGAGAGCAATGATCCCACCCCGCGACCAGCCGAGCCACTATTGGTCAATGGTGAACAAAGGAAATCTCTAAATCGAGAATAATTACGACAACAACATCTTCCAGAAAATAACCACGTAATGCTTCCACCAGAGACTGCGGAGAGCAATGATCCCACCCCGCGACCAGCCGAGCCACTATTGGTCAATGGTGAACAAAGGAAATCTCTAAATCGAGAATAATTACGACAACAACATCTTCCAGAAAATAACCACGTAATGCTTCCACCAGAGACTGCGGAGAGCAATGATCCCACCCCGCGACCAGCCGAGCCACTATTGGTCAATGGTGAACAAAGGAAATCTCTAAATCGAGAATAATTACGACAACAACATCTTCCAGAAAATAACCACGTAATGCTTCCACCAGAGACTGCGGAGAGCAATGATCCCACCCCGCGACCAGCCGAGCCACTATTGGTCAATGGTGAACAAAGGAAATCTCTAAATCGAGAATAATTACGACAACAACATCTTCCAGAAAATAACCACGTAATGCTTCCACCAGAGACTGCGGAGAGCAATGATCCCACCCCGCGACCAGCCGAGCCACTATTGGTCAATGGTGAACAAAGGAAATCTCTAAATCGAGAATAATTACGACAACAACATCTTCCAGAAAATTTGGAGCTAAATTTCTAGAAATTGGTAATAATTAGGATCAAGAAACAAATATCATCGCCGAAAAGTGGACATAAGCAAGAATAACAAATTGAAAACTGACCTCTACCAGTGGTTGATGCACTTTGAGAAAAATGTTTAGTCCTTAATATTGTACTTTATACCACATATGTAAACTTGTACCTTTTCTTGTAAAAACAATAAAAATGATGTGAGACTTTGGTTTTGGAGATCGGGACTGTCTTGGCAAGAGCTATCAAATACAATTTTAACACATCTGACCGCAAATCGTAGTAATCAGGAAAAATACCAAACACAAACACCCTACAAAGAATAGGGAGGTTTTGTGCCCCAAAAGTCCATCCCGGATTTGCCCTATAAGTACAGACAGAAAACCGGTAGCAAATGAGTTAAAAACTACCAACCAAGAAGAAACAGTCTCCAAGAAATCAAAAAGCCTTCAAGTTCAAACCTTCAAAAGTGTTTCAATCAGTACTAAATTCAGTTCTACCTTTCGTCCCAGTATTCCCAGTCTCTTAACCTTTCCTGGTCTGTAATGCGTAAATACTACACATTGCTTCTAATAACTTTTATATCTCTATAAATATAATGAATTCTGGGTTCAGATTTTAGGTATTCCTCCGTTATACATTTACACACTGAATTAAAAAATAATATTTTAAATAATTAGCAAATTTAATTCAAAATCAGAGATATTTTGTTAAATATCGGGAATAAACCACAAATACAATCAACCGTGTGACAGTGTGGACCGTGATACGCGAAGAGTGTGCGGGGGGAGATGACACGCTATGTGACGTCTCGCTCTACTTTGCTATACGGGAACACGAGAAACAGAGACCGCCGTGTTGTGTTTCGACCGTTGATACCTACGATCGCGTAGTAGCTAAACATACATAGCTGTATGTATGTATTGGGTAGCAGCCCAGCGGCCAGCGCCTCAGTCGTTCGCGGGCAATCATTTGAGATGGTCTCCTCGCCCGTTTTTTGAGCAACAGACAATGGTTTTTTCATGTTTTCAGCAATTAAATTACAATTATTATCACTTGTAACACAAATTACGAAAAACAAAAGTGATTAGCTATGAATGTTCATATATTTCCGATATAAAATCGATGATTTTAACACGTGAATTGATTACACAGCACCGGAGCGCGCATATTTTTTTAGCACAGTAAGGGAAAGGTTAAACCCCAAAAGTCTCCAAAGTGCAAAATATATTTTTAATTCAGTATTAAATTCAGTTTTGGCCATTTTACCCAGAATCATTGATCAAGTAGTGAATTCACCCAAAATAACAATTTCATTGGCGTACCATTGTGTCCAGCTCCCTATTTGTTTATACAGTTTATGTACAGACGTCTCGTACAACGCCGTGTGAGACCTAATTCTCTTTCAAATGAAAGTACCAATAACTTCTACTATTGAAAAAAAACACAAACACACACACCAAAAAATTTCAAATAACTCCATCAGTTAGTATTAAATATATTCTACCACTGTCAATTTTACTTCAAGTCTGAAAGGGTTAAATATGAATCCACATTTTGTCATAAGGCTTCTTCCCTCATCAGCTTTGAATTATTTAATTAGTAGTAATTGAGTTTCAAGAAAACATAAGAAATTTTTCCAACCTTACTGCTGCTACGCAAATGACAAGTTCTTGTATTGATTTTTTAATTAGGCAACTTAAATTGAAGAATATTTATCAAATTGTAACTATGTATTTTAAATAATGAATGCATTATGTATTCCAAAGCGTAATACGTTGAATGTTAATGGAGTAGGTATATAATTCTCAGATTATTTTGTAAACATCGTTTAAAAGCAGGTTTTTAATTTAGTATAATTTAATTCAATTAAAGGTTTAATGGATGTTAATACGAATTTCGGTAAAACCAAGCGGGACAGATACCAAAACATGTTTACTTTGGACAAGACATAAAAATAATAATAATACACAGAGGACCCAAAGAGGAATCAGTAAAACTGATTTTTTTTTAACATTAACTCCACACAGTAGGCCTCGACAAAAATAATTTGCCTATGTCATCTTTGGAGATGCTGTGTGGAGGGTCTTTTTGAGGAGAGGAAGGAGTGAATATGGGTTTTGAAGAGTTTAATCCATGTTTAATGAGGGTGGAAACTCAAGAACGAGTCGTAGAAGTGACCATTCTCATCTTAACCACATACATACATTGGGTGCGCGTTAGGCGTGTTTCCCAACGATGCTATAATACAATACCAAGAGGTATAACAGTTCGGTACATTAGTATATTTGGAAATATACTACTAGTGATCCAGAAAAAGCATTTTGTTTAGTTCACTACAATTATTCCTGCATTATAATTGATTTGGTGGTGTTTATGGTAACCCGAGTATTGTACTAGATAGAGCACTGGTTGCCAACCTTTTTTTGACCAGGGACCACTATGACATTTATTTGTTCTCACAGAGACCACAAGGTACAATAATGATAAATTGTTAATCGCGTAATTAAACTCGTCCTTGCAATTACTATGTGCTCTTTGCAATTCAATGTGCTCTTCTTGGATTTTTTCAGCTACTTCTCTGTCATTAGTACCAAAAGGGTTACGCATAAGCTTTTTGATACCTTTCGATTCGGTTTTTTAATAAATGAATAAATGTTTCGTGGATCACATTTTAGATCTCGCTGACCACCTGTGGAGCATGGACCACCGATTGGGAACCACTGAGATAGAGGATACACTTTCGTATGTAACTGCATACTCATCTCAGATTTTTCAGAGATATCTAACTAATCAACTGGACAATCATTCATCGACATCTATGATATTGATTAACAATGTACAAAATGAAATGGTGATACTTACTAGCTAAATGTGAATATTCCTCTTCCAGCGCTTGGCTCCACAGGTGTATCCTCCAGGAGTCCAGGTCGTGCTCCAGATTGTCGGGGCATCTTCGGAAGGTCCTCAGAAACGTGGCGGTGGCTCGATCCGCCTCCTCGTTGGGCACTCCGTACTCTTCAGTCAAAATTCCATTCAGCTATCCAAGTTTTATAAACAAACACAGGTGAATAAGTAAGGGTTTATCACATCAGTGAAGTTGGCTTCCATCTTCACTTCTTCACAAGAGTTCCAGAGTTTTTTTTAAACATTATTTACACATACAAAAAAATATATGACATTCTGAAGAAACAAAAACAGATTTAAATTTCTCAAATCATTACAGAAGACGCTCTCTACATATCTACTATATTTATGCAAACAAATCTTATTAATTATTAAAAAATAAATGGATTATTTCACAACTTTTCGGGTTTTTGGCCAATTGTTGCGATCTGAGTACAGATTAAAAAGGTTTAACACGCCATCTAGATGAAGAAATAAAATCAAAACAGTAATAATTATTCCGTACAAAATCTGAAAAACATCAAGCGTCAACTGTAAGGTAATTTAATCAGCATCTAAAAAATGATTATTCGATTTACATTTTAAGAAGTCCCAAGATATAATGCGTATTACAGAACTGAAAGATAATAAAATATGAACAGAATTGGCTACAGTATGTTAATTAATAATATTGTAACTGACCAGAGCAATTAACAAGTTTAAAGCATTATAATATGACCTTCACATAATAGTATTCATACATCTCTGTATTACGTTCATACAGGTCAGAGGCAGACATAGAATAATATAACACTAGAAGTGCCTTCCGTATAAATTTGAATGGAAACAAATACCTTTTATTTCTAGATCATTTGTCTCTCAAAATTGTGTATCGCCATCCCATTTGAATTTCGTAATCACGGTGAGACACAGTTTTGTATGGAAATATAGGCTGAAATTGGATCACGAAATACACCCACAAGGCACTTCTTGTGTTATTCTTTATTCTATGGAGGTCGATAACAAACTTATCAAAATAAACAAATAATTATTATAACATTTTAACATCGTTAACATATCTAAATAAATATTATGAAACAAAATTAAATTTAATTCCATTTGTTAAATTATAAGTACTATCCATGATGACGTAATTAAAAAAATACATGATAAAATATGTAATTCTTTTAGCTTTAAGGCTGTTAAGTACTTGATCCATAATATGATTGGAAGATATCGTCGACGAAGAAACAATACAGCCCAAGCAATGTATATTCTTAAAATCACTTTAAGAAATTCAATAGAGAAACGAATTATGCCTATGTCTGTATATTTATTTCATAATTCTAACGCTAAATATCATGCACAGCGGCAAATAAGCAATACCAGATAACCAATATCGGTTGTATTTTGAATGAAATAATGTCTCTCTCCAATATCAGACAATCGATATTGGTTGTATTTTGAATGAAATAATGCCTATCACCAATATCAGACTACCGATATCATTTGTATTTTGCATGAAATAATGTCTATCTCTAATATCAGACTACCAATATCGGTTGTATTTTGAATGAAATAATGTGTATCTCCAACATCAGACTACCGATATCGGTTGTATTTTAATAATAATAATAATTGGATAATTTGTAGAGCGCCGTTTTTGTGAAAAATCACCTCAAGGGCGAATGAAATAATGCCTATCTCCAATATCAGACTACCGAAATTGTTTATATTTTGAATGAAATAATGTCTATCTCTAATATCAGACTACCGATATCGGTTGTATTTTTAATAAAATAATGCCTACCTCCAATATCAGACTACTGATATCGGTCGTATTTTGAATGAAATAACAACGCCTATCTCCAATACCAGACAATCGATATCGGTTGTATTTTGAATGAAATAACGCCTATCTCCAATACCAGACAATCGATATTGGTTGTATATTGAATGAAATACTGCCTGTCACCAACACTTCAGTCAAAACATAGTTTTGATGTGCAAAGTTGATATTCCTCAGAA
Organism: Limnephilus rhombicus; assembly: GCA_929108145.2. Classification (NCBI taxonomy): domain Eukaryota; kingdom Metazoa; phylum Arthropoda; class Insecta; order Trichoptera; family Limnephilidae; genus Limnephilus; species Limnephilus rhombicus. Next base: position 7,896,643 of record OV815287.1, on the reverse strand, counting down.
GTTTTTTGTCTCTCCTGCACAATTGGATGTTTGACATTTGGGCGGTATTGTTTATTTGTCGACAATATAAGTTTAAATGAATATGTTTAATGCACAGCATTAGATGATAAACCCATATCGCTGATAGGTCCATTGTAAACTCTCTTTCTGTTACATAAGATGTTTATGGGAAAGAGGGAGAGGTTACAAATATCAGTGGTAGTTATGTCTTTATAAAAAAGGAATAATTATTTCACTAATCTCTCGAGTTAAATAATTAAAAATTAAAAGTGGTCTGAAACATTTTACCAATCATTGAATTACTTGGCACATCATCCACCCCCCTTTAATAATTAATATTTTTTTTATATTACTCCAGAGATTGATGGAACAATATTAATCAATAATAATGATTGTTTATGTGTTATCTACGTGCATACAAGAAAGCTTGTTTTGTTTTGGCATTGACTAGAATAATATCGCCAAGATCTATTTATATAATATAGTATCATTGAGTCGTAAAATTTAACATTTGTTTATCACTCGAGTGATGGGGATTTCAGGGTGTTCGTTTTTCGATTCGGCCATTTTATTTAATTAATATCATGCCTCCAAATATTAATATGGAAACATACAAACTATTATTGCGGTTTAAACCAATTAATCCACTTAGATTATCCCATATTTTATGGTTTTAAAAATGTTTCAACTTATTCTTTTTTAAGATCACCTACCCAAATTTGCGAGCCATCGCTCTAGTGGTTAACATATATTTAATAAGTTGTAGGAAGTAAAAAAAAATATTTTTGTAATGAGTTAGAACTAATGGAATTCTTCCTGCTATGAAATAAACATATTCTATGAAATAAACTCCATTAATAGGGCCACCTAAGGTCATAGATAAATAATAAGTAGAACCTCACTAACCACTCACTATCTGCAGTAAGTAAGGGGGGCAAGGCAATGACGTTATATAAATAGACTCGCCATCGTCTCACGTATTCGCAAAATAATGTGGCAAGTAAGCAACACTCTTTTGTTTTCAGCAGTTTTCAGTAATTTCTTAATTCAAAAGTTATTCGTGTATTAAAAAGATGCCAAACTTCCAACACATAAACTACCCTTCTACACAATCATCCGAAAGTTTGAAGTTGGCCTCAGTGTGGCCGTACCAGAAGACAATCAAAGAATGTGTGTTTTTTCTCTAATGACGCATAAAATTGTCTGATGGGAAACATGAAAATTTATTGCATTGCTTATAATAATCGATAATAATAATAAGTAATTTGTGTGTACATATAAATGAAATGTTATTTCTTCACTTTTACTACTATTTGCCGCGCAATGGAAACATTTTCTCATCACACAGGAGGCATTTTGGCACTTTTTAAATGCAATTTTCCTACTGGTAAGACACAACCTTACTTGATGAGTGACAGTTTAGTACTTAAGTACTAGAAATCGAGACCAGTGCAATTGCCTTGCTTTTGGCTTCCCACTTTGAGATTTCTACCCTGGGTCTATTTATATAGCGTCATTGGGGCAAGGTTTTTAAAAATTAGTTTTATTTCTTTCAGTTTACCGTACATTCCAGTATTCCGCACCATGAGGTTGTATGTTATAAAGTAAGTTTAGTGAGATTCTACTGTACATTAAAAAATATCTCCAAAGAGTTGAATCCAAAAAGTTGTGCAAAATTCATATGCCATAAAAAGAAGAACAATTAAACGTTTCAGAGAATATTCTAAAAATAAATGAAATGTCAACTGATAAATTAAAGAATTTTAAATTCTTTAAACCCACCTGTTATCAGTTAAATGTTATCAGACAAATTTGAAAGTTTATTTTTATTTTATGTAAATGATGAAAATGACTATGTACACCATTTCTATAAATGTTTTTTATTAAACGTGCAAAAGCAAATGCACATGGTTTACAATTTTTTTTTTAAGAGATGCAAAACCAAAGAAAAAGGAATTGTTATTGAAAATGAATGAAAAATTTTATGTTAGCACTCTATTGAATTAATAAATAATTATATAATCAGGTACTCATTATTTTCTAAAAGGTTTACATTTTTAACACATTTATTGTATAATTTAACATAATTAGCATCGTTATCAATCAACGACAGTTGTATGCCCTACTTTAAAAACTACAAATATCTTTCAACACTAATTTTACATGCTTTTTGCTTCGAGTCGACTATTAAAATAACTCCCAATGACCTAAAAACTTCAGACTTAGGAAATCCACTACATTATTTTATATTATAATGAGGAATAAATTGAAAGAGTTTTATACATGTTTGAATATTTGGAAAGTTATATTTCCACAACTGTTGTTAAGAGAAATTTAATAAATGAATAGAAGCATTACATTAGTTGTTTGAAGACTGATTTCAAGAAACATGAAATGATTCACACCATGCAAACATTAATTTGGTCAAACCCCATATCTGTAGAATTATACATATAAGGTTTTATAAATGACAATCATATTTATGTTACGCATGTTAAATACGTAATAGATAATGTTTATTACATAGCTTTTAAATCTACTTTCAACATCAGTAAATAATTTCTGTATAATTTTACGGATGTGTTTGGGTTTTCAAAGAAATGTTGAATTTCAATGATTTTATAACCACAAAGAAAATTTTCTCCAATGAATCATTCATCATTAATATTAATCATTGGAAAAACCCAGTCAGATTCCCACCAAATGATTTCAAGTCATTTATTTATGAAAATCAATAGTACCAGCAAGAGGTTGTATGTACGATTGACGATCGTTCTCTTCTTTCTCTCGCATCCTGTGTGAAAAAGGAAAAAGACAGAAGATACAACCTCTCGCCGGGAGTAGTATAATTACCAGACCTTGCATGTTGACTTTTTAAGTTAGAAATGCCATTACATGAAATATTTTGGTAATTAATTAAGTTATAACATGATCTAGGCCAAAATTTAATCAATTATGTTACCAAGGCATGACGAGTCCGAAATTAATGTTAAAAACCTTGAAAATTGGTAATAAACATGAAATTGTTTGGTGGATGGTAGTAATTATGATTTTATACATTTTCTGTTCGATTTCAATGTTTAAATCACTGAAAACAATAAAAAATTGATTAAAGAAAGTTTTTATTGCAAAACTTTATGATGTAGGCTGTTCACGGGAAGTAAAGACACTGGAAACAAAGTAACAAAAGGAAAGACAAGTAATGCATATTATCTTCTGTTGCAGTATGTTTGTTGTAAGGAAATAGATTTAGTAGCTACAAGGGTGTTTTACCTCATGTTGTTACTGAGATTAGTCCAATCTATTTATTAGTTGGCAACGTAAGAGCTGTTCAATAGCATTCCAGTCATTGTCATTCCAAACTCTGCAAAGGTGATTCAAAATGAGATTACAAACAAAATGAAGTATAAAATGTTTACATACCATCGGCGCAGAGAACCTTCAGGATGAAAACAAAGCCACAAGACATGCTGATAGTGAGATCTGCTGATATTGGGATAGTATACAAGTGGCAGTATTAATGTGCGTGACAAGAGATTGATGGCATAACCAGCTGAAAGTAAATGTGCAACACATAAACACATTCCCGAATGCAAAATATATTCCCACATTGGTGGGCCGCTCGTGTCTCTGCTGTGAGACTTCCCACAGGAAACTTTCCAAATAAACATTTGCCCGAATCCCACAGAACACCTGTTGCGGCCTCCCAACGGGGAATCATGTTGCTAAGTCGCTCAGGAAACTTATTTATAGAAGTGGGTGTGAATCAAATGAAACAGTTTGTGTAATTAAATTAAATTTAATAAATCATTAGTAAAACAGTATAAAAAAAACATAAGAGAATATTAAGATTAGGTATTATTATTTATAAAATAAAGATAACTATTTGAATAGCCTAATCTCCAAAGAGCTTTTTGCCCAGATCCATAAATCTGTGATTACGGCACACTTTAAGGGCATCGGCTTTCTTCAGAACGGCCACAACATCAGGGTTGGCGTCCACCAAGTGGCAGAGGAAGTCTTCAAACGCAGACTTTACATTTGGCGGGAGGGTTCCAATCTTTACTTTCTTTAACATGTCTAGAATGCCTTCGGCCCAACCACTTTCAATGGCGAATTCTGATATCCAGGGGACCAGGGCGAGGATAGCGCTCATGGTTTGCATTCCAAGGAACCACAGCTCCATGATCTCAGACCAGCACTCCTTGTAAGTCATAGAGACCACCATGGCGGTGGGGTCATTGGACTCGTCTACGATGAAGGCGTCCCATAGGAAACGGATTGTGGATTGAATGTACCGACAGATAGAGAAGTCGTTCTTTTTTACTTTTTTAGATTGCTGCTTCAGAAGGAGGAGCCCCAAGATGGACAAGTGTCCGTTAAGAACTAGGTTTTCGGGAGAATTCTTCAGTTCAGGCAGATTGTTGAATATGAACATCATGAGACTGTTGAATAGAACACTCTCGTCCACGATCTTGGCTTCTAGAACTGTCAGGTTCATAAATATATTGCAAAGGCTCACCATGGCTGTCCGGGAGTCTTTCATCTGCTCGACCAGGATGGGGTCCATTTCAGGATCTGGCTTTGTTTTGACTTTCAAGCGTTCGGATTTAGGAACTAGAGGTTTGATGTAGTGAACAATGGACCAATGGAATGTCATGCATTCGAAGAGAACTTCGTCTTGTTTTGATTTCATGATTATATCTCTAGCCTTGTCTTCCACTACTAGATGGCAAATTGAGGGCAACATTACGCGGAGGATATCAACTTGTCCTAGTACCGAGTGCTCCACTTCCATGGCGGAATCGGCGGTTTGTCTTTTCTCAGCGAGACGCCTGTTTCGGCTGGCGTAGAATGTATCATTGGCTAGTGACAGCATGTAGGGCAGCAGGACGTAGACCTGAGCGCGCATGGCAGTGGTCTCCTGGGCCAGCCACGCCACCAGAACCCTGACCATGGCGCAGATAAAAACCTTTTCAGAATCAGGTAGCTTGTCGCGCCCCTTATCGTTAGATACTTTAGTTAGAACTGATACAACAGCTGTGAAAGCTCCCTTGAGTCCGGTGTAAATAGATTGTTTTTCTTTTTGCTCTAGGTCGATCGAATCATTTGCCATGTAGTTGATAGCCAATTCCAATACAACAAAACACGCTGTCACAAGCTCGGCGTTGGCGTAGGCTTGCCTGAAGCTCTTGTCATCCAGTTGCATCCGGACTTCAATGGCGCACAGCTGGACGAGGAGAAGGAAGCATTTCTTGGGATTTTCGTCATCTGTCAGAGTCCACTCAATTCCCAACAAATCAACAACATTGGAGGCCAGTTTCAAAGCGGGGTCTCTTTGGTTCTTTCCAATTCTGCTTCCCAGAATATCATTCAGCGCCTTGTAAACACTGAGGGGCCATATTTCGTCGGAAGCTGTTGCTGAGACAGCGTTGCGGTTGCAGGTGAAGAGCAGAGAATTAATGATTCCCGCCAACTCAAATTTCCTGTCAGAATGGTCTGTTTCGAAATCTAGGGCAATCTTGTTTAACAGTGAGTGGAATAGCTTGGGGTCGGAGCCCCAGGCTTCCGCCCCGCCCTGGCTCACCAGGGTCACCAGCAGGTTTAGAGCTTCGTCTGTTTGGAAACTTTGTACAGAGTAGATCTCGGTCATCTTAGCCACGGCGCCTCCTTCCACGAGGGCCTTCCTTCCCGCCGGCTGAGACGCGATGCACTGGAGGCAAGTGTAGGCTTCATTGACCACCATCAGGTTATCATCGTGGTCGTCATCATCACAGGACGAGACGATGTCCAGGAAGACGGGGATGTTTGCCACCATCTCCGCGTGAGAGGCGATCTCGGGGTCCTGGCAGAAGCACGTGAGGATGGACAGAGCCACAGACTTGTAGACGGAGGGAGGACAGTCATCGGGCACATCGTCACTGAGCAGGAGCTTCTTCAGGAACTTGAACCCTATGGCTTCAAACAGGGCCTTCTTGGCAACGGTGTTGCAGTCCTTGGCTTTGATCAGCTTGGTGACCATGAACAAGGCCGCGAACTTCTCGGTGTCGCTGCTGGACGCCTTGAGAATGGCGATGCACTTTTTGACCGGTTCCGAGATGTCACCCATTGTGATAAACAAAGGTGCGAGAACACAGAACACTGAAGGAGGAGACGACACTTGGCACTTAGACGCAGATGACTTAGCGACGGACTGTACAGACTGTCCGCTGCAGCTCGCTATGGCGGCACTCGAGTCACGTGTATATTTGGAACTTCAGCTCTTCCAGAATGTCTAAATCGGGAAACGGGGCTCCTATTTCCAATGTTAACAAACGATCTATTTTTAATTCCGACGCGAGAAGCATTCATTCGGGCGCTGGAACACGCCGTGTGTGTCGGCCCGAATCGTGACACTACAGAATGAGGTTAAAACAGATTTTAAAAACAAAAATATGTTTCAAAAATGTCCCGCCAAAATTATAAATTCACACTTTCCGCAACTGTTAGATAAGTTTTATGTTAAAGTATGTTGGTCAATTTTCGACATTTACATTAATCTTTACCTTATTACATGTTTTGCTGTCAGCTTTTCTTGTTGGTATCAACGTATTATCCAAGTCAAATAAAATAGCAGCCACACTCATGTCACCTTTTCCGATCGAAGCAGCCATAATTAACACTTTTCCTGATACGTGATAAATCTACGATGAAAATATAAAACTGATCAAATATACTACAGGAGCCGCCGTTCTGTGATGTCACGTCTCCATACTGCGCTCACCTCATGTTGGCAACAAACTGTGACGCACGTAAATAAATATTTTACCGTAAGCGTTTTTTCGAGCTCTCATACCACCTTGATATTTTTGTTAAATATTTTAAAATTCAGAGAGAAAAGTTATTAATATGGCGGTTTCATTTAAAAAAAAATAGAAAGTGTCAGAAATTTATCGGAAAATAATAATATTGTGAAACAAATTGTGAACTACTGAAATTATATCTCTGTTAATAAATAGGGGCGCACCGATGAATACACACTTCCAAAAATATATTATAAAAAATACTTAAGTCCCTTTCTGAGTTCTTTTCCCCCATAACAATATTCAATAGTTGAAGATGGACTTAAAGGAGGTACAATGAAATTTGTAATTTCAATATTTTCAATAACATATGGATTATTAGGTAACTACTCTCACATGACTTTAAAATATCACCGAATAATTTTATGAAGTTTTCAAATAATTCCAAGAAAAAAAATAACTATGATTTGAATTCATGCAAAATTTGACACCGTTCAACAACGATTTAATAATAAAAAAATAATTAATATTTACAATAGTCACTGTGTTTTCACCCAAACATGTTGCATAAATCCTATCACTGTGAGCTCTGTTGTAACCTATATTCTGTTAGATGCGTCGTCCAAGAGAAACTAGGTGGGATAAAACAGAGCTCTCAGCGGTATGTATATATTTTATATATATATTTTATTATCATCTACTTTTTTTTGTTTTAAAATTGCCACAACATTCTGTTAACAGTATACTTTTGCGAACAAAAACGGATGGAATATCGGAATGTTTTCCATACACTGCCATCTTTTGACATCTTTCCAAAATATTTTCTTCACGCGGCTATTTCAGGACTTCTCACTGAAAATGGTATTCACCACGGGTTGGAAATAAAACCGAATAAAACGCATTTAGGTATTATTTCACTACGCAGTTCGAGATAATATCGCAAAAATATAAATAATATTTTTTTTGATTACCTACTACTTTTCAATGAGATAGTACATATCGCACAGGAAATTATTGTAAGGGAGCGGCTTCACGGCCTTTTCATAGAAAACTTAAATTTGGGATTGGCCAATACCTAACCAATCCTGATAATTATTTTTTAAATCAAAAGGCTTAGCAAAATATCTAGTGCGTGTGCTTTTTCAAGATTTTAGAGCACTATTTGCGACTGTCTAAAACTGTACAAAACTGTACTGTATAAAACTGTCTAAAAATATTTTTTTTCTATTTATTATACAAATATGATGAAATATAAAATAAATACATTAAAAAATATTAAAAACTTAATTTTGTTGGGCTAATTTAAATTACAAAGAATACAAATTTGTCGTACATAAATTTAAATTTCTACCCAAAAAAGTTTTTATTACGATGTTTCATTATTTACTATTAAAACCTTTTAAATAAAAAAAAAATTAAAACGAGTGTGCTTTAGTAGACCACACGACTGAAGTAAAACTTCACTAACTTATATCTCCCTCTCAACTTCCGTTCGCCTCGCCCGATCACACTTTTCATAACGCTCTCATCGAGCATTCACCAGCGTACTCCCCAAGTCAAACGTATGTAAAGAAGTTTACTTCAAAAATATTTGGTTTGGTTGCAAGGTTCGTCGAAAATGTGTTCAACAAGATTAGCTCATGGAGGGGGTAGATTGGTGATTGGCTAAAAAATTGTGACGTAGCTTGAAGTCCATGTTCCACTGAGAGATTTGAATTAACTGCAACACAAGTGGCAGTCTTTTACTTCAAGCTAAGTCACGCGTTCGAAATTTCGAAAGCGGCCCGACGAGTTTTTTTTTTGAAAAAGGCCTATACCCTTGTTAAGATGAATATTTATGTGAAATCCTATTTAGATACTATTTTGATTCATCTTTACGACGAATCGGCTTACAGTATGAACATAAAAAAATATGCTACAGATAAATCGAAGCTTTTACTAGATTTTCTATATATTGGAATTACAATAAAATTATTATTTACGTAACAAAAAATATAAGCGTAAACCACAAAAAAAAAAAAGTTTTTTCATGACTTAACTATGAAGTAATACAAGAAACAATTTTAAAAAAAATACCCCTTTATGGCTAAGACTAATTTTGAGGTTTTCCATGTTCTAACTTTTTTTCGTTCTTATAAAATTATGCACAAAATGAATAAAAACCACTTTTCGCTTACTAGCCTCATGCAAAAAGACGCTCGATTTTAAAATTTTGCAGGCATGAGATTCGAAATATTTGTAGCGTTTATATTCCCCTTAAACACATTTTCTACGAACTTTGGTTTGATTGGGTATTTTTTCCTTCCAAATTTAAGTTTTGTATGAAAAGACCGCGCAACCGTAAATCATTTTAATCCGCAGGCTACTTAGGTAAGTACTATGCTTCCTGATGAAAACGGTAATTGACCAAAATGGTAAATCTCCGATGGAAAGAAATAAAACTGAATTATGTAAATTTTTTTATTTTTTATTGTGCAGTTCGAAATGATACCGTAAAGATCCACAGCAGTAAAATAAATTGTACAGGTATTACGTAATTTCATTAGGAAATCAACTTCCTAAGGTAAACATTTTGTAAAATGTTAATTTGAAGAAAATCGCAAAAAAATATTGTACAAATCACCCAACTCACTAGCTACAAAATATAAGGAAGAAAACATATTTTTTTCACTGCGCAGTGCGTAGTTTGGTTTATTTATGCTGCGCAGTTTAAAACGAATTATACCATGGACGTCCATATAATTAAAATTGTTTTGGTGCTTACGCAATTTCATACGGATATTAATAAGCGATTGGTAATTTTTATCTTGATTTTATATTGCGACTGAAAAATAGTCCGAGTAGGTACCTATTTCAACGCGAACTTTTGTCAGGGACGAATTTTGTAAATACAGTTAGTTTTGAAAGGCGATTTCTCTTTAATATACCTAATATCTTTAGGAATAGCTTCGTCATCACAACTCTGGAGATTAACTTGACGATAGATGAGAGCGAACTTCCGATAGGTTTGGGGAAGAAGAGTAATTCCCTTGTGCATTAGTAAACGCGTTATTTTATGATTCTGCAATGAAAAATGTAACTAATTTGGTTAAATAATGTTTAATTTTCATTTGTAATTACATTGTAATCTTGAATATTCGATAGAAATTGGATGGTAAACGTAAAGGATTTTCAGTGTCAAAGGTTTTCACCAAATAATGCCATAAATACCAACCGTTTTCAATTGGGGTGTGTTGTAAGGCAGAAGGTGGTGGGGAAGGGAAGGACATGTGGAAGAGGAAGGTTGGGAAGTACCTCAAGTACCTACCTATAAGGAAGTACCTACTTATGTGCCGTGTTACGCTACCTCATTTTTAGCCAAAGTTTCGGACTACGTTACAGTGTCCGTCATCAGGGAAGAGGTATAATAATGTATACGATATTTCAAGCGCAACATTTCAATTCTGTAGAGAGTACGTATCTTCCTATCTGGAATGTGCCACAAACAGTGGCGTAGAGCGAGAGAGGGGGGGGGGGGGGGGGGGGGGGGGGGGGCGGTGGGGGCGGACCGCCCCGGGTGCCACCCGAGGGGGGTGACGCGGAAAATTGCGGAAAAAATTATTTTACCCTTGAACACTGACTGTTATTTAGCTCAATGGCTCGGTTGGTCGAGGATTTATGATTTTTTTTTTTTTTTTTAATAATAATAATGTTTTATTTTTAATATTATGTTTTACATGGTATTTGTATGGTAATTATACATCTCAGGTTTTTTTTTACCACCCTTCCATTGAAAGTATGTGCTTGTGTATGGAAGGGGATTTATATTTTTCTTATTTTCGTTCCCAGCTCGAAGTATTGATCGGTCGGGGGTTTCTCTGAAATATTCCTTGTGTTATTCTAATTTAGCAATGATATTGTTATCGTAAACGTAAACTCTTGAAGTGAATTGTTATCTATTGACTGACTTGAATTAGTGAAAAAGTTGTTATTCTATTAGCGTTTTTATTAGTGCTAAAAGATCACTTAAAAAAAAAACAAGGTAAGTGGATTTGATAGTTCACTTTTCTAATAGACGCAAAAATTGAATATAATTATACCAGAATCGATCGATAACTGATTGATTGAAGAAAAATGATCAATCAACTACACCCATTACATGAAAATGTTTTTCCTCCGATATTTGCAGCACATACTCTGAAACTTTCATATCTTGCAACTCGGGGAATATATTGCAATAGTAGAACTCGGTAATGTTCTTTCGAAATGGGTCCGCAGATGAACAGAGTTACAAATGAAATTTCAAAGGAAACCATTTTCGAATTCCACGTGCAAGATTAGAAAGTTGAAGAATATGTGCTACAAAGATCGGAGTAAAACCATTTTCGTGTACTGCATGCATTAATAAATAAAGCTGGGGACTTACACCTTTACTATCTTTACAGAACTGCCTAATGTACAGAGGACTAAAGATGTATGATGAAATGCCCGAAAGTATGAAGAATGAAGAAAGAATGAATGTATTTAAAAGGAAATGTTATGCTTACTGTAAAAATATTTAAATTTATCAAATGAAATGTTACATTGTGCTTATTAGTTTATATTCATGTAGTATAAACTAACTCAATAATAATAAAAAAAAATCTCACAAATGAAATTTTATCGTTACACTTTGAACAAAAAAACTGGTTTTAACTTAAAAATGGGTTGTTAAAATTATATTTTCACGCCAGCAAATGATTTTCCTCAGAATTTTGCAGCCTATTAGAATTGAAGGCTCCACTCGGAACTTTAGAACGGTTTCGAAATTTATCCTGCATTTGGAGAACAAAACTGGTTTTAACTTTCTGTGTGCGTTTCCCCAGGTTCAAAACTGTATCCAAAACTCAAAAATGGTTTTCTTCAGATTTTTGCACCGCATAGTATGCAACTTGAATTTTTTAACTGCACTTGGAAAATAGGAACGGTTTCCTTCGAAATGCGTCAGTACATGCATCCGCATCTGAATATTTTTTTGAAATTATGAATACAAGACTTGTAACTTAAGAATTAATCTGGTAAGAGTCCACCGGCTTAAATTAAAATTGAACCTTATTAATGTTTGCAACACTGGTTGAAATTTAAGAGTGAATCTTTATTCGGTAACTCGTTTTAGTTAAAACTACACCCATAACATGAAAATGGTTTTCCTCTGGTATTTGCAGCACGTAGTCTAAAACTTTCATATCTTGCAACTCGGGAATATCTTGCAATAGTGGAACTCGGGAATGGTTTCCTTCGAAATGGGTCCGCAGATGAACAGAGTTTCAAATGAAATTTCAAAGGAAACCATTTTCGAGTTCCACGTGCAAGATTTGAGAGTTGTAGACTATGTGCTGCAAAGATCGGAGGAAAACCATTTTCGTGTACTGCGTGCATTAATAATTAAAGCTGATTTACACCATTTACTATTTCACAATTGAAATTTTATCGTTACACTCAGAACACAGAGCGGGGTTTTAACTTAAATATGGGTTGTTAAAATGATGTTTTCATGCCAGCAATTGATTTTCTTCAGAATTTTGCAGCATATTAGAATTGAAGACTCCACTCGGAACTCTGTTATTTGTAGCTCTATGGCTCGGTCAGTCGGGATTCCCAAAAATTTTTGTTTACACATTTGACTAGCTAGTAATGTTTTTATATATAAGGTCGAAGTTTTTGTTTTGAATTTCTTAAACTTTAATGGGGAAGGGGGGGGGGGGAGGGTGACACCACGTTTTCCGCCCCGGGTGCCACCCATGCTAGCTACGCCACTGCCCACAAACATAGTATATTATATTAATTTTAATAAATTGATTGTTTCGCACAAGATTAAATAAAATAAATTTGTACCGGCGACCTCCGGATTCGTAGCAAAGGATTGTAACCAGTGGCAGCTCGTGACTTTTGGGTGTGCTAGGGTGCTAATATTAAAAAATGGCATCATGGATGTTGTCGTATGCGAAAAATATTTTTTTTTTTCAAAAATCGGTGTTTTATATGAAGATTTTTCAGGAAATCGGTGCGGCACACCGCCAAACTGAAACTTTCTACAACAACCTCAATAATGCCATTTTTTTAATATGAGCACTCTAGCACACCCAAAAGTCACGAGCCACCACTGATTGTAACTACTCAACCAAGGAGGCCGCCAGGCAAAAGCTATAGTTTTGTGTAGGTATTGGTACATCGTTTCGACAAAGCCGTAGGTACCTTGTACATGCCTTCACCAGGGCAGCCATATTGAATTTTGAATATATAAGATAATAAGGTTACCGAGTAAATTAAAAAAAAAACTAATTTGTTAATCAGACTTTGAGTTCGGATGTTTCCACGAGTTCTTCTAATCACTTCTTCCTACGCCCAAAAGTTCTCACGAGGTTTGTGACATCGTGTCTACCAAAAACTAAAAATACTAAAATCGAAATAGACGCCGACCACTGCGGGATTAGATTTACAAATTTATTGCAGTCGTGTCGGAGATTAATTATATTTACACCACGACTGGTATAGAAATAAAATGGTGATTTCAGAAAGCAATTTTCTCAACAGACTGTGTTTTGGTAAAACCCTTCAAATCACATTTTTTAGGAATGTCACTTTTTAGTGGTTTCATAATCTATATCATCATTACATAGTATAAAATGAAGTCGCTCAAAATGTAGGGTAAAGTTCGGTTTATGGGCCAAATTCCTAAAAAATAAAACTAGTTATTTTTATACTAATTTGGGGTCGGGGAATCCGAATCTGAAAGAATTAGGCGGCGGCAAGCAATATTAACTGAATTACAGGACTTTAAAAATTTGTATACACATACAGGAAAATAGCCATTTTGGAAGCATTTTGATTCCTAGAAAATCAAACTAGTTATTTTTATACTAACTATGGGCCGGGGAATCCGAATCTGAAAGAATTAGGCGGCGGCAAGCAATATTAACTTAATTACACGACTTAAAAATTTTCTATACACACACACATGAAAATAATCATTCCGGAAGTATTTTGACACATGTAGTACAAAGATCATAGAAAAACACGATAACATAGATGTTTTTACCACACAAAATTAAGTGTTGCCATTAAGCAGTAATATTTATAACGTAAAATAACATGTTTATATTTTAAGTACTTATTTTTTATAATTGATTCTCAAATATTTTAGGGAGGTACACCAACTAGTATTGTGGAGTTTTTATGCCTTGACGCGAGTAGGCGTTATAAAGGGGCACGTTCTTTTGTATCACAAACCATGTTACATAAACCCGGCGTAGCTGCTAAACTACTTGAAAACAGGGATGTTTTTTTGCAGTGACGCGAGCAGGCGGTATAAAGGGGCACAAACCATGTTACACAAACCTAGCGTAGCCGCTAAACTACTCGAAAACAGGGATGTTTTTTTGCCGTGACGCGAGCAGGCGGTATAAAGGGGCACAAACCATGTTACACAAACCTAGCGTAGCCGCTAAACTACTCGAAAACAGGGATGTTTTTTTGCCGTGACGCGAGCAGGCGGTATAAAGGGGCACAAACCATGATACACAAACCTAGCGTAGCCGCTAAACTACTTGAAAACAGGGATGTTTTTTTGCCGTGACGCGAGCAGGCGGTATAAAGGGGCACAAACCATGTTACACAAACCTAGCGTTAGGTTAGGTTAGGTTATGTTAGGTTAGGGACGCGAGCAGGCGGTATAAAGGGGCACAAACCATGTTACACAAACCTAACGTTAGGTTAGGTTAGGTTACGCATTTTTAAGACTACGAATTTTCATACTTTTGGTTTAAGAATACGCCGTTGAGATAGTCGTAATTCATCAGGTTAATGTGTTATGTGAAGAATTATCGTGTCGGAAATTATTGATATAGAGATAAATATTTTTGAGAGCTGGTAACACTGCCGGCACATGTTTTTGTATATTTCTTGTTTTTCTATGATCTTTGTACTGCGTGTGTCAAAATACTTCCGAAATGATTATTTTCATGTGTGTGTGTATAGAAATTTTTAACGTCGTTTAATTCAGTTAATATTGCTTGCCGCCGCCTAATTCTTTCAGATTCGGATTCCCCGGCCCATAGTTAGTATAAAAATAACTAGTTTGATTTTCTAGGAATCAAAATGCTTCCAAAATGGCTATTTTCCTGTATGTGTATAAAAATTTTTAAAGTCCTGTAATTCAGTTAATATTGCTTGCCGCCGCCTAATTCTTTCAGATTCGGATTCCCCGACCCCAAATTAGTATAAAAATAACTAGTTTTATTTTTTAGGAATTTCGCCCATAAACCGAACTTAAGCCAAAATGTATGTTAATCTTTTAAACTACGCAACGGATTTTGGCTAAAGTTCGGTGTTTGGGTAAAATTCCTAAAAAATAAAACTAGTTATTTTTATACTAATTTGGGGTCGGGGAATCCGAATCTGAAAGAATTAGGCGTCGGCAAGCAATATTAACTGAATTACAGGACTTTAAAAATTTTTATACACATACAGGAAAATAGCCATTTTGGAAGCATTTTGATTCCTAGAAAATCAAACTAGTTATTTTTATACTAACTATGGGCCGGGGAATCCGAATCTGAAAGAATTAGGCGGCGGCAAGCAATATTAACTTAATTACACGACTTAAAAATTTTCTATACACACACACATGAAAATAATCATTCCGGAAGTATTTTGACACGTGTAGTACAAAGATCATAGAAAAACACGATAACATAGATGTTTTTACCACACAAAATTAAGTGTTGCCATTAAGCAGTAATATTTATAACGTAAAATAACATGTTTATATTTTAAGTACTTATTTTTTATAATTGATTCTCAAATATTTTAGGAAGGTACACCAACTAGTATTGTGGAGTTTTTATTCCTTGACGCGAGTAGGCGTTATAAAGGGGCACGTTCTTTTGTATCACAAACCATGTTACATAAACCCGGCGTAGCTGCTAAACTACTTGAAAACAGGGATGTTTTTTTGCCGTGACGCGAGCAGGCGGTATAAAGGGGCACAAACCATGTTACACAAACCTAGCGTAGCCGCTAAACTACTCGAAAACAGGGATGTTTTTTTGCCGTGACGCGAGCAGGCGGTATAAAGGGGCACAAACCATGTTACACAAACCTAGCGTAGCCGCTAAACTACTCGAAAACAGGGATGTTTTTTTGCCGTGACGCGAGCAGGCGGTATAAAGGGGCACAAACCATGTTACACAAACCTAGCGTAGCCGCTAAACTACTTGAAAACAGGGATGTTTTTTTGCCGTGACGCGAGCAGGCGGTATAAAGGGGCACAAACCATGTTACACAAACCTAGCGTTAGGTTAGGTTAGGTTAGGGACGCGAGCAGGCGATATAAAGGGGCACAAACCATGTTACACAAACCTAGCGTAGCCGCTAAACTACTTGAAAACAGGGATGTTTTTTTGCCGTGACGCGAGCAGGCGGTATAAAGGGGCACAAACCATGTTACACAAACCTAGCGTTAGGTTAGGTTAGGTTAGGGACGCGAGCAGGCGGTATAAAGGGGCACAAACCATGTTACACAAACCTAACGTAAGGTTAGGTTAGGTTACGCATTTTTAAGACTACGAATTTTCATACTTTTGATTTAAGAATACGCCGTTGAGATAGTCGTAATTCATCAGGTTAATGTGTTAATACGACGGACGAAGAAGACTTGGTCGATTTATAAGGTATGTTTTTGAGAGCTGGTAACACTACCGGCACATGTTTTTGTATATTTCTTGTTTTTCTATGATCTTTGTACTACATGTGTCAAAATACTTCCGAAATGATTATTTTCAAGTGTGTGTGTATAGAAAATTTTTAAGTCGTGTAATTCAGTTAATATTGCTTGCCGCGGCCTAATTCTTTCAGATTCGGATTCCCCAGCCCATAGTTAGTATAAAAATAACTAGTTTGATTTTCTAGGAATCAAAATGCTTCCAAAATGGCTATTTTCCTGTATGTGTATAAAATTTTTTAAAGTCCTGTAATTCAGTTAATATTGCTTGCCGACGCCTAATTCTTTCAGATTCGGATTCCCCGACCCCAAATTAGTATAAAAATAACTAGTTTTATTTTTTAGGAATTTTACCCAAACACCGAATTTATTCCCGGATTTTCATATGGTTTTCACCAATAGATAGAGTGATTGAAGAGAAATGTTTATATGTATAATATATGTAAATTATATTAGAGAAAAGCCGAGAAATTCAAAGAAAACATATTTTTGTGCGATTTATAACGGCTGGCGGGCCGTACTATAGTCACTTTTGAAATTCGTTCTACGGAAGAAATTGGAAAATAGATGTCCTAGAGTAAGTAGGTATTTGATTTTCCCTTTTCAAATATCCAGTGTTGCATTGCAAGCATCGTTTAATAAAGTGGCCAGTTAATTAATTTATATGTATAATACATGCTTATTATAGTAGAGAAAAGCCGATAAATTCAAATATTCAATTCAGGCAGCGGGCAGCTGGCAAGCGGGTGGTGTGGATTTTATAAAGATTGGGTAATGGCGTTGTGTTTCGTTAGCCACAGCAACGTGTGGCCGGGTCTGCTAGTATATATATAAATGATTTTCCCTCGGTTTCGCTGTTTCCCTTGGTCACGCCATAACTTCAGAACGACTTTACCTATTTCATTCATATATTTTTTTAAAGTTTTACGGTTCTTACGGAAAGGAAAATTAAGAGAATTGTTCAGAAAATTGAATAATTTTAGAAAACTTAACGATTATA